>OX439352.1:14506505-19306505 GCA_949319445.1 Mythimna lalbum
GTTTATTCCGTATCTTTGTAACCACACGTGAACACTTATAAAATGTGTAGGAAGAAAATAAGAATCAGTCAGTCAATCAAACAGCTTAAAGACAAACCGATAAGATAATTTATTCAACACATATCAATTGACAGCTACGAGTATATATCTGGATAAAGATGATCTCAAATCAAAGGAAGATGTTGATAAGAAACACATTGGAGATAAAAAAAAATAGTAGATATTTTTTAGGTAAATTCCAGACACCATTTTGTAAATAAATGATCTAAAACAAATTGATGAGAAAGATTGGTTTAGATATGTGTAAAGATAGGTCTACTCTCCAACTTGACGGATCTCATCAAATCTATGACACACTGAAGCATTAAGGTGGTGCATCATGACTCACATTTTCACTGTTTGTCATACAGCCGCTCATAACTGATTATGATGTTATTACACATTTTTCATTAAATATTTTGGAAACACAGTATCTTGTGGATATTATCTAGGTTTCTAAAGAAACCAATTTCTAAATTTGTGTAAAACTAATCCATTAAAACCTCTGAAAATATCCTATTTTGTATGAACTTTGACACTTCATAATTTGCCTAAAAATTAAAAAAATAATCCTCTAGAGACCTTGCAAATTTTATTAAGATTCTAAATGACGACAATTTTTTCCAAAAACTTTTGAGGGTTTAAAAAAAACAGCTATTTCCTGGAGCAAGTTTTGTGAAATTTTCGAATAAATCTCGGAATTACCGAATACTAACTGAGTTTTCAGGCGTTATCTCTCTTTTTTTGCGTTGCCTTTTCGTTAAACATCACGTTGGATTGCATTAAATGAAGTAACAAGCTTTTAAACCATTTTCGATGTTTACGATAGGCGAGTGGAAAAGGACCCTCTTAATGACAAAACACAAAACCCAAGTCACCAAACACAACTGCATGGCAGAAAGACTCGACAGAGACATGACCACTCCGTCAATAGTGTACAACTGAGAAGAGAAGAAAGATACTCTGGAAGTCTGAATATCCATAACATCCACGTCTACACCGATCTCGGAAATACTATTATTATTTCAACATGATATGACCATAGTTTTATAACTATTTATTGATTAGAAAGAGTTTAAATGGAGTTTCTTGCTCATTCTTCTCCATAAAGATCTCCGCTTTAATACGTGGGAAATAGGTAGCTTAATTTTTTTGTATGACTATTAGAAAATGTGAACATAATTTTATTATTTTCTAAATTAAATATCTACTTCTTAGCTCTAGTATTCAAATACTGCTAATAAGAAAAAATAGAAGTCTGACATGCTCTTTGCCGTCAAACGTCATAACACTCACACGGCTGTTATTGAAAACGGCGTCTTTGCGAGAGACACAATATTTATTAACCCTTCAGATACCGTCAATTAGAGACACAATAGTAAGACAATAGATGCGCGGCCACCGGTGGTCGCTTGGGGATTCATGAATTAAATAAAGATAAAATAAACTGGATATTATCTAGTTTGCTTTTCTACCAATTATGTTATTGTGTCCACAATCACAAAAGCTATTGTCCGCGGCTTTGCTCGCGTACCTATATAAAATATAGCCTAATATCACTCAAGAATAAAGCAGCTTTCTATCGGTGAAAAAAAATAAATTGCTATTGGACCAGTACTTTCAGAGATTACTTCCTACAAACTCTTTAGAAAACTTTATCTACCTTTTTTTAATATTAGTGTAGATTCTGTTTTTGTATATTTATTTATAAACTAGTTAGATAACACTTTGTGTGAAATGGTTTCGTTGAAATAAATGATGAGAGTATGATACCGAATTTAAGGATTGGGAGGAGTGTTGGTTGTCCGGCGGGAAGATGGGCTGACAACTTGTTGCCATCGCAGATAAAATCTAGATCAAGTCGACACTAGAGAGAGGGGACTGGTACAAGAAAAAGAGGATTGTACATAATATGCGGTGAAGTCAAACTGTATTAATTAAGAACGATAAGCAATATCACTACACGCGTCTTGATAATCACATTACATAAGTATTACAAAAGTTTTTATATGTGTGTGTATCTGTAACTCTTTTACGCTCAAACAACTAAACGGATGTCGATTAGTAGACTATGCCCTGGAATAGCATGTAGTATACTTTTCTCCTGTAAAATAAAATCTAATTTACCGCGGGCAAGGCCACAGTCAGAAGACAGTAAAACATAATTTTGTTTAACGCCGCTTTTTTAAAACCAAATGAGTCTCATGTAGTACCTATATTTTTATGTAGGACGTCCTACAAATACCAATTGAAATCATACCTTTCAAATATATTTGATACTACAATACGATGTGAATAAATGAAGCTTTATGTTAGTTTAATGATATTCCAACATAAATGGGATAAAGAAGTACATGTATAAGATACCATAAAACATTTTATTTAACATTTCAAAAAAAAGGTCTGTATATTTTTTCTTTATTTGAGCAAACCTTTGATAATATTACGAACGTAATATAGAGAAAAAGCTATTCCAAAACACTTAACCTTTCAAATACCATTACCACTTACTTATTATATTATTTACTAGCGACCCGCCCCGGCTTCGCTCGGGTAACAGTATTTCTCCTCTATTTGATGGACGTTATTATAGATAAAAACTTTCCTCTTGAATCACTCTATCTATTAAAAAAAACCGCATCAAAATTCGTTGCGTAGTTTTAAAGATTTAAGCGTACATAGGGATATAGGGACAGAAAAAGCGACTTTGTTTTATACTATGAAGTGATATGCATAAGCTTTATGTTGTAGCTGTTTATTATCCCTCTATAAATAAAATAAAATCCCGTAAGTAGAGACACAATAGAAAGACAATAAGAGACTTAATGCCAGGTTTGCTTGTGGTTTAATGAATTAATAACAAATCGAAAACGATAATCAAAACTATTACAATTAATTGTATCAAATATTGTACCCGTTTTTCTAGTTTTTCCTTTGCGGCTCGCGCGTGGGGTACTGATACCCCTAGCCAAGTTGCTAATCTGCAATAGTTAACGCTAGTAGAAAGCTTCAAATGTACGGGAATGAAGTCGTCTCATCGCTCAGTCACGTGGTCAGAACAAAAGAATTGGCAGCAAAGTGAACTCGAAGCGTTCGACGCAAGCGAAACGGTTGTTAATTGACTAGGGGGGCTGGTGTGTGTGCCATTCTCTAAAGTAAAAAGCCTTGAGCGCAGCTCTGGCCACAGTAATAAAACCCAAATAGGTACATTGGACGTGGCTAACAGCTGAGCTTTGTTATTGTGATAAAACTAATGAGTATAAATTTTATTTTTTGGGAAAGTTGTTTGAAATCATGAGTACAATCACGTGTATAATATCGGTCACTAATTACCAGTCAACCTATACAACGTGTTACATTAAATGCGCAAAACCTCAGACACCCCAATAATTCAATAAATAATAATAATATTTTAATTCCATTGACCTAATTCTGTGAGAAAAAAAATATTTTTTTAAATGTTCAAAGTTTATGTGCAGTTATAGTTTGTTTAAAATTCGTATCTGCATTGAAATAAAAACCTTTATTATCTCGTGTATGAGAAAATTTGATTGGACTACAACTATTTGTATTTATTTACCTATTTGAGCGGGTTTGGGCACGTGGTGACTTGACCCATCAATAAATAGACAGGGCAATATTTATAATGAATATTTTTTTGAAAAATGTGACCTATATTAAAAAGTGGTTCAATTGATTCTGCTCGTTATTCTGATCAAACTACTTTCAGGTTTTGCGCATTTAACGTTACACGTTGTATGAGTATGTTTATCAGTTGTCTAGTACTCATAACACAAGCTCTGCTTAGCTTGGGACTAAACGGCTTTGTGTGATAGTGGTGGAATATTATTATTATAAAGCGATTACACCTGGTATTAATGTATTTAAGTACATAATACATATACTTGAAGAAAAGTCTTAGTTGTGCGCATCATGTAAATTGTACGTAATCGATGTAGATATCTTTTACACATTAAAATTGTATGTAACTTGATATATTACTTAGTCAGTTAGTTAGCCCATTTATGTCCCACTGCTGGGCGAAGGCCTTCCTCCCTTTTCCACACACGTGTCTTCGGCTTTATTATATATTACTTAGGCTTTGTATTATCGAAATCGGTTGACTATATCTAAAGATATATAAATTTAAAATTTTTAGCTAAAATCACTACATTCATCAATTTACTATGCGATACAAAATTCGCCGTGTCAGCTAGTCAACACTAATATAATAAAAAGGTTTTTTTTCAGGTATTTTTTTTTTTGTTTTTAGGGAGTAGTCTCTGAAAGTACTGGTCCGATAGCTAAAATGTTTGTCACCGATAGAAAGCCGCTTTATTCCTAAGTGACATAGACAATATTTTATGTATGAGCACTGTTGGACATAGGCCTCCCCCAAACGTCGCCACAACGATCGGTCCTGTGCGTCACGCATCCATCGGATTCCCGCGACCCTGACCAGGTCATCGGTCCACCTTGTAACGCTGCGTCTTCTGTTGCGAGCCGTGGTTAAAAGCTAGTATTTAAAAAAAATGTTTTATAAAAGAAGACGACACAATACCTCTTGCAATGTAACGTCATAAAGCATTTCACACAAGAACTGGTTAAACTTGACCCAGTGCATGCCATTTCGAATTCAACGCGAATCAATCGGTAATGGACATTTGATGGTAATAAACTCGTTTTTAATCATTTCTATTGCAATTTTTAATTTGCTTGTCCATATTAGTTAAACATATTTGTGATGAAGTTACTGTGCTATTGAAATCAGTAAACCCGTCTGAGAATTATAAATAAGTCGTAATCTACAGATACAAAAATAAATTTCTACTACCGCGTATGTATGCAGCTCATATCACGATCTCTTGGGAGTTGTTTGATGTTTTTTTTTTTATTTTGTGTTCGTCTTTATCAGGATAAGGTTTGTGTGTGTTTTTTTTTATAGATTTACGGGAAAAGCCAATATTAAATTGCGTACATGCGAAGCCGGGGCGAGTCTTTAGTCTGAATTTTTATTTTTCTAGGTTACGTCCTAATTTTCCTTTTTTTTATTTTATAATATCTACTTTGTAAAAGATTTTAATTGGAAAATTGCACAAAAAATTGCAGAAATTCAGAAAACTTAACGATTATTCAACCTTCGCGCGTTTGACAATTCGCGGATTTGACAGTTTGCGCATTTGACAGTTCATAGTAAGACAGGGTATTATTATTATTATTATTATTTTTTGAAGAAAAGGGGCTATGCATCTCCCATAGTGTAGGAGATGTAGTCACTGCGACCTAAAAGATCTATTGTGACTCGCCACCTTGTTAGAGTAACTCTTTTAGCCGGGAGGCTTCCAGGAAGTCTAGAATACTCCTAGCTTTGAGAGTTTTAATCTCCTCCGGGCGAATAATGTGTCGACCCAGATGGATACTCCGTTTGTGGATAAGGGGCCCACATTCACACAACAGGTGCTTAGGCGTCTCCCTCTCCTGATAACATAAGATAAGACAGGGTAAGGTCTATCGAGTCCACTAGTTTAATTAAAACTCTGAGCAAATAGTAACAAGTTATAACAACTGTAGATAGATGTTGATTACCGTTGATATTATTAAACGGTAAATTTTCTTGAACACAGTTGTTAATTCAAATCGCAACCTTTGCTAAAATCAAAGTCAAAATGAAGAAAAAAATCAAAACTTATTTAGAACGTCAAAGTAACATATTAAAACATAAAAGACATGAGAAAATATATTGTTATTTGTCACGTAAAACTATTCGAAGATATTTTAAACTATTTATACAAATATTATGCACGCTATTCTTACTTTCAAAGATACACAATTAAAGCTGAAGTTGCTTGCATTAATGCTAATAATGTTTTGAAATAAAACGTTGTTGTAAAATTTAATTTTCAAACAAAACATGCTGATACAGTGATAATTGTATCTTTGAGTGATCAGCATAAATTAAAAATATATATTTCTATTGTTTTAAATTGCACTATATATCATATTTCTACTGAAATATTGCATAGTTATGCTAATAGATGTTTAGTTTATTATATTTTTAAGTAAACATTTTTATGGATAACACATATATACATATAACTATGTTAGGTAAGATCATTTCAAATCAATTCATCTTGATTTTGGGTCATAAGAAAGTGTACTGCTGATGTTAAATTTATGCTTTGTGAACAACTATATCATACCCATAGGCTATAATCTATTTAAGTTTAGCGAGTTTACATATCTGTCAACGATAATAATTTGAAAATTATTAAACTATTTAATATTTGCTGAAGTAACAAATTTTAACAATAGTAATTCACCTAACAATAACTTAAAAAAAATTCAAAAACAGTTCATGAATGAAAGGAGAGAGTTCGTCAAGTTTTTCGGAGTTGAATTACTTATCACAAGGAAACATACTTCTGCAGTAAATAGCATCCTGCTGCAGAATATAATTTACCCGTTAGACAAACCTCCAAATATTCAGACATTTAAGCGTGAAGGAGTAACAAACAATTACAACACACAACAACAAGACAATACAACTAACACATAATACAACAACAACACAACAATAACAACAACAACACACAAGACAACAACAACATTCAAGGAGCAACCGACAAGGTCTTTGTACTTTAGTGTGAAAGGCAAGTAATTATTACTGGAATCAACGTGCAAAAACTTAAAGAGGCTTAAAAACAAGCATGAGATCGTACTTCACGCAATCCCTTGGTGTTAATTATTTTCTAAATATATTGTAGTATTGTAGATAACGAACTAGTAATCTAAAATAAGTAGTATGCTTACAATGTAGGTGTAATTGTGCAGTTTATATAATTTTCTCATACTTTCTCATCTCGAAGCAACACGAGGAAATAATAAAATATTAATTGACTACATATTACTAACAAAAATTAAATTACAAAGTATAAAGTCGGAGACTTTGACCTCTGAGTTTGTTTTGGTGTTTTTTCTCAGGGTCATCAGCCAGGAAACACCGATGGAAAAAAATTGACGTGTAAAAGTATTTTAACACTTATTTGCATTTATAAACAAAGCAATAAAAAATATCCCTTAAAAAGCGACGTAGCCAAATTTTTCAATGCCCAATAATTTCTTCTGTTTGTATCCCGAGGAAAAATTTGTTTAGGGTTTAAACTCAAATGCGAGAATCCTATAATACCAACATAAAAATGAGTACAAAATCTTTCAACCATACACTTAGTTCTTTACCAACATCCCAATATGAACATCGTCCAATAGTGAAGCAAGATACCGGCTGTGTTCGACATTTAAATGTTGCTAAACACCGCTATTTAATTACCCGCACTGGGCTTTACGCTTTACGGTTACCTACATACAACTACCAGGCCTTGTAAAGATAGCCTCTATCTTTACTGCCTATGATTACCGAGTAATCGACTCTAAAGTGGGTATTAAACACTCATTCATACCTACTGAAAAATAGAACGGCGTCAATTTGTAAATGTTGGCAATATTGGTTCTGTCTCAATTGACATTCACTCTCGATTGGATGCAGTTTTGATTCGAATAAAATTCAAATTTCGAAGGCGCGTCTATGCCTACGAGCCGAGCACCACCGAAACCAATTTGTTCGTCGTCGTACGGGCCTTAAATATGTAAAAAAACCGAGCTTTAGCGAAGCACAGTCAAGCACAGAAAAGCTGAACGCTCAACTTGCGTTCGTTTGAGGCTTGTAAGTCGGTCCAGACTTCAGAAATCCACTCGCTAAGCGTCAAGCTAAACCACCTTGAGGTCTGTGCATAAGTTATTAAGATAAGAAATTCTAGACAGATTGACATTCATTGGTGATAGAGATTATCAAAATGGCTACATGTTTGGAATTAAACAAACCACGTGTCATTTGGCGGTAGCGCTTATCAGTCCAAAATATTTTTTTTTTACTTTTCAGTTACATTTAATCGCTATCACAACATTGATTTTTTTTTCTTAACACTATAAGAGAGCACGTCGAAAGTAAATAAAAAAATGGCTTTCCGTTCAACGTCATCGTCAGCTGATCAAAATTATTACCTATTTTATTAAAAAATGTTCTTTATTTCTTTGGGGAGAAGCAGTTTTTTTAAAATAAGTCTACTCATTTCTATTTCAACAGTATAGGACATTCCTGTCTATTTTCCAATTCGATCTAGTATTTTCTTTGAGATCAGAATTATAAAAAAAAGATCACGTAAACTAGACTACTTATTATGGAAAATCTATATAATACCTACAAATATGAAGCAAATCTTACCTCTATTTTATTTAAAATTGCATAACAATTTTTATTTGAAGTTGGTAAAAAAGAATATTTCTAAAGAATACGGCTCAAATTATACAATTGAGGAAAATATTGAAATGTAGATAAGGTTGTATCCGCTTTGATCAATGTCACTTCGAGAGCTCTTGACATTTAATGTGTCTTTTTACATCCGGGATGAGTGCTGTCTCCTAATTATTGACATCAATCCAAACGAATTAATTACCCCTTCATATCACCGTCATCTATCACGCTTACATAATAAAGGCAAACGTTTATATGTAAAAACATATACATGTTTGTTACTTCTGCACGCTCGAACGACGAAACAGATTTTGATGAAACTTTATAGCAATTTAGAAAATGCTGTGAAGATGGAAAAATTATAAAAGGCTTCCGTGTCTTGAATTATCAGGTATATTGTTTATTGTTAGAGGTACTTTATGTGTTTTTTTTTTGCTAGCCTGTTCTGTCCCACTCCTGGGGAAAGGCCTCCCTCCACTCCTTCCATCTTTCGCGCGCCTCTACTTCTTTATGCGATTACTATACAAAAAATATTATTTCCGCCTAGCGGCTTGACAGCCGAGCTGACTTCTCTGCCATTTCAAAATAATCTCCTTTTCCATCCTAAAAAATTCACCTATTCTGTACTAAGCTTAATTCATGAATCCCCAAGCGACCACCGGTGGCTGCGCATCTATTGTCTTACTATTGTGTCTCTAATTGACGGTATCTGAAGGGTTAAAAAACCATAAAAGTATTGTTGTCTTGTCAGTTTGCAATATAATAAGAACAGCGATCTCCTTCAATATCACAAGACATCAGAGTAACGTGAATTTATAGACATCAGATTCATAATGATAGAAGTATTATTATTTAAACACGGGCTAAGTTCATAATAAAAGCATACGTAGAGTTACATAATTTTGTTACTTTTCTCAGCTATACAATTTAATTTCTAGAAAAAGAACTAACTATAAGTGATAATATAATTTTGTATTGACATCATTGCTTTCGAATAGCCAAATACGTCAATAACTTGAACTCAAGGTTAGAATTTAATAACAAAAATAAACAGAACACACGCAAATATAAAGTCGAAAATATTTGAACAATCAATTTTTAGATACTGAAACGTTTAACACTGCTACTAATTGAATATAAGCTAAGTTAGATTGACCAAAACAAGTTTTTAATGCAAATCTATTTTTCATGGCAAGCTTTTATACATATATAATTAATACTCGTCATGACGAATTATACGAGCCCAAACACGATGGGGTTGTGTCGCTTAACTACCGAGGTTCTATTGCCACCTTCCGGTTCCATCATCAGATCAGCTCTATATCATAATAATTTTGCATAGTCATCTGAATTACACATGCATGCAAAATTTCAGCTCAATCGGTAACCGGGATGTGGGTCAAATTTAATTTGCAAGTTTTTGTTAGGTACAGACATAATTACAAACTCAAAGAGTCGCCAAACTTAAGTGGCAATGGGCAGAGCACATTGCACGCGGAACAGATGGTCGATAGGGACGAAAGGTTCTGGAGTGGCGACCACGTACCGGAAGACGCAGCGTTGGAAAGCCTCTAACAAGGTAGACCGACGACCTGGTCAGGGTCGCGGGAAACCGATGGATGCGTGACGCACAGGACCGGTCGTTGTGGCGATGCTTGGGGGAGGCCTTTGTCCAGCAGTGGACGTCCTTCAGCTGATATGATGATGATGATGATAATTACAAACATCGGGACAGGTGAAACTAAATAAAGCGTGTAAAAAAGAGCTGCAACCGTCAGACAAACCAAAGTTTTCATTACGGAACAATGATTTTCCTCACGGTGTTTTCCTCTAGTAATAAGGTACGCTTACAATGACTAGTAACTTCCTGTCCCCAGTTTATTTAAATAGACGAGTGGTTTAATGAGTTTCTAAATGAGGCGTGAAATGTTGATTTATATATTGTGTATTCTGTATTGGTTTGTGTTTTGATATTGAGTTATTTATAACACGACTTCATACATTGTGTTTCACAACGTATTTTTACTAAATGTCTAAAATCATTATGGAACTTTTCTCACTCCGGGTGGAAAAGTAGTATTGCGTTCCAGGGCCGAAACTTTAGAATTACTTATGGTAATTGCGAGATTTATTTTTGTGTGGGAAGTCATTACTTTTCCCGATCTGATTAAAACGAGAGAGAGTGTCAGACTTTTACTGACTAAAATCCTCCGAGGCCATGTTGAATCTTTCAAACCTTCTCGCAAACCTGGCAGACTTCAGCGTCAGCTGGTCTCGACAATATCTATATAGTAAGTTCCTACTATAGGCCTCAAGTTTTACCTTTTGAGATTGATTCCCAAGCTGTGCAAAGTTTTATTAGACTTTTTCATCTAAAATCTCTCAACAGCAGTCCAAAGTTTGAATTAGTACCCGTATGTCGTTAAATTTTATCAATTCAACAGCATAATTCCTACAATCTCTCCCATATCCAAAGGTTATCACAGATATTCCAAACAAACAATGTTTAAAGTTTCATTAAAGGTTGCCATGAATCCTGGCTTATAGAAGTCAAAGGCAGTGAAAGGCGGGTTAAGCCTTTAACCCTCCAACCTCGGCCTACAAGTGGATTAACGACTCTGCCTCGAATTAGAACTCACGATGACGGTAAAATCTCTGCCTTAACTTGGGGTTAACCCTTTCTTCATCTTCAGATCCTTCTGACTTCTATGCATACAATATGAGTAAGTTCATTCTAAAGTCAGAAATATACATGGAAGTAGCTTATAAGCTTTCGTCATTATTCAGCTAGAACTACATTAGGCCGACGCACACCGCCTGATTAGTACGTAGAATGAAGTCGCTTGGTGTCGCGTACTGTGGACCAAGTCTACCTCCACAAGTCTAGTTTCCATATAAATTGTATGGAGACCGACGCACCCAGATCAGCGTGTGTAGCACACGGGTGCGCAGTGTAGGTCTGCCTTTCATAATTTCAGTCAGATACATTGTGTCGTCTCAACAACCGGTCTTATGTGAATCGTATCCATTGAATTTCCTCTCACAACCCTCGCCAGGTATTAGGTCCAACTTGTGGGAGACTTTCCAGCACTGTACCTACCTGTAGGTACTCGATGGTCACTTCAAAATCTTATACTTCTTCATCGAGCAATGTACCTTGCCCCCTGCTATTTGACTGCGACAATTCTTCGGGGTATGTCTGCAATCTTACCATTGCCCTTTGGATGACTTTAAACCTTTTATTGAGGCCTATTGTGAGCGACATGCTTTTGTTATGTTCATTAATCAGATTTTTTATAACACGAGAATATGCAAGCTATCTTTATACTATTGTTTGAGAGGCGTGTAGGTACGTTTTTGCTATTTACAGGATTGTTATAATTATGGGTATTTTATTCTTATATAATTAATTATATGTATATATAATTGTCGGGCAGGTTTATTCTTATAACATGAAGGTGGGTTGGTATCACACATTTGTTATTTTTTCACGTTTCTTGAAAGGCTGAACGGATTCCAGTGAAATTTGTTTTATTGTCTCAAAAAATGTTGTTTTCGGATAATTTTTTACTATAAAACGGTCGAAACTGCTAGCATGCAACTAGTTGGTTATGTGTGTAGGTACATACGTAGCATACACTTTTTTGTGTTCTTGAGTAAGTTCCAAACACTTGATATCATAGAAAATTGTTTACGCAGACGACGAATATACACACACACCTCCAAAGCTTTTCCTCCTCCATAAAAAGGAATACTTATATTATGCACAATATCTAACTACTAGCTGACCCGGTAAACTTCGTATCGCCTAATGCAGTATATCTTTCAATATAGTCGGCTGCGAAAAAAGTTACAGAATTTTATTGTATAAAAGTTATCTACATCGATTTAGCACATTTTACGTGATGCGCGCACAACTATAAGCTTCTACAGATTTATTATATATAGACTAGCTTTGCCCGCGCGGCTTCGCTCCCGCTCTTCCCTACTCCACCCTACTATACCCAACTCTACCCTACTCTACCCTACTCTACCCTACTCTACCCTACTCTACCCTACTCTACCCTACTCTACCCTACTCTACCCTACTCTACCCTACTCTACCCTACTCTACCCTACTCTACCCTACTCTACCCTACTCTACCCTACTCTACCCTACTCTACCCTACTCTACCCTACTCTACCCTACTCTACCCTACTCTACCCTACTCTACCCTACTCTACCCTACTCTACCCTACTCTACCCTACTCTACTCTACTCTACCCTACTCTACCCTACTCTACCCTACTCTACCCTACTCTACCCTACTCTACCCTACTCTACCCTACTCTACCCTACTCTACCCTACTCCACCCTACTCTACCCTACTCCACCCTACTATACCCAACTCTACCCTACTCTACCCTACTCTACCCTACTCTACCCTACTCTACCCTACTCTACCCTACTCTACCCTACTCTACCCTACTCTACCCTACTCTACCCTACTCTACCCTACTCTACCCTACTCTACCCTACTCTACCCTACTCTACCCTACTCTACCCTACACTACCCTAATTTTTTTTTTCCATAAGAACCTTCTCCTCACAATAACAATCACAACAAAAAAAAAAACAGCCAAATCGGTCAAGCCGTTTTCATGCCAAGTCGTGACAACGGAAAACGGGGGTCATTTTTATATATATAGATATATAAGCATATAGAAAATTAATCAGGTTTCAATGATTTATCCCATAAAATGAAAAACTTGACACTCGACAACGGAACTATCTGAACACAGACGTTGATATTTAAATTTTAAATAAGCATAAATACGAACAACTTGCACCATAATTGTTTCACGAAAAACAGGAAGTTAAACTTCGTTGTAATTACAATCATATAAGGACTACTAGATTATAATGTGCTGTGACGACTTGTCTGCTTACAATATCACAGAAAAAGATAAGTCTGAAATCTGTAAAAGATGCAATAAAAACATTACATGTTAACCTAACTTTTTGTTAATAGTAAAACAATCTTTAAGATATTATGTAATACAAGTTATTTCATTTTTAACAAAGATCGTCAACGTAAGAGAAATTCTGTATACTTAAGGCCACCAGATGCGTATTCGTCATTACACGCTTTGTATACGCCTGCGTGAACCTTACATACAAAAAAAGCTATGAAACTCTGTCGACGGAACGGCGTCGTACCGTCGTGTCACGCCTATGAAACTACGCATCGGCGGAGAGTAGGCCATAATTTAGTATGTAAGCTTCACGCAGGCGTACACCAAGCGTATAGTGACGAATACCCGTCTATGACGCTACGCGTCCGTGGACAGTAGGCCATAGTTTTGTATATAAACTTCACGCAGGCGTACACCAAGGGTATAAAGACGAATACACGTCTATGAAGCTACGCGTCCGTAGACAGTAGGCCATAATTTTGTTTGTAAACTTCACGCAGGCGGACACCAAGCATATAGTGACAAATACGCGTCTTTCATAAAAAAGTCTATGAAGCTATGCGTCCGTGGACAGTAGGCCTTACTGTGTTGTGCACGAACGCACAAAATCGTTCATTGTAGCGACACTTGGGAGACGCCTATGTCCAACAGTGGACGTCTTTTGGCTGAATTATGGCTGTGATTAATGATGGCTGTGTTGTTTGTGAATGTTCGTTAAACATTATTATTTCTTTACATCATTTGAATTTATAAATTAACAGTGATTTACGTAGATATGTATATGTACCATATATTACTAGTTTCTAAGTTGTGTTATGTTTTTACTAACAATAATGAATTGTTTAATCTAACAAATATATTATTATTAACTCACTGAACTACTACGACTATTTTTATCGTTAATCTTGCAATGAAAATAATCGTAGAACAAATAGAAGCCACGTTATTGTCTTTATCTTTACAATTCTTTAGTATTTATTTACATTACTCTTTTATTTACTATCTTCCAAGTTATACAGCCTCCTGAGATATAAGCGGCAGCGTCATAAAAATACCTCATGATATCATTCACGACTCACTTTCTTAGATTATTTTTATTGTTCTTTTGGGTGCAATATTGACTGGCTTACATTATCCTTGCGTCATCATCAGCCTTTTTCAATTTTCCCACTGCTGGGACTCAGGCCTCCTCTCTAGGAGAGGGAATGGGCCGTAATCCACCGCGCGGGCCCAGTGCGGGTTGGTGAATGTCATATGTCTTTCGAATTTTTGGTTCCAGGACATGCCGGTTTCGTCACGATATTTTCCTTCACCGTTTTGAGAGCAGTGGTAATTTAAATAAATTACACAAAGTAATGCGCCTGGCAGGGTTTGAACCCGCGACCTACAACTCGTAAGTCGGGGCCATTACCACTCGGTCACCACTGCTCTGTCCTTGCATAATATCTATTAATACTGAAATATAGAAATATTGTAACATCAATCATTTTTTATTAAAGAGTAACCATGGAGTTTTTATCGGTTCTTCTCCAATTTGGACCTATGTGTAATAAAAATCTTGCCTGGAAGAAATCACCGAGTGCGATAAGGCCACCGATTCAATTTTTTTTTATGTTAAAAGTTTTCTTTTAAAAATATTGTAATTATGGTGTACAATAATGTGTACAGTAAATAAATAAATATTTAAATTTTAGATTTTTCGATTTATCGCCATTATTGTAAAATAGCAGGAAAGTAGTAACTGCATTATTTATTTACTTATTACAGTTTGGATGACTGTAAGTCTTCGCTTATATATAAAAGAAAAACTTATTAAAAAGACACACAATCATAAGCGACTTGTAATTGGCTAGGAATTACAAGTCCTCACGTATTGTGTCAGACTTAAAATTGAGAAATGAGTATAAACAGACCTTAACACAATGAACTTTTTAAAAGTTTATGGTTACATACATAGAGTCAAATACATGGGTTAAACGAGTAGTTAACTGAAACTCTTTGCTTAAAAGTCAGGAGATCAATAATAAAAGCATTCCAGAAAAATAAAGAAACAATTAGAATAATTAGAAGATTTAACTGACGGTCCCTTCGTATATAAAGACATGTCCAAATAGTAGATTATGCACCGAGGGGCTTTTTTTTTTTCTGTCGACGGGGAAAATCATCATTGACGAAACCCGCTCTTGGGTGGAGCGGGAGACAGTGTCAGAGTATTACTGACTAAAAACCCCGCGCCGTTCCTTCTAGCCTTCATACCGGGGCTCTAGTTTCCTTTCGGATAACCCCGACCCCGGTAGGCTTCGACCCAGATGGGCCCCTCCTGTTGCTGACAACTCCTTGAGGCGCGCGGAAACAGTGCGCGCCGTCGACGCCTTGGCTCGGTCCGGACAGTTACCGGACGATCGGACAGCGAGCTACCCATGGCTCACCGTCCGCAAGCCCGCGTCTACGGTGGCTGGAAATCGGGATCAGAATCCCGGTGGCGGCGGCGGGGGCGCCGTTGCCTGATGCGGTCTGCCTCCTCCTTTGCTAGCATTACTGCTTCGCAGAAGGAGGCGACCGCCTGCCACTCCTCCTCGCTCCGGACCATGGCCTGAACCAAGGCCCGGCGCGAGAGGTCTTCGCCGCCGATCGCCCCCACGAGGGCACGGCGTTGCTCCGCCCAAGCAGGGCACACCTCAACTGTGTGCTCCACCGTGTCCTCCGGGCGTTCCGCACAGTGGCGGCACCCAGGCGTCTCTTCCGCTCGAATCCGATGCAGGAACCTCCCGAACTTGCCATGTCCGGTGAGGACCTGCGTCATGCGGAAGGTAAGGACGCCGTGAGGTCTTTCCAGCCACGCCTCAAAGAGGGGACTTACCGCCATGATTGTGGCGTGCCCAGCACTGGGTTGCGATAGTCGCTGACGCCATTTCACCGTGAGATCCCGCCGGAGCTCTGTCCGCCATACCTCGACCTGTCGCGGTAGTGGACTTTCACCCCGGCGTTGCATCTCCATGCGCTTATCGTGCATGAGTGCAAGGACTGTTGCCTCCAGATCCCACGGTGGTAAGCCAGCCAGAAGGCTCGCCGCTTCGCGGGAGAACGTGCGGTAGCCCCGCACCATCCGTATTGCATGCACCGAGGGGCTAAAGTTGTGTCTGAGTTAATACAAGAATCCTGAATGCAGCGAGGGATTCAAGCTAGCCCAAGGCAAAGACACCTTTCGCCCAGAGGAGGATACTCTTCTTTTTGCACCTACTGTGAGAAAATAATAGTCACATTATTGACCAGCGGGTCATAATGAAAACATTATTGACCGGCTGTGCCCCCGGCCACTAATGACTCACTTTAGGTTAAGGTTGCTTGACATATAATTTGACATTTTCGAGCAGGTGGTGTAAAAATATTTTTTTTTGTTTATTTCATTATTTACTTTGTTTAATTGATAGTATCAAATCAAGTAAATAATGAAATAAAGCAAAAAAAAATATTTTGGACATGTCTTTAAATACGTAGAGACCCTATCCATTCTAAGATAGATGTGTTTAACTACAGCCTGCTTATGTTCAGTCAAGTAACACTTGTATTGAAAATACACAAGATAGTTAAACTTTTTATGTATTCAATGACACTACACATGATTGTTTTGTACTTTAATTATTTTTTATTGTTTTTAATTTATATAAATTTCTTATTATAATTACGATTAGATCATTTATAATGAAAATACGGAAGCACGTAATAGCATTGCATTGGCGTGATCTACTGAGGTGTCGTGACTAAAATTTCTTTGACTAGATTTTCCGAAAGAGTTAAGTACCTACTGTGGCTCTGGATAGAGATGTGCCGTTGCCGGAAATCTAGGAATATTGCTGGCAATATTGCCACCAATATTCATACATCGGGCAATATTCCCACCAATATTCCCACTTCACGGCAATATTTCCAACAACGGCACATCTTACTCTTGAATGCTTTTGCATTCCACTGAATTAACCCTTCGAGGGGGTTTTATTTTGCAACAGTTTGTCACTCTCTCTCTAGCTCCACTCAGAGTGGGATATGAGGGTTAATTATTTCCCACCCAAAAAATATCCTACAATACATTACTGACTACTCAATGAAAGTGAATGTATGTTTATTAAACAAAGACTTGACGGCTTAAAATTCTTTCAAACGTTCGACACAATTGATTTTTTAATATTTTTTCTACACAAAAACCGGTTAGATTTTTTCTAAGATTAAAATTTTAAGTTACAAATCTGCTAATTTATAATTTTCATAACATTGTACGTGGGAATGCGTGTAAAATCTAGATAGCTGTAATTTTAGTACCTATTATTCGGTTTATTACAATGAATTATTTTTATGTATGTTGACAATTACGCCAGTATGTTTACAATGGACACTCTTAAGTTATTGCCCGAAGGGTTCATTAGCCTTAATTGACGTCTGTAGGTAGGTCAGTAATATAGCTTCTGCCAGCGGTATCGATCGAATGAAAGTAGGTTTTTTTCATAGATGGACCCCCGTTTCATTCTTTTAAAGGTAGGAAAATATGCAAAAACCTGCATATTTTATTAATTCTTCCAATGCAAAAGTGATAAATATACTGTTTTATGGTTTAAAATGATACGTCTTTTTAGAAAACTCTTATTGAAAAAAAAACATGTGTTGATCACCTTGTATAATGACATGCCTATTTTCCTTCATACAGCCAGCGCTATGAAGACGTATATTTACTACCTTTATATTTCACCAAATATTTTCTAGGCTCTAATATAAGGAAGATCAAATATACAAGAAGATATAAATTGCCAAAACATTCATAAGTTCCAACACAGTAAGCGTAAACAAAAAATCAAAACTGTAATATCAACATAAACTCTACTTGCTGTTTTGCAAATACCTGTCTCAGCAAGGTTGACATTCAATTCTATTTAAACACAACAACACTTGTCTTCACGTATGTACATACGTGATAATAAAAAGAATAATTAATATTATAAGACATAATACAAAATAAGACATTATTTTTACAAACGCAGCTATTCGCATTTCATTACAGTGCTAATGACGTTCGTAATTAACGGTTTGAAATATTTATAATTAAATTATAATTTGTACGATGAAATTCCGGGGAATATTTAGAAATGTTAATGTAATTGTTTTGTAGGTTTATTCTTATTTTATAGTCTTATTTAAAGAGAAGTATTATTTGGTATAAATTAATTTATTTGTTTACATTTTATATTAAGAAGTGCACTTTTGTAAAAAAAAGTGAAATTCAAAATTGTATACTGTTGCAGTAATTTAAATAATACTTTCGTTTTTAATTGTTTCACGGAAAGTTACAGTAATTAATTACCTAAAAATGTATTACTACATTCCGTTTAACTGGAACCTAACTACACAGGTATTATCAATTACGTGCAATTATTAAAAACATTGGCACCTTTTCACTCTCACTGTATATTTACTATAATAAAAAATTAATTTAAAAAAACTTACAAATGTCAGCCAAAAAATCCAATGTTCTAATTTACTTTTCTATGTTTCGTTTCCCATTTATTCGTTGTGTTTACTTTAGACGCGAACATAAAGTAAGCCAAGTAAAGTAACTGACGGGCAAGCGACTGTGCGCTTGCTACTCGACTAGCCCGAGAATCGGCGCGAACGCAGCTTCACTGTGGCGAGACCATAGATCATGACGTTTACTTGCAGATGTCATATAGATAGAAAGGTGACTGCTGTGTTGAGATGCGCTTTGATTTGTTTTATTTTTGTAGTAAATATTTGCTAGAGAGTTTCTAAAAATGATTCTTTAGTAGTTTTAAGACCAAATAATTAACATTGTAATATTTAATTGAGAAAGTATCCTTGCCTTGGTTAACATTTTTTTCTGCAGAAATTTGGCGAGGAACGTTGAAATACGTATATTGTGTATGTTTTAACTTCTTCGCGCTCGAATGGCTGAACGGATTTTAATTAATTTTGGTACCCAGATAGAGCATGTTCCGGAATAGCACATAGCATATCTCTCTTTTTATCCCGCGTCTAGTTCAAAATAAATAGTGTCTACACCAATTCTCTACAAGGAACTGCCCCCCTAGCCAAGTTACAACCATTGTTTGCGTCGAACGCCTCGTTTTGGCCACGCCCCCGAATCTTTTGTTCTGACCACGTGACTGAGCGTTGAGATGGCGTAATTTCCGTACATTTGTAGTTTTCTACTAGTGTTAACAATTGCGGATTATCAACTTGGCTAGAGGTACTAGTTCCTTGAAAGAAAATCAAGCCTACTTATAAACCCTCAAGTGCGTGTCAAATATAAGCCTACTTAAAAGAGTAGGCTTATATTTGACACGCATTGTCATTCCCAGCTGAAATGATGATGTGTGAATTAACTTTATTTAGGTGCGTTTTATAGCTCGTGGCTCGACGCCATGATGGTGCAATCAGAAATCAAAGCCACGAAAATGCATGCAGTTCTATGGGTACCTCACCTGTACACTGTTGGTCACGCAATCAAACATTTATTTTATTATTGATAGGCTAGCGTTTGACCACCATCTCACCTGATGGTAACCGATGATGTGGTTGACGATGGAGCACGCTTGCCTAGAAGTAACCTAATCATCTAACTTTAAGACCCCTAGGTTGTATAGCTATCAGGAAACACGGACTCCAGTATATATATATATATATTTTTTTTTTTGTCATCATGATCTAGTTACACCGCCATGGCGTCTCAGTGAGGAAAAAGCTCGTAGATTATTAACAAAAAAGTAAAAAATAAAAATTACTGCAATGCATCAAAAATAATGCTTGCTTAATCGAATTCTGACAGACACACATCACACACACACCATCATCATCACACATGTGATTATCACAGAATTCGATTTAAACGTCTATATATAAAAGACTACAATAACTAAAATCCCTTCTGTTAAATGATCTATGTTGTATAAATCTCCATTACCTTACAATGACCGGTACCTAGAGCGCACGTGCTTCTCTTGTATATTAATTGATATAAAACACAAGAACAGGTGACTCGCATTATTTTACGAGTCCAATACTTTCAATTTTTACCGACTTCATATACTTACTTCCTTATGCGACAAGGGCGAAGGAGCCATTGTTCATAGTACCGTCCAATTTTTCCTGAATGTTTGGTATGAATTTACTAAGTGATTTTATTTATTTGAACCATTATTGACTCGGATTTACTAGGTATATCTGTCATCATCATCATATCATCATTTTGCCCGAAATATGTCCACGGCTGGATATTGGCCTCCCTCAATTATCGTCACAATAAACGGTCCTGTACGTCTCGCATCCATCGCATTCTTGCGACTGTGTCCTCCGATGCGTAACGCCACTACAGAACCTTTTGGCCCCATCCAACATCTCAGTAGGTACTCGTCTCTACTATAAAATAAGTATGTATTCATGCCGCCACGGAATTTGAAGTTAAAAGTCGCATTCACAATTGCGCATGGAGATGCAATGCCAGGGTTAAACTCCGTAGCCAAGAACGCCGCAGCATGGCGGACAGAGTCCTGGCAAGATTTTATATCTCCAATCTTCCTCTCATCTCCAGTAGATGAAGAGGGAGAGAGAGGCCAAATAAAAGATGTATAGATTGTGTGAGAAGTGATATAAAAGAAAAAAGATAGCAAAACGGGTGAGAAGACAAATGGCATAAAAAACCGTGCTGCGATGACTACGAGTAATATAAAACAAGGGCAGGAAAATGATTATGATGAATATTATAAAAACGAAAGCTTGTGAGTGTGCGTGTTTTTTGTTTGTTATTTATTCATGTTCAAACGGACGTTTGAGACCTGGAATACCACATATCTTTTTATCCGACAAAAAATATCCGGGAAAATTTTCACTCGACAGAATTTACTACTTACATATCGAACTAAGAAGTAGCAGTAGCTAGTAAACTACAAAGCAATTTCGTTGGCAATCTAGTAACTATATACATCTGTGCCTTCCAAAGAAAAGGTCACGAGGAACATAAAATACAATATTGCCTTCTGCCTTGACGAATTTTGTAAACAACAGTCTGTTACTTAAGAATATTACCTACCTTGTACTGCAGAAAGATTTTTTATGATCACGCCACTCCAATCTCGATATTTGAATTATGTTCTCTTCCAAATATAACCTGAAATATATTTGTAGAAATGGAAATGTAAGACGGTTGGATCATATTTCCCGAGGGATCGGCATACTGTTATAACCCGAAGGGAAAAACGAAGGTATATGAAATGAAGGTTGTAAATGCAATTTAATTTTGACACGAGAGTGTTTTATGTCATGCATACCTTTTAAGTAAAATTCATATAAAAGATCTACCTAACATAATAAACGCATTTCCTGAAAATAGCATGTTCAGAATTGGATTTTGAATCTCTGGGTATTTTGACACAAGAGTGCTTTATGTCATGCATGTGTCATGTATGTGTGTAAAGCTATAGCTTTTATGCTGTACACATATATCTACCTAACATAATAAACGCACATCCTGAAAGTAGCATGTTAAAAATTGGGTTCAGAATCTTTGGGCAATTTTTTTCTCCTTAAACATTCCTGATTCTTATATGTAAAAAATTATCTATTTTCTTAAATTCTTGATAAGTCTCGATAGCGTTACTAGAGTGTTTGTATGTGTATCTAGTAGCTTCTGCCAGCGGCCACAAAATATATAGGTTCAGAAATCATTATACATACAAAGCGCGCTCGAGCAACGCACACCGCTCACGGACACGATATCTCGGAGCGTCTCGGTCCGCTCGTCGAACAGTTCCGGCTCCAACACTCATTAGCGTGCGTCTACCGAGCGTAGGTATAAAAAGTGAAGTACATACAATCATGATATTGTCTTCTGTACCTATCTATTTTGTGCAGCGGCTTCACCCGCGTGAAAGCGTTGTAAAGCTCCATTCAAACTTTCATCCCTTTTGAAGGTAAATTTTGGATAACCCTCTCTTAGTGCTCAGTTACTTCTTAAAAAGAAACCTTATGTCAGTATCTCTTTTTATATTATACCTATTTCTAAGATCGTTGCGGATAGAGAAGTGTGAGATTTGATATTATACTCGTACTGGTTAAGTAAAAAAGTGCAAAAGTGCAGATTTTGTTTTACATTAAATAAAACAAATATATAAATTACGATCGCATTTAAATCCCCAGGGACCAGACCAGTTAGTCTTCGTTTACCCTTATCTTAATATCTTCAATGTAATTTCTAGAACAATTTGAATCCCTCGGGACTTTTCGCTATTTTCTGGCCAATGACATGGGCCATTGACTGGCCATATGTGACCTTAGAACAAATACGTTTCTACCCAGTGCACTTGCATTTTGATAGTTTTGAAATTGGATTTATAAGGATTCGGTCTCAGAGGAAATCTGATAAAGCAAGCGAATAAAGATGTCGAGTCGATTACTTATTTTTTAACAAGTTTTTTTTTAATTTTACATGTGGATGGGTGGAGAGGGAGAGAGAGGCCAAAGAAAAGATTGATAGATTGTGTGAAGAGTGATATGAAAGAAAAGGAAGTTAGTGATAGCATGACGGGTTATGGAATGAAAATTGAAGTAAGAATGGAAGAAAAAAACGTGTTACGCTGACCCTAAATAATACCGGACAAGGGCAGGAAGATAATGAAGCTTTTTTTTCATTTAAGTGTTGTACAGTTTTTACATACAATTAGCCAGTGTTAAATTCTTAAAATATACCACAGACACAAAAGAAAACTGAAGGAAACAGGTAGTTTTTAATCAACATTAGTCTGACACGGTTTTTCTCTCCATCGTAGAGCGGGAGAAGTCATTGGATAGTTTTCACATCACAATAAATTAAATACAGTCGCTTGATTTTTCATCAGAATAGGTACGTAGCAATGGGATATATTCTAAATATTGACTGCATATATTCTATTCTATATTCTAAATATTCACAAAAGTCAATAGATGAAAATCAAAGTCAAGATCACGATCAAGAGTTTCAATAATTCCACATCGTCCAATAAAATTAAACCTGTGGTTCTACAACTAAAAGGGCAACTGTTCTGAAGGACACGGGTGTGGTTTTAGTCAGTAAAAAAATTTTTTTCATCATTTGTTCCTCCACGATAGACCAGAAGAAATCATTATTAAGAAAATAATTGAATTAATAAAAAAATAAAAAAGACATTTACAACAATTTTATGTGATCCGTGGAATTATTATACCTGAACAGGTATTTTAGTTCCACAGAATATACCTACTACCTGTTCGGTAACTACTGAACTAACAAGTACACTGATATACAACTAGATGGCGCTTAGTTAAGTTACACGGTTAAGTATTGAATTTTTAAATAAACTTTTGCGTCCTTTTATGTTGATATTATACATTACGTAGTGGATACAAAAATTCTCATCATCGTCGCCAGAGACAATTTTATAGGAACCTTTATAGTTTTATTCCCAACTAGCGCTTCCCAACGCGATTAAAATCGCAGGAGACCGGTTACTAGCTGTCCCTTGCGAGTTTACTAGTTATTGCTCCGTTCCTATTAGTTGTAATAGTAGCGTAATGTTATAAATGTAGCCTTTCTCTATAAACGCTTTCAAACAAACCAATTCTTCAGCTTTAAAATTTTAATTGGTGTAGGTAGGTATACAACATTACCAAAACAGGTGTCCAGTATTTTTACCGACTTCCCAAAAAGGAGGAGGTACTACGTTCGGCTGTTTGTATGTTTTTTTTTTTTTTTTGTATGTTTGTTCGTCGAATACTCCCCCAAATGTGGACGGATTTTCAAAATTCTTTTTTTGTTCGAAAGTAGATAGTTCTGAGGTGGTCCCATTATCACCAAATTAGGATCTGATGATGGGATCTTGGAGAAATCGAGGGCAACCTTCAAATTTTATAGGCTCACTTATTGATTTTCGCATATTTTATGAAGTATCTTGTATATTTGCGTATGGTCGTCACCATCTCAGGTAGCTGGGCTGATGATGGAAGGTACAACTCCTTAACAGTAAGAAGTTACTCGAACAGGCAAGGACTGTTTTAGTAAATTGTTTTGATGTTTGATAGGGCATTTGCCACAATTGGTCTCATGATCATCAAGTCATGACCTGATGCTGCAGTCAGGATAGTCTGCAGAGTACCTAAGTCCTCGACAACAAACAGCAGATATATCGAGTTTAGGCTCATTGAAAACGGCTCGATGTGTAGATAAACGTACTGCTAATAAAGAACACCGAAGTACATAGAGACCTGATGCTGAAGCCAGGAGCATCAGGAAAAGTACAAACCTTGAAATTACAGCACCGTAGTCGTGTTTGGGCTCATTTTAAACAGGACTAAATTTTAAGTTCATTGCAATGTTGACATAAATCATCTAGTCTAATGACTGATTGAAAGATTTACCTTTCGGCTTCATCATCAGATCAGTTCGATATATCCTTTCCCTCTCCAGCATCTAGTCTAATGACTGTTTGAAAGAAGAGGGGGAGAGGATATATCGAACTGATCTGATGATGAAGCCGAAAGGTAAATTAATGTACCTAATCTAACCGTGTTTGGGATTATTAGAACCGTTATGAGATGCGCTCTGACTATAAGGTATTTAAGTTTGACTGAGGGGTACTTTTTAGTGGTGGTACCATAACTAAAAAGTGTTAAATAAAAAAAACTTTTTACAAAAAAAATATAACCGACTTCAATGATAAAAAACACTGAAAAGTATCAAATAACTTTAATTTTGGAAGTCGGTGTTAAATAACGAAGAGACTAAACTATTATAGAAACACCGACTTCCAAAATTAAAGTTATTTGATACTTTTCAGTGTTTTTTATCATTGAAGTCGGTTATATTTTTTTTGTAAAAAGTTTTTTTTTATGTAAAGAATCTGCGTATAAAATGATACTTAAACAAAATGAAACTTCTTGATTTTTCATCGTATAGTTATGAATGGAAAGTACGATGAAAAATCACAAAGTTATAAGCTTGATATGTTACCTGCCATATGTTGGCCGCACCAATACATGATCACCGGGCCACCCGGGAGATTGAGGGGTGGTTTTATTCCCGCATTCAGCTGTGCATTAGTGTCTAATGTCCGCTATAACCTGTTGCGACCTGTGTTGTACTTAGTGTTGGTGGTGTGTAACTTGTGACTTTTTTTAAATATTGATGGTGTAAAAATAATTGGAACCGATTCAGTTATTGATTCGGAACAAACTGTATTCAGGTTTCGCTTATACTTCTTCTTCTTTTCGATGCTCTCAAACTACAATTTTGATTTTGATATGTTTGCGGAAGAATGGAAGACGATACTGTCAGAATGTATGAAATTCTGTGAGATGAATGCATGACTGTGTTTACATTTTTATTAAATAAATCTATTTACACCTAAAGTCCTGCGCGACATGTAACTTCGACGGGTGCAAAGTAAAAAAAGTTATCTGCAAATTTGTGATTTTCTATCATCTTTATTGAATTAGTAACAATAAGCAGTTATTTAGCAGGTAATTTTTTTTTGTCAAAAATATTATTAAAAAGAAAACTATTATTTCTTCGTTTTTGACACTTGAAAGGTTTTTCATATCTTAGAATATTTTATTTTTGTTAAGTTACTGCAACTATCAGAAATTCGCAAAATTGCATATAACTTTTTTTACTTTGCACCCGTCGACTTGTCTGTGTTAATTTGAATGTTCTATTATTGTTTAATATTTTTTTGTTTTGTCTTTTGTATGTTCTATGTGTGTTTAAATAGTGTAATTGGCTTTGGCCGTTCTATTTAAATTAAATAAATAAATAAATAAATACATTTTTTCTGACCAATATTTGGCAACCTGTACGGCTCTATTGTTGGCCTCGTATAGATCCTGAAAACTCCAGGTGATAACGCAGGATGGGCAGCATATACTAAAAATTATGTATATGCGTTTACCAAATATTTAATAAAAAATAACAAAAAAATAAAAAATATTTTATTTACAATCAATCAGTGGCTACAGGCGAATGGTCATGTTTAGGGTATACGACTTTCTTCTCTCCATCTACAGCTCGTTTTTTCAATGGCCCATGTTTCCAGTTTTTAGGATAGCCATATTTATCCACATCATCCCACCATTGGGGCTCACCGGAACCCCAAATAAGATAAACAATATTGGTACCAACTAATACTGCGAATACGGTCCAGAATGCTATACGCCATTGCCCGATTGTTTGCTGAAAAAAAAATATAAAAAAATGTAAAAAAAAATATTTAAAAAAACGACCAAGAGCGAGTAAGACTTTTTTCAGTAACGTTATATGAAGGCTCTCATATTACAAACACTTAAATACCGGTATTTAGTATTTGTTTATAACGGCAACAGAAATACATCATCTGTGACAGACAGATAGACAAACAGTGGAATCTTGGTAACCCATAAAAACCCTAAAAAGAAAAACCTTAGATTTAACTTAGCTGGTTGAGGTGGTACGTAATCGGTACACAGGTGTCTGAGAGGTTAAATTCACAAACACCAGCCAAGAACCACTATCTGTATACCATACAAATATTTGGTCTGCGCGGGAATTGAGCCTATTAACCGCGTATATTGAGGAAGACACGATATTCATGAAAAAAATATGCCCAAAAAATCTACCAATTCTTCGCCTGAGTTAATTTATTCCGACATTTGCAAGTTCAGTCGAGCGTTGCGCCCTTCCCTAACTCTTTATGAAAAAAATAAAATAAAAGACCATTTTTTTCTATTTTTTGTACTGTGCCATCGTGTCGTCTGCAAGTTACGGGAAATTTAAGGTTCTTTGAATTTCTTCCCAACGGTATATTTTACATCAATATTAACAGTCATACATTCATATAGATACATTCCTCTAGCCTACTCAAATCAGTAACCAAAACCACGTAAAAAACACTTTTAGAAGATGCTATTGTCAATAGATAATAAACTGTTATAACTAAGGGATATAGAGTCGAGGATAAATCGAGATCGAGGTTATAGAATTTGAGTGTAAGTTTTTGGATTAAAGTAAATACAGAACACTAACACAAAAAAAAAAAAAGATTTAGAATACTTACATCCGGAGTCAACAATCCAACCAGATACGGTGTAATAATGCCAGATATTGCAGCAAGGCCATTGACGAACGCGGAACAGGTTCCAGCATAGTTGGGCGCAATATCCATAGCATTGATCTTGACACTGCTGTAGAAACCTCCCATGAACGCCATCGAGGCTATGAACAGGCCGACGGCCTCAGCTCGGTTGCAGCCGGAGTACGAGGCCAGAATTATAAAGAGAGCCGGTATTGACGACGCTGTGGATATAAAAAACGACCTTATTAATAAATTGAAAGCTGCAATTATTTGATTATAGAGATTAGTTTGTGTCATCGTTATAAGTTATTGATAGGTACCATCAAAGACACTTCCGCCTGACCACCGCTACATTAATTTTAGCTTGCACTCAAAACGAAAATTTTAAAGGGTTTAGTTGGGCGCTGCGCCGCAGAATTCAAGCAATTTTTTTTTAATGATCATGCTAAAATGACTGCGAAGGTATACGATTCTAGTAATAACGAATTTAAATTGTCAATTTAAAGAGAAAAGATATTGCAAATCTATGCTAATGTGACAATATTGTTCATAAATCACAGTTTATGTACCAATAATGTTAAAAGGACTATGTAAATAGAAAAATAACCATGAATCTATACGACAAAGCCTTGCAAAATCTCGGAAGCGTTAAAAAGAGCAATTATTAAGCAATTAAAATGAACAGATGCTATTGTTTACCAATATTCTATTGCAAAATGAAAATAATTTCAAAACAAGTGCTTGTGCCATACTTATTTATTCATTCACTGGCACATCAACAGCAATACAATCAAGATTATTATGTAAAATAATATAAAAATCTGGATACTGGTAAGCAAACATATTATAAATATGTACAATTTACACAATATTAGATATGGTATGAAATAAAATGATTAATAACACACAGATAATTATAAAAATAAAAAGTAAACTAAAAACGTGGATAGGATATATAACATTAAAATATTCATTGGAAGGTTTGCACAAACTCGTACTACCGAGACTGCTCACCTAAACTTTTTGAGTGAGACACCGTGTAAATCGGTGTCTGGTGATTTACGAGTATATGGTACAGTGAAACGGGGTGAATAGGATGAAAACTTTAAAGGGGTTTTTTCACGTTATTAAGATTTTTTTTGCAGCCTAGTACTGCAAGTATTTCTTAATGCCAAATAATGGAAGCTTTCTAGAAATTAATATTAGAAGAAATAAGTGAAAGTTCTAATCAAAGTTTTGTTCTATTCACCCTTGCGTTCCAATACACCTCGTTTGACGGTAATTTATAAAATACTTACAAACAGTGGTATAAATTTTCCTGCCTGTACCAATACTGTGCCATTTCTTCTTAACGCATAAGTCGCATAAACTTGCGAAGATGAAGGAGAAAACATACATGGCTATGTAAGGCAAAGCTGACATGAGTCCCGTTTCTTTGATATTAAATTTCAAGACATCGGAGAAATATTTAGGAAGATCTGTGATCATTGTGAAGTATCCCCAATCGTGACCAACCTGTGAAATGTATAGAAGGTAATATTATGTAAAAAAGCCGTTATTTGATTCTTAGTCGAAAGATTTTGATCATTCGAATCATCAAGAATAAATATGCTAAATATCATATACCCAATATGATATTTAGCTACGTTTCAGAAATTGAATTGTGTTGGTAGAAACTTAAACTTTTTTCGGGAAACGTTGCTACACTGTAAGAATGACTGCGGGCTTCAAAAATATTTAACCTCACATGCACTAGACATCCAGACCCGGAACAGGTATGTTTATTCAGTATATTTGCTTCGTGCAGGAATCAAACCCACCACATGTAGCGCCGCAGCTAATTGCTTAATCTCTGAGCTAACAGTGCCGTCTTTATTTGAATTTAAAAATATCACTTAAGAATCATAATTTTCAAAATAAACCTCAGAATTGTGTCACTTATATTTATCTAAACCATTGTGCTCTGGGCATATAAGTAACGATTTTCAAAAAATCTAAAAGTGTGAGATATCATATAGGTATTTTCTATGTTTCGACAATCGATATCACTAGCAGTGTATTCTGTGTATTCCATTATATCGATAGTAACAGAGTTTAAATATCGGATATTTCCAATACCAATAATTTCATTGCCTGTCAATACATTCCATAACTCTAACAAGAGTACTTACGGCTGCCAACACAAGGACCCACAAAGGTGCCGATCGTAACAGAGCCTTGAATGGCACTGGATCCAACTTCTTGTGTAAACCAGACGCTACTATATTTTTGTTTAAATATTCCTTCTCTTCATCTGATATATACGGGTGTGAGTTTGGCGTACTGTAGCATAGTAAGACCTGAAAAGAAAAAAGTATTAAATACAATAAATATTTTCTGCACTTATTGGTCAATATCTGTAACAACATCTAAACAATCAACGACTACCTTAGAAATTGGGACTTTAATTTAATATTTTTTATAGTTCACAAAATCTTCTAAATGACATCTCCCGCCATTGGGGGGAGCGATAGGGTGTGTCAGACTTAAACTGAGTAAAAAATCCACTCCTGTTTCTTCTTTGCCATTCTTCCAGAGCCCCAGGGATCTCTTTCACAACACTTATGGCTCCAGTAGGTTTCGACTCTGCTTGGCCCCTACGGTTGCTGACAACTCCTTGAGGCGGCTGTGGAACACTACGCGCCGTTGACGACTTGGGCTCGGTCCGGACGCTTACCAGATAGGACTTTAATTTAATATATTTGATGTTTAAAATATTCATATTCAGTTGCATCTGTCTGGACTGGAAACCGATCCCAATATAGGAAAAGCAAAAAACCAGACAGAAGATTATGGTGTCGTATAAAATTTTATATCGTGAACAATGACTCCTTTATATTTATTATGTATTCTTAGGACCAAACGTGTAGAATCACCTAAAGTGCAGATGTTACATGAAATATTCCACCCACATCAGCAAATCATACATTCATGTCACATTTTACTACTTCCATACATTTTGTCATAAATATGAAATATGTTCAATAAACTTTACCCAGAATAAGAACCATATAATTCCTAGTCCGCCAAAACAATAAAATACGTTTGCCCAGTCCCCGCCATCCGCTAACAGTAGACCAGAAAGGTACGGTCCAAGAATATTTCCAACTTGAGCTCCTCCGAATATCATTGCGCCGAATCTGGACCTTTCTGATGGGGGCACCCATCTCGCCAGAAGCAGGACAAATGCTGGTGTCACTGGACCCTGTAAGTATTTTTCAGTTTAGTGCTTCTTTTTCCACTACTTTCACACGACGCCATCCAGTCCCAAACTAAGCAGAACTTGTGATATAAGTACTAAACAACTGATAAACATATATATGTATTTCTAAATACATACTCGTACATCACACAAACATTTGTCTTAGGTGGAAATCGAACCCACGTCCCCCAACATAACAGCTAGAGCCACTAACCACTAGACTAACAGGCCAGTCAAAGTTGAAAGACTACTCGTTAAATTACGTAACTTATTTAACCAGATTACAGAACACGAGTAACTAAAATTGATAGTGGTTACAAAATTCTGAGTAATATTTATAAGCGACATTATAAAGGTCAAGTTGTTATAGGGTACCATAAATCACAACCAACTAATTGTAGTTCGGTATACTAAAACAAAAACCACGGACAGACTTACCTCTCCGCAGCCTTCAATGACCCTGATGATGAACAAACCGACCGCTCCACCGACTGTCACAGCCCAAGGAGTAAGCACAGTCGCCACAGAGGTCAACAGAAGTCCGCCGCCAACAGTCCATTTACCTCCAAACTTCTCAGCTAACAAACCTCCCGGTAAATGAGTGAGGACATAACCATAATAAAAGGCACTCAGCAGAAATCCTTGTGTCGCTTCATCCCAGTCATAGCGCTCACGACCCTGATAAAGTAATTTTACTTGTTACTGAATAAATACTTAATCTTCTTAAATAATTTCGTGGCAATAAAGTAAGCTACCATCTTTTAATATTATTTGCTCAAGTTATCGTAGCACATGATGGCAGCATTGAGATGATATTTCGAGTAATATTATGATATTCAAATACGCAGTTTATTGCTCAGGATTTACGAGATTTATGTTAGTATTTGCTACATGAAAACTGTGTTAATAATACTCTTTTAAAGGTGGTCTTGATTTGTTAATATCACTTAAGGAATGTAACTAACATAACACACTAAAATATTTGACCAAAGAGTGCTAATGGTGCTTATTATTACGGCTGTAAAAATCTCTTACATATTTTTTTATATATACACCAAAATATAGCATTACACTTCAACGCAACTTTTCAATACAAGCGTCAAAATTCTCCCAGGCGCTCAAACCTTATATTGACTTTTTAAAATAGCAAAAAGTAATAAAGAAAGAAGGAATCAAAAAAGGAAAGAAAGAAGTAAGAAAAGAAGGAAATAAAAAAAAGAAGGAAAGGAAAAAAGAAAGAAATATAGAAAATATATTTTTGGTTAATCACCAAATGCTATTATATACACCTACCGTAAATACAACTGAAACTGTGTCATTCGAAGTGTTATTAGAATTAATTTCATTAGCCGGATCAGGACAAGTTTCCCCAATGATGTGTTCTCCGGGCTCCACATGGAGTACCATCTGTGTGATTGTCATGCTAAGACAGACCCTCATGGTGAAGGAGTTTCCCAAAGCGAACAGCCCCAGAATGCCCAGGACATAACGCTGGGGTATGATCATCACTGGAAATGAGAAAAGAGAAATTATAGAATTATATATGAATAGCATGAGTAAACAAAATATAATAAATAAATAAATAATCAATTAATTCATATTAATTTATATTATTGGAAGGCCTCCTACAAGGTGGTCCGATGACCTGATGAAGGTTGCGGGAAACCGATGAATGCGGGGCGTACAGGATCATTAATTGTGGTGACATTTGGCGAAGGCCTATGTCCAACAGTGGACGTCTATCAGCTAAAATAATAATGATAATGAAGCAATTATTGTGAACAGGAACCCAGAATATATACTACATTATTGGTGGACATAATATTATCTACAAACCAACTAAAGCATTCAAAATAAAAGTTTGCGAGCATATTCGTAAGAAGTTGGCAGTAGTACCATCACAGCGTTAATGATTCCCAATTATCTGTTTGTACCAATATCTATATAATTATATAAGAAATGTAGGAGAAACTGATTAGCTGACATAACAATGTACAGCCAAAACTATTGAGACTAGGAGCGTGAAATGTTGCGCAAAGTTTTCTTTTGTAAATGTAGGCGAGCACTTAGAAAAAAGAAAATGTTTTCATAAAGGGTTGAAATAGGAGTCCAAAGTTTTCATAGAGAAACCTAATTTTACACGGGCGAAGCCGCTGGCAATAGTTAATTTGAATATATTTAGTTTTTCTGTGGTATAATAGTATATTTCCTTTTTTTTTTGTTTATTTTTAAGTTTTTACATTTGTTACAACAAAAATACTTGTCTGAAACCTTTCCTACTTTTTTTCCTTTTCTTTTTCTTTTTTCGCCTATATTTGTATTTTCATGTTTTTCTCTCTTTTTTTGCACCTACCGCCATGTTTTGTGCATGAAAAATGTCTAAGGCATTTCACGTCTGTACTTTTGTAAGTATAAAGTTTCCAATAATTAATTAAATTTACATTTTACTGTTTTGCTTTTAGGTAAAAGCAGAAAAATTGAAAGAAAGAAAAACGTTTATTTGTATCTCACACAAACATTTACATTTAAAAACAGTAGAATTAGGATACATTAAAGAAAATACAATACAATTTAGTATGAAAGAAAAAAAAATTGTTTGTATACCTATACATACCTACAATCTTTCTCAAGTTGATACCAACCTACCTACCTACAAGATTTAAGAACGGGTCTTACCCGCAGTCTTACCGCAATACCGCAAAAGTACCTATGGAATCTACCAGGATAATGTTGACTAATGATTACGAAGGTAGGCAGGTACTTTTCCTTTTTAATGAAATAAACAACTATTCCATTAGGTACCTATTGAAAATTTCCTTTACTCAAAGTTTCCTTAATTCATGAATCCCCAAGCGACCACCGGTGGCCGCGCATCTATTGTCTTACTATTGTGTCTCTAATTGACGGTATCTGAAGGGTTAAAACAAATCTCGCGAAGTAATTTTATGAGAAAGTTATTTATTTCCTGTGTCAAACTACGTAGAACCTACGCACCTATATTGATTTCTGTAAACTGGATTACAGGAAAAATAATTTATTACTTTGGCGGTTCTGGCGGCTTTGTTCGTCGCCAAGGAAGGCCACGATCTCGGGTCACAACTGAAAGGCAGGATCGATTCATTGTGACGACCAGCTTGAGAAATCGTCACCTTACCTCCATTGAGATACAAAACCAACTTCGCGACTTCCACGGAGTATCTGTGAGCGCTCGAACTGTTCGGAGAAGGTTAAAAGAACGCGATATGGTACCACACAAGTCAGCTAATGGGCCCAAACTAACGCGAGCCCACCGACAGCGCGCCTTCATTTCGCACGCAGTCATTTAAATTGGACACAGCAAGATTGCAGCCGTGTACTCTTTTCTGATGAGTCTAAAATTGTGTTACATGGCAATGATGGAAGGAAGAAGGTCTACCGATGTAAGGGAGAGCGTTTCGCACAATGCTGCTTTGAAGATAGGGTTGCTTATGGCGGTGGCTCATGGACTGTCTGGGGCGGTACATCCGCGAGCGGCAAAACTCAACTTGAGGTTGTTACAAGAACACGGCTGCCAACATTAAATGCAATGCTGTAAGGTACATTCGTGAGTGCTTAGAACCTCATGTGATACCATACGCGGACTATGTGGGCCCAAATTTCCTTTTTATGCATGATAATGCAAGAGCCCATGTGGCCGGCATCGTCAGGGAATATCTTCGGGATGTGAACATCACAGTTATGGACTGGCCAGCCAGAAGCCCAGAAAGACGTGTTAGGGCTCGTCAGCCAGTTGCCCAGACGAGAGAGAGATGCAGGAGTTGAAAACTGCCATAGAAGAGGAATGGGAGATGATCCCTCAAAATTTCATAGAGCGGTTGATAAACTCTATGCCTAATCGTATGAGAGCTGTGGTCGATGCCCATGGAGGCAACACGCGTTATTAAATTAAACCTTTTTTTGATAAAACATGTTTTTTATTCAAAAATCAATTGCCTTTAACAAGGCGCATATCCGACTTGTTAGGCGTAGCTCCATGTCGTATGGTATTCTGAATTCAAATTTAAAACAATACGATCGAAAAAGATGGTAAAATGTATCAGGTTTAAAAACTGCATCAACAGTTTTTGTTCAATCTAGCAATCATATTTCGGTAGGGGCCATCGAAACCTAAACTCTAAGGTGGGCCAATAGATGTGTCTAGAAGTGTAGTTATAGTCAATAAAAATCTTAAAAAAGGTAATGCCCACTTACATCTTAAAAAAGAAATATATTTAAAAAATATTAAGCAATCCAAAGAATGCTCCAGTTTCCCTCAATTTTTACAAGCTTATTATATTGACGATCAAGATAAAGATCAAAGATTGCGATTTTAATTGGGACGTCTCATCCCTGATTTTTTATTTAAGCATATGAAGTTAAGTATTTCTCAAACTCTTAAGTATCTTGAAAGCCTACCAGTTGGCATTCAAGTAGGGCTTGAGACGTTTTTAACTCAAAATACTCAATTCAGAAACTTGTCCTCCAGAATTGGACCACGGTAATAGTATCATACAGTATTGTAACTCGGCCGTATCTTTGAAATAAATGCCTACAGCCGCGCGGTACGTAAACATGCGATAGGGCTGCCCGCCTCCAGCAATCTAATTACATTTGCCTAGTTTGTTTCCATTTATTTTTGTGATTGTAAATATACTTACTTTTTTATATAAACAAAATACTTTGTGGATTGAATAGCAAGTGTTCAGTAAAAATGCGTGTAATTTTTTGATTGGTAGATTTAAATAAAATGCTTTTTCTAGTATTATTCATACACATAGTACAATAAACCACTATTATTCATAATAAAATACCACGTCTTTACTTTGAATTATACAAACTAACAATAATCGCGCGATTATTGTTAAAAAAAACCGTCGTGTCCGCTCGTCACTGCGGCACAGTTGCGACGGCCGCGACTGTCTACATGCCGAGCACATGCTACAACCGAGGCGCGTAGGTATAGCTCGCGTTTCGTCCGTTTGTATGAAGTTGGAATACTGTATGATATTATTACCGTGATTGGACTGTCTCAAACAACGTAGGTACATTAATTATACATTAATTGCCAAGCGAAGCAGTTTGATGACATACGATCTCATTATAAAGTCTTTTTCTTCTTTTCGAATCAGTAGTTTTTTTATTGTTATTTATTATTGATAGGCTTGCATTTGACCACCATCTCACCTGATGGTAAGCGATGATGTGGTCGACGATGGAGCACGCTTGCCTAGAAGTAACGTATTCACTCTCGACTTAAGCACACTCTTTAAGGCCCTAACCTAAGTCTGCTAGTACTGCTCGACAGTACTATAAAACAGTAACTTTCTGTAGCTTACTCCTGGGCAACGGCAAGGTCAATGGGTTTGTAAAAAATATATGTTTATTATAGAATCATGTACTACATATGATTTTTATGTATTACTATTGTTTTTACTACTTTTGCAAAAAAAAGCGTTTGTGTGTGTGAAAGCGGCTGTACGAGCACATGTGCATTTAACTCCAAACTGTACTGCAACTCAAAATAGTTCTTTTTCTTTTATATATTTTAGGGCCCCCCCGACACATTCAGGTTAGGTTACGAGTAAAAGGCTAAGCTTTCGTTTTTTTTTAACCACCTAAATGTTGGAAACTCACGGGGTGGGGCTCCGTTGAACTATCTTGGCAGGTAGGGTAGTCTCAAAGTACTGTACTGTTACTACGTTTTTTTTTTTAACGGTAGGCAAAAATCATCTTATGACAACCCCCGCTCTTGGGTGGAGATAGTGTCAGACTCTTACTGACTAAAAACCCACCCCGTTCCTTCTAACCTCTTCATACCGGGGCTCGAGTTTCCTTTCGGATAACCCTGGCCCAAGTAGGCTTTTTTTTTTTGTCGACAATATATTGACAATATATTATATACATTGCCGGAATCAGGATATAATGGCGTATCTGCCCGTATTTTTAATATTTTGCCAATTTTCTCCAGTGCGGTTTCAACACAAGGAAAAAGGCCCGATTTCCCGTTTCATTCATTAAAAAAATTTTTTAACTGTTTTCGTTTTTGTTAGATACGTCTTTTTAACTATCAGGGGCAGCATTGATCAAGCTCTTGTAGTACAGTCTTAACTGCAGCAGCGGTGGTACTCAATAACTTCTCAAAAGTTCATATATGTTATGGATACTTGGGATACTCTATCATGTGGTAAATAACAGTTTGTGCATATTACGAGCATGCTGGAATAGGAGATTACATACATCATTTTTTTATGGAAAGGATAGCAGAAAGCGGAATCCTTAAAAATATTGACCGATTTTCGGTCACTAGGTACAAAAAAAACACACCAACCTTTGTTCAAAAAACGCCGCCATCCCTTCAAAGCCATATTGTCACTGTCAAACACATTCAAAACACTTTAATAATAAGAAAATATGAGAAGCTACACTTCAAATTCTACTACATCACGAAATAGTAATGATTCAGATGACAGAATCGACAGCATTGACCTCGTCATATGAACACTATCTGACAGATTTCTGATAAGAAACGTCTTGGAGATAAATGAAAATTGTTGAGCTCAAGAGATAATTTAGATTCAAGCGAAGAACGTCTGTTTTGTTTCTCTTTTCCTTTGAATTGTGTGTTAATTTTTTTAAATTATCGAGGAAAGGTCTTTGCGTTGTATATTTGTTTCCTTACTTTTGTGTAAATGAGGAAGCAAAAATATAATTTTGTAAGTCCTCAGGGCAAAATCTCATCGATAGCTCGTGACGGGAGCTAAAGGTGAGAGTGAAATTAAAAACAGGGAAAACAAGAATAAAAAACAAATATTCCTCAGTGCATTATTCATTGTCATATTTCTGAATTCTTTCTTTAGACCGCTGCAAAGTTTTTTGTATACCAAAAGATCCTAAAAGCCGTCAGAACTAGATTCCAAAAAATTTAACTTATCTGCATAAAGGTAGCACGCAAGTACCTCGCATGGCATTACACTAAAGCAAATTCTAATAGATGGATGTCACTATAATATAGCATGCAAGACACTTGCATACTTCTATGCAATATACAACCATGAGTATTACGGCCTTTAGTCAACTAAACACTTGTACTATTTTTCAAAAAAAAAATTCAAAGGTAACATGCTTGCTTTTGAAATTCACAAGCTTCGCTACGTATAACGGTGAGAAAACCCGTCTAGTTCTGCAGCCGTTCGGGCTCGAAATATTAAAATATTTTTGTTGAAAAATTCATCATCTCTTGTAAGTTCGGCAATATATTCAAAGTTATGAACGTGGAATTACGTAAGTTTGTTCTAAAATATAAAACATCATCGACTTTTAGATATTTATAAGGCTCGCTTTCTAAGGCTGTTTATAAAGGCAAAAGTTTTTATGAATATGTGTTGTGTGTATGTTTATTACTTCACGTTCAAATGACTGAATGGATTTGAATGAAATAGCACATTATATGCATCTATCAAGATAAGACATTGGACTCGTGTCTGTGGACATATCTCTCACAGATCATATCGCAATCTTTTACAAACTTTACTTGAAAAGTTTTTTCCGCTGATACATTCATCAAAACAATGTTATATCTTTTTATGTTAGCTATATTGTGTTAAGTCACGTTTGCTCTAGGACACAATTGACGCACTTTGTGACGCTGTTCCGCAACGTTGCACTATATTGTATTGCTACGTTGCTAAATAGCGTTGCAACATGGTTGCAACCAATTCACGCCAATATGACACGCCTAATAAATCCATGCCTTGTTATCGGATAGTCAACGTTGTAGAATAAAATACGATGTGGAAGAAGAAGAAACAACAAGTAATGCTTAATTTATTGAACCTAAATCTCGTAAATCTTTGCCAGAATCTCCCAGTCTTTTACAACCTAAGGTCTTTTTTGACATAGCTTGGGTTCCCACCCAACCGGTGACGGTAGGACGAAAATATGCATAGATGAGCTGCTTTCAACCACACTATCTGTAGCAATTGTAGAGTAGGGATCGTGACATATATAATAGATACCTACTGTACATTTCGATACCTACTACCCCCTTAGGCTTTGAAATGGACCGCAGTGTGACGTTGGCACAACTCTATTTGTCACTGTCACGGTGTTCGGTCCGTTGAAATGTCAGAAAAGCACAGCTTCTAAAGGAAAAAATATTGGTCCGTACCTTTTTTATTATATTAAAAAGCCACAAAATCGATTTATTTGTTTTGTAGGTCAACAAAAATCGGTTATGTAGAAAAATAACATTTTACATTTAACATTTTTATTTTGTAAAGATCCATTTTTGTGAAGTAATCTAGTACTAATCCGAATAAAAAAAAAAAACAATTCTGTGGTCAGTGCTGAGAGCCGCAGACTTCACGTGCATCAAAAAGTGTTGAATTTTGACAGGGTAAGTTACATGACCGAAGTCACAAGAAATATCTAGTTTTTATACTGATTTTTCAATTTAATCAATTAGGTAGATTTTTCAACCTACCTTATTGATTAAATTACCTGTAAAAATAATTCGAATCATTTTAATCTTGATCTAAATATTAATTAAGTTGTGGCATATTTTAAATTAATTTCTAAGTAATAAATTGAGGCCATATTAAAAGTATGTGTTCCAATAGAATTTGAACTGTGTTCACTTTGACATTAGGTAATTTATTGTTCCTAAACGTGGAAATTATCTTGTAAATTAAATTCTACTATACCTGTTTTATGCCCAATCCTTTATAGTTTGTGTTTTGTTCATCTATTATATTTCTAAACGATCTATAGATACGTATTTCACTTTAGTTTTGTTAACAGGCAACAGAGTTTTAAATACACAACCCGGGCTGTAAAATAATGTGTACTGAATTAAAAATTTGTTACAAGGTTCTACATTAGTTCCTTTATATTGTTACATTAGTTCCTTCATTAGTTAAGTGCTGTGCACACATTTAAGTGAAGAATTCGCTGTGATAATTGTTAATTGATAAGATTATTCCTCTGTAAATGTTTTGGCGAACTATTCGTTGGAATGCCGTAACAAATAAATAATTATTATTTCTACTAAAACAGAAAAAGAACTGATGAAGTTTATGTCGTTTGTCGAACGTTCAAATAGCTAGACTATAATTCGCTTGTCCCTAAACCCTTCAGATACCGTCAATTAGAAACACAATAGTAAGACAATAGATGCGCGGCCACCGGTGGTCGCTTGGGGATTCATGAATTAACAATGTCGGATATGTTTTTTTGCCATTTTCTTTTTATTTCACGAATCACTCTCAAAAAGTCCCTTTTTTTAATAGCAACAAAATGACAAAATAAATTACGTGTAATTTTTAAAATGGGCCACGTTAACATTGTCAGGTGTGGCCCATTCGCCAGTTAACAATGACGTATGTCAAACTTTGACTCGCTCTCGTGTAAAGTTGCCAATTTCCACATCCAACATTGTTAATAGGGATAAGCGAATTATTCTTTTCTTATGGTAGGTATGAAAGTCTCCAATGATTTCTTACGCCTAGAGCGAAGCGGGAGGGATTATCAGAGTTTTTACTTACTACTTACTTAATACGCAAAATACGCGCCTTAGTCGTGGAGTTGCGGATAACAGCCCGTTTTACCTACCTATACTACTTACTTCTTTGCCTTGCGTTCCAAGACCTCGGGGTTATTTTTCGGAAGTCAATTAATGGCCCCAGTAGGCTTTGACCCACCTCAAAGACCACTGTTAGGGACTTAGCTTGCTAAATCACTAACAGTTGTGTGAACATCTCTTTGAGGTGCACGTGGAATACTATACACCGTCGAAGACCTGAACTCGTTCCGGACGGTTACCAGATGGCCGGGCGGTGAACTGTCTTTTGTCAGTCGTTTGGAAACCCACGCCTACTACAATAGAGACTATATCCTGGCTTTAAATATCTGTTGCCTCACTACACAGCTTCGGCGAGACTATACGACTATATCCTGGACATCGGACTATAATCCCAAAAGTACCTTAGGATTTTCTTGATTTTCTACTTTCACGAAGCCGCATACAGAAGCTAAGGTAAACGTTAGACAAACGTGGAATAACGGTCATTGACCCTCCTGCTCCGACATTTGTTGACATCTATACTAATATTATAAAGAGGTAAAATTTGTAAGTTTGTAAGTTTGTATGTAGGGGGTAATCTCTGGAACTCATAATCCAATTCTAAAATTTTTTTAACTGGCAGAAAGCTACATTATTCCTGAGTGCTATAGGCTATAAATTGTTTCATAACTTTTGCTAACGTTTATACCCCTAGCATAACTTTCATTGTGCAGACGTTTTACCTATTTGACCATAGATGGCGTTCTGCAATTACGTAATTTTTCGGAATCGCGGTGTTAAGATTTTCTGTGGATTGATGATCCTCTCGAATTATTATGCCCACGTTGTCGTTAGTTGGAGTTCTTCTGTCAGTCGCTTATTGATTTCGATTGTTTCGTTCGTATGGTTGTTGTTGTTGATAGATACCTCATAATTGAAAATATCGTAATTTCGTTGTACGTTTGTTTTGTATGTTCGTAGTTTCGTACTTTGTTCTATCGTAATAATCGATACGAGTTATTCGATATTACGATTGTTTTGTTTTGTAAAGGCGGACGGTGTTCGAGTCGCTCTCCCTTTGTTCATAATTGTTTTCAAGTCTGTGCGCAGTTTGTTGAGAGCACACATGCATGCCTAAAAGGAAATCTCAAATGTCCCGACAGACATCACAGACAAGAGCCGCTCGAGTACGCCTTACGGAAGAATCTGCCCCTGAAAATGAGCAGCGCCTCTCGAGAAATAGAGAGTATATTTCGCGAGCGCCCACAGCGCCTAGCTAGCCAAAATGTGAGGACGTCGCGGGCCCGTGCTAGAGAAACTAGCGCTAAACGTGCGCACCGTCTATCTGAGTTAAGGCAGCATGTCTCTGAGACAAGGGATAGGGAGACTAGCGCTGAGCGCTCGCAGCGGCTTGGTAGGCAAAATGTCATAACATCGCAGGCCCGTGCTCGCGAATCTAGCGCTGAACGTGCGCAGCGTCTATCTCATTTAAGGCAGCATGTCTCTGAGACAAGGGATAGGGAGACTAGCGCTGAGCGCTCGCAGCGGCTTGGTAGGCAAAATGTCATAACATCGCAGGCCCGTGCTCGCGAATCTAGCGCTGAACGTGCGCAGCGTCTATCTCATTTAAGGCAGCATGTCTCTGAGACAAGGGATAGGGAGACTAGCGCTGAGCGCTCGCAGCGGCTTGGTAGGCAAAATGTCATAACATCGCAGGCCCGTGCTCGCGAATCTAGCGCTGAACGTGCGCAGCGTCTATCTGAGTTAAGGCAGCATGTCTCTGAGACAAGGGATAGGGAGACTAGCGCTGAGCGCTCGCAGCGGCTGGGTAGGCAAAATGTCATAACATCGCAGGCCCATGCTCGGGAATCTAGCGCTGAACGTGCGCAGCGTCTATCTCATTTAAGGCAGCATGTCTCTGAAACAAGGGATAGGGAGACTAGCGCTAAGCGCTCGTCGCGGCTCACTAGGCAAAATGCCATAACATCGCAGGCCCGTGCTCAGGAATCTAGCGCTGAACGTGCGCAGCGTCTATCTCATTTAAGGCAGCATGTCTCTGAAACAAGGGATAAGGAGACTAGCGCTGAGCGCTCGCAGCGGCTCACTAGGCAAAATGCTATAACATCGCAGGCCCGTGCTCAAGAATCTAGCGCTGAACGTGCGCAGCGTCTAATCGAGTGTAATCTTATTTTAAAACAAGAAATTTTCCGCGGACGAAGTCGCGGGCAGAAGCTAGTTATTAATAAAGACAAAAACGGAAATAAAGACATAAAGCTGTCTTGAATCGACATGTATCGTGATCTTTTACAAGTCCTAGTAATGAAAAGCAATTCGTAGTTTATTTTTCGGGTACCTACGCAGAGATATTAGGAAAAGGTCAATGTACTTTATTCAACGGTTATCTGACGCCTTCTATAGTATTAAAATAAAACGACAAAATACGTTAATTAAATAATCTTATTCATAAATAACAAAATTAGCCTAATTACAATATTTACAGAGCATTACGTCTATATTAACAGTCATTTTACTTTTTCTCCTTTTCATTTTTCTCTTTTTTATTTTCTTCCGAATCGACAGGTCTGACGGGCAGGTCCCCATGGGACCAGCCATCGGGGTACCCGTGGGCCTTGACGTCATCCCACCATAGTTGTTCACCTCTCGCGAAGAGGATGTAGATTACGTTTGTGAAGACTAGGACTCCTAAGCAGACCCAGAAGGCTACTCGCCATTGTTTTAGTGTTGACTGTAAAAAAGAAAAATAGATGATATTATTAAAAGGTATGAATTATCGAGATTTAGTTTCTAGTATGATAACTAATATATAAGTATCCTTGCTCATGGGCCACAAAAAAAGCCGCTTCTTGCTTCTTTTTGTGATGGCCTTTTTTGTGGCTCGTGTGCGGTGATGCCGCCACAACCAAAAAAGCCAGATGCCGCTTCTAGCTTCTCCGGCCACAAGCTGTCGCGCGCTTCAGCTTTTTTTGTGGCCGCTTCTAGCTTTTTTTTGTGGCTGCTTCTAGTTTATTTTTTGTGTCGGCTTTTTTATGGCCCGGGGACACTAAGTGAGAACTACACTAGACCGACGCCCACGTGGACCACGCCTGATTTGTACGTAGCGGCGTGATGCGTGATGCGTGACGTAGTGTGGCGTCGCGTGGCGTGGATGTAATGTAGAACTCAGTAAGTCTAGTTGCCATATAAAATGTATGGAGACCGACGCCCTAGATCGGCGGACGTATCTCACGTGTGCGCATGTAGATTCCGTTTTTTTTTCGGCATATCTTGTTTTACATCAAAAACATTTATCTCGATGACATAATCAGTGTCAAAATATACGGATGGTGAAGATATTTTTTAACAGATTGAGACTTAGATTAAAAATCCATAAAATCACAGAGTAAAAATACCAAAGTATCTGGAGATCTGGAAGTCTGAAGTGGTAGTGGTGGAATTGAAGGAACAAATTTTTTATGAGCTTGATCCAGAAAGTGGTGCTCCTGGACACTGCGCGTATTGTAAGGCGTTTTTCTCTAAGGAGCCTTGACCACCGGTGTGCTACTATTTTTAATATTTTTAAGAACTTTTATGTGATAATTTTAATATTTATAAATGTAAATTATATTATGTATACTGATAACTGGACCCGGTTTCCAATGCAGGTGGGTTACTATTTTTGTATATTTTTAAATGGTTGTGTATTTTAACATTTAAACATGTAAAATAATATGTCTATACATAAAATAAACAGAGTAATAAATGTAGAAAAGACATCAACTTCAAAGTTTTATTATGTCTACCGCAATAACAGGGAATATCGGATTTATTCTTTCAACAACTTTCGATAGATAATGTTGTTTGTTTATCTTGGAAAAACTTTTGTTAAATAACAAACTTCATATTAACAAATAAGTGGGGATTCAAGTGGAAGTTTACTGGTGTAAAAAACCCCATGACGCGCATTATAACAAAATACTACATATTCATAATATTTTTTTCTTCTTACGCTGCTCGCCCACGTCAGACTTTTTGTAGGACAGATAATCGGGCCGATTTTGTATATTTGTGACATTGTTCTGTATTTCTGACCGACTTTTTGTAGGACGTGTGCGTGGTCACCGATTATCGGACGTGGGCGAGCAGCCTTATTTTGTAGGTATATAATTTCAATGTCATATGTGTCATGTCATGCAAGTGTAGGTGTCAACGTTGACAGGTCGAAGCGTAGTCTCCGATAAACTGAAGAGCTATAGAATTGATAAGAACACTACTTTCTTTATCGGATTTATGAAACATATCTTGTGTAATAGATTAAATGACTAAACACCTACTCGTTTGTTTATTTACATTTTACAGTAGCCTAATTATTATATCGAAAGCCTGTTATCATGTATATTGAATGGTTTGCTTAATCAGCTCGATATAGTTAATACAAGATGTTTTCCAAATCGTTGACTTCTTAGTCAACGACTTTGCGAGCTTGCCTTAGCTAAAATAAGTTAACCTTAGCTCGCCAAGTAATTATCAAATAATATTCTCCTGTAGCATCCATCCGCTTTTGTACCATTTTCTTTAGTATAAAATATTAAATAAATAAACTAATATGTAATAAGTAGTACAGTGAAAATTTTTATGCTTTTTGCTCCAAAATCAAAAGATGACAGGAGAAAAAACAATTCAACAACAATGACTACAGTTGACAATCTTTATGCTAAAATAAAATTTTGTGATTGTAAATCACAAATATTTTTTTTTTCGTACATCTGAAGTTTAAACGGCCGTTTGTGTGATTGCATTTTCCTGTTGCTATATGACACTTGTAGATAGATAGGCAATAGTTTGACAGTGATGGTAGAGATGACTCGCTAAAATACGTATCTCTAGGGCTGAGGCTCCGCCTTTTGTTTGAAACTCTTTTATTTGGAACTGTACTATGTTTGTTTTCTTTTTTTACTGATTTAACACTCGCTAAATACTCTCAAACATTTGATTTTCTATTAATAATTTGCCCGTGTTATTGGCAAAATTGTGGTGTCTTTTCCACAAATGCCATTAATGAAGAGTTTAAATTGAGTCTCCGACAAAATGTTCTTTTTTTTGTTAAATATTAAATAGTATTACAAATTCACACGTAAATTGATATAAGTTAAGCTACCTACACTATAACAAAATTTTAGTAATCTGTGCAGATAGTTAATTCTATTACATCATTGAAGTATGCCATAAACTAAAAGAAAAATAAAAGTTGTGTAGTAATAGATGAATATGTTTGCCTGTGTACCAAAATAACTTGTTATACTACATTCATCATTTCTCGTTAGACTAGATACGGAACAAATTGTATTTACATACATAATTTATTGACTAGCTGAAATTGTTTGCTAAAGGAAAATAACAGTGGAAATTTAAACAAACGCAATACTAGTATTCAGAGCACATTCATTTATATTATTCACTATTGAATAAGTATTTAAATAGTAGGAAGTTACTGATGGGTAAAGACGCTGAAATGCACTAGTTAGTTTCGTTTGTTAATCATATAAATATTAGTAATTAGTTTTAGTTTATTAGATAATAAAGATTTAATTTTTATTACTATACGTGCATAAATTAAGTGACAAAATATAAGTACATATCATCATCAGCCTTTCTAATGTTTCCACTGCTGGGACTCAGGCCTCCTTTCTGAGAGGGAATGGACCGAAATCCACCTCGCAAGACCAGTGCGGGTTGTTGAATGTCACATGTCTTCGAATTTGAATGACATATGTTTTCAATTTTTTGGTTGTAGGACATGCTGGTTTCCTTCACCGTTTTGAGAGCAGTTGTGATGAAATAAATTACACAAAGTAATGCGCCTGGCTGGCTTCGAACCCGCAACCTACAACTCGTAAGTCAAGGCCATCACCACTCAAGGTCAGTACATAATACATATATAAATTACCTACATAAAGATTATATGCCTAATTATTAACAGACCTAATTCACAAAGAGGACATTTGAATCTGAAAACATACGCTTAAACAATAAGATTCATCGTCATCATCATTTCAATCGAAAGACATCTACTGTTGGACTTAGGTCTCCTCCAAGTGTCGCCATAATAAACGACCCTGTATGTCTCTGGGGTCAGAGTTAGTTTCAAAAGATAGCTCGAGCCCCGGTATGAAGGCTTGAAGGAACGGGGTGGGTTTTTTGTCAGTAAGAGTCTGACACTATCTAGCTCCGCCCAAGAGCGGAGGTTGTCATTAGATGATTCTCCCATCATAAAAAAAAACCCTGTATGTCTCGCATTGGATTTCCACGACTCTCAACGGGTAATCGATCCACTTTGTGGGACGTCTTTCAACAATATAAGGTTCAATTTCATTTTCGAATACCCTTTATATGAGTAACGTCTCTTTTTGAAGCGTGCGATTATATTATTTTACTCTAACATTTGTAACTATGTTACTTGCTTAACAATCTTTTTTCTTTAGATGTCACAAAGGGAAGGAAATATGATAGATAGATCAAGGGAAACAAGAACCCTAAAGAGACAGACAAAGGTTAACATACCGAATAAGATATCACATGAGATAAAGGACGCGACCTTTCCTTTTTATCTATTTAACTGGGACCCTTTCTTTGAAGGTGGGGAGTCATCAAATAACTTCTCTCGCTCTAAGTGGAACGAGTGAAAATGTCAGACTTTTACTAGATGACTTTTTATGTTATAGGGCCGCGGTGAATCTTTCCAACAATCCCGCAGCCTTATTCAAATTCTGAGCTCTGGTTCAGACTATGGTCTGGAGAGAGAGAGAGAATAAGATGAGGTCGCCTCCTTCAGTGAAGTAGTGACGCACCGGAAGACACATGGTGGTCCCTGGCTACCGTAGGCTCGCGGACGACGAGCAATGGGTAGCTCGCCGTCCGGTAATCATCCGGACCGAGTCCAAGTCGTCGATGGCGTTTATGCACGCCTCAAAATCAAGTCATCAAAATCGGATAGAAGCCCAGCAGGGCTGATGCCCACTGCGGCCACAGCCATTTGTAAAAAGACTGACACGCCCTTCCGTTCCCACCTGTAACACCCTTCGAAACAAAAAATACATATAAAAGTTTAAACTTACATCTGGCGTTAATAGCCCTATGAGATACGGTGAGATGATTCCAGAAATTGCAGCGATTCCATTGACCATGGCCGTGGTAGTTCCTGCGTAGTTTGGAGTGATATCGAGGGGGTTGATCTTCATTCCACTGTAGTAGGCCCCCATAAGGGTCATGGCGAAAATGAACCAGAAGACGGCGAGGGTTGTGTCGCAGCCGGAGTAGGATGCCATGATGATGCAGATACCAGGACCAGTGGCCGCTGTGAATAGATAGAAATAATGTATGGGGTGTTACATACGATTGTGTAGTTTCTCGTAAGTGTAATAATTGTTGAGTATCGGAATCTTAGTTCAAGTATTTGAATGTTTCTTATAACAAATTAAATCAATTTGATGAGAATATAGAAGTATTTAAAAATTTATTGTTGGCTTGAGTATTGGAAAAAAAACATACATTTAGCCGAACATAGAACCTCCTCGTTTTCGAAGTCGGTTGGAAATGGGATAAAAGTTTGAATAAGATCTACTGTCAACGGAACATGTCGAAAAAGTTGCAACGATGCGATGTTAGAAGTCGCCGCTTGGTCGACAGAGATTCATTATTTTGTATGTATGTTACGGCTAAAGATAGGTGTGAACATAAACTTAAGATTAGCCGGCTAAACTTAGGTTTATCTTCGAGGGCCGGCTAATAGTAGTTTCTTCTATCATTAGCCGGCTAAACTTAAAAGTATTTTATATTGCGAACAGGCGTATATCAAGCGTATAATGACGAATACGCATCTATAAAGCTACGCATCCGTGGACAGTAATAACTTGATACTGACAAAGGTATGTATATTCGTATTCGTACGTATACGACCTCATTCATGTTGTTTCGGCTTCAGACTACAATTTTTGACTTACCAATAGTAGTGTAAAGCTTCCTAGCAGTTCTAATACTGTGTATTCCTCTCTTCACACAGAAATCGCACAGAAGACCGAAGAAGAAGGAAGCGATCCACATGGAAACATACGGCAAGGCTGACAGAAGACCAGTAGACTTAATGTTGAACTTCAAAACATCTGTCATGTACTTAGGAAGGTCGGTGATCATTGTGAAATAGCCCCAATCGTGTCCAATCTGTTGATAAGGAATCACATGTCTTTACAAATTCACAATTTCTTAACATTCTATTTGGTTCATGGTGAATCGGTATTTTATCGTAGTTAAAATATGGTGATAATAAAATTTGTACATATATGTCATAGCCATATCGTAACACTGGCCATTTCATGATGTAGTCGACCATTTCACGTAATAGTTGGCTACTTCATGAAATGGCTCACACAAAACAAAACCTCGACCATATAATAAAACTAGCTTTTGCCCGCGGCTTTACCCGTGTATATAATCCCAGGATAAGAAGTATCCTATGTGTTATTCTGGGATATGGTCTACTCGTGTACCAAGTTTCATCGAGATCCGTTCAGCAGTTTTTGCGTGAAAGAGTAACTAACATCCATACATCCATCCATCCCTACATACAAACTTTCGCATTTGTAATATTAGTAGGATTACCAATCCTACAATATATATGTAGATTATAAGGAAACAAAGAGTTAACAGTCAATTGTTTTGTTTTTATGTTTGTACACCGCAATTTATCACACATCAATCAGTTTTATAGTTATTGATGGTTACCGTTTTTGTAATATTATTGAGACTATTTATTTGCTTGAGGTTTAAACCACAGAGTTTACATTACAAAGCTGCTATTACCATAAAAAAGGTGAGCATTGAACTGCTTAAAAAAATATTGAGAAGACCTAGGTAAACATAATATGGTCGGTAAAACCAAAATTCCAAGTAAGTTGTATTAAGTACTCAAGTAAGTAAATAATCCAGAACTGGAAAACACAAGACGTATAAGATACCAGTACTACGAAAATATGAAATTTTCTGTGTTCAAATAAAAAACTTTTTTATTTAGTATCAGAAAACTATCAAAGAAATGACGGATAACCGTTTTGAAAAATGGTATGGCTCGAAAAGAGGTTTTGAGATAACCACTTAAAGTGTAGTACGGATGAAGCCGATAAACTATCCTGAATCTATAAAAATTAGGATAGGAGCAAGAAAATCATATCATACGATATCACACTATATTTAGATACAATTGTAATATCGTAGTGTGATTTTCTACTATTATAAAGAGGAAAGATATATATTATTATTTGTTTGTAATCAATAAATTCCAAAACTTCTGAACGGATTTAAAAAAAAATTACCAGAAGGATGCTATTTTATTACTGTGAGGCTTTTGCATAATTATCATTTCATTTATCATATTAGTAAAACCATTGACAAAAACTAGTCACAGTAACATAATAAAGGAAAAAGTTTACAAGTAGGAATATTTAATGATAAATGATCTTTATTTTGTAAATAGGCTTTGAAAGCACACTTTTACACGTCAATTTTGTTTTCAGTCAGTTTTAACGAGATGAGGCCGGTATTTCCTAGCTGACTACCCTGAGAGGAAACACCGAAACAAACTCAGGAGGATTTGAACTTTTGATAATCCTTCACCCTCAAATATATGAACTATCTATCTATGTTTCTGGACGAAATTTGGCACATGTCTTGGAAAACGACATAGGTGTATTTTATCCCGGGTGTGAGTTCCCTTGGGATATTTTTTTAGTTTCCTACAGGAGATGCCGCTGCCAGAAGCTAGTGATATATAAAATGAAAAAGAAATGAGCCTTCAATCTGGTTACATCCGATCGAGGAAGTTTACGTTCGTTATGGGTATCACATCTTCATAAATTGCAAAAAATACGGATTAATCGAGAACGTAGATCATATTCTGGTGGCGTGTGAGCGGGGCGAACGCCTCAGAAGAAATCTGTTTAGCATTCTAAATAATTATGTTTGAAATCGGTATCTGCTACAATGTCTTAACTAAGCCTACGTTAAACGAGGCAAGAGTTCTATATAAAATATATTACAATCATTTAAAATAGCTTAAACTTTAAAATTTGGCTATGATGGAGCGACATAGTCAATATTGTGACAAAACTCCTTAATAAAAATAAAACATACTTACACCAGCAATAATCAAGGCCCATAGAGGCACAGATCTTAGCAGCGCCTTCCACGGGATGGGTTCCAACTTTTTTGAGTATGTGTGGATCAAGGCATCCACATTCTGGTTCAAGAACTTCTTCTCGCTGTCTGATATGAAGGGATGTGTGTTCGGGGTACTGTAGCATAGCACAGACTAGAATAGAAAAATATTGATTTAATAATTAGACCTTGTATGTTACACAATAGCGATAGTTTGATAAAATGTTCTTGTTTTCTGTCAACAATAGATCAGTACAAAATGTGTGATGGAAGCATATTTCATCCATTCGATACTGTGACAGTAAGTTAATTTAACAATTTATTATTTTCCAATTCGAATGAATTTTTTAACAAAATGGTTTCTATATTATAGAGAATTTACTGGCTCCTGTAGTATAGTTTATAACTATCTTAGGAACTAGGAAATTACATTTTGATATATTGTAAAAATCTAGGTCAATAAAAAAACTGTCATGAAAATTAAAAAAAAATGTAATTGAACAATAGTAAGTACATAGGTATTTTACGTAGCTTAATACGATAATTACATTATTTTTCGAGGGGTACAAGCGATTGACGATAAAAAGAATAATGTTGCTTAAAACACTAATGATGATTTGGACAAACAGGAACAGGTTGTGAAGTCCCGTAAACCTCCGTTGAAAAGTGAGGATCCTCTGACCAGACGAGTGTTATGTCTAGTCCTGGCAACTGCCTAATAGTTGATTTTGGGTTGTAGTATATATTCGAATCCCGCTAAGAACTCTTAAAGTGCGATGTAGGATTTTGAATTTTAGTTCCTATGAGGCGTTATCTAGATATCGCTACAATTACGTGGTCAGGTTATTGTATCTGTTTGTTGACCAGTGATATTAGTACTTAAATTACAAAAACGGGCCCTGTTGTTACAACATTAAGGATGAATGAAGTCGGCAATGTCTCTAGAGTGTCGGATACGCAATCTAATACATTGATATCCCTACCCATTCAGGTCAGAGATACAGCTATTTTGGTGCTATATCGTAAAGTTCACTCCTCAAGTAACATCTCGAGTAAGGTCCACTCTTCGAGAATGATCTCAAGTTGGAACCGTACTTGAAAGAGATTAATTTGCTAATAATTTGGATTTTAGAGAATAACACAACAAAAAGCAAATAAGCTCAAACAGTTTTCCATATCCACACACTATTTTGATAACTGAAATAATTTAAACTCGAAACACGCAACGGTTTGACAGTTAAAAAAACCGTGTCCAATTTACTACGTAAAATAAAACGTGGCTAGATTGGAAACAAATTGGAAACTGAATCGGTAAAAACGATCACTGTGACTGCACTACGACAGATATTGTTCGTTATACGATTGTGAACCAATTACATTGGTTTATTTTGTTCGGTTTATTATTTGATACATGAAAACGACAATATTTTTTGTTTATTAGCCCATTTTTTCGTTCATTACTTTTAGTTTTGCTTTTTGAAACTTTGCTTTGGTTTTCATTAGAATGCGGATCTGTATCTGCACATTCATTGAGTTCGCAGTATTTAGCAGAAAAAACAGCCTTTTAGGCAAGTTTGGCTGAGTTAGGTATTGAGGAAGTCAATGTTACCTTATTGTCAGCTTTTGGCAAGAATTTTATCGAGATTGAGTCGGTTTTAATACACATGTTGCCAGTGGTATAGGCACTTGTAACACAAAACTAAGAATCAATTCGTGAATAAACAGCTACTGGAATTCACTCGTCAAAATATCGCCAAGAACCTTTATTAACCCATTGTTTTCTTATAGTATAAAATCGAAATGATTCCTTTAGAAATTATCTGAATATAGTTAGATTGTTAGCAGTAAAGATTAGTAAAACATTCAAAATGTAAGAGATTGCTTCTAGGCAAGCGTGTTCCATCGTCGGCCACATCATCGCTTACCATCAGGTGAGATAGTGGTCAAACGTGAGCCGTACGTGAGCATTATAAAAAAAAAAAATTGACATGCACTTGATGCACTATCAAAATTTAGCATGACCATTAAAATTTTGTTTTGAGAGTGCCTTGCCACGCTCTTGCACCAGTTTGCTTTGAGTTTGAACATTCCAAAACATTTTGACTTGCGGGACACCACCCTGCTTTTTAATTGTATCATTAAAACGGCCTCATATTAAAAAACCTACCTTATACGAGAATTTTCGAACTTCCTTAGCACGCTCATGCATTTTTAATTCTTTATTGTACACTATAACACTTTAAAAATAAGCGGATAACAAAGTTCATGTACATAGGCGAGCTTAACTTTTTTTAGTTTTCTTCCAGCAATCCATTGAGTGATAGAGACAGATGATAATAGAGAGTAGTATCATCAGGTTGCATCTTTCACGCATAAGTCTACAAAATTTAATCTATCTCTGTATGAACGAGCAAAATAAATTATTAGTGGCGGGTAGCTCAAGATGCTCCTCCTTAAAAATAATCCTACCGGGTACGGTGTCCATGTCACAGATTTTTCATAAAATTCTCATGCGAAAAATCTAAAGTGCGCCGCAAGACTAATCGATGTGCATGCAAAAAAAATGTTTTATGCAACTCTAGATGACACAAGTCAACAAACTGTCATAATAAATAAAGTATACTAGCAGATTTGCTACTGTGTATTAATGTAAAATGCAAGCACGTGGTAAACGTTTCTTTATTACATTTTTATTCTTTTTTTTTTAATTTTGAATCGGTTTAGTCGTATAATAACCACGAAATTTAATTTTTGCGGCTTATCAAAATCAGGTGAAATTGAAACATTTCATTTCATAATTGGATTGAAAAAGAAGAATAATTGATTTATTTGTCATAAAACAAAGCAAACCCGTGATTTTGACAAGAACTTTATCATAAACACAAACTAGTTCAGGGTTTTGATAAAAAAATTTGGACTGTTACAGTTTTATGATGAAATTGAGATTAAAATGTGCCATACATATTCCGGTTTTTCATCAAAGACCTAATTGTATGAAAAACCTGCGACATCCATACTTTTGGCCATTGTCATCGCTGATAAAACGTCACTTGTATGCTATTTCCTCAATTCGTCATAACTAGGGGAAAACTAGTAAAAGTATAGTAATTATTGTTTATTTAAATTCTTTAGTGATTAAAGTATCGCAAAAACTATATAGATCTATTTCACTGCTATTAAATACAAATATACCTGTGTATATATCAGGTTTCAATATTCATGACTTGAGTTCACAAATTCTGATTCCGATTGCTATCATACATAATAAATAAACCTCATATTAACATAGATTCATCGTTTACTTACGGTTAATAATATCGTATGTAAATATAAATTATGCATGGTGAACATGTGTACGCATTAAGCAAAAAGTGATGTGTACAGAAAATAATGTTTTTTACACTTCGTATAACATGTGTTTATGATAGAAAATCATTATAGGATCTGAGGTCTGTAACCTTTACATGTGACGCTGATATGAAGATTAATGTATTGCTGTTAATTCTAACTGCCTCCGCACACGGGCCTCAAAAAAACGCTAGAAGTGGCCACAAAAAAAAGCTAGTTGCCGCCGCAAAAAAACTGTTGAAGCGCGCGAGAGCTTATGGCTGGAGATGCTTTGAAGCTTTTTTTTGTGGCAATCTATTAGTTGCAATCAAATCTGCTAGCCTATCAGTTTTCTATCTACACTAATATTATTAAGAGTGAAAATTTGTAGTTTTGTTTATGTTTGTAATGAATAAACTCAAAAAATACTGTTCCGATTTTAAAACTGTTTTCACCATTGGAAAGCTACGTTCACCCTGAGTAACATAGGCTATATTTATTGCCCGTGCGAAGCCGGGACGGGCCACTAGTCGTTTATATTTCAGGAACTAAGCATTAGAATTGCACAATGTAATTCCTCCAAGCCCCTGTTCCATCATCAGACTACTAAGCGTATGGCCTTGCACCATCCCATCCTTATATATAAAACATTTTGGGAACACATTTACTGCACGTACCATCAAAGACACTTCCGCCTGACCACTTCTAGGTTCATTTTTGCTTGCATTCGATTCAATAAGTTCAAAGGTTTTGGTTGGCACCGCACCGTAGGATTCAAGAAAAAAATTTTAAGTGATCAGGCAGATATGACCGTGATGGTACAGTGAAGGAGTGAAATTGTCTGCCTGAATGTATGTTTTCTGATAGCTACAGTCCTTAAGTCAAAAGTGAATACTGCTAGGCTTTAGTAGCTTAGTATTCCATCATCGACCACATCATCGCCTACATCAGTACCCCTAGCCAAGTTGCTAATCTGCAATAGTTAACGCCGTCCGGTAATCAACCGGATCGAGCCCAGTCGTCAACAGCGCGTAGTGACTCACGCGCTCCTCAAAGAGATGTCAGCAAACCGTAGGAACAGTAGGGCCGATGCTCGCTAGCTAAGACCGCGGGGAATTTCTGGAAGGGAAACCTGTAGCCATAGTATGAAAAGTCTGACACGCCCACTCGCTCCACCCAGAGCGGGATAAGTCATTGGATGATTTCCTCATTAAATAAAACGTTAGTCCCGTCTCACCGCTCAGTCACGTGGTCAAAACAAAAGAATTGGCAGCAAGGTCAACTCGAAACGTTCGACGCAAGCGAAACGGTTGTAACTTGGCTAGGGGGGCTGGTGAGATAGTAATTAAATATGATAAAAACAAACTTTGAGAGTATTCAGTTTTTTTATCATTTTATTAAAATTTCACGTTGCTACTGTCGTTAGCTAAACAGTAGCAACGTGATGACTAGGCTGAGATAAACACTCGACAGTATCACTCTCATAAAAAAAAACAACAAAAGATACGACAAATACGCGATGGAAAGTTTGGCGAAAAATTATCTATCTGCCAACGTTGATTGAAGAAGTTACCATAACCTTCACAAAGAGTAAAGTACGTTGGGTTAAGATCGGCATAGGGGTAAGAACGCATAAATATAAATATACCACTTATCTAGTGTTAATCATATTGCGTCATTATGTCCACCTTGCCCAGCATTGTGGCTGGCATTAAAAATAAAGCTAAATAAGTGGTATAATTTATATTTATACGTTCTTACCCCTAGCCGATATTACCCCAACCCACCTTAACTCTTCATTTACTCTTTGCAAAGGTCATATTGGTGTTCCTTCAATCACAGGTTGGTTTTAGTTGGTAAAAGTCTGACACTCTCTCCCGCCCACCTAGAACGTGAGGAGTCATTTGATGATTTACCACGTAAAAGAAAGGAAACCCACTTCAAGTCGACTAATTTTGCTGTCGCATAATTTCGGCAGGGTGTCATTATTATTATGTTGTAACTGCGTCTTTTATAAAGTGGAATTTTATTGTAGTGGGAGGATAACTCCTCCGACTGGCACATAACTGTGTCAGACTTTTCTGACTAAAACCTACCAGTTCTTTTTCAGTTGCTTTTTGCATTACGTGGTAACAATTTCGTACATTCCCTAAAATCATGAACAGTAGAAAATAAATCATAAAACTTACCCATAACATGAACCAGATAAGCCCAAGTCCTCCAAACATATAGAAGACATGCTCCCAGCTTCCAGTATGCAAGATGAGTCCAGAGAAGTACGACCCAGCAATGTTTCCTATTTGAGCTCCTCCAAACACGATGGCACCTATCCGTGCCCGCTCGGCTTTGGGTGCCCATTTTGACAGCATTGCCATTAGAGCTGGCATTGTAGGTCCCTAGAAGAAATTAAAGTTGATGTAGAAAAACCTTTATCAGATTTTTTGTTGACTGTCCTGTTGGTCTAGTGGTTAGTGACCCTGACTGCTATGCCGGAGGTCTTGGGTACAATTTCCACCCAGGACAAATGTTTGTGTGATGAGCATAATCAGTTGTTCTGTGTCTGGGTGTAATTTATCTATAATATGTATGTATTTAGAAATAATAAAGAATGTTTATCGGTTGTCTAGTACCCATAGCACAAGCTCTGCTTAGCTTGGGATGGCGTTGTGTATTAGTTGTGGAATATTATTATTATTATATTATTATTTTACGCATTTAAGTACGACTAGTGATATAGCCCGAAGAATCGCCAAACTTAAGGTTTACTAAGCATATTGCTCGCAGAACAGATGATTGATGTGATGGGGCTGAAAGGTTCTGAACTGGCGTACGCGCACCGGAAGACGCAGTGCGTAACCTACAGGATAGGTATGTGCCAGTGGCGGTGTTTTGTGGTTGAGGCCAGTGGTTCTTGTGCGACAACCCTTTAAGTTCCGATTAAATTTTATCGGAACCGAAGGTCCAAAATCAATCAGTGATCCTGAACTTGCGAAATCGCAATCAAACCACGGAGGTTCCTTTTTAACCGACTTCTAAAAAAGGAGAAGGTTCCCAATTCGGATGTTTGTACTTTTTTTTTACGTTTGTTCGCGCGTAACTTTGTCGCTTGCTAACCGATATGAAAAAAAAAAATTTAAAGATAAGACTTTCCAAATGATCCCATATTCACCAAGTTGGGATCTGATGATAGAATCTTGGAGAAATCGAGGGAACTCCTCAAATTCAATTCAATTTTTTTGTGAAGTCGGTTTTTTTTTATAAAAAGGTTCTTGATTTTTTATTACACTTACCAATCAATAATCCTGATAGTTTAATCAGGTCTATCAGTGTTATAGGAATCAATAACACGTGAAGCTAATTTTATATGTCAAAGTTTAGTAAATTACTAAGGTGAATTTGATACCGTGACTTTATTAATAATATCTGGTCTAAGTCCATAATGTTATTTTTGGCAGTTTTTGCGACTAGTTTGATAAAAATAGCAAGTTTTAAATTTTTACACTCTATAAAAACTCCAGTAGAGATATTTTAAATTAATATTTTTTTTTCTTTTATCCATTGCACTGAACTTTAGTAGGTAGTTTACCTCTGTTTATTTTTTAATGGAAAGAATTTGTGGACCTTAAAAAAACTTTTTTTAAATAAAAAAAATTTAATGCATTTTTTCCGGTGGGAAAATCATCTAATGACATCCCCCGCTCTTGGGCGTAGCGGGAGATAGTGTCAGAATGACTAAAACCCACTCCTGTTCCTTAGTTGCCTTTTGTACCGGGGCTGCGCTATCTTTCAAACTAACCCAGCTAGGCCCCAGTAATTTTAATGTTTTTAAAAATTATAGGTATTTACGTCAAAAATCACATTTAATTTAATATGATCACTCACCTCCCCAAAACCTTCGATGACTCTCAAAATGAACAACGCAGTAGCTCCTCCCATTTTGACAGTTATGGGAGTGATGAAAGTACAGAGAGCCGTAGACAGTAGTCCAAAGCCAAGCACCCATTTTCCACCGAATCTCTCGGCTAGCATTCCTCCAGGAATGTGCGTCAAAACGTAGCCATAGTAGAAAGACCCCAGAATCAAACCTTGGGTTGCTTCACTCCATTCAAATAGTATTTCCTGAGAAAAGAAAAAGACATATTATATTATCACACTAATATTATAAAGTTTGTGACTTTTTAGTGTATATATATCGATACCAGAAGTATGAATTTAAAGTAAGGGACATTAATATTAAACATTAATAATAAATGCAAAAAATACTGGTATGATTGTAAAACATTCCATTCACCGTAATGATGCTACTTTATCACTGAAACAATATTTTTATTTGCCTTCATGCAAGCGAAGCCACCGGCACAAGCTAGTCACACTAAAGACGAAAATTTGTGTGAGTATTTCTATGTTTGTTACTCATTCCTACATCTAAATAGATTTAAATGAAATTAGGCACACGAATAGAAAATATCCTGAAATAACATATAGGATACTTTTTATCCCGGGAGTATGTTTTCTGGGGATAATTTTCTACTATTACGCGGGCAAAGCCGCTGGCTGCAGTTAGTAAAAGATAATCCCTTCGACCGCATTTCAGTCACGGTGACCAATAATAACAATATCAGCTAAATATTATATATTACAGAGCTTCAGTATGTGCGGGAACTTCAATGCAGTTGCTATTCTTTTTTCTATAGTTCATGGGTCGGCCATCTTACACGACCACTAAGAGATTAAGCACAGGATCAAATACTTTTGGTGCCTTCTGAGGTACGGACATATCACACAGACAGTAATCATTATCATAAAACACCCAGTTTAGCTTTGCAGGACCTGAGAATCAAAGCCAGGGTCACGAGACACCGACGAAACTAACAGGGCATTATTATATTGTTATCGTAATAGATACGAAAGGTATTATTAAATTATAGATGCATTTATATTATAATCTCAGGATTTTTCGAAAGCCTTAAAGGCCGGAGAAGCCAGCAACTTTTATAAACTTTTCATAGAATGTGGTATTAACCGATAATTATCCCTGCAAGCGATATGCAAGTACACCCAAGAATAACCTCCTGTTAGTTAAACATTTATGGAAAACAAAGATATGTAGGGTTATGATTTTGAGAGGATTTAGTGAACTAGTTACCAAGAACTATAAAAAGGCTTACCCTTGACCGAAAAAAAAATATTAATATACATCGATAAAAAGGCAAGGGGTGACTCGCAAACACAATAAGTAGGCGCATAACAAAGGTCGCTAATACAAAGTGACGTAGTAACAAAGGGGAAACATATTATATTGAAGTGATTGAGAAAGTAGAAAGGTGTATAGATTTATATCAATATCCAATTCAAAATTGAGCTATTGAATCAGGTCTTTTGTTATAATTATATAGAAGGTGTGGCATGTGGCATACTCGTTAGATTTATCGTAATAAAACGAGTACTTCAGTGCACAAGTGTGGAAATAAAGTATATAACCACACTTGTGCGATTTAATCTTCAATTCCGTTCTTTTTGTGGGGCACGTGCGGGTGATGTCGTATCATAAGAAATCAAAATGTATTTTTTTTTAATTGCAGTAAGTGATCCATGTACTTATTGATTAGATTACAAAAATCATTCGCTTATTAAAAATTATATTATTACTTCTAAGTACCAAAGGCTTTCATAATCCAGCAAACTAATGATAAATGATGTTTATTTTGCAAACAGGTTTTAAATAAGTGTTTTTTTGACGCCATATTTTAGTTAGTTTCAATTAGCGTAGGGTTTTATTATTTTTCTTTTATTTTTTAATTCACTGTATAAAGTTATATAGTTACTGGAATTATAGTTAAGTATTTTTTAAATGTCAATAAATAAGTAAAATTATAAAATAAAAACAAATGTTTAAAAGACACTTTTACACGTCAATTTTTTTTGTCAGTTAAAACTAGATGAGACCGGTGTTTTCTAGCTGACCCTGAGAAGAAATACCAAAACAAACTCAGGGGTCAAAGTCTCTTTTAAAGTCCACACAGTAAATATGTAATGGTCAAATCAAATGAGAACCATGCAGATTAGTTTGATATTAATTTTATTGTTTTTATGCTGCAGAAAAAAGAAGAAGTTATAAATAGAATTAAGAAGATTATAAACAACTAAAGATGCATGATTAATTGATTCGATTGATTATATTAATAGAATAATTTCAAAAGTTTTTCTTCACATCTTTTCGCAGTAGTGATAAAAACGTTGAATGAACTCACGATTGACCTCAACCACGTACATGACATGAATGCGATAAGTTTGTTTTGACAAACGTTCTTCGGAAACTCTTTAGAGATTCATTTCCTTGTCGAACTAATAAAAAATCAATGTGCGGTCGAAATTAAATAAATGGGCCACGTGATGTACATAAAGATTCTATGACTCTGTAAATATAGCTTCTTATTTTTTCCGAGAATTCAAAGTGTTTGAAAAACGGATTATTTACTTGTAATTTGCAATATTATTCGACCCATTTGTTGTCTTACGATTTTTGGGTTTACCTGTTTTATTAATTATATACTTTTTTGTACATGTCATTATATTTTCTTTTGTTTGAGAAATTGTTATATAACTTATTTGGTTATGTGTGGAGTAAGAAGGAATAACAGACTTTTACTGAACAAAACCTCCTCGTGTTCTGTCATTGTGATTTCTCCAATTATTATTTTACACTGTACACCATTACACATACAGAATCGCGGAAATACGATGGATGCGTGACGCACAGGACCGATCGTTGAGGCGACGCTTGGGGGAGGCCTATGTCCAGCAGTGGACGTCTTTCGGCTGATATGATGATGATGATGATGACACATACAGAAGAAAACTAAAACACACACACAATATTTGGCGGCCTTTTTGCCTCTTCCTGGCAACCTGGAATGGATAGTAAATGCCAGGACAAGAAATGGGGTTGTCATTGGTGTGACAAAAAATGTAGAGCTTTTCTACATAGGTATTATTATTATATTATAGTAAGCCCATAATGTCTCACTACTCGGCAAAGGCCTCCCTTCTTATAGGTATATACATTTTCAAAAAAAAATTTAAAATGCTCACTTTTTTTTAAATATTTGTTACTTAAAATAAATAATAATTGTTTTGTTTAGGTTTTGTTTTTGTCTGCAATTCCTTATTTTTAACCAATTTTGTATGAAATCTAAAGAAACTCGTGTTATTTGGTAGGATGACTTCTAACATATAATGCCACATAAGTTGAAAGGGTACGCAACATTAATATGCGAACTGTTACCGATTAGGCTACTTTTTTTTTACTCAGTCACTTTTGTTTACAACTTTTCGTACCTAATACGAAAAATACCGATATATTGAATTTTGAACGCACTTTGAACAATAAATTGTAAACAACATAAGCATGCGCATGAAACCATAATCCCACAAAGATAGTAATAATATCATTTATCTAACACTTCTACCACCTAAGGGTACTATCAGCAGACGATTTACCTGGTATTTAGATAAACATCATTGTCATCTTAAATATGTACTGACATATCAGATGGTTATTAAGTCTGTAAACTTAATATGTTAGGTTGCAAATATTAATAAAAACTTATGTAACGCAGGCATTTTTTTATTTTCAAACAAAAGAAATTGTGTAAAAGAAGAATGACATTATTACCTAGTATATTTAAAAAAAATATATTTGTAATCTATATGGGAATAATTTCCTGAAATAAATTATTATTATTATTATTATAAAACATTTTATAGTCCTCACTATAGAAGCTATTATACCGGTTTTTCAATGTGTAAAAATATATACTCCACTGCAGTAAACAGAACCGGAAGAAACATATTTTTATTCTTCAAGTTTACTAAATCTAATACATCAATGATTAAAAAAAAAGGAAGTTTCTTCGAAAAGGAATTTACTCGATTCAGTTGTCATCACAATGGAAAAATTCTCTTAAATTGATTTGTCTTGTCACGACAAGCTATGACAAGACAGTCAAGACAGCAAGACAATGTCAAGACAGCATTGAGCGAGGATGAGTCAAGGATGAGTCCAATGGATAAGATGGCTTATTGCAGGAATGTTAGTCTTTTTACTATACCCACTTAAAATCTGCACTAGGTTTAACAAAAAGGTGACCCCAACCTACTTGATAAAGGTTTAGACGTTGATAAAGCAAATCTTCAGATTACATCCGCGTTTCCTCATTGACGGCGAGCGATGACAAAAACCACTTTCGTCAAAATCAACTGAGAAAAAATCTAATTGGACAAAAAAAAATTGTAACAAATCGATTAATGACAAAAAATACTCTGTTTACTCAAGTTTTTCAGCCTGAAATGAACGTTTTTGTTAAGAGATTTTACAACAATATGGAATTTTATAGAAAAGAAGTTTAGGCAATAGAATTACAATTTGGCAAACTGATATCGAATTATTTTGTTTAAAGGATTAAATATTTATAAAAGAATTGCGTCTACTGCTTTTCATAGTCTACTGTTACTGATAACAAAATTTTTAATAAGTAGTCAAACTCATCCTGTCATTTACCCAAGGTTTAGTCGGAGATTGAAGAGATCAGGGGCTCTACTTTGACGTCATAATTACGGTGTAAAAGAGAGACCAAGCTATAAAGGACAAATAGCACTGTCCCTTTCGCACACCGGAATTATGACAATTTTAAGACGTCATGGTCCCCTACCATGGCATCCTAGCTATACTTTGGCAACAGTATTAGCTTCTTTAAATTTAGAATAAAGTACAGAGTTTGAGATCTGAATCATAATCATACTATATTTTATTTTTATACCAGTGACCGGCCTCAGCTTCGCATGGGTGTTTCAAATCTTAATAAATCGAGTCTTGTCTACTATTAGCCTGATCAATATTTATTTAATACCTATTGGTACCGAAAGAGTAATAGCTTTGGTGCCGAATCAGGAATGCTTCGTATTATACACCCAAATCAACTTCATGAATCAATTGAACTAAAGTAAATATGCTCTTAGTGTTAACTAAGAACCTATAAGTAAATAGGCTCTTAGTGTCAACACTAGCGCACTAGTTATAGTGTGCCTCATCATCAACGATTGCATCTCTGCTTACCATCAGGTAGAATAGCAGTCAAGCACTAAAAAGATCACAACTGCATGAAAATCCGTTCAGTATCTAATTTTCGAGTTTATCGCTTTTATACAGTCAGACCATTCACCAGTCTAGGAACTTAGGAAGACGCAGCATTAGAAGGCATCCTTCAAGGTAGACCGATGACCTGGCAAAGGCTGTGAGAAACCGATGAATGCGAGATGCATAGGACCGTTCATTGTGGTGACACTTCGGGAAGGCTATGTCCAACAGTGGATGTCTTTTGGCTGAAATAATGATGATATAGTCAGACTCGGTGGAGGCTTTTGTTTTATAATATGTAAGGTTTTTTATTCGATTTGGCTGAACTGGCCAGTTGGTCTAGTGGTTAGTGAACCTGACTGCTATGCTGGAGGTCGTGGGTTCGATTCCCACCCAGGACAAATGTTTGTGTGATGAGCATAATCATTTGTTCTGTGTCTGGGTGTAATTTATCTATATATGTATGTATTCAGAAATATATAAGTATGTTTATTAGTTGTTTAGTACCCAAAACACAAGCTCTGCTTAGCTTGGGACTAGACGGCGTTGTGTGATAGTTGTGAATTATTATTTTATAATTTGAATGCTGTTTAGGATGTTCATGGTGTAGATAACCTTTATTTTCTCAAAACACTAACGTTTTTGGGGAATAAATCATCATTTACGTTTTCGACACGTGTATTAAAATTGCTAAATTATTTCCTTAACCTACTCAGTTGATACAAAAATGAATAGGCTTGATTTTTCCTCAACATATACCTATGTAGGTACATATCGGTGAATGAATAATGGTAAACATTTGTTTGACGTCAAAAGACCACATTTGACAAGATTTTTCAACATTTCATGTAGTAGTATAACGAATGAACAGTCAGAACATAATTTAAATAGTCAATTTAAAATGATCGTGATAAAATACCTATGCAATGGAAGATTTCATATGATTATGTGCTCAGTTATCATACAAATGATCTGTTGGTCTAGTGGTTAGTGACCCCGACTACTATGCCGGAGGTCATGGGTTCGATTCCCACCCAGGACAGATGTTTGTATGATGAGCATGATCATTTGTTCTGTGTCTAGGTGTAATTTGTCTATAATATGTATTTATTTAGAAAAAATAAGTATGTTTATTAGTTGTCTAGTACTCATAACCACGGAACACAAGCTCTGCTTAGCTTGAGACTAGACGGCGTTGTGGAATATTGTGGATTTGTGGAATATCTCCTGATACCTGGCTATTTTTTGTCGAAATTTGTGAAGCAGAGCTTGTATTATGAGTACTACAATCTCTGCTTAGCTTGAGACTAGACGGCGTTGGGTGATAGTTGTGGAATATAAAAAAATAATATAACCAGTATCCCGTCAAAACTGCCCCCGTGTTTAAATCGTAACTCAAAAGAATCTAACACGACTTCCCCGCGTTCACTAAAACGACGATATCTCACAAACTACGTATCTTAACTCTACGGACCTTTCGTTCTTGAAATTTTTATGAAGTAAGCTGACTGATTATGTAGGTTTTGTGTAGATTGATCTTGTAATCTACACTTCTACACCAATATAATAAAGAGGTAAAGTTTGCTTTTTTGTTTTTTTGTTTGTAGGAGGTAAAATTCCTGAAAGTACTGGTGAATCGCACCAGTACTTTCAGGGATTTTACCTAATAGCTAATATTTTTTCACCAATAGAAAGCTGCTTTATTCCTGAGTGACATAGACTATTTTATGTACGCGGGCGAAGTCACGGGAAAAAGCTAGTACTAATTTAACTTGGAAGAAGTGTGAGGTCTTTCCCAGTTCCCGCTATGGGAGAAAATGTTTAAGTGACGGCTTCAAAATACCTAAAACTACATTCCTATTATGTTTTTTGTTTGTGTATGTTTTAATGAGTACGTCGTAAAGATGCCTTCTCAATAAATAAATAAATGAGCCGTGGTTTTATATGTATGCAGATTATACACAAAACATTCCTCGTTCATTGTTTATTGTTGTGAATGAAAACCGCATCGAATTCCGATGCGTGGTTTAGGAAAAGTTAGCGGATAAATGGACGGACGCGGAAAATGAGTTTGTTTTCTATTAAATATAATAATAAACTTCCCAAGCGAATTTTGATCATGGTATAGTGCACAAGTGTGCGCAAACACGGGTGCGCTTTTTGTTCCTTTACTCTCATAGTCCGATGGGACGGCAATCCTGCACGACATGACCGGAGCGTGAATAGGCTTGTGCCTAATCTCTTCACCTACACCTCCGTATCTCGAAAAGCTCGTAGAGCTGTTGGTCACACCACCAACTTCCAAACTTCGGACTACTACAGTGTAATCCTAATGGAAAAATTTTGCCTGACTTGGAAATAGAACCTAGGATCCCACACTTAGCAGTCGCACTTGCGATTAATCAACGATTTACGTTTTCTATTATGTACAGGGAACCTTACATGTTTAAATATCCTGCGTGCGAGTGAGAAAGAGGAATGAACATAAACACGTTAAATGGCTCCAACCCTTTAATAGTTTTAGTTTAGATCGTAAAATGGATCGCGTTAAGAGCTCGTAGTGGGGCCGAAATATCTTGACAGCTCCAAACGCCGCACAGCTGCGCAGTAATTCTTTTTAGGAATCATAATAATATGTGGAATGCGTACCTATAGCGTATTTTTTCGAATATGCGCATAATTTGGAACACTAAACTTAACAGTGGTCACCTTATTTTGAGCGTACTGTATGCAGAAATGAGTTCATTTAGAAAGCCCACTTGCATACATTTAAATGGGGTGAATAGGAACGCAGGGGTGAATGGGATAAAAAAATTAAAGGGTTATTTTCACATTATTAACAAATTGTTTGCACCACTTAAGTATTACAATTATTGTTTACATTATAATACAAAAATAATGGACGCTTTGCTTGAAACAAATATTAGGAGAAATCAGTGAAAGTCGCAATCAAAGTTTTGTTTCTATTCACCCCTTCATTCCCATTCACCCCGTTTAATCATACCCATTTTTCCTATGTACACTTATTAGAAACTTTGTGAAATAATCGCAAATATAATAGGTGTGCTCGTAAATAAATCGAATTAATTGGTCATAAGTATACCAATAAATTCCTTATCTTTCACACCGAACCCACTTTAATCGTATAATTATGTGTTATTAACCTACTTAATTTTTCCAATATAAGTACAAACTAATTTTTCACGTTATTAACCCTACTTAATTTTACAATTATTAAAACAAATTTTTCATTAACACTTTTCTTATATAAAATAGATAATGTTTTCAAACTGCATGTGATGACTGATTTAATCAACACATTAGTTATAGGTAAACAATAATTCATAAACTTAACTACTGTAAAATCTCAGTGAAGGACTTAGTGTGTAAAATGTGTGCAGTGGAAAATAATGCGTATTATTTTATTTGTAGTTTCTTGCGTTAATCGTAATTATTTTTTAGTCTAAATGAAATATCAATTTATTCCGTTCTAATACCAAAAATAATACCACTGATATATACACTGGTACTAGTGGAACATTTTGATTAAGATTGCTTGAGCCGACTGTATCAAATTCAAGTGGTTGGTATTCGTTTGAAATAGAAAATAAATTTAAGTTAAAACAAATACCAGTGGTATTAGTTGTTCACATTAAAACGGAATAAATCAAAATATAGGTACTTACTTCGTCAGCTTTTGCAGAATATAAACTTCTAATATCAGTTGAATTGCCTTCGAGTCCATACCGTTCCTTGCATATGAGGGGGTCATAATTGTCATCTTCAGTTGAGACCGACGGTGGCCTCTTTACCATCTGAGTGATGGCCAAGTTCAGACATACTCGCATAGTGTACGCATTGGCCACGGCCAAAAGAGCCATAATTGCCAAGACATACCTCTGCGGTATTATGAACACTGAAAAGAATAATAAGTTACTTAGGTAATTGTCATTACAATAGGTACAGCATAACCTTGAATTGAATTCAATAGCAAGGCTGTTATGAACCTTTATGAATATCAGCGGGAAATTAAAAACAAGAAATAAGATTGTTGCTAGGCTTTAATTATTACTCAAATTCGCTATACTGATGTAAAATGTTTGTAAAGAAAATTGTAGAAGAATCTTTAGCCATAAAATTAATTCTTAAGTGCTGTATTTTATTAAAACGCCCAAAAATATTTGATTAAAATTAAATGAGGTTTTAATACTATAGTAAGTTTTTAATATTATCCTTTTTAAAACTGATGTACTCTATTTTTTTTTAATTCTATGTATTTAATATTTAGAAATAAAAAAAAAAAAACTAAAAAAAGTCCGCAATAACATGAAATTATTTAAAAAAAAATACTTACATTTTGATAACGCTAATCGCCATCCCGTCAGCATTTTGAAGCTTTACCTTTAACAAATAAAACTTAAATTACCATAACACACTTTGACACAGCACTATTGTGATATAGTTCATTCGTCGGACGAACTCTTGCGCACGGTCAGGACACGACTATATGGCTCAAAGGCTAATCAGGAAAAAGTAAGGCGGCGTCTGGGTACGGAGTATTTCATTGAGGTGCCGCTACCGGATCACGGTAGCAAGGTCATGCACACCATCTTCGTTTGGTAAGTCTGTGCGAACAGGGATTTACCCAATAGTGTTCCGTAGGTACAAAGTGCGAGGAATTTTTTTAATGTTCGTGTTGAAGTTTCTAAAACAGTTTATTTTGTTGTACTTATTGTACTGTTGTGTGTTGTATTGTTGTGTGTTGTATTGTTGAGTGTTGTATTATTAGGTGTATTTGTTAGTTAATTAGCCCATTTATGACCCATAGCTGAGCGAAGGTTTGCCTCTTCCTTTTCCACACACGTCTGTCCTCGGCCATTGTGGGCCAGTCCTTCCGGTAGCTGTATAACTCATTTTTTCACCTTCACCTAGGTCTACATTTATTTGTATTATGTTTTATTTTATTTGAAGTTTAAATATTTTTTTCTTGGTCAAGTAAAAAATAAAATATAACACAATTCAGTAGTTTTTCTACAAAAAGTTTGTTAGGTAAAGTACTTTATTTTATTTTATTTATATTATATTCATAAATCATATGATCTTTTGGTAAGTCTGTGTGTACAGGGGTTTACCGGATATTAATCCGTAGGTACTTACTCGATACGCGGAAATGTTTAATGTTCCCATATTAGTAATATCGAAGTTTCTTGAACAGTTTATTTTATTGTCAGTACATTTATTAGTAGTACCTATACAACCCTATTTTTTATTACTACACAAAAAAGGGCTCTATTTGTACCTGTTTCTGATCATATTTTTCTATTGTCCACGAAAATTTGTCATAATTGGTAAATTCATAATAGAATCTATCATTCATAACAATTGCTACTAGAAAATACTACGCGCTGTGTTTTTTCATTTTGATCGTTATTTATTTATTCAAGATCAATAGCCTGTACAATATTTCCATAAATTGAGTGACATTTTGGGATGTAAACAAACGCTAATAACTTTCCTGTTTATGAATATTATTTATTGAGATTTTACTTAAATAATAATAAGATCTTTTCTAATAAGCCCTTTAAGTAATTGTACTCTGTAATTAACCCTTCAGATACCGTCAATTAGAGACACAATAGTAAGACAATAGATGCGCGGCCACCGGTGGTCGCTTGGGGATTCATGAATTAAAAATTAGTGGCGTATATTTTTTATTTCAAGTAAAAATATTTTTCTCGGTACACTCGTTTTTGTACAAAAACTTTGTACCTAGTTAGACACCTCATAAGTCATGAGATTTATATACAAAAATCCCACAGGGATTTTTCCATAAAAAACGTACTTTGTTTGAGTCGTAGTCAGTAAGTGAATCAACGATCATCTGTTGCGCAGGGTTTTTTTACTTACCTGTCTATAAAATTTGTATTATAGTTACTAAATTGTGTCTCGCTGGTCTTAAAGTATAAAATTAAAAAGGTAAAAGTTAAGTTATAAGATGACAGCAAATTACTCAGATAGTTTAATTCCCTGTGGATAGATACTTTAATTCTTTAGATACTTTAATTTTCCTGTAGATACTTTAATTCCCTGTGGGTATTAAGTATTCTGTTTCATTATGGATAGTAAAATTATATTCTACTAGCTTTTGCCCGCGGCGACGCCTATCATCATCGTCATCATTTCAGCCGACAGACGTCCACTGTTGGACATAGGCCTCCCCCAAGTGTCGCCACAATGATCGACACTGTGCGTCCCGCATCCATCGGATTCGTCGCCCACATACATAAAATATAGCTTTTGTCACTCAGAAATACCGCAGGTTTCTATCGGTGAAAAAATTTTACCAATCAGACCAGTACCTACTTCCAGACATAAACTCCACGATAAACTCCTACAAACAAAAAATCAAAAAAACAAACTATACTTCTTTATGATATTTGTATAGATGTATATATTGACTTCTGTAGATAATTAAATATTTTACATCTATTTATAACTAACTACAAGGTATGACGATTTCCGACTCTTGTAAAATATGACCGTAACTAATCAGCTATGGAACTCTAAAACCGTTTAACTGATTTCAAGTTCAATGTTTCATAGCAACTGCTACTGCGTCTAAGATAATGATCTTAAACAACATTACATTGATACTAGATAGTGTCTGGGATGTGGTGATTTATTCTTTTGAATACCGGAATCAGAAACACAACCGAAAGAAAATGAGAGAGCGATTAGCATTCGCTTGGGGTTCAACCTTTCAAATATCGAAATTTGAAAGAAAGAAAGATAAGTTTTTATTTTGGCGCACAAAAACATTGTAGACAACAAAAAAACTGAAGACAAACACAAAACAAGCAAAAAAAAAAACATTTGAGACACAATAGAAACACAATGAGTCAGCGAACAAATGTTCGCTTGGGGTTTAAAGAATCAATGAACGAACCACCCTATCTGAGGTGGGAAATCATCCAATAACTTCTACCACTCTGGGTGGTATGTATGGAAAAGATTGTAAAGAAAAACGCGAGCAAACCCGCTGGCTGTAAACAAGTCGTTGAAATTATAGTTATGCCATGACTAGTACTTGCCATAAAACTGTGACGCACACGAACAAACACATTCATAGCTATCGTTAACTATATAATAATTTGTATTGCATGAAAAATCATAAAACCCATTTAATCCACTTAAGGTCACATCTTGGCCCTCATCATTAAGGAAACAGAGCTGTAGGAAGTGCTGCCATCACGCAACACTATTACTCGACCAATTAAATCTTTCAGTGTCAAAAAAATACTGAATGAGTTGAAGAAGTGACCTGTGTACCTCTCGTCATGGTTCACCTAGAAAAACTAATCAGGAATTTTGTCTCTGTAACCTTTTATTCTTATTGAGTAGCCAGGCTTTACGCTTCATAGGTGCGCTCGGTGGCAGCGATCTCTCGCCTTGGTACAGTCCATGGTCCGGAGCGAGGAGGAGTGGCAGGCGGCCGCCTCCTCCTGCGAAGCAGTAATGCTAGCAAAGGAGGCGGCAGCATTCGCCAGGCAATGGTCCTCGCGCCTTAGCCACCAGGATTCCGATCCCGAGCTTGCAGTCCGACCATCCGGTTACCGTATGGACCGAGCCCAAGTCGTCGATGGCGCGTAGTTTTCCACGCGCGCCTCAATAAGTTGTTAACACCCGAAGGGGCCCAACAGGGTCGAAGCCTACTGAGGCCATGAGTAAAGCGAATAAGAACCCTGGGGCTCTGGAACGACAGCAAAGAAGAAACAGGAGTGGGTTTTACTCAGTAAAAGTCTGACACAAAAGGGCCGGAGATGTCATTAAATGATTTTCCACCTTAAAAAAAAGACTACGCTTCTCTTTGATTTAAAATCTTCACTTTCAATCAACAGTCACACCCACACTTTAAATTATCGTTTCCTTCACTCATCTCAGCGTCCTTCAATTAAATTGGTTGTTATGTGGCTTGATACCTATTGTCATTAACATCCTCAACTAAAAATTTGTTTTGTTTTTCTTTTGTAATCTCGACGTCTTCTTTAGGAATTGGCAGGAAGTGGTTTTAAGCCTAGAACAGTGGAAGGAATGGAGGGAGACTTTGCCCAGCAATGAGATAGTACAGGCTAGATAATATTATAATAGTTATTGTGTTATAGTTGTTGTGTTATTGTTTTTGTGTTGTTGTTGTTTTGTTGTTTTTTGTGTTTGTATTGTTGTTGCGTTATTATTTTATTATAATTCAGTGGACTGGAGGAAGTTTTGTTCAAAAATACGAAGAAGATATACTCATAAGTCTGTCAATAACGTGAAAATGTCCCTTTTTCTTATTTCAGATAGGAAATCATCAAAGGCCTCATCCCGCTTTTGGTGGAATGAGATGAAGAGTCGAACTTTCACTGACTAAAACCCGCCGGTGTTCCTTCATATAACCTTTCTAACTTCATTATAACCTTTTCCCTACTAGCTTACAGTCTAGCATGGAGCGATTGCCTTCCATAACCAATTCCTGGGCATCACGATACTTCTTAGATAGACTAGGATCAGCAAGTAATCTCCTAATATTGTCCGTTAGTCTTAAAAGTCCGACCGTACGAACAGAAGGACCTTGATTTTTTCTTGTTATCATAATTTAGCTTAAAAACTATCAACAAGTTTAGTCCTTAATCACTGCAGTCATTTTAAATTGAAAAAATTAAAGTTTTTTTCCTTTTCGTCGGTATTAAATTAAATACAAGGAAAAATAAGTTTTATTTGATTTCTGCAATGCAAAAAAATAATAATAGCCTTGGGATAGAGGAACCTCTTGGAGGACCTGGTTTTTTGTAATAGTAATAATCATTGGTAGCTAGATAAGTGGTTTAATACACGAAGAGGATTAAATAAAAATCAAAAATAATTGATCTTTGTTCGTCCTGCCATTATTTTGTTGACTAATAATATTACAAGAAAAGCAATATGTTAGCATGTTAATTAACCTTTATAGAAATGGTACCATTGATTTCAACGCTGGGTATTCAGCATTTTTGGGCACTTATCAAAACGTATCTATACATATTATACTAGTTTTTTATGCCCACGGCTTCACTCGCGTTAAATTCGGGGTATCACGGTTCCCCTTTCGGCTTAATTTTTCCCGACACCTTCAACAAATATCGTTAATTTACACAGAAATAAATACAAAAAATTTACAAATTATATACTAAAACCTTTCTCAAGAGTCACGCTATCGAGTGGTGAAAACTGCTTGAAAATCGGTGCAGTAGTTTTTCAGTTTATCGTGAACAGACAGACAGACAGACGCGGAGGGGGACTTTGTTTTATAATATGTATTGATTTTAACAGGACGATTGGCACTGTGGCTGGCGGCAACGCAACGCAAAGCGGGTTTGATTTCCATACAGAACAAATATTTGTATGGCCTAAAGATAGGTGTTCCAGGTCTAGTTGTCTTGTGTATGTGAGTTTACATGTTTGTGAACGCACCCATAAAAAAATCTTCCGAGCAAGAATTGAACCCGCGACGCACTAACCGTGTCATCAAACAAAATATACGTCACATTCAAAACTGGTAGTTGGTCAAAACCACTAACCAGAAGAATAGGCCAAAAGTACATTTAACCAGTTAAAACTGCTTTAAAAAGGCTAACATTTACTCAAAAACCTGTTAGATTGGTTAAAAACATTTTTATAGTGATATTAGGTACTTCTATGCAAATAAAACGTATCGTATGTTTTTAAAATTATCATCATCATTATTGATCATCCTTGACTACCCCCTTTTTTAGTTTAAGTTCTTATATTCCATCCCAAGGTTGTCTGGAAGATATCGCTGTCAGCGATGAGACCGCCATTGTACCCATAGATAAAAGTTTCTGTGAAATTATTACTTTTTTGGTGTACAATAAATTTTATTCTATTCTATCATTATTTCAGCTGAAAGACGTCTACTGTTGCACCTAGGCCTACCCCATGTGTCGCCACAACAAAGGGTCCTGTGCGTCTCTCTTCCATCATATTCCTACGACTCTCATCAGGTGATCAGTCCACCTTACGGGAGGCCTTCCAACGCTTTTCCATCAATTTTATTGTTTTTATTAAAATATTAAATCAAAATGTAGAACTAGTTTGGCTACTTATCTTATTATTACGTAATTGCGCGTTGTTAAGTAAATCACCAAAAAAAAAAAATTAAAACAAAACCCTTTTTCTGGTTTGGAAAAACAAAAATAGAGAAACAGAAATTTTCAGCCAAAAAAATTTCGTACAAACTTGTATACAAAACGTCAATTTTTTTTTTATAAGTTTGCGTTTTACCACCATTTTGCCTGATGGTAAGGAATGATGTGTATAATTAAGCGTTTTCAAGTTGTAAAGTCGACACTCGCAGGGATAATAGTATTGACGGCGACAATAGTTCACTTTATTCTTCGATAACCGATTGAAAATAATGTGTCATTACCTTCACGTAAAACAAGAAAACCTACTTATGCACCGCTTCATGTAAACTTGAGGAAAATACTGGAGAAATTTAATGAGAATATTCAAGTCAACTATATTTTTACCAAGGCTAACGGGCTTATAAATCAAATAAATGACATTCGCATTAAATACCTAATAAGGCGTATTTACAACAAAAAAAAAAAAACAGAAATCATAAAACAGGGACTTATTTTAAATAGGCCAATAACAGGCACTTTTGAATTGTCAAAATGTCGGTCATTCAAAAAAAAAAAGGAGTGAAGCAAGTTGCACGTTCCAAAGCGAGTAACAAACTCCATGGACACTCTTTTAAATCATGTATGAGTTACCGGTTTAAAAGATCGTATCATAAAAAAAAAAACAAACTTTACTAGTTCTGGCTTCATTTACATTGTGTGATATTTAGGTAATTAAGCAAAACACAAATCGCTTAATAGGACAATGAACTATACGACAGTGTTTTATGAAAACAATCAAACAACTCCTAAAAAATAGGTATTTGATCTAATAAACTTAGCATAAATTATTATAATTATTATCTCGGATGATATTCTTCACTAAAATTTATATTGTCGTATCCACTAGAATATATATATTTTTGGTCTAAGCGATTTTAATAAAATAAACTGCTTTGTGGTTGGTTTTTTTTAACCAGAAATTCCAAATATTGTAATTCATTGGTTCATTATTGATACTAAAAATAACTAAGTCAGTAGTCATGTCGCTACACTCAATTTTACAAGAGTGATATCTAAATCATTACACTAACATTATGTTGCAAGCCTATACAGGGTTATTTGTAAAACACTGAAAGCTACAACTTAGGGGTCTTTAAGTCAAGAGTGAATAGGTTACTTCTAGGCAAGCGTATTCCATCGTCGACTACATCATCGCTTACCATCAGGTGAGATGGTGGTCAAACGGAAGTCTAACAATAATAAAAAAACACACTAGCAACCTCTTAGGTGCTAGTTAAGAAATTCATAAACGAAGGGAGCAACGTCATTGAGGTCAACCGCGGTGAAGGTGGTTATCAATATCTACGGGGAAAACTTGACCAGACATCGTCCAAGACAGAGAGGTTTGTAAAAAGAACGATAGGTCATTGCCCAGCAGTGGGACACAATTTAGGCTAATAGAATAAAAAGCATTTAATATTCGTTTACAGTTAGTACATAAATCCTGGCCTTACTTGCAGTAATTAGATTACCTTTTACCACACTCTCTTTTCCCAAATATCCCATAGGAGTCCCACCCCGTTCCTTCTAGCCTTCATACTGGGGCTCGAGCTCCTTTTCAGATAACCCTGGCCCCAGTAGGCTTCGACCCAGCTGGGCCCTGCTGTTATTGACAAAACACTATACCCCTTGGCAAGACTGGTGACAAACTCCTTGACTTCTAAATGCCTATAACAACTGCCAAAGACCTATACAAATGACAGCCATGGTTTGCTTAATGTGCTTTTTGACTGGCCTGTTGGTCAAGTGGTCAGTGACCCTGACTGCATGCTGGAGGTCGTGGGTTTAATTCCCAGCCAGGACAAATATTTGTGTGATATGCACGATCATCTGTTCTGTGTTTAAGTATAATTTATCTATAATATTATGTATGCATTTAAAAATATATTGTTTACTAGCTGCTTCCAGCGCCTTCACCCGCGTGATAGCAGAAAATTATCCCAAGAGAACATACTTCCGGGATAAAATGTATCCTATGTCCTATTCCAGGACATGGTCTATCCGTGTACCAAGTTTCATAAAAATCGGCTTTGCCATTTAGGCGTGAAGACGTTACAAAGAAACAAACAAACAAACTCACTTTCGCTTTTATAATATTAGTAAGGATCAGTTGCCTATTGTTTATCAGTTGCGTGGCTAGTACTCATAACAGAAGCTAGGCTTAGCTTGGGACTAGACGACGTTGTGTGATAGTCGTGAAATATTACTATCTAATACATATCTTAAAAAAAAATACTAACAAGGTGGTACCCGTAACAGTCGAATTTACAGTACAATGGTGTTGTTATGCTATTTAAAATAGCTACGCAAATGTTTTAGTTCACAAAGTTACGAGAATTTTAAAAGTGTGGAGATACACGTGCACATTTTTTCCGTGAGCGCGTTCTGAGTTAGGTGTTAAAGAATAAAAATTACGCACATAGTATCAATACGCACGTGAATTAACACCCACCCAAAACTAACATAATGCCTAGTGCGAGTTGGTACTACATCAAGCGTTTCGCTTCGTCGTTTATACCGCGTATATAGAAGGACTGGAACAATTTACCTACCGCGGTCTTCGTCACGTGTATGACGCTCCGACTGGCCTGCTCCAAGCTCTAAACTAATCAGAAAACCGAACGCAGAAAACGTTTTGATCGCGTTAAATGCAAAAACAACTTGCACTAAGGGCTAACGCTGCGTTAAGCGTACGCCCTCGCGGTCCCATACAAGAATGCTCTGTTGCGGGGGGACCCACGCGGGGAGCCGGGCACCGTGGCCCTTTTTTGCTATGTAATAAATATTAAGTTCTTCATCGACACAACTGCGTGACATGCACTCACACCGTTAGACATAGCGCGCACTGGTGAGTTTTGTCACGGTGACAATAATTTTAACCCATTTTTTGTAACTATTATGCTATTTCTTTCCACTAATAAAAAACTTTTACCAAAAAAAAATTAAACCGACTTCAAAAAGTACAAAATAACTTTAATTTCGAAAGTCGGTGTTTCTATAATAGATACCTAATCTTGTCTCTTCGTTATTTAACACTGACTTCCGAAATTAAAGTTATTTTGTACTTTTTGAAGTATTTTTTTTTTTAAAGTTATTTATTTTTCAGTTTTTAGTTATGGTAGCACCACTAAAAAGTACTTACCCTTCAGTTAAACATAAATTACCTTATAGCCAGAGTGCATCTCACAACGATTCTAATAATCCCAAATACGGTTATATTACATGAATTTACGTTCCGGCTTTATCACCAGATCAGTTCGATACATCCCCCCCTCCTTTTCTTTCAGTCAGTCATTGACTACACGTATAAACAAAGCAATTTTACTTGTTACGACAATTCTGCTATGATCTTATGAGGAGTTCTGTTCCATATCTTCGAAGTTCATGATCAGATCATAACAATATTTCTATGGGACCAACTTGGAAGCATAACCATTCAATAAAAAAGAAAATTTCGAAATCGGTCCACAATTGACCGAAATATCGGTGACATACATTCAGCCGAACATAGAACCTCCTCCTTTTCGAAGTCGGTTAAAAATAACCTGAAAAGCGTATTTGCTGTAAACTCAAGCAGCCATGACTTTTAAACATATTGCTAAGATCCGATTTCCCTGAGGGTCCGCGAAGGTCTGATATACGAGCCTTTTCATGACAAAGATAAACAAAGAGCCAGGATGTATAAAGCAGGCTATGTTGTCTTAGATGCAAATTTTTTTACCGATTTTGTCAAGGATAAATTCACCTGTAACAATATATGAAGCAGCATAAAACGCTTTATGAAGTTGATTTGAATTAGTAATTTTTATTTTTACATATACTTATAATAAATCTGTAGAAGTTTTTAGTTGTGTGCGCATCACGTAAAATGCACGAAATCGAATAAATTTATTTTATTTAGATTTTGTTTCATCGTAATCGGTTAACTATATCGAAAGAATAGTCAACCAATATAGTAGGCATATATTCATTGACTATTGTGCGGTACGAAGTTCGTCGGGTCGGCTAGTTTTAGAATAAAACTCAAGACGAAATGGAATTTCTTAAAAGGAAAATTACCATAAGTCCACAGTCCTAAAACGCAAAAGACAACTGAATGACACAGATGTGGTATTAGTTAGTAAAAATCTGACACAGAGAAAAGAAGATATTTGATGATTTTCTGTATAAAAAATAAATATATCAAAATGTTGCTAATTAGTTACAAAGTATTTAACTCGACTCAATTGTTAAGAATTAGCATTAGCATCCAACGTGGTAATGCTGCCAGTCTTTTGGGCATAAAAGGGATGTGGAAGAATACTTCGACGCCTGAGTGTTCTTTGTGTTATTGTTAAGATAGATAATAAAAATACAAGCAGAGTAAAAAAATGACAAATAAACAAGTAACTAACCACTTGCACAGATGTGCCTTTAAAATTATTATAACTGCGGAATTATTGAAAAAGTTACCACAGCCCAACCGCCAACTGCAGAAACGTAAACATAGGTAGATTGTAATCAGTAAACAAATCAAACGCACCCTTTCCCTCCACCTAGAGCCAACATTATAAATATAAATATTTTAGTTGGAATATATATATATTGTCTATGACAAAGAACTATAAAAAAATCTTTGTTTACCACAATGTGGCTAATTAGTTACAACATATTTAACGGCATTCTATTTTTAGGAAAATATAATTATAAGCAAAGAAAGATCACGCAGACGTAGTAATGAACTACCACAAACCACACTAAACACAAACTAGTTTTTGTATAAGTTACAGTTTATTTATGAATATTATAAGCATGTTCTTAGAAAAAGAATCTTATTTACAATAAAAATTCCATGAAAATAAAAACAACTCTCTTTTATAAAATGACATGTAAAATAATTGCGTGAAGCAAATATTTGTAAAAGGACTGCGTAAATACATCCAACGATTGAAATACGCCGTATCTATAACAGAAAAAATATTCTGGAATTGTTGCAATATTGTTTCATCTCTCACTGAAGGCATGCACAACTTCCAAGGCTTTTGTGTTTTTTTAAAGGATATAAACTAGTGCTTGACAGCGATCCCACCTGATGATTATAAGCAGTGAGGCAAACGTTGATGGTGAGGCGCACTAGTTTATTAAGAGCCTATTCACTCTTGTCTTGAAGACACCGAAATTATAATCGGACGGGAAGACCGCAGCAGGCAAATTGTTCCAGTTCCTCGATGTACGTGGTATAAACGACGAGGCGAAACGCTTGGTCCAGAGTGTAGAGGTTTCAACAACATAGGGGTGGATACTCGCCGTTTGTCGGCTTGTCCAATGGTGGAAGTGACATGGTGGAATCAATTCATGCAATTCCTACGTACACTTTTCAAAATGCATCCAGTAAAACACCGAAAAGCTGGCTACCCTTCGCCTGTGCTCAAGACTTTGTAGATTGGACTCAACCAGAGATCTGGATCACCAATTAATCTTTTCGCACGCCTTTCCACCGAGTCCAAAGCTGCTATGTGGTATTTCATTTAATCTCTATGCTTCATCAAGTTCTATCGCCAATGGGTTCTAAAATTACTGGTAGCCCGCAGATGACCCAAGCCCGGACACAGATAGATAATGTCATTAATATCAATGAGTCATGCTATCCGACCAGAGATGGAGGACTGTAGGATAAGCCATGGTGCCCAAGGCAAATTAACTACGTCATCATTATCCTTGCAACCACAGTACAAAGTGACCAATTTACAAATTTCATATTTTACAAATACTTTATTATTTTAAGACACACTAATAACATGAACAATCGATTGGGAAGCATGCCAATGATAAATAAACAATAGATTTTTTTTAAGTTTCTCTATTATTATTCTATATCTAAAATATGACAAAATGCCATTTCGCTTGAATAGAACATTCCATTGGCCGATAAAGAAAAGAATTCCCTTTGTGTTTCTTTGTCGGCGTCCCGGTGTCTTCAAGCGAGAACGAATTGGTCACTTCTAAACAAACTTGCTCCATCGACGACAATACTCGTAATATCGCTCGACTCCAGATGAGCAATCGTCATAAGTGGAGATAGCTCGAAGAATCGCTAAACTTGAGTGGCCTTGGGCAGGGCACATTGCTAACAGATCAGATGTGAGTGATTGTGTACTGGAAGACTTGGAAAGAATTAGAAAGCCCCTCAAAAGAGGCATAAGTAATGGTGAACGAAGTTAGAGCTGACTTCCAGTCAAACTAAATGCAGGTGCAAATAATTCTATACTAATAACTACTTATACTACTAATAACTACATACATTAATGGGGCAACGTCCTCGGGATCTTTAGTAAAGATGGGCGTGCCTCAGGGTTCAATTCTTGGCCCTTTCCTTTTTCTGGTTTATATTAATGACCTTCCTTACATGATGGCTAATTTATCCGATATAATTCTATTTGCTGATGACACCTCTCTTATTTTTAAAGTAGATAGAAAAGATGGGGATGTCTTGCATGTCAACGAAAGTCTGGCTGTTCTTTCGAAATGGTTCGCAGCTAATAATCGCCTATTAAATGCGGATAAAACTAAATGTATAAAGTTTTCATTACCGAATGTTCCTCAAGTTGGCGTCAGTCTAATTCTTGATGGCAAAAAACTTGATGTTATTGCGGACACTGTGTTCTTAGGTATAACTATCGATTCTAAACTACAGTGGGGCGCTCATATTAGAACTCTCTCGGGAAGATTAAGCTCAGCTGCATATGCAGTTAGAAAAATAAGGCAATTGACAGATGTAGCCACAGCTAGGTTAGTTTACTATGCTTATTTCCACAGTATTATGTCTTATGGCATTTTACTGTGGGGATCTGCAGCTGATGTAGACTCGATTTTCATATTGCAAAAGAGAGCTATCCGAGCTATTTATAGGATGGGTCCTCGCGAGTCCCTCAGAAATAAATTCAAAGAAATCGACATCCTGACTCTGCCTTCTCTTTATGTCTTAGAATGCATTTTGTATGTTCGTAAAAACTTAGGACTCTTTAAAATTAGAAGCGATATTCACAACAAAAATACGCGTAGTAAACACGAAATTGTATTGCCCAAATGGAGATTAGCTAAGACCAGCAAGTCATTCCTAGTAAACAGCATACGCTTTTACAACAAGCTGCCAAAGGTGGTAACTGAACTTAGTGAGGGAAAGTTCAAAACTCATATTAAGCGTGTCCTAACCAAAAAAGCAAATTACAAGGTTAAAGACTATGTCGAAGACACGCTTGTTTGGCAATGACTACCTCTGCACATGTGGCCCCCTGGTAAATCATTAATATTGTGTCTATTGACTGCTCCACCTTTGTTTTAATTTATATATATTTATTTTTCCTTTTTTTAACGCATTGCTTTTGCAATATTTTATTTTTTTATTTTTATTATTTAGACTTCAACTGCATTAAATTTGTTAGTAATTTAATATGTTAACAGTTGTAATTATTTAAAATTTTCCTGCTTTTTTATGTAGCCTCTTTTTGGAATGTGAATGTGAGAACACTGTATAATCCACAAACACTTAGATAACTTTCTATTACGACTTACTTTTTTATTTTATTATGATTAATTTTGTGCTTTTGTGTACAGTGTTGACTGGTCTACACTGTTCTTACATAAATCAATGAATATTGTAATAAACACATTTTTTAAAAGAGTAACCATGGAGTTTCTTGCCGGTTCTTCTCCATAGGAAACGACCAATTTGGAACCGTGCACTAGCTTCTGACGTTTTATAAGTGCCCATGTAGGCCTATGTGAAATAAAATATTTTGACTTTGACTTTGACTTTGACTTTGAATATTATAAAGAGGTAAAGTTTTTTTTTTTTTTGTTTGTATGATCTCTGGAAGTACTAGTCCGCATGCTAAAATTATTTTTTTCACCGATAGAAAGATGCTTTATTTTTGAGTGATATAGGCTATAATGTATATACACTGGCGAAGCCGTGGGCAAAAGCATTTTTTTATGGAGGATTAGACTTCTTGAACACCACAACCTCCACAAATAATTTCATACACTACCCTTTTTTTAGGTGGGAAAATCATCTAAATAATATGGCCTTGGGCGGAGCGTGAGGGCGTACCAGACTGTTTACTGACTAAAAACCCAATATTGTTCCTTCTTTGCCTTTGTTCCAGGGCCTTGTGGGTCTCTTTCACATCACCAATGGCCCCAGCAAGCTTCGAACCTACTGGGCCCCTACGGTTGCTGACAACACACGATACCCTAGAATATTAAGACAGGGCTGTGGTATTATTTGTAAGATTTTTCAGGTCCCAGGAATACAAGGGGCAATTGAAATATAAATTGTATTTTGTGCCATGTCAATAAAAGTCTGACAGCACTTCTTGCTTTACCCAGAGTGGGAGGGAGTTATTTGATGAGAAAAAAAAAATTAGATCAAAAAAATTATGTGAAAGTTAGTCAAGCCCAACTCTAGTCAAGACTGAGGCTTGGATAAAATAGGTAGCCAACTCTTTGCACGGATAAAATCGGAGCTTGTTCTATGAAAAAAAAAATAAGGAGAATTTTCTAACCACACAATGTTGTACTTGAAACGGGTTGAGGTATTGTTATACAATATTTGTTTTCACACCTACAAATATTATTTAAACAAAGATTACCTACCTAGTAAAGTTTAAGTTGTGCCGTGGGTAAATAATTATTTTTTTAATGTTAATATTTACTTAAGGAGCATGCAAGCAAGTTATCTTATCATTTCCTTAATACTTAATTGTTAGGTACATTGATCCATACTGCATATTTACCAACTTATTATAATCATATTCTTGGAAATATATAGGTATGCTTGCTATGCTGCTTATACCTATTGAACGTTATGTTTGTTATGGAACGTATATTACTAGTAGTTGACCATCCTACTATCCTACTAATATTATAAATGCGAAAGTTTGTATGTATGGATGGATGTATGGATGTTTGTTACTCTTTCACGCAAAAACTACTGAACGGATCTCGATGAAACTTGATACACGAGTAGACCATATCCCAGAATAACATATAGAATACTTTTTATCCTGGAATTATGTACGCGGGCGAAGCCGCGGGCAAAAGCTAGTATTATTATATAACAGTTACTGTTTTTTGAGAAAGATTCTTAATTATATTAAGGTCTTTCTTAATATATTAATCTTTTTTTTAGGTGGGAAATTGACTAATAATCTAATGACATATTCCGCTCTTGGGCGGAGCGCGAGGGTGTGTCAGACTTTTACTTTCTAAAACCCACTCCTTTTCTTAATTTGCCTTTGATCCAGGATTCTTGGGTTCACTTCCACTCAACCCATGGAATAAACTCATCGTCAATCTCGTCATTGCACGTTCCACACTTTTGACAATTCAAAAGTGCCTGTAATTGGTCTATTTGAAATAAACGTTTTTGACTTTTGACTTTTTTGACTCATATAGGTACCTTTGTCAAAAATACCATAAAGTTTCTTGCACGTTATTCTTCATAGAGATCTACGCTTTGGAAGGTGCAATTTAGCTTCCCTTTTCTTGGACTGACCGATATTTGACTATTTAAAAGTGTCTGCAAATGATCTATTTAAAATAAATGCTTTGATTTTGTTTTTTTTTTAAATACCCAAAACATTTTCACTTTCATTGGTAATTCCTGGATTTTCTAAAGAACTGCAGATGCAAGTTAATTTTATTAACGAAATACAAACCACACAAATACAGTGGTGTATTTGTGCGTCACGCTCCTAATCCATTACTTTAATACTGTCAATTAAAAAACATAAATACATTTTTCTAGAAAAGTATTTTATGCTATTTAGATGCAACTTGTACAAACTAAATGTTTTATAAAAAAAAATACACGTGCATTATTTAATAATATCAAATTCATAATAAACTAACCACATTGTTTCTATTGGGAAAAGGCTAGAAACAATGCCCTGTATGTATATTTGGTACACTGAGTTTATAAACTTTTGTCACATTGTGATTATATTTTATAGCTGTGTCAAATTGTACTATTGATTCATCAAGGACATAACTTATCAAAATGGTAACAATAACCTACTATACTGTACTTAATTCATGAATCCCCAAGCGACCACCGGTGGCCGCGCATCTATTGTCTTACTATTGTGTCTCTAATTGACGGTATCTGAAGGGTTAATAATTTATATTTTTTTAATATTTATTAATAATATTCTAATTATAGTTACCGTCTTTTATAAATAAACTGAACACCCTACCACCTTTCACCACCCTTTAACCCTTCAGATACCGTCAATTAGAGACACAATAGTAAGACAATAGATGCGCGGCCACCGGTGGTCGCTTGGGGATTCATGAATTAAGGCATTAAGTCCGCCTTTGTACATACTACAGACCTTATTTACTGTACCTTTGTGTTGCATGAAGTTTTAATAAATAAATAAATATTTTACTATCAATTTAATTATGTATAGATCTAAGTTTAATATATGTTTTTGTATAAATAATATATTTGTAAAATAATGCACTGAAATTACTATTAATAGCCACCAAGGCACTCAACATAAATATTATTAAAAAAAGTATTCCTTCCTTGCCAGTCGGAGAAAAATATCACAAAAATAACTAACATTCTGTAGACATTTTTGTAAACATCCATTCATATCACTAATATCACATTGTTAGAAAATTTTTACAACTAAACATTGTCGAAAATGTAATTGCAGTACAAAAAAAAACACCTCTAAACAAGTAATAAAACTCTCAACTCGGGTAATACCATCTTGTATTACTACACATCTGGTCTAAATAATTAAGTATATTTTTAGAATTTGGTGCTACCCATGTAAAAATAAAAACAAAAAGATGTCACCATATTTTCAAAAGAAAATAAAGTCAAATATAAGGCTTGCAAAATATTCTATTATGCTATGAGGACACATTTAAAAAAAAACACATTGTTCTAAATTCAAAAATATAAAAATAAAAACTTACTTTTTATCAATTTATAATTAGATCACGTTTTTCTTTTATTCCATGAGCGCTTGTAACCTGTGCTGTTTGAATTAGCACTGGCACTTATGTTGTGGCAAGCCATTATAATATTAACATTGTCGCTTAGGCACGACACTATCGATATGATTGACGTTATCAGCTGCTATGTTACTTTTCTGCATCCGATCTTAAGGATCATACAGGAGATATTTCAAATTTATCGTTCATAAGAATCTTATTTGGTTTCCTCCTGCACAAATAAATCAACAGAATAATGGTTTACTGGCAAGTTTTACCAAATTTTATGCAATATTTTTAAATAAGTGATTTAAAAGAAATTGATATAAAAAAAAAACTGATACTATTTTTTTTTTTTTTTTGTTAGTGACCCGGATTATTTTGTGAAACCATACTGAAACAATGTCATTGATAATTTAAGAGCTGTCATATTAACATCAAGATAGTTAAAAATCTCCATTCCATTCAATACCACTGGAAGAAATGCCTGGGGCCACCATTGTGCGGACATAGACGAAAGTCTATGACCAGTGCGTGTTGCCAGTGATGACATATGGTGCCAAAACGTGGTCGCTCACAATGTGCCTCATCAGAAGGCTCAAAGTCACCCAGAGGGCAATGGAAAGGGCTATGCTCGGAGTTTCCTTGCGGGATCGAATCAGAAATGAAGATATCCGCAGGAGAACCAAGGTTGCCGACATAGCCAGAAGAATTGCCAAACTTAAGTGGCAATGGGCAGGGCACATTGCTCGCAGAACAGATGGCCGTTGGGGCCGAAAGGTTCTGGAGTGGCGACCTCGTACTGGAAGACGCAGCGTCGGAAGGCCTCCTACAAGGTGGACCGATGACCTGGTGAGGGTTGCGGGAAACCGATGGATGCGAGACGCACAAGATCGATCATTGTGGCGACACTTAGGGGAGGCCTATATCCAACAGTGGACGTCTGTCGGCTGAAATGATGATGATGACCATTGTGCGGACCTCCCGGAGGACACGGTTGAGCATACGATGGTGGTGTCCTCAGGGGGCGATCAACAATGATGACCTCTCGCGCCGGGCCCTGGTATACGGCATGGCCCGTAGCGAGTGGGAATGGGTGGTGGTTGTCTCCTTCGTCAAAGCAGTAATGCTAGCAAAATGAAGCAGACGTAAAGAAACGCTCATCCTCACGCCTCTGTCGCCATGACCCCGACCCGGACAACTAGCCACCGTGCCGGACCACGCGGAGACGCGAGAGGTCGCTACCACCGATCGCCCCCACGAAGATACCTCTACCGTATGTTCAACCGTGTCTTCTGAACGGTTCTCACAATAGTGACACACGGGTGTTTCTTCCTCACGAGTCAGATTCAGGAACCTTCCGAACTTACCATATTCTGTAAGAACTTACGTCATACGGAGGGAAGGCCGCCGTAATGTCTCTATAGCCAAACCTTTTGAGGTGACTTGCTGCCATGATTGTGGCGTACCCAGCACTGGATTATGACAATCGCTATAGCCATATTGGCATGACTAACGACCACAACGACTTAACTTTAAGAACTACGTAACATCCACATGTGAAGGCGCTAAAACATCCTATTGGGGGTTTTTTGTGAGAGTTTCCTTTGCATTTAAGGGATTAACATACTAGACACTATAGAACTAAGTAAAAAATTACTTCTATTAAGTTGTAGCGACATCTATGACGCCATATAAGAACTACGAAGAAAATACGAAAACCGGAATCGCGCAATCAAAGTTCTCCGCGCGATTTGAATTACGACAGCCTGAAACCAACTATCGGGCAGTCGCCCACCAGACTATAACACCTGTCTGGTTGGAGGATCCTCCCTTTTCAACGGAGGTTTGCGGGACTTTACTCTCTGTTCCGCTTACGTTCAAAAAGTTACTACCAGCATCTTCTGACAAGCAAGGTAAATAATCCAAATACATTCAAGCGGGTGAAGCGGTTTCAAGTAGCAATTGTTATGAATGATTGAGTTAATTATGAAATTGCCAATTATGAAAATTTTCGTGGATAATCTTGAGGTTTCTGTTTTTTTTTTTTACTTTGACTACACAAATATGATCAGTAACGGGTGTCGGGTACGGATAGAGCCCAACTTTATTTGTGTACTAATTAAAAACTAGGGTTGTATTTTCCTGGAAGAACAAGGCAGTAAGTTTTTTGACCACCTTTGATAGAGAATTTGCTGTGTAAAGCAGTTTATAATCGTTCAGAAGTTTTTTGATATTTGTATATATATATTTTTTTTTTTTGTAAAAACGTTGCTCCACACTAGGAATAACTCCTGTACCGCGAGAATACTCGTATGTAAATTCACATCTGTAAAATTATACAAATACTTGTTTTGAGTGGGAATTGAACCCATAACACACAGTGCAGCAATAATCCTTCAACCAATGCGGCAACTGCCGTCGCCATTGTGCCATCAATCTGTGTCATGTCTATTATGTGATGTTTTCGTTTCCTCTAGTTACAAACGGTGTTATGTGAACCCGCCCTTCCTGTCACGTCTCAAACATTCACCCTGTAGTTGTCAATATACCTACTTTTTTCAACACACTAAATAATATAGTATAGTAATCAACATCATGTGCAGTAGAATCCAATAAAATGTTGGTCGTCTGACTCAATGATCTAAGCATCATCAAGTAATTTGTCGTGTAAAAGTATTTTTTTAAACCTATTTGCAAAATAAGTATCATTTATCTTATACTTTTTCAGTATGTTTTACGTGTAATTTCATACCGGTTTTTCTCGATATCGTGTGACAAATTAAGATAAATACATCGTTGGTACATCTCAAAATTTATCTCCATCATGTAGCCAATCTCTTTGAGTACCTACTTCCACTTACCTTAAGACGGAGTTAGTTATCTACACGCGTCGATAAACTCACGTCAGATTGAGAACATTTCAGATTTCAATTTTCTTTATAACACTTTAGATACGATCAGTCGGTGGGGTAGGAACCCTTGCTTTTAGTATGTTTACCTTACCTTATCTAGAGAGTGATACTAAAATAAACAAAAACACTAAATAATATTATAATAATCATTATTATCATACAACTTATAGCTTATAGGATTTTTTTTTCTTTTACTACTATTATCATTGTCCCACTCTATGAGTAAAATATAAATATTATATGTATAAAATGCTATAGTTTTCATTTATTTTCGTGTCATCGTCTCTATATATGCGTTGTAGAACGCGTGGCACAAGGTTGATTTATGACCTGGTCGTGGGGATCCGCTGGATAGCCTAAAAGCCTAATTGATATTCGATCAACGGTAACGACGATGGAAAAGTTAAAATCGAATGACATTGGGAATGAAAAATTAATTTCAATCCCTTTCAGTTTTTGTATAAATAAAGAGCAATAAATATGGTGCAAATAACCATTTGGCCAAAAGTGACGTTACTTTTTAACAAATAATATTAATCATAATAACTAAACCTTAATTCATGAATCCCCAAGCGACCACCGGTTGGTCTGCTACGCAGACGACACGCCGGTTCTAGCGCAGGGAGAGTCGCACCAGGCGGCGGTCGCTCTAGCGACACGCGGGGTTGCGATAGTCGTTGGTAGGATCCAGGAGTTGGGACTCGAGGTGGCGCTGCACAAATCCGAGGCCATGTTTTTCCACGGCCCCCGGAATGCGCCACCATCAGACTCCCAACTTACGGTAGGAGGAGTTCGCATCGGCGTCGGGTCGACGATGAAGTACCTGGGACTCGTTCTCGACAGCCGATGGAATTTCGGAGAACACTTCCGACGTTTGGCTCCCAAACTCAACCGGGCCGGGGCTGCTCTCAAGCGGCTCCTGCCCAACCTTGGGGGTCCAGACGCCTCCTGCCGGAGGCTCTACGCGGGGATCGTTCGGTCCATGGCCCTCTACGGGGCGCCGGTGTGGGCACCGTCGCTGGCAAAGCGACCGGCGTCCATACTGAACGCCTGCCAGAGGGTCATGGCAATACGGATGGTGCGGGGTTACCGCACGATCTCCCGCGAAGCGGCGAGCCTTCTGGCTGGCCTACCACCGTGGGATCTGGAGGCAACAGTCCTTGCACACATGCACGATAAGCGCGTGGAGATGCAACGCCGGGGTGAAAGTCCACTACCGCGACAGGTCAAGGTATGGCGGACCGAGCTCCGGCGGGATCTCACGGTGAAATGGCGTCAGCGACTATCGCAACCCAGTGCTGGGCACGCCACAATTATGGCGGTAAGTCCCCTCTTTGAGGCGTGGCTGGAAAGACCTCACGGCGTCCTTACCTTCCGCATGACGCAGGTCCTCACCGGACATGGCAAGTTCGGGAGGTTCCTGCATCGGATTCGAGCGGAAGAGACGCCCGGGTGCCGTCACTGTGCGGAACGCCCGGAGGACACGGTGGAGCACACAGTTGAGGCGTGCCCTGCTTGGGCGGAGCAACGCCGTGCCCTCGTGGGGGCGATCGGCGGCGGAGACCTCTCGCGCCGGGCCTTGGTTCAGGCCATGGTCCGGAGCGAGGAGGAGTGGCAGGCGGTCGCCTCCTTCTGCGAAGCAGTAATGCTAGCAAAGGAGGAGGCAGACCGCATCAGGCAACGGCGCCCCCGCCGCCGCCGCCGGGATTCCGATCCCGATTTCCAGCCACCGTAGACGCGGGCTCGCGGACGGCGAGCCATGGGTAGCTCGCTGTCCGATCGTCCGGTAACTGTCCGGACCGAGCCAAGGCGTCGACGGCGCGCACTGTTCCCGCGCGCCTCAAGGAGTTGTCAGCAACAGGAGGGGCCCATCTGGGTCGAAGCCTACCGGGGTCGGGGTTATTCGAAAGGAAACTAGAGCCCCGGTATGAAGGCAAGAAGGAACGGCGCGGGGTTTTTAGTCAGTAAGACTCTGACACTGTCTCCCGCTCCACCCAAGAGCGGGTTTCGTCAATGATGATTTTCCCCGTCGAAAGAAAAAAAAAAAAAAAAAAAAAAAGCGACCACCGGTGGCCGCGCATCTATTGTCTTACTATTGTGTCTCTAATTGACGGTATCTGAAGGGTTAAATGAAATCTGGAATTCTCAATTCAGGAACCAAGAGAACCTAGAGATATATACGAAGTAGATATACGTCCACTATAGGACATAGGCCTCCCCTCCCCAAGCGTCAAAAAAGCGCCAAGTGGTAAAATTGATTGCTGCTCAAGAATTGGTAACTAAACTTCGCGTGAACGTTATAATCTTTATCGCTTTGACGGCTTTTCGAGTGTCGTATTAAAATACTTGCATTCGTTTTAGTACAAGGTCAAATAGATAAAGATACGTTGCAAAACAATACCACACTTTCAATATTTAATCCGTCGTATGGCATCTTCAAATACTTATCTTATCTTTGTATATCTAATGCCCTAACTACGTAAAAACCTTCAGAATAAATCGAAAGGTATCAATGTACCACATGACTAAAGTTAAAAAACTGAGCAAATGCGAGTTGGACTCACAAACTGAGGGTTCTTTGCAAACTACAATTTCCGAATGGAGGCTCGAAGATTTTTTCGAATTACAAAAAAAAAATTCTTCTGACTACCTAGGTAAGTAACAACAAATTTACTGTTTTCAGATTTATTCCTAAGTCTATGCTATAAGACCTTGTTTTGTGCCCAATTTCAGGAGTCAACGGTTCCCTATGAATTTCGATCTTTGAGAGTATCAAAATATACTAACTATAGGTTAAGTTAGAAGTTTTATTTTTTCATAGCTTAAAGAGTTTATAGACCTGAGTATTAGGTTTTAATTTCAACTCGATACCTCCACACGTTCTTAAGATAAAGGGTCTTAACAGACAGACAGGCGAACGGATAACAAAGTGATCCTATAAGGGACTCGGTTTTTCCTTTTGAGGTACGGAACCCTAAAAAAAATCTCATTCTCAGTTGAGATTTAATAAATAATATAATCTTATCTGATAATCGTTTTAAATTTGACATTCGACACTTTGAAGTCTGTCTCATGCCTATCTTGAAATAGGTGTTCATCCTGATGTAGCAATTTTAATATTTTTGCATTCGTTAGGTTAGGTCAGTTAAATTATTGAATTTAATATTTAAATTTGGAAACATAACTTTTTTAAAACGTTTGCTAAAGTGGTTTTTGTAGTACAAACTCGTACATGCTATTTACTAGATGGGGCATACTTCAGAAAAAAAAACATGAACATGAACAAGCTGTAGAAATATAATACTGGTGACCAAAAAAATTGTATGACTAGGCAAGATAAAGAATGAAGATAAAGAAAGATGTACAAAAAATGTGATAAAAGAATAAGAGATATGTTATTCACATAAACGGGTTTTTTTTTTTTTTTTTTCTCTCGACGGGGAAAATCATCATTGACGAAACCCGCTCTTGGGTGGAGCGGGAGACAGTGTCAGAGTCTTACTGACTAAAAACCCCGCGCCGTTCCTTCTAGCCTTCATACCGGGGCTCTAGTTTCCTTTCGGATAACCCCGACCCCGGTAGGCTTCGACCCAGATGGGCCCCTCCTGTTGGTGACAACTCCTTGAGGCGCGCGGGAACAGTGCGCGCCGTCGACGCCTTGGCTCGGTCCGGACAGTTACCGGACGATCGGACAGCGAGCTACCCATGGCTCACCGTCCGCGAGCCCGCGTCTACGGTGGCCGGAAATCGGGATCGGAATCCCGGCGGCGGCGGCGGGGGCGCCGTTGCCTGATGCGGTCTGCCTCCTCCTTTGCTAGCATTACTGCTTCGCAGAAGGAGGCGACCGCCTGCCACTCCTCCTCGCTCCGGACCATGGCCTGAACCAAGGCCCGGCGCGAGAGGTCTCCGCCGCCGATCGCCCCCACGAGGACACGGCGTTGCTCCGCCCAAGCAGGGCACACCTCAACTGTGTGCTCCACCGTGTCCTCCGGGCGTTCCGCACAGTGGCGGCACCCGGGCGTCTCTTCCGCTCGAATCCGATGCAGGAACCTCCCGAACTTGCCATGTCCGGTGAGGACCTGCGTCATGCGGAAGGTAAGGACGCCGTGAGGTCTTTCCAGCCACGCCTCAAAGAGGGGACTTACCGCCATAATTGTGGCGTGCCCAGCACTGGGTTGCGATAGTCGCTGACGCCATTTCACCGTGAGATCCCGCCGGAGCTCTGTCCGCCATACCTCGACCTGTCGCGGTAGTGGACTTTCACCCCGGCGTTGCATCTCCACGCGCTTATCGTGCATGTGTGCAAGGACTGTTGCCTCCAGATCCCACGGTGGTAGGCCAGCCAGAAGGCTCGCCGCTTCGCGGGAGCACATAAACGGGTGAATAACATATCTCTTACGGATACATTGCTATCAACCATCATTGAAAAGAAACAAAATATAAGCAGAAGTAACAATAACGACACTATAGACGTATAAGCAGGGGAAGACCTAACAAATGATGGATGGTCTGCGTGAAATATGATCAGTATACAATGAAGTCTTCCGCTAAGATGGCAAAATCTAATGAAGACGATGAAGATATATAACGCTATCTGACTTTATCCAGATTTACTTGAGTAAATGCGAATAAATTCAGATAATGAAGATTGTAACATGTATCAGAAATAATACGGATTCTTAATTCATGTATTTTTAATTATTGAAATTATAATCGGGAATAAAAACGTAAAATTTATAATTACTCAAATCGGTGCGGTGTTCTAAGTTTTTTATTGAAGTGTTCTAAGTTTTATTTATTGGACTATGTATCATACCAAAATAATTTCAAGATGTATATGTCGTAGAAATGTAACTCTGATCATAAAAAAAAATACAAATCAACAAGGTATAAAAATGTCTTATGAGCAAAAGTAACAGTAACGATACTTATATTGTACGTACATGGAAGGAAAGACCAGAGATTAGATGGATAGATTGTGTGAAAAGTTATCTATATACAATAAAATTGAGCATTGAGATGACAACTAATAATGACGAAGATGATATGCAACTGCGGCCCCAAATAGATTCGGGTAAGTCCGTGGGGTAAGTGCAAGATAAGAATGATGATGATTTTTTTTTTTTTTTTTTGTCGACGGGGAAAATCATCTTTGACGAAACCCGCTCTTGGGTGGAGCGGGAGACAGTGTCAGACTCTTACTGACTAAAAACCCCGCGCCGTTCCTTCTAGCCTTCATACCGGGGCACGAGCTCCCTTTCGGACAACCCTGTCCCCAGTAGGCTTCGACCCAGCTGGGCCCCTCCTGCTGCTGACAACTCCTTGAGGCGCGCGGGAACAGTGCGCGCCGTCGACGTCTTGGACTCGGTCCATTACCGGACGATCGGACAGCGAGCTACCCATGGCTCGCCGTCCGCGAGCCCGCGTCTACGGTGGCCGGAAATCGGGATCGGAATCCCGGCGACGGCGGCGAGGGCGCCGTTGCCTGATGCGGTCGGCCTCCTCCTTTGCAAGCATTACTGCTTCGCAGAAGGAGGCGACCGCCTGCCATTCCTCCTCGCTCCGGACCATGGCCTCGACCAGGGCCCGGCGCGAGAGGTCTCCGCCGCCGATCGCCCCCACGAGGGCACGGCGATGCTCCGCCCAGGCAGGGCACACCTCGACGGTGTGCTCCACCGTGTCCTCCGGGCGTTGCGCACAGTGGCGACACCCGGGCGTCTCTTCCGCTTGAATCCGATGCAGGAACCTCCCGAACTTGCCATGTCCGGTGAGGACCTGCGTCATGCGGAAGGTAAGGACGCCGTGAGGTCTTTCCAGCCACGCCTCAAAGAGGGGACTTACCGCCATAATCGTGGCGTGCCCAGCACTGGGTTGCGATAGCCGTTGACGCCATTTCACCATGAGATCCCGCCGGAGCTCTGTCCGCCATGCCTTGACATGTTGCGGCAGTGGACTTTCACCCCGGCGTTGCATCTCCACGCGCATGTCGTGCATGTGTGCAAGGACTGTTGCCTCCAGATCCCACGGTGGTAGGCCAGCCAGAAGGCTCGCCGCTTCGCGGGAGATCGTGCGGTAACCCCGCACCATCCGTATTGCCATGACCCTCTGGCAGGCGTTCAGTATGGACGCCGGTCGCTTTGCCAGCGACGGCGCCCACACCGGCGCCCCGTAGAGGGCCATGGACCGAACGATCCCCGCGTAGAGCCTCCGGCAGGAGGCGTCTGGACCCCCAAGGTTGGGCAGGAGCCGCTTGAGAGCAGCCCCAGCCCGGAGAAGCTTGGGAGCCAGATGTCGGAAATGTTCTACGAAATTCCACCGGCTGTCGAGGACGAGTCCCAGATACTTCATCGTCGACCCGACGCCGATGCGAACTCCTCCTACCGTAAGCTGGGAGTCCGATGGTGGCGCGTTCCGAGGGCCGTGGAAGCACATTGCCTCGGATTTATGCAGCGCCACCTCGAGTCCCAACTCCTGGATCCTACCAACGGCTATCGCAACCCCGCGTGTCGCTAGAGCGACCGCCGCCTGGTGCGACTCTCCCTGCGCTAGGATCAGCGTGTCGTCTGCGTAGCAAACGACGCTGACCCCGTCAGGGAAGTCGCCGCGCAGCACGTAATCGTAGCCGATGTTCCACAAGGGTGGGCCTAGAACCGACCCCTGCGGAACACCGCACGACATCTCTCGACGATTCCAGTCTCCCTGGTGACCGGGGTAGACAATGTACCTGTCTGACAGGTACGCCTCGACCACTAGACAGAGGTATTCGGGCACCCGGTGGTACCGGAGTGCCCTCCGGATCGTACTCCAGGGCAGGGAGTTAAAGGCGTTGGCAATGTCCAAGGACACTGCCACGACACACCTACCCTGGGACACCGCTTCCCCTGTCGTGAGGGCTCGCACGCGCATGATGGCGTCTATAGTAGAGCGCGCCCTGCGAAAGCCGAACTGTCCGTCCGACAAGTCCGGCCCCACCCGTGTTAGCCGCACGACGAGGCGGTTTGCAATTACTCTTTCAAAGAGCTTGCCCACCTCGTCGAGCAGCACAATGGGCCGGTATGCGGACGGAGAGTCCGCAGGGCGCCCTGGCTTCGCTACGAGGACCAGTTTCCCCGTCTTCCAGCGAAGTGGGAACTGGCCCCTCTCCAGGCATGCGCTGAAGAGCCCTCTCAGTCGAGGCCCGAGAGCCTCCATGGCCAGGACCCAGGCTTTTCCTGGCAAGCCGTCGGGTCCTGGGGCGGTGTTTTTGGCACTCAGCCTTCGCACCGCCACTCTCAACTCTACCTCGGTCACTTCTGGAACATTGTCGTCGTCGTCGTCGCTGTTGCAGAATGATGATGATTAAATGTCATTGTACTTTATGGTTTATAGTTTTACACTGCAGATAACAATCAATCCCTGTTGGGTATCTGCAATTTCTAATAGGGTAAAAAAAAACTTTAGTTTCCTCTTATAGTAAGTATACAACATGTAACATTAAATGCGCAAATCCTCAGACACCCTAAATGATTCAATTGACCTAATTATGTCAGAAAAAAAATTTAAGGGTTTTATGGGCAGTTTTAGTTTGTTTATAATTCGTATCTGCATTGAGATAAGAACTATTATTATCCCTCTTATGAGAAAATTTGATTGAACTACAACCATTTGTATTTGTTTACCTATTTGGGCGGATTAGCGCACGTGATGGCTTGAACTATTAATAAATAGAAAGAGCAACATTTTTAATTTAGATTTTTTTGAAAAATTTAACCTATTTTAAAAAGGTGTTCAATGGATTCTGCTCGTTATTCTGATCAAACTATTTTCAGGTTTTGCGCATTTAACGTTACACGTTGTATGTAGTGCACGTAATTTATGTGAAACACTACTTTTAGTATATACTAGCTTCTGCCAGCGACTTCGTACGCGGATCCTGTTGCTTATGCCAGTGACAACGGGGTCGTCAAAATCAAAGATCTGAAACGTCTGATATCGAATTTTAAGAGCCGGGGGACTGGATTCAGTATTCACGCGCGATGGCTTATTAGCGTATTTCATGTATAACTTTGGTGTTTCTATACCGATTTCTATGATTGTTTTTTTATTGAATAGATAATAATGTTAACTTTTTAATTTTAGGGATGAGTGAGAGTGTTATAAACGTAAGAGTAGACAAAAATAAACAGAAAGCTCCGAACTGCTAAGCTATCGGGAGTTACACGTGTTATTGTGAGTCAACCATAAAAGATAGACATATGCTGTCGTGGTATATTTTTTATATAATTTTAAGGAGAACATTTCCGCAATACATGATTTCTGTGTAGCTTTAACCATTAAGGCTGCAAACGCGACGGAAGCTTAAAAAATGGAGTAATTTCTCCCGTTTCCCCAACATTTCCCTTCACTGCTCTGCTCTTATTGATCGTAGCGTGATAAAAAGTATACTATAACCTGCCCAGGAGTATGAAGAATGATTGTACCAAGTTTCGTTAAAATCCATCGCGTAGTTTTTGTTTCTATAAAGAACATACAGACAGACAGACAGACAGACAGACAGACAGACAAAAATTTTACTGTTTGCATTTTTAGCATCAGTATCGATCACTAATCACCCCCTGATAGTTATTTTGGAAATATATTTCATGTACAGAATTGAGCTCTCTACAGATTTATTATAACTATAGATATAGATAAGATATGAAGGCGTAAAGGACTGTAATTCCAATCCTTCAAACGTTCCTTTGCTGTCCACCTATTTTAGTTTAAATCCTACTAAACTTTGAGCCGATTCCTGGCTGTATTCTATCAAACGTCAACTTTGGACGCTAACTTTCATTTAAGCCTATCAATAATCCTCTTCACTGGATTTCAGCCATGGTCGCAATTTCAAAATAGATTAACAGAGGAGATATTACACTGCACAAGTTTGTAGGCAAACACAATTGTAATCTCTGCTTCTGAACTCTTAGGCTTTTCTTTTACTTTTGAGGTGAGCTAAACTACAAAACTACAGATACCATTACATAAAAGCTAAGTTTCCAGCTATAAAGATGCGGGACGTGAGCTAGATCGCTAGTTGAATGGGGTTGTTCTGTGTATTTTGCAAAACTTGCTACAGCACTCATGAGTCCATAGCTGAAACCTTTAGCCTGCATTCTTAGTTTGAATTTTAGCTCTCATCAGATGGATTTAATAAGGAAAAACATTGGTCTCGTAAAACTCTGTTCCATTAATGCTACGCCACTTAGCTCATCTCCAGTAGAGTCACATCTGTCTAGTATACCATTACATATTTGCTGTATGGTATGGTTTTAAAAGAGACTTTGACCTTTTAGCGTATTTCAGTGTTTCATCTTAGGGTAGTTAGCTAGGAATCACTGGCTCATCTAGTTTAAATTGCTTTGTAAAACCTATCTGTGAAATGAATATCATATATATCATTCCAGTAGCCTTATAGACGGATGGGTTGGCAATTTTTCGCAACCTGGAAGAGGTTAAATGTAATTTAATGACTTTAAAAATTTCAAAAAGTTATACCCCGTTATAATTTACCCCGCGCCTAGAAGTTGCGCTTATGTTCACAAATCCAAAGAAACAGTTAAACTTAGCAATATTATCTTCACGGCTCGTGTCGCTGATCCCCTAAAGCCTTCAGAGACCACTTTTAGCTCAAGTTTAACATAAATACTGCAATTGCTTCAGTCTTCAACATTATCAGATCCGGGATTATCTTCAAGTGTGTTCGCAGCGGCATCAATTGTGTTGTCTCGTGCGATAAACTATCTGATCAACAGTATATTATATTTATTTGCATAAGTTCTTATGCTTGATCTTGGAGACCTAATATTTATCTAAAATTTAGTTGGTTATTGTAAACAGCACGTGTTTATATATACACGTGAATTTTAGATTTTTTTGGTAGGTATCTATGTCAAACCGATATGAAGTTGTTTTTTCAACGGTCACCATCCAATGGCTGGTCACGCTCTTGGCCGGACCCGGATGGGGTATCAGACTTTTACAACTAAAACAGCACCTATGTTTTTTAGTTACTCTTTACGTTCTAGGGTTTCCCTTTCCGAAGTTGACCCATGGCCCCAGTAGCCTTGACCCAGCTGGGTCCCTACGGTTTGGCTGATATCTTTTTGAGGCGTGGATGGAGTACTACCCGCCGTTAACGATTTGGGCTCGGTCCGGACAGTTACTGGACGACCGGATGGCGAGCTATTCATTGCCCGTCGTTCACAACCTCACGCCTAAAATGGCTGGTAGTCGGAGTCACTATCTCAGCGGCTGGAGCGTGAGGATGTGCCATTCCCTCATGCATGCGGCCATTTCCGTCCCTAGCATTACTTCGCAGAAGAAGGCGACCGCTGCAAATTATTCCTCACTCCGGATCATTTCCCAGTGAAATTAATATAAAGATCATTTGTTCTATTTCTGGGTGTAATAAAAAATATCTGTAATATGTACATCCATTTAGAACTATGTATGTTTATCAGTTGTCTAGTTCTCATATCACAAGCTCTGCTTAGTTTGGGACTAGACAGCGTTGTGTGAAACTTGTGGGATAAAAAAAAAGTTGGAGAGACCAGTTTGATTTTTATCGAATAGATTCGCCTACAATAGCAGAATACTGAAGAAATGGAGATCTTTGCCTCATAGTAAGACAATACTGAATTGACAGTTTTTTTCTACAATAGTCTCACAAGAATATTGAACTCAAAACTTAAATAAACTGAAAGATTTTTTTTCATTAAATGTATGAATAAATTTTCATGAAGATAGCGTAAAAAATTAGGTAAATATTTTATTACAGCCAAAGTATCAGTTGTTTTGCTTCTAAATACCGAATAATAGCTGTTTTTGTTCATTTCTTTTTTTATATGAGGAAATCAACAGACGACCGTGAAATTCTGTCACGCCTTAATTCGGCACGACGCCGACGGAACTATTATGATTATACTTTGTAGAGTAGAAATGTATTACTATTAGGTACATTATTGCTGACAGAGATAATTAATATTTCATTTATTTATAGGTACATTTATTAGACTTTGAAATCTTTCTAAAAAAAAACCAGGAAAGAAAACCATTAAAATATTTATGTAATTCTTGTAAATTACTGCAGTGTATCTTTATTTTAGTAATTTGTGATTTTGTTTCTTGTGCCAAAGTATCTGAACTAATTTTACTGTGCTAAACTTTATGCCCACTTCTTTTTTTGAGTTCCGGAAATATTTAATGACTTCTGTTCTAGAGAGAAGCGAGAGGATTTGTCAGACTTTTATTGACTAATACCACACCAGTGTCTTTTACTTACCATTTGCGTTTCAGGACCACGGTTTACCTTTCAGAATTTCCCCTTGACCTTCTTGGACATGGGCACGCGTGGCACTACGTGCCTTCGACGACTCGAGCTCGCTATCCATCACTCGTTGCCAACAAGCCGACGTATCCATTGGCGGTGGCTGGAGTGTTAGGATATCCTTTCCCTCACGGTGGTGGGCTTCTCCTTCGCCAGCATTACTGCTTCGAAGAAAGAGGCAACCACATCCCATTCCCTCTCGGAGCAAACCATGGCTTGAACCTGCACGGCGCAAGGGGTCATCACGTACTGGTAATGGAAACTTGGTTAAACCCTTGAGAAAGTTAGGAATAAAAGTATGTTTTATTCACTTCAAATGGATATTAAAATTAAGGTAATATAGGTATCATTGTGTTTCAGCAAATAAATACTTCGTTTATCAATGTACATAATAGATATGTACCTACATAGTGTGAATTTGTTCACACTTATTAAATAAAAATTTGTTCACACTTATTAAGATTTTACCAAGTGACCAAGTTTTTATTCTCAAAATAAAGGCAACATTCCTTAGAACGTGGAACCGAGGTGGTCCTATGCAACCTTAAAACGAGGTGTCAAAATAATTCTCAACATCGCTGTCGACTGAAAGTGTGCCTAATTGCAATTTAACTAGTGGAACTACCGATTTTTACGGGCTTTTGAAGAGATTAGATGTCCCTGTATACCTGTAGACGTTAAAATTATTCATTCCAATTTGATTGGTTTGGTTGGAAGTTCTCTTAATTTATATTTATATTCTTAGTTGTACACCACATTAGGTTAGGTCATGACGACGCTTTGGGGATGCCTGTGCCCACCAGATGATGAGCAGAGCTATTCGTTCCGTATCTCAACACAACAATAAATTCTAATACCCGGTCATTGACGTTTATAATTCAATGTACCCGGTATATGAAAATGTTATTTTTTTATTTTGAAGCCACTTTGCGGGATAGTTCAAGACTGATGAAATATAAGTGTATAATTATCTTACACATATTTTGAACAAATGATCATGTATCTATGATACTTCAGAAATCGTGTTAGAAGGAAGGTAATAGGAAAAATCGCTGCTTGTTTTTTATTAGCCTTCTAATGGTAGGAATGCATAGATAATATACTCGTATATTACTTATTACGCAAAAATACCTTTCTACAGCGCTTACTTTCGGTCATAGAACTATGATTACGGAAAGTAAAATGTAATTCAAATAAGAACAGCAACATCATTACTAATATAGGAATATTTAACAGATAGATGTCCTATCTGTCAAATATTCCTTGAAAAGCACAGCTGAACGGTAACGGTATTTTTTTTTTTAATTTATTTAACTTCTAAGAGAAGAAAAGACGGTTGTTTAATCTAGATTAGTTTATTAAAATATTTAAGTATTAATTAGTTGAAATAAAACCACTGCTTTCTTTTATATTATTAGTGTTGGCAGAAATTCACCTTAAAAGTATATGAATAAATTTGAAAATTATTTTTTTTTGTTACGTCACAAAATATAAAGTTCTTTTTCGATTTGGAAAATTCTCGAGATTCCATACGGGAATTGGACCATTTAGGTACATAGGTATGTTTGTATGGTAGCCTCAGTATGCGAGTCCGACTCGCATTTGCTTGCCCACACACAGTAATGCTGAGATGACCGGAATTGAAGAACTTGATACTGATTAAACTTTTTTTGGGTCATGATATTTTTTCAACAAGATATTTTTTATTGTTTCTCTACGAATAGAGAAACATTAAAAAATATCTTTATTTATTTTCTATAGGGATTTTGTGAAATCACTGATATCTTCATTTCCCTGCGACATACATAAAGATTATTTAATATTTGAACTTGAATTTAAAATTAAATTAATATCTTAAAATTAGTGAGTAGATACGTAAACGTTGTACCACTGTTGCATCAGTGGTTCAGATACTTCTCAGTCATGGCAGTATTGTAGGCACGCGTGCACGTTGATATCTCTTCAATCTTTTACTTTAAATAAGTAGGTACCTATAATAACAACGGTAGGAACTAGACTTATTTAAAAGCGTTTCCATGGAAGATCGGTCGTGTGATCATAATCAAACACGTGCTATTTATCAATTGATGCTGGTTTATCAACTTGATATTCATCAGACTTATAAAAAACATATTGTCGCGAAAAAATCATAAAATTGTGTGTTTATCTAAAAAGTGTCTATGTGATTTTAATAATTGAATAAATTATAAGTAACTAACAGCGCTGCAACTTTTTGTAACTATAATCTAACTAAAAATGTAAATGTGAAAGAATGCCATGTTCTCTATGATGGCTTTGCTTATAAGAAAGTGAGAACTAACTATATGCAAAGTTCTCTCGAAGTTCCTTGAATAAGCTTCTCTGATAAACTATATTCTTCAGTTGATTTAAAAGAAATTTAGTTAGTGTCTCCACACACAGGCCTCAAACGCCGCCACAAAAAAAGCTACAAGCCGCCGCAAAAAACAGCTGAAGCGTGCGACAGCTTGTGGCCGGAGAAACTTGAAGCGGCTTCAAGCGTTTTTTTTTTGTGGCAGCACCGCCGCACACGAGCCACAAAAAAGGCCGCCTCAAAAAGAAGCTTGATGCAGCGTTTTTTTGAGGCTCGTGTGCGGGGCACTTAGCTACTTCATAGCTACAAACGCTCGCTTTTGAATTGTTAAAAGTCGGCCTGTCAAAAAAAAAAGTGAAGCTAAATTGCACCGTCCAAAGCAAAGATCTCTATGGAGAATAAAGTCCAAAAAACTTGATGGATACTCAAAAATACACATTTAAACGGGGAGAGTTTCTCGCACGTTTTGGTTTGAGAAATCCATAATTTTATCGTATCAAAAAGTTTACATACAGGCAAGTAATAAATTCTCGCCTACGATTATATCATACGATTTTTGCAAGCAATTAGTGCTAGGCGATAATGTCCTACGTTTGTTTACACAATAGTTTACACAGGAAAGTTATAATAAAAAGGCTCGGCTTACGAGAATCTCGACTTGTGTAGTAAACACGATCTCGTACGACATTTTTTGTAGTTAATACGAGTATCGTACAAATCGGTTTGAACCGATTTCTGTGCAAGACTTGCCATTCGAGATTAGTGGTTACGATAGGAAGATACTCAAAATATGATTATTGCCTTATTCGGTTTATACAGACACTAGCAATATTCCATTTTTTTTCCTAAGTGGTAAATCATCTAATGCCCAAAGGGGTTGGGCTGAAGGGCTTGTCAGACTTTACTGACTAAAACCCTCTCCTATTCCTTCTTTGCCTTTGTTCCATGGCCCCGGGGTTCACTTTCACATCATCCATGGCCCCAGTAGGCTTCGACCTTGCTGGGCCTCTACGATTGCTGACAAAGCAATATTACATTTTGAGGCGATTCTTGCCAGAGTGAACGAGCGAGAGATATGAATGTTTGGATAAAGAATCTTTTTTTTATATATTTTCTATTATCGTATGTTTGAGACGAGAAACTCGCACCGTCTAAATGTGACTTTATATATGTATTCTATTAGATATCAGATTCTAGTTGTGGAACAACTTCGTAGTGGTCCATTCGACGCTGGTTTTTATTAAAGAAGTGACGTAATCAGCTTTTTTTTATTTCTTCGTGATATCTTCTTTACTTCGTGGAGCTGCGAAGTATCTTCGGGTCACGTATGTGAGCATTTATTTTGAGGAAACTAAGACCAACATTTATGAACTGTTTACATTAAAATTCATCCGATTTCATATAAAAATATTAAAATCGTCAAGTGCGAGTTGGGTTCACGCACTAAGGGTTCCGAACAACCTTACCTATGAAAACAGTTCAATTCCTGAATTGAGTTACTAAGATTTTTCCGAATCGACATAATTTTTTTTTTGTGACCTAACTATAAATTTATAGTTATCAGATTTTTTTTTCCTATAGGTACTTTTGCTATGTGACTTTGCTGAAAGCCAAATTTCAGGATTCTAGGTCAACGGCAAATACCCTACGAATTTTGATTCCTTTACGAATGTCGAAATATATGTTTTTTGCGACATGAAAAAAAAATTTTTTTTTTGGTTTGTTCTTTTTCACAGCTTCAAAGGACTTAATTTGAATGCCTCCACGCGTTCCGGATATAAAGGGTCTTTACAGACAGACGGACAATGAACTGATCCTAGTCACATAATCCACTATTATTATTACTGGCTATCCGTGTATCAAATTATAGATTTTTTTAAATTATTAGTTATTATAGTATTAACGTTAAAAACAATGACGATTTATGAACCACCTTTTCTAAAGACGTTAAAAAGTTATAGAGTTTGTGCTTTAACCAAAAACATTCTATTTACTGTCGCACTTCTATAAAACCATAAAGTGTAAGGAAAATACGAAAACATTAATTATTATTATTGCCGCCATTTTGTATAGAGAAAAAAAAACACGTTATGTAATAACCCCAATGCACGTGTAATATATTATTCAAGTTTTATGTTCCTAAGCCAGATTCATATCAGTCAAATTTAAAATTAATGATGTACCAGCAAAACAACATTGAAACAAGGAAAATGGTCCCCCATAAATAAAACACATCACTATTATGATAATAAGTTTCTTGTTCGATAAATACTAGTTTACAATAAGATTACTTTACCATCCTTAACGTTCAAGTAATAATTACGTGTATGTTCACAATGTACAATTATGTATGTAATTTTTTTTTTGTCTTAATCTGAATATAGTCCACCGGGCCGCCGGGCACAAGGGCACTTTAAGATAACATCCACTGTTAGTTCTTCAAAGAAAGTAATCGAGAAGTTTCACACACACAGTCAAACACGTTGCTAGATTGAAAATTATAATAGCTGGGTTGAATTCATATTAAGTCCAGTTACTTTCAAACGGGGTAAATAGCGACAAAGGGGTAAATAGAAACAAAAATTCAAAAGGATTTTTACGTTATTTAACTATTTTTCCCAGCATTTAATTACTGGTATATTTTCATCAAATGTAATAAAAATCAAAAATATTTGCACATTAACGTGAAAATCCTAATCAAAGTTTTGTTTCTTTTCGCCCCTGGGGTTCGTATTTACCCTATTTAATAGTACTGCTACGACTGTACTAGCGGTTTTGTTAAAGAAACACGCGAATACAGAAGTATCACCAAGTATCTTGCTGAAAAGTACATAAGTTTAAAACAATGTTTAATGACAAAAAGGTGCACTTTCAAGGTATTTTAGAAATAGCTGTATCTAAGCTAGAGATTATGACATGACTACGACTGAACGGTTTTTACATAATTCGTCAAAAAACCGATACATATTTTGAAAGCATCATTTTTCGACTGCGTACAAAAATATTCTTTATTCATTAAAATCACTTCAATACGTTTATTTTCACAAGTGATTTTAGCAAATAAAATGTTACTTTCTAAAATAAATTCAGACAACTTTTCTTCATTGATTCGCACATTAGTTCTTTGACTATATGATTTTTATTGCTTTTTGCACGTTTATTGGAGACTTCTGAGCAAAATATATGTCACTTCACAGTAAAATGAACCTTATGACGAAAGAACTAAAGCCGTATCTTATACTGGTTCATCAACGTAAGTTTGGAAAATCCTCGAAAGCGACTTTTCATCACAAGAGACAATTTACCGTGAAACAACATTTTTTTTTATAAGTACACTAAATTATTTATTATTAATTCATAAGAAGTAAATAAGTGCCTACATAACTAAGTATTCTATAGTTTTTACATACAGGAAAATAATTGTGCTGAACAGTAACGTTGACCAAACAAATAGTGATTCAGACTTTTTGAAATAGTTTATTTTTTGTGCTGAAGATTTTAGTGCTTTACATTGTTATAATTTTACAGTTTAAAAATAAAAATAAACTTAGGTATATTTTGTGCATGTAGGTATAAAGCCTTTGGTATATTAGAGGACAAAATATCCCCAACATAACGCGCTACGCTATCAAATTATCCAACAAAACATCCCGCCCCGCGTCAAATGAATACATTTTTATATGTAAGTTGCGTGAGACTGGGCAACGTTGCAGCGTCACACAGATCGAGCGATGCGCGTCATGTTAGGAGACATTTGGTCCCCCAACATGACGAACATAGCTGTCAAATTATCCAACAACATGTCCCGTCCCGTCACGTAAATACGTCTTTATTCATTAAACCCCAAGCAAACGCGTTCGGTCTCTCGTTGTCTTTCTATTGTGTCTCTAATTCGGTATTCGATAAGTTAAAAAGTTGAGAGGCAAGTTGCGGGACTCTGGACAACGTTGCAGCTTCACATAGATTGAACGCTGCAGCACGTCATGGTGGGGGTCATTTTGTCACCCAATATATCTGAGATTTTAATAACGAATTTATTACCAATTTTTTAAAGCCTGATCATATCATCGATTTGTAAATTTACCTTATAACATATAATATTTTGTTAATTCTATGATCCCAACCGGAGTTGGCGGAATGTAAATTTTCTTCATCAGGTTATTTATATCTCTTTTTTCCTTGATCTCTATCTCTTTCAAAACATTCATCTTTCTATCCATCGTTTGCTTCTTTGGTCTTTCTCTAGTCTTGTAACCGTTTAAAAATACTTAGACATGTTCTGCTCCAGTATTCCGCTTGACTTATATTTTAACAATTAATTAGTCATCTTAGAGCTCCAAATTATTCAAGTTTCACTGTATTTTTTACCCAGATTTCTGTGAAAGAAGTCCAGAGGTCTACTACATCGTATCATATCATGACCACACAATTATTGTGCCAGAAACTTGAAAAGGAAAAAGTTCTTTGTATTGAAAAGTCATCGACCGTCACGTGTCATTTAAGGAGCGTGTCGGTATATGTTTAAAATATGTATGCAGAAAAAACGAGAATGTGAAACAGTGAGGATAAGAGTTATAGCCGCGTATAATGACCGTTATGCACGGACATTATACGATGTTCTAGATCACAATAGTCTGTGTCGTGTTACTTTACGTGCTTGATACGTTTCTAGCACGGGTATGGTAGGATACGACGTACTGGGTAGATTTCTCAATTGGTTCAGTCAACTATAGGGCAGTTGCACAGACCCAGACCAGACGGTGTGGTGTCTGGTCTAGGTAACTGCCAGATAGTTGATTTCGAAAGGTTGTATATATTTTCTAATGACACAGAAAGCTGGATGCTGGAAAATTCCTGTGTTGTGACAAAGATGTCACTAAAGAATGATTTGAAGAGACTTTTAAAAACTGGAGTCGATTCTTTTACACAGAAATGTCACTTTGATACATAATTACAATATATATAAAAATATAATCAATCCGTTTCCATTTGACAACACATAAGCTTCATTGGCATTTATTAGGATAAATCCTAATGCTAAATGTCACTTTTTTATTATTGGTAAACTCTCGTTTGAACTGAACATCACCTGATGTTAAACGATGATTCAATCAACGATGGTTATCATTTAACCTATACTAGATCAAATTAAATTAGTCAGTATCAATAAATAATGACGATAAAATGAAAATATATCTATAAACTACAAACGCCTAAACTTGATCAGCTGTGATATTGAAGTTTAAATTAAAAAGGATTTTTTTTTTACTTTATCGTCAATATAAATAAAACATAGGTTTCTATCAAAACATACACGATGTGCAATTTTGTCAGTACTAAGTGACAATGTGTACGTTAACAATTGTTCACAAGATTACATTTTAAATAATGGATCACAAAGGACTGGTAGAAGCGACTCTTAAACAATTATGATAATTACCAAGGTTTTTACAATAAGGAATATGAATTTTTATTTGCTACTAGTTTTTGCCTGCAGCTTCGCCCATGTACATAAAACATAGCCTATGTGGCTCAGGAATAAAGCAGCTTTCTATCGGTGAAAAAAATTTACCATTCGGATCAGTACTTCCAGAGATTACCTCCTACAAACAAAAAAAAACAAACTTTACCTCTTTATAATATTAGTGTAGATATTAAATTTTTGTTAGCTCTGGTAAACAAATATAAAAAAAAAAAAATATCTTCACCAACAACGAAGTTATGAAATTTCAAAGCTGCTAGTATGAAAGAGAAGTCCGACATGTTCTTTGACGTCAAATGCCATGACACCCGTACGACTGCCATACAAAACGGCATCTTGGTAAGAGAGATACCGATAATAATAATATATAGATATGTTATATTTATTAGTATCTTTATCAGTTGTCTAGTACCCATAACAAAAGCTCTGCTTAGCTTGGGACTAGACGGCGTTGTGTGATAGTTGCGGAATATATTATATTGTATTATTAATTGGTATATCTCGTTTGGTAAATAATAAGTAAATTGATAGGAAACATCAATTTCATAATTTTGGTATTATTTTCACAATTAGTATTATGTTTTTGTATATACAAAAGGAGAAAGAGAATTACTGACATATCATGACACAGCCAAAATTACTGACACTGGGAGCGTGACTTTTTAGCACAAAATTTCCTTTTATGACGTAGGCGAGTACTAAAAGAAGATTTTCCAAAATTTACCCCCAAAGGGGATGTAACGGGGGTCTAAAGTTTGTATGGAGAAATCTACCTTCACGCGAGTAAAACTGCTGACAGAATTTAGTTTCAACAAACAAACAACAAACAAAATCGATATAAACAAACTAGTGCTTGACTGCGATCCCACCTGATGGTATAGCAGCGATGCAATCGTTGATAGTAAGGCGCACTAGTGCATATTCCCTATTGTTTCTGTGTTGAGGCACGGCAATTGCGCATAAAGGTAATAATGCTCATCACAATCTTACTAGGTCAAATAGTCTCACAAACGATCCACTTAAGTGCTACCGAACGGAAACATTCATAAAACTAAACAATGTGAGCAATTTAAGAGTTAAAACATATTTCTCAAAACTCCTTTAGTACAGTATCTAGAATGACATCGTGCCAGTTGTACAAAATATGTCACACACACGCACACACAATCTCGATTAACATTCCTTAGCAAAATAACTGTTTAATTACAATGATCACCACTTTCGCTTGATTAAATTTATATATTATTTACATTTTTTTTAAACTAAAAAATATTATAATTAACATAGTGACTAGTATTAAATGTAAATTCGTAATAAAACATGTATGAATGATAGTGAACGATAAAGTCTCCCCTAAACTGTCTGTAGTAAAATAAATATCCCTAAATATAAATGGTATATATATTCACTAGCATATTATATAAAATAAACGTTAATCTACGCAGACTTGATACAGCTATATAAATTGACGAAATCAAAAATCCATTAGAATACTTACACATAGACTGAATTCGTTCATATACGGTGAACAGAATAGATGAAAAATATGTTTTTAACGTTATAATATTTACATTATTTAGTAATATACTAAATTATGTATATTTTGACACTGTTACGGGATCGCGTTATGTCACATTGGCGGAGAGGAAATATTGTAATAGACTATTGTTTTGTTAAATTGTAATGTGTGCGAAATGTTATTATTAGCTCTGTGTACATACGTAAAAATGTCGTGTATAGATACAGACTTAATAATATGCCATGTGACGTAACAAGCTTCCCGTAAGGCTCACGCAGACAAACGTAACCACACTTAACACGACTCACCTACCACCGTAACTTCATTATTTTATTTTACAGAATATTTACATCAGTAAGTCGCGTGTGCAATGTTAGTTCTATATCCGTGGATTTAGCACAATTATTTTTTTATTTAAAATTCAATTTGGATCGAATTTATTTCACGAGTATATTGGCAGCCATTCGTGAACATCGCTATGTCAATTAATTTACAAAATCAGACTCAACACATTGCATTTTAGAATTAAATTCTAGGATTTAAATTACGACATCAAAAATATGCTGGAAAAATAAATTCGACCGTCCGCACTTGAAATGGACAAATCATGAGTCCACAAAACAATAAATCTTAACACGCAACAATACGTCTCTATCGATAAATTAAATAATCGATGAAATATCGCATACACTTTACAATAGTCTAGTTCGACGATTATGAAATCTTAAAAGATCGCCTAGATAGTAACTAGAGCTCACTCATACCGACACGTTCGTTCAGTGGGCAGTAGCGACACAGTACACTATATACAGAAACTCAACATGGAAAATGAGTAGGTAATATACATCGATACTGTCCATTCAGAGTAGTGAGTCAATTAACATTTTTAATTCCGATAAACGTTCATTTTTCTTGTCAATTTGTGTGCTCATCATATCATTGTAAACCGTTAACCACATATTGCGCACGGGAGGTTGGTTGCTTGTCTTGGCATCCCGTTGCCATTATTTCGACTGGCAGCGAGAAGGGCTGGTTTTGTCACCAGTACGCAATAAGAGAGGGTTGAGTTTCTGTAGCAGTGTAGCTGTAGTAGCGAGGTGACGATGTGAGGTATGGGCAGCGACGGCATGGGCTCGGGCGGCGGGTGTGGGCGCTAGGCGGCTGCGCGGCGGCGCGGGCACTCGGGGGGCGCGGAGCGGGGGGGCGGCGGCGGCGGGGGCGCCCGGGCCGCGCGCCGTCATACCCCGTCCAGCTGGCGCACGCGCACGTCCTGCGACGCGCACATGTCGGGCGCGAACGGTAAGCACGTGAAGTAGGCGCACGCCGCGCACTCGTACGCCGGCGCCGCGTAGAACAACGCGACCAGCGCGCACAGCATGCCGCCCGCCGACACCATACAGACCCAGACTAACGCGATCTTTCTTCGCCTCTCGTAAGGCCCGAACGTTATGAACGGCAGCAGCGCGTACGCGAGCAAGAACCCGAACACGAAGCCGAAGACGTGCGCGAAGTTATCGATCCAGGGTAGAAGACCCAGGAGGAACAACGCGAAGGCGATACCAACTAATTTTAAGATCGCTCGCTTCGGATGCCTCAGAAGAGGCCACGCGCCTATTACTTCTACTATTAGACACGCCAGAAGACCGAAATGTGATCCAGCTGGCCCCACCTGGAATATAAGAAAATTCTTTGAGCATCATCATCATCTCATCTTCCTGCCCTTAAGAAAATTCTTTGAGCACTTTATCTTTAAAAACACCAGGACCAGTAAGTTATACAGTCTCTGACCAAAAGTTGGATTATAACAACAAACTAAAGTGGACCCACCTCTGCCCTATAAGGTTCAAATATAGCCGAAGCCATATTCCCGGCGACCCCACTTCCTAAATATATGACAGCTATCCTAACTGGCCCGGCCATCTTCTCCAGGTCCCTCATGAAGAGCCATTGCAGCGCCAATGTGGCAGCCAGGTGCAAGAGACCGGCATGGACGAATAAAGAGGTCCATGCACGGTACAGCTGGTCTGGACGGCGTCGCCGCATGAAAGGTAGCATGCCGCAGACGTCGTCGAGACAAGACACCTGGAATTAAAAACAAGTAATCATAAGAAGTTAAGAAAATAAGTAAGCAGGAATATTATGTAAAAAGTTGTCCATCAATACTTTTTGACAAGAAGCAATTGCAGAATTCTTTCAAGATCCTCGTATAATGTTATTGACAAGTAAAATAGACATGAAATACTTATTCAAACTTATTTCACAAGCAAAATGGACTAGGCAATTTCTACTAGTCGTCTTTTTAGTAGTGTAGATAACCCAGTCCAACCCTTTGTGTAATTTATTTCATCACCACTGCTCTCAAAACGGTGAAGGAAAACATCGTAAGGAAACCGTCATGCCCTAGAACCAAAAATTCGAAGAAGCCTGAGTCCCAGCAGTGGGATCATTAAAAGGCTGATTATGCTATGCTATGATCATTCAGTGCTTAACCATTTTGGTTTGAGTTCACCTTTTTAATACCACAATATTGATGAGAACTTACACCGCCAGTGTCTTTTGTCTTTCGTCAGACTTGACTATGTGAGAAGAGAAGACATAAACTAACCTGTGAACACAACGACGCTTCTTCATGGAAATAACCCTTGACGAAGTCACAGTGTTCTCTCGTAGTGATGACGCATTGCCCATGAACTCCTATGCAGCAGGGATGGCCTATAACCTCGCAGGCCATGTGTTCTGCTGCGTGCCCGGCCCGACCAGCGGCCGCAGACCCGTCTAGAACTGATTTGCGGCAGATCGGCCATTTTGTGATGTCATCTGGCCATTCATGCGGTGCTATCGACCGCGGCGCTTCGCAGAACCTGTAAGTAATAGAAATTATGATAATACAGTCAATATCATATCTTAACCCTTCAGATACCGTCAATTAGAGACACAATAGTAAGACAATAGATGCGCGGCCACCGGTGGTCGCTTGGGGATTCATGAATTAAAAGCAGTTTGGGTATGATTGTAGATTAATTAATTCTATAAAGAAGTGGTAAAGCTAGAACTACACTGCTAACGCACACGTGTAACAAGCCTGATGTGTACGTAGAACGACGTCGCGTGGCGTGTTACAAGTGTAGCTCTACAAGTCTAGTTTCCATACAAAATGTATGGAGACCGACTCTCCCAGATCGGCGTGGCGTGGCACACGTGTGAGCAGTGTAGTTCTGCTTAGCTTATGACCCACAATTCACATGAAAATCCAGTTTTCTACTGTTTAGGAGAATTAACGCTATACTTAGGCCAAGATTGATCACTGGGACTATGGGTTGACCTTTGAAAGAGAAACCCATAGTCCTGAAACGCAGAATAGGTGTGGTTTTAGTTAGTACAAGTCTAACACGCCTTCCACCCCATAGCGGGAGAAGTCACTATAGGATTTCCCACCTCAAAAAAAAGCCAACATTGATCAACAGTTTGAACGTCTAGACGTTCCATACATTAATAACTACATTGCACCTTACAACTGAGATGGTGACTGAAGTATAGTTATCAATGTATACTTTACACGAATTTATATAAGAAACGTTTTATAAATCACGGCTTTAGTATTTTAGTATAAAAAGGTGTTACTTACTTGGGATCTAATCCGCAAACGGACCCTGATATCCGACCTCCAGGCCCCGACTCGCCCGATGACCATTTCTTCCACGTTGAAATGGTACCCTGCAAGGTAGACCAAACAAAGTTCACGGTTGACAAGCTTACGCTTTGCCCATCACAAGGTGTGAACCATTGAGCAAGAAGCGTTTTGAAGACTTAATTAAGACTAAGATAGGTGTCAGATAAGGCAGTGGTCCGTTCGCTGACGATGATCAAGAAACGAGTAGGACTAGAAACTATAAACGTGTTGGCGGTCAGCGGGAAGCGAGTGTGTAGTTTCGATAGTTTTATCGCCGGGCTATAAGCGAGTGTGCAAGTGCGACGAGTGATTACTCGCGCCACTCGCCCACGGTCGCTCAGTCCTGTGCAAACCTGTGTAAAATAAAATCGTCGTTGTCTGAGCTATACAACAATGAAAGTAGCAATGATATTTTGGTATCCATCCATCTACTTTCAATGCCGCACTGTAAAGAAACGGTCAAGTGAGTGAGCGTCGCTGAACGAGTATCGCTGGGCGAGTTTATTTTTAAATAGCTCGTCACTCAGCGACAAAACTAGTAAAGCGAGTCGTCGCCGTCAGTGTGAACTGTCTGAGAACAACTTTTAATATATGCATCTCTTTCGTTTACACGGAATGTACATTTATTGTGCGTTTCTTGAGAGAGAAAATCGCCGATAGTTAGTCGTTTTCTCGCCGGCGGTCGGACCACTGCCTTAACTTGGTATAACGGTCATTGAAATTTGTTGATTTTCAAAAACGGAAATATAGACATAAAGTTGTCTTTAATTGACATCTATTGTGATCCTTTACATATCCTAGTAATGAAAAGTAGTTCATTGATTGTTTTTAGGATTTGCTACACAGAGTTATGTACTTATTCCACGTTTATCTGGTGACTTATTATAAATATTTTAAAGGTGAAAGATTGTATACATATGTAGGTACTCAGTAACTCCAAATCTTATACTTTTGGCAATAAAAAAAAAACGAAAAAGTTTCGAGAACAAGTATTAGAGAGATCTTCAAAGAAATAGTAGTAAAAACCATTTCATTCAATGTATTGTTTTAAATATACAATAAAAAAACGGGAGCTTTTGCTTTATGGTTTTTTTCGTTGTATTGTTTACCTAGAAATATACTTACCTTATATATCTTCATATTACAGTTTAAAGTATCTTTCTAGGTAAACAGACCTACATAAAGTTAATCCGAAGGGATTCCGAAGGGATTAACTTTGATTATAAGTCCAAAAAAGCTTTATATTAAAGATACGTTTTTTTATTGTATTATTGGTTTCTTTGTGTTTTGTATTATCTGTATTTCCACCTGTGTTCCGTTCAGACTATTTGAACCCCAGCTTTTACTGATGGAGCTCCCCGCACACAGCACAGCTCCCAGACTTACTTATTAAAATCTTAACCTATTAGAGCTATCGAGATATATGCAGAAACTTACCTTTGATATTAATCCTCGTATCTATATGTAAGCGTGCGCATAAAATAAATATTATACATAGTGTTTAAGGTAGGTTCTGCTACTCCTAGTTAATCAGATCTTTGTAAGGCAATCAACGCAAGAGGGGTCTTGGAAGACCACGAAGGAGATGTCGTGACGGCTTAACTGTTTTCTTTAGAAATTGGTGGTGGTTCAGAGCCAGAAATAATGGAAGAAATGTAAGGAAGCCTTTGCCAAATAATGGGACAGTGCTGGCTAGATATATTAGTATATATTAGGCGGTCGGTAGGACAACCCAGGAGGAATAATATTGTTCAAGATTGTTGGTCGTGCTTAATGAAGTCGACATAAGAGGTTGAAAAGCTTCCAATTTACCAGTTATATAGGTAATCCTTCCCCACAGCTTTGGTTCTATAAATTAAATACCTACCTACTAAAAGCTTAAATATTAAAATTTCACCATGGTCAAATCAAAGTAGACTGGTATAATAACATCGAAACTCGGATCACATAAGGAATTAATGATCTAAGCTTCGAATGGAAAACTTACTACTTTCTTAAACATACATAAAAACATTGGTTAATTTCCATTCATATCTTTAATTTCTTAACAATAAAAGCTCGCCCATAATATTCAAGACACTCGGAAAAACTAGGTCATACAGATATTCTTTCGTTTCAATGATCGAACACGTGACACGCAGAGCAGTAGTCAATTGGTCAACCACTGCGCTAACGGAGCCGCCAATTGATGCTTCTCTGATATTTAACCTTTTCAATACTGTAATTAGAGACACAATAGGGAGACAATGAGAAAGCGAACGCCAGCGTTCGCTTTGAATGAATAAAAACACGAACGAGATGCTTTTTTGTTTTGCTGTATTTGACTATATTAAAAGCCCTTCTAATTGGTGTCAGACTGTCATGCTCTCGATCTGTCTCACCACAATACCGTTACCGACGTCTGTTAGGTAGTCGATACACCGGCTCACGCTGACAACCAGCGCTGTGGACTCATCGCATTTTGTGTGTGGACACGGCATTATGCTGAGCGTACGTTTTGCTCTGCCATGGCGCATATATATATTTTTTTTGTCATGAAAAAGTTTGCGCCTTTTCCGGCAAATAAAAGTTTTTCTTTCTTTTTTACCTACTGTAAGGTCATAACCACACCAGCGGCTGGCTATAATAATCATCATTATTACGATCAAGTGCAAAGCTAAGAAGACAAAAACAACGTGACATGACGTTATTTGCCGTCTCCGTGAGAAAGTAATACCCACCGAACAATCAGCCTTTGAAGACTGGACACATCCAGAATCGTCATTTCGTATGCAACAAGCCGTGTCCCGCTCTCTTCGAGCTGATGCAGCTATCGCCCGGGCTATCCTCGCGTCTCTTCGCATGCATGGCGCGAACTTTGCCCCCAAATGGATCAGGTCAGCAGCGCGTGGACCCAGCCAAAACGACGCCGGCTCTTCCCATTCAACCTGGAAAATAAGTAGTAATAATTATTTTAGTAAATCAAATTAAAGTTAATTTACAAAAAAAAAAATATAGAAAAAAAAAATAACCGACTTTACTAAAAAATTGAATTCAATTTGAGGAGTTCTGTCGATTTCGCCAAGAGCCCAACTTGGTGACTTTTGGGCCATTTGGGCCAACAAAAAAAAAAATTAAAATCGGTTGGCAAGCGACGAAGTTACGCGCGAACAAACATAAAAAAAATACAAACAGCCGAATTGAGAACCACCTCCTTTTTTAGAAGTTGGTTAAAAATAATAATTATTATTATTTATTTATTTATCCAAAGGGGCAGCAGACCACGAAGGAGATGGTGGGACGACCTGCATGGATTCCTTAAGAATTGGAATAAAAAAGCAAGGAACCGATCATTGGAAAAAATAGAGGGAGGCCTTTGCCCAGCAGTGAGACAATATAGGCTAGCTATAATAAATAATAATAATAATAATTTATCCAGAGAGATCCATACATCTTATAAACAGGTATGAAATGATTTGTCCGCTATACTATTCAAAAAAGGTCACACAATCCATCCGTCTTTTCTTTGGCCGCCCTCTCCCTCTCCATTCATTCACATATATACTCATAACTCAACCATTCTATGTAGTAAATAGATTTATCTTTCTTTCTATCGAAATAATATTGAACTATTGTGAACTAAGTCCATTAATTTCTTCTAAAAAACATTGTCTACACAATGTTTTCTTCTCAAATAAACTGCACGCTCATGCCACAAACACATTATTTATCGAAACAAAAGTACAAAACAATCAACGAAAATTACATATACTTATACGAAACTTTTGCGGTCACTCGTCGCTAAAAGATAGCATCATGAAAGACTGCACTAAGCAGCAAAAAGTAGACAAAAGGCGCCGCTCACAAAGACCGTGTGACCTACATTCAGAGCTTGCTCACTAATACTCTTACTTTGTGACGCTTTCACTTGCGTCACAATGAATACGTATGCCCTTTGTGGTTGCTACTTACTAATTGTTAATTTCATATCGAGTTCGTGTTGAAAATATTTGCTTGGTTCTTTTTTATATAGTTGCGACCGCAGTCGAGAAATATTTTTTTAAATTGTTGTATAAATTTTTCCTTTTGATGTTTCTACAGTAATAAAATATATTTATTTTTATATAATTTATTGTGCATCACGATAATAAATGACACAATTGGAGCAAATAAGAAAAAAACAAAAATACGAAGAAGCTTTGGCAGTACATAATAATATATCCAACAGTCTGTGACGGTAGAATTACTTGTAATTTTCCCTCGTTCTTTTTTCAAATTAGGAAATCGTCAAATGACTCCTAACCTCCAGCTATATAATAATAATATTTTTATTGAAATTACTTGAATACAAACGTCAATGTCGCCCTGGCTCTTGTATTAGGATATCCTGTATCCCAAGAGTCAAAAGAAGAATAACAAAAAATAATGTCAGACTTATACTGATTAAAGGCCACTTACGAGTATGTTTCTTTATTTGCCCTTAGCATTCCAGGACCTCAATAATTCTTTCGAACAATTGAGCCCCGCCTTAAAAACAATGTGATCAATTTTGTAAGGCTATAAGAATTTTTTTTAGGCACAACAGATGGTCGATGGGGACGAAAGGTTCTGGAGTGGCGACCACGTACCGGTAGGCTCCAACAAGGTGTACCGATGACCTGGTCAGGGTCGCGGGATTCCGATGGATGCGTGACGCACAGGACCGGTCGTTGTGGCGACGCTTTTGGAAGGCCTATGTCCAACAGGGGACGTCTTTCGGTTGATATGATGATGATGATGATAAAAATAGTCTTCAATATTGACAGTAGACTTTGAAACATCTCTCTGATAACTGCTACAACACCATCGCTTACCATCAGGTGAGATAGTCGGCAAACGAGAGCCAATCCATTATAAAAAAAAAGAAAAAAACTGCAACAATTATTCTATTTTCCAATTCAAAGAAAAACAGAATGATGAGCGAATAAATCGTCTAAGTAACATTTTGTGCATTTATTCTAAGACATTAAATCTGTGAGGAGCGTGTTTCGTCTAAAAGCTTCACCTTGTTATGCTAAGTATTATACAAAGAAAGGGGATTTTCAAGAGACGTCGTATGACTTAAACAGTCATTTACTCATAGCTTAGTTTCGCGAAAATGGGCATTTATGGCATTTAATAGGTCTGTTTTTATTTTTAATAGCCTCTTTTTATAAAATAGACGTGAAACTCTTCATACTCATAGACTTATTTTTTATTTGGATCCATTTTCTTTTTTTGTTTGGTGTTATTACCTAATCTACACGTTCTTCTCATACCTGTTAATATATTGTAATAAGGATATTTTTTTTAAACTTAACCTATTTTTTCTTATATTCTTCTCCATAGAAAATGACAGCTAAGAACTGTACAAGTCTGGCGTTTTACATGTGCCCATGTAAACCTAATTGAAATAAAATAATTTGGCAATTCAAATTGATTTAGGTTGAGGTTTTCAAGATCCACCGTTAACTGTCCCCGCACATGGGCCTCAAAAAAACGCCGCCTCAAAAAAACGCTAGAAGTGACCACAAAACAAAAGCTAGAAGCCCCGCAAAAACAGCTGAAGCGCGCGACAGCGGAGAAGCTTGAAACGGCTTCAAGCGTTTTTTTGTGGCGATACCGCCGCACACGAGCCACAAAAAAGGCCGCCTCAAAATAAAGCTTAAAGCGGTGTTTTTTTAGACATTTAAAGTGGAACGAACTTCAAATAGTTAGGTAATGGAGTTTAATAATACCAACACTGATAAAAACTTCTACCAAAAGATCTTCATATATCAGACCACAAACAAAATTCGTTAAAACCATGAAAACTGAATAACTTTACACATGACGTGTGAACTCTAAAAATCACTTGGGACATCATAACTCCGTAAAGAACATAAACATTTCACGATTTTGAAAGCAGTCCCCAAAAAAAGGTTTTATATGCGACGGCACATAAAATTATCCATTCAAGTGGAAATAAAGTAGGCAATCAATATGCAATGTATTGGAAACTGTGAATGATCAGTCTTATCACAGTACAAAATGTAAGAGACGGCTGATACTCGTATTTTATACAGGGTGCCCAACTCCGTGGGTGTATACAAATTTAAATTAAGACAATATTTTTATCAAACGAAAATTTTCCGATATTTTTTCATAATTATTTATTCAGGCTTTTGAATTTGGAAATGATGATAATGTCTAACAAAACTACCTGTTTCCTGATTTAAAATGTGCTAACCTTTTATCTTGTCTTTCATATAGGTTAGAACTCTTTAAAGTATCCTACTATCAAAGTAACCAATATTCTGCTATTTGTATTCAAGATACGTCTTGTCTCGTCTATGAACAATTGTTTTATCAAGATACGTCTCTTTAGTTATCAAAATCATGAATTTTGCTCCAGAGTAATCTCCAGAGGAAAATTCAAGATCTCATGAGTTTATGAGTTGGTTGATTTATTACCCAGAATAATGATTTTAGTCTGTTTTAATTCACGTTTGACCTTTAGATGGGGAAAACTGAGGTTAATAATATAATTATAGTACTAAGTTACTAACCATTAAATAAAATAAATTGGCAGTTTTTTGAATAAAACTTAGATATCAAACAAAACCAAAAATACTAGTAAACCTCAAATCAAAATGGTGGCAAAAAGTTGTACTTAATTTTTTTTAAATAATGAGCACTGTCACGGTAGAAGCCTATTTTATTGGGAATATTCACATGAGTTCATCGCCTCAATGATAATATTTTGAATTTATTGACTGAAAAAGTTCAGCTCCCTAATTTTAACTTATCTAGACTGTTTCTACGATTAGTCTTTAGCAGGTAACTTGTGACAGATTTGTCGACACAAAACATGTTGAAAAACATGGTGGGTCTTTTCAATTTCTTGGTGAAAATCTTACTTTTTAATGAGACGGGTAAACCACTAAGAAATGGTGACAATTGATGGAACAATAGTGAACCGTTATCCTACAGCGAGATCATTATCAGCATTATTTCAACCGAAAGACGTACACTACATCAACAGGTCATCGGGCTATGTAGTGGAAAACTCTCTAAGCTGCAGCGAGGTAAGAGGATGATATTCTTGCCATAAACCGATAGGTAATCTAGATAAAACTAGCTCACGCAGAGATTGTCACAAACAGAGGGTTTAGTCCAACTTGACAGCTATGAACGAGGATAGTGATTTTTCGTTGGCACGATAAATAAATAAATTCATGGTTGCTGAGATGAGAATAAACCAAACAAAAAAAGGTCTATATTATACCGGACTGTTTATAAAAAAGAAAACACCAAAATTATTCAATTATCCAAACTTTCCAGTTTAAAAATGATCGCAGATTTGAAATACTGACAGTAATTACCTGGTAAACTAATAAAAAATAAATCAAACCCTCAACCCACCTGCTGTAAACTCAAGCTCTTCACCAGGACCTGTCCCGAGTGTGTGTGCCTGCCAAACCCGACAGGTCCAAAGCCGTAGCAGAGGAGCGACAGTAGCAGCACCAGGGTCTGCACTGTGCTCACCCACCACGTGAAGTAAGGCCGGTAGTCCGTCAGCTCGTCGAGCTGGCGAGCCACCTCCTCGTGATGCGCCACCGACTTGCGGAGCGAACGCCTGAAATGTAAGATGGAACATTAGTCTTTGATTATTGGATGTGGAACGTGAGGTTGATGTGATCGGTCTTGGAGAGACGATTGAAGAAGGTGGTTAGTTATACAGCACCTTATTGCGTGCCAGATACCACTACTGAACATGAAGTTTAAATAAATATATAAATAATGGTAAAACTTAAAAGCTAAACTGAACAAGTTTAATATCGCACTAAGTGTCTTTGTGTGTTCGTTACACGTTCGAAGGGCTGAAAGGATGGTATTTGGCACGCGGGTAGACCATGTTCTGGAATGGCACGTTAGATATTTTTATCCCGAAAATATGTTGTCTTAGGACCAGTTTCCACTTTCAGATTTCGATGAAGCCGTTGCAAGCCACTAGTGTTAACGAAAGAAGCGCATGTATGTATGTGTTTGTTTGTTATTCCTTCACGCCCAAATGGTAATATTTTGGATGATATTTGACACACAGATCGATCATGTCCTAGAATAAAACATAGGAGAGTTTTGTCCCGATATGTAGGCGATGTGGAACTGTTTTGGGATATTTTTAGTAGTAATTGTTTAGTAGACAAAACCGAAGATATCTTTGGTTTAATTCATGAATCCCCAAGCGACCACCGGTGGCCGCGCATCTATTGTCTTACTATTGTGTCTCTAATTGACGGTATCTGAAGGGTTAATTAAAATATTATTTTTATCATTAAATAGTAAGCCTTGAACCTTACTATTTTAGGATCAGCTGCCAGTCTGATTAGATGCACAATGTAACAAAAAAAAAAACAATTTAAAATTGTTTACCTTTTTCGATTTAAAAATGTTTAAAAAAGGAACCCACTTCTACGGAGAAAAACAATTGACATAATGCGTTTTATCATAAATTAAAATGGCGTCGTATCCGCGAAGTATTAATTCAAAAAGCTATTACGCCAAGTTTTAAGAGTAACTTGGCGTAAACACCGTAATATACATGGGAGGCCCAGGTGAATTACGAGCAGATTGTTCTTGCTCATAATTCACTGAGCTACACAGTTACAGTATCATTTTTTAATCTTTCTTTGCTACTTTTAAGTAAGAATGATTGAATGTTTGTTTGTTAAATAAGGTAAGTTGTGTTAACACTGCAAAATTATGGGTAAAATTATATGAATACTAGCTTTTACCCGCGGTTCGTACGCGTTTATTAACCCTTCAGATACCGTCAATTAGAGACACAATAGTAAGACAATAGATGCGCGGCCACCGGGTGTCGCTTGGGGATTCATGAATTAATATACTTTACTCTACCTCCCCTTTTTTTCACTTAAAAAAAAAATAGCCAATGTCCGTCTTCAGGGTCTTAACTATCACTGTACCAAAATTCATAAAAATCGGTTTAGCCATCTAGGCGTGAAGACGTAACAAACAAATAAATAAACTCACTTTCACTTTTATAATATTAGTAAGGAATGATAGCGATGTTATAAAAAAAACTTGTAGCAGCTTGCATTTTTGAGAATAGAATAATCAAAAGAAACGATGTCACTTCAAACAGCTTCGAGAACAACATTCAGCCAATCCAATTATCCACCGATAGTTACTAATTTGTTTTTGACATATCTCAAAATAGGTCGAATGGAAAACGAACCGTTTTGCGTGTAGATTGATCGATCGAATACACATTGGGCTGTTCTTTAGAATTAGGTTTGAAATTATTGTCGAGAGGAGTTTTGACGGGATTTTTTCAACTGAAGTTTAGTGACTCAAAATATCAAGATGAAACAGTCGCGCTATAATGACGTCACAATGTTGCTCACATAACAAAAAAGCTGAGTGACATAGGCTATATTTAATGTACGCGAGCGAAGCGGCAGGCAAAAGCTAGTAAATAATTATTTAAAATTGATTTCTAGTGTGAAATTGGTGTTGATTAATATATCAAGTGAGTACCGCGGTAGCTTTTTACCGTGGCTTCGCCCACATATATCCTATTTCATAGTTGTAGCCTATGTCATTCAGAAATAAAGCAGATTTCTATCAGAAAAAAAAAAATTGCCATCGGACAAGTACTTTCAGAAATTACCTCCTACAAAAAAAACAAACTATACCTCTTTATAATATTATAGATAGATATAGATGTACACAACCAATTTGTAGTCATTAAAACAGGTGCGACTTCGGTAAAATGGAGCTGATTATTTAATTGTAGAGATAACTACGTCAGCGAAGCTTTTCATTACATTTGCTGCCAAATACTGTAAAGGCATTAAAACGGAATAACATTATGCAACATTTGTATTTTAATGGTAAACAAAGTGACTCAAGGTAACTATAAAGTCAAAATACTATTTAAACCTGACGCTGGTTAAATGCATGCGTGGGCGCGGGCATGCGGACGGGGAGCAATGGGTAGCTTGCTGTCCGACCATCCGGTAACGGTCCAGACCAAGCCCAAGTCGTCGACGACGCGCACTTTTCCCACGCGCCTCAAGAAGCTGTCAGCAACAGCAGGGGCCCAGTCTAAGCCTACTGAGGCCAGGGTTATCCGAAAGGGGAGCTTGGTCCTGGTACGAAAGGCACGAAGGCACGGGGTGGGCTTTTAATCAGTAAGAGTCTGACACTATCTCCCGCTCCACCCAAGAGGCGGGGGTTGTCATTGGATGATTTTTCCCACCATAAAAAAACGCTGGTTAAATGCATAAAATAAACGTGTGAAGCAAAAACAATATTGTCAAACCGAAATGCACTTGTTTTTTCATGAGAATTTTAAAAGTAATTTGATAGGAATCAATCCTACACCTGCAAATAATAGACTCACTTACTTCCTGAAATTCTCACGGTATTCGTTATTTAAGGTGGTGCATCACGACTCACATTTTTACTGTTTTTCATACAACCGCTCATAACTGATTATGACGTTATTACACACTTTTCAGTAGATATTTTGGAAACACAGTATCTTGTGGATATTATCTAGGTTTCGAAAGAAACCAATTTCTAAATTTGTGTAAAACTAATCCAGTAAAAACCTCTGAAAATGTCCTATTTTGTATGAACTTTGACACTTCATAATTTGCCTAAAAATTAAAAAAATCAAAAAAGTAATCCTCTAGAGACCTTGCAAATTTTATTAAGATTCTAAATGATGACCACTTTTTCCAAAAACTTTTAAGGGTTTAAAAAAAACAGCTATTTCCTGGAGCAAGTTTTGTGGAATTTTCGAGTAAATCTCGGAATTACCGAATACTAACAGAGTTTCCAGGCATTATCTCTCTTTTTTTGCGTTGCCTTTTCGTCAAACATCGCTTTGGATTGCATAGAATGAAGTAACAAGCTTTTAAACCATTTTCAATGTTTACGATAAGCGAGTGGAGAAGGACCCTCTTAATACACTAATACCTATTTCAGCTAGATTAAACCATCAGGCGGACATAGCATTTCTAGGATATAGAATGAAGTTGGTTTGGTACCAACCGGCTTCATTAGAAAGGTAATAATAATGCGCAGATGGTTTTAGATTATTAAGGCAACGTATTATTTATTTATTTAAATCTTTATGCACAAAGTCTTGACTAGGCTAGTCCTGTCTCATTGACTTATTAGCACTCAACCCAAACTCTTGAACCTAGATGCTGAAATTTTGCACAGAAGTTTCGTTTAAGATGCATACGAATGGATTTTCCAAAATACATCCTTTAATGAGATGAAACGTAGATTCAAAGTTTGTATGAAGAAACCTACTTTCACGCAGGCAAAGCCGCTGACCGGAGCTAGTCTATAAAGTCAGTACCAATCAAATACTTTTCTAACTTTAAAATGTCGGGAGCACTCACAACCAGAATTACTCCTCTATTTTTAAGGAGTTAATATTTAATAGTCCACTATGTTGATGACGTCAACATTACCCTATTATATTCGTAGAACTAGTAATTAAACAAAACAAAGTGGGTCAAAGGCAGAGTATCAAGGACAGCAGGGGCCCAGCTGGGTCGAAGCCTACTGGGTCCAGGGTAATCCGAAAGGGAGCTCGAGCCCCGGTATGAAGGTTAGAAAGAACGGGGTGGGTTTTTAGTCAGTAAGAGTCTGATACTATCTCCCGCTCCGCCTTGTTATAGGATGATTTTCCCCACCATAAAAAAGGGTATCAAAGGACATTGTTATTTAATAAACTTCGCCATTTGTCTTAAATTCATGTTCTCATAGATGCTGTAAAAGTTTGTTTAGTGATTCTGGAAAACATAGCTTCAGAGAAATACGTCGGAAGTATCATAGATCAAATATTTGTATTGATTTTTTAATGGATGTTATGTCTGCGAGGAGAATGTTATTTTTATAAGGAAAATTTTGTTTATAAGATGGAGCAGGAAGTTAATTTAAATCAAGTTTGAACAGGTTGAAAACTTTTTAATTTTATTCCGTTATAGTTTTTCCGAGAAAAGCTTTTTCATCATTCTTTTCTATTGCATGCTACCTTTGCCACATATTGAGCATGACTTTAAATAAACCGAAAAAAAAAAATACAACAATACTCGGACTCATACCAACCAACACATGAACACAGTATGGGTCTAACAAAATAAAAACAGCAAGAGCGCCCCTCAGTGGGAACTCTTTAATAATTACGCGATGGGTCGATACCGGTCGTCGACCGTGTGGAAATAATTCTCTGAGCAGTTGCCATACTCGTTCTTTGTTTTTCACGCTTTTCCCTACCATTTCGTGCCAAAAAGGCTTAAAAACGAAGCGTTTCCCAACTTTTTCGGTATGTATTAAAAGTTGTTTTTACGATTCGTTTGGTTTTGAAGGGGGACTTTTGTTTTGGGACTTGGAAAAGCGGATGATTTAAAATTTTAAAAGACCCTCTCTGATTTGTTGTGACGTGAGGAGCATGTTATAGCTACAAAGGTGGATGGAGAGGAAGAGGAAGGCCGAAGAAAAGATGGATGGATAGTAGAGTGATAGTTATACGGGTGACAGGACAGAATGGAAGAAAAAAACGTGTAGCGCTGACCCCAAGTAATATGGCGTAAGGGCAGGAAGAAGAAAAAGAACTAATAACAGTACGCCCAATTGGACTTAATAAAGTTTTGTTTGATGATCTTAATTCATTAAACCCTAAGCGAACGCGTTCGTGCTGTCATTGTCTTTCTATTGTATCTCTAACTGACGGTATCTGTATCCCTAGCCAAGTTGCTAATCTACAATAGTTAACGCTAGTAGAAAGCTTCAAATGTACGGGATTGACGTCGTCTCAACGCTCAGTCACGTGTACAGAACAAATGAATTTGCAGCAAGGTCAACTCGAAGCGTTCGATGCCAGTGAAACGGTTGTAACTTTGCTAGGGGGGCTGGTCGTAATAATATTGCCTATTAGCAAATCATTCTGAGCATAAAAAGATATATTGCCCCTGATAGTTAAAAAGACGTATCTAAAAAAAAGGAAAACGGATAAAAAATATGTTTTAATAAATGAAACGGGAAATCGGGCCTTTTTTCCTTGTGTTAAAACCGCACCAGAGAAAGTTAGCAAAATATTAAAAATACAGGCAGATGTGCCTTTTTTTTCTGATTCCGGCAATGTATAGAACTCAAATCTGGAAAAAAATGTTAGATGCGTCTTTTTTCTAACAGGGGCAGAGCAGTTGTTAGCAGGCAAGATATCCGGCCTAGTAAGGCAACGATCCGCAATAAACCAAATCCTCATAATTTAGAACATTAGGTTAAAGAAATCCGTTGATTTAGGCTCGAAGGATCAGCACTAAATTAACTGGATCCCTCCTAGCAACCGAAGGATTGTCCTCAATTTGCCAGCATGGTTGGCTGAACTAGCTATCTGTGCGTTACATAAATCTTCGTTACTTTCAGCCTAATCCCAGACTCGTGTTATAAAAATGTTCTGCCGAAACTTATTTTGACGAAGGACTTCGGGTAACATCGGGAATTGTCGGAACGGTTTGGTGTTAAAACTGTGGCTTGCCAGGGGATATATTACATGTATCACCTATTAGGATTATTTATTGGAGTTATCTAAAAAATTGTCTAGACTTAAGTAGTTTTTCAAAAAACTAAAAGCTAATATCGCCAAGGTATTTTGTAAAAATCTTTGGAGTTATGCGGAACAGTGGGTAAAGTCCCACATACCTCCGTTGTAACTCTGGTGGGCTATTGCCCGATAGTTGATTTTGGGCTGTCATATATATTAAAATCGCGTGGAGAACTTTAATTGCGTGATTCAGGAGTTCGTGTTTTCTTCGTAGTTCTTATGTGGCGTCATAGATGTCGCTACAAGCGGTTACTAATTGTGAAAGGCCGATAGGTAATAATTCCATGATGATTCCTTGTATTGTTTTTATCTGCATCCAGTAAGATCAGAAGTCGATTCTAAAACAACCGATCAGGGCAAAATGAGTAGATATATTAGTGAAAGTTTAAAAATGGTGCCAATGACATGAACATGAAAATGTTGAAAGAGGTCCTTTTGCCTTCAACCACTCATTCGATCGAGAGGGATAATACACATTAGACTAAATAATGGAAAATAAAGTACGAAAAATCAAAGAAAATATAGATGGCATGCACATGGCATGTGTAAGCCATGATAGAACAAAATCGAGAGAATAATAAAATTACAGTTGACAGGGGAGATCGGAAGAGAAAAATGCAGTACGTCAACCTCAAGTTACATGGGATAAAAGCAGAAAGATGATAATATCTGACTACTTACCTAAAGAATCTACCAACAACGCCCATGCCGAACTGCCTCCTGTTGGAGTTGTCCGCGAGAGGTTCCAGCATCGGTGTGTGGATGCGCGCTCCCCCCGCCCCCCACGACACACTCCGCTCTGGCCTTCGATACTCCACGCTACTGGAACCGATTGGGGATCTCGCCCTGGAATCAGATAAGCATATTTTTATGGAGGTAATTAAAACTGTGTATTAGGATTATGTTTCAAATGTGTGGAAACGAAACCTTATTATATAGCAGTTATCAATGAGAATCTTTTTTTTAAGGCAAGCTTTTATAGTTATATACCGATGAGTATTAATTATATACCTACGTGTATATAATTAATACTCATCAAGACCATTCCAAAAAGCTCAAATACGATAGGGTTATCTGAGCTGTTATGGCCAACTTCCGGTTCCATCTACATATCAGCTCCATGTTGTACTAATTTTGATTTGTCATTTGATTTGCACATACATGCAAAATAGCATAATAACCGGGAAGTGAATCTTTGATTTGCAATATTTGATTACAGACCAGCAAACATTGGGACATGTGAAATCAAATAAAATCTTGTAATTATAGAATATACACCGCGAAATTTTGATCGTTTTAATCCCGTGGAGGGTCAATCCGGTACATGAAACACTATCGATTTGTAAAGATAAAATAAAAAAATAAAGTACCTTTTTTTTAAACTCGTGAAAATTTACGCATGTACGAAATTAATTTCTTTAAGAAAACATCAACTGAGCGAGTCCAATGACCTGTAGGTAGTAGTCGGCGTTGCGTACTAACTATCTACCCTACACGGGATTAAAACGATCAAAATTTAGCGGTGTATAATGTTAATTATCTCGTGTAGACCAGGTCAGTCTGGCTCAAGCGAAAGCTGTCCGTTAGTCTATCCATCCGTCTGTCACAGGATTACAACAGACTATTTAACTGTAACACTCAGCCAATACTCGGTAGTAAATACCATCTGGGGAGAGTAATTCACATAATTGCCTCTTAGTTTATTTATGTATTTCTTTACTCGTAGGTACAAAAGTACAGAGGCGGACTTCATGCCTTAGGTATTTCCTATCAGCCAACCTTTGATGAATGATGCATAAAAAAATTGTGGTAAGTGCAATATTGAATATTTTAATTTTATACAAGTTTGTTTTTTTGTTTGTAGGAGGTTATCTCTGGAAGTCCGATTACTAAAAAATTTTCACCGATAGAAAGCTGTTTTATTTTTGAGTGACATGGGCTATATTTTCTGTACGCGTGCTAAGTCGCGGGCAAAGCTAGTAAATTATAAAAAAAAAAACCTACAACTAATTAATTCTCAATTATACTCGTATTATTTATTAATACTCTTTATTCTCTTTGATAAGCATTTTTGAAAACTAAGAGAGCCAAATTCATAGAGAAAAAAAAACTCTAAACGAGCCTTTGTCGCCCACAAAAATGTATCCCCATTAATGAGTGGTAATGAGCATTCTTAATTACATTTAAAATTCATTAAGATAAAAGCTGTAGCGTCCTCGCTTCTTTGGCGTCATAACGAGTAATTATTTGTTTTGCTTTTATGTCTATTTGTACCTTTGCAAGAATAAATAGAAAATGTCATAACTACACAGTATTCTGTTGACTGGCCTGTTGGTCTAGTGGTAAGTCGCCCTGACTGCAAAGCCGGAGGTCGTGGGTTCGATTTCCACCCAGGATAAATGTTTGTGTGATGAGCATGATCATTTGTTCTGTGTCTGGGTGTACTTTATCTATAACACTAATGTATGTATTTAAAAATATTGTATAAGTATGTTTATCAGTTGTCTAGTAATAACACAAGTTCTGCTTAGCTTGGGACTAGAGGGCGTTGTGTGATAGTTGTGGAATATTATATTATTATTCGTTTTACTTTTTAACTACTACGTACTATTGAAATTACTATCTTAATTTATCTTGTTTTTATGTTGATAACAATCATGTCGTTTGTAGAAGAGAAACAGGTACCCTAGGTAGAAGAATTTAAACAACTAACTTCTCCCAACGGCCCGCATAGTGCGTGCTCCATCGTGGGCCAAATCTTCGCTTTCCATCAGATGAAATAGTGGTCAAACACGAGCCAATCCATATTAAAAAAAATGAGTACCTAAATATATATGAGTACCTAAATATAAGAATAATTGAGTACCTAAATATAAACCAGTTTTCAAAATAAGGTTCAGTTGAAAACCAGGCATGTAATTGTCTGGCATTTTTGCTGAACTGGACCTGTTTGGCGCCACCGTGAGGCTCACATTGTTAGATGTCTCTTTCTGTTTATATAATAATTAGTGTCTATATGTTGTTACTACATTGTGTGTATCTACGAGTGTGTATGCCAAATAAAATAGTTTTCTTTCTTTCTTCTTTCAGAAAAGGTACATTTTTAAGTAGTGCAGCGGAATTTCTATCTAACCATTTAGATACCTTTACTGGGTATCATTCTAATAACTTTTCTTCATAGTTTTAATTACAGTAATTCAATTATACTTTTGGTACATGGTGGACATCTCACTCATATACACAAAACGTTTTTCGTTTGTTCTCAAAAAAAAAATCATTAAACGTACAGCTAAGGAGCGGAATTCCTTTATCAAAGTTTGTTTTTCCTGATAGCTATCTATCTACCTAGAGGTATTTCAGTCAACAGTGAATAGGTTACTTCTAGGCAAATATGTTCTATCGTCGACCATCTGGTCGAGCGCGAATCTATTATAATACTAAAAAATAAATAAAGGCAAAAACTTTTGCTAATTATCACTACAACTTATACTAATATCTCTTTGTCATGGTTTCGATTTCATCCTTGCTAAATTTTCCTGTATATACGTATATACCTACCTACATACAAACATACGCTCTGTATGTCAGCATAGTCCGAAGATTTAATCTCCGATCACAGACCCTTGTCACAAAGATTTGGGACTGATACCCGTGAAGAACGCATGCGCGGTAAGACGTCTGTTTTTTATTTGCTTTTACACAACATACTGTTGCTACAGAGTGTTTCTTTTTCTTCACAGTGCGTTTTAGACTTTCCAAAGTTGAAAAACGTTTGTTAAATTATATTTTAGTTATTAAAATAGATGTTAATATTTTTCATCTAGATGTTAACTGTTGTCATCACATACTAGCTGCTTGCCTTGACTACGCATGGAGGCATTTTTTTTCGATATGATACTAAATAATGGCAACCTCTATTATAATTAAAAGTAGGGAATTTACAAAAATCATGCTTTAGTACTCACTTACGTCATAAAAGGGACCTTTGTGCAAAATTATACATTTCTAGTCCCAGTAGCTGGGTATATATGTTAGTCAATCAGTTTCTTCTTTTATCACTATCACTAATATTATAAACAGGTAGTTGTTTTTTTTTTGTTTTATATATTTTTTGTTTGTAGGAAGTAATCTCTGTAAGTAATGATCTGATTTCTAAAATATTTTTCACCGATAAACAGCTGCTTTATTCCTGAGTGACATGGGCTATATTTTATGTACGCGGGTGAAGCCATGGGCAAAAGCTAGTTATATCTATATATGTTACCGGAAATGTGTGAAACCTAGAAATTGTATTCAATTAATAGGAAATGTATAAAATTCCGAGTGTATGTAGGAAATGACCTCACCTTCGGTTTGCTGACGACATAGTAGTCATGGCTGAGACTATGGAGGAGCTCAGCACAATGCTCAATGACCTCAGTAGAGCTTCCAAAAGAGTGGGTCTTAAAATGAACATGGATATAACCAAAATCATGATTAACAACCATGTGGCGTCCACTCCTATCAAGATCGGAGACTCTACACTCGAAGTTGTGGAAGATTACGTCTACCTCGGACAGACAGTCCAGTTAGGTAGGTCGAACTTCGAAAAAGAGGTCAACCGTCGAATCCAGCTTGGCTGGGAAGCGTTCGGGAAGCTACGCGGTGTCTTCTCGTCCAACATACCACAGTGTCTCAAGACGAAAGTCTATGATCAGTGCGTGTTGCCAGTGATGACATATGGCTCCGAAACGTGGTCGCTCACAATGGGCCTCATCAAAAGACTTAAAGTCACCCAAAGGGCAATGGAAAGGCCTATGCTCGGGGTTACCTTGCGTGATCGAATCAAAAATGAAGACATCCGCAGGAGAACTAAGGTTGCCGACATAGCGCAAAGAATTGCCAAACTTAAGTGGCAATGGGCAGGGCACATTGCTCGCAGAACAGATGGCCGTTGGGGCCGAAAGGTTCTGGAGTGGCGACCGCGTACCGGAAGACGCAACGTTGGAAGGCCTCCAACAAGGTGGTCTGATGACCTAGTGAAGGTTGCGGGAAGCCGATGGATGCGAGACGCGCAGGAGCGTTCGTTGTGGCGACGCTTGGGGGAGGCCTATGTCCAGTAGTGGACGTGTATCGATGATGATGATGATGATGATGTAGGAAATGTGTTACTTAAATAGTTTCATAATTATTTTTTAATCCACACACATCCTAGGAATTGTATGCATTTCCTAGGATCTCTATACAATTCCTATATGATAGAAGGAAATGTATAGAATTAAAAACTAAGTACCGAAGAATAAATAAAAACGATTAAATGACAATCATAACGATTATTTAATAAGAGGGAATAGAATGGAATATATTGATAAAGCTTGTCATCAGTCTTATCCTAGACTACACCTATAATATTCCGTGCGCCACCACGTCCCTTATCAACCGTTGATACAGAAATCAGATACTGGAGGAAACTTATTGTCACTAATTTATAACATTTTTGCCGGGCATCGCACCATGCAAGTAGGTATGAACATACCGATTGGCGATGACTACCTACTGCTATACATTTCTTATCAAGGTTTAGGAAATGTATAGATTTCCTAGGAAAAGTGTTAATTAAAAAATATTTCATACTTATCCTATGGACTTTAGGAATTGTACACATTTCCTAGGAATTTTATACAATGACGGATTTCTGAGTCTCAGCAGTGGGAACATTAAAAAAGGCTGATGATGATGATGATGATGACGGATTTCCGTTAACATATACCTATATAGATAGATAGATAGATGAACAGACAAATAAACAATTATATAAAATATCACTGTACAATATTACTAGCTTTTGTCAGCGGCCTCGCCCGTGTGAATATAGAAAATATAGATATGCATGCCTGTGATAAAGTAGCATTTTACTAGTGACAGATTTTTCAAAAATAGTCCAATAGTTTTGAAGTTTATTCGTTACAAACCAAAATACAAATCTTACTTCTTTATAACATTAAGCTTCACCTGAATTTTCTATTTTCACGGAAGTAGAAAATGATCTTGGGATTAAAAATGTCCTTTTTTTATTCCAGGACATGGTCAACGAGTACCAATATTCTAAATTTCATCCAAATCCGTTCAGCCCATCGATATATATGTGCTACGCACAAACATAAATAAAAACATAAAATAAACAAAAAAACATAAATGTTTGTCCTATATATTTGTTTATGTGGTGTACAATAAAGAATATAATAAATAAATAAATAATAAATAATAATATACATATGAACACATATTTTTATCAATTGAAAGTTTTACCTTTAAAATATAGTGTGCAAAATATGAAATAATAGGTAAGATTTTACTTACTAAGCAATTAACATAAAAAAATACCTACTCAATGAATTGCAAAATCCTTTCTAATGAACTTGAAAAATTGAAGTACCTAAGAAATTTGTTTTCAGATTGGAAAACCGCTGAGGTCATAAAACATTCAATGACAGTTTCGAAACTAAAATTGTTGGCTTCACAAAATAAAGAGATTTAAGAAGGATTAAGATTAGCATAAAATAAAATATAAAAGAATATTAAAGGGTCAATGGTCGTTTGATGAAAGTTTGTAGTGTCAATGTGAAGTATTGATAAGTCACTAATATTCAGAAAACACAAAAACACAAGCATGGAAAAGTAGGCGAAACGTTCTCATACAAAAAATAAGGTGCGCTTTATCATTCATAATTTATCCATACTAATCCGTACAAATTTTAGAAATGTGAAAGTAGCTCTATCTGTTACGCTTTTGCGTTTAAACTAGTAGACCGACTTTAATGAAATTTGGTAATGAGTAAGCTTGAACCCTCTTTTTTGCGAAGGCGATCTCACAGACAAAAGCTAGTTTTCAATATAGTAGACGATGTTCGATGTTATTTATTAAATAAAATATAAAGACAAAACAAAGCCCTATCGATACCAACTTAATTAACATAGTTACAAATTGAACTCGGTTCAACTTATAAAAGAAATCGAAGGAAAAATATAGAAAAACTATACCCGAATGCCAATGACCGCTCGCCCGGTCGATGGTTCACAACGAGCCAAATAAAGCACAAATTAATTACGATTTATCAAACTCATGATTAATTTTAAAAAGTTACTCATATGATACTAACACTTCGTGCGGTTTAATTGAAAATTGCTAGTACGTCTGAGTAAATAAAATATGCAAAAAAAAAACAATTCTGGATGGCAATACAAGTGCCACGATATCTGTAATCATAAATATTCAAAAGATCTTGGTAGGTAAATACGTGTTTGAAAATAACACTGTATAAGTCTTTATCATTTTATCTTATAATATAAAATAGCAATAAAACCTAGGGCTAGGATACAGACTGTCTAATTCATGAATCCCCAAGCGACCACCGGTGGCCGCGCATCTATTGTCTTACTATTGTGTCTCTAATTGACGGTATCTGAAGGGCTAATTGAGAAAAGAAGAGGATCATTAATATCCACCACAAGCCACGAGTAAAAGTGGAATATTTCGAAATAGTTACCATAGCTTCGGAACGCAAAGGGTAACGAAGGAACACGGTGATAAAAGTCTAACTCTCTCTCTGTTTTTATCAACAGCCGTAGAAGTTATTTGATGATTTTTCACCTAAAAAATCGGCTGAAGTTGTCAGCATACCGTAGGGGCCCAGCAGGGTCGAAGCCTACTGGGGCCATGGGTTTTGCGAAACTGAACCCCGGTGTTCTAGAACAAAGACAAAGAAGGAAGAGGAGTAGGTTTTAGTCAGTAAAAGTCTGACACAAAAGAGCTCAGATGTCAGTAAATGATTTCCCACCTCAAAAAAAAAGTGCAGGTTGCAAGTGCAGGTAATCCAACCCATTTGCGAGAATTGGGTAGAATTTTCTGCACCACCGTAAGATCAACTGGTAGAAAATGCTTAAGGCATTTAATCCCCCTTTGTTCAATGATTCTTACCGGCCTTATCTAGTTTAAACTAACGAAAAAATTTACGTGTAAAAGTGTTTTTTAAATACCCATTTGCAAAATAATATCCGTTATCATTTACTGTCTGTCTAAAAAGTCAAACGACTTGGGTAGCTATTAGGGCAAAATGAAATCTGATGTATTCAACACTGGTTCAATAATCAAGGTTGATTAAGAGATCTTGATCATTGTTTACTAATAGAAGCACCTTATAAAAAGTATTTATTATAAGTATTTTTTAAATTATTAAATATAATTCAAAATTCCCAAGTCGTTTGACTTTTGAGCCAGACTATACCATGATTTTTAAGTAGATGGACCAAAGTGACAGCTATAACAATGGTTTAATGACAGCGGGGCATTGTCTATTGCACATTGGTCCTTTTATTTAAAAACCATTGTGCTCATATAGGGTAACTGGTAATTAGTGACCGATAATTATACACGTGGTTTTACTCATGATTACAGACATGATTAGAAACTTATTTTATACTTATATTATTTAAACGGAACATGTCGGTACCTACACTGGTTACATAAACCGATGAATTTGCAAGCGGCACGGGTACGCTATCATTATTGTAGGGTCATGAGACAACGGCATTACGCGGCTAACAACTGAGAGGTAGCAGACGCGCGAGCGCGAATTTGCGCAAACAGCTGTTTTGTTACTGTGATAAAACTAATGGGGATAATAAAAAGTTTCTTTAGGAAAGTGGTTTGTAATCATTAGTACGCTCACGTGTATAAGTATCGGTCACTAATTACCAGTCACCCTATGTAGTGCAAACTATAGTTTTAATGAACCTAAAACTGACTATAAATCCCGCATGATAAAGTCCTCACACGTTGCACTATAATAATAAACGAAGTAATTAATCTGTCGAGCTGGCAACACTGAGCAGTAGATCTGCTCGCAACAGAATTATTAGGCAAACTTAGCTTCTACAACTTGACGTGGTTTACTTAGTATCGTGGCTTTGTATCGCTATAATAGCTTCATCTTTAGTTATGAAGTTCGGGAACCGGGGACCTATATTGTTTGTGCGATGAGATTGTATTTCCCGTGGGGCTATAGCTTTTTAATCCATTGAATGCCAACTACGCAATATAGCGTAGCTGATAATTCTGCCAATGATAGTTAAAAAGACGTATCTAACAAAAAGTAAAAACGGATAAAAAAATGTTTTAATGAACGAAACGGGAAATCGGGCCTTTTGTCCTTGTGTTAAAACCGCACAGGGGAAAGTTAGCAAAATATAAAAAATACAGGCAGTTGCGCCTATTTTTCCTGATTCCGGCAATATATATAATTTAAACCTGGAAAAAATGTTAGATGCGTCTTTTTTACTAACGTGGGCAGAATTATAATGATTGTAGATCATCACTACAAAATAAGGTAAGTAACCTGGATTAAATATATAATGTTAGTGGTGCCTACCAACTCAATATTATGTATCATGGTATCTTTTTCTATAAATTGGTACCGTGATATCAACTGCGAAGTGTTATGTAGCAGGCAATTTGTATGGTAGTCACTGATTGTGATTTGACGAATAACTTCGGTATTCAAAGGATTAAATGTCAAAAACGCTCCATAATCGTGACATAAGCAGACTCAAGAAATATTTCCTAGATACCAACGTGAGTATAAGATAGTGTAATAGGCACGTTTTCACCATAAATCACACAAAGCGTTAACAATAAACATAGTTATATCCTATCAATCGTTCGGAGATGACAGAATCAAGTTAAACGCATTTACTGATGTGGTGCAAGCGAGCTGTTTTAATACAAATAAATCAATTCACGGACAATTATATAATCCTGTAATTGATTCAACCAGAGTAGAGGTTTCTTCAGTTACAGAGAAGGCACGAGTCAGCATTAATACCTAATTACGTTTGCTTCACGTCGTAAGTTATGTCTAAGATAACTTGTGCCAAATTTGTTTAAAATAAAAAAATGTTAGCCTCGACCAACACCTTAGGAAGCTTTCATTAGACGGCTGGATCAAGGGCAGATGCAAAAAAACCGTAAATGGCTCGCGTTGCCAGGAGGGCCCTTTCTCTGGAGACCTGACTCTGTAGCTGGAACCCTTACACCAGTGGAATACTCACCCCTTAGATCCGTCAACATTATCCGCCTCGTCATGATGCTGCAGCGGCGTGGCCGACGTGGGCGGCGTGAAGAATACGTCATCAACGTCCACGTCATCATGGGGCGGCGCTCCTCCGCGGAATGATCTCGACCATTGCGCTGACGTCGATTGACGGGAGCGGCGCGTCACCGCCTGTGAAAGATGATTGAGGTTAGGACTTAAGTCAAAAATAAATCAAGAGCTTAAAGTCGATAGTCCAATGCTGAAAGTGCTCAGCTAGACTGGCAGCACGATGCGGGGAGCGGTGCAGTTGCGAGAACGCGCGCGTTTTGCCTGTCCGCGAGTCGAGTCTGAGTCGAGACATCATAACAACTCACGCGGTTAACTCGGATTATTTTGAGATGCCTACTCCCGCGCAGTTGCCTCTCGCCGCCTGCGCATTCACTGCGACCACTTGTATGAACAAACTATGGCGTGATTACCCCCCGTACCCCGCGTCGAGCAGCCCGCGACGCTTCTCGCGCTTACGTGTCCACTATAGACACTCCAAAGAAGTTGTATGATAGAGTTTTCCGCGTCGCACCCTCCCTGCGTCCGCGTTTACAGTCCGGCTGAACACGTAGAGTACGTCAGTAATAATAAAACCAGTATAAGCTGACCTCTTAGTCCACTGAAGCTTTGTATTATACATGTAGGAGTATGATGGCTACGTTAGTTGCGTGGTTCATTTATTTTCCAGCCACGCATTTGTGCATAGCGTGAATATGGGTCGCAGTGGATGAGCTCACCTACACTTTTATATAAAGAAGAGTAAAGTACACGTGCCTGCGTGCTAGGGCTGCGGGATTGTTTGAAAGAGTTATCGCAGCCCTGGAACGCAAACAGTAACTGAAGTAACACAGATGAGTTTTAGTCAGTTAAAGTTTGATAATCCTTCTCCACCAGGCACGCTACACGAAAACCACCAATTTCAAGACCAATTTATTTTACGAAAAAGAATACAAATTATGTCTTAGTGTAGTGTGAGATTTTTTCATAGAGAAATTATCTATTATTTATTATTTGGCATCGATGAGGTTGAATTTTTGTTTGCCCATTGAGTTCATTTTCTACAGAATGGAAGAAAAAAACGTGTTGCGCCGACCCCAAATAAAACGGGATAAGGGCAGGAAGATGATGAGGAGTTCATTTTCTACCCATTTGTACATTTTTTTTTCAGTTTGTCCATTAAGCATTGATATTTATTATTTAAGTTGTTCATAAGTGGGTATATAAATAATTAGTAGGTGTGTATTGAAAAATATTGATGCTTCAGATACTTACAAATAAATTATCCTCAAAAGTAACTTAACGAAGTTATGTTCGAAATAATCCTGCGAACTCTCAATCAGTCCATATAAATGTATCTTTTTTATATATTTATAATGACATTTATTAAGAAGCTACAATATAAAATCAACGAGCAAAAATCTTGACCCACATCCAAGATAAACTTGCTCCACTACAATCAAAGGAAATCAGTATCGTATTATGTTTATTCTTTTACTCTAGCGTAAAAAAAATATCATTAACTGAATCTTTTATCAGTTTTTTTACAAGAAAATAGTAACATCAGAATATTTTCTTTTATAGCTTTTTTACCCGACTGCAGTAAACCTGAAAAGGAGAGTAATGTGTTTTACTTCACACTACGGGAGATGCATAGCCCCTTATCTTCAAAATAATAATAATACATCACACTATCGACACGCCCCAGTGCCACACGTGCGTTGTAAATCTTTAAAATTCTTGGTTTAACTACACTGTACATCATCATCTTCCTGCCCTTATCCCATATTACTTGGGGTCGGCGCAACACGTTTTTTTCTTCCATTCTGTCCTGTCACCCGTCAAACTATCACTAACTCCCTTTTCTTTCATATCACTCCTCACACAATCTATCCATCTTTTCTTCGGCCTTCCTCTCCCTCTCCATCCATCTACATGTATACTCAGAACTCTTTTAGTAATATGCGCTTCATCCCTCCTCTTCACATGACCATACCAAGACAACCGATTACCTTTCAACTTTTCTGTCACTGGCGCTACTTTCAAACTTCCTCTAATATACTCATTTCTCACTTTATCCATTCTCGTCACGCCACACATCCATTTCAACATTCTCATCTCCGCTACATGCAATTTTTTTTCTTCCGTTTTTTTCACAGCCCAACATTCTGATCCATATACCTAGTCTTAGCACGGATTTGTAGATTTTACCCTTCAACTTGAGAGGCATCCGTGGGTCACAAGTTGTTCCCGTGACCTGTCGCCATTTCATCCGTCCTGCGTTGATTCGACGTGTTACGTCCCGGTCCACCTCACCATCCGCTTGGACGAGCGACCCGAGGTACCGAAAGTCGGAACAGATTGATATGGGCGTTCCGGCGAGAGCTAAAGGCACAGGGTTGGAGAGACCGCCGAAATCGCAGAACAAGTACTCTGTTTTGGTTCTACTTAATTCCACTTAACTCCACTACTTAACTTATTTGTTCAGTAGTTTTTGAGTTTCTTGCGAACAGACAAACAGGCAATCACGGTGGGGGGACTATGTGTTATAATAAACACATGGATTTTATTTTTGATACCGTCAATTGGAGGCAATAGGAACTTTGTTATATTTTTTATTCTTACTAAAGCATTTTTTTTAAACATAATTTGTAGTCAACTCCCAACAGCTTAATCATTTTTTAGATTCTTTGTTGTTTTTTTAATTTGTTGTTCTAGTCAATTCAATTTAATGTTAAACTGTTCTTTCTTATTTTTAAATCATTTTAATTATCCAATTTTTCTATCCAATATTAATTAATGTCTAATTATACAAACTGTGTACCCTGTAAATTACATACTTGCACAGAAGTAAATACTATAGAATTATGTACCTAAATGTAAAAACTCTTGCAAATATGTTGTTGGTGTTCTTAATAAATAAAAAATAACTAATGAATCAAAAAAGTTATGAGTAATTATGTTTTTATCCTTACTAATATTATAAAAGCGAAAGTGGGTTTGTTTGTTTGTTACGTCTTCACGCCTAAATGGCAAAACCGATTTTGATGAAACTTGGTACACGGATAGACTATATCCTGGAATAGGACTTAGGATACTTTTGATCCCGGAAGTATGTTCCCTTGGGATAATTTTCTGCTATCACGCGGGCGAAGCCGCTGGGAGCAGTTAGTTGAATAATACATATTTATGTTGAAGAACGAAAAATGAATAACCAAAGTACTGAAATACTGTTTTTTTTTAAACAGCGAAAAAATCCCATTCGTATTTTTGTACATATTCACCCGTGTTCCTTTTCACGCCGTTTGAATGTTTATTTTCAGATAAAAAAGTGGTTGTTTTAAAACAGTCGTAAATAATTTGTTGTTAATTAATGCTGTCAAAATATCGTGTCAAAGGGCAATAAACTACAAGCGTGTTGAAACTATATTATTACTGTTTCGAAGTCTAATATAGGTCAATGACGATGTCAACACATGTTACACTAACATCACACTAGATATGTCACCAGTACTGATTAAACAATGTTTTGCATTAACCCTTCAGATACCGTCAATTAGGGACACAATAGTAAGACAATAGATGCGCGGCCACCAGGTGTCGCTTGGGGATTCATGAATTAATTTGAATATGACAGATTAGTTCATTTTTTTTACTAGAATTCATGTAATTTTATTTTTACTTCAATAATTTTAGATACTCATGCTTTTATCATTATTAATCTATAGATATATTAAATCTGTACAAGTTTTTAGTTGTGCGCACATCACGTAAAATGTACGAAATCAACGTCAATAATTTTTGTAATTTACTTAAGCTTTGTTTCATCGCAATCGATTGTCTATATCAAAAGATTTATTTTTAACTTAACATAGAATTCATCAATTACATGTAAAAACCTAAACAAAATACGAATATTCCGAAGGTTTCCCAAATCTACGCATTTACACTATTGATATTAATCAAAATAACATCACAATCAAAAATGCAGCACAACACCATTTTTTGCGACATAATAATATTTAAAATGACAAGCGTAAAATATTATTTACGTACATTTCAAAAACACACCATCACAAAATGTCACAAAATACACCATTCATTTTATCAGAAATGCCAAAAATAAAGTAAAAACCTTTTAAAATATTACCCACCCTAATACTCTTGCAGGTACACTTATGAAGAAAAATGGAAGGGGATTAAAAATTCTTTCGATGATATACGCTACTGAGCACAGTCGAGTACAGTCGAGCACAGAACGCGTTTCACTGACAAACTCAGTGATATTACAAAGTTTGAACTAGAGTCAGTGAATAGATTTGGACACTGGCTTCGCAACTGTCCTAACAATATCTAAGTCGTGAAAGCACAGCTGGAACAGGCTATTTAAATACTAACTGAAAGCGATATTTTGTTAGTTAAGCTATATATCCTAAATAATAAAGAGCATTGTCTTTAACAATCGTTTTCATAGTTTCAGCCAAAAGACGTCCACTGTTCGACACAGGCCACCCCAAGTGTTGCCACAACGACCGGTCCTATGTGTCTCGCATTTTCTGGATTTTCTGGACTCTCACCAGATTATATTATCGGGTCACCTTGTGGGAGGCCTTCCCACGTCACGTCTTCCGATGCATGGTCTCCAATCCAGAAACTTTTGGCTCACCACCTTTCATATTATAAAAAAGTCCTCTATAGTGTCTGTCTGTGTGTTTAATAAGTCTTTAATACATGCAAATTATATTTAAAAAAAAACCGAGAATTTTAAAGATTTGTAACACGCGTGTAAAACTGGGGTTGGTCACTAGTTTTGTAGTCATGTTGAGTGCTTCTGACTAGTGTGCACAGCTATTTTTCCCTAAAGTTACCCAAAACTTCGAATTACTCTTGTACTATGGGTGAGTTCACAAACAAATAAACTCACATACACAAGACATCCAGACTCAAAACACCTATCTGTAGGCCATACGAATATTTGTTCGCAGCGCGGTAGGCTGTTTCTCAACCACAGTGCCAACCATGCCGTCAAAAATGCGGATAAAGCCTCAACAAGGCAAACGTTGGCCTGACTGTGTACAATAATCCTGCTTTACAGATCTTTTAGAAGTCAAATAACAAGCGAAAGGCAAACACTTTTTTTTTCAATAATAATAATATAATATAATAATATTCCACAACTATCACACAACGCCCTCTAGTCCCAAGCTAAGCAGGGCTTGTGTTACGAGTTCTAGACAGCTGATAAACATACTTATATATTTCTAAATACATATATATTATAGATAAATTACACCTTGACACAGAACAAATGATTATGCTCATCACACAAACATTTGTCCTGGTAGGAAATCGAACGCACGACCTCCGGCATAGCAGTCAGGGTCACTAACCACTAAACCAACCGGCCAGTATAATAGAAACAAGTGCTTGACTGCGAACCTACCAGATGATAAGCAGTGACGCAATCGTTGATGTTAACGCGCACCAGTTTATGAACATCGTATTCATTCTAACCTTGAAGACACCTAAATTATAATCGGACGGGAAGACCGCACCTGGCAAATTGTTCCAGTTCTTCGATGTTGTAGATTCCGAGGCGAAACGCTTAGCCCGAACCGTTAAGTTTTCACAAACGTAAGGGTGGATTTTTGCCGATAAATACATACTACAAACTCACACAGCCAAATCCCCACAGTTTTCATAAGCCCGTCAAAGGGCCGAAAAAAAAAAGCTCAATAAACATGGATACGGCTGAAAGCCGACGCTCACGTCAGCTGTTTCACAGGAAGCAGTAGTTCGCAGTCCAGCTAGTTCCTTCCTTGGGATATTGCCGGAAAAGGAGGGGGGAGGCGAATGGCCCCGAATAGCTCCGATTATTTACGACGCCATAACGGTCGCCTCTACCCGAAAGACATCACTTTTATAATTTATTGCGCGGAAATATCGCGGTCTAATTCGTCCGCCCATATATTATAATATTTGGGGGGTTTGGACAGCAATCTGGTGTGAGTTACCTATCGTTTTGGGTGTGGTTTTGATGTAATTGCTTATTGTTACTGTAAAGTTGAATCGGTAAGTCGTGTCAACCAGTTTTTTTTATTGATTGGTTCACGCTTGAACACTGTCTAACCAGATAGTAAGCGGTGATGTGGTTGTCAATGGAGCTCGCTTGTATAAAAGCAACCTATTCTTGAACTAAATTTTGGAGCTGTCAGGAAACATTCCACCCCTTAGCTGTACGTACAATAAATGTGTTCCCGTTTTGTACGTATGGGTTGAGCAACATCGTTTTTCTAATGGTCATGGTATGGTTTTTTTATAGGCTTGCGCTCGATCACTATCTCACCTGATGGCAAGTGATAATGTGGCCGGCGATGGAGCACGTAAGCTTAGCATTAATATGTCACTCTTAACTTAAAGTTATTAATATCGATTCGTCCCAAACGAAACGCAATTCTACTTGAATTGCGTTTCATTTGGGACGAATACGATCAGCAAAAATTAAAGTAATCAACCGCGGCAAAAAATTGACACATCGTTAATTTGGTGATAAACGTACAAGAAACTAGACCGCACTTTTTGCTAGAACAATGATTTCTTTTTCAAAAATCACTGTGCTACACTACATCCTGCTAATTTCTTAAAACATACTACCACTCACAGAAAAAAACAACATTAAAAAAAAACTTGCTCTCATCCCAACTTAACAAAGACACAATTTCCAGTACAAGATAAAGTGAACATAAAATAACGTAACATAACTGATACTGTTCGTAATAAATACATAGACTTAATTTTATTAGTTATGTAGTAACTTCCGCGCTACGAGAGTGCTACGCGGCTACGGCGTAGTAGTCGCGTAGCTTTCGTAGCCACGAAGTGGAGTTGGCGGCGCGTGATATGATTTTGAATTATACGGAGCTTAAAGCTTGAATAGATGATCGACTTAACTATTTGGTGCTGTTACTATGTATTTTAACTGTGAAAAGAAAAGGGAGAAAAGATGGATAGATAAAAGATTAAAAAGAAAAGATGGTTTGTATTAAGAGCGACACGAATGAAAAGAGAGTTAGTGATAGTATGACAGGTTTTTTAAGGATATAAATTATCCATTGACTTCTCCTACCCTAGAGGGTGGAGCCGGAGTGCGTGTTAGGATTTTACTGACTAAAACCAAACCTATGTTCTTTCTTTGTCTTGCGTTCTAAGACCCCGGGATTTCCTTTCGAACTACCTATGACCTCAGCAGGATTAGCCCCTGCAGAACCCCTACAATTTTGCTGACATCTCCTTGAGGCGCGTGGAACATTACACACCGTGGACGACTCGTCTCAGTCCGGACGGTTAACGGGCGTTCAAACGGCAAGCTACTCATTGCTCGCCGTCTGCAAGTATCACGATTTTGTCTGGAAACCCTTAAAGTCCTCAAAAATACAGGTGTTTGGGCACTTCAGGTACTCCAGCATTTAAGCAAAACTGAAGATTGGTCTATTATCTCGTAACTTTAGACGTTATTTTAACAGAATGAGGGTCACAAAGGTCACATTCGTATAAAATACACATGTTTATGACAAAATTAAATTTAAAAAGGTCACTTTATTACTGAAATTCTGGGAATCACATTTGAGTTTTACGTTCTATTCTCGTGACCTCGTCATTACCTCCTTGCTTTGTTTGTGTTTACTATAAACCTATTTTAAAGCTAACAAAGATTTTGATGTTAAAAGCGAGTTAACCCTTATATACCTACTAGATCTATGAGTTCATAAACAAGAAGATAAGAGTCCGTGATCCAAGAACCGTTCGAACCGTTGAGAGCCAAACGTCGCCAATGAAGCCCATAGAATCGCCAAACTTAGTGGCAGTAGGCCGGGCGCATAGCACGAGCCGAGCTCAAATTCGTGTGGTGTGGCCTAACTCTAGAGGAGCCGAGCACAAATTCGCGTAGTGTGGACTGACTCTACAAGAGGCTGAGCATGAGTGCAGAACAAGCCGAGCTCAAATTCGTGTAGTGTGGACCGACTCTAGAAAAGCCGATCACGAAAAGAGAACGAGCCGAGCTCAAATTGGTGTAGTGTGGACCAACTCTAGAAGAGCCGAGCCCGAGCGACACTATACGAATTTCAGCTTGGCTCGAGCTTCGCTCTACTGGCTCCTCAAGCGTAGACCGACCCTATGTCTCTATGTGTTCATTTGTATACCTTTTCCGTCGGTTTGGTAATTTGAAACTTACTCTCGAGCAGAACGTAGGTAGTAATTCGATTCAGTCCAAATAAATTGGGTTAGGAAACAGGAGACCGAATATCTTTGTAAGTCTAACAGAAATTATTTCAAGGAAAAGTTATTTATATCCTAATGTTAAACTCAATCTATGTGCTGGTCGGAATGAAATGCTTCTTCAATGAATAACTTTTTTCTGATTCTTTAAAAACTGTGTTATTAGTACATCTAATTACTATACAATCAGTGAATTATTAAAATACAATTTCAACTGGGAATTCATCTAATGACATCTCCTGCTCTAAGGAGGTCTTGCTTCTCCTACACGTAATTCTTACTGACTAAAACCAAACCTATGTATTTTTAGATGCCCTTTGACATTGGATGGAAAATGACCCATGGCCTCAGTAGGCTTCGGCCCTGCTGGGCCCTTACCACACAATTTTCCGAACAATGTGGCAACTCCCGGGCATTTCCCCATCTGAATCAGGTGCGTAAAACTCCCGAACTTACCATGTTCGGTGAGAACTTATGTCATGCGGAAGGTGAGGACACCGTGAAGCCTCTCCAGCCACACTTCAAAAAGAGGACTTACCACCATAATTATGGCGTGCCCCGTTAACCATACACGGCAGTTTTATTGTAAACTACAAAAAAAGGCATTGAGTAAAAGACTGAATTTGATTTCATACTACATAAATAATAAGTCTTATGAAGTGTTGATTTTAAATAAATTTTTCTTAGTAGCAAGTATTACAAACTCAATATTAAAATATCTTGCTAGACAAGATAGTAGGATCGGCGGGACCAATGAAAAATCCCAATCATGCCTATTTATTTTACCATCAAATTAATCTTCTACCTATACCACACCATCGATTATAATTCCACGATCAAGCTATTAGGGTGTGGGTTGACTAACGTATACTCTATTCACTTGATTTAGGACAGCACCAATATTACCAAGATTCTCTATACAGGATAATTTGTAGGTCAACACAACCATTTATATCAACTATCTCAAAATTAACTAACCTATTCATTACTCATCCCTCTGAAATCGGTGACCTATTTCGTCTCAAAATCTAGTACAAGCGCGTTTCAAGCTATGTATAAGTCGGTACATACGCAATTTTGTCATGAGCCAAACCATGTAAACTGGCGCAACGCAACAGTACTTTACTCGTCATAACAAGTGAATTAAAATCAATTTATTATTATTTCACATTTACCGTCTCCAGTCCTCAGTCATTAGGCTCGAGGTGTCGATCATGACGATGAGTTTTGTTTACATAAAATTTCTACGAAAACGCGCTCGCTTTTATATGTCGCATTTATCACATCGCGCCTGTTTATAAGAACCTTAATGCAGTCTGTATTTATAAGTCTCGAGGCACATATAGGGCTGTCTACTAAAGCTATGTGTTGGCTGGCTTAGGATTTCATACAGCCTGCAAGAGCTTTCAGCGTAGTTAAAACAACCAGAACAACTTTTCCGCTGAGATATTTATACATATTTTAAATGGTTAACGCGTGAAACTGGGTTAGCGGCTAACTGTGCCACCTGTGGTCATAAGTGGGTGTTCTTGCTGTTGAATTATCATAATTGTATGCTACATTATACTTACATATTATTTAGTTCACACTTTAGGTTTGCATTTAGAATTTCGTTCTTGTAAAGATTTATCATTCATTTTAGAGTTTTCAAGGTAGAAAGCATATCCTTTATAGTAGCCTTTTATTTTTCTACTAGCTTTTACCCGCGGCTTTGCCCGCATTTATTAATATACTTTAATTCCTCTCATTTTCTTCCCTCTTTCTCCCCCTTTTCTCACATTAAGTCCGTCTCCAGGGTTTTCGCCATTTAGGCGTGAAGACGTAACAAACAAACAAACTAATTCACTTTCGCTTTTATAATATTAGTAAGGATTTAGGTAGGAAAATCATTCAATCGCATCCTCCGCTCTTGGGCGGAGCAGAAGATAGTGTCCGAGTTTTACTGACTAAAAACCCACTCCGGTTCCTTTAGTACCGGGGCCCGGGGCCGAATGTTCTTTTCAAAAACAGATCCTTGGCCCCAGTAGGCTTCGACATCTCCTTGAGGCGTGCGTGGAACAGTGCGCCCTGTCTACGTCTTGGGTAGGTATCAAGCCTGGCCATTTAGTCTCAAAAATACTTTAATAATTTAGTAGGGAAACCTGTCTACCTAGTTTTTAACTTCATGCCCGTGTGTAGTATTTAGGGAAAGAAATAGGTCTTGTAAATCATCATCAGCCCTTTTAATGTTCCCACTGCTGGGACCCAGGCCTCCTCTCTAGGAGAGGGAATGGGCCGTAATCCAGCACGCGGGCCCAGTGCGAGTTGGTGGATGTCACATATGTCTTCTAATTTTTGGTTCTTCTAGGACATGACGGTTTCCTCACGATGTTTTCGTTCAACGTTTTGAGAGCAGTGGTGATGAAATAAATTACACAAAGTAATACGCCTGGCCGGGCTCGAACCCACGACCTAGAACTCGTAAGTCGGGTAAGTCGGGGCCGTTACCACTCGGCTACCACTGCTCTCACCACTGGTCTTGTAAATGGAGCGAGGAGGAATGGCAGCCGGTCGCCTCCTTCTGCGAAGCAGTAATGCTAGCATCAGGCAACGGCGCCCTCGCCGCCGCCGCCGGGATTCCGATCCCGATTTCCGGCCACCGTAGACGCGGGCTCGCGGACGGCAAGCCATGGGTAGCTCGCTGTCCAATCGTCCGGTAATGAACCGAGCTCAAGGAGTTGTCAGCAACAGCAGAGGCCCAGCTGGGTCGAAGCCTACCGGGGCCAGGGTTATCCAAAAGGTAACTCGTGCCTTGGTTTGAAGGCTAGAAGGAACGGGGTGGGTTTTTAGTCAGTAAGAGTCTGACACTATCTCCCGCTCCACCCAAGGGCGGGGGTTGTCATTTGTCATAAGATGATTTTCGACCACCGTAAAAAAAAAATCTGGTCTTGTAAATACTACTTCCAAACTTAAAAGTTAGTTCATAGCTTAGTTTAGCGTGTTTTATCTAATCGTCTAGGAGATCCACCCAATCAGTATTCCAGTCTAGTACTCTAGCCAACCAATAAAGAATTAGTGAAATGAAGTGGAATTCGAACTAAATTCTAATAAAAAATAACGTTATTGAAATTAGAATTAGTCATTTAAAATTTCTGTTACAAAAAAGAAAACTAACTCCAATAAAAGTTAAATATTTTTTGTTTCAATAGTTTTTATCAATAAGTTAATGGAATTTGACGTAAAAGAAAAGTTATAGAATTCTCGCGATAGAAATCCAATATTCCCAGGTTTTTTTTCTACAGAAAACTGAGAGGGTATCTCATTCGTCTGGCCTAGTTTTTTCTTTAGAATTTGATACTTGTTTGGATGTACGTGGAACAGAGAGTAAAGTCCCACATACCTCCGTTGAAAAGGGAGGATCCTCCGACCAGACAGGGTGTTATAGTCTGATGGGCGACTGCCCAATAGTTGATGTCAGGCTGTCGTATATGTTCAAATCGCGCGGAGAACTTTGATTGCGCGATGCAGGATTTCGTATTTTTTTCGTAGTTCTTATGTGGCGTCATAGATGTCGCTACACTTGTATTAGAATATTGGTTTTCTCCGATCATTAAATGTTTCAAACGCACTCATTTGCGGCTAGTCCTCGGGCAACTGGACTGTGAGCATTCCAGAAAGCTGCCGTCGAACAGGCCTGGGTGCAATCACCGAACAGGCCTGTTGACATCAATCTCAAGACTCAGTGGTTCAGGGAGGCCATATCGGGAATCTGCGACATGGCAATGCCCCAATTCCGATGTGCTTACCCAGTTTTGAGCCCACAAACTCATGCATTAAGGTAGCCATACATGTTAGGGTGTACCTGACAGGTTTATGTGCACCGTTATTCCTGTTCGGTAAGCTTGAGAGGAAACCTGCACAGTTGTGCAACGTACACGCAGCGTATATGGCTAACTTAATTCATTAAACCATTCGCTTGGCGAACGCCGGCATTCGCGCACCCGTTGTCTTTCTATTTGTGTCTCTAATTACCACAATTGAAAGGTTAAGAGGCGGATGGCACCAGTGGGCCATTTTTTTTAGGTGGGAAAATCATTCAATGACATCCCCCGCTCTTAGGCGGAGCGGGAGATAGCGTTAGACTTTTCCTGACTAAAAACCCACCCCTTCTTTGCCATTGTTCCAGGGCCCCGGGATCACTTTCACATCACCCATAGACCACTAGGCCATCAGAACACTGAAGAACATTACGTTCTAAAATTATATTAGGCATAAATCCCTCTCTAACCGTGGTAAACATTAAACAACACTACATAGTCCATGTATTGGAGTCCCCGTCACGTTCGCAGTAGGGAGGTACACCAGTTATTATCATAACAAGGTTGGCTCTTACCGGTACGTGACAGGCAATGTCCTCGCGTTTCGCTCTCATCGAATATTCTAGAGCGTAGGAAATAAAATCATCGTGCGAATTTCGGGTATAGAGGAAAATCTGTTTTTGTACTGCTATTAGGTGGTAAATAGATTTCGATTTTTATTGTTCTTAAACGGTGGTTAGGTACTATTGTTTTTTTGGCGTTATTTGGTTGTGTTTATGATACTTACTTCGCTTTTTTTTATGGATTTTCCAAGTAAGATGTATTCTTCTCTGCATCACCCAAGTCCACCCAAAGATGGTACAGAAGGTACCACCTTTATCTGTGTAAAGTTTCAAATAAATAAGATATTCTTTTATATGTTTTTTTCTGTTGATAGTCAACGATGCACGCTCGCCTAGAAGAAGTAACAATGCAATACAATGCTTTAATGTTCTTGGTACGGGACAAAATAAAAATGGCTAAACTCAAATATGTATATGTTTATAAGTGAACCTAAACTATAAAGGAGCTGGATGTAGATGATGTCAAAAGATAATGCTAACACATTGACAGTGGCACTCATTTTTATACTATTCTATTGCTGCGGTACAAAGCGGTCAAGACCTCGTTTGAAAAGTATTAGGACGTAACGTAAGGGGTCTTTTAGAACCCGAAACTTAAAAAAAATTAAGAAGGTCACCGTATTATAGTATATGCACTATTTTATTCTGTTTTAATAGGGCATTTTCATCATCTCTCAATAATATTAAATAGAATACATCTCTTTCCTAAATTAAACCAAATTGAAGTTACGCACGGCAGAGAATTCATTTCTTAATCGCACCGCAAGAGCGTCTTTTACGGGGCTTATTAGACCTCGTTCCACACCAAACATGTTAATAAAAAAATTACCCACCTGAGGTATTCGAGCCGTGTGTGATATTCACCTCATAATCAAAACATCACGTTTCGATAATAGCTCTAACACGGATGCTTCCTCCAAACATAGGTACATATTGTAACTTAATAAGACCCAATTTGCAACGCACTCACAAAAACTCGCATCTGAGCACCCTTACAAAGTAACAAGACATCTTCGTTCTATATTTTACGATACAACTTACATATATGTATATATTTAAAGTAATAGCTTGCAACCGTATGCCGCACATCAATATCGAAGCTACATGGCCACGACGACGCCACATATATAATATTTATGACTCAAACCATTAATATGAAATGATTTCTAAGATATAAACTGATTTATTGGAGGAGATGAAATTCGGAGTGGCTAAAGTTCAGTGATCGAAATCTTTTGCTTCGAACATTTTATTACCTATTATGAGACGTATATTTGATGGAAGGACCAGATGGTCTGCGCTTAATCGATTTTTAATAGTTCTAAAGTTATTGGTTTTTAAATTAAAATTCTTTACCTGGCTTAACCGCTAATCTTTTACTTCAACTTATTATAAACGCGTGACTTGCAACTGTTTTTCACCTTTGAATGACGAGGCCACTACACTCGATTCGATGGTTTTATTTCCCTTCAAAGTTTTTGGGCCTAGTAGATTGCATCGTTTATCGTTTTGTCAGTGGCGTGTTTTAGATCCTTCAAAGTGCAGATGTAGGGACATTCTAAGCTTAATAACAAAAATACGTCACAAGTGATAAATATATCAAGTTATAAGGCTGTTTTACCTTTTATTAAATTTTTTTGACGTTGTCTGCGGGGTTAACGACTGCTGGTAGCGTAGTTATTATATGAAATTATGAGTTCATATATTTACCCATAACACATAACTATGAGTCCGAGTGTATTCACAAGATTCTGCAATACTTCGGTCACATTGCAAGGAAAGATGATGGTATTCTCGAAGGGCTCATCATGACCGGTAGATGGAAATGATGAGGCGCGCGAGAACAGTGCGCGTCGTTGACGTCTTGGACTCGGTCCAGACAGTTACCAGATGGTCGGATAGCAAGCTACCCATGGCTCGCAGTCCGCAAGCCCGCGTCTACGGTGTCTGAAAATCGGAATCGGAATCCGTTCCGAATCAGCCGTTGCCTGATGCGGTCGGCCTCCGCCTGTGCTAGCATTACTGCTTCGCAGAAGGAGGCGACCGCCTGCCACTCTTCCTCGCTCCGGACCATGGCCTGTACCAAGGCCCGGCGCGAGAGGTCTCCGCCGCCTAGGCCCAGACTCCATGGAATACAACGCCCTTCACACCGACAGAGACGGAATCAGATGGGGATCATACAAGTAAAGTAATGAAGCATCCCTGCTTCACCACCCTCGGTATTGAGGAATACGCCACAAAGAGGATAAATACAAAGTTAAAAATACTTACAGTAACAACATAAGAAAGCCCGGTAAGCGTGAGCCTGGCCACGCTGTCCTTCCCGGGGCGGGGCAACGATAGCGGCGTGGGCTCCTCGAGCGGCGCGGGCGCGGGCAGGACGTCGGGCCGCTCCCGCGCTCGCCCCCGCGCCTCTCTGGGTGCTGCGCCTGACGCTCCGTACATACTGCGGGAAAATACATCATTAATATCGTAGGAAAAGACATTGCTCGGCCTCCATACATTCTTCACCCTGGATCCGAGAGCATGGGAAAATTATAATAATAAGGGTTCTTTTCTCTGGAGCCCTGACCGCCGGTAGCTTGGACCCTGTTCCCGTACCCGTGGGACACTATTTTTTAATTTTTTATATGTTTTTTATTTTTTTATTTAAATATTTAAAAAAATAATTGATAAGTATGTTAAATGAATAAACGAAATAATAATAATATTCCACAACTATTACACAACGCCGTCTAGTCCCAAGCTAAGCAGAGCTTGTGTTATGGGTACTAGACAACTGATAAACATACTTATGTTTTTCTAAATACATACATATTATAGATAAATTACACCCAGACACATTATGTTCTCTAACATTAGTAAACTCCTATTAGATCTTATTTTTATAGCGGACTAGCTTTCAAAATAAATATATTTCAAAAAAAATATCAGATTTTGAGGTTATAATCGAACCATAACAATGAATTTACGGTATGATTTCTCATACTTCCAAGTAATTTTTAAGAAACTGAAAAACAATATTATAATACATACAGGTATTTTTTCGTTTTGCAAGCAATTAGAGTCCGTTAATGCAATAAGTTCCAAAACCAAGTCACACCAATACAAATAACAAAGAGCAAGTGACACGAATTCAAGTACAGGTAGAAACGAAAAAAATAGTTATAAAATAGTTCTCTGTGGGTAGAACTTGAAAACTGTGACTTTGACAATGACAAAAGATCATAGCTACGTCAAAAATAAGGATGGCAAATATGATACAATTAATCGATATTTCCTAAGATTAACTATGGCAATATGTTACAAACTGCCTTGCATCAACTTTTGACTAGTTTTGACATACCTTTACAAGTATGGCAATTACTTATTTTACAAATAACACTTCTATACTTATTAATATTTATACTTAATAACATCTGTATCTAGATAGTTTAATTATAAGTTAAAGTTTAAAAAAATATATTTTTTTAACTTTACGAGGCCCAAAAGGAGGGTTCCTTTTGTAATACTTGTCGTAAATAACCGTTTAGTTAATTATAAGTAGACCACACACTTTTTTAAACGATCATTATAAAACCTTAAAAAATAATCAATATTAAATAATAGGGTTTGGTCACTTCATCATTATTCTAACTACTTACATATTCAAAATCGAGTATAACCTCATTTGTAAAATATACTTATTAGGTTTTTTAAACAACACTATTAGCAAAAACATCAATCGTTCGATTAAAAATTCAATCGAACTATTACAATTCATTGGACATCCCTAATTCTTTATTGACACGACATGACATTATGCGTACATGGCGGCTGGCGGATGTTATTAGTTGCAAAAACTGCTATAAAATGTACATTTTGGCATACCTACAGCTACTCCGTGTTACAAAAATATTTGCAACTTATATAATTAAAAAGACCATTAATTATTGTGTATTCCGATACTCTTCACTGCACAGGGCGAGATTGGATATTCAACTTTAATGAAAATATAACATGTTACATTTGACTTTACTGGTATGTTCACCAAACATAGAAGGAATATTATTATATCTAGCCTGTACTGCCCAGTACAGGCTAGATATAATAATAAAAATAACCTTTTTCTTAGTTAACGCTAACTAACGTTTAAGAGTACAAAACAATCGTCAGCATCTTAACCACAAAAACCTTTGTACCCTACAGGCTTCCTGTACGTAACCCACAGTAAACCCTTTTCATCAGATCTGATTTTATTCCTATGAAATTGGCTTTGTATACAAACACCGGCGGCATCAAAAGAAGTTCCTCAATGATTCGCGAAATCAAACAAAAAATGTATTTATTTTAACTTTTGTAAATAAGGAAGTGAAATATAAAATATGCTACCTTTTCCCGAATACTTTTGCCTCTTTTTTTTTAATATGGCAATGTTTTTAGTCCACGGAAATGCTTCAAATATTGTTTTAATTGTTCATATTGTATTCATGTTGGTAGAAAGTTCGTTTTTTTTTTCAATTTCCCTTTTTTTGTTTATAGAGAACACTTCTACCTACTATTGATTGTTTCATCCGGATCTCAAATTTACCGTACCAAAAGTGAACAATGCCACTAACTGTATCAAGTAAACAAAATGTACAATTTTAGGTTTGATGTAAGGCACAGTAACTTTAAGAGGGTCCTTCTCCACTCGCTTATCGTAAACATCGAAAATGGTTTAAAAGCTTGTTACTTCATTTAATGCAATCCAACGCGATGTTTGACGAAAAGGCAACGCAAAAAAAGAGAGATAACGCCTGGAAACTCTGTTAGTATTCGGTAATACCGAGATTTACTCGAAAATTTAACAAAACTTACACCAGGAAATAGCTGTTTTTTTTAAACCCTTAAAAGTTTTTGGAAAAAGTTGTCATTATTTAGAATCTTAATAAAATTTGCAAGGTCTCTAGAGGATTACTTTTTTGACTTTTTTAATTTTTAGGCAAATTATGAAGTGTCAAAGTTCATACAAAATAGGACATCTTCAGTGATTTTTACTGGATTAGTTTTACACAAATTTAGAAATTGTTTTCTTTAGAAACCTAGATAATATCCACAAGATACTGTGTTTCCAAAATATGTAATGAAAAGTGTGTAATAACGTCATAATCAGTTATGAGCGGTTGTATGAAAAACAGTGAAAATGTGTGTCGTGATGCACCATAGGTATACATAGGTATTTGCACACATACAACATTAGTTTTAGTATATGTGATACTCGAAACACGTGTCTAGTATTTTATCTAAAGAATCTATGTACAAAATATCATAACTGTATCAAGAAAAATCACAAAGTATGCCAACAAAAATACATAGTCATCGGACCATTCAAGCGATTGAAGGGTTGTTTTACACTTGCTTGTACCCAGTTTTTTGCTGGTTCCTAATGCCCGCTACGACCTGCCAGGACCTGTGTTGTACTTAGTGCCGGTGGTGTCCAGTTGGTGACCTTTTTAATATTTTTGGGAAAAATATAACATGGTGTAAAAATTATTGGAATCCATTCAGATACTGATTCTGAACAAACTATATTCAGGTTTCGCATAAAAATAATGTTGTATAATGTATGTAGGTAGGTACTAACTGAAAGACGTGCTAAGAATCAACACAAAGGACGAGAGAAACATTTGAAGTTATTTCACACGGTAACATATTCCATACTTGCAACGGAATTTATTTTACATTCAATTTTCAGCTCAATGTTGGCATTGCAGACGTAACTTATGAAAGCCGTCAAATAAATATCGTGCATCGACATTGGGGAAACTGAGAAATATTCTAAACAACTATTGGTATAGTGCATACACATATTTTTGTGAAATATATGTGTGTGCTTTGTTTTATGTATTGTCGACTGAAAAGTTTATAGTGTGGTCAGTTGAAAGCTTATGTCATTACGTGGTCAACTATCTGTACTGATATAACTAGCTGTTGCCCGCGACTTCGTCCGCCTCAAACTCATTTTTCACAAATGCCACATTATAATGTTCACGATTTATTCCGAAAAGATCTGATCTTATTTATCGGCTAAAATATTAGATAAAAATTATGTTTTGTACTAATGTTATATATGGTGACTGGTAATCAGTGACCGATACTTATACACGTTATTGTACTCATGATTACAAACGACTTTCCCAACGAAACTTTTTTTTTACTCATTAGTTTTATCACAATTACAAAACAGGTGTTCGAGACAATACCCGCGCGCGCCTGCGACTTCTCAGCTGTTAGAGCTGATCCAGAAAGGGCGAATTCGCCGCGAAACGTTTCGCGTGAAGTCATTCGCGCGTTAGTGAGATGATTTGCGCGTAGGTACTCTTTCTGGGCGAAACGGTCGCGCGTGATACGCACGAGAGAATCGCGACGAATTCGCTCCTTCTGAACAAGCTCTTAGCCGCATAACGCCGTTGTCTCATGTAGCTAGCATACCTACAATAGTGATATTACACCCGCGCCGCTAGCAAACCCATCGGTGTACATAATCAGTGTAGGTACCTACATATTCCGGTTAAATAATATAAGTTAAATAATGAGTATAACAAAACGTTTCTTTAGGAAAGTTATCTGTAATCGTGACCACAATCACGTGAATAATTATATCCGTCACTAATTATATACCAGTCTCCCAATATAAAGGGTAAAGTTTTTTTTTTTATTCTAGAAGGTTATACAAATTATGAGCGCGGGCGAAACCGCGGGCAAAGGCTAGTAGATTATAAAGACGAAGAGAAAACGTTTCATGCAAACAATACTAGTGTTTGTAACAGTCAGGAACCTGGGGCTTGGAACTTTGGAAAGCATATTAGGGTCCGAAGCTAACACGCAGTGGCCCTTTAGACACTTTTCATGAAGCGTGATACCATCCGACGATTATCCCTGTACGTGCTATGCAAACGCACTCAGGGTCCACCTTCGCTTGAAGGTAAACTATTTTGATAAATGGAAAACCAAGATATAGGGCTATAGTTTTGAGCAGCTTAGGTGGACTGGTTACCAAGTACTATGTAAAGACTATGGCATACATATAAATCGATAAAAAGTCTTTTAAAACAAAAAAGTCATTGTCTTTGTTGTTAACGTTGTATTTACTATGTTTATTGTAACTTTACTTTTATTTATTCTTTAGTCTTAACTACTACATAACGCCGTCTAGCTCCAAACTAAGCAGAGCTTGTGTAGTACTAGTCAAGTGATAAACATACTTATATAAATGACACCCAGACACAGAACAAATGATCATGCTCATCACATAAACATTTGTCCTGGTTGGGAATCGAACCCACCACCTCCAGCATAGCAGTCAAGGTCACTAACCACTAGACCAACAGGCCAGTTAATAGTAATTCAAAGTCAAAAGTAATTGATGGTACCAAATAGATATGTGTAGTAGTAGTAGTATCTATACTTATAATAAATCTGTAGAGAGGTCAATTCTGTACATGAAATATATTTCCAAAATAACTATCAGGGGGTGATTAGTGATCGATACTGATGCCAAAAATGCAAACAGTAAAATTTTTGTCTGTCTGTCTGTCTGTCTGTATGTTCTTTATAGAAACAAAAACTACTCGATGGATTTTAACGAAACTTGGTACAATCATTATTCATACTCCTGGGCAGGTTATAGTATACTTTTCATCACGCTACGATCAATAAAAGCAGAGCAGTGAAGGGAAATGTTGGGGAAACGGGAGAAATTACTCCATTTTTTAAGCTTCTGTCGCGTTTGCAGCCTTTTGCAGCCTTTGTAGGTTAAAGCTACACAGAAAACATGTATAACGGAAATGTTCCCCTCAAAATTATATAAAAAATGTCCCACGACAGCATATGTCTATCTTTTATGGTTAACTCACAATAACACGTGTAACTGCCGATAGCTTAGCAGTTCTGAGCTTTCTGTTTTTTGTCTACTCTTACGTTTATAACACTGAATGTCGCTGGCATAAGCAACAGGATCCGCGTACGAAGTCGCTGGCAGAAGCTAGTCTTGTACTAAACTACTTTACTATACACTACTAACACACCACACTACTACACGCAACACTTCTTTACTTGTAATGTGTTCAATAGCAAAACAAATTGGTAAAGCCGAATACTGAGATGTTTTAGAAATTATATGAAACTAGCTGCTCCCAGCGGCTTCGCCCGCGTGATAGTAGAAAATTATCCCAAGGGAACATACTTCCGGGATAAAATGTATCCTATGTCCCTTTCCAGGACATGATCTATCCGTGTACCAATCCGTACATCCGTTTCATCAAAATCGGTTTTGCCATTTAGGCGTGAAGACGTAACAAACAAACAAACTTACTTTCGCTTTTATAATATTAGTAAGGATATATGTACCGCTTATAATGATTACTCAGCGTTATATTGTGTAAGATCACCTAAAAATAAATTAAAGATTTCACTCAGAGTAGGTAAACGGAGCGAAATATCGATAAGCTCAATCGAAACGTTCCTTCAACCACGTACTATCGATGGCAACGAGTTTAAGTATAATTCTTTTGTGCAGCTAAAGTGCACGAAGCCAATAAAAATACTTTAGCTGTGCAAACTGCCTCTGGGTTCAGGTTAAAATTATGACCAAAAAAATATTTTTAAGCTACAAAAAAAATATTATGTATGTGGAAATAACTGTGCAGCCTTTTACAACATACCAGGGCCTCAAGTCTGCTATTAGTGTCAGAATGGTCTATCATTGACTTCATAATTGTTGATTTTCACAAGTTTTGGTAATCTACTAATATAATGGCGTCATAATAACTTTCCAATGGTCAACCACTGACAATCCATTGAAAGAAATTGCATAAAATGGTAAGTAATCTCGTACAAAAAACAAATCGATGGCTGACGTATGCGGCAATCTGCAAAAAATTTGACAGTTCCTTTGATCATTGAACTACAATTAGAACGTCATTGTGCAGTTGTTTTTAATAATCTTGATATTGTCATTTTACCTCAACTCTATAACGAGACCATTGACCGATCAATGATCGATCATTATGATTTAGCAGATAACGAACTTTTAGCAAAATGAAAATGGGATCATGTTGGAATGACGAATTTATAAAAATAGCAGACTCAAGCCCCCCGTTTAATTCTCTGTTGGTACTTCTCCCTTTGACAGCGAAGAGCACTGAATTTTTTTATGTCCAGTGACTTCTCTTCGTCTCTCTGTTAAATACACGTTTAAACATAATATCGGTTTGTTTAGTACCTATATAACTAACAAATATTATAAAGGCCTTCACGCTTAAAAGGCTAAACGGATTTTGTTTGGTCCTCAAGTAAAGCAGATCCTGGAATAGCACATACTTTCTTACTGGGAATATGTTTCCTTGGAAAAAATAACTAAAATGGCATGGACGAAGCCGCTGACAGCAGCTATTATTAACAAGTCTACATTAAAATTGCACTGTAGTACATTATTTATTTTGCTTCAATATTCTTAACTCTTGATTAAATAACGTAACAATAATCCAACTACACACCTTACAAACTTGTATTGCCGTAGAACATAATCACGTACCAACCCTATCTTTAACCAAATATACTCAAATTACTTCAGACTACATAATATCACAATCTAGTCCATTTATCACAATATTCCCAACTTCGATCGTGTAATCCCGAGCAGCCACAAACAAATGTAAATTAACACTAGCATACAGTCTCGAAGCGTCTGAAGTTCAACTACCAGGAGTCAAGAATTAACAGGAACATTAATAAGGTCGCGTCGCCCGGACATCCCAGCGGGTGAGCAACTCATTGTCGTATGACTTACTTCCTCAGTTAGACACCCCTTTACGCTATGATGTCCTGGTAGTTATGTGCAGTTTAGGATGGTTGTTTGTTGGAATTGAGAGCCATGGAGTTATCCAACTTTGACTATCACTATAACTAGTCATTAATCTTGGAAATATCTGGTTCTTAGTTGAAATTACATCCTGAAAGTAAATTAGGTAAGAGTAGACTTCTCTACATGTAATACATTAGAGCTACCTAACCTACTGTTCGGAGTAATAATAGAAAATTATCATCAAGATTGTATTTCTTTCCCGATAAAATAAATATTTGGTAGGTTATTCCAAGAAAACATTACTTACAATATTCAATTTCCCATTTTTTATTTGATTAGTAGTGCTTGACCTTGATCCTACCTGATGATAAGCAGTGATGCAATCGTTGATGGCGCACTAGTTTATTAAGAGCCTATTCACTCTAGCCTTGAAGGCACCCAAATTATAATGGGATCAATGTCCTCTTACAAACTAAAACTTTTACCAATATCTTGAAGTTAAACTAAAATTGTAACTTTAAAAACGAAATCCCGTCTAATTACAGCGAGCCAAATCTAATTGTCCTCTGCTCAGTTAACTAAGTTCCACGCAAGAATACAAAATGCCTATAAAGAGTGTCATCACAGCTGCCGACGGCGAATAGTTACGTTTAATTTTATTATCCCGGGGAGACTGCCCGGTATTGGCAACCGTGCTCGATTGTACCGGGATTATTCTGCTTTGTAGTACATTTAGTGAGCCGGTAGTCAAGCGATTGTACGACAAATGGGACGATAGATGTCGATGAATCTGGTGAATTGATAAGTCGGGACACGTGATCAGAGGGATTATTGACTAGTGCCTTTGTAAAAGACCTGCAATGGGTTCAACCTATTTAAAATATGACTATTTTGATAGTTAAAAAAACATACTGACAAGGTATCAAGCTATAAAATAATAAGGAATAAGAAAAACAAGAAAATGAGGAATTTCCAACATTTTATAAATTACGCATTGGGTCTTTTATACTTCGACAGTAAGATTGTTTAAATGGCTTATCTTGCATCAAGTCTACCACAAATCTGAAAACACTTTGATTCATTATCTTAATTCATCATCATTTCAGCCGATATACCCCCAAAGTGTCCCCATAACGACCGGTCCTGTGCGTCTCGGATCCATCGGATTCCCATGACTCTCACCAGGACATCGGTCCACCTTCTAGGAAGCCTTCCAACGCTGCGTCTTTCGGTGCGTGAATGCTACTCTAGAACTTTTCGTCCCCATCGCCCATCTGTTCTGCAAGCAGTGTGTCTTGCCCCCTAGCACTTAAGCTACTATGAATTACGAATTCATTAAGCATCCCGTATATAGGTAGATATAATGATTATCTCGCTAACTGCTAAACTACGACTTGGACTACGCTCCGGAACTGCTCATGGAAAACAAAGTCGGGTCGCTTCCGCGGAAATTGAATTCTGTATCAATCTCGCTGGGACGAGTTAAAGCTATGTCAACTTGTTAGATGAAACTTTTCTCTTATTATTGTTTTGTTATATGTAACTGGATGAGTATATAGATAATATTTGTTTAGTGTGTATGTACATCTTGTAATAACAATCTTACGTAGCTGGAAGTAAGCATGCGGCTCGAAGAACTGAAATAGTTTATGCGATCCAAAACATATTCTTATTATTGAGAGGCTATTTTCTCTCTTTATTGTTTTAATATATGTAACTACACAAATATACAGAGAACGTAACATTAATATGTATATATTTATTGTAATAACCATCTTCTGAAGCTGGAAGCAAGGATCCGGCTCGAAGGACTAAAAGAGTTTAAGCGATTCAAAATATTATTTCTACAACAAATTAATGGTTACCGATTGTAACCTATTGACCGCTACCATTGTATCCATTAAACAGCTTTACGACAATTTTCCACGGTTCAAAATACACAGTTTTCAGTAAATTGATATTATACTAAAATACCACTGTCAATGAATAAAACATTTTAAATCTACGTGTTGATAAAGGCGACATGAGACAATTTTATGAAGTGTTCAATGAGAACATTATTTCCAGTTAATTTTGTCCAAAATATATTTAATCTGAAATGTAAACCGTATTTCATATATGAGCAATTAGCGGGAATATTGCTCTATCGTGCATAAACCAATCCAGTTTGGTGTAATCGGCAATTACATTTGTCTAATGATCCATTTCAACCAAACCTCAAAAAAGGTGGTTTTACGAGTATAAAGGGGTCGAATTCAGTACCACATACATAGTACCTATGTATAATATGTTCACAAAACTATTGATTCAATTTTGAAGTCGTTTTGTTATTTAAATGTACTTTTTCTAGGATGGATTTCGGTATAACTAGCGACCCACCCCTATTTTACACGAGTTTTAGAAATTTTTCATCAAACCTTTCTTATGAATCAGTCTGTCTCTTGATAAAAACAATATGAAAATTCGTTTAGTAGTTTTTGAGTGTATCGGAAAAGGACATACATACGCAATAGCATTTTTTTATATTATACAAGAATGTAGGATATACAGGTATTAGGGTCTCATATAAAAGTCTTCGGAGATAAACAATGGAACTGTTTCATAATTAGAAAATGACCCGCGATTGCACATCTACGAGTTTGTATTGTTTACACCATTTCGTAATATTTAGATATAACATCGTGCCGGTTCACTCTAAAGGGCTAAACAAATGTCTCCATCCAGGTATGGCATTCTGTGATTTATATAGGTTCTATATTTGTAAAAAAAAATACGTATTTGTATTATTATAAAATAGCGACCAATAATTTTTATCCCGTGAGCATATTAATTTCCAACATTACCATGTCTTATCAAAAAAACAAAACAGATCACAGTTTGTCGCGTTATTTTACAATTTTACGGCGTTTGCAATTTGCCGGTGACATGTATAAGTTGTGATACTTTTTTAACCCTTCAGATACCGTCAATTAGAGACACAATAGTAAGACAATAGATGCGCGGCCACCGGTGGTCGCTTGGGGATTCATGAATTAATGTACAATAAAGTTAATTCTATTCTTGAATTATTTCGCAACCTCCTACTAGCCTGAGTTGTTTACTACTAAATTAATCCAATACATATGTAGGTCACATAACAAGGGCGATGAAATTAATGGACTGAATAAAATGTAATTACCTATTGCGATCAATATAATATTATTAACATGAACAATAGGTTTAATTAAGTCGGTTTGCAAAATTATATAGTGGGTGGGTGACTTATTGATTAATGATGTGGCCACAATGCAGGTTACCTTGAATACCTAATCGATATTTAGCTATAATAATTCAATTTAGGTCATCTAGCTCTAGGTCATTTGAAGGATGTGTGCAATTTTGAGCGAGGTGACATACGACCATCAAATTGATATCCGACTTTCGAAACAATCTTTTTTTTTTGTTTGTGGATTTGAATGGTTTTTTGCATGTTGCCAGTGTAATATCTAGATATTATTTCATTTATGACACGGTTACAGTCATTTAGATTTTCATTAGAATGTAGAAATGACCCATTCTAATGTTTTTATAGTATATGGCAGGAAATTTATCGTGACAGCCTTCTTGGGATAGTTAATATCTAATACAAAATCTTAATAAAAAACGAAATTTGCAAGGCAATGTTGGCCTAATGGTAACGGCCTCAACCTACCTTAACTCAACCTAACTTATGAGTGGTTGATCATGGGTTCAAATTTACCTAAGCTCCATTTTACTGAGGTAGTGCCTTTTCCGAAAATTTCATGTATGATCCACCAGATAAGTAGGCACTTGAGGTACAAAACTGCAGTAGTGTTACATTACAATAACTAGGAATCAATTCGAAAATAATTAAAACAGCCACAGAACTTCTTAATGACTAAACTAAGCCAACATTTTTTTTTTAATGTTTATCAAAGGTCATCATTTAAAAATTGAACACCTACGCTATACAAAAGTTTTCTACGCTGTGGCGGACTAATTTTGTGTATTATTTATTTATTACTTTTGTGTGCAACAGGAGCCTCAGCCAATTGAAATCCCGTATAGGTAAGTGTTAAAAATTATACAAATAGTTGTAGTTTACGTGATGCTGAAGTTTCTTCATAGCATAGCATAATCAGTCTGTTTTTCATTGTTCCCACTGCTGGGATTCAGGCCTCCTCTCTAGGAGAGGGAACCAAAGTCAAAATATTTTATTTCACATGGGCCTACATGGGCACTTGTAAAACGTCAGAAGCTAGTGCACAGTTCCAAATTGGTCGTTTCCTATGGAGAAAAAACGGCAAGAAACTCAATGGTTTTGAATGGGCCATAATCGCAGCCCAGTGCGGGTTTTTTCTTTCAAGTTTCTTTATATTCATAAATATTACAATGAACACTCACCTAATATCATCATCATCAGGATGATGGTCCGGCGGCAGATCAGACCGGAGGTCGCCGAGCGCCCGCGCTGCGTGCCTCCTCCGCCTCTCATACCACAGCCGTCTTTGTTCCCTCTCATTATTCTTCTGCACGCCGAAGAACGTTTGCGTCTCCCTCTTGAGGTAGTCTCGAACAGCCACCGTGTGGGTGCGCCGTAATCTGACGCCATCTTCCTGGTCTTGAGGAGCAGGGTCGGGAGGGGGTTGCGTGGGCGCGGGCGGGGCGGATACGACGCGGGGAGGGGACGCGGGCGCGGGGAGCGGCGGCGCCGGTGCTGATGCTGCTGGTGATGACGACTGGCATGCCAGCTGCGGTGCCAGGAGGCCCGCGCTTGAACGCCTGTAACAATCGAAACGGTTTGGTTAGAATTGCATTGATAATTACAGCAATAATTTTTTTTTTTATGGTTCAAACTAGAGCTCGACTACAATCCCACCTGATGGTAGCAATGATACAATCGTTTATGATGAGGCTCACTAGATTATTAAAAGCCTACATTCTAGCCTTGAAGACACCTAAATTATAATCGGACGAGAAGACCGCCGCAGAGAAATTGTTTCAGTCCTTCGATGTACGTGGTATAAACGACGAGGTGAAACAGTTCGGACTGAACGCTTAGCATAACATAGGCATAATCAGCCTATTAATGCTGGCCTAGCCTATTAATTATAAATTCCATGCTGGGACTCAGGCCTCCTCTCTAGGAGAGTGTAATGGGCCATAATCCACCACGCGAGCCCAGTGCGGGTTGGTGAATGTCATGTGTCTTCGAATTTTTGGTTCTAGGACATGCCTGTTTCCTCACCGTTTTGAGACCAGTGGTGATGAAATAAATTACACAAAGTAATGCGCCTGGCTGGGTTCAAACCCGCAACCTACAATTCGTAAGTCGGGGCCATTACCATTCGGCCACCACTGCTCCTGACTGAATGCTTAGTTATAATTGATATAAAATAATGCTTGACTGCGATCCCAGCTGACGGTAAGCAGAGATGCAATCGTTAACGATGAGGTGCACTAGTTTATGATCTAGAGATATTTAAGGTATATTTCGTAGTAAAATTTCCGTTTTCAAAAGCGATCAAAACATGAAAAGCCTTACTTAAAACAAACACTTGATCAAACAAAGAGCGTACACAAAATACAATTCCGTGTACCAACACAAAATTCAACAGATCCAATAAAATAAAACGAGCAACGATATCAGAACAAACGATTGCACGTTTTTCCAGTTATACAAACTAAATAATTGAAAAAAGAACGAGCTTACATCAAATAATCACAACAACAACGGAATACCCATAACCGGGATCTATGAGTAGCAGCGGAATTCGCTACCCCGGTTCCCGAGTCATCGTCAAATTGGCCGAATTGATTCGGTATTTCCGATTGCAATTCCGCTCAAAATCGAATCGCAACGTCTGTAGTCAATCATCGAGCTATGGTTGGAAATTATTCGACTATTTAGATTCTATTTACTAGGAATTTGTCGGAAACAGACTGGAATAATATTAATCAATGTTGAATGTATAAATAAAAGAATGAAGAAAATGAAATGGTTTGTGTTTCTAATATAAATTGTGAATTGAATTCTATTTGTGATTTGCTTCCTTCTTTTCGAGCGATTCTTTTCTATAGAGTACTTAGAAATAAATTAATTTTGATGTTGTTGTAACTACGGTAGTCCAAGTTACTTAACTTTTGTGTTTAAGTTCTGTTGAGTTAACCCTAATAAAACCACTTACAGTAAATTTTAAAAACTTTTTTCATAAGAACACCTTCCTGAGACTACAACAGAAGATTAAAAAAAAATCATCAAATTGATCAAATCATTCTCAAGTGCGCTTAACAACACAATATAGCTATTTGAAACTTGGTACACGGATAAATCATGTCCAGTAGCACATACTATAGATACTGAATCGAATTAACCTGTGAAATAAAATTTCAATGGGTCTACATTTTTCTTTTTTTTACAAAGTTACTTTCTCATTTACGAGGTTGTCACTCTAATGGAACGATATACAAGAAAACATTTTGCGTTATAATGTAGTTTCTAAGTAATGCCTTCCAACACCTCGATGTATCCTCAAATCACCCGGATACGACTACCGATCGAAACAATTTCAATCTATAGTTTCACCTCCCCAAAATCCTTGAACACTTTCACATCGTGACGTCACGTTTCCTTAACGGCACCCCAAAGGTACTTCAGCCGTGCCTACCTACACACGGTGTCTATTCCACTATTATTTATGCGTCTGCACCAGCACAGTATTAGGTACGCGGACGCAGGTGCGAGCTCAACAAGCCATAATTTTAAGGCAAAGCAGAAACAGTAAATTAAGATATACCGTCCTACTAAGTAATGGCTTTGACAAATATTCCTTATTATTGTGTGTGCGTTCTGAATGGGAGATTAAGATGCTTTATGTCGGTGTTTTGTGTACATATTAAGGTGATGTGTGTTGGTGATATTGTGTGTGGTTGACAACGTAGGGAAATTGGGCGAGAAATTGGGTGGTAGAAGAAAGGATATTTTGATGATGTTGCATTTTTACTTGTTATGATTTTTTTTTTTTTTTGAAGTTATTCTCAATTTTGTCTTAATTTTTTTTATTAATATTTAAAGCTTATCTTTTGAGCACTACGGTCTTGTATAATAGAAAAAGTTTTCGTACCCTCCACGCCACGTCTTTATTAGACGACAATATCTAATTTATTAAATAAAGATTACTGTGGTTTTGTTTTGTCTGTACTTTTAATGTTGCCTAAAACTCTAATCTTAGTATTTTTTATTTCAATAAGAGAATTTGTTTATTTCAAAAACAGGAAAATTGGCGATAGAAGATACATCGGAATCGGCACTGGTTGAAGCTCAAAAGTTCAAGAAAGCTCTATCTACGAAATGTTAAGCCTATCAATTGTTACAGGACGATAACCTTTAGATATGCTTCACTAGAGTAAATGAAATATTCCAGTAGCAACAGCGATGGAAATAAAAGAGTAAGTGATATATCCCATTAGCAGGTACCACGGAGATAAAATGGCTATATTTAGGTACACTAGGGAGGCCATCAATCCCTTTCTACAGGTACGCACTTACGTAAAAAGGTGTCAATGTACGAATATCCAATATATTTTCCTAAATATAAAAGCCAGATTTACATAAATGCCAAACTAAAGTGGGTGCCTATATTTATCACCGTATATTTTCTACAATTATTAAGATGATAATTTTATTTTATTGTTATTTATTTATTTAGGTGAATTGCTGTTATTTGTAGTAATTTTTTTTATTTTGTTATTTATTTAAATTATTGTCATATTTAATTGAATTGCTTCATCCCTCTTAATTAGATTTACTATTTATTTATAATAAGAGACATTGACCCCTTAGTTTATTTTGGTCTTTCTTCTCAGGGTAGTCAGCTAGGAAACTCTGGTCTCATCTAGTTTAAATTGACGTGTTAAACCTATTTGCAAAATTAATATCATTTATTTTATCATTTAATAAAGATAAAAATGTTGATGTCATTTAACCAATTTCAGCCACTGCGACCCCATCCCTAGGCGTCTCATGGTAATTGCGAGACCTATCATGCTGCTCTATTATGTGCCCTCAAGTGACTTGCATATCTAATTCTATCTGAAAAATTCTAAACACCATTAGCAACATGATAAATGATGACTTTTTTACAATAAATAACTCATAATACCCACGAGCATTACTATTTGACTTATCAAGCATCAACTAATCGTTATTCAAAAAAATTTTTACAAGTGTTAGTAGCAATGTCATTTGTAGGTTTACAACTCTTCTTATTAGGGTTCCATGCCCGAACGGTGCCAATAGAACCCTATTACTAACCCTCTATTGTCCGTCCGTGTATCAGCGGAAAATATCTCATAAACCGTACGAAGTTACAAAACCAAAGAAGAAAATTATAAATTAATATAATAATATTCCACAACTATCACACAACGTCATCTAGTCCCTTGCTAAGCAGAGCTTGTGTTCTGGATACTAGAAAACTGATAAACATACTTGTATGTTTCTAAATACATGCATAATATGGATAAATCACACCCAGACACAGAACAAATGACCATGCTCATCACACAGACATTCGTCCTGGGTGGGAATCGAAACCACGACCACCGGCATAGCAGTCAGGGTCACTAACCACTAGACCAACAGGCCAGTCAACTAAAGGAAGTCTCCATACAAGCGTCGTTTTTTATTTTACTTTTTTTCCTCGATTTTAATATTTGTTGTACGGAACCCTTCGTGTACGAGTCCAACCCGCACTATGCCCATAGTAGTTTTTATTATTTTTAGGCTATTTTTAACCTCCTAGGGCTACACGCACAAACCGTATTACAAATAGATATAGTATCACTGCATAGAAAGGTCATTATTAAAACGTAGTTGATGCCTTTTTTTAGTTTGTCCTACAAGAACGAATTAGGGGTTAATTAAAAGTAGTTTTGAATAATGAAAGTAAAATTTGATGAGGCTGATAAAAAAAAACGATAAAAAATAATTCATTTGAGCATTGCTTGTGTAATCTACAAGATTTTTGAAGTAGATTTAAAACTTTGGTATTGTAAGTTGAGTTCGTTGCTGCTACCACATTATCTCCCGATTTCAATCAATAGTATTGAACGAAACCACACAAAAATACCTACAAAATTGTATAATTTTTAGATTTTCATACGAGTATTTGTATGATAATTTTACATTACCAACTAGTCACTTTTTGGTATCTTAAAAATCAATAAGTAGCTGTTCATTAATCTTATTTCGCTGTCGAAGTTATTATTTCCAGACAGCTATCAACTTAAGAGTGTACGAGTAATAAGTCAATAGTGAATAGGTTAATTCTAGGCAAGCGTGTTTCACCACCGACCACATCATCGCTTATCATCAGACGAGATAGTGGCCAAACGCGAGCCTATTAAAAAAAAAAATTAAATTGTTCTAATACAATGGGGTTAAAAAATACGGAAAAATAGAGAAATCTATATGCAAAAACATTGAAAACTACAGTTTTTACACATCTTTAGTTCAAAAAAATTAAGTTACGCAACCAGCCATTGAAAGAAAGAAACAAAAAACATTTATTTGTTCCTCACACAATCGTATGAACTAAAACTAAACAATGAAAGAAAAAAATGTTTTAGTCAGAGCGATACTAAAAAGGCACCTAAGTTTGCACTTGTTGCGTTATTTATTTCATTGCTTGATTCCATTGAACTGAACGCAATGTTAAATTAAACTTTTGCCCAGCAGTTAGACACAATATAATATTAGTCAGTATGTATTTTTTTTGCAATATTTATTCTACTATATGTATGTATACATTTATATTGTAGGTATATTCTAATTATAATTGTTTTATTTGTTTCTTTTTTCCTTTCACTTTTACGCACGGTGTCTACATCTCTTTTTTTCCAATTCTCCTTTCGCTGATACCAGCGGAAGATGGACAGCTGGAAGTGATTTCTATAGAAATAAGCATCACCTATGTACCTATTTTTTTGATTCTGTCTTGTTTTCTTTATAATTATGTTCAGCGTGTACATGAATTGTTAAATAAAATAAATAAATAAATATAGGCTTTTAAAAAAAAATCGTCTAATTTAAAAGCTTCATATCATTTATTAAAACTTTATGCACTAGTAAAAAAACGCTGTTCAAAGGCCTACTTACTGCATTTTTTACGCAAAATATGCGCTTTGGTCGTGGAGTTGCAGAAAACAGCCCGTTGTACTATACTACTATATGCAGCATTATCATGTTGCTTAATTCGTTTAGCTAAATAAAAACTTTTTCGTTCGCGTTAGTTTACCTTTTTCTAATATTATTTTTTTTTATTTGAACTTAGAAGAGGAAAATTTGTAGGTTTGACAAGGAAAAATTTTATTTGTATTTCGGCGACGAAATTTTCTGAGAAAAAGTGCTTGATGAACACGAATTAAAAAGGAAATGTGATTATAAGTAATGATCTAACTGCGAAATGTTTGGTGAAACTCGGTAGTAAATAAAAAACCGATAAGTGATAGTCAATATAAAGAACCGGTACGTATTTTAAATATTTTAAGTTTTGGCTGCTTTGAAGGTTCAGTTTCGTGTCTCATAGTGATAATTTTCCTTTTCTTCTCACGATAGATTATTTGTCAATCGGTTCTTGGAGTATTCTTGGAGCTTTCTGGATATAGACATAGAAATTCACAGAAGTGGACAGTACAGCCCACTGCAATTCATAAATGCGTGCGCCAACTAGCGCATGACGATACAAGAGAAAACCCCGGTGGACATCGTGACGTCACTCCACGTGAAGTTTTCATGATCCCTATTTTTCCTTATTCTATAGCAATAGCAAGTAATATTTGAGTAGTTTTTTTACGCTATCTGTTTTATATGTATAATCACAGCAATTCGTGTAAAAAAGGTTGCGAAATGAACCGATTTCTTTGATAGTTTACGAGTCCGCGCCTGAGGTCCCGTGATTGCAATCCCGTACCTATAGGCACAACTTCCAAATTATAATTTTTTATTTTTTTTATATCCATCTCGCCACCTTACTTAAACCCTATTTTTTATATATATAAAGTCGCCGAATTTTTTTATTTCCTTTTATAATTTTTTCTATGTTGTTTTTTTTTTAAATGCAAAATTATACGTGTACAAGTGGTGATTTTCTTTTTTTTAACGCTACATATACTAATGTATTGTCAACATATAGATTCTATACTAAAGCTAAGCAAGCCAGAAAGGACAAAACACCCTGGCCATTACCCAGATCACCAGATATCGATCATCGTCCGCTAGTATTCCACTCACGTCATCCGCCCAATAATGCAGATACCTAGTTTCCATCCGTGTTCCCAGCTGATTGCTATTCTTACCGCTTGTCCAATATCGGGGCTATATTGCTTGGTATCGAGAAAACGATATTAGGCCATACATCTTGGTACTTGACAAACAGATGGTTATCACATGTTTTGAAAATGATTTGTTGGTTGAAAAAGTTAAGGTTAGTAAGCAATATTGAGGGTTTTGTGGACAAAAGATTTTGGTTCTAGGATTATAGCTACTTCTTTTGTTTTGATAGTATTTTTGTTTTGAAGGCAGATTTTTTTAGACCAAACTATTTTTAGCTTTAATTCTGAGATGATTTATGTTAAAAATCAAAAGAGAATGTTTTGTTAAAACGATGCAAATGTTTTATTTAGTACCGCTGCTGAGTAGACTTTCCAGTTCTCCTTTCAAACGTCTCGCGGCGCGACGCCGCCCGGCCACTGCAGGCACGGGCTTGCAGTGGACGAAGGCTCTTAATAGGCCTAACCATCAGAGATTACATCACTGCTTACCATCAGGTGGGATACAGTCAAGCACTACTTTATATAACATTAAAAAAAAATAACGAGCAGGGTACGCCATTTTTCTTGTTACCTCTCTGCTTCAGCGTTTGATCTTCTAGTAAGACCCAAACCCGAGTCGACGGCACACTGTATCCCACATACGCCTCAAAAAGATGTTAGTAAAACCGAAAGGGCCCAGCAGAGCCGATGCCCGCTAGGCCTGCGGCAAAGCTTGAAAGAGTTAGCGCAATCCAAAAAGCAACATAGAATGAACATAGATGAATTTTAGCTTGTAAACGCCTGACATGTCCTCTCACTTCACTTTACTGTCTTTCACACCTGCCTGAAAAAACCGCCGCCTCAAAAAAACGCTACAAGCGGCCACAAAAAAAAAGCTAGGAGTCGTCGTAAAAAACAACTGAAGCGCGCGACAGCTTGTGGCCGGAGATGTTTGAAGCGGCGTACTTTTGAGGCCTGTGTGCAAGGAGGCATAGAGTTAGAGAAGTCATTTAATGAATTCCCAACTCAACAAAAAGTACCCATTTATCAGTACTTATTTTGAAATCAATAAAACCATTAAACTGTTTACAAAATTAACTCCCTAGGTCACCCCTATATACCTCAAAGTTCCATCTAAATGCCAACTGATAATTAGGCCGAACATGCATTAGGAAGTTCGTGATTATCTTCAAATCTTTGGGACAACTATTCAATCTGTTGCCGAAGGGCTCGCCTAACAACTTAAATTATATTATCGGTAATCTCTTCTACTTGATAGCCTACTAAGACCGTGTAACTGTAAACCCGGTAATAATTATTATGTTAATGGGCAAGCATCTATAAAATACGAGACTATTATGGTCGAATTCAAGGCTTGGAAGAGCAATTTGTATTACAAGTTTAGGCGTTGCTATCACAATTTGTTGGTTTTTATTAACATTATAGCTCTCTTGACAAAAATTAATAATTAGATTTATGTTTTTTTATTTTTTTATTTTACATAAAATTGGTGAGGGCCGCGGGAATTAGATGGATACGAGTCGCAGAGGACTGGTCGTTATGGGACACTTGGGGGAGGCCTATGTCCAACAGTAGACGTCTTTTTGTTGAAATGATAATGATGTTGATTATGTACACAAAACATAACGTAGTACAAAGTAATTTAACATTCATGTATAAAGGCGATCGCCGCCGCCGCCGGGATTCCGATCTCGACTTCCGCCCACCGTAGACGCGAGCTTGCGTACGGCATGCCATGGGTAGCTCGAGAGCTCAATATGTAACAGTAACAGCAGGGGCCCAGCTGGGTCGAAGCCTAGCGGGCCAGGGATATCTGAAGAGGAGCTCGAGCCCCGGTATGAAGGCTAGAAAGAAGGGGGGGCTTTTAGTCAGTAAGAGTCTGACACTATCTCCCGCTCCACCCAAGAGCAGGTTTTGTCATTGGATGATTTTTCCCGCCGAAAAAAAAAAATATAATTTTATATAATATATATAATATATCAGTTCACCTTTATACCTTTTATATATATAATATAAAATGTATAAAGGTGAACTTAATTCAACAATGACATTTCTCCCAACAAACCTTTGAATGTCAGAGAAACATGACACGTACAGTGCGTTTCACTTAAGAAGTTACATTGCTGTCATATTGGTAGTATTGAAAATAATGTTGCCAAATTTTTAGCAATTAAATTACTTGATATGAGGGAGATTAACTGATACTTCGTTACTTTAACAATTGCCTTTTTTTATTGTTACTATTTTTGTATAAAGTATAGGGCGCTGGGCTCCATTCCGATTGTCTTACAATTCTTTCAAATAAAAAAAACGCCACGCCACAGTATCGTTCCTCTCTATTAACAACTTCCTTTGAGACCTACTTTTTAAAAATAAAATCCCATTCCTCTCATAATTTTCCAAAAAGTGTTGCAGCTACCGTTAAAATCGATTTCGTTTCACATTTCGGGGAACAATTTTGGTAGAGTAGGCAACTCTTTCCTTTTTTCCCTTCTTTTTGTGTAGACAGACAGGGGAGCCAACATTACGCCGATGTAACTTCTTAAGTGAAATGCACTGTACCATCTTTGATAACAAATTATTTGAAAATGCACAGTATATAAAACCCGAAATCCGTTCAAAAACCACCTTAGGGTTTCTAAGTCCAACCATATAAATAAAATGAGAAGCAAACAAAAAAAAATGAACTGAACGGTTAAAAAAATATCGAAAACTGAGAATAACGAAAATTTTCAACTGAATTATGTATTCGGGACTTGTATCGTGAGGACTCATGAATAACGAGTTTCGTTATTTCAAGGAACGTTAACGTAACGAGACGAGCGTGTTTTTTTAATCTTCCGTTTATTAAGCCGAAGGCTGTATCGCTTTCGGCCTGTGCCGATACGAAGGTTTTTACCTTCACAACTTTTGTTTTTACGAATAAGAAGGTAATTTAAAATGTTGTTTTTTTGTTTCATTATGTAGGTTCTATTTCATTGAAATGTTAGCTAAGACAATATAATTTATCTTTGTTTTGCGATAAGAATTTTATTTTCGTAAAACCATTATTGAGGTCACGTTGGTCGAGGTGGAGTGAAGACGCAGCGATGGAAGGCCCCCAACAAGGTGGACCAATGACCTGGTCAGGGTCGCGGGATTCCGATGGATGCGTGACGCACAGGGCCGGTCGTTGTAGCGACGCTTGGGGGAGGCCTATGTCCAGCAGTGGACGGCTTTCGGCTGATATGATGATGATGATGAAAATAATTGAGTTTTTATTTTATGTTAGCCGTTTATCTTGGATACCCTCATGCGAAAAACTAACTCCCCTAACTGTGAGGTGTGTGGGTAAAAGGATGATGTACAGCAAATGTTGGTGAAATGTGACCGATACAAAGACAAAAGAAACATTCTTTTAAAGATATTGAAATGGTCCGCAATGCATATAATAATAATATTCCACAACTATCACGCAAAGCCGTTTAGTCTCAAGCTAAGCAGAGCTTGTGTTCTGAATACTAGACAACCGATAAACATACTTACATATTTCTAAATACATACACATACATAGATAAATTACATCCAGACACAGAACAAATGATCATGCTCATCACACAAGCATTTGTCCTGGGTGGGAACCCACGACCTCCGGCATAGCAGTCAGGGTCACTAACCACTAGACCAACAGGTCAGTCGCCATATAGAGCGTTTAATGGCCTGTTAGTGAAACCCAATTGTAGTGAAGAAAAAGTTTTATTTGTGATTGACATTGTCGTACTATTGTACCAAACCCGCCCCCGGGTGACCCAAAAAAAACTTGAAAAAAATAAAATAAAAAAATCTTGGATACCACCTTTTTTTTGACGGTGGGAAGTCACCTCGTAAACTAGTGTGCCTCACCATTTGAATAGCATTATATACTGTGTACCATTCGATGGGATCGTAGTCAAGCACTGCACTGGTTTATATTACTTACTATATACAAATATATATAGGTATAACTAGCGGCCTGTCCCGGCTTCGCTCGGGCAATAAATATAGCCTATGTTACTCAAGGTGAATGTAGCTTTTTTAATGGTGAAAGAATTTTTTAAATCGGCACTGCAGTTTTTGAGTTTATTCATTACAAACATACACACAAAAATATAAATTTTATCTCTTTATTCATCATCATCATCATCATTTCAGCCGACAGACGTCCTCGGTTGGATATAGGCCTCCCCCAAGTGTCGCCACAATGGTCAATCCTGTGCGTCTCGCATCCATCGGATTCCCGCAACCTTCACCAGGTCATCGGTCCACTTATAATATTAGTGTTGATTAATTCATTTAACCCTTCAGATACCGTCAATTAGAGACACAATAGTAAGACAATAGATGCGCGGCCACCGGTGGTCGCTTGGGGATTCATGAATTAATATAAAAATAGACAAATGCTTTTTGCAATACCTACTAAACTTAAACGAACAGCCATAGCCATCATATACCCATTCAAAACTGCACATACTCAAAACAAACAACTCATAATAATTTATGAGAAGTAAAATTCAAATGTTATATTTAACCGGACCACAGTATTAGGCAGCCTTACCGAGCCATTTGTGCAAAGTATGTGAGCCCATTAAGAGAACAAATGTGTGCAGCTAACGGTGCTTGCGTTAATTTTGATATTAGGTTCGCTAACTTGCATATTTTAAGTTATAATCTTTTTAAATTGTTGTGGTGGCTTTAAGATGAAATATAGAAAATATTTTTTCACTTTTTGAACTTTAGAAGTAGTCAACCACTGCGATAAATTATGCTATAAGGTTTTTTTTTTTACGGTGGGCCAAAATCATCTTATGACAACCCCTGTCCTTGGGTGGAGCGGGAGATAGTGTCAGACTCTTACTGACTAAAAACCCACCCCGTTCCTTCTAGCTTTCAAACCAGGGCACGAGCTCCCTTTCGGATAACTCTGGCCCCGGTAGTCTTCGACCCAGCTGGGCCTCTACTGTTGCTGACAACTCCTTGAGGCGCGTGGGAACAGTGGGCGCCGTTGACGTCTAGGGTTCAGTCCGGACGGTTACCGGACGATCGGACAGCGAGCTACCCATGGCTCGCCGCTATGAGGTCATTGAGCTATTAATCCAAATATATAAAAGGGAAACCTACTGATTAATCACCAAATCTCAGAAACTAACACCTACAAAGTTAAAATGTGGAAGTTAGGTTCCTTATAGGGTGTGACAAAGAACGGATTATACGAAACTTTATCTCTAAGGGGGTAAAACAGGAGTTGGAAGTTTGTATGGAGAAATCTACGTTCTCGCGGGCGAAGCCGCTGGCAGAAGCTAGTTGAATACAAAAAAATATGTCAAGAACATAATTCGTATTTTGGAAAAAGACATAGATTTTTAAGTATCCTACAATTAAAGAAAATATTTATTGACTAGCTGCTCCCAGCGGCTTCGCCCGCGTGATAGTAGAAAATTATCCCAAGGGAACATACTTCCGGGATAAAAAGTATTCTATGTCCTATTCCAGGAAATGGTCTATCCGTGTACCAAGTTTCATCAAAATTGGTTTTGCCATTTAGGCGTGAAGACGTAACAAACAAACAAACTCACTTTCGCTTTTATAATATTAGTAAGGAAGTAAGGATTTAAAAGATAGTTAAAGTTTCTTACATTTTCTTCTCTTTAGAGATTTAAGACTTTGGAACATGATACTACTTCATATTTTTGTGATTGACTGATCTTGAATTGACGATTTGAAAGCCTGTTATTTATTTATTTAATGGGGTGAGTTTTTGAACCAAGTGTCACCATAACAACCGCTCCTGTGCATCTCAGATCCATCAGATTCCTACAACCCTCACCAAGTCAGCAGCATTGAAAATAATCAAAACAACAAAATATAACAAACAAAGTGCATGACGAAATTAACGAACAAAATTAAACATCAAACGAAACCCCACACTAAGGCTTACAAAAAACTAAGTTTTACAATTGTAGCAAAGCGTAGGCGCCTACGGTGCTACGTGGTTACGGCGTAGCAGTCGTTTGTTATGCGAAACACGAACTCAATAACTCAAGTCTAAATGTGGAAGGAGAGAAGGATATATTAAAAGAGCGTTGTGCAATTAACATTGCAATTTGCTATAATGCCCGGCACTAAAATAAACAGAACTATGCAACTGGATACTATAAAGCGTGCATATCTTAGTTTAAAATCTTTTAAATGCCGCTTGGAATTTTAATTTAAAGACTCTGCTTTTTTGAAGATTTTTTTTCTTATTAAAATTAAAATAAATGTATTGAAAATGTATTGTTGTGTTTGTGTGTGTTGTATTGTATTGAAATACCGCGCACTAGCTTCTGACGTTTTATAAGTGCCCATGTAGGCCTATGTGAAATAAAAACTTTTGTCTTCGACTTTGATTGAGATCGTAGAATAGAATAAAGTAGAATAAACTTTATTGTTCACCAAAAATAGCAACAATTTCACAAAAACTCGTAACATGTGGTATTATGTACAAGTTTTGTTGGTTCTTCCATCAGTAAAGAACATTTTGAGAATACAATCATTGTGCGTAAGTAATGGCATTCCTTGCCAGGGTCTGTGTTACCTGATAGCGAATACCTGGGGATCTTTAAGTCAAGAGTGAATAAGTTACCTCTAGATAAGCGAACCTCATCATCGACAGCATCACTTACCATCAGGTGAGATAGTGGTCAAGCGCGAGTCTTAAAACAGTAAAAAAGTGCCTTAGAAGATTTAGAACTGGGACCTTATAAATAAAAGAGATAAATATTAATTCCAGTATTAACCCTTCAGATACCGTCAATTAGAGACACAATAGTAAGACAATAGATGCGCGGCCACCGGTGGTCGCTTGGGGATTCATGAATTAAAGAAGGAAGATTATCAAAAAAGATTAAGATGGTTGTAATGTAAAACAGTCATTTGATAGGAATAATAAATCCTACAGTTAAACCTAAGCCTTTACTTTATCTCCGGGCCTTTTTTTAAAAAAAAAAGGCGAATAGTCATAAATACACTTTTCTCGCTTTTGCTGTAATGTAAGGGCATGACAGACTTTTACTAGACTGGCCTGTTGGTCTAGTTTTTAGTGGTCCTAACTGCTATGTCGGAGGTCGTGCGTTCGATTCCCACCCAGGACAAATGTTTATGTGATGAGCATGATCATTTGTTCTGTGTCTGGGTGTAATTCATCTATAATATGTATGTATTTAGAAATATATAACTATGTTTATCAGTTGTCTAGTAGCCATAACACAAGCTCTGCTAGACGGACTAGACGGCGTTGTGTGATAATTGTGGAATATTATTATTATTATTAAATGAAACCTTTTGTTTCCTAGGTGTTCCATGGTTACGGTAACTCCTTCGAACATTTTCGCAGCCCTAACAGATTGTCCAGCAATAGGTAGCTTTTTTTTTTAGTGATGGGAAAATCATCTTTGGAGGTATGCGGTACAGGGAGTAAAGTCCCGCAAACCTCCGTTGAAAAGGGAGGATCGTCCGACCAGATAGATGTTATAGTCTGGTGGACGACTGCCCGATAGTTGATGTCGGGCTGTCGTATATGTTCAAATCGTGCGGACAACTTTGATTATGATAGATTAATAATCATTAATATAATTCAATAATTTATATAAATGTTATAATGTTACTAAGTAAACGTTAAATAAATATCCAGTTCTTGCAGTATCTACCGACAGTGACGTCATTCTAATTAGAGATAAGTCTAACTAGAATGTAAGTACTGTTAGTCAAAAATTATGTCATATATTTACTAAAGTAAATAGATATATTTAACCTCAGTTTAGGAACATCTAAATAACGTTGAACTCAAAAATTAAATTTCAATTTGAGGCTTCACAAGCTCATCAAATTTGCACGCAACAGTGAATTGTAGTCTTTCTCGTTAGATGGAAATTTGAATTGAATTTGATAGCGTTAATTAAAATAAGATTTAGGATTAATCTGATATCAATTTTACAGAGTAATAACTAAAGTTGAAATCAGGATTAGCAGCAAGTTGCAGCAAGCAGTGGCCACAATGTTATTGAAAAAATTGGAAACTAAAATAGACGTATATAAACCCATATTTCTGGTTTTGATTCTTCGTTCTTGACACCGATTTTCAGAATTAAAGTTAATTTGCAATTCTTTGATTGTTTTTCATATCGGTTCTGCTTTATTGTTAAAAAAAGTTCATACCCATAATTATATTTTTTTTAATTATTATTGGTACGGTTGCGTTTGACCGCAATCTCACCTGATGGTAAGCAATGATGTAGTTGACGAGTTATAGGTACTCATAAAAGATGACATGTTATTATTTCACATTATGTCACAAAAAAAAACATAATATGAGAAAATATACGAGTTTTGTTGACGATTAATGAACAACGGCGAATGGACCTCATCAAATGTGTGACACATTGTAGCGTTAATTACAACTTCCAAGCCTTTGGCGGCTTAAAAGTTGTAATTGCTGTAAGCAGAGCTACATGTCGATGCGACATCGCGAGAGTGGCGGTGGCGGAAGACTCGACTGAGGCATGACCACGATCACTGTCAAGAGGGCACGATTAAGAAGATCGTTAACGGATACGGTTTTAAATGTAAACATTTATTAACAACATCAATTTTAGTAGGTTTAATATGCGAAACCTGAAACACCTGTCTAGTATTATTATTAAAGAATGTATGTACAAAATTTCATAACTGTACCATGAAAAAACACCAGGTGTCCGCAAAAATACGTGGTTACCGGGCCATCCGGATGACTGAGGAGTTGTTTCGCTCCCGCACCCAGCCAGCGCACAGCTGGCACCTAATGCCCGATATGACCTGTGTTGCACTTAGTGGCGCTGGTGTCCAACATGTGACTTTTTTAAATAATTTTGGGAAAACGTATAACATGGTGTAGAAATTATTGTTCTAATTATTATTCTAAACGAACTATATTCAGGTTTCGAATATACCCACTAAAAATAATTGTATATTAAAGTATGTGGACTGAAAACAGTAACAAACAAGAACAAGACCTTGAAAACTAACCAACGCTGCCTCTATATACAAATTATTTGCACCCGACGCTGCCAAACCGCGGCCTCGCATATATTCTATATTTGTATAACAGCGCAATTCATTTACCAGTTAGTTATACGAAGCAGGTTTACTTTCACACTATTAACATATAGTATCACGATATTAAACTAAAATTTAAGAACATTTCATTACGAATATTATGTTCTAGAAAATTCTAGCTCACTAGTATAACATAACTACTTTGATCCTGACACCTGGACGATTTTATGTTTGTCACGATTTTAGAAATGAATATAACATTTTTAGTAGTCTAAAGTGATTGTTATTTGAGGTGGTTTTAAACGTTATATTTATTTTAATTATTTGAGAAAAGGTCACTGACATTACCCGAAGAATCGCTAAACTTAACTTGCAGTGGGCAGGGCACATTGCTCGTTGAACAGATGGTTGATGGGGCCGGAAGGTTCTTGGGTGGCGACAAGAATCACTGACCTGCCCCCCTAGCCAAGTTACAACCGTTTCGCTTGCGTCGAACGCTTCGGTTAACTTTGCCAATTCTTTTGTTTTGACCACGTGACCGAGCGTTGAGATGAGGTCATTCCCGTACATTTGCAGCTTTCTACTAGCGTTAACTATTGCAGATTAGCAACTTGGTTAGGGGTGCTGGTGAGAATCACAGGATTACGATAGATGTGAGATGTACACAACCGTTTGTTATGCCGTCACATGGGGATAACCTATATCCAACACACACACACTCACAAATTTTCACCATCGTTAGTGTGATTGCATGAAGTCTGTTTTTTTTTTGGCTATGAGCAAAAATCATCCAGATGACCTTTGGTCGGAACGGGAGAAAGTCTTTTTTTTATCAGACTTTTACTGACAAAAAAACCCACTCCGTTCCCTTTCATACCGGGACCGAGCCTTCCTTTCAGAAATAGACCCTTGGCCCCAGTAGACTGTGATTGCATGACGTGGTAATTATTACTTACGTGAAAAGTCGTAACTGATATAACTGTTATTATTTACTACACTAACAAGCTAAAAGTTATTACCCTCAATAGTAATTTCTTATTATTATTTTTTATTATTCATTTCACCATTTACAATTTTTTAAGTAGTGTACGTTTACAGAAAATGTTGCGTTGCTATAAAGTTGTAGCATTAAAAACTATAGCGTGTTTGCAGTTTTCAGAACTGAGTAATAAAATGGGTGACAATGATAAAATATAGAGTGAATTTCAAAATGTTGATAAATAAAATACTTTCTACTTTTTTCAATTACAAAAATAAATGATCAGCAAGAACTGTGTTCGGTTAAATGGTTTTTAAAATACATCAACGACACCTGCAAGTATTTTATAGGGTCATTATATTGTCATTATACATTTTTATTGTTAGGCTCGCGTTTGACCACCATCTCGACGATGGAGCACGCTTGCCTATTCACTCTTGACTTAAAGACCCCCAAGTTGTAGCAAAAGAGTAAAACGGGACCCTATTTCTAAGACTCCGCTATTCGTCCGTCTGTCAGTATGTCTGTCACCAGCCTGTATCTCATGAACTGCGATAGTCAGACAGTCGAAATTTTCACAGATGATGTATTTCTGTTGCCACTACAAAAACAAACACTAATAAACGGAATAAAATAAATATTTAAGGCGACTAGCACTTGACCGGTTTTTTTAATACTTTCAACTTTTTTTTCAATCACTTAATTCATGAATCCCCAAGCGACCACCGGTGGCCGCGCATCTATTGTCTTACTATTGTGTCTCTAATTGACGGTATCTGAAGGGTTAAACTTCCATTCTTTTTCTTGCAGTAGTTAAACACGTATCCACATAGAACGCAAATTGGTAAAATTTTATGATATATTCGCACAATCACCGCATCGTTATTACAACATTTACGACGCTCCCCTTCTGTCATAAATATGAGAGGGAATGAGTTATATGCAGTAAAACCCCGCAGTCAAAACACAAAGACTTGGGCAAGGTCGAATTGGGCAAGGCTAATAATTACAGCCTACTAGCCTTTTAACAAGTACCGTAGAGTGGGCTATAAGTGTAAAATAACTGGGGTTTACTGTCGATATTGTGACATCCTTACCCTTACACTAATATTATAAAGAGGGAAATTTTTTAAATTTTTGTGTTATCATCATCATCATTTCAGCCGACAGACGTCCACTGTTGGACATAGGCCTCCCCTAAGTGTCGCCACAATGATCGATCCTGTGCATCTCGCATCCATCGGATTCCCGTAACCTTCACCAGATCATCGGTCCACCTTGTAGGAGGCCTTCCGACGCTGCGTCTTCCAGTACGAGATCGCCACTCCAGAATCTTGAAAACCTTGAACCTTGAGTGTTGAAATTTTTGTGTGTATGTTTGTAATTAATAAACCCAAAAACTAATACGCCGATTTCAAAATTCATTCCCCCATAAGAAAGCTACATTCAAACTGAGTAACATAGTCTGTTGAATGAAACAACATAATTGGAAAATGTTAAATATAAAAGTTTATTGGACTTAGATGCACGTCTGTTACAATGGTGAGAAGAGAATGGAAGAGGAAGTATATCACTCTTCCATAGATAAATAAAAATAAAAACATGCTATGCTAATTACAACTAGTATACATAACAGATATTTTCATCTGCCTTTAATGCCTTTTTTATTAATCTAATTAGTGTTCTTAATATTTATGTTCTGTACTGAACATAAGCTATATTTATTGTCCGTGCAAAGCCAGCCGAGTAGATTACGAGCCGTTAGTATATTACAAAACAAAGCCTTCAACCATGTCTATCAGTCTATCTATCCATGATAAACTCAAAAACTAATGAACGGATTTTCATGCGGTTTTCATCTATAGATAAAATTATTTATGATGAAGATTCAAGTGTATGTTACAAGCATATTATAGAACAGATTTAAAGCCAATTATTTCATCTTACACGATCTTCTCCATAGAGATCTACGCTTTGGAACGGCAATTTAGCTTCACTTTTCTTGGACTGACTGACATTTGACTATTCAAAAGTGCCTGCAAATGGTCTATTTAAAATAAATGCTTTGATTTTGAAACAGGCATTTCCTAGAACCAAAAATTCAAAGACATGCAACGTCCACCCGCACTAGGCCCGCGTGGTGGATAACGGCCCATTCCCTCTGGTAGACAGGAGGCCTGAGTCCAACAGTGGGAACATTAAAAGACTGACTATGCTATGCTAACCTTCAAAATAAACTCACACATCATAGCCACGTCAAATTGAGTACCTAACAGATCTATCGATCCAGCCATAGTTGCGCTACGAGCCTCTACGTCGACAATATAAATATGTTAGGAACGGCAAAATATACGACTAGTACAAATTCCACTTGTAGATGTAGGGTGAGGTCGCACCGCTAGCGAGTTTTCCGCTGATCTGTTTGCTTTATACTGTTGAGTTCTTTGAGTATGTGCCATAATGAGAAAAAACACTTAATATTATAAAAGCGAAAGTGAGTTTGTTTGTTTCTTTGTTACGTCTTCACGCCTAAATGGCAAAACCGATTTTGATGAAACTTGGTACACGGATAGACCGTGTCCTGGAATAGGACGTAGGATACTTTTTATCCCGGAAATATGTTCCCTTGGGATAATTTTCTGCTATTACGCGGGCGAAGCCGCTGGGAGTAGCTAGTATTATAATAAAATTGTGTGTAATTTGTTGTGTCGCAATCGATTGACTATATCGAAAGTATAATTTTCGATATAATCGATTGCGATTGGTTTCTACATTCATTGGTTATTAGGCGGTACGAAGTTTGCCAGGTCAGCTAGCAGTAAAGTAAATATGACAATAATACATAGCTACTACGAAAAAGAAAGATTGTGACTCTTCTTATTTCATCCTTCTTGAAGTCTATTTTCGTATACGTATTTTAAAATGTTTCCCTAAAAATACAATGTCGCCTGTGTTCCCATGAGAACAATAAAAGACGCCTGCCTATTTCACAGCTTTGACCACACGGTAAAAGCAATAAATATCGCCAGTTCGATCCTAGCACGAGACAAATGTTTGTTCAGCCTACACATATTTGTTCTGTCTGGCTATATAGGCATTATTTAACGGAACGGCAGGTGATATTACTGTTCGCAAGCCGGGAGCATGAAAGAGCAATAGGCTACTGCGCTACCTGGCGCGGTTTCGATTCCCGCGCAGAATAAAGGTTGGCCTATAGGTAGGGTCTGATTGTTTTGTGCATGTAAGGCGAAATATTTGAACGCAAACTAAGATACGGGATTTTTTATGTAGCATTGCTTACGTAGTATCTTACGCGAGAGATCTGATCGCGAATAGGTTATTTTTAGGCAAGCGTGCTCCGTCGTCGACCGCATCATCGCTTACTATCAGATGGGATAGCGGTCAAACGCGATCCATAATTAATAATAAAAAAACTCGTAAAAAAAACTATTTATTCAAGTCAAATATACCCATTTTCATCGACACTAATATAAAATACACAGGTAAAGTTTGTTTTTTTTTTTGTTTGTTTTTAGGAGGTTATCTCTGAAAGTACCGGTCCGATTGTGAAACTTTTTTCACCGATAGAAAGCTGCTTCATTCCTGAATGGCATAGGCTATAATTATTTTATGTATACGGCCGCCGAAGCCACGGGCAAAAGCCAGTACAAAATATGACAACGCAAACAATAGAATAAAATACACTGAACTCGCTACTCTTACTATGAGGCCACTTCCTAGCTACGGTAGCGTGCTCCCCAGCAATATACCGTGGGGTCATGCTTATCCACTGCATCTCTTCCGCGACAGAAAGCGAGGCACTGTTTACTAACAAAACTTTGTACTCGTAAACCTTATTGTTAGTGGTGAAACTTCTGATGGCGTTGGGCGCTTTTCCTACTAATAGCATAATTTATTGTTTTGTTGATGATTATGTTGCCTATTACCGCATACTACTACTAACTTTTGCTGAAAATAAAATATACCCTACGGAAACAAAAAATATTCTATGTGCGGTCTGCTCGTGTGTCAAATATCATCTAAATCTGTTCAGCCATTTGAGTGTGAACGAGTAACAAACGTAGGTACACCGTACATGTATATCTATAGAAGACGTTTGTATTAAGTCTTTATGATATTGGTGTGAATAATTGGTGATTTTATGGGGCAGTGCACAATATATAGGTAATTATGTCAGATGTTAGCAATATTCGATTTAAAAATGGGATTCAAATTGGTTATATACACATAGTAAGGCGTATTGAAAAAAAACATTTAGGTATGTAACCAATATGAAAAAAAAAATATCTATACCCATACCTTGTTTGTATCTATTCCTATACCTATAACTTCCCCCACTCTAGTGGTGTGGGAGGCAGTGTCAGATTCTTATCTTGCTGACTAAAACCTACCTTTGTTCCTTCATTTCCTTTTTACGTTCCAGGGCCGCGTTAATAGATAGTAAAAAAAAAAGACAAGGATATATTTTTTAACCAACTTTAAAAAGGAAGGGGTTTTAATGTCTATCTATATCTCTATTGTTAGATTGCAATTGTTTTGCCTTTGATGACTACTATAAAGAAGTATAAAAATATAAAAATATTTTTCGCCGACCCCCTATATAAAGGAATTAATGCAAGAGATTGGTGATGACGACGTGTTTACGAGAAAATGGCAATAACCGCACACCGCGCTAAAACGCACCAAGTATAGTGCTAAATAAGATTTATTTAGATCTGTTTGTATCGTGGTTAGTCTTTGTACTGAAGGCTGTAATCCGCTTTAGTTAAACTGGCTGTGCAGCATTGGGTAGCGATCACGACTGACCGTGTCTTAGCATTTACAGTGAATTTTAGATTTGAGGTTAAGCTATTGGAGTTAAAGCGAAAGAGGAGATTTAGAATTTTCGCAGATTTTGGGTTACTTTGATATCTTCTGTTTTCGACAAAATAGTTACAACTATAACCTATAACAATTGTATGTTTAAGTATAAGGCTCAAATATGTAATTTTTTATCTTGGTGTACAATAAATTATATATAAATAAATAAATAACCTAGTGGTCTTTAAGTCAAAAGTGAATAGATTTCTAATAGGCAAGCGTGTTCCATCGTCGGCCACATCATCGCTTACCATCAGGTGAGATAGTGGTCAAACGTAAGCCTAACCCCCACTGGGCCCACGTGGTGAATTAAAACCCTTTCCCTCTCCTAAAGAGGAGGTTTGAGTCCCAGCAGTGGGAACATTATAAAGCTGAGTATGCTATGCATTCTATCACGCATAAATATTGATAAAATCATCATCATCATCATTTCAACCGAAAGCCGTTCGCTATTGGACATAGGCCTCCCCCAAGTGTCACCACAATGAACGGTCGAAAGGTCCATACAATCATCAAATAAAATAAATAAATTAAAACTGATAAGTGATATTATTTTAAAACAAAAAATATGAGTAAAACGCTTTGTTAGCATAGTTTCTAAGTTAGATCACTATACTTCATACTAATCTACATTATATTTAATAAATATTATAACGAGGAAAAATTTATATTTTTGTGTGTATGTTTGTAATGAACAAACTCAAAACCTACCGTGCCGATTTAAGAAATTTTTTCACCATTGGAAAGCTACATTCACCCTGAGTAACATAGGCTATATTTATTGCCCGTGCGAAACCGGGACGGACCGCTTGTATTTAATATTTTAAAGAAGTAAAGTTTACTTTTTGTTGTTAGAGTTAATCTCTGAAAGTACAGGTCCGATTAGGATTTTTTTTTAACCAATAGAAAGCTGCTTTATTCCTGAGTAACATTGGCTATATTTTATGTATGCGGACGACGCCGTGGGCAAAAGCTAGTAATATTCTAAAGGCGATCGTATAAGATAACAAATAGGCAATGCTTGATTTATGAAAGAACTAATTCCATACGAGCAAAGCCAGCGACAGAAGCTAATAAAATACAAAGAAAGTAACAAATCACGGTTTAAGATTTTACAATAATGACTCGGCTTTATAGTGAAACAAACTTAAATTGAAAGAAATCGCTGACGAGTTGAAAACACAGAACTTTGAAGGTGATTACAAAATTATTTATTCTATTAGAAAATATAGCCTATGTCACTTACGAATAAAACAGCTTTTTATCAGAGTGAAAGAATTTTAGCAATCGGGCCAATACCACAAAATATATAGGTACAGAAGTCAATCTACACTTCATAAAGCGTGCTCGGGCAACACACACATAGACACCGCTGACGGACACGATATCTTTGAGCGTCTTGGCCCGCTCGTCGAACAGTTCCGGCTCAAACGCTCATTAATGTGCGTCCACTGAGCATAGGTATAAAAAGTGAAGTACATACATGAGATCGTCTTCTGTACCTATCTATGTTGTGCCAATACTTTCAGATTACTTTGATTTTACAAGCTTTTATTTAGTTTCACCTGACCCGATGTTTGTCTGTAATCAATTCTTGCAAATTAAATTTGATATATTTTTCGGTTACCGTTTGAGCTAAAATTTTGCATACATATGTAAATCACATGACAATGCAAAATTATTATACCATGAAGCTGATCTGATAATGGAACCGGAAGGTGGCTATAAAAACTTGGTAGGTAAATGACACAAATCCATCTAGTTTGGGCTCGTATGATTACGATTAAAAAATAGTTAAGCTATTCCAAATATAAACCAAAAAATAAACCGATCAAATATCTACCTACCGTAAAACAAATAAATACTCGTACTTAATCCAACGACGAAATAATCCCAAATGCTCTTCAAAATTAAACCTGCATATTTTCCTATCTGAAACTTGTTTTCGAATCGCAAAAGTAGTTATACCGTAGTTCGCTACGTGCCGATGTCGCCAAGTATCATGTTTCTCGGAGAGCACATTAATAATTCAGCAGGCAGACCCGGGGCGCATACAGCGTCCTCCCTTCTCTATTAAGATTCGTTTTCACGCGAAGCGACATTGCAAAGTTTATCTTAGTTTAAAAATGGCGATTTGTAAGGAGGATATAATTCAGCTGCTGTGTCTTACTGTTTCGTAATAAACTGACTTGGTACCTTGGAGAGCAGTGGTGGCCGAGTGGTAACGGCCACGACCTACGAGTTGTAGGTCGCGGGCTCAAACCCAGCCAGGCACATTACTTTCTGTAATTTATTTCATTACCTCTGCTCTCAAAACGGTGAAGGAAAACATCAGGAGGAAACCGGCATGTCCAGAACCAAAAATTCGAAGACATATGACATCCATCAACCCGCACTGGGCTCGCGTGGTAGATTACAACCCATTGCCTCTCCTAGAAAAGAGGCCTGAGTCCCAACATTGGGAACATTATATAATATGTTACGCAAAAAATAGAAGTATGTATCTGTCTGTTTGCCAGAAAAATTGTTTTGTAAACATATAAACAAACCAACAGCAGATACCTATTCCATTTGATCTCAACATTTCACCAGTCAAAACACAACATCTCAAAGAGAACGCCAAACAGATCTTTCCTTTAAAATTCAATACAAAGACGCGAGCACTGGACTGCAGCAAGAAAATCAATAGCAGCCCCCAGCGCCCGTCATACCCGCCACTCACAAAATCTAAAGCAAAGTTACTGCAAGATTTATTCGGCACATTCACTACAAACCTATCTCGTCTGAACGTGGCTTTACTCTAAAATATATAGGAAAAGTGTTCGCCTTAAGACGCGGTAAATTCTTGTCTATCGGGACTGTTCACTTTATGGGGGAGGCGCTAGTGTTGTGCGGAAATTTTAATTTCCTTTCTTTTTATTTTTCAGTTTGTAGGTAATTAAGAAGGTGTTTTTTTGTATAATCGTTATCATAATTGTTAGGCTCGTTTGTATCCACAGTATCACCTGTTAGTAAGCAATGATGTGGTCGATGTTAAAGTATAGTTCTCAATATTTTTTGTGAATTTGGCCACCATGTATTGGTAACGCATTGGCATTGCCTGACGTCTAGTGGTGCGATGATAAAATGGGCTTGGGAAAATAAAACTAGACAATACCGACGCGTAGTTTCCGAAAACAATAGTACCTACATCGATAATATAGCAACTCGATGTCGCTGCCCAAGACTTACGTTAGAGCTTGTACTCAATCAGTGTATCATGATCCTCTTGGTTCGTTTTGTTCAATTAACTTCTTTTTATTAAAGGGTATTTAACTTTTAATATTTAGGAAACGAACCAATGAAATTATCAACATATAACTCTCTTCAAACTAAATTAATTTTTCTACACTAATATTATTAAGAGGGAATTTTGGTGTGTATGTTTGTAATGAATAACCTCAAAAACTACTGTGCCGATTTCAAAAATTTTTTCACCATTGGAAAGTTACATTTACCCTGAGTAACATAGGCTATATTTATTGCCCTGGCAAAGCCGAGATGGGCCGCTAGTTTCATATAAAATCATGACATTTGACACCATTTCTTCTAACCTTTTCCAAACTAGCTTGGGGTTGGCTTCCAATGAAACCGGATGCCACTGAATACCTGTGTTTCTTATGGAGCAATTATCTGACCTCTACATCCCAGTTACTGGGTAACACGATATTCGTTAGGTAGACTGATTGTCAGACTTTCAGGCGTCTGATTACCAGTTTTTTTTTCGGTGGGAAAATCATCTAATGACATCCCAACTAATCCTAGCCCCAGTAGGCTTCGACCCAGCTGGGCCTCTGGCGTCTTAGTACCAGTAATTTTTTTTGAATTATTATTATTAATGCACTCACGTAACTACTACCACGCCAGATGGTAAGCGATGATGTGGTCGACGATGGAGCACGCTTGCCTAGAAGTAACATATTTGTGCCAAAACCTTTTTTTTTTATTTATCATAATATACATGATATACATCCCGATGGATGCGGGACGCACCGGATCGATCATTGTGGTGACACTTGGGGGAGGCCTATGTCCAACAGTGGACTTCTGTCGGCTGAAATGATGATGATGATAATATACATATGTTTATTGCTGGTTTTGTCACACCAATGACAGCCCCATTTCTTGTCCATGTAATTACTATCCATCCCAGGTGGTCTGGATCGCGGAATGCGAAAAGGCCACCCGTTGTATATCAATGTGTTTTAATTTTAGTTCCCTTTTGTATGTGTAATGGTGTATAAATAAATAACAATATATTTGCTTCCAAGACAAATAGCCGTCGTTCATCACTACTACCACCTAAATCAGATCGAAACTGTGCAAAATATTAAAAAAAAATGAATTTGTAGCCTATCTTGGCGCTTTTGCTTTACATGTCGGATCGACAAGCTATAAATACTAATATCTACGCTATGCATACTAAAGTACATGCTATCGGTACCGATAAATTTTATGTAGGAGACACGTAGTATATTATCGAAAGCTTGTAATATATTTATAGTTTTTGGTTTGTATGGAATTGGTGGTTAGTTTTGACACTGATGTTGGTCGCCGCCGTCGCCGGGATTCCGATCCCGATTTCCGGCCACCGTAGACGCGGGCTCGCGGACGGCGAGCCATGGGTAGCTCGCTGTCCGACCGTCCGGTAATGGACCGAGTCCAAGACGTCGACGGCGCACACTGTTCCCGCGCGCCTCAAGGAGTTGTCAGCAGCAGGAGGGGCCCAGCTGGGTCGAAGCTGAAGAAGAAGGGTTGTCCGAAAGGGAGCTCGTGCCCCGGTATGAAGGCTAGAAGGAACGGCGCGGGGTTTTTAGTCAGTAAGAGTCTGACACTGTCTCCCGCTCCACCCAAGAGCGGGTTTCGTCAAAGATGATTTTCCCCATCGACAAAAAAAAAAAACACTGATGTTGGTCACTCTGCAAAACTTGACAAAATGTTATATGTAATATTTCTTTCAACTAATTCCATAAATTTTATGTAAAAAACGGTTTAAATGTTTATTAATCAATAACACTTAAATAATCAAATAAATTTGCTAGGGAACAAGGGTAAACCAAGTAGTTAATATTGTATACAGGGTTATTTGTAAAACACCGGCAACCTTTTAAGACTATTTTACTAACATCATTAACAATATCTTTTTTTCTATGACTTTAAAAAATTTATCATACTTTAGTTCATCAAATTTTCATACCAAAATTTTAATTTTCAATGTTTACATTAAATTCACAATTTAATGTGAACATTCAAAATTTTACGGAGGCTATGCAAAATAAGCTAGTACAGTGGCGAAAAGCAGCGGGATCGGGCAGTGGAGGTGCTTGGTGGGCTTGCGTTGGTAGGTATAGCAAAATACGATCAGCATACGATAGCAGTTCGATCAAAGCTCTTGTCTGGACGGACGCGTTTTCGATTTTTGTGCTTCTAAATTAATTCATCGTTTTTGCAATTAGAACTCTGTTTTTACGCTATACGGTTTTAAGTGCACTGAATCAATATTCATTGTGCAAGTGAGAAGTCGAATTGGTTGTCTCTGTCACATCATGCATCGTAAACTTTCGTGTCAATTCGTGTAGTGAGTGTGGACATTCGTAATACGTGGGAACGGAACATCCATCCTCGCGTCCTGCTCACCGCTTGACGTCACCGCAATTATTTATTCACTGACACCACCATCTTTCCTCAAGTTCTACCTACTTCGTGGATATTGTCTGCAGCAGCATAATGAGTGTCCAGAGATCTCCTCCCTCGGGATCACAGCCAGATCCCTCTAAACTGCGCGATGAGTCCACTGGCGCGACGGGAAGAAGGAGAAAACCGGGCGAATGTAAATGCGATCACTCGAAGGTTTTACTTGAATTTCAAAATAAAATTACAATGACGATCACTTCCACCCTTGAAACTCAAAATCAAAACATGATGGCCACTTTGGAAGCACTGCGTCAGGATATAAATGGGTTTAGGCATGATTTGGAGACGGTGAATGGCAAAATTGATCAGTTGTCCAAAGAACAAACATGCATAATAAAGGATGTAGGCGATTTGAAATCTACAAATACTACTAACAATAGTAAAATACAAACTATATCACAGGATCTTGTTGTGCTTCAGGCGACCGTTACTAACTTATCAGATCAACTACGTATCAAAGAACAGCAGGGAAGAATTAATAACCTTGAAATAGCTGGAATTCCTGTCACAAAAGGTGAAAATTTAATCAATATCGTACATAACATTTCTAAAAAGATTAATTTCCCCATTACAACAACGGACATTGATTATATCCATCGGGTTCGACGATTTAACTCGAACAATCCCAATATAAACGTCGGTGAATCAGCTTCCGATATTACCTCCATTCCGAACATCATTATCAAGTTTACCCAAAAGAAGCGAAAAAACGATATGTTGGCTGCTGTACGTGCGCGAAGAGGTCTGACATCAGCTGATGCCGGATTGGACGGGCCGGCGAAACCCATTTTTATAAATGATCATTTAACTCCACAGAATAAACAATTGTATAAGCAAGCCCGTCTTCTTGCAAAAGAAAAAGATTATAGGTACATATGGTTGTCAGAGTGTAAAATCTTGATACGTAAAAATGATACGTCCAAAATTATATGTGTGTCTAGTGATAGCGATTTAGCTAAAATAAAATGACTATTTACTCATACTCATTATATCTGCATGCTTTGTTTAATACCTACTTGGATATTACTTGTTGTTTTTTATTGTAAAATACTTTGTTTCTCTATTGTTAAGAAGGAATGTACATTCACTTATAATACTCACTACCGACCTACATCAACACCTAAAACCCTTATATGTAATGTTAGTGGAACTTGTTTTTTCATAGCGATCGTAATTATCAAAATTCGGTAACAATAACTTGTCTATTTATTATCAGAACGTGAGGGGATTACGCACTAAATCACACATGTTTCTTGCCGAAGTTTTGCAGAACAATTTTGACGTCATATGTATCACAGAGTCCTGGCTAAATGATAACTTTCACTGTAGCGAATATGTTGATAGCCGATATGAATTATTCCGCTGTGATCGTAATTACCAGGCGACCGGCAACGATCGCGGCGGAGGTGTTATGATGGCCGTGCGTCGCGAGCTTTGTCCGCGGCAGCGCGGCGACATGCATTCTTCGCCGCTGTCGGACGAGGTATGGGTCTCCCTGCCACTGCGCACGAATTCGATGGCAGGCCATAGTAATATCGATGCTAACTACTTACACATTATAGTTACGTATATACCGCATGGTACTAGTCATGAATCATTGCTAGCATCTTTTTACGACAGAGTGAGCGAATTTATTTTAAGTAACCATAACGATAAATTTCTTATACTCGGGGACTTTAATGTAACCCATGCTAATTGGTCTTGCAATAATGACTCAAATTCCATGGACATATACACTAACAATGATAAATTGGCTAACCTCACCGCCGATTTCATGAATTTCTCATCTTTATTACAATACAACAATCAATTTAACCACAATAATAGAATATTAGATTTAATTTTTAGTAATGAATTGTGCCTTATCTCACTGTGCAAACGTCCATTAGTACCACAAGATTTGCATCATAACCCTTTGGAAATTGACTTAAAATTAAACTTCTGTTCCGCACTCAAGTTCCCATCTACAATAAAAAGACAATATTATAAAGCAAACTATGACTCAATTAAGACTGCCCTTGCGTCCGTCGATTGGGAGAATATTTTTTCTAGTATGACCCACGTAGATTCCATGACGGATTACTTTTATAATGTTCTCGAAACTATCGTGGACGAATTTGTGCCAACCTGCAATTTAAGTTCTAGACAAAAATATCCACCCTGGTACACAAAACCACTTATTAAGCTATCCAATGAAAAATGCAAATTTCACCGTAAATGGAAAACGTATGGTAACCTTCACGATTACCACACGTTCTCATTATTGCGTAAGAGATTTAAAAAAATGTCTAAAGATTGTTATCAAAATTTTATTAGATTTTCCGAAGATAATATAAAAAAAGATCCTAATTCATTTTGGTCATTTGTCAAGTCAAAAAAAACATCTAATACCATCCCTGAAAAGATGTTGTACAAGGGTAAAATACTGTCTACTGGTGAGGAGATTTGTGAGGCTTTTAACAATTATTTTAACTCCGTTTTTGTTCCAATTTCATCGCAAGTCCACCCTTGTAGCTACAATTTATCTTCTACTGCAGATATAGGCACAATCAATCTTACTTTTGAACAAGTATTAAATGAATTAAAAAAGGTTAATATTAAAAAAGGTGCTGGATCTGATGACCTGCCCCCAATTTTCATATTCAGGTGCGCTGAGGTTCTTGCAAAGCCAATAACTTTGATATTTCGCATGTCTATTGAAACTGGAGTCTTTCCTAATAAATGGAAAAAGTCAATAATAACCCCTATACCCAAAAACAATAAAAAGGATGTTGTAACCGAATACAGACCGATCTCTAAATTATGTGTTCTTGGTAAAATATTAGAAAAACTGGTAACCTCTCAAATCTCACACGCTGTTCGTAATCACATTTCGCAGCATCAGCACGGCTTCTTTAAACACCGCAGCGTAGATAGTAATATGTTAAATTTTTCAGAATTTCTTGTGGAAGCTATGGACAAGAATCTACAGGTAGATGTTGTGTATACCGACTTTTCGAAAGCGTTTGATAAAATTAATCATGACATGCTTATTGAAAAGCTCTCGAGGGTCGGGGTGCACGGCAGCTTGCTGCGTTGGATTCAATCTTATATAAAAAATCGAAGTCAGGCGGTCTGTGTCAAAGGTTACTTATCTCAATTCCTCCCGGTTCCCTCCGGAGTTCCCCAAGGTTCCCATATAGGACCCTTACTCTTCAACCTTTACATTAATGACATAGGATCTATATTTGACCACAGTAATCACTTACTTTACGCTGATGATACTAAAATATTTAGAGTGGTTAATTCCTTTGAAGACTGCTCTAAATTACAAAGTGATATACTAAAATTGCATAATTACTGTACTACAAATCAACTCTATCTCAACATAGATAAATGTTTCATAATGTCCTTTACGCGGAATACTCGCCCAATTAACTTCGACTACGCCATTAATGGTTTGATTCTTAAAAGAGTTACTACCATTAGGGACCTGGGTATCATTATGGACTCTAAATTAACATTTACCCATCATATAGACCGTATTGTTAGCTCCGCATTTCGCAGCCTAGGATTTATTTTGCGAATCAGTAAACCTTTTAAAAATATTATGACTCTAAAAATTCTTTATTTTTCATTTGTTCGTTCTATTCTAGATTTTTGTAGCCCTGTTTGGAGCCCATGTTTTCATATACATATAAATAGAATAGAAAGAATACAAAAAAAGTTTCTGAAGTCACTCAACTACCGTAATAATACTTATGACGCTGCATATGAAGATTCACTACGTAGGCATAAACTAGTAAGTCTTCGTAACAGACGTGATATGTTTGACATCATTCAACTGTTCAAAATTTTAAATTCATTAACCGATTCTCCTTCCTTACTTAGTAAAATATCACTGAAAGCGCACGCTCGCCTGCCCGTACGCCCCTCACGTACCAAACCACTTTTTGTTCCTCCTCGACTAAATAAAACATACACCCGTAACTCATTTTTATACCGTTCCACTAACAATTATAATAGAGAATTTACAGACGTAGATATTTTTAACATTTCTCTCAATAGTCTGAAACTAAAGTTAAAAAGTCGATACATCACCTAATTAAAACTTTTCCTTTCACCTTACTTAGCCTTTAAATAGGTAATAGAATATGTAAAAAAAATATATATATATACATATATATATATATATTTAAGTATAAATTCAGATGCGTCTTTCCATAATGGAGTGTACTGTGTTCAATTTTTACCTAAATATTACATTGTCGGCACTGTAGGTCTATCATAAGAAAACAATTATGTTAAGAATAAAATTTTTGTATATGACTGTTTGATGCCAAAATAAAAGAAAAAAAAAAAAAAAAAATACAGAGTTGAAATGTAGAACAACGAAATCTTGAAGGTTTGTTTTCGGTAAATGTATTATGTTTTGAAAAAAGTCATAGAACAAAATTTGTTGTTTATGATGTTAATAATACAGTCCTACAAGGTTGATATTGTTTTACAAATAACCCTATTTATGGTATTATGGAAATATGGTAAAACCAATATTTTTTTTAAAGAGTTACCATGGAGTTTCTTGTCGTGTTTCGCATATACTAATGTTGTATAGGCTTTTTAAACCAATAGAGTAAAATCAAGGTCAGAGACTTTCCAATCCAAATGGTAGTTCCAGAGATTAACGCGTTTACACAAACAAACAACTAAAGAACTAATTGCAACATATTCATACCTATTTATTAACAAAAAGTTTAAACAGTCAATTAGCAAGAAAGCCAACAGAAAGTTTTTGATAAATATATTATAACCAGTACGCAGTAAATTTAATAAAATTTCCCGAGTCTCACAATTTCTTATGTAGTGTTCTTTCATACTTTAACAAATCTTCAACTATTTTATGTAAAAAACTAACATTAATATCATTAGGTATTTAATAGCAATTACCGAAATGAAATTTCATAATAAGAGAGCTAACTTACATTCCAATTTTATCTTTATAGACTCTTACAAGATAGTTAATTTGATTTGACTTAATTTGCAAATAGAAACGATATGAATATTCAAGATATCTATATCTATACTTATAATAAATCTGTACATGAAATATATTTCCAAAATAACTATTAGGGGGTGATTAGTGATCGATACTGATGCCAAAAATGCAAACAGTAAAATTTTTGTCTGTCTGTCTGTCTGTCTGTCTGTCTGTCTGTCTGTATGTTCTTTATAGAAACAAAAACTACGCGATGGATTTTAACGAAACTTGGTACAATTATTTTTCATACTTCTAGGCAGGTTATAGTATACTTTTCATCACGCTACGATCAATGGGAGCAAAGCAGTGAAGGGTAATGTTGGGAAAACGAGAAAAATTACTCCATTTTTTAAGCTTCCGTCGCGTTTGCAGCCTTGATGGTTAAAGCTACACAGAAATCATGTATAACGAAAATGTTCTCCTTAAAATTATATAAAAAATATCCTAAGACATCATATGTCTATCTTTTATGGTTGACTCACAATAACACATGTAACTCCCGATAGCTTAGCAGTTCGGAGCTTTTTGTTTATTTTTGTCTATGGCACCAAGGTGTGTGCACACTGTCACGCGCGTAAGTGGAAGGGAGAGATCTGGAATGTCTCGAATCGTCTCGCGCATCACGTTGTTTTCCAGGCTCTTAGAATTCGACACCAGACGTTTCAGATCTTTGATTTTGACGACTCCGTTGTCGCTGGCATAAGCAACAGGATCCGCGTACGAAGTCGCTGGCAGAAGCTAGTGTAGACTAAATTAATATACCTATTAGTAATCCGTTTACCACTGTAGAAATTACTTCTTTATACAATTACCAGAACCTTTGTGAATAAACACAATTTTAAAATTCAATTTAATGTTTTAAATTAATGATTTATTGATTGATATAAATATTCATAAACAAAGGGCATGCATAAGAGGTTTTATAGGTATCATAAAAAAATCAATAGTAAAAGTAACTGTCGATAATAAGTAAATTATTATTGATAAAGTAAATTTCAAAAGAAAATACGATTGGGAATTAAATTAAACAAAGTAATGAAAACTTGTTCCAATCAAACAACCTACCTACCTTTAGATGTATTGCCTAAAGGTAAAATTGTAAGTTTGGATGTAGAAGGTAATTTTTGTGAGTACAGAACCAATTATTGTGAAAAACTACATCTCACAATTTCAAATAATTTGGAATTTTTATTGTTTATATAAAAAAGTAAATATCCACAATTTCAAATAGAAAAAACCTTTCAAACTTTGAAGAAGGGGAAACTGTCAAGTAACAGAAAACAGATGAATGATGATTATTGAAATGTGACGTTATCGACATAAGCTTACAAGCTAGCAAAAAATATACGAGGTATTCTCACCACGCCCTCACTTTTTCTCAAACCAATATTTAAAATGATAATTGCTGTGACATTATAAGTAACCAACTTTGATGCAGTTTCCAGAAAAAAAAAAAATAGTTTCTTGTAAAATAATACTAACATAGAAAAACATGACACTAAACATAGAACAATATCTGATTCTTTTGGCTTTTTCAAACCATATTTCGATATACCTACCTACCGAAAACCCATCACACTTTCTGCCTTCACCTGTGCTCTGAACACAATGTTATCGATAACGTTTCACACAATACAACATTTATACGACTTCAACAGAAACATGGTACAAACAATCCTTTACAATAACTATACAGTTGGCTAAAGCCAGCTGAAACCTTGCAAGTATTCTTTAACAGAAGTTCATTCACTTCAGCACTATAGAAAACATAGACATAAACTCATTGAAAACGTCTAGCTAAATTGGTATTCTTTTCAATGTGAAATAACACGTTTTCTCAAAGAATGGATGATAAATAGGTACTAGTATATTTAGTTTTCTTTGGAAAGTTCAAGAACACGATGAAATATCAACGTAAATAATCGAATAGTTAAATATACCGTGTCGTTACTTGGATTTTATTTACTTTGCTTCACAGTTTATTTTTATGTTCACCAAAATGTGCTCAGTAACAATCCATCCAAAGTTATGCCTATCTGTAAATGTCTTTATTTGAATTTATCGAAAATCGACTTTAGTGTTGTGTATTTTAAATACCTTTTTTCAATTATTATTTTTATTAAAAAAAAAACACCCAAATTAGTATGGGTTGCACTGGAGTTTAAATGTCTGTCATGGATTTATAGAGGCTTTTGTTACATTTGAAAATTATCAAGAATTATTTAATCAAGTATAGTTTACAGTATTTATAAATAAATGTATCTAATTCACATATTTTAGCCGGAAATAATTACCAGCATACTGCTAATTGCAGTCTTATGGGGCATTGACAAACGAACATTCAGTGATATCTAAGTTTTGTTTACAAGTCATAAAGGTTTAAAGGAAAATTCTTTCAGGTTTATTCATAAGTACGCCAGGATGGGCCTGACCACATGGTCTGGTCAGGCCCCCTGACGTACTTAAAGCCTGATCAGTAATGAAACGCACGTTGGTTTATGTTCTATGATATCTTATATAATTATAGTTTTAATTTTATACCCTATTTGCTTTAAGATTAGACATATAGAGAAACCTTTTTTACTGTCTGTTTATCCGATTTTAATTTCTGTTTCATTGGCATAAGAATGGCAATAAAAGCAAAAGAGTGGTTACAATACCAACTATTTACTGCATCCACCATTAATTGTCATGCCATCAACGTAATAAAAGTCAAAATTGGTTGAACGGACAGTATTAAAAGGTTTTCATAAACGTCTAATGTTATTTTGAACAGAGTATAGGTTACTTTTTCTAACTTCAAATAAAACTCGATGCATTCAAAATTTCAAACCGAAGAGTACCATCTGCCATTGTCAGAGGCACCGTTTTTATCATCGGTTTTTATTATAATTTGGCTTAGCAATTTACGTAAAACCTTTCGGTTTAAATATTTTACTTTAAGATTCCATATTCATATTTCTTAATCCTTTAAATAAACAGAAATATCTAACAACTACCTTTTGCCCGTGACTTCGTCCATGTACATAAAATATAGTCTATGTCACTCAGAAATAAAGCAGCTTTCTATCGGTAATAAAATTTAGCAATCGGACCAGTACTTCCAGAGATTACCTACTAAACAAAAATAAAACAAAACTTTACCTCTTTATTATATTAGTGTAGATTAAAATTTCAAAACTGTTGTCATTATTTGGATGACTTGACATATGTCAGTCTGTGTAGTGGCAGATAGCGATAAACTTTAGTTGTCTTCTCAAAAAACATAATTTAAGTTAATAAGTATCTTTAGCTAGAATAAATAAAAATTTTAGACACAATATAATTTTTATGGCATATTTTTTTATTAAGGCTAAACTAAAGCTAACATTTCTTTTAAATGCGGTACATAACGAAATGTTACTTAATTCGTACCAAAATCAGGCACTATATTTAATAAACATATATAATATTAAAAATATAACAATTTCATAGAAACTAGCAGTTAGTAGAACTGCTAGTTTCTGTGAAATTGTTATAATTTTTGTGTACAATAAAGTTCTATTCTATCAAACACCAAAAAACGGTAATAAAGTCTCTATACTAACTAAAACTAAAATATGGCGTCAAAAAACTCCTCCACATTGCTGTCGAACACGAACATAGCGAACACAAACACCACACTTGAACTTCGTTTATTCGTATGGACGGCATTTTCGAACACGAACGCGAACATAGTTCGAATCGACACTTCGCGCACAACAGTCGTGAACTTCCTTAATAGCCATTATTAGTCATGGCGGCGTCGTTGGAAGTGGTCGATTGTGAAGTAGCGAGTTCTTTGGTGTTCGCATTGATTTATGAAGAACACCGTTCATACAGAACATACTAATATGTAGGATCGTCGCAAACATGTTTGATCAACAGAGTGTTCGATGTTCGTTAGCGTGCAAACCAAGTTGTTGAGTATTACGCAACGCAAACGAATTTGTACGTACGTGCGTACACGTCTTGACGTTCTGCATTTGAACACACAATCCTTACTAATATTATAAAAGCAAAAGTGAGTTTGTTTGTTACGTCTTCACGCCTAAATGGCAAAACTGATTTTGATGAATTTTGGTACAGTGATAGTTAGGACCCTGGAAACAGACATTGGCTAATTTTTTTTACTGAGAAAAAAAGGAGAAAGAGGGGACAAAAGCTAGTATAATAATAACTAAAACTATTAATCCTAAGTCACTTCAAAAAGCCCAGTACGATTTCAACTAAAACATGTTTTTACTAGGTCAAACTCTTTATGATACTACCGCGTCAGCGTTCCGAAGTGCACCCCGTAAACTTGGACAGTTCTAAAAAGTTACGTACAGTAACATTTCAGTCGGCTAGCCAACAAAATAACCTACAATGCATTTCCCGGCTAGTTTACAAGCTCCCTTTATATGCACATGTTACTGAAATCGTGATCATACAAAGCCATGCTAATATACACTTATTTTTTAAGCCTTATTTTTCTTTGTAACAAGGCAGACGTAATGCAATGAGGTGAGGAATGCTACCAGTCATTCCTTTGGGTTAATAAATATTACACGGTGGTATTGTGCAACTAAATACGAGTGAATAAAATTTGAAAATCAGCTCCCCTAGCTAAGTTACAATCGTTTCGCTTGCGTCGAACGCCTCGACGCAAGCTTTCGTCGAATTCTTTTGTTCTAACCACGTGACTGAGCGTTGAGATGACGTCATTCTCGTACATTTGAAGCTTTCTACTAGCATTAACTATTGCAGATTAGCAACTTAGCTAGGGGTACAGGAATCAATATTTGTCCTAAAAGCTTTCGCTTTTGTGAATTTGTATGTCTGTCTTTTTATACTTCTTCATGCTCGAACGTCTGAATGGATTCGGATGAACTTTGGCACTCGGGTCAACCGAGTCTTAGAATAGCTCATAGAATACTTTATATTTCAGAAGTGTTTCCTGGAGACAATACTTTCACGCGGGCGAAGCCTCTGGCAGCAAATAGTAATATAATAAAAGAGTTTCTTTGTTTGTTTAATCGCTCTAATCTCTGGAACTACCTCTTGGGTTGACTAGCATTAGCTTCTAACGTTTTATAAGTGCCCATGTAGGTCTATGTGAAATAAAAATATTTGAATTTTTTTAAATAAAGAAAGTAAATCTAAATATGGCTATAGCTTGCCAAATTCATAACAAAAAGTAGGTATAGGCTATATAATATCATACTACGAACTACATACACGGAGCAGTAAACAAAAACGCGGGTGAAGCCGCAGAAAATAGTTACTTTACAATATAAGTAAGATTTAAAACCAATTATGTCTTGTTCAAAAGTACCTACAAGGGACCAATTAGAGTTGTACGTACCCACTTATACGAACTCTACATTTACAATTTTCACTTCTTCCTACTAACTTCAAGCGAGTCGACAACTTAAAGTATCCTGAAGTTTTCCTGAAACTTTGCCCATCCTTAACAGGCTTACATCGATTAGCCGCCGAGGGAACTATAAAAAGATGAGCCTGTAAAAACTCTAGGAAAGTACACTTTCAACTCAAGAGGGAATCAACACGAGTCTTTTAACACTAATTGATTTTGAATTATTAATGGTTTCTATAATGTTTCCTGTTACATAATTTAGACTATGGCTTCCATAAAATGACTTCTCCCTCGCTAGATTGGAGCGACAGAGCGTTTCAGAGTTTTACTAACTCAATCGCACCTATTTCCTTCAGTTACCCATTAGGTAGAGAGGGCGTTTCAGTTGAGAGTTTTACTAACTCAATCCCACCTATTTCATTCAGTTGTCCATTGCTTACTAGTGCTTATTACTACTCTGTCAAGAAAGTACCGGGAAAAGATCAATAATACACAAAATGTCTGTTATTCATCCAAATTTATTTTATCACCTTCAAAGTATGCTCCTTTAGAAACGATACACTTACGCCAACAAATAATCCATTCATCAAAACATTTTTTAAACGCTGCTTCCTGAATTGAGTTCAGTTCTCGCCGCGAATTCTCCTTTATGTCTTCTATCGATTGAAAACGGGTGCCACGAAGTGGTAATTTGAGTTTAGGAAAAAGAAAAAAGTCAGCAGGAGCCATATCTGGTGAATATGGTGGTTGCTGGGTGGTATTTGTTGAGTGTTTGGTCAAAAATTCGTTCACAATGATAGCCTTGTGCGAAGGCGCATTGTCGTGGTGCAAAATCCAAGAATTTTCTTTCCACAAATCCGGCCTTTTTCGTCGAATTTGCTCTCTTAAACGCCGCATAACGCTCAAATAATATTCTTTATTTACCGTTAGACCTTCCGGTAAGAATTCAGAGTGCACAACACCGCGATAGTCAAAGAAAACAGTCAACATGACTTTGACTTTTGATCGACTTTGGCGTGGTTTTTTCGGTTTCGGATCAGTTGGAAGGCGCCACTCCGAAGCTTGTTGACTAGTTTGCATGTCAAACTCGTAAACCCACGTCTCGTCACCAGTAACAATGCGTTTCATGAATGTTGGGCCCGAACTGACTCTTTCTAGCATGTCCTCAGCGACTTTCATGCGATTGAGTTTTTGGAGAAAATTCAGATCTTTTGGGACTAGCCGAGCAGCAACATGTTTCATACCCAAATGATTAGTTAAAATGGTACGGATCGACTCGTGAGATACAGAAAGTTCGGCGGCTATCTCTCTCAGAGTTGAATGGGGATTTTCAGTCACTATTTCCTTCACTTTTGCGATGTTAACTTCAGTTGCAGACGTTGACGGCCTACCAGAGCGAGGCAAATCTTCCATCACATCTCGACCGCTTTTGAACGCTTTGAACCACTCATAAGCACGAGTTTTTGATAAATTCGATTCACCGTAAGCCTTCTGTAACATTTTCAGTGACTCTGAACACGAAATTCCATTGGCGATGCAAAATTTAAGACAAACTCTTTGTTCGATATTTTTGTCCATTATGAAATTCGCAATACACACTATATATGATATTACTAAAACCAGCACTGTATTTAATATAAATAACAGATGCAACTCAAACTCCGCGTTAAAATGGAAAACAGTTGTGCCAATCTAACAACTACAAAAGAACAAAAATTTGAATTTGGAACCATAAACAAATCATCCATTCCCGATACTTTTTTGACTGAATGTATGTCGTAGTTGGGTCCGAGTTTCGGCATCTGGGGCGTGAGGATGTCCGTTCCCACACGCGTGCAGCTCCTTCAGTAGCATTACTGTTTCGCAGAAGGAGGCAAATGATGCCCATTTCCCGTCGCTCCAGACCATAACCTGTTCCAGGTCCCGGAGCGAGAGGTCACCGCCGCCATCAAATAGTACTACTGATAGTATATTTTGGTACTTATTCCAAAGTCCATTTTCATTAATTGGGAAACATTTTAAGTTCCACACCACTTTAATCACTGTTCAAAACATCGATATACAGTACGAATTCAGACCCCCATTCAGTTTAGTGAACGGCTGACATCACAAGCCACAAACATAAGTTATCCCTAATGACGTACCACTCAAATGGGTAGTAAATAATATACCTGTATAATATATATGTGGGAGTTAGCGGACATGTTGGCAAATAAGCCAATTGCCAGTCGAATTTCATTTGCGTTCGAGGTGAATCGGCAAAGGTAACTTCGTATTCAATAGTCCGATTTTCAGCCAGTGTAATTTGCTAATTAGTTAATGACCTCTCTCTTTGCACCTATTTCGAATCTTCGTATTTTCAGTCGTTTAAGGCCGGACGCACACATTTGGTTTCCGGATTAGGTTTCCCGATCAGGAATTCAGATTTGTAAACCTAAATGCTCTTATCACACGTTCTTACTTTTTCCGAACGGAAAAAAACCTGACATCCGTTACGAGATTGTCTCTGTGCATCTCTCACGAAATCCAGAATCTGAATTCCTGATCGGAAAACCTAATCTGGAAACCGAATGTGTGCGTCCGGCTAAAAAAAAAAAAAGTTACTAAGATTTATTAATAAACTAGCTTTTGGCTGCAGCTTTGGCCATGTACCTACATAATAGGTAGGTTGAATGAGATATTATGTCACTCAGAAATAAAACAGCTTTCTATCAGTGAAAAAATTTTAGAAATTGGACCTGTACTTTAAGAGATTACGTCCCGCAAAAACGAAAATACAAACTTTAGATAGGTACTTTTTTATAATATTAGTGTAGATATGTTGGATGACTGGAGAGGGAGGTCAAATAAAAGATGGATAGATTGTATGAGGAGTGATAGGGGAGGGGAGTAAGTGATGGCGTGACGGCTGATAGCATAGGATGGAAAAAATATTAGGGCAGGAAATACGAGTATATAAATCATCTGACGCCTCTCCTTCATAAGCTCGAGAGTTCGATCAGAGAGCCTCTTATTCTTATTTGTACGAGTCTAAATGAACTTAGACCCGACTGTGTGGACAGTTTCCAGGAACCTATCGTTGTATTCATCCATGGAGCTGCCTATGCATTTGAAACGAGTTAGAAGTTCGAGCTAAAAGCTCTCAGACTTTTGGATTTTGATCTGTGCTGGACGAATCGTAGATGGGAAAAGTGCTCAAAACCAAAGAAAGGTCAACCCCTTTGATCACGTCAAGAGCCGACCAGCCATTGCCTGATAACAATTTTGTTATAAAACACTAATCTCGCGGGTGAAGTCACTGACAATAGCTAGTAAAAAATAAAGAGGCTAAAAATTCTTAACAACTATGTTTGAAAAACTGTCTAAAGTAAAATTAATCCCCAAACTTTGAAACCGAAAACGTTTTTCGGTATCTTTAACGAGTACCTATTTTATAGCCAGGCTACTGAACTCTAGACCTCAATCCAAACTATAGAGAATAAGCTGGAAAATGGCTTTTATCAAAGGCTAGTATATCATTTTCAGCCCTTGATTATAAAGACAAAGGTACCCTTAATAATGGACTATATATGATTATAAACCTAATTGAACAATAATTAAAGTGGGACGTTGGTCTTCATTAGGTTTAACCACAAAATGTTAGTCAAATTCATCATTGTTGTTAATTATATATTAGACTTATCTATACTTATAATAAATCTGTAGAGAGGTTAATTCTGTACATGAAATATATTTCCAAAATTACTATCAGGGGATGATTAGTGATCGATACTGATGCCAAAAATGCAAACAGTAAAATTTTTGTCTGTCTGTCTGTCTGTCTGTCTGTCTGTCTGTCTGTATGTTCTTTATAGAAACAAAAACTACTCGATGGATTTTAACGAAACTTTGTACAATCATTCTTCATACTCCTGGGCATGTTATAGTATACTGTTCATCACGCTACGATCAATAGGAGTAGAGCAGTGAAGGGAAATGTTGGGGAAACGGGGGAAATTACTCCATTTTTTAAGCTTCCGTCGCGTTTGCAGCGTTAATGGTTAAAGCTACACAGAAATCATGTATAACGAAAATGTTCTCCTTAAAATTATATAAAAATATCCCACGACAGCATATGTCTATCTTTTATGGTTGACTCACAATAACACGTGAACTCCCGATAGCTTAGCAGTTCGGAGCTTTCTGTTTATTTTTGTCTACTCTTACGTTTATAACACTATCACTCATCCCTAATTAAAAAAAGTAAGTGGAAGGCAGAGATCTGGAACGTCTCGAATCGTCTCGTGCATCCCGTTGTATTCCAGTCTCCGGGATCTTAGAATTCTACATCAGACGTTTCAGATCTTTGATTTTGACGACCCCGTTGTCGCTGGCATAAGCAACAGGATCCGCGTACGAAGTCGCTGGCAGAAGCTAGTGTATAATATATTTAACTAGCTGCTCCCAGCGGTTTCGCCCGCGTGATAACAGAAAATTATCCCAAGGAACATACTTCCGGGATAAAAAGTATCCTATGTCCTATTCCAGGACATGGTCTATCCGTGTACAAAGTTTCACCAAAATCGGTTATGACATTTAGGCGTGAAGACGTAACAAACAAACAAACAACCTCACTTTCGCTTTTATAATATTAGTAAGGATTGTATTAGACTTAACTATGTAGGTTTAGAACTAGGGTCTGGATCCTATCCTCAAATGTGTTCTCTTTATAACTCAAAGGTTTGCTGGGAGAAAACTCATTGCTGAATTAAGCTTGCCTTTATATATGAACTGTCTGTATCGCCATATATTATGTTATTTTTTGTGTGCAATTAAAAATTAAGAGTTCTTTCGTTTCACATAAGCCTGCACTTATAAAACTTTAGAAGCTAGTTCACGGTTCCAACTGTTCGTTTGCTTTAGAGAGGAACCTACATGTATATTCAGCCCCCCTAGCCTAGTTAGAACCGCTTCGCTTGCGTCGAACGCTTCGGGTTTACCGTGCCGCCAATTCTTTTGTTCTGACCACGTGACTGAGCGTTGAGAGGACGTCATTCCCGTACATTTGAAGCTTTCTAATAGCGTTAACTATTGCAGAATAGCAACTTGGCTAGGGGTACTGACCTACTCTAAACAAAGAAATAAAAAATATAATAAGTTTATATTTCAGAATCGATTGGAAAAAATAGCGTGCTTCGTTTAATGCATAACTAATGATGAAGACCTGCACTATCATGCTAGTTTTTCTTCTTTTGATACGGGCATAAAATACTTGGTAAATGATCTGATTCTCACAGTTAAAGAGCAGTGACCTAGCTCTTAGGAGTTATATTTAAATTTTGTAGATAATTTCATACTCGCTTTTGCCCGCGGCTTCGCTCGCGTTGAATTCCCCCATTTTAAGAAAGTGGGGGGTTAGAAAGAGACAAGAGTAGCTTATGTCACTCTCCATCCCTTCAACTATCTCGACTTAAAAAATCACGTCAATTCATCGCTCCATTTAACCGTGAAAGACGGATAAACAGACACACACACTGTCCCATTTATAATATTAGTATGGATAGCAACTTCAACTTGTAGTAGGTACTTAAAAAAAAATGTTTAAATAAAACTTTCTACTCACATCTGCTTTTTTATCGCTTACACATGAGAAGTATCTAAGTCAGTAAATACGTATTTAAAAATAGACCTTTTTTTGAAAATAGATATTATTTCCTACAAATGACATTTGACGACTGAACAAACAATAAATGAATCCAAACGACAACAAACGATTAAAAACTTATCATGAATTTAGCAATTTAAAACTTTCGACTCGTTTATTTTTTCATAAAAAATACGAATCAACCCTTTCAACCCCATAACTTATAAACAGATAAACCGATCACAGTTTTATTCTCACTTACACTATCAGGAGAGATGTGGTCAAACGCACGCCTATCAATAATAAATAAGACTTTCACCCCCCCCCCCCCCCTCTCATAAATTGTAAAGGGCTCACCAATTTGGATAAAACAACTTCCCAAAGGCAACACTAGAAAACCTACTTGCAAATAAAGAAAACCGCATTTAAATTGATTTACGCGGTTTAGAGCTACAAAACCACAGACAGACACACGCACATAGTAATAAAAAGAAGAAGAAAGAAAAACATACAATTTGGCGAAAGAAGGCGCAAATTAAGGGCTAACATATTATAAGTATACTTTGTGAAAAATATGCGTCACATCCGTGCAATACGGCCAAACCCTCAGCATAATGCCACACACAAAATGCGACGAGTCTACGTCAAAGATTTTATATATCCTACTAGAGTAGACTAGTAGACTAGTAGACTAGACTAGTGGACTAGACTAGTAGACTAGACTAGTGGACTAGACTAGTAGACTAGACTAGTGGACTAGACTAGTAGACTAGACTAGTGGACTAGACTAGTAGACTAGACTAGTAGACTATAGACTATATCCTACTAGGCTAGACTAGTAGACTAGTAGTACTAGGATATATAAAATCTTTGGTCTACATATAGACGTATCGACAGTTTCAACATAAAGACGTCATCAAACTTGGACATGACGTGACGTGATCAAACTGATGTAACCCCTTTTGTGCATCAGGAATTAAACACAAAATCGGCAATTTCGATTCCCAGCTCCCAGTCTCATTTTAACCGGAGATATGAATGTAAATCCCCCTTCGCTTATCCAGCTTGTGTGACGAGCTACATAAGCTGTTAGCAGTAACTAGCAGCTTATTGGAAGCAGCTTGGAAGCGGTCGATAGGCGACCCGGTAGCTATGAATTATTTCTCAGTGCATAGTGGACAGCGGCCGTTGGCCTTTCGTATATGAAGGGGGTTTTAGAAGAGTGTATACAACGTTGGTTTTAGTATATGCAAAACCCGAAACACGTGTCTAATATTTTACAAGCATTTATTTAGTTTCACCTGTCCCGATGTTTGTCTGTCATCAAATGTTTTAAATTAAATTTGACCCACTTCTCGGTTACCGATTGAGCTGAAATTTTGTATGCATGTGTAAATTAGATGACAATGCAAAATTATTATGACAAGGAGCTGATCTGATGATGACACCGGAAGGTGGCTATAGGAACTTGGTAGTTAAACGACACCAAATCCCATCGAGTTTGAGCTCGTATGATTCGTCATGACGAGTATTAATAATAAAGGTATACCGAGCTATAAAAGCTTGCTATGAAAAAATGTTTTTTTATTAAAAGCTTGTTTATGTAAAGAATCTATGTACAAAATTTCATAACTGTATCATTAAATAGCACAAAGTTATAAGCTTGTTATGTCAGCAAAAATACATAGTTACCAGGCAACTGAGGGGTTGTTTTGCAGTTGCACCCAGGTGTTTGTTGTTTCCTAATACTCACTGTGACCTGCCGTGACCTGTGTTGTACTTAGTGTCGGGGGTGTCTAACTTGTGGCTATTTTAAATATTTTTTGGAAAAACTATAACATGGTGTAGAAATTATTGGAATCCTTTCAGATACTGATTCTGAACCAACTATATTCGGGTTTCGCATAAACTAAAAATAATGTTGTATAATTCTTTACGGAACCTTTGAACTGTGACAGTTGTTGATTTTATAGGTAGTTTTAATTCGAATAATATAGGAATCTTATCTACACTAATCTAAACTCCACATTTGAACCAATATTATAAAGAGGTTTTTTTTTTTGTAGGAGGTAATCTCTGGAAGTACAGGTCCGATTGCTAAACTTTTTTCATCGATAGAAAGCTATACTTTTGTATTTATTATCTCAATACAATTGAGTAAAAACCAAACTATTTACAACAAAGAATAAAATAAAAGTAAGAAAATTATTAGTCCAGTTATTATTCTTATACGTAAGCAAGTTAAATATTACTTCTTTTCATAAGGCTGCTCTTATTTTTTCTCAACTTTGTAGACAGAAACATAACAAAGTATTTAATAATGTTTATAAAGAGAAAATACCTTAAAATCGGGGTGACCTACTTCGGGAGTTTCCAACTCATCCTCCCGCTAAACGTCGAGGTGAAAATGTACGAGGTATGAACAAAAAATATGGTAAAATACACACGACTTTTGGTGAAATGCTAGACGGATTAGAGATCAGGACGAGTTTTTATAATAATACTAGTTTCTGCCAGCGACTTTGCTTATACAAGGTGTAACGTTAAATGCGCAAAACCTGAAATTAGTTTGATCAGAATAACGAGCATGTCGAGCAGAATCAATTAAACCACTTTTTAATATAGGTTACATTTTTCAAAAAAATCTTCATTAAAAACTTCGATCTGTCTATTTATGAATAGGTCAAGCCATTGCGTGCGCAAACCCGCTGAGATAGGTAACACAAATAGTTGTAATCCAATCAAATTTTCTCGTCACCATCATCATCATTTCAGCCGACAGACGTCCACTGTTGGACATGGGCCTCCCCCAAGCGTCGCCACAATGATCGATCCTGCGCGTCTCGCATCAATCGGATTCCCGCAACCTTCACCAGGTCATCGGTCCTTGTAGGAGGCCTTCTGACGCTGCGTCTTCCAGTACGAGGTCGCCACTCCAGAAACTTTCGGCCCCAACGACCATATGTTCTGCGAGCAATGTGCCCTGCCCATTGCCACTTAAGTTTGGCGAATTTTCTCGTACCTACTCGGAATAATAAAAAGTTCTTATCAATAATACAGATATGAATTTTAAACAAACTAAAACTGCACAAAAAACTTTAATTTTTTTTTAAGTGTTTTTTTTTCACATAATTAGGTCAATCGAATTTAAGATCATTTGGAGTGTCTGAGGTTTTGCGCATTAAACGTTACACGTTGTATTACAGTTTATTTTTTGCAACTATCACACAACGCCATCTGGTCCCAAACTAAGCAGAGCTTGTGGTGTGCGTACTAGACAACTGATAAATATACTTATATATTTCTAAATTAAATTACACGCAAACACAGAACAAATGATCGTGCTCATCACACAAACCTTCGTCCCGGGTGGGAATCGAACCCACGGTCCCTGACATAGCAGTCAGGTTCACTAACTTCTTAACCTTACCTAAGGGGTAAGAGCGGGTTTTCGAGTAAGTGCATTGAAAAAAAAATTACATTGGTAAGTACTTGCTTGGTTTCAAACATGCAAATTCATGCTTAAGAGGCTCCATAAGAAATAATAGAACATTTATTGATTAATTTACTTTAATAAAACACAGCCAAAGAACAATTACATTAATTAAAGTCACAAAATATTTTAAAAAGAACACAAAATAATACTACATAAGTACCTAATTAAATAAAAAAAAATCAAATGTTTTATTAGACGCAGAACCTTTAGATACAAAACATTTAAACTCATTCATTAAAAATAAACATTCTAGAACTTTTCAATTCGTCACAGCACGCGAATGAAATTTTATTTCCTTTAGAAGTGAGAGGAATTTAAAAAGTTGTCGTCGACAGAGGCAGTTCCGCAATATGACGGAACTGTCATTAGCAGGCTACCGCCACCACTCAGGGTTGTCACTTTTGCAGGGTTTAAACTTAAAGAAGGGGTAAAATCAATGGAAACATTTTAAGGTAATCGTTCTTCAGGAAAAGAATCCATTTAATTCAAAGAGTACTTTTAACCTACCACAGTGTTGTCTTTTTAACCCAAAGGTTGACTGGGAGAGAATGCCTTGTTGCATTAAGTCCGCCTATGTACCACTACTGTACATGAAGTTTAAATAAATAAATAAATAAAAAAGCACAGGTTTTAAAGCTTTTGTATAAAAAATGTGTCATATCGCCATTTTATTTGTCAAATTAAAATTATATTTATCTCTTGAGAGATCTGAAATGCCAACTATAAATAACTAACAATATTAGATTAATATTAGAAAAACAAAAATAGTACTTCTGGTTGATCTATTTACTAATATAATCTTCTATATATATAAAAATGACCCCCGTTTTCCGTTGTCACGACTTGGCATGAAAACGGCTTGACCGATTTGGCTGTTTTTTTTTTTGTTGTGATTGTTATTGTGAGGAGAAGGTTCTTATGGAAAAAAAAATTAGGGTAGTGTAGGGTAGAGTAGGGTAGGGTAGGGTAGGGTAGAGTAGGGTACAGTAGTAGGGTAGAGTAGGGTAGATTAGGGTAGAGTAGGGTAGGGTAAGGTAGGGTAAAGTAGGGTAGAGTTGGGTATAGTAGGGTGGAGTAGGGAAGAGCGGGAGCGAAGCCGCCCGGGCAAAAGCTAGTAGTATATAAGGATAAAATTGTTTGTAAAACAGGCAAAACTTTAAACTATCTTCTGATCGACCACCTTGGTTGAAATATACTTTACATTAACGGTATTTTTTTTTTTCAAAATTGTTTCTATACTGGCTTCTTTTTTTTTTTGTATGACCTAATAATAAAAGAGAAAAGATTTGCAAGTTTGTATTTTTGTTTATAATGAATAAACTCAAAAACTACTGTACTGATTTTACGAATTCTTTCACCAGCTGAATTCTACTTTAACACTGAGTAATATAGTTTCAACTTTCACGTGAACAGAGCCACTGGCAGACACCAGTGTTAAATAAAAATATATGACAGAGCCAGAACTGCCTTTGGTTAGCTAAAAACTTTTGGCTCGCATAAATCCGTACATTTTACTACGAAGCATTTAATAAAATAGAGCAGTGTGTTCCGGAATAACAAGCGGTACTGCGTTTCAGCGGCATAAAACCCATTCTCGTCGAACAATTTAACGTGTGCCAAAAACTAGCGCGTGTAATAAAATCGAACCCTGACCTAGAAGCTCGCGTTTACTTACAAACCAGATTTTTTTAAATTGTTTTGGTAGCTTGTTTTATTTTAGTCTGCACTGGTGCACTGCTCGATGAAAGTCCCTCACAGTTTTTAAACTGTTCGAAATACTTTTTATAAAACTAATAAATCACCATTACCATTAATAGTTTATCATCGAGATTTTACTGTGCATTTTAATTTATCATTTGCAACCTTTTTCCAAATGCTTTCAAAACAATTTACGACTTTGAGATTTTTGAACCTCAGACCAATTTAAATTATTTATTCAAACCGACCGTAAAAGTCTGTATTTAACTAGTACGTAAGTACGTTTAAATTTTTACCCAAACTTAATGCCTACCTGTCAGTAAACTTAACACAAAAAATACCTGAATTTAGACCCCTTTTTGAAATTCATAAAGTGTCAACCCTAAAGTGTCACCCGCGTTATTTGGGCCAACACTTCAGCTAATGGCAGGTCAGGCACGGACGAAATGCTTTTCATAATAATTACCCAGATATCGTTAATTATCATTTTACTGTTCATTACGAGTTTCCAATAAAGTTTTCCGCGTGATTTCTTTAGGTATTGAGTGTTTGTTAGCAAATCGAACGATAAAACTGTCAAAACAACCTTTAAAAGTTACGACAAGTTATTAAGAACTTGAAGGTTTTTAGCCACAAATTGGTGCCACGTGTAATTTCTGTTTTGTAGTTACAATTGAGTCCTTTATATCTTCGTCAATTTTCAAAATTCTTTCCTTTATTACATAATTTATGCCCTTTGAAGGCTCTGAGTAAACTACTGCGTAGAAAACTTTAATCACTTGATAACAAAGGTGGAAAAATCTAAAAACCTTTAACTAAAGTTCCACTGAAACCTTTTTAATGGATGTCTAAGAAAAAATATTATAGTTACTATCTAGCGGTTTTCCGTTTCCGGGTATGTTGACGTAAAGACGTAGTGTTATTGTGCTCCGGCTTTTCGATACAAAACTGTGGATAATCATTAGAAACCTAAACAAGAACTGTAAAATCTCGTACATAAAGTGCCATAGCAGACTTAGAATATATAATCTGAGTGAAAACCGTGATAAACAACAGTAATAATTGAAGATAAAATTGAAGAAAATTTTTGAGGTTACCGGTAAAATAGCGTCAAGTGCAATGACAGTGACATCAGTCAAGTGACATTGACATCCATATGAAGTGTGACCATATAAACAATCCGATATTCAATCGCACCAACCTCATAAGTTTATTAAACCGGGCTCACATATTCTACGACGTTCCATCCCACGCAAAAAATACAAACACATAATGGATAACCTCCAACAATTATTTGATCAAGTCAAATCTGAACTGTCAAACCAAACAAAAGTAATTATTACACAATTCGATGAGAAACTTGTACCCTTTACTCAAGAAATAGAAAAATTGAAGTCTGATAATAACGAATTAAAGCAAAAAATCTCTTACCTTGAAAAACACAGAAGAATAAACAACATTATTTTATACGGAATAAATGAAAGTGAAAACTCGTCCGCTAATCTTTTGGAAGTTATAACAAAGAAATTTAAAGATGACTTGAACATTAATATTGAAAACAGAGATATAAACAAGGCATACAGAATTGGCAAAAGCGACACAAAAAATAGCAAAGAAAGACCCGTGCACGTATCATTTGTCAACAATTGGAAGAAAAACGAGATCATGAAAAACAAAAAGAAGTTAAAAAATGCATATGTTTCGGAAGACTACCCTAAAGATGTTCTAGACAAAAGGAGACATCTACTTCCTAAACTCAAAGAAGAAAGGGAGAAAGGTAATTATGCATTTATAGATTATGACAAACTAGTCATCAAAGAGGGAAAATTTGATAATGGCAAGCGCAAAAGAAACCTTTCAGCATCACCAAATTCAACTGACCATCCTTGTAAACAACAAATAACTGCTAAAATAAATAGAGTTAATGCATTTGACATTATGAGGAATAGAACCAACTCCCTCTCTACCGAAGGCCAAACTCCTGAAAAGAAATCGTAGGATATAGTCATCAGTCACCGGAATAAAATAACAAATATAGAACAACTAAATAACATTAAAAACAAAACATTTCCCAAGCCGACTGGTCATCGTGGGGAATCAGACCACTACCCTCCATCTAATAGAAACAAAAATGAAACTTTGAAAGTGTGCACCTTTAACGTAAGATCACTAGCTTCTGCTGAAAGATACCTTGAACTAAATTATGCCCTAAAAAACATCAACTTTGATATTTTGGGACTTTCAGAAGTAAGAAGATTGGGTTGTGAGATTGAAGAACACCATGATTACATTTTCTGCTATATAGGCCAAACCAAAGGCTTACATGGAGTAGGATTCCTGATCAAGAAAAAATACAAAAATAATATACACAACTTTACAGGAATTTCAGAAAGAGTGGCTATTCTGCAACTGAAGTTTGAATCCTTTTCTGTGTCAATAATCCAAGTTTATGCACCTACAGAGAAATCACCAGCAACTGAAATTGAACAATTTTATAAGGACATTGAGGCTGCTCACTCACTGGGTGATGACAATGTTCTCGTGATAGGTGACTTTAATGCTAAAATAGGACATCCCAAGGCAGTTCACTATCCAATAATGGGGAAATATGGATTTGGAGAATGCAATGAAAGAGGTGACCGTCTTATAAATTACGCCCATGAACACAAGTTATCTATAATGAACACATTTTTTAAAAAGAAAGGTAATCGTAAATGGACATGGATATCACCAGACCAAAAAACCAAAAATGAAATCGACTTCATATTGATAAATAACCCAAAACTAATAACAAATGTTGAAATACTTAGCAATATCCCATTTCCTTCTGATCACAGACCACTACGAGCAACATTGCTTCTAAAGCGCCCAGTAAGGAGTAGAAAAAACTATATAACGCCACTCAACATTCCGAAAACACAAATCGAAATCAAGACCTATGTTGAAAATCTACAAATGCATATTGAAGACAAAGAAGCAGACACTAGTGACATCCAAACCTATTATAACTTCTTGGAAAGGGGCATAACGGATAGCTTGAAGACAACGAACAGATCCCAAGTAGATCGTCGGAAAATATTTAGTGAAGACACAGACCAACTAATAAAAAGGCGTTCCGAACTGATACATACAAAGAATAAAACAAAAGACATGAAAAATGAACTTAGCAGACTATATAAAGAAACCAACAAATCAATTAAGAAAGATTACAGGAACCACAAAAAAGAAATCATTATAAGGAACATCCAAAAATATAGAAGTACTAAAAGAGCACATAAAGAATTAGTTACACACAAAACCTGGATACAAAAATTAGAACAAAATACAATGAAAACTAAATCAAGACATGACATAATAAACCTCGCAACAGATTTCTACAAGAACCTATACCAGAAAAGAGATAACTGTAAAATTGTAATAGAAACAAGAAGCGCTGAAGAAACTGATGTGGATCATGTTATGCCAATTGAAGGGTTAGAAATCTACAAACACTTAAAGCGGCTAAAAGATGAGAAGAGTCCTGGTCCAGACGGGTTATGTAATGAAGTTCTCAAAATAGGGGCACCTATTCTGATGCACCATCTATTACATTTATTTAATATGGTGCTAGAAACGGAAACAGTACCTGCACAATGGTGTACATCAGACATAATTTTACTCTACAAAAAAGGAAACCCCTTAGACATAGGGAATTACAGACCCATAAGCCTACTAGCCAGTACTTACAAGTTATTTTCATCAATACTTCTAGAAAGACTAACACAGGATATAGATTGTCAGCAACCAAGGGAGCAAGCAGGTTTTAGGTCAGGGTTCAGCACAATGGACCACATACAGACACTGGAACAAATTATAGAAAAATACCAAGAGTTTAACAGACCTCTGTATCTTGCCTTTATTGATTATAGCAAAGCGTTCGACAGCATCAGCCATTTCTCAATATGGAATGCGCTCCAATGTTCAAATGTGAACCAAAAATATATCAACATCTTAAAATATATATATGCAAACAGTACGAGTAAAGTCAAACTTGAAAGAAGAGGCGAAGAGATAAATATAGAAAGAGGAGTGAGACAGGGAGACCCTCTGTCTCCGAAGCTTTTCATTGCTGTACTTGAGTATATATTTCAAAAGCTAGATTGGTCAAACAATGGAGTGCTAATAAACGGATGCTACTTAAATCATCTGAGGTTCGCAGACGACATAGTCCTAATTGCTGAAACTTCCAAAGATCTTGAGCAAATGATGAGATCACTAGATAATGAAAGCTCTAAAATTGGTTTAGAAATGAATATAAACAAAACAAAGATAATGACTAACAGCCACAAAAGACAAATTGAAATAAAAGGAAATAACATGGAATATGTCAACGAGTATATATATCTGGGTAAACAAATATCATTTAAAAGACTCAACAATGAAGAGGAAATAACAAGAAGAATCAACATAACTTGGAAGAAATATTGGTGTCTGAAGGAAGTTCTAAAAGGAAATTACAATATGCACTTAAAAAAAGTTGTTTTCGATACATGTCTCTTACCATGCTTATTGTATGGTTGTCAAACCTGGATATTCACAAACAAAGTAAAGCAACAAATTAAATGTACTCAAACAGCAATGGAGAGAAGCATGTTAAAGATTAGAAGAATTCAAAAAGTGAAGAATGAGACTATCAGACAAAAAACAAAAGTGGCCGACGCTCTTATCCATGCACTCACACTTAAATGGAAGTGGGCTGGACACATTTCACGGTGTACAGACAAAAGATGGACTACTGAAACCACACGATGGAAAGGCCCAGTGGGAAAAAGAAATGTTGGAAGACCAATGAGACGGTGGGCTGATGACATTATTCAGGTAGTAGGAAAGAATTGGCTACATATAGGCAAAGACAGAGAGTTGTGGAAGAAGATGGAGGAGGCCTTTACCCTTACGGGGGGTCCATATTTCAATAAATAAATAGGTACTAAAATTACTAACATAATTTAAGCAAACCTACTAACTAATTACTAACAACATTTGAAATGTAAGCTTGAAATATGGAATAAACGGCTATTATTATTATTATTATTATTATTATTATTATTATCTAGCCTTTACTGTCCGACTGCATGGTAAAGGCCTTCATTCCTGCCATTGTTATCGCCTCATAAAAACATCAAAGTCATCCTATCAAAACTTATCAGTGTTACATAATTTTTAAACACTAATTGTCCCCAAACCCAACCGGGCTGGGGCTGCTCTCAAGCGGCTCCTGCCCAATCTTGGGGGTCCAGACGCCTCCTGCCGGAGGCTCTACGCGGGGATCGTTCGGTCCATGGCCCTCTACGGGGCGCCGGTGTGGGCGCCGTCGCTGGCAAAGCGACCGGCGTCCATACTGAACGCCTGCCAGAGGGTCATGGCAATACGGATGGTGCGGGGTTACCGCATGATCTCCCGCGAAGCGGCGAGCCTTCTGGCTGGCCTACCACCGTGGGATCTGGAGGCAACAGTCCTTGCACACATGCACGACATGCGCGTGGAGATGCAACGCCGGGGTGAAAGTCCACTGCCGCAACATATCAAGGCATGGCGGACAGAGCTCCGGCGGGATCTCATGGTGAAATGGCGTCAACGGCTATCGCAACCCAGCGCTGGGCACGCCACGATTATGGCGGTAAGTCCCCTCTTTGAGGCGTGGCTGGAAAGACCTCACGGCGTCCATACCTTCCGCATGACGCAGGTCCTCACCGGACATGGCAAGTTCGGGAGGTTCCTGCATCGGATTCAAGCGGAAGAGACGCCCGGGTGTCGCCACTGTGCGCAACGCCCGGAGGACACGGTGGAGCACACCGTCGAGGTGTGCCCTGCCTGGGCGGAGCATCGCCGTGCCCTCGTGGGGGCGATCGGCGGCGAAGACCTCTCGCGCCGGGCCCTGGTTGAGGCCATGGTCCGGAGTGAGGAGGAATGGCAGGCGGTCGCCTCCTTCTGCGAAGCAGTAATGCTTGCAAAGGAGGAGGCCGACCGCATCAGGCAACGGCGCCCTCGCCGCCGTCGCCGGGATTCCAATCCCGATTTCCGGCCACCGTAGACGCAGGCTCGCGGACGGCGAGCTATGGGTAGCTCGCTGTCCGGTCGTCCGGTAATGGACCGAGTCTAAGACGTCGACGGCGCGCACTGTTCCCGCGCGCCTCAAGGAGTTGTCAGCAGCAGGAGGGGCCCAGCTGGGTCGAAGCCTACTGGGGACAGGGTTGTCCGAAAGGGAGCTCGTGCCTCGGTATGAAGGCTAGAAGGAACGGCGCGGGGTTTTTAGTCAGTAAGAGTCTGACACTGTCTCCCGCTCCACCCAAGAGCGGGTTTCGTCAAAGATGATTTTCCCCGTCGACAAAAAAAAAAAAAAAAAAAAACACTAATTGTCATAAAGAAGTTCTGGCATTATGACAATAAAGAAGTAGATTCTATCGGTGAACAGAATACACAAAACAGTAAAGTAAGAGGGATCTCTTACTCTCCGACCCAGTAAAATAGACTTTTACTGATTAAAACACACCTGAGTTCATTTCCCTTTGCGTTTTGTGGCCGCGGTGACTCTTCAGAACAATCCCTCACAAAGCTTAAGGTTTCGAATTGATTTTCACTGTAACTGTATCTATTATACACAGATGTTTACCCTCTTTAAATGAATAAACCAATCGATAAGCTCTTAAGAATTGCTAATAACTACAGTTTTTTGTTTCCAAACGCGTATGTTCTAGCCAAATATAGAAGAATGAGGAATATGTCGTGGTTATTGAAGAGTTGAGAAAAGCAACAAACGATGAATAGACAACATGAAAGAATTGTATTTCTAGAAGACAATATTTATGAATTTTCTCTAGGACTTGATAAATAGAGAAGTATGAAAGAAAACCATGACGCGCAGGTTCCAAATAAATTGTTATCGACACAGCTCGAAGGATCTATAAACCTAAGTAGTGGGTAGAGCATATTGCTAGTAGAGCAGATAGTTGATAGGCCTTGAAGGTTCTGGACTGACGAACGCTTACATTGGAAGGCCTCCCAGAAGGTGGATCGGTGATGTAGTTAGGGTCGCAGGAACCAGGTCTAGTGGCACACTTGAAGGAGTCATATGTCTAGCAGTGGATGTATTTTGGCGGAAATAATAATTATGATTAAGGGCAAAAGTCCTAACCATGACCTAACCAAATATCAATAGTTATTATAGCACAACATAGATAGGTACAGAAGACAATCTCACTTTTTATACCTGGTGGACGCACACTAATGAGTGTTTGAACCGAAACTGTTCGACGAGCGGTCCGAGACACTACCGAGGTATCGTATCCGTGTGCGGTGTCTACGTGTGCGATGCTCGAGCGCGCTTTGTATATAGATTGAATTCTGTATCTATATATATTTTGTGTTCATAGTCAATCAAGGCATCATAAAACGTACCTATCAGCTAAAGATACTAAAATAAACTCGTATTGCCTAACAAAGTTGAGCTCGTTAAGGCTCAAGCTACTCAAGGTTTACTAAGCAAATGGCTCTTTGAGACATAATGAACCATTATCTTTAATTGACGTTTCTCTGGCATCGACTTCTGTGTGGAATTAGTAAGAAAATGTCTTTACATATAAAACAGTTTTGTATCTGACTTATTTTCAGACAACGTGCTTTTATAAATATACTAGCTTTTGCCAGCGGCTTCGCCCGCGTACATAAAATATAGCCTATGTCACTCAGGAATAAAGCAGCTTTCTATCGGTGAAAAAATTTTAGCAATCGGACCAGTAATTCCAGAGATTACTCCCTACATACAAACTTACAAATTTTACCTCTTTATAATATTAATATAGACTATGACATTTAAAAAAAAGTATTTATAGCTATGGTGTAGAGATGCATGTTGTTGAAATATTTTTTGACACAGCAGGACTTACAGAAGTCTTGTTACTTTGAACGCCTACAAAATAGACTGGAAATCTCGCACTAAAAATAGATATGCAGGTGTTTAAAATTCAAGCGTATTTTGCTCGCAAAACACACGCATGTGGAGGAAGAGCATTAAATCCCAGTTGCTCGACTAATACCTAAACGTGCTTGCATATGCGTAAATTAATAACCTTAATAAGATCCCATAATATTGGAATATTACTACCTATGGTCAACAGCCTGATTCTGCATTCATTTTGAAGCATAAACGTATGACTTAAGTGCTAAAATCTGTAACTAATAACCCAAAGTATTCGAGATTCTCAGCTTTTTATGCTATATGCATGTATTAGATTCTTGAACTTGACTTCTTTTCTTTCATGACTCACTCTGCCTATTAATGAAAACCGCACGAAAATCCGTTCAGTAATTTCTAAGTTTATCGCCTTCATACAGACAAACACACACAGTGGGGGACTTTATTTTACAATTTGGAAGGATCACGTCATCATACGACTATGTAGCATAATCAGCCTTATGATGTTCCTACTGCTATGACTTTAACCTCCTCTTCAGGAGAGAAATTGGGCCGTACTACGCGGGCTCTGTATTGATTGATGGATGTTACATGTCTTCAAATTTTTGGTTCTAAGACATGCTGGTTTAATCAAGAGGTTTTCCTTCACCATTTTAAAAACAGTGGTGTGGTGATGAAATAAATTACACAAAATTATGCACCTGGCTAGGTTTGAACACACGACCTAACTCTTAAGCCAGGGTGATTAACACTAGACCACCACTGCGACCATGTAACAAGAGCATTCCCTACATTTATATCACATAGTTTACGTAACATAGTGTAGCGCTGTTACAATATTGTCTATAGCCCACTATCAAGATACGACACTTCACTAGTTAAAGCTTAAGTGGCATTCAGACGACCCAGTATTGCTTCATAAATCTGAAAGGACCTTAATATAATTACGAGGCTGTTATAAGGATCGGCACGCATTATGTAGGTAGAGGAAAACAGGTTTTACTGTGGTCAATAAATCTAGTTTATCCGTTATATTTTCTTGTAAATGATGTTTAATGATAAATTGTATAACAATATGTAAGTAACTAAGCTCAGAAATATGGGCTTGCAGACGGCGAGCAATGGGTAGCTCGCTGTCCGACCGTCCGGTAACTGTCCGGACCGAGCCCAAGTCGTCAACGGCGCGCACTGTTCCCGCGTGCCTCAAGGAGTTGTCAGCAACAGCCCCCCGCTGGGTTGAAGCCTACTGGGGCCAGTGTTAGCTTCGAGAGGTAGCGCAGCCCCTGTACGAAGGCACGAGGCCCTGTACTAAGACGCTAATGGTGACCAGAGCGCGTCTTATGATGCTGTTGATATTCGTTTGTCGTGCTATGCAGCTCGCAGTTCGGCGGCATGAAATTGCGTGGTGTCCGGGGCAATCATCATCATCATCATCATTTCAGCCGAAAGACGTCCACTGTTGGACATATACCTCCCCAAGTGCCAGGTGCAAGTACCTCCACAATCAACGGTCCTGTGCGTCACGCATCCATCGGATTCCCGCAACCCTAGCCGGGGCAATGCAGGTACTAAAACATTAATTTCACAATCATAGTTGGGACTATGATTTTGAAATTAATGAAAACGATGATTGAATTTCTTATACAAAGATAATAACAAATATAATATTGATAGGAAAAGCTGTGAAACAACGGTTTAATAAACGTAACTAATTAAAAATACACAATGCCTTATCATCTTTCCTCGGCGTAATTATTTTAACAAGCTTATTCGTAATTTTATTAATGACGGAGATATGTCTTGGTACACCTACATAGGTACCTAATATTCATTATAGAGGCAGCCCACTGCGTGAAATTAATACACGAACTGGTGTGTAATAATCTCACAACTCAGTTCAAACAAGGTCATTAACCTGTCCGCCCGTGCTGAAAATCTAAATTGATGAAAAATATATATATGAGATCTATGTTACTCTAAAAGAGCAACAGTAGAAATCATCAAATGATTTCTCTCGCTCTTGTTAGAACAAGAGGAGGTATATGACTTTCCTTGACTAAAACCTACAGTGTTCCTTCAGTTCCTTCTGTTTGAGGGCCTCGGTAAAGCTAGAACTACATTAGACCGACGCACACGTGTAACACGCCAGATTTGTACGTAGAACGACGTCGCGTGGCATAGATTAAGTGTAGCTCTACAAGTCTAGTTTCCGTATAAAATGTATGGAGACCGACGCGGCCGGATCGGCGTGTGTGAAACACGTGTGCGAAGTGTAGTTCTAGCTCCATTTTTTCACACATTCCGAGGCCTGGCAGGCGTTGAGCCTAACTGGTTTCGTGAATATTGCTGATCACTTTGAGGTGCGCCTGGAACACAACGCGACATCGACTCAGGCTTGATCCTTACTGGAAGGTGAGTAAACCGTTGCTCGTCGTGATAGCCGGAAATCGTCCTGAAATTCCTGACGCCCGGAACACCTTCAGCAAGCGTCTGGGCGTGAGGCGTCTTGACTCCACCTCACGGTTTCGACCACTTCCTATGCTCGCAGAAGGAGGTGACCGTTATATTACTAAACCTAAGCCACGCCTTGCTCAGCACTTAAAAATTCTTCTTCTTAGCGTATCAATGGCAAAACTAGCTTTTTTTTAAGGTAAATTCCATGTCTGGCTCTGTATTTGACTACAGCATTTTTTTTTCGTTAAATTCCTTTCCCAATGGATAATCGGCTCCACGCCACAGACAAGGGGTAAAGCGTATCTATAAAAACGGACCATAGCATCCAATTCCTCAAAATCACTACACCAATAAACCTTACCGTCGTCTACAGTCATATCACACGGGTATCGGTCCTTATTGCTAATTTATGCAGAATTATGTACAAACAGCACGACCATGATATTGTTAGCACATGCAAATTGGACTAATAAGGCTGTACAGCCAACTATTGAGCACTAAACTGCAAACATGCTGTATATCAACAATATTGTAAGCAGTGGTGCCCGCTCTAAATTAGTGGTGTAATGGTTTTTGATTACGTCATCGTTGGCTAGAGTTAATAGCCATGGGATATGAATGTGGCATGCGTTATTGATTAGATAGGTTGTCCTAAAGTGCGAAATGTTTAGCCAGTTTTTTAGTGTACATGTCGCAGGTTTTTCACAAAATTAGGTTTTTGATCAAAAACCTAGGTTTTTGATGAAAAACCGGTAGATGACAAATCCTAAATTCTATTTCGTCATAAACCTGTAAAAGTTCAGATTTTTTATCAAAAACCTAAACTAGTTTAGGTTTATGATCAATCTGCTACTACCTTTAACGAACTTGTATCGACCAATTAACTGAGTTTGTGTGAAATTGCTTCAAAGATGTTTGGAGGTCAAGGTTTTAAGAAATGTTCGCGTGAAAAATCTAAAGTACGCTGCAAGACTAATCGGTGTGCATGCAAAAAAAAAATGTTTTATGCAACTCTAGATGTCACAAGTCTACAAACTGTCATAATAAGAGATTTATAAAAAAAGCAAGCACGTGGTAAACTTTTGTTTATTAAATTTTTTTTTTTCATTTGACATTGTTTAGTCGTATTTAATAGTAACTAAAAATCAGGTAAAACTGAAACATTATCATAATTAGATTGAAGAACGAGAATATTGATTGGATTATGGATGTAAAATTTTGATAAATAAAAACTTGTTTCCTTTCTACTAAGTTACAAATGATTATTTTATTTATTTAATTTAAATTGATTTTGTCATAAAACAAAGCAATTTTGCCCAGAACTTCATCATAAACCTAAACTAGTTCAGGTTTTTGATCAAAAATCTGGACTGTAACAGGTTTATAAAGAAATTGAGTTTAAAATTTGCCATCTTCCGGTTTTTCATCAAAAACCTGATTTTGTGAAAAACCTGCGACATATATATTCTGATTTTTTATTAGGACTAAACTGACAGCAGTGGACAATGCCGTCAGTACAACCACAGGGTCGAATTGTTTCATAAACTTATTTACCTCTGTCGAGGTCGACCGCAGAGTGGTGTGAATATCATGTTCGATATAGTTTTTTTAAACTTTAACCCCCCCCTCCCCCTTTTTAAAGACCCCTTCACGACGTTGTCACTGTGATAGCTAACGCAAGGCGAGAGGCGGTGAGATCAAAAGTATGAAAATATTTTAAGTGCGCCACGAGACGTCGCTCTTAGCGCCGCGCGCCATTAAAACGGAAGTCATGTGTCTTGTGTATGTTAAATGGCATACACAACACACCCAAATCCAGAACAACTATCTAGCTATACAAATACCTACTTGTTCCGGGCAGGAATCGAACTCTCGACACGCAACATAGCAGCCAAGCGCTCAACCATTATTTCAACCATGCCGTCGAATCATCATCAGCCTTTTTAACGTTCCCACTGCTGGGAGGTCTGAGTGTCTCCTCTCAAGGAGAGGGAATGGGCCGTAATCCACCACGCGGACCCAGTGCGGGTTGGTGAATGTCACATGTCTTCGAATTTTTGTTTCTAGGACATGCCGGTTTCCTCACGATGTTTTTCCTTCACCGTTCTGAGAGAAGTGGTGATGAAATAAATTACACAAAGTAATGTGCCTGGCAGGGTTTGAACCCGCGACCTGCAACTCGTAAATCGGAGCCATTACCACTCGGCCACTACTGTTCTCCTAAATCTGTATACCTATATCCAACTACGTTGAGATCGGCACGTGTTGACCGACTTCCTCTGACCTCCTCAACCCAATTAATGAGTAATACGATATCCACTATTTGACGGGCTTTTGGGCTTTGGCGTACCCTTGATTACTGACAATTGATTAAATGTGGCAGTTAAGAGCGGCCAACCTGAGGTACATTTTCATACAACCGCTCTTACGTGTATCCAAAACATCTTTCTATAGATATTTTGGATACATAGATATCTTATATAATATCCAATAATCTAGGATACTATAGAAATCAAAATATTTTGTGTAAAACTAATCCAGTAAAGACCTCTGAAAATCTGCTATTTTACGTGAACTTTGGCCCTAAATAATATACTCATATAAAAACTTTAAAAAAGTACATCCATAGAAGCCATTGCACATTTAACCGAGATTTTGAAAAAAAAAATTTTTGATAAACTTTTAAGAGTAAAAAAAAAACACGTAGGTATTTCCTGGAACAAGTTTTTTTGAAACATTCGAGTAAATCACGGAATTACCGGCCGCAAATAGAGTTTTCAGACGTTCTCTCTCTTTTTACGCCGAAATTAAGCTTCTTTATCTTACAGATCTGCAGACTAGTTAACATTTTTATATTACTAGCTGCATCCAGCGACTTACTCTCAGAATAAAAAGTATTCTAAGTGCTATTCTAGGACACTTCGCGCATGGTCTACCCATGCGCGAAGTTTCATAGAAATAAGTTTAACCGTTCGAGCGTGAAAAAATAACAAACACACACACTCACACCATTATAATATCACACAAAATAAAATAAAAAATTCTATTCTGTGTGGAGTAAACGGTTTTCTGTCAATTTTTCCAGTGTGTGTCTCCATGCAGAGTGAGAGAGAGTATCAGACTTTTTCTAACTACGGTAAAATGGGGTGAATAGAAACAAAACTTTAAAGGGTATTCTCATGATATTTGAATATTTTTCGGAGCATTTAACTATACCAATTTATTAATGAAAAGATATTTTAAAAAGTCGATGCTATCAAAGTGAAAAACTAAACCAAAGTTTTGTTTCTATTCACCCCTGCGTTTCTATTCACCCCGTTTTATGGTACCTAAACCATCCCAGTGTTCCATCAGTTTACTTTTGCGTTCTAGGGCCACGGTAACTCTTTCGTACCATCCTGCAACCATAATGACGTGTAACGATCATCTTAGCATTGCAAACATAAATATTTACGTTTCTACACTGATTCACCAAAAGTTTACACACAATCCATCATGCACGTCTTGATGCAAACAGCTTTAAATCGACCGAGATATTCAACTGGCTATAAGACAGACAGTCGTCTTTCACATCGCCCCTGGGAAATACTAGAGCAGTGCTGTCATGTTGAAATTCAACCATGCAGGTTTATAAAATATACCTTTAAAGTCTAAACCAACAGGTAAAGTATACCTCAACATACACAGGTATATTAAACCCTTATTTTCCCCGCTTCAGTGCTAAATCTAGTACATAACTTCGAAGTGCCTTCAGCTAGCAACATGGACTCCGCAGCCTTCCACCGGGGAATTAAGGCTTTTAATATAAAAGCAAAGTTACTTTCATTGAGTAACTCATGTACAGTGAGGACGCTTTTAACTTCGTCGTTTCTTTAATTCTTTTCGTTGTCCAGTTAGGACACATGTCGACCTTTACAACTACTACACTCTGCCGATTATAGCTCACTTGAAAACAAAGTTTAAAATAGCAAATTTATTGTCCCTAGTTGACTTTTAATTAAAACCTTTTTAATGGGTTTTCAACGTTATAAATTGAATCTAACTACGTCATATTTTTACTAGCTTCGTGCGTGAAAGTAGAAAACTAATAGCCTAGCACCTAATGATAAAATAGTATTCTCCTGGTGAAAGACTTTTTACGTATAAATCAATCCGATATTTTTTTAATTTAATCATTACGAACAAAAATACAAATCTTTTCTCTTTATAATATGAATCAAAATCAATCAAAATCAAAGCATTTATTTCAAATAGACCATTTGCAGGCACTTTTGAATAGTCAAATGTCGGTCAGTCCAAGAAAAGTGAAGCTAATTTGCACGTTCCAAAGCGTAGATCTCTATGGAGAAGAACGTACAAGAAACTCCATGGACACTCTTTTAAATCATATTATGTGTTACATATAATGTTTGGTTACATATTTCTTGATGCTTCTATTATGTGAGCACAATGTAGATATTAAATAAAATATATAAAAATAATGTAGATAAAACCATATCATTGCTATTATGCCAGCACTAAATTGGTAAAACTATAAACAGTTTCTCTCCTAAACGGAACAAACAAGAGTAAAACATAGAGTGACGAACCTGTTTGTCTGTGTCTGTACCAACATACCTACGGTATGATGTATATGCTATTAAAAGGGACTTTTTTGAAATTCGCCCTTTGTAGGGTGAAAAGGGTCTTGAAACGATCAGGGTTTGGGTATAAAGTTTAGGGCTTGGCAAACTTAGAGACGCTAAAGATTATATAAGTTGGCAATATGTGCCAGAGTCAGGGTAAATTATAGGAAGGTTTTGTGTAGTTTGCGAAAATATTGACGATAGAGCTTAACAACCTAATCTTATGAGTGTAGTGTTTTCTAAATCACAATATAATCGCGATCCTTTTTTCAGTTTCGTATGCAACGTTGATGGAAATCAGAAGTTTAACTTGAACACTATTGATATTCATGAAGGAAAAGGTCCTCAGGTTGTAGCTATCGGGAAACACAGACTCCGGCAGGGAGTTCCTTCTTTGCACAGACGAGACGCACAGAACAGCCCCCCTAGCCAAGTTACAACCGTTTCGCTTGCGTCGAACGCTTCGAGTTGACCTTGACGCCAGTTCTTTTGACTGAGCGTTGAGACGACGTTATTCCCGTACATTTGTATCTTTCTACAAGCGTTAACGATTGCAGATTAGCAACTTGGCTAGGGGTACAGGTCTTGGTTTAGGCCTATGTCTCAACACGTGATTGTGGTCTTTCGGATGAAATTAAGATGATGATGTTCTTTATTTCTAACAATTTCACTATTGAACACTTTTCAAACTTTCTTATATTTTTTTAGAAAAAAAAAAAAAAAAATTTATTAATATATTTTTTTAGAAAAAAATATAAGAATAAATAAATAATGTTCCTCAACTATCACACAACGCCGTTTAGTCTCAAGCTAAGCAGAGCTTGTTTTATGAGTACTAGACAACTGATAAACATACTTATAGATTTCTAAATACGTACATATTATATATAAATTACAAACAAACATGGAACAAATAATCATGCTCATCACACAAACATTTGTCCTGGGTGGGGATCGAACCCACGACCTCCGGCATAGCAGTCAGGGTCACTAAATACTATACCAACAGGCCAGCCATATCGATCTTAGGATCGATGGATTCTGAGATATTTGAAGGCTGAAATTATTACGCACTATACGAAGGCCTTGACCCCGTGAGTAAATGCCACTTTTCAATTATTATTTGTTTTAATCTTTCCTCTCTCTTGCTCTTTATTATTTAATGTTGGCCGGAAAATTCACTACAGAATTTATTTATTTGGTTTTAAGAATGGCCATCCAAATAATAGTACGAGATACGTAGAAGCAATCTCTTCCTTCATCTGTTATTCGATTATGATAAATATTATGTGCTAAATAATGCTTTTATTAAGACATTCCGAATAGGTTGCCTAGCTAAATCTGGTGCCAATGATGTTAAACAATAAAATTTGTCTGAGATTACAAACATTTTGATATTTTCGACTGTGACCAAATACTTTCAAATTGAGTTCTATCGTTACTAATAGCTTCTATTAGACTAATAAACATGAAAAAAGAATTGATTGAATAACAAACGACTGTAAATTATGGCCATTTACTCACCTCTTTAAGCGAGGCAACCCTTCTATTTGCACCAAAAAATGGAGGCAACCTTTCACAAAAGGCACATTCTTTCAGCTGATGCTCGACTTTCCCAAATAACAAATGATGGGTAATTGATGTCAAAAATGTACCAACAAATATTATTTAACATCATTGGTACCAGATTTAGCTAGGCAACCTATGCGCAATGTCTTAATGAACGCATTATCTAGCATATAATATTTTTCATAATCAAATAACAGATGAGGGAAGATATTTCTTCTATCGGATCTTAGATTATAAGTATGTACACTTCATGGCAGCCTTAAAAGCGTGTACAGGACGATAAGAGGATAAGTTTGCTGTTCTTTAATATTCAGATGAGAGAACAAATGTTTTATTACACGCGTTTGCTCATACTCAGATTCTGAGAATTTTCACCAAGTAATTATAAACTAATTATTGTTTTGTAACAGTTGCTGAATACAATTTATGTTTTCTAACTTCAACTACACATCAAATGAGTTTTAATAAAAAATGAGCTCATATATTTTTTAATAGGTAGGTTAGGAAGAGCTTGTGGAAAAATAGTAATAGCCGCCTGATACCCGCATCGAGGTTAAGCTAGACTGGTCAAGACCAATCCTTAGATGGGTTACCATCAGGGCCGCGGATTGATCGAAGGAGTTACCTTCACTTTTGTAAAAAAGTAACACAAGGAACACTGTGGGTTTTAGTCAGTTAAAGACTGATACTCCCTCCCACAGTAACCAGAGCAGGAGAAGTCAGTTACTAAGTTGTTGAAGTCAGATAGGATATACGAAAATCAGGACGTATAGGGTGGGTACTACACGTTGACTTAGTAATCGTGGGCAAAAAAAGGTGGACATGAACAAGAAAAAAGGTCTCATAGCACCAGTAACTAAGTAGTTATGTAAGTACATCATTTTGCTATTTAATCTTCGAGACGCGATTTGTGACTACTTATATAGGTAAGTTTGAACCCTTGGCGCGTGAATCCGAGTCGCACGTGGAACCTTTGGCGAGGGAGTCTGACTCGCTCTACCCCGGATTTTTTATTTGCCGTCATCTCAGAAATCATCCCTTTTTATCAACTATTGGATTTGGAAAACGAAAGACTGATATTGATAAAATGTTCAGTGACTTGTCAGTTATCAATTATGTTTGAGTGTGAACATCAAAGTGAGAAGGCCCTTGTTTCCTGTGATCGTTCGGTGGCAATAACACGGTTTGTACTTGTAGTAGGTATTTTTTTCTGGACGATGCTCGCTTCTTCATATAACAATGAAACTCAGCAAATTGATAAGTCATAATCATCATCATTTCAGCCGAAAGCAGTCCATTGCTGGACATAGGCCACCATAGCCAAGTGTTGTCATAATGATCAGTTTTGTATGCTAAGCCACACTGGCAGCACGGTGCGGATAGCGGCGCGGGTGCAGGAACGCACGCGATTTGCTTGACCATACTAGCAGCGCGGTACGGAGAGCGACGCGGAGAGCGGCGAGTGCAGAGACAGGGTTGCCGCTCCTCACCCGCGCACTCACTGTGGCGACTTGTATAAGCAAGTTGTGGCGTGAGTTGCCCCCGCGCTAAGCAACTCGCACCGCTTGCCGCGCCCGCGTGCTCACTATGGACGCTCAAATGAAGTTATTATGTTTGACATTAGCCCCGCATCTACGCTTCCAGTGTCGGCCACACTAGTCTCGCACCCATCTGAATTTCGTGACCCTAACCAAGTCATCGGTCTACCTTGAGGGAGGTCTGCCAACGCTTTCGCCACATGGGGTCATTGATGACTATTCCCGCTATAGAGTATTATTATTTTTATTAGTTTTCATTATTATTTTACATAATTTTTTTATCATTATTGAATAAAAAAATGTAATAATAATATTTCTATACGCGTGAAGGGTTAAAACGAGAGGGCGTTAAATCTATCACTCACTAAAACTAGGACCACGGCCACTCCACAAAATATATAGGTACAAAAGTCAATCTACATACAAAGCGCACTCGAGCAACGCACCCATAGACACCGCTCACGGACGATAACTCGGGGCGCCTTGGCCGCTCGTCGAACAGTTCCGGCTCAAACGCTCATTAGTGTGCGTCCACCGAGCGTAGGTATAAAAAGTGAAGTACATACATGAGATTGTCTTCTGTACCTATCTATTTTGTGGCCACTTTTTCAAACGCAGCATACGGTGTGTACTGCTTACCCAATCTAGACACATGATGTTATGTTATAAATCTCTAAATGGCCAATTTGGATTTCCATTTCCCTTCATATCCGTAGCACGTTCCATCTAAATTCGTATCAAAGTCATTCTGTTGATCGCTCGTGTGAAGTATTGCATCCAATTAATCAAAATGGCCGGAATTGTTTATCAAACAATGTTTATTGGATAGCTAGACCAGCCACACTGACATATAAAATTAATCATCTGTGTTTTCCTTGTGTAAAACTAGCCAGAGCAGATTTTTTTTAAAGTTTTTTTAGTCTATAGGTACTGCGTTCAAAGCAAGAATAGATGTTTTAACCAACCTTTTTTACTGTCTATTCAACCGATTTTGACTTCTATTCCGTAAGCATAAGGATGGCATGAAAGAAAAAAAGTTGTTACAATACCAACTATTTACTGCAGCCGCCATTTGTCATGTAACCAACGCAATAAAAGTCAAAATGGTTGAACGGACAGAAAAAAGGTTTTTTTAAATGTCTAATCATATTTCGAATGGATATAATTTTACGTTTAGGTTTTTTTTAAAGTGGAAAATCATTAAGATTTTTCTCCCGATCTAGGATGGAACCAGAACGGCCAGCGTCCTTCTGTAGCTTTTTGCATTTCAGAACCACAGTATCTCTTTCCAAATTACCATAATTCTAGTGTGCAAAAGCCCTACCGTTTTGCTGACATCTTAGACAAATGTGGAACTTACCTACCAAACCATTGAAAAGTTGAACCACGGAACTGTTGCAATATCTCACTCATCTCATCTTTACTTGAGTTATAATTAATCTTTACTAATATTATAAAAGCGAAAGTGAGTTTGTTTGTCTTCACGCCTAAATGGCAAAACCGATTTTGATTAAACTTGGTACACGGATAGACCATGTCCTGGAATAGGACAAAGGATACTTTTTATCCCGGAAGTATGTTCCCTTGGGATAATTTACTGCTATCACGCCAGCGAAGCCGCTGCGAACAGCTAGTCAAAATATGTAACAACAAAACACAGAAAGAACAATAACATACCCAACAACAAAAACACACATGCACCAATTTACCCTCATGAGTGATTACCAAGAGCCCCTAAGGTCTCATCATTCATACAGACTTTCCAATATAACATCTGCCAAAAAACCTATTCGCTTGAAAAACATTCTTCTATAATACGTGATCAAAAGTAAGCCGAAATTAAAAGGAGGATTTACGGGTGAAATATAAATCAAACGTGTTTATCCTTATTCCGACTCGCATTGTTATGTGTCGCACGTTACATTCGCTGTAATTTACTGAATGTATTACAAATTAAACGAGAACGCTTACTTGGTGTATGCAGAATCGCATTTGAATAATTACTTTTTCTAATCATTACTGTCCTCACAGATATAGATAGACATAGCTAACGCAAGTATCAAGATCTGTATGAAAACCAAGCGTGCCATTTTTTGACTACCTATTATGTAATACGGATGTTTTGTTTTTCTCAAATTTGGTATAGCAGGTTTTACAAAGGGTATAAAAATAATATTTTTTTAAATCCCTTTTAAGGAAAATGCCTGAAGAAAAGATGGATAGATTGTGTGAGGAGTGGTATGAAAGAAAAGGGAGTTGGTGATAGTTTGACGGGTGACAGGACAGAATGGAAGAAAAAAACGTGTTGCGCCGACCCCAAGTAATATTGGATAAGGGCAGGAAGAAGAAGATTTTTTTAATCCCTTTTGCAGTCCAGGGCCACAGTAACTCTTTGAAATAATTCTTCAAGCCTGGCAGGCATCGACACTGCCAGTTTTGCTGACAGCTCTTTGAAGAATGTATCCCATAATGGAGTCGAATAAGGGTTACAAATTTATATGAAATTCATTATTTTCTCCAATGGGAATTCTCATCGGAAGTCCGCTTTGTTACTTAAGAAAAGGTTAAAACAATGATGAATAAGGAAAGTGAAAAGTTGGCGAGCAAATCATAAATTAATTAACAATGAAAGGGTTGTTGGAGTGCAGCAATTACTCTAAGATTGCGAGGCTCCAATGCTACGGGCAGTGAGCCAACAGCCCAAGCGGCCATTTTGATAATTATGACTTATTTCATTAATACCCTGGTACGTGGCGTCGCGTCAATCGTCTCGCAAATTAATGCAAGCTCTTTTATGCAAACTCTAAGAAAATACTGTTTCAATTTTATAATTTATCAGCGGTTTTTGTTGGTGACCCAGCAATAAGCGCTATGCACATTTTGATAGCTAACCGATACCAAAGCGTTTCTGTTGCTAACTGATAAGTAGCTTTTGCCGCATTTCATTCTCTTGAAGTTCGCCTAAACATAAAATGGAAACGTTTTTCTTTTACTGGCCTGTTTTTCTAGTGGTTTGTGGCCCTGACTGCTATGCCGGAGGTCGTGTGTTCGACTCCCACCCAGGACAAATGTTTATGTGATGAGCTTGATCATTTGTTGTCTGAGTGTAATATGTATGTATTTAGAAATATATAAGTATGTTTATCAGTTGTTTAGTACCCATAACACAAGCTCTGCTTAGCTTGGGACTAGTCGGCATTGTGTGATAGTTGTGGAAAAAAAAATACAGCAGTTCTTTTTTCATCTATTTTATAGAGAAAATTATTCCAGGATATGGTCAACCCATCTGCTCAAAGAGTAAAAGCTAAGCGTCCACTACGTCGAAATCGGAGGAGTAGGCACAGAGCGGACGGATTCGTTGCTTTGTATGGTACAGCGTGCACTAGATCGGAAATTGCCGATGCAAAATCCGTATGCACAAGACGCACCCTATCGGCATTTTGTAAATACCGATGACTCGTACACTGCGCACGCTCCGATTCCGACGAGGTGTCGCTAAGCTTCAGACAAACTCAGAGGGTTATATTGATGATTTTAATTATTATTATTCTGGAAATAAATATCTATTACACCCGCCAATCATATTTTAATCATCATATAACTTATTACTGTCTTGAAAAGTAGTCAAACTTAAAAAAAAAAAAGAATTTTACGAGCTACCTTTTATTATAACCCCCTTAAGGCATTTGATTAGTTATAAGTGTATTTCCAGCAGACACACATGTTATATTGCTGTAAAAAGGTCATGAACCGTAACCTTTTAGTTAAGTAAATGCCACAAGCGTTGAGATTGTTTTTAGATTAAACAACAACATGTTGCTACATCTCATTGAACTTCAGACAAATCTTAGAATAAATAGATCTTTAAATAATTAACTTATTTGATTGTTTTTATTCACCATTAACTCCTTATCATATGATGTCTCAGCGAGCCAAGGAGCGAAGAATCCTGGGTGTTGGAATTTCCGATCGCTTAAGGAACACAATAGGTACTGCTTGCCAAAATAAAATATGTTACCCAAAACGCAGATAGTCTAAAGTAGGATCGGGCCGGACATGTTTGCTGCATGTCAAATGACCTGTAGGTGAAAAGAGCCACTTACTGGGTCTCAAACGCAAGGCGACATTGTAGTAGACTAAGGTGAAGGTAGAAAGATGAGCTTGACAACTACCGGAGAGACTGGCCCGCAATGGCTGAAGACAGACGTGTGTGGACCAGGGAGAGGGAGGCTATCGCCCAGCAGTAGGATATAATAGGCTAACTAAATAACTAACGAACTCTCACAAAACTGTTTACTTGACTTTTCATACATAACACTTGAACACAGTCTTGTGTTTCATCGGGTTACCTGAGGCAATATTCTCATCGCTGAAACCACTTGAGATCCCAACTTATAGTCTTATACATAAAACCCTCCTCCTTTCCATTTCAGAAAACAAGTTCGTATCCTATCTTTACTTATTCTATGTAAAATTGAATTAACCTTATACCCTAAAGCTAAGGTTGAGAGAACATAGGTTTTTGTATCAGAGGAAATTCGAAGAATTTGTGTAGCTTTACAGGTATCTGAACTCAATGAAATTTCTCAGAATATAGCTCACAGACCAATTTAAACCGTGTCGAGTTTCAATACTAAGTTGAAATTACGTAATTATATCAGGAGATGTAGCAATAAGTCTTTAGTTTATTCAGAAATCTGATCAGCCAATAAAAGTTCAGCTGCAATATAAAATTAACCAAGTGGGAATCCGACTTGCACACAAATGGTTTCGTACTATAATATTAAAATTGAGCAAAAAAACACTTTTAATTTTTACATACGTAACGTGCATAAAATCAGCTTTTCACTGTTCCCACTGCTGGGGCTTAGGCCTCCTCTCTTGGAGAAAAAACTAATTTTCAACTTTATTTTAATAACCTTTTTTGATTTAATATTATTTTTTGTTCTAATGTAAATGGACGGACAGCGGAGGTTTAGGAATAACCCGAACCCTTTGGCACCTTTTGGGTAAGGAATCCTAAAAAGTCAGGTAAATGTACTACCTTTAGTTCCCCTCTTAAAGTGGACAGAGAGAAATGCCTCTAAGGGTGAGGACAACCGAGCGTAATTTTGTGAGTTGTGACTCGTAGAATTTCGGTCGCGTAATTTCTACTGCATGCATTTCTACTGCGGCAAACCACTCATTTTGCGTAGCCATGTGAATGAAACAGGACTTTTGTATGAAACTGAATGCAGCAGAAATTACGCAACCGAAATTCTGCGATTCACGACTCACAAAATTGCGCTCGTTTGACCTCGGAAAAAGGGTGTCAAATATTACTACGTCATAATCTGAAGTCCTTGCTAACAAAGTCACAAGAAAGGCCTTCATGACAATCTATATCTACTAATAATATAATATCTACACTAATATTATAAAGAAGTAGGATTTTTTTGTAGGATGTAATCGCTGAAAGTACGGGTCCAATTGCGAATTTTTTGCAGCGATAGAAAGTTGCATTATTTTTGAGTAACAAAAGCTATATATTAAATGAATGGGAGCGATGCCGCGGGCAAAAGCTAGTAATATAATAAAGCTAATGAGTTGACTGGTTTAACACAAATTGTTTGAATTAAAAACAAAATTCAAAACTCGAAAACCCGCTCTTATAACTCGAAATACCACTTTTAGACACGCAATATACTATTTTTCTCAGAAGTGCAGAAAAAGTGCAAAATTTATTCCATGTATCATATCAGTCTCGGCGGTAAGCGAACCCCACTACTTGCCGGTCAAGCCCAGTTTATATATTTCTTTGTAAGTGTATTGAAACACGTCGTTAATATACGTGGAAAAGCACTGTAGCAGGCTCCATAACACCGAATTCCGCTTCGGCCACAATGACAAACTTTTCACTTGTATCAAAATGTAGCCACTATTTTGCGTTGGATGGCTCATTTATTGAAGAATGCTATAACATTACGCAACGACCCATGGAAGCGGAGTAATAACCAAAGACACGGGTGAAACCGTGGGGAAAAGCTAGTCTGCACATACCAAAAGATTAGATCTTTTTTTTTTCTTATTATAGATAGGCTTGGGTAACAGATTTTACGTCACTGAGTTTTTTTTTTATCTTACTTCAATAAGGTTGTTATTTTTACACCACCTCAAAAAGGACGAGGTTATATATTCGGCTCAGTGTATTTTTAGGGTTCTTACCTAAGTCAACAGAAATAAAATAAAAAACAAATATTTTTAATTCACATAGGTCTACATTGGCACTTATAAAAACTCAGAAGCTAGTTCATTCTTATAGGATCACTTTATTATTCATCGTTGCTCAAGAACGAGTAAAAGTATGAAACTGAAATACTAAATACTACCCCTTGAAGCAATGAAAAATGGGAGAGGGAGGCCGAAGAAAACATGGATGGATTCTGTGAGAAGTGATATGAAAAAAAATGGAGTTACTGATAGTGTGACGAGTGACAGGACAGAATGGAAGAAAAAAACGTGTTGCGCCGACCCCAAATAAAACAAAACAAGGGCAGGAAGATGACGATGAAGCAGTGAAAAATTCAAACTTCTATCTCAACTCGACACTCACAAGATATTAAAAGCCTATGGGATACTTCCTGTTGACCAAGAATCCTGAAATTAGGCATGAAGCAACACAAGTGAAGAAAGAAGTTTGAAAACTGTAAATTAGTTACGGTTCAAGGCAATTCTTTTTTTTTTTGCGATTCGGAGAAATCTTCGAGAATTGAATTGGGAACTACAGGTAAATTCGTACGGAACCCTCGATGCGCGATCGTTATCCGCACTCAACTGTTTATTTTTTATGTTTGTTCACCGATTTCCTTACTCCTTAGTGTACCATCTATTTATTAATTGAAAGCTTTTTGTAATATCGCGTTATATTCAGAAAGTTCTAGGAATCAGTTATACGTAGAATTTACCAAGATCTATTTTGGCAACATTTGTCTGAAACATATGTTTGCCGAACAAAATCAAAATTCTTGTGAAAATTAACTTCTGGCAAGACAAATACAAAACTAGAATCCTACAATCACATCTGTATTTGATTTTGAATTTCATTGAATTTCATTGTACATCTACAGTAATCTACATCTACACTTGTTCAACACTAATATAATACAGAGGTAGAGTTTGTTTTTTTGTTTGTAGGAGGTAATCTCTGAAAGTACTATTGCCAAAAAAAAAACATTAGAAAGCTGCTTTATTCCTTGAAAGACATAGGCTATTTTTCATGTACGCGGGCGAAGCCGTAGGAAAAAGCTAGTTTATAATATACGGCATTAACGCTACCACCGATAGCTGTCAATATGAGAACAAGTATAAAATGGGCTGCAGCCCAAAAAGATGACCCGCGTTCCACACTGGCACGTCGTCTTCATGACGCTAAGGGCTCCATTTCACCGGGACATCATGGCGGCGCGACTAGTTTAGTAGTAACGCTGTCATGCCATCTCAATCTAATATAGCCCTAATCTACCAAACTACACACCTTACAGACACCAGTGTCGCCATACGTCCGAGCTAGTCGTACCACTAAATTGGTTGTGCAACCAAACGGACACCAGGTGAGTAACTTTCCATAGAGCTGTATACATTTTGTTGGTGGCTGCGACTGTTCGCGCTGCCGTGGTGTCCCGGTGAAATATAGACCTAAGAGCCGCCACAGATGGTAAGATAGGAAACTAATTCAGAGGAACTTCACGACCCTCAGTAATGAGGAATACATCTCGAGGAGGAGGACGAGGAGAAGAACATTATATATGCCTGCTGCAGTCTTACCGTCCGATTATAATTTGAGTGTCTTCAAGGCAAGAGTGAATAGGCTCATAAACCAATGCGCCTCACCATTAGAGATCTAATCACTGCTGACCATCAGGTGGGATCGCAGTCAAGCACTAGTTCATTTCAATAAAAAAAATGTTGGTTTCCGCACAATGTTTTCCTGCACCATTTTGAGAGCAGTGATTATAATACTCGTACATGTATGATTTAAATTCACATCATTAATTCGTACCTTTTTTTTCGGTGGGCAAAAATCATCCAATGACAACCCTCTTGGGTGGAGCGGGAGATAGTGTCAGACTCTTACTAACTAAAAACCCACCCCGTTCCTTCTAGCCTTCATACCGAGGCTTGAATTCCTTTCGGATAACCCTGGCCCCAGTAGGCTTCGACCCAGCTGGGTCCTATTAATTCGTACCTGATTAATTCGTTAAGCATTTAAACTAAACAGTGGTACACCCCAAGCATTTTCTAACATCTAAACCGTAGAATAAAATACCTGGCAGTAATACTAATTAATCGTATCACCTGACTCGCTCGACAAGGCGCTGGTCCAATTGCAATTAATTAAAAGAAAGCCTTTGTAGCCTCCGTGATGAAAATATAGACTATAGTCTATGTTGCTAGCCTTTCAGCCAAGACTTTTTTTTTTGTACTTTAATAAGAAAGAGGTTCTGAAGCCAAGTTTACTTAAGACTTTTTTTCTTTGTATTAATTAGGTAATGGAAATTGCATCTTCATGAAACTATTTTCATTGTATAATATTATACCTTTGTGCCAAGAATTAAAATGTTGAAGGTCTTGGACCTTTTTGTATGCAATGGTGTATTAATTATTGGGTAGAGCAATTTCTTTTTAAAAAGTTTATCACATAGTTTTCACACAGTCGCAACGCTCTCCATAAGATCCATAAGATCTCTCTATAAGATCTGTAAGACAACGGCCCTTTTAAATCCATACATTTACAGCTTGTCTGTAATCTGTAAATATGGATAGAAAAGGACAAACTGACTGACTGACATACCAACGTTACACGTTATACGTTGATAAAAGAACGGGTAAAAGGTAAAAGACTAACGAAGACTAAGTGTGAATTTTTTCACAAGTTTCCTTTTATGACGTAGGTGTAGGTAGGGAAGATTTTCTAGAATTTCTTTTTATTTTCTAATGTGAACCCTGGAGCCCAGGATCGAAGGCAAAGAAGGAAAAGGAGTGGGTTTTAGTCGGCAAGAGTTTGACATACCCTGCCACCCCACCCAAAAACGGGAGATATCATTGGATGATTTCCCACCTTCAAAAAAATAAAAAAAACCCTAAAGGGTTGGAACAGGGGTGCAAAGTTTGTATGGCGAAACCTACATTCACGCGAGCAAAACCGCTGGCAGATGCTAGTAAACTACTTCTCTCTTTTCATCATCGTCAAAAACCTACCAACAAAAAACTGTATCAATCCGGAAGCACGAATCGAAAGCGGATTACCATCGATTTATCGACTATCCTGTACAGAAAGACGGACTCAAATGAAATGTGGTTTTCGAAGCTTGGACTACATTCCAGTTCCACTACAATAGGTTTACACATTAACACATTACGCTGTCTAGGATTGCATAATCAGTCTTATAATGTTCCCACAGCTGGGACTCAAGCCTCCACTCTAGGCGAAGGAATGAGCCTGACCACGCAAATCCAGTGCAGGCCGGTAGGTACTACGCTATTTATCATGATAAAATACATTTCAAGAGATAATTGAGATCGTAACACACGTCATGGCCGGAGGACACGGTGGAGCATACGGTAGAGGTGTGCCCCGCTTGGAGAGAACACCGCCGTATCCTCATGAGAGCCATCGGCGGCAACGATCTTTCGCGCCAGGCGTTGGTACAGGCCATGGTCCGAAGCGAGGAGGACTGGTAGGCGGTTGCCTCCTTCTGCGAAGCAGTAATGCTAGCAAAGGAGAAGGCCGTATGCGTGAGGCAACGGTCCTCATGCTCCAGCCGCGGCTGGGATGCCGATTCCGATTTCCGGCCACCGTAGGCGAGCAATGGGTAGCTCGCCGTCCGAGCGTTCGGTAACCGTCCGAACCGGCCCAAGGCGTCCACGGTGCGTATTGTACGCGCTCCTCAAAAAGATGTCAGCAAACCGTAGAGACCCAGCTGAACCTTCAGATTCGGCCCCGGTGGGTTTTTATTCAGTAAAAGTCTGACACTATCTCCCGCTCCGCCCAAGGGCGCGGAGATGTCATTGGATGATTTTATCACCTACAAAATAAAAAAAAAACGCATGTCACGATCGTACGACAAAAGTCTGACGTCATTTCGGATAAATATTCTAGGTATTGGCATATCTCAAGTAAGTATTAGGGACTGCTATGCTGTGAAATCAAATATAAATAACACTTTAATGGTGTATGGATATAACACTTTAACGGTAAATATGCTAAGTTACGCTAAATGATTTGCTGATGAACACCAAAGCTCACTGTTTGCTGTCCGAATGTGTACCTACTGATGCCGCCACACTTAGCGCGGCATAATTGAGTGGCTAGATCAGCAAAACGTGTCCGATCATAATTATTGCATCTGCGTTTAAAATTAATGAGAAAAACGAAAATAAAACTCATCTTTATTCTTTATTGTACACACAATTTAAACATACAGTTTATATTTACAGTTGATGTACATAGGCGAGCTTAACCCATAAATAGGATTTTTTGACAGCAAAACAAACAATGAAAATGAAATTTTGCATTTGAGGAACTTAAAATGTACATTGGAGAAAACCAATAGTAATAAACACAAATTAAATCTAACTTAAAACTAACAATACATTAAACAGATATATGTGCACAGCACCCTATACATAAACTCCATTTTGCATCTATAATATAAAAATAATATATGCAGGTACAGTTGTACACATCTTTTAATTAATTATGAACCATTCTACAAATCGATTGTGGTTTTCAACGCAACCTGAAATCGTGATATTTCAGGTCGGTGATAAAAGTAATTGCTTCATAATTGGACCTATTAATTAAAGGATTTATAACAGTGGCCGGGTAGAAAATAAAATGAATCGGCAAAATAATACAATGCGCATTTAAAAAGCTTACATACTTCACTATCTAAAATAAAATTAATTTCAGTTTTCACTAAACTTATAATAGGATTTTGAGTTGAAAGCAATTTGGATAATTTATTACGGTTTTTGCGCGTCATGCATGCGTTTTTACACGATATTTATCTGAGTGCATTAGTCTTTCGATACATTCGTGAATTTTATTGTGATAAAAGATTAGGATGGCTCTAAAGCAGCTTAAAAACAACAAGACTTCGGGTGATGAACAAGGCAGATCGGTGACCTAGGGAGAATCGCAGGAATGCGATGGATGTGAGACGTACTGGACCGTTTGTTGTGACGACATTTGGTCGCATAGTGTTCAACAGCGGACGTTGTTTGGCTGAAATGATGATAATGGTTGTGATTTAGAATTTGAATATTACTTAACTTTTTTTCGCTAATGCTTTTAGGTGAGAGCGTCTGTATACGTTTGTTACTTCTTCACGTTCGAACGACTGAACGGATTTCGATTAAACTTGGCACACGGGTAGGCCCGGAAAAGCACGTAGGATACTTTTTATTCCGGAGGCAGTATATTTCCTAAAAACAGTTTTCTACTAACATGCTAGTGCAGCTGCTAGTAAGTATTACATAAAACAGTTCACATATATATTTTTTTTAATGGAAAATCATCCAATGATATCCCCGCGACCTTGGCGGAGCGTGTGATAGTGTCAGACTTTTACTGACTAAAAACCCACTGCTGTTCCTTCATTGCCTTTCGTACCGATATAGTAATTATGCGAGATATAACAAGGACAATACTGCTGAAAATGGACACTATGATAACAGACCAAGATTTAAAAACCTCACATATAAATCATAACACAAATATTCTTCATAAATGCCATTCATTCGTCACGGGATTGGCTTATGTAAAGCATAGCTATATACGGCATGAAATCCCGTACATTCCCACGAAAGCCAACCCACCGCATCATATGAGTGGAAGTGACACCATAAAGTACGGTGAGCTTACTCTCGCGCTGAAGCACTTCTATATTATGTTTTATATGTATATGTGTGAAATCTGCACCCAGATTGCTTCAACGTCTGTATTCTCTGAGGGATTAAAAACCTCGTTGTACCATATTTTGAGATGCTGGTATTTTATTTTTTTTGAAGGGTGGAAATCATCAAATGACTTCTCCCGCTTTGGGTGGAGCGAGAGGGCGTGGTGTTTCCTTTTTATAAATTTCCCGCGGTCCTAGTTAGCGAGTATCGACCCCTGTAGGTCCCTACAGTTTGCTGATGCTGGTATTAAGGAATTTAAACCACCATGTAACGGTATGATAGAAAAATAACTAGATACACCCCATCATATCCCTTGCTTAAATCAGTGGGTATTGTCGCATGATTCATTATGTTATCTAAGTATTAAAAAAAAAAACAAGCTTGCGAGCAATAGGTAGCTTGCCGTCCGATAGGGAATTATCATAGGTAGAAGTAGGATACTACTAAAACATAAGAGGTAATTACTGGAACGACCACTAAATATGGATGTATTTTTTAAATATGTATATTATTGTATCACAGTGCCAAAAAATTGCAAGTGTTATGTACACCGCGCCGTTGCGTTGTATTATCACATAAATACATACATCAGACCACTTGCAACGAAATTGTTTTTTTACATAATGTTAAATGTATGACTATCCCTTAATAGAGACAATAAGAAGAGTACTATTGGACACATTCTTAGTAAAGACATTTTATTAGTTTAGTATATAAACCTATTATTACTCATTAGTCTATATTAAGGTTAGATTGTAATAAAAGCTTAGGATTCAACCTCTGGATGTAAAAAGAATCTCCCTAGATCCTCCTCTAGGATTAAAGAAAAAATATAAAAACATGTATGACTACGGCAGTGAAAAAGAAAAAAAAGATCAATAAGTAAGAAGGCATTGTCCCAAATTATTTTCTAGGATACAGGCTCATGAATGATGATAATCCTTCTACCAAGTCTTGTATACCGTACCTAAATGAACATTTCAGAAACGTGTGACATTTGACATTTCATATCCCCTTGCGGGTTGTAAAACACACAACCTACCTTTGCTGCGTGCGTGTTTGGGTTAATGGACATGTAATGTTTTGCCCGCAACCCAAATCAAACGAGTTTTCACATTACAGTCTATGTTTAGAAAAAAATAATGGGTATGAAAAATTACTTAACATCGTCTTTTGAATAACTAAGCAGTTTATTTGTTTTAGCGACATCTATGGGGCCACACAGAAACTAAACTACGAAATCCTGCATCGTAGTATTAGAGTTCTTCGCGCAATTAGAACATAATAATTATCCGAAACAAACTATCGGACAGTTTTCCGGATCAGACATACCATCCATCTGGCCTCAGCAGGGGCCCGGACGAAGCCTACTGAGGCCAGGGTTAACTCCGAAAGGTAGCTCAGCCCCGGTATGAAAGGTACGAAAGAACGGGATGGGTTTTTTAGTCAGTAAGAGTCTGATACTATCTCCCGCTCCGCCCAAGGTCAGGGATATCATTTGGATGATTTTTACCTACCAAAAAAAAACATCCATCTGTCCGAAAAATCCTCTCTTTTGAAAGAAGGTATGTATGACTTAACACCTTGGCTAAAAAAAAATATTACCTCAAATAGTTAAAAGCGGTTTTCCTACGATGCTACTATCTGTCGCGGAGGGAACAAACCGGATTCCGACGCGGACGCGGTGAGGGTGCCTATCCGCGCGGATTGATATCGAAAGCAGTATTAAAATTTTTTAAATGCAATTCTTATAGGTCTGGATGTAAGGCCGGGGGCGGCTTGAGCACCGGTTGTTCACAAAATTAAATTGTGTGCGTGTGTATCATTAACGGGTTTATTACAAGCCAATGTGACGTGATATCCACTTCTCCGTTAGTCGCATCGGTGCTCGGCGACATATGAGAATCACACTAACAAACCAATTCGATTGCAATTTCGTTGAAAGAAAGAAAAAGAGTTTATTTGCGTAAAACATGACGCATTTAATAAAAAATAAATAAAACAAATAACAATAACGACTTATAACTAGCAGGTAAATAGGAAAAAAATATTGGTTGAAAAAAAACTCAATCATGAATAAAAGTGGTAAATAAATAATAAATAAACATTATTTTTTTTGGTTGGTTTTAATATCTTCATGTTACATTATTTTTTAGAGAACGAAGCCAGATAGAGTTAAACCCTTTAGAGTAAACATTTTTCTTTTTTTTTCCTTGACTAAATAAGTCAAGAAACGAAACAATTCTTTGTATTTACTATAAAAATACAAAATATTATAATTCCACGTACCTATTCAACCACAGGCAACAATATAACGAGATTTAAAACACAAATTTAATTACTCTCAAGGAGCTTAAAAAGGTCAAGAAACCGGTTTTGTGCTGGTTTACGGAAACGTATACAATTTTGGCTATTTTTCCTTCTATAGCTGTAAAGTTTAAGGCGTATAGTCCCTTGAACATCTGGCCACAAAGAGCCTCAGTGACCTTTAAATTAATTTTCTGTGCAAAATATTGATTGATTTTTAATTCATGAATCCCCAAGCGACCACCGGTGGCCGCGCATCTATTGTCTTACTATTGTGTCTCTAATTGACGGTATCTGAAGGGTTAATATAATAATATTCCACAGGAAAGGGCTATGCTCGGGGTTTCCTTGCGTGATCAAATAAAAAATGAAGACATCCGCAGGAGAACTAAAGTTGCCGATATAGCACAAAGAATTGCCAAACTTAAGTGGCAATGGGCAGGGCACATTGCTCGCAGAACAGATGGCCGTTGGGGCCGAAAGGTTCTGGGGTGGTGACCGCATATCAGAAGACGCAGCGTTGGAAGGCCTCCAATAAGGTGGAGTGATGACCTGGTGAAGGTTGTGGGAAACCGATGGATACGAGACGCACTAGATCGTTCGTTGTGGCGACGCTTGGGGGAGGCCTATGTCCAACAGTGGACGTATATCGTCTGAAATGATGATGATGATGATGAATATTCCACAACTATCACACAACGATGTCTAGTCTCAAGCTAAGCAGAGCTTGTGTTATGAGTACTAGACAACTACAGAAAGTCACTACTCGGGAGTTGGGGCCTTAAGAGGGTCCTTCTCCACTCGCTTATCGTAAACATCGAAAATAGTTTAAAAGCTTGTTACTTTATTTAATGCAATCCAACGCGATGTTTGACGAAAAGGCAACGCAAAAAAAGAGAGATAACGCCTGGAAACTCTGTTAGTATTCGATAATTCCGAGATTTACTCCAGAATTTCACAAAACTTGCTCCAGGAAATAGCAGTTTTTTGTAAACCCTTAAAAGTTTTTGGAAAAAGTTGTCATTATTTAGAATATTAATAAAATTTGCAAGGTCTCCAGAGAATTACTTTTTTGACTTTTTTAATTTTTAGGCAAATTATGAAGTGTCAAAGTGATATTATCTAGGCTTCTATTGAAATCAATTTCTAAATTTGTGTAAAACTAATCCAGTAAAACCCCTCTAAAAATCTCCTATTTTGTATGAACTTTGATACTTCATAATTTGCCTAAAAATTTAAATAGTCAAAAAAGTAAAACTATAGAAGCCTTGCAAATTTTATTAAGATTCTAAATGACGAGAACTTTATTAAAAAAACTTTTAAAGGTTTAATAAAAACAGCTATTTCCTGGCGCAAGTTGTGAAATATTCGAGTAAATCTCGAAATTACCGAATACTAACAGAGTTTTCAGGCGTTATCTCTCTTTTTTTGCGTTGCCTTTTCGACAAACATCGCGTTGGATTGCGTTAAATGCTTGCAATCGTCAACATCGAAAATGGTTTAAAACAAGCTTTTAAACCATTTTCGATGTTGACGATAGGCGAGTGGAAAAGGACCCTCTTAACGTATCTCCGGGCTGGGGCTGCTCTCAAGCGGCTCCTGCCCAACCTCCCTATGCGCGTGGAGATGCAACGCCGGGGTGAAAGTCCACTGCCGCAACATGTCAAGGCATGGCGGACAGAGCTCTGGCGGGATCTCATGGTGAAATGGCGTCAACGGCTATCGCAACCCAGTGCTGGGCACGCCACGATTATGTCGGTAAGTCCCCTCTTTGAGGCGTGGCTGGAAAGACCTCACGGCGTCCTTACCTTCCGCATGACGCAGGTCCTCACCGGACATGGCAAGTTCGGGAGGTTCCTGCATCGGATTCAAGCGGAAGAGACGCCCGGGTATCGCCACTGTGCGCAACGGCCGGAGGACACGGTGGAGCACACCGTCGAGGTGTGCCCTGCCTGGCCGGAGCATCGCCGTGCCCTCGTGGAGGCGATCGGCGGCGGAGACCTCTCGCACCGGGTCCTGGCGGTCGCCTCCTTCTGCGAAGCAGTAATGCTTGCAAAGGAGGAGGCCGACCGCATCAGGCAACGGCGCCCTCGCCGCCGTCGCCGGGATTCCGATCCCGATTTCCGGCCACCGTAGACGCGGGCTCGCGGACGGCGAGCCATGGGTAGCTCGCTGTCCGATCGTCCGGTAATGGACCGAGTCTAAGACGTCGACGGCGCGCACTGTTCCCGCGCGCCTCAAGGAGTGCCCCGGTATGAAGGCTAGAAGGAACGGCGCGGGGTTTTTAGTCAGTAAGAGTCTGACACTGTCTCCCGCTCCACCTAAGAGCGGGTTTCGTCAAAGATGATTTTCCCCGTCGACAAAAAAAAAAACCCTCTTAACGTAACATTCCAGTTTTTAATCAAGTTGTAAATAAATATCCTACTTACTTAATGTGTATGCACAGTAACTGTAGGTGACCCTAGATTACAGACTGAATACATCCTTTTTTACTGTTTTCTCAGTGAGATGGCTACTTCTCGGTTAAAGTTACACTTAGTTTTCTTTACGAGTTCTTTTCCACATTAGGAAAATTACTCACATATACAATACCCAAACCCGGAACAACAATCTGCAGTCCCTAGAAATATTTGTTCCGTGGCCTTCCCCAAACGTCGCCACAACAACCGATTCTGTGCGTCTCGTATCCACCGCATTCTCGCGACTATCACTAGCCCCTCTAGCCAAGTTGCCAATCTGAAATAGTTAACGCTAGTAGAAAGCTTTAAATTTAAGGGAATGGCGTCATCTCAACGCTCAGTCACGTGGTCAGAACAAAAGAATTGGCGGCAAGGTCAACTCAAAGCGTTCGACGCAAGCGAAACGATTGTAACTTGGCTAGGGGGGCTGGTCATCGGTCCACCTAATCAATAACTTTATTTTACTCAAAAACCTGTCAAGTTGATGATTAATTTGTGTCATTTTTACAAACACAATTTTTGTAGTGATTCTAGGTAATAATTAAAAGTATCGACTGTAACGAATAGCAATTAATGAAGGAAATAATAAACAGTTTCACTCCACCTACTTCATTTTAATTACTAAACTTATCTTTCTACCAAATTTCATGTTATTTAGTAAAACTTCATACTTTTAAGAAAACATAAAACAACGGGCAAAACTAGTTTACCTAAATTATTACATCAAGGCAAAATTTTCAACGATCTAGCTTTAATGATACAAAAACAAAATTATTAGTAAATTACTTCACTAAAGTAGCCATTACCAGAACGAATCTCCTAAAATTGAAAACTAAAAAGCGTATCTTAATAAAATAGTTAGCGAAAAGACACATTTTCAAAATTAGTTTAGTTTTAATTAGGTTATGTCAGCATCAGGACTCGGGTCGTTAATTTAGAGCAGTGACCTAAAGGACACAGACTGACTTAATTTCAGCTTTAGTTATACAGCCATGCATAGCATTAGGTGAATTATCATATTTGAAATATAAAAGCAAAAATTATTTAACGTAATTAATCTGGATATTTAAGAAATTGCCTTTTGCCCGCGACTTCGTCCGCGTACATAAAATATAGCCTATGTCACTCAGGAATAAAGCAGCTTTCTAACGGTGAAAAAATTTTAGGAATCGGATCAGTACTTCCAGAGATTACTTCCTACATACAAACTTAAAAATTTTACCTCTTTATAATATTAGTATTGACTAGTATAGATATAGATATGCATTTTTAGTAATAAAATGTTTATCACCCCATGTTATCCTCCTGCTAAGCAATTTTTCTTTTTTTTTTGTTTAAATCTTTTTTACTCTTTTAAACGTCTAAATCAGCTAATTATGATTTGAATCACTTTTCAAATACAAAAAAAAAACTAAGTAAACAACAATTTTGCAAGCTCATTGTAATTAATCAGTTGCTGTAAAGAGAATAAGACTACGTCTAGACCGTAGTAATAAACTGGTTTTTCTCTAAAATATATAAATTACAGAAAATATTTTTCTGATTTTTTAAAAACACAGTATAAAGGGCATAAAACAAATTGTAGCTTTCCCAAATTCAGAAATACAGACTCAATTTCACAAATAACACTCAATATTAACATTCACATAATGGAACAATGAAATGAAACCCAGTCAAAGGCGCGTTCCAATTAAAAAAGGTTGGTTACAACAAAAATTACGACTGAGTTCATATGACGATACATTCATATTTTATTCGTCCGACATGAAAATTGAGACGAGATTTTATTATGCGATTTATCGCTCGTATTCCTCTTGAGTCAAAATCTATTTCTGAACGAAACAAGCAATGGATGCGTGAGTAAAAAAACATGTGAAAAACACATTTTTACTTGGCGTGAAGTGGTAGACATGGTGTCAGTAGATGACGGCGATTAGGTGACGGGAGATGAGGAAATGAACGATATCTCATTGCGATGAAAGACGAAGGGTGCCGGAAATAGCCGACTATCGACTTGCCGATGTAGTGAGCGGTGCGTACTCGATAGCTTCCTTTACTTAAGTGATGAGCTTAAGATTATATCGATAAAACGAGATATTTTTAAATGATATTCCTTTTTAAAGCCGATGAGACGATAAGGTTTATTTTTTAATTTTATTCGGATAAGGCTAATGATACTAATGTTACAGTGAATGGATTTGCACAGTATATCAATTACAATACCAGCCGAATAAATGCTGGCTTGCGTCTTTGTCGCCTTATAAGCAATTTTATAAGATTTAGAGCTATTTGGAAAATTCAGAATAATGTTGCACAACTTGTTAAAAAATCAATGTGATTAATAATGTAATAATAAGCAGCACAAAAGTGCTGGTTATTAATTTAGTTTTACTTATTATTTTGCTTTACTTTTTATGATTTGCAACGCTTGTCAAATCTAAATGTCTTGGAACGAGAAACGGCCTTCCAGCCACCTTAGGCGTGGGCTTGAGGATGGCAAGCAATAGGTAGCTCGCCGTCCGGTCATCCTATAACCATCCGGACCCTGGAACGAAAGCAAAGAAGGAACAGGAGTGGGTTTTAGTCAGTAACAATCTGACACACTCCGTCCAAGAGCAGGAGAAGTCGTTGAATGATGTCCCACCTAAAAAAAAGGTCAGTCCAATCATAACATTTCAAATGCATGGCATATTACAAATGGCAGTCGTCCAAATAAAGTGAATTGAAGAATGTGACATTAAAAACTCGTTACAAGTCACATTGACATACATTAACCGACGTTTACCCAGCGAAGTCAGCATTTGCATTGTACCCATTGTACCACAAACACTGTTTATTTTTCTACAACAAATATCAACATTTTTGGCCAGTTTCAGTGCTCTATAGAATATTTTCGTGAAAGACGAAGTACCACACAAATATTTTAAAAGCGAATATTTGTGTGTGGGTAAGTAGATGTACGGTTTTGCGCCATCGGTACACCTACATATAGTTGACATCCTAACCATATGTAAAAAATTGTTATGGGAACTGTTATAATAGCATCACGTTGCTATAATTGGGCTAAGTAAACTGCTGAGCCAGCTTCAGTTGTATAGCATAGCATAGTCGGCCTTATAATGTTCCCACTGTTGGGACTCACGCCTCCTTTCTAGGAGAAGGAATGAGCCGTAATTCACCAAGCGTTATTATTATAAGTACAATTAAGGAGTGCATTCCCTGTCGGAGTCTGTGTTTCTTGATAACTATAACCTAGAGGTCTTTAAGTCTAGAGTGAATAGGTTACTTCTAGGCAAGCGTGCTCTATCGTCGGCTACATCATCGCTTCTCATCAAATGAGATAGTGGTCAAAAGAGCCTATACAAAATTTAAAAAAGTTAATTAATCTTTCACGCTCAAACGGGTCAACGGATTTGGGTAAATTTTGATACACGGGTAGAACATATCCTGGAATAGCAACCAGGATACTTTTAGAGTATGCTCCCTTATGATAATCTTCCACTTTCACGCGAGGAAAGCCGTTCACAAATATGTAAACCCACATTGTATACCGCGCGCGCTTCAAAGAGATGTCAGCAAAACTGTAGGGGCCCAGCAGGGTCAAAGCCTACTGAGGCCATGGGTTATGCAAAAGAGAACCCCGAGGTCCTGGAATGAAGGTAAAAAGGAACAGGAGTGGGTTTTAGTCAGTAAAAATCTGACAAGCACTACCGGGGCGGGAGGTGTCGTTCGATGATTCCCCACCTAAAAAAAACTAGTAATTGTTAAGAATCGACACTTTATAATAGAATGGAAAATCAGATTTTTTCTGCTCTTAGAGATATTCAGAATTTGATAGACTTCTGGTACAACATTAAGGTTAATAATAAAACAACACACACGGGACAGCTCTAATGTTGGGCTCGCGGACGGCAAGCCATGGGTAGCTCGCTTTCCGATCGTCCGGTAACTGTCCGGACCGAGCCCAAGACATCGACGGCGCGCACTGTTCCCGCGCGCCTCAAGGTGTTGTCAGTAACAGGAGGGGCCCAGCTGGGTCAAAGCCTACTGGGGCCAGGGTTATCTGAAGGGAAAGTCGAGCCCCGGTATGAAGGCTAGAAGGAACGGGGTGGGTTTTTCAGTTTAGTAAGAGTCTGACACTATCTCCCGCTCCACTCAAGGGCGGGTTTTGTCATTGGAGGATTTTTTCACCGAAAAAAAAAATTAAAAAATAAACAGCTCTAATGTTACATAAACGAAACAAGTCGTGATAAACATCTATAACACAGCAAAACATACAACCTATACTAAGATTAAATGTACATTTATATACACATAGACAGTTCTCAAACATGTGTGCACTAGACACACGACACGACACATTGTTGTTTTTATCCTCGTGACCCGTAAAATATAATGAGATGGCACATATCTTTCGGCTTTAAGAAGAAAGTTTTGAGGAAAAGGTTGCCTGTGTCGCAAAAAAGGTTAGCTAGTTATTAAAAAACCTTTTTCCAAAATCGAAACTAAGGTATAACCAGATAAACGTTCGTCAATATTACGTCATATTGGTCAGAAGCAGTGCTTCATTAAATTACCAAAAAGGACTTCACTTTGAGAGACAAGTTTACTGTACTCTCATAATCACAATAGCTGAAAAGCCACAGCATATCGCTTCAAGTATTTTAGTAGTATTTTTTAATTTCAACTTTTTCAAATAGATTTTTAATTATGGGTATTCCAAGCTTGAACAAAATAAATGAATGATCATTGAAAGACCCCGAGGTCCAACACAAAAACCAACTTGCAGAGGCCCAATTAGACGTTTTTAATGGAACGCGGTTCCAACCGGTGATTATTACTATTATTATAATTTCAATATTACATTAAGTATAGTTTATTATACAACATAATCAAATATAACACAATAGAGATTAATCTACTCTGTGTCTAAATATGCCATCAACGGTATTGATCAGTCCCAAAACCCTAATATTCAGATAAACCCGCAAAACGTCAACGGAGTCATCAATTCGCGTCAGAACATTCTACCCAAATCTCTCAAACATGGCAACATTATTCGTAAACCAAGAGTGTTGCCAACATTAAAGCAGCAGGATTTCCAAAAAAATACATTTAAAATTATTCGGGACCGGCTGTTAACCGAATGAATAAAATTTAAAAAGCGCCACATTAATAACCGCAGCTCGGAGTAAACCGTAGTCGTCCTCTTTTCTCGATCCCCTCTTTTGAGCGAGGTGACATAGCAAACTGTGCTGAGTTTTATTAAGAGAATTGTGACTTTCACTAAATGAGCAAAGTAAGTTTTCATTAAGAAAACACATTTCGAATCACGAGAGTGAAGTTTGTCATTGCATCTGAAACGAAATTGGTTTACAAACAGGAAATTGATATGACAAATGTCCACTTGTATCAAACGAAATTTCACATTTATTCATTTAAAATTACGTAAATAACATTAACATATGTCAGTTATGAAATTTGCTAAACGTCGTTTGATACAAGTGGACACTTAGATCTTTGAATCTAAGGAAGATTAGAGTCTATTAGCCAAATAAACTAGTTATAACTTTCATACTACATACATCAAGTTTGAGATACTTGAAATTATCCAAAATATACCTAATTTAGACGAAAGTGGAGTTTCTTGCCGGTTCTTCTCCATAGGAAACGACCAATGTGAAACCATGCACTAACTTCTGACGTTTTATAAGTGCCCATGTAGGCCTATGTGAAATAAAATATTTTAACTTTGACTTTGAAAGAGTGAGCCGAGATCATCTCCGTTCCCACCTCGCTCCGCTCGCGCTACTACCAACCCCGGGGCGTCACCTTTACGCCGCACAGAACTGGGTCACCACAATTATACCTCAGACGCAGCTTGACACAGTTTAATTTATCTAACAAATTAATTCACTTTTACTTACCAACGTTTGATTAATATAACTTACAACCCTATAGAAAATCTTACACAGCCATGAAACTTTTAATGGGGTATCAGAAGATATTATTTATGTATCAGGATTTGCATTTCGTAATATAAATGTCAGTTTTATGATTTAGATCGCTCGATGTTGTATATCAATTCTGTAGGTCAACGCGGTGTCCTTGTTTTTATAGGGTTGAGGGCAATTTTACATGGTTGTTAATGAGAATTTGACAACTTGGAAGCTTCATCGGTTAAAATGGGTGCTGTATTGATGGAATAATTAACTAACTAGTGGTTTCTCGTAGTGTTCCCGTTTATGAACGATTTATTTATATATACCTCATTGTACACCAAGATTACTAATGTTTACAAAGTCAGCCTTAAATATAAAAACATACAATTGGTGGCCTTATCGCATTTCGCGATTAGAGAATATGTTTGTGGAGGTTTATTCTTTGTCTATGTATTTTCTTGCCTTAGCTACGAATGACTAAAGAAATTTTTTATTTGAGCTGGAAAATTGTTTATTGACTTCTCCCGCTCTAGGGTGGAGCAGGAGGGCTTGTCAGATTTTACTGACTAAAACCACTCTTATGTTCCCGAAATTGCCTTTTGTGTTTTAAGGCCACGGGTTACCTTTTTTTTATCAGGAGTTTTCTCGTGGCCCTAGTTTAACTGGCCTAATTTAACTTACAATTACGACTTGAGATACGAGTAAGTACCTATAATTTAAACATAATTATATCAAAGTGCTTATTTTAATAGATTACGGATCCCCAACTGTGAAGGAGAGATATCGTCCTGTGTCATTTTAATTAAATATGATACAATCTAAAAAATAAAAATCTGGAACTACCATTGATACACTGAGTAATACGTTTAAAAGACGTACGCTTAAAGAAATCATAAACACAAGTTGCCAAAAACGTTAGCGTTCTAAAATCATGTTTCTGTAAGCATTATCTTCATTAAAATATACCTAAGCCTATCTCCGATTTCTAAATTAAGCATTTGAATTTGTCATGCTCTACTCTATACTTCATCCTAAAAACCTGTCTAAATTTAGCTTTCAAAGTAATGTTTGACACGTTCTTAATTCAAAATAGTCAGTTCAGAAACCCGCCCATAAGGTTTCTAATATCCATCAGTGTGTGGGCTCCGGGCTTTTAACTATTAACCTCCCAATATATATAGCTGTACCTAAAAGCTTGTACAAGTGATACTATGAGATGAGAGCTTGAAAAACCTTTATAGATGTGGTCCATTTCACTTCATTGCATAGTATTTTTTCCAGATTTATCTTACCTGAAACAAAAGAATAAACACATTAGTATTTCGTTACGTTGTACATCAGTTTTGATACATAGGAGGTCATATAGTCATGTTTGTGAACGCACCCAAAATACGGCAGTGTTTTCTAGTGTGGAACGTTCATTTTTTAAATAAATAAAAAATCATCAAGAAAATATCATGGTATTCACCGATTGCTATCTAAAACAGAGTATTATACCTATTTTTTTTTTAAGTGCTTCAAATCAACCTAAAAAGACTAATAAACTGCTAAAAAAACGGAAAATTTTTATTCAATCTGCAAGTTCCACAGCAACGCATTTAAATTTTCCATTTTATATTTTCGCGCATAATTTAACGAAAACACTGGACACCATGTTGCTCTGTAGTCATGACGTCAGTTGGTCATGTAGACAAATGCACGAGGATTAAAAATTTAAGTAAGGAGACAGCAGTTTATAGGTTGATAGTTCATTTTTTAGTTTATGACGTAATATCTCAGCAACTACTGTTTCAGTTATCAAAAATCAGTGAAGGTGACTTTGAAATGTTATTTTTTATTTTATAAACAAAAATTAACAAAGAAAAACTAAAACCAAATAAAAGCGTGCACAGATATAGACAACTACTACAGACTTACATCATATTTGTTTAAACAAAATTTTAAGTAATTGAATTACTATTAAAATGACAAAGTTGAAATTAAAATGTATTCAATAATTATATAAAATTTACAATATATAAATTAAAACCATTCAATAACAAATAAGTAAAAATAAGTTTATTGATAATATTTGCTCACGTGTCAAAAAAAAAACACGTACCAAATGCCACTTAAAAACTCTCCACAACCCAGAACTCACATTCCTACTGCGTCTAATACGTCTAAACGACGTACGCAAAAGGAAATCATAAAAACAAGTTACCAATCTTTATTAAACGCGGCCAGAAGACTCCGGCTACCCACTATGGTTCTGGAGTGGCGACCTCGTACTGGAAGACGCAGCGTTGGAAGGCCTCCTGCAAGGTGGACCGATGACCTGGTGAAGGTTGCGGGAAACCGATGGATGCGAGACGCGCAGGATCGATTATTGTGGCGACACTTAGGGGAGGCCTATGTTCAACAATGGACGTCTGTCGGCTGAAATGATGATGATGACCTACTATGGTGTACTTTAGTGCTCTAAAAGCATATTTTTAAATAAAATGTACAACATAAAAAAAATTACAATGAATTGCATTGTAAAACAACAAATAACTAAATACCACATTAAAAATAAAAAATAAGTTTATTGATATTAATTGCACACGTGTCAAAAAAAACACGTACCCAGTGCCACTTAAAATTCTCCACAACCCAAAACTCACATTCCTACTGCGTCTAATACGTCTAAACGACGTACGCAAAAGGAAATCATAAAAACAAGTTACCAATCTTTATTAAACGCGGCCCGGGAGACTCCGGCTACCTACTATGGTGTACGTTAGTGCTCTAAAAGCATATTTTTCTTCTTTACCCTCTTTTGCCAGTTTTATACGTTCATTGTACGTTTATGCGATGTGTAAAAGTACCGTAATGTAAAATATTACGCACATTACGCACTTACCTACTGAGTTACACTTACAAATGGATGACTGATGTCACTTGTCTTGTTTCATAATTTTACTGCGGGATTTATGTTGTGTACTCTTTTGCAAAGCAGTTAAGACTTTTTTTGGCACAAACAGCGTCTACTTATGCATGATAAAATTACTGAAAAGTATTTGAATATCAATAATTTTATAACTAATGTATAATAACCAAAACTGACTTTTCTCAGCGACTTTGCCTGCTTGACAGATTAATAGTAAATTATGTATCAGATTAATGTAAATTAGGGATAAAGCAGTGTCTTTAAGTCGCGGGCGGCATGTTGTATTCCGAACGAAACGAAGGTTGCTGATTTTCATCTCGAACGTCAGTGAGAGATTTATATAATTAACTCCCGAGCATTGCGAGGAAGTTAATAAAGAAACTTAAGTGAAGTGAAGAATTCAAGTCACCCATACTCTACTATTTACACCATCTGTGAGGTAATTAGAAGGCAATTTGATCGACCAAATCATAATAATATTAGTTGAAGTTTGAGAACAGTTATTAAATCAACATGACATTGTACTTACTATGATATCTTCCAGCCATCAAGTTTCTAGTGTGAGAGAGAGACAAAACTATTCAACACTAACGCTTTTTCACACCGGAATCGTGGTCGCATGAAGACGCCATATGAGCCCAGTAATAACTAACTTTAAGCGTAGCAGATAAAAGTTATCAAACTTCATCGTAGTCTACTGCTACGACGTAGGCATCGTAGAGCTGCGGTGTAGCTCGTAACAAAGATTATATATTTGCCATTTCTTTTAAATGTATTTAATTCCACCCATGCATAATAGTGAACAGAAGCGTCATGTGCTCCATGAAGCATCAAATAATGCATAGGTACCATTCAAAAAGTTGCAAAAATGTGGATTATTTTATTTTAAACTGGATATTTACAAGATCAATAAAATATCTCTAAACTTTTCTCTTTAAGCGTAGATTTATAAATTCTATCGTACCTAATTGTCAAATCGCGTGGAAATCTATTCAGATCTGAGATTAGAATATTTACTAATAGTAAAGATATTTAATAAGAACTATATTTTTATAATAGTCTAGCCAAGGTTGAAAAGACGTTATTGCGAGCAACATCGTACATTAAGGAATCTTGCTTGACAACAGATTCGAATTAAAATTACCAACGAAACTTCAATTCATTGATACCTGCCATATCTATGAACTTACGTTGTCTAGTACCCATAACACAAGCTCTGCTTAGCTTGGGACTAGATGGATGGTGAAATATTATTATTATTACTTTCATTGTTTTTTTTAAGTAGTATCATTAAATGATTTTCCAGCTTTAGGGTGCAATAAAAAGGCATGTCGAACTTTTACTGACTAAATCCAATTGTATCCTTTAGTTGCACTTTACATTCTAGGCACATGTTTCTCTTTCAAACGTTCCCGCAGCAACTAACCAGTTAATTTGAACCTATTTATTGAAGAAGAGTCCATACTGCAGCAGAGCAGTGGTGGCCGAGGGGTAATGGCCTAGACTTACGAGTTGTAGGTCGCGGGTTCAAACCCAGCCAGGCTCATTAGTTTTTGTAATTTATTTCATCACCACTGCTCTCAAAACGGTGAAGGAAAACATCATGAGGAAACCGGCATGTCCTAAAACGAAAAATTCGAAGACATGCGGCCCACCTCCTCTCCTTGAGAGGAGGCCTGAGTACCAACAGTGGGAACATTATAAGGCCGACTATGCTATGCCTCACTAGCGCCTTTTGGCAACCGTGAGTAAGTGCAGGCTTCCCAAGCAAGGCCGATGCCCACTAGGGCCACGGGAAATTTCTGAAAAGAAATCTTGTAGTCCTAGAACGCAAAGAGCAACTGAAGAACACAAGAGTGTTTTTAGCCAGTGAAGTGTCAGACTACACGCCCTTGCGCTCCATTTCAGAGTGGGAGAAATCATAGTACCTATTAGCAACTATAAAACACAATTATTTCAAAAACCCTCAAAGTATAAATACTAAATAAGAGTACAAAATTAACTTCATAAAATAAAAGACACATCTAAAGAATAAATTTATTCAAGTAATAAAAATGTCGAACAAAATAAAGATAAGAGCACATCTGAGATTTCGGTCAAGTAAAGTCGACCTATCAGATAGGTCGAAAGCAATTAAAACTGTCTAAGAACTTTGTGCCTAAAGTCGGTGCTAAGTGGTACAACGAAGAAGTCGATTTTTTTTTTAGAAGTCGAATTTGTTGCGAGCTTTAATTCGATTGCAAAATAAGTTTGAGTTTTTAAATAACTTAGATTGTTGGACGAATGATTTTAAATGAAGATGTCAATATGTTGTTTTCCTAATACTAACATTGTCTATCCCACTTAGGTCTATCCTAAAGAAATATAATAGCAAAATTAAGAATTTTAAATAACCCTAGACGCATAAAATCTATAAAAAGTAAAAGAACTGGTTAAGAAGAATCTATAATACAGAGCCTGAACGCGATGGGTTTTCTAGTACGCATTCCAGGGTTCCTTTAGCCATCTCTCAGTTCTAGCATCAAGTCCTCGTCAAAATGTATAGAATATCTAATTTATCTGATATAAACTAGTGCTTGACTGCGATCCCACCTGATGGTAAGTAGTGATGCAATTATCGATGGTGAGGCCCCATAGTCAATTAAGAGCCTACTCACTTATTAAGCTGAATAGTTTGTTTGAACGACTTCATCTCGGAAAATACTGGTTTGAATTAAAAATTATATTAGTATTGGATGTCACGCTTCGACCAATGAGAGATTATCATCATTATTTCAGCCGAAAGACATCCGCTTTTGGCCATAACGACCGGTCTTGTGCGTCTCGCATCCATCGGATTCCCGCGATCCTTACCAGGTCATCGGTTTACTTTATGGGAGGCCTTCCAACGATCCGTCTCGCGGTACCTGCTCACTACTCCAGAACCTTTCGGCCCATCGACCATTTGGTCTGCGAGCAAATGCCTGCCCACTGCCATTTAAATACAATATCAACATTAATCTTCCTTAACTATAAAGAGGCAAAATTATTTGTTTGTCAGTTTAATTGTCTTCATTTCTTAAGCTCTACTTAAACTAAGCTATCTTACTTTCTGGTTCCTTTTTCTTTCATAAAATAAGCCACGGAAGAGTAGCCACGAGAAAAAAGTAGTAGGTATTAGCAGAAACGGTTCCAATAGATTAATCACTAAATTTACATCTTTATCAGCCAAGCTTTGTTATTGGAAAGTAGTTTAGTTTGTTCAGTAAACTTTTGACAATAATTAATTATGAAAAAGCTTTTGTAAAATGACCTTATTTCTAATCTAGACCACCTCGCGAATCCAGGGCGGTAATAATTCATTATTTTCCACAGAGATTACCAAGTTATTTTAATTAAGGCCACTATTTCCCCGTTGGTCTGGAGGAAATAGCCCTCGTTACCCTTTTAGAAGTTTGAACAAGGTCTGTTCGTGGAAAAGACGGTGGTTTTAATATAATATGATGATCGATAATGATACGGAATTAAAGCAGCTCTATACTTATAGTTATCTAAACTAATATTTTAAATAGGTAAAATTGTTTCTTTGTATATTTGTTTGGCAATCCAAGAGCAATGATGACCCAGTTGTAATAGCCACGACTTGCCGAGACCAGCTGAGTCAGGATTTTAAACCCAGGTGTCTACCTGGGCTAATAAGTAGACCAGACAGTCTCAGTCTGACCACTGCTCTTAAATCGGTGTAGGAATATATCGTGAAAAACCGACATATACTAAAACAAAACGAAATCAAAGACCTGAGACAGCCACCAACCTGCACCGGGCCCATGTGCATTTACGACCAATCCGCTCTCATAGGGAGGAGGCTTGACTCCCAGCATTGGGAACATTTTTAACAAACTGTTTTCAAGATGTGCATTGTTTACGTGTTGTATATAGAACCGATTGCGAAATTGTTTTTATTGTCTACTATTACTGAGTAATAAAGGCTACTTTTTCCGCAAAAAACTACGAGGTTATTAAGGCGCAGGCTCCGAGAGCATAGTCACCACAAGTTCTATTTTGATTTCTAATCACAAACTTTCAGATGTATTAAATTTTGCATGGATAAACGCAATGCAACGCAAACGCATTTTTTCACTAGATAGAAGCATTATAGCGTTTTGGTCTTCTTATTGGAACTAACATTTGTTTTCAGTCTGTAAGACTTTTATAAAAATAAAAATATAAACTTTGAGGCAGTTTTTTTGCCTGCTGCGAAAACATCTTAATTATATTAAGATGGGAAGCGTCTGATTACAAATTAGGTGTTTTCAAGGCTAGACTGAATAGGTTCTTAATAAACTATTGCGCTCCACCATCAACGATTGCATCCCTGTTTACCATCAGGTGGGAGCACATAACTAACAGATACACAAACATTGAAGTTCATTTAAAGCACTTAAAGCCATCCAGTCACTTGCTCACTTACCACGAAGCCGTTCCAACGATACCTCACGTTTAAACACCCGTATTTTCCACTAACGTCTATCTAAATCACGGTCCAAGTTTGTCATTCGCAAAGTTACGGTCCGTAAGGTTGACCTAGAAACGGATACACGGGGCCTACACTAAGGGTGCTTGCTACCAGAAATGTGCGAGGTAGCTGGGCTGTGTGCGAGGAAAGTGTCCACCGATGGGGTCACTTCATTTGCGGGATACTTCAAAAGAATTACTGAGGCCCTGAAAGGAAAATAAACTGAAGACTGAAGGTTTAGTCAGTAAAAGTCCGACATGCTCTCTAGCTCCACCAATAGTGGGAGAAGTTATTTGATGATTTCTCTACAGAAAAAAAGTATACTATAATTTCATAATCAAGTCATTTTATGAGTCAGATTCTGGCTTTAGTCAGACGCAGCTTTGGTTGAATAAGGCTAAACGAGCTAAGTATTGCTAATCACGAGCAGAAGCAATGAGAGTGTGTGCGAGGTATGAAAGCGTGGAATGAATGCGAGGATGTAAATAAGTAAGTATTTTCAGTTTTTTTTTTTTTATTATAATTAGGTTTGCGCTTGACCGCTATCTCACCTGATGGAAAGCGACGATGCGGACGACGATGGAACGCGCTTAACTAGAAGAAACCTATTCACTCTCGACTTAAAGATTCCCAGATTGTAGCTATCAGGAAACACAGACTCCGGCAAGGAATTGCATTCCTCGCATTCATTTTCAAAGCACCGTTACATATCCTCACACCGCCTAGCTACCTCGCATATCTTAGTTGGAGAAGCAGCCTTATGCGGACAAGTTTTTCAATAAGAAAGCCTTTTGAACGCACTGTGATGGCGAAGTTTGTTTACAAGGCCCTTCGCAAGCTGTTACTTGTAATTGGTCTGTTAACGACATGTTTTGAGATTGAAGTGGCAGTGTGACATAAGTTGATCGAAAGTCGACCAAGGCGAGGCGAGGGGAAACTGGGTTGAAGAACGAAGAAGATAAGCTTTTTAGGGTGTATTTCGAGTGAGACATACACCACCAAAATATAAATGTGAAGAATGAAACGAAAATCTCTTTCATCTCAATCGTGCACTTTTAGGGGAGTGGTCGTGGTCATGTCTTGGTCGAATCTTGCGACACCGCCTTTCTCGTGATGCGATACCAGGCAGCTTCGCTTTATCGGCTTGGGAGTTGTCATCGATGCTAGGATGTGTCATAGATTTGATAAGATCCATCCACAGTGTTGAAAAACCCCCACAAGATCTTTTGCTCTCGACTTTCCCATGCACCATCAATCGTTCCATCGAGTCCACGTTACGGGTATATGCCCAAAGAACTTGAAGATTCATATTTAGATAAACGACGCTAAACTCTCTTTGATATTGAATTGTTTCAAGATCGAAACAGTCCCACAGATAAAAAATAGTGTATAAGACGATAAATCTAATAGAGCGCCCGGTGATTTTTTTTTTGTACTATTAACAGATGGATTTAGATTTGTACGCGTTTAAACTGAATGATACCCAAGAGGGGTTGATTGTTGCTTTTATCACCCTGGACCGTTATGAAATGAATTTTTGTGGTGACTTTTTTCACCATAGACAGTAGAGTGGTTAAGGTGGTGCATCATGACTCACATTTTCACTGTTTTTCACACAACCGCTCATAACTGATTATGACGTTATTACACATTTTTCATTAGATATTTTGGAAACACAGTATCTTGTTGATATTATCTAGGTTTCTAAAGAAACCAATTTCTAAATTCCAGTAAAAACCTCTGAAAATCTCCTATTTTGTATGAACTTTGACACTTCATAATTTGCCTAAAAATTAAAAAAGCCAAAAAAGTAATCCTCTAGAGACCTTGCAAATTTTATTAAGATTCTAAATGACGACAACTTTTTCCAAAAACTTTTAAGGGTTTAAAACAAACAGCTATTTCCTGGAGCAAGTTTTGTGAAATTTTCGAGTAAATCTCAGAATTACCGAATACTAACAGAGTTTCCAGGCGTTATCTCTCTTTTTTTGCGTTGCCTTTTCGTCAAACATCGCGCTGGATTGCATTAAATGAAGTAATAAGCTTTTAAACCATTTTCGATGTTTACGATAAGCGAGTGGAGAAGGACCCTCTTAAGGAGCCATTCTAAAAACTTAGAATATTCCTCATAAAATTTCGAGCGCGCAGTATGTTATCAAAAACAATATGGCATCTAGGTCACAAGTTTATTATTAACAAGAAGTGTACCATAAGTGCAGGCATAAAACGGCATTATTATGTCGTAGGAAACAAAAGTCGAAACACTTTCCGGTCCCATAAAGTATTAACCTAAATAACTTGAGTATGTGCCCTTCGCGGAACTTCGCGAGAGTTCATCGAAGCTTCTTGAGTTTTGTTGAGTTTTGTTGAGCCTTCGTCAAACTTGTTAATAACAAGATGTCATGCTGCCGAAGAATTACTTGATGATGTCGTGAAAAATTTATTTGGAACTTAAAATGTACTGCGGAAAAAACTTCATTCAAAGAGCGGATTTTTATTTTTCATGTGGTCTTGTATTTTTTTTTATATTTCATTGAAATAACTCGAATGAAATATCCCGATGAAATTAGCTTTCCCGCACATTGAAATAAACTACAGTAATAATTTATTTATTTACACGAATAATTTAGATTTAAAGAAATACTTAGTTTTAATTTCGGTAAAAAAATTGTAAAATAAAAAGATGATAATAATAATAATCTCTAGATTATTATCTCATCTAAATCATTAGGTTATTTACGTCAGTCTGTGTACCTTTTATACCTAAAAATAGGTGCAGAAGTGGAAAATCATCAAATTCCTTCTTCAGCTCTGGGTTGAGCGAGAGGAGTGTCAAACTTTTACTGACTAAAAACCCACCAAAGGACAACTGAAGGAGCCTTTGAATTCCGATTCACGGGAACCTTTTCGAACAATCAGCATACCCAAGAGTTCATTATACCTAATACTGTTTTTTTTTTTTGCCACACTATCACCAATAAGTAAACCATAAAGGTTTAATCTTAGCCCGATTCAAAAACAATTCAAAGAGTAATAAACGCTAAAAATCTCAAAATGATTCACACAAAACACCGCATTCACAGCAAGTTGATCGCATGTCCGCCCCTATCGGAGTGGAGATCGGCCTCTTAATTAAGAAAGTCAAGCGTCCGGATGGTTGCTTACCCCTGGTCTTATCGCGGCACCCTTTAATTGGAGTGACGTCAACCAGTACATACTACATTCATTGATGAATGAAGATTACCGCCTTTGGACCCGAAAGTGACGTTTATGTTTGACTTTGTGTCTTTAGGCTGAAGTAAATTAAGTGATTGGAACTATTTTTTATTTATCATAAGATTTTTAGGTTGTTAAGAGTCAGTAGATAATATTTGACAACTTATGAATTTTAAATCTTACTATTATTATTATTTTAATTTTATTCACTTTTGTAATTATTTTATAAATGACTAGTGATAATGAAGCTGTGACAATATTTTTGTATTTCTTTGTGTGTTGATATTGTTTTATAATTGTGATTTTTATTTAATTTTATTAGAAATGTTTTAAATATTAATAATTTATTTTCTATTAGGTTATATTATTATTGTTATTTTTTGTAAAACATTCAGACACAATGTAAATTGTTAAATGAATAAATGAAATGAAAATGAAAATGAAATGAAAGTAAAAGTGTGATACACCCTCTCAATCCACCCAAGAGCGGGAAATGTCATTGGATGATTTTCCTGACTAAAGTCCACTCGTTTGTTCCTTCTTTGCCTTGCGTTCCAGGGCCCCGAGAGTACATTTTCACTAAACCAATGGCCCCAGTAGGCCGAAGGGGGAAAGGGTCGAAGACCCTGCTGGGCCCCTACGCTTGTTGACACCTCCTTGAGGCGCTCGTGGAACACTACGTGCCATCGATGACTTGGGTTCGGTCCGGGCTTGAGATGTGCCGTTGCCGGCAATATTCTCACTTCACGGCAATACTGCTGGCAACGGCACATCTCTAGTCCGGACGGTTACCGGACACCCGGACGGACAGACGTGCTCTCGAACTTCGACAGTATCATCATCATCTTCCTGCCCTTATCCCGTTTTATTTGGGGTCGGCGCAACACGTTTTTTTCTTCCATTCTGTCCTGTCGCTCGTCACGCTATCACTAGCTCCCTTTTCATTCATATCACTTCTCACACAATCCATCCACCTTTTCTTTGGCCTCCATCTCCCTCTCCATCCATCCACATGTAAATTCATAACTTTTTTAGCAACATGCGTTTCATCTCTCCTTTTTACATGACCATACCAAGACGAACGATTCCCTTTCAACTTTTCAGGCACCGGCGCCACTTTCAAACTTTGACAGTATACAGCGGCCATTTATGTTAAGTACTCATTTAGACTTGGCATCTTACTGTGGAACACACAATGGAATTTGTTTAAACTTATTATCAGAATCAATGCTCTGTTCACCTAACATTCCAGGTGTTGCATCTAATTCCCCTATTCAGTGAACGCTGCTCGACTTTTATTTATTTATTATATACTTTACTAGCTTTTGCCCGCACAGCTTCGCTCCCGCTCTTCCCTACTCTACCCTACTATACCCTACTCTACCCTACTTTACCCTACCAAACTTCACATAAACCATCTACTAAATAGTCTGAAAAAAGCCGAAAAATTTGGTTTGGATAGGTGAGCCCGTTCTTTAGTTATAAAATAACAACGAAAAGTGGCATTGATTTTTATATATATAGATTCTTCTTCTTAGCGTATCGATGGCAAAATCAGTCAAATTCCTTGCCCAGCCCAGAAATCGGCCACTGCAATGCCGTCCGAATATATAGATTGTACTTACACCATTACACATACAAAAAGAAACTAAAATTAAAACACAATACAATGCAATACAATGGGTGGTTTTATCGCATACCGCGATCACCGTGGTTCGCGACGTTTTCTGTAGGGTTACGAGATTTTTCTGGCCCATGCAGACAAGCTACGGACGATTGCCACCCTGACAGAACCCCAGCGGCCTTTTATCCGAAATTCTATTCACACATAATCACATTCCCTAAAAATCACGTCACCAAATCGTGACACATTGCAACAGTAATGAAAACTCCCAAGCCACCAAACACAGAGCTGCATGGCATCGTATCGTGAGAGAAGCGGTGGTGCAGGACTCGACCGAGACATGACAACGACCACTCTGTCAAGAGTCTACGACTTAAAAGAGAAATATTAAAATAATAAAAACAGCTTTGGCAACCTCACAAATATTATGAAGCTAAAAATTTGTAAGTATGTCAGTTACTCCTTAACTCTCAAACAGCTGAACGGATTTAAATTTAATTTAGCATACGAGCAGACCATCCATTCATTCATATACCTTTCAATAAACTTTTTTTTTGTCGTAGGCAAAGCCGTTGGCAGAAACTGGAATAACATGAAATGTATGTTTTATTTAATTTCAAAGTTACGAATAATAGAAACCCAATCCACATTTATAAAAAAAAATTCAATTTTTCAGAAACTCATAGACAACACAATCTTAATCGGTTTTTAAAATTACATGACCACAAAAAAGAAAAAATGCTTAAAGATTCTAGAAGGACGACACGCACCGGAAAACGCAGCTTTGGGAGGCCTCCCACAAGGTGGACAGACGACCTGGTAAGGGGCGCGGGAATGCGGTGGATGCGAGACGCACAGAAGCCGTCGCGACGCTTGGGGGAGCTCTATGTCCAATAGTGGACGTCTTTTGGTTGAAATAATGATGATAATGATGGAACATAAAACATTACATCTTCCATAAACAATGGAATAACTAAAATAGGCATACGCAAGCCATCTTATAATTATAAGTGTCAGACTACAGTAATAAATTCTAGAACTTTCTACTGGATTATTCTTAAGCCTCTGACTTCAAGTTACACGGAATTTATTTCTATAAGAACTCGAGGTACTCAGTTTCTAGATTCTTTAACTAGAAAAGTGCTTTGATCCTAAGCCGCAGGCTCTGTGTGAAGCGATGGAATTTATGGTAACAATTTTATTTACTTTTCATAATGAAATTGTTTTTTAAAGACTGATGGTTTTTTGTTCAAAAGGCTTGCTGTCTACGGACGCATAGCTTCATAGATGCCTCAAAATGCGAAAGGCAGCTTAAGCAGCATAGCGTACTGAACTCTGGCCTCTAACTCTCTCGTTTTCAATCTTTTGTGTGATGACGAAGTCAATACTGCCATTTTTTACGAAAATTATAACTTACTTTTGCTCGATGTATGCTCCGACGCATGACATGCGGTACGGCTTCACGAAGCCAGCCGTAACGACCGTTTCGTTTCGATTCTCTGGCGTCGAACGCCTCGAGTTGGCCACGTCTCCGATTCCTTTGTTCTGACGTCATCTCAACGCTCAGTCACGTGATCAGAACAAAGGACCGCCACACAACAAGACAGGTGAGTTTTAGTCAGTAAAAGTCTGACACGACCTTTTGCTCTAAACAGAGCGGGAAAAGCCATTTCATGACATACCACCTCATAAAAAAAACACTGAGTAACATAGACATACCTATATCTTCTACTTTGAAGTAGGTGCAGATGCCAGAAGTTAATAAGGAATCCATCATCAAAGAGGAGAATTCAGTCATTTAGTTTTAAAAGAAAATTAGGGGAATTGTAAAAACTAATTGGGATACAATGCAAATGGCGGCATCGATGGCGAGCAGCCTCGGTCAGGCGTCGCAAATTGTTCTCAGTGTAAATGAAGTTCGGGCTGCTGCGAATATCTGCCGACGTTGTACAACACAATCAGGTATTTGTTCCATTTGTTTAAATATTGTATTTTATTTACACTTATACTAAAGTGGTAAAGTTTGTTTTTTTGTTTGTAAGAGGTGATCTCTTAGTCTACTAGTCCGATTTCTAAAATTGATATAAGCTTGTAAAATATGACTTCACCTGCGTGCATACAATATAGCCTATATCACTCAGGAATAAAGCAGCTTTCTATCGGTGAAAAATTTTAGCAATTGGACCAGTGCTTTCAGAGATTACCGCCTACAAACAAAACAAAATTTTTACCTCTTTATAATATATTATATTAGTGTTGCTATTACCAGTGTTGCCATTACGACTGAGCAGTGGTGGCCGAGTGGTAATGGCCCCGACTTACGAGTTGTAGGTCGCGGGTTCGAACCCAGCCAGGCGCATTACTTTGTGTAATTTATTTCATCACCACTGCTCTCAAAACGGTGAAGGAAAACATCGTGAGGAAACCGGCATGTCCGAGAACCAAAAATTCGAAGACATGTGACATTCACCAACCCGCACTGGGCCTGCGTGGTGGATTATGGCCCATTCCCTCTCCTAGAGAGGAGGCCTGAGTCCCAGCAGTGGGAACATTAAAAAAAAGGCTGATGATGATGATGATTACCATTAGTTACCAATCAACCTAGCTTACACCGGTTATATTAGTTTTCTACCACATAAAACGATTCTAAACGATCTATCTCTAGAAAAAAATCCGTTTCGATTTTCCTTTCAGGCCAGGTCAGTGACCTTAATCTATTTGCTTACGGCTAACTTCAGATTACGGCTGAGTTCTTTGTTCTCCAGTTTGCTACACCAAAATGGTATTGTACTTCGCTAAGGTTCGAAAAAAACCAGGAAATAAAACCTAATGGTCATATAAACAGCATACAAGATACCTCTCCTATTACCTAAAGATAGTAACATAAGTCAATTATGTAAATAGCCACTTATATATAACTGCTAGCTTAACTCACTTGACCGATTTCAATGAATTAAGCTTCATCCAATTGGGCCTAGTCACGCAATATTGGCGGATGTAGGTTTGCTAGAAAAAAAAATCGAATAAAAAGAACAAAAGCCTAATAATGGTGAACCTTTCAGGCTGTTATCCAATATAACTAGTCAGCACGTATTGGGAAAAGTGCCAGTATTTAAATGCCTGTTGGTCTGTTAGTAGCTAACCCTGGATAGCCCTCAATTTTTTTTCATTTCCTGTAAAAAAATCTTGTGGAAGGTTGTTCAGTTTTGTCTACTGAGCAAGCCCTTAAAGTTTGCAGAGGGATGTCCCTTACAGCTTGTATAAGTATGTCTATCAGTTGTCTAGTACTAATAGCACAAGGTTTGCTTAGTTTGGAACTAGATGGCGTCATGTGAAAGCTGTGGAATGAGGCAAAATATGAGTACAAATGAACAATATGGAATTTACATAGGTACAGCATCAATTGAACAGATCAGATATATATCTGGTTACACACATATTTCGACAATGAATACCACGCACCTGTCCTTTCAGGAATAAATCAATAATGAGGTCTCACAGCGCGGAGGCGGGGGCTTGCGGACAGTGAGCAATAAGTAACTCGCCATCCGGTTCGGCCTGTATATTTGATTACCACCCCACTCGTATTGGTCGTACCATAATGTCATAACCTAGCCTATAGTACTCTATAGCACTTAAAGTTTTTTTCAATTAGAACCAGTGGTTCCTGAGATTAGCGCGTTCAACCTATAAAACAAACAAACAAACTCTTCTATATCCGATGTATCTGTCACTGTCCTTGTAAACCTTTTATAAGTCGCCTTTCATTCATCCTCTGCACATAACCAAATCATCTTAGCACCTCAAAATAATATTTAATTTTAAATAGCATCCATTCATTGTGTGGATTACAATGATTTAGAAGAAGCCTTAAGCCGAGAGATAAGTAACTCATAATGATAACGCCATCAATGTAAAGTGTGTTCGAAGCCTCCGAACGTTATTTTGCCCGTCAAGCAAAATCGATAGACGTAAGCTATGCATAATTCATTAGAGGAAAATATATCTTGTCACCACACACCGATATTCATGTTACATGAGGCAAAACTTCAGAATAAATCTCTATGGTTAATGGTTGGTAAAATTTGTTGGTTGCTGCCCGTATTTAGAAACAGGTTCCTCATAATTACTAATTGAGTTAGTTCCTGGCTGGGGCTAAAAACTACAAAGATAAAGTACTTTGACTGGCCTGCAGGTCTAGTGGTTAGTGGCCCTGAATGCTATGTCGGAGGTCGTGGGTTCGATTCCCACCTAGGAAAAATGTGTATGTGATGAGCATGGTCATTTGTTGTGTCTGGGTGTCATCATCATCATCATATTAGCCGAAAGACGTCCACCGCTGGACATAGGCCTCCCACAAGCGTCGGCGTCGCCACAACGATTGGTCCTGTGCATCTGGGTGTAATTTATGTATAATATGTATGTATTTAGAAATACATACATATTATTGATAATCTGTAAAGTATGTTTATCAGTTGTTTAGTACCTATAACACAAGCTCTGCTTAGCTTGGGTCTAGACGGCGTTGTGTGATAGTTGTGGAATATTATTACTTATACAAAACATAACAACCTGCCTGATACTTTAGACTCGGAAATATTTTCACAAAAACTTAGTACAACAACAACAACAGTAGAAAAAAATTGTACACCAACAAAAGTTCAGTCCAAAAATGCTCGTACTAATTTCCCAGTGTATCCCAAATTTTTATACAAAAAAAAACAAAAAGAACGGAAAATCTCATGCTTATAATAAAGCGGAATAATAAAGTTTGTGTTCATAACGAAACTTAATCCGATAAAACCGACGAATATCCGAACAGCACGTGAAAATGGTTATAGTTGCATCGCACCAACTTGGCACCAAATAAACTTGGTATAGTAAGCAGTATAATATACCATTGTCTAGTGACGGAGCGGGCGCTTCTCCCAGACCGAGATTGGTATGAATAATGCCACAGTCTACAAAGGACAGTAGTCCAGTTTCACTCCAAAATGGATTGTTATGTCGCTCTCATGTAAGCTCTTGTTAGAACATACTCGTATGTGTGTGTGCGTGCATTGTAGCTACAGTACATGTAAAGCGCTTCCTATATTAAATAATAGAATGGCTCTGTGCAATAGTTCAAAACCAATGCCTCTGGGCTTACTCACTAAAATATAAGCCTGTCTCGTGGTTTATGTCAGTTGTCAATTATGTAAGCTATTAGTGACATACTGATTGAGAGCCACTAGGGAGTCACAAGGCTTTCTTACTCTAGAATATTTTATCGTTTTTGGCTTTTCGTGACGAAATAAATTGTAATAAAAATTACAATTTATTTTGTACACTCAATACAGAAGATAACGAATACGAAATACAAATCTCACTAAATTGCGACTGAATAAATCTTTTACTCATTGTAATATTAAAATCTGTAACATTATAACTTTGATAGTTTGTCAAAGGCTTTTTTTTTTCAAAATAAAGGCAAAACAATTTGTGAGGCATTCATTTTTGCTTGCATTTGATCACTATCTCACCTCGATTTTTTGACGTCAAATAAGGCGGGCAAAACCGCGGGCAAAAGTTAATTCTGTATAAAATCTTTTCGTTATGACAGGAACAACTGTCATCACAAGTAAATAAGCTACCCCAATCATCAACCTAAACCTATTTATACTGTGGCAAACTATCTTCACCTACTGCATTGAGTAGACTGTGCGGTTCAATGCGCCAGTGAATCCATCATGCCCGCCTGTCCAGTTACATCGCCTGCTATCTGCACCATATTTCGACCACAGAATTATGATACAGTTCTATATTCAAATTATCTGACATCGGATCTAGTTTGATCATTGGATTACGTCATTGTGTTGCGAGCTTGGCGACTGGGTAGTCAGTCTATAGTTTTGCTCAGGTAAAGATATTTGCCTTACCATGACGTGTTAAAATGCCAGTCGTGCTAGTGAGAAAGAGGAAAGGGGCTACATGGGCTGGTCACGACTTTGATCAGCGGCGAGCGGTGCGGCTTCAATAAGCGGGCGCGGGGTGCTATGAGCGGCGTCACCTGAGTGCTTCAAACATTTACATACTTTTGATCTTACCGCTTGCCGCCCCGCGCTTAGCTTAGAATGAGCCGTTATACTTTATGTAGCTCCATCTCTTTAACAGTTGAGTTTAAGTCGTCAAATGGATCGCGTTAACAGCTCGTGGTAGGGCCTCTGATGTCTTTTTATATATTTCGTCTGAAGACTGACATATTTCTGTATAACTAGTGCATGTAAATTAGGTACTTACAAAATTATTATCTTCTTCTTTTTCTGAGTTTATTGTTTATTATTAGACTTGAGTCAGAAACTATATAGGTACTTGAGTACTACAAAACTTTGTTCTACAAGGAATGGGAGTATTGTTATTAGTAAATAGTTAGTTATCATTCATTCATTTCATAGATCACTTGTAGCTACATCAATGGTGGCACTTAACTAATCCTGCGTCACGCAATCAAAGTTCTCCGTGCTATTTAACTATATACGACAGACCGAAAATCATCTATCGGGCAGTTGCCTATCAGATATAACACCTGCCTGGTCGGAGGATCCTCCCTTTTCAACTAAGATATGTGGGACTTTACTCTCAGTTCCACATACCTCCAAACACTCTTCGACTTTATTACGTGTTTTTATGTATTCGCAATGCACAATTATTATAAACATACATAACAGAACAAGATGGTTTACTAGAGACGTAGTATCATTGTTCTACGCATGCGCAACCTAATCGTCACGTAATCGTCATCTTCCTGTCCCATTTTACTTGGGGTCGGAGCAACACGGTTTTTTTTCTTCCATTTTAACCTATCAGGCATCACGCTATCTCTACTCCTTTTTCTTTCATAGTAATCCTCATAAAATCTATCCATCTTTTCTTTGGCCTCCCTCTCCCTCTCTATTCATCTACATGTATATTTAAACCTCTTTTAGCAATATGCGTTTTATCCTTCTTTTTCACATTTAACACTGAAACGTCATGTGATGAATACCACATATAGCAGATTTTCGACAATGGTTACCTCATATGGCATTTCACTTGCCTCCTACTACGGAGTAGTAGAGCTATCGAAGGAGCTGGCCAAATGCGTAACGGAACGAACAACCTCACACCCCAGCCGCCAGGATCCCAACCCCGATTTCCAGTAAGCATGGGGACGCAAGCAATGGGAAGCTCGCCGTCTGGCCGTCCAGTAATCATCCGAACCGAGCCCGAGTCGTCAACGGCGCATAGTGTTCCACTTGCGCCTCGAGGTTATGTCATCAAAACTGTATGGCAGCAGAGCCGAACCCTGTTGGGGCCATGGGTCCGAAAGGGAAACCCAGGGTCCTGGAACGCTTGGCGAAGAAGAAACATGGGTATGGTTCTAGTCGAGCGTGTTCCATCGGCGGCCACATCATCCCTTACCTTCAGGTGAGATAGTGGTCAAACGCGAGCCTATCCATTATATTAAAAAAGTCAGTAAAAATTAGACACACCCTCATGCTCCACCCTAGAGCAGGAGAAGTAATTGAATGATTTCCTACCTTAAAAAAAAAATGGAATGTTACTTTGAATATACATAAAACCAAAGTTTCTATGAATAGAAAATGTATATAAAGAACTATAGGTACATTACAAGGAAAATACCAAAGTAAATAAAAAAGTTTTTTTAACAGTTCTGAATGCTCTATATTGATAATAATGTAGCAAAAACGAGGATTTAAGGAAAATGTGTAAGACCGTCGATAAGAGAATCTCGTTGTGGCACAAAAAGCTTTGAAGGCTATTTCTCACGGGAATAAAAAACATGAGCAATTGATAGTTTTTCTTTACCAATTGATATCTATGACGCGACTAGTGTTGGTTTTTAGGGAAGGTACTATTTAATTTTTTTATTACTTATGCCTGTTATTGACATGGATTCCTACTTGTAATACGGCGAGAAACTTTGCTAGAGCTACAAGTTGTTCAAAAGTCACCGCGACTTAAAATGCAAAAGACAACTGAAGGATCATGTGTGAGTTACGGCCCGTTCACGACCTTGCCGCTGTGAGCGGTAGCTAAGCGCGGGGCGGCGAGCGGTAAGAACAGAATTATGAAAATATTTGAAGCATGGTAGACGCCGCTCATAGCGGTGTGCACCTGCCTACGGATGCGGGCGGCATCAGTAGGCGTTAGATTAGTGTCTCAGATAGTTTTTTGAAGAAAGAATCCGAACAGATTTAAGTGGACCTGTCCAGTCAGAAGTCAAGAAGCGCCTGCGGACACTAAAATAAGATGGCCAAGGGTGCTATGTCCGCAGCCGCCCCACGATTCGGCCCGTATAACATATGTTAGTTGGTCGGGCCATGGGAAGATGGAGGGAGTGTCGAGTCAGCGCAAGCATTTGTCAGTACAGGTGTAGCTCAAACTTAGGACTACTAAGGAGCTCAACGACTTGACCCGACGAACAATACCAATGACAAATACCAAAACAAATACTCAAAACTGCCAGACATCATGTTAAAATTACAAAAAAGGAAAAAGTAATCCACATAGTCCCCGCATTCACAATAATGTAATAAAATTTACAAAATGTAACACTTTACAAAGTATACATAGCAAGTTGGTGGTGGCTTCCTTCTGCGAAGCAGTAATGCTAGCAAAGGAATAGGCCGACCGCATCAGGCAACCGCGCTCTCGCAGCCGGCGCCGGTATTCCGATCCCGATTTCCAGCCACCGTAAATGCGGTCTTGCGGACGGCGAGCCATGGGTAGCTCGCTGTCCGACCTCCTGTAACTGTCCGAACCAAGCCCAAAACGTCGACGGCGCGCACTGTTCCCGCTGTTATCAGCAACAGCAGAGGCCCAGCTGGGTCGAAGTCTACTGGGGCCAGGGCCACGGAAGCCAGGGCTATCTGAAAAGGAACTCGAGCCCCGGTATGAAAGCTAGAAGGAACGGGGTGGGTTTTTAGTCAGTAACAGTCTGACACTATCTCTCACTCCACCTAAGAGCGGGGGTTGTCATTGGATGATTTTTGCCCACCAAAAAAAAAAAACTAGTAGAAGCTACAACGTTATTAAATAATTTAATGACGGAATGATGGAATATGCATCTTTGCATATATTTCATATTAAATTTAAACCGTGTTAGCCCCAGCTTATCCTAATTGCTAAATAAATTATTAACGATTTTCATAATGGAATACCGGAGGACAATTACATTAATGTTTTTGGGTTAACGGCATATCCTATGGGCTTAAGCACTTCTGTGTGAAGTACTCACAGTGCTAAAATATTAATTACAAAGTCCCACCAGGCCAGGAGCGACTAACTATCGGCTTTTTGCTCGCTAAAATAAGATATAAAATAAAATTTAAAAAAAAATTGTCACACTCGCTCGACGCTCGCCTTACTCTAAAATACGAAAACACACCCTCGTGCCTGCTTTTTCAAAAAAATCAATGTTATTTTTGCCAATTATGTAATTTATTTAAATCTTATATGTCTATTCCTGACCCAAAATTTAAGCATATGCTGCTGGTAGCAGCTTCACCCACGTGAATAGATAAGTCCGCCTCTGTACTTTTATGTGCATGAAAATTTAAATAAATAAATAATAAATAAATAAATAGATTACTTTCCTAAGAAAGAAAACTATTTTATTTGGCATACACACTCGTAGATACACATAATAAACAAACAAACAGAACATTAGCCTAAGATAAAAAGCATCATAATTATAGTCTCTTCCAGGACATGGTCTACCCATGTATCAAGTATGATCAAAGAAATCTGTGTTTAACAAGAAGTTACCTGGAATAAAGGTTTTTTTTTATTATACATCACAGACTTTCCTCTTTATAATATTAGTGTGATTACATCGCAAAGCAGAAATATCTCTACAGAGAGTAACTCACCACTTGCTGCCGAGCCAAAGGTAAATTACCTGCCAGGACTAAGTTACCACGTGTCTAGACCGCGAGGGGCAACTGTAGGAACAGGTGGCTGTAACAGCCTTACTTTTCTCTCTCGCTCCACCCAGAGCAGGAGAAGTTATTTGATAATTTCACCGAATTGGCCCTCAGAGCCACCAAACTCTGCAGCAATTGAAACATTTGTTCCTATACAACCCGTTTGACTGTAGGTTATTGCTAGGCTAGCGTGCTCCAGCGTTGACTACATCATCGCTTACCATCAGGCAAGTCCAGCGCGAGCCTAACAATAATAAAAAAAGGTATGAAAGTCTTGTATTTACTACAAAAAAAAATCCATCACTCATCTAATGGGACGTAAGGAAAGGTTGACTGAGTAAAGAAAGCCTAAACAAGTACATCTTTCATATAGATGGGATGTCGTGATTGGGTGATCAACATACCAGCAAAAAATCACACATCTATACTCTATATAAAACATATAAATAAAATCAAAGTGTCTGTTTGTAATACCAAAGCAATGTTTTTTAATTAAATAGGTACTTAAAAAAGTATATTCGATATCTTCGATCAACAATGATCGAAGTTCGATACGTATAACAAAAATGCGATATTTTTCATTTTTGTACGTCGATCTGTCTGTTTTTTCAGTCTTATCTCCGAAATAGTGGCATTGGTGCCACAAGTAGTAACTTCTTCTCCCACGGGAACGGGATTTCAAACTCCCCGTAGTTTACTAAAAGGTAGAACAAATTTTAACTAGTCTTTCATTGGAATATATTTAATATCATCATCAGTAATTTGAGATACTATGTATTTCTTTTCCCACAAGAATGGAACTTAATTTCCGAAGGGTGGAAAATGAGAGTGATGTTCTTAAACACCACGCGAAGTAGCGAGTAACAGCTAGTACATACAATAATAGCTGAAAATATATTAAACTACTCACTGCATTACAAATTTTCATTTATCAAAACGTGAAATAAACTGAGTACTATACTCTAAAACAGAACATGCTCATAACATCATACCAGTGTAAAACTAATAGCTTGCACACCCTCGGAATCGGGAGCAACTTACGTCTTGGCAAGACATTACAGTCCTCGACTACTCGACTCTCCTAACCTCTTCACACAGATCATGTTCACAACACCACGCCAGTATTCCAGTACTGCAGCTTGCTGACACAAATACTGTTCGCTTAGGCTTCGGGCAGGGTGACAAGCTTAAGCGGATGTAAAGGCGGGCGTGACTCATTAAGCACTAACTTCGGACATAGCATACTAGGTACTGGTGAAAGAATTTAAAAAGTCGGTCCGGTAGTTTATTTATCTATCATCTACATTAATGTTATAAAGCGGGATTTTTTTTATTTTATTATGTGTATGTTTGTAATGAACAAACTCAAAAACTACTGTTTCCATTTCAAAAATTCTTTCGTCATTGGAAAGCTACATTTACTTTGAGTAACATAGGCTATATTTATTGCCCGTGCAAAGCCGGGACGGGCTGCTAGTTGCAAATAAAATACAAACAAAAATACAAATCTTTTTTCTTTATAATATTATTATTGATAGAAGCTTGTGACAGCTGTCGCTTTGGAGCCCCGTTTCACCCTCTTAAGGTGTGAATTTTGGAAAATCATCTCTTAATGCCTTATTCTAAACACACTCCTAGTGCCAGTAATTTCAGGTATTCATTGATAAGAAGGTGAAACGGGGAACAGTTTCTCTTTTTATATGTATAAAACCGCCGTTTGCATCCTTATTGAAGAAACTACGGCGGATGACGGGCGCGATATTATTGAACGGCCTTGCTATCGAGTGATGGTCTTTTGTTTTAAGTACCCCAAACTCAACACGTCTAACCTCTTCTGCCCGCTAAAACAAATTTTCGTAAACTGTGGTCAACTAATCGCTCCCGCCATCGCGTCCGCTCCCTCTTTTCACTCTAGACAAAACCTTACTCGCTGTGTGTGTCATTTCCGAACATCCTGTATATACAAGTTGGAGTTAAATCGCGACAATTCGCATTTATATGGCCGTCATAACCCAGGTTCCGTTGCTTTGTCTAGCCGTATTGCAGGGCAAGTTTACCCAACTAGGGCGAAGAGAAATAGCGGGTAATGTGTTCGGTTGTGACGCTTTATTTGGATAGAATTGTGTGAATGGGTAATGGGTGTCGAGAAAAAAAGGTCTTTAGCATGTTTTTGTTTAGAAATGTTCTTACCACGTATTGTTTTTAGACGCACATATTCATTTTGACAGGAATTCCATACATTTTTAGGCGAAAATGTCTATCTAAATTGGTGCAGTGTTTTATTTTACTTGTCCCTTGGGTCACACTTCGCGTGACCCAAGGGCTGGCTTTTACCTTGGTCAAAGATTAAGCATTGTCATATAACGTGGCAATGCCGCCAATCTTTTGAGCACACTTCCAGTCGACGGCGATGCGGAGGAATTTTTTGACGCCATATTTTAGGTAAGAGTTATTGTGTGTATAAAGTGTTGTATTTCAAGTGTTCCACGCATGAAATCATTGAAAAGGTGCAATCTCGGTATAATAGAGCTAAGAAATTTAGTGTAGAATTGTCTACCTCAGCAAAGCTTACCGAGAAAGCTGTCTGGATACAATTGCTACCAATACCGCAAAAACTTAAAAATGTGTACCCTATGCATTCTGATGGAAAACAAGTTTTTAATGAAAATATTTTTTTCATAACAAGCTTTTATAACACGGTGCAATACTTATATAATAAATACTCGTGAAGACGAATCATACGAGTCCAAACTCGATGGGGTCATGTCGTATAACTACCAAGCTCCTATACCTTCCGGTTTCATCATCAGATCAGCTCCATGTCATAATATTTTTGTATTGTCATTTGATTTACACATGCATGCAAAATTTTAGCTCAAGCGGTAACCGGAAAGTGGGTCAAATTTAATTTAGAAGATTTGATGACAGACAAACATCGGGACAGGTGAAACTAAATAAAAGCTTGTAACAAAGTGAACTACTTTGTAATCTAAAGAACTGCACAAACCGTGTGAAAACAAAAGAATAACTATCATATTTTATAGCACCGTACTAAACAAAACAGGATCGTTACAAAGAACTTCCAAAAAAGAGATACCAAAAACCCATTTTAAAACACTAAGAACTTATTTTACGAAAACTTTTTTACAAATACTTGTATAATAATTCCATTTTTCTAAGCCAAACTGTAAAAGAACAGTAAAAGACTGAATTAACATACAAATAGTGGTTTTATTCTCCGTATGATGTAGTCTGGCCCTCTTGCTACAATTATACTGGACGAAATAGCAACGAATAATATATTTGGCCGCTATCTCATGTAGTAACTATATTTTTTTTAACGTTGGTTTTAACGTGATAAACTGGTGTTCAGTAAAATGTATGTACTTTCACGAAGAACTTAGTACCTACTGCTATTTATTTCAAGGTTGTATGAAAAAGATATTGTCTGAAAACAATGGAATTTGCAGCACTTCGAAGAAATACTAAGATGATTAATATTGGTTATTGGAGCAAAATCTTTATCATTTTCTAAGAGCGAGATATATTTTCATAAAACCGCTCTTACGTGATTAAAAGACGTTAATACACATTTTTCTCTAGGTGGTGATGGTGATGGTGATGGTGTGGAACCAGATATCTTGTGAACATAATAGAGGCTTCTATTGAAATAAAAGAATAATGTAAAAAAACATGCATGCAAACATGGCATGAAAACATTTTCTTCTACATCTGATAAAAAACTTAAATAACAATATGTAGTCAGAAACATTTGATTTCTGGCCTTTTCTGGAACATAAGACTGCCCTATATACGTGAAACTTTGTCCCAAGATTTTGTCCCAGATTTGGGGCTTATCACAAAGCACTTATGTTAGGGACTAATATAGAAAGTTCTTTATCTTTTTTATTTGTAAAAATTATATGGATCATTTTTTCTCTTTAGTGCGTCGCTTACGTTGAGCAGCAAAATACAAAGTTTTAATTTTTAAGATCAACAAAAAGTCTCATTATCTACAAACAGGGTCAATGACTCCGTTGGGACAAAAGTTTTATTTTAAATATTTCAGTCAGTCATGACTAGGTAAAAGATTTTCAAGGAATTACGTCAACTTAGCGTAAAATCAAGTCAAAAGAAACAGAACACACAACATTGCACAACAACACATAAACACACACAAAACCAAAAACACAAACAAACACACACTTGAACATTGTATAAATAAATAATAAAAATATAGTAAGTAATCGACTTTCTGACCTTTTATTATAATTTATATGTTCACGTTCGACGCCACGCCACTATCTCACCTGATGGTAAGCGTCGAAGATAGAGCACATTTGCCTAAAATTAACCTATTCATTCTTCGTGGATAGCGAGCAGTGGGTAGCTCGCTATCCGACCATCCGGTAACTGTCCTGACCGAGCCCAAGTCGTCGACGGCGCGCACTGTTCCCGCGCGGCTCAAGGAGCTGTCAGCAACAACAGAGGCCCTGCCGGGTCCCGGTATGAAAGGCAAGAAGGAACAGGAACGGATTTTTAGTCCGTAAAAGTCTGACACTATCTCTCGCTCCATCCAAAAGCGGGGAGGATGTCATTGGATGATTTTCCCACTGCGAGAAAAAAAAACCTATTCACTTTTGACCTAAAGAGACCCACCCAGGTTATAGATATCCAGATACCCAGATTCCGGAACATGTATAACTCAACTGTATTAGTCAGTAGAAGTCTAACACGCCTTTTTGCTCCACCCTTAAGCTAGAGAAGACAATTATTTTATTGGATTCCAACATCAAAAAAAAGTGTTACTCGTACGTCATGATTTCGACAAGTCCAATAAACATATAACGTTTATCCGAGAATTTCCGAAAGCCCCACGATTTATTGACCTCATTATACGCATATAAAAACCACAGCCAAAAAGTAGAACTAGGCCCAACACAAAACCTTAAGCGGTGGTTAGAAAACCTTCAAGAAATAAACAGAACGCCAAGAACTTAAACACACATCTTGTGTAACTTTGTGGTTCAAAGCAAAAGTGTGGGAAAGGTCACGCCACACTATCGGGTTTCAACTTTCGCATTTGAGCATGTAATTTCTTGAAACAGAAGGCTCTTTCACACATTTATCTTCGCGCTATTACTTTTTTAGGAGCTACAGAAGGCTAGGGCTGAGGAATTGTTCGAAATAGTTACCGTTGCAAGTGAAGAAATACAGGTGGGTAGTCAGAAAAAGTCTGACACTTCCACTCGTTCCAGCCAGAGTCGGAGGAGTTAAGACGGTTATTGTATCCGAATAATTTAAAATAACTTCCAAGATACAAGACTTACAATTTTGCAGAGTCGCTTTATTAACCCTTCAGATACCGTCAATTAGAGACACAATAGTAAGACAATAGATGCGCGGCCACCGGTGGTCGCTTGGGGATTCATGAATTAAATATTTCCGAATGGAGATATGCATGAAGACTTATTATCTCCACAGCTAAGTCTAAACCGACGTCTCACTGTACGTCATAGGAATAACTAGTATAGTCGGCCTTATAATGTTCCCACTGTTGGGACTCAGGCCTCCTCTCTAGGAGAGGGTAAGGGCCGTAATCCACCACGCGGGCCCAGTGCAGGTTGGTGGATGTCACAATGTCTTCGAATTTTTGGTTTTAGGACATGTTGGTTACCTCACGATGTTTCCTTCACCGATTTGAGACCAGTGGTGATGAGATAATGCGCCAGGCTGAGTTCAAATCCGCGACCGATAGCACGTAAATCGGGGCCATTACCATTCGGCCACCAATTCTCTCAAAGTTAAGATGGTTATTGTATCTGAATAATTTAAAATAACTTCTAAGACACAAGACTTACAATATTACAGAGTCACTTTATTAAATATTTCCGAATAGAGATATGCATGAAGACATTGCATGAAGACTTATTGTCTTCATAGCCAAGTCTAGACCGTCGTCTCTCTGTATGTGATAGGAATAACTTGTGATCGTATTCTTGTCTATGTTATGTAAAAAACAGACCATTAAGTTTAGAAAGACAGATTGGTATATAGATTATAGGTAAACAACTGTCAGGTCTAAGATAGATCACTTGGGATTTACCTGGATATTTTTACGAGGCCTTCGATTATGGTAGGTAACAAAAAAAAGGTTAGTATCGGGTTATTTGGGTTGTATTGTAACATAATAATGTCTTGTTTGGACTACGTCAACTCGAGAAACATAAAGTTACTGCGTAGTTTTGATAAGTAATCGGATTATTTAATCTCGTTTTTGTAACCAAGAATATTATTTCATTTATTTTGTACTTATTCGATTATTCGTAGCAATAGATTAATTGTGTGAAATAAAAAGTTTTGTTTTTTTTTTTGCGTCCCACATAGTTCAAAAACACAATTCTCCTTCTCTTCTTGGTCATGACAATCTTTTGTCAGAGGTCATGATTAGTACGTACTGATAGGGGTCGGGGAGTTTCCTTGCGTGATCACATCAGAAATGAAGATATCCGCAGGAAAACCAAGGTTACCGTCATAGCTCGAAGAATCGTCAAACTTAAGTGGCTATAGGCAGGGCACATTGCACGCAGAACAGATGGTCGATGGGGATGAAAGGTTCTGGAGTGGCGACCACGTACCGGAAGACGCAGCGCTGTGAGGCCTCCAACAAGTTCGACCGATGACCTGGTCAGGATCGCTGGAATCCGATGGATGCGTGACGCACAGGACCGGTCGTTGTGGCGACGCTTGGGGGAGGCCTATGTCCAATAGTGGACATCTTTCGGCTGATTATGATGATGATACCTCTGTTCCATCATCTATGACCTAAACTTAGAAGGCGTTTGCTATTATCAGTTTCCACCACGTCAGGTAAAACGTAGCACGAAGTCGGCGCTCCGTTATCAACAGAACTCTTCTAGTTAAAAGTTTGTAACGCTGCGCTGCAAAGAACTCCCTCCTGTTTTAAACTTTGATCACAACGCTGTCGGTTTATTTTTAACTTAACCAATATCGGTAACAGTGTTATATGACGTCAAAGGGATATTCATGACAGGCTGAAAGTTAAGAACGGTTTTTGACAAGAGATTTTGGTATTACACAATATAATATTTATATACATACTAGCTGCTCCCAGCGGCTTCGCCCGCGTGATAGCAGAAAATTATCCCAGGGGAACATACTTCCGGGATAAAAAAGTATCCTATGTCTTATTCCAGGACATGGTCTATCCGTGTACCAAGTTTCATCAAAATCGATTTTGCCATTGAGGCGTGAAGACGTAACAAACAAACAAACTAACTTTCGCTTTTATAATATTAGTAAGGATAAGGATTCCACAACTTTCACACAACGCCCTGTCCCAAACTAAGAACTTGTGGTATGAGTACTATAAAACTGATAAAGATACTTATATATTATAGAAATTACACCCAACAAGTGAACGTGCTCATTACACAAGCATTTGTCTTGAGTAGGAATCAAAGCCAGGGCTTCCAGCATATCAGTCAGTGCTACAAACCATTAGACCTCCTCAAAATGGTATGAATGAGTTTGATTTTTCATGATGATGAAAAATTTACAAGCGGCGATTGGCTATCCTCTGGATATTTTCATTCCTGATTTGAACTTGCCAGAAAACTTCAAACATAGCATTCTCCATAGCCGTTTGGGTAGCTTTAACATTCTGATCGAGAATGTAGGTACTTGGATTTATATTCGGTTTAATAAATTTAGAATAGACTAGCTGAACCCAGCGGCTACACCCACGTGAAAGTACACTTTTACCAAAAGAATATAATTCCGCGGATAAAAAGATCGTATGTGCTATACATACATAGTTTACCCGAATGACAATTTCAAACCTGTTCAGCCGTTTGAGCTTGAGTCACACACATATACACAAACACTTGCTCAAAAAACCTGTAAAGGTTTTTTGAGCAAGTGTTATATTAGTGTGATTTAGTGTGATTAATTTTTATTATTTTTGATATAATTGTAATATTAGTGTGATTAATTTTTATTTCGTCTAGCGCTGCCTATACCTAAGCATTTCACCTCTACATTGAACAGAAAATAAGATCAAAAAGGGTACAGTGACACGAAAAACGCAGATATCCATTCACAAAACCTACTTAACTATTCTAATGTTATTGTTATGCCAAACACCTTCACGTGTCAGAGCTAACATTATTTCTCGCACATTCTACGTCATGTTTCTTATACACGACTTAAACAGGCAATAGAAAACTATACTCCATTTTTATTCTCACAAAACACAAAGGAGATGTCAGAAATAAAGTTACACGGACGCTTGTACCTTGCCTTGAAATTTTTATGTTCCAAAATTCTAGTCAGCCATTTCCCCGGAGGTCAAAGGTGGGGGGAGAAAGGCCCATAGCTATACAGGACCTACATTTATGAATACATAATGACAATTACATTTACAAAATAGGACTTTGATATTCCTTCTCGTTGTATTGTCCCGCTGAGGTGCTCTTCAAATAGTCGTATGAGCCTTTTATTCTTGTATCTGCTGAGTTTAGTCCTTATCGCCTGTTTAGTTGGTTCTGTTCTGCTTGTTATACTTGTGTGCATGACGGTACTGGACGGACAATAACAGCTTTTAGGTCAAATGAAGTTTGTGTGAGGAATTTGGAGCATGGAATATTTTGTCGTTTTAAATTCTGTTTTATAATGATTGGTAAATACAGATAAGAGTAGGGATTTTTTTATGATTATATCGAAACACTGTATAATTTTTTCATTCTGTGATAATGAACTGATATTGTACACAAGTTCAAAATATCAACCTTATACTTGCAACTGAAAAATTAAACGGTCTAAGACATGGAATGAAAAAACTTTACATCTAGCGCGTACTAGCTGTTTCTAGCGGCATGGTAATAGAAAATTGACGAATTAAAAATGAAATGGTCTTAGTGTGTACTAGAAGGCGCATAGTATCTGTAACCAGTGGCATTACCCGCGTTTTCCAGAAAAATTCCAAATTCCGCGGAAAATTCCAGATTTTCTACCACCACGCGATAAAAGTATCCACTGTGCTATTCCATGACATGTTCATGACATCTTTCCATTTAGGTACTAAGTTTCATCGAAATCCGTTCAAGTGTTTGAGTGTTAAGAAGTAACAAACTTACACACACTCTCACAAACTTTTATTGTGTTATTATTTGAAAAATCGGTTTTTGTTAAAATAATCTGTTAAAACTGTTTTTTTTTTTGTCTAATCAGATGTCGAGACAAAAAAAAACAAAAAAATTCAATTCGTTCTCAATTTGCTAAAAATATCAAATTGAAATGAAACCACGCACTTTGCGAAACAACCTTTTGCTCTGAAAAATCACGGGGTAAAATTTTTTGACAGCTCACAAATTACTTAAAAAAAGACACGAAATGTCAACCTTTATTTAGCATCTAATCTGTTTTAATAACTCAATTAGGAATTTGAAGTTTATTCAAAAGTTGGGTTTTCCAAATAGTGAATTTAGCATTTGGTTTAAAAGGTAAATAAACTTTAAGACGAAAAAAAACACAATTACACTGACAGACTCTGTCATGGAAGGAGAGGTTAACCCAACAATGCTACGAAATAGGCTAGATAGATTAGAATATAAAGCTTTAAAAATATCGCATGCTTAAAAAGACCTAACTCAAAAACAAGGTATTTGAATCTGAATCAGATATAATATAGAGAGAGAGATAAATAAATAAAAACTGTCCATTTAAATGATTTTTACCTGTATAAAGCAGCTAGGTACTGGTTGCTAGATAAACAATACAAATATAACGCTTACTCATCAAAGGTATGTTCTCTAATGATCCACCGTCATAGTATAGATCTTAATATCCATTTAACCATGAGCTGCTCACTCTCAAAACTAGCGACCTAATTACGAAACACAAACATGACTCGGCTGCTTCCACCGAGTTACACAATGACGTCACTACACTATTAAGCAGCACATGCACGAGACATATTCGTAGCGTGCACATAAAGCAGCCTACAAACTCACTCGGTGAAGGCCATCCATCTTTTCATACAGTCTATTGAAACAATAAAACAAAGGCTGCAAGATGCGAAGATAAATTCTATACCAACAAAGAAAGACGGTACTCAATAGATTGAATTACTATTTCCAGTAAAGTTCTTCATATTTAATTCAAAGTGACATATAAATGGACATTTTTCTACTCAACAATGAATAAATGGTTCTTAGATAATATAATAGATGTCATTCATAAATTAAGAATACCAAGAATCATTCGTAAATATTGAATGAACTTACAGGAAGTTCTTTTTGTTGAACTTGATATCGACCGGTCAATAATGTTATAAATCTAAAATAAAGGCTTACGTAAGAACTAAAATTGTTTGATGAATTTTCCTCTTTCACGTGAAATGCAATATTAGTATAGAAATATGTTATTTCCTTCTGCGAAAATAAAGTCATAAAACCTTCAAAGACCTCCTTAATCAGAATAATGTTATGACTTACTTTAACACTCTTAAATTTCATGTTTAATTAAACCGGTATCAAAGCCAAATGCTGCAAAGAACACACGAAGTTCGAAAACAAAATGCGAATACAATCGCAGAAAAATCATTAACCAGAATCTGACAAATATATACAATCTCCGACCGAGCTGCGATCCAATTTGCATCGCAGCCTACGGACAATTATTGCTCTCCCTCATTGGAAAACCATTGGAGTCGCCATTTTAATTTTAAACTTCCTTTCAACCTCAGATAAATAAGCAGTCTTTTTCGATTTGTCTTGTCTGTTGAAATAAAGAAATGTTTAATTAAATACTTGAGGCAGAGATATCACACTTGGGTTTAATTGAATTCCTTGTAAACAAAAGATTTCAGGGGGACGATTTCGAAACAATCTCGGCAAACATTACTGAGCGTAACTTTTACAACATAATGATTCGAGCTTGTAACTTCTCAAGGAACGCACTTAAATATTTACGATATTTCGAAACCTTCGTTTGATATAAGTGTGCATTGTATTTTTTACGTGCATTTTTTATTTTGTTGTCGATTTCTATCGTTGTTCATTATGCCTGGATCATTTATCTGAGTGTATTTTTTTAGTGAAAACGAAAACAGTCATGTCGTATTGAAATTGGATCGTTCACAAATTCAAATATTTTACTAAAAGATTTTTTTTCTTCTTCTGGCAGCGGCTATGTCCTTGTGAAAGTAGAAATGTCAAGGAAATATGGAGTGTGGTTTTTTCTTTCACATTAATATAATAAAAATGTGTAGAATTCTTAGAGATGCATTACAATATATATTATAAGTTTGTATAGAGTATGTCAACGCACCGCCGATGGCGCAATGGCAGGCAAGTCACTGTAGGCAGAAAGCATATCTGCAGTACCATGACTCGCTGCAAGCACAACGCGAATACGCATTGGACACTATGCAAGCCGGCTGCGATCGTTAGATTAGCGAACGCGCCTGGCTGTCTGCCTAACTTGCTCTGGGCTATAAAATAAACAATGTGTTATGGCCATAATGTTAAAACATGGAATATATTTAGTACATCAAGTTATTTGAATGGCCTTAAGTTATTGGTTTTGGAACTAGATGATGTTTATGCATAGTATTTTTTTTGTCATTGATATAAACCAGTGCTTGACTGCGATTCCACCTGATGGTAAGCAATGATGCAATCGTTGATAGTGAGTTACACTAGTTCGTTAAAAACCTATTCCCGCTAGCCTAATTGAGTCATATAGGTACATTGAGAAGAAATCATAAATTCTAGTACCTAAAAGTACTGTCCGGATCAGAAGTGTAGTAAAACTCTTTGTTAAAGTAATTAAAGGGCAGATAAAATTATTCATAGAAAATTTTCCTTCTTCATGAAATTAGAATACTTACTACTGCACTTATGAACCCTACTGTACATCCAATTCATACATGTTATATACCTTAATATCCAAAATTTTTCATAAAAATATAATAAGCTGATTAACATACATATTATTTCTGTAAAATAAAATAATAATAACATATAGAAAGTATTCAGTTTCTATGAAACATGAGAAATAATTTGACGACTCAATTCAGGTCGTTTTGCGACTGAAATATCTTTCACGTGTCTTCAATAGGGACAGGATAATACAGCCTTTGTGACGCGTTCCCCGTAAAGTGGGTTAGCAAAAAAGGACAATAATATTATGAAAAACTTACGTCCTTTTCTGAAAGGAATACATGTAAAAAACTGTCTCGCGTAGGCATATTTGTGTTCGCCAGTACTATATTTCGCTTAAAAAAATATTGAGAGAATCCCAGCTTTGTGAGCAGGTAAGTTTTATAAAAGTAGGTGGCATATTTTTAGTAGTTAACCTTTTAATGCATACGTTGGATACATCCGAACCACACTCTCGCGTTTATTCTGCCAGGGTCGCACATCCACGACCAAATACTCCATCTTGTTAGTCAATATGTCACTTATTGGGATTGAAGAGCTAAATGAGATGGAGTACCTAGTCGTAAACACACGACCCTGGCAAATAGGGCACGAAAGAACTCCTCGGACCAATAGAGTTAAGCCAGTAAAAGTCTGGTATGCTGCTGCCATAGATATAGATAGACATAGATAACGCAAGAGCAACTTTCGCGCTCAGTCTGCATCGGTGTAGCTCTAGTCAGACGTCAATTATATGCGTAATTAATTTAAAAAAATATGATTTTTAATCTAATACCCTTTGTAATACCTGGTAATATCAAATTTGAGAAAAACAAAACATTCGTATCACATAATAGGTAGTAAAAAAATGGCACGCTTGGTTTTCATACAGATCATGATACTTGCGTTATCTATGTCTATCTATATTCTTCGGGCACATCACCCGCAACGAGGACTCGATGGAACGTTTGGTGGTGCAAGGGAAAGTCAAAAGATCTCGTGGACGCTCTCCAACACGATGGACGGACCTCATCAAAACTGTGACACACTGCAGCGTAAAAGAAAGCTCCTAAGCCGCCAAACACAGAGCTGCATGGCGTAGTATCGCGAGAGAGGCGGTGGTGCGGGACTCGACCGGGACATGACCACGACCACTCTGTCAAGAGTGTACGACTGAGAAGAAGAGATCTATATTCTATGGCTGCTGCTAGCAAGCTTTGGTACAATTTTAACAAAATATGTAACCAAAATAATTACTTAAAAAGTTATGTTTAGTTCGTGGTCAGATAGAGGCTGCTCGTGACCGCAGTGATCGTAAAAATGAAATAAACTTTAAACTTATAACCCGTAAATTTTGTTAAGCACTTATCGCTTTACCACATTGTCGTCACATCAAGTAAACGCACAACACTTTAGATTTTATGTAGGTAGAAGAAATACGAGCAGGTATTAAAATGACCTGAAAACTTTTAACATTTATTTTTTTCTAAATAAAGGTTAAATACTTTGCCAGCTACTTCGTTCTCGAGATTATTTTTATAAAAACTCTAACGCCTTTGAGGATTGCTTTGAAACACTAATCATGCCAGTCTTTATTATTTATTGGGACCAAGTTTCATGTTTATTAACCCAAAGAATAAGATTCTCCCATATAAGTCATATTAAAACGCCATAAATTGTTTCATAAAGGTTGCTGTTGGCTAGAATCCGGGAATCTTTAAGTCAAGAGTGAATAGGTTATTTCTAGGTAAGCGCGTTCCATCGTCGACCGCATCGTCACTTTCCATCAGGTGAAATAGAGGTCACGCGCAAAACCTATCAACAATTTAAAAAAAAGATAATTTTGAAAAACGAATAATGAAAACTTGTTCTAAACTCCAAGGAATAAAATTATGCACACAAACAAAAGAAGATTCCCCCATTTTATCCTCTTAAATGTTGAATTTCCAAAAAACCCTTCCGAATGCACTTTACGCTTACGTCATTAAAAGAAGCCTTGAGCAAAATTTCATGTTTCTAGTGCAAGTAATTTTGGCTGTGCTTCGATATGTCAGTCAATCAGTTTCTCCTTTTATATATAGGGTGACTGGTGATTAGTGTACGATACTTAAACACGTGATTGTGCTCATGATAACCAACACAACTTTTACTATGAAAACAAACCTAGGCAAACATACTGAACAGCTGATTTTCTTTCGCGATTTTGGCTTTGCTCCCATAATAAAAATGGTTTGTTATCATGAGCACAATCACGTGTTTAAGTATCATACACTAATTGCCAGTCACCCTATATATAGATACTCGTAATATTATATAGATTCGAGTAAATACACCTACACGAAATTATTTACCAGGTTTAACGCGTCCAGAACGTCGTTCCCCTGCTGACAACCCTATTATCAACGTTCCATACAATTGTGGAGATAGACCTGTTCGTCCTTTTAACGTACCGATGTTATTCAGGCTACATTTTTACATGCGACCCTCAGAAATGGGACTGGATTCGGCAATGTATAAAAGGAAAATTGTACGAAGGAAAAAAAATTGCCAATGTAAAATATTTACTACTAGGTATAGTGGAGAGGTCGATACATAATTTGATGGCTTCTTGTCACCTCGGCGACCTTCAACCGAATGTAGGTAGATAGACAACATTTTATGTGTGCGGACATAAAAGTGTAGGAGAGATATTTTTCTCGATAGAAAAATGTCAAAGAAAATATTAAAAGTCGAATACAGATGACGCAGCAAGTCTAAGAGACGAAATAGCGTAAGCATACTACGTCATTTTCGCTTTGGCATAATATTTAGGATTATTTTTTTGTTTTAGAACGTTTGAAGGACATTTTTTGCTGAAGTAAAATGGTGAAGGAGAAAATCTTCTTAAGTTTTGAAAGAAAATAAATTGAGCCAAAACTTAACGGAACGATCAGAAAGTTATCTGCCATTACTTTGGATAAACTTGATATTCCCAAGAATTGATATCAAGATTTGTTGAAATATTTACGAGTACTTAACACCATTGTTGCCGCCATAATTTTAAATCCGGGAATCCGTGAAGGGTCCATCCGGTACATGGAACACTATCGATTTGTATATTATTATGATAAAATTAAAAAATAAAGTACCTTTTTTTAAAAACTCGTATTCATTTACGCATGTAAGAAATTAATTTCTTTAGAAAACGTCAGCTGAGCGAGTTCAATGACCTGTAGGTAGTTAGTACTTAACGCCGACTACTGAAAATTTAGCGGTGTATATTAAAATGTCCTCCTATATGTTTTCCAAAGTTATGGTCTACCTGTGTACTAAGTTTCATAGAAATCCGTTCAGGCTTTCGAATGTGAAGAAATAAGAAATTTTCACCTCTACAATATTAGTTTTATTAAAAAAAAGTATATTTCAAAGATTACTCAATAAAACCATGGAGGCGTCACCAAACGTCAACTCACGGTACTTTGAACGCTAAAAGCAATCAAATATGGGTGTGTAAAATTACTAATTGATTGGAAAACTAGACAGGGCACACCCAGGGCTGTACTGCACCCAATTGTCACACATAGTTTGACAATTGGGCGCAGTATGATAATAATTCGAAGACAAGTTAGTACCATTAGATATGAACTAACCTACCAGCGCTACGACATAGTTTGAAAGATATATGAATTGATTAAAGTTTGATTTGATTTTGATATCTTATGTGATTTTAACGTATTATTAAATTATTTTAATTTAATTTTAATATTCGATTTGATTTTATGATTTATTTACCTTAGCTTTAAGCTTATTATAATGTAACATCATTATTCACATTATGAGATACAAGTAAATAAAATAAAATTAAATAAAAGAGTTAACGTGGTCTTGGCACGCAAAGGGCAACTGATGGAACACAGGTAGGTTTTAGTCAGCGGAAATCTGACAATCTCTCTTGCTCCATCAAAAGTTTAGATATTATGGGCAAAATTATAGATGTTTGGGTGGATGACATGCAGTTACCTAATTATGTGTGAAATCTACACCATAATTATATCTGCGAAATAACACTTACACTATATCACACTAACAATCTAATAGCAAACTGTACTGTAAAAAAAATCGTTTACTCGGCTACGAGAAATATGATGACGTGATTCGATTGTGTAATTTTGTTACCCCGCTCGCTGGTCGATTTTTTTTTATTTACTCGCATTTATATTTTAGAAAAGCTTTTTACATATTAGTGAGCCTTTTAGTTTTTATACAATAAGTCTTAAATTGTCTTTGACAAGCTATTTTAATTATTATTAAATTATTCATAAATAGTTTTTTTTATTGTTATAAAGTACATATATAGTGCTTGACTGCGATCTTACCTAATGGTAAATTGTGATGCAATCGTTGTTGGTGAGGCGCACTAGTTTATTAAAAGCCAGCCTTGGAGACAAATATAATCGGATAAAATAAACTATAATCGGACGGGAAGATGGTAGTAGGATGGTAGCAGGCAAGGTGTTTCAGTCCCTAGATGTACGTGGTATAAATGTCGAGGCGAAACGCTTGGTCCGGACCGTAGAGGTTTAAGCAACGTAAGGGCGGAAATGATTGTAATCGAATGTTTTGGTTTGAGACAACAAAACAGTAAGTATTACATTAAAATCAATTTAAATGAAATGTTATGTTTACTGTCAGTTTTATGTATTGACAGAGCTGCCAATGCTTTTTTTTAATCTTATTTGAGTTTTTTTGCTAGTGCGAATATAAAACTTTATAGGTAGATAAAGCATTAGAATGAACTAAAAATAAGTTGTTTATTAACATCTACCTATTTCGGAGAAGAGATTAAATTGATCAAAAAATAAATATATATATATCCCGAATATAAATTGTCAAAGTTGGAATATTTCTCGTTTTGTTAATTAGTCGTCGCTCTGTCACAATGTCCCCCTGACGGTAAATGATAATAAAGAGTTCGTTGAACCCATTTCGATCAGGTATCGCCTCATCTGGCAACATCTAAACTAGTTTTAGCTTTTTTGTAGATAAACTAGTTTTTTTACGCACACGAAATGACATCTTTCTCCATACTAGCAGAGGCAAAATTCCCAAGAAAGTTCGAACCATGAAAGCCTTGTGCAATTAAGCAAATCTTTTGGAACTTAGTACTACTAAGTATCGATAAGATTTTTTTATGTAAATGTATTTCAATAAATTAGATATTATTATTTACTAAAAGCCCTTTCAAACGAACGAAAAGACCTAATTACGCGGTATAATGTACGATTTTGTGAAATTAAAACTTTATAATTTGGTATTTATTCAAATATCGAATTTATAAAAAGTGTCAACGTGTCGACCTTGTATTTTGTAAAAAAATAGGTACCACATGTCAATGTCAAATTCTTTACTTATAAAAATAAAAAGAAGTGGTTTCGATTTTATAGAAGTTATATCCAAGGTTACGGATTGGACCAGATTGAATTGGATACATATAAATATGAATAAGCACCTATGCATAAATAATCCCATATTCAAATAGGATTCTATGATATATACCTATATTTTGAAATGATATCCTAAATTGAAATGGAAAATATATCAAACCATTTAAAATTTAAACAAAGTACAGACTTACATCGTCATCATCATTTCAGCCAAAAGACGTCCACTGTTGGACATAGACCTCCCCCCTCCCCCAAGTGTCACCACAACGACCGGTCCTGTCGTCTTGCATCCATCTAATGAATATAAGTAGTAGTAACGTAATGGCATAAAACAGACAGAATAATTAATACGACAACGAGCGTTGTCGCATTGTCGCATCGCGCTTGGCTGCAGGAGTCTTAATCTTTGTCAAATATTAGGTGCTAACATTAATCTAAAGGCCAATGAATAAGATTTAGTCGTCAACTCTTTGTTCTTAAAAACAAAGAACCGTTAACTTTGTTTTACAATTGTTAAAAATAAAAGTGAAAATATTTTATCTCATAATTACTGAATTAGAAAAAAAGTTGTTCTCGTAAATTAATAACAAACTTTGACTTAGAGAACAAGAAAAAGTACCTTTATTAGAAATGTGAATGAATTTTTATTTTTAAATTTTGTTTTATCCTGTTGGACTGATTTTTTTTTATCCTGTAGACGGGGTTTCCAAGGAGAATCGTGTTGCCCAGTAACCGGGTTGTGGAGGTCTGATAGGCAGTTGTTGCTTGTAAAACACAGTATTCAGCCGGATTCGATTAGACTGGAAACCGACTCCAAGCTAGTTGGGTAAAGGCTAGGGAGATGATTTATCGTTTTGGACTGAAAACTAATTCGATCTTATTAGGAAAAGCTTACGCCTTTTAACTAACATAATATTTCAAAACATGTTTGCTGAAGGTACCTACTCAACCAACTAAAAAGCAACTTGACCGACACCTGTTATGTATTTGACCAACTACTGTTTATTAACCCTTTTTTTAATGACCAGAGAAAGAGTGAAAGATTTAATTTAAAAAAAAAATGCCTTTTGCATTACAAGGTCTGGGATAGGGCTTGTTTCGTTGCTGTGGTCCTAGAAAACAAAAAATACTGAAGGACACAGGTTGAAGGTTTCAGTCAGTAAAAGTCTGACATCTCGTGTGGTGCCCTAGAGCGGAAAAGTCATTAGATGAACAACTAAAAAAACAAAATCTGTCTCCGCACACGGGCTTCAAAAAAACGCCGCCACAAAAAAACGCTAGAATCGGCCATAAACAAAGCTAAATGCCGCCGCAAAAAACAGCTGAAGCGCGAGACACCTCTTGTGCCCGGTGAAGCTTGAAGCCGCTTCAAGGGTTTCTTTGTAGCGGCACCGCCGCTCACGAGCCAAAAAAAAGGCCCCCTCAAAATGAAGCTTTAAGCGGCGTTTTTTTTAAGCCCGTGTGCGGTGACAGTGGGACAGCCATCCACATAGATAACTTTTCGCAGTTCAAAAGTTGTGGCTATTGTGAATATTGTTACTCACATTGTCATGACATTCACCCTCTGAAAAAATGTCCTTGAAATAAAAGCCACGTCCTTGCAGCCGTTATACCTAATTATCGCTGGATTAATTCAGACAGGTGAAACCTTGCAACCTTGTACACGTTGTAGACTACAAAAAAGTAATGACTAACTGGTTTCACTAGAAATTGCAAAAAAGCAAACGTTTATAAGAAACAACTTTTCTGAAAAACTTGCGAGGGTACTTTGAATATCGATCACTTCACACTGTATATAAAGGCAAAAGTTCATGTGTATGTATAACTGTATGTTTACTCCTTCACGCCCAAACGACTGAACGGATGTGGATGAATTGTGACAATTAAGGAAATCAAAGAGTAGCTCGAGCCCCGGTATGAAGGTTAGAAGGAACGAGGTGGGTTTTTAGTCAGCAAGAGTGTGACACTATCTCCCGCTCAACCCAAGAGCGGGGGTTGTCATTGGATGATTTTCCCATTTGTTTTAAGTTACATTCTTTTTTTTATGGTGGGAAAAAAAATGCAATGTTGTCATTGCATTTTCCCCTGCTCTTGAGCGGCGCGGGAGATACTGTATATCAATTTTGATTTATCAACCCAAAATAACTTGAACTATGTGTATCGTTAGTAAATCTCATCCCAGGAACGCCAAGGACCCTACCTAGCTATTAAAAAGCTAATTAATTAATCGGAAGCAAACAAACGTGAATTGAAACTTGCAAAGTAACCTCGTTAAAAGGTGAAGGTTACTTCTGGACACGTGTCACGACACGACGGTGACCTTGAGTTTACAAACGAACAGATTTGCTTTTATCCACTTTATCCAAAGTTTATTTATTACAATCATATTTGCAAAAAATAACTGAAAGGTCTTCTGATTATTGCTTTATTTATTACTAGCTTTTGCCCGTGGATTTGCTCGCGTTTATAAAATACTAGCTTTTGCCCGCGGCTTCACCCGCGTACATAATTCCAGGATAAAAAATATCCTATGTGCTACTCTGGGATATGGTCTACTTGTGTACCAAGTTTCATCGAGATCCATTCAGTAGTTTTTGCGTGAAAGAGTAACAAACATCCATTCATCCATCCATACGTCCATCCATACATACAAACTTTCGCATTTATAATATTAGTAGGATAGCCTTAGCCTGTCACTCAGGAATTAAGAATCAGTGACAAAAATTTAGCAATCGGATCAGTACTTTCAGAGATTACCCTACAAACAAAAAACAAACTTTACCTCTTTATAATATTAGTTTAGTATGTAGATAATATTATATATTGAAACAATTCTCTTTAATAACGCATTTCCTATGGTAGTAGAGAAGACGAATACAAGAATAGACATAAGTACTAATAAACCATATACATACAATATATACTCAAATTAATAAACTACATACCATATACATCAAACAATTGGTCCAGATCAACAATAGAAATAAACGACCAAATCAATTAGTTTCTGTGCTTGACGCGGCAGGTCAAGTTGAGTAGCTATGAAATTGAGTGCTGATGACTTCGTTTCTTAAGAGCTGGCAAAAATATCCAGAATATAGTGGTAGTCCAGAGTTGTAGGTCGCGGGTATAAACCCAGGCAGCCGTTTTACTTTGTGTAATTTATTTCATCACCACTGCTCTCAAAACGGTGACGGAAAACATCGTGAGGAAAACGGCACGTCCTAGAACCAAAAATTCGAAGACATGTCACATCCACCAACCCGCACTATGCCCGCGTGGTGGATTACGGCCCATTCCCTCTCCTAGAGAGGAGGGATTCAGGATCCCAACAGTGGGAACATTATAAGGCAGACTATGCTGATGACGATGATGATCGCACAGCGACCGCATTCTTTGGCCTCTCATTGTGGTTGTGAGCTCAGATCTGCTGCTCTTTTATGCGCCCTCATGTGGCTTGCATATCCAACCTTGGCCGAAAAACTCTGAGCACAAAGCGGACATGTCAGGACACCATTAACGACATTATAAATTATAGCTGTTGGTGGTCTAGCTTTGAGTTCATCACGCTTCTGGAACACGGCAGACTATGCTATGCTATGCACTAATATAACTTTTTATATAACTGTCCTTGGCGAGTCACCAAAATGTAGAGTATGCAAAAATATTTTCCATTTCATTTTCATGAAACTTTTCACCTGACGCTACTATTCCCTGAAGTGGTAAAAATTAAAGTGTTCCAAAGTTAAACCTTAAAACTAACTTTCAAGCTAATAAGACTTTCTCGTATTTAATTAAGAATAACAGTTAGCACCTGCCCGTGTGGATCTAGGTTAAAAGATTCCTTTTACTACTCAACCCTTTTGCAGCTCCACGAAAAATAATTTAAATGGAATCAAAAATGTGGGTTACCTAGTTTCGGTTTGAAAGCATCGATTATTTAGTTCCTTTTAAAGAAATAATAAGTTAGCTGAAAGATACTTGAAAGGTTTTCCCACCTTTCCACGAATGGACTGCTATTTTTCTTTCACTTAGATATTTCCGACGCAACTTAAATCTTTTTTTAAAGTACGAGTATATATTATAGTAAGTTCTTACGGTTAAGAAAAAGATTTCTAACCAGGCCTCCTAGACAAGTTAAAGCCGTTTCTATTCTATTCTCTTGTGTCGAACGCCTCGAGTTCGCTACGCCTCTGATACCTTTGGTCTGATGTCATCTCGTCAAAATGCTACGTCGTGAGTTTTACCAGAGCACGTAACCCAGTCTCATTTAATTATAAAATCAATGACAGCCCAATTACAAGAACCGTTGCTATAAAGGATCTAGGTGTCACATTTAATCATACACTAAACTTCCATGACCATATTTTAACAGTTGCAAGAGATGCATTTAGGCGTTTGGGTTTCATTTTGAGAAATGCTAAAGATTTCAAGAACACAAGCGCTATCAAGTCGATTTTTAACGTGCTTGTTCGAAGTACGCTTGAGTCTAGTGCATGCGTCTGGAACCCACATGAGAAAAAATATGCTTTGATATTAGAGAAAGTGCAAAAAGCTTACCTTAGATATCTCTATAAGCGTATCTATGGATACTATCCCTTTATGTACCCTACTAAGTTTCTTTTAGGTTGTGTAGGGTATAACTCACTTGAGGTCAGAAGAAAATATGACCAAATATTAACTATGTGCAAAATCCTTCATGGGAAAACTGTTACTCCAGAGCTGCATGCTGAGCTGTCTCAACTTTGTGCCCCAGTTAAGTACAGCCGCATCAGGAGACATAGCTTGTTTGCTGTGCCTGCGAGTCACACTGTTGCGCGAGCTCAGTCTCCTGTCCCTCGAACTCTTTCTGCGCTCAACACTCTTTTGGACACGTACCCTGACTGTGACGTGTTCGCGGACGAATGGAAGATGATCATGTCAGTATGTCTGGAGTTTTGTGAGATGAGTGTGTGAATTATTATTATTATTATTTTTGTAAATACTTAGTCTTTAACTAATGTAATTGGCGGATAGCCGTTTTTGTTAAAGTAAAACCATAAATAAATAAATAAATAAATAAATCTCAACGCTCAGTCACGTAGTCAGAACAAAAGAATCCTCCGAAATCAGGCCTAGCAAAGTTACGACCGTTTCGTTCGAATCTCTTTCGTCGATCGTCTCAAATCGGCAACGCCTCTTCCTTCCTTTGTTCTGACCACGTGACTTGGCGTCAAGATGATATCATTCCCATACATTTGAAGTTTTCTACTAGCAATTGCTGATTATTATCAACTTGGCAAAGCCCTCTGGTCCCACCAGTGGGAATATTATAAAGCTGTTAATGTAATGCAATTTAACAGTATTTTACCCAAGATCAGTTACAATAAAATACCATTTTCACATTGCTCGCAGAACAGATGGCCGTTGGGCCCGAAAGGTTTTGGAATGGCGACCACGTACCGGAAGACGTAGCGTTGGAAGGCCTCCTACAATGTGGGACGATGACCTGGTAAGGATTGCGGGAATCTGATGGATGCGAGATGCACACAACCGTTCATTGTGGCGACCCCTGGGGGAGACCTATGTCCAACAGTGGAAGTTTTCGGCTGAAATGATGACCATTTTATTTCATTGTAATTATGTTCACTCACCCAACAAATATTTTTAGATATCAGTATTTATTCAATTCATAATATCTGCGTCCAATGAAATCCGAACAGATATGATCCAATCATGATTTCCATTCATTTTTAATCGGTCGACTATTCATTCAGGTGAATATTTTCATTTCCGACAGTCAATAGAGAGATGGCTGATCGACTCAATAATTTGATTGTCCGAACAAAATAGAATCTCTAACGTTAGACGAATTAAGTTATATGTAAACTCGGGTATTGTTTTGGATTTTCAACCTTGAGATTTCGAATACCTACCCTTACGCAATGTTTTTTCTTTGGTCCTTTTTATTTAATTTTACCTGTCCCGATGTTTGTCTGTAATCAAATCTTATAAATTTTTGCATACATCTGTAAATCAGATGACAGTGCAAAATTATTATGACATAGAGCTGATCTGATGACGAAACCGGAAGGTGGCTATAGAAACTTGGTAGTTAAACGACACAACCCCATCTAGTTTGGGCTCGTATGACTTGTCTTGTATTCATTATATGGGTATATCTAGCTATAAAAGCTTGCTATGAAAAAAATATTTTGGCATGCATGGAAAATCATCAAATAACTTCTCCCGGTCTGGTATTCAGGAGCATCATTCTTTTACTGACCAAAACCTATGTGACCCTGAACTTCAGGGTCACGAACAATCCCTCACCCCTCTTCTTTTGCTCCTTGCAAAGTTTGACAAAGCATATTTATGCGTAGGCAAGAAATTCTGCTCTATCCTTAGGGATTACGCAACACAAATATCTATAATTATCGTTTATAATCCGGCTCCGAAGGTTGAGGCAGATGGTTCATTGTGAGCTCATAAATTCTAATTATCTCGCAGTTCTAAACCTAGGCGATATACAACTAGAATTTACCTACTGACTAAGGACTAAATATGTCCCTAGGTACCAGCCTGGACAGTTTACTGTTTAAGTTTACATTATTTAGAAGAAAATACATCGTGTGGTTTAAAAAGTGATCCTTTGATCCTAAAGAATGAAATCAAAAGCACTTTTATGGCTACAGTCGAATAAAGGTGTTATTGATGTTGAATTTCGGGGATTCATTTCATTTCAAAACATTTTAACTCATTTTTGTGTTCTTTTAGGTTGATAGAAGACTTTACGTGTATTTTTAGGGACCAGTTCTAGGAGAGCTATCACAAAAATATTACATAGGTGGGAGTTTGTATTTGTGTTGGTGAATAATGTATTTTTATTACATCTTCACGCTCACAAGGTTGACCATGTTTTAATACAACTAGGCGCACAAGTATACCTTTTCCTGGAATAGGATATATCCAATCCTATGGGATATTAATTTCTCCCACTCCGTTCTAGAGTAAGAAGACATTAGAAATTAGACTCTAAATATAAAGTTAGACCTTAAAATAACCATTTTTTGTGCTAGTGCTTGACTGTGATCCCGCCTGGCAATGACAATGTATTAAAAATGCTTGGGCATTGCCAATCTTTCAATCTTTATATGGAAGTTGGACCAAGTGCTACCTAGTATTAATACATTTTGTTCCTCATGCTAATCAAGCGCTCCAAAATCTGTCACAGGAGTCAAAAGAAAAATAATGTTTTGTTGTGAATTATCCATTTTCTAGAAGTAACTTAATAATTGTTTTTATTTATTTATTTATTTAAAGCTTTATGCACAGAGTTGTACAAAGGCGGACTTAATGCCTTAGGCATTATCTGCCAGTCGACCTTAGGCGATTTTTAGCGTAATTAATTACTGACTAATAAATAATCAGTAATCACACCTCAAAACCTTTTTTTCTCCAACACCAAACTAAACATATTTCTTTTTTCAAGTGTTTTATAGCAGTAGGTACTGGTAGATGTCCTTGTGATCCTCAAATGTTGTTTTGTATCGTAAGAGCAACATTTTTACACCCCAAATACCCCGAAGGTAGGTCACTCATTCACGTCTGGCCGGGCGATCCACAAAATTACATAATTATTAACGTCTCATTTCGTCCCACGAATACGACGTATATAAAAACCGTCCACTAGATCAGATGTCGTGTTATTTACTCAGACAGAATGTCCTTGACAATAATTATGGACCGTGAAGGAAATAATAAATGTCAGTATTATTATCGATTTTTAGTGTTTCATTTGCGGAATGTCAGATTTGTTATTTGTAAGCTAGCGCTTGACCACTATCTCACCTGATGGAAAGCGACGATTTATTTATTTATTTATTTAATGTTTTATGCACACAAAAGTACAGAGGCGGACTTAATGCCTTAGGCATTTTCTTCCAGTCAACCTTTGTGTGATGCAGAGAACAATAATGGTAGGTGCAATAAAAGAACGAGAATAAGGTGAATACAAGAATCGATATACTAGTAAACTATTAACATAATATAATTATATACTAATATATACTCAAATTAATAAACTACAATTTACAACTTAGAACTAACCTATGCAATTTTGACTTATATACTGTCGACGAGGTATTGTAGAACTGTACTTCTACGAATGTTTTTCGTTTTAATAGTAGTTTTCAGTTTATTCTTCACTAAATTGCTAATGCTGAGCAATGAGATACTGGGTTCAAGTTCTAGTACAGATAAAGTGATTACGGTTTTTCATATTTTTCAGCATGAAATCTACGTTTGATCGCAATTAGCCCATTTTATATATTTGATTCGGTTCTTCATATTTTTTGGTGTGAAATCTAATTTTGACAGCAATTAGCGTGACCCAATGATATTTAAATAAACTGATTTGTTATGAACCCGTACTCGTGAAGACTCGAAAGGATCCTAATTGGGATCCTTGCCTTTAGGGGTCACGTATAGGATCTAGTCACACACTGCGCGCAGATCTGAAATTAAATAAGAAAGTATACCAATAATAATACCAAAGTAAATAAAACACGGAATCTCATACCACACGTGCTGCCGCTGCTGCGCGGAACACATTTTTCGGATGTTTTGTGTGTGTATAAAATGTCTGTTTATTAAAATATCATTGGCTTGACCCATTTTATATTTCATTTAAACAAAACAATCAAAATATCCGATCCTAACTTTAATTATCGAATCCAAAGGATGCGAGAAGCACAGGATCATTGTGGCGACACTTGGGCAAGCCTATGTCAAGCAGTGAGCGTCTTTCGGCTGAAATAATGAACCAAAATATAGGATTATTCGAAACAGCGGTCGTGGCCTTGAAGGAACATAGGGAATTGGGAGGGTTTTAGTCTGTAAAAGTCTGACAAGGGAATCAGTCAGTCAAAAAGTCAGACTTTTACCCCACTCAGCATAGAAAAAGTTATTTCTGGAATTCCGACTTTAAAAAAAAAGGTTGCTCTCGGTACAGACAAGCTCATAGAATCCTCGCATGAAGAACTAAAACACAAGCAATATAAACATACCCTGACTACTGTGTAGAATTAGCCAGTACAGAATATAGCAGTACCTAAAACACAGCAACAACAGTAGCGTAGCTAATCGTGGGTGAAGTGGTCCCTCACCCACGGCACAAAATAGCTAGGTACAGAAGACAATCTACATACAAAGCACAAGTTTACTATTGGTAGTTGAACTATGAGCCGATCCCACGATCCTACTTTGTGACACGCCTGCCCCGCCCACAAGACCATTCTAACCACATGTATCTGTTCTATGGTTGCAACAGTCGCTGTCTTGTTTTCGAATTAATAATGAAATAGGCCTGGCTGTTGTGCCTTCGCCCACGTCTAAATTAGTCTGCGCCACGCCTCTGAGCAACAGCACAGACGCATTACCAACGCAATGCGCGCGTAAGCTGTTGCCAACGGTTACACGAACGTAAGCGGCAACCGGCGGACGTTGCCGCACTTGTACGGCAAAACAAATCGTAAGTCACACATAATACGCAATGTACACTGAACATTATCGAAATAACGCGTTTAATTTACGACGCGCTTTATATTTTCAACGTTAATCCTTATTAATTTTCGAGCGTAACGTGGTAATATGGAGTACGGATTTGACGAAAATTTTCATTACAAGGTTTAATGTTGTCGTGAATATTATATTATGTGGCGTAGTTAATATAAAAGTAGCTGCAGTTTTAGGAGAGTATGTGGCAGAAAAGCTCGTGGGAAAATAACGAGGTTGGAGTATATTTAACAGGCTTTTTCTGCGGGACTGTTAGATAGAGTTGACCTATTGGTCTATTGGTTAGTGGCCCTGACTGCTATGCCGGAGGTCATGGGTTCGATTCCCACCCAGAACAAATGTTTATGTGATGAGCATGATCATTTGTTCTGTGTCTGGGTGTAATTTATCTATAATATGTATGTATTTAGAAATATATATGTCGAAGCGTTGACGCATATCAGTCGGTCTGCATCAGCGCCACCTATCTTTCACTGGAGGAACTATGTAGTTAGATTGAACAGCTTACGTTTGGGAACGTCAAGTATTAACTTGGGGATGGTTAGCGTGGAGTAATAGCAACACTGAGCGAATAGTCGAGTCAAATGTCGATCCGGAGGTATTATCGATTATTCGACATTGACAGGTACTGACGTTGACAGGTAAATTGGCTAACCGGAATGGGGGTAGGTCCACGTGTCGGGTGACGGTTGATTTGGAGGCCACTTTGAATCGTTCCGTCGGTCCGAGCAGACGTTGGTTACTCCACGCTAAACTTCCCGCGTTCCTGAATTCTTAATCAAGCCATATCTCAGGCATCCTTGATTATTTTGTACTGAGTGTGTGTTACGAGTAATTAAAGGTGTTATCAAAGGTTTTTGTGAGTGTTATTTCCGATGTCGCGACCCACTGATATCGACCCTCCGTTATCAGAATTGGGATTGGACCACGACGACCCACGTGTTTAAAAAATGAAAACGCTAGCGACGAAAAATGGATGCGTTTGTTGGAACAACAGAACCGCAATTTTCTGACGCTGATTCAAGCCATGAAAACACCTACTACGTCGTCACATGGCCTTCGTTTACCGGATTTCGATCCTGAGAAACAAGATGTAGATGCACGTGCTTGGTTGACGACTGCAGAAATGTGCTTGACGGACCAAGACCAACATGGCGCCCTGCTTATGGTCGCTTTAAGAAAGTAAGAACCGGATTGAAGAGCTGACTTAAATGGTCTGATTAGGTTTTTTTCTGGGGTTGTTCCCTAATCCTGAGCAAAAAATGTTGGACCATGGTACCGCTGTATCCCCAGAGAGCAAATTACAACGTACCACCCAGCTAGTGACCGGGAAAAGAGCGATGGGTGCAAGTGCTCGTTTACGATGTACTACTTTCCGATACGTGCTTCGCGTGTGTGTGTGTGTGTGCGTGCCTGAGGTGCAGTGTGTCGAGTGCGATACCAGATCAGAAAACGATTCACACAAAACGCTTGAAGTCGAACGCTACCTGTCAAATGTTACATTGTGGAATAATTGGACGAAGCAAGCGACGTGAAGGCGATGGTGGTGCCAAGGCATCGCGTAGCGAGTGACTGGATGACGTATGTGCTGTCAAAGGAACCAGGAACAAGGTCAGGTATTCACATTCCATTTTAATTCTGATGCTGAGTGTTATATCTCTTTCACTTTAAAGTCTGTCATCACTATTTCACGGCAAACGTAAACACAGTTTTGTTACATTGAAGGGTCAGTTTAGCGTGTTCAGATTACTTGCGTAGTTTGATTGAGGTTTTATTCATATCATCTATTTGCGAAGTGATATTTTGGCCGTGAAATATTGTTGCAAGGATTCAGTTTAAATAGTATGATCGTGCGTGACACACTTCTTTTGTTAAATTGCTAAAGTTCACGACATAAACAATTGTAATTATATCTACCCTCGGTATATCCGGTAGATACCGTTTCGATTTTTGTTTGACAGTGATAACTCCTCCATAGATAGTTTTTACGTTATTGACACTGACGTGTACCTGACAGTATAGTATGCTATAAACGCGTGTTACAAAAAGTGAACTTATTCGTTTAATTGACTCATCTTAGCAAAAGATGACCATAGCGGTCTAGCGCGAAAAAAATAATAATAATAATGCGTGAGCGGGTAGATGAATTGTTGCGTGCAAATATTATTTTACCGAGTAATACGGTGTCTGTTAATTTAGCTCTTTCGGCTTAAAAACTCGACCGGTCAGAAATAATGTGCAAAGACTACTAGATTTGGAGGCCACTTTGAATCGTTCCGTCGGTCCGAGCAGACGTTGGTTACTCCACGCTAAACTTCCCGCGTTCCTGAATTCTTAATCAAGCCATATCTCAGGCATCCTTGATTATTTTGTACTGAGTGTGTGTTACGAGTAATTAAAGGTGTTATCAAAGGTTTTTGTGAGTGTTATTTCCGATGTCGCGACCCACTGATATCGACCCTCCGTTATATGTTTATCAGTTGTCTAGTACCCATAACACAAGCTCTGCTTAGCTTGGGACTAGACGGCGTTGTGTGATAGTTGTGGAATATATATTTACAAAAAAGTTACCGTGGCCTTGAAACGCAAGTAGGAATAAAGGTGGGATTTAGTCAGACTTTCACTGTCCCGCTAGTGCTCCCACTAGCTCTAACCAGATCAGGAGAGTTATGTTTAGGAATTAAGAGGAGTTATTAGTTAGTTATGATGATCCCCCCCTAAAAAAAAACAATTACTCGTCGTTACCATTCGATCTTTACCAACCATATGGGCACTTCTTCCTTTGACAGCAATACGGGACTTTTTTAATGTCTTATGAGTTCTTTTCCCGGTTTTTAAGTATGTAATTACTTGTTATTTTTAATATTTAAAATTGTGTTTTCGATTATATTTTATACTAGCTTTCCGCCCGCGGCTTCGCCCGCGTGGACTACAGTTTATATCGCGCGGGCAGAGACCCGTGCTCAGCAGTGGAATTATAGGTAGCCTATGTGTTATTCCAGTGTCTCTTCTACCTACCTACCAAATTTGATCTAAATCCGTTCAATAGTTTTTGCGTGAAAGCGTAACAGACAGACAGACAGACAGAGTTACTTTCTGCATTTATAATATTAGTAGGGATGTATAATTATTTTCATAAGACTAAAAACTAACATTAAAAAATAGTACAACAGGTATTAAGAAACTACGCAAAAAAAGAAAATTCAATGCGCAAACTTAAGTTTCAGAATAATAATGAGCTGTCTCGTCGCGTAGCAGGCCGGCTACGACGTGCTACGCCGAGACAGTATTCGTAGCCTCGTAGCGTCTCAAGCTACGGCGGCGCGGCGTAGCAACAAAATGAAACCAGAAATTAATTTTGACGCACGACTTAAAATAATTAACTGTTCTATTTATTTCAGTAGTCTTTTCTAGTTTTAATTCATTGAAAATCTTACAATCAGTATGACGAAATTTAACGAGAAGCTCACCCAAAATTGTGAAAGATCAGTAACCAGCTCATTGTGGCGAAACTTGGGGAGACTTATGCTTATGATTGGGAGATTAGTGGATGTCTTTAGGCTGAAATGATGATGATGACATCCACTCCATGAAAGATTGGCTATAGAATAAAATACATCTTTCTGGTTAACTAGTGAGCCAAATATATTATGAAAGGTTTTATAGTACATAACATTGTTTGTGTGTACATAAATAAATATAAAACTGACTAAGGTTTAGAAGACAGGGAAACCTTGTATTTCGGTAATAAATTCCCTTGGCGTAACTTCCGACTTCCACGAAGACAAAGCCCCTGATAAAAATCGGTTTACCTAAATAATATTACTTAATTAATACTAGTAGACAGAAATGGGGGAACTTGAAAAATAAAAACACTTAACTAATTAAAACTATATATATATATACACACAATAATTCTTACCTAAAATATGGCGTCAAATCATTCCTCCGCATCGCTGTCGACTGGAAGTGTGCCCAAAAGACTGGTGGCATTGCCACTTTGTATGGCAATGTTTAATCTCTGACCAAGGTAAAAGTCAGCCTTTGGGTCACGCGAAGTGTCAACAAGGTGTTTGAATAATTATTTAAAAAGCGCATGAGCACTCGGACCCCACGGCCCAACAGTTTCAACCTCAAACGGCTCAAAAATATAACTGCTGTTATATTTCCGTTTTTGCCGCTTGAGGTTCTCCGCAGCCGCAGCAGCACCAGCACAACACGACGAGCTAGGAAGATGGGATGGCGCAAGAGTATCAACACAGGTAGCGTCCCACACTAAAGGCCTACCCATCTTCCACGGAAATAAAGACATACCGTCTGGTCTCTTACCATCGTCGCGTGCCAGGCCATGAGGTTCCAAAACAGCCGGAACGCCGACGGTGACAAGGGCACGTTGGATGATGTCGTTAATATTCGCGTGGTCGCTATGCGTCCCGCGCTTTGACAGGCCTAAATAATATTTTCTAATAACAACATAAACCTATTTACCAAACGTGGCCAGTACCCCTAATACCAAAGTACACTTAATTGCAATAAAAATAACCCACCTTTATGATATCAATAAAACGGTATGATACCGAAACTCGCTATAATTGAAGATTCAATTAAGCCTGCAAAATATCCTCCAATCTTTTATGTACACAAGAAGAATAGCAAGTAAATTGATATTAGGTAGCAGCTCCTAAATGTACTTGGATTCCGGATTTTATGGGCTCATAAAAATACCCCATAGAACACACTCGTAGGTAGCATTAAGGTAACATTTATTTAAGGGTTTGGCCGTACCGCTATCTTAATGAAGAGGTAGTGACTGTAGTTGACTGTACATAAGCTATCTATATAATTTTGTGGAAACGCCCTTATTTTGCGGCTAAGCATTTTATGAGCGGTATTATTCGGCACATACTTTGACATCACAAAACTTTTAGGGTTAGAGAAAAGTTAATGATTAGTTACTAAAAGGACCATATTAATTCATGAATTCCCAAGCGACCACCGGTGGCCGCGCATCTATTGTCTTACTATTGTGTCTCTAATTGACGGTATCTGAAGGGTTAAGGATAATATTATCTATACAGGGTGTAAGGGACAGCCCTCCATGAACTTTAAGGGCTTGCTCTTAGACAAAACTGAAAAACCTTCTACAAGTTTTTTTTATCAGGAAACCAAAATATATCGGCCTCTCCATACAAACTGTCCAATCAAGTTTTTAATTTTGTATGATAAGGCTGATTATATTTTTCGTTTCGGATATTTCTCGGGACGCGCATAGTGTCAACTCTTCTTCTTATTTTTCTTTTTGGTTTGTACTATGATAAAATATAAACAACATTGATTTTAGTATATACGACACCTGAAACACGTGTCCAGAATTTTTATGAAAAAAATCTATGCACAAAATATTATTACTGTATCATGAAAAATTACAAAGTTATAATCTTTTTATGTTGGTCCGTACAATTATAGGGTCACTGGGCCATCCGGGAGACTAAAGGATTGTTTTGCTCCCGCACCCAGCTGAACGCTAGCTCCTTATGCCTGTTATGACTTGCCGTGACCTGTATTGCACTTAGAGTCGGTGGTTCTAACTTTTTAAATATTTTTGGGGAAAAATATAACATGGTATAAAAATTATTGAAATCGATTAAAGTTACTAATTCTACACAAACTATATTCGGATATCGCATGTACTGAAAGTAATTTTGTTTACACAAACACATCACACATATGCACAAAAGAAATATTAATGTCAAAAATGATTCCTCTCATCAAAGAACTTTGGCCCACAAAGCACTGGAAACTCAAACCGAAGTTATTACGAACATAATTGGTACCGAGTGACGATCGACAACTTTGAGCTTATAGTCACCACGAGTAATATGTTAATTATTACTTTTTCGCCAGTTAAGCCTCCATCGCAAGCATCCCAATATGTTTTTCCTTCAGCAAATCTTCGAGGATATAAACTTTCGAGGGTAATCTATGTGATACATTTTGGATATCTTTTCCTTAACTCACACATTTGCACCCCACTCACATCTACACCCTCACACACACTCTCTTCGCATTATATTATAACCTGGTTCCCACGAAGGGTCCCGTATAGATTTTGCGGTAAGCTTACATTACATTGAATGTGACGTCATACAAAGGGAAAGGAAATCGGTCTATGAGCCGTGAGGTATTCAGTTCGTAAAGTACGCGTAAGTACTGGCTGGATCAAGATCAATGTTAAACGGCTCAATAGATGGGAAATTCTTTCGTGCCTTAAAAATTGTAAGGAAAAATGTTTAAAGGAACTATTCAGTTATTTAAACTTTTGAATACCCTAATAAGAGATACAATAGAAATACAATGAGAGAGCTAACGCTGGCGTTCGCTTGGAGTTTAATGAATTAAGAACTATTGCTATTGATTAGGTGTGATTTCTAGAAAACACTTGAAAATTCGAAGGAAAGATTGAGGAAGTGTTTAGATAGTTGGGACAAACTGACAATGATTCAGTCGCTTTTGATTATTTGGTAGATTAAAATGGACTTAGTTTTTATCTTTTAGCTTAACTTATTTTGCGTGATATCAATTCAAGAAAAAGTAATTAGAAAAAAAAAGGTTATAATTTATGTGTCTACAAGATTAGAGTGAATAGGTTTTAATAAACTAGTGCGCCTCACCAACAACGATTGCATCACTGCTTATCATCACGAGGAATTGTAGTCAAGCAATAGTTTTGATTTATAAAAAAAATAACAAGACGCAAAAAGAAGGCATTTTTTGCGTCTTGAGCAAAAGAGTTTATGCGTCTTTTGTGACCACATCATGGCTTCTCAACTTTCTCCTTGATTATATTTTCTCAGTACGAACAATCAAAAGACCAACCACAGCCGACCTTTTGTTATTAAATATCAATTCAGTGATGCGGGTGTGGACTGTCACTTCGCACTCAAAGTTAATTAACCCAATTTTCCCTTCCTAATTTTCAGCGTTTAACGTTTCGATTTTCCTACAATACGTCCATTAGTAATGTCTAAAAAACCGACCGAAGTTATATTCATCAAAAAGGAATACTTTATTGACGTGTTGCTTTCGAAAATTACAAAGAAGGAAAAAAAATTTTTCGCACCTAACAGATAATTAATCCAAAAAAGCCCGGAGTACCATGTATAGCCCTTTTTTGCACCATGACATCTTAAAATGATCATAAATCGGGTGTGAGAAAGGGATGGTGCTATACGACCTGTATAACTTCATCTCTCTCTGATTTTGAAATTATGTTGACTGTAAGACATCATGATACGGTCCCTGACTCCCGCCCGGTAAGGATCAAGAGCAAGACCAAGGTCCAAGCTCATTGTGTTCCACACGAGTCTCAAAGAGATTTCAGCAAAATTGTAGGGGTCAGTTAGAGACGACACCTACCAATGCTGATAGTTGCTCGAAGGAGTTGCAGCAACCCTCGCAATAAAAGGCAACTGTAGGAAGACTGTCACTTTCAGTGAGTTAAAATCTGACACTACTGCTCCGCCCATAGCGAAAGAAGTTATTTGAGGACGATCCACGTAATAGAGCCCCTGACTCAATCGCAAAAAACAACACATCGCTCAGTAGTACAGAATGCACGACCGCTATGGAATATAAGAGCAGAGTCAAGGGAAAATGTTAGTTTTTTCAATAAAATAATTCTTTAAGCAAACACTAAAGTACGTAGGTACTTAGTGTAGGTGAGATGGCCATGTATTTTCTCCAGCAGTATAAGTAATAGTCTAGCCGTAGACGCAAGATATAAGTGGGTGCCACTCTAAACTAGGGACAATAAAGTGTACGAACACTTTATTTTGTGACGGTGGCATATAATATGTGATATGCGTCTCATACTGCCGCACTCAGAGACGCCCATTAACGCTAATCTCTGATTTACTAATTTTGTCATTGAATAATAGTCTATATCTTTATGACGTTAAGTACCTTAGGTTTTGCTTTAATTGACATTAAAGTTAAATGACGTCTCTGAGTGCGGCAGTTACACTCCTTTCTGGGAGCACTTATGGTAATTAGATAAACTTGTTTGAGAGCACAGTTTTTAAAAAACTGTGACAATGATATGAGAGCCATGGAACAACATGAGGACCGATGACCTGGAGAGGATTGCGGGAATCCGATGAATGCGAGACGCAAAGGACTGGTGACAGTTACTGTCACTGTGGTTACTGTTACTGCTGACAGATAGGGAGGCCACTAACAGTGGAAAATTTTCAGCTGAAATGTTTTTTTTTTTATTTGATATTAGCCTCAAAAATAAAATTCAATTTTCTGACTGACAATTTTCGTCAACCACACTATCGCTTATCATCACGCAAGACTCTGGTGAAACGCTTGCCGATCCTGAATCAAAAAAGTATCACACAGCAAGTACGATGTTTCATTGTCCCTAAAGTATTGTTTAAAATAACTCACTTCAATAACTTACCAAACACCATTGAAAAGTCTATTATCTAAACCAGAAATTCATTCCCAGCTCCGTATGCCTTCAACGCTTCATTAATCTTTCATCCGCACACATAAACGCTTGTACATGTATACCTTTAATTAGTTACCGCAAAATGTTCCACGCTAAATTAACAATGCATGTACGCTGTAGGTACATGCCCCTAACAATAACTACAAACAAAGCGATCGATTCTAAACGAACAGCTCTATTGTGCCAACACTGATTACAAACTTTTTCATAACTATAAGCTACCCTCATCACTAGGAGGCTGGTCGGTTGCCAGCCGTCGGCTTAGCTTCTAACAAATGCTTTTCGAATTCATGACCTAGAAAAGTCGAATCTTAATCCGTGATACGAGGGCTTCATAAATATTCAGTGTCGTTATTTCACCTCGGCGGATGTCGATCCTGAGACGCGGGCGGCCGGAGCCTGTGTTTATGTTTACAGGGGGAGGAGGGCGCCCAGCTGAGATCCCCGCCCCCCTCGCGCCCCTCGGGCCGCGCGCCTCTCCCCCGCCACAGACTGCGGAAAATCGATAACGCTACAAGCGCCGCAGACCTCTGTGCGGATGCTTTACTGAATGACGTGCCTTTGATCCTAACAAGCCTGGACTGTCCAGCATAGACAAGCGCATTCATCCCATTAGTACCTACCTCCAGCAACAACCATCGACTATGAAATAACAATGATATCTTCTTCAATTCGCTCTTTTATTTTTATTCGCCGAATTATCACTCTATTTTCGTTTAATTTTCCCAACGAGTTATCTTATGAAAATAAATTGAATGCTGGGAAAAACCGCTTATGATGCCATTAAGAATAATTTTGGAGGGGGCTTTCGTTTAGTCCTCTTGGCTGCCGAGGTCCTATTACAACTCCAATAATGTGAATTTCGATTTTGAATATTTGAGTCGAGTCTTTGGCACGTGCTTTCTTATAGTTCAGAGACTATTAAATAAGTAGTTACTATCTATTTCGAGGAAAAGTAAATATCTTTTCCTTTTTTGCTTATTGTTTTCATAACACGTAAAGGACGAAGAATAGTTTACAAGATCTCATAGTGTTTTATCAGCTTGGTTGATAAACATAGCAAGATTTATATTTGTTTTTTTTTCCACGAAACACACCGTCGACACAGAAAATTGGATGAATGTTTAAAAGAACGTTTCTAGAAAACTGTGTCTATTACAGTTACAAAAAAAGATGATTGAAGAAATTTTATTTTCTGGAAACTTCGAGACGTAACTAAGTTTTAGTGTAGGTATAGTTTCATAAATAATTAAAAAGGACTTTCCTTAAAACTTTGTAATAATAAATGGTAATTTGTTTAGAGGGTTCGACATTGCTTATTAGGCCAACAATATTAGGTTTGGTCTGTATATTACCTATGACTTACTTGTATAGGTATATTAGTGTGATTTACTTGTATTAAATGCCTAAGAAATTACGTCTTCTATATAGTACCTACTATGATTTTTTAATTTGTTTAGAGGGTTCGACATTGCTTATTATGCCAACATTATTAGATTTTGTCTCTACATTACCGTATGATTTACTTATATTAAATGCCTAAGATATTACGTCTTCCTTTGTACTATGATTTTTTATGTGTTTAGAGTTTATGGAAACCAATATTATAGTAAAATTACAAAATTTCAATGATATTTCTAAAGATAGATTGCTCGAAACATGTATCAAGTCATCAACTTAATACTTTACTGCTGTTTCTTCTTAATTATTTACTTTCCATTGACCATTTGTGGGAAAAAAAATAACCAAATAGATAGACCGAAGAATCGCCCAACTTAAGTGGCAGTAGGCAGAGCACATTGCTCGCAGAACAGATGTCAATGGAGCCGAAAGGTTTTGAAGTGATGGCCGCGTGCCGGAAGACACATCGTCGAAAGGGGCCTCGTACGGTGGACTGATGAAACCTGACCTGGAAATCGAACCTAGAACACCGTGCTTAACCATCGCGCCTACGAATACGAAACAAAAGAGACAGTTACAAACAAATACAAATTATACAGCTGCTTTAGCGGACTGAAAGGTGTCACATTTTGCTACTCTGTGTCATACAATACAGTCCCCGTAAATAGGTCAAGCGAATTTAATAATTTCACTGTCTTTCACGTGGGGGGTGCCTATCTAAAAGCGTCCTCAGCAATTAACGTCATTTTAGTCTTTGAGATAACTGTATTTTCTAAGTTAATGGAGAGAGAGTATGTGGAGTGAATTTGGCGGAAAGTCGTGTAGGAATGGTGTATATTTCTGTTGGAAAGATATTTTAAGAACGGATATTTTTAGAATGTGAAAGTTTTAGACTGATGCTTCGAAATAATATACCTATACAGGGTTATTTGCAAAACACTACCAACCTCTCAGGACTATGTTACTAACACCCTAAAAAACCACTTTTGTTCTATGACTTTTATAAATTTATCATATTTTAGTTCATCACATTTTCATACAAAACTAAAAATATTTAAATTGATTGCTCTAATTAGTCTATGCGAAGCAAGCGACAGTACAATAGTGGAGTGGAGCGGGGATCGTGCACGGGTGGCAAAGGTGGGTAAAGCCAAATACAGAGTCGAAATGTGTTAAAACAACGAAATGTTGACAGTTTGTTTTTGGTAAATATATTATGTTTTGTAAAAAGTCATAGAACAAAAGAGTTGTTTACGATGTTCTTAACATAGTCCTGAGAGGTTGTGAGTGTTTTACAAATAACCCTGTATACAACATTAGTTTTAGTATATGCGAAACCAGAAACGTGTGTTTAGTAATTTTATGTAAAAAATCTATGTACAAAACTTCTTATCAGTGTCATGAAAAATCACAGAGTTATAAGCTTGTTATGTTACCTGGGTATTTACACAAATACATGGTCACCGGGCCATCCGGACGACTGAAGGGTTGTTTTGCTTCCGCACCCAGCTTTACGCTGTGGCCTACTAATGCCCGCTATGACCTGCCGTGACCTGTGTTGTACTTAGTGTCGGTGATGTCCATTTTGGGACCTTTTTTAAATATTTTTTGAGAAAAGATATAACAGTGTGAAAATTATTGAAATCGATTTAACTACTGTTTTTAAACAAACTATATTCAGATTTTGCATATACTAAAATAATTTATAATATTGTATTAAAGTTGCTTTCTTCTAGATATAGGCAGCTCTAATTCATTAACAGAACACTCTTTTTATGTTGTAAATCATCCAATGACTTCTCCCATTCTAGGGAAGGGCGCGTCAGACTTTCGATGACTAAAAGTCACCTGTTTCCTTCAGTTGCCTTAAGCGATTAACTTAACATTGATTTACGTCCAACTGTTCTAGAAAATGGACAGAATCATCAACAAATATTGACGGTACGATTAGCGCAGTGGCTGAGCGATTGGCTGCTGCGTTGTATGTCGCAGATTCAATCCAAGACATTAAATATTAGTATGACCTACAGATCTGATAAGTGTTCCAGGTCTAGATATCTTATGTATGTGAGTTTACATGTTTGTGACCTACGACCCACCGACCGACGATATACGACCTAGCCAAGTTACCACCGTTTCGTTTGGAATCTCTTTCTACAGTCGCTAACGTACAATAATTCCTTTGTTTTGACCATGTGACTTAACGTTGAGATGATGTCATTCCCATACATTTAAAGTTTTCTACTAGCGTTAACGATTGTAGATTGTCAACTTGGCTAAGCCCTCATTGATCATTTCTAGTGTGGCGCAGTGGTTTGTAAGAAAAAAACAAAGCATAACCAATATATTCAATGATTGGTCTCACTTTATTTCTGCAGCACAACATATTTAAGGACTGTCAGAAGACTTTCGATGTTATCGAACCTGTTAAGTCAACTGTTGATGTAGATAGAAAGAAAGAATATTTTATTTGACACGCATGGATACACGCATCAGAAAAAAAAAATGATTTTTATAGCATGCATGGACACACTGTAAAAATAAAATAGATGGTATCGCAGTCAAGCACTAGTTTATATCAGAAAAATAACTTAAGGTGATGCATCTGGGCACTCATTTTAATTTTTTTTCATACAACCGATTATGACGTTATTACACATTTTTCATTAGATATTTTGGAAACACAGTATCTTGTGGATATTATCTAGGCTTCTATTGAAATCAATTTCTAAATTTCTGTAAAACTAATCCAAAACCTCTCTGAAAATCTCCTATTTTGTATGAACTTTGACACTTCGTAATTTGCTTAAAAATTTAAAAAGGAAAAAAGGAAAAACTATAGAAGCAAATTTTATTAAGATTTTAAATGACTACAACTTTTTTCAAAAACTTTTAAGGGTTTAAAAAAAAACAGCTATTTCCTGGCGCAAGTTTTGTGAAATATTCGAGTAAATCTCGGAATTACCGAATACTAAGAGACTTTTCAGGCGTTATCTCTCTTTTTTTGCATTGCCTTTTCGTCAAACATCGCGTTGAAATGCTTTAGATGAAGTAACCAGCTTTTAAACCATTTTCGATGTTGACGATAGGCGAGTGGAAAAGGACCCTCTTAATATAAAAAAAGAAAAAACACTGACATAATACGTCTCACGGCTAAGCCAAAGAAACAGTAAGCTACACACCTCTTTGACTAACATTTCAGGGAAGGAACTAGACGATCTACTGGTATTTCATTTCGAGGAATTAACTACTACTGGATTATTACAAACGTAGCATAAACTCGCGAGATTGTTCATTCTCGCTAAATAGAGCGCAAAATATTTCATCTTCAATTAAACGCTACAAAATACGATAGTTTATACTGTAACCGTGTCTTTATTACTCAGTGTTTCTGCCTTTAATCCAGGGCCCTAGGGTTCACTTTCGCATAACTCATGGCCTTCTGTGGCCACTGGGGGCACTCCGGAGCCCTGTAACGAAGGGAAAGAAAGAACAGGGTGTGGGTAAAGTAAAATCAACTTTTTCTTATTATTTTTAAGCTCTGTTAATCGATATTTACCTTTAATAAGCACCTCTCTGTCATAGAAGTAACAGACAGCCCACTATGTAGAGCCTACATGGAGGAGGAAGAGACAGCAGCTTATCTGCTTCTAAGATGCCCAGTGGTCGCGCGATACAGGGCGAAGTATCATTTGAGAGCCCAGGTACCCTCCGCGAAATGGTCAGTAACACCAAGGCACTGCTGGCCTTCCTTGTGGAGCTGAAGAGGATCGAATGACAGTTTTATCCCACACGTGCACAAAATACGCGTACAGACCTGGTTGTGGACACCAGCCCGAAATACGAAAAGAAACGAATCGGTAGACTTAAATAACGTCCATTACGTACACTAATAAATCAAAAGCTTGTATGTTTGCGTGTATATGTTACACATACTCAAACGGCTGAATGAACTTAGATGGAGTATGGAGTAGATCATGTCCAGGAATATGACATAGAAAATTTTTGGGATAATTAAAATAATTATCTTCTTTCACGCGGTCGGTACCGCTAGTAGCAGCTAGTTATTTAATCATTTTAATTTCCACATGACGTAAAGGACAAAGGCTGTGTAACATAAATAGTGGACTGCAAGTCGATCATTGAAGCGTATACCGACCTATTTCTCTCCGTCTGCCCTCAGAGCTTGTGAAAGGGCAAAAAGCCAACAGCAAACGTTGGCAGCACTACATTGGTACATATACATTAGGTTCATCAAACTGGTGAGTCACTCGTCAATGGATATTGTTATAGCCAATATTGGACAAAGGCAAGTTGTAAGGTCCAGACAGTGATGGCGAGATGAGTGTGAAAGATTGGCTCCTGTAAATAGACATGACGTGACCACTCAGCAGCCATTCGACGAACATTTTCCTACGAATATTGAACAATTTCTTTAAAATCACCGTCGCAGTCTCGAGTCCCTTATGTCTGGGGTCACCCCAAATGAAATAAAGACGATGCGAAAAGTCTTGTCCAAGACTAATACTAAAAATATATAGGTACAAAAGTCAATCTACAAACAAAGCGCGCTCGAGCAACGCACACATAGACACCGCTCACGGACACAATATCTCGGGGCGCCTCGGCCCACTTGTCGAACAATTCCGGCTCAAACGCTCATTAGTTTGCGTCCACCGAGCGTAGGTATAAAAAGCGAAGTACATACATGAGATTGTCTTCTATACCTGTCTATTTCGTGCTAATACTGAAAATCTTTTTCATATTACTAGAGCCATATTTTACCTAGCACTAGATCAAAAACATGCTAGTTACCAGTACACCCATGAATATTAATAATGTAATCTAGAACGTAGGTTCTTTAGTTCTGTATATAACTGTGTCACGTAATAAAACTTAGTCTACGCAAGTACGCAGTAACTAAAGGACACGACTAAGATATAAGCGTAGGTACGTTGGGTTTATTGACTCTGAAATTGATCGTACTTATGCAAACATATCTCTTTTGACAATATTAATATCTTTATATTGATATTGTGTCTACGTCAGCTTTTAATACAAATAAAAGATGAGTCAATATCAAATTGACACGTGAATAGGCTTCTATAAAGATAATTGAGTTTTAAATTCAATATTAAACAAAGTTCAAAATGAACGACGTAAACTCGTAAAATGGTTTATTCACGCTCCAAAAAACATTTCATCGTCCATCTCATTAAGCAAGAAAATATAGAGTGCGATAAAATTCACATTAAAAATTCAAATCGCTCCCAAATGTTCGGTAGTGTAAATCGATCGAGTGCATACAGAAACGGTGGAAGCGAAAAATGCAATAGCGAAAAAATTGCAACGTATCCGCTGAAATATGTCGAAGCGTTTAGATCGTACGCCGCCCGTAAACTCGAGATTTCGTCCGATATAAATCTTTCAAGTGGAGATGAATTCGCCGGGACTGCGAAATGATACATAAAATATTCATCCTCGTTCAGAAATGCAAGCATCTGTTTTTCATTCTGTAAGATATTTTCGATCCTACTTTTTTTCTAATTTACACTTTTAATCAACGGTGCTATAAATTTTGAGTGCTGATTGTTTTTACAAGCTTATTTTAAATTACAGTATTTTCATATACGTATTTTAAGGTCAAACCTTGCAAATGAACTTTAAAACTCCTAACCTTAATCGATTGAGCTGAAGCAAACTTGTTCGGTTTGGATGACTATGCATGCTTAGCCATTTTGGATTTAGAATGACGTCACTTACGTCAATCAAGATCCAATATGGCGGACTCCGGATGATGACGGACTAGCTATTTTTAGTCATCCCATGGTATCAATTATAAGGGTATATTGAAGAAAGAAACTACGACACAGTACTTAAATCCAACATGGCCGACAATTTTGTAAAAGCTTATTTTTAGAAATATTTAATAATACTAAAAGAATTTCAAATAAGTCCTTGTTTACAACAATCTTATTGATAAATCTTACCAGAAGGTTTTATTATACGGGTAGATACATACCTGAAAAAGAAAAATAGAAAAAATAATATAATAATAATAACACATTTCATTGTATAATCAATCAAACGCAAAGCCCTGACAATGAAGTAGGTGGAATTAATATAAAGTTTATAGCAATATTCTCTCAAGGTCAGCCTATTATGGCGGTCTATGAATGGCTTCTCAGAATATGTTAGCGAGTAAACTACGGCAAATGGATGGCCAAAAGAAAGGCGGATTAATAAAACCTAGACCTTATTTACCAAGTCATAAGCTCTAATTTAGGATATTGTTATTGACGTTATTGTTATTACGTTGAAGACAAAAAAAAATGTCAAAATGTAAGGTAGCGTTACCAACTTATGCTCAAAAATTTTTTTCAATGAGAATAGAATTGCTATTATTGCTCAAAAATGTTTCGGTATACATGTATATTAGTTTACTAATGTCTTTGTTTCACTTTGTATCTTTTTTTCAGAGCTAATCTTTAACTAGCAACTTGCCCTAGCTTAACACAAATGTTGCAAATATATTATTTTAAATTCTCTACTATAATTACCATGTTATAAACATTTAAACCTTCCTAATGAATCATTCTGTCTCTTGGCGAAAACAGTATAAATAACCGTTCAGTAGTTTTTGAGTTTATCACGAACAGACGCATCCAGATCAGATCCATACAAACGCAGTGGGTGTCTTTGTTTCATCTACTATACATATATATATTTATAAACAGAGAAACTGACTGACTGACATATCAACGCACAGCCGAAACTACCAACACTGGGAACATGAAATTTTGCACAAAATTTTCCTTTTATAACGTAACCAAGCACTAAGTGAAGATTTTCCAAAATTCGCCCTCTAAAGGGATGAATTGTGGGTCCAAAGTTTGTATAAAATACCTACTTTCACGAAGGCGAAGCCGCTAGCAGAAGCTAGTAACTTATAAGAATGTAAAGATAGGAAAGATATAAATAATGTTATAGAAGGATTACAATCACGCTAATGATGTTGCTTTATGTAAGCTGTGTATATAGGCACACTACACTAGCACTCAAATTATATGCACTGTTTCTTCTTACATAAATAAATACATAGATGCATCGTTATCCATACTAATATTATAAATGTCAATGTAACTGTCTGTCTGTCGCTTTCACAGTGAAACCATTGAACCGATTTTGTTACGGAGTATGCTCTTATCACTAAAGGTTCATTGGAAGACCAGCGTCAGACAGTATTTTTCTATCTGGCAACATTGCTGAAATGAACCTTTTAGGCGCAGTCGTGAAGCACATGCAGGCACATGTACAGGCAGGAGCTAGTTTGTCACAACCAAGTGCATGGTTAGTTTAATTAAAACGTTTATTTTATTATTATAATAATAATATACCACATTCCATTAAAAACTTCTAAAGGGCCTCTGCGAATTGGTTTTGACTCCTCGTAAACCTTCTAAAAATTGAGGGTTCTGAGATAATACTATAGTTCATAAATATAATATCTAATACAGGGTAAATCAGCCATACGAGTCGGTAACGTGCCCCACTTGCAACAAAAATACACGCATTTAAAATAAGAAAAAATATACAGTTCAAGTTAAACCTGCATTGTATAATTTACATCGCCATCTGAACCGTTCTCGTTAGTTTATAAGTATACTAACGAGAACGGTTCAAATAGGCACCAAATTTAAATGCCTGGTGTACCAAAATAATAAAAATTATTTCATTTTATTTCAATTTTATTGGATTACTTCCATACATTTGTTAGTAACAATGTATCTTAGCCTAATGTTAATGAAAGTATGCTAAATTAATAAATTATATCGTGCTCCACCTCCACACTCCATATGTGCTCGTTTCTTTAGTAAGTACTAGACTTGTAGAGCTACACTTGATCCACGCCACGCGTACATATCAAGTACATACATGTAAGTACATATCAAGCGTGTTACACGTGTGCGTCGGTCTAATGTAATTCTCGCTTTAGTCACAACTCTAAGTCCCACAAAGTGGCGAACTCCATGATGTATGCGTACGAACAGACATTGAGTTATATGTTCCACTGTTTAGTCTTGGCAACCAACCTTGTGTGTTTTGTCGGTTATGTTAACGTACGAAGGAAGGTGAACGACACATACGCAGATACATTTACAGTATTTTTCTTACAACCGCTTTTTCATGAATATAACGTTCTCTAGATATTAAGGAAACAAAAATATTTTGTGGATATTATCTATACAAATCGAACCATAAACGTTTGTGCATAAGCGTAAGCCTAGGCTTGCATTAAATGTAAGAAGAAGAGAACCTTTACCAATCAATTACTTAAAACAAAAAATCAGTATTAAATTTCCATAACCGCCTAATACAACCTAAACTAAGGTAGGTATTTATTCGTTTAGAAAAGGCCTATATCACCACAAATCGCGCAGCGCCTTTAACCCTATCTCAGAAACTTTTAGCAGGCAATTACTCCGGTCAGTGTCGCGGGAAAGATGGATTGTACGAATTACATCGAAGCCTTTCTAGAGAACATCTGAGGGGTGTGGGGAACGAGCACAGTGATGTAGATTTATGACGAGCCGCGACTCGCGAAGGCTGTCCTTACACTTTATAGCGGGGTACGATGTACGTTGTATAGCACATTGGGTGTATATATTCTATGGGACCATAAATCACAGTGGAAAATGGGCCCCCACTTAGCGTTTTGTCGTGGAGATCGGTTCTGGGTTAGATGTGTTGAGGAATGATAATAACAGTAAATGTTTGCACATTGAAGCTTTTTTTGTGTTTGTCGTTTGATGTATGGGGGTCCTTTTTGTCACAAACGTAGTTACAACTAAAGTGTTGTACTTTTTTTATTTGGGGGGAAATCAGGAAAAAAAATCTTTGGATCTGGGTGAAGTGACTCTTGAGAGTTTGAACGAGTTACGGCGGCCTTAAAATGTAAAGGACAAATGATAAAACACTGGTAGGCTTTAGTCAGTAAAAGTGAGTAAAATTGACATTTCCGTAGTGTAAGATCGTAGTAAAATTGAGTATATATATTTATATTATTTTACTTGGATTGTAAGTGACAGTGCTGTTGGTATGCTTATAACAAATAAATAAATATATTTTTATAACACTTAATCTGAGTGGAGGACGAAGGAGTTTAAAGCTTCTACTGACTAAATACTGGTAGAAAATAAATAAATATGAATATGAATAAATCCGCCAATGTTCCTTCAGTTGCTCTGTGTGTTCCAGGACCGTGGTAACTCTTTTGAACAATCTCGTAGCCGAAATGTAAATAACAATCAAAGAATACTTGAGGCTCTCCAGGCAGTTGCCCACCAGACATAACACCCGTCTGGTCGTTGGATCTTCCCTTTTCAACGGAGGTTTACGGGACTTTACTCTCTGTTCCGCATAACTCATAGCGTTTATCAGAAATCCAAGTTTCTATTTTCAATTCCACTGAGTTTACATATATAAACTTGATATACAATACTGAAGTAATTATAGTAGGTACAACTGTTTTCACTTAGCATAACCGCAGTAACTGCTTTAATCTCCTACCAGAGTCCAATGAAACTAAACAGGCTATACTGGAAGGCTAAATGGCTGCACAATAAAAGGTACCAACGCCCACAAAACCATTATCATATTTAAAGTCTTTTCTAGCAAAATGTACGCAGTTTCCACTTTACCGACCCTTGACATTTAAGTCTTAAAATGCGGGTACTTGGTACCTAATTGGCTAGCCATTCGGAAAACGGTTTTCGATTAAAAATAGGCCCGCTACACGCGTACAGGTAGTTGTTAAAGCGAAGGTAAGCTGCGCAAATGTATGTAATAAATAATTAATGTCGTGTACAAGTGGTTTTTTTTTTCATATCATTTCTTGGAATATAATTTACTTAGCTAGGTTATTTATTGCTCCAACCTTGAATTAGAACCGTGTTTGTTACGAATATGTATGTGTATGTATTCCCCTATCCATTTTCTCATACGTGGTATTACAAATGACGGCTCCTATAGCCTATAGATGTCTATTGGTAAACATGAACCTCCTAATTTATTGCTACAAGAAATTATCATATTATTATGCTTCAGTAGTAGATACTTTTCAAGAGAAATAATGTGAAACACGCAAATACTTGGACAGTTCAACCTTTTTTTATCACGTTTATATTTATTTATTTAACAATTTATATATCCCTACTAATCCCTACTAATATTATAAATGCGAAAGTAACTCTGTCTGTCTGTCTGTCTGTTACGCTTTCACGCAAAAACTACTGAACGGATTTAGATCAAATTTGGTAGGTAGGTAGAAAAGACACTGGAATAATACATAGGCTACCTATAATTCCACTGCTGAGCACGGGTCTCTGCCCGCGCGATATAAATTGTAGTCCACGCGGGCGAAGCCGCGGGCGGAAAGCTAGTACACAATAATAAAAGAACAGATGAAAGAAACAGAAGAATAGTACAAAGGTGATGCTTTTTCTAAAGAAATCTCTTCAAGCACACCTGCAAAAGGAAAATGGAGAAAAAAGAGATGTAGACACTGTGTGTAAAAGAAAAAGGAAAGTGAGTGAGTGGATAGTAACAAAAAAAGCTTTTATTAGTTTCACCTGTTGTGTTGTTTGCTTGTAACCACTGCCTTTGAGCTCGATTTTGCCCAATTCTGGGCGATCAGATTTTCTTTATTGCTATTATTGATAGAGTCGTGTTTGTTCGTCACCATCGTCAACGACATCATTGCTTACCATCTGGTAAGTGGTTGACGATAGAGTAGACTTACGTAGAAGTAACTTATTTACTCTTGACTGAAAGACCACAAATGAAGCTGGTAATCGGTGCCAACTGATATCCAACCGCTGTGGTGTTGGGTGTCAAGCATCCAGCTAATGCTGAGTTGGTAACCCACTATTGAAATAATGTTTTCTGCACACCTAGCCAAGTTGATAATTTGCAATCGTTAACGCTAGTAGAAAACTTCAAATGTACGGGAATGACGTCATCTCAATGCTCAGTCAAGTGGCCAGAACAAAAGAATCGGGGGCGTAGCCAATTTGAGGCGTTCGCCGCAAGAGAAACGGTTGTAACTTAGGTAGCGGTTGTTCAGTTTTGGTCTTGATCATGAATAGAAAAAATAATTAATTCCGCCAAGCCCGTTTCGTCATCGGATCACTATACACAGTGGATATCTAACCCATTCGTACGTAACGTTTTGAGAATGCTTTCATCTTCCTAACTCTATCCTCAACAACAAACATTGAGACCACTAAAATTATATACGAGGCAGATAAAAAAATATATATTATATATTTTTTCAATAATAAATACACTCAGCCAAAAAGCAAACAGTACATATTAAAGTACAGGTGCCTTTAGTACTAAAAGTCGTTTAATAGTCATGGGGTGTATTTTTCATTGAATCACAAATACTAATTACGTTTTGAGACATAAATCTCAGATAATTAATTGCAAATCTTAATTATAAAAGAGTTTTGCAACACTGGCTGAATATTCAACAACTTTTTAAAACTAATTCAAAGGGAGGTCGTTATTTGCGAACGTAATTTTCAAGTTTGGAACGAAAGAAAAAATATAAATGCTTTGTTATCGGCGGAGTCTAGGTAATATTAAATTAGGGTAGGTATATTAAATATTATCTAGTATAAAATAGTGTAAAGAAGGATATTAAATATAAAATAGGATAGCATGAAGTTTATTACGTAATTAAATAGGATATTTTAATAAGTCACAATACATTAGATGCGAAATTAACAATTTTGGAATTGTCAAGTGGGAAACACATGACTGGAAAGACCTCCAGGCGTCCTCAAATTCCGCATGACGCAGGTTCTCACCGGACATGGCAAGTTCGGGAGGTTCTTGCACCGGATTGGTGCGGAAGCGACGCCCGGGTGTCGCCACTGTGTGGACCGCGCGGAGGACACGGTGGAGCATACGTTAGAGCTGTGCCCCGCTTGGGGGCCATCGGGTCTTGGTATAGGCCATAGTCCGGAGCAAGAAGAAGTGGCAGGCAGTCGCTTCCTTCTCTAATGCTAGCAAAGGAGGGGGCAGACCGCATCAGGCAACGGTGCTCACGCCCCAGCCGCCGCCAGGATTCCTGCTACCGTAGACGCGGGGGGACAGCATGAAAGGCAACAAAGGAACGGGGTGGGTTACCTCCTAAAGAAGGAAGTGAAAACCAGTCTGAAACTAATCTGTAAGACTAATTAACTTATAATATCATAGTACCAACCTACATAAATTTATACATGGACAGAGGAAATAAACTTTCTGGAGGAAACTTCTTGAAACGTCCTTAGGTACGAGATAAGTCGTAGCAACTTGTGTAAGCACAAACTCATCTCAACTACGAGTCATCTCAATGAGTTAAACTTGTGTAGCCAAGCTGAACGATACTACAAGTTCTATCATTGAAATAAAATCATTTTGCTTTAAAAACATAAACAAGTTTTTAAATAATATATTTTGTTTATAGCAAACTTTTATAGCTCGGTATACCTATATAATTAATACTTATCAAGACGATCCCCCGTGGTTTCACCTGCATCTTTGGTTATTTTTCTGTAATGTCTCTGTAATGTTATTTATGTAATTCAACACTAACAATTTTTTCTAATTCGAACCAGTACTTTCCGAAATTAGCATACTCAAACAAACAAACAAACCTTCAGTTTCATAATATTAGTATAGATTCCCTACTCGGGTCTCCAGACCCCACAGGAGCAATCAATATAACGTTATCAGTAGTACCAACCTCCTAAACACAAATATACTAATCTATGGATAGAAGAGATAAGTTCGCGAGAGGAAACTTCTCGAAACACCGTCTCAATGTAGGTAGGTCATAGCTACTTATGTAATTACGAGCTCATCTCGACTGCGAGTCATCTCAATGAGAGAAACTTGTATTGTTTTACTCAGCTTGTTCACAAGTTACAAGTCCGCCAACAAAATGTACTCCCAACAATACACTAGTTTACAATACATCTGTTGCCGGATTTTTTTTGCTGTTGCTGACGTTTGGATGCAAAGTTCAATTATGGAAGCAGTTTTCTCATTACGTTCTTAAGAACTTATTCTTAAAGTTCTGCAGTTATATGTGGAGTAAAGAAAATTGCCAAATTTAAGTAGCAATGGGCAGGGCACATTGCTCCCAGAACAGATGGCCGTTGGGGCCGAAGGTTCTGTAGTGGCGACCGTGTACCGGAAGACGCAGCATTGGCCTTCAACAAGGTGGACTGATGACCTAGTGAAGGTGGCGGGAAAACGATGGATGCGAGACGCACAAAATCGTTCGTTGTGGCGACGCTTGTCCAACAGAGGACGTATATCGACTGAAATGATGATGATGATGAAGAAAATTACGTAATTGGGGCTAGTAGCAATAGTCAAACAATATATTTTAGTATTTATATAGTTTATAACTTAAGCATACATGTGTATTTCATTATTACCTTAAATTAATTCATGAATCCCCAAGCGGCCACCGGTAACTTATTTTATTTTATCTGTTATTTGTTTATTCTGCAAAACCACCATAGTGTTGTCTTTTTTAACCCAAAGGTAGACTGGTAGAGATTGTTGCATGAAGTCCGCCTATGTACCACTACTGAACATGAAGTTTAAATAAATAAATATTCATACAGAGTTGTAACAATGTAACAAATCATATTCATAGGTATAGTATAACACAAGCATTTAAGTTATATTATGAAATATAGCGCGAGATGATTGCCGCTGTGAGCCGCAATACAGGTTCCTCCTAGTTCGGTTCCACCTTCAAAAACTAATATGTACAAATTAATGAAAACAAAAGTTTTAGCAGCTTTTTTTTTTCTCTCTCGACGGGGAAAATCATCATTGACGAAACCCGCTCTTGGGTGGAGCGGGAGACAGTGTCAGAGTCTTACTGACTAAAAACTACGCGCCGTTCCTTCTAGCCTTCATACTGGGGCTCTAGTTTCCTTTTGGGATAACCCCGACCCCGGTAGGCTTAGACCCAGATGGGCCCTTCCTGTTGCTGACAACTCCTTGAGGCGCGCGGGAACAGTGCGCGCCGTCGACGCCTTGGCTCGGTCCGGACAGTTACCGGACGATCGAACAGCGAGCTACCCATGGCTCGCCGTCCGCGAGCCCGCGTCTACGGTGGCCGGAAATCGGGATCGGTATCCCGGCGGCGGCGACGGGTGCGCCGTTGCCTGATGCGGTCTGCCTCCTCCTTTGCTAGCATTACTGCTTCGCAGAAGGAGGCGACCGCCTGCCATTCCTCCTCGCTCCGGACCATGGCCTGAACCAAGGCCCGGCGCGAGAGGTCTCCGCCGCCGATCGCCCCCACGAGGACACGGCGTTGCTCCGCCCAAGCAGGGCACACCTCAACTGTGTGCTCCACCGTGTCCTCCGGGCGTTCCGCACAGTGGCGGCACCCGGGCGTCTCCTCCGCTCGAATCCGATGCAGGAAACTCCCGAACTTGCCATGTCCGGTGAGGACCTGCGTCATGCGGAAGGTAAGGACGCCGTGAGGTCTTTCCAGCCACGCCTCAAAAAGGGGACTTACAAAGTTTTAGCAGCTGAACAGATTACTGATCATAGCATTTATTTATAGATACTCTAAACGAAGTCTGATATATATTTTTTCAAATTTATTAAACTTTTTTTCTCCATCACTATATCATCATAAGTGACTAAAATGGTGTGATTTGTTTAACTAATGTTAAAAGCTTAAAAAAATTTAGGTAGGTATTAGTCTAAAAACCAAACCAGGCTTGTTTTGTAGGTGGGAAAATCATCAAATGACATCGTCCGCCCTTGTTTCACCCAACCCCGTTTTTTCTTTGCTTTCGTTCCAAGGCGCACAACCTGTTACCTATTGGGAGGTAAACTGACATAAATAAATAATAATATTCTTGTATGAGAAATTGAGCCTTTATATTCAAAAGAACTAACATTAAAACTTGAACATAACAACTACCACTACGCACAGAAGTATATATACAAATGCTTTGTATACATATTATAACAACTAAAAGCTACTTTCAGAGCCTTCCAAAGCTGCATTGTAGCAAACATCTCGACAAAGTTTATTTTTATGACGCAATCCAAAGCAAGAATAGTTGTAAAAGTTTAAGCAAGGAGTATTATGATTTTTACGCATCCAAAAACAGTGACATAAAAACCCAGATATCCAACATTATTTTTAGAAACCTGAATATAGTTTATTCAGAATCAGTAACTGAATCGATTCCAATATTTTTTACACCATGTTAAATTTTACCCAAAAATATTTTTTTAAAGTCACAAGTTGGACACCGCCGATACTAAGTACAGCACAGGTCACGGCAGATCATAATGGGAGGAAAACAACCCTTCAGCCGCCCGGATGGCCTGGTGACCATGCATTTGTGCGGACCAGCAGGTAACATAACAAGCTTTTAACTTTGTAATTTTTCGTGATACAGATATGAAATTTTGTGCATAGATTCTTTACATAAAAATACTAGACATGTGTTTCGGGTTTCAAACATACTAAAAATAATCTCTAAAGATAATAAACAGGTAGTTTGTTTTTATGGTTTTTTGTTTGTAATAGGAGAGGTAATCTCCGAAAGTACTGGTCCAATTACTAAAATTTTTTCACCGATAGAAATCTGCTTTATTCCTGAGTGACGTAGGATATATTTTATATACACGGACGAAGCCCAGGGCCAGAGCTAGTGTTGTATATAGGTTTCATTATCAAGAGAACTCCAATTTTGTCCGGTTTATATCTCGACGACCCAAAGAAAATTTAAAGCAATATATATTCTTTTCTGTTTCGTAAATATGGAAAGGCGGAATGAGAGAACGTCTCCACAGGTACCTTAGGTATACTTATGTATGGTCCCTGGACGGCAAGGACAACTGAAGTCGGCATGGTTCTCATGTGATTTGACCATTACATATTTATTGTATGGACTTTAAAAGAGACTTTGACCCCTGAGTTTGTTTCGGTGTTTCTTCTCAGGGTAGTCAGCTAGGAAACACCGGCCTCATCTAGGTTAAACAAAAAAAAAAATGACGTGTATGAAAAGTGTTTTTTAAACCTATTTGCAAAAATAAATATCATTTATCATTTATAGTAACACAGGTGAGTTTTACTTAGTAAAAGTCTGTAGGGAAAAGTTATTGGAGGATTTTTCACCTCAAAAGTGGAAGTATAGGTATCTCAAACCAAATTAGCTAGTTGTACTCAACAAAACGTAATGACTCTATGGATATTAACAGTACCATAAAAAAACCGGGCAAGTGCAAGTCAGACTTGAGAACTGAGGATTCCGTACAAATTTACCTATGAAAACCTGTTCATTTCTCGAATTGAGTTACGAAGATTTTTGTAACTTAAAATTTACAGTTTTCAGATTTGTTTTAATTTCAACTCGATACCTTCACGCGTTCCGGGCGTTCCGGGCGTTCCGGTCTTGACAGACGGAAGACAGACAGACCGACCGGAAAATAGACGAACCACAAAGTTTTTCCTTTCAAGGTACGGAATCCTTAAAACAACTAAATGCAAGAGGAGAGTTGTTAAATTTCGTATCATGCTTCAGAAATCTACACTAATATTAAAAAGAGGTAAAGTTTGTAGGAGGTAATCTCTGAAAGTACTGGTCCGATTGCTAAAACTTTTTTACTAAACGAAAGCCGCTTTATTCACGAGTGTCATACGCTATATTTTATGTACGCGGACGAAGCTGCGGGCAAAAGCTAGTGTTGAATTTTAACTAGTGGCCCTAGAACGCAAAAAGCAATTAAAGTAACACCGGTGAGTTTTTATAAAAAATAGTAATCTGTTCGTGTATTAGAGCCGGCATTATTCTGAAGAAAGCGACTTTTATACATTACTTCGAAAAATTACTTAGCAACTACAAAAAAATAAATAAAAACTACACAGAGATTCAATTCAATTTAATAATGAAACACTTATTTTACTTACGCTAGTACTTCTTTTTAATTCAATTTTCATAATTAGTTGAAATAGAAAAGAACCATTGATATCAATTAGTATAATTTAGTTCTTTGTTCGAGTACTGTAAGATTGTTAATTGAGTCAAGAAAATTGAATTATAGGTTAGTGCTGGCTGGCGACACGGTTGCGTTCTCTGATTCGATTGGTCGGCGCTCTGTCGAATCAAAGCGATGGACATAGTTTGAATTTTGGAATGTGGTTTGAACTCAACTCGTATCAGGACATAGTTCTATGTGGCAATCAGGCGTTTGATTAAAATTAATCATTTGTGTATAGGAACTGTGTGTGAGCAGTGGTAACCGAGCGATAACACCCTCGACTTCGAGTTTTAGGTCGTGGTTCCAAACCCAGCCAGGCGCATTACTTTGTGCACTGCTCTCAAAACGGTGAAGGAAAACATCGTGTAGAAACCGGCATGTCTTGTTTCCTCACGATGTTTTTCTCTGCAACCAAAAATTCGAAGACATGTGACATCCACCAAACCGCTCTGGGCCCGCGTGGTTACGGCCCATTCCCTCTCCTAGAGAGGAGGCCTGAGTCCCAACAGTGAGAACATTATAAGGCCGACTATGCTATGCCCCTAGCCAAGTTGATTAACTGCAATCGTTAACGCTAGTAGAAAACTTCAAATGTACGAGAATGACGTCATCTCAACGTTCAGTCACGTGGTGAGAACAAAAGAATCGGGAGCGTGGCTAACTCGAGGCGTTCGGTGCAAACGAATCGGTTGTAGCTTGGCTAGGGGGGCAGTACTACAAAAAAACAAAATTTACCTCTTTATAATATTAGTGTAGATCATAACGAAAACCCACTAGTAAACCATATGAGAGCATAATTCTATTTTGACGAAGAAAACAACTTCAATAAAACATGAAAAATAATAGAATTCTAGACATTTAACTTTGACCGAGCAGTGTAGGTACAGAATACATAATAAAGGCTACACTCAAAAGGTTTTCGGTCATAAATAGGTGGCTTAAACTATACGTGACCTGTGTTTCTTATCGGCCTTTTCTAGGTCATTAACAGTACTTTCAGGATTTATTATTGTATGCTCCATTTTCCGATATTTTTTAAACTAGGTTAGTGGTAAGAGTGCGATACTAAACTTATTTTTGGATCATGAAATTTTATGTTGTTGTTGTTAGAATAAAGTCTACTTGTTCACTGACAAAGAGTAGATTTTAATAACAAGTGAGTTTCAAAATCGAAATTTTCAACCCAACCAAATAAGAAATAAGCAGTGGTGGCCCCAATGGTAACGGCCCCGACTTACAAATTGTAGGTCGTGGGTTCAAACCATAAATATAAAAAACAGCCGTTTGAAAGCCAGGCCACTGCTCTTAAAACGGTGAAGGAAAACATTGCGAGGAAACCGATATGTCCAAGAAAATTCGAAGACAGGTGATAACCCGCAAAGGGCCCTCGTGGTGGATTATTATTATTATTTATTATGCCCTCTCCTAGAGAGGCGGCCTAAGTCCCAGCAGTAGAAACATTAAAAAGGCTGATGATTATGCTTAAGAGGGTCCTTCTCCACTCACTTATCGTAAACATCGAAAATGGTTTAAAAGCTTGTTACTTCATTTAATGCAATCCAACGCGATGTTTGACGAAAAGGCAACGCAAAAAAAGAGAGATAACGCCTGGAAACTCTGTTAGTTTTCGGTAATTCCGAGATTTACTCGAAAATTTCACAAAACTTGCTCCAGGAAATAGCTGTTTTTTTTAAACCCTTAAAAGTTTTCGGAAAAAGTAGTTGTCATTTAGAATCTTAATGAAATTTTCAAGGTCTTTAGAGAATTACTTTTTGACTTTTTTAATTTTTAGGCAAATTATGAAGTGTCAAAGTTCATACAAAATAGGACATTTTCAGAGGTTTTTACTGAATTAGTTTTACACAAATTTAAAAATTGGTTTCTTTAGAAACCTAGATATTATCCACAAGATACTGTGTTTCCAAAATATCTAATGAAAAGTGTGTAATAACGTCATAATCAATTATGAGCGGTTGTATGAAAAACAGTGAAAATGTGAGTCGTGATGCACCACCTTAAGATATGCTAATTAAAATATAATCACTTTGCAATAGCGTCAGGGTCAATCATTTGTCAAAAGTTTGTGTGTGTCTGCGATTGCATAGGGCACATATGATTTCACCATTATATGTTTTCTATATTATGGACTTAAAAAGAGACTATAACACCTGAGTTTGTTTTGGTGTTTCTTCTCTGTATTGAGTAGATAATTAAAATCATTTTTACTACACTGAGTGTTCCCGTACACGGGCCTCAAAAAAACGCTAAAAGCGGCCCCAAAAAAAGCTAGAAGCCGCCGCAAAAAACAGCTGTAGCGCGTGACAGCTTGTGGCCGGAGAAGCTTGAAGCGGCTTCAAGCGTTTTTTTGTGGCGGCACCGCCGCACACGAGCCACAAAAAAGGCCGCTTCAAAAAGAAGCTTGAAGCGGCGTTTTTTTTAAGGCCGCGTGCGGAGACACTAGTGGGTAATTCTAAAGACTCATTTACAAAAATACTAAAATAATTTGGCTGAAATTTGACACATGAGTAGACAATACTCTGAAACACAGGATACTTTTTATTCCGAGTGTATGATTCTTGAGATAATTTTCTCTGACGTAGGCGATGCCGATGTAAGAAACTGGGTTAACATAAGCTGTCAAAGATAATAAAAATGTTTATTATTTTGGAAAAAAAGAAAATTGAGGTCCGTCTATTGTCTTTTTAGTCTAATAAGCGTCTAGAAATAGACGTAGAATATGAAAGAAGTAAAATTTAATTTTCGCGACGAATTCTTAACGTCGTTTAGACGTAGCTAGAATATTAAGAAGCAGTGGTGGCCGAGTGGTATTGGCCCCGACTTACGAGTTGTAGGTCGCAGGTTCGAACCCAGCCAGTCCGTCAGTGAAAGTCTGACCTAAGACGAGTCAGACTTTTACTAACTAAAAGACTTATAAACTAGTGCGCCTCACTATTAACGATTGCATCACTGCTAACCATCAGGTGGGATCGCAGTAAAGTACCAGTTTATATCAGATAAAAAAAGCGAGCTATCTACAAATATACGTTTTGATGAAACTTGATCATGTTTAAAAAAAAAAAGATAACTTATCGTTGACCTACACAGTAAGGACTCTCTTTCACTATTAATTGTTTTTTCTCAAAAACATAATACTATGAAATTAAAAGTCCTCACTTATTAAAATAATGTTTCTGAGAAAACTCAATTATTATCGCTTAAGCATAGGTATTCACTTTACATTATTAAGGTATTTCTGAATTTCAATTGAAACACTTAAAGTACTTGGCAACATTTCTAATTTAAAGTTTGACTAACTATTAAACTGTTTAAATTGATTTTTAGACAGTATAAAAGCAAAATATTTGAACTAGTAATTATGATGTTTAAACATCACCCTTCAAAGGTTTAATTCTGCAGTGTTTATATACAGGGTTATTTGTTGTATGACTTTTTTATAAAACATAATACATTTCCCAAAAACCCTCCTTCAATATTTCCTTGTTTTATTCGGCGGGGGTTGACGCGAAACTAGCGCATCAAGCACCCCCGCCGACAAACCCACCTCCCCTCCGCTATTATACTATCGCTTGCTTTGCATAGACTTTGCAATATTTAGAACCTTTGATTATACACTTGTCTAGATAGAGCAATGCAAACAAACGATGCACTAAAACTGTCTCCAATTGCGAGATATGTGTGAGTACCGCTCGCGTACTTATTGTCGTCATTCTGTCAAAGTGTGCGTGTTTAGGGATGCCTGCTCCAAATGATTAACTTTCCTTTTCTCCGTTATTTATTATGACGAAATTTCAACAAAATAGATTGAATGAAATAAATAATTAGTAAAATATAAATCAGCATCAGAAAAATGTTTGGAATAAACGACTGAAGTCTGGTAGGGTTTCCACTGGTCTTCATTTCGAGTCTGCAGTATAATGTTTCTCTAGCAATTTGCTAGTATAGGATCCGTAACTAGCAAAAACACTATTTAGTACATGACGTCGTGGGTTTCATTTATATTGTAGGTATAGTTATCATTTATTGATCAAAAAAATATAATGTATTTTTTTAAATAATAATGTTCTCCTGATCAAAAGATGACGTAATATTTGTATTATGTCTCCCATAGTTTCGCCAAATCTCCCTGGTAATAAACTGACAACACTGGCTAATCAGAATAACCTACAAAAAAACGAATTAAAAAATTGAGTTTCATAATACAATAGTGGGTAAATATCAAAATTTACCGATGAAAAGTGATCTTGGTATTATTATACGATTTTCCCACATAATTGTGGCATAGTCTGACTGCACAAACCGGCATAATTAATTACTTTTCATGAGCACGTTATCCTTAGGTGTTTCAAATGACACTGACGTAAGGGAGAAGCGTGTCTACCAATTTTAGTAGACTTTATTTGGGCCGTTTTGTAGGGTTCAATGTGGCATCCAGACAAGTATATAATCAAAGTTTAGAACATTAATTACACTATTTTTATTTTTGTACGAAAATCTGATACATTTTTAAAAGCCATAGAACAAAAGTTGTTGTTTATGATGTTAGTAACACAGTCCTGAGAGGTTGCCAGTGATTTACAAATAACCCTGTATATATTTTTACCCGATTTCAAAAAAGGAGGTGCTTGTAGCGGCATCTATGTCACGAAATTGGAACTACATGTAAGTATTTATAAAGATACTACCAGATCTAGCAAAAAACAAGTTTCTAATGAAAATATGTTTTCATAGCAAGTGTTTATAGCGGTATAGTACCTATATAACTAATACTCATCAAGACGAATCATACGCGCCCAAACTCGATGGGGTTTTGTCGTTTAACGACCGAGCTCGTAAGACCACCTTCTGGTTCCATCATCAGATCAGCTCCATGTCATAATAATTTTCCATTGTCATCTGATTTACACATGCATGCAATACAACTCAATCGGTAACCGGGAAGTGTATCAAATTTAATTTGCAAGATTTGATTACAGACAAACTACGGAACAGGTGAATCTAAATAAAAGCTAGTAAAAAAAAATCTAGTTCCAAAATCTGGAACCCTAAGGAGTGGAGGCAACTCCTGAAACATTATATATCACTATAGCTTTGTTTATTTATATATATGTATCTAAGTATGTATTTACTATTGTATTTGTTTCTCTTCGGTTTGTCTATTTATTAAGTTGCATTTGCCATGTTATATTTCAGATTTATAAACTAAGTCCCAGGTACTCCCTTAGAGATAAATTTAAGGATATCAATATAATGACTGTACCTTCTGTAGCGTTAAAAAAAAGAAAAATCACCACTTGTACACGTATAATTTTGCATTTTAAAAAAAAACAACATAGAAAAAATTATAAAAGGAAATAAAAAAATTCGGCGACTTTATATATATAAAAATAGGGTTTAAGTAAGGTGGCGAGATGGATATATATAAAAAAATAAAAATTTATAATTTGGAAGTTGTGCCTATAGGTGCGGGATTGCAATCACGGGACCTCAGACGCGGACTCGTAAGCTATCAAAGAAATCGGTTCATTCCGCAACCTTTTTACACGAATTGCTGTGATTATACATATAAAACAGATGGCGTAAAAAAAACTACTCAAATATTACTTGCTATTGCTATAGAATAAGGAAAAATAGGGATCATGAAAACTTCACGTGGAGTGACGTCACGATGTCCACCGGGGTTTTCTCTAGTATCGTCATGCGCTAGTTGGCGCACGCATTTATGAATTGCAGTGGGCTGTACTGTCCACTTCTGTGAATTTCTATCTCTATATCCAGAATGCTCCAAGAATACTCCGAGAATACTCGAAGAATACTCGAAGAACCGATTGATAAATAATCGGTTCTTTATATTGACTATCACTTATCGGTTTTTTATTTACTACCGAGTTTCACCAAACATTTAGCAGTTAGATCATTATTTATAATCACATTTCCTTTTTAATTCGTGTTCATCAAGCACTTTTTCTCAGAAAATTTCGTCGCCGAAATGACAAAAAAAATTTTTCCTTGTCAAACCTCCAAATTTTCCTATTCTAAGTTCAAATCAAAAAAAATAATATTAGAAAAAGGTAAACTAACGCGAACGAAAAAGTTTTTATTTAGCTAAACGAATTAAGCAACATGATAATGCTGCAATACCCCCTTTCTAAGAAAAAAAAGGACGAAAGTACGAGTGAGAAAAAAAAATAAACTGGAACAGACAAAGACAACAGCAGGAATCATTTCTGAATCATACGATATCGAAGTGCAATAGATACTGAATAAACACGGAGGCCTCCACATCTACACGTTATCCACGCAAACCCACGACATCTCAATTACGACTATGGAGAATATGAAAGAAAATAACGAACTCAAAAATCAAAATGTATATTGTCCAATTTGAGTCAAACACTAACCTACCACATCCTAACAACTATGAAGAACAATTAGGGAACTATATATCTAAGTAAAGCTAGCCTAACTTAACATAAGACTAAACTATTACCTAGCAACAACAAGAAAAAAATCCGGGGATTATACATCTAATTAAAGCTAGCCTAACTTAACATAAGACTAAACTATTACCTAACTACATTAAGAAAAAACCCGGGAATTCCCAAAAAATAAATAACGTAAACACGTAAAGTCCAACCTTAGTTAAAGAAACGAAAGAAATTGGACAAAAGAAAAAACAAACAACTAAGTTTGAAAAAGTTAACTTAAGTCAATTAAGTCAAAGAAAAAATTCAAATTGATTTTTTCAAAAATTCAAATTGAGTTAAATGACAAATCATTTGTGTTAAACAAAAGAAATAAAACAACCTAATTACGCTGGCAACCTAAGAACGCAGGTTGACATAACATAAAAATAAATAAATGTCATTATTAACGGATAATTTAAAAAGTTTTTAACTTAATTAAAAAAACTTATGCAAAGAAATATGCCATAAACCAAAGAGGAAAAAGTTTTAGAAAGCAAATGTTAATGATAAAATGGAATAAAGAGAATTTAATCCAATTTATTTTAAGATATCTTTGATATGATATTGTCCGGAGTGGACTGAATCACAATCCTGTAGCAAATAGGCGGTCCTAGAAATTACTCTTATCACGCGGCACTTAATAAAACGTGGAGCAAGCTTCCCAGAAAAAAAATCATTTCCAGAAGACTTGGAAAAGTTCCTTCTCCATACAATATCACCAACATTCAGAGTGATAGCTGATCGATTAGAATTATATGCACGAGAGTTACGGAGGAAAGCTAAAGAAAGATTATCAGCAACCTTTGCATAAACTTCGTTGAGAGAAGATAAGGGAGTTAATAAATAAGAGAGGTTTGAAGCATGTCGAGCCCGACTGTCTGCCAAATTAGAGCTTCGAGTCTGACTATATACACGACCGCTATCCATAAGGACCTCTCTACCAAACATAAGAAAGTTAGGCGTAAAGCCAGTAGCTAGATTACCACAAGAATTGAGGTAAAGCTTAACTTTAGGTAACATTTTAGCCCAACTTCTTTGGTTCTCACCAACCAAAATACCTAAACACGTAATAACACTTTGGTTGTATCGCTCAACCGTATTTGCTTGGGGTGTATAATATGGCGTAAAAGTAGGTGATTGAATATGGAAAGATCTGAGAAAATTAAGGAATTGATTACTACGAAAAACTGTAGCGTTGTCGCAAAGAATAGTACGCGGAACCCCAAAATTAAAGAAAATCTCAGACTCTAACGCTTTTATAACAGAAAGAGCGTCAATCTTTTTCAGAGAAACTAGCCATACATACTTTGAAAATACATCAACCATAGAAAGGATATATTTATAACCATAATAAGCACAGGGCAATGGACCAATTATATCGATAGAAATCATCTGTAAGGGCAAGGAAACCTCTTTAGGGTAGCACATCTGACCGCGAGGTTGCGTGTTCGAAATTTTATAGGCTTTACAAACCTCGCATTGACTTAACGTCGAAGTGACGTCACGGAACATATTTGGCCAGTAGAACAACTCCCTAAGTTTTAGATACGTTTTAGTAACACCGGGATGTATCGAAGGAAAACTATCGTGAATTTCCCAAATAGCGTCTGGAACCTTTTCAGCTGGTAACACCACACGCCATGGTTCAGAAGATAAAGGATTAGAAACAGGCATGCGTCTCATAAGGATACCATTGTTTATAGCGTATGCTGGGAACATTTGTGGCGTGTCTCGAGCACCTATATATACCTTCTTATACCAACGGTCATTAGTTTGTTCAGGACCCTGGTCAAACGACACAGGATTAGCATGGATCCTGGATAAAACATCGGGGACTTTATGTTGCGAACCTTTACGATGCACAATATCAAAAGTATATTGGGAGATAATAGTAGCCCAACGAGCTAAACGACCAGATGGGTTGTTAAGAGTGAGGAGCCACTTAAGAGCCATATGGTCTGTTATGACTGAAAACTTCATCCCATCTAAATAACATCGAAAATGTTTAATAGAATCCAAAACTGACAAGAGTTCACGTTCAGTAGTACTATAATTGCGTTCGGTTTGAGAGAATAAACGCGAATAATAGGCGATCGGATGTTCAACGTCGTCTATCTTTTGTGTCAGTACCGAACCAAGACCAACAGCTGACGCATCGCACTGCAGGATGAACGGCTTCGAGAAATCAGGACATGCCATGACAGGCGTATCGATAAGCGCTTGTTTTAACTTAGTGAAAGCCTGATCGGCCGCTTCATTCCAACTTATTGGATCATTACCTTTTCTCTTGCCAATAAGGGCAGTAAGCGGAGCAATTATAGAAGAAAACCCTTTAACGAAACGTCTATAGTAGGAACACATACCAATGAAACCGCGTAATGACTTAGCTGAAGTGGGAGTAGGATAATCTTTAATAGCATCAAGTTTGCCGGGATCGGTTTGAAGACCCTTTTCATTAACTATATAACCCAAATATTTTAGTTCGCTTTTGCAAAACTCGCATTTTTTCAAGTTTATAGATAAACCTGCTTCTTTAAGTCGAGCGAGCACCTTCCTGAGCAGCGCCATATGACTAAGGAAATCTTTACTAACGATTATCAAATCGTCGACGTAACCAAAAACACAGTCGTCGCTGGTAGAAGTAAATTCGAAATTAACGATCATATCAGTAAGGCGTTGCATCTCCGAGGCAGCGTTCGTTAGACCGAAAGGCATCCTAACAAACTCAAAAAGACCACGTTGTGGGACAATAAATGCTGTTTTCTCACAACTTTCTCTATCAGCTAAAGGTATCTGCCAGAACGCACTTCTAAAATCTAATGAGCTAATATATCTAGCACCACGAAGGTTGTCGAGGATATCGTGAATACGGGGAAGAGGATAAGAATCTCTGATTGTAACACTATTCAGTTTTCTACTGTCAACACAAAACCGAACGGAACCATCCTTTTTTGTCACCATTACCACAGGACTAGCCCATGGAGAACGAGAAGGACGAATAACACCCATGTCTAACATTTTGTCAATCTCTTCATTGAGAATCTTCAACTTGACTGGGGATAAGGGATAATATCTTTGACGTATAGGGTCTCCCGTAGTATTAATTTTATGGGACAACCAAGAGGTTTTTCCAAGACCAACTTTTTCCGAAGAGATAACTTCATACTCTTTAATAACTTGTTGAAGACAAGACTCTTGGTCCGGCGATAGGATATTACGAGGATGAATATAACGAACCTCAGAAATAGAGGAAACTTGAGGGGGAGAGTGCTGAACAGTAGGAATAAACATATTACCATCAATATTTTTATCAAAAGCCTGACTAAAAATAGACGTCAAACCGAATTTATTCCAAAATTCGATACCTAAAATAACAGAAGATGACATCGAACTTGCCACTAAAAACTGATGAATAAAAGTTTTACCATTAAATTTAACTGGAAGATATACAGAACCAAGAATATCAATCGGTGAATTATTAGCCGATATAACACGGGGACAAGCTTTTTTTGATGTCAAAGAAATACCAAGTTGCTGAATAAAATTATCGCTAATAAGTGACATCTGAGCACCAGAGTCAAGTAATGCTTTAACGACTCTACCGCATAATAATACTTCTATAAACGGTCGGTTATCAAATGAATCTGAAGTAAACACTGGGGATACTGTACGGGAAGAAGCGTATCGCCAGTGGTTTTTACATTTTTTTGGACTACATTTCGGACATTCTCTTGTAATAAATCCAGGAGTACGACACTTAAAACAAATTATGCCTGAGATCTCTGGACAAGAGCGGTAAGAATGACCAACTTTATTACATTTTAAACAAAGCTTAGACTGACTACAACTAGGACAAATCCGAGGCTTACTAGTTGTTGGTTTATGGGTAGTTTTCTTCGGCCTGGGTTTTGGTGAGTTAACAGACTGAGAAGTCGACTGGTCGGCAACACAAACGAGACTGGCTACCGCCTTTGGAGGTTCTAGAAAGGACTCGAAATGAGTAACGACTTCGATTAAATTATTGATGTCATGAAATCTCTGGATGGACAAGCAAGGAGCGTACTTAGGCAACATATTGTGAGTAATGATTTGCAACAATTCCGGTTCTTCAATGGGCTTATACAGTTTTGCATTTAAATAAGACACTTCGATAATAAATTCTCTAATCAATTGTTCCGGTCTCTGCTTAAGGTTACGGATCTCCTGGCTGGTCTTAAATTCATAATCTGTCGTACCAAACGTATTAAAAAAGGCTTCTTTGATCTCAAAGAAGGAAAGACCCGGACGACGGATTGTCCTAAAATATTTAAGTGCGACACCTGACAAGACTTCATGGAATCGCTTGACTAAATATCCCTCAGACAAATTGTCGGCCTCCCTGCATTCTCGGTCTTTCCATCGAAACTAATCTTCCACTTAGTAAGAGAGAACTGCCTGGTAAATTGTAGGCATTCATCAGATCTTACTGGTGAAGGAACGACACTTTGTGAAGAAGCGCGAGAAGCTCTTGGCGGAATAGGAGGAGGTTGTGGTCGCGAAATGATGGGACTATCACGACATGGTGTCTCACCAATAGGGAACCCCTCTTCTGACATGATGTAACTAATATAGACCTAATAACGAATGAAAGAACAGACTAAAGTCAATTAAATCCTAGCGAAAAAATAGGCACGGCATGAACAACTGGACAAAAATAATCCAGCAACCAGCAGTCAGCAAACGCCAAGCTAGAAAGCAAGAATATCGGCTAAATAACCGTTCATACTAAGCTTACCTTGAAAACCGAAGCCTATACATTCACACGTCACCATATATACCCTACGGGTTCTAACTACCGCTAGCTAAGGATATGGAATAAAAATCAGGAAACCTATCGTTATATTTGCTGCGATAAGTGGATAAAATAAAAGGCAGTTATGTGTTTTATAGTTCACAAAATTATTTTTCATTAAAAATCATTACATTTCATGAAAAAATAATATGTCATGGAAAAAAACAGCTTCAAACATCTGTACTGGTGGTATAAATCCTATAATACCCTTCTTGAATGGAAGAATCCACGGCCTGAAACCAATAAGCTTAAGAATCATTAGCTCCCAGAGGGAGTGACCATTCTCAATAAGGCAAAAAAAATCTTTATGTAGAATCGTTTAAATTTTAAATGTTATTAAGTAAAAACACTTACTTCTGTTTGCCGGAGAGCCATTTTTGTAGCGTTAAAAAAAAGAAAAATCACCACTTGTACACGTATAATTTTGCATTTTAAAAAAAAAACAACATAGAAAAAATTATAAAAGGAAAAAAAAAAAAATTCGGCGACTTTATATATATAAAAATAGGGTTTAAGTAAGGTGGCGAGATGGATATATATAAAAAAATAAAAATTTATAATTTGGAAGTTGTGCCTATAGGTGCGGGATTGCAATCACGGGACCTCAGACGCGGACTCGTAAGCTATCAAAGAAATCGGTTCATTCCGCAACCTTTTTACACGAATTGCTGTGATTATACATATAAAACAGATGGCGTAAAAAAAACTACTCAAATATTACTTGCTATTGCTATAGAATAAGGAAAAATAGGGATCATGAAAACTTCACGTGGAGTGACGTCACGATGTCCACCGGGGTTTTCTCTAGTATCGTCATGCGCTAGTTGGCGCACGCATTTATGAATTGCAGTGGGCTGTACTGTCCACTTCTGTGAATTTCTATCTCTATATCCAGAATGCTCCAAGAATACTCCGAGAATACTCGAAGAATACTCGAAGAACCGATTGATAAATAATCGGTTCTTTATATTGACTATCACTTATCGGTTTTTTATTTACTACCGAGTTTCACCAAACATTTAGCAGTTAGATCATTATTTATAATCACATTTCCTTTTTAATTCGTGTTCATCAAGCACTTTTTCTCAGAAAATTTCGTCGCCGAAATGACAAAAAAAATTTTTCCTTGTCAAACCTCCAAATTTTCCTATTCTAAGTTTAAATCAAAAAAAATAATATTAGAAAAAGGTAAACTAACGCGAACGAAAAAGTTTTTATTTAGCTAAACGAATTAAGCAACATGATAATGCTGCACTTCTCAGTATATTTACGAGAACATTTTGTATGCACATAAAAATAAAAACATGTTTAAAAAATACAGTGATATTCATAATTTTAATACTAGAAACAAACATAAATTTGTAGTTCCAGCAAACAGGCTCAAAAAAATAGGGGGCTCATTTAGATGTCAATGTATACGCTTCTATAATAAACTGCCTAGTCATATTCAACAACTCAGCCTTAATAAATTCAAATCATTTGTAAAGCGAAAACTTTTCCAAAAAGCTTTTTACACTGTAAAGGACTATGTTGATGACGAAAAGGCTTGGGACTGACCTGCTCCAGTACCCTCTAATTCTTATAACATAACTGTTTTTGTTTTAAAATGTGTTTATTATTCATTCATTTTTTTATTCATTTTGACATTAATGTTTAGTTTTTACAATTTGACATTGTAATATTATTTTATTTTACAATTTGACATTGTAAATTATTTTATTTTACAATTTGACATATTACATTAAATAATGTTTATTATTATTAATTGTTGACATAAATATTTACTTTGTAAGTATTTTTACATTGTAAAAATTAACTTTCTTTTTATTATTGTGAATGTGAGGACTATGTTGGTTACTTTTTTATTTCTCGTTATCGTTTGTCTGGCAATTTGAGTATTTTCTGCGGCCTACCCAAATGTCCTTTCATTGGTATTGTTCGTCAAGTCGTTGAGCTCCTTAGTAGTCCTGAGTTGAGCTTTGCGAATACTGACAAATGCTTACACTGATTGGACGGGTCCACTCAAATCTGTATGGTTCTTTCTTCAAAAGACCATCTCAGATTAATCGGCATGGTTCTCATGTGATTTGACCGTTACATATTTATTGTATGGACTTTAAAAGAGACTTTGACCCCTGAGTTTGTTTCGGTGTTTCTTCTCAGGGTAGTCAGCTAGGAAACACCGGCCTCATCTAGCTTAAACAGACAAAAAAAAAAAATTGACGTGTAAAAGTGTTTTTTTAAACCTATTTGCAAAATAAATATCATTTATCATTTATCATTTATCATTTGCACCACCCTAAGGTCGATTGGCAGATAATGCCTAAGGCACAAAACAGTTTTTGTGCATAAAACTTTAAATAAATAAAGTATAAACCTGATATTTGATTTATATGGCGAATTTGGTATTTTCATCAAGGATTCAAGCATATAGGTATAGGTAAAACGGGCTGGTATCCGCAACTCCACGACTAATGCGCGTATTTTGCGTACGGGTGGGACAAATGGGTTATTCGATCCACCCCAGCTCCTCAAGAAAGGCCAGCAGCGCCTTAGTGTTGCCGACCATTTCACGAAGGTTACCTCCTACCTACCTACCACAGGGCAGCTTAGAAGCAGATGAGCTGCTGTCTCTTCTTCCACCATGCAGGCTCTGCAGAGTGGACTATCCGTAACTCCTATGACATAAAGGTGCTTGTTAAAGGTCCCGTGGCCAGTTGTAGCGGCCGTAACTTTGCGCAACTGTAGTTTCGTCAGTCGTAGGACCTTTTTCGTGAAGCGGCCATCAATCGAGGGGAGCGCCTCCTTGGCCTGCCGGATGGAGCATTTAAGCATTCAGAAAGTATCACTTAATGAAGTACAAATGAAGAAGACCACAGATGGCCAATTGAACTTCACGAATAAGCAGATAGCAACTATGACGACGCAAATGAGGAAATGGTTCTAATGACAATGATACCGCCAAACTCATCTGGCGATTAAGCCTTATGTAGACAAAGACTCTCCGAAATAAAACAATTTATCCTAGCCATCTTTGGGCTTATTAGCATTGTCATGAGACGTATTGTGGCTAGTGGTTTGTTTTTTCACTATTTTTTTTTTTTGTAATTAAAATTATAAGGTACTTATGGTACGGCGCGCACTGTTCCCGCGCGCCTCAAGGAGTTGTCAGCAACAGCAGGGGCCCAGCTGAGTCGAAGCCTACTGGGGCCAGGGTTATCTAAAAAGGAGCTCGAGCCCCGGAATGAAGGCTAGAAGGAACGAGGTGGGTTTTTTGTTTTTCAATAACTCCCGCTCCACCCAAGAGAGGTTGTCATTGGATGATTTTTGCCAACCAAAAAAAAAAGGTACTTATGGTAGTTTTTTTTTAGCCAAATGAAACTAAACCGTAATACAAATAATGTTTATCACACAGTAAAATATTAAATTTTAATTTGCAATTAAAAGTTTATCCAATACATGAGTTAACAACTTACTTGAATGCAGCAACAAAATTATAAAACTCTTACACAACATGTTGTCGTACTCCATTTTAATTCAACAAACATCCAACCCACATGACATGACGTAACAACCTGTAAAAACAAATTGCTAAAGAAAACAACAAGAGTTGCTTCATAATAATATGTTCGCTCACGGTTCGTTGAGAAAATGCTTTCGCATTCAGTTGGAGTAGCTACCCTGGCATTGTGGGGGTCAATGCACCCTGCACCCTGCCACCTAACTACCCGACAGAGAAAAACAAGTGAAGACGATATATGCATACATCTAGGTATATACTATCGTCGGTATTCAATGTACAGTCGAGTCACTTATTCCTTTGTTAGTTTTTCGAATTATTTTCTTTACCAAGTACCTACGAGTACTAACGTCTCCTAGCAGCTATGCCTGCATGTTGCCATACAATGATGAAATAGAATTCTATTGGTGGAAATTTTCGGGTTTAGTTATTACAAAGAAAAATATAAATCTTTCCTTTTTGTAACATTAAGTCTAGATTGGTATAGATATACACATATTACCTTTTAAAGCTACAGTACTGAACAGACTTGCAAAAAAATCTATATTTAATCACTTGAAAACAAAGATCAAAAGTCTATTTGATATCAGAATGGACTGGCCATTTTATAAAAAATAAAATCTGTTCTAAATTCAATTTACAGGTTGCCATTCGTTGATATTGACGTTATGACAACATTGAGTTAAGAGGAGCAAATAAAAATAGAGCTTAAGGTGACGAAACTATTTTAGCTGCGACTGTCTATATGACTCCATTTTTCGCCGTTGTGCAAGTTCTACTTTGTGGAGCTAGCAAGCTTTTACGTAATGTGACAGTTTTTAGGTTCATGTTCGCTGTCTAAGTGAGTCATACGTTTCAATGGTGGAATGACAATGAATATACAGCACTGTGTTTAGGAGTTTGTTTTGTTAGGAAAAATAATATAACAGTTTTGTTGGAGAATGTTCATCGCTGAACGCAGTGATTCAGCGGAGCTAGTTTTATTTCAATGTATTTCTAGTTGAATCAATTTACTCGTGTGCTTATTTTGAGCTTCTAATAAATCAGAATTTAAATTTAAGCCCTTTCGTTTACCAACTGTACCTTTTCTCCCAGGTAAACGAGGGCAACAAACTCTCGGCTCAAAATCTACAGCTACCCAGACCTAGAAAAAATGGGAATTCTTTATTCCCATCCACCGAAGGAGGGTCAAAGAACGCAGCGTTGTAACCTCTCTATCACACGAAAAAGTAGTAAAAGTAACAACTTTTCAAATTCCACTGTCAAGTCCCCGAAAAGCTAATCAAAATGACTATAAATTTCGTTAACTCACTTAGAAATTACTGAAATACTCAACCTTGTTTTACGACATGAATAATTTTCAGACGAATTAAACGTAATCTTTTAGTACTTGAAATTCTGTGTCTGGAAAATTTGGTGTGTGACATGATTTTTTCAGTGACAGACACCATCAAAGAAAACTGATTTTTTTAAATGTTTTACTCAATTTTACGGTCAAGTTTGAGTTGTTCAAAAAAATTGTAAGGGTTGAGCCAAGCTACATCTGGCTGCACCAAATGGCACTTTTCTATGCTTCTGTCCTTTTCTGTCACTTAGAACTGTTATTTACTAGAGTGAGAATGCGATCGCACGCAGCAGAATCGACGAGGCGGTCGGCCACACGCTCTGCCAGATGTTGCTTAATCCTAAGACTGAACAACTTATTTCATGATAGGATCAAATGGAAATAGTTAAAAAATCTCCAAATATATTTGAATAAGATGCCTAAAGATTTTTTTAAATCTTTCCCCTGTAGATATCCTATATAAGATCCGATTTATCCATATCATTCCGAAAAAAAAAAATATTTTTTATCCTTATCAATAAATTTACTTATTTCAGAATTATTCCTATACTTGTGCTATAAGACTTTGCTTTATGCCAAATTTTCAGAATTTTGGGTTAACGGTAAGTACCCCTTGAATTTTGATTCCCTTGAGAGCAGATATAAACAGCCGTATCTTTTTTATTCATTAACTTAGAAGTTTGATTTTTTTACAGCTTGAAGGGACTACAGACCTGAGTATATGGTTATAATTTCAACTCAATACCCCCATGCGTTCCGGAGGTAAAGGGTATTGACAGACAGACAGACAACAGTGGAGTTTCTTGCCGGTTCTTCTCCATAGGAAACGACCAATTTGGAACCGTGCACTAGCTTCTGACGTTTTATAAGTGCCCTTGTAGGCCTATATGAAATAAAATATTTTGACTTTTGACTTTGACTTTGAACAAAATGATCCTATTAGGATTTTACCTTTTTCCTTTTGAGGTAGAGAAGCCTAAAAACACAATACAGTACAACTAGCAATCACTACTAATCGCTTGACGACTGGTTGCTGGCTACGTAATGGAGTCATTAGGGGGCGTAGTGAAGCGTGACCATCTTACGTGATTAAGCATCGTTATGCGTAGATGTGACAATCGACCGAATAAAGTCTTGACTACTTTGTTGTGGTTTTCGAAGATTTATTGTCACGTTTCTCCGATCTTAATAGGAATGGGTGCTACATGGATGTTAACCATAACTTGGTTTTGCTAAGGGCTATGCTCGGAGTTTCCTTACGTGATCACATCAGAAATGAAGACATCCGCAGGAAAACCAAGGTTACCGACATAGCTCGAAGAATCGTCAAACTTAAGTGGGAATGGGCAGGGCACATTGCCTGTCCACAAGTCCGTGCTTGCGGTAAAGTAATATCGTACTGCGATTACAAACACCTGGAGCACCCTGGATAGCCACCACAAAGACTCAAACTCAAACTTCACCTGTTAAAAACGTGACTAAAAGTCAAGTCAAGACTCAAGTCCAAACTGGACTTAAGCCTATTACCAACACAAACATTTTCATAGAGATGAATACATTAATTTGCCCGAAAAACATCCCAACAATGTTGTTTAAGAATGTGTTAATGAAGACCCTTTTAGCTATTACCTCAAAACTCCAATATTAGTTCCCGAAAATATTTTCAAAGGGAACGTTTTATGTGGAAGTTGAGACTAGAATTTTAATTACCTCATTGATCTCTCTGGCTTGGAATAAAAGGGCTTGAAAAGAGCTCTATTCATTTATTTTTCTAATCGAAGATATAACTTTGTCTTTCGCTATAGCGGTTAATTCAATATTCTCTTGTTTCTCTTACACTTATCTCAATCTCAAATATTTAGCTCCCATACTTCTCTATTTGTCATCGTCATATTAGTCATACACTTTACAGATTTTTAGCCTTTTTTTACTTTTGTTCTTTAATTATTTTTTTATATACTGGCCTGTAGATTAGTATAGAATAGAATAAACTTTATTGTACACCAAACTTAGTTAACTTGACTGTAGAGTATATCTATCTATCTGTCTATCTAGTTATATGATCTTTTGCCTAGTTCATCTTATCGCCAAAGATTGACCCCTGTTCAAAATAATTCAGATTTATTTATTTCTTTAAGTTTTTTAGTTATCTATTTGTTAAAACTTTATGCACTAGTAATTAACACTATACAAAGACAGACTTAATGCCTGAGGCATTTCCAACTCGTCAACGTTATGGTGACCGTGACAGAGTCATCGTGACCCAGAAAAAGAAAGAAGAAGAAAACATGTTTATTCTACCTGAATACGCATAAAGGCAACAGAAGAGACCAAGGTGGGTCTTAGTCAGTAAAAGTCTGACACGCCCTTTCGCCACTTAGCGTCTCACATAAAAAAAAAGAATGTTTATTTTTGTTGAACCCCAAAAGAACAACGGTATATATATAGCTATAAAACATCACAGTAGGTACTAATTAGGTCGCCAAACACACACCCACACAGTTCTAAAGGTTAACATTTAATATGGCGTCTAAAAGCTTACATTCCCGTAAATGTGTAACTACCAAGTCAGCTGTTACCCTCGGCAGACATTCTTAGAAGCCGTTTGTTAGTAAATACTGGATGGTGACTGAGAATCGATTTGAGAGACAATTTCACGGTCATCTATCTACACTTGTTATATATGTATGGTTAATCTATAAAGTACGTATACATGTTTGTTGCAGCCAAGGAGTGAAATTCCCTGCCGAAGTCTGTGTTTCCAGACAGCTACAACTTAGGGGTCTTTAAGATGGTGAATGGTGGGTGGTGGTCAAACGAAAGCCTATCAATAATAAAAAATACATATAAAAAAAATCTCTGAAAGTACTAAAACTTTTTCTCCGATATAAATCTGCTTTATGCCTGAGTGACAAAAGCTATATTTTATATACGCGGGCGATGCTAGTATGTAATAACTTAGTCACTGATTTGCATCAGTACAAGAAATGTGATGTTGGCGTTTTTCGTCTACACTGTCACGTAAATTAAAAAAAAAAAGTAAAATATTACTATCCAATTAAAAGTCTTTCAATAATAGTATGAATTTAATCATTACTTTAAAATATAAGAGAATTAAGAAACTTAATCAAGCGTACATAGGATACACATTATTTTTCGAGAGAACAAGCGATTGTTGGGAAAAAAGAAGAAAATCCCATTTTTTTATTGCGACTGAGGGGAAATTCACCCGAGCAGCAGGCGAGGGTGTTATGGAGTCGAATGCAGAAAACAGTCAATTGCGTGCCTAAAGGGTTTTCGATTAAGTGTATTGAAAAATAATAAAAAAAGCTGCTGGTATTTAGTACTTGTACGTAGGTCTGCAAAAAAGGTAACAAACTCTCTAATTAAAAGCAATCCTTGAAGTTATTCTTACAAACTCACTTCCTTCCAAAAGTGAAGTTTTAATCAAATATTTTCTATAATTTATAGAAGGCAAAACTAGGTCGTTTCCATTAGGAGCGGCCAGAAATGAAAACTTTATTAAAACCTGTGATTTAAATAATCAGGGGCGGAAGTGACTTTGTTGAAAGTCTTTTGGGAATTGACCGTCAAAGGTCGTTTTAGTAATTCATCATAAGCAACTTTTTGTTTCCGCCAGCGAAGGGCTAATGGTGCGTCCACACGGTACAGACTTAGTATACAACATTAATTTTAGGTAGTATATGCGAAACCCGAATCACGTGTCTAGTATTTTTATGTAAAGGTACTTTGTACAAAATTACATAACCATGAAAAATCACAAAGTTATCAAGCTTGTTAATTTAACAAAAATACATAGTCATCGGACCATCCAGGCGACTGAGGGGTTGTTTTGCAATTACATCCAGCAAAAAGCTGGCGTCTCATACCCGTTATGACCTGCCGTGACCCGTGTGGTACTTAGTGTCGATGAGGTCTTGTAAACTATTTAAATATTTTTGGGAAAAAATATAACATGGTATAAAAGCTATTGGAATCCGTTCTGTTACTGATTCTGAACAAACTATATTCTGGTTTAAAACCAGAATAAAACTACATGTAGTCTTACGTAGATTTGTAAAGAATTTTATCTGTGCAACGAAGCAATGCGGAAAACGCGCGGAAAGCGTCTTTTTTCGCGTACCTAAATAAACCGTTTTTTTTTTCTTACTTTAAAAATGTCAATGATTCGTTTAAATTGCACTTGCCATTGTAATTTCCGCACCACCCCAAGGTCAACAGGTAGAAAATGCCTAATGCGTTAAATCCACAAATCTGTTTATTGTCTCTACTTAAGTTACCTACCTTGTTTAAATTTTTTGTATATTTTTTGTTACGAGTTATTTCAAAACATTACATTAAAAATACGAGTACGTCATAGAGACACTTATCTTTTTACGATCTAATTTCAAAAATATCCTACATGTTGCTGAAACACTGCCAAGTGATATACCTACTATAATATGAAGCATTGTGGACTTTAATTTTAGGCAAAAATAAATAGGACTAAAAATGCAAGAATTAATAAAAGAATCTTGGCATAATCATAAAAAAGATATAGCCATTACATTTACGTATAACGTCTCGCTGTGCTGCATTTTTTCGCACGGGGTGACGTCACACGTAACTTTATATCTTTGTTATTCTTTGTTTAATCGAAAAAAGAAAAAATACATGTGCGTGTTTTTTATAATCTAAAATAAGGACTTAATAAAATGTAGTTATTTTGACCCTGAAAACTACCCTATTATATGCGATTTTGGGACAAGACGGTTCTCGAACAATGTTTTCCTTTACCATTTTAAAAGTAGTGGTGATATCAGCCTAGGTTTGAACCCACGAGACGTACAAATCATAAGTCAGATATGTTGCTGCACCACCACTGCTGAATCTTCGGCGGCGGAGACCTCTCGCGCCGGGCCTTGGTTCAGGCCATGGTCCGGAGCAAGGAGGAGTGGCAGGCGGTCGCCTTCTTCTGCGAAGCAGTAATGCTAGCAAAGGAGGAGGCCGACCGCATCAGGCAACGGCGCCCTCGCCGCCGCCGCCGTGATTCCAATCCCGATTTCCAGCCACCGTAGACGCGGGCTCGCGGACGGCGAGCCATGGGTAGCTCGCAGTCTGATCGTCTGGTAACTGTCCGGACCGAGCCAAGACGTCGACGGCGCACACTGTTCCCGCGCGCCTCAAGGAGTTATCAGCGACAGGAGGGGCCCAGCTGGGTCGAAGCCTACCGGGGCCAGGGTTATCTGAAAGAAAACTCGAGCGGTATGAAGGCTAGAAGGAACGAGGTGGGATTTTTAGTCAGTAAGAGTCTGACACTATCTCCCGCTCCACCAAAGAGCATAAGATGATAAGGTTTTGTCATAAGACGATTTTCCCCATCGAAAGAAAAAAAAACCACTACTGAATCTAATACTGACTTTAATCAAAACAGTCCCAATATAATATTATAGTTACTCATAAAGTCATGATATAACAAATTATTATTTTGATTAGTTCTAAATGCCCAGCAATAATAAATTAGGTTAGGTGCAATATGTTAATAATTTAGCAAATACTGATGGATTGCTAGCGGTCGCATGACATAATTACATTAAAATAATAAACCACAATAATAATTCAGTAGGTATATTCACGTAATAATTGGTATTAGGTATTTGGGTTCATTGAACTCTGCACTGGATACTAATTTGAAACTGCTACTAATATGAATGGATAGTCTATATGTTCAGATATTAGTATGTTCGTTAATATATCACGATTAAACGGATCAAATAAACCATAAACAAGAACATATGATACCTAGCTACTTACTTTCCTGACGCATTAGCGCTGCGAAAAAAAAAAAACAAAAAGAATAACCGGTCAAGTGCGAGTCGGACTCACGCACGAAGAGTCACATCTTTAAGACACGACGAGACCAAAGTAGCCCTAAATAATAAAAATAAATAATTAAATACAAAAATATCTAAAGTGTATAAAAAAGTATCACATTGATTACAAACTGCTCAAATTGATTACACCTGAAAAAGAAAAATAGATTCTTTGACCTTATTACAAGATATCTATGGGATACGACGGAAATCCCTTCTAATGAAAATCTCGGTATCTCTTCTGGGATTACGCGGAAAGTCATCAAGCCATGAAAATTGCAATTTTCACTGTATCTTATAGAATTTTTGCTTTATTTCTATTTAACAAAAACTAGCTTTTGCCAGTGGCTTAGCCCGTGTACATAAAAAATAGCCTATGTCACTCAGGAATAAAGCAGCCCTTTAACCGTGAAAAAATTTAAGCATTCGGACCAGTACTTCCAGAGATTACCTCCTACAAACAAAAAAACATAAAAACATTTTTTATTATATTAGTGTAGAGAATTTATGTTCACACAAAAACAAAAGAACAGAAGAAAGAAACAGAAGAATAGTACAAAATTGATACTTATTTCTAAAGAAATCTCTTCCAGCATACCTGCGAAAGGAAAATGGGAGAAAACAGAGATTTAGACACTGTGTATAAAAGTAAAGGAAAAATGAGTACACACAAAAACATAGCCAACAATAAAATAATATACCTATAACATGCTTGCTTCAATACTCGCAATATAGCGAGTTGACCTTGCCGCCAATTCTTTTGTTCTGACCACATGACTGAGCGTTGAGATGACGTCATTCCCGTACGTTTGAAGCTTTAGCACTAGCGTTAACTATTGCAGATTAGCAACTTGGCTAGGGGTACTGGTGAGGGTCGCAGGAATCCGATGGATGCGAGACGTACAGGACCGGTCGTTGTGGTGACACTTGGGAGAAGCCTGTCCTTCGAGCGGTCCACGCAATGATTTGTTTTATTTGATTTGTGGTATTTTTTATTTTAATGGTAATGTGTATGTATTTACTATTTATTTTAAAATTATATATTAGTTTTTTTCCTCAATGTGCATGAATATGTTATTAGGTGATTGTTGTAATAAATGTCAGTTTAGTTTGTAAGTTTCTATTATACAACGCTTTGGACATCCTCTGTAATGTTGTACAAGTGCTTGAATATCATCATCATTTCAGCCGGCAGGCGTCTACTGTTAGACATAGGCCTCCCCCAAGTGTCGCCACAATGATCGGCGACTGCGTACTGGAAGGCGCAGCGTCGGAAGGCCTCCTACAAGGTGGACCGATGACCTGGTGAAGATTGCAGAAATCTGATGGATGCGGGACGCTTAAATTTTTTTTTTTTTTAAGATACACCCTCACCAATTTTCTTCCTTTGTCCTATGTTAAGATACGGTAACTATATTTATAATCCTTCTGTCACCCACTAGCCCAAGCAATTACAACCCACCAAAAACTGTCCGACATTGACATTATCCCGCCATCCTACATACTACCTTTTGTCACAAAACACATATTACGGACGGTAGTAGCTTCTACAGTTAGAAAGTGCACAAAAACTGTCCCACTTTGTTTCCCTCGCACCCTCATTTAGCCACCATTACCGTAATACATTGTTCATTGAATTTCTGAGTATATTTTTTGCCACCTAGAAGTAGATTTTGCTTGGACGGTACCTACTCGTGACATTTTAAGGCCAGGTTGTTTTTTTTTAATATGATCAATGAAGATGTAATTAGGGCCTAAAATCGGACTTTTGTTTTATTTGTATTTGACCTCTTTGACTCTGTACTGGGGGCTAATTGTTCCGAACCTGTAATTTTTTCGATACCGGGTAAAATGGGGTGAATAGAAACTCAAGGGTGAATAGAAACAAACTTCAAAGAGTATTTTCTCTAAATTTTAATGTGTTTTGCAGCATTTAACTATATCAATTTATTTATTAATGGATTGTTATTCTAAAAAGTCGATACTTTGTTATAGGCCGATAATAAAATATCAAAGTGAATGACCAAACCGAAGTTTTTTCACCGATAGAAATCTACTGTATTGACATAGGTTATATTTTATAAAAGCGGGCAAAGCTGCCGGAAAAAACTAGTGACACATAATGTAAATTACATAACATCACACTATGACCCACGGAAGTAGAACACAGGTTACTGTTACAGAAGCAGGACAAACCACGGGAGAAAGCTAATCTTCGATAAAATCAGTGTGTTTTCAAAAAGAGCCTATTTAATGCTTTTGTTTTCCCTTTGATAGGCTTAGTAAAACAATTTGATGGCTTCAATAACAACTTAATCGCCAATTAACAGAACTGTCGATGAATAGAGTAGAAAATACTTTTACGGATCCTCCTCACCTCAATCTGAGACACTTTATTACTGATTCTCCTCAATGTCGAACCGAGATCGTGAAACCGCTTAAAGACCGGTTCACTAAAAGTTACTAAACGCACTTTGTAGTGAATAGTGTGGCTGTAACCCCTTCCTTAGCTTCTTTTTACGACCAAGGAAGGTAAAACGGCTGATAAATTCTATGCTTTACTACACACCAAAGTACCAGCGGCTGATACCTTCAATACTTACTCTTTGTGAGTACAATTACTTGTATAATTTTATATATCTATGTATCTCTGTGTATCTCTATGTGTAAGTTTTAATGTAAAATTTAATATTTAGTTATTTTGCCAGCAGTACACTACAGATCACTCCCCTTATATTTTAAAATCTTACAGTTCATCCTAAGGTTTTTATTGTGGTCCATGATAAGAATGTTTTAAAATTAAATGATAAATGATCTTTATTTTGTAAATAGGTTTTCAAAAAACACGTCAGTTTTGTTTTCAGTCAGTTTTAAAGAGATGAGGCCGGTGTTTCCTAGCTGACTACCCTGAGAAGAAACACCGAAACAAACTCAGGGGTCAAAGTCACTTTTAAAGTCCATACAGTAAAGAACATGTAATGGTCAAATCATCAATTGTTTCATAACACAATTTTGATGATTTTCCCTCTAATTTTGACTAACCACCTCAACTTTTTATGAGTTTTGACTGACAATCTAAATTTTAAATCAGGCAAAATCACTTTTGGCTGTTTATTGGCAGTTAAAAGTATTTTTAATTCAAAACTACTTTTGCCTAATTTTTGCAGTCAAAACTGGTTTTGACTGGTTATGAGTTTTGACTGTAACATATATATGTTATTCTATTCTACGTTTCTGATTGTTTTAATGTTTTTCATTTTGTTATACAATAACAATTCACCATTTTTTGCATTGTCTGGCTCCTATTCTACGCAATTGCGTAGATTTTTCTGGGATATGAATAAAATATTCTACGGCACTCTGCAATTAAGGTGGTGCATCACGACACACATTTTCACTGTTTTTCATACAACCGCTCATAACTGATTATGACGTTATTACATATTTTTTATTAGATATTTTGGAAACACAGTATCTTGTGGATCTGTGTAAAACTAACCCAGTAAAAACCTCTGAAAATGTCCTATTTTGTATGAACTTTGACATTTCATAATTTGCCTAAAAATTAAAAAGTCAAAAAAGTAATCCTCTAGAGACCTTGCAAATTTTATTAAGATTCTTAATGACGACAACTTTTTCCAAGAACTTTTAAGTGTTTAAAAAAAACAGCTATTTCCTGGAGCAAGTTTTGTGAAATTGTCGAGTAAATCTCGGAATTACCGAATACTAACAGAGTTTCCAGGCGTTATCTCTCTTTTTTGCGTTGCCTTTTCGACAAACATCGCGTTGGATTGCATTAAATTAAATAACAAGCTTTTAAACCATTTTCGATGTTTAGGATAAGCGAGTGGAGAAGGACCCTCTTAATAACATTGTTTGCAAAAAGAGTTAATAAATTAAAAACACCGATACCTGTCACTACAATATTGTGACAAGTTGACAGAATGTCGATAAATAAATCAGTGTAGTATTCACTAGCAGCCTTCCGCGGCTCTGCCTCTGTAAAATTAGTAGTTTTCATCATTAAGAAATTTAACCTTACTTTATAAAATATATATATTTCGATTTTTTCACTGTTTTTAAAGTTTTTCTTTATGTTTGTAAGAAGTTTCCTCCTCGTACAAACATACATAAATTATCCAACCAAACGTCCAGCAGAGCTACTTCACTTCCCAAAGGATAAGTTTAAATGCCACTACCGATTAAAGCTGCTCTCCCACGTCCGATAATCGGTAACCAATTTTTTGTAGGAGTAAAATAGAACACACTTAGCAATAGTGCAACTCACACGTCCTTCAAAAAGTCGGTCAGAAATACAGAAAAATGTCACAAATATATAAAATCGGCCCGATTATCTGTCCTACAAAAAGTCGGACGTGGGCGAGCAGCGTAAATACCCTTATATCGGATTTAAAATAACCAAAATAGCATTTAAAAAACCTAAACTATAATCCAGTTGATGATAGCCTATATAAAAAAAATGAACTGTTCAGAACGATATAAAAGGTAGTGAGGTATAAGTAAACACATTGAAGTGAACGAATGAGGTGGAAACAGCAAACGAGGCACTTTTAGGCATCAATGAGGTCACTTAGGCACAATCAGGTACGCACCTAACATTTGGGAAAGGTAAAAATGTTGCTGATGTCGGTAGGTATATGGTGTTATGCTGTTGCTATAGAATTGAAGTACTTACACTAAAATTGCTATTGGTTTATTTTATTTTTTTCTGGGAAATCATCTAATGATATCTCTTGCCCTTGAGCGGAGCGATTTTTACTGGCTAAAACCCACTCCTGTTCCTACTTTACCTTCGTTCCTGGACCCGGAGGTTCACTTTCGCACAACCCATGGCTCCAACAGGCTTCGACACTGCTGTACCCCGCTAGATATCAGCAAAACGTATGGTTTGCAGATATCTCCTTGAAACGCGCATAGTGTTACGCGCCGTCGATGACTTGGGCTCGGTTCGGACGATTACCGGACGATTACCGGACGGTCCTATTTCGGTTTTTCGGATTTCTACAATGTAGGTACCAATTTATTTTTCCCATTTAAAAGATTCATATTTTCGTCCTTTTGTCATCCTACACATGCTGTTTTTTTTTTTTTATTATTATGGATAGGCATCCGTTTGACCACCATCTCACCTGATGGTAAGCGATAATATATATATATGTATCTTAAGTACCTAGTCTTTAAAAATTCCTGTATTGTCTGTAAAGTCTATAAAAAGATGTCAGCAAACCGTAGTGACCCAATAGGGCCATGAGGAGAAATATGAAAGGAATACTACGTGGTCCTAGAACGCAAAATGCAACTGAAGAAACGTAGCTGCGATTTTAGTCAGTAAAACTCTGACACGCCCTCTCTTAAAAAAACGCACTTTATGTTTGGAAGGACCATAAAACTAAGGGTGATTCAGTTGTAGGGACTTAACTGACGCATAAACTAATAGCCTAAGGACCGATATTTTAATAACCAGATATTTGTTAACTCATGAATAAAAATGGCAGGTTGACAGTTTTTGTGTAGAAAATATGTCAAACCGCCATATTTATTCTCAAAATAAGGGCGCCTTCATATTAGCCGCAAAGAGCCGCGCGACAGCAGCGCGGTGTAGCTCAGCAGTCGCGCGTTTTTTATTTATATGGAATAATAGCAGCGCTGCCATCACGCGCCTTTTTGACAGTAATTTGACTATTGAAAAATGAGGTCTAAATTAGCTTATACTGACATAATATATCCCAATCACATTATAAAATTCTCTATTTTAGGTACAAGTACTACTATTTTACAACCTTTATATATGAATATGTTTTAAAGTCCGCTAAACCACACGCTAACCACTACCATTTATAACGGGACCAAAATTCTTATCTCGAATTCAAAATTAGAGTTCGTTCTATTTTCAAACGCTTACCTACATCGCTGGCGCTTAATATAATCGTGTTGCCAACCTTAAAAATGCCATTCCCTCGAGTTATAAGATAAGATGGCCATAAAATTCGTATCGATTTCTCAACGCGTTGAATAAGTCTAGGTGTCGTAAACTTGAAGGAACTCTGACTGTAGCATACGTGGACTGTAAACTGGTGGAAGGAATTTAGTACCTAACGATTTATGATATAATGAATAGGTATGGCTAAATTGGTATTACTAATCATAAGCTATCTTTCTAAAACATGGTACCTATTCCCGTGACTCTTAAACCAGAGTTCTGGTAGGAATTCCAGCGTAATCAAAAGATGAGTGGAGCAGTGGTGGCCGAGCCCGACTTACGATCGCGGGTTCAAACCCAGCAAGGCGCCACTTACTTTGTATAATTAATTTCACCACCACTGCTCTCATAATGGTGAAGGAAAACATAGTGAGGAAACCGGCATGTCCTAGAAGCAAAAATTCGAATAACACATGTGACATTCACCAACCCGCACTGGGCCCGTGAGCTAGATTACGGCCCATTCCCCTTGCCTAGAGCGGAGGCCAGAGTCCCAGCAGTGGGTACAAAAAGGCTTTCCCATGAATAGTTCACTAACATTAGTCACTGGGTAACCAAAACATAAGTAGAAACCTAATTCCGTTACACTGTTTTAACGTAGGAGTGTCCGACACTGTCCTCAAACCTATTTATGCCGCCATCAATAAATACGATGCAATTAACCTAGTCCCGTTGTACTGATAAGTAGAACAGAAGAGCCTTCCGGCTTTACAGAACAGTATCTTAACGACATCCAACCTAACAAATGTTAGCTATAAAGAGATCTAGAAGACCGCTGATAGGCAAGAAAAAATTAAATTAATTAAAAGAATAAGAGCAGTGGTAGCCGAGTGGTAATGGTGACTTACGAGTTGTAGGTCGCGGGTTCAAACCCAGCCAGGCGTATTACTTACTATGTGTAATTTATTTCATCACTACTGCTCTCAAAACGGTAAAGGTAAACATCGTGAGGAAACCGGCATGTCCTAGAACTATAAAATTCGGAGACATGTGACATCCACCAACCCGCACTGGGCCCGCGTGGTGGATTAAGGCCCATTCCCTCTCCTAGAGAAGAGGCCTGAGTCCCAACAGTGGGAACATTATAAGGCCGAGTATAGTAAAAAAAAAAACAAAACATAAATTAGGTTTGCCAGTGACAAAAATGTCGTTGAAGCTACGAGCGGGACACGTTCGGAAACCGAGCTGCGAAATGAAAATAATTACACGTCAAATGAGTTGAATGACGCCTATTTAAAATGGCGGATGCGCGGGGGGGACAGCTCACGATTTATTTCCATGTCACGCCACGGGAGGCAGAACACTCTCCGCTCCTTTTTAAATTCACTGAAATTATATATCAAGTGTAGCATAAATAAATTTGATAAAGTAGGCTCGGGAAATTTCACGTACGGCCTTTTTTTTTCTTTTGAATAAAAATGACCGTTTTCGTTCGCCTGACGTCACAGATGGTAGTCCTTCATAGGTTTAGTCATGTCCGTAGTTTTCTGTTTGATGTATTTTCATAAAGTCTAGACAAAAATATTGGTTATTATTGGGCAGTAAAAGGGCGCTGGGCCAATAAGGGGAGTGCCCTGAGTCGTCAATCGTATGTTTTGGCACGACACACTGTAGGTCGTCTGAACTTTTTACAACACAATGTAAAATTACAAACTTATAGTAGCATGCAAGTATGAAACGTCAGAGGAAGTCGTTACAAAGCTATATGGACCATCGAAACACTCTCTCGTATATATTTATTAGCACTTTGCAAGCATGTTAAAGGAAACACATTTCATTTTTAACGACGCGACAATACTTACTCGACATAAAAAACGGTTTGTAATTTTTTTCTAGCATAAAGAAAGAAAAAATGTTTATGTCATGTATGTCAACATGTTAAAATTAAAAATACATATAAAAAAATATAAAAAACCACTGGAGCAATACTAAAAAATAATAAATAACGCAACGCGTAGTATATTCAGTTACCCCTGTGATGCCTCGGACACACTCGCGGAACATTTTTTTATTTTATTTTATTTATGTATGGGTCAATAAACAATATAAAATAATATAAACGAATAGTTTACAATATTGTAGCCCAATATCCATATACAAGTTTACCGGCAGTAAATGCCGATTTTGCAATCGGCTAATAAAATAAAATACAAAATGAAAAATTGGTAAAAGAAAAAAAAATTAAAATAAACACAAAACGGTACTAAATTCTCATTTCAGCCCTCTATTAAAGAAACCTATGTGAAATCTATCATAATACACTGATAAAGTGAAAATATTTTTAAGTATTTGTTTTTTTTTTGTAATGAATTAGTTCAAAAATTACGGAACCGAATTCAAATAATCTTTTACTCGTAGAATGCTACTTTATCACTGAGAAGAATAGATAGATTAAGATATAGGCTATATATATTTTCTACATACGCGTGGTTGAAAAATATAGGGCCGGGAAACATAGTATTAACTATATTCCGTGTCTTAACAAATTTTTAATAAAAATATTTTTTTCATAGCAAGCTTTTATAGCAATGTTTATAGCTATCTAATTAATAATACTCGTCAAGACGAATCATATGAGCCCAAACTCGATGGGATTGTGTCGTTTAACTATTAAGCTTCTATAGCCACCTTCCGGTTCCATCATCACATCAGCTCCATGTCATAATAATTTTGCATTGTTTGATTTACACATGCATGCAAAATTTCAGCTCAATCGGTAACCGGAAAGTGGGTCAAATTTAATTGGCAAGATTTGATTACAGACAAACATCGGGACAGGTGAAACTAAACAAAAGCTTGTAAAAACAATGGCTAATCCTTTCCATTATCACTTTCCATAAGATTACAAGTTTCATTCACATTAACCCAAAGAAAAACCGAGAGGTTTTTATCAAAATCTACCTCTTGTTAGATATCATAAACCATAAAGTGAGGAACAGAACCCATAACTTCCCTTGGCCTGTAATAGGGTAGAATATAATCACGCCGTAAGTAAAGTATGACGATAAAAATCTAGTCATAAAATGTGTCAAATGAGTCGACGACCATCATCAATAAAACTTGGGTTTAAGTGGAAATTACACCCTCAAGGTCATTGACTTGCCCAAAATGTACACTTGGGGAAAAGGTGTAAAATAAATCCTTAAAGTTAAAGAGCATTCACATTACTTTGAGATGTGCGTTATTTATTTATGTACCATAGTAGTCATTTCTGCATGATCACCTAAAAAAAATTTCGCATGAATCCTGCGGCGCCAAATCAAACCTTTGAAGATTTTGTTTCGAGTGCAAGCTAAAATGAACTTAATGGTGGCCAGACATAAGTGTTTTTGATGGTAGGAAGATAGATAGATAGATAGATAAATTCTTTATTGTACACCAAAAATAAAAAAATTACATAAGAAACTTAAAATTAATAAGGTGTCACAATGGGCGGTCTTATCGCTAAAAGCGATTTTTTACAGACAACCTTTGGATGGATTTGACCGAGGAGGAGAAAAAGATACGCAGGTAGTTCGTGGTGTACTATTTACATATACACAATACATAAAGGAAGGTAGAAGAAAAACAGAAGAGTACAAAGGTTCTTCTTATTTCTAAGAAAATTTCTTCTAGCAGACCTGCGATAGAAGAGTTGGATGAGAGATGTAGATGTAGAGATGCAGTGCGTGTAAATAATTTAGAAAAAATAATAATAATTAAATCTACACTATCTAGGTACCTACATTACATTACACTAATATTATAAAGAGGTAAAGATTGTTGTTTCTTGTGTCTATATTTTTTTTGTTTGTAAGAAGTAATCTCTGAAAGTACTGGTCCGATTGAGCAGTTTTTCACCGATTAAAAGCTGCTTTATTCCTGAGTAACATAGGCTATATTTTATGTATGAGGGCGAAGCTGCGAGCTAGAGCTAATAATATCTAAGATATAATATCTAAATCAATAAAAGTAAGTAAGTAAGTAATTATTTATTGCACAAAAAATTATAAGCCCATAGGTAACATCAGGGTTGAAACACCAAAATGAGAGTGACTATTTTACATAAATAAGATCACTGTCCTAAAATTAAATAAATTTACACATACATAGATACGATACATAAATAACTTATTTAATTAACTATATACTGATATATTATAGTTCATTGAATTATTAAGTATATTGTTTAGCCTAAATCTGGTGACACTATCAATATAAACCAGTAACACCAATTTAAAACAGTTTCACAGTACCGTCACGTCTGGTTTCAAAATTACCTAATTAACTAGTCCTAAGTATCTAAAATCCAGCTTTTATAGCAACAAATATAACGACAATAACCTCTGGGCATTAAGCACCCCATTTTAGGGCCACCCTGCGTCCAAATTCGGACAGCGATAAGCTCCATTGATTGATTGATTAAGTCAACTTTTGCATACCGAGGCTCATAATTACCCCACGACCCCATTTGACCTTAGGAGGTTCGTAAGTTACTCATAAATAACTTAAACTTCTTAAATTAATTATAGTCAAACTATCTTAGGCGGTTATCACACTGCCACGCACCCCGCAGCGTAGTGCATGAATGCGTGTTCTAATGTTGCTTGTAAGTATCTCGGTTTGTATAAAAAACACGCACAGTCCGACACACTAAAAATGCATCCACGCGCGTTCATGCAGATCACGCACCTATATGCGGAGAAACATGCACTCACGCGCGTGGGTGCGTTAAAACCTCGCACTATGATGCAGATCTGCACTCCCGCGAGTACGTGCGTGGGTGCGCTTTCATGCGCTACGCTGCGTGGTGCGTGGCAGCGTGATAATCGCCTTATGCTAATGCCAGCAGTTTCGCCCACGTAAAAGTACAAAATTATCACAAGGGAACTTATTCTCGGGTTTAGAATCTATGTTTTATTTCAAAACACGGTCTATCCGTGTGACAAATTTCACCTGAAGCCGTTCAGCTGTCTGAGCGTGAAGGAGTAACAAACACACACACACAAACTCACAAACTTTCGCCTTTATAATATTCGAGATATTCAACTTAAAATCGAACAAAGAGGATTAAAAAAAGAGACTAAGTACATAAAAGATTACTCTTTCCATTTTGATAAGATTTCTATTATGTTATTATTGATTTGAAAACATCCCATTATGATGATGTACAAAAGTGAAAAATGAAAGATGAAATCCCAATGGTTTTTACCTTCATAATTTTTCACATCAATATAATTTAGGAATCTATTGGAGCACGAAAAACGCCTTTGATAAAAATATCATTACACTTTTTGGTGGAAGTCTTCGCTCTCTTTAATGCAATATCACACCATCTAGTTTAACATTGCAATCTTGAGCACGAAGTTTAGAAAAATGAACGAGCACCAACGGATAGGAAAACGTCAGAATGAAATATACGAACACCTATCACAGGATATATTAAAACGTGAGCAATGTCGTGAGATTTTCTAGCTATAAAAATTTCATGGCTAGATCAGCAAAAAAGCACGGTAGCCAGGAATATATCATGCGACTATACCTGACTACCACCAATTTATAACGCGGGAAAACTCCCACGGCTCTTGTCAACGAGTGATTCATGACTGCAGAAAACTGCGACATTTAAAAAGCAGGCCATTGAAAACAGTGTGGACGCATTCTTTCAGCTCATAGTGTATATAGGTTAATGCATACTCCTATTTGCAGTAATAAACAAGCGTTGAACGTAAGTATACAGAGAAACCGCAGGTAAACATTATAGCGAAAACTGCGAACGCGTAATGAGGTTCTGTAAGTTTCTGATAGTAGCTAATGGCTTGGTTTGATACTATGGGGAGATATGATGATGAATTTTGTTGTTACAATACATCCGCACATAATTAGGTTAGTCATCGACGCTATCATAATTAAAAAAGGCTACGATGACCCAAATAAAACATCCGTCTCTACGGAAATTATATTTACCAGCGTGAAACATCGAATATAGGTTACTGGCGCCTAATTAGCGAAAACGTACGAGTATACAGTACGAACCCATCAGATCATCCGATTCATTAATATCAAACAACCGACCGCAAGTAAAAGACACGATCGAACGCAACGCAATAAAATTAGGCTTTATCCCGAACGGACGCAGTGAAAGCGACAACACCGGGGGGAGACGGGAGACGAAGGGGGAGGAGGGGGGGTCGCCGGCCGACCTACTTTCCCGTAGGTCCCTCACCCACAACCCTACCGCACTTCAACAGCGCGCCGGCATCGCAGCTCTCCTATCGCCGCGTTTATACCACCTACCGACAGCTCCAAGGGAATTCGTACTTCAATGTAAAGCTGACAAAGTGAGAAGAAAAGCGAGTCGCGAACGGCGAGGACGATCGATCGCGGACGAGTGCCGATAACCATTCGTTTCGGAGGAACGGGATCACAATTAGCGGTGACGTAACGCGGTTACCGGCTGAGTGATTGATGCCCGGGCCTGAGAAGCGATGGAAAAACACGACGCGTATGAAATTAATCCCATTGAAGATTATATTTCAGGCTGCGTATAGTTCCACTAGGTACAGTGAACTTGAGTGAAGTCCCACAGGTCTCGTAAAACACGGCGTTTCGGACGGTATCAACCTGCGTATTAATAACACCATACTGCTATCACAGATCCGCCTGGAAAACTCAGTGATAATGGAAATATTCGCCTCGGGTCGTTAGTTGTAGCCATCTGCGGAAAGGTTTATAGCGATGGACATTTTTGGGTTAATGTATGTAACGATATGGCATTTCGAGAGCCCAGATACAGGTATAAAGAAACGATTTTCAGAACCGGAATGTGTATCCCAATTTCACGAAACTTTGCGAGTATTTTCAGTATTTGTTACCTAGTCATGAAATGGAACGGAATTCAAAAATATTGTAACGTTTATTTTATTTCTTAGGTTCCGCAGGGCAAATTAATTAACACAAAGATAATGATGATATAAATTTAGCAACGATTAAAATTAATATTATCTACGAAAGAACTTCAGTTTATTTGCGGAATTCTTGTTTAACTTGGGAACTAAATTATCTTGCAAAAATATCCATAATTTTAACTTATTTGCCTCAATGAATCCGAAATAAAATAAATATCACTCCATTAGGTGTTCAACGGCTCTCTGCTGAAGTTCCACAAGTTTCAGTGCTACATCGTCGGAATGCTGATAATGTAACATCTAACTTTTGTACTCTGTTTGAGACCTTGTTTACCTTGAAATATTTAGAATATTTACAAAAAGCATCTTTCTTGTCTAGAACCCCTCATTTAGATAAAATCGGACTGTTGTATAGGTATATTCTAAGGCCATGGAAAACTCTGATACCGTAAGGCAGGATTTTGTAATTTAGTTCCTATGCGGCAACATAGATGTCGCTACAGACGTTAGCCAAGTTACAACGGTTTCGCTTGCGTCGAACGCTTCGACGCTAGCTTTCGTCGAATTCTTTTGATGTTAGACCCACGTGACTGAGCGTTGAGATGACGTCATTCCCGTACATTTGAAGCCTCAACCGCTACTACCGCGCGCTACTAGCGTTAACTATTGCAGATTAGCAACTTGGCTAGGGGTGTCCTATTTCTAAAGTAAACGTCAGAAAGGTACCAACTGATGCAGCTATCTGTACATCAGCTTCTTTCAAACGTTTGGAGACTATTTGCCTCACTACCGTTTGCCAGAGGCTTCGCTCGAATGAGAGTACGTTTCTCCAGACAAACTTTAGACCCCTTTCATCACTTTAAGGGGAGAATTTTGGAAAATCCACTCTTAGTGGTCGCTTACGACTTAAAAGGAAACCTTGTACAAAATTTCACGCTCCTACCCCCAATAGTTTCGGCTATGCGTTGATCTTTCAATCACATAGTTGCTTATATATTATATAGGTACATAGATAGATATAAGTTGTGACGGAGTACCTTCCAATACGTAAACTAAACTAGCACGCTAATACCACTCATATCTAAATTACATAATTACAGTTTCTAGCTCAACTGTACCTAACTCACTGAAATAAAACGGAACTGAACAAAGTTAACATAAAGAGCAAAGTAAAGTGAACTTTCCGCGTTCAACATTAAGTGCGTTATCACACGTCCCTCACAGATTGAAGATGTATACCTAACTCGCAAGAAGCCGTTTAGTTTGTACTCGATCGCACTCTGTACGTGATCGAAACTTGTGCGGCGCGGTATACAACAGAAAGTAAGCACAGATGTGTATAATCCCTGTATTTTATTTCATCGCACTGTGTAAACTTCATAGCTAGGAAACGAGCGAAATCAGAAAACTTTGGGAAAAAGAAAACGGGTTTGTCGCTTAGTTACGCTGGGCTTCTCGCTTATAGATGGAAAGTTTCACGCTATTTTGAGCCTTTTGGTACTAGCTACGAATTTCGTTTTCGAGAAAATAGTTTTTTGTATTTAAAATATTAGGTCACATTCTATAGTTTAGCTCAGTATGGAAGCTAACAGTTTGGTATTCGAGAATTTTACGAAGAGCTTTTCTGATATGCAGCTAACAAGTACTTGCAGGTTTGTATAATATTGGATGTGAAATTCACACAAACTTTATTTTGAGGCGGCGTTTTTTTGAGGCCCGTGTGCCCACAGTTATTGTGAATAGAAGTTGCGTCAGTTAGTTACAGTTAGTTACAAATATCATAGGTATTCAATCAAGTCAGAACTGAAAATAAACCTCACTGTAAAATTACACAAGCAAAACATTGATGAACAAAGTTAATTACAGCTAAAGCTCAGCTCGCATAAGAATTAATTTGTAACTTGATTACGTATTAAAATAACAGGATAATCAACATACAAGTGGCGCCGTAGTGTGCCATTGGCAAAGGTTACGCATTCAGGGTTGCCACTAAAGATGGATCAACTAGGCGATAAAGCTGACTTATGACGGGATTCTTTGAGAACTTCTCAAAGCTCTTAAGGCCAAATTTTGAAAGATTTTCAAGATAAAATACATCATCATCATCCTTTCAACCCATAGACATCCACTGCTGGACATAGGCCTCCCCAAGTATTGCCACAGTGAACGGTCCTGTGCGACCATCGGATTTCCGCAACCTTTACCACGTCATCAGTCCACCTTGTCATCTGTTCTGCGAGCAATGTGCTCTGTCTATTGCCACTTAAGTTTGGCGATTCTTTGTGTTATGTCGGCAACTTTGGTACAGTAAAAAAAAAGTATAGTTTTTGAAATACTCAACATCAAATGCTTAAATTAGTAATTGGTAGTTGGCTTTAATCTACTTTATAGTCGAGTCTAGTCAGCGATTTGTAGATAAAAGGTATTGACTAACTGCAATTAATGAGCTATTACTGAAATACAGGAAACAAATATAATTTTTTCTGCCGAATCGCGACCTCAGTAGCCAATCTCAACAGAGGCTAGCCAAGTACGCAGAAAATATTATAGCGCACAAATGTGTGCAAACACTGGTGCTCTCTCTGTTCCTCAGTCCCAGTTAGTCTCATAACACCCGACATAATGTCCGGTGGGGTACAATACGACCAGGAAGAGGTCAGGCGAAAACCAATGGCTCTAAATGCTCTCGAGGCACGGTGGTTTAACACCACGAACAGTCTAACGCCAGACTGCTATAGAGTAAAAACCTAACAGTATTTTTTTTTTTTCAATGCAAAATTCGAATCCAGGAACAGTTACTCTTTTGACTACAAAACCATCGAAGCAGTTAAATAATTAAATTGCCAGTATTTACAAGAACTCAGAAACATTTTCAGTATTCATGAAAATTTTACGAATATAAAAACAGGAATATTATTAGTAATAAACCGATTCGTTGGAAAAGCCGACTCGCTGACCTCATATTTCGTGCCTAATTGGTTAATTAGCAAGTCATTTGAGCTCCAGCTAATCGGCTATGTCAGTCCACAATGACGATTTTGATTATTATAAAGTATATGGTTTGACATGGATATAGTAAGAAAACTGCCAGGCAAAAGAGGAATCAAGACGGGACAGCTTCATGAAAGAAAAAAAGAAAGAAAATATGTTTATTTGGCACACAATGAACAAACAAACAATAAAAAAATAATTATAATATTTAAAAGTAAAAAAAAAGAAAACAATAACAACAATATGTCTCACGGTAGTGCCAAATAGGTTCAGTTCAGCATAATGCCAGACAACCACGTAGCAGTTGCCTGACGCTGGTTTTCAAATGAAACTTTGAGTGTAGGTGAGTAACGGATGAAAATCAGTTTTGCATGCAGCTCGGCCGCTGGGCAAGAATCCCCTCGGAGCACCCACTTACGGACAATGCCACCGAAGAGGTGGCGAGATGACTTTGTCGCCTATCACAAGGATTGGTTCGAGGTAGCTCGAGAAAGGAATACCTGGAAGATGTTAGAGAAGCCTAAGCCTGAGAGAAAGCATACACTATTGCGTTAAAACTAAGACTCAAAATCCTTTACGTGGTCTGTTCTTTTTTTGGGGTATTTTTTTCGTAGTAAAAAAGAACTGGGCAAGTGCGAGTCGGCCTTAAAGTAGCCATACACGCTAGGGTATACTTGACAGGTTTGCCTGCATAGTTATACCTGTCAGGTGAGCTTGTGTGGAAACCTGCACAGGTATGCAATATACACGCTCCGGTGTACCTGTACAACTTAACTGTACAGGCAAACCTGAAAGATTTCATCTTAAGAGGGTCCTTCTCCACTCGCTTATCGTAAACATCGAAAATGGTTTAATTCATGAATCCCCAAGCGACCACCGGTGGCCGCGCATCTATTGTCTTACTATTGTGTCTCTAATTGACGGTATCTGAAGGGTTTAAAGCTTGTTACTTCATTTAATGCAATCAAACGCGATGTTTGACGAAAAGGCAACGCAAAAAAAGAGAGATAACGCCTGGAAACTCTGTTAGTATTCGGTAATTCCGAGATTTACTCGAAAATTTCACAAAACTTGCTCCAGGAAATAGCTGTTTTTTTTAAACCCTTAAAAGTTTTTGGAAAAATTTGCAAGGTCTCTAGAGGATTACTTTTTTGACTTTTTTAATTTTTAGGCAAATTATGAAGTGTCAAAGTTCATACAAAATAGGACATTTTCAGAGGTTTTTACTGGATTCGTTTTACACAAATTTAGAAATTGGTTTCTTTAGAAACCTAGATAATATCCACAAGATACTGTGTTTCCAAAATATCTAATGAAAAGTGTGTAATAACGTCATAATCAGTTATGAGCGGTTGTATGAAAAATAGTGAAACTGTGAGTCGTGATGCACCACCTTAATCTTTATCTTTACTAATATTATAAAAGCGCAAGTGAGTTTTTTTGTTTATTTGTTTGTTACGTTTTCACACCTAAATGCCAAAACCGATTTTGATGAATTTTGGTACAGAGATAGTTGGGACCCGGGAGACGGACATAGGCTAACTTAAAAAAAATAGAGAGAAAAGGGGGAGAAAGAGTAAAGTATATTAAAAAACACGAGCGAAGCCGCGGGTAACAGCTAGTCCTTTATAGATTAAGTTGTTGGAGTGTTTCTATCCAAAAAACTTTTCGGTTATGACAACCCTACGCAGTGAAATCAGCCCGTTTTAGCTTAATCAAAACTCGATTTAGTCGTATTTAGTTTGGCTTGAAAACAAGCCCTTTCGGGGTGGAAAACTTTATGTCTTCGTGATTAATTATCAGTTACGTAGCGACGTGGACGCGCGTGCTGTTATCTGATAGTTTTGCAGATTTACGAGCTTAAGTTTTGATGCGCTTTTTAAATGAAGCCTGAAATTCATGGCTTGTTTATCATTTTAATATTTAAAAAGCTTTCAGAGCTGTTTATGTTATTTTTGAGCATTGTAGCGAAGAATATTCTAAAAGTTAGTTGATGGGGACTTAAGGCTTTGGAAAATATTTCCTGGAAGGATTTGAGGGACGACTTTGTCCTGGAGTAGGACTAAACATAATTATATATTTTTTTTTATTAATTAAAAGGCTCTCGCTTGGCCACTATCTCATCACGTGATCACGCTTGCCTAAAAACAATCTATTCCCTCTTTACTTAAAGACCTCCAGGTTCTAGATCAGTAAACACAGACTCAGGCAGGAAATTAACTTTACGTACACTCCTTAACTTTACGCCTAATTAATGTAAATAAAAAAGCAAGTTTTATGGTTTCCGAAAGCTATTGCTATAAATAAGTAGATTAATTATCTCAAACGTCCCTTAAGTACAACAAAATACAAGGAAAATCCTTTATTTACTACCAGTTAATCTCACCAATACACCCCTCTACTAACCACCCTAACACAACAAATCAAAATCTCAGTAACACAATTAAACTAATCCGATTTCATTCACTAAACATCAAAAACAACCCTTGAATTTATGGTCCGAGAACAGATAACGAACAAAACAATTACTTTAATTTACTCGAAGTGGGGACCGCTATAACAGTAAAGTTATAGTCAGTAAGGCCGTATGCCGTACGGCCTTACTGACTATAACTAATGACATTCAGCCGAAACCATGCATTGGGGAAGCTGCATACATTTTCCATAACTCCCGGCTAAGTTATTCCTGGCTGAATTATCTGGCTGTAGTCACGGGGGCTGATTTAGATGACGGAGCTCTCGGAATAAAAAGTATCATTTTTCTTTTTGATATTTTTCCTTATGGGGTATTGTGCGTTAGATATACTGAGTAAGTATGTTTTTTTAAAAGTTAACTGTAATGTTTTATTTAAGGTCTGAGAAAAATATCTCATAGGACGGCCTACGGGCTGAATGATATAAAATTAAAAAACAAGACGATGTTTCGTATTCCAATTAGTTACACATAAAAACTTACAATCATAGGTACACTTAGGCGTTTACAGTAGATCGCCACGTTCGCTACTCGTATCATCTAGGCACACTGGTGATGTGTCGACCTATAAGACTGGCCCCATTACCACGAGAAATAGCAATGCTAATTCTATTCAGATTTTTTATTTGTATGAAGTAATCTCTGAAAGTACTGGTCCGAGTGCTAAAATTTGGTCACCCATAGCAATAGGCTATATTTTGATTACGCGGGCGGAGCTGCGGTCAAAAGCTAGTATTACATAAAACGTCAAGACCGTTTTATTTTTGTGTATAGTCAAGCAAGACAGTAAGAATTTCAGAAGATTTACTCTTTTTTAATATTTATTTTAATAAAAAGTCAAAAATAGCTTTGTGTGTTTTTGCTACCACTACCTAATTTAATATCTTATTTTAGCCTTAATAAAGTCTACCTGTCAAAAAGCTCGGGAAATAAAAAGTATCATTTTTCTTCAGACTTTTCCTTATAGGGTGCGGTGTTATGTAGGCACTGAATCTTTTGTATATTAGGTAAGTCAGGAAAAATTCTTGAATAGAGTTATTTATTTTAGTCGTAATCTATAACGTGAGAACCTATTTTATTTTTTTCTAAATTAGTTTTTTTATGACATAATCTAGTGCTTGACTGCGATCCCACCTGATGGTAAGCAGTGATGCAATCGTTGATGGTGAAGCACACTAGTTTATTAAGAACAATTCAGACAAATTATTCCAGTCCTTCGATGCAAACGGTATAAACAACGACGCGAAACGCTTAGTCCGGACAGTAGAAGTGACACTCGCCGTACATCGGTTCGATTGTAGAAGGACGATGGCGGAACCAAGTCATGTAGTTTTATAAAAATTAAATAATTTACCAAAATTTTTATTTTACACTTTAAAGTTTAAAAAATATATATTGTTAGGACAGCCGTGTCTAAAAATGTTCTCAAACATATTCCATACAGTACCTAAAGGATAAAATACACTGTTGCATCGGTATTCCTGTGGCCTATACACGATAGACTACTGACATCCACCAAAGTCCATTGATGGACAACCATTTACTTTGAACAGAATTGTATAGCAATAGAGCAATGTGCGAAACACTATAGAGTCAGTGTTTTGATACTTTATCTATTTCGTCCCTGGGCAAAACCATGAAAAGAATTTTCATTGCTTCAAAACTGCTATGTTGCGTAAAAACTGAGAAAACAACCGTTGTAACTTTTAGAAGTTGAAATACTAGTTGTAGTCCGCTTATGTCTCATTTAGCTGTTCTGTCGCTAATAATATAAAATATTAGTTTATGCCAGCGGCTTCACCCGCGCATATAAAATATTGGCTATGTCACTCAGGAATGAAGCAGCTTTCTATTGGTGAAAACAATTGTAGCAATCGGACCAGTAGGTACTTTCAGAAATAACCTCCTACCAAGAAAAAAATAATAAAAAAACTTTACCTCTTTATTATAATTAGTGTAGATAGCTATTTTATTTATTGTTCTATGAGAATAAAGCAAAAACGTCGAGTAGGTATGTAAAAATACGGAAGTGAAGGAATTGATCATTTTGATCAACATGGACAGTCGTAGTCATTGGCTGAGATGAGGGTATTGACATAATGACAAAAAGGTAACCAAAGAGAGTTCTGCCTTTTTAACAAAAGGCGTACCTTGTCAGATAGATAAGTAAGTACATAAGTAAATACTTACATTTTATTTACAACTTTGAAGGCTAACATTTATGCCCAGCCCGAAGACTTTAAGAATGGGGTCCTCTGTAGCCGTCTGGATTTTTGCCCGATATCTACAAGGTAAGGCAAAACCAGGCAAGATAAGGCAAGACTCCTGCAGGGAAATCTATTTATTAGCTGTATTCTCAAAATGGTCACAAAAACGTTTGTGCGTATGGATGGGATGTTCTCCATGTATCAGTAGCGCTTCCTCGTACAGTAGTCCGGTGGTGGTACAGGCTGAATTATACTCCTCAAAATGTAACCAAGAGAAACCGACAAGCTAGATAGATACTTGGCGTCAATGATAATGGACTTTTGACTCGACGAATGCATCATTTCCGATGCTCACCTTGTACGGTTTCTCAATCAACACCAGCGCATCAAACTATATATATTATATAGAAACAAGATATTATCTAGCAGAGCTATCGCTTTGAAGTAAGCAGTAGGTACTCCATACACGATCCATTGTAGATTTGGTAAAGGTTCTATGAGACCAACTGTATTTTCACACCGAAATAAAAACCCCACATAAAAGTAGATAAAAAATCTCAAACGAAAATAATGTGGCTTTAATAAGGATAATCCATGTTATTTAAAATAAAATACCAACATTAGTAATTTTTTGAGGACTTTTTTTTACTTACCTACCGGGAGATGTACTCGTATATTTAAATACTCAAATTACAAACACGTGCGATTTTTTTTTCGTTTCTACCTCCTTTGTACCCAGATTTGGTTTTAAGGTAATTTGCTGTTGGATCTGACATGATCATTATGTCAATTACGAGGGTATGTACAACCCGAGCGGCTTAACATAGCACTTGGCTCGAAAACAGTTGCCACATTGAATACTCGAAAATAGTTTGTATTGTCACGTTTAATCATCGTAAATCCGTAAAGTCAGTATCATGAGAAACTGTTCAGTGTAAAATAAATGTTGATATTCAAAAAACTAATATATGTAGTATACGGTAAAACCAAAAAGTCGATGGACTGACTAACTATGTCATAGGTAAATTAAGATATGGCTAGAAAAAGGGATTTGGCTACTGGTTTTTTGGCTACTGCAATACCTATGTGATGGCACAGAAAAGACGAAAGAGGTCAGAATGGCCTTGTAGACGGAGCAGGCATGCCTCAAAATATGACCATGCTCATAATTGACACAACCAATAGCAAATTTGCGATCTAAGTGTGCGTGGTCTGTTACTCGCGCAATGCGCATTCCTATTGGTTTATTGCCTGTAGTGGAGTTAAAGGGCGGGAGACAAGCGGCGACACTCACACTTTGTAGTACAAATCGGAAAGTATTTCCTTTCTAACCTCTTTCACCATTTCTGTGGGTGATGGCACCTGATAATAAGTGACGATTTCACTCATTTGGTGCAACAATGATACGTCATTATTGCATCAAATAAGCGACATCATTGCTCTTACACGTTACACTTTTAGGAATTTTACTGGAGATGCTGAAGTTTTGAAGGGTTTTAATTACCTAATTAATTACATACTTGTGATTTTAAATTATGTTTAATATGTAAGCTGTACGACTATATAGTGTTTTTACAGTTTTTTTTATTTTTTCCCCTTTATTTACTTTGGGGTTTTTATCTATCTAGATATAGCTATAGTAACTAGCTTCAAAATACTATGTAAATTTATATCTTTTATTGCATCTGCTGAATATATTTCTCAAAGTAAATGAGTCAGTAAAATAAATAATTTGGTAGATAAGTCATTATTGTACCAAATGAACTTTGTGGTCGACGATCAACCACGCTTGCCTGAAAGTAACCTATTCACTCTTGACTTAAAGATGATTACATGATGATAACATAATTTAAACTGTTACGACGGGTAAACAAGAATAACCATACACATACTTCCTACAACAGTCTTGAGGCACAAACGTCACGATTTTAATCAAACTTAAAGCACTTATTTTACTTTAAGTGCTAAACTTATTAAATGTCAAGGTTGGTCACTCAAACAAGATACCTAAGTTACACGTTCCTAAGCGTAGATCTTTGTGGAGAATAACGTAGAAGAAATTAAATGGACACACTTTGTAAACAAAATTATGGTAACATATTTATCTACACTAATATAATAAAGAGGTAAAGTTTGTTCTTCTGTTTTTTTTTTAAGCTATTGCATAGCTTCTATCGCGGGCCTTGAGCGTGGAGACCGAACCCAGAAATTCCGTAACGAAAAAAACCTAACACCCCCCACTAAATGGTTGTCATGGCAACTTGTCAACTTCAATCATTATTTGTGAGTCTTTTTTTTTATCGGTCAAAGTGTAACTTGAATTAATATCACAGAAAAAAAAAAACTGCATACATAAAATAAATCTATAATTATAATTGCATAAGTTGATAAAAAATGCTATGCAATATACCGCGGCAGTCTCCGAGTGCCGCACGTCTTTTTTGTTTGTAGGAGGTAATCTCCGGAAATACTGGTCCGATCGGTAAAATTTTTACACCGCTAGGAAGCTATTTTATTCCTGAGTTGCATAGGCTATTTTATGTACGCGAGCGAAGCTGCAGGCAAAAGCTAGTGATTCATATTGTCAGTGTTCTCAATTTTACCTTCAAAATGGTCGAATTTTTGTGTGTTGGTGTTTGTGATCTTTAAATTCCAAATTAATACAAGTGAAACCGCGATCAAAAGCTAGTTAAGCAATAAATACAAGTTCAAAAAGCCATTACAAAGTTGTAACCATAGCACCTCTTCTAACTTCAAGTTTATTAAAGTGTGGTTTACAATTTTATAAAATATATAGTAAACAAGACATTGCCCGTGACTTCGATCGTTTGAATGTTGGTTATTGCAGGAAACACAGACTCCGGCAAGGAATTCCATTCCTTAGCTGCACGCACAATGAATGTGTTGTGTGTTGTGTGGTAATAAAACCAGAATAAGCTGGACTATCATTCTATTGAAATTCGGTACTTCCATACAAGGGACATAGGCACTGGCAAGAATTTCCACACAGAAAACACAGCCGCTGGCAAAGAGTATCAATCTGGAAACATAAGCGCTGGCATTGAGTTCTACTCAGGGAACACTGGCGCTAGAAAAAACTTCCGCACAGGAAAAACAGGCGCTAGTAAGGACTTCCATATAGAAAGAAAGAAAGAAAAGTATTTATTTTGGCACACAAAACATTGTAGACAACAAAAACTTAATACAAACACAAAACAAAAAAAGAATTATATAGGGAAAACAGGCGCTTTATTTTCCACACAGGGAACGCAAGCGCTTGATTTCCACACAGGGAACGCAGGCGCTAGAGAAAACTTCCGTACAGGGTACACAGGCGCTGGCAAGACCTTCCACCCAGGGAACAGAGACGCTGGGAAGCTACCATACAGGGAACACAAGTGCTAGCTAGGACTCCCACACAGTAAAAACAGGCGCTGGAAAGAACTCCCACACTATAACTGTGGGCATAATGAACTTGGAAAAGATACACGTACTTGGTCCGTCAACGTTATCATCCATCTAGTAGGATCACTAGAGAGGGATCGCATTTCTCATCTAAGTTCACCAAACTGTAGATTAAGAACTTAACCTTTCTTTAGTTCTAAACCCTATATTATAAACAAGTATAAATCTGAACGCTAAATTTCAAAAGTGAAAAACTTTTTTCAAAAAAAATTAAACCGACTTCAAAAAGTACAAAATAACTTTAATTTCGGAAGTCGGTGTTTCAATAGATACCTAATCTTGTCTTTTCGTTATTTAACACCGACTTCCGAAATTAAAGTTATTTTGTACTTTTTGAAGTCGGTTAATTTTTTTTTGTAAAAAGTTTTTTATTTTTCACTTTTTAGTTATTGTAGCACCACTAAAAAGTACCTACCCTTCAGCCAAACATAAATTACCTTATAGCCAGAGTGTATCTCATAACGATTCTTATAATCCCAAATACGGTTATATTACATGAATTTACCCCCACCCCCTTTCCCCTCCCCCTTTTCTTCCAGTCAGTCATCGACTACACGTATAAACAAAGCAATTTTACTTGTTACGACAATTCTGCTATGATTTTATGAGGAGTTCTGTTCCATATCTTCGAAGTTCATGATCAGATCATAACAATATTTCTATGGGACCAACTTGGAAGCATAACATTTCAATCAAAAAAAAAATTTTTCAAAATCGGTCCACAATTGACCGAAATATCGGTGAACATACATACAAAAAAAAATAAAAAAAAAATAAACATACATTCAGCCGAACATAGAACCTCCTCCTTTTCGAAGTCGGTTAAAAAGTCAAAGTACAGGTTTCCTTTCAACTTTCACTTTCGATACTTTGCCCAGTTCATAATTAATATGCTTTACGTAGATATTTAATGGTAACAAGTTTTGGAGAACTTAGTACTTCGGTGTTTCAATGGTTTAGCGCTACTCCGTAATCTGTGAACCCAGTGCGGTTAACTTGGTTATATGCATATTGTATTAGTTGTTCTGTTTGAAGGCTCATAAATGATGTAAGTAAATATCCGATGGAATAAAGCAAGGGATCGGAAAACTATTTAAAATATTTACTATGTGTATTTTACTCAAATTAACATTAGCCGTAAGGCGTACTATTCACGGACGCGTAGCTAGCTACTATTATAAGCTATTCATAAACGCATATTCGTCATTATACGCTTGGTGTACAACGATACGACGGCACTACGCTGCTACTTCGTCGATAGACTTTTATAGTTTTGTATGTATAGGCGTACACCTAGCGTATAATTACGAATAAGCATCTATAAAGCCACGCGTCCGTGGAAAATACGCCTTAACGTGTGGGGGACGGAACAACATGCAATACGATGCATATTAGAAATTTATAGCCCCGTTTATAAATGTGTCTTCAACAATATCTATGTAATCTTTTGTTTACAATTTGTACCTGTAAATTATGGTGAAGGATGGTTGAATGACTTTAGTACAGTAAGAGCAGCGCTCGAAGCTCAACACTTTTTGAAATGTCCAAACAAACTAAGATTCTGTCAGTGACAACTTAGTATATCATGAATAATTTAGTTAAGTTAACTATAATTAACTCGTCTATTAAAAGTTTTAATGTATTTACTATTTCTACACCTGTCGCTCAACACTCCTGTCGCAGGACTTCTGAAAGAAATTTCATTTTCCAGTATATACGAGTATATAATCTGTATAAGATTGACTTATACTACTTAAATGCCACGTGACCGGCGACTGGTTTTTTTCTGATAGCGATAACCAGGAGATTTTTAGGTCAAGAGTGAATAGGTTATATCTAGGTAAGCATGCCCCATCGTCGACCACATCATCGCTTACCATCAGGTGAGATTGTAGTCAGTCAAGCAATTAATTTGGGTGTCTTCAAGGCTAGAGTGTTTTAGGCTTTTAATAAACTAGTGCGCCTCACCATCAGAGATTGCATCACTGCTTACTATCAGATGGGACCGCAGTCAAGCACTAGTTTATATCAATTAAAAAAAAAAGCGCAAGAACCATATCAATAAATACAGAAAAAAATATAATATCAAACTTTTGGCCTTTAGAAGATCCTTATCGTTAAGGAGCATGCCCAAAGGCAGCTCACGAAATTCAAATGCAACTTAAGAAAATTTGAATATCGCTAAGCTGGAGTTTTCACCCTAATGGAATGGAAAGTCACTTTTCCTGAAAGCCATTGCGTTTCGCTACCATTAAAACATACATTCCAAAGTTAGATTGGAGCTGTTCAAGGCACATGATTTCTTAACGACAAAAAAATATGTACTAGTGTACCCAATGCTACTACTCACTACCACAAAATATACAGATACAGAAATCAATCTACATACAAAGCGCGCTCGAGCAACGCACACATAGACACCGCTCACAGACACGATATCTCGGAGCGCCTCGACCCGCTCGTCGAACACTTCCGGCTCAAACGCTCATTAGTGTGCGTCCACCGAGCGTAGGTATAAAAAGTGAAGTACATACATGAGATTGTCTTCTGTACCCATCTATTTTGTGTCACTACTAAGTCCGTTTATCTACGTATTCGTTTATGCGTTTCGAATCGCAGAGTGGATAGGCCTAGCAACAGTGCCAATCAACAATTTACATACCAACAAAACAGCGGATGCGAAATTCCGCGCCTAGGTCGGTAATGTGTAATCATTTGCAGCGATTGGGCTGCCATTGACGATTATGTAAAGTATTGAGTTGCAAATGTTTGCTTGCAAATCTAGGTACATAGGCATCCTGCCGGGGATGTGGCTGTTTGAAAGAATTACCGCAGCCCTGGATTACTAAAAGTAACTGAAGGAACACAGGTCGGATTTAGTTCACCCAAAGACAGAAATTATTTGATGTTTTCCCACCACAAAAAAAAGTAGACACTGGACATTAAATACTGGGATTCGTGTACTGAACTTTTTAGTCCTGCCAAATTTTGTCATTGGCCTCGTTGTTTAATCTGAAGACATCTAAGAAAAACCTTGGTATAGTTTCTATAACCAAAAAATTGTTGATGACATTATATCGAATGCACCCTAGCTGCAGTGATAAATAATGAATGAATGATGAATGGATAAATGATGAATGATGGATGATGAATGATGAATTATAAATGAGGAATGTTAAATGACTTTAAATAGTCAATCAATCGTTTCACTTGACTAGCGTAAAATGTTTGCGTTTTGTTTTTCACCAGAGGTTAGTTAGCATTACCTACGTTTATTCATATCATTCTTAACACTCCCGTAAACCAATGAGTTGTTTTTAGTGTTTGGTCTACCCAAACACTAAAAACAAAACACAATCAATATCAAAGCAAACAACAGAAACTAACGGCTTATTACTTTTAATATTTCGGTATAAAGCGGCCGGTATCTGGTAAGACGGAACCCCGCATTTGGCTGCCAAGACCGCTGGGAGGCGGCCAAGTCCGTGCCAAGTCTGAACGCGGCCTATCGTGATCTCCGCAGATAGTGCGCCCCTGCCTTCCCGACACCCTTGAGTGATTTTAAATTAAGCCGAGCTACGTTTTTGAGGCTTGGCGATGGAGGCACATTTAAGGCCGGTTTTGCTGTTTGGCCACTTGGCTGCCGTATTCTAGCTAAATTGTATCTAAATGTAACATCATAATAATGACAAGATTCGCAGTTTTGAGTAAGTATTATATTCTATATAGAAATAGTTATAGATGTAATCTTTTATTGTACCGTCGAAATGTGACATAATCATAAGATTTTGCAATTTCGAGTAAGTAAAAATAACACGTAGGTGTATTTTTATTATACCTGATCAATCAAATTCGTAATTTCTCTTGTACTTTTTAAATGTGTTTTCCAGTAAATATTAACACCGATTAACCATTTGGAGGTATGCGGAATAGAGAGTAAAGTCCAACATACCTCCATTCTAAAGGGAGGATCCTCCAACTGGATACGTGATATGTCTGGTGGGCAACTGCCCGTTAGATGATTTCGGGCCGTTCTATAGATATGTTCAAATCAATGGGTAGCTGACTCGGAAACAATGTTTAGCCATATAAATTATCAAAGAAAAAAGTGAAGTCTCGGGGTAGGAGGGTAAAAAATAGCCTACAACCTATTCCCAAACCTCAGATATACACAAAAACTTGAATCAAAATCGATCAAGCCGTTTAGGAGGAATTCGATAACAACCACTGTGCGTCTTTAATTTTTTGATGTTCTATTTTTTTTTCAGACTCCATCGCTATTGTGCCCACAGATTGTGTGAAAGTGAACCCCGGGGCCTGAAACGAAGGTAAAGAAGGAACAGAAGTGAGTTTTAATTAGTAAAAGTCTGACACCCTCCTGCTCCACTCAAGGGCGGGAGATGTGATTGGATAATTTTCCCACCTAAAATAAGAAATCTCTATTGTGTAAAGAAACTAAAACCATTTTTTTTTGTTCTTGTTAAAAACGTCTTATCTAAGAATTCAAACAGAACAGAAATTATTTCTGAATAAAACGGTGTAAATGATTAAAAGCATTGCATGAAGAACGAAAAAAAATAAGGTTATAAGGTCATACTACACTGCGACTGCAATTTTTATGAGCAAAGCAACACAGTGTACAAAAATAAATAAAAATGCAATGTAAGCGTCAAATTAAGTTCTAACGGCCACGCGACACGTACAACCACGTCAATATAAAAGTACACAAGTACTTGTCAAGCCATTTTATACTTTATGTGGTCGGGATAAGGTAGCTGTATTTAGCTAGTGGTGGTAAATTTAAAGTGGTTGGGTGTGTGCTGTGACAGCATATCGACGTTGCAGGCTTGCAGCTAACAACTGGGTCGGTCAGAACACTCGACCCGAAACCGAGTTTCTCGTCGCCGACAACGAAATTCGTTCACAACACATTTTAAATCTTTACAGATTGAGTGACAGTAGGAAATGATATACCCCGTACGGTCTGAAATGCGAATATCAAAGTTAATTAAAACTCCCATTTGAAGTTTCATGTTCGGTTTCGCTTAGTGATGTCACTCGTTTTCATATTAGTTTTGTAAATTGAATTCTCTATGAATACAACCAATACTAATATTTTAGGATGGAATATATTTTTAATACGAACGTGTCCTAGTTATGCGTTGTAGAATTTAGGTCAATGAAAATCTTGTTTCCGCGGAGTGAGCAGTCCGAAACGATATCATTGCGTTATAAGGTCCAGACCACGCTCCTTGCTGCAAGAATAACATATTCAGTCCAATAATCACAAATACTATTATACTTTTATCCTAGACACGTCTATGAGTTACTTGTTGTGCTTTTAAGTGCAAAAATTGTCGTCGATAAAAGAGATAAATTTGAAATTTATTTTAGTTTTTTTTTTTGTAAAATTTTTTCACCGATAAAATGCTGCTTTATTCCTGAGATAATATATGTGCGCGAGCGAAGCCGTGGGTTAAAGCTAGTCTCTCAATATAACAATATTCGTAACCGTAAATCACTAATTTGGTATTTGCTTGTGCTTATTTTTTTTTAGAATATTTTATACTAAACAACAAATAACTCTAAAAAGAAATCTTTTTCTGAAAACAGCATCAAAATTGGTTATTAAATAAAGCAGCTAACAAAACATTCCAAATATTGGTTTGAGGAAGAGTGAGGGCTTGGTTGCTATTTAAACTTAATGTTCGTGACGTTACATTTCAGTATGTGCATCCTTATACTGTTATTTGACAGTTTCCCCCTCCCCCAGATATAAAAGAATTTGAAAACTTCTTCTAAATAAAATTCTTCGTTTTTTTTTTTTTGATTGTTTGAATCAAACCATTAAAAAAAGTTGAGTCAAGTAGGTACCGAATTCTAACGTGCAGTTAAATCCACCATCTGCTCAATTATTACGGCTATATTTAACTGATGAGAACTCTCCAAGAAACCTCATCAAGTTCTCACTTTATATGCAAAATTCAAAACAACAAAACACGGATGCTATATTGGTAAACTGTTCGTATAAAAGTCAAGAACTGAAATTAAACGGTCAAAGAAGTTAGTCGGCGTTCCATATTGCACCCGGAACTTTGGAGCGGACGATGGGTATTTTACTTAGTACAACACTACTTCCTTAGAACAGGTTCTTATTATTCGAGTTCTAAGTTCGTCTGGAAACTTGGACTATTCGTTTCAATATTCAACGCAAACGCCTATGAATAATGTAGAAAGTTGACTAAGAACTCGGATTCTTTACACTTATAGCGTTAAGTGAACTGTGTATTATAATTTAAAGCGTAAAGTCTCTAGAACATTTGCCGGAGTTAAATGCACAGTTAGTCGTACTGCCGCCTGCGCCCGCATAAGTCCTCAAAAACTATTTTCTTTGCGAGATATTGATGGTTTGTGTATGCTATTTACATTCTGAAAAACACTTAACAAGCAATTAATAAATATCAAAGCCGGTTGAAAAGAGTAGAAAAAACAAGCGAAAATATCTCAAATACTTAAAAAAAAATGGCAAAAGTATTAGTCATATGAAAAAATCATGTTAATAATGTTACTTAAGAGGGTCCTTTTCCACTCGCCTATCGTAAACATCGAAAATGGTTTAAAAGCTTGTTACTTCATTTAATGCAATCCAACGCGATGTTTGACGAAAAGGCAACGCAAAAAAAGAGAGATAAAGCCTGAAAACTCTGTTAGTATTCGGTAATTCCGAGATTTACTCGAAAATTTCACAAAACTTGCTCCAGGAAATAGCTGTTTTTTTTTAATCCTTAAAAGTTTTTGAAAAAAGTTGTCGTCATTTAGAATCTTAATAAAATTTGTAAGGTCTCTAGAGGATTACTTTTTTGACTTTTTAAATTTTTACTGGATTAGCTTTACACAAATTTAGAAATTGGTTTCTTTAGAAACCTAGATAATATCCACAAGATACTGTGTTTCCAAAATATCTAATGAAAAATGTGTAATAACGTCATAATCAGTTATAAGCGGTTGTATGAAAACCAGTGAAAATGTGAGTCATGATGCATCATGATGACCTTAAGACGAAAATTCATGTTGATAGTCTGTAACGTTAAATTTTTTTACAAACTTATTTACCTAGTTATTACCAAGGAGACAGGAATGGATGGAGGAACATCATAAAGATGAGAGTGATGAAGCCGAGAGTCACAACCCTCAGCATTGAGGAATACAACACAAGGAGGGGAGTTACCGAGAAGTAGGCTTCAGAGAGTCACTTTTTCATGGCACTAAATGGGATCAAGGGCCTTAAGTGAACTGTGCCTTATAATTTAACTACAGATGCGGATCGCGTTAAAATTATAGTTATAGCTCTGTATACAATTCTCTACGCGCATCTGGGGTGTCGTAAAATATAGTTTATCATCTACTCTTGCTGATTTGCATAAAGGACAATGAAAACCGAAGTGTGCTCAAAAGCTATGCAGAGCTTATTTTGCAGCTTATGCTGGGTATAATCTCCTTTGTGCCATTACACCATGTTATGTGACAATCCTATTAAAGACTTTGTGACTTGTTACAACACAATTTTGTGTGGAAGATTAGGTTTTTCATAAACTCGATTATTATAAACTAGCTTTTGCATACGACTTTATCCGCGTGTAGTTATTGCTGATGTGAAGTCGAAGCCAGACAAAAGGTAGCCGAAGGTCCTTGGGGTTAAATCTCTGTAGCAAATTTCATAGAAATCGGTTCAGTATGTTTAATCATGAAAGTTTAACAGACAGATAGAGTTACTTTCATATAAACAATATTAGTATGAATTCTTTTACACATTAGTTACCACAAAATATTAAATCTTAGAGACAAGCATTAAAAGAAAACAAAAGAATTTAACCCGATAAAAAGACTACTAAGAATCATGGTTCGTCTACTACAATTGTGTACATTAATAACGTCCCGATCGAGTCAACACCGATCACCTCACCTCACCTCTAACAAAGATTCTTATTTCTAAATGCCAAAGTCAAAGTCAAATATATAATATATTACAGTTAATTAAATATATCTCACATGTTTTTTTCATTTGATGATTCACAACTTGAAGATCAAACGTATACCTTTAATTATTCAGCTACGAGTATCTCTCTAAAAATTTGAAACTATGAACTAAAATAGGATTTTCAAAACTCATCAAACATTTGCATCAAAAAATAGTTTTTCGTATAAAATTTCAACGATCAAACGAATTTAACGTGTGAATATTTTGCAATATGGCTATTAAAATAATGGATGGGGATAACATCACCATGGGTTTTTTTACTAGCAAATTGATACTTAAGGTACAATAAGCTAAACAATTTATCCCACATCAAATCTCCATTTAATTTGAGTGAAAGTGGCACTAGAAGAACGAACAAGAGTACTCAAGATATTTGAAGGAAATGTTGATTATTTTCTTAGCCAATATCCTTTTAGTTTGAATTTGATGATATTTTCCTGTTTGTTTTCATTACACGTGTGTTTATTATATACTCAAAAGAAAATACTCGTAAATGCTTTTTATTTGCTTAATAAAATATTCTGATCAACTAGTAGATATAGGGGAGGGGTCTGACATGCAAAGAGATTAAATTGATACAATAGAGCGGCCATCAGAAGAAATGTCTTAGAAAAACTGTCATCCTATGCTTCAGTTAAGACGAAAAATATTTACGAAAATAAACTGGAGTTAGGTCCAGTCGTTTTGCCATAATACGATTTACAATGGTGCAATGCGCAACTCGGCATATTTCTCCAAAAAATATTTTCTTTTGGTGCGTATAGCGGACACAAACGCAACTTGACAGGTACAGCGGGGTTACCATGACGTTCAAAGTAATATTGTTTTAATCTTGTTTTAGTGTGGGTAAGAGATGGCGCTAGACAACCTGTATAGCTCTGTCTCTTACACACATTGAAACAAGATTAAAACAATATTACTTTAACCGTCATGGTCTAGGTCCAGGTGACAGCGACTTGTTACTACTTTAGTAACAAGTCTCAGATTAGAATTTTGTTTGCTATGTCCTGTCTATTGGTAGTATGTGTAGCATAGAATTTGACTTTAAAATACATCATGTCTTTACAGCCATCACAAAACCTACCTTTGTGTTAATAATTGTTATAATTTATCTCGTATACTTTTCGATTACTATTCTATTCTTGGTGAAATAACTAATATTTTTTATGTAATTTTTTTGTTCTATGCATTTATGTTTATCCTGGACCCTGCAATTTATACTCAACTAAACAGCAGCGCAAGAACAAGTACAGCATGAAGCGAAACGGAAGAAAAAGGGAACATAAAAATGGCTGATTTTAATTGCAAGACTAAGTATGTGGTTCAAGATTTAAAAAAAAAACGTATGTTCAAGGTAACCTTCTTATAGACTCAGCCAATAAAAGCATAATGAAGACTTTAAATAAACAGTATTTGTTCAAAAGTTTACTCTTTCTTCGGTACCTAATTTTGCTGGCAAACTATCTCAATCCTAAAAACACACAGTCTAGACCAACAGCAAGGTAGGTACACAGACGAAATGGTTATCCAAGCAGAATAATTGTTACAGCTTAAGATAAATACAAGTTGTGTCTTATTATTTTCCCAGCAGGTTGTAAAACTTGGTTCTAGAACTTTCTAGTAAGATTTTCTATAAAATGCAAAGAATAAGGAGAGAGTATTACCTCTTTTCAAGCGCATGCAAGAATCAACTTCTTTTATTTTATCTTTAAATATTATATAACAAAGTTGCTTTCTACGTCTGTCAGTTGATCCGCTGACGGATTCGATACTGTTTCCACTAACAGAGAGGATTTTGCACGACCGACAACGGTCTGTAGAGACTATAGAGCAGCAGACTGGCTCTCCACAAGTCCTCCAGGGCCGGAAGGGCTAGGAGCAATTTTCACTTTATAGAAATCCAAGATTTCCACCGCTAATTGACTGACTATTTTTCACTCACGGACCCGATATGTGCTCGTGCGAAACCGGGGCAGGTCACTAGTATACCTATAAATGCTGGATACAAAATTCAATCCACGTTTCTACCATCTATAACTAACGTAACGAAACAAGAGTATATATATATTAAACATAGATTCTAATGAAGACTAACTATAATTCTCAGTACTCAACAATAGCAAGAGATATGTAATTAGTAGACACGTCTGCTTAAAATCAACGAATAGAGGAATAAGACACAAGATAAATACGAAGCACACGCTAAAGTTTCCCATTCACAAAATTACTGCAATACAGATAACAGTCAGAAATTCAATACGAACTTCAGCAGTAACTTGGTATCGCCATTGTCAGGAGGCACTAACTCCCTAGCTTGCACTAATCCGATATAGAACTTGAATGGCTGCCCCGATGTACACCTGCCCTTTGATGGTGCATTCAATGAATTTAAGCTTTGACAAAAGACTGACACAATAGGCGATTGAAACAGTCATTGAACTGAAGCGTTTTAGGTCTTGGATGAGAGGGCATTGAATTGAAACAGACTCTAAGATTGCCGATACCCAAATATGTCTGAAACAGTAAGCACCTGGCCCACTTTGCAAGCTTACAAATATTCTGGTAGGTAAGAGCTAAGTGGGCAATTCTAAACCACTATGCGGGTTTGTTCGACTGGACGGCGAACAATGAATACCACGCCGTCCGGTAATGATGAAACCCCGGTCGACACGCCGCGTTCCATGTACTACTCAAAGAGGTGTCAGCAAGATTGACGGCACCTGTTAGAGACGAACTGCGGCAGAGTTCGAAAGAGTTACCATGGAGTTGACAGTTTTAAGAACGTTAGTTTTAAGAATGATTTTCCAAGTAAAAAAAGGTTAAACTTAAGTAGTCTCATAGAGAGAGGATGATTTTTGAGGAGATGATCGTGAACAAAAAGCAATAGAGATAGTATCAGCGACTTCGCTCGCTTGAAAGTTGAAAACCATCCTATGGGAATATATTCCTGGAATAATAAATATTTGGTGTCCCTTTCCAGGACATGGTCTATCCGTATGTATAATACAATTCATGTAATTGGATCATTTTCTCGAAACTCCTAGGATAGAAATCTATCCTTCGATTTACAGACTAATTAGCCCAAGTTCAATTACACCATATCTATGTCCATCCCAAGCACTACTTGGTCCAACATCAATACATGGATGGTTTTTTTTTTTTACAACTCCACCCAGGAGCGGGAGATAGTGTCAGACTCTTACTGACTAAAAACCCACCCCGTTCCTTCTAGCCTTTTCATACCGGGGGCGAGTTTCCTTTCGGAAACCCTGCCCCAGTAGGCTTCGACCCAGCTGGGCCCCTCCTGTTGCTGGCAACTCCTTGAGGCGTGCGCGAACAGTGCGCGCCGTCGACGTCTTGGGCTCGATCCGGATAGTTCCCGGACGGTCGGACAGCGAGCTACCCATAAATATATGGATGGTCAATATCCCTTATTTCTTTTTTTTTTTCTTAACGTGCGCGTGTGCATATCACTACCACATAACAAATAACTCGGTCCTCTAAGCTTAGAAAACAGTTTGACCTTTCCCTGCCGTGCGAGCACTGCGGGCTCTTCATGTTTGAATATAATTCAATGGCAGCCACACAATGACCCCTATTTACCACACTTGAACGAACATCATTTCATTTGTAAACAATGGCGACATCAAAGCTAGTCAGATATAAACTTAGCCTGCGACTTGGCTTGACGTGTGAGTACACTCCATTTTGTGCGTTCTTTTTTTTCGACATTGTAGACAACAAAAAAACTGAAGACAAACACAAAACAAACCAAAAAAAAATAAAAATAACATTAAGACTATAAAAATAAAATTAACAGTATATCTCATTGTATGTTTCGTCATTACAAGCGACATAACGGAGAGGTAGCTGCAGCCGACGACACGTGTCGACGGCGATAGACATGTAGATTACCTATGTTTCAAAATTACATTTTTGTTATAGGTATCGAATATGTTAGGAAAGATGTATAAATTCAAATCTTCATGGTATTGTCATGAATATTTAATTTATAAATTTAATGGATATTAAATTTATAAATTTTAATTTGATATATTTAATCGATCACAAACAAAAACAAAACCTTCATATTTTAACAGTTACCTAAACGCAACTAGGCACAGATTATTATATTGAGCCTAAAGTTTCACCACATTACATAGTGTGTTTTTTTATTATTGAATTCAAACGAATTTACCTGAGCGAAAAGTATTTTCAGGCCTTAAAACATACTTGCTACCAGAACATATAATAAGAATCTATCTTATTACCTAATCCGGTGCTTGGTCTACCCGTGTGCCAAATCCGTACAGCCTAGTTCCGTTCAACCTAAAAACAACATTATATAAAGAAATATCAAATGTGAATAAACTCACAAATCAGTTCCAAACACCGCAAATAACAACTTTACTAACGACTTTTCCAAGTTTGTGTTGTTTTGCATCTACTACTATTTCTGTATAGTCACGACGGGGATCCAGCATGACGCGAATAGGGTGCGACAGTTAAGCGCGGGCTCCTGGCTGCTCGCGAGGGACGAGGAGCGAGGCCAACTCTACAACGTCAGAGGAAGTCCTGTCGAGGGGACTTCTCCTCGAGCAGACCAGGTCACTTGGGCGACAGGCGGTACCTGTCGGGCATCAACGCATCTGCGCGGCGACTGAGGTGAGAGGGGAGGACGCGGAACCCTCTCTTCCTGGGTATGCGGCGCGCACGATGGGATCCACACAAATAAGGCTCATCTGGGGAGCTCTACTCGTGCTTCTAATACTGGGCAGTATTAGAGATCTATACCGTTAGTAAAAAAGACGCATCTAACATTTTTTCCAGATTTTAGTTTTAAACTTTGCCGGAATCAGGAAAAAAGCGCATCTGCCTGTATTTTAAATATTTTTCTAACACTCTCCAGTGCGGTTTTAACACAGGAAAAAAGGCCTGATTTCCCGTTTCATTAATTAAAACCTGTTTTATCCGTTTTTACTTATTGTTAGATACGTCTTTTTAACTTTCAGGGGCAGATTAATAGCCAAAATAGAGTGAAGTACCGCCTGATCGCCATCCAAGTTTTTCCCAGACAGGCATGCATACATAGCCTAATCAAGCGTTATATTTTCTTTAGCAACACAGCGGGATTTTCTTTGGTAAAGGCAAGTTATTTCATTCTACGGAATGAAAACACACGTTGCTTTCATACGAACAATTTAATAATAATGTTTATAGGAACTTCCATTTAAACTATACGGAATATAAAGATAACTCATTTAATTACGTGTCTTGGAATCCTTTGTGCGTGGGATGAAAAACCGACGTAAGTGCGAGTCGGGCCAGTGCACGAAGGGCCCGTACCTTTTGTAGCTAAAAACGGCAAAAAATCACGTTTGTGGTATGGGAGCTGCCTCAAATATTTATTTTAATCGGTTTACTATTTTTTACAGTGGCAAGAGAATTTTCATTATCTTATCAAATATCAACTGTCTAACAATCACGGTTCATGAGATACAACCTGGTGACAGACGGACAGACAACAAGACGGATGGACAGCGGAGTCATAGCAATAGGGTTCTATTTTACACTTCGGGTACGGAACCCTAAAAAAGAAACCAATTTTGCCGCGCGGTTTTGTGATAATAGTATCATGTTTTAAGAATAATATTTCCTTTACATTCAGTGGCTGAAAAGACTCTTATCTGTGCGTGACAAGGAGGCGAACTCATTTAAAAAAAGAACCTGTCAAATACAGTACGATTCACTTTAGCTATCTATTTCACCTTGATTTCAGTGACCGCTCTGTAAGTACCAATACCCACGATATTATTACCAGTGATACTATCTACTCTAGTCGTTGTAAGTGGTACATCGCCTTTGACATTGACAGCTTTGAAAGACACTACGGGGTTGGGGTGTGGTGCACCCCCTTCGCCCCTTCCCTACCCCCAGTGACCAACTATGTAGAGGGACAATTTCTGTAAGTGAGACCGCGGTAGGACTGTTTACATTCGCCAGAGTTGCTCTACTCTTCCACTGATGTTTAGAATGGCCTAGAAATTGTATTTTCAGTAGGTACAGTCAAACGGGGTGAATAGGATGCAGGGGTGAGTAGGAACTATACTTTATAGGGGTTTTTTCACGTTATTACTCTTAAATATTCCTACTAACATTATATAGAGTTTATAACATAAATATTGTTAATAATCGCGACAACTGTTTGTTAGAGCATTAGGTAAATATAAAAATTTTAATAAAACCTAAAGGTGGAGTCCTGGTGTCCTGAAAACCAGGTCCCAAGCCTATTTTAAGCACCAGACTCCCACAATATGCTTACTGTACGTATTTTAATAATAATAATAATCCTTTATTTTCAGGCATCTAAGGCCCATAGATAAAATACACAAAAATAATCATTACAGAATAATAAACTAATACATAAAAGATACTATAACTAATTATTATTAAGCTAAACTATTTTACTCTACGTACCCTAGAAACTGTAATTATTATGTATTCTGGCGAGAAAATAAATCTTATTATTATTGTTTTACAATAAGAAATTGTTTGCAGCATTAAACTACTGCTAATTATTTTTTGCACCACAAAAATAATGAAAGCTTTGTCAAACCAATATTAAGAGAAATTAGTGAAAGTCCTAATCAAAGTTTAGTTTCTATTCACCCCAGCGTACCTATTCACCCCGTTTGACGGTACTTACGCCTTTATACTGAGTAGTGGGTTGAGGCCGGTCTAAGTCAACGTTTATTAGTCAATAAACGTTTGTTAAATGTTAACTTAGGTTAAGGCGTCCGTCGTCCAAAGTCAATTGTTTCAATCGATTGCTAAGGTGAGTGTGCTACCCAAATACATTTAAAGTTCATTGAATACCATCTTGTCTGTACATTAATGGTTTTCTAAAGAAATTTTGAATGAATATGAGGATATGTAGGACATATTGTTTTATTTTTTTAGCCTACGATCGATGGTTGGAATTGGCAACAAAACCAATAAAAAACTTAGTTGGATTAGAATCCATCACTAAAAAAGACCTTAATATCAAGTGCGATACCTTAGCCTTTAGGATGTTGTTGCGGCTCCCACGGTTTTGCAGCGCATCTGGTATGTTCATGGAGGCGCGTACAGACGGATTCGCAGCCATTTTGCGCAAGAATGTGGCCTCCTTATGAAACAGGATTCGTGCGAGCGGCAATGGCATTCTGGCGGTTGTTGCTTATAAATTTGACTGCCCTTTACTAAAGCATCAAATTAGGGTGCTGACTGAATACAACAAGTAATTGTAATAATTATGACATTTTTAATTTTACTAGATGATAAGTCTTCTACTAACCATTGGATCATTGATGTCTGAATAAATAACATTATTATTATTATTATTAGCAACACACAGCACCACACAGTTTTTCTTTTTTCAACTGTCTCAAAACTTTTACAAAGTTTTTTTTGTTCTTACCCACTGGTATGGTGGTGGTCTATTTTCAAATTTTAGTCTATACTCGTAAAATTGATGTTTGTAATTGTTCCCATTTTTTTTTCTTTTTAGACGTTAGTTTTATAATTTAATGGAGTTTTTGCTCCTAACCTAACCTAACCTAACTAAAACGATTACCTAGCACTTTTTACTGTTGTATCAATGATATGGCACTTTTAGTAATACGTTTTTAGAGCACAAACGAAAGTTTTACCTATTCCACTATTTTTGTAGGACTAAATGCACCCTCAAAGTACAGCACCGTTTTATGTGTCCCCACCGCTTACTTAGCAGCAGCACCTTCGTCACGCGCCGAGCCAGTACCTAAATGAAGCAGCCTGTATATTGCGCAATGCATTCAAAATTCTGTTTGAGTTACCTCCTTTAGATTACTGCTCTCCTGGTACCAGGAAGCACTTTGAACTAAATATTCTTTATGTTTATGTAACCGTGTTTTTTCTGTTGTAAGGCACGTTTTTTTTCAGTGTTCACTTATAAATTGATTTTATGGAAGTGCACAATAGTACATTGTTACACTAGAGGTGAAAGTTACTTATTTCGTCCCGAGGAGTTCGCGGCCGAGTGAAGCGAGGTCGCTAATTCGAGGTAAGCACTGTGCTTTTCATTACGAATACAAGAAGATAGACCTAGTTTTTTTTAATAATTTGACAGCTGTTAGTTGAAAGTAAAACTCCCTAAAGATGAAAAGTGTGATACTTTTCAGCCCGCTCCTCAGGCAACTTCAGACCTACTTTCAGAGTATGAATAATGTAAAATAAACGTGTACTGAAACTCTCATTAACACCTGATTGTGTTTTTTGTCTTAGAAAGTCAAAATGTTTGACTTGTGACAATCGACTAACGCATTCAATTACATATTTTTTTATAATAAATGATTATCCCACACCAAGAATTACCCAGTATCGTCGATGCGTTCACGAACAATTAAACTCATAAACAAAATAGCCAAACCCGGAACAACTATCTGTAGATCATACGAATATTTTTGTTCCATGCGGGGGCTCCAAACAAATGCAATCGCGCAACTACTACGCCATTGAAAATAGCATATTAAATGCAGAGTTTCTAAAAGCTTGCATAGGCTAAACACTATGTTTAACAGTCGTAAAAATAGCAAGAGCGTTTTCCACTAAAAGCTTCATTACAGTTTCCATTAAATTTAAATAGGTATATCAGTAACATTGTTGAAAGGAGATGATGGTGCTATTGCACCATCACATTACCGTTATTTGTGTCATTAACCATTGCTAAATTGGTGCAATCCGTATTTCGCTTAACCAGAGATTTGACGGCTGATCGGGCATCGGTTACCGTTAAAGTTATGGTGCAACTCACTCTTAAGTGGTACCATTAAGAGGGTCCTTTTCCACTAACCTATCGTAAACATCGAAAATGGTTTAAAAGCTTGTTACTTCATTTAATGCAATCCAACGCGATGTTTGACGGAAAGGCAACGCAAAAAAAGAGAGAACGCCTGGAAACTCTGTTAGTATTCGGTAATTCCGAGATTTACTCGAAAATTTCACAAAACTTGCTCCAGGAAATAGCTGTTTTTTTTAAACCCTTAAAAGTTTTTGAAAAAAGTTGTCGTCATTTAGAATCTTAATAAAATTTGCAAGGTCTCTAGAGGATTACTTTTTTGACTTTTTTAGTTTTTAGCAAATTATGAAGTGTCAAAGTTCATACAAAATAGGACATTTTCAGAGGTCTTTACTGGATTAGTTTTACACAAATTTAGAAATTGGTTTCTTTAGAAACCTAGATAATATCCAAAAGATACTGTGTTTTCAAAATATCTAATGAAAAATGTGTAATAACATCATAAACAGTTATGAGCGGTTGTATGAAAAACAGTGAAAATGTGAGTCATGATGCACCACCTTAACCGTTAAGATGGCTACCAAGGGCGCATGTGACTTGATATCGCGCCAACGTCATAGTCGCAAACCGCAGTTATAGTCACATGATCAAATGTGAATATTCAACAGACTTGGCAGCTTCCGATTAAAGATAAGAGTGTTTTTTATATGTAAAAGAAGCGGTTTGATACATTTACGATGATCAAGCAGACTGGTGATGTACAAAGGCGAGCATAACCTACAATTGGGTTTTCTTACAGCAAATCTGGATGCTAAGCTAATTTTGGTGAGAAACACGAAGACACCTTGGATAGGCTTCTATTTTTATATCGTGCCCGTGTTTTTTTTTATTTTGGCTGGTGCTGGCTCTCCTTTAAATGACATCAAGTCAATGTCTTCAAATCTTGGATTGACTGTTCGCCCCTGAACTACCCCAGTCCAAATCCTTGACAAAGGCAGTCCACCACGTCGCATGTTTTCGCCCCCTGCCATGTCAGAGACAGCTAGGCCCTTCATGACAACGTTACCCTGTCCACACGCCTTTTCCCCATATTATCTACTATTAGCTTTTGCCCGCGGTTTCACATGCGTAGGTACATTAACTATAACCTATGTTACTCAGGAATAAAGTAGCTCATAATATTAATATAGAAATATAGGTGCGACCTTGAAAGATCCTCTGATGAACTCATGTACCTAACCTACCGTACTTAATCAAGCCTTATCCTCACATAGCTCTATCAGTAAAAAGTAACTGACCACAATAATTACAAGTAAAACAAAACCACATTAATAACAGCAGCAATTACTATAAGTTAAAACATACCTAATGGAACCTTTTAAAGTCCATCAAAGCATGTAAATTGCCTGAACATTAATTACACGGCACAATGAATAAATTATTCCAAAAAAGACTTCAACAATGACATTAGAACAATTAAACAGCCATTAAATGAAGCACTGCAATTACGTATATTCTTTGGAGACGAAACTTCAAAGAGCAAACAAAATTACCTATTTTAAATCGCTGACAAAAAGGCCTATTATGTTCAGATGATAAATTGTCGGTGAATTCCATAACTCCTGGTTTCCATCGTCTCTAAAGTCTGTCAAAAATCTTAGAAATCCAGTCTATCTTCTGGTATTTGATAGATATAAAAGCCTAGTTGAAAAATAGACGAGGCCTCTTAGTTCCCCGAATGACCTTTTCCGAATAGTCGTTTTTTCTGTAACCACGAAGGTACGTTTTCATAATTGCATTTTTAAGAAAATAATAATTAAGTGGTCCATTCTTACAAATTTGGTATACCTATTTAGACAATATTATCAACCCTAAGTCTGATCTAGCAAAACATCTTTGTAGTCTGGCAGCAATCTGGATCCTTGATGTTATATTTAGTTCATAGTATAAAAGTTTTGTTAAATGTATGATTAAGTATATTATTTAAGGTACAAACGGCAAAGGGGTTTTTATCCACAAAAAGGATCTTTGTGGATAAAAACCCCCAAACTAAATAATCTATATATATAAAAATGACCCCCGTTTTCCGTTGTCACGACTTGGCATGAAAACGGCTTAACCGATTTGGCTGATTTTTTTTTTGTTGTGATTGTTATTGTGAGGAGAAGGTTCTTATGGAAAAAAAATTAGGGTAATGTAGGGTAGAGTAGGGTAGGGTAGGGTAGAGTAGGGTAGAGTAGTAGGGTAGAGTAGGGTAGAGTAGGGTAGAGTAGGGTAGAGTAGGGTAGAGTAGGGTAGAGTAGGGTAGAGTAGGGTAGAGTTGAGCGGGAGCGAAGCCGCGCGGGCAAAGCTAGTAAAGAATAAAAAATACCTATTTATACAGTACTAAATTCAAAAATAAACAAAATCCTATTATGTTTACATAGTAAATACATTCTAGTGCCTACAAATACATTCTGGTGCCTTTAAAACGTAGACATTTCTTAAATTTTTATTATAACTATATTTTAGAACGCTTACCGCATAGTCTCAATTAATTTTTTAAACTGTAATACGCAAATATCAATTTCCAGATTTATGAGGGGCATATAATTAGGTCAATTCAATAACAAAAATAATGAGTCCCAAAGTTTTATTTATTGTTTATCGAACAAAAGTTACTTAAACACTGAGATAGAATTTTCTAATGTTACCTGAACAAATACCAACTAAAAGTATTTATAAATGTAATTTTAACTTTTCTCATTAGCGTAAGCATACCTTTTATTATTTATACCTATTAATATTGCTTCACAAATGTTATGATTATCCCAAACTAATATTATGTAGGTAGAAGGCCTATAACTACCTGCCTAAGTTTTCCCAGGTGCTTACAGATCTAATTTTAGTATAAAAATAACTACCGTAAAACGGGGTGAATAGAAACAAAATTTGCTATGGTTTTTCACTTTGATACCATATTATCGGCTTCTAACAAAGCATTGACTTTTTGGAATAACAATTAATGAATTGATATGAAATGATTATATGCTGCAAAAAATATTCAAATATCGTGAAAGTATTTAAAGTTTTGTTTCTATTCACCCCATTTGATTGTATTGCGTTTTCCCAACCAGCTAGTTCTGTAGGGTAGGGTCGGCTTCCAGTCTAACCGAATGCGGCATAGAGTGGCTATCAGACCTTCATAACTCTTTTACTGGGCAACACGAGACGGTCCGACTTTTTGGCGTCCGACTCCCTGTAAAGATTGTCATAGCTCTACGAATAACAACCGAGACCAACGGCTTCACGTGCTCTTCGAGACACGGGGTTATGACCAAGACAAATTTAGAAAAAAAAATATTTATCGAAAAATTTACCGCAACCTCATGCATAAGAGATACCTTAACCACTAAGCTATCACAACACTTAAAAATAACCATTAACTTTATCCAGAAAAACCTAATTGAAAAATTGTTAGTGAGAGTCTTCGCATAAAATCAAATTCCGATCTAAATTGCATCCAGAGCCATCAGCCACAAAGCTTTCAGCTTCAATCTATAGCACTTGAATGTCGTAAAAAGAGCTGTTAAACTGAATCCAGTAAAATAAAATAGTTACCATTGCTAGCGATTCACAAAAGAAAAAAATATATACTCTGTGCTTTATTCTTGTACACAATCGAGGCTGGCCACACTTCAATGTCGCTTGTTCGTTTCATGTTCAAGCTTTTAATCGGATTTCTTTATAAATATTTATCAATAGTCGCCATAATACATTTAACGCCTGCCATCGATTGCATACAAAAACTATAAAATGAATGGTAAAATCAGTTTCCTATTTATAGAAGCTTGACTATGATCAGAGCTTTGGGATAGGACTAACCGCAGCCCTGGAACTCAAAAAGCAACTAAAGGAACTCGAATGGGTTTCAGCCGATAAAAATGACACTCACATCGACACTCTCTCTCACTCCACTCAGAGCAGGAGAAATTATTTGATGATTTCCTACAGAAAAAAAAAGTTTCACGTTTTAACATAATATATTCTTTATTTACCAAAAACAAACCTTTAATTAATTTAACTTAACTTAAAAAATAAAAGCCCTAGAGAACTAAAAAATATATAAATGGCAATTTAAAGTAAGTCGGTAATGTACCCAAAAGACTGGCGGCATTGCCACGCTGAATGGCAATGTTAACCTTTAACATAATTGCATCACAAACTCACTAATGCACTTTTATTCTATTAATGATTAAGTTCTTACTTAAAAAGGCAGTTCAATTTTTCAAATAGGTGGGTACATCAATAGGAACATTTCATAATACATATAACCCAAACAAACATAAATAATATCATAAAATAACCTTCAACTGTTCCGACTGTTCTAATTACAAATGTCAGAAACATTACAAGCTGGCTCGATTTTTGAAATGAAAGCCGTTGAACCAAAATGGCCGCCACGGATGTAAACAATGAATTGAAAAGGATTCCCGCAATATCGCGTTGTCAAGACTCACTCGAGATACACTCAGTTTGTTTGATAAATTAATGGGCGTAAAGATCGTCAGATATTACGAATATTAATCATGGTGCCCACGCAACGGGTAAAAAACGAAATTTGACGTCACCAAGGAATAACTAATGGTGAATGGATGGATAAGGTGATTATCGTAGCAAGATTTATTACTTAACACCAGGTTTAGGTCAGGTTTATGGGTATTGTTGTCTAGGTTCCATTTTTTTTATTAAAAAAATTATGGTAAAGTTTATATCTTTCAAATTAATTACGTTATGTCAAGTCATAACCTGTATAGTTAAAGTCATCGCATCGATAACAATGCACAGGTCAATGACTTCTTTCTTCGATTAACCAATCCAGAGCCAATACACAATATAATCTTCTAAATTGAATTTGGTGAAAGCCTGTAGCCCACCCTAAACTGTTATAAACAATAAGTAACGCTATTGTAAAATAATATTTTACTTGACTCCTGGCTGGGTTTGAACCCGCAGCCTATAATTCGTCAGACGGAGCCCTTGCCGTGGGCCACTATTGCTATTTGTAATTACTAAGTAAAAAGTAACTAATTATATAAAGTTAATTATTTAGTCCGTTCCTCAGCAACAGGAAAACAAACTTTCCTTCAAATAACATCTTCAACGAGGAAGAAGGTAATAATACAGTTGCTTTTGTTTTACAAAACAAGCGAAGACGACGCAATCAGCACAATCGAGCTGCAGCAAGGGTTCCAATCAATTGTACTGAACCAAACGACCTGCCCCGATCAAACGTCGGAACAATTTAATTGGGTCTTACTGGACGAAACAGTTAAACTGACTGAGTGCAAATTGAAACAATCGTTGCATTTAACTATCGACTTTAATGAAAAACATTTACCTGAAAGGCAGCTGTTCATACTAGTATTAGTCTAATTTATTCATTTAAAATATGCTTCATATTCCAGACCAATAAATAAGTACATTAATGTTTATTGGATAAGTCATTTACAATATAAAAACTTGTCTTTAACTTTTACTGCGATTACTTCAAAATTTGATTTATTTTGACACTTATTTTGATATTAGCTAACTCTTCTACTCTGCTGTTATTGGTCGTAGCGTGATATTACTCGTATTCTTATATAGACTCCTCAATAAATGGGCAATCCAACACTAGCATATTTTTATTTTTTATTGAACCAGTAGTTTCTGAGATTAGCTTGTTCGTGGCGAGATCAACCAAACAAACGAAGTCTTCAGCTTTATAAGATTAGTATCGATTTGTTTTTATACTTAGTGAAATATTAAACTTTCCCAGGCTTTTTTTAACGTGGAAAATCATAAAATATCCCCTCCCACTTCGGGTGGAGTGAGGCAGTGTGAGACTTTTTACTAAGTAAATCCCGTGTTCTTTCAGATGCCCTAAGTATTTTAGAATCGCAGTAACTCTTTTGAACAATCCAGCAGCCCTGGCAGGCACTAGTAGGACCTTTCAATATGGCTGCAACTTAGTAAAAAAAAGATAAATTATGCTATTCTGTAACTCCAACTATCTATAAACCAGCGCTGTGAGCTCATCGCATTATGCGTGAGGTCACAGCTTTATGCTGAGCGTTGGGCCGTTTTGCGCGGATGAGACGCATATCTTCCCTATCGTCTGATCTTGTGTTGTGTTTGTTATTTAGCTTTAAGTATGCGTCTTATTTCGCGTGAATAAAATGTTTTTCTTTCTTTCTTTCTTCTTTCTATAGAACTGTAAAACAAATACAAACATATCTAAAAAAACGCTGTTATCACAGAAAACCTCAATAAAAATATGCATCATAAATATTGTATAAATTGTCATTAAAATGCACGTCGTCTTCAAACGAGCTCTTTTTGCTGATGAAACCAATTTCGTGAACAAATGCGCTAATTAACTACATAGAGTATTTGAATACGCAAATGGATCGCCCGTTTTAATTATCCCGGTGAATGTTTTGTGTCAAACAGTTTTTGTCTCATAAATAAAGCTCAGTTCGTCGTTCGTTCACTTTCAATTTCTTTTTAGAGAGACTGTTTAGTAATTATTCAATAGTGAATACAGAGTGCAAATATCAAAATAATATTGCGAATCAAAAGTTTGCAAGCGTTTAAAATATAGATTACTTTATTAAATTATGCTGCTACGTTGAATCCACTTGAAAGTTGGACACATTTAAATAGTTTAAATCGGTAAAAGAAGTAATGGATAAATAAGTCTAAAACGTAAAAGTCTCGTGTCATTATGTCTGTAATCGACCTCCTCCGAAACAGCTAGACTGATTTTTATGAACTTTTCATGTATATTTGGTAGATCTGGGAATAGGTCGTAGGCTTTTCATTACCCTCCTACACCCACCCCAATTTTTTCCCTTGATAATTTATATGGCAGGACAACGTTTACCGAGTGAGTTAGTAACATATAGAAGCAAAAAAGCTCGCGTAGGTAAATAGACGCTTTCATACTTGCATCAGTAAAGAATGAACATAAAACGAAACCCAGTCATCATATCTGACTCCTTAAAAAGCAAACTCCAGTACACTTAGCTAAGAGTTACCTGTCACACGAACACGGAAACGATCTAGTGCGAGGGAAAACGATCCCAAGCGAAAGGAAAGCTTTTAAGTAAACAAGGTTGGGAGGGCACGTCCTGTGAGGTCACAGGAACCTCGACCTTAAGGAAGATACGCAGGAAAGAGCAACAAAGATGTCTCCAAGGCTGAAAACTATATGAGTTGCCGCAGGCATGTCAAGGAATTTCTAAAGATGTAAGGCATTTTCCGTATTGTTAAAATCAAGGTGTTGGTCACACCACTACTACAGAATAGCTTAACTGATTAGCAAGCTTCTATAGATGCGGAAAGTAAAGACCCGCCTATTTTTTTTTCGCCATATTAAATGCCTCTTTTTAAGGTCTATGTTCAAGGTCTTACTTTCACTAAAAAGTATTTATTTTTCATTTTTCAAATGAGATTTGTACAAATTACTACAGTTGAACACATAATTTTGATTTGCAACAAGTAGCCATCTTTCGATTTTCTAGCACTTATTAATTATTTCGATTCGTACGTCACGCATCTATCGGATTCTCGCGACCCTGACCAGGTCATCGGTCCACCTTGTTGGCGGCCTTCCAACACTGCGTCTTCCGGTACGTGGTCGCCACTCCAGAACCTTTCGTCCCCATCGACCATATATTCTGCGTGCAATGTGCCCTGCCTATTGCCACTTAAGTTTGGCGATTAGAGTAGGTAGGTACTAATATTTGCTGAATTATTATTGTACCAATGGACTACGGCCTGTCCGATAATGAGACTCGCTGAAATGAACTGAACTGGAATTGGACGAACGAAGAATAGAATCAGGAGGATAAAAAAATATTAACGAGTAATGTGAATGTAAAGAGAGACGGGAACAATAATTTTCTTCATTTTTTGTGAGGTTTTTTGTGAAAGATATTTGCAGGAGGCTGTTGCCATGTGTAAAATACGTATAATTGTGCGTCCAAATCTGGCGAATCTTTATATAAGTTTAGCGTTTTATTTTTCTATACACAACATTATCTTTGGTACTTCAACATTACGTTCAAGCTTCATAAACGTTACCTGATAATACTACGAACAAAATACATGAAAAATAAAAATTCATATTTAAATTACGTCATAAATAATATAGAATCTAAGACGCGCAGTTCGCAAGCGTTGCAAGTTGTGTAACATATTATATTATAATGCATATATATATATATATATATATATATTTATAGTTAAGTATTGTTTTTATATGTAGTTAATTTGTTAGCAGTACACCACAGACTACCCCTGTATTATTTTAAGTTCTTGTCCATCCTAAGGTTGTCTGGAAGATATCGCTTTCAGCGATAAGACCGCCATTGTACCCATAAATTTAATTTTATGTATAAGCTGTGTTACTTTTTGGTGTACAATAAAGTTTATTCTATTCTATTCTATTCTATTCATGAGAAAGCGCTAACGAGTTGTTACAAGCGTGAGGAGAGCAAATATTTTCATACTAGTAGCATATTAGTGGCATAGGGAACTGTATGGTATTGTGTTTTTATATAAATATCACCAAATTACTAATACCACTTATATACGAGTACCTACCCTAACATTTATAGTGTATTTAATTAATAATTAAAAAGAAATCATTTGGACCAATCATAAATTGTACCTATTCTGACTAGATTAAGATCCTCCCCTTACTTATATAAAGATTACAACACTTAGACATCATTATTATAGTAATGAAATGGAATTGCGTGCTAACTGTCCCTATTCCTCTATTTATCAGAATTCTGCACCGTAAACAATCTCTACCATGAATAAATTGTAAAATCGGCATCCTTGAATGTCATTAAGTTAAATGTTGGTTGGAGCTTGATAAATGATCAAGTCTTTATCTCGAATGCTCGATATTTTGCTCGGCAGGAGTACTACGAGCGAGGAATGCAGTATTGATTAATGAAAATCTATATTCATTCTGCCTTGTAAGGAAAAATAGTAAACCAAAAAAGGAACAAGCATAATAATCTTTTTTTTATTTTAGTCTATACATAAGTATTTGTATTTTGTCACTGTTTGTCTGTGTGCTAAATAATAGCAGATATATTATTTTTAACTGTCTTTTAATTATCTCATAGAAAGTATTAAAATTAGAGTATCCAATACAGGGATAAATCAGTCTTTATCTTAGGCGGCTTGAATTCCTCACAATAAGGTTTCTATATTAATTCCCTCGCAGTGATCGGGAGTTAATTATATCTATAATTATATTACTGTGAACTTCAAGACACTTCTTAAATCCACTATTATTTCTTTCTTTCTTCTTTTTTTCACAAAGTACACTACTGTGATAGAGGTCTTCTCAGTGTAGCTTGAAGGGATTAGTTCATCCACCAGACATTAAAAAAACACCATTAACTGCTAATTACTTGCAGTTTTTTTTAAATATAATTCAGTAACGCTGAAAACGGTGCAGATATCTCCAAACGAGTACTGTGTACAATGTACTTAAAATTACATCGAAAATGAATAGGCTAAAAAGGTTTAATAAAAAATAAATACTATGCTGTCGGATTAACCTGTCAATCACATCTTTAGCTTGCTCTTATATTTAGTTTGAGAGATTTCATCAATTAATTTAAAATACAATGAATTTATATTTTTTATTGAGTCTTAAACCTAAGATACATGACGGGACAAAATAACCCCCAACATGACGTGCAACGCTTAACTACGTCATTTATTTATTTATTTACAAGCAAGCACTTGTACAACGTTAAGGCGTTGTACAATGAAAACTTACAAAATAAAAAAATAAAAAACAATATTAACCTAATAACATATATGTAGAATAACATTATTTTACATTATTACACATTATACACCACTAAAATAATATATCCCAATAATAATAATAATCCCACAAAAAAAAAAACAATTCATCCATCTTCTCACAAAACTTTACACATTCACGACACATTCTATCCATATGATACATCATCTATACACACAGTCACATATCTATTTATGCGATGCTGCAACGTTGCCTCCCAACATTTTACAACACATATTCACTTGACACGGGACCTGCTGTTGTACAATTTGTAATAATAATTGATAGCATTGCATGTCATGTTGGGGGACATTGTGTCCCCTAATGAATCTTACCCAAAATTCTCATAGGATTTCAAATAAGTAGAATGTAAAGTACTATCATTAGTATTTATTTATTTGCTTTATACCTATATATTCTATTATTACTGAGTATTTTACTGAAAAAGAAATGTTTTCATGAAATATTCTAACGTCCAAACTCTGAAAGGCCTGCTTAAGTATCATGACGGATCGTTTGATATCTTATTCATCAAAATCCATTCAACCATTTATGTCCCGAGGGACTAAAAAGATCATATTGTACAAATGTTCAACATACCATTGTAAATAGTGATAATACCTGCAATAGAAAGTTTGTTTAAATATAAAACGTCTTCATCAAATATTTGTGAACAGTAAACTTTTTCATTAATTACATTTTTGGGAGAAATTTTGTGAATGAAATTAAATTATAGGTATCAAAAAACAATCAGAATCATGTTAAGTAAAGACACCAGTTTTTGTTTCACAAAAGTCAATTACCTCTAAAAACAATGACCTTTACAAAAAATATTCAAATGTGAAATAATTTCAAAATTCGTTATTCTTTTAAATCTTAGAAAATCTGTAATAAGTGATTTCATTATAAGATTTTTTTCATTTGAAAGAGCATTAGAATTTTTGATTTTAGAGCTCTGCAATGTCTCAAAGTTTGTTAATTCAAAGTTTTTCGAGTCTCAGAAGTGGAATCGACTTGAAAATTGCTTTAATTTAGTGCTGGAATGCCACAATGATTTCTGATTTTAAATACATAATGATTGAACTTCACGGAACATTTAGCAGTTTATAAATCATTTTCACTTGAAATAAAGACTTCATGCAAGATCTTCATGAGAATCAACGACGATTGCAGATTAAAATAAAGTTTGGTTAAAAATACAGTACCCCTGGCCAAGTTGGTAATCTGCAATCGTTAACGCAAGTATTAAGGTTCAAATTTTCGGGAATGACGTCATCTCAACGCTCAGTCATGTGGTGGGAACAAAAGAATGGGGGGCGTGGTCAACTCGAAGCGTTCGACGCAAGCGAAACGGTTGTAACTTGGCTGGAGTTAACTGCAGCTGTTTTCTGAGTTAATGACCACTATTAGTAATATAGTTATTAAAAAATTGCAAGTTATTTATCACTAACAGCCACACAAATTAAGCAACGCTTGCTGAGGTCAGTCTGTAGATGGGTGGCCATCTTAACGTTTTGAGATTCCATCCTTCGGAAAACACGCTAAACTGTTAGTCGCGCCTCGTGTTTTTTAAATATATCTTTGATAGTCAGAAGCCTGGAATAACCCCCGTATCATCCTCATAGGGGCTGAATTTCAAAATATTTTTTCCTAATCTTCATGTTAGCAAAATTTCAGCATTCTAGGTCCAAGGGTTTGGACTAGACAACATTAGTTTTAGTTTATGCGAAACCCGTAACGCGTGTCTAGTATTTTTTTATGTAAAGAATCTATGTACAAAATTTCATAACTGTACTTATCATGAAAAATCACAAAGTTATAAGCTTGTTATGTCAGCAAAATCATAGTCAATAAAAGTCATAGTAACCGGACCATTCAGGCGACTTAGGGGTTTTTTTGCACTTGCACCCAGCTGTCTGCTGACGCCTAATACCCGCTATGACCTGTCGTGACCTATGTTGTATTTTACGTTGTAAAAACTATTGGAATCGATGTAGTTACTGATTCTGAACAAACTTATTATAATCCTTACTAATATTATAAAACCAAAATTGAACTTGTTTATTTGTTTGTTACGTCTTCACGCCTAAATGGCAAAACCGATTTTGATGAATTTTGGTACAGAGATAGTTGAGACCCTGGAGACGGACATAGGCTAATTTAAAAAATAAAAGTGAGAAAAGGGGAAGAAAGAGTAAAGTATATAAATAAACGCGGGTGAAGCCGCGGGTAAAAGCTAGTGTTATATAAAAGCAATACTTATAATAGTATACATTCAGCAAATACAAAAACAATGTCTAATCAGTACATTTAATATGATCATGGGCTATTTAAAAGCAATCCAGGGTGTTGGCCCATACCGCCATAAAATATTCACTCGATAATATGAAAGAGCTAAGCGAAAGAAGATTATTTTATCCGTTTGCATGTACCATTCTTGTCACGTTCCTGTTCGAGTAAGTAGGTATATAAATAGTATATATGTAGGAACATACTCGTGAGATATGCATTAGGATGCTTCACCTATAGGTAAGGAAAAATACTACTCCTGGGATTTGTTTTTTTTTGTTTGAAAATCATCATATGACTTCTCTCGTTCTAGGGTGGAGAGAGAGGGCGTAACAGACTCTGTATCTTACAGTTGCTTTTTGCGTTCCAGAATTACGGACTCTCGTTTAAAAAAATGCGTGGCCATAACACGCCCCTACGTTTTACTCACTTCTTTTGAGGTACCCTCGCCATTGGACTATGGGGTTCAATCCTTACCGTTCGGTAAGGAACGAACCATAGCGGACGGCGAGCTACCCATTGCAAGTAATCCCCAAGCCTATCTACTGTATTCAATATGTTGTAGGAACGACATAGAGTAATAAGCTAGAAATTAGGCTATGTTAACATCAGTAATTTTTTTGATACACTAATATTATACTTGTTAAAGTGAAATTTTGTAAGTGTGTTTGTTTGTTACTTATTTACGTTCAAATGTCTAAATGATAGCTTGTACGATACTACAATACTTTTTGATATTATGTTCTCTTGGGATAACTTTCTTTCAGAATTTTCCACGCAATTAGAACATAATAATACACCACGAATTTTTAATTAGTACAAATACTTAAAGGGCTTATTAGAAAAGGTCTTGTTATTATTTAAGTAAAGTCTCAATAAATAATATTCATAAACAGCAAAGTTATTAGCGTTTGTTTAAATCCCAAAATGTCACTCAATTTGTAGAAATACTGTACAGGCGATAAAAATGAATAATTATGAGCAAAATGGAAAAACACTGCGTGTAGTATTTTCTGAAGTTTTGGTAATTTCATAACAGAATCAATTATGAATTATTATGAATTTACCAATTATGACCAATTATCGTGGAAATTTTGGGATTTCGTTCTTTTTTTACTATTGACAACAAAAATATGGGTACGAATAGCGTCCCGTTTTTTAAACTAATTAAAAATAGGGGTGTATAACAGACCGAATGTAACTATATCCCAGAAATCCTTACTATATCCTTACTAATATTATAAAAGTGAAAGTGAGTTTGTTTGTTTGTTTGTTACGTCTTCACGCCTAAATGACAAAACCGATTTTGGTGAAACTTAGTACACGGATAGACCATGTCCTGGAATAGGACATAGGATACTTTTTATCCCAGAAGTATATTCCCTTGGAATAATTTTCTGCTATCACGCGGGCGAAGCCACTGGGAGCAGCTAGTTAATAATATGATTTTAAATCACAATTTAAAATATTTTAATCACCATACAATCAAGTCAATCGCGTGACAAGTAACTAAGATCATTCCAGTGATGGCTACCCAAACGTTGTAATTTGTCAGTGTCCAGTTGCAATATCTTTGACGTCATGCTCTGACTTAATGATCATGGTAATGATGGAAAGCTCTCAATGTTTATTAAACTGCCCCATTTGCGGATAATGCCTTGGGTCCGAATCAAACGATTTAGACTATCGTTTACTGTTACATTACTGCTTAGTAATTATTAATTTATTTAAGCATAATTTTCTTTCATAATCTAGTTTGAAAATAATATAGCCAAAACATTACACTTTAGTTCATGAATCCCCAAGCGAACGCGCATCTCTGCCCCCGTTAAGACGCATCTAACATTTTTTTTTTTCAGATTTGAGTTATATACATTGCCGGAATTAGGAAAACAAGACGCATCTGCCTGTATTTTTAATATTTTGCCAACTTTCTCCAGTGCGGTTTCAACACAAGGTAAAAAGGCCCGATTTCCCGTTTCATTCATTAAAACATTTTTTTATCCGTTTTCGTTTTTGTTAGATACGTCTTTTTAACTATCAGGGTCAGATCTAGACTATTGTCTGATTGACAGTAGCTGAAGAGTTAAGTCATTTAAAATATATCTAGTTTTTAATTTAGCTTCTAATAAATAATTTATTGTTGACTTCTTGATACACAGGTTTTCATAAACCTAAATCAGACGTCTTCGATATCATCATCTTCTATTTGATATTAAAGTAAATCATAATTTTGCTAGTAGTAACATTTAAAAAACCGGCCAAGAACGTGTCGGGCCACGCTCAGTGTAGGGTTCCGTAGTTTCCCGTCCAAATACATAACTCTTTTTGTACTCGATGGAGTTAAAGACATGAGTGTCAGACTTTTACTATTTAAGCTCACCTGTATTCCTTCAGTTGCTCTTCGTGTTCCAGAGCCGAGGTAACTCTATTGAATAATTCTGCAGCCCAAAGTATCCGTTTTTCATTTAAACGATAAAAAGGTTTATCGTAAGACTAATATTTATCAGCAGATTACGTCATTTTTGTATACCTTTTCCTGTATTCGAAAACCAAATTGTACCTATTCCTTATCAGTATTATCTTTCTTTCTTCTTTTTTTAAATTCTTTGCACTTAAAGGTGCACACAGACTATATAACATAACTTGTTATACAACATTGTTATATAACATGTTTCATATAATATGGACACTGAATGTTATAAAACATGTTATGATAACATGTCATTGATTTGTACAACAATGCTATATACGGATAGCACTGAAGAACGACAAATGACAATGGTTATATTGCATTGTTATTCTAATGTGTACAGTATTGTTTTATGTTGCAATGTTTAATAACAAGGTTACCTAGTGTAGACGTGTTATAAAACACAAGTTATATAATATGTTACATAGTCTGTACGCATTGTTATAGCTCTCCAACTGGAAGGAACACATCATTAAAAGAAGCGCTACTTTTCTCAGTTAACGTACTTTATTTGAAAAAAGCGCTTAATGGTATTCCCTATTCAAAACTGCAGTTTATTTACCTTTATTGGGTTTTATATCGGGTCTTAAGGGGCCGGCTTAAACTCGAGTCTCTATACAAATATACCCTATAAAATATAGTTGCAAAAAGACTAGGCAAATAGATTTTGATCTGCAAATAAATTGGCAAATATAGGTACAAGGTTATTAGTTCTAACCAATAGCGATCTTCCATTAAGATTGCGGCATTGAGCATCACACTCAAGGCAAAGTGGGCGTAATGCCTCTTCTTCTGGCGTCAATAATCCTCTCTTTGTTAAATTCCTCCCACGATATCCTTCAATAGTGTTTGACGAACTGTAGTACTATAAAAGTCCTACTTAGGGTATTAGGGCTGTTATAGAAGTAGGTAAATCGATAAGTGGACAAAGGAAACTATGGCGTGGAATAAACAATATTTTATGAATAAGATGCGAAATAACATTGGAGGCCTTCCAACGCTGCGTCTTCCGGTACGAGTCGCCACTCCAGAACCTTTCATCCTCATCTGTTCTGCGCGCAATGTGCTCTGCCTATTGCCACTTAAGTTTGGCGATTTTTCGAGCTATGTCGGTAGCCTGGTCAGGGTCGCGGAAATCCGATGGATGCGTGACGCACAGGACCGGTCGTTGTGGCGACTCTTGGAGGAAGCCTATATTGCTTGGCCGAGTGGTAATGGCCCCGACTTACAAGTTGTAGGTCGCGGGTTCAAACCCAGCCTCTCTCCTCTTACTCTCAAAACTAAGGAAAACATCGTGAGGAAACCGGCAGATCCTAGAATTAAAAAATTCGAAGACATGTGACATCCACCAACACGCACTGGGCTCGCGTGGTGGATTACGGCCCATTCCCTCTCCTAGAGAGGAAGACTGAGTCCCAACAGTGGAAACATTATAAGGCCGACTATGCTATGCTGTACATACTAGTGAGAGTACGTATTCCTAATTTCTAATATGCGAGTTGTCTGGTACGATAACCGAAATGTCGTCCACAAAAAGAATGCATTGATGTGGAGTCACTCAAGGGATATCATTTATGTAAATAAAGAAGAGAAGAGGACCTAGCGCACTTCCCTGAGGAACGCCAAATTTATTTCTTCTAAAAAAGGATCTACATAAATGGGATAGAGAAAAGTTAGTTTATTTGGTTGATCAATTCCAACGCAATATTTCTATTGCCTTTTGAGTTCTGGTTTCGTACAAAATAGAATAGAATTCTTTGGAAAACGGCAACAACTTGGTTTCATATAACAAGAATTTCATTTATTTTTTGTAATGCCTTGCATACATATAACATTTGGCCATTTCTGAAATACTGGCTGATAAAAAAAATTGTTTTCCGTAGACTGTCCGAGATTTATTTTTGTTGGTTCGGTTACTGTTGTAACGAGATTGGAAATTTCTACTCGAAAGCTTTAATAATGCCATTGCGTCATTTAAACAGTTAACAACAATAATTCACAATTAACAAAATCCATTGATGTTGTTAATTACCAAAATGAAAAGAAGACTTTATGTTAGAGGTAATTTCTCGACAGGATTGAAACAGGTAAATGAGATTAAATTTGAAAACACTGAAAATTAAATTTCACAAAAAATTTCGAGGTTAATCTGCATCTTATAATAAAAAAGGTTTACCAAAGGATGCTCAATGATAAACCCTTTTTTATTGAGATGAGACCCTCATAAAATGAAATCAGTTTTTAATAAAACAATGCCCAGTCAGCAACTTATAGTTTTCTAGTTTACTTTAGCATCAGCAGATTCTTTTAATATTTGAAAGAACAAAATATGAAAGGTATTTCATAGTAAATCATAAATATATGACAAAGGTATATCTTGTGTTGTAGAATTTTTATTTGATCAGCGATTTTATTATTTTGGTTTGCACTATGAGTACTTTAATTTTTCAGCTCCTGCAACCATAGGTATAAATATATATCTACGCGATACAAATATATTTCCAAAAGTAGTAGACCACTGGCCAATAAGAATGATTTAAATGAAATACCGTAGAGCCTCCGCCAACATAAGCCAGACGTCTTCTTTTCTTGTTCGTCGTTTCCTCTCTTCTGAAGTTAGTGACTACGTGTAGAAAGAAAGAAAGAAAGAAATTTATTTGCAAACCGCGATATCAGAGTTGTCTACGCGATTAAAACATAATATATCAGAGTTCAAAAACTAATAACGGGCAGTTGCTCGGACTAGACAGGTTACGGGTTTTTACACCCTGTCCACACACCCTTCTATAATTCCTCAAACAAAAGTTAACTGGCCGTTGAAAAATCAACCTTAAACCAGAATCAAAATTAGTTACAATCTTAAGTCTGAACCAGACTAATTAATTACCAAGCAATCGCACACAATGACCACAATCTAAACAATCTAGAATGCTAGCCATTGTTACACTGTGACATAAATCTAACCGATTTCACTCAAATAAATCATAGCAATGGTCCAGTCTGCTGGGGGATACTTACTGCTTAGTGCATTACTAGGTGATCAATTGAGGTGACCTACACAGAGCATGTCAATACAGAGCTCCTGTGTATTTAGGTACGATTAACTGAAGATTTATTTTTATAATAGATTCTAGGGACATTTCAATTGTTGTAGCAATGGTGTTTCTTGGCAATAATCTTTAATCTTTGATCCAGCTAAGCGCATCACTTTGTGTATTTTATTTCATCACCACTGTTCTCAAAACGGTGAAGGAAAACATCGTGCGTCCTTAAAACAAAAATTCGAAGACATGGTGATATTCACCAACCCGCACTGGGCCCGTGTGGTGAAATACGGCCCATTCCCTCTCCTAGAGAGGAGGCCTGAGTACCAGCAGTGGGAACTTTAAAAAGGCTGATTTTATTTAGGAATGTTAAGTATGTAATCTTTGATGAGCCATTGTGTAAAATAATATGGGCCTTATCAGAAGGCAAAAGGCTTAGCAGCCCAAAGAGCAACGGAGTGGATGCTATGCTCTAATTTTCCTGGCGTGATCTGACCAAAACTTAAATATTCGCAAAAGAACCAAGGTTACCGATATAGCTCGAAGAGTCGTCAAACTTAAGTGACAATGGGCAAGGCACATTGCAAGCAGAACAGATGTCGATGAGCCTGAATCGTTCTGGAATGTTAATCAACCCAGTAACTGGGTAACTCGATACCCCTTGACAAGACTTGTGTCAGTTTTTGACTTCTGTCTATCGTAACAACTGTCGAAGATTGAAACCAGAAAGTGTTATTTTAAGAGCTATGACACAGACTAACATTAATTAATCAGCAATCGCTAACAATAACCACAGTCTAAGCAATCTAGAATACTGGGCATTGTTACACTGTGGCATTCATCAAGCCAATTTACTTCAGATAAATCGTAACAATGAGCCTGATCAGAAAGCTTAAAGTCACTCGAAGGGCATCGGGCTATGCTCGGAGTATCCTTGCGTGACCGAAATAGGAATGGAGATGAAGGAGAAACGTTCTGGAGTGACGACCACGTACCAAAAGTCGCTGCGTTGATTGATGAGCAAAGTATCTACAATGTGAACGGATAACCTAGCGAGGGTCGCAGGAGTCCGATGAATGAAAGCAAAACGAAAGTCGGTATGCATTTAAGCGGAAGTTGCTGAATCATTTTCCTCACCAATAGCCGAATCGTCTCAAAACTTCTTTCTTTACTTTATATTAATATATTTGTATATATGTATTTGATTTCTTTGTTTTATTTTCTCTGTCATTAAAAAATTACAGAGAAAATAAAACAAAAATAAACACATCTTAACTATTATAAAGTAATAGGTATATACAAACTATACACCGCTAAATTTTGGTCGTTTTAATCCCGTGGAGGGTCGATCCGGTACATGGAACACTATCGATTTGTAACTATAAAATTAAAAAATAAAGTACCTTTTTAACTAGTGCTACACTACAAAAAAAAACATTTTTTTTTAACGCGTATTAATTTACTCATGTACGAAATTAATTTCTTTAAGAAAACATCAGCTCAGCGAGTACAATGACCTGTAGGTAGTTAGTACTCAATGCCGACTACTACAGGTCATTGGACTCGCTCAGCTGACGTTTATAGTATACCGAATTCGGTACACCTCGGTATCAGCTAACGTAAACCTTATTTTTACGTGATAAGGTTTAAGTCAACTGGTAGGAGATATACTTACTGTATTTGGTACACTGACACCTGATAGGTTTGGTTAGCTGGTACTGAATGTCCAAGGTGTGCTGTTTTCGGTACACTGAGGCCTGAGAGGTAAAAATGGGCGCACATAACATATTTTCGAATTTAGTCGTGCTCTCATTAATAACGAATAGTTGTATTAGTCAAAGAAGACGATTCTATTAAAGCACTCGACTTCAGCAACGTAAACCGAAACCTAACTAATGTATATTCACATAGGTATATAAACTGCTGAACCGAGTTTCCTTAACAACCTTTCCTGTAAGGCAACACAGTCATTGACTACCGACTAGCCTCATTTTACAGGGGCTAAAGCATACGTCAGATCCAGCCCATTCATAAACTATGTCAGTATATACCTCACGTCCTATATGATACTCAACTGGGCATGAATTCATTTTTAGTTCACAGGTTTTTCAACTAGCTGTAGCGCAAAGGTTAAAACGCTCAGAGTGAATACCCTGTAATGTTACATCTATTTTGTATCATGACTTTTCCCGGACGGAGCAGAAGGTTGCGTCAGATTTTACTAATTAAAACCAAACCTACGTTTCCTTATTTGCCTTGTGTGTAAATATTTGTCAACATAAGCATTCTATTTTGAATCTTATAATCACAACAATATTTAAAAATGAAGGATTTATTCGTCAATTGAGGTAAAATTTGTTTTTGCCGGCCGCCATCATTCACGCCCAACTCAGCTTTGCAAATAAAGGGATCTCAAAAAATAATATCGACGTATTTTTATTTTAAAGGAAACGAGCAACAAAAACTGAAATAAATAACTCGAACACAATGGGGCCGCCATTTTTTGTGTCCGCCACTCATTCGTACACCAAAAATCAGGGCTATTGTTTAATTTGCATCAGACAGCCAATTATCGAAATGTTCGTTTGTTTTTCATTACAAATATTCACTCATTGGTCTGAAGGAATTAATCATTAGGATGTTTGGCTCAAATACATTCGTTTTATACTTCAAACAAAGTCAAAATAAAAGCTTATTCGGCAACAAGTCAGCACTTCACAATATTTATTTTAATAATGGTTTTTTTTTTAATCAGCAGTTGGTTTTAGCTTTTTTAAAGCAAGCACATAAGCTACTGGAATAAGTAGGTATGTCTATCTCGCAGGGAAATAAGGATATCTATCCAAAGCATGGCTCGATTTTATTCGGCAGTATCGCTTTTCTGACATTTTACTAGATTTAATTAAGTGAAATGACATAGGTAGGTCTAGGTATCCTTGACCTTATTTTGTCATATCACTAAATACCTTTAGTAAGATGTAATAAACCAGAATATTCGACATCTAACGGGATTTCGGGGGATTTCGAGAAATCCCTGATATCCTCATTTCCCTGAGACATAATTATATACCGTACCCCAGGTAACTTATGTGCGTATCTAGCTCTGAAAAACATGTTGTTAAGTAGGAACACTAATGTAGATAAACAACGAAATCAGAGAACCAAACGCGATCTATTCCACTAAAAAAACAGTTAGGGTTTAGTGCAAATGGATCTTTAGAAATGAAAGTAATTCATTTATCTTCCTTATTCGCTTGTTTTGCTCAGGCCCACATTTTCAGTGAGGTTATCAATAAATCACGTACCTTGTTTCCTTACTTAGGATAATTTCTTTTATCCCTGGTAGCCCTGCCGTTGTTCGTAAAATCATTTGTATATTTTTTCATGTTGCCTTCATAGGGTTGCCTCCGAAACGATACGTTTCTTATAGTTACACTTGTAAGGTCGCAGATATTGCTAAAGTTGTTTCCTTCAATGTCTTTGAGCGATTATTTCTTCGAGAAACTTGTACACTCGTAGCGATACATAAATGTATTGGATATTAAATGGGAAGTATAATTGCAGTACAGGAAAAACTATTTTTGTATAAGTCTCAAATATCAATATTATCAAGAGATGCGAAAATATGAAAGTAAATAGTTAGGTTTAGTATTAATAATTACTTAATATTAAGGTTACTTATGTATACTGATAGGTGAAAAAAAAAATCAAAAGTATTTAACTTCGAAGACAAGATCGGTGTAAACGCAGTTAAACCTTGTGCACGTAGACCTAAGATAATGTGCTATGACGGTATATACTCCTAGAGAGTCAGTTCACTACTGATAAAGCTTAAGATGTCTAAAATGTAAGAAGTGACAGCCCTGATTACACGTTTAGCTACAATACATCACAGAATCTTTTTCGTTTTTCAGGAAAACTATGATAAGCACTTTATAGGTTTCCAGGCAAAGGGTACGGGTCGCAGATTTCTAGACACAAAAGGATTGGACACAATGTCTGCCATAATGGGTAGACGGGTCCGATAAACTAAATTCTGTCATAGCTTCTAAGTCAATAGACGAGATATTATAGAAATCGAGAATATTGGTACATTGGGTACGTTAAGTACATACATTTGGTACAGGTATACAATTTAGGTTAGAGTAATGAATAATAGTAATGGGATATCGGATTATAAAAATATCTTTATTTAAAGAGTTTTTTCGCTAGTGCGAATATGTCACTCTTTTGGTATACAAATCTAATAGTCATACAACAAAATAAAAAAATACAGTTAGGTTTGGGTCGGTTTTTCAGAGCGATCTTTACAATATTAATGATAGGGATTATTTTATCTCTGAATTAATTCATTAAACTCCAAGCAAACGCAAGCGTTCCCTCTCTCATTGTCTTTCTATTGAATCTCTAATTACCTATGGTAGTCGAATTACGTTGTTATGGTATTGTATTCAAAAGGTTAATAAGAAGAAAAGACAATTTCATTTTGGCCTTATCTTGGATGTTATATTTGTTTCAGTTCAACAATATTTACTGTGCTATCAATGTAACGTTAAGAAGCAACTTAACAGAGTTTTTCCTTATGTTTCTTTTTTAAATAAGGAAAATTGTCTTCAGTGTTACGCAAGCAGGGAGTAAAATCTGTGATGAAACCGACACAAATCTACAGACATCAATCCGAAATATACGGAAGTAACTAATAATAATATTTCACAATTTTCACACGGCTTCTAATCCCAAGCTAAGCAGAGCTTGTGCTGTAAGTACCAGACAACTGATAAATATCCTTACATATTTCTAAATATATACATACATATTATAGGTACATAAATTACACCCAGACAAAGAAAAAAATGATCGTGCTCGTCTCATAAACATTTGTCTTGGGTAGGGATCGAACTCACGACCTCCGGCATAGCAGTCAGGGCCACTAACTACTAGACCAACAGACCAGTCAAAAATTAACCAACTAAAGAACACTAGAAATGACTGTGTATACACAATAATTTAGGTGTAGTAGTTGATTGTGTTCTGAAAATGAAATAAATCATTTCACTGTAAATGAATAGCACCTTCTCAAAAAATAAATATAAACTCAGGAATAGGTACTAGAAAACAGCGTTCACATGATTTAATAAAAGTAGGCCTCAGGAAAAAATGACAGCTGAGTGTCGTTCAGAACATACTACTTTCAAAGAAAAATCTGGAACTGAAATATTTCAAATGGACCTTAGGTCATACAAGGTTAATTTAAGCCTAGAGTGCTCACGCGGTGAGCAATTTGCTGCCGCACGCAACTTGGACGTAGTAAATGCGGAATCAGACGATTCATTCGAAAGTGAAAAATGCCACATGAAAGACACAAATGAACAAAAAATTTATCGTTTGAGGCCTTTCCTGTCGTGGTCATCTGCGAATGATGGTAATGAAACTTGTAATACGCATAGGTGAAGGATGCAGATAAGGTTCAAATACTGGGCTACGTTTCGCTACGTTTTATCATGAAACTTGAATAGCTTTAAAAATATTTGGTATTGTTTCTTCTATGAAGGTGGCAAAATGCTCACAGCGTGAGCGATTGAGCAAACATGGTTAAAGTTTTGTTAGTTAATTTAAACTAACAAGATCCGCACTAGCGATAGGTACGGATAGGTGGGTAGCTATCGATATCTAATGCCAATCAAAATTATGTAAAATTTAGTTTCAAGCAAGTAGACCTGACTACGGCGCTAAAACCCGCTACTTTATTTTAATTTTACCTTGGATGAACCGAATTTGGAGAAACCTTATTTTTGAAAAAAAAAATTTTGACTAAGCATACACAATTCAATTTTTTTTTTTGTTTTTCAAATAATCATTCCTTACAATCTAAGTATATCAATCAAAAGCAATCATAATTACGCACCGTATCATATAACAAGATAAGCCGTTACTAGGTAAAACCTTAAGAAATCAAATTACACCTAGAAGTATTGGCATGATTACAAATTTTATCACAACGTTACAAATTAATAATATTATGGCTGTGTACATATTATGCGAAATGTTTATCCTACCTGGCTAACCAAATACAATCTACCGTAATATAAAAATGCCGTATCTGCCGACAAGGCTACTTCGTGCTCCACGTAACAACCTAACTATAAAGGGCTCAGCCCAGATTAAAATTTAATCACTAAACGCTGTAACGTAGCCCAAACATAGGCCTTTTGAGATAAATATAAATACATATAGACCTTCTTTTACGTTTACAGTACTGCTTTGCCTACAGAATTATTGATCTTTGTATGTTTTAACTTAGCTGAGTTCTACAAATATACTGGTTTCGAATTGCTAGCAGACATTTTATCCAAAACCAATTTCCCCAGAGTAATAGAACGTCAATTCCTCAAAGAAATCAACTAAAGAGTCCCTAAACTTTCCAACTTGACATATCTACTGACACATGAGTTCCTTGAACTATCTAACAGTTGTAAGGAGTTTGCTTTAATTTAGTCTATTTTCTCTATTTGAAACTAGATATAGTTTCCCCTCTAGACAAAGAATATAAGGGCACAAAAACATTTAAGATCACACACATGTTCTATTTCATATCTCAGTATTGAAAACGTATACAAAAACACTGGAAATATAACAGAAATTATATTAAAGCCCGGCAAATGTAAGAAGTACCGTTTGACAGTTCTACACGTAGTACATTTTAACCTTTCAGATACCGCCAATTAGAGACACAATAGTAAGACAATAGATGCGCGAACGCCGGGGGATTCATGAATTTTGTTCATTAAAAATTGTATACCTATCTAAATAGCATTCAATAAAAATAGTCTGTTTTTGGAATGTGAATGTGAGAACACTATATAATCCACAAACACTTTATATATGACTTACTTTTTTTTTTTATTATGATTAATTTTGTGCTTTTGTGTACAGTGTTGACTGCCCTACACTGTTCTTACATAAATCAGTCAATATTGTAATAAACGCATTTTTTTAAAGAGTAACCATGGAGTTTCTTGCCGGTTCTTCTCCATAGGAAACGACCAATTTGGAACCGTGCACTAGCTTCTGACGTTTTATAAGTGTAGGCCTATGTGAAATAAAATATTTTGACTTTTTGACTTTGACTTTGAATGATTTTACGAAAAAGATAATAAAAATAATGAATTACGCCTATACAAAGCTACTTTTATTGATGAATCAATCAATCATTTATTTTGTAAAACAGGTGAATTAACCCTTCAGATACCGTCAATTAGAGACACAATAGTAAGACAATAGATGCGCGGCCACCGGTGGTCGCTTGGGGATTCATGAATTAAGGTAGTACCTACATGAAAAGAAAAATAAAGGCGGTTTGGCCTACGAAATTAAGGCAAAAACCCAAGCAAATAGAATAACTTAAATGTCAAGTTAATCAGATAAAAACCATTAAAAAAGAAATAGAATTAGAGTATGTCAAAGGTCGTTCACCAAAATAAAGTCAAATAAAATAACTGAAAAGTGTGAAACGTCAAACGGTACTTCTTACATTTGTTGTGATATAGTTCACTTACTTTTCATCATTATTCATCTCTTTACAAAGATGTACGGAGACACAAACCACCAATAGTCATGCGATATATTTCAAGTCACCCACTATCACAGATCACAGTAGTTGTTTTTTTTTTTCACCAAGCAAGCAAGCAGCAAGGAACACTACACTCGGCTAATGCAAATGGCATGTCATAATTGTTACTGGAGCAATGATACGCGAAGTGATGGCACGCCCGAATCTTATCGCAACTATCTACTTCGACGTAGCGATAACACTTCGTAACGTAAGTACCGGTATTTTACTATTCTTGTAAATATTCGTCGATATTTGCAGATACTATGTGTACATAACTACTGTTACTTTTTGTGTTACATGTGTGGGCTGTGTGCGAAGATGTATCGACAAGATAGTCATTATGTCAGCTTTTAATTATGTTTTTATCTGTGTTGCAGTTGATTTTAATGACATATTATTTTGCTACTGAAAGTAATTTACATAGTTTAAATTCAAACTAAAAAATGTCGGTAATTTCTATTACTTTTGTTTCCCACAACATTTACAATGTTATGCATATTTATATGATAACTTATTTTATATTTTACCGTTTGAAGTATCTGTTATTTGTTTATTGTGCAAACCTACCACAGTGTTGCCTTTTTTAACCCAAAGGTTGACTGGTAGAGAATGCCTTGTTGCATTAAGTCCGCCTATGTACCACTACTGTATATGAAGTTTAAATAAATAAATAAATATCATATATCACCGTATTCCAAAACGAAAATTAGCGTACAGTCAAATGGGGTGAATAGAAACAAAACTTCAAAGGGTATTTTCACGATATTTGAATATTTTTTACAGCATTTAACTATTTCAAATTATTAATTAATTGTTTTGTTAGAAGCCGATAATATGGTATCAAAGTGAAAAACAAAACCAAATTTTTGTTTCTATTCACCCCTGCGTTTCTATTCACCCCGATGTATAAGATTTTTTTCAAATCTCATTGTTTACGTTGCAGAGATAATTAAAAAATTACGGTCTGAGCAGAGACAATCGTGTAAAAGTAAATTGCGAAGGATTTTAGCATTTACACATTAACAATTAAAAAGATAAATCTCTCATTATCAGAGGTTCAATTACATTACAATTAAAGTGTGCCTAAGTAAGTGCCTTCTGAATGAACTTAAAATAAACAAATTAAATTTTGAGTTGGTAACACTACGCCTCTTCAAGCTTTAGGTGCTTTAGGCTAGCCTGAAAAAAAGTTTATATGAAAAAAGTTTTACATTAAATTACATTGTTGAGAGATTTCGGAGAAGACCTTTTGAAAATAACATTATAGCACTTATGAGAAGAGAATTATAATTTAATATCTAAGTTTCGTAACAGGGTTTTTAAACATATTTATTTATATTGTTCAGGACTCGCCACAGCTTCAGCCTTTGAATTTCTCTGTGGTTCTGTACTATACCAAATATTTATGTCTATTGATGAAAGCTGTATGTACGCATGAAAATCCATATATTAGTTTTTGAGATTATCACGAACATATAGACAGACGCAATGGGTATTTTATAACATGTAAGTATTACAATAATATACACGAAAATCTAAATGAACAGTAAACTACGTCAGTATCTACATCGTGAATACGATAAAAAAAAAATAGCCTGGTAAAAAAAAAAAACAGTAAAGAAAAAATATCTTTACAGTCTTCTGCCAATGGCTTCACCCTCGTAGAAATTGAAAATCATCTCAATAGCACATGCTCCCTTGATAAAAAATGCTAATTTATATGTTCTTTCTTTCTACTCCAGGACATGGTCTAACATGTACCTAGTTTCATCGAAATACGTTCAACCTTTCGAACGTGAAAAAGTAACAAAGATACAAACTCATAAACTTTAACTTTTTAACCGACTTCGAATAGGAGAAGGTTCTATGTTTGGCTGAATGTATTTTTGTAATATTTGTATTAAGTGTGATTTTTTTTTTCAAATATTCTCTAGGGAAATTGGTCGTATGAAAATGACATTTAAGTACCTATGTTACTAATATCAGAAGCTCAATTTGCGTACTAATCTAATCAAAATCTTTTGAAATCTTAAATTAAGGACAATGTCACTGACGCGACGCAAGTTATTTAGAGATATTTTTGACAGATTCATACTAAAAAATTGTTAAGAAACATCCAATAATGCTGCACAAAAAAATCAAATAAGTACCTAATTAAAAAAATTCAAACACAAGTGCTATGTAAAAAAAAAACAAGATGTCTGTTAATTTCATAGATATCCATTTCATCGATATCCGTGGTTAATTTATTGAAAACTGAAGAAAGTAATCACTCTAACGACTAAAAATGAAATTTAAGAAAATACTTGATCTACAAAACTGAACTTTCCATCGCAGTCGGGGGACAACTCTGACATAGTGACTCTGTAAGATACTTTCTTAAAATATAAGAAGTAGCAGCACATACAAACACTCCTTTTTTTTGAGCAGTCGTGTAAAAGACGATTCACTTTGTTAGAGTTAACAAGACAAAACATATATCAGTACAATACCACAGTCTATAGATAATTTCAAACTCAAAAGTAGCCTATGTAATCACTATCAAAGCTAGTACAATTTACGATGCAATAATGTAAAACTGAACTATGTAGGGCACTAACCAATTTTGGTACAATTCCAAGAGCTTAATGCAGACTTAAATCATTTTGCGTTTCACTACAGAACAATTGCGAAAACAGTAGCCGTTATTGTTTGACTGTGAATTTACTTAAATCAACAACAAAGTAATATGTTTTCATCTTTTCATATCATAGGACTGTGAAAGGAACGAAGAATGACGTCACAAACGTTATAGATTGAGAAAACGCTAGCTATTCTTAATGAAAGATTGGTCCGCGACATCAAAGGTTCGAGAGATATAAAACGACGGTAAACTCCACCTACATACATAGAAATAGGTACAACAATACAAACCGACAGATGCGACATTCTCGTATATGTGGAAATGTTCCCCGAATCGAGTGAAATGCCGAACATTGGCGAGAAGCTAATCAGTGCGTACATGTGAGGAGCTCACAAATGTCGATCGTTAGCCAGCCGCCATCAATCACACGTTATCGGCATCATCCACAAAATATTAACCAATTATAACGGCCCTCTCGCTATCATCGGCGAATTATTAATTAAAAACGCTTTAAATGGCGCTTTCATAGTCGAATTACACAGTTAGTGTAGCGATCTATTGCGCATCTAGTTAATTACTAGCTTATGAATGTCACTTGATTTGTTATGTATATTAGAAAACAGATCAAATTGAAGTCACGTGGGTACGTCAGACAATTTGGTTCAAAAGTGGGTAGTCAGAGATTCCGATGGGTTGTAGGCAGATATGTCAAGTAAAATATTTTCGTATCGGACTTTACTCAGAAATGGTAATGTTATCGTGTTTCCATTCTGGGGAGGTACTTACCAATCATGTGGTGGTTGTGGTCGCCTGCGAGCTTGCACGCAGCACGGGGGCTCCTGGGGCTCGCAGGGCAGCTGGAGCGCAGGCGGTGGCGGTGGTGGTGGCGTGCAGGCCAGCCGGCGCGCCGCCGCCGCACCCACGTACTCCACGTAGCGGGACGGCGGCGGTGAGCCTGCGATGTCCTCGCGGCACGCCGGCCCGCAGCACTTGCGTGGAGCTGGTGGCGGTGGCCTGCACGCCAGCCCGCAGTAAACCGGTGGTGGAGGCCGCAGCGGTGCAGGCGGCCGCGGCACGTAGCGCTCCACGGGCACGTGCGCCGCCGGCGGCACATATCGCGGCCGCCGCGCGCGCTCCGCCTCGGCACAGCGGCGCACCCGCCGTGGGGATGCTGAGAACCGATCCGGCAGCGGCGCGGGCGGCGGAGGGCTGAGCCGCTCCGGCGGCGCCACGCTGAACGCGCCCGTCGCCGGGAAACGCTCGCACGGTGAGCGCGCGTACTCCTCGCCCATGGCGCGCGGTCAGCCGGGCCCGCCGCCGCCCGCGCGCCCTCCCAACCACGCCGACACTCTGTCTCACATGCCGCGCGACCACTCTAGCACTATCACTGGGCGGGCGCTCCGCTCGCGGTCGGGGGCTGCGGCGCTGTCCCGATGTCCGCATTCACTCCGCGGGCGCCATGACGCTACCGGATCGATAGCGGCGCAGGGCGGCCTCAGAGGGCGCACGCCGCGGATCCTGCTTCGAGACGCATCGCTGACTCCTTACGGCTTATATGGAGCTTCCAAAACGAACTTTGAAGCTGGGGCGAGGCGAAAGTGCGTCCTCGGCCAAGATGGCCGCTCTCATCATGTCCGCTTGCGGCGCGCCTGCGCTAATGCTGTGTGATGTGTTTGTTTTCACCAGATACTGATTTAACACAGATCGCAACACTGGGTGGTTCCTAGGACTAGGTCTCGATGGGGTTCACAGTAAACAGTCACGGGGGTGATGGTGCGCGTCGCGGTGTGGTGGTCGGCGCGGCTCGGCTCGGGTGCCGAGGGTGTCGCGGGTGTCGAGTGTGACGCGCGGCGCGGGTGAGCGGGGGCGCTCGGCGCGGGGGGCGGGAGCGCGGCGACGTCAGGCCGGTGCGCTATCGACGCCGCGCGCCGCCGCGCACCCGCGCGTGCCACGCAGCACACTTCACGCCGCACCGACACAAACACTCGATTGCAAAACGAACGACCGTCGCCTGTAGCCTACTTTTATTTCCAGTTTCCTGTTCACACGAAACCTTAATTTGATCCAATTTTATTGAAATAACCCCGAATCCCAATTTCAGAATAAGCTCGTCACTCGTAAAAAAGAGCGTTCGTTTCCAGAGTGCTTACGTCTAAATGACCTACACGATTTATTTTTGAAGGGCATAAAAGGCAAACACAGACGTCACACCTTATAATAACAAATATGACGTTCTTTAAAGGCGAAATGAGAAAAAAGGTTATAAGCAGCAACTGTCTTCTTCAGATATCAATTAGATTAGGAAAAAGCAGAGATAAAAAGCCCACGGCATGACCTTTCATCCAGCTAATTTTGCTACAATCTTTGTACTTTATCGAATGGTCGCAAACGGCTGTGTCGCAGTCCTTTGAAGCTGTAGACCCACTAGCCAAATAGGTTAAGAACCTATTTCGTGACATTACTTCTTTAGGATAAACTTTCGCGCTCCCTCTGTTTGTACGCGAATATTGACCCAATTTTATATAAGTAGAGCGCTTCTATTATTATGGAAGCAGTTTCAGAGGTTCTACTAATTTCGATATACATAAAGGGAGATTAATTAGGTAACGATTTAAACCCTTGTGTAGTTTTCGAATTACTTTGCAAGAAATTTTCGAAAAATAACCCAAAGTATTTTACGAAAACGGACAGCCAAACTTTTTCTATCAATGTAACAAAGAAAATTAGTGAGGGGACACAACTTTGAGATAACGAAGGTGAGATGTGTCGTACCGTACAGCGTTCGCATTGCGATCACTCGGCTTCACTTGTCATGCAAACGGGCTATGTATTATTCAGTATATGTTAAGGATAACACGCATCTCAGAATTGACGTCGAAAAACGAGAAATGGACGGACTCGTCGGCGGAGAAACGGACTAAATAAAGTAGGAGGGTCCTAAGTATGTTAGTCGAAGGCCGCAGTAAGTATTCGCGTCACGTCCTGAACTTACAGTTGTCAATTGTTGCTATTACGAGGACAAATTAAGTGTAGCTTGTTCTGGATTCAAGTTTCAGGGGATGATGTAGTCGTCATTAAATTACGATTGTGCGAAGTTTCCACGAGCAATATTGCGTTGATAGCTTATGCAGATAGTCTTTTCTACAAAGAAACTGTTTCTTCTCTCTCAGAACAGGGATCTGTTTATGAAAATTGTGTTGTTGACTTTTTATATAATTTATATCAAAAGTCTAATATCGGAAATAAAAAGAATTTTCCAAATCTGTTCTATTAAGTATGTAAGAACCTTTCAAATCTTGTGCAAAGGAATGAAAAAAGAAATGTCAAGTAACAGCTTAGTCTAAATTAGCTAAACATAGATATTATTTAAGTCAAAAAAAAAAACAATCTCCTCCAAAACCTCGAAGTCATAATTAGTAAAAAAAAAAACTATTTTCTTGCTTATTTTCAATGTTGGCAACAATTCGTCTTTTTCTTCTATTTGCCACTACTCAGATAGCACAATGAATGATGAGGAGAATTGAAGAACTAAATTCCGAGTAAACATTTCTCGTTCATGATTTGTAAATAAATTAAACTTAAAATATCTTGTTTTGCTCACCTTACTTATCTAATTGACAGCTATGACGTCACAACATGGCACTAAGTCGATCCTATGCTTATTTAAATCGCATAGTACCTATATAGACGCCTATCATAGAAGGACAATTCATGTGGCGAGCGGACAATGGACAAGGTATCCCGTACGCTAAGAAAATAGAACACAAAGGAAATTCCTAACCTTATTTTTTACTGAAATAATCCTTTGTTATATAAGAGACAGGTATATGTTGGTATTACACAGAGAATAAATAGTAAACTTATTACACAGTAGCTTCTGCCAACGGCTTCACCTGCGTAAATATAGAAAACATTTAGTTAGTCCAGCAATCCTGACACTGTCGGGCAGCCTGCCCAAAAGCTGATTTCAGGTCCGGAAAAAAAATTGAAAACCCAAGTGCAACGCCACCTATACGGCCGCACGGGTTCTATTGTATTTTCAAGTCATCTATAGACCCTACTCAAATGTACACACAAAATTTCATCCAAATCGGTCAAGTCGCTTAGGAGTTAGAGGACAAATAAAAAAAAAATCTCTCAGTGATAAAATAGTTTTTTTTTTTATTTGATAGGTTTGCGCTTGACCGCTATCTCGCCTGATGAAAAGCGACGATGCGGTCGACGATGGAACGCGCTTACCTAGAAGAAACCTATTTACTCTCGACTTAAAGATTCCCGGGTTGTAGCTATCAGGAAACACAGACTCCGGCAAGGAATTCCACTCCTTAGGTACACGCACAATGAATGTGTTTCCAAAATGTTTTGTGCGTGTAGGTGGGATGTCCACCATGTACCGGTGGACATATATATAGAGGTGGTGAAATGTAGGCACATACAAAAACAAAATACACTCAGGCATCGATCACACCCCCAAATCGCTGTCATCCGGAAATATAACCAGTAGACTGCAATGCTATTTTTCTGGAAATAGAGCGAGCTAGCCCTCTGGTAATGCAAAGTGTCGATCAGTCGATGAGTTTCCTTGAAAAACGCGCAGCCGGAGCTCATAACCCAAGAGTTCCGACCCCAAACGGCTAAAAACTATAATTACCAATATGGTTATAGAATATTTAAAATCGGTCTTGTATTTTTTTAAGTTTATTACAAACCAACGCATTCATTATCTTCCTGCCCTTGTCCCGTTTCATTATTTATTTAAATTAATATATTCTAGGTAATATACTTGTAGATATACGCTAGGTTATAACGTAACCAAACATTTATGTCCCCAAGCATATTTTAGGCGCGCTTCAATTTATGCATTTTTTGACGGTCTGCTGTCGTGCAGATGCGGTGCCTTGGCCGTACTGCGCACGGACGAACGTATTTTTCATACAAAGCGCGCGGTACGGCAACCGTGCGGCGAACGATCGACAACAGGACGGCAACGTCACAAGCACCATGTGTTCAATTGAATAGCGCATCAGTGGCATAAACAAACGCACGACAACCAGATACGTTTTCAATTTAGGCGCTTGTTGTTAGACTGCTAACGTACTGCAACTGGTCGGCACGGCACGGGAAACGTGCGGCAGCGGTCCGACATGAATCGACTAAATTGAAAGCGCTCTTTTTCTATAAAACAACAACCCTATTCCTCAAACGAATACTTAATTAGAAGCCGTTGAACGATTGATAAGACAATTTGGTTACCATGCAGGATACTTTACCGTTGATACCTTTCACAAACAATGGGAAAACGAAAACCCCATGGTTAGACCCGGTAACAGGGCTACATCACGCAAACGTTAACGTGCACGTTAACGTATTGTGTTGCCTAAGATTGGCCGAACTATTTCAAAGGTAACTCTAGAATAGTTTTAAAGAGAAGCCAGCGTTTTGAATTATACTGTTTTGTTACAGTATCAGTATGTAACTCGAGAAATCTACATACGCAATGGATTGTTGTATTTGCTACTAGCACTTTGCGAGCAAATTCGTTTGCTGAAAACTTTAACATCCCTTAAGTGAACCCCAGGGCCCTGGAACGATCGCGGGCTTGCGGATCCATGGTTAGCTCGCTGTCCGACCGTCCGGTAACTGTTCGGACCGAGCTCAAGACGTCGACGGCGCGCACTGTTCCCGCACGCCCCAAGGAGTTAGCAACAGCTGGGACCCAGCTGGATCGAAGCCTACTGAGACCAGGGTTATCCGAAAGGGAGCTCGAGCTCCGGTATGAAGGCTAGAAGGAACGGGGTGGGTTTTTTGTCGGTAAGAGTCTGACAATATCCCCCGCTCCGCCCAAGAGCGGGGTTTGTCCTTGGATGATTTTTGCTCACCATAAAAAAGGGTCCTGGAACGAAGACAAAGAAAAACAGGTTTGGGTTTTAGTCAGTAAAAGTCTGCGAAGTCATTAGATGATTTCCCACCTTAAAAAAATAAAAAAGGATAATTGTGAAATCACCGACAAGTGTATCCTGCCCATCCTAACCTACGGTGCTCAGACCTGGTCTCTCACCAAACTACAAAAATTTCGCCTTGGGGTTTGCCAGAGAGCTATGGAGCGCAGCATTCTGGGCGTAAGAAGAACTGACCGAATACGGAACGACATGCTGCGCTCCACAACAGGTATAATAGACGTGGGCAAAAAAGCTGCCAGGCTCAAATGGGACTGGGCGGGTCATGTCGGCCGCATGCACAGGGACCGCTGGGCAAGCATCGCCACACAGTGGGTTCCTACTGAGGGAAGGCGCCGTCGAGGCCGGCCTAGAAAGAGGTGGCGGGATGATTTGGACGCCTACCACGAGGACTGGTTAGAGACAGCGCAGGAGAAGAAATTTTGGAAGGACTTGGAGGAGGCCATTGCCCAGCAGTGGGACAGTAATGGCTAATTAAAAAAAAAATTGTGAAAAACTAATAATGATAGTCTTGAATATTTTCATTAGAATATATGGCAAGTTTCAAGTTTATTAACAAAAGGAATAAGATTCTGCCACACAACCTTTAATATCCCCTAAATCGTTCTATAGCAGCAGCTTTGAAAAATGAATCATGAAAAGCTTCGTGTTTACTTGGGTTATATATGCTAAGTTTCAGGTAAGAGTATACCCAAGGAAAAACATGCAAACTGATTTTCCATATTTCACCCATTTAAAAGTAGAATTTTCAAAAACCACTTTTTAGGCTATGCTATGTATAGATAGACTAAGTTAGTAGGTGTATGGTTAGGTAATAGAACTCCAAAAATATTTCATGTTACTTTCTTACCAATAAAAAAATTACGCTACACAAAAAAAAACAATTCGGGCTACCACAGACGAGCATCACTTTGCTGTCAACAGAGCTAACTATTGCTGTCGACAAAAGCAATTGTAGCGGTTGACATTGGTCGGCAGCAGTATTCGACACGACGACAGTTACTGACTACTGATTGCTAAATTGTCCACAGTATATTGGTTGGTGTTCGAATATTCCACCAACAATGCTGTCACCGTAATGGGTAGCAGCCATCGTTAGGTCAATACTGCTACCGACAACCGACACATGTCAACAGCTGCAGTTGCGTAAGTTGACAACTTTTAGCTGTAATCTATTAAATTTCATTAAAGGATCAAGTTGATTCCTTACCCAAAAAAAAAAACAATGTGGATACAATTTAGATCGTTTTTCATTACACGTTAATACTTTGGAATACAATTACGGAAGTTATCTTAAAAACTATCCAAAGAAATTTAGGCTCTAAAAAATTTACTACAAATGGATATTTAGTATCCATCCAAGAGCAAAATTTTGCTCCAAATAATAATAAAATTTTATTCAAGTACAAAGTAAAATTATGATTTACAGAGAAAATGAACGAATGAAAACGATTGCAAAAGAAAGTTGTATACATCGGATTTGGTGACCCTATATAATGCTTTTAAATACGTACTCTGAATGGTATGCCAGCGTACACGTGTGCCATATTCATTAATTATATTAATTAAAATAATAAACCGAATAATATGTTCGTTGGCGGAGTATTCAAATATTGATGTTAATTTACTGGTAAATATAATTATGTAAGTACTGAGTACCGACCTACCTCTACTACCATATTTTGTTCTAAATTAATGATGTTATGTTATTCTGGGAAAGACTTGGAATAACATTTATTTTGTATTACATTTATTTAGTTTGATGCGTATGACCCAGGGGCGTAGCTACGGCCTCATTGATGATATGGGGCCCCCAAGCTGCAGGGGCCACATGTAAAAATTCCTAATAATTTATCCACAACCTTTAACTCTCTAATTGATAAGAAGTGCGTAGTTCATTAATAAGATAATTACTGTCGGCGCATCACTACTGAAGGGCACAGGAAGGAGCGCGCGGGACGCGAGAGACAAGCTTCGCGACTCACGCGCCGCGCGCCGGCCATCACTCGGCTCACAGACGCGGCTCGGTACAGCCACTTCCCCCGATTATTGTGACGTCGTAATAGACCATTTATATATACAGTCCACACTTTTATTTAATGTCCCTTAAAAGCCTATTTAGTGGTCCTTCGAGCCGGATCACTTTTGATATGATTTTTCAAAACTTCCTCCTCAGCGCTCTTGAAAGGAGGAAGGAAGAAGACCACATCTTCACTTTCCATCAGGCGATCCTATAAAAAAAATCAGTTATTAGCAGAATATTAGCCTTAAACTTCCTACTTGAGTGAAATGGGTTTCCTTTAAGAGGCAATTAGCGAGCGCTAAGTAACCACATAATTAGAAGAGGGAGGTTCAGGTGGAAATGGAAGTGTTCTATAAATATATTCGTATAACTTATGATAAGTGTGTTTGTGAACGCACCCACGATACAGGAGTGATTGCTTGAGTGGGGCAATGTTTTTAAGAAAAAGTAAATTTAATTTTCAAACGTGAGCCTGCGTGTGCGTGAGCATTATAAAATATATATATATATATATATATTCATATATATTTCAGCGAGAGTTGAAAAATAGCTGTAACCATGTAGGTAATGAAGTGGTTTTTTTATTGAGGTGACAATTCATCCAAAGATCCATTTCTTGTTCTATGGTGGAGTGGAAAGGCCTGTCAGACATATACTGACTAACATCATACCTGTGTCTTTCAGTTGCCCTTTGTGTTCTAGGACTACAGGTTTCCTTTTCATACACTCTCCGTGGCTCTAGCAGGCATCAGTCCCATTTGGCCCCTTTGGTTTTCCAGATATCTCTTTGAGGCTCAAGCCTACTGTGGGCGAAAATTTGCTTGATTTTATCCTTTAAATCCTGGCACAGTTCCGAAGCAGCAACACTATTAAAATACCTATTATGTGTACTGTTCCTACGTTTGCAGTTACATACATTTTGGAATATTATATAACATTGATATCAATCGCTTGAAAAGTATTCCACGAGAATTCTTAAGAAACATTCATTTCCATTCAAAAGTATATTTGCCTAATTATGTCACTCACCGCAAGAAATAACGCATTCTTCCTCTCTATGAGTGCGGTAATCTGTAGATTTGGCATTAAAAGGGTGATCAGACGGTTGCAAACCAACAACCACCAGGGTGACCTTGCTAGTTTAAATCCGTGTAAACAGCAGTTGTAATCCATGACCTTCGACGCCTTTGGTTGGGAGGCGCGTTTTCCCAACCAGCGAACGTGTTGGCGAGTGATTTACATCATGTAGCCGCAACATAAACTAAACACACAAACCGCCTGGTCACTCCTTAAGAGGCTCCTTTTCCACTCACCTACCGTCAACATTGAGCATGATTTAACAGCTTGTTGCTTCATCTAACGCAATCCAACGCGATGTTTAACGAAAAGGCAACTCAAAAAAAGAGAGAACGCCTGAAAACTCTGTTAGTATTTGGTAATTCCGGGATTTACTCGAATATTTTACAAAACTTGTTGCAGGAAATAGCTGTTTTTTTTAACCCTTAAAAGTTTTTGAAAAAAAATGTCGTCATTTAGAATTTTAATGAAATTTGCAAGGCTTCTATAGTTTTACTTTTTTGACTTTTTAAATTTTTGAGTAAATTATGAAGTATGCAAAATGCAAAATAGCAGATTTTCAGAGGTTTTTACTGGATTAGTGTTACACAAAATAAGAAATTGATTTCAATAGAAGCCTAGATAATATCCACAAAATGCTGTGTTTCCAAAATATCTAATGAAAAATGTGGAATAACGTCATAATCGGGTAAGAGCGGTTGTATGAAAAACAGTGAAAATGTATATCGAGTTGCATCCCCTTAATATTCGAAATGCTTACTTACCCTTTAACCCCTCCCCCCCGTGCGTCTCCGTTTTGTCCCAACAACGACGTTAAAAATCCCTAGGAATGTCTATTCCTGTCTATCACAAGGTTTAAGTAAACTTTTCCTGAAATATCCCTTCCTGGAATCTAATCGACCTACTTTTAACCTCTTGGGTAACCTTGTGCCCTTTAGTGAAGATAAGATGGGTTAGATTGCTTTTCCTACCAAAGATTTGAAGTTTCATTGTAACTGAAAATATTTGTTATCTTAAATGGTTTTCAAACCATTTTTTTTTTTAAGAATTAACTCAAAACTGAAATATGCAATCATTACTTAAGTAGGTATTGGTAAGGTCATTACAATGAACAAAGAAAAATTATCAGGCACAGGAATTAGGGAACATCTTAGTAAGATGGATGCTCCATTCTCTCGAGATTTTTTTTGCATTTTACAGGTCGGTGTCAAGTTTTACTTAGATTCCGGTCACCGTAGGTTTGCGCACGATGAGCAATGGGTAGCTCGCTGTCCGACCGTCCGGTAACCATCCGGACCGAGCGCAAATCGGCGACTGCGCGTACTGTACCCGCGCGCCTCAAGGAGTTGTCAGTAACCGTAAGGCCCCAGCAAGGTCGAAGCCTACTGGGGCCAAGGGTCTATTTCTAATAGGGAGGCTCGGCCCTGTTATGAAAAGCAACGAAGAAACGGCGTGGGTTTTTTAGTCAGTAAAAGCCTGACACTATCTCCGGGTCCACCCAAGGGCTGGGGATTTCATCTGGATGATTTTTACTCACCGAAAACAACAAAAAAAAAATTACCTTGATGGCGGCCGTCACATAATTTTTATTTAAAGTATTATAATCACAAAAATCATCAATATAACCCTCTCAGTTCATCTAATCCTGTTGAATACCTATTTCAAAATGATCACTCAAAAGGGTCGACGATTCAATATCAACATATGTACAACTTAACACTAACCTGTAAAATGCCTAAAATAATTTCGCGGGCTACCCTAGCACTTTCACACTCTCAAAATCAAAACCCTATTATAATCAACGGGCTAAAACTAGAATTCCGGGCTACGAGAATAACGGTGGCAGAAGGAGGAGCAAGTCTTCTTCCTGCCTGCCCAGTTGTAGTGCAAGTGCACGCCGAGCCCGTTCTTACTTCGCCACTGTGCCCTCTGCTCTAGCAGTGGGACACGCGTTAAAGCGTTCATTCGGACAGAACATTCGCGACCGCCATTGAGACCCAGCAGGCAGATGTTTCAAGGGGGATCGTTGAACGCCTCCTAGAGTACACCGTCCTGCAGACTGGCCTTAACTCCTGACTTATCCGCAAGGGAACCACGGCCTACTGGCACCCGTGGAGGTTTTCTATCGTAGCACCCCACCTCATACTCAATCGTGCGACAAATAAAGCAACGAACGTGTCTGAAAACTGAAACAAGTTATAAACAAACTACCCAAGTTATACAGCTCCCACGCTTTTACTTATCATCGGATTAACACAAGACAAACATTCTCCATATTGTATTATCGTAGAAGCTGGGCTAACCTTTGATATCTGACCTAAATATATAACGAGTCAAAGTTGAGCACTAACGCGGCATGCTCACTGTTACTTGTCGGTAGTTTAGCACGAGCGTCAATTAGAGACAAGATAAATATGATAGGGTTTACTTACAGTTACCGAGGGATTATATTTATTTATGTACCAACAAATGTTTAAAGGAAGCAGTGGTGGCCGAGTGGTAATGGCTCCGACTTACGAGTTGTAGGTCGCGAGTTCAAACCCTGCCAGGCGCATTACTATAATTATTAATGCATTAATATAATTCGAAGACATGTGACATTCACCAGCACTGGGCCCGTGTGGTGAATTACGGCCCCTTCCCTCTCCTGGAGAGGAAGCCTGAGTCCCAGCAGTGGAAACATTAAAAAGGCTGATGATAATGATGATGAAATGTTTAAAAACAAATATTTACAATATAAAACAACACAAAAGCGCTGTTTATTTCAAAAGAAATTCCTTCCAACAGACCTGCGACAGGAGAGTTGGATTAGATATGAAGACAGAGTTTTATTTCAGTTAAGACATATTAATAAATTAGTACTAACAATTTACGATTTAAAAGATTGCCTATCTTGATCTTACCCATGAAGATACTTGTGTTACTTATACAGTTACATATTTATAGCAGCAACATATTTATATGTAGCTTTATCTACATTTAGATACAACATGTAACTGGAATAGTGCACACTCTTATACACGCCAAATATAAAATTGAGTTACAACCATAATTCAAGCACTATTTAAGTAATTAGTTATAATAATTGTGTGATGGATGGATTGTGAGAGGAGTGATAGTGTGACGGGTGACAGAATGGAAGAAAAACAAGTGCGCCGACTCCAAGAAATATAGGATAAGGGCAAGAAGAAGAAGACGAGTTATCCTAATGGTGGGCAAATATTATAGAGAGCGACGCACTACTCACTGGCATCTGTATTAGTACCTAGTATCAACGCACGCACACAAACACTCTAGTAACGCAATCAAAAATTATAAGAATTTATCAAAATATATAATTGGTTCTTGTTTATTTTACGATAAAAAAAATAATCCAAAACTAAGTTCAAGGTGTGAGTTTATTATGTTACAACAGAAAGTAGGTATCGGTATCGATTCATCTCGGTTATCTATAACTCACTATAAACGATTATAGTTACGAAGGTATAAAATGTTGTGCCTATCCATCAACACAAGATCGATCGCTCGTTTGGCTCCTAAATGTGTTAGAAAATCAGCGTTCCCGCAGAAAGTGACGGCTATTGCCCATCATTCGTGCGTAATAATCGTGATTGGTTCATGCTTTCGCTTTGTGCCTAAATGGCGGATAATCTGTTAAATATTGCTCACATTTATGAAGATTATTTTAGACAAACTGGAAAACATCTTTTACTGAACACTGTATAACGAGATGCTAAAATATAAACAAAGATGCTTCAGAGTTTACAAAAAATCTCAGGATAAATGAAAATCTGGGAAATGAGTAGTAATCTTATTGATTAATTTTCCATATTACTAGTTTTTCCTTAAAGATAATTGTTTAATAATTTATTGTTTCCATTAGTATACTTGTAGTAGGTTTAGATTGACAAAACTAGCAATAACCTTCTTCAAATGGCTAATGTCTTAAAATACTTATTAATATATTTATGTAGATACGAGTACATTAATTCACTGACAGATAATGCACACCCCAAATCTCTGAGTTAGAGAAGAAACATTTTTTTGTGATTTTATCTCCAAAATATAATAGTTTATTAAAAAGAGCCTATAATGTTCCCACTGCTGAGATTCAGGCCTCCTCTCTGGGAGAGGGAATAAGCCGTAATCCACCCGTCCCACACTCAGACATAGTGTGGGGTAGTATAAGAGTTTTACCCGTCAAACACCTTGTAATTCATAACTAAACACATTCAAAGACGAACTAAAAACATCCAGAGAGCAAGCAAAAACAACAGTGAGAAGCATGGAAGGAGAAAATGGCGCGATCAAACAATCGTCCAGACAATTAGATAATCTTAATGAACGTGGCTCGGACGAGGACGCAGGGTGAGGCAGGGATGGGAAACCTATGGCACGCGTGCCAGGGGGTCTACTCGCTTTCTCCGAAAAAAAAGGTTTCGACTGAAATTTTGCGTGTTTCCTACCACGGTTCCTTTCGTTCCCGAAATTTCGCACGAACGAAAATTGTTTGACGTACCGAATCTCTAAACCTACTTTAATTAGTTATGTTTCGAAAAAAAATATAATTATGACAGAGGATGGTTTGTAATTTTAATGTCAAATGAATATCGATCGTTTGCGAAAGTTTCGGAGAAAGCGAGTAGACCCCCAGTATTGGAACGCGGCTAAACGATTCGGGTTCACCAGTGTAAAATGTATAACATCAAAGTAATTCGAAACAACAATAAACTAATCATATTATAATTTTCCTTTTTATTTAATTAACTAGCTACCTGCCCCGGCATCGCACGGATTCTTTTCTAGAAATAAATACAAAAACTTATCAAATTATATACTAAAACCTTCCTCGAAAATCACGCTATCAAGTGGTGAAAACTGCTTGAAAATCGGTTTAGCAAGTTTTGAGTTTATCGCGAACAGACAGACAGACGCGGCGGGGTCTTTGTTTTATTATATGTATTGACTAGCTAACCCGGCAAAGTTCGTACTGCCTAATAAGTCCTTTTAGTTAGGCTTTCAAAGGATAACGTCATCTACAGACATTACCAGAACCAGCATAATTCATTTTGAAGTGAGATTTTAATTAGAGATGGCGATGTAATCGAACTAGTTTTTTTTTTTTCAGATTTTTTTACAGATTTTCTCACTGTTTAAACCTTCCCTGGACCAGGTCCACGTCTCGAGTTTTAGGGAGATTGACAAAGAACTAGTCATTTATATATAGATATATATACATATACATATGTATGTTTGTTTAATATATACATATACATATGTATATATATATTAAACAAACAATCCTACTAATATTACAAATGCGAAAGTTTGCATGTATGGATGGATGTATGGATATTTGTTACTCTTTCACGAAATAACTACTGAACGGATCTCGATGAAACTTCGTACACGAGTAGACCATATCCCAGAATAACACATAGGATATATTCTGGGATTATGTACACGGGTGAAGCCGTGGGCAAAAGCTAGTTGTAAATATTAAGGTAGGTACACGAATTTTAGGTTGCAAATTAAACGATAATAAGCATTAAGTTTCAAAGTTTGTCCATTAAATTGCAGTCAAGATTCATTGGCAGCACGTCATCACCACCATATTTTTTTCTTATATTTTTAGGGTTCGCTCATCCGCCCCATCCCTGTGATAGGATAGCGGAAGAGTACGGGAGGGCATTAATGAGCTCACACGCCAACTCGTTACTCTCCGCACGATTGTAATGACATTAAATACTTTATTAAGTTGTCTGTTCTTTTTCATTTTTGCATTTTACTTGCATTTAGCTTTGTAAATAACTGACTAATAAACTAACTTTTTGTACGTACGGTGGTAGATAACATAGCCTTTTTACCGACTTCCCAAAAAGGAGGAGGTACTACGTTCGGCTGTTTATATCTTTTCTTTTTTTTTTGTATGTTTGTTCGTCGATTACTCCGCCAAATATGAACGGATTTTCAAAATTCTTTTTTTGTTCGAATGTAGATAGTTCTGAGGTGGTCCCATTGTCACTAAATTAGGATCTGATGATGGAATCTTGGAGAAATTGAGGGCAACCCTCAAATTTTATAGGCTCACTTATGGATTTTCGCATACTTTATGAAGTATCTTGTGTATTTGCGTATGGTCGTTACCATCTCAGGTAGCTGGGCTGATGATGGAAGGTACAACTCCTTAACAGTAAGAAGTTAGTCGAACAGGCAAGGGCTGTTTTAGTAAATTGTTTTGATGTTTGATACTGTTTTAGTAAATTGTTTTGATGATCAAGTCATGACCTGATGCTGCAGTCAGGATAGTCTGCAGAGTACCTAAGTCCTCGACAACTAACAGCAGATATATCGAGTTTAGGCTCATTGAAAAGGGCTCGATGTGTGGATAAACGTACTGCTAATAAAGAACACCGAAGTACATAGAGACCTGATGCTGAAGCCAGGAGTATCAGAAAAAGTACAAACCTTGAAATTACAGCACCGTAGTCGTGTTTGGGCTCATTTTAAACAGGACTAAATTTTAAGTTCAATGCAATGTTGACATAAGTCTGGCCTGATGCTGCAGACGGGATTATCAGCATCTAGTCTAATGACTGATTGAAAGAAGAGGATATATCGAACTGGATCTAACCGTGTTTGGGATTATTAGAACTGTTATGAGATGCGCTCTGACTATAAGATATTTAAGTTTGACTGAGGGGTACTTTTTAGTGGTGCCATAACTAAAAAGTGTGAAATAAAAAAAAACTTTTTACAAATAAATATAACCACTTCAATGTTAAAAAAAAAACACTGAAATTACCAAATAACTTTAATTTTGAAAGTCGGTGTTAAATAACGAAGAGACTAAACTATAATAGGAACACCGACTTCCAAAATTAAAGTTATTTGGTACTTTTTAGTGTTTTTTTATTTAACATTGAAGTCGGTTATTTTTTTTTGTAAAAAGTTTTTTTATTTACGTAAGAAATCATTAAATAACTTCTCCCGAGTGGAGCGAGAGAGGGTGACTTTTACTGAGTAAAACTCACAGTGTTCCTTCAGTTGCCTTTTTTGCGAAAGCTGCGGTAACTTTTTCCTTCGAACAATCCGCAGTCATGGCGGCCGTCAGCCTTAACTAGCCCAATCAATTTTGCTGTGGAAAACGATGTGCTATCGACCCGAGCTTGGTCCTTTCTAAAGGCCACACTATGAACTATCTATGACTCGTCGTCCGCAAGCTAAAATATACCAGCCACCGTAGGTGGTTGGTATATTTTTATATTTTGCTAGTATATTTTTGTCAGGCGTTAATTTTCGTAACATGAAATGGTAATATAATACTGAATTATGATTTTTACACTCGCAGTTTTTCATGTTCAATGTTGACTCGTATTTACACAAACGAATCAAAAAGATACACGTTAGTGTTGTGATAGTTTTTTTTTACTTTTTTTTAAGAGTAACCATGGAGTTTCTTGCCAGTTCTTCTCCATAGGAAACGACCAATTTGGAACCGTGCACTAGCTTCTGATGTTTTATAAGTGCCCATGTAGGCCTATGTGAAATAAAAACTTTTGACTTTGACTTTGATAGTGATTGACACTATTTAATGCGTACTAACTATAAAAACCGAAACTAAAACTTTATAAAAACACTGGGAAACTTAAAATACACTTTTTTTTAAATAAAAATATACTGTATGTAGTATATTTTTATTTAAAAATAGTAACGCCTGATAACAAACTATAGCAATATATTTAGTAGGAGTATTAAACTAAATACTAAATAGTCTCTATCCTCGTTCGGTTACGGTTGGTAGACATAATTCTTTTTGCTATTGATTTATCATAATGTCAGTCTTTTAACATATGGCCTAGGTTACCTTTTTGGCGAAAAGAAAAAAATTACATACCAGCAAGCAGAATTCACCAGGTTATCGGTCCACCTTGTAGGAGGCCTTCGAAGTTGAGTTTGCGGGAAACCAATGGATGCGGGACGCTCAGGACGATTATTGTAGTGACACTTGGAGGAGGCCTATGTCCAACAGTGGACGTCTATCAGCTGAAATAATGACGAGATGATGTGATCCAGAATTCCTGCTAAATTTTAAGTATTTAGGTGTTATACAAGGTGTAACGTTAAATGCGCAAAACCTGAAAATAGTTTGATCAGAATAAGGAGCAGAATCGATTAAACCACTTTTTAATATAGGTAAAATTTTTCAAAAACATCTTTATTAAAAATGTCGCTATGTCTATTTATGAATAGGTCAAGCCATCACGTGCATAAACCCGCCGAAATAGGTAAACAAACACAAATGTTTGTAGTCCAATCAAATTTTGTCACACCCCGTGTATGAGAAAATTTGATTGGACTGCATAATAAAAGTTCTTATTTCAATGCAGATACTCGTATTAATTTTAAACAAAGTAAAACTGCACATAACCTTTAAATATTTTTTAAATGTTTTTTTTTTACAGAATTAGGTCTTTTAAATTAAAAATCGTTTGGGTGTCTGAAGTTTTGCGCATTTGACGTTACACGTTGTAGTTTCTGAGATTTCGTGATTAATCTGTAATTGGTATTTCGCTTTTATATGTTTAGATTAACAATCATATGTTCGAGGCCTAGGGTACCAGCTACTACCTATATCAATAAAATCATATCACTGATATGCTTTTGATATTAATAGCTGCATATTAAAAAATATGCTAAATGAACGCAATACGCAACAAAAAACTAATAAAAAACATATCTACGGAATGGAAAAAAGTGGCTCCTAAAGCTCGTTTAACGCCTCGGAATTAGAAAAGCCAACTTTTTAGTGCCAGTTAGAACAATGCCTAGGTTTAGTGCGGACAGACATCAAAGTTTTATCACCCTATTACTGCGAGAATTTTTTATCACGTCATAAGTCTGCACTCGGAAACTGACTATGTTTTTGTTTGCAACATTGGCTGTCCAATAATCCTACAATGTAAGATTAAGATTTTAGATTAAGATTTTATATTCTATAAATGTATAAAAGAAGAGACTGACTGACTGACATAATTGGCCTTATCTCACGTGTAATAGTATATTGTTACCCTAGGGGTGAAAATAACTTAATTCGTCCCGAAAAGAGTTGGACCTGTGGACAAACTGTATTCCTTCAGTTTCCCTTTACATTGCAAGACCACAGTAACTCTTTCGAACAATCCCGCAAACCTGGAAGTGGCGCCAACCTTGTAACGTAAATCTTTCTGAAGTTAAACATCATAATATGAAAAAAAAACACAAAATTGCCCAATTTATTACGTTTGAAGAAGGAATAAACGTGTCTTCGAGTCCGTTTATCGAATAAGAATGTCTCTTATATCACAATAATGTCTTGTCCTTCACGACCCAATTAGGGGTAATAGGACATGACTGGGTAACGAATGAAGACACCTGACACCTAACAACATTACCCATCTGCACACTTTATGACGGGACTATAGTACATTGCTTAGAGTATTACGGCCGTAAAGCTCAACAATGGAAACTGATAGACTAGATTTACTAGAAATGGATCATCTACCTAATAGTGAAAAGTTTACTTCTAGGTAAGTGGCGTTGGGGATCTCTGCGATTCCCAACGCCTGAACGACGGGGCATATACATTCCTTCACTATTGCTACCTCCAAGGTAGCATTATTGCTTCGCAGAAGGAGGTAACCACCACCCATTCTCCCTCGCACCGGTCCATGGCTTGTACCAGGGTCGGCTCTGCTACAGGCCATGGACCAGGGTTGGTCGAGACTATTTGGAAATTATGCTGTGGCAATCAACATCAGATCTATAAGTCATATGTGTTGACAGACATGCGTCGCCCGTTGTTATTAGACGTCTAATAGCTGTAAAGTCTTTGGCTATTACTTTTCTTACTTTTGAGCGTGTTAGCGAAGCCGCTGGCAGAAGCTACAGTCACATCATCATCATTTCAGCCAAGCCAAGCGTCGCCACAACGAACATTCCTGTGCGTCTCGCATCCACCGGTTTTCCGCAACCTTCACCAGGTTATCGGTCCAATTTGCAGGAGGCCACAAGGAAAAAGAAACAAGAGAAGCTACAGTATGTACTAAATAAAATATAATTTCTACAGTGATATATTAATTAAATATGATCGTACAAATGAATGGCCGCACAGTAAACGTTTCCACAGCAAATCATTAATTTAACTTTATTCTGTTTGACTACAGTTTAATTATGATATTAACTGTACCGATCAATATAAAGCCCGACCAACATTATTTAAATAATTTCATTTAATCAACTACCCGGGTGAAAATCATTTATCACAGCAATTAAACAGTATTCGTAAATTGCTGAATGTTTTTGTATAATATTGTTACTGTGCTTTAAGAGATATATATGTCAACACTTGTATGCTTTGGTGCTTATATGCTAACTAGCTCAGGTCCGCAGCTGCACTTGCATGAAACCTAATTTTTGAGTTGAGAAATCATCAAATTACTCCTTCTACTCTAGCGTGGAGCGAGAGGTCGTGTCAGACTTTTAGTAACCAATACTTACCTGTATCCTTCAGTTACCCTTTGCATTCCAGTGTCACGGTAAGTCTTTCAATATTCACCCCCTAAATAGTTGAACTTCAGCTTTTTTTTATGTTGACTGGCCTGTTGGTCTAGTGGTTAGTAGCCCTGACTGCTATGCCGGAGGTCGTGGGTTCGATTTGCACCCGGGACAAATGTTTGTGTGATGAGCATGATTATTTATTCTGTGTCTGGATGTAATTTATCATTTGTTATGGCCCGGACTATGGCCTGAATCAGAACCCGTGAGGTCGCCGCCGAGTTTCCTGGGTCTAAGGGTGTGTTTGGCTGGATATTGATTAGTCAGTGATATATATTTTATTATTGTCTAACCACCATGTTTACTTCGCCCTCTGAACATATGCGTTATCATCGTAACCTTGATGCATTATCTAAAAAAATAAAGGAAACCCTACATGAACTCAAATAAAAATCCACAATTACCAAACAGCATATTATATTTTTACATTTTTACATTCAGTCTTACAACAACACATTATGATACAATACATACTAGCACTGCTATAATCTTATTGAAAAGCTATAAAATATACATAACTGGGATAATGTCGGTCATAAAAATACTTATCTATAAGAATTATAGTTACTATTATAAGAAGGCGATGAAGTCGGCTTTGCATAAGTCGGAGTAGAAGGAGCAGGCTCGGGCACGTACACAGGACACTCCTCCCACAACCACCAAACCGTTATCAACACCTCTATATTTATCAATACCAAAGCTATTACGGGAATAGATAACTTACTAATCAACGGTTTAAGTTCACCTTTTGAAACCAAGAGTGGCCTAATTATTCCTTCTAAAAGGATGTCCTTCAAGCCAGAAAATTGTCCGCCTGAAGAGCTTCCGCTGAGGAGCGAAAAGATCAAGCCAATCAGACCGCTGAATTTGCTTTTTGGTGGAGTTGGTGCCAAGATGCTGGAGAAGTCTGGTTTTAGTAAAGAAGTTTTCGGCTGCGCTGTTGATGGCGGTGTGAGCGGAGCGTGCGGGGCGGTCTCGTGGTACGGCGTCGGAGCTGCGAAGTTTGGTCTCGTGTATCCTGTCGGCCGAGGAAGGGTGGGATAAACCTGGTTTTCATCACGTCCAGTCGACTCAGCCGCCCGAAGTTGCTGTAGCTCTTCTCCTTTATATTGATTCCTTTGGGATACTTCATTCAACGCTTCCATAATTTCGCCAAACGTCAAGTTTTGATTGCTTGGCTTCTCCGTCGCAGGAATTTGCGGTTGCCGCCTGTGCATGACGTTAATGTCAAGTACTTGCTGCGGTTTGTTTCTATTTGCTTGGAACTGGGACACATACGGTTGTGAGGGGTGTGTCAGGTACGGGTCCACATTCCGCACCTCAAATTGAGGTATTAACATTACATTGTCACCCGGAAACCCATAAACTAATCGAACCGAAAATAACACGAGTAACGGAAAGATAACGCACACTTGACTCATCGTGCCTAAGTAATTAAAACAATTATGTACATATTCCTAAACACACGTACTTATAAATTAGTAAAACGTCAATTTGCAAGTTGGCAGTTAATGTTAGCCGCACAATATCTGGGTCACGTCGTGAATGAAGCAACTGCATTGTCCTACATACTTGAATGTTAGTAAACATTAAGATGTCAGCGTATATCGATTCCGGAACTACAGTCCAGTGACATACACTGAGCTATTTTATCATCAGATAGAATACTAAGCATGCTTTTGGCAACTGAACTATCTTCTTCGAGGTCGTCAATTAAGAAAAATGTGGCAGTTGCTCCTATGTAACTAGCCCAACTACTCGTAGCAGATCTTTGAATCACACAGGCAAACCTCTGGGAACAATCCGTGATCATCCTTGATTTGTGGCCTTTCTTCTTTTTCTTCTTGAAGTATTTCATCATTTTCGATATCATGGGCCAGAGCAGGAACGCTTTGAATCCAATTTTAACAAATAGAATAAACACAACTGGTAGGAGAAGTAATTTTCCTACAATCACTTTCAGGAAGGCAATGAGAGCAGCTGAGAACATGATTTTAGCAGCACTGCCGAGAATGTTTGCAAATGTTGACAGTGTGTCGGTTTTTGGACACGACACATGGTGTGGTGGGTCAGAATACGTTTTTCGGATGGGTTCCGAATAGTAATTAGATGCACCAGTGAATAAATCCATGAACGGCATGGGTGGTGAGTTAGACGGAGACGCCGTGCTCAGCGATTGGTCCTGAGCACAAACCCGCGCAACAAAAACAACAACCAGTAACACAAACATAGCTCACGAACTGTTCCGCTTCAAATAACTCCTCTAGTTTAAAACCTCGCCCATGAAATTTAAATTTCAAGTTATAATATGCGGGAACAGATCTCAGAGAATTATCTCTGTGTAATTTAAAGCAACGGTACAAGGGTCAGGTCATTTCATTTTTAGAGCAAGTAATGAAAGTGTTTTGTGTGATTCTTATATTTTTACGACAGAATTAAATAAAAGCCGCACGACCTTTGTAAAACATTTACTAACCTACTTTTTTTGTTAATAGTTTCTCATTATTTGCGTTGATAATTTTCTGATGTATTTTTAAAGTTCTGTACCAGAACCTCCATCGATCACTTTGTTGCCCGTCCGTCTGTCAAGACCCTTTTCTTAGGAACGCGGAAACGTTTACGTGCAGAGAGTGAAAAAATCTCCAAGTTATTGCAACCTAAAAATGTTCCGACAGCGCCGAGTTGCTCGATGCGATGACTTTTATGCTCCGATTATGACGAATATGTGGACACTCACAGACACTCGCAAAGGTATCGAAACCTACAGGGGTTTTCCTGTTTACCTATAATCAGAATCAAGAAAATCGGCAAGAAGCAATGCCATATAGAACAAAGGACAAAATTCATAACCGTAAAATATTTGCTTCACAAAATAGTTATAATTTTGCAATTCAGATAAATAGGCGGTGTTCGAGTCCAACTCGCACTTGACCGGTTTTTTTTTTAATTCAAGTAGGTGCTTACCTACTCCAGATGGACTCCAGATACTTCAGATGAAGCCGTACCATCAATATGAAAACAAGCTCTGAAAAAAACTGGTCAAATGCAAATAGGATTCGCATATGAAGGGGTCCGTGCCATTAGGAAACCTTCTTTCTCGCATTTCATGATTCTAAGCCTTATAGGTTTAGTTATTACGAAAAATGCGGTAATGTGAACTCTTGGTGCGTCAGGCTTTCACCGATGTTAAAAGTATTGGTAGCAATATATGCGTACAAATTCGATGCTTTCATTTATTTCCTGACGCTGTGACATAAAAATGGAAAAACAAAAATAACGCTAAAATAGAAAAAAACACGTTTTTTTACGCAATCTGAAAATTTCCACTGTCTATGAAATCTATCAACTATTACGGTTCACAAAATACAACCCATTGACAGACGGGCGGACGGTCAATTGAGGCATAGTTACAGAGTTCAGTGGGTTCCCTTTATGTATAGAACATTGGTAAGTTATAAAATAAATACATATTCACTCTTAAAACATTTAGACCAGTGCTGAAGCCGTTGTTAATAGTAAAAAGTGAAATAAAATCATATGAATCAGATGAAACCTATTGGAAAAGGAAGAGAATACAACAAAAACGAAAGGAAAAATAAATTACGGGCGATCTGAGGTCAGGAAAAGGATGGGTGTGCGTTTTTAAGAGTAAAAACAGTTTATCTCGATTTCCGACAAAAGTACTAGTCCTATGAAAAAAAATTAAAATGCAAAGTTGTAGATAATAAAAAGATCTACAACTTTTGCATTTACACTTTTTTCACATAACCTCAAAATGTATGTAAAAAATTCAAATAACTAAGTTTTTGGTTTTTTATTTTTATCTTTTACAAAAATTTTTTTTCACGAAATTTAAATGGAAACTTACCTTTTTATGTCCCAGACACACTGTAATTTTTTTTATTTAAAATGTTTGTTTTTTCACCTTCATTTTGACTTAATATACTTGTTTGCTTTTCTGTTTGCATCAAATAAATTCTTTATCTATCTATCTAATATCGAAAAAGAACCCTAACTTTCAATCGAAAAGTCACACGTCAAAATATCTCCTTTTTTTTAAATTCTGTAGGTCTTTTGTTCGTCAAAATCTCTAGTTTCTGATGGTGTAAAAAAAAGTATCATTATTATGGTAAATTTCTCAGAAAAAGCCAAAAACTCGAATCCAAAAATTCTTTTTCATAATCAATACACAATACAATTTTGAGTTATTTAATAAAATTCACACTTTAATTACTCGAAAATCATTAAATTGCATGTTACGTTCATTAAAAAAAATCTGAACTCAAATATACTACTATAATCAACAATCAAATCAGTTAATAGTAAAAGTAATGACTATGAAAAAGATTTTTGGATTCGAGTTTTTTGGTTTTTATGAGAAATTTGACCATAATAATGATATTTTTTTTACACCATCAAAAACTAGAGATTTTAACGAACAAAAATCCTACAGAATTTTAAAAAAAAGGAGATATTTTGACGTGAGATTTTTCGATTGAAAGTTAGGGTTCTTTTTCGATATTAAGTCAAAATGAAGGTGAAAAAATAAATATTTTTAGTCAAAAAAATTACAGTGCGTTCGGGACATAAAAACGTAAGTTGTCATTAAATTTCGTCGAAAAAGAATAATTTTTGTAAAAGATAAAAATAAAAAACCAAAAACTTAGTTATTTGAATTTTTCACATACATTTTGAGGTTATGTGAAAAAAGTTTAAAAACAAAAGTTGTAGATCTTTTTATTATCTACAACTTTGCGATTTAACTTTTTTACATAGAACTTGTAGTTTTGTCGGAAATCAAGATAAACTGTTTTTACCCTTAAAAACGCACACCCATCCTTTTCCCGACCTCAGATCGCCCGTAATTTATTTTTCCTTTTATTTTTGTTATATTCTCTTTCATTTCCAGTGGGTTTCATACTACTATGATTTTATTTCGTTTCAAAAATTATAGACCCTGGTCTAATTAGCAATTTTAATTGTGTAACCACATGATGTCATGTTTATGCTTTAAATATTCATTTTTTTATTGCATACTACAAAAGTGTATTAAAATCGTAACTTAGGTACCGACATTAAACTAGTTAGGTCGATATATAGCCATAACTCAGCCTTATATTTAGATATTATGAATTATTTAATAATAATATAATACCGCTCCCATGCACACTAGTTTTACAGTTACGGTTTAAAAAAACCGTAATACAACCTAACCTATTTATTACTGGTTGGTGTTCATCCCTGGCTTGCTCTAGAATATCTATGACTAAAATGGCGGGAAAACGCTATGACGTTCCGCCACAAAGTGTCAAAAAAAATAATAACATCGAGTTGGTCGCGCGCCAAGATAAATAACAAAGATTTATTGAGTAAAGATTATAAAAGTATTTACTCAATACGCATAAATGGTAATCGTTACCAGGAGCGCATATAAAAAAGCTTGTGAGAGTTGCGATAGTAGCGGAATATCAGAGAAAAATATTATTCCACCATGGTGCTCATCAGGTAAGATAGGTACCTAATTATTTTTAACAAATGTCTTTATTCTCTTCTTAATTTCTAGTACCTCTACCTTTTCATTTACTCCATTTTTTCGTTCTGCTCAAAATTCCTATGATAAATAATTATGTATTGCCTTTCTTATTTTGAATTAGCATTCATAAGTTAATTAGGAGTCGATAAACCATGGGGTAACGGGGTAGGTATCTATATTTCTTATACTAATATTACAAAGCAGTAAAAAAGTGTATTTTAGATAGGTGCAGTTTTGGAAGGCCTCCACAAGGTGGACCGATAACCTAGCGAGGGTTGCAAGAATCCGATGGAAGCGAGAATAGAATACTTAGAAAATATTTGGAGACGCACATGACTAATCGTACCGTGTAATCTTTGTAGCGACGCTTTGGGGAGGCTGATATGTTGATTAATGAATAAACTTAAAAACTGTGGACTGATTTAAGATAAAATGCTACTTTAATTCATGAATCCCCAAGCGACCACCGGTGGCCGCGCATCTATTGTCTTACTATTGTGTCTCTAATTGACGGTATCTGAAGGGTTAATACCTACTGAATGATGTGTGATGCGGTTTTCACATTCTCGCGGGAGAAGCCGCTTGCAGAAGCCAGTTGTCGATTTTTGGATTTAAGTATTCATAATGACAATGGCGATTATATCAGTGTCGATGGTTCGTGCGGCAAGGTGAGGGGCTCGTACACACACACACACACACGGGGTCACACGGGTAGGTACACCGATCAAGGTTATGCTGCATTTGCTGCGGCTGGTTCGTGGATGGGTGACCATTCATTTCGGACCGAGACTCATCCTACTTAGAAAAGCACGTAATATCCTCGGTCCTGGCTGTTACATATTACTATAATAAAGTAGAAGAAACCAGAAGAAGATTACGAGCTTTAGAATTTATTTTATACACGGGTAAGTATCCTTTTGGATACCCTGTGGATGTGGTCATTGCCCCTTTCATGAAGTTAAATGCTTATCATAGAATACGTATCAGATTGGGTCATTGCTTTTTTTAATCGATTCCAGATTTTCTTTCTATATCGCGGCCATCTTAATTTTTTTTTTCTAGTTAATTCTAACGCTCTCAAATAAAGCGATCATTAACTATACAGTCAGTAAAGTGTTGCCTTTTCCTTATAGTTCTAAAAAAGAGACAATTTAGGTTTTAGTTTTATGAATAATTCAGTCAAGAATATATTCAAGCAACATCAGTCTAGCATAGAAAGTAGCCTGGCTGTGAACGCGTAAATTATAAATAAGTACCTAAACAGAGTAGGTACAGGGGCGTACAGTGGCGAGCTCGGGTCATGAATTAACAAGATAACTTCAACTCTATGCGTTGCCAGAAAATACAGAAATCACTTTGAAAGGCAATCAATAGAGCTAATCTCATGCAGCATTTGTGTCTAGGATACTCATTATATCATTATCAGAATGGGATGGTGCAGATGACATTCACACAATGTATCGACCCATCCTTTTCTCTCATCTTAAAGATGTATATTTTTGTCCTGCTGTCATTTACCCATGTTATGTAAAAAAGACCTTCATTTAATTGATCCTATGAACAAAATGCAACACGTAGTTTCTGTCCTGTCACCCGCCATTCTATCATAAATTTCCTTATCTTTCATTATTATTTTGAAGAAAAGATAATAATAATATCTTTCATATCCCTCTTTACAAAATCTTTTCATCTTTACTTTGGCCTCTCTCTCCTACTCCACCCATCCACATATATACTCACAACTCTTTTAGTAATATGCGTCATCCCTTCTCTTTAGACCATTCCAAGACAAACGATTCTCCTTCAACTTTTCAAACATACACACATATTTTATTTATTTATTTAATAAAGTGAAACCAATAGCTTCTGAGTACTTACAGTATTTTACAGATATAGATAAAACACATGGCATATACAAACTTTCACCATTGTAATATTAATATTGTGCTTCTAAAGTATTTATAAAGAGAATTCCCTGAGTCATGGTCTGCGGTCTGCGTGACCTTTGAAATCAACGAAAATAATTTGTAGTTCAATCAATGATTATGCTCATTTAGTTACTAGAGCATAAACAATTATCTCGGTGAAAGTCCAATCAAAACTCTATTCAATGAGAAAATTCTTGTACTACAGTACGGACCTGCCTAATTAATCTTAGCCTAGTAGAGATGTTACTGAGGTTCGATTCCGATTCAGATTTCGAAAGTTCGAACCGGTTCATTCCGCTGTCACTTGTAGTTTTTTTCGTATTTCAACTTCAACTCTTATGTTGTGAATTCGATTTAATTAGTTTTAGCAGTATTTCATTTGACAGCGGAGGCAACTCCGCCTCCTTTCGTATGAATGTGTGTTTGTAAGGCAAAATCACATCACAAACACACATTCATACACTCACCATTCCAATTAGGAAACAAAACAAGGAGGGAGGAGATTGATCCTCAAGTGCAAAGTACAAACTTATTTGTTCCCCGATATAAGTTTCGATTAAAATTTCATCATCATCATTATCACTTCAGCCGACATACGTCCACTGTTGGACATAGACCCCCTCCACCCCCCCCCCAAGCGTCGCCACAACGAACGTTCCCGTTCGTCTCGCATCCATCGGTTTCCCGCAACCTTCACCAGGTCATCGGTCCACCTCGTAGAAGACTTTCCAATGCTGCGTCTTCCGGTACGTGATTAAAATTTATCGGTATCGAAATCGGAATCGAAAGTGCAAAATCAATCGAAAGTTCTAACCTCCGCAACATCTCTAGTACCTACCTACAATAAAAAATACAAGGACGTAACGCAAGCGACTCGACTCCTACGCGGAAAATTTGTGCCTACTTCTTTTGAATAATGGAAAACGTACCTGCTTATGGCCTACATTTTAATTTGTTCCAAGGTTAGGTAGGTAACTACTGTTTGTGGCTGTAAATTTAAACGCTACCTTTACATCATAATTATGTGTCCGTTGTGAAAGCATTGAAATTAATGTACCTGCCGCTTAATTACTGCACAGCTATGTTTAAAACACACAAGCCCTAGATACACAGAAACAGTCTGCGACATTTACAAACGTAGCCTACTTACAGAATATTATGGTTCTCAGGATCTCTATCTACTCTACAACATGTAAAGTATGTTGGGGTAAGATCGGCATTGGGGTAAGACCGTATAAATATCAAGTATACCACTTATTTAGCTTTATTTTTAGTGCTTGTCATATTGCGTGCCGTGTCCTTATGTCCACTTTGTCCAGCAATGTGGCTGTCATTAAAAATAAAGCTAAATAAGTGGTATAATTTGTTTATACGTTCTTACCCCAATGCCGATCTTACCCCAACCCACTTTACGACGTAGAAAGACAAGGTTTTACAAATAAACAATACATTCAGTCAAAAAAGTATCGGGAATGGATGATTTGTTTATGGTTCCAAATTCAAATTTTTGTTTTTTTGTTGTTGTTAGATTGGCACAACTGTTTTCCATTTTGGCGCGGAGTTTGAGTTGCATCTGTTATTTATATTAAATACAGTGCTGGTTTTAGAAATATCATATATAGTGTGTATTGCGAATTTCATAATGGACAAAAATATCGAACAAAGAGTTTGTCTTAAATTTTGCATCGCCAATGGAATTTCGTGTTCGGAGTCACTGAAAATGTTACAGAAGGCTTACGGTGAATCGACTTTATCAAAAACTCGTGCTTATGAGTGGTTCAAAGCATTCAAAAGCGGTCGAGATGTGATGGAAGATTTGCCTCGCTCTGGTAGGCCGTCAACGTCTGTAACTGAAGTTAACATCGCAAAAGTGAAGGAAATAGTGACTGAAAATCCGCATTCAACTCTGAGAGAGATAGCCGCCGAACTTTCTGTATCTCACGAGTCGATCCGTACCATTTTAACTAATCATTTGGGTATGAAACATGTTGCTGCTCGGCTAGTCCCAAAAGATCTGAATTTTCTCCTAAAACTCAATCGCATGAAAGTCGCTGAGGACATGCTAGAACGAGTCAGTTCGGACCCAACATTCATGAAACGCATTGTTACTGGTGACGAGACGTGGGTTTACGAGTTTTACATGCCTTGACTAGTTTCAACAAGCTTCGGAGTGGTGCCTTCCAACTGATCCGAAACCGAAAAAACCACGCCAAAGTCGATCAAAAGTCAAAGTCATGTTGACTGTTTTCTTTGACTATCGCGGTGTTGTGCACTCTGAATTCTTACCGGAAGGTCTAACGGTAAAGAATATTATTTGAGCGTTATGCGGCGTTTAAGAGAGCAAATTCGACGAAAAAGGCCAGATTTGTGGAAAGAAAATTCCTGGATTTTGCACCACGACAATGCGCCTTCGCACAAGGCTATCATTGTGAACGAATTTTTGACCAAACACTCAACAAATACCATCCAGCAACCACCATATTCACCAGATATGGCTCCTGCTGACTTTTTTCTTTTTCCTAAACTCAAATTACCACTTCGTGGCACCCGTTTTCAATCGATAGAAGACATAAAGGAGAATTCGCGGCGAGAACTGAACTCAATTCAGGAGCAGCGTTTAAAAAATGTTTTGATGAATGGATTATTCGTTGGCGCAAGTGTATCGTTTCTAAAGGAGCATACTTTGAAGGTGATAAAATAAATTTGGATGAATAACAGACATTTTGTGTATTATTGATCTTTTCCTGGTACTTTCTTGACAGAGTAGTATACCTGTTAAGGCCGGAATAGTTTGAAAGAGATACCGTGGCCCTAGAACAATGGAACAAAGTGGGTTTTAGTCAGTAAAAGCCTGACACTCTTTCTCCGTCCAGCTAGAGCAGAAGTTACTTAATTATCATAATATGTGTGATAGAGTGCGCTGCATTTTTTTTTTTACTGACATTAAATATTTACCACCCTCTTACGCTGAAGATTCTTTATGACTTGATGGCTTGGGTTTAGTCAGCCAATCAACTGCACAAAGTAATTGCCCAACTAACCTTACCTACATATTTCTAAATAGTAGTAATGGCTCCAGTCAGCTAAAGTCAGTGTTCTTGTATCCTTTTTCATGTTACCCGCCTTCTGTATTCAGGTTACACAAATTTCCTTGAAGAATTTCAATCAATAAATTAAGGCAAGTCAGGTAAAAATCCACCTTTGTAAGTCTTGGCATATCCCAAGTGTTTTAACTCTCTCGATTCAGTAAACCTTTTAGTAAGGACATGCCTACGTTCTAAATTACGTATGTTATCCTGAAAAACAGTTTCCATGTCGCTCTCGAGTTTTACGCACACAATAAGGGTGACCACACGTACATACATAACCCCTTTAAACTGAACACCATTTTTGTCCGCTCGGCTGAACCACACATACCTATATAAACATATATTATACGAAACAATATGGTTTTTTTGATGGTTTGTGCAACCCCAAGTTGACCTAAATGGCCAACGAAATTGAACTCATTTTCCAGAGATTTTTCCTGTTTCAGTATTATTTTCTTGTTTTCACAGCTTTTCGTATAGACTGTGTTTGTTTTAGGAAATATTGTATGTACCTACCTACCTGCCTATTTATACGTGATACAGGAACGGATTCGGGCAGCTCCCTAATGTTTTCAGGAATAAGACCATTGTGCGATTACTTTCTAAATTAAAAATAATAAAGTTAATAGATAAAAGAAGATTAGCTACAGTCAAATATTTATAGCTTTCTTTTACCTGTAAACTGTTACTATGTAACCTACATTTACGATTATAATGTTAGGTACAATAACGCGATTGTAGGCAGGTACTTATTATTTCTAACATAGGTGTACGATTTTTAAACACGCCACTCATAATTTTGCAAGTGAAAACGTATTGTTAGATTGACCATAAAGATGAAACATTGCGATATCAAAAAAATATTTACAATCTGTACCTACTCCTGTTATGCTACTATACGATTTCCTACCAAGTGCAAAATAAATAAAAACTTCAGAGTTTGAGTTAAACTTGAAACTGAGGAAGATTTTTATTTCAAATTCCTCATCTATCACAACATACAATAAATCTGTGGAAGTTTTTATTTGTGCGCGCATCACGTAAAATATATTAAATCCATGTTGACAACTTTTATACATTAAAATTGTGTGTAACTTGATATTACTTAGACTTTGTATCATTCCAATCAGTTGACTATATCGAAAAATATACCTACTAAATTCACTGACTATGAAGCGGTACGAAGTTCGCCGGGTCAGCTTGTCATAAATAATGTTCCAGTTTCCAGTAGCAAAACAAACGGAATTTACCAGTAACAAAACACTGTCAAACTTTCCATTGAATTCTGAGCTAATGAAGTCCGTATTACTATAATCAGTGCTACCCAAAAACGGATTTGCCTCGTCCGATTTCACTTCGTAATGCAATTGGACCGTACCACCTGCCTGCCCGAGCAATGAAGCTCGGCCAGCACTAAATATGAGACGAATTATCTTTTACTGTCTAATTAAGGCCGCTTTAGTATGAAAACTGCAAAATTCGTGGTAGAAAAACGTCATTTGAGTTTTAAATTGTGCAGCTTTTAGTGTTTGTTATGAATATGAACGTGTTTTCTATATTTTTTATCGATATGAAATTTTTGCCGGTTTTTTTTTATTACATCACTAACTGACCCGGCGATTTTCGTACCGCTTCACAGTCAAATAATATAGTATATCTTTCGATATATTCAAGGCCTAAATAATATATCAAGCACACAAAATTCTATAAAAGTACCTAATCTACATCGTTTTCGTACATATTACGTGATGCGCGCCAACTAAAAACTTCTACAGATTTATTATAGGTACGTATCAATCAAATTAAACCAATTAGTCTTCAGTAGGTTTAGACAGATAGCGATCCACCCACTTTTATTTACGACGTACCTACGTAGGTGAATATCTAGTTACGTAGAATAATCAGATATAAAAAACTTATATACATTTTTCTGTTTCTTAAAAATATACTTATATAATAAGTGAAAAGATAAACCTGAACGTAGACTGGCTCTGTCAGCACAAATTGCAAAAGCCAACGAAACGAAATAGGTCACCATGGCGCTTGCAACCTTTGGATATAAAGTTAAATGTTAGCAAGAATCAAATTGATAGTTTTTAGAACCCTATTATTTACACCAAAATGATTTTACATCGTTAGTTACCCTACAATTTCCCCTTGAGGGTACAATCATGTCCAATATTGTTTGTTAGAAAGGGGAATTATGTGAAATAAGCTATTAAAATAAAACCCTCACTTATGTAAGGGACAAAAGTAAGGGAAACATGTACCCAAGGGAACACTACGACGATGGTCAACTTCCATACGTAAATGTCACATAAATGTAGGTATATGGGAAGTTTTGATGAGGCTACGGGTTAACACGAAATGGGTCAGCCATAATTATAATGACATACATTTACAATCACTCCATGGCCATTTCCCGCCTCTTGTGAACATAAATATATCATTCATTTGCTGCAACAATGACTTAATTAATTACACTTTTAGCAATTTTTACTGGAGACACCAAATGTATGACATTTTGAAGGGGAATATACCTAAATTACATACGTCATGATTTTAAAAGTAGGTTCAATATGTGTAATTTCTTTTAAAATACGATGAAGTCACAAAAAAAAACAATAAGTCGTTTATTGTATTTTTATACCACACCTTTAATATAAATCTTAACTGGACCTGCTGTAAAATTATTAAATGCGTAATTAGGTTGCATCCAATAAGCGATATGATTTATTTATTTCACATAAACTTTAATATTGTCAGCAAAATAGACTTTGTAATAAGTCACCCAAACCAGAAACTAACTGAAATAGCTGTTATTCGTTCTTTTCTATAAGATCTAAAAACTCTGGTACTTTTCTCACAATCCATTTATTACTGTTATTCCCTGGAGAGTCTGTAGACACAGAAGTAAGTAGTTCTACAGGTACAGTAAATAATGGTCTACCTACAAGTGGTTTTTTTGGTGGGATTATAATCAAATTATTAGGCCCGCTTTAGGGTAGAGCGAGTCAGACTTTTACTGACTAAATGAAAAAAAATCCTCACGGTTGGATTTGGCGTTTCCGGACCACGGTATCAGATATTCCCGTGGCCTTAGCAGGCATTGGCTCCTCTGAACGCTATTGGTTTTGTTGAAATCTCTTTGATGCGCGCGCGGAACTCTACGCGCCGTTGTCGAGCGTCTCTGGGAAATTATCTTCTTCCGCTCTAGGTCTACCGAAAATGTCAGACTTACTGATTATAACTCACCCGCGTTCCTTCACGTTCTTTGCGTTTCAGGACCGGGGTAACTCTTTCAAACAATACTGCAGCCCTACTCATGCTCATAGAAGCTAAAGATAATCCCTTTAAGAAATTCAATATGATTTTAATTATATAAATTTTATGGTATGATACGGTATTGTACAACTATACTCAGTGGTCTATCAGCGCCTTGCGGGTCCAATATAATAACGGCTTCAGGATGTTGATGGGGCTGCCCCGTTTCGTCTGTGCATCAGGTATGCTCGCTGAGGCTCACGCCATTGTCAGACAGAATTCTCAGAATCTGCCCGTTTGCTCTGCTTCCATCCTAAAGACAATAGCGGGGAGATACGATTCTCCTCTGTTAGGTGATGTTCACAGATGCATCATGAACAACCACCTTGTTTTAAAATAAATAAATAAATAGTAGATAAGTTTACTAAGATAGGTTTATTTTTTTTCTTACTGTTTACTAACCCATATGGATATCACTTATTCGAATTAAATATTATTTTATTTTATATTTTACAAAACAAAACCTACCAGTTGGAAGCACTTACACAAACCAGACTCCTTCATGATCAAAGTCCCACCCTACAACCACTACCTCCCTTATTGCTAGACCGAAGCAATCGTAAAATAAGCAATGAAACAGAACCCAATATAACACAACATGTCTACTATAAAAACTAAAGCTATCAACGTATTAGTAAAATGTCAGCTCAATATGTTATATCCTCAGTATCGTAACATCTTTAGAGGTTGGTTTTGTCGACGCCCAATTTTCTTTAGCGAGATCTCAAAGATGGGTTGTTATATCATAACTACCCGGTCTTGCCAAGGCGTAACGTGCTACACCAGCATGTTTAGTTCTGAGGCTCTACCAAGGGCTCTTAAGAGGGTCCTTTTCCACTCGCCTATCGTCAACATTGTGCATAGTTTAAAAGCTTGTTGCTTCACTTAACGCAATCTAACGCAATGATTGATGAACTCTATTGGCATTCGGGAATTCTATGATTTACTCGAATAATTCACAAAACTTGTTTTTTTTACACCTTTAAAAGTTTTCAGGAAAATTATCATCATTCAGAATCTCGATCAAATGTACAAGGCTTCTATACTTTTATATATTTTTTGCTTGTACTTTTTATATTTTTAATATACGAGTCATTATGTAGGGCCAAAGTTTATGTAAAATAGCAGATTCTTCAGAGGTCTTTACTAGATTAGTTTTACACAAAATTATACATTGATTTCAATAGAAGCCTAGATAGTATCCACAAGATATCTGTGTTTCCAAATCATCTAATGAAAAAAGTGTATTAACGTCATAATCGCATAAAAGCAGTTGTATGATAAACAGTGAAAATGTATGTCGAGTTGCATCCACTTAACGTGATCCTTTTGACGACACAAACAAAACTACCTCCATGCCTCTTCTTTGCCCGCTCGCCTGACATTTTAACACATCACGGCAAGGCCCCAGGTAGGTAGCATCACCATGCTATGTAAATACTGGCATAGGTATACCTGCATCCAACTTTACTGGAAGCCGACCTCAAATTATTTGAAAAAATATTAGATAGATGAGCACAACTAATCAAACTATAGCGGGTAAGAATACTATGACGTGTTAAAATGTGAAGCGTGCGAGCAAGAAAGAGCTATACGCCTCTTTAGCCCCATCCCTTTACAGTTCAGTTTAGGTTGTCAAATGGATTGCGTCATGAGCTCATGGCCTTCCCTTAAGAGGGTCCTTCTCCACTCGCTTATCGTAAACATCGAAAATGGTTTAAAAGCTTGTTACTTCATTTAATGCAATCCAGCGCGATGTTTGACGAAAAGGCAACGCAAAAAAAGAGAGATAACGCCTGGAAACTCTGTTAGTATTCGGTAATTCCGAGATTTACTCGAAAATTTCACAAAACTTGCTCCAGGAAATAGCTGCTTTTTTAAATCCTTAAAAGTGTTTGGAAAAAGTTGTCGTCATTTAGAATCTTAATAAAATTTGCAAGGTCTCTAGAGGTTTACTTTTTTGGCTTTTTAAATTTTTAGGCAAATTATGAAGTGTCAAAGTTCATACAAAATAGGAGATTTTCAGAGCTGGATTAGTTTTACACAAATTTATATCCACAAGATACTGTGTTTCCAAAATATCTTAAGAAAAATGTATAATAACGTCATAATCAGTTATGAGCTGTTGTATGAAAAACAGTGAAAATGTGAGTCATGATGCAACACCTTAAACAAAGATGAGCAGATTAGCATTACGAGTACTACATTGCTTCATCCAAAACAATTCAAATCGCAAAATTGACATTATGTTTGCGTTGACTGTTAACCTGCGTTCCAAGGCCACGGTACAATTTATTTTGTGTCAACCTCAGTGAATTTTTAATTTAATATTCAACAACAAATAATTATCGACGTAACAACAACAGAAATTGCAAACAAATCAAAAACATACTGCCCTAGTTACACCGATCCATTTACCTTACGTTTCCACAGGAAAAGTTTACGAAAGAAGGAAATCTAAGAAACTAGCAGCGCCGAAGTGGGAGATGCGATCCACGTATCCGTTACGGGCAAACATCTGGGAATATCTGTATGAAGATAACGTCGAACAAAAGTTCAGTTGCAGCAATAAAAGGAGACATAGGAAATGTAAACAAAAGTCGGACGAAGGCTATTCTTGTAGGAAAACAGCTGTCTGGTTGCTTTTGATATTTGCTGCTGTAATTGGAGGTTTAGGTTAGTGTTTAAACTTATTAATACTAACGCCAGCTGTATATGAGCAGGCATAAGATATTTATATATATAATATACAAATATATAAAAGAAGAAACTGACTGACTGACATGTCAAGGCACAGTCGAAATTATTGAGACTACGAACGTGAAATTTTACAAAAGACGTCTTTCTATGATGTAGTCGAGCAAATAAGAGAGGATTTTTCAAAATTCTTGGGGATCCAAAGTTTGTGTGTAAAAAACTACTTTCACGCGGGCGAAGCCGCTGGCAGAAGCTAGTACAATATAAACCTTCAATGACTATTCTATTAGTAAAACTAGCATCAATGTCTATGTTACGCGGTTAACGAGGAGTTAGCGAATAAACAGACAGACGAGGAAAGTTTTTATACTATGTAAAGTTTTATTCCTCTCTTCGAAGGAGGCCGCAAACCCAGCAGTGAGAAGATTATAAGGCTGATTATAATATTATAGTTATGTTACGCTATGCTTATTTATACCTGAATTGAAACGCAAGAAATATCTATGATAACAGTACGGTCTTCTTATAAGCAGTGCCGGATTAAGCCAACGGAGCCTGTACCAAACTCGTCCGGGGGGGGGGGTCTGTGTAGTTTAAGATGATGATTTAAAAAATGTTTTTTTGAATTTTTCTAAGAAAAACAAAGATATAACTATATGTATAACAAAATCGTACAAACGTGTATATACAACGATATTTACTTAAGCGTTTTTCAAGGTCATTCAAGTTGTACAGACGTATGTAGGTACAATCGGCGCTCTAGGGGTATAGCACTTTTGGAAAAACCTAGGTGATGATGTGGTGGTGAGTGAATTTCATTTAAAAAACCGAAGAGATATCAAAAGCGCGAGATCCTCAAGGATCCCAATGAATGCGCGGGACATGTAGCACTCTTGCTATACGGCTAATCCGCCATTGCATATAACAACAAAATCTTCGGATTGACGTAACCAGGACACGAAATAATAATGTTAATTAATTAACTAGAAACTACATACTAACAAGTCTAATCTGTAAGCCTGATATCACAACTTAGCTATAATTAACTTAGTTTCAGTATCCATGTGGAAAGCTAACAGGACGAGAGAAGACTTGACACCTAAGACCAAGATAATGTCGTTAGGTAAGTACCTAAGTAATTGTGTTCCTTACGACATTTAATTCAATTATATAGTGTCGTACCAGGCGACAGTTTTAGGTCATATTTTGTTAGGGACTTTTAGACGGCACAGTTTTAGTTTATATTTTCTTAGGTAGCGGTACCTACTTTTAACTTAGAGAGGCTAAGGAGAAGCTGATAAATTATAAAAGGCCAATGGAACGCCCATCGCCCATCTCATACCGATCTGTTCCGACTTTCGGTACCTCGGGTCGTACAAGGGGATGGTGAGGTAGACCGGGACGTAACACATCGGATCAACGCAGGATGGATGAAATGGCGACAGGTACCGGGAACAACTTGTGATCCAAAGATGCCCCTCAAGTTGAAGGGTAAAGTCTACAAATCAGTGATAAGGCCTGTCATACTGTATGGATCAGAATGTTGGGCTGTGAAAAAGACGGATGAAAAAAGATTGCATGTAGCGGAGATGAGAATGTTGAGATGGATGTGTGGTGTGACGAGAATGGATAAAGTGAGAAATGAGTATATTAGGGCAACTTTGAAGGTGGCGCCAGTGACTGAAAAGTTGAAAGGAAATCGTTTGTCTTGGTATGGTCATGTAAAGAGGAGAGATGAAACGCATGCTGCTAAAAGATTTATGAATTTACATGTGGATTGATGGAGAGGGAGAGGGAGGCCAAAGAAAAGATAGATGGATTGTCTGAGAAGTGATATGAAAGAAAAGTGATAGCGTGACGAGCGACAGGACAGAATGGAAGAAAAAAACGTGTTGCGCCGACCCCAAATAAAACGGGATAAGGGCAGGAAGATGATGGTATGATCAAAAATTTCAAAAAAAAAAAAACCCGCCCAATATGAGTCGGACTCGCGCATTAAAAGTTCTTTACCGCCCGTTGCTAAAAACAGCAAAAAAAATACGTTTCGTGCTCCAATTTGAACAATCGGTAAACGTAGAACATGCGTTGTATGCAATACTTTAAATAAAAAAATCTATCCATCGACTGGACTACGGATTTCGATGAACCACGATGTCAAGGCCGACATAAGTTAGATACCAAAGTTAGTATCGGCTTCGACCGAGTACCAGTACTCCCCCTCTCTAGGGAGTCCTCCCTCACAGTTCCCAAAATAATTTAAATTATTTTTGCCAGAGATTATCACACCTTGGAACGCGCTTTAATTCTAAAATAATCGAAAAAAAAATTAATAGGTACTTTGAACTGTGATATCTTTGGAAGGATTTGGAATTTTAATTTCAAATAAATGTTATATTAAAGATACAGGGTCCGATCTAAAGGCGGACGAGCTGGGTATTTGCCCAGAGCAGCAAAAAATGAGAGGCGGCAAAATTGACTTATTCCTATAGACTTCTGACAGGGCCCGACCTAGCCATTAGCCATCCACACCCAAGTTAGCAGGTTGAGAATTTTATGTACCACCTTCCTACCTACTTCAGGTTGGATAGTGGAAATATTTAAGACTTAAGACTTATATGGTTTTGTGTATGTTAAGGGCGGCGAAAATTATTTTTGCCTGAAGCGGCTAAATAGCTAGGTCGGGCTCAGTCAGAAGTCTAGGACCACAGCATATTTTAGGTCATACAATTATAATAATAACATAACCGTCATCCTACTCACCGAGTTATAAACTTAGATACGTAATAATATCAAATATCGTAAATACCTATCCATAAAACAAGTAGGTCAAAGAACAAGCAAATTCCATGTAAATTGCCTACTATTAAAATAACTAGCCTCTACCATCCATCAAGTCTTATCGGTAATTAATGCAAAGTAATAAAAGTTTTTAATTATGTATGTCGCCGTCCGCTGTGCCATGAGCAATAACCATGGGCGCATCGAAGAGGGTTTTTACAATATTTGATAATGTGACCCCATTTTTTACGTAGGAAATCACCAAATGCCATATCCCGCTCAGAGTGAAGCGAAATCTTTGCGAGGGCCTGGTAACTTCTTTGAACAATCCGCAGATCTGACTGATGTTACCCATTAATTGGTCAATTTAATTTCAACCTCTTAACTGATCAAATCGACTTCTTGATCGGCAGTTTAGTTAGACAAATATAACCGTTACGCTTTCGTAAATAGGTACGTCATAATCATGGCGCTAAGTCATTGAGGAGTAGCTGGAAAAACGTCATGGCCTTCCGCATGACGCAGGTCCTCACCAGACATGGTAACTTCGGGAGGTTCCTGCACCTCATTAATGCAGAAGAAACACCCGGATGCCACCGGACCTCCCGGAAGACACAGTGGAACATACAGCGAAGATGTACACCACTTAGTGGGCAGAGCACCGCCGTGTCTTCACGCCCCAGCCGCTGGGATCTCGACCCAGATTTCTAGCCACCGTGCACCGTAGGCGTGGGTTTGCGGAGATGTCATTACGTAGATAATCCCACCTTAAAAAAATGCCTGCATAAAGAAACCAAATTGGATTGTACACCATAAATTTAAAAAATACAGTAGGAGCTTAAAATTAATAGGATTTCACAAAGAGCGGCCTTATCGCAAAATGCGATTTTTTTTAGACAACCTTAGGATGGATTTGACAGAGAAGGAGCAAAGACACGCAGGTAGTTCATGATTCGTGGATCTATATCTATCTAATACCTAATCATCATTTTTCCAGCCAGTTCCGACTCATCTTCACCGGTCAGCTTCCAATGCTGCAACAGAATGAAATATTTAGCAGAACAGCTCGCAAAAGCGGAACAAACTCTCAGGTTGGTACACTGTATGTTGTTTGTTGTCGGTCGGATTTTAACGGGAATGCTAGTTGTCAGAAATTCAACTTCACTACCTACTCGCGAACGAACGCTCGCTTCTGAAAATAAAAAGCAGAATCGAACAGGGACGTGCGAGTAAAATGGAGGATATGAACTTGTTGATGTAAAGCCTGAATGTGTTAGTCATTGACTTGTATGTGTACATTCTTTGTTGGAGGTCCTTAATAAACAAAATAAAAAAAAAATAAAAAAATGTAACTTAATCGGTGTGCGTTTGAAAGGGAACTCGACTTCTCAGTCCCACTCCTTTTAAGTCTTGTGGCTTCTAGATACATTTATGTTTGCGTTTGTTTTTTTTTAATGCTTCAAAATCAACATCAAAAGAATTTATTTCAAATAGACCATTTACAAGCACTTTTGAATAGTCAAAAAAATCCTTCCTTTCGCTAGGAATTATTCGTGTATTTTGGAAGTGGTTAAAAAACATTTAAACTTGCATACACGCCCACTGTCCCCCCGGAACAACTACCTATCAAATATTTGTTTAGAGAGGTAATCGAACCTGTGCTTAATCGCTCAACCAGAAACATTGATTAGGATTCAGAAAGAAAGAAATGAAGGAACTAACTTGAAGTGGGAATATTAGGCAAATAGCTTTGACCAAGAATAAGATAATTAACGCCAACAGGTGTATTGTAAATTCGTACCTACGTTACCTACCATCCTACGTATCTCATTGCAGAAATACGCTCCGATCACGGACCATGATGTTGACTTCACGCACAAAAACAGGTAAATTAGTATTTATCTATGAAGCGACTAAATCTAATATAAATTCAAACAAATACCTTTTCTCAACAATAATGTAGACTTCAAACATACAGAATTCTGAGAATCTAACAACCAAAATTACTTTACATATCAATAATTCGATATTCCTCGATATATCATCGCCAAAAGCTTATTAGCTGAGCCCAACATTATTGGAAAATCCCAAGCTGATAATGATATTTCCAACGTTCACTGGCCCCGTGCCTAAAATATGTTTGAATTTATGCACAAAGAGAACGCAAAGTGGTACATCTTAAAATGCTAACTCAATATCACACTTCTAAGAATTTCAAATAAAAATTCGTTGGAGTGCAAAGATTTTGATTTACATACCACTATTATCATACATACTTTATACCTACCCAAAATTTGTAATTAAGATGCTTAAATTTTGTATGAAGCTGTTATTGCAAACATTTCTCATCATTCATCATCATCAAGTTTATCTTGTCTCTCAAGCGTTGTGGATTCTTTCAAACCAGCCACATCTCGAATTTCGCGTCGAGGTGCTTAGAACAACGATAAATACGTGTTGTGGCAGTGGAGAAAGCCCAGAACGTGTCTCAAGTCTAATGCAGCATTGATAAATCTATTACCTTTGTATTATTTATTATTTTTTGTATGTATCTTTCACATTTTTAGCACCCTGGTTTTCCTCACGTTTAGAAGGCGTATGAAGAGCCGAAGGCCGATACTTAGGTACACCTCGTCTTAGGTGCCAGTTGATACAAAATCGAAACACCCCCACCAACGAATCGTCTTAAGTTCAACGCTACCTTTGAGCTAACTTGACCGATTCTCTGTAATCTAATCTCCAAGTTTTATTCGTTCAGAACTAATGGCAACAGTTGCAGGGGCTAAGGACATTGATACACGATACATAGAAGGGGCGACGGCTTCAAAGGGTAGTGACACAACGGAGTGGGGTGGCAGGGTAGCCCTGTGGGGTGTCGTGCCGCTGTGGCGCGCTGCCCCACCACCCGATACTGTGCTCGCTTTGCGAAGACCTACACTGTCCGACTGTTGGCCTTTCATGTGAGTCGAATTTCAAAGATAAGAACTAGATACAAGATAGGTACTTAAGTTTTAGTTGACCGTGTATTGTATAAGCCCTTGGGGATAAAGATATCAAATTTTGGCCAACTTTAATTTGAATACTATTTTACAATATTATCGGTCGACATAATGGCCAAATTTTACCTAAATTGTACAGTGGATAGATTAAAAACTTAGGCCTGTATAAGGTTCGAGTTAGCTTCATCATGCATTGCTCATAAAAGCAAGAGATTAAGTACGACGTAAATGCCATCATGTTTCCAGTGCGAAGAAGAGACAGAGCAATTCGTGACCGTTAGCAACATCCCTTTTTAGACTGTAATTATGATTGCATCAAGAGGTCATACACATAATACGTCTACTTATTGTAAAAGTTAGTATTCAAAGAAGAATTAAGTAATAAGTAGCGTTGATGATGATAAATCAACACAAGACAAGGGACAGGGCTTAGGGCCTAAGCGCCCTAAGCTCGGGCTGAGAAATGCGTCCAAAATTTCCCAATGCTACTTACCCTCACTGTTCACCTACCACTATTATTTCAAACAGACCCTTGTATCATTCCTTGCAGACAAGATTTTCCTAGTCTAACACAGCAATTATTTTCAGTGGTTCCTACGGCGAAATAATAATACGACTGCCACAAACGCAGCGAGTGCGTTACATCACCGTTGAGCACATACACCCAGACACCGCCCGGAGTGCGCCCAAGCATTTCCTAATATACGTTAGTAGTCAAACAGCTGAGATTACGGCTTTGAACTCTCAATGCTAAAACAAACGTGATATCTACGTTATAGAGCCCGAATATGATTACTACTCTGCATAGAGGTTCACTTATGCATTAATGTGAATTTCGCTGGAGATTGAACTTTGATTTCAAAGAGCTTTTCTGCACGAAACAATACAAAATGAGATCTTAAATAGAAATATCTACGTGTACTAGCCAAGCCCGGAGGGTACATGCGACGCTTCTTTAACAAGTTTAGAAAAAAACACATCACTAGCGGCTCAGCAGTTTTTTTTTTTTTCACCACACTTGAAAATCTAATGCGTTTTTCCGACGCCCCGCTTATGCACACATTAGCTTACATCGCCGTCCCAGAAACAGGTAGTCTAGTCACTCCCGATGACGCTAATACCCTGCCCCAGGGGAGCACGCTACCCAAACCCAAACCGCAACATCCAACCTCGCTGCCGAGGCAAGCCACGACGCCCTCGTCAATGTCCACCATAGGGATCGAGCTAAGCCAAACCGATGGTTTTAAATTCGTCCCACAATAATCAGTGTTCCATCCAGCCCGTCCATTGCTGGCCTCCCTGACCTGTGACGTCCTAAGCTGAGGTCCGTACCACACACGGTAACGACCTTGACGTTTACCTAGTTGTTTAATTTTTAATTTAGTTTTAAATATTCTGGGTGGAAGCTAATTTATTAAGGCCGCACCACACGAAGTTCCGGTTAAGCAGACGACGGTCTCAAAGGATCTGCAAGAGGGTTCTAAAAAAATCCAGGGCATGCATTGTGACTGTTAGGGGCATGCATTGTGACTGTTAGTGTCATGCAAGGTTTATGTTTCTATGCAGATTTGTGGAATAGAAGAATCATTATTAAATATCTCATTTTAGTCAGCATTACCTATCCTAATCAAATCTAAAACGTCTGGTTTTCCATTCAGAGTTCATCGCTCTTCATAATATGTGGACAGGTATTAGATGTTCATATATCTTTGCAATTTTGTTAGTTGAAAAAAAAATAAAAGGCCCGAACAAATGTCAAAACGATATTTGTATTTTGACTGACTAGCAGCTTGTCCATTAGCTTGTGTTATTATTTTATTGTTTCTTTCAGTTTCGTTCCAAGTTACATTCTAGGATTTTTCTCAAATATCAAAACGGGCCTTTCATTTTTTAACGAGTTAAAATGTAGCACTAGTCAAAATGTATTACAATCCTTCCACACATGTATGTAGAAGGAATATACTGATTTCAATTTCTTAGGAGGCTCCTCAGTGGAATTGTTTTCCTCGAGTGCATACACAATTCTACTTTAGAAATAGGGATACTATGTTATTCGTGTCATGTTGCTAGTTCCCGTCTTAGCTCGCGCTTGGATATGCGAACTCATGCAAATTCAGTTTTGTTATTCAGCAATGCTTTTGCATTGACTAATACTGCGTAGTAAACTGACGCCAGTTGTGATGTATTGTAGTTCAACCATCCATATTATGCAGACCTTGCTTTCTTTTGTCCTTGTTTTCTTTTCACTTTAACCCGGAATGATTTACTTTTTTTATATTTTTATAGGACGCCTTTGACCAACCTATAAGTGGATAATAAGGCATCAACAAGCCTAGCCAAGTTACAAACGTTTGGTTTCGAATCTCTTTCTACAGTCGTCGGTAACATCCGATCCCTTTGTTCTAACCACGTGACTTAACGTTAGATGATGTCATTTGAAGTTTTCTACTAGCGTTAACGATTGTACATTATCAACATGGCTAAGCCCTCTGGACTAGTGCATTTTTTACAAAGCGCGGTTTTTGCTGCTAAACGATAAGAACCTTGTATAGGTTGCGATATAGTTTAAATTTCCGACCAACAAAGGCCGTACATGCCATTTTGGAAAGGGTTTTTCATGTACTGACGACCTGTATATTTAAAATTGCACTACAGCTATGGTGAATGAAACCTGGTATTCTAACTATCCCATTTTTCATAGTAAGTTTTAGATTATTGAATTACTTAATTTTTAGAAGCGCTACTGATATTTCTTTGGCAGTAAAAACTACGCTTTGTCTTTGCATCGATTCTGTAATGTGCACACAGAACTGATTAAAATTCTATTTCCAAGGCAGTTGGAGAAGTGGTGGCCCATTGGTAACGGCCCCGACTTACGAGATGTAGGCTGTGGGTTCAAATCCAGGCAGTCACTATGCTTGGTATAACTTATTTCATCACCATTGCTCTCAAAACGGTGAAGGGAAACATCGTGAGGAAACACCGCCGGCGGAATGTTCCAGAACTAAAGATACGAAGACGTGACATCCACCAACTCGCACCGGCTTGTGGAACAACCCCACAAGCCGTTACGGGTCGTTCTCTCTTCTATAGACGAGAACAGAGTCCCCAGTAGTTGGAACATTATAAGTCTGATAACTTACGATAATACGCTTATGCTTATTTTCAGGGTATTCTAACAAACAACACTTGGATCAAAGTAGCAAACGCACAGTACCGCGCGGAAGGTCCCCCTAAACAATACTACCCTTTAGCTTACAATCACATTGCATGGAAGAGCTTAGTGTTCAGAGTATTGACTAACCAAGGAAACGAGAAATATACTTGTGTTTACAGAGTTCATTTATACGGAAGAGTTGAAAATAGTCTAGTTCCTTTTAATAAAATTGAAAATTGAATGAGTTTTTGATACTGCAGTCTATTTATTTAAGAATAACTACTCCGCGACTTTTGTGGTTCCGATCCCGTAATTCGTAGCTAATTCGTAACGTTATACATACAGCCTATAAGTCTTTGTAATTAATTGGGCTATCTATATAATTAATAATGATTTGCAATTCTGTTAAGTCTCGCTAAAACTCGAGAACAGCTGAACCGATTTGGTTAATTTCAGTCTTGAAATATTCGTAGAAGTCCAGGGAAGGTTTAAACGGTTAGAAAATCTGGAAAAAAATCACGGAAAAAGAAAATATCGAATACAACGCCATCTCTAATTTAAATGTCATTTTGAAAAGAAGCATGCTGGTTCTGGTAATGTCTGTAGATGGAGTAATCTTTTGACAGCGTAGTAGTATCGCTAAATGTTGCTAAGCGCAAATCTCGAGAACAGCTGAACCGATTCCGCGAATTCTTTTTTTGTTGCGTTTGTAAAGAGGTTCTTATGATTGTACCACACTATTCCGACAATCGAAATCTCGACGAACGCTATCCCGACAGATCACTATCCCGACCTGCAGTAGATCGACAGAACACTGAGTCGATGGAGTTTATCTCGACTGAACGCCATCCCGACAGTCACTTGGTCGACAAAACACTAGACCGACTAACTGTTGGCCGACTGAATGCCATCCCGACGTTCAGTAGCCCGACAGCACACTATGCCGAAATGTTTTAGCTCGACAAATATCCACAGATAATCAACGGGACGTCAAGACACAACAGCAACAAGCGGAATAACCTAGAATTTATAAAAATAAGGTTTAATCAATAGAAGAATTTAGAAAAATAAAATAATCTATACTTATAATAAATCTGTAGAGAGGTCAATTCTGTACATGAAATATATTTCCAAAATAACTATCAGGGGGTGATTAGTGATCGATACTGATGCCAAAAATGCAAACTGTACAATTTTTGTCTGTCTGTCTGTCTGTCTGTCTGTCTGTCTGTCTGTCTGTCTGTATGTTCTTTATAGAAACAAAAACAACTCGACGGATTTTAACGAAACTTGGTACAATCATTCTTCACACTCCTGGGCAGGTTATAGTATACTTTTCATCACGCTACGATCAATAGGAGCAGAGCAGTGAAGGGAAATGTTGGGGAAACGGGAGAAATTACTCGACGGAATAAACAACAGGATCCGCGTACGAAGTCGCTGGCAGAAGCTAGTAATGAATATAAAACTATTCTCTCAGGTGTGCAAGTTATTCAAATGAGTTCGACATAAGGACTTTGATTGTTATGTATTTTATTTTTGTGTGCAACATATCTGCATATCGCTATAGAGATGCAGTGTGTGTTTGTGGCACTGGACATTGAACAGTGGTCCTTTTTAAATGATGTGGACTAATGCTTGTCTGCGATTCCACGTGATGGTAAGCACTGATGGATTCGATAATTGTAAGATGCACTAATTTATTAAGAGCCTATTCAATCTAGACTTGTCTATTAAGAGGATCCTTCTCCACTCGCATATTGTAAACATCGAAAATGGTTTAAAAGCTTGTTACTTCATTTAATGTAATCCAACGCGATGTTTGACGAAAAGGCAACGCAAAAAAAGAGAGATAACGCCTGGAAACTCTGTTAGTATTCAGTAATTCCGAGATTTACTCGAAAATTTCACAAAACTTGCTCCAGGAAATAGCTGTTTTTCAAACAACGTAGGGTGGATATTCGCCGTACGTCATGTTATCCGATAGTAGAAAGGTAATGGGAGTATTCAATTAATTCTCGGGCATACTCTTCACAATGAAAAAATCCTATAAAAGACCGAAACCCTAGCTACCATACGCCTGTGCTCCATGCTTTGTGCACTTGAAGTTTCTCACCTGGGTTGCCGCTCATAAGCACTAAGTTTCGGATCTGAACTCAATGAAGAGAGCTTTCAACCATACTGTCAAGTCCTACAAAAAGGCACTAAAGAATGCTTGCTTTGGCATTACCTGGTAGCAAAACATTCCAGCCAAATTGGTCGAATGTTTGTCGGTCCACACAGCCTCCGTTGTTCAAACCTTAACACTGGAACACTGGCTTATACAGCTAGAGAGAAAGCAGGTCTTTTTGCATCTCTCTTCACCCATAGATCGCGTCTTGACGTGTACGAGTAATACTATTCCACCAGTATTACCAAATTGTGACTCTTCGATGCGTTGCTCTTCTTTGTTCCTTATGCTCGTGGCTCGCATAAGGAACAAAGAAGTTCTGAGAGCGTGAGTCGTCCAGACGTGAATAAAGCTAGTGGATCAAATGGTATACCAGCAATTGTTTTCAAGGCTTATGCATGCAATCTGTATCCTTTATTGACACGCAAGCAGCACCTTTCTTTAAAAACTGGTAGAAGTCCCCAAATCCTGAAAGCTTGCAACTCATGTCCAAAAAGAGCAGTCGTGCCGATCCTGCCAACTATCGGCCGATTTCAATAACCTCCATGCTCTGCAAGATTATGGAGCGTGTATTGAACTCGCACCTATTTCTCATTTTATCAATCGATCTGATCAATGTTCGACTGTAAGAGTTTCACAACAATCGATCTTTTGGTGACATACTAGTTTAAGCCACCCACTTGTGAGGAGAAGCCCTCAAGAACAATAAGGAAGCGATTGCTGTCTCCTTAGACATCTCGAAAGCCTTCGACAGGATATGGCACGCTGGCCTTTTGAGTAAGTGTCTAGGGTACGGCATTTTTCCTGGTCTGGTATCTCCGAGTTGTTGTCGACGAATGCTCATCAGAGTCCATGACGACTAATGCCGGAGTTCCTCAATGACACAGATCTCCAGCCATAAGACAGTACAGTTATAGAGGTTTGGGGTAGTAAAGAGTCAATTCAGTCCGAACGAATGTCTAACTTCAGGCGGTCTCCAAGGGCAAAGGTTCAACAATACCAAAACCCAAGCGTGTCTATTAACGTACGCCTCGGTATCTACTTACACCGACCGCCATCAGTTCTTGGGAGTTAAAATTTCTTCGAACCTGAATATGCGAAGAGATTAATTGCTGATCGCGAGATCGCCTATTGTTTGGTATCTATACTATATTTAATAACATATTTTAAATTATAACGTTATAACATACGGTCTAAAGAGGTCAAAAAGTAATAGGAGCGACAGAAATAGTAGCAAAAAGCATACATGTATACGTATAGATATTGTGGAAAATTGGATTCAGGCATAAACATTCATTTAGTTCACCGTTTTCTTGCGAGTTCAGAATGACACATGAAGAATGAATTTGTTTAAAAAAAACTCAATAAATGTATTTATGTTTAATGTGGTTACAATTAACATAAAATGGAGGTAATTGAGCTAGCCAAATTAAATTCCTTTTAAACTAAACTCGGGGGTCCTAAATTCGATATACTTACGGATCATGCTATTGGATTTCGCATTAGCAATTACTATGTGGCAGCCTGGAGTTTGAAAGTTGGTGGTAAGACACCACTGCTCTGTCAGGTATAGCTGATGATTTTAGCTGTCAGTGAAAGGTCTTCGACAACCAGTTTCCTAAAGAATATCTTCTTTAGCCAATTTCTCAATTTTGAACTTAGATAAGCAGTCGCTCCATATATTATACCTTAAATTCTGCTATTCAGCATTTTTGTTTTTAATTGTATAGGCATGGATGTAGGAAACGAACACAAATTTATTGAAACCAATTTTTTTCAAATCCATCAATTAGTTCAGCCAACAGAGCGAGCCAAAGAAGGTTTTTGTAATTCATTCACATTTTAGTTGAAGAATTCTCTCATTGTCATCCTTATTTTTCTAAATTCTAGGTTATTCCGCTTGTTGCTGTTGTGTCTTGACGTCCCGTTGATTATCTGTGGATATTTGTCGAGCTAAAACATTTCGGCATAGTGTGCTGTCGGGCTACTGAACGTCGGGATGGCATTCAGTCGGCCAACAGTTAGTCGGTCTAGTGTTTTGTCGACCAAGTGACTGTCGGGATAGCGTTCGTCGGGATTTCGATTGTCAGAATCACAGAACAGAAAATATAGGTAGAAGTGCCCCTAACGTGGCCAAGCACGGGAACCAGTGTCGCCAAACTCACACATTTGCGTATCAAATTGAACATTACACACATAAAAAACAGTAATATGATTGGCTACGACGCTACGAATTACAAACTTAACTTTTACAAATCATATTCTTATTGCTTTCATAAATTAGGTCTTATTACAACGTAAGAAAGTTGTTATTATTTGACATGACACAAACAATAAAGAAGTTTTAACCAATTTACAACGAGTTCGGCTACTCAACGCTAGATGGCGCTGTAACCAATTTATTCAATTCAGAACGCTAGTGCCTTTAAAATAGATGCCATATTCACCTGCACTAGTATATAATATGTAATAGGCGAATTTCGCCTGCTGTTGACAAACGCGCGATATCTAAGAGGCACTTCCTCTACTTTTCTTTATTCCGTGGTCGGAATAGTGTGGTACAATCGGTTCTTATGGAATGAAAACTAATAAAAAAAAATGAAAATTAGGGTAGAGGTAGCAATGGGCAGGTCACATTGCTCGCAGAACAGATGGCCGTGGGGCGGAAAGGTGCCTCCTACAAGGCGGAGTGATGACCTGGTGAAGGTTGCGGGAATCCGATGGATGCGGGATGCACAGGATCGATCATTGTGGCAATGCTTGGGGGGGGGGCTATGTCCTCATCATCATCATTTCAGCCGACAGACGTGGACGTCTGTCGGGTAGAGTAGGGTAGAGTACAGTAGGGTACCAGGGTTGGGTAGAATATGGAAGAGTACTGCAGGGTAGAGTTGACAGCTTAGCTAAAAGGTATCACAACATAACTAAGTTCGCCGGGTCAACTCACGCTATCACGCGTGAATGACAGGACAGATTTCACAAATTCATTTTTGTTTGTTAGTGTCAGAAGAAGGTTCATAAGGAAAAAAAAAGAAAGTTAGGGTAGAGTAGAGTAGTGTAGGGCAGAGTAGGATCGAGCGGGAGCGAATCCGCGCGGGCAAAAGTTAGTGAATAAAAATTTTTCGATTCAAACTATTTAGGTCCTAAAACGTTCACTCTTCAATTTTAAATTAATATGGCTGTCAAAGTTTATTGAATTTAATTTTTTATTGTTTTTACTCATATTTTACTGCCATGACTATTGCATTTTTAAAAACTGTTTTGTGCGGGCGTAAATACACAAGTCTGTTGGGTACAGAAAATATGCTGGGAACCCTATTTTACTATTTCAGTACTTGCAAATTCTACATTAGTTAACTACTGTAGAACTGAAGTTCCAGGTTGTTCACCTGGAATTGTCCGTGGAAGTACATCTACATATGATACCAAGTAGTCTATGTCTATACTCAAATCTAGGGAAAGTCTACACTAAGGAATGATCAGTAAGTAGTAAATAATACAAATGTGTTTGGTTTTAAGTTATATTAACCAAAGTAAACGCAACGTTTACGAAGCGCTCCAGTCCTGGGCAGAGCCTCCCCAAGACGGGGTAGGTGCGGCAGCCACAGGCGCGGGGGCGGCGGCAGCGGCAGCTGTGGTGCCCCACTCCTCTTGGGCCTGAGAACAAGCAAATTTCATATTAAAAAAAAAAAATAAGCAACAGACAAATATACATGACTGGACATCATGATGATAAAGATTGAATTATGACAGTCACAAGAGGCGCCATGTGAACTGATGTCAGCCAAAATCATCAAACGCATGATGCATCATAAAAGGAACTCCTATTAATTTACTTTTGGGGATAAAATTAGCTACTACCATTTCTACTATTCTCTTACGCAACTAAGCAAAAGTGAGCTAATTATTTTATCAATGCTACAATGTTTCAATTGGCAAATAGCAAGAGTACCCTAAAACCAAGAGGACCGATATTCTTAGTGAGAGTTAACCACCAGTAGTGGCTGAATGAGGTAGTTAAATGGCATGCAAAAGGATCTCTCCATCCCAGAACTGAAGATTTTCTCATGATTCTTGTTTGACTACTTTTTACACAATGATGTGATTGACAATGGAACTTAGAAGTAAGTCAATAGTGTCTGTTGACCACATAATAATATTACAACCAAGATCTACATACCTGAGCAGCCCAGTCCTCTTGCGCGGGCGCAGCTCCAAAAGCAGCGGCTGGGGGTGGTGCAGCGTCTTCGGCCCAGGAAGTGACGGGCTCCACAGACTCGTTCCAGTCCTCGTGCACGGGGGCAGGCACCTCAGCCTTGGGTGGTGGTGGGGCCTAGAAAAGTTTTATGTGTTGTGAAGTTGATCTTAAGATTCAGTTGAAGAGTTGGTTTATGTAAATCCTGAATAAATGTAAAATGTAGATGTAACCCAAGCATAAACTTGGCTCATTGAGGCAATTAGACTGTACAACAGTGATTTTTATGGGTCTTAGGGTATGATTGACTGAGATTTCCTGACAATATCTTTTTCTATGGAAGAATAAATTTTCAATTGTTAAGTTTTCTAAGACTTAGCCAACAACTTTGGACACCTTACACTCCAACAAAATCTGACTTGATTTAAAACTATAGCTTTTTTCCCAAAGGTCCAGAGTTTTTTTAGTTACCAAGTGTGTCAGAAATTGAAGGCTACTTATTTATATTCATTTATGTTACACTTACAACAACTTGCTCCTTAGCCTGCTGCTCTTCCTTCTCGCTCTCTTCAGGGTCGCGGTAGAAGAACAGGTCGACGACCACGTCCCAGCGCTGGTCGCGGGCCAACACGCCGCGCAGTCTTAGGACCTCGCGCGCCAACAGCCACCACATCAGACCAATCGAGTGAGAGGACTGAGGAGAACATTATAAGCAATTTAAATATCCACTAGTATATGGCATAGATGATATAGAAAAAAGTTATATGGGTATCTAGTTTTACTTTCTTTTAAATTTCATACCATTAATCGTTAATAAAAAATACAAATTCAATACTGATTTTGTTGACTGACAGCCCATGTTTAGGTGGACTGTCAGTCAAGAAAGTCTAGGTATTGCTCATTAAAAAGCTTGTTAATTCATGAATCCCCAAGCGACCACCGGTGGCCGCGCATCTATTGTCTTACTATTGTGTCTCTAATTGACGGTATCTGAAGGGTTAATTAACCATTTTGATGGAAACTTAGAAGACACAATATTTCAAGTTAACCTTTGAATACTATAATTAGAGACACAATAGAAAGAAAATTCATTGAGAGAGTGAATGCCAGCATTCACTTGGGGTTTACTGAATTAAACATAAATTTGATATTTTTAAACTCAATGTAAATTAAAAATCTTGATGAGTTTTATTAAAGTAGCTTACCTTAGTGTTGCATGGGATGGCGATGTCAACGAATCTCAGAGGTGAGTCAGTGTTGCAGAGGGCAATGACTGGAATGTTGACATAGGAAGCCTCGGTGATGGGCTGGTGGTCCTGAGCAGGGTCCAGCACAATCAGGAGACGAGGCTCACGGAAAGCCGCTTGGATCTGATAATAATAGAATTAATGGTTATAACAACTTTACCTGCAGTATTGAGTTGGTAGCATAACTTGGAGAAGAATCAGAAAATCTCATAATCATTACTACATAAATGTAGTCAGTGGTTCCTTAGTTTGTTTGTCATCATTGAATAGAACCTAGACTTGCGTACAATGAATGTACGTAACATGCTAGTGGTTACTGAGGGATAACATAGAAACTGGATAAAATTAACTTTAGGAGAGAAATGAACAAAAAGCAGTTTCCTCAGCCAATTAAATCTTTGTGATAGTTACCTGGTTAGTGAAGGCACCAGGAGTAAAACGTCCAGCAATGGGGGTAGCTCCGGTGTGCGCGGCGAACTTCAGCACAGCGCGCTGACCGAAAGGACGCGACGAGATGACGAACACATCCGCGGGGTTCTCGATAGCAACCACGGCGCGGGCAGCCAGCACCAGCTTCTCCCAGGTACGGCGCAGGTTGATCACGTGTGTACCATCAGCGCGGCGCTTGTACACGTACGTTTCCATCTACAAAACATCGAGTTTCATCACTTTCAAGTTTGGAAATAACTGAGATGTAAATAATTATGGGGCTAATAACTCAGTTGGGAGAATGGATCGTCAATATTTTCAGACAAATATATGGAACGGATTCTTAGCTCATCATGTTTCTTGCATGTTATTTTTTTAATTTAGAGGTTATGTTTCTCAAGTTCGGTTACCCACCTGGAAGTTGACGTTTTCCGACCCAAGGTGGGTCGTCGCCGCCAGCATCTTGGTGACATCCTCCTCGTTGAGGGCGAGTATGTCTAATCCTCCCGACATCGTTGCGTTTAAATGAGTTACGGCTAAACCTAAAACAACAAATGTGACACCGCTTAAAACACACGTCCAAAATTATGTTTACACCATATACTTAAAAAATACTTTACATTCTAGGTAGTGCAATAACTCTTGCTTAATATTTAATCACAATCAGCTATAGTTTTGAGAAGATTTGGAGATAAATTATAGATTTATTTTAGAAATACTTACGCGTATAATGCCACTGGGAGGCGAAATGGACATAAAAGAACTGTCAATCTGTTATGTCAGTGTTATCAACTTATTTTGACAGCTTCTATTACTCGCTGATAACTTCATGTATTATGCTGTCTCATTCGTCGTATCGTACATTTTTCCAAGAGAGAAAGAAATAAAAGCTTTTTTTTTTCGGAATCCTCCCTGCTGCTGCTAGTTCATTAGAAACCGAAAAATTCCGGAAAACGTAATTTCGGTCATTATGGCTACGTTCGAAATTTCCATAATAAACTATAGTACGAGTATACTACCTAAGCTGAAATGAGCCTTTATTATAAATATCCATTTCGTAAATAATACATTTTGAATGAAATTATGATCATTTTCTGAATCCTGAGTCTTGAACTTTTTAATTGTTAAGATTTTAACGGTTCTTATTATAAAATGGAATTTATTAAATATTCAACTATAGCTCACTAACTGGAGTTAGAGTTTTTCAGAATTTTATTGAACTAGTTCTTTTTGTACGTCCTATAATTTTCTGGCTCGTTATAAATATTGCCAAAGCAGAATACCAAAGTTTTTTAAACCCTGACAAAAATAATAAATAAATAGTAGCCCGTTCCAGCCCAGCAGACTTATTGCTTTTGTTTTAGAAACAAAAATGGAAAAATTATGTCCATTTTTGTCGTGTATTTTTTGTTCATGTGGTGTACAATAAATAATATAATAATAATAATGGATGTAGGTATAGTCCAGTAAGGTGCTGGTAGGGATCTTGACCGTACTTCCGAGATTGTCCTAATAGCCGTGGTATACCTCTCCACTCTTCAAGCACATCAGGAAATGTTGACCTTTTGTTGCTAAGTCACTACTTGCTAGTGACCGTTTTGGGGGCCTATTTGTAGAGCGTGCAAGTCACCCCTTTTTATCGATGGATTATAATAACATTGTTTTGTCAAGGACCATAATCTTAACTTATGTAGTTCCTGGTAAACAGTCTTCTTAAGACTCCGAAAACCATAGCCATAGATGTATATTAGTTTTCCATATGTCGCAATAGTTTCCCACCAGCAGGGGGTTGTTCTTGAATCCACTAGTACCTAGGTATGGCGCGTACAGGGTTAATCATCGGTTGGTACGACGTTGCATTAAAAGAGTCTAAAAAGGCCTCTGCAAGTTTGTTTCGGCTCCTCGTACGCCTTCCAAAGGTCCAGGACCTCAGAGTCCTGACAGGCTGAGATACATAAATATACAAAAATAATCATAATAAAATGGTATCTACACGAACATTATATTATTTTACACTCCTAATTGCTTTTACTATATTAATCCACTGTTTAAAAGAAAAATCTTCCGTTCTTTACCTCCTACTAACAAAATAAATATTAGTGTGAGATCAATGTTAGTTTATCTGTTTCGCTTGAAATTCAGAAAACCAGTAGGTCGTTAATAGGATTTAGAATAGTATTTATTTATCCCGGGATTATTTCTATGAGGAGATAGAGGTTCAGAAAACTTCAAAATTTGTTAAAACCTGGCTTTTCAGATTTCATCTAGGTGTAGTCGAAAAATTTAAACAAAATTTCAGTGAAAAGTGACTAAAACTATCATTTGCCGCCTTGGCCTTCGCGTGACTGGATTTTTTTTTGGTTGCTGCTGCCTTCTGCACTATAGTCGCGTTCATTTAAAGTGTTTTAATAAATGTCCTAAAAACTTGGCAACTTTGCAAAGATTCATAATATTTTATTACTTGGCAACATATGTTCATACTTTTGTGACTGGTGATGTGACTGATGTGTGGCCTGTGAACGGAGATTATTTTTCCGTATCGGCATTATATCGTACTAATTTTAGATTGTTCTGTAAGACAATACATGCATTATGATTACTTTACTCCCCTGACCTTAAACGTTGTTAAAAGTTTGTATACTTAGTGAGTTATTTTGGTAATCGGTGACATTTTAGTGAAGTGCCTAATTTGATCATGGAGGCTATAGCAAAACACGATTTCACTGCAACTGCTGATGATGAGCTCAGCTTTAGGAAGAATCAAGTCCTCAAGGTACGCGTGAATTCACCGAAATGATGTGCAACAAAATTTAATTTGTGAAATGACAGGTCCTTTCTAGAATTTTTGATATTACAGATACTAAACATGGAGGACGATATGAACTGGTACAGGGCTGAATTAGACGGCAAAGAAGGACTTATTCCTAGTAATTATATTCAAATGAAAAGTCACAGGTAAATACTTATGTTCAGTACAGAATGTTTCTATTTCTAATAATAGTCTTACATAAATCGTACCTATTAATTTCGTTTGTAAAAACAAGACTAGATAGGTATTTATGTTTAGAATAACAAGAACCCGTTGTGTATCACATAAATCTTTATTATTTTACAACATTCTACATACAGCACTGTGTGTGCATTACATGTTTAGACACAACTTACCTTATTCAATGCTCTAAAAAGAAACTTATTACAAATCTTTTCTCCAATAAGTTTCTAAGAGGTTATAATCATTACTGAATTTTATAATTTTATGCTATAGAATGATAATCCTACTACCCAACTAGAATAGATCATTATGGGCCGGCTATAACTTCTAAATAAGAAATACAAAAAGAAAATGTTTCAAATAACATCACATCTCATTAATCATTCTAAAAATATGCCCATGTAGGTGTTTATATTTTAGTGTTGCTACTGTTCAATTGTTGAAAATTATGTAGTTCTGTTTTTAAACTAATACCTCATTTTTAGCTGGTATTATGGACGGATCACTAGAGCAGATGCAGAGAAACTTCTAGCAAATAAACCAGAGGGTGGTTTCTTGATAAGAATCAGTGAATCAAGCCCTGGTGACTTTTCCTTATCTGTCAAGTAAGTAGTTTCCTTATATGAATGCATGTTTATCTAATATTATTATAGTTCTAAGAATATTCTTTCCAATTGAATTAGTTACACAGTGACTCACTGTCTATATGATAATGTGAATACAGTCAGTGTTGAATAATTGTACTGAGAAGAAGGAATGGAACAGATTTTTCATGGTTTGATTATTGGTTAATAATAGCTGAATAATTGTGCTGAACCCCTTGATCGCAAGGGGTTAATGACCTGAAAAATTGCCATTTCTATGTAAATTACCAAAAAAATAAAAAATAAACTTTTTCTTAATATTTTTAGGAGAACAACTAGAATCGCTACTTAAATTTTTGCCATTATCTGTAAATTGCCATTACATATCTTCATTATTTTTACAAGTGGACCCTAAATATTCGAGTTCTAGGCATCTAGGAATTAAGAATTGCATTGCCATTCGCTGAAATCGGTTGAGAATAGACAACAGTAAATAATAATTGCAAACCTAGATAAAATAAAAATACAATAGCACTATGTTATTACATGTTATCAATTATTTTCTGTATTTATTTACTGAATTCCAATTAGATTCCTAGTTGTGATTTGTTGATAGTCTCTAACTGTTATTTATATTTGAGATAACAGTTTGAGATAGTAGTTACAATATTGTAGTAGATAACTTAAACAATGGCTTAATTCATTAAACCAGCGTTCATGCTATTATTGTCTTGCCATTGTGTCTCCTCTAATTGACAGTATCTGAAGAGTTAATTACAAAAATAAGAGCATAATAATATAATATTCCACAAGCAGAGCAGAGCTTGTGTTAAAAACATACTTATATATTTCTAAATACATACATATATAGATAAATTACACCTAGATACAGAACAAATGATCATTCTCATCACATAAACATTTGTTCTGGGTGGGAATCGAACCCACGACCTCCGGCATAACAGTCAGGGCTACTAACCACTAGACCAACAGGCCAGTCAAGTAAATATTATATTGTATTGGTGGTTGCAACTGGTTTTTCCCATTCAGGTAAGTATTTTTTATATAAACAAACATCTTCAGTCTCTAACATACAACTTTTGTTGTTTAATTTGATAAATTATTTGCATAAGGTCTGTTTTAGTATGGGTAGGATGACAGCAGGATGAAAATATGCATCTTTAAGACAAGAGAAAGGGATAGGTAGCTACATTGTATGAATCTCACAGCTGTCACCCGTACCATCCTACAGCAGTTGTAGTGTAGCCTCTACCAAAGTCCATGTAATACTGCTTATCTAGTAAACCAAACAAATCAATTTTAAAGGTTATATCCTCTTGATTCTGCCAAATTCATGTATTTGATGTATACCCTGGTTTTTAAACGAAGAAAATTGATTTTGAATTTTTGCATACCTATTTGTCTTGTTACACTTTGCCATTAATGTAGGGATTTCACACATTCTTTACCAAAATTCACTCAATTCAGTAACAGGGTCCATTATTGTCATGAGTATGCATTATCTGCTCTTATAAGTATTGTAGTATAGAATCCAATAAGAACATACACTGTAATGTACTTATTGGATTCTATACTACATGAGTGAAGTATAAGTGAAAGCCCAGTTAGGAAATGGGGCACTGCCGCTGTGGAAAAAAATAACTGTTTTTCGCAACTCCACGACCAAAGCGCGTATTTTGCGAACTAGGGCCGCCCTTTTGTATTGCATATACTTCAGTCCACAGTCTTGCAACTATAACGGGCTTTTTCTACATATATGTCTGTGTTCGACTATTGCGAGTTATCTGTAAGTCACATTTGTCTCTACATCCTCATCTTTGTCTACTGTGATGTCAGTGTACAGTTTTCAACTATCACAGGCCTTCTTTTTTTCTATGTATTATTATGTCTGTCTTTGACTATTGCAGGTCTCCTGTAAGTCACATTCATCTTCTTGGTCTTAACTACAATTTCGCCTAGTAGTAATAATTCCAGAGAGTTACTTTTATTTTCAGTGTAGTAGGTTATAAAGTAATTATTAGTAATGTACCTAACGAATGTGATAAATCTACCATTCGTTACATCACTAGTAATAATTAGGTACCTATGAAGTTCTTCCATAAAATACCACAATACACGTCATTTATCGCATTCTTACCTATTTATGTCCAACTTCCCTTATTTAATTGAATGTATTATTATAAAATGAATTATTGAATTACTAATTCAAATTTCATTGCTAATTTCAATGTCTAATTTCAAATTCATAGGATAAACCACTTTTTTTTTCTCAGAATAACTAAAGCACACATACACATAATAATAATACCTATAATAACACTGAACAGTGTTGAGTGTGATAATCTAATTCAGAAAGTACACAACGCCATAACAATGTATAGTGCGGACTGGTGAAACCACAGGGCACAGCTGTATGTAATACTGGCTTTTGCCCGCGGCTTCACCAGCGTACATAAACAGCCTATGTCACTTAAAAATAAAGCAGCTGTCATTAGGAGAAAAAATTTTAGCAGTCAGACCAGTGCTTCAGAGATCACCTCCTACCAACAAAAAAAAACAAACTTTACCTCTTTATAATATTCCGCCGTGGAAAGGAAGCGTCTAATTCGCCTCTAGCGTCAATTTCGTAGCTATGGGAATTCTCGGAAATGCGCGAGGATTCCCTGGAAGACGCGCGACCTTTTTTTGACTCGTATTTAATTTGTATATTATACAATTGACATAGTTCATTATGCTATGTACAATTTCATTGCAAAAAGGCGCTTCCGTTCCATTCCACACAAGACCTTTTTTTATGGTGAGGAAATCATCCAATGACAATCCCCGCACTTGGGCGGAGCGGGAGATAGTGTCAGACTCTTACTGACTAAAAACCCACCCCGTTTCTTCTAGCCTTCATACCGGGGCTCGAGCTCATTTACAAAAAAACTAGACTCGGGTAATTAATAAGCAGATCAATAACTATAGAACTGTTGTTATTAGTTCTTATCAGAAGGGCTTCGTTATTGACTGTTAAGATTATAAGCTTTGTTTGTTGTTTATACTCCTTGACTCGTTAAGTCTTAAGCCAGAACTACACTGCGCACATCTGTGGCATACGCCTATCTGGGTGCGCTGGTCTCCATATATTTTACATGGAAACTAGACTTGTAGAGCTACACTTGATCCAAGCCACGCGACGTCGTTCTATATACAAATCTGACGTGTTACGTGTGCGTTTGTCTAATGTAGTTCTAGTCTTAGTATTTTCACGCTTTAAAGGAAACTAGCGCCCCGCCCTGGCTTCGCCAAGGAACACGGATAAACTTAATGTCCGATACTCCTTCAAGCTCCACCCGCGCGGGCGAAGTTATTTGATGATTACCCACAAAAAAAAAACCTTTCTTCGCTAAACGGTCGTTCTATTAATGGATATCTTATCAAAAACTGTTGCGTGCTTTAGGAGTAGTATGCGGCGAAACAAACAAATGCACACAGTGACTTTTGTTTATTAGGTACTCATTATCTTCCTGCGCTTATAGGTACTATTTAGATATAATTACGTCTGCACCAAACCAATCTGTGACAACCAAGGTTATTGGGTTACGGTGTAAAGGTCGCTAAGATAAACAATAAGTCCCTTTATAACATGTAGACATGGGGAAACCCCTATGTATAAACAAAAAGACCGTAACAAGATACTCTCTCATTTGTTACATTTACGCTTCCACGAAAAGCGGATGTTTTGTCTATACTTTTCCCCCCATTTATAAATAGACGTTAGAGGTTGACGTATCACGTAAGTTCCTACCGTAATAGTATTGATTAGGGTTGTTTATGTTTACTATAGGATGGACCGGTTCACTGCTACGTTCGTCTTGTAGTCACACACAGAGAAAGGTCATTCTTATTGTAAACATAGTAGGTAACTAATGGAAAGGTTAAAGGATCCTAAGCGCGGGAACCAGTGTCTCACCTAACTTATGTTAAGTATACTTTACGAAAACAAATAAAACCTTAAAACTAAATGGCAAGGAGTCTCCCGAGGTCAAATCCCGCATTGGGAAAAATACTTACGGAGTTTATGGCATTGATTTATGTTAGCGCGGTCCAATAAACACTTATCAGGAAGACCCAGCCATCTTAGTTTAGAACGTGACATTAAATGTGACTCGAAAATGTTGTACTAGCAACTGTACTACAAGCTGTACTCTGTGAATAAATAAAACATCCTAGATTTGTAAACATCGATTTAAAAATGAACCTTGTCAATAAGTCGGTTTTCTCAAATCAATTCATAGAGGGCACATAATTTAGTATCTTATTAATAACAAAGGGGAAATAAATATTGTAGGTACTTTATCAATACTCCAGAATGATTTGAAATGGAAATAATCCCACGTTACTTAAATGCTCTGATAAGGCATCCGGTTAGAGTTACAATAATTGCTCATTATTATTCTGATTAAAATCCTTGCATTGGCGCCGCCGAATTATCGTATTTAAGGAACATTATTTTAATTAATAACTACTCTTTAATTAATTATTTTGTAACAAACAGTAATTTAATTCGAAATTGCAAATAGAATTTGTTCAAATCCGTTCAATGTTATAAAAGTTAAAAACTTGAAATTTCTGATACAAAGGGAATCTGTCAAGTATTGGAATAACGAAGCACTCGTTGATTTCAGGGCGAAACCCGCTCTTGGGTGGAGCGGGAGACAGTGTCAGAGTCTTACTGACTAAAAACCCCGCGCCGTTACTTCTAGCCTTCATACCGGGGCTCTAGTTTCCTTTCGGATAACCCCGACCCCGGTAGGCTTCGACTCAGATGGGCCCCTCCTCTTGCTGACAACTCCTTGAGGCGCGCGGGAACAGTGCGCGCCGTCGACGCCTTGGCTCGGTCCGGACAGTCACCGGACGATCGGAGTCCACGAGCCTGATTTCAGGGTGTGCGTCCTTATTCCGACACATTCGTGACGTCACCGGCATGTTCCCACCACTTTCCCTCGCTCTTATATCGAATTGCTGCGTCACCAATTTTGATGCTATTTTTTTAAAGCAGCATTTATTAGTTATATTTGTTTTTTATTTAATAATAACCTACTGGTATAGAATATTGTAAGTACAAAAATAAACACGTTAATACCCAATAAATATAAATATATACATAATAATCAACTAAATCTATTTTAATTTTCGCGAAGAATTTTGGTCCTATTGATATAAATTGTGCCTTAGAAAAAGACAGGATTTCATGTTTACAGTTGACATTCCTGGATAATTTCTGAAATCACTTGGCGAAGGCCATTCCCTCTCCTAGAGAGGTCTGAGTCCCAGCAGTGGGAACATTAAAAAGGCTTATGATGATGACTTAGCGAAGGGACTGGTTGAAGCTAGTTAAAGAATAATTCTTCATCACACTTAGTCTTAGTTAATGATAGTTTCCGCGTTCGTGCTTTACGCATTTCCTTATAAGCTTATTGTCAAATAATCAATAGGTCAATAACAAAATGGTTCATGTGAGGTGACGCACAACAAACAATTTCATTACAGTTTAAATTGGTAGTTAATAAAAAAATAAGATTTGCGCCTTTGCGGCGGGAGTGCGCATGACTCACGAGTATCTCGAGACGTTTTATTTTGTCTTGAATCTGTCTTGGCGTGCTGTATTAGTCATATTTATCTCTATGTATACTGCTAACTACGTCGACAGGTAATTTGATTATTAGTTTTGCCTATTTTCGAGTTTAGAATATTTTAGTTTAGTCTTTCTCAGAAGTGATGAATGATTTAGGTTGTAAATTTATTTGTACTGAGAATCTGTATCTGGGGATTGGGGACGCTATCGCGAAACAAGAATATTTGTATTTAATTTGCTAATTCTGTTTTTGAAATCAGAATAAAACTGAAAAAATACAAAGAACATTTCTCGTACAGAAAATATCTGATTCCATCGTGACCTTTGCCCTAAGCCGATTATTTATACCGTCTAAAAGTTGCTACGCAGAGAAAACCTAGAAAATTAATTCCGCTGCTAATAATCTAACGGGAAAATACCAATACCTAATTATGTATGTAAAATTAAATAAATTTCAAAAGACCAGTCATAATGTTCGTAAAGTTTTCTCTATTTAAAACCTGTTGCCTGTCAAATAGTATGAATCAGCGGTACTGTGATTGCGCTGAAACCAGTTTTGGGCTATAGATTTTAAGCACGGACCTCTTTTGACTTGAAACGTTTCGTTTCGTAAAACCATTTTTCTTGCTATGCATACCAGAATCGAACACACTCCTTGGGACATGAAGGAACTAGGAAATCCTGGTCATTGATGTCAGACAATTTTAGTGACGATAACGAAACAGGAAAAAAAAGTTCCCCATATGTACATATAACGTATGTAAATTGCAAATTACAAATAAATATAAACAAAATAATTATCCTTGTCAACAGTTGTAATAGTTTTCTCAATGCGCTTCACATATTTAAATTCATGAAATGAGGGGAATAACCCGTTTGCGGAACGAACATCCTACAGGCAATACCCGACTACCTACCAGGGAAAAATATATTTTTTGTGCGTGACTATTTGTATGTTTCTTTAGTACCTCGTATCAAAACGGCTAGATGTATTTTGACAGTTAAGTTATCGTTAAATACGTCTCCAAATAACCTTAGACTAATGGAAAAAAAAAATTGGCAGATTTTTGGCGCTAAATCGTAAGTCGCTCAATTTTTTAAAATCTAAATCCTTCACTTGGATACCCTACTCGGTGGTAGTGTATCAAAATGAAAGAAATTAAAAGGAGATTACAAGTACATAAGTCATGCTCGTATTTTTCAATTTAATTGGAACTATCGTTCCCTAATTAAAATTTCATTTCAAAATTCCATAATTGGATTTAACTATGTTGTTACTTCAGCTTGTTGACATACCTAGTACGATCCTAACCTAAAGTCCCAAGATTCCAAGAATTTCTCCACATTCCGGTGAACGTAACAGCTGCTCCGTTTATTCTAATGATAGCCTTTTGGTATTTACGCAAATATCAGGAAAGCAGAAAACTTGAATGACCCACGAACAATCCACGCAACCGGTTTCAGAACAAACCATATTTTATTTTATACGACGATATTCTCGGGTTAACGCCTGACATTCGATATGTCGACCTTACCGTTCCCATTTACGATTTCGGTTACATCTTTATTACGTCAGCAAGTTCAATTAGTTCCACAAATATTTGTCGGAGTCTGGGGATCGACACGTTTTCTATTCGTCAAGACTTAAATATTCATAGCCACGCCCATGAGAAATGTTAGTTGAACTAGTGAACTGAAAGTGACTATACCTGCCAAATTCGTTGGACATAGGCCTCCCCCAAGTGTCGCCAAAATGAACGATCCTGTGCGTCACGCATCCATCGGATTCTTGCAACCTTCACCAGGTCATCGGTTCACCTTGTAGGACGCTGCGTCTACCAGAATGCATATGCGGTCATCACTCCAGAACCTTTCGGCCCCAACGGCCATCTGTTCTGTGATCAATGTGCCCTTCCCATTGCCACTTAAGTTTGGCAATTCTTCGTGAAACTCTTATCGACCAGTACAAAAATGCAGGGGTTAAGACTTTGCGAAATTGCATTTAATTTGTATCAGGCGGGTCAACTTATCGCGATGATATTATTGGTGTCCCTCCACAATGTCCATCGCGTCATTGTTCTTCTTTCGGCTATTATGAACAATACGATGCAAGGGTCTGGTCATCGAGCAAGCCATACCTTTAGGGTCTTGTAACTGGGCTGCGAGATTGTTTGATAGAGTGACCGTGCCCTTAGATCGCTAGAAGAAACATAGGCGGGTTTGTAAAACAAGCGAAAAAAGTCATTTAATTCCCATCTCAAAAAAAGGGTTTTGTAACTCGTTAGTAGATTAATACAAGCTTTAGCCAGCCTCAGTGATCCTAAAATTCGACACTTACAACCTTTACCGCAATTTTGTGACTCGCTCATTGACAAGGAACTTTAAGTGGGTCAACAATTGCTGATTTAACAGCGACTCAAAAATGACTGCTGCTGAACGCAGGCCTACCTATAAAGACCTGTGATATAGTCACAACAAGCAAATCTTACATTGGCAAATTGTCTTCGTAAACGTTTCAGCAGATAATGACGGGCATTCAGCATCATGTCGCTTGATCCAGTGGTATGAGAGACACCACTTAGGTACGTTCGGCATGACGCGCCCTAAGTTCACGTAAAGTAGCGAGCTATATTTACGAAAATCGATCGTACCGTCAAGTGGCATGTCCTTCTTCAAACACTGTTAGTTTGGCTTGATCAAACCACTGGATCACGCGACGTGATGGTGAGTGGCCACCATAAGGCCATATTAGGACGCTGCTACGTTATGCTCTTTCCGCAAAATATTCCTTGATTTCCTTTTATGACATACGTGTTAACATTCTCTACAGGTATTCTAATCTCTAAGTTATATTTTATTTTTATAGTATTTCCATGATCGTCTTTCCTCAGATGCCCTGACGGTGTGCAGCATTTCAAAGTTCTTCGGGATGCGTCGAGCAAATTCTTCCTGTGGGTGGTGAAGTTCAATTCTCTCAACGAGCTGGTTGACTATCATCGTACTGCGTCAGTTAGCCGCCTGCAAGACGTCAAGCTCAGGGATGTCGTACCTGAGGAGGTAAGTCCCAAGTTTTTCAGAATATTGAATTTAATCACAATATGGTTGACGAACGTAAATAAGTTTGGGTTTTTTCCTTTACTTATAATTTCCTTTTAAATGGAGAAGGTTAATTGGGTATTAATATCACTTGAAGGCCGTCCCGTGGAATCGTAGTCGAGGGCCACCCACGCCTTAGGCCTCCCCTAGATTGGGCGTGCGCGTTTCTCGATCGTGTGAGCTACGGGAGCACCGCACGAGCGCTGGGCTCGCGTTGCTCACGCCTAATCTAGGGGAGGCCTTAGGTGTGGGTTGCCCTCGCCTAAATGTCTAGCTAAAGCTCTAAGGGCGTCTCTTAGAGCTTTAGCTAGACGTTTGATTTGATACAACGACGTCTTTATTCTTGACTTGCGACTTACTCAAGCTTCGGACGGGTACTTTTAGCAAATCATTGAAATTCACGACTTTTCTATCTGACATCGTAATATAATCATATCGTGTTATTAGTATTTTATCATGTTGTATAAACAGACATCTAGACTATTGGAACTTGTGCTTTCCGGAATATGACTCGAAAACTCCGTTGGGATTACAACTGCTATCTATTTACAAATTACATTATCATAGACTACTACTAGTTGAACATTACTTAAGTATCTTGAATAAACGCCCGTATAGGTATATCGCTTTTCCTTTAGATAACTTGTGGTAGGTATTATCCCGCATGGACATTTATATGGTAGGTTTTCGATAAACTTAATACACTTCCTTATTCCTGAGTGCCAGCATTCTCTGTACTGTGAAATATGATTTTTTTTTGTGCACTCGAATTGAGCCGATGACATAGCTATAGTATTATGCTATAGTAGGTACAGTACCTACCATAAAGTATAAACGTAAATTTGTAAATGACAGTTAGGGGCCGCTTTTCCACTCGCCTATCGGCAACATCGAGCATGGTATAAAAACTTGTTACTTCAATCCAACGCGATGTTTGACGAAAAGGCAACGCGAAAAAACAAAGATAACACCTGAAAACTCAGTTAGCATTCGATAATTCCCTGATTTACTCGAATATTTTACAAAACTTGTTCCAGGAAATACTTGTCTTTTTTAAACCTTGATAAAATTTGCGAGGCTTCTAGTAGTTCTAGTATTATTATTTTTTAATAAATTATGAAGTGTCAAAGTTCATGCAAAATTGCAGATTTGCATGAAGAGACTTTACTGAATTAGTTTTACGCGGATAGTATAAATTGATTTCAATAGAAGCCTCTAATATCCATAAGAAACTGTGTTTCCAAAATATGTAATGAAAAATGAGTAATAACGTCATAATCATAAAAAAAGAGTAACCATTGAGTTTCTTGCCGGTTCGTCCCCATAGGAAACGACCAATTTGGAACCTTTCACAGGTGCACGTGCTGACGTTTTATAAGTGTCCTTGTAGGCCGATGCGAAATATATATTTCTTAAATTTTGAATCGCGTAAGAGCGGTTGTATGAAAAACAGTGAAAATGTATGTAGAGTTACATCCCCTTAATACTAACACTTTTCAATGCTCGACGCGTTAAAAAGTTTATCTTACTCACCACACACGTACGGAGTAATGCCAGTATTTACGAAGTCGGTAAAAAGAGAGATTTAATGTGACCTAACACAGCTGGCTTAAATCTCAGCGTTCTTGTATATTTTAGACTGGAATCTCGCCGTTCAATCCCTAGACTATTGCACAAGGCAAGTTGTGTAAAGAGCTTGGGAAAAGATATTATCGGTTATTAGCACCCATTCTTTGCTAGTTGCTGCCGTAAGGCGATTTGTAATGAACGATTTTATGCACTTAGATCGGTTTTTAAAACAATACTTTATATCCTGTTTAAAAAACCCGATAATTTGGAAAATTAACTATGAATAATATTTTTTCCTGTAATTTTTGATTCCTGTAAGTAAATAAAGGTTTTTTTGAAAAACGTCGAACGTTTTCAAGTTTGTCTAGCGTATTTTGATGAGTAATGTTGATAGGTACATCATGTGAAGAAAAGAAGTGATTTGAGCAGAATGCCTATTGGTCTGATCATGATTTAATCTATGTCAGTACAGCACCAGCAAAATATTGTTTCATTAACTTTTAGGTCAGGACAAAGCAAAATAATTAATTGTATCTTCAAGAGGAAAATTTTGTCGAAGCAATCACGTTACGAAGACATAAAAGTATCGTTAAGATATTAAATTCAGAAAAAAACACGTCTTGAATAGATTGCCCCTTGCCAATCTTTACAGAACTTTTAGTTCTTGAATTAATTGAAAACCTTTGAGCTCATGATAACAAATGAAAGCTTAGGCAAATACTTTCCACATGTTCTGGTGAATAGGGTAGTTTCCAGGGTCAAAATAACTAACTACATTTTATTTAGTCCGTATTTTATTTAGATTATGAAAAAATATTGGACACGTATTTTTCTTCTTTCGATTAAACAAAAAATAACAAAGATATAGTTCATTAAAGCTACGTATGACGTCACCCCGTGCGAAAAAATGCAGCATGGCGTGACGTTTCACGTAACTTTAATGGGCTATATCTTTGTCATTTTTGGTTTAATTTACAAATAAAAATATACATGTCCCTTATTTTTGAATAATCTAAAAGACGGACTAATTACATTTTTTACGGCAACCAGCCTATTGTTATAGTACGGAAAGCTAAAGAAAGGCTAGAACTTAATATAAGGAACATAAGGAAAATTCCTTTTCGTCGTCCCGTTTCCATCACTACGATTTATACGCGTTCAATACATTTATGTGTGGAACCGCGCTGTGTCTATGTAAATAATGCGGCCGCTGTGACCCTGATAAGTAACGAAAATAACCCGGTCACTGCGTGTTCCTATAATCTCAGTTACTAGTGGTGCCTCACATTGATAGGGAGTTGCGATCATTTGTTTAATGCTACGGTTTTTTTTTGGCCGGGTGTCTTGTGTGCCAGTGCTCATGAAACCATTTTTGCTATAACGTCATACGACGAGTCCTAATTAAGAAATGTTTAATTAAGGTCGGTGCAAATCGTAGTTAGCCTGTTCCTAAATTAAGCGCAACAGGAATTCAGGATCAGGAAACTCCTTAGTTTGTAATTGACAATTTAGATAGGTTTTAATGTAAACATACGTCGATCTTGTCGAGTGTATTGTTTCATTCAGTACGGTTTACTGTTTCCTTTCGATTATGTTTTTTTAAAGTCTCGTTTTTATAAAATATTCTTGAACGCAAAAAACAGGCGCATTATACACGCTCTTGTTTTTCTAACGTCATCGATACAGCTCCGATATTTATGAAATGCAGATTATTTTCATAAAAAATGGTGCGAACACACAAAGCGTGTTACAATACTGCTTGATTTGGTTCTAGCACTAGTCCTTATAAATGTCTTTTTCAGACTATTGCAATAACAAGCCTTCTTTGATTGAACCTTTTTTTAGCCGACAGCGTGTATAAAGCGAGGAGAAAATAATGTGTTTATCAGCCTATTTATGTTGTATGTTTGTTCCTTTGTGGCGCTTTAACCCTTCAGATACCGTCAATTAGAGACACAATAGTAAGACAATAGATGCGCGGCCACCGGTGGTCGCTTGGGGATTCATGAATTAACCCTTCAGATACCGTCAATTAGAGACACAATAGTAAGACAATAGATGCGCGGCCACCGGTGGTCCCTTGGGGATTCATGAATTAAAGACGGATTAGGTACTTGGGTATTTTTTTTATAATTCTTAGGTCAATCGATTTGCCTTAATTTATGTCAAGTGAGGTATCATAGAGTAGGTCTTTGAGAACGATCTATGGTTGGTTTCTCAAATCATATTTAATTTTGAACGACCATTAAGGATTTACTCACTGTTTTTATGACATTAGATGGCTAAAATAATTTATATTAAATAACCGGAATTGAAAAGCAATTTCACATGGCAGGATAATTAAGTGGACTTTCCTTACAGAATACAACACGGAATAATAAAAGATAAATATCTGATATCGGTATCGGACTGTCTTATATGTTCAAATAACGCACAAGATTTAAAAGTTTAGTTCCTATGTGACGTTTTAGATGTCGCATACATAAATACATTATACATATGAGTCCATAGGAACTGCTTATTTCTAAAGACATTACTTCCACCGGATCTGTGAAGAGAAATTTCGAATTCAATCAGCCTTTTAATGTTTCCGCTCCTGGCATTTAGGCATCTTCTCTAAGAGAGCGAATGGGTCGTAATCCATTATGCTGGCCCAATGCGGGTTGGTGAATTGTCACAGTCTTCGAATTTTTGGTTCTTCGACATGCTGGTTTCCTCACGATGTTTTGCTTCGGGCATATCACTCGTAACGAGGACTCTGTTGAACGATTGCTGGTGCAAGGGAAATGCCAGGGCTAAAAGATCACGTGGATGTTCTTCAATACGGTGGGCGGACTTCATCAAACCTGCAGCATTAATGACAATTGCCAAGCCGTCAGACAGAGCTGCATGGCGTCGCGTCACGACAGAGGCGGGTGGCGCAAGACGCGACCAAGAGATGAACACGACCACTCTGTCAAGAGCTACTGAGAGAGGGGTTTAGTCTAAATTTAAGAAAATACCTGTGATCCTTCGAAGCAAGAGTGAATAAGCTGAGCTCACTTACCTTGTTCGCTTACCATCAGGCGAGATCGAGTACAAAAGCGACCTCATTAGGGGAGTTAGTCCAGGAGGGTACAATGTGAAATTCATGAATGACTACTTCATGAAATAGTTATTCAATAAGGTTAACTGAACTGAGAAGATTTTATTGATGCTTTTAAATACGTGTCTGCAAATCATAATTTTATCAACATACATCTTGAAACTAACCTACAAAAAGCAAAAAAAAACTTATGAAAATTTAAATTTTGCGGGCTATCCTGCCGCATCAATCTTATTTAAAAAAAAACCATATACATAACAACATTTTAACGTTTACCATTAGAATAGTTACGGTCATTAAAAATTACTCATTTTACTTAAATGCGCACACGCATAAATAATAAATTTATGTCACAATAAGTCCTGAAGTTTTCCCACGATGAGTTAACGGCCCATCGCATTTCATTGGATGATTACTGAATACATTATCGTGACTCACTATAAGTATTGCGTATTTGGATGCACGTTTTGATGTACTTTATCAGTACTAAATAAGGAAAGTGAAAATTGTGACGTAGTTTTTGCACGTAGGCTCGTAATTCGTTTTGGGCTTTCTTTTTGTGAATTGGTATTATGTGTTATGACGTCTGAGTCGAATGATTTACATAAAAGGATCTCTGTGTAGTATCGTCTCGTTTTTAGGGAGAAGATCATAAACGAGAATTACTATCGTTTTTTATTAAGGCACATTAACTTCTAAAAAATCACACAAGTAACTTAAAAAAAATTGCTAAACTGAAATTACTACTGGATAAGATGATATACACACTGCACATCTACAGCTGTGTGGTGTGTATACCACGTCGACGCATAAAAGGCAAAAAATTCTAAATGGCATTGCGTAAACTTTACAGGAGAGTGATTTAAAATTAAAATTTTTATAAAAATCACGAAATAGTCGACTATTTTTAACTATTTCTTTTTCTAAAAATTTTAGTCCGTTTCGCTTTTTGTCTTTCAAGCGTCAGTATAAATCGTTACCAATGTATCTTCAGTTTTCCCCCTCGGCTTTGTAACCTGACCTTTTCTATATTGGTTTACCCCAAGTCCCCACCATAACTTGATCCTTAATTGCTTAGATAAATTCTCGGATAACTCCTATTCATTATGACAATCGTAGACTTTCTCCAACGAGCTGTTGACCCGTTGATACTAAACTGTCAATTCATACTAACACTTAGTTAATTGGTTCTGTTCAATTAATTTTCGTAATTGCTACCGATATGTTAGCACCATTTAGCTAATAGTTTCATTTTGTTTAACACATTTAAACAAACATTTGTATACAAGGTGTAACGTTAAATGAGCGAAACCTGAAATTAGTTTGATCAGAATAACAACACATTTAAACAAACATTTGTATACAAGGTGTAACGTTAAATGAGCGAAACCTGAAATTAGTTTGATCAGAATAACGAGCAGAATCAATTAAACCACTTTTTAATATAGGTTTTTTTTTTAAATCCTTAATAAAAACTTCGACCTGTCTATTTATGAATAGGTCGAGCCATCACGAGCGCAAACCCGCTGAAATAGGTAAACAAATACAAATAGTTGTAATCCAATCAAATTTTCTCATACACGGGATGACAAAATTTCTTATTTCAGTGCAGATATGAATTTTAAACTAAAACTTTTTTTAAACTGCTCATAAAACCTTTAATTTTTTTTAAACATTTTTTTTTCTCACGTAATTAGGTCAATCGAATTAAAAATCATTTGGGGTTTCTGAGATTTTGCGCATTTAACGTTACACGTTGTATTGGTGGTGTGTTTTGCTCGTGTCCAGCCGAATGAATTTTCATTCGTAGCCATGTATTGCTTCGTTGCATTACTTTGAATAACATAAATAACTTGGGTCTGTAACACTAACACTAACTTCTAACTTTGAACAAAAAGAAGATCGAACGGTTCCTATTATGGCTCTTATTTTTAGGTAAAAAGTAATTTGGTTTTCTAGACCATACTTACTTTTGAGGTAATAAATTAATATTATAATTTAAATTAAAAAAAAACTGATTAAGATTTTCAATGTTTTTCGCCCTACAAAAACATGACCTTTATTGAAGATTCGGTGTCTGCCGAAACCTAAATACGTTTTCGGCTTCGATCGTAAAACAAATTTCGGTCTAGTAGTGGACACTACTGGAAAGTTTTATTGTTGCGACTTACAATTTAATCTCTTTTGGGTAAAATCCCTTTTCTATGAGAAAAATACATATTTCAGTCTGTCTATAAATAAAGAAATCCCTTGTATTGTCTGATATTTTATCAAAACCTTTACGGTCACTGTTTTTAGCACGAAATGGAAGTAAAAGGCTTAAGGTCGCATAGCAACTTGGCAATTTTATGTGCTCTTTGTCGTACGGAACTTTTGAAACGCGTCTCTTCGCATTTCACAACCCTTTAACATGCTAAATGAATTCATTAAGTAAATTGTTCATTAGGGTAAGAGTGTCTGTGCGAATGTCGTATTGGTTTTTGCTTATCTTTTGTTTTTAGTTTTATATTCGTACACAAGGATGGGATCTGACCTAATTGCAGTTGTACAGTATGAATTTAGGTCGTTGCATGTAGGTCGTCTATTTGACCTTATATCTCGCGCAGGTCGGCAATGAAATTATTGATCCCGATAACGTTCCACGTCACGATGGACACTTGATATACTATCTGTGATTTGGATTCAAATGATTGTGGTTTTGGTAGTTTATCCTTGTGCTTTGATTGAAACTATCCTTCTTCAATTTTATTGATATCTATTTCATTCAAATCAGATTTTGTTTAAATTATAATATAGTTAAATTGACAAAATTATATATTATTATATCTTGCCAATACTGTCCCACTGCTGAGCAAAGGGTTCTCTCCATTCCTTTTATTATTCTCGACTTTAGACCACTTCTTGCCAATTCCTAAAGGTAAACATACATGCCAGGGTATACCTGTCAGGTTTGCCAGTACAGTTATACTTGTCTGGTAAACCTGCACAGCTGTGCAACATACACGCTCTGGTTTATTTGCAGAACTCACCTGTACAGGCAAACCTGTCAGGTATACCCTAGCGTGTATGGCGGGTATAAGGACGACATCTCCTTCGTGGTTCCTCAATTTCAGGGCATCAACTTCTACGGGCCCACCTCTCGATCAGCATGCAACACACATGTCGATCCAAGCCCCATTTAAACTGGGCGGTTTTCTCAGCCATGTCAACTGTCTGTGTTTGACCAGTTAAACAAACTTATTTTTTTTTTTAAATAAGACTTGTCGACCGTCATTGCCTCGGTGGTGATTTAGATTGGACGCCATTGGATTCTTGTTACAAAGTGTAAAGAGTGTAAAAGTCGCTATTTAATTTTTACTACCTAAGAGTAATTTCAAATAGTTTAACTAGTCAGCACAGATGGCAACGACACGCAAAAGATGGCGGGAATCCAAGTCTAAATAAGTAATCATGTCTTGTTAAGGAAACCTATGTCACGCAGGCAGGGACGTGCGAGCAATACAAGCAAAAAAGCCCGGCTTGCGGTAAAATTTCATGACACCTAACATCTAAGTCATTGAACTTAATAAAATAATTATTTAAAATAAAATCTAAACTTTAAACTTCGCGCGTAATTGAAAATTCATTCATTAGTTACGATACGCTAATACAAGTTCTATGCAACTTACCCAGCGTTCCAAATCGAGATAAAAGTGAATCGCGAATCCGACTAAATTAAATAGTCACAACATATAATGACAATTGAATAATAATTGTGACGTTGCGCGTTGGTCGGGTTCGCGGTAAGGTCACTTTTGTCCGCAATTCGAAACGCACGGGTGATGGAACGTAACAACGTTGTAATCTCCCATCTCGCTCTAACGCATAAGGCATTTATGGGGCTTGCTTTTCCATTTCACTTTACCCTATAAAAACACAAAAAATGTGAGTTTGTGTGAGTAAATATTATAATGTGTGAAAACACTCGTCGAACAGTTTTAAGGTCAAAAATGCCAGGCTTCGGAAATTTTATCAATGAAATTTTTACGCATATTGCGAAAGCGAGACGCCCTCTATGACGCGCGTACTATAATCAGTTCAAATTTGCTTTGAGCGGTTATCGGATTATGTTTTGATTGTTTTTTTTTAGTTTTCTGTCATTTAAAGTGTTATAATTAGTTATTGCTGTAACTTACTTGGTTTTGAAGTGATTAAAGTTAAAGTATCTTTGAAATGAATTCGGAAACACATGCAATTGTTCCTTGTGAAGTTGTGACGGATTAAAATGTGTGGAAAAAATACTTAGCCAGGTAAAACCTTTGAGTTTTAAAGATAAATATGATCTCGTAACTTCACCTAAACCTAGCCCTGATTTGAATATTTCTCAGAAAACTAAATCACATAGTAGGCAATTTCATCGCTCAGTTTACAGTGGATTGTAGGTTGCTCGCATTTAAATAAATAATTATTCTGTTGGTGTTGTTTTTCAAAGATTAGTTGATGTTGTGTGTTTCTTAGCGCTACAGGAACCTCCTTTTCGAGGTCACGAATTCACGATGAGTCTAAAACCTCATTAATTCATGAATCCCCAAGCGACACCCGGTGGCCGCGCATCTATTGTCTTACTATTGTGTCTCTAATTGACGGTATCTGAAGGGTTAAATAAAGGTAATTTCTCTTTTTCGACAGTTAAGTGTTATGTGTGTGATAAAGAACGAAAAGCTAATAAATGCTGTTTAAATTGTGAGTATTTGCCAATAATATTACATATCGTAAACAATTATTTTTAATGATGAATTTTATTAAATACTACGTACGGATTAATACATTCTTTTGTGCGCCATCTAGTGGATTTTTCTGAAATCAACTAGAATGTTTTGAGCGAGTTGCCAAAAATATCAATAGATGGCTCTTTTTCTTTTTTTTTAAGTACCAATATATATTTACTTAATTTCTAACAGTAAAAAAAATCAAATGTACCTATTAAAATCAGCATTACAGTAAGAAATTTTGTTTTTTCGGGATATTAGGTGTGGGTAGATGAGTCAAGATTCCTTGGCTTGCCCCCTCTAAAGGCACCTGGCACGCCACTGCACGCAGGTGGCACACTTCACCTCCATTTTGGGGCACATTAGTAATGTAATTAGACACATGTGTGTGCTGATTTTTTTTTTATTCGTTGTTATGAGCTCGGTTTGATCTTCAAAAGTTAAGCAGCGCTTGTCGAGGTCAGTATACGGGTGGGAGACCACCTTATAATACTGTGATTCGTCTGTTCCTCGAAAAGCACGTAAAGCTGTTAGTTTCGGCTGTCATTTGAAGATATTTGACAGTCGTTGCGGTTCACATAGACATGGCCTACCCGTTTGCCAAATTTCATCCAAATCTGTTTTGTCCTGTTTGGTATTGAAGAAGTAACAAACATACAAACACAAAAATTCGTCTTTACAATGTTAGTGTGATGAGATTAAAACAGTGTGTTGTCCCTAGTTTATCTTCTTAAACAATACATCCCCTATGTCACCGAGCTAAGTTCTGACAGTGCCAAGCACTTGCGCTCATAAAATGAGAGAGGCAGTTAGTTTTTTAGGATTCCGTACTCAACGGTTAAATACTGGACTTTATTGCTAAGACTCCGCTGTCCGCTGTCTTTCACCAGGCTGTATCTCATGAACCATTTAAATTTTAATAAATAACTAGCTGTACCACCGCGGCTACGCTCCCGCTCTACCCTAGTATACCCTACTCTACCTTACACTACCCTTATTTTTTTTTCCATAACAACCATCTCCTCACAATAACAAACACAACACAAAAAGAATTAGCTAAATCAGTTCAGCTGTTCTCGAGATTTGCGCTTGGCAACACTTAAGCGATTCATTTTTATATTATAGATGTTTTCTGATGCCGCTATAACAACAAATACTAACAAAAAAATAAAAAAAATATTTAAGTGGGACTTCCATACAACAAACGTGAAATTTTGCCGATTTTGCTTCGGACGGTACAAGAACCCTTTGCGTTGCAGTGCCCGAGACCGTTTTTATTACATGCTAAACACGAAACTATTTTCCACAGCCACGGCTCATCATATAAAATAACCGCGAAATACCTAGTTGATTGATTGTTATGTACACAATTAAATGGGAGTGTTGTTCTATTTCAGATGCTGGTGCAAGCGCTGTACGACTTCACTCCGCAGGAGGCCGGCGAGCTGGAGTTCAGGCGCGGTGACGTAATCACGGTCACTGACCGCTCCGATCAGCATTGGTGGCAGGTACGTGATGATACTTTACTACATGACCTTTTACACATATTACTTCTAATCTATATAAATGGAAGGAGAAACTGACTTACTGACATATCAACGCACAGCCGAAACTACTAAGACTAGGAGCGTAAAAGGGGAATGAAACTTTTCACATACATAGCTGCCATGGTTTTTTTTTCTTTTCGTCAATAGTGAAACCTAGGCCCTATCTTTAAGGTAAATCATGCCAATATTTTGCATTGGCCTTTGCACAAGGTTTCCTTTTATGACCAAGGCGAGCACTAAGAGAGGATTATTCAAAATTCAACCCCCTAAAGGGGTGAAACGAGGGTCCAAAGATAGTATGGAGAAACCTTTCAAGCAAGAATGAAAAGTGTCAGGCTTTTACTGAATATAACCTACCTGTGTTATTTTTGTTCACGGCGCTCTCGACTCTACGATATACAATGCCCTTCACACCGCCAGAGACAGAAACAGATGGAGGAATATCATAAAAGTTAAAGTGATGAAGCAGGGAGGTCACGACCCTCAGGATTGAGGTATACGACGCAAGGAGGAGGTTCCTTTAGTTGCCCTTTGCGGCCCAAGGCCTCGGTAACTCTTTCGGCCGACCATTCCTCTGCCCTGACAGGCAATGGAGCCTGTCAATATTGCTGATTTCTCTTTGAGGTGTGCGTGGAACACAAAGCACTTGGGCCTGCTCCTCATCTCCTAGCTAGCTTCTGCCAGTGGCTTCGCCCTCGTGAAAGTTAAAAAATAGCCTATGCTTGACATAGCAATATATTTTCTACTCTCTCTCTCTCTCTCTCTCTCATAATCCGACGGGACGGCTATACGACACGACTGAGGAGGCGCAGGTCCAACGGCTTTACGTGCTTTCGAAGCACGGAGTTACACTACTGCTAAAGAGTACCTAATCCTAAATAGAAAGACCCAATAGCACTTTTTGCTCGATCTGGTAATTGAAGCGCTGCAGTTTATAACCTAATAAATGGACACTACCCCTTTAACAGTTTAGTAAGTCGTTAAATGGATCACGTTTAAAGCTCATGGTAGCACTGCTGTATTTCAACTCAAACTCAAAGATTTTTTTCCAAATAAAACACTTTAGAATTGTCAAGAAGTTGTTCAGTCTGACAAATTAAGCTAAGGAAGAAACTTCACGTTCAGTAATGTGTTGATGTGCAAAGAAATTAACAGTACAACTATTAATTACAGGGAGAGATAGCACACCGGCGCGGTTTGTTCCCGGCGTCGTACGTGACGGCGTACCACTCGTCATAGTGGCCCCGCGCCGCGAGCCCTTGCCTCTCTACGCCGCCAGCAGGCGAGCCTCAGCCCGACAATGATCACACTAGCCTGTCTTTGACAGCTCCCGCCCTGTAAGATTGCCGCTAAACTAAGGCAGCACAGACTAGAGACGTACTAAATATTCGTACAATGTGTATCAAACACATACTTCGACTATCAGAGTCGGAATTATAACGAGCCATCAATTTTTACGAGTGAACCGGTGACATTCACTGATACGTAATGGCTAACGTCTTGATGCTCTGTGCGCAGTAATAAATATAATACTCAAACACCAACACCAACGTTTTAATGTGTATAGAACATGCCATACGCGTCTAAATAATAAATCGTATTTAAGAGAGGCAAGCTTATGTGGCGCGAACTGTTCGTCATATCAATAACTCGTACATCGAACATTCTTCTAAAAGTAAAACTATCACATTTGAAAACGTTATAGTTTTCTCAGTTTTACTACAAACTATTTGCGGTTTTAAATATTGATTGTCACACTGTCTCGAGTTATTGAGTAGGCACAAAGTGTCATCAATGTCTCGTTTGGATGAGTTTGATTTTTATATAATGTTTTGACGAGATGGTGCTTCGTGTTCACAGCTGATTACGATGATTTTAATTAATGTAATAATTTATAACAATAATTTACGCGTAATCGTCAATGTCCATTTTATCTCGCGTGTTGAAACTGCCTTGATTTTTGCAATACTTTATGAATGTAATTTGGTAGTACAAAAGTTTGTGTCGTGTTTCATTGTATTCATTGTTCTGTGACGAATTTATGGTCCCCTCATTTTAAATGTAACGATCGCTGCATGAGAGTGAATTATTGTATCCTCGAAAACGTGCCAGAATGTTAATTGTAGTTTTTGAAATATGCGTTTAGTAATAAAAGGTGAAAGGGATCAAATCAGTGCATACTGACTACTCCCTACAAGTATATAGATTTTCTTATTTGATGTGATTTTTAAAGTATGACCATTATTATTTATCCCTGTATTAGTCTTTAATGCTCATTATTAAAATATTTACCATTTATACGTTAGTTAAGTGATAATTTTAAGTTCGGTTTACATGTATTTCGATCTTATTTTTTTATTGGTATACAGCAGTGTTTAATCTGGTACAGTAATCATGTAGAATATAAATGGTAGCGTCCCCAACAGCTTAGCTCTCGTTAGGTTAAAGTCAGTTGTCAGCGGTTTGTGTTGCGCACAATTCACAATGCCACGAACATTATACATATTGCATAAATCTGGAATGATTTTATATTTCGACGATGTTTTAGAATGAACGGATGTATATTGAACGATGTATTTTATATAATTATATATGTATGTTGTAACATCATGCTTTTTGATAGCTTTTGACGTGTTAGTTTGGCGCAAATTCGTTACCTGTACGTATTTTACCATTAACCAATCTATCGAAGAAAAATGTATAACGTAAAGTAATAATTGTTGTTGTAAGGCGGCGGTAGTTGGAGCGACTGCTGTCATCCGACGTAACGTGACATCGTGGCACGCGCGAGTCATTGTACTTAGTTAGCGATAACATTTAGTCAAGACTTGAAATTAATAAAACTTTGTGTGATCGTTGATCCAATGTAGATATTTATTTTTGTTATTGTATTGTACCCAAAATTACTATATTTATGGAATCAATGGTAGAGTTGTAATCGTCACTGACGAACTCTGATATCCGTAGGCAGATGAAATCATTAGGAATAAGCAGACATCTAATGTAAGGAGTATTTCACATCGTGCATGTTTAACTATACTGTTTAAAGAATTTCCCTTTCATCGAAGCATTTAAACTGAGTGTAATTATAGTATAAGTGTGGTACAGCTCCGTATGTAACGTGCTCGCTGTGAGTGTCAACTCTTGAACGTTTTTATTGCGGTACACATCCGATAATAACGCCCTTTATTTGTGCTTCTAGCTATAGTGACAATTAAGTGCATAAAGGCAAGTTTCAATAAATCGGAAGTGCTATAATCTATAATAATCAAATATTTAAATAATTTAAGTTATGATTCTCCAATATTGTGGAAGATGTATAATATTTTTTACTAATAAATTTAATATTATATTTTTTAGTTTTATTTCTGTTACCTGCAGTAAATACACACTGTGTTCAACAATTATAATAATTTATTTTAATTAATAACATCACAATTTGTAACAATTTCTAATTAACATGATCGTAAAGCTACTTCTAAAACATTCGACCGTAAAGTGCGTGCGCACTGCAGCTCACAAACGTTGTAAACTAAATTAGTTAACACTTGCTTAAAATATTTCCACTTATAGTGAAATTCGGTTTGCGGCAGAATGTACAAGTACTAAAAACTGTAAAGCGTCCGCGCCTTTGTAGGATTACATGGTGGGTTTATTTGATATAAATCGTAGAATTATTTTGTAGAAGCGTCGGCTAACCTTTCAAAAACATGTATAAACGTTCACAATTGCTATAGAAATTGCATCTTACGCTAATTGCTTTGTAACTTTTACATTAGTTATAAAATTGTGATATCTATTTCGTTAGCTATAAAATATATTTTCTGCGATAGTGTCTCGTTTATATTATACCCATATAATTTCCTCTTATCCTTCACACATTTACACCTAAACAAATTACAATGGTATGGACACTTTAGTTCACAAGTGATTTAGGACAAAACTTAGGCTAGTACTGTATATTTTTTTTCCAACGGAAAATTTCATTTTTGTTCGTTAGAACTTTTTATACAAGCTTAACATTAACTTGCATTTGTTAGTTACAAAAATTTATGTTCAGCTAAATCTTGCAACTCAATTTTGAAGCAGATATCTGCAACCGATTAAGTTGAAATTTATTATAAATATGTAAATCGCGTGACAATGCAATATTATGGTGACATGGAGCTGATCTGATGATGGAACTGGAAGATGGTCATAGGAACTCCGCTAATAAATTACACAATACCATCGAGTTTAGGCTCGTTTGATTCGTATTGACAAGTATTTTGATCCTATATGGTGACCATGGTCAGGAGAGGGAGTTGGAAGGTGGCCATAGGAACGCCGCAATAGAACGACACAATGCCATCGAGTTTGGGCTCGTTTGATTCGTATTGACAAATATTTTGATCCTATATGGTGACCAGGGTCTGATGATGGATCTGGAGTGTGACCATAGGAACTCCGCAATAGAACGACACAATGCCATCGAGTTTGGACTCGTTTGATTCGTATTGACGAGTACTTTAGTTTTTTATGGTTACCAGGGTATGATGATGGATCTGGAAGGTAGTCATAGGAACTTCGTAATAAAACGGCATAACTCCAGTGAGTTTGTGCTCATTTGATTCGTATTGACGAGTACCTACTTTGATCCTACATCTTGACCAGAGTCTGATGATGGAACTGAAAGGTGACTGTCTGAACTGCTCAATAAAACTACAAAACCCCATTGAGTTTGAGCTCGTTTGATTTGTATTGACAATTACTTTGAGCTTGTATGTTGACCAGGGTTTGATGATGTAGCTGAAGGGTGGCCATAGGATCTTCACAATTAAAATACAACCGCATCGAGTTTGGGCTCGTTTGATTTGTATTGATGAATATTTTGATCCTATATGGTTACCAGGGTTTGAAGATGGAACTGGAAGTTCACCATAGGAACTCGGCAACAAAAAAACATAATCCCATTGAGTCGTGCTCATTTCATTCGTATTGACGAGTACTTTGATCCTACATGTTGACCAGGGTCTGATGATGGAATTGAAAGGTAATCATCGGAACTCCACAATAAAATTACACAACCCCATCGAGTTAGGGCTCGTTTGATTTGTATTGATGAGTACTTTGAGCCTATATGTTAACCAGGGTTTGATGATGTAGCTGAAGGATGGCCATAGGATCTTCACAATTAAACGATACAACCACATCGAGTTTGGGCTCGTTTGATTTGTATTGATGAATATTTTGATCCTATATGGTTATCAGGGTTTGAAGATGGAACTGGAAGTTCACCATAGAAACTCTGCAATAAAATAACATAATCCCATCGAGTTCGTGCTTATTTGATTCGTATTGACGAGTACTTGGATCCTGTATGTTGACTAGGGTCTGATGATGGAACCGAAAGATGATCATCGGAACTCCACAATAAAACTACACAACCTCATCGAATAAAACGGCACAATTAACTTCATCGAGTATGAGATCGTTTGATTCGTCTTGATGATGATGAGTAGATACTTTGGTCCTAGATAATCATACATCATTGAGAAAATAAGTTCGTTCCATTTGGTATAAATGTGGTTTCTGTCTGATTAGAATGAGATGTACATATGAATAACACAATTTTAAAGAGAGCTCATGCTACGAGCTGAATATTATAAGAGTGTTTGACAAAAACTATCCTCTCGCCGCAGAGGTCCATTGTAGAGGGATAAGTGTTTCAGTGCAACAGAGATCGCCCTGGCACCCGGAGTTGCTGCATTAGTGATATGTCATACACTATCGCAAAAAGTAGGTATTTTTGTGATGTAACACAACATCATAGCAAAGGTGGAGGTGGAGTAAGTCAATAGACTTTTACAGTATTATACACTTTTGAAGATTCGTTCACTTTTGAAGTTTGATTTTTATACAAGCTTTTATTTAGCTTGCATTCTATATTTGTACGAGTATGTAATGCGCCGTATCCTGTGTTCTGTGGTTATCACACAGCCACGCTTCACGCTGCATGTTGCGTATCAACGCACCAACGCGCGTACTTGCGGGAGTGATTTCTACGCAATCACGCGCGTGTGTGCATTTTGTAAATTCACGCAGGCTCTAACTCATTTCATACAAAATCACGCACAGCACCACGAGACTCAGTTTGCTATACCTTGCGTGTGGCCCCGCACCTACGCCCGTGAGTGCATGTTTCTCCGCATGTATGTGCGTGACCTGCATGAACGCGTGTGGATGCATTTTCGGTGTGTTGGACTGTGCGTGTTTTCTATACAAACGGATACTTACAAGTTACAAGCAACGTTAAGACGCATTCGCTGCGCAGTGTGATAAACGCCTAACTGTTCGGATGAAATCTCACAACTCAATTTTGAAGCAGATACCTATTTGCAACCAATTGAACTAAAATATTGATATTGTGGACTATAGTTATACGGTTACGTATAATATAGCTATCTAATAAAAATAATGCTAAGAATACAAACGCAAGTTAAAATAGTTATCACTAAAAAATTAAATTAAATTGTTTTTAAAAACAAGCTTTTAATTAAATACGCTAAAAAGAATAAAATATAATTTTCCTTTAAAACTTACTATTAACTTATAACGTCACTACCCAATTTATCCTTATTTAAATATTATTTATAATATATTATATAATATTATTATAAAAACAAAAGTGAGTTTTTTTTTTTTAATGAGAAAAGGTCTCCACCTTTTCTCGTTAAAAAAGTATAGTAGGTATAGTTTGAAAATTAAAATCAATCAGATCAAGTTATTTAATTCGCTTATTTGTCTACACAGGAAAATCATGCGACAAGCATTTATATCATATAAATCGGGTAATGACGTTATAAATTAATGAAGGTTTTAAAGTGAACCTTTCATTTTTTATTATTTTTAGCGCTTTTAATTAAAAGCAAAACTAAATAAACCCATACTATTATGTATGTGCAAAATGATTCGTCCAAAAATGAACAATTCATCTAAAGATTAAAAATAAAACATCAAAAAATAATTGAATAATAACAAAAATAAAATCTTGAAACATAATTTTAGCATAACTATTTGTTTCTAATCCCGTAAACAAGCAAACATTTATTATTCTGACTTGTAATGCCAGCCACACACGATCCAGTTTACCGTCAAGTTTGCAGCTGACCTACGTCATGCATACTAATAGCCACACACCGTCAACACAAAAAAAAAACTGCATTATATGAAAAACAGTTTAGGCCCCCTTGAAATACAAACCAATAAATGCATTTTAATGTTCTAAGAATTTCTTCTTAGTGCTATTGTTTTGTATGATTTTGCACAAAAAAAAAGTTAATTCATTATTATAGATTTGTTTGATATTTAAGTATGTTTAACGTTAAATACATTTAGTGATTTGGAGTGCATGTGAACCTTAGTCATTAACACGTTTTTTTCCTTCAAAAAAAAAAAACCAATAACCAAACTATATACATTAGTATACATATATAAAGCTTGGAAATCAGCATCACACATCTGACCCAAAAAAAATAATTGCCGAAAAAAAAAACTATATGTATAAACAATTGTACATTTGCTAACGTGACAATTTTTTAACATTTCAAGGCTAAGGTGACATTAAGTTTTGCATAATAAGTAATTCGACTACTTGGTTCAATAATACTGTTCTAGTTATGCGGTAACAAGGTTGCTAGCTATTTTCTAGCATCACGACCTTACCGATAGTAGACTTACATAAGATATTCAGGAACTAAGTACTTTATCAACAGTCGCGACTGACAAAAATCTGTAGCATTGGTCAGTCAGCCCTGATTCTAACATTCCCTGATAAATTTTCTTTCTTAGCACTTCAGTTACCTACCAGCCAGCTTACAAGTTACATTAAGCTCTCCATGAAGAGTTACTTTATTTGTCGTTCGTCACAATTAACAACAAAACTGCTTAATTTACAGATAGACCCTATGTATTCTTGCTCTCTTTGTCAAGAAAGAGATACAAAAAGTCTTTAGTCTCACCCTGGCTGCACTCCTTGGGGAACTAAAACGTTTTCCCGCCAATAGCCAGCATGATGTGTTCAAACGCTACCCAGTTGACGAGCGCCCAGGGTCCTAGTCGCATCCATAGAGGTAGGAAACCTTTGTACACTGATAATAGTCCCTCGTTCTTCACCGACTGCTGCAAACAATCGATCATGCCTTTGTATGACAAGCCCCTGGAATTAGAGAAAATAAATATAAACGAGTTGTCAGCAAACCATAGGGGCCCAGCAGAGTCGAAGCCTACTGGGGCCAAGGATACGTTTCTGAAAGGAAGGTTCAGGCAACGAAGGAACAGGAGTAGGTTTTTAGTCAGTAAAAGTCTGACACTATCAGCTCCGCCCAAGAGCGAGGGATGTCATGGGATGATTTTCCCACCTAAAAGAAAAAAAGTTCGATTCCTGCATGGAAGAAATATTTGTAGGTTAGATATGGCCAGTTTGTGGTACAGATAATGTTCCGAGTCTGATTCCAGTATCTTGTGTAGGTATGCGAGTTTACATGTTTGTGAACGCACCGAATGTGGGACAATGAGTATAAGCATAGCATAATCAGCCTTTAAAGTTTCCAATCCTGGGGCATATACATCCTTTACGAGAGGGAGGGGGCATAATGCACCACGTAAGCCCAGTGTGCTTTTATGGAAATTCGATCATGTCTTCAAAATTTGGTTTTAGGGACATGCCGGATTCCTCACGACCTGCAACATACGAGTCGCGACCATTACTAGTTTACCACTAATAGGCCACCACTGCTCCCATCAAATGACTAAACCAATCATTACTTTTTATTACAACACGTCCAATATAATTATGTTTTTATTTCAGCCCCGCGTGGGTCTAATAAACAGAGAACTCTTAATTGAGTTATTATGAGCACTACCCTGGGTTATCCTTTCGAAAGCAAACCCAGGGCTTCAGTAGGCTTTGGAGTACTTCGGGCCTACTGGGTCACTGCGGTTTTTGCTGGGGTACTTAATTTATTTTTTTCACGGTGTTTTTCAATATTTAATAAAAAATAGAATAAAAATACAAACCCTTCGTGTGCGAATATCGCGCATATTTCTTACCGTCCATCAGGTCCTACAGGTTGGTTCATCAGCCTAGTCTTCAGCACATCGGCGGGAGTGCCGAGCACGGCAGCCACAAAGCCCGCCGCGAACGCCGCTGCTGCGTGGGTTAGAATGGTGTCAGCCATGCCGAACTCCCGAATTAGGAACTGTTTGCAGTAGTCGTAGGCTGCTAGATCTCCTATGTTGACTAGAGCTGCGCGTTGTACGTTGGGGAGGGCACCTGGAAATAAGATTGTAGGTATATTTATTATTATAGGTAAACATAATTTATTCTACACCTCATAATGTAGACAGGATAAACATTTGCAAAAAGTAAGTCATAAGTGTACCTACAATGGGCGGTCATACCGCACAGGGCAATCTCTTACAGACATCTTTACGTTTATGTCTCATAGAAGTACTATGGGACATGGGCACTTGGGGTCGGCGCATGTTTTTATCTTCTATTATGTCCTGTCATGTCACCCGTCACACTATCACTAACTCCCTTTTCTTTCATAATACTCCTCACACAATCTATGTGCTATTATAGCATCGATAAATGGGCTATCCAACACTAAAATATTGTTTTTAAATTCAAAGTAGTCGTTCCCAAGATTACTTTTTAGCTTTGATATTAATTGCGCAAGTAATTTTTGGCGGTTTGCAGTAGCACTAAACACGTCCACCAACGTTTTATATCGTCGTCCTATTCTATAGTAAAAAAGTACTTAATTAACTACCTAAATTGAACTGCTTTGAGAACCCGAAAAAAAAAACCATTTACAAAATAGGTACTGAAGTACTTTTTACTTACTTAATTAGTTTGCGTTATTGTGTAAGTTTGTAAATTCAGACAATTATGTCTACGTTTTATTTGAGATACGGAAAAGCGAACTTTTACTCTACTTAACTACTGATAATGTGTGGTTGACTGGCTACCTATATGTCTTGGCCTCAACACGGCCCTAAAGAAATTATCATTATCATCTTTCTGCTCTTGTCTTATATTACTTAGGGTCGATGCAACACGTTTTTCCTTCCATTCCGGGGTCTTGAGAAAAAGGAAGCCGCTATACACCCGGCCTATACATAGCTCCATCGTTAAGATCTCGTGATTCTCTGTCCTGTTAATTGTCTCCCTTTTCTTTTAATATCATTCCACACATAATCCATTTATCCTATTTGTTCACAGCTACATGAAATGAATACTACGCAGAATATTAAAAGTGTTCTTACCTCTCCAGAACCCTCTAATACCGCTTTCTGCATACAGCTTCTTGTAAGCGTCTCTGCAGTTGATGAACTTGGGTGGCTTGCCCTGCAGGACCCTGCGACCTTCCGCCTGCATCTGCACCTTCACCAGGTCGGCCGGAGACGCGAACAGCTGCGCCAGGGCACCTGCCCCTACCCCACCTGCCGAACTTCGTAAGAATTATGTTACGTTGTTGCTAAGTCTATTTAAAATAGTGGTGGGATAGTTTTTCAACTTAAAATTATGAACAGTATACAGGCTGCGGCGTAAATAATGGATAACCCTGAAACTTTCGATTGGCCATATTATCATTTACAATCTTTTTTTGTTGTGTCAAATAATGGTCCTAAGAGCAAAACATCCTCTAAGTAAAATACCCTAAGGGGAAAGGGACATTTTAGCAAAACATTAAAATTATCATTTTGTTGACATACCACAATCCAGATGATTGTGGTATATCTAGCTAGCCTTTAAAACAAATACGAGTAAACCCTGATGCTGCTGGATAATAGTATTAAGTTAAGTAGGTTTATACCTCTCTGGACAAGATTTTACAACTTCGGAAAAGAAAATATACCAGTTTACCTAGATAGTACAGTCAACAAAGGAGAGAAGTAAAGAAAAATTTCATGGAAACTGATAGATGTTTCATTCATATCCATCCATTGAGGAGTAGATACTTTAATTTTCTTGTTGAAATCAGAAAAAAGCTGTTCAGTCACCAGGCAGGTCTTCATCGTGATGAAAATAGCGATGGTTTAATCAATGAAAATTACAGCTTTAACCGTCTGATAGCATAGGTAGAAACAAACCTGGAAGTATCAGATCTTGTTCGATCTGATCGACCAGAAGCCATCACAGTATCTACACAGGTAATCTGAAAAGTTTCCGACCTAATAAAGATACAAGGAATTTATTCTTTCAAATTTTTTTATTTTTATTTACTACATACTTCTCCCAGGGATGCCCCAATCTCTCTAACCCGTTCATAGTTGACGTTTTTCTCTGAAAATAACTCACGAAGTTTGCCTCCGCATTTGACGAAAATATCTATCGTCCGAGCGCAATTATTAGATGAGAGAACAAACAGAAGTTGCTTGGGGCTAGATCTGGTGAGTAAGGGGGATGATCAATCATCAAACTACAGTCCAAAATGGTTGAAACTTTGGTGAGTAAGAACTATATTCACTAGGCTAGGTTCTTCAGTTTATTCTAGTATCTATCAGGCTTTCATATGAAGTACGTTCCGTAGTACGCGGAAATTGTGCCAATTTAAAGCTAGAACTACTCTATGGAGACCGACGCGTGCAGCACACGTGTGCGCACATGTGCTACACGCGTCGGCCTCCATTTATTTATTTATTAAAACTTCATGCAACATAAAAGTACAAAGGCGGACTTAATGCTTAATTCTCTACCAGTCTACCTAGGGTGGTAAAGAGAAAAGCATGGCAGGTGCACAAAAAATAAGTAAAAAAAAAGTTTACTAAGGAAAAAAAAGGGTTCAAAATTATGTACAAATAAAAAACTTGTAGAGCTGTACTTGATCCACGCTACGCAATGCCATGCGACGTCATTCTATGTACAAATCAGGCGAGTTACACGTGTGCGTCGGTCTAATGTAGTTTTAGCTTTAGTCGTACCTACATCATTACACACCTACAGCCATTTTAAATTACACCAAAGAAAAACTACAGGCGATAAACTCTAGCTGCCATAAATGGGCCTTTACTCATCGGAATAAAGGCCTATTTTTACCCCACTACGGCAAAGCCAAAGGAGGGTTATGACTGTAATAGTCATTTTGCAGATTAGTGTCATTCTATGTTCATTAGAATGTGATTTGCGACCATTTTTTTTTTTAATGATATTTGTCTAATGCTTGACTGCAATCCCACCTGATGGTAAGCAGTGATGCGATCGATAATGGTGAATCGTACTAGTTTCGTAACATCCTATTCACTCTAGCCTTGAATACACCTTAGTAAGAATCGGACAAGAAGACAGGCAACTTGTTCTAGTCTTTCGATGTAGGCGGTATTTAAAACGACGAGGCGTGAGGCGAGGGTTGTGAAAATTTCAACTGTCCAGCTATCGCGGTTCTTGAGTTACAGCCTGGTGACAGACAGACAGACAGCGAAGTCTTAGTAATAGGGTCCCGTTTTTACCCTTTGGGTACGGAATAACGGAACCCTAAAAAGAATTAATAAACCAATTCCCTCACCTACGGTAGTGTGCCAAAGTGAGAGCTTCCCCTTTTCATCCTTGAATATGCTGCGGAATTTCTCGTAGATGATCAGCCGGCACCCGGAGTAGACGACATGGCGCTGGAGCATCGGCATCAGACCCGCCCAGAGTTTGGTCACGCCTTCCTTCTTCGCTATGCCTATTGCTGTCTTTATCATGCCGTGGTGTTCCATCTGTTGGGGAATAGAAATTAGGTTAAAAAGGTATTCAGTCAGCATTTATTGTATCTCTCTGTTGTTAGGGATTTCAATTCATTGATATTTGACGTCGTCTGGTTTTTGCGCTGCATGTAACAGGATTATATCTTAAACAGAATAATTACTAGTAGTTCAGTCAAATTAGATTTTTGGAGGGGTTTTTTTTGTTTTTTTTTTTTCTGTCGACGGGGAAAATCATCATTGACGAAACCCGCTCTTGGGTGGAGCGGGAGACAGTGTCAGAGTCTTACTGACTAAAAACCCCGCGCCTTTCCTTCTAGCCTTCATACCGGGGCTCTAGTTTCCTTTCGGATAACCCCGACCCCGGTAGGCTTCGACCCAGATGGGCCCCTCCTGTTGCTGACAACTCCTTGAGGCGCGCGGGAACAGTGCGCGCCGTCGACGCCTTGGCTCGGTCCGGACAGTTACCGGACGATCGGACAGCGAGCCACCCATAGCTCGCTGTCCACGAGCCCGCGTCTACGGTGGCTGGAAATCGGGGCTGGAACCCCGGCGGCGGCGGCGGTGAGGGCGCCGTTGCCTGATGCGGTCGGCCTCCTCCTTTGCTAGCATTACTGCTTCGCAGAAGGAGGCGGCAGCTGACACTCCTCCTCGCTCCGGACCATGGCCTGAACCAAGGCCCGGCGCGAGAGGTCTCCGCCCCGGATCGCCCCCACGAGGGCACGGCGTTGCTCCGCCCAAGCAGGGCACAACTCAACTGTGTGCTCCACCGTGTCCTCCGGGCGTTCCGCACAGTGGCGGCACCCGGGCGTCTCTTCCGCTCGAATCCGATGCAGGAACCTCCCGAACTTGCCATGTCAGGTGAGGACCTGCGTCATGCCCGTGCCCAATCATTTTATTACTGCTTCGCAGAAGGAGGCGACCGCCTGCCATTCCTCCTCGCTCCGGACCATGGCCTCGACCAGGGCCCGGTGCGAGAGGTCTCCGCCGCCGATCGCCCCCACGAGGGCACGGCGACGCGTTTTTTTGAGGCCCGTGTGCGGGGGCACACGGGCCTCAAAAAAACGCCGCTTCAAGGTTCTTTTTGAGGCTGCCTTTTTTGTGGCTCGTGTGCGTACGGCGGTGCCGCCACAAAAAACGCTTGAAGCCGCTACAAGCTTCTTCGGCCACAAGCTGTCGCGCGCTTCAGCTGTTTTTGCGGCAGCTGCTAGTTTTTTTTTGTGGCTGCTTCTAGCGTTTTTTGTGGCGGCATTTTTTTGAGGCACGTGGGCGGAGACAGTATGTCACGCGAAACCCCAGGGAGTCTTGCAACAATAGAAATAATTGTGTTTCATTCATTAGTCAACGCCAGGAAGATTACCTTGTATCCATGTTTAGCGGTTGCAACTTCCGACTGTATTTGAAGCCTTGTTTTTGTCAAGTCGAACGGGTAGGTTACTGCAAAAAAAATAACAATTAATAATTAGTTATAAGTAATTTAGAAGGTAAGACAGGCTGTTTGAAAATATATTCAGGAGAGGAGTATACGCGGTAGGGTACCAGCGCCACCAAATTTCGAAGCTAAAAAAAATTACTGTTCTCTTGTCGAGCTTCTACAGTTTTATTATATGTAGGTATAGATTACAAAAGGATACGCTTCGGGAGAGAATTCACAACTAGTCATTTATAGTTGAAGCTGTTCCTATACTGACCCATCTTAACACATCATCAATTCACTTAGGAAAAGGTGTATTTATTTATTAAAACTTTATGCACTAAAACAGTACAAAGGCGGACTTAATGCCTTATTTACATACTCTAATTTATTTTTAAACTAGCGACTCGCCCCGGCTTCGCTCGAGTAAGAGTATTTCTCCACTATTTATTTTACATATAAACCTTCCTCTTGAATCACTCTATCTATTAAAAAAAACTGCATCGAAATCCGTTGCGTAGTTTTAAAGATTTAAGCGTACATAGGAATATAGGGACGGAAAAAGCGACTTTGTTTTATACTATGTAGTGATAATGCAGAAAATTACATTGCAATATGGACATTTCGATTATAGACATGTCCAAGGACCAAAATTCTTAATAAGATTGTCTGCGGTACCTACACGTTGCTTGCGGCCGCAATATGTTTGTCATTCGTGTCTGCTAGTCTACGTCTCCCTTGGGTCCAGTTCTACGGCGCAGTCGATTAGAAGGCCCATGTTTAGCCGTGATGGGTTATGGTCTGATCCTATTAAATACATATTTTTCCAATTATTGACAAGAGGGGCCGGTGAACCGGTAGGGCCAGAAGAAATGGCCTGACGAGTTCTCCTACGTAAAGGATTAGCCTAGAATAGTTAGGTATAAAATAACCTGCAATATTCCAGTGTTTCCAATCTTATTAGCTAGTTAATAATAGTAGTAATAGTAAAAACAATATTAGCTTTGTTTTAACATTTTTATCATAATCTTTTCAATCTAATACAATAAGGTTTATAAAACATAAAACCTTAATACCTATATGTAAGTACGAAAATGTACAGTCACGTGCAGATGAGTTGTAGAGGCTTTTCGCATTAATTCATGAATCCCCAAGCGACCACCGGTGGCCGCGCATCTATTGTCTTACTATTGTGTCTCTAATTGACGGTATCTGAAGGGTTAATAATATTATCAGTCGAGCATTAGCACCACCTTCTTTTTTATTATTGATCGGCTCGCGTTTGACCACCATCTCACCTGATGGTAAGCGATGATGTGGTCGACGATGGAGCACGCTTGCCTGGAAGTAACCTATTCACTCTTGACTTAAAAACCCCCAAGTTGTAGGTACTTTAAACGATATAAACTCTGCTCATCATTTCAGCCGACAGACGTCCACTGTTGGACATAGGCCTCCCCCAAGCGTCGCCACAATGATCGATCCTGCGCGTTTTGCATCCATCGGATTTCCGCAACCTTCACCAGGTCATCGGTCCACCTTGTAGGAGGCCTTCCGACGCTACGTCTTCCAGTACGAGATCGCCTCTCCAGAACCTTTCGGCCCCAACGGCCATCTGTTCTGCGAGCAATGTGCCCTGTCCATTGCCACTTAAGTTTGGCGATTCTTCGTGCTATGTCGGCAACCTTGGTTATCCTGCGGATATCTTCATTTCTGATTCGATCCCGCAAGGAAACTCCGAGCATAGCCCTTTCCAATGCCCTCTGGGTGACTTTGAGCCTTCTGATGAGGCCCATTGTGAGCGACCACGTTTCGGCACCATATGTCATCAATGGCAACACGCACTGGTCATAGACTTTCGTCTTCAGACACTGTGGTTTATTGGAAAAGAAGATACCGCGCAGCCTCCCGAACGCCGCCCAGCCGAGTCGGATTCGACGGTTGACCTCTTTCTCGAAATTAGCTCTACCCAACTGGATTGTCTGTCCGAGGTAGATGTAATCGTCCACAACATCGAGTATAGAGTCTCCGATCTTGATAGAAGTGCTACATGGTTGTTTATTTATATATTAATATATTACTTTAGGTTTGTCCATGTTCATTTTAAGACCCACTCTTTCGGAAGCTCTACTAAGGTCATTGAGCATTGTGCTGAGCTCTTCAACTAAACTCTGCTACTTCACTGTTAATGCTGTTGAGATTCATAAACTATAAGTAAATGGATATGATAAACTACCCAGAGCCCGAATGGAAAGGAATATGCTCGGAGTTTCCGTTCGTGATCGAATCAGGAAAAAAAATATCCGCAAGAGAACCAAGGTTATTTGTGTGCAAAAAAATAGCGAGACTTCCCGAATTCCCACCACACCTGCACCACCCTCACACCAATATTTTACCCAATTGTGATACAAAAAAATGTTTCTTTTAAAATATTGTAAAAAAATAACACAAAAAACTCAATCAGTTCATTAGAGTCAATTTCTCTGCATACAGAGGTTTCAGACTTAAGTACTGTGACGACTATGAAGGTCACATTTTTTTTATGGTGGGCAAAAATCATCCAATGACAACCCCACTCTTGGGCGGAGCGGGAGATAGTGTCAGACTCTAACTGACTAAAAACCCACCCCGTTCCTTCTAGCCTTCATACCGGGGCTCGAGCTCCCTTTCGGGTAACCCTGGCCCCAGTAGGCTTCGACCCAGCTGGGCCCCGGCTGTTGCTGACAATTCCTTGAGCCGGGAACAGTGCGCACCATCGACGTCTTGGGCTCGGTCGCGGACAGTTACCGGACAGTAAGTATGGAGACCGTCGCTCACAAATCGGCGTGTGCGCATGCGCAGTGTAGTTGTAGCCAATGGTTGTTGCATACGCTACTTTTTGTCCAGGAAAACCGCCATTTTCTTCAATAAACCAAAGATTTCTGTTAACACCCTTAGGATAAAATAATATTCCACAACTACACAGAGCTTGTACTATACGTACTAGACAACTGATAAATGTACATATATATTTCTAAATACAAACATATTTATAGATATGTACATTCAACCCAGACATAGAACAAATGATCGTGCTCATCACAAAAACATTTGTCTTGGGTGGGAATCGAAACCACGAACTCCGGTTTAGCAATCAGTGCCACTAATCGCTAGACAAAAGCAAGTAAAGCATACATTTTAATTAAAACATATCTATTAGTAAAGGATGTACCTCCTTCAGCGGCCCAGGATCCCAGCACGGCAACGATGTACCGGACGACAATGGTATCGGACAGCTTATGCGCTCTGCCCATATTTACCTGCAGGATGTAAAGATATTGTAAGTGTTTAGAACAAATATATAACGCGATTCCGGACGTTGTCTTGTCCGAAAACTGGCTTATCTACAGAGTAAAAACTTGAGAACTCGAATTACAGCGCCACCTATCAGGTCCGATTATATTTACAAACAATCCAGGGAACTGCAGATAGTTATTCCGGTCTGTGAGTCTTTTTTCTTTTTTTTCGATGTGCAAAAATCATCTTATGACAACCCCCGCTCTTGGGTGGAGCGGGAGATAGTGTCAGACTCTTACTGACTAAAAACCCACCCCGTTCCTACTAGCCTTCATACCGGGGCACGAGCTCCCTTTCGGATAACCCTGGCCCCAGTAGGCTTGGACCCAACTGGTCCCCTCCTGTTGCTGACAACTCCTTGAGGCTCGGTCCGGACAGTTACCGGACGATCGGACAGCGAGCTACCAATAGCTCGCCGTCCGCGAGCCCACGTCTACGTTGGCCGGAAATCGGGATCGGAATCCCGGCGGCGGCGGCGAGAACGCCGTTGCCTGATGCGGTCTGCCTCCTCCTTTGCTAGCATTACTGCTTCGCAGAAGGAGGCGACCGCCTGCCATTCCTCCTCGCTCCGGAACATGGCTTCGACCAAGGCCCGGAGGAGAGGTCTCCGCCGCCGATCGCCCTCACGAGGGCACGGCGGTGCTCCACCGTGTCCTCCGGGCGTTCCGCACAGTGGCGACACCCAGGCGTCTCTTCCGACTTAATCTGAAACAGGTACCTCCCGAACGTGTCATGTCCGGTGAGGACCTGCGTCATATGGAAGGTAAGGACGCCGTGAGGTCTTTCCAGCCACGCCTCAAAGAGGGGACTTACCACCATAATCGTGGCATGACCGGGTCTGTGAGTCTTGACTTTGAGTAATGTGAGTTTAAATATTTGTGAACGCACCCACAATAAACGAATAACTCTTAATGTGGAGAAAGTACCTAAATTATTTTTTATCAAAAAATACTCATGTTAATAACACCAGAATATAATTAATAGTTGAATGAATAAGCATTAAATGTATCGGATATTGCCACGTAGGTATCAGTGGGTAGGGCAAAATGGAAACCAATTAGCCGCCAAAAGTTTAAGCGGCTTATTGGAATCCATTAGTAAAGCCATTACGCATATGGCAAATCTCATAAAAGAATCCTGCCTACTTATGTAGATACCCATTTAATTTAAGTTTACACAGACACCAAAGGACATGTAGCACAAATATAACGTAGAAAATAGTCAGCAGACGCGGAGCCGGAGAAGTCCTCAAAGCAGCTGAGTGAAAATGCCCCATGCGGCTCTCAAAGGCTCACAGGGATGCGGCGGACACGTTTCGCATGGCCGATAGAGGCTTCCAGAGACCAAAGAAAGCGAAAAAGGTCCACATGGCGGGGCTGATCGGATTTACACGGCCTGTAGAGGCCTGCAGAGACCGGAGCAGCAGGAGAGATCCACACGGGTTGGCGGACAGGTCTCGCACGGATGGTCGAGGCCTATAGGGACAGGGAGCAGCAGAAGACGCCCTTCTCACAGCCGATAACAACATTTTACTTCATATTATTACTTTAAGTTTGTATACATACCTATTAGTTTATAGTATTTAATAATAGATGTATTTACACGTTGTATATGTATGTAAATAAAAAAGTAAAGTGATTAAAAAAAAAATGAACTCCAATTCATTTTACTCAAACTCACTGACGTTCTCAAAAGTTTCAATTGACAACTAGACTGACACTGATACTGAATAAAGTTTTAAAAATCTGACGACTATAAATGACCAGCCAGTCTGGTTAACATAAATATATGAAAAAAAAACCGTTATCTTCTATCTTCTTATAATATAAAAATCAATCGCTTAAAATAAATAAATAAATAAATCGCTAAATGTGTTGCTAAGCGCAAATCTCGAGAACAGCTGAACCGATTTTGCTAATTCTTTTTTTTGTTGTGTTTGTTATTGTGAGAAGGTTGTTATGGAAAAAAAATGGGTAGTGTAGGGTAGAGTAAGCTAGAGTAGAGTAGGGTAGAGTAAGGTAGAGCAGGGTAGAGCAGGGTAGAGTAGGGTAGAGTATTGTAGAGTAAGGTCATAGAAATATAAATAACAGAGTAGGGTAGAGTAAGGTAGAGTAGGGTAGAGCAAGGTAGAGTAGGGTAGAGTAAGGTAGAGTAGGGTAGAGTAAGGTAGAGTAAGGTAGAGTAGGGTAGAGAAGGGTAGAGTAAGGTAGAGTAGGGTAGAATAAGGTAGAGTAGGGTAGACTAGGGTAGAGTATGTTAGAACGGAAACGAAACCGCGGGCAAAAGCTAGTAATATCATAAAGAGGTAAAGTTTGTTTCTAAAAAGATATCAGATCTCATGTAGAGCCAAGCTTCTGAATCTACACGGCCTAACTCTACCGACCCTAACTTCACAAATTCTACATATCAGTAAAAATGTATGGGTTGACTGTTTCGTTTTTGACTGATATGTAGAATTTGTGAAGTTAGGGTCGGTGAAATGTTTTTGGTGGGATTTACGTTTTTTGTTTGTAGAAGGTGATCTCTGGAAGTAGGTACCTACTGATCCGATTGCTAAAATTTTTTCACCGATAGAAAGCTGATTTATTCCTGAGTGGCATAGGCTATATTTTATTTAGGCGGGCGAAGCCGCGGGCAAGGGCTAGAAAATAATATTTTTTCATTAACTGCTTGATAATGCCCTTTTATACCTATGTCATACAACCATCACATCAGTCATTCTGTTCGGAACCAAACATGCCACCCGCGACTTAAAGACAGAGCTTTATCCCCTAGTCACATAATCTAGATACTAATTTGTCACAACACAGCTGGTTTTAGTCAGTAAAAGTCTGACAATCCTTCTCACTCCAATCAGAACAGGAGGAGTTATTAGATAAAAGTTAAAAAAAACCTAAGTACTTACATAATTAAGTATTATGTAAGTAGTTATACTCGTAGGCAAACACTTTTTAACCTTTTCGATGCCCATCTATATAATATGCGATGTGTCCCCCAGCACCACGCAAAAAATTGTTTCTATGTTTAACTGACTAACAAATGTTTCTGTTGCAAAGAACTTATTATGTGTGAAAAAGTTAAAAATATGGCTTATAACAGGGCAATTTTCCATAAAAACAAAATAAAAGGTCTTGTAAAAGTCGTAAATCTATTTTTTACACCACCTGCTCGATAATGTCGTTTTATACGTCATACAAACTTCACTTAAAGCAGGTCATTATTCTCTAGGAAAATAATGCAGTATGGCCGATCCCTAGGGAATAATGAGATTTCAATTTGGAACAACAAAATTATACTATTATTACTTCTATTCAAGTAGTGGCGCTGAGGGCACGAAAATCTCGAACTTGTATACAAGTGATTCGCGTTCAAAAGGTTAATAATGCCCCTCATTTTTCCAACCGATTTATTTACTGCTGCTCTTTATTACAGCTGCGTTATCAATACAGACTATACTAAGTATGGATACAGAGATCAAATGAAAGCTCCTGGGATCGAACTGACTAACATTCACATAGCAACGTACTGACTATTGAGTTGACTACCGTCGAACAAGGGCGCCAGTCAAATTAAGATCGGTACTGCTGATAAGGTTTATTTTCGTCTATTGTGTGGTTAAGAATAGCTTGACTAAACTTTACCCTTCTCTCTTCGATAGTCCCATCGGGTAAAAAATATGCCAGTAATCGCCTATTACATATATTTACCTAAGTAAGTTTAATTGTCAATGAGTGAAATTCCTTTTTTTGTCTTTAAAAGACCGAGTACCCCTAGCCAAGTTGATAATCTGCAATCGTTAACGCTAGTAGAAAACATTAAATTTTCGGGAATGACGTCATCCCAACGCTCGCACCCACGTGCCCCGCGCCGTGCCGTGGGCCGCGCGCGCGCACGTGGTCAGAACAATAGAATCGGGGGCGTAGCCAACTCGAGGCGTTCGACGCAAGAGAAACGGTTGTAACTTGGCTAGGAGGGCAGGGGTACTATGACGTTTTATAATGTCAGGCGTGCGAGCGAGAAAGAGAGATGGAACTACACACCCTATATAGCTTCTATCCTTTTAACAGTTCAATGTAGGTCGTCAAATGGATCGCGTTAAGAGCTTGTGGTAGGCCTCAGGAATCATCCCCACCTTTAACAGCGGTCTCGCTGCCACCGGGATTCCAATCCCGATTTCCGGCCACCTTAGGCGAGGGCTAGCGGACGACGAGCAATGGGTAGCTCGCTGTTCAACCGTTCGGTAAGTGATAGCTGTCCGGACCGAGCCCAAGTCGTCGACGGCGCGCACTGTTCTCGCGCCTCAAGGAGTTGTCAGCAACAGCAGGGGCCCAGCTGGGTCGAAGCCTACTGGGGCCAGGGTTAGCTTCGAGACAAAGCTCAGCTCCGGTATGAAGGCACGAAGGAACGGGGTGGGTTTTTAGTCAGTAAAAATCTGACACTATATCCCGCTCCGCCCAAGAGCGAGGGTACTCTTTGGTTGATTTACCCACCATAAAAAAAAATCCCCACCTTTCATTTCTTGTTAAACAATACGTACCTTCATTAATTACGTACTTAAAGTTACTTAAGTATATACCGATTAAGTATTTATTTTATTAAGTAGGCAATTGTTTATGTAATTTATTTATGATAACTATGATCTAATCTTGTTATATAAACCTATTACAATACATTTAAACAATAGAGATAACGCACTACTTACTTACACGTGAGTAATCCTAGCGTAAGAGTAGCTTGTTTTGATAGACTGTTTATATGTAACTATAAACAAAACTACGACATAAATATCTGAAACTATAACTTAACCTGAACTACACTGCTAACACGCACACGTGTAACACGCCTGATTAATGGTGAGAAGAATGTTGAACAGAGGTCCTAATGCGAGAGATGGGCTAAAAATAGTGGGATTAGATCTGAGTCCAGTGGTAATTAAAATTCGTCACATCGTATCCCTCTTTTACCAGTGCGAAACTGACTGAGCTGATGGGTGGAGCGGCAGATAGTGTCAGACTCTTATTGATTAAAAACCCACCCCGTTACTTCTAGCCTTCATACCGGAGCTCGAGTTTCCTTTCAGATAACCCTGGCCCCAGTAGGCTTCGACCCAGCTGGGTCCCTCTTGTTGCTGACAATTCCTTGAGGCGCGCGGGAACAGTGCGCGCCGTTGACGTCTTGGGCTCGGTCCGGATAGCTACCGGACGATCGGACAGCGAGCTACCCATGGTTCGCCGTCCGCAAGCCCGCGTTTACGGTGGCCGGAAATCGGAATCGGAATCCCGGCGGCGGCAGCGAGGGCGCCATTGCCTGATGCGGTCGGCCTCCTCCTCTGTCAAATCACGTCTAAACTAGGCATTTTTACTAAAAAACTTCAACAGAAGCCTAAATCAGAGCACCAACGCAGGCCATTCGTAGCAGAAGCCATAAAAGCGCCTCTTGATAACGATAGCGCTCTCTCACACGCCAGGCATAAACTACCAACATAAATTGAGTTCTCAACATTCAAAACAAGGTCAACGGTGCCAAACTATAGATTGGTTTGCTAATATATTTATACGTGTTTGTTTTGGTTAATGTGTTATGTTTTGTAAAAAGCCATAGAACAAAAGATTGCCGCTAAACTAAGGCAGCACAGACGTACTAAATATTCGTACAAAGCATCAAACACATACTACGACTATCAGAGTCGGAACTGTCACGAGCCACCAATTTTTCCGAGTAAAACGGTGACATTCTCTGATACGCATTTGTATGTAATAGCTAACGTCTTGATGCTCTGTACGCAGTATTAATTCATGAATCCCCAAGCGACACCCGGTGGCCGCGCATCTATTGTCTTACTATTGTGTCTCTAATTGACGGTATCTGAAGGGTTAAATATAATACTTAAACACCAACACCAACGTTTTAATGTGTATAGAACATATGGCCCATACCTCCAATCTGTTTTGGACCTTTAGGCCACTCTCGGCAACCAGCACAATATCGTCGTTAAACAGCATACACCAGGGAACAAATACAAGAAAAGTAAAAATCTAATAAAAAGTTTGTTAAACCTGAGTCGTCGTACCTTTGATTTTAGGTACCTAGGTATCCTTATTCTGATTTAGGCGGCAAAAGCTTTTCTACTACTGCTTTTGCCTCTTCTCTTATGAAATTAGGCGTTAAATCACTCTACGACGACTCAGGTTTTACAATTTTTTATTTTATTTTTACTTTCCTTGTATTTCTAATGAAAAGCACAGTGTTTACCTCGAGGTGAAAGTAACTTATTTAGTCCCTCAAATTGGCCAACCTTAGGGTAGTTGTTACCCTAGGGTTAGTCAATTACTACACCATTTGTTCGTTAGATAAGTGATAATTTTAAGAGGGTCCTTTTCCACTCGCCTATCGTAAACATCGAAAATGGTTTAACCCTTCAGATACCGTCAATTAGAGACACAATAGTAAGACAATAGATGCGCGGCCACCGGTGGTCGCTTGGGGATTCATGAATTAAAAGCTTGTTACTTCATCTAACGCAATCCAACGCGATGTTTGACGAAAAGGCAACGCAAAAAAAGAGATAACGCCTGAAAACTCGGTTAGTATTCGGTAATTCCGAGATTTACTCGAATATTTCACAAAACTTGCTCCAGAAAATAGCTGTTTTTTGAACCCTTAAAAGTTTTTGAAAAATGTTGTCGTCATTTAGAATCTTAATAAAATTTGCAAGGCTTCTAGTTTTACTTTTTTAATTTTTAAGTAAATTATGAAGTGGCAAAGTTCATACAAAATAGGAGAATTTCAAAGGTCTTTACTGGATTAGTTTTACACAAATTTAGAAATTGATTTCAATAGAAGCCTAGATAATATCCACAAGATACTGTGTTTCCAAAATATCTAATGAAAAATGTGTAATAACGTCATAATCGGTTATGAGCGGTTGTATGAAAAACAGTGAAAATGTGTGTCGTGATGCATCACCTTAAGTTCGGTTTACATCTATTTATTTATTTATTTATTTAATGCTTTATGCACACAAAGTACAGAGGCGGACTTAATGCCTTAGGCATTTTCTGCCAGTCAACCTTTGGGTGATGCAGAGAAAAATAGTGGTAGGTGCAATAAAAGAGAAAGAGAAAACGAACAAGAATAAACATAAGTACTTATAAACCATATAATATATATTATACAATTAAACAATATATACTCAAAATTAATAAACTACATACCTAATTAATATAGTCAAACAATTGGTCCAGATCGACAATTGGAAAACATTAACCTTGTGATGATACTACTGCCAACTTCTTACGAATCAGCTCTCGAACTTTAGTTTTGAATGCTAATCGGCTTGTTGCCATCCTGATCTCCTGGGGGAGCGCATTCCACAGAGAAATAGATTGGACAAAGAATGAATTGTGAAGAAAGTCAGTACGATGAGAGGGACACTGGAGTAGACGGTTATGAGATGAGCGTAGATTTTTATTGTGGTTTGCGCAAACGTATTGAAAATGAGGGGCTAAATAGCTAGGGGAATTAGAAGAATCAAGAAAAGAAAATAAGGTAGTTAGCGCCCTTTGCTCTCTACGCTGACGTATGGGCAACCACTTCAGAAGCGACCGAGGCTCTGAGACATGATCATATTTACGCAAATTGAATACAAATCGAATGCAGTAATTCAGAAGACGGTCAAGTTTGTTGAGGAGATCTGCATTCAGGTCATAATATTTTACATTTTACATTTATCATGAATTTATTTTGCCAATGTAATAACTTACTTGTTGACATTTGTAATAATTTTTTGTTTTGCTATTTGTAATAAGTTTATTAAGTTTATTTTTGACATATAATATGAATTTATTTAGACATTTATAATGAATTTATTTTAATATTGATGCAGTCTACTTTGACATTTATGATAATTTTTTTTTTGACATTTGTTATTTATTGACTTTTGCATACATTGACTGTGTTATTGACTTTTTATTTGATTTGATTCGTATATCCGTTGTTTGTTTTCAATTAATTTTTCTCTAAGTTTTAATTAAAAAAAAAAAAAAACTAACTACCTACTTATGTCTATATAATTGCTGTGCCCGACAGGGTCCATGTGCACTTGTTTGAATTTTTAAGATCTTGTAACACATGTGATATAGCAATAAAGAATTGAATTGAATTGAATAGCACACGTCACCATAATCGATGATTGGAAAAATCAGACTCTGTACAAGCATTGCCTTCGTGTTAGATGGTAAAAAGTTCTTCAATCGAAACAGAGCCCGCAGCGTTCCAGTAACCTTCTGACTAACATTGGCCACTTGAGCACGCCAGTTCAGGGTACTATCAATACGCAAGCCTAGATCCTTTACATCGGTGCTGAATGGGATAATCGTACCGTCAAAACGAACTGGGGGCAAAGTTGCCTTGTCCACTCTAGCAATGATTCGAGGACTTCCAATGACAATAGCCTGACATTTATTGGGGTTCACTACAACACCAAATCTGTCGGACCAGGCTTTTATAGCTGTTAAGTCCCTATTTAATTGGTCGATAGCACTAGATAATTCGTCGACTTTCGCTTGACAGTACAACTGCAAATCATCAGCATATAGATGATACGAACACTGAAGTACGGTAGTAATGATATTAATAAAAATAGAGAACAGAAGAGGAGAAAGGATACCGCCTTGAGGAACGCCAGTTTCCAAACCACACCAGCCAGATGAGGAATCCCCGACGTGAACCGACTGCTGACGTTCCTGAAGATAGGAAGTGAACCACTCCAGCGCCTCAGGAGAGATCATAAAATAGGACAGAAGGGCCAAGAGATCTATTTCGATAAAAAAAAAATTGGTATACAGCAGTGTTTAATCTGGTACAGTAATCATGTAGAATATAAATGGTAGCGTCCCCAACAGCTTATAGTACGGGTTCCCTAGTACATTTTGTCCACTTGATTACTATCAAGCTAATTTTCCGTGAGTAGCTTAATTTTGATGAGACGCCCAACAATTTCCTATACAAAACTCTCGATTGTGGTAGCTAACAGAGATACCAAGGATACAATTTGTATGAGATGATGACTCTAAAATATTTATTACTAACAGGTTCTTTTTTTGTTAAATCTCAAGATAATTATCTAAATGATTCGAAAACGTATTTGTCCTACAAAAAAAAATGGTTTGATAAAAGAGTCCCCCTCTTCCAACATGTATCGAAAACGAGGTAAAAAAAAATTATTACTAACCAGCTGATTTTTTTTTTTGGTACTTAGTTTATATTCATATAATTCAACAGTCATATTGTCCTACAAATTGCGCGGTACGTTATCCCGGCCCTACGCTCAGAAGTTGTTAAAACCTCGAGACCATTTTTCTCATTTTTCTCATATTTCAAATATTACATAATAGGTTAGTGTGTTCTCTGCCCAAAGGAAACAATTTCCTACAAAAAAACAGGTATGTATCACTAGTCCGAAAAGAATTGTAATTTTTCCGTAAAAATTAGTCTATGTCCGTCTTCAGAGTCCCAGCTATCTCTGTACCAAAATTCATCAATCGCCATTTAGGCGTAAAGACGTAACAAACAAGAATACACTGAAAAGCAAAAAGGCAAGTTTCAATAAATCGGAAGTGCTATAATCTATAATAATCAAATCATCATCATCATCATCATCTTCCTGCCCTTGTCCTGTTTTTTTTTAATCTATAATAATCAAATATTTTTATTATTATAGATTAAAAAAAAACATTAATAATTTAAATTATGATTCTCCAATATTGTGGATATTTTTACTAATAAATTTAATATTATATTTTTTAGGTTTATTTTGTGGTACCTGCTGCAAAGTAAGTAACACACAGTGTTCAACAATTAAGATAATTTATTTTAAATAATAACATCATAATTTGTAACAATTTCTAATTAACATGATCGTAAAGCTACTTCTAAAACACTCGACCGTAAAGTGCGTGCGCACTGCAGCTCACAAACGTTGTAAACTAAATTAGTTAACACTTGCTTAAAATATTTCCATTTATAGTGAAATTCGGTTTGCGGCAGAATGTACAAGTACTAAAAACTGTAAAGCATCCGCGCCTTTGTAGGGTTACATGGTGGGTTTATTTGATATAAATCGTAGAATTCATTTGTAGTAGCGTCGGCTAACCTTCCAAAACATGTATAAACGCTCAGAATTGCTATAGAAACTGCATCTTATACTACTTGCTTTGTGTTTTACATTAGTTTAAAATTGCGATATCTATTTCGTTAGCTATAAAATATATTTTCTGCGATAGTGTCTCGTATATATTATACCCATATAATTTCCGCTTATCCGTCACACATTTACACCTAAACAATTATAATAGCACCTTTGGCAATAATAATTACAATAGTATGGAAACTTTAGTTCACAAATGATTTACTAGGACAACCTTAGGCTAGTACATAATGTACATTTTTTTTTCTACGGAAAATTTCATTTTTGTTAGAACTTTTTTTACAAAATTACTTTGGAAATCTTAAAATTTATAGAATGCTACTGGTTCAGCAGTGAACTAAAGTTTCCATTTGTCTGTGAATATAAAAAGATTTTGAGGCATTACGCTATATTTTTACATATAAACAATATTTAAACTGTGTGTGCAAGCATTGATGTAGGTACTGATATACTAAGGTCTACAACTGTACCTGTGAATTTACTAAATAATCCTATACTATTCTGTATATGGAAAATGATTCGTCCAAAAATAAATAATTTATCTACGGATTAAAAATAAAACATAAAAAAATAATTGAATAATAACAAAAATAAAATCTTGAAACATAATTTTAGCATAACTATTTGTTTCTATTCCCACAAACAAGCAAACATTTATTATTCTGACTTGTAATGCCAGCCACACACGATCCAGTTTACCGTCAAGTTTGCAGCTGACCTACGTCATGCATGCTGATGCATGCATTATATTAAAAATTGTTTGGGCCCACTTGAAATACAAATCAATAAATGCATTTTTCATCACTCATACTCTGAAAGTAGGTCTGAACTTGCCTGAGGAGCGGGCTGAAAAGTATCACACTTTTCATCCCTAGGGAGTTTTACTTTCAACTAACAGCTGACAAATTATTAAAAAAAAAAACTACGTCTATCTTCTTGTATTCGTAATGAAAAGCACAATGCTTACCTCGGGGTTAAAGTTACTTATTTAGTCCCTCGAAATAGCGACCTCGCTCCGCTCGGCCGCCAACTCCTTCTCAGGACGAAATAAGTAACTTTCACCCCTAGTGTAACAATGTACTATTAATGTTCAACGAATTTCTTCTTAGTGGTTCAAAGTTAAGCTGGTCTTTGTACATGCTGTCCTATTGTTTTTATGAGTTTGCACAAAAAATAGTTAAATCATTATTCTATTAATTGTTTGATATGATTTGTATGTTTAACGTTAAATACATTTAATGATTTGGAGTGCATGTGAACCTTAGTCATTATATGTTTTGTTCCTTCAAAAAAATCCAATAACCAAACTATACACATTTGTATACATATATAAAGCTTGGAAATCAGCATCACACATCTGACCCAAAAAAATTATTGCTGAAAAAAAATATTACTATATAAACAATTGTACATTTGCTAACGTGACAATTTGCTAACATTTCAAGGCTAAGGTGACATTTATTTTTGCATAATAAGTAATTATACTACTTGGTTCAATAATATTGTTCTAGTTATGAGGTAACAAGGTTGCTAGCTATTTTCTAGCACCACGACCTTACCGATAGTAGACTTACATAAGATATTCAGGAACTAAAACGTAGGCAGAATTTAAGAGAGAAAGAAACTAAGTACTTTATCAACAGTCGCGACTGACGAAAATCTGTAGCACTGGTCAGTCAGCCCTGATTCTATCATTCCCTGATAAATTTTCTTTCTTAGCACTTCTTCAGTAACCTACCAGCCAGCTTACGAGTTACATTAAGCTCACCATGAAGAGTTGTTTTATTTGTCGTTCGTCACAAGTAACAAGAAAACTGCCTAATTTACAGATAGACTCTATGTACCGAACATTTTGGTGATGCTGCTCTCTTTGTCAAGAAAGAGATACAAAACGTCTTTAGTCTCACCCTGGCTGCACTCCTTATGGAACTAAAACGATTTCCCGCCAATAGCCAGCATGATGTTTTCAAACGCTATCCAGTTGATGAGCGCCCAGGGACCTAGTCGCATCCATAGAGGTAGGAAACCTTTGTACATTGATAATATGCCTTCGTTCTTCACCGACTGCTGCAGACAATCGATCATGCCTTTGTATGACAAGCCCCTGGAATTTGAGAAAATAAATATTAATGAGTTGTCAGCAAACCATAGGGGCCCAGCAGGGTCGAAGCTTACTGGGTCCAAGGATTCGTTTCTGAACGCAAGGTCCGGCCTCGCTACGAAAGGCAACGAAGGAACAGGAGTGGGTTTTTAGTCAGTAAAAGTCTGACACAATCGGCTTCGTCCAAGAGTGAGGGATGTCATTGGGTGATTCTCCCACCTAAAAGAAAAAAAGTATGGAATGTTAAGGTTATTTGAGTAAGAAGTAATATGGCTACTGCGATGCCTGTGGCGGGTTCAATTCCTGCATGGAAGAAATATTTTTAGGTATGGCCAGTTTGCCGTACAGATAATGTTTCGAGTCTGATTCGAGTATCTTGTGTAGGTATGCGAGTATTCGAAAACTATACACTCGAAGTTTTGGACGACTACGTTTACCTGGAACAGACAGTCCAGTTGGGTAGGTCTAACTTCGAGAAAAAGGTCAATCGTCGAATCCGACTCGGCTGGGCAGCGTTCGGGAAGCTGCGCGGTAACTTCTCGTCCAACATACCACAGTGTCTCAAGACGAAAGTCTTTGACTAGTGTGTGTGTGATGATGTATGACTCCGAAACGTGGTCGCTTACAATGGGCCTCACCAGAAGGCTTAAAGTCACCCAAGAGTCAGGAATGAGGATATCCGCAGAGGAACCAAGGTTACCGACATAGCACGAAGAATCGCCAAACTTAAGTGGCAATGGGTAGGGCACATATACCTCGTCTACAAGAGGTGGGAGGGGGGCATAATACGCTACGTAAGCCCAGTGCGCTTACGTAGTGTATTATGCATTCGATCATGTCTTCAAAATTTGGTTTTAGGGACATGCCGGATTCCTCACGACCTGCAACATATGAGTCGCGACCATTACTAGTTTACCACTAATAGGCCACCACTGCTCCCATCAAATGACTAAACCAATCATTACTTTTTATTACAACCAATAAATGCATTTTTACACCACCTGCTCGAAAATTGAAACTATAGAATCTTGGAGTAGTGAATTTTGTTTGTTTAATGAACTTGTAAATATAATACTTATACATATATCTCTAATATATGATTTGATCGACCAAATTATCTTTTTATTATCTCACAGATGGCGTAAAAAGTAGACTATGCAACACGGGGATAAAGCTGTCTTTGTCTTGGGCGGCTTGAATTCCTCACTTCACTCAGGTTTTTTATTAACTCCCGAACCCGACCATTGCGAGGGAGTTAATTATATTCATCCCTCACTTGCGTTCGGGATTAAAATCAACAACCTTCGTTTCGTTCGGAATTCAACATGCCGCCCGCTACTTAAAGACAATGGAGATGGATGGATGGCAATGGATGGATGGAGGTCAATGGAGTTTCTTTCCGGTTCTTCTCCATAGGAAACGACCAATTTGGAGCCCATGTAGTTCAAGTGCCCATGTAGGCCTATGTGAAATAAAATATTTTGAATTTGACTTTGACTGCTTTATCCCCTAGTCACATAAACTACTATTATTTGAGACCCACGTGGGTCTAATAAACAGACAACTCTTAATTGAGTTATTATGAGCACTTGAGATGTTAAGTAATTTAGTGGTCAGCAGTGGCTAGGTGCGTATTACATAACACAATACGTAGGTATATCTATGTAAGCCATCAGTGATGTTGGTGTCTAATAAGATTCTGAAAAAGAGCTGTTTACATTTTTACAGATATTGAAGGTTAACCGATTTCCATAAAAGAAAGAGGTTAGGATCCATTTATGGAATTCTAATTCTAATCTACTTATTTGTTTACTTTACTTTAAGTACCTAAATTTATATAACTAATCGACGGATCCCAAGAAGAAGAAGGATCCCAAGAACAAAATCGTATATAAAAATGATCGATTTATGGTATGAGATTTTGAAGTGTTCGATTATTTGTTTTAACCCTTCAGATACCGTCAATTAGAGACACAATAGTAAGACAATAGATGCGCGGCCACCGGTGGTCGCTTGGGGATTCATGAATTAATAAATAAAATTATATAGATTAAGGGGAAAATAGATTAGTGAGGGTGGCAACATTAAGCACGCCCCCAGCAACGCGGCAAGTAAACGTGCGCGCAGTTTAAAATCCTTTACTTTATTACATTCGTTCAAAAATAGAATAATCTAACTCCATTCATTGCTTATTTATATCGGTGCGTTCGCGCGCCGATCTTTGAATCGGAAACCATCGAAGCGTGCAAGCGTCCTGCGACTCACGCGAGGCGACTTTGACCTCGTTTCTGCGACCTCGACCGCGTACCTACCTACGCTCGTAACGAACCTAATCACATGCTATAAATAGCTAGCCAAAACAACAATTTGGAATTTCAGGACATAACAACAAACTGATACGGCTAATAAACAGTAAGGTTTGTACCTAATGTCAGCTGCTTTGATGCTATCCGTGCGACTGTGATTTCAACACTGAATGATCCTATTTGGTAGGATTGCGTAACAGAGCAACAGAGCAGTCGCTGGTTTTCTATCCTAAAATAATGTACGTACCTACTAACCTGTACTGTTATATGGAACAAATAGTTCCATAAAAAGGTTTAAAATTCTTTACAACTTTTTGAATAGGTATCCAAATCTCTTCTAAGATTTATATTTATTCAATCCTACGTTTGCTTGACGACAATATCATAATTATATCAGTCAGTCGCCCACAGTTAGCTCTATGTAAGTATCACCATACCTAATAAATGTTTTTGACATAAAAACAAAACACGCTTCTGCTTTTTTTGTTGACAACCCAAGCGCAAATAACTATACAAAAAATATAATTTATGCATAATCACTGTAAAACATGACTGCAGTTGGAGTTAATAAATTGATTTAAAATATAACATAGTTATATTTAGTTAGTATTTATGTAGGTTCCTGGTTAATAGGAATAAATAATGACGTGCCTTAGTAATATTAATAGTGAGCTAACATTAAATGACAATGAAAATGACTAACGCACAACACGTGGAATTTAGACTCTTTGTAATTTAGGTCAATATAAAACAGAATAAATACACAAAATGGACTTTGCACTGTTGCAAATGATTGTAATAATACGCTAATGTGAGTCAGACACTCAAATCTATAATAAAACGTGTAACTTAAAACTTAGTAGATACCGGTACCTATAAAATGAAACAATTTATTTGCTGTGAATGTAGGTACAAAAATATGGTGTTAAGTAGTAGAAGGATCCAATACATCCTACCGTGAGGCATGAAAATTAAAAGTATTATTTAAAATACGATTCCATTAATTAAATAGTGAACCAGGATCGTTAACCCTGTAGGTTATGAAATATTGATTACATTTTACGTGGCCCTCCGCTCTCCCCTTGTTTTGGCGAGGCACCCGGGCGCACAGCCAGACTGTGAGTGACGGTCCCTCTAAATTGATTTTAATGAAGCCTAACGATTGTCTAGCCGGTCACTGACTAATTGTCTATGGATACACAAAGTTTTTTATAGACACATGTCGTTTGTGTATGATTGTATTTATTGAAAAACTAGCGACCTGCCCCGGCTTCGCTCGGGTAACAGTATTTCTCCACTATTTAATGGATGTTATTATACATATAAACCTGCCTCTTAATCGCATCAAAATCCGTTGCGTAGTTTTAAAGATTTAAGCGTGCATAGGGATATAGGGACAGAAAAAGCGACTTTGTTTTATACTATGTAGTGATAGTATAGATGTTGAGTTTTGAATTAATTTGAATTAAAATTATTTTGGCTTTTAACTCAATTCATTATGCATAATTTTATTTAAATGGCACGGATGGCGCAGTGGTTGAGCAATTGGCTGCTGCGCTGCGTGTCACTGGTTCGATTCCTGCACGTGAACAAATATTAGTATGGCTCTCAGATAGGTTTTCTGGGTCTGGGAGTCTAGTATAAGTGAATTTACATGTTAAGATAACCCACGATACAAGAGTTATTCCTAATGTGGAGTAATTTTTATTTAGAATATCAACTTCATAAAAACAATACCTTCAAATTCCTTATTTTTACAGGAAAAGTTGGACAAACATTTTTGTAAGCAAAAGTTTTTTTATAACTTTTGAATTTTTCCTTTTACTTGAGAAACAATCCGATTTTTTTGTAATCGTACTGGGAAGCCTCTAGAATGCATTGTGATATTGTTAAAACAATACTATTAATGCTTAATCCTCTTATCTACAAGCTTATTATTTTATACAGTTTCGCAGCTAGATTTTTCCTCATAACTCTTTAAGAAAAAACAGTATTTACGAAAAGTTTTTTATCGTACCCGAAGGGTATTTGACGGAAACATATTAGCCTGTCTATTAGCAGCCTGTATCTCATGAAGTGTAGTGTAAGTAGATGCATTTTTTTTAGATGGGACGTCATGCAATGACTTTTCCCTCTCTAGGGCAGAGCAGGAGGGTGTGTCAGACTCTTATTGACCAAAACCCACTCTTAAGTTCATTCTTTGCCTTGCATTACAAGTTACTTTACCTAGTTGACTTTTTTCACAATGTATTTCAGTGCAATAAAAATAGAATGAAAATACAATGGTACGGAACTTGTCGTGTGCGAATGTCGCGCATATTTCTTACCGTCCATCAGGTCCCACAGGTTGGTTCATCAGCCTAGTCTTCAGCACATCGGCGGGAGTGCCGAGCACGGCAGCTACAAAGCCCGCCGCGAACGCCGCTGCTGCGTGGACTAGCCAGGTGTCAGCCATGCCAAACTCCCGCATTAGGAACCGTTTGCTGTAGTCGTAGGTTGCTAGATCTCCTAAGTTGACTAGAGCTGCGCGCTGCACGTTGGGCAGGGCACCTGGAAATAAGATTGTAGGTATATTTATAATTATAAACATAATTTATTCTACACCTCATAATGTAGGTAGACAGGATAAACATTTGCAAAAACTTTTGATCTCACAACTTTTTATGGTAAAAGAACTGAGTTGCGTGCCTTGGTTTTTCTACAAGTTATGTTTTTGATGGCATAATATTCATCATCATCATATCAGCCGATAGACGTCCACTGTTGGACATAGGGCTCCCCCAAGTGTCGCCTTCGCCATAATGAACGATCTTGCGCATCCCGCTTCCATTGGATTCCCGCAACCTTCACCAGGTCATCGGTCATTAATTACACATATCTAATGATAAAAATACATACCTATACAATATCAATTAGCATTTATTTTACGACTTTATGCTTCCATAAGTCGGAGCCCCGAAAATCAATCATTGATAAGGATGGGCGGTAGCTACATCTCTCCCTAGCCCCTTCTATCTCCGTTGAAGTTATTTTATGACCCATTAGGTACTAAACTAGTGATCGGATAAAATTTTACGGTACGTCACAATTCCTTTTTCTAAACAAGTCGATGGCTCTAGGTATTTTAGCCATCGACATTTGTTTTAGTTTGTTATTAAATCCCTTGCCTGTGTTAGTATTCGGCCACGGCAATGGCGTCCACTGATGCTGTCATTATATCCTTACATGAACGGGAACAGGGCAGGGCCTGCATAACCAGTAAAAGTCCGATATTCTGGCTCCACCTAGAGTGGGACCATACATACTCGTACTAACTGACCCGACGAACTTCGTACTGTCTAACAGTCAAGATGTAATATTAGGTAACACTTTTTGAACACTTTCTTTTTATATATCTTTCGATATAGTCAACCAATTGCACACAATTTTAATGTATAAAATTTATCTACATAGATTTCGTAAATTTTATGTGATGCGCCAAAACTTCTATAGATTTATTATACTTAAGTTTCAGTCCAAATACAATTTAATAATAATATTCCGATTCGTAATATCTAATTAAATATGAGGGTTTGGGTATGAAGGCTACACAAATCTATTTGTTCGTCGGGCAAAGTTCCAATCTCGGATTATGACTACAGATTTTGTAACAAGAACTTATTGTTACAAAATCAATACATTGGTACTAAAAACAGAATGTCTTACGGACATTCTGTAAGTAATTTAAAAGCTGCTGTATGGTACAGACTGTATAAGAAATATTCATACATATAATTAGCTTCTGGCAGGCAGTGTCTTCATCCGCGGGAAAACCAAAAATTATATAATAACAAAGGTTAGTAGGTATTTCCAGAATGAAAAGTATCCTTCAAAATTCAATCTCTCTATAGAATACCATCCATCAAAATTGGTTCTTCGGTTTAGGCATGAAAACGTAAGAAAAGAAACAGACAGAATTACTTTAGCATCACACTAATATTAAAAGGCTTCCGACAGATACAAAAACCGAGTTTTTGTGTATCTGTCGGAGGATTTAGATAATGAAATTAAGCACACCGGTAGATCATCCTGAAATAGCACATAGGGTACTTTTTATTACTCCCGGGGAATATGTTTTTTTAGGATAATGTTCTACTTTCATGCTGGCAACAGTTAGTCTATGGAAGAAATAACTCTGTATATCAAGACATGACTTTCTTATAAGAATCTACTCAGCCTTTGAATTATTTTGATAGATATACAGAACAAGTAACTGCGATAATGCACACGCGTATACTGCTTAATTATATAGCTTATACACTGCGATAAAAAATTAAGTCACAATCATAACTCAAGCATTTTACTTAAACGCACGTACGTACTGGACACTGCTAACAGCAGTACAATTCTTGATTATTTTAGTACAAAAGTAACCTTTTTTAAAGGCAGCAGAAACCGATACTACTTTCAGGATTTGCGTTTATTTTGTTACATGTCGTATATATAGGTATTTCAAACGTTAAGATTGGAACTACCGTTATTCAAGTGCCTTACCCTGCCCTAAATAATAGATAGAGCATACCTTAGTCACTATCAAACGTAACAGATTATGACAGCCACGGTAGTCCTCTAGCATGCCGTATGATAGTCGATACAACTAAAACTGCCACGTATAAACTACCATAAATTTGGTTATTGTAATAACATAGTACCTATTACGTGATAAGTATTATCTATCATAAACAAACGCGTGTAAAAGTCCTATAAATAAGGATTACCGGTGACTCATCGTCAATTGTAAATAATGACTTGTAAAATACATTGTGAGTTTGTAAGTTGATTGTTGTTTTTTACTAGCTGTCCTACGTGGTTTCACCCGCGTCTTTGGTTACTACTCTACTCCTTTTAACCGTAGCGTGATGTTATACAGGGTGATTTGTAAAACACTGGCAAGCTTTCGGGGCAATGTTACTAACGTCATAAACAACGAGTTTTGTTCGGACTTTTTAAATTTTTACTTTTTTTAAATCTGATATAAACTAGTACCTACTTAATTACCTACCTAAATTGAAGTTGAAGAAGTGCTTTGAGAACCCGAAAAACAAAACCATTTACAAGATAGGTACTGATGTACTTTGTACTTACCTAATTAGTTTGCGGTATTGTGTAAGTTTGTAAATTCAGACAATTATGACTACGTTTTAGTTGAGATACGGAAAAGCGAACTTTTACTTATGATAATGTACAGTTGACTGGCTACCTATTATGTAGGCCCTAAAGAAATTATCATCATCATCTTTCTGATCTTGTCTTATATTACTTAGGGTCGATGTAACACGTTTTTCCTTTCTTTCTGGGGTCTTGAGAAAAGGGAAGCCGCTATACACCCGGGCTATACATAGCTCCGTCTTTTTAGTAGTTCAGTTTAGGTAGACAAATGGACCGCGTTAAGATCTCGTGGTAGGGCCGTCCTGTCAGTTGTCTCCCTTTTCTTTTAATATCATTCCACACATTTATCCTATTTTGTTAATTTGTTCACAGCTACATGAAATGAATACTACGTAGAATATTAAAAGTGTTCTTACCTCTCCAGAATCCTCTAAGACCGCTTTCCGCAAACAGCATTTTGTAACAGGCTCTGCAGTTGGAGAACCTGGGTGGCTTGCCCTGCAGGACCCTGCGACCTTCCGCCTGCATCTGCACCTTCACCAGGTCGGCCGGAGACGAGATCAGCTGCGCCAGGGAACCTGCCGCTAACCCACCTGCCGAACTTCGTAAGAATTATGTTACGTTGTTGCTAAGTCTGTTCAAAATAGTGGTGGGATAGTTTTAGCAACTTAGTATAATTAGGTGTAAAATTATGAACAGTATAATTGCAATAATTTAAACCTAATAATGAAAGAAAAAAAAAAGAAATCAAGATTAAAATTCTTCGTATCAAAACATCCTCATCGCAAAATGACCTATTAGCGAAATGTTTTATTAGCAAATGGCCTTTGAGCAAAACGCATTATTAACAAATAGTCCTAAGAGCAAAACATCCTCTAAGTAAAATACCCTAAGAGTAAAAGGACCTTTTTTGAAGAACGTTAACATATTATCATTTTGTCTAGCTAGCCTTTATAAAAAATACGAGTATATTGGGTTCCATTTCCAGTAAATCCTGATGCTGTTGTATACTAGTATTTCATATGTCCCACCTGCCATTTAGCGTTCACAAACCAGTTAAGTACTGGCTATACCCCTCTTGACAAGATTAGTTTTTCAAAGTCGGAAAAGAAAATATACCAGTTTAACTAGATAGAACAGTCAACAAAGGAGAGAAGTAAAGAAAAGTTTCATAAAAACTGATGGATGTTCCATCCATTGAGGAGTACTTTATTTTTTTTTTGGTGAAATCAGAAAAAAGCTGCAAAGCTGTTTAATCAATGAAATTTACAGCTTTCACCGTCTGATAGCATAGGTAGAAACAAACCTGGAAGTAACAGATCTTGTTCGATCTGATCGAACAGAAGCCATCGCAGTACCGACACAGGTGGTCTGAAAAGTTTCCGACCTAACAAAGATACAAAAAAAATATTCTTATTTCTTTCTTCTTCAATTTATTTTTCTTTTTTTTTTACATAGTCTCCTTGTAACTCTACATACTTCTCCCAAGGATGCCCCAATCTCTCTAACCCGTTCAAATAGTAGTTGACGTTTTTTTTTCTGTAAAAACGAATGATTCACGAAGTTTACTTCCGCATTTCGAAAATATCTATCGTCCGAGCGAAATTATTAGATGAGGGAACAAACAGAAGTTGCTTGGGGCTAGATCTGGTGAGTAAGGGGGATGATCAAACAGTTCAATCCGTAATTAGTACATTTTCGCCGTGGCAGCCGCTGAGATGTGAGAGAGTATATTGTCTTGCTGAAGAAGGACTTTCTTTTTGAGTCGTTAGTGAGTCGATGTGAGATGCAGATCTCACATCGACTCACTTAAATTACTAACAAATAAGAACTACGAGTCCAAAATGGTTGAAACTTTGGTGACTAACAATAAAAAAATGCACAACTATAGTCACGTCACTAGGCTTTTATTGACGAGTACTGTTATCTTCACGTTGAGGTCGAAAACTTTTCAGGTCATGTCAGTTAAGACAGCTAGCATTACAAACCCTATTCAGAAAATCCGCATAAAGAAAAGCGTGCGTCTAAAGATATGTACTACCAAGTACTTGAAAACAACTAAAATGTGTCTTCTGTAATTTGAAAGTCAAGTTTCACCCATTTATTTCGAGTAAACGGTCTAGATACACAAAATAAGTTTCAGGTAAGTATCTCATTTTCATAGCTTTAACTTTGAAACGTATAATTTTCAAAGTGATGGGTACTTTTTTCGACAAATTGTTCGAAGAACTTATTTGTCCATAAACTACAACTGAAAAGTAGGGAATAGTTTATTAACCCGATTTAAGTAAATTTCTTAAGTAATTTTTTGGGCGCGATGTTGAGATTTTCTAATAAAAAGCCATTTTGTGCAGAGGGTGATTAGGTAGGAAATATTTTCCTGCCATCTTTTGTTTTAATAATCATTCTTTTATATCACTGTAACTAACACACTTATAAGCTACCTATTTGTAATAAACAAAATATAGGTAACTGTTGTCTAAAATAAATTAATTCTAATTAAATTGAAAAGAGCTATTACTTGAAAAAAGAAACTGCTTTGGCCCCTGCGTACCGGGGTGAGAGGTCAAAATCGTTTTAAGTTGGTTTCAGAATATTATTTGAAGGAAAAAATCAAATCACCAATTTTCTTACAAAATTGAAAACGTTAACCCAATAATAACACTGGCAGTATCGCTTTAAAGCAGTCGCAAACTTAGGTATAGAAATAGCGCGGCTGTGTATTGAGAGATTGCCAAGCTCCAGAGCACCGCAATCTGTCTCACTCAAGGGATCCTACAAATTCATTAGACCAAGTGCTCTCGAGAAAAGTATAAATAATAGGTACTCTCATCTTTATACTGAGTGAAATTTCTGAGAAAAGAAAAACAAAAAAAAAACTACATTTATTGCACGTTCAATAACCTCAAGAGATTTGTCGCAAAGTGAGATCCTTCATCATTTTATCAGCCCCAACAATTGAAGTATTCTGTACACTCCATCGTATCATACTATGACCGTGCTAGGAACGTATCAAGCACGGCCGAAACACGACACGGTCTACTGTGCCTACTTGAACGTTGAATGCTATTGATAGTGTTGATACTATCAATAGCATATCATACCAATGCATAACGGTATTAGTGATTGCAGCATCCATGTAAATGTAAAGTAAATAATTATTTATTAATACTTAAAACAATCAAAACAAAAATTAAGATTCACGAAGTTGCTTAAGTATATCTATATCTACTTCTCAACTCCAAATACTAGATAAGACCTGTAATCTGATAACATACTGACAATGGACGTTCTCAGTTATCCAATAACCTTATAGAGAGGGTATAGTATTAGCTATCCACTACTGCACCCCTTTATGTCCGCAAAAGGTCGTATTGCAAAGCCACGGACGGCAACGCTAATGAAAGCGGATCGGCTTAGTCGAACGTAATACGGCGAGGACCAAGACTTTCCAATGAATATTTTATCACTTGAATAAGAGGATTAGATAAGTTCTTCAGTTTATTCTAGTATCTATTAGGCTTTCATATGAAGTATGGTACGGAAATTGTGCCAATTTAAAGCTAGAACCACGCTGCGCACATGTGTGGTACTCGCGTCGGTCTCTATTCATTTTATACTAGCTTTTGCCCGCGGCTTCACCCGCGTATATAATCCCAGGATAAAAAGTATCCTATGTGTTATTCTGGGCTATGGTCTACTCGTGTACCAAGTTTCATCGAGATCCGTTCAGTAGTTTTTGCGTGAAAGAGTAACAAACATCCATACATCCATCCATACATACAAACTTTCGCATTTATAATATTAGTAGGATGGAAACTAGACTTGTAGAGCTGCACTTGATCCACGCTACGCAATGCCATGCGACGTCATTCTACGTACAAATCAGGCGAGTTACACGTGTGAGTCGGTCTAATGTAGTTTTAGCTTTAGTCGTACCTATATCATTACTCACCTACAACCATTTTAAAATACATCAAAGAAAAACTACAGGCGATAAACTCTGGCTGCCATAAATGGGCCTTTACTCATCGGAATAAAGGCCTATTTTTACCCCACTACGGCAAAGCCAAAGGAGGGTTTTGCAGGTTAGTGTCAGATTCTATGTTCATTAAAATGTGATTTGTAACCGTAATTTTGTTTCTTTTTAATGATATAATATAATGCTTGACTGCAATTCCACCTGATGGTAAGCAGTGATGCGATCGGTAATTTTATAATAAAAAAAACTCTCGATAGTGAGAGGGTTGGCCCCTTTGGGTGCGAGGCCGTGGGCGAGAAGCCACTTCGCCCACGCCTAGTTACCTAATTTTCCCACATTATAAAAAAAACCACTCAGCTATAAAAACTGGCCAAGTGCGAGTTGGACTCGCGCACGAACGGTTCCGTAACGTCCTTAGAAAAACTCGGCAAAAAAAATCTCGTTTGTTGTATGGGACCCCTTAAATATTTATTTTATTTTGTTTTTAGTATTTGTTGTTATAGCGTAGCGGCAACAGAAATACATCATTTGTGAAAATTTCAACTGTCCAGCTATCGCGGTTCTTGAGATACAGCCTGGTGACAGACAGACAGCGAAGTCTTAGTAATAGAGTCCCGTTTTTACCCTATGGGTACGGAACCCTAAAAAGAATTAATAAACCAATCCCCTCACCTACGGACGTCACCCCAAACGAAACCTTCCCCTTGTCATCCTTGAAGTAGTTGCGGAACTGCTCGTAGAAGATTAGCCGGCACCCGGAGTAGACGGTATGGCGCTGCAACATCGGCATCAGACCCGCCCAGAGTTTGGTCACGCCTTCCTGCTTCGCTATGCCTATTGTTGTCTTTATCATGCCGTGGTTTTCCAGCTGTTAAGGAATAGAAATTAGGTTAAAAAGGAAGTGATTTCAGCATTTCTCTCTTTTGTTAGGGATTTCACTTCATTGATATTTCACTTCGACTGGTTTTTGCGCTGCATGTCACAGGTTTATATCCTACACAGAATAAATATTTGTATGGGCCACAACTATCTGTAGAAATGTTTAATAATTACTAGAGTTCTAATAACTATTGTTCGGGCGAAAATTATAGTATTAATATTTCCCAGATATTAGTGTAGGTATCTACTTCTCATAAGGGTCTATCCATAAATTACGTACACATTACGGAGGGAGGCGAGGTAGTCAAGCTATTACGTGTTAAAAGGTCAGTCGTGCGAGCGAGAAAAAGGAATGGAGCTATACATCCCATATAGATCTATCCCTTTAACAGTTCAGTTTAGGTCGTAAAATGGATCACGTTAAGAGCCTGTGGTAGGCCCTCTGATGTCACACTTCAAAATCAAATGCATTTATTTCAAATAGGCCATTTGCAGGCACTTTTGAATAGTCAAGTCCAAGAAAAGTGAAGCTAAATTGCACGTTCTAAAGCGTAGATCTCTATGAAGATGAACGTGCAAAAAACTCCATGGACACTGTTTTCTATAATAACTTCAAGTAAAATGTCAACTGTTTAACGTTGTAAAAACATATTTACAACTCTATAACGTAATCATAAGGTTTAAATAGTTTTGTGGACGAGTTCAAAAACTAAATTCGGAACTACTGTTTTAATTTAATCATTTGTTATCACTAGGGAAGTCTCGCAATTGTGACCAGTTGTGGGCAAGGACGAGGTTCAATAAATCATGAAATTATGTGACGTAGTTTATAGATGGACCCTTGTGTAGCTACTTACATGGTAACATAACCCGACCGACCTATCTCTCTTTCGCAGCGAAACTAAGGAGTTGGGTTTCAAGATACTATTACGGTTTAATAAGAATCTTATATCCCGGTATCCGTTACTTAGTTTCGACCAGTTTTGTTGCCAAGAGCTACGTCATCCCTTTCATCAAGCTTTTATAGGAATATTGCCTTTAAGTAGGACGCCTTAAGACAGTGTAACGTTAAATGGGTATCAATTACTAAGAATGAGGACAGTTCGTCATAACCTCTATTAGGAAACAGGCGGCAAAAAAATAAAAATAAGTGCATTGTATCTTCTTTATATATCTAAGTAGTATATTGCTGTGTGCGTTTTTTGACCGACTGTTCGTCAATAAGTACTAAAAAACGTCAACCATCGCATTAGACGGTAGGTGTTTCGCCAATCAAAGCTTTGACTGTGGCAAAACTGACAGAAAAACCTGCCGTGTAATGTTCGCTTTAAACTAATGTATTCATTCACATTATGAGGGTGGGCCATCTACGACTAGATAATTAGGTAATACGAAGCTGAACTATTCCAAATTCGAATGTTTTTAAAAGCTGGTGAAACAGAGTACTGGCCGGTCGGTACTAATCTAATAAGTATGGACTTTCTCACGCCATGCTCGTCGGTTTACTGCTTAACTGTCCCCGCACACGGGCCTCAGAATAACGCTGCCACAAAAAAGCTAGAAAACGCCGCAAAAAACCGCTGAAGCGCGCAACAGTTTGTCGTGTTTTTGTGTGACACCGCCGCACACGAGCCAAAAAAAAGGCCAAAAAATGTAACTTAATTTTTTGGCCTTTTTTTGTGGCTCCTGTAAATAACGCTGCTTCAAGCTTGAAGCAGCTTTTTTTGAAGCCCATTTGCGGGGACAGTAATCCACTTCAGTACTGGTTTATGACGTCATTGTATTATATGACAGGCTTCGGACTTAAGTTCATTAGCAAAGTGCTTCATTTTATGGCCGATTAAACCGTATTTCTTTCCTGTTCGCTTAATTAAAAAGAATCGGTTGTCTGTTATTAGTTTTACAGAATGTTTTAGTCATCATTAGTAATTAATAAATTAAAGTAACGTAGGTTTCTAGTTAACCTATTTAAATACACACTGTGTCTACATCTCTAACTTAGCTCTCCTTTCGCAGGTCTGTTGGAAGAAATGTAGTTTAAGTACGCAGAACTATGTGCCCTTCTCTCTGTATTCGTTCTTTTATTTTATAATTGTTTGGGTGTACATACATAAACAAAGCAGCTTAGTTACCATGTAACACCCGTGACTTCTTACTAACCTTTATTAAATAACTACGCGGGAATAAGTAAAAAATTTTAGCTGCTGTGCAGAAGTCCCAGAACTACTACTACCAAATATTAAAGCACTAAACTTCCCCGCACACGGGCCTCAAAAAAACGCCGCTTCAAGCTTCTTTTTGAGGCGGCCTTTATTTGTGGCTCATGTGCGGGTACAGTAAGTCACGCGAGACCCCAGGGAATCTTGCAACAATAGAAATAATTGTGTTTTATTAGTCAACGCCAAGAAGATTACCTTGTATCCATGTTTAGCGGCTGCAACTTCCGACTGTATTTGAAGCCTTGTTTTTGTCAAGTCGAACGGGTAGGTTGCTGCAACAAAAATTACAATTAATATTTAGTTACAATTTAGAAGGTAAGACAGGCTGTTTGGAAATATATTCAGAAGAGGAGTATACGCGGTAAGGTACCATAATCACAATTTCAAACCTAAAAAATAATCTGTTTTTTTGTCGAGCAACACTATATGTATAGATATGCCATTTATGAGCTGCGGGGTTTTTTAAAGATTTACCGTGACTAAAGAAACACTGGGTTTTAATCAGTATAAGTCTAATAGTTCCCTACTCAGAGCGGAAGAAATTATCTGATGAGATATCAAATAAAAAGGAGGGGACTATCCGGATTAAAAAAATCTTAGAATGCAGTTTTTGGTTAGTCATTTAGATTACAAAGTTCTTGAACACTTAGCTGCGGTAGCTAGCCGCACTAAACTATAATCCTTTTTAAATATTTTTATTATAAAGAGACATTTAGCTTAGTGCCTTTTTTGTTATCAGATCAGGAAGCTTTCTAAAGGCGCTTGGATTTTTGGAGAAAGGACCTGAGTGTTAAATTTGAACCTCACCAAAACCACCTCGGAATAAAGCGGATGGCGTACTGTGACCTCTTAAACCACATCGGAACCCTCTCGATACAATACTTGTTAGGGCACTTCCCCGGGGAGACTCTAAAGGGGTCTCCCCTTATGGTTTAGTAGTATAGCTAGATTTTATGTACGACTAGCTGACCCGGCGAACTTCGTACCATCTAATTTAGTCAACCGATTGCGATGAAACCAAGCCTAAGTAGTATATCAAATTACACACAATTTTAATGTACAAAACTTTAGTACAACATTATTTTTAGTTTATGCGAAACCCGAATATATTTTTTCAGAATCAGTAACTGAATGGATCGCAATATGTGTTATATTTTTATTCAAAAATATTTAAACAGTTACAAGTTGGAAACCACCGACACTAAGTACAACATAGGTCACGGCTAGTCATAACGGGCATTAGGAGCCAGCAAATAGCTGGGTGCAAGTGCAAAACAATTCGTCAGTCCCTTGATGTCCCGGTGACTATATATACATAACAAGCTTATAACTACGTGATTTTTCATGATACAGTTATGAAATTTTGTACATAGACTTTTCACGTAAAAATACTAGACACGTGTTTCGAGTTTCGCATATACTAAAACTAGTGTTGTATATTGATTTCGTGCATTTTACGTGACGTGCGCACAACTGAAAGCTTTTACAGTTTTATTATATGTATCTATTACTAAAGTATAAGCTTCGGGAGAGAATTCGCATGTAAAACTAGTCATTAATAGTTGAAGCTGTGTTGCATGTTGACAAATCATCAGATCACTTAGGAAAAGGTGTATTTGCATACTCTAATTTATTTTTAAATAATGCAGAAAATTATATTGCAATATGGACATTCCGATTATACTTTTATTATTATATTGTTGATAGGTTCGCGCTTGACCGCTATCTCTTGTCCAAAATTCCTAATAAGATTGTCTGCGGTACCTACACGTTGCTTGCGGCCGCAATATGTTTGTCATTCGTGTCTGCTAGTCTACGTCTCCCTTGGGTCCAGTTCTATGGCGCAGTCGATTAGAAGGCCCATGTTTAGCTGTAATGGATTATAGTCTGATCCTATTAAATAAATATTTTCCAATTATTGACAAGAGAGGCCGGTGAAGCGGTAGGGCCAGAAGAAATGGCATGACGAGTTCTCCTACGTAAAGGTATAAACAATATTAGCTTTGTTTTAACATTTTCATCATAATCTTTTCAATCTAATACAATAAGGTTTATAAAATATAAAAGCCTTAACACCTGTAAGTAAGTACGAAAATGTACAGTCACGTGCAGATGAGTTGAAGAGGTTTTTCGCATTAATAATATTATCAGCCGAGCATTAGCACCACTTGAAAGTACTTTAAACGATATGAACTCTGCTACTTCACTGTTAATGCTGTTGAGATTCATAAACTATAAGTATCGTCAACATCGAGCATGGTTAAAAAGCTTGTTACTTCATTTAACGCAATTCAACACGATGTTTGACGAAAAGGCAATGCGAAAAAAGAGAGATAACGCCGGAAGACTCTGTTTGTATTCGGTAATTCTGTGTTTTACTCGAATATTTTACAACTTGTTCCAAGAAATTCCTGTTTTTTTAAAACCTTAAAAGTTTTTGAAAAAAAAAAATGTCGTCATTTAGAATCTTGATAAAATTTACAAGGCTTCTGTTGTTATATTTTTTTTTAATTTTTTAAGTAAATTATGAAGTGTCAAAGTTAATGCAAAATAGCAGATTTTTAGAGGTCTTTACTGTATCAGTTTTACACAATTTTTAAAAATTGGTTTCAATAGAAGCCTAGATAATATGCACAAGATACTGAATTTTCAAATCGTGTAAGAGCGGTTGTATGAAAAACAGTAAAAATGTATGTCGTGTTGCATCCCCTTATAATTAGGATTCTATTAGTATGGAATAATAATAATAGTCTAGTTTCCATATAAAATGTATGGAGATGGACGCGCACAAATCGGCGTGTGCGCAGTGTAGTTGTAGCTAATGGTTGTTGCATACGCTACTTTTTGTCCAGGAAAACCCCATTTTCTTTAATAAGCCAAAGATTTTTTTAACACCCTTAGAATATAATAATATTCCACAACTATTACACAACGCACACGTTGCGTTAAGTTAAGCAGACTAAGCAGAGCTTGTACTATGCATACTAGACAATTGAAAAAGTACATAAATATTTCTAAACACATATTATAGATCATATAGACTTCAAACCAGACACAGAACAAGTAATCGTGCTCATCATAAAAACATTTGTTTTGGGTGGGAATCGAAACCACGAACTCCGGTTTAGCACTCAGTGCCACTAACCGCTAGACAAAAGCGAGTAAAGCATACATTTGAATAAAAACATGTCTATCAGTAAAGGATTTACCTCCTTCAGCGGCCCAGGCTGCCAGCACGGCAACGGTGTACCGGACGGCAACAGAGTCGGATAGCGCATGCGCAGGGTGGTCAACGTTACGTAGCACCGGCATGATGGTTGATTGTCTCACCGAGTGTCACCGGCTCTGCCCATAATACCTGCAGGATGTAAAGATATTGTTAGTGTTTAGAATAAATATAGTAAGCGATTCCGGACGTTGTCCTGTCCGAAAGCTGGCTTATTTACAGAGTAAAATGAGATGATGAGATCTTGATTGCAGCGCCACCTATCAGAATTTATTTACAAACCATCTAAGAAACTGCAAATGGTTATTCCGGGTCTGTGAGTCTTGACTTTGAGTAATGTGAGTTTAAATATTTGTGAACGCACCCACAATAAACGAATAACTCCTAATGTGGACTAAAGTACCTGAAGTATTTTTAATTAAAAAATACTTATGTTAATAACACCAAAGTATAATTGATAGTTGAATGAATAAGCGTTAAATATTGCCACATAGGTGTCTGTGGGTAGGGCAAAATAGAAACCAATTAGCCGCCAAAAGTTTAAGAAACTTATTGGAATCCATTAGTAAAGCCATTACGCATATTGCAAATCTCATAAAAGAATCCTGCCTACTTATGTAGTACCTATTTACTTTAACTTAACTAATTTACTATAAGCATATGGGTCGTACCGTCATACCGGTCGTAAAATAATTGGAAAATCTAAAAATGTACTAACAATTACTCTATTCGAAAAATAAGATTAGACATATAAACAAACCTTCTTTACTGTCCGTTTAATCGGTTTCGACTTCTATTGCGTAGACATAAGGATGGCATTAAAAGCAAAAAAGTGGTTACCTACAGTACCAACTGTTTACTGCAGTTGCCATTTGTCATGCCAGTAACATAATAAAAGACAAAATGGGTTGAACGAACAATAAAAATGTTTTATTTAAATAGCTTAGAGATGTGGTTAAGGTTATGGCAGAAAGAAAATGGAAATGGGCGGGTCACATTGCTCGAATGGATAGAGGCAGATGGACGCGGCGACTGCTCGAGTGGAGACCACGTGCCCATAAGAGACCGCCAGGGAAACCACCTAAGAGATGGAAGGACGACATTGTTCGACAAGCTGGACGGGATTGGATGTCGATTGCCCAAGACCGTCAGGAGTGGAGAAGATTGGAAGAGGCCTACGTCCAAAATTGGATATGAAGAGGCTGCTATAGATAGATAGATAAATTTAAATAGCATCATTATAGCATATTCCCATACCTGGGACTCAGGTCTCCTCTCTCTAGGAGAGGGAATGGGCCGAAATCCACCACGCGGGCTCAGTGCGGGGTGGCGAACGTCACATCTCTTCGAATTTTTCGTTCTAGGACATGTCAGTTTCATCACCGGTCGACCGTCTTGTAAGTCGGGGCCGTAACCACTATGCCACCACTACTCATGTTTAAATATCTAATCTTATTTCGAATGGAGTATAGTAGAAAATATTATGTAATATGTTGTGGTGTACCCACACGAAATAATTATTGTTTGTTCTTCGTACGGAAAATATTAAAAAATAATAATCCATTAAGTAAGTTCATTGGACTTTGAAAGGCTGATGCACTTAATAATACCTAACGGCCAGTAAGTCAGCTTTTTATAGAATCCAGGCGATATAGTAAAAAACTGAGGCTCCAGATGCACGCCATATGCTATCTAGCTCCGTATCGAGTGCCTTAAGCATTATAACATGTGAGCATCTGTGGATTGATTAATGACTGTAATAAGTTTCTTAATTTAGGACTTGTATTATTGTTAGAAATTGTGTTTAGTATGCAAATAATCCGACTTTTTTTGTGATACTCGTATCTATCCGTAACGTCTGTCGAAAGTCAATTCAATTCTATATTGTAATATCATATTTGTTTTATACGATCTTAAATATTGTTAAAACATCTTGCATATGGATTCTGTCAAAAACAGCAATTTTATACAGGTAAGTAGGTAAATTATAAATTAATAGAGCAAAGCTAAACTTAGAAAAAAAAAGAATAAATAAATTGGTTGTACATATCAAAATAAATAAAAATCGATAACATAAGCATCACCTAGAGTATCTACTTTTTCTGTTTCCTTCTTCTTTTCTTCTATCATTATGATTTAATTGATATCATCATCACAATGAGGACCTAGGAATAAGGACCTACTACTTTCATTAAGAAAAGTAAAGTTTAAAGTGACCGTCTTCGCTCTATTCATAGTTCTATTAATACCTTGGGAGTACAAAATCGAAGCGTATCGATTTATGAGCAATATTACGGCACAATCGATCATCGCTTCACTCGAAGGCTAAACTAATGGTATGCTTTAATGAGAATGTCAGCGAGTTCAGAATAGCAGCCATTTTTCATACTCTCATGTGGCAATGAACTCATTTTACCCGATAACTTCGTACTTAGTAAAAAAAATGATTGCTTCTTTATAGACTAAAAGATATCTATAGTTAATTTTAGAGAAATTGTGCGAATTTATACCTTGAAGCTTTCTTTCAAATTTAAATTGGTGTTTAGTGTCTCGTCCGGTTTCGCATGTGTGCAAATTACATACACACACACAAACCTTTTTTTGTCTTAATTTAAGGGGACTCGGCCAACATGACGATGTCGCCCCGTAAATCTAATTAAAATATACTAACTCTTATGGCTAGATACATCTTAACTCTCTAAAAACTAAGCTAAGAGGTATGACAGCTGGATCGACAGGGATGAACCAATCCCTTAGCCGGCTCGCTACGTCCTTTTCTCAGATATATTATGTTGAACATACACACAACATTTCATGAGAATCGGTCAAGCCGTTTAGGAGCTGTTTGGCAACAAACTGTGACATGAGAATTTTATATATTAGATACATGTATAATACTATTGTGAAAGAAAATGCTCTTTAAGTTTCCTCTTGAAGGACTCCAGAGAAGGGCTGTCACGTAAGGAGTGCGGAAGAGTGATTGATGTGGGAAATCATCAAATAATTTCTACTTCTCTGGGTGGAGCGGGAGGAAGTGTCAGACTTTTACTGACTAAAACTCAGCCGAGTTCCTTCAGTTGCCTTTCGTGCACCATGGCTGCGGTAACTCTTTCGAAAAATCCCATAATCCATAAACAAAATATTCACAAAAAAACCGTGACAAAATATCGCGTAAAAAATTCCTCCGCATCGCTGTTGACAAGAAATGTGCCCAAAAGATCGTGGCATTGCTACGTTGTATGGCAAATGGCAGAGGTAAATTCTAAAGCTTGGGTCAAGAGAATTGTCAAAGCGTTTGAATAAATCTTCAATAGTTTAAACTCGGACCCCACGGCCGTGTGGGCCATATTTGTATAGGTATATAATATAACACAAGTAGTTTAGTTTTACTTTGGTAATTAGGTAAATGCCTATTTGAGAAACTGTGTGTAAAATGTGTTATTATAATAAGTATGTAAGTAAACAAAAGTATGATGTATGTAGCCAGTGCCCGCCCCTGGCAAGCAAGGAAATCTAACACCAACCTTGCGTAGGGGTAGTGTTACGTAATTACTAATGAATACCAACATCTCGGTAACATAAATTATGATAAAAATACTGGTAATTTATCGCCTCGGCGATATTTTTACATTTGAGCCGAAGGCGAAGATCTTAAGAGAGCAAAGGGCGGTAATCATCAATACTTGTGTATATCATACGATGTTTATAAGGGTGTTTTTAATATCGCGATATTCCGCACGATATATCGTATGCATCACGCATGCGGGTTCACCCCGCATGCAGAAAATTTCAAATTGCAAATACCGCGTCCCGCGTGCTTAATCAACGCATTAAAGTTAATACTTGTATGAAATGAACAGAAAACCGCCCACAATATTAAAAAAAATCCTAATATCTAGGTTCTGAAATCATAGCTACCCAATTCCTAATAACATCAGTTCTGCACGTGAACCTTCATTCTATCTTCACCATATAAAGTACATAAATCCATGGCTTCTATTTGAAACGACCATGATACCTTAGCCCCTCAATGACCATGACACCGTACAAGAGGTTATTCTAATTTCTTATGACCAAACGAATCCCGTCATTTATCGTTTACTTGGCAATCAATAGGTTGATACTAGAGTTACGTAAAGGTCGGGTGTGAGGACGTTAACGTAAACTTAACATACATCGTAACGTTTAGTAAATTGTTTAGTAGCAAGGTAAATGAAAAGCCAGGGCTGCGGGATTGTTCGGGGGATACCATAGAAACGCTGAAAGGATTATCTGAAAGATATTGGGTTTTTCTCTCCTAGGAATCCACTAGTCAGTATTTAAACTAAACATATTATGTATAGTTTCATAAGGGTGGATATCTCACAGCGGCCCTGAAACGCAAAAGGCAACTGAAGGAGACCCCTTAAGCGCCCATTATACTACGCGTTATTCAGCACACGATATACAGACTGTCTTACTTTTCATTCCAAGTAAGACAGTCTGACCCTTGTTACACTACGCAACATAGACTCTGAATATTGAGTGATGTAATAAGCTCTTTACGGTTTGGTGATAAGTGTGCTGGTAATAGGTAGTAAGTACGTATCTTTTATTGCTTTAAAAATTGAGTACTTACAAGTTGCTACACTGTTCTGTATATAAATGTGTTTATAATACACGTGTACGGATTGACGCTTTTGAGATGTGGTGTTGGAGGAAAATGCTTGGAATCCACTGGTCAGAGCATCGGACCAACGATTCCATAATAGCCGAACTCAGGTCACCCATGAGACTCACCACCATATGCCAAAGAAGAATCTTTGATTTCTTTGGCCACATTGCCAGAAAGAGAGGGATAACTTGGAAAAGTTGCTTCTGACAGGGAAAATAGATGGGAAAAGACCCAGGGGCAGGAGTCCATTACGTTGGTCAGACCAAATCCGTGTTACACTGGAGACCACAGTCTGCAACGCCATCCACATCGCCGAATACAGGACAACATGGCGAAATATAGTCCACAAGAAAATCATTCGTCGAGGTCACGTCCCTCAGCATTGAGGATAAAAGACGCAAGGAGGAGGAATACACGTGTAAAATGAAAAATGTTTGTAATGTATATTTACGTTTCTATAAATATCGTCCCACAATTTGTATAAATAGTTAGAATCGATTGTGTGAACAGTGTTGATGACTTCTGCTTCTGTTGTGTCAATCTGGAACTATAGTAGGAGCCAGATAAACGTGGAATAACGGTCATTGACCCTCATACATTTCTTGACATTATTAACTTCAAAAACGAAAATAAAGACATAAGTTGTCTTGAATTTACATTTATCGTGATCCTTTACATGATCTAGAAATTAAAAGCAATTCATTATTTGTTTTTCGGGTACCTACGCAGAGATATTAGAAAAAGGTCAGTGTAATTTATTCCACGGTTATCTGATGCCTTCTATAGAACATAACTTTAACTGAACTTTGTACCACTTCCAATGAGTCTTGTTGAGTGCCGATTTATGAGTTGCCTTTATTCAATGTTTACCTTTTATTGCTAATACGGTCATAAAGAACTGGTTTATATGACACTATTTACTAAGTAACACTGTAGCAAGCAATAATGGAATCTAAACTTAGGAGTTATTCATATTACGTGCACTAGCTTCTGATGTTTTATATGTGCCCATGTAGGCATATGTGTAATAAAAAGTTTTGACTTTGACGTAAGAACTTTTAGGAGGGGAGGGAGTTCAACCATGTCTTAATTTTGTTACAATGAGGTGGGAACACTCCCTGTTCTTACATAAGATAACAATAATGCGCAGTCTGGTTTTTTTTATTCCAGTACTACACACAACGCCGCTGTCTAGTCCCAAGCTAAGCGGAGCTTGTATTGTGAGTACTAGACAAATGATGAACATACATATATATTTCAAAATAGATAAATTACACCCAGACTCCTGAATAACGAATTAGAGCCGACTTTACCAGATTAAAAGCGACACCTATATTATAGGTGCACACATCTCTGAATATAACCAGAGATGTATCTTATCAAAGCCAAAAAATTGTAACAAAAATTGTAGTAACTGATCTTGTAGAGAGATGAAAAAAAAACTTTAAAATATAACCGAAGCTGATTATAAATAAAAAATAATAAAAGGTGTTTCTTTGGAAAATTAAAACAATACGAAAAGTCGATATTGTGCCTGACATGTTCCATTTTTGAAATTTGTATGATTTTTAAAACTGTTAGCCACAACGATAAAACCGCTACAAGTTAGTTTCAAATCCATCTATCTATATATATAAAAATGACCCCCGTTTTCCGTTGTCACGACTTGGCATGAAAACGGCTTGACCGATTTGGCTGATTTTTTTTTGTTGTGATTGTTATTGTGAGGAGAAGGTTTTTATGGAAAAAAAAATTAGGGTAGAGTAGGGTAGAGTAGGGTAGAGTAGGGTAGAGTAGGGTAGGGTAGGGTAGAGTAGGGTAGAGTAGTAGGGTAGAGTAGTAGGGTAGAGTAGGGTAGAGTAGGGTAGAGTAGGGTAGAGTAGGGTAGAGTAGGGTAGAGTAGGGTAGAGTAGGGTAGAGTTGGGTATAGTAGGGTGGAGTAGGGAAGAGCGGGAGCGAAGCCGCGCAGCAAAGCTAGTATTCAATAGAAAAGGGTACGTTAGTCTGGCGACCCTATTAGCGCAGCGGCGGAACAACTTCCGGGACTTACAAGATTCGATTTCCTGGCCAGGTTTATGAGAGCGTAGCGTTGATAATATGTTTAGGCATCGTTAATAAGAAGTGCCATGCACTGTGCCTGGGCTTTGGATAGAAACACCGTTAACTATTAATACTGGGTCACGTTTAGATATATACACAACCAAGTACACAACTTATGCTATATTACCAACGTTGTTTTTAAAATTTGTTTTTTTTTGTCTTATAATAATCAAGAATTATTTTAGGATAAAGAAATAACAATTTTAAGACAATATTCTTGATAAGCCTAGACTGCGTTTCAATACCAATGCGCTACCGATGAAAAAAGTTAATCAATCCGTATACGCACGCATGGCGGATTACGGTTCACTTCCTCTCTCAGAGAGGAGGACTGCGTTCCAGCAGTAGGAATATCATAGGCTATAAATTCTAAGAAGTCCCGACGGACTAACTTTGCGGTAGTAAGACAATAAGAACGATAGAAGCGTCTTACATGAACCTTACCATGACCTGTTAAAATGTGAAAAAGAGCTCCGTACCTTTAACAGTTCAGTTTAGGTCGTCAAATGGATCGCATTAAGAGCTCTTGGTAGGGCCTCAAAAATCTTAGCCAAGTTGATAATCAGTAATCGTTAACGCTAGAAGAAAACTTCATTCCCGTACATTTGTGCGGGAATGACGTCATCTCAACGCTCAGTCTCGTGGTCAGAACAAAAGAGTTGGGGGCGTGGCCAACTCGAGGTGTTCGACGCAAGAGATACGGTTTTTAACTTGGCTAGGGAGGCAGGAGTTTGTAACAGAGACGACGCTCTCTACAGAATAAAACTTTTCTAAAACTCGAAATCGATTTGAAGTACTTCAACGGGAAGAAGTTTTTGTTTTTGAGTGGGATACCGTCAAATAACTTCTTACTCAGGATAGAACAAGAGATAGTATCAGACATTTACTGTCTAAAACCCAGCTATATTTCTTCATTTGCCAATGCATTCAAAGGCATGCTAGCTCTTATGAACATTGCCGCATTGGAAAAAAGCTACTCTTAGAATAAATCAGTATCCAACTGTAGGTACTTTATAGCAGCTGTGCTTACTTACATTAGAATATGAGGAGTACCAATACAAACCAATTCAAGTTCAATAAACCAAAAAAAACACAACTGTAAAAAGACAAAGGAATAAAAAAATAATCTAAGATTTTTGTCAGGTATACGTAATGTCCTTGAACTCCATTCCCAGTTTCGAAATACATTTATTATACCTTCGCGTCTGTGTATTTATCCCCCAACTCCTCCTAAAACACATAACGTACTTTGATACGGTTTTCACTAACACAATATGCAATATTAAGCGAAAAAGTTTTATGTGCTTACATAAAACTTTTTACAACTAGTACATAAGTATATAATTTGCATCCATGCGAAGCCGGGGCAGGTTATAACACATATAAACTGATAAGACAACGTTCAGAATATTTAAAATGCTTGAGGTTTTTTTTTCTTAATTGTTGGCAAGACGCGAATATACTCAGAAAGCTGTGTAAGATATCTTTGTAAGAACACTGACAGTTGGAAATAAGCCAAGTACATAACATGTCGCTGTTTAGTCCAAAAACTGTAGTACGTGAAGAAAAAAGAAAGAGATAATCTTGGAGCTAGCGACAACGATCCATTTATTTATTGTCGTAAGATCAATTTTGTTGTGACTGGATTTATGTCAGCACCTAACTTTATAAATAAGAACTCATGAGAAAAAAAAATATAGGTCATAGGGACGGCGAAAAGAATATTAATGAAAATATAGAATCAAATCTAAATTAACAGCAAGGTTGATTAAGAATTACTATCTACTAAAAAAAAATATATACTAAAATAGTTCATATTTCTTTTAAAAAACTAAACCGTTTCCCGGAAAATACATCAGTATCTACAAAGTAGAAAACAACGGGGGTGATAACTTAGTTTTACTAGTCTCTTGACCGTATGACCTTAACCTGACACTGCGACAAAAAGGTCAAATAAAAAAAAATAAGTAAGGACCACTTTCCTATTCGAATTTCAAAAAGTATCTAACAGAAAAAAAATATGTCTTTGGTACCTCAGGATTGGCGGGACTCAGCAACACCAGCGCAGGTGGAGATCGCAGTACGACTGATAACAGCGTTCACATGTCACGCATATATCATAATAGCAATCAATATCTACTCGTACACATGTACGACAATATTGCACATTGGACTTTATAATAATATACGGGCGAATGATCTTAATTGAACTTCCGACACAGCGAGTCCATATTTAGGTACCGTTTCATTAACGCTTGTTCGCAATTTAAATTTTTTGACGTCAATGGATCTCCGAGGCCTGTTTTAATAAATTAAGCTATGGTTCAACGCTTTGACAAAGACCTTTTTTTATCACCCGATATAAGTATGGCTTTAATGTTATTTGGTTATGCAATGGGACAGCTTAGAGAACCACGCGTCGATTTGAAAACGTATGATGTCAAGCAGTGGACTAATTGTGAACTTATTTTAGCCCAAAAGATGATAATGGAAACTTAAGAACAGAACGAACCTTTTTGTTCTTTCAAAAGTTCAATAATTGATTTTTGTGACCACCCACTGAGCAAAGCCGCAATCTATAACTAGTAAAGAACAAAGAAAAATCTATTAAGTTGCTTGGCACTAAAATTGAAAGAATAATTAGTCCTCTGTGAAACCGTAAAAGAATTCTTTTGAAAACTTGATTAGCACTTCTAAATTGATTTTCTCGCTCCAGCTAGCTGTAATTAAGTTAGAAAATTATTTTGAACGAGAACTTTTATTGGTAGTTCGTATCAGCTCTTGATTGGATGTTCAGTCTGCTTGTGAGCAATAAGGGGTTATTCCAACAACCTTGGAACTTGAACGCTTATGCGTTGGGTTATTCGAATGGAACGAATTTTAAAAATAAATTTAGATAATTAAAAAGTAATTTCTTGTAGAAAACATTCTTGTAGAAAAAAATACCAAGTACGAGGTAATTTTTTTTTTTTTTTAAATAAGCTACTTATTACTTAACTGAGATTTATGAGAATATCGTTTATGTAAGAAGGAGGTATTAAGTTTCTAATAAGTGGCTAGAATATTGAAATGCATTAGGTAAGGCTTCCGCAGATAGACGCGACGCGATATGACGGCATTTGTGTGACACGCAATGACGTAGGTACGTGTTTTTTTTTTAATGTTAGGAATAAAATCGAGATCTGAGAGTTACAGCGGACCTGGAAAGCAATGGGCAACTGAAAGATCACAGGTGAGGTTTAGTTCCCGCTTGAGCGAAGTTCCGCCATGTCCTCGTAGGGGCGATCAGAGGCCATGGTCCGGAACGAGGAGGAATGGCAGGTAGTAGCCTCCTGCTAGCGAAGGAGGCGGCTGCACGCGTGAGCGAGCGTACTTCCTCACCCCTTAACCGCCGGGACCCCAATCCCGGTTTCCAGTCGCTGGGACCCCGATCCCGATTTCTAGCGTATCATATACGATCCGTAGGCTTGCGAACTACGAGCAATGGGGATAGCTCGCCGACCGGCTGTCCGGTAACCGTCCAGGATCGAGACGAAGTCGTCGACAGCGCGCAGTCTTTCACGCGCGCAAAGAGATACCATCAAAACCGTAGGGGCCCAGCAGGGCCGAAGTCTACTGGGGCCATTGGCGCGAATCACGGAGTCCTGGAAAGCTAGGCAAAAAAGGAATACTACTATATTCCTTTTTTTCCTAGCTTTAGTTAGTAAAAGTCTGACACGCCCCCTCGCTCTGCCCTGGAACGGGAGAAATCATTGGATGGTTATTTATACTAATATTATAAAGAGGTAAATATTTGTAAGTTTGTATGTAGGGGGTAATCTCTGGAAGTATCCGATTGCTAAAATTGTTTCACCGATAGAAAACTATTTTATTCCCGAGGGACATTGACTATATTTTATGTACGCGGGCGAAGCTGCGGGCAAAAGCTAGTGTCTAATAAGAGGGTGACTGTTGAGATTAGGACTAGGTGTCGGCACTCTGCGCCTAATATGAAGGCTAATTGTAAAGTATGTAAAAAGAAAACATATTAAATTGGGACAAAGAATGTCTCTCGCGTCGAAAAAGGGATAAAATAGAGAAATCGTGTCACACTGTCGCGCCGCGCCGTTTGTATGAGCCTTAACGCATCTTTCATATTCATTTATATGCAATGATCGTCTGAGATTAATCACACGTCGCGTGTACAGCTGTTATTAACCAACTAAGTATAAAAGTATCTACCAACTATGTAAACAAACTTATCTCTTAAATATATGCATACAGTAAATTAACTGATAAGTAGGTAGATATATACAATTCTTTTCCATTATATTCCGGTTTAAAAATCTCCGATAAAATTAACAAAACATTCGCGCTTGGAGTCGCAGAGACAATCAAGCTGACTGCATATTGTTTTTCGTACCTTCATCATCTGTCCAGCCTTTTTCAAACTGTGTTCAGTTTGGTTTGTAGTCAGACCGGGTGCAACTGATAACGAGTATTTTATACAGAGCGAGCGCCTGTCTGACCTCTAGAACACAGTTACTGTTTGATACCTGTTGGTAAGACTAGTTATCACATTTTCAGGGTTATGAATAGGTACTTGAGGTTTCAAGATTGATGGAACCCGTTAGGGCCACTGCCTGCCAGAGTTGCTGCATTATTCAAAAGAGGTACCGTGGCCTCGGATCACAAAGGGCAAATGAAGAAATACAGTTGACTTTTAGTTAGTAAAAGTTTGACACTTTCGCTCGTTCCACCCAGAGACACGGCGAGGATTAATTAATTTGATTATTTCACACCCAAAAAAATGTCTACATATTATAACGTCAAAAAAATTAAAACTTACATTAATCTTCTATTTATCTCAGTCTTCGGAGTTTAAACAAAATACGTAAATAATATTGTTTTAACAGGCGTAACTAATTCACAGAGGTTATTTAACGAGGACGTACATAAACAGAGTGAAGCGGCGCCGCGGTTTGAAATCAATGCAAATTGACTAAACACGAGCAATAAGAATTGGTATAAAACATCTTATTTATGTACACTTCACACATAAAACAGACAAGTAGTCAGGAAAAAACCGTTAGTTGATATTCACAATTGCCAGCCAATGTCATAAGTTTCCTTGATAAATTGAAACACTGCTCACAAACAACCGGATATTATGAACTACAGAGTTCAAATAAATTCGAAAAATTCCGGAAAATACACACGTATTCGTACTAACTGTGTTAATAATACAAAGAACGTTTAAAGAATGATAATATGTGTAACTAGGTAACTGCTTTATCTATGTTATCGTGTACTGTGGACTTAAAAGATGACCTATCTGCAATTGAAATCATTATATTGTTGATAATCTTGATTATATTAATGCCAGTTTAGGTTAAAATCCGGCAGTTGAAAGTCCGGAGCTGATAAAATCAGAAAAATAGAAAAACCTGTCAAATGCCACTCTGATTCATATTCATTAGTTGCTGTTCGCTGGAAAATTGCCCTGGAAAAACACGCAGGCCTTCACTAAATCAACTAGTATCCCGGGCACAATATGATACTAAAAATAAATTACTTATCAGTTTACTTTTGACCTCATTATTATGTTTTATAAATAAATAAAAATGACTTTTACGAAAAATTATTGCAGCTAATTAGAGCACGAATTGGTACCGCTTATTAATCACCCACCCGAGTAATATAATAGAATTATTATTCTCGTCTGTTCTAGATGGATATAAAACCAGTTTATTCGGCATCGCAATAAAAACGTTTCGGCCTCCAATAAATGCATGCAGCGTTATAAATAACGTACATTAAGCTTGTCCGTCAATATTTTTAATGCATCCAGCAAAAATTACGAAGACTAGGATTATTATTTCAAGCTAATTAGTCTGCATAATGTCGGAGTGACGTCATTTTTTCGAAGATTCGGTCAAAAGGCAATTAGCCTACCTATAATTTAGTTAGTTAGTTGGTTAGGTTTATTAGTTTTTATGACGAAGCGATAGAAAATGTACTTTTAATTTTATTGTATTTTACATAATAATGCTTACTAACCATCTTTAACAATCCATCGCTAAGAAATAGTTGTTAAATATCTACGTCAGGTTGCGGCTACTAATAAGAGAAGGGCTGAAGTCTAGACTGTCTATCCGGTTTTCAAGTGTAGTACGTAAGAGCGTAACACTTGAAAACCCAGTAGGTAATACTCAATTGTGTATTTGGAAGCGTGGTTGTATTTCACGTAAAATATTCCTATTTAGAAATGCCAGAAGACAACTAGAAAATAATCGTAAAAAAAAAATCGAAGAAATTTCACTAATGGAAATTGAAAAAGATGTAACTCTAGAAACTGCTGCTACTGACTCAGAACAAAAACTGGTAGGTTTTACAGAATCAAAAAAGTTAAGGTAGCATGACTTGGTATTTTTTACTAGGTCGACTGAATTGTTATACTCATATCCGGACCATACATTTCATGAATTCAATACAGTTGATTCGATTCGATTAAGCAAATGCCGTGCATCAATTTTGTTGGACAAAAGGGCCAAATATATAATGATATAAATCGCCGTAGGTTGATTTAATTACATTCTATGTACTATCCACCGTTCTCGAATTTTAGACAACGCTACAAGTAGACTCAAAATTTTAGACAAGTCTAAGTAGACTCTAAATTCTAGCCAAGCTAACTTGGTTCAAAATATTACACCAGAGTAACACGTCATGACATGTTAGAATGTCAGGCGTGAGAGCAAAAAGTGAGATGGCACTATAGATAGACCCGGTATAGGTCTATCTAGGCAAACCTTTAATTGTTCAGTTTAGGTCGTAAAATGAATCGGTAGAGCCTCAAGTATCTTAGTATACTACCTATATAGGCCCTGTGCATAAATCTATAGGTACTTATATCGTATCTGTTTATCAATAACGTCTGTTGTCAGCTGCGCTTTTCTCGTGAGTCACAGCATTTCTCGCGAAGCAATGCACATGCGGTCGGTTTACGTTCGTCATTCGTCATCGGCTTACGAATACAGCAAAGAAGTGGCTGGGAATATTCTCACGAATTGTTAACACGAAATTTTTCTCGCCCTTTTGTTTGTGTTAAAAATTATCAAATACACCACCTGAGATATTTTTTAACAGTAACAAATTAATGAACAAAGACTCATAATAATATTTTTTGGTGCATTATTCATTCAAATCATTTAGCTAACTAAAAGTTGATTACTTATTAGTTAATTGTACTATAATTTAATCTAATTAGGTCCCAGTAACATTGTGTTCCAATTAGAATAAGATTGTTCGCATTACAAATGGTAGATGGCGCTAGTAGTTGATAAATAAACCTACACACACTGGAGATACCACGTGTTTCATTGCAAGATCCCACGCAGATAACTTCTCAAAGAAAAGAGAAAGGTTATCTTTGGAACGCTCCTAAAGGAAAACAAACTTCTTATACCCATTTGTAAGTAGGGCAATGGGTTATACGATCGAAGTCTCCAATATATTTATATTCGACACTGGTTGGTTTCATTGATGTTTCTATCAATAGTACAAAGATACATATGGAATAAAAATGTGATTCTGATTTATATATACTTTGTTTTGCTATCCCATTGTTTTCTTTTTCGGTATATTACTAGCAGACGTTGTCCTATACGAACGCAGGCATTTTGTCAGAAAAAAAAATGAGAATCCGATTGTGCAACTTCACCTACCGGATCCAATTGTATTTTCAATCCATCCAGGGACTTACTCAAATCTCTTCCTAATCGGCCGAGCCGTTTAGGAGGAGATTGGTGATAAACTCACGTAGAAGAATTACTCGTACATACTTAGTATACAATAGAGAGACAACGATATTATCGTTATAGAAAGATATTAAGATTAAACTAAAACAGTTTCCATGAACTGATCAAATAAATCACCACCCATTATTTGAACTATCTATTATAAAATCAACGAACAATAACGACTTTCGGTTAACCTATTCGTAATAAATGAAACTACATACTTAATGTGCGTCGAACCTTAATTTTATGCAATTCGAATGCAGTGGTGAATTGAAAATAATAAAATTAAATCGTTGCATAAGCAAATAAGTTGTGGGCTTAAAGGTCGGAGTGGGTGGTGCATAAGTAGAAACAGCAATCAAAGTTATCGATCTCACGTGTGGTTTCGCTACGAATGAGGAACCGCTTCGTGGATTTTCTAATCGTTTTCCATTTTAGATAGACTAAGAATAATCACACTAGACCAGTGGTGGCCGAGTAGTAATTGGACTCGACTTACGAGTTCAAACTCAGCCAGGCACATTACTTGTTTATTTCATCACCACTGCTCTCAAAACGGTGAAGGAAAACATCGTTAGAAAAGTGGCATATCCTAAAACTAAAAATTCGAAGACATGTGACATCCACCATCCCGCACTGGGCCTGCGTGGTGGTTTACGGCCAATTCCCTTTTCTAGAGAAGATGCCTGAGTCCCAGCAGTGGGAACATTAAAAAGCTGATTATGCTTATTATGCTAATCACACTACCTAATATTATAATCAGCCTGTCAAGCGTGTGTGAAGTTTAAATCATTTTATGAGTGCTATAATTTCACTGCGATGCGGCCATACTCATTTCAAGAGAAGTAATGGCTCTAATGACCCTGAATAACAGTTTTCAGAGAATTTCCACGTTCTATTTTGCATGCGAACCATGACCTTGTTTCAATTTACATATTATACATAGCTCGCAATGAATATTATGTCTATGTGTTTTCCCATTTCCTACTCCATGTTTTAGCTGCGTTACTTTTTAACATGTTAATTTACGCCATTAATTAAATGGGAAACGTACAACGTTACCTTGTATAATGGACGCTGCACAAACCAACCCAGTCCTGTGTGCTTTGTCAATACTTAAGTAACTTAGATAGAGGCAGTTTATATTAATCGAATAATTATAATAAGTATGTCGACATATTTTTATTATCAAAAATAAAAAATCAACTTGATCAAAAATTACAAATATAAAATTTTGTTCAAATATTGAGTAGGCAAGTTAGAAACCTTTCAAATGATGGAAGGGGAAACTGTCAAGTAACAGAAAAAGAGAAATGTGACGTCATCGCCATTAGGCGCGTAGAAAAGAGATAGCGAGATTCTTACCACGCTCCCATTTTTTCTCATGCCAATATGTTCCAATTATAACCAATTTTGATGTTATAAGAAAAAGTTTTTTTTTGTAGTTTAGAATAAAATATTCTACAAATAAACACGGTAAATACCCAATTACCAGACTGCCCTCCCCCCCCTTTCTGGCTTATTGCAAGGGACTTAACACAACTGACTTTATGTGGTTTTACCGTTTAGTATATAGGTACCCCTCCGTTACAGTAATAGCCCGAAGGTTTTAACTGTTTTAAAATTACCGGTTTTTACTCGATCACGTTAAAGTAAAGTTGTCTGGTATCAATATTGGAAATACCTCTCCATTTCCATATGATTTGACATAAGCGAACGTTACGAGATCGTTTGAAAATTCGTACTATGCCTTCAAGGGTGAAATTACGGTACGTGTATTATTGTGTATAGTACCTATGATAAGACGAGGTTCAAAAGTGTAAAGTCTACGCTGAATTTATTCATATCTACATAATTAGTGCACAGAAATAAAAGACAACTCAGTCACAAAAGTCTATGCTTCCCACAAACCAAAAACATCCGAACAATGCTGCCAGAATTCAGTCCAAACAAAATTGACAAATGTCTGTTCATATGCGACGCGTGCCAATCATATGCCAAAGCGAACTGAATCGTAACAGGAAAACCTTTGGTATTGAGTATTGACAAAACTGAAAAACTCACATTTCCCGTCCAATTGTTATGTAGTTTCTTTTTTTTTTGTTATGCTAACGACTACAAACACTTTTGCTTGAACAGGTTTATTTTTGTCTGTAAGTACTCGAATAATGAACCAACGAAAAATAATGATGTAGTTGGCTTTTGTTTAATTAGTTATTATGAAATTTTTTGATTTATATGTAAGGCAAATTCATTAAATTTCAAAAGTAATCAATAAGGCAGTAATGCTATCGGTTCTTTAAGAGGTCATTGAATTGATTTGTTCTTGGCATTCGTTAAGCGTTTTATAATTACCTATCGTTTTGTTTTCATTATAATGGAACGGAAAAACAGGGTAACTACATGTCGGACTCGATTCCGACCTTTAACTTGTCGTAAATCGATAAACTTGTTGTGTTAGTTAGAAATTGGAATTCCAGTTTATCGACTCGAAAATCGAACTTTATTTTCTTCTTACTTATTTTATTGTTGTGGTAATACTGATGACATCATGATATAATTTACCGCTATGTGTAATGGTTGTCAACTCAGCAGTCAAAATCTATGTCGAATGTCGAAACATTCTTAAACTATCTCTTGACATGATAACGTCTAGTCTCAATAGGAAAATTTGTTCTATGATACTTCTTAAAATAATTAAATGGTAATGATGATGATACTATTAGTCATTGCGAGATGACAACATTGATGTTTATATTTATTAGTGTAAACAGAAAGATGACGTTTGATCGATATCAATGAATGAAATAAATATGATACCTTTCATATCCTGAAACTGAGCTACTTGATAAATTAAACTATGAAATGATTGATGCATGAGAACAAACTTTGTGAATTCGATTATTTATTACCCACCTATACATATACTAGAGCACAGCAACAGCATTGAAGATAAGGCCGAATTATCGCAATTTTAAATGTATTTCCATTCATCACCTGATAGCAGTCACAATGTAAACATTGAACTTATTACATAAATGACTGTATAATAACGCGGGCCGAGAGAGAAAATATCCGAAAGAGACAGGTAGATTAGTAACACGTGGGTTGGTAAGGGAGGGGTATATTTGTGCTTGGCCCAAATTCGCGGTGTAGCAATGAGCCGCGGCGCGAAAGAGCGCGAGGCGAGTGGCGACGAGGATGTTGCGTCCGTCTCACATCGCTACCGAGTTGTGACTATGTACTTCTGACTATTCTATTCAGGCAGGGCAGCTGGCGGGCTATTCTCAAGGCGCCTAAAATTAATGATGTCGTATCGTTATCGCAGACGTATAAAAAATCTCCGAATTTACAGGCCATTATGCGTGTTACTTTGTTCGTTGAACGGGCTATCTGGGGAGCGTTATTTGTATATAAACTAGCTTTGGCAAGCGGTTTTACCTCCGTCAAAATTACACAAGGGATTAAATGATTATATGTCATATTTCAGGGCGTGGTCTACACCTGTGCCAAGTCTCATCTAAATTCGTTCCATCCAATTGTTACGGCGTGATAAGGTAACAAACCGACTGACAGAGTAGCTTTTACATTTGCAATACATATTATAATGTATGGAAAATTTATTTGGAGGGCGACTAAAACTAGACATTCGTATCTATAAAATGTTACTACAACGATTCGTGACAGTTAGGTACTACATTTAAAAGATTAATAAGCGTAATTTCATTCCACATGAATTTAGATTGACACAAAAACCCAACTTTAAAATATTCCATAACGATATGAATGTCATTCAGCATAAAATCCCTAACCGACCAGTCTGAGCTGACAAAGAGAAACCGCCTCTAATGTCAACGACACGCTTACGCGACGTTTCCCCTCGTGGTTGTCGAATAACCCCACTAACATCTGACGCAAAAGAAAGAACCCAATAATCTATACTTTAGGTACACAGCTGTTTATACGTAAAGCTATCTACTACGTCGTGACGTCATTTCATTCAAGAAACTGGTTTCGCGAAAACTTCAATGAAATGTTTCAACGTAATTTAGTGGACGTATATTACCACTATCGTACGTATTTTAGTCCTTGTGTAGGCTAATTAGAACTTTATCGGCTTGCGGTATTTTTAGAACGGATATTTCTGCGCTAGATAATATAATGCATACGTAACGTAATGTGTTACGTTATTCGAAATACCGATATCATTGCGTGATTGTAGCCATAATAAGATCCGTCTGCAAACGTTTGATAATTAAGCAGCTGTTTGTTATTAACATCAGCTGTTTTTATTCATTTGTAAGTTATCGTGTAAAATCTTGTGTTAGGTCGTTATACTGTATGATGTGCAAGTGACCATTTATTTTGAATGGTAGTAGGCAGATACTCAGGGCTGCGTTCAAATTTGAGTTTAGAGTTAACTCTAATGACGTCATAAGGTAATTACTCCACCCTGGCATTGTTGAATGCGAACAGAGTTCAACAGTCAATGTCAAGCATTGGCCGCTTACTCCAACCTACCCTGCTCAGAGTTAGGGTTAGTTGGGTTAACTCTAGGGTAGCTAGTCGAGTTATAAAAGAACGACCCTGGGTTGCAACTCTACTCGACTCTGGTTATTTTTGAACGCAGGACAGAAAGTCATCAATTAATCTGTGACAAGATCCTGGTGTGGAGTTTTGGAGACCTGCCTGTGAGTCCACCTGTGTACCACTACTGGACAGGAAGTTGTAACCTTTCTAATACTGTAATTAGAGATACAGTAGAAAGGCAATAAGTGAGCGAACGCCGTTCGCTTTGGATTTAATGAATGAAATAAATAAGAATAATTCTGCCCACAAAACACATACTGTATTCCTGTGTTCTGTAATTCTGCCCATTAAGATTATGTATCGAGAAAGTGAGTAGGACACATCCAGTGGTCCCAAATTCTATCCTAACAATATATTTATTCAGATGTTACTCAATGTTACCTACTGTATGAAAATATATGGTTTAATCCTGAAAACTCTTCTCTCATTAAAGGATTAAAACGGGACGTGTCGCCGGTACACATAGAGTATTGATTTTGTGTCACAGCCAGGCAAAACCTGCCATGTTGTCCCATGAGCGGCAACAAGGTAAAAAAAATGATGTCCCTACCGTACATGCCTTTTTTTTCGTATAAAAGGGTAGACTGGGTTTGTCATTTGTGTTTCATATAAGTTCTATTTAACCGACTTCAAAAAAACATAAAAAAAGATGTACGGTACACATCTACCGTAACCCTTCAGAGCGCATTTTTACTAAAAGTTCACTAATATTATTTTAAAGCTCTTAGGAAATATGTGTACCCCAAATATTTCAGGCATGTAGAATGATGAACACCAGCCGACGCGACGTAACCGTTCATAGTTGTAACAACATCATGTATCGCTTGTTAAACTTTAGATGACAGATTTGGGGTAGCCAGACCCTTCATGTGTAATTACTACCGCCCTCGCATAGACACACCCCTAGCTATCATTTTACAAGCCTATACCTTTAATTATTCTATCTTTATACGTAATATTGTTACCTTAATTGTACCCCAGAAATTATTCCATTATGCATGTAACTAATCAAAACAATATAGTGGTTTGATTGTTGGTACGTTGCAATGTGAACTCTTTGTATTTTATAATAGAGAGCAAAATTAAAATAATAAACCTTTTATTTCAAGTAACTACTGACTATGGGGGTCAACGACTATTTTTAATGTAGTAGGTATTGTTTTTTTTTTCAATAGAACTTTGCTGTACACTAGCAATTACTCATGTATCGTGGGAAACTTCAAAACACTCAAATGCGTATATACAAGGCATTGGAATAATAATAATATTTGTTCAGTGAATTGAACCCGCGACATGCAGCACAGCAGCCAATTACTTGACCACTGCGCCAGCCGTTTTAAAAGATCCATCACGTCTGCGCAGTTTTGCTAATCAAATAAATATGTTGTATGTACACGTGACCATTTCAATGCTGAGTACAGTAGGCAGGTACTCAGAAAATCCTTATAAAACAAGAAGATGGTGCTTAATAAACAAAAAAACGAATAAAAGATTTTTGTTTCTGAAAACAGTATGAAAATTAATTAAACGAAGTAGTAATAAGAATTTCAAATATTGATACGAAGAAGAGTGGGGGCGTGGTGGAAACATCTCTCTATCTCTTTCGTATGCACATAATTTAATGACGGTGACGTCATAATTCAGTTTGTGTATCCTTTTTTTGTTACTTGACAGTTTTCCCTTCCACCATACTATAAAGATTTCTTACTTCATTTTGAATGGATTTGAAAAGTTCTTTCTTTATTCTTATTTGCTTATTTGGGTAAAGTTACTTTTTAAAACAAATAATAATAACAACAAACTTTACTTAGGGTTCTGAATAAACTTTCCTATGAAAACCAATTTACGAATTAAGTTACGAAGACTTTTGAAAGTGAAAGAAAGTGTTTTTTTTTTTAATGAAAAAATAATTATCAAAAATTAAGTACCTAAATGGTATTTTTTTTTTTATTGACATTTTGTACTTGTGCTATAAGATGAGACCTTGCTTCATGCCAATCATGATTCTGTAATTCCATTTCAGGATTATAGGCCAACGGGAACGAAATATACGGTTTTTGTAACATAAAGGGCCGTATCTTATTTTTAACTTGTAAAAAACTTCAACAGCGTCAAGTGGCCGCGGCCCTGGGTATATGGTTTTAATTTCAACTTGATACCTCCATGCGTTCCCGGGATAAAGGGTCTTGACAGACGGACCAAAAAGAAAGTGATATTATAAGGGTTCCAATTTTTCCTTTTGAGTTTTGGATCCAGACAATAAATACAGTCCGCACAATAGTCAATTTTGCTATTATTTTGATCGATAACTGAAATACTAATTAGTATTTTTATGCAAGTAGGAAAACGATACAATCGCTATAAATATAATTTAGTGGATAGTCGGGTATTTCATGACTTCGCAGGTACTTATATATTATCTAATAAATTAGCATAGGCAAAACAAGCGCCAACAACTGGCAATTAGAGCGTTGAAAACAGGACAAAGTAGAAAAGACTGTGCCGGAGGGCGCATTCTGGTAGAAGGCGGGATACGCCAGACAGAAAACGAAGAATCAAGGTTTTATGAGATTCGCTTAATATCCCCCTCTTTAAAGAAAATCAAGCCGTTCCGAGCCCGCTATAGTTAAAATATTTCATTACAAAATTAATTTTGTCATAAAACATTGTTTAGTACCTCCCTGAGTGACAATGGCATTTCATATATTTTGACAGATGGTGCCTAACTGGCTTTACCTTTGGAAAGGTACCTGAGACACAGGTACCCAAACCAAATGCCAACCTGCCTCAGAGAGAACGCATCGTTAAAGGCACCTACGTCCATTGTATGCTTATACACATAGCGGACAGAATGTTAATCTATATTTTACCCGATTTCTCTGTCGTAATATTTCAGTCACATACTTTAGGCACTAAAATAAAAATGTGCCGAGCGTCTCTTTGCTTATCATATTTAAATAAAGCCGATTACTGCCAAACGAAACGAGCTTTGGAATTCAGTCCGCCAATTTATAGTGTTCTTTTTTTATGAGTCTGTGTTCTGACACTGTTACGTATGTCCATACAGCCAGTATCAAATTCTTATTTATTGGGCTTGGTGACAATTTGGAAGAACAAATTGCATTTGCTTTTGTTTTGTGAATATCTTTTCTTTTATTTTGATTCATCAATTTACATAAGTATCAGAAATAATGTGTTTGTTGATGATGTTAAAAATAAATAATAATTATCATGATTATTATCTTAGTAGTTTTCTTACTTGCATATTAAATGGCGCCGAATTTTAAAGTTATTCTGATTTACCACAAAACTATTTTGAAGTCAAGATTTATTTTTAATATCTAGGCATGCACAAACTATATAATATTATGCGTTATCTCAATAATAACTAGGAAATTAACGACATAATTACCTATGGTAAATGAATAATTGTAAAAGTTCTGTATAAGGAATATTTTACCTTTTTCAAACTGGACTAAACATGCTTTTATCGTGCATATCAGCGAATACTGTCACCCTGAGCTATTTGAATTCGATAAGATAAAACTCAGGCGTTCTCGCTTTAATGTTCACATCGAAACCGGTATTGTAGTTTTGGATGTTTTCAATGTATTTTTAGCACAAGTTGCAATTATCTATGCATTCCAAAAGAGAAAAAATGTGCTAAAATTAGGCGGTAATTACTTTACTGCATGATAGTACAGCTGTGCTTTGACAGATGGCGTTAGTAGTGCTGTTGGAGCACAAAGCGTATCGCGTGGTTACAAAAATATCTGGTTTCTCCGTATCGCGCCCGACCGCGCGACCGCGAGCACGTTGTGATTATCACAAGTCACAACTCACTGACCTTGGGGCAAAAAGGAGAAACAATTTTAATTCCAACTGCGGTGTTTTTCTTACTTGAGCATACTAATAAGGCGTTATTCATTCTTAGAAACTTTAGTTCACGAAATAAGCGATTTTGATTAGATGGTTTCGTAGTTTTGGATTACGTTTTTGTGGATAAAGTAAATTAGCTTCATAAAATTACCTAACAATGTATTTTTCGATTAAGAAGTGGTAGTTAGTAGCTGAAAGTTTTTTTTACTATTTTATGTTTTTTGGAGCTGCATATTAGCAACAGTATTGGTTTATAAGCTCAACGAGCTACTTACATTCCTGTCTACAGGTCTTGCTGCACTGCATTATTAAACTTAATATTATAGTACAGGTTAAAATAAAACTAACTGGCGAAATTTCACAGACGCGTTGGTATCGTTATTTTATAAGGATAAAATCTAAAGTACCATAATTTTGCTTGACTTGAAATTATAAATTTTTAAATATTTTTTGTCATCAGATATCAATACCCATCACGTCTGTATTTTACCAGCAAGTTTATATTAGCTCTGTAATCCAAGCAAAATGTACGTAAATAAAAATTCGAAAGTACAGGACGCAAGTCAGTGATACATTTACGCGCGCTTTCCAGGAACGCGGACAAGTGGGCTGTCAACATACCGCGCCGCGCTCGGTGACGCACCCAATTTTAATTCCCGCTATTCAACAACTACCTTAAAACGGTAGTACACACATCAACAAGCGGTGTGTCATATCTGTTTGATTTGTTCATTCTTTGCGACGCATTGATATGACCTGATAATAAAAACAAAATCGTCATTTTGTTTTTGTTTATGACAATGAGAATGTTTTTTTACATTAGGAAATGGTTTTTTTCAATTAAAATTATAAAGTAACTAACTGCTAGTACAATGTTTACATACAACTGTAGTTGAGAATGCAAATTGTTTTATGACTAGTAGCGACAGTAATTTTTCGTCGAAGTCTCGCTTTGGTTCATTACTTTTTAATATGCTGCGTGCTTGTAAAACAGTTATTCGCACATTAATTTCAAACCGTCAAGTTTATAGCGTAGGTATTCTAAATAAACGTATATGTAATTTAACTTCTAATGAATGTTGAAACATTGCGACCAAAAATCCTCTACTTACATAATATTTTTAACTACTCGTACAAATGTTGGTATTTTTTTTACCAAGCTCAATTTTAGTGTTGATGTTCCTTTTGTAAATTTATTTGCGCACGTTGTATTTTCGCCGGGCCCGGTCCCAGCAGGCAGCCAGTTCGTTTATTCGACGCTATCCCAGTATAAACATAAAAAATTAAACCTCACCGAACCCTCGGCTCGGCGCGGCGGCGGGCGTTTGTTCCCTTCGTACTTTTTGTGCTCGCGGCCAAACCCTCAATCGCTCACTGCTTTTAGGGCCCGTATCCCTGCATTCAACTGGCACCCTATTGAAGCCATATTTTGTTCGGAATATCCCGTCGTAAAGAGCTACGATACTGTATTATCGTTGTGCGTTAAATAATACAGTGTTGAACAGTTTTGTTATCACGAATTTGAATGTTTTTACTGTAAGATTTTTTGTTCTCCGATTTTTTGTTGTTGTATTTACTTTAAAAACTGTTATACCATTCTTTTGAAAGTATTTTACGTATTTTCGTCTTTACATTTGGGTAATTTGGGGTTTATTATTCACAATTACCGTGTATTTTTCTTGCCGCAATCGAATTATTTCTTTTTGTTTGAGACGCTGTTATTTATACTATAATTTAGTTAGTCGCGACTCACGAGCGCGTGGTCTGATTAATGGAATAATTGGATGTCATATCATGTGAAATTATCTCTGTCTATTAGTGAACATGAGTCTGTTTGTTTGATTCACTTACAACACGTATATGTTTGTTATTAATGTTAAGTAGACATTTATGTGTAGGTACTTACATACTTAGAAGAGCCGAAAAATAGTAATTTTTTTTTTAATGTTCAGTAAAATATTTTTACGAGTTGCAAAACCGAAAAATATTTAAAGCTTACGCTAGTGCGATAGTCATGCATCCATATAGGTAGAAAGGGACTTTAAAAGTAGTTGTTAAAGGAACGGTTTAGTCCAATGCCATTTATGGGTGCCGTGACGGGACTAAATCAGTAGAACATAAAGGGCATCAGGTACCTGCTGTGACAGATTTTTATCAGTAGTTTACTTTGAGCTTCGAAGACTGAATCAGTAGACCAATCAGCGTGAGATCAGCGGCAGCTGCTACCTGCTCCAGAAGATGAAGTCACACCGACAGGGTCGTGCGCCGACTGCATAGACAAGACCCGACAAGACCCGTTCCAAACAGCTTACCTGTAAAATGCATTGAAGTATGCTTAATGACAAAAAATAAGAAAAAGTATAGTTAAGAGGACGAATGGAAGGCAACTAACAATAGGTAGGTATTTTGTATAAGCCAGATGGGAGTGAAATAGTCTACAATGACCATTTTAGGGTTCCGTACAACGGGTAAAAACGGGATCCTATAGAAGACTTCACTGTCCGTCTGTCTGTCACCAGGCTGTATGTCACGAACCATGATAGCTAGACTGTTGAAATTTCCACATATTATGATGTAAGTATTTCTGTTGCCGCTATAACGATAAAGACTAAAAACGGAATAAAATAATTATTTAAGGGAGCCCCTACGCCTCCATACAACAAACGTGATTTTAATAACGGCAACAGGTAGATTCTTGAAATGTTCCCAGAAGATTTAGATGTATAATATTTATTTTATAAATACTTAACTAAAATAAAATAAATATTTAAGGGAGTAACCACCACCATACAACCATCGTGATTTTTTTGCCGTTTTGTGCTCAATATTAATATTGTAGTAAGTACAGAACCTTTCTTGACTCACGGCCCCGATTCGAACTTGGCCAGTTTTAGATGCGTTGTACTCGCAACTGACATGCCTGACCCCATGACCAGTATGGAAGGATCGTATGGCAGGTGGATTTCTGAAGAACTCTACCTCCCCTAAGAAATAATAAATTGATGTTCACGTTTTTTGGTCCAAAGAAGGCTGAAGTAAGGTGAAATAGTAGGTTTTAAAAAACCCAATAGGGGTCAGCAGCACCTATATAATTTCACCAAAAATCATGGAAAACAGAAAGAGGAATATTACATATAAATTAAAAAAAACACCTGTTGTCGTTGAGATCTCTAGCAAAGCTCGTTGAATTATTTTAATTAGATTATGACTGTCATACTTTGACCATCCGCTAATGACAACATTGGTACTTTTTTGGGTGGAATATCAAATGCTCGCTTGACCCTTAGCGGGTGTAGTACCCGCTAAGGGTCGAGCTAGAGGGAATGACAGACTTCGACTGACTGAACCTGTGTTCTATCAGTTGCCCCTTTCGTCTTAAGACCACGGTAACTTTAACGCACAATCCCGCAACCCTGGCAGGCGTCAGTTCTACTGTGCCCCTTCAGTTTTGCTAACAGCTTACAGCTTTGACGTCATGTTTGGTGCAGTGGTTAAGCGTTTGACTAGTGCGCTGTGTGTCGCATCGGCGGGTTCGATTCCCTTTCGGATCGGCCTACAAATAGGTTCCAGCTCTGGGTGTATTACGTATGTGAGTTTACATGTTTGTGAACGCACCCACAATACAGGAGTAATTCTAGTGTGGGGCAACGTATTTAAAAGAAGTAAAAAGATAGCTCTTTGGGTTCTCATAATGCAATCCGAATATAGGTAAAGTGTTCTGATTACTCAAAGACTTTTATACATCCCTATATGAGCACCGACTTACCTGGTATCTTGGTATACAGTGAGGTCATTCAAAATTGTCGCGCAAGCAAAGCAACACATTCATATGACTCGATGTAGGTCACCTCATCATGGTTTGGAAGGCTTCCTGAAAAATAAAATACTCTCTGTTAGAAACTAGCAAAGTTAGTAATGATAGACCACGATGTCAGGCTTTAAAGAAGTTGGGTTTAGTTTAATGTTGTACTTGTTATATCCTTACATACAAGCATTAAGAGGGTCCTTCTCCACTCGCTTATCGTAAACATCGAAAATGGTTTAAAAGCTTGTTACTTCATTTAATGCAATCCAACGCGATGTTTGACGAAAAGGCAACGCAAAAAAAGAGAGATAACGCCTGGAAACTCTGTTAGTATTCGGTAATTCCGAGATTTACTCGAAAATTTCAAAAAACTTGCTCCAGGAAATAGCTGTTTTTTTTAAACCCTTAAAAGTTTTTGGAAAAAGTTGTCATCATTTAGAATCTTGATAAAATTTGCAAGGTCTCTAGAGGACTACTTTTTTGACTTTTATCATTTTTAGGCAAATTATGAAGTGTCAAAGTTCATACAAAATAGGAAATTTTTAGAGGTTTTTACTGGATTAGTTTTACACAAATTAAAAAATTGGTTTCTTTAGAAACCTAGATAATATCCACGAGATTACTGTGTTTCCAAAATATCTAATGAAAAGTGTGTAATAACGTCATAATCAGTTATGAGCGGTTGTATGAAAAACAGTGAAAATGTGAGTCGTGATGCACCACCTTAAGAACCAAAGTCCCCCACCGCACCTCTTTCTGTCTGTATGTTCATGTTAAACTCAAAATTACTGAACGGATTTTCATGCGGTTCTCACTAATAGACAGAGTGATCCATGAGGAAGGATTGATATTTAGATGTACAAATCATGTATATTATAGTAAACATAAGCCACGAATTTCAAATATTTGTAACACGCGTGCGAAGCCAGGGTAAATCGCTAATACAGATATTATATTCCCTGGCCGATTTCAGCTACGATGACAGATTTATGACTGACTGGAGTAGAAATATGGGTGGCGATCATGTAGTCCTAAAATGGTTAATATTGCTTATCTTTTTTTTTATTATATGCACTAGTGCTTGACAGCGATCCCACTTGATGGGAAGCAGTTATGCAATCGTTGATGGTGAGGCGCACTAGTTTATTAGGAGCTTATTCTCTTTCTTTTTTCATTTTTGCCTCGCTGGGAAGATGCGTACATAGTGCGGACAATTCAAATTTTAGGCCATGCATTGGACCCGCAAGTAACCAGGGGTAAAAGTATATTTAATATGAAAGTAGTTCAAGGGATCGTTATGTTACGAAAACGATAAACCGGGTTTTTATTTCTTCAATATTGTATTGCTCAGAGTTTGTGAAAGGAACTAGGACGTGAATCATCTCGATACTGTGTCAAAATGTTGAGAAATGTAGATATAAAGCGTTAGAGGAAAAACCTAAATTCTCAAGTCATTGGATCTCATTTGGATTTAGATACAGGAGTGTTGTAAGAAGTTCTTTTATAGTGTGTAAAATAAATGCCTGATACTACATGGGGAGGAAGTATGTATTTTCTTCAACGAAATGAGTTTACTTTGTTCGGAAAACTCACGTTAGACAGTGAAGAAATTGGTTAGAAGACCCAGATTAGAAAAATAAATAGTTATTAAAATAATAAGAAAGAGGAATTAGAAAATAATGGGAAAAATATTACCTCATAGCAAGGCCCTATAGCGGTTACAATTGTGGGAAAACCGATTTGCCTTTATACAATCTGAAAAATTACATAGATTAATTCACAATTTTTTTAACCATGACTGGATTCGCGTTCATGGAATACTGTTTAGTAGTCCTATTTATTTAGATTTAAATTATTTATTTCATTTAAAATACATCAGAGAGGAATAAATATAGTTCGCTATATGAATCTGCGTGCTCAACATACTATAAGCAAAAAGATCCTTATAACATCGTATACAAGTTGGAAACTCGTCGCTAATCTCTAGTTCAATTTCTTTAGGGTAGGTATGAGGCTTAAGGATTTAAGAAGCATTCCGTTTATTTGACCATAGGTAGTATTCTGCCTGAAATACGTAGAGAAAAATTTTCTTAGGTTTTGGGTAAGCTAAACTTCTAGAAGGTTCCACGAGAAATTACGTTTAATTGGTTAACTTTAATTAAACAGGGAAAGTGCAAGGATTAGAAACCCTGTAATGAAGTAAGTAGGGAAGACGCTAAGCATATAACTAGACATTCGATCTTAGAAAATCCCGAACAATTCCCTAAAGTACTTTAAAAAAGAAAACAAATTTGGGAAGAAAAAAGCCACCAATTCATTCAATCCAAACGCTACACATCTAATCAATGAAAGAAATAAAATCGCAACATTACAACGAGCTATTAAATAAACAATAATACACCTAAATTAAAGAGGGATCAGAGCACATGGCGATCTATCTTTCGAAACAACAAAGCCGATTGGTGTGACGTTCCACCCCGGTGATATGTACGTCCTACTACCTAAATGCCTTATGTACACCGCTAGTTACTACTTCATGACTACTCCGAGCTCAGTGTGTACTGCAATGCAACGGAAAATATGCGTGTTTACCAAAGTCGTTTCGGTAGAACGGTGTCGTGTGTTGCGTCACGTTTAAGGAAATTGATAGTGCGCCGAGGCCGACGTGACTAACATTATCGTGATTATGCTCATTTTATGTTCAGTTTTTCAAATTTCAATTTGATATTATAGTGTAGTGCAGTGATTTAACAATAAGATGGAATTTATTTTTTCTCATCCCGTTTCTCCCTGTGGGTGGAGGCCAGACAAATGTCCGACGTTCGACACGCCGCCGCCGTGCGACCGACATAACCTTGTGCTGTCGAGTAAGTATATTTTTTGTTACAATCGTTCTCAAACTGGTTAAATACCCGGAATGTTGAAGTAAATTGAAACATTGACTTAATTTCGAAAAAGAATTGCGCTAAATAATAGTTATAAAAGCATAAATGCAGATGGATAAAGCATATTTCGAATAATAATATCGAACGTCATTACGAGGTTCACTGTACAAGATGGCGGCGAGTGGGGAGAGGGCGCCCAGTTGGCCAGGTGCTGCCGCGGCGTCGAGTTCGGCGCTATAGCTAAACTAAATACGCAGTGTTGTACATTTAGAACGTTCACAATGGCTACCGCGAAAGACACGTCTACTTTCTTTCTGGAGGCAGATGCAAAAGATTTTGACAGTGTTTTAAAGTTATACCCTCAAGCGATTAAACTTAAAGCTGAATTGAAAACAAAGAAACCCGATGAGCTCATAAAATTGGACAATTGGTAAGTACGAACGCCTTTGAAAGGAGAAAATGCGGCCGTGGCGTGTCAATGAACTTGTATTGTGTGTGTATCCGTGCAAACTGATTTGATAGCTACCTCCCTCGCGGACTGCATCTCTAGTCCGCGGACGGCTCATTAAAACCACTGCGTCACGTGGGATCGATGTCAAATTGACAAGATCGTTTTTCCTGAAGCCAGTGTGGGGGAAAATATCGCCGCGCTTAGGCGTTATAAAATGGTGGCTGTCCTTTACGTACCATGACTCGTTTCAATGCATTAAACTTTATGTTAAGGATCGTCTGCTTGCTGATTCCACAGCTTCCCTGAATAAATAACAGCCTTGATAATGCGTACGATATGTTATTGCATGTCTGACTAGGTACTTCTCTAGATAATACAATGCGTTGTTGAGTACAAACTCACAATTCACATCCGTTCAAAATGGTGACTTGCCTTTTAAAGTAAAGTTTTATTATTAGTTTATTTCGACTAATACTGCATTTTGTATGCTCATTTATTTAAGATCATTAACTATCCTGCATATTTGTAGCATTTAAATTAAAATGTCGTTTGTATTATAGGATTAGTTTATAAAGCATAATGAGTCATCGTGTACTTCAGTACGATCAACTTTTACCAAACAGAAAGTTTCAGTTTACCCAAAAGTTTGAGGTGCTTCTCTTTGTTAATTCTTTTTTCAACTTTATAAAAGAAAGAGGCTTAAGTATATAAAATAAAATTATAACGTTTTATTTATGAGTATCTTAATGAGTAATTATTATTTAATGTGGCCAACTTGCTTGGTGAAATATATTTTAGGGCGAATATTTTACATTACTGTTTTAAATTTTCTTTCTTTCTTTGAATGAAATATATTTCTTTTTCTTAAGTAACTTTATTTTATGAAATTATGAAAAGTATTAATTACAGCAATTAAAAAAGTATAAATACGCTGTCTACATAATGCGAGATTTTTTAATATCAGTCTTCCCCTAATACTTTTATTAGGTACGCCCCGCTTTAATTGTACATAATCTCTTTAATTTTTCATTCAAGTAAATTTATTGCTCGTTGATTTAATTATGTTTTCATATTTAGGGCAGTATCTGGTATAGGGAAAAATATTAAAATACATATTTGAAGTAAGAAAACATTAAATTATTAAGTATCCTAAACAAATTACCTTTTATAAAATAAAATTAATCCATTCCAATATTTTACATAAGTATAAGAAAAACTTTTAACGGAAAAACATGCTTACGAATTTTTATAGAGCATTTTTAAAAAAAACTTTGTATTTATTTTTATTTATTTATTTGAAACTTCTGGCACCAATTTTTAATTCAGTTTCATTATAATGAAATGCTTTCGGCCCATCTTGAGCGTACAATTTTAATAAGCGTTTTCCCATATGGCTCCCAATGAACATGTGCTAAACGAATAAAGCAATAAACCGGACCGTTACTAGCAATTAGCATTTACTATGTTCTTTGAATAACGAAATTGTACCCGGCCTAAAATTATGGCATTTATTCTCACAGCTACATTGATATTAATGTGTTTCCATTTCAACCCTCCTGAAGGGATGAAATTATAAATAATTTCGCCTCGGATTCCGTTTCAATTTCTCGATTTTAATAACTAAATCTTTGAATTAGACAGGCGATTTATTCCGTCGGTATTGCTAAATTGCACGCAACGAAAATTTCATACTAATTTATAAGATATGCGGCTATAGTCATTTGTTCGTATTTACAGGTACCAGAATGAACTACCAAAGAAGATTAAATCCAGAGGCAAGGACGCGCATCTGGTGCATGAGGAGCTGGTTCAACTCATGAAATGGAAACAGGCGGTCAGTTCAAGTTTATTATACTAACATCCAGTGAAACCAGTTCCATAACTATCGCATTATTGATAAACTATTCGTATTTGTCTCAACTCAGCACTGAGAAATGAATTAAGTGCAACATATTTTAAATTGTCATATTTTCAATTTAACCTTTCGAATACCATAATTTTATTAGAGACACAATAGAAAGACAACGAGAGAACAGATAATGTTCGCTTGGGGTGTAATGAATTAATCACAAAAAGAAATCAGGATTTTCATTACAAACAGCCTTAAACTTGGGTTACAATTCGTTGAATCAAATTTGCATCCGTAATTACACTGTGAATACAAACATTGAATCCAAAACATCCAGATATCCGTGTTCATTTGAATAAAATAGCAAAATTTTAGCCCATTCGCATACGCTGTACAAGTACACACGTCGCGTGTGTCAATCAAGCGAAAGAATAACTTATGAACTACAGCCAAACATTTACTGAAGATTTATAAACACATTGAATACTTGCAATGCGAAACGACCTATTGAAATCTAACAATGGCTTGAGTTTTTGTTATCTTCTATTGCAGAGAGGAAGATTTTATCCACAATTATCATATCTGATAAAAGTGAACACGCCAAGGGCTGTGATGGCTGAGACCAAGAAGGCGTTCCGAAAGCTGCCAAACATCGAGTCAGCTATGGCAGCGTTAAGTAATTTGAAGGGGGTGGGCACTGCCACGGCGTCAGCGGTCCTCGCTGCTGCCAGCCCGGACATAGCACCGTTCATGGCCGACGAATGTGTGCAGGCCATCCCTGAGATGGAAGGAAGCGATTACACTGCCAAGGAATACCTCAATTTTGTAACCCATATTAGGAAAGTCTGTGATAGGTTAAATAAGGTTAGTACACGAATCTGTCTATACTATGCAGTTCTGTCCTTTTTTGGCAGAGGGCCCAAGTGCCCTTTTGTGTAATGTTTTGGCAGTGAGTTTAATGGGTTTTGCTTTAAAAAGCTCACGATCTTAAAAGTGTATATCTATTTGCATACAATAAACACTACTGTATAAGTTAGTGTTGAAATAAAACATGTATATGTCAATATAATATTAAAATAATCGCGCAACTGTCAAAAAGGCTCCAAATTAGGACAGAAAGAATAACAGGATAACTCGAACATAATATTGTGATCCATCCACGAGCTAATCTTTTATTAGTAACATTATGTTACCTACCAAACTGGTGGATTATCCGCTGTTCCACGTACATTTAAAGTATAATAATATTCCTTCGTCTGTCATCAACGTACCTCTCAGTTGCCAGATCTCATTAAAATCGAATAAGTAGCTATAAAAAGCAAACTAACAGAGCTAGTCACTTATAAAACCAAAATATTGAAGCGAACACACAACCAGTTTTTCCTATAACACAAATATACTCATTCTTCTAACAAACTCTGATTTATAGGAACAAAACGGCTGTGGCAACAAGTTCTCTCCACACATGGTGGAGCTGGCATTATGGACGCACCACATAGTCTCAGACCTGCAGCCCCAGCTTCTGGGCAAGGAGCCCAGGACTGTGGTACCAGCCAATGGGGGTTCGCCCCTCCCACCCAGTGACGAGAGCAACCTCGAACCACCCACTAATGGCAACGGTGAGTTGTGGAACTTAAAGATATTATACTAGAGGATGAAGTTGTTATTTAGACTATTAGAATTCAGTTAGGGGCTTCGATTCTTGCAGGACACGTGCAAAAGAAAAAGGTTCTCATATTTAAATATCACGTTTGTCTAAACCTTTTTTTTGTATAATGAAGCCCTTTTAGCCTCTTAATCATTAATATCAATTGAAGCGAACAGAAATTAAACAAATGATTCCAGAAAACGAACCACCTTGTATGAAGCCTTGTTCTTTTACGTAGACCGCTATAAAAATTCAAGAGTTAAAAATATTCAAGTATTCTGGTACTGTAGGGTCTGCGTAACCCTTCAGGAAAGATGTGCGTAATGTTTTTTTTATGAAGGAATTTTTAGGATTTTATTTATATGCATAGATTACTTACTTTTACTTAGTATCCATGGGGAAGTGTGCATCGGAATTGCAAAATTTACCGCCAAGCCCGTTCCATCATTGGACCTCTAGACATATGGCTTTACGCCACCGGTACATAGTGGACATCCCATTCATACGTACAAAATGTTTTGGGAACACATTTATTTTACGTACAGCTAAGGAGTGGAATTCTCTGACGGAGTTTGTGTTTCTTGATTTAAAGTCCCCACGGTTGTAGCTATCTTGTGGTTGTGGCATAGGTTCAGGATACTTCTAGGCAAGCGTGTTCCATCGTCGACCACATCATCGGTTCATCGCTTACCATTAGGAGAGATAGTGCGGTCAAACGCAAGGATATGAAAAAAAAAAACATTGGTATTCTCACAATTTTAAGATTAAATTTACCTTTCCAAGAACGATCATTTTTAAACGGTATGATCAGTAAGTACCAAAAATTGCAAATATTGAACTTTAAACTTCTGTTTGTACAGTGCAGTATAAGTCACTTGTCTTGTGCTTAATCGAGGCAACTTGAAACACAGCGCGGTTGCTCCAAATCTTTGCGAAGCCTGCTCTCATTTCGAAGCCTGTTATTTTGATTAATCAAGTTTAACATTTTCGTCGGAAATTGTAACAGCCTCTCATTCATTTGTCAACAAAGTAGTTCTGAAAGTTACTAATTGGGGTTGTCTTTCCGGCTACATTTAAGCCTTTAACAACAACACAAAGGATAGGGTGGCACTGAGGTAGATAAAACAGGAAATTGCAATAAACGGAGATATTTTGTCATCGAAACCCTACTGTTGAAACATAATCTGAGATGAACACATAAACGTGCAACACACCTCTTTTGTTTATATTTCATAGGGGTTTTTATTATAGACATTGTACAAATCTCCCTCATGTTCGTATTCTGTATAAAACTCGTAAATTAAGGACGTCTATTGTGTAAACAAAACGCGTTGGAACACTGCATAAGGGCGTATTTACATTATGCGATATCCCGCATGTTTTAGCTAACGATGTCTACGATAACCCAATGCGGGGCCGACGAACAAGTACGAGGTATAACGACCACGGTTTATGTTATTGCCAGTTTGCTACCCACAATTTACTGGGTAAACGAGACGAAAATATGTGTTATAGTTTATTTTTTGATGGTAGAGATTACTAGGCATCCAGTTAACTTGGAGTAATTGTTCACATACATTCGTTATGCAGAACACAAGACGATTGCGGTTACTGCCTAACGAGTATTTAGACGCGTTAAGGAAATGAGCCGTGACGCTCATAATTTCCGTGTGGGAAGAAATTATCTTGATTTGAATGTTTTTTTGTTGTTACAGGAAAGTTAATCACTGCTGACTCCGTGAACGAGGACACGACGACGTCGTGCACGGAGGACTCCATGGACGCCAAGGCGGCGTCGCCCGCGACCCCCGCCACGCCCGCGTCCCCCTCCGACAACTCGGACTCCGCCTTCAGCACGCCGCGCGCCAAACGGTAACTATACCCTCTACACACCGACTATAATTACATTGCATTGTTTCAACTACAACTACCAGCCTTCCTATCGGTTTTTATGCACACAGTTGTTTTTCCGTTTTCTCGATAACTCATAACGAATAAGTTCACTCATTTATTCCGTTTGTTTGATGCAGACAAATAGAGGAGGCGAGCTCAGCAGAAGAGAACTCACTGGGTGACTCATCAGACGCATCTGCGTTACCTATCGCTAAGAAACTTCGAAAAGCTACACACTGACATCCGCGCACTCCCACCAAGCGACCCTCGTGCGCCTATAAATAGCTTTCTAGACTAAAATATTGTACCTAGGTAATTTATTTTTCAATTCCGATTAATTTTAACTTAGCATTAAGTTTAAGAATACCGGTCGATTTTGTAAGTTTTATAGGGTATCGATATTTGGGGTGCGTACCGAGTGGTCGGGCGCGCCCGGGAGTATGAGATTGTACAATATTTCGATGTGAGTGTATCTCCGCAGTGGCCCACTCGGGGGCCTAGTGTTAGGTTTCGTTTGTAATAATTTTTAACGTTCGAACGTTCGCATCCAGCGTGACATTCCAATAATTGTAAAGTTTCGGCGGCGAGGGCGCAGGAGGAGCGTCCGTCGCCAGACGATCCGGACCACATGCCTTGTGAGGGCGCAGGAGGAGCGTCCGTCGCCGGACGATCCGGACCACATGCCTTGTGAGGGCGCAGGAGGAGCGTCCGTCGCCGGACGATCCGGACCACATGCCTTGTGAGGGCGCAGGAGGAGCGTCCGTCGCCGGACGATCCGGACCACATGCCTTGTGAGGGCGCAGGAGGAGCGTCCGTCGCCGGACGATCCGGACCACATGCCTTGTGAGGGCGCAGGAGGAGCGTCCGTCGCCGGACGATCCGGACCAAATGCCTTGTGAGGGCGCAGGAGGAGCGTCCGTCGCCGGACGATCCGGACCACATGCCTTGTGAGGGCGCAGGAGGAGCGTCCGTCGCCGGATGATCCGGACCACATGCCTTGTGAGGGCGCAGGAGGAGAGTCCGTCGCCGCGGACGATCCGGACCACATGCCTTGCGAGGCCGCCAGGCCGCCATTCACACCATTGCCTTATGACACAGTCTGCCCGCAGAGTTTATATGCAACAAGATAATACAAAGGTCGTGTTACCCGGGCGCCGGGCACACGGGCCCACATGTAGTTTTTATTGAACAAATATAAGATATTAATTTTATAATTCGCATTTTTCATTTGACCCAAATCAAACCATGTTTCCTTATTTAATACTTTATTCACATGTTAACTTATCACATACTTTTTTTTTTTAATTGCATACTTTTCATTAAACTATTTTATTTAAAAAATAGTATAAATGCTTTTATGTCTGCTTATCTTTACACCCACCTACAGAAACTTTCAACATAATTCTTAAAAGCTATTTCACCAACACAATCATACAAGCCATAAAATGTTCGTTGCAACCACAAAGTACTGCCAGCGTAGTCGAACACGTAACGTTAATCAGGCGACCACATCCTGAATTCTATCGACATTCATTTACTCATTTTATCGTAGCAATAATGCCAATACACAAGTATAAAAGCCAATTTTCTCTGATAAAATAATCATATTTGGGTCAATATTCGAATATAAACTACTGTAATGGTGCTTATAGACCACGGCATAGCCGCGTCAGCAGAGGGAATAATAATACAATTCCTGGCAACTATAGTGATTGTTTATAGCACACAATTTCTGCTACTGAATTACCGCCTTCGATGTCTGTTTCTATAGATAATTTTGTACACAGTATTGGAGACAGTAAACGGAGACATGCTTGGTTTGTATACAAAGTATTGCCAGTACCGTTTGTAATAGCGGCCGGTAAAACTTCACCATGCTTCATGGTACAGACAATGGATAGTTAATGCGGCGTTTCAACATCTTGCTGTAACTGCGGATACAAGGTGGCCACGCGGGTCCCGGCCGCCATGCGCCCCGCGAAGTCGGGCCGCCGCGCCGGCCGCGGGGCCCCCAGCAAGGCGTCGAGCACGTTCCGCGGGGCCCACACGTCGCTGCCGTTGCTCGAGCCGCCATTGCCCGCACCCACAGGAGACAGAGGTGAGTCTGTCGTTGCTCGGATCACTGTGGCTCGAGATTCACCTGTAATGAATGAATAAGTATAAAATTACAACCTGGTGTAAAATATGAGACTTCTTTAGATATAAAATGATTGGTTGTTTATTAAAAGCTCTATAAAATAGCAATTTTAATCAAAATTATTTTAAGGGTCCATTTTGGATACGATTTGTTCAGCAGGAAATGGAGCTATGAGAACTTGATTGATGGTTGTTACTGATTACTTTAGCCAAACTAACTACAACTACATTCTATTGAAAATAAAAATAAAACAAGTTTTCGATAAACCAAAAAAAAAAAATTAAAAAAAAGCAGATAAATACTAACTGTTTGATGAAATGAAATATAATTTTGCTTCTTAAATATAAGGCTGGTCTCGATGAAAAATGGGCTGAATGGGTAATCTAGAAATAAAATCGTGTGTCTGTGTTGTCGCTTTTTACTTTCAAGCTACTTGATGGATTTAGATGAAGTTTTACCATCATTTGGGTGTATTGTACGTTTATTTTAGGCAAGGATGAGAACTATAAGATTATCTATATAACTATAGATTAACCGATTCCTGAATACGACGAAGCCACCCCGTTCGCTACTAAGAATCAAACAACAAAGCCGTGCTAATGAAATGTTCAAACAGTCCTGTGATAATAAATATTCTAAATTAAAGACATTGATGTATGCCGCCAGCACACAATCGACGCAGCTGACCTTTTCATGCTAATTAGTACCGGCTGTGATACCGTTACTTGCGTTTGAGAATGCCGCCCTTGATCACTGACTATAATGGGTTCGAAATATTAAATTACTAGTTTAGTGGTAGTACGAAATCAATCCATTGACCATAAGTCGATTTGCAAGGAAGGGATGCAAATAATGTATATTATGTCGTACCCAGATCATAGAAATTGATCACTTTATAAATGGTCAACTAAAACTAGCCAGGTCGATGTTAACATTTGGTGATATGTCAATCCTCGTTTGTAGGCTTTCTGTAAAGTAGGCCAAATGAGGATTGAAATACCATCAAACTTTAACGTTTAAGACGCTAGTTTTAATTGGGTATACCATGAAGTAATCAATTTTTATGACCAGGCCAAGATATACAACGCAAAAAAAACGGTAAAAAAATTCATGGTGCATTCCCCAGAAAGCGTAATTTTAAAAGGTTTCTTCCTAGCCAAAGCTGAAAATGGATTTATAGAGCTGTCTTTAATTTTTTTAGTGAATACTAAGCAATATCTGATGTTCATCCCCGTGGACACCATTCACTTCCAATAGTTAATGGTACGGGCACAAAAGAGATAGATTCAGAAGTCAATCTACATACAAAGCGTGCTCGAGCAACGCACACAGAGATCACTCACGGACACGACATGTCGGTCCGCTTGGGACCAGTGAGTGCCATCCGCCTGAGACGCGCGAATAATGGAACATTAAAAATAAATTTATTATAACTCGCCGCACCCAGGCGCGTCGATCCTAGCGCGCTTGCCGAGCGTAGGTATGAAAGGTGAAGTAAATATATAAGATTGACTTCTGTACCTATCTATTTTGTGGTACAGGGTACTACAATTTAATTATTGCCGCGAGAAATGATTCAGGCGCATCGGTGCTTAGGAACTAAGTATATTATAGTTATCTCTCCAATTCCTACAATGAGTTCCAAAAGGTTTTGGCTTGGTTAAAAATGATGGGATTCGGGTAAGGGATTTTTGAACCTCGACCGTATACCGTGCTTTAAAAATGCATGCGCAGCCGTACGTTAAATACAAAATTCCATTTAGCAAGCCAACAGCAAGCATTTTGTGGTAAAACGCATTGTGCAGCTATATTGAAGAGTCGTGCTAAGCTTGTAAAATATAAAAAAATATAGGGCGTATCAAGGGTTCCGTACAAAGTTTCAATTCTTAAATTGAATCTCGAAGACTTTTCTAAATCGTAAAAAAAGGATTTTTTTTGTGACATACAACTACAAATTTAGACTTTTTCTCATACTTCTGCCAGAAGACATTACTTTATGCCAAATTATACGATCCTAGGTCAACGGGAAATATCCAATAGGTTTGGATTTCATAGCGAGTGTCAAAATAAGCGTTTAGACGGCGACGTAAACGGCCTTACCTTTAGATCGCGATGACTTAGAAGTTTTATTTTCCCTGTTGCTTTAGGTAGCAACCTTTCTACCTAAAGCAAAAGGGAAAATAAACGTTCATACATTAATTCGTTCCGTTTTTCGACTTAGGTATGGAACCGTATAAAAAACCTTCTTGGCTGTTTCATAAAGTCGTAAAATAGTCATATGTTACTGTCAGACGATGGGTTGTGCGAAAGAGAACCTCAGGGTCCTAGAACGAAGACAAAGAAGGAACATAGGAGTGGGTTTTAGTCAGTGAAAGTCTGACACGCCCTCTCGCTCCACCCTAGGGCGGGAGAAGTCACTGTTTGATTTTCGACCTAAAATAGAAAAAGCTTACCGTCGGAAGGATGATTGTTGTGCGCGCGACAGTCGAGCAGCACGCGCAGCAGCGCGCGGTGCGGCGGCGCGGCGGCGTGCGCGCGCACCAGCGCCTCCAGCTCCGCCCACACCTGCCGCCACTGCTCCTCGCGCCGCCCGCTCGACTTGCCTCTGTTCAACGTACTTAACATTTAATCCTATATTTGGCTTTATTACAGGTTTCATTAAATATATACTACCGTTAACTATGATTAACTATTAAAAAAAAAAATTGTAAGTAGGCGAATCAACGCGAACGAGAACGTGAAGCGATGCGGCACAATGGGACAAAGAATAGGGAATATGCATGTAATTTTATTTTTTTTGCCAAATTCAATTATTTTTAGCTCTAGTAAACAAATATGAAAAAAAAATCTTCATCTATCACGAAATTATAAAGCTTCAAAGTTGCTTTAAACAAACAAAAATCCATTACGGATTATGACGACCAATTACATAACGCCCGTACGGCCGCCACTGAAAACGACATTTTGGCGTAAGATAGATATATTTTCATTAACTTTTTTACTAATGTTGATATTGCTTTCACAGTTATATATTTATTGAAAAACTGGTTCGATAACCAATATTTTTTTCATGCATATTCTTATTGACTCTCTATTACGATGGCCTACGTGACCAACAGCACGTGGATGCAGTACGGCGACGAGCCTAACGAAGCGTACTACACGCGATCAGTTGGTTTAATATTTTCTTTCGAACTCTTGCAGTGCGTTGACGTGTTTTATACAAATGGCGGCTAAAGCAGCAACTTTGCGTGCATGTTAGACGACGCCGCCGCATCGCGTTGAATTAGCGTCGGATCGCTTCGCAATCGCTATCGCGTAGAGTCGGCCACGCTAACAGTGACTAGTGCGCAGTCAAAAATGCAGTCAACTTTATTTCTTACTTCCTGCCCTATTATAGACCACTACGTCAATTGAGTGTCACTCTTACAAAAACTTACAAAAGGCGATGACCAGTTGATAACGATGTCCGTACCATGTAACTTACAGTGCCTTTCACTTAAGGTGGTGCATCACGACTCACATTTTCACTGTTTTTCATACAACCGCTCATAACTGATTATGACGTTATTACACTTTTCATTAGATATTTTGGAAACACAGTATCTTGTGGATATTATCTAGGTTTCTAAAGAAACCAGTTTCTAAATTTGTGTAAAACTAATCCAGTAAAAACCTCTGAAAATGTCCTATTTTGTATGAACTTTGACACTTCATAATTTGCTTAAAAATTAAAAAAGTCAAAAAAGTAATCCTCTAGAAAAAAAAGAAAAAAAACCCCATAGAGAAAAGGTACATATCCAGTAAAGTGAATTTACTTAATAAAAACATCAAACATTCATTAATTAACCACAACAACGAGATCTGGAATAAAAAACTGTCTAAAGTCGATAACCCTACCTCAGATATATGGCGTATAGTCAAATCACTAAACTTTAAACCTACCACAATCCCGCCTCTTAGGACGTCAAACAACACCTTGACTTCGTCCGTCCAAGAGCAATGCGAGGCACTAGCAGACGCTTTTCTTGAAAACACTAAGCTAACTAAAGATTGGTTAAATGACCCAGTTACAGATGATGCTGTAAGAGAATCATGTGATAAACTTAACAAGTACAAAATAAGTGATTTTAAAAATCTAGTTAGACCTAAAGAAATTCGCAAACTTTTGAATAATTTGAAAACTCGCAAAGCTCCGGGTATTGACGGTATAGATAATTCTCTACTGAAAAACCTATCGCAAAAAAGTATAGTTTTACTTACCAAACTGTTCAATGGTTGTTTTCAACTGGGCTACTTTCCTGCATGTTGGAAACTAGCTAAAGTCATTCCTATAAAGAAATCTGGTAAAGACGAAACTGTTCCCTCTAATTACCGGCCTATAAGCCTTCTTCCCAGCTTAGCCAAACTTTTCGAGTCTCTCATTTTAAGCCGCCTCTCCAAATTCGCTGAGTTCCTTTTAATGCCTGAACAATTTGGTTTTCGCAAATCCCACTCCACAGTCCAGCAGCTAGCTAGAGTTACTGAACATGTTGTTGAACATCTCAATCTAAATAAATCCACAGGCATGGTGTTGCTGGACATTGAAAAAGCTTTTGATACAGTTTGGCACGCGGGTTTGCTCCACAAATTAATTAATAACCAGGTCCCTTTATCCCTTATCAAACTTCTCCAGTCATACTTAACAGAACGAACCTTTTCGGTTGCTATTGGGAACCAGACATCTAGCCATAGACGACTTTCTGCTGGCGTTCCACAAGGTTCAATATTAGGCCCATATCTCTTCATTTTGTATCTTAACGACATACCAAAGCAAAGGTTGACGCATCTCGCCGTATACGCCGATGACACCGCTACATATACCTCATCTGATGACCTAGACCTAGTGATTCAACGACTACAACTCTCGCTTGATCTTCTAATAGATTACTTCTCTAAATGGAAGCTAAAGGTAAATCCCGCCAAAACCGAAGCTATTATGTTCTCAAGAAAGCGATCACTTCCTACTCGCTGTGTTAAAATCGATGGGAATAATATTCCGTGGAAAAGATCCGTTAAGTATTTAGGAACAACTTTAGATGATAAAGTCAGCTGGCTGAAAAACTTGGAGGAACTTCGACTTAAGGGAGTGAAATCCCTCAACAGCTTAAAGCCAATCCTAAATCGTAAATCCAAGTTAAGCCCACACACAAAATTACGCATTTATTCCACACTAGTTCGACCTTGCATGACCTATGCATCTCCTGTCTGGAGCAGCATTAGTAACAGTAACTACAAAAAACTCCAGGTCGTCCAGAACAAAGCACTCAAAATAGCTTTCAACACACCTCTCTACACAAATCTTGCTCAACTACATGATCATATCAAGTTTCCACCTATTAAAGATTTTATCTTGAAAATATCTCGAAAATTCTTTCTTCTTACTAACGCACGTCATAGTAATACTCTGGTCTCACATATTGGTAAGAGTAGATTTACCCAATTACCCTATGCCAGTACTTACAACAAGTACAAACTGCCTCATCACCATTTCCTAGTGGATTAATGTTAGCTTACTCACAACCTTACCAGCGTAACTGCTGTCACCAACTTAAAATATACTATTTATTAAGTAACATATGAGAAATGTGCCGTTTTCATTTAAATTTATATAATACTTACTAAAATGGGGGGGTCGGGGAACATAATTTAAAAAATGTGGGTCTGCAAACCCTACATAACATAATCTATTTTACTGTTTGTGTTCAATAAATTAATAGTCAATAAACGATATAATAATTCTTTAATGTGTGTGTTAAAAGAGGCGATGTAGCCTACTTAGCATTTCTATTATGTGTTAGTTTGCATTTTAGAATAAGCTCTAAATTTGTAAACTTTTTGTTATACTTTATGTTAATAAAGACCTTTAAAAATCAATCAATCAATCAATCCTCTAGAGACCTTGCAAATTTTATTAAGATTCTAAATGATGACAACTTTTTCGAAAAACTTTTAAGGATTTAAAAAAAAACAGCTATTTCCTGGAGCAAGTTTTGTGAAATTTTCGAGTAAATCTCGGAATTACCGAATACTAACAGAGTTTCCAGGCGTTATCTCTCTTTTTTTGCGTTGCCTTTTTTCAAACATCGCGTTGGATTGCATTAAATGCAGTAACAAGCTTTTAAACCATTTTCGATGTCCCCTCTTAAGAAGTTCCTTTGCCGTAATGTTGGCGATACGGAAAAACAGTGTTGCAATATTTTTAGCAATTAAATTAATAAATATTAGGGAGGTTAACTGATACTTCGTTACTTTTATCAATTGCCTTTTTTTTGTTTTTTTTTTTAAACTATTTCTGAATAAAGTATAGGACGCTGGACTCGATTCGGATTCTCCTGCAATTCTTTCAAATACCGAAAACGCCACTCCAAAATATCGTACCTGACTATTAACAACCCCTCATAATTCTCCAAAAAGTGTTGTCACTACCGTTAAAACCGATTTCATTTCGCATTTCGGGGAACAATTTTGGTAGAGTAGGCAACTCTTTCCTTTTTCCCTTCTTTTTTGTGTAGACAGACAGGGGAGTCAACATTACGCCGAAGGAACCTCTTAAGTGAAACGCACTGTAAGGTTGGCGCAACATGATTTTTTCTTTCATTCTGTCATGACCCGTCACTCTATCATCAACTCGAAAAAGGTTTCTTTTGTCACCCTTCACAAACCTTCAGGCTCCAGGCTTCCCTCTCCCTTATCCCCACTTTGTGTTCACATAAAATATACAAATTAAGGACACACTAGGTTTATATACAACGTGTAACAAAAAGGGTATATACATCAAAAAGCCCTGAAGTTTACTGGTGGAATAGAATCTCTACACAAAGTTTCAGCTCAAAATAAATTACTCAAAGAATTGATACCAAATTCTTGGTATCCTTGGTATCGTATGATTCTCGAATTCAAATCATAACAAACGTGTCACGACACTACGAGGGTCAATAACATTCCACGTCACTTGCTAATACTAATAAAGACTTCTTCTGTAAATCTGATCGCCTAGTACCTCTCTTCCTAATTCTACCTAATTTCGATACGCGCGGCGCGTGTGTGAATGAAACGCTGTTTGCCTAGTACCTGCCTACTTAAAATTTTGCCTCAAAAAAGCAGAAGGTCACGCGAGGCAAAATATCTGCAGGTGTCAGTTCCTGGATGCGACGGAAGAGGTATGGGTGCTGACCTTCATTCTGCAACACTCGCCATACCTACTTGCATATGGTTAGAGGTATACAGCGCTAATGCAGCTCGCCGAGTGCGCTAGCACCTACGTGGGTTATTTTCAAAATGCTCGAGTACGGCCTCCTCAAATTCTGGATCGATAGTGTTTGGCGACCCCCTAAACCAGAAGCGTGGAACCAGTTTGTTGCAGACGATGTACCTTTCAGTACCTATGTTACAAAGTACTCTGTGAATGTACCTACCTACTATCCGATGGAAGCCCGCCACCGAAGAAACTGTCGGCGCTCAGCTCCTTCTAGGTAGGTACCCGCGATAAATCAAGGACGATAAAGTTCGCGAGCAGCTCGCACATTACCGGCCGTCCTCTCTTCCGACACACAACATCATCTCATAATATTCACTATTACTTAACACCATCACCATAGAAATGCCATCACACACGATTATCACAACTGCAATAAAATAATGTTTAAAATCCAAATCACAAACACCGGAACGGATAATTATGCTATGCGACTGCATCGTAAGATTATTGGTCATCCACTAATGCAAAATTATATTTATTTGTTTACCTAAATTTGACTTTCGGCGCGTACAAAGACGCCGCCAGTACCGCCAAAGAGAGTAGCCGAACGGACGACGACAACATTGCCATCTCTCTCACATTAAACACGCAGGCGGCGCGTGCGACTGGGACAAAACTATTTTATCGTGTTTTGAGCTTCTCAAAGGAATTTTTTTAGGGATCTGTGAACCGTTTTTTAAAATTATCAATAACAATTCTCGTTTCTTATGGACTCCTAGTACTTTCGCATGTTTTTCATTTATTTTAAAATGATAAATTAAGACTAAACTGTGCTACTACTGGTAATGTTTTTGTAAAAAAGGCAAAAAGTTACGCAAAGACCTAATTGTGCGCAAACGTATAGTTTTTTTAGAAATAAACGCGAAAGATTTATTGATTTGATTATAATCTCGGGGTAAAATTAAACTCACACGCATTCACGCGGCGTCGTGAATGCGCACACTACATCTAAATAATTAATTTCTTGTTAACTAAGTACATATCCTATGTATAGCAACCGACATAAAAAGAATTAGGTACGTAAGAAAAATCATCTCGACCCTGCAAAAAGTGACAACTTATTGAAGTCCTCTAATTAAATTACATTCAAGAACGGAACCCACTGGGAGTTTATTTGTACCAGGAGGCACATAAGTTGCTTAGAAATGATATTTGGGTTCATTTTAACAGATATGAAATCCTTTTTCGCAGCGTCTAACGCCGAGTACAACGTTCGTTTAGATTTTACGTAGGTACTTCGTTTAAATTTTTCGTAAATTAAGTATTTGTTACTATCCTATCTACGTAAAACAATAAAAAAGTATGTAGATATTTCTTATTGTTTCACGTAAATACCAGATAGGTACCTAATTATTCCATATCCTTACGAATACCCTTATCTAATTAGTCTCCTCTAAAAGCGGCGTGAGTCGCACGAAAAATAATATGCGCTGCGCGCTAACGAACACGGCCCTACGCGGCGCGCAGGTTTTTCGATGGCCAACGCACGCACTCGCTCTAGTTTTTGGCTTGGTTTGTTGTACACAAACATAATCTTAGTCTCTGTAGGAAAAACTTATTTCTTCTTAAAACTATTTTTCTTAAAAAAAAAATGTTAAAAAAAATAAACATGCGGAACCCTTTATCCACTGTTTGAAGAAATACCAGGAGTAAGAGGTTTGTTTTTAGTCATAAACAGTTCAATGACACCGATCAGCTGACTTTTTGCTAGTGATGTATTGGTTTCAGTTTGAAATGTTCGGTTTCTGGTATCATATGTATGGAATAAATCACAACTTCCTACCATGTAAACATAAGGTTAGAAAACCCTTTCCGTATCGTTTGTTATCTTATCAAGAGGCCGTGCACTTGGTATGTATACCCCCTTTTTGTTACACGTTGTATATATATACCATGTAATGTCAGAAAATAAAAAACGAAAATTCGAGCACTGCCTACAAAATCATCAAATATAAATTCCATTCGATATAAAATTACACGTTTAAACAAACCATTTTTACTGTCCGTTCAACCGATTTTGACTTTTATTGCGTAGCAGACAAGACAAATGGCAACTACAGTAAAAAGTTGGTATTGTAACTTTTTTTTCTTTTGATGACATCGACATAAAAGAATGTAATACCTCATGTTAGAAGGTAACTGCGTCGTCGGGAACTCATGGCGGGACTCCATGGCCAATAGTGAAAGCAGGACGTTTCTGCAGGTATCGACTTCTTCATCTGTCAACGTCTCCTGTACCACCAGTCTTGTCAACGGCTCCAGAACCTGCGAACAGTATTTATTATTTAGGTCATTATAGGCCACAACTAAGTTTATAGCGCTGTGTGAATGACACCCAGTCTTTTTCATGTATTTGTGTCGCTAGACGCCTGATTGCTAGTATTGCAATATCTTAAAACATCGTCTTGGTGCTCACATACATACATGTTGTAATAAACAACCCGGTTTTGAATCAAGAACCACGCTAGAACTACACTAGACCGACGCACACGTGTAACGCCCGATATGTACGTAGAACGACGTCGCGCGGCGTGTACTAAGTGTGGCTCTACAAGTCTAGTTTCCATATAAAATGTATGGAACCCGACGCGTTCAGATCGGCGTGTGTGGCACACGTGTGGGCGGTGTAGTTCTACCTTTACTTCATCTTATATTTGCAATTGTTTGACGTAAGTATATATGTATACTAGCTGCTCCCAGCGGTTTCGCCCACGTGATAGCAGAAAATTATCCCAAGGGAACATACTTCCGGGATAAAAAGTATCCTATGTCCTATTCCAGGACATGGTCTATCCGTGTACCAAGTTTCATCAAAATCGGTTTTGCCATTTAGGCGTGAAGACGTAACAATCAAACTCACTTTCGCTTTTATAATATTAGTAAGAATTATAATTATCGTACAAACCAAAACCATTCGTTTTTGCAGGTAGACTTACCTGTTTATTTACACGCTAAGTGAGAAAAAGAACTTCAAAAAGTATTTAGATTTCTCACTACCGAAAAAACTTCAATATGTATCCAAATTAGTGTGATACTAACAAATTAGCATGAATGGAGCTATTGAATGAATGTAATTGAAAATGTCAGTAGCACCATCACGATAGTTTGTTGCGGACAAAAAATATGCTTGTGCATGTAAAACGAGGGACATTGAGAGACTCGTGGAAACTTAACTCTTGAACAGTAAAAAAAAATGATTCAAAGAAGCAAAATCTGAAAAAATAAAGAATCGGGATCAGATTCGGAGTTGGATCGGTTTTATCAAAATGTTTGTTAGCTAGTTTTAAGATTATTTCGCGTAAATAAACTGTTTTTCCTTCTTTACAATATAGGGCTCATTGGCCACATTAGTCCAAACAGTGTCCTATCATAGCCAAAATCGAGAAGCGTGCAATTTTTATTGACATAACGGTTCCGCATGACGTGAACCTCGTGAAAAACAAGCTAATCAAGTATATTTAAACTTGGCTCACGAGGTTGTCGACATGTGGGATGTGGATTCAGCGTTTATTGCACCGATAGTCGTGTCAGCCAATGACATAAGTTGAAGCTGTCAGGATAGCCCGCGAAATTTAAATGTTCTTCAGTTTTTTTTTGCATTTTGCAGTTGAGTACCAAGTTGTGTGCTGGTTAAGAAGCCTGTTTTCCATGACCAGTCGGATGTCATCAGTTATCTTAACGAGTGCCGATACAGTACTGTGACCAGGACGGAACCCAGATTGATAAGGACTCAGCAGGCCATTAGATGAAAGGAAATGAGACAGTTGATTGTTAACAACACTCTCAAGAACTTTGGATTGGATTGGGAGTATGAAAATTGGAGGAAACTTCTTTGTTCGAAAATGTAACAATCCCGTAGATGCTTTTATCCTAGGCCATTATAACGTAATATTTTATTTATTTTATACTCGTACTAGCTGATTTGGCAAACTTCATTCTGCCTAATAGTCCTTTTAGCTAAGCTGTCAAAGGATAACGCCATCTACAGGCATTATCAGAACCAGCATAATTCATTTCAAAATGACATTTTAATTAGAGATAGCGTTGTAGGTATTCGCTTTTTTTTCGTGATTTTTTTTTACATATTTTCTCTCCGTTTAAACCTGGAGTATCACGAATATTTCAAGACCAATGTTTGTGGCACATTAGTCAAGCGTGCGACACATTATCTTACACTGCCAGCCGTTTCGTATATATTACGCTTAGTTACGAATTACCTTATACATTGAAGTTGAAATCCATACAGGTCCTACAAATTAAAATAAGAAAGAAATCCATTTTCATTATGACTGACATATTTTTATTATTATTACTAGCAGTCGCGACAGACATCCTGCTCGAATACTGATATTTTGGCAAAAAAATAAATGCGAACCGAATTACATCGCCACCTGCCGGGTTCAATTGTATGTATTTTCAAACCATTCAGGGACTCATTTCAATAGCCACACTTTTCATCCAACTCTTTCAAGCCGTTTAGGAGGAGTTAGGTGGCAAACATACGTGCAGAAGAATTATACATGTATATAAAAATAAAGGTATTTTCGTAAAAACTTACCGATCCTAAGTTAAATATGAGCGTGGAGGATATAGTGAGCGGCCAGTACGTGGTGTGGCGCTGTAGTCGCGCTCTCGCTCGACCATTGGCGCCTGCACCCCGCAGAGGATACAAGCGATTCTGTTGCATTAGAGCGCCGAACTCTTTTATTCTGTAGGTAAAGAGAAACCAGAGATTATAGATATTACCAGAGTACCCATACTTATTTATATCTACCGCCAAGTACTTTCTTTTTTTTTTTGGAAATTTCTCCCATTCTGTGTGAAGCGATAGGGAGTGTCAAACATTTACTGACTAAAACTCGCAGTGTTCTTTCATTTGCCCTTTGCGAGGGTCACAATAACACTTGAACAATTCACAGTCCTGGCAGGCATCGGCCCAAAGAGACAGCACACACCAAGAGCAGAGCATTTTCTGAGAATACGGAAAAATGAATCTTATTTCTTATAAAAAACTTCAATGCCGCAGACGCGCGGGATCCCGCATCAGTAATCCTGCATACCTGATTCTGCAGGAAAAGGTGGGATTCCTTAGTGTTAACGATATTTCTTACAAACCTGTAGTCAGTAACTCGTCCACCTGCCCCTTCGGACAGAGCAGGAGGATCATCGTAAGGTGTGCGACCTCCTAAGGCACCGATCCACAGCTCACCACCTTGAGCCGCTAACACGTGGGATGCGGATCTGCCACCACCTTTTCTAGAAAAAAAAAAACAACATTATTTTTTAAAGTTCTTTTAGTATGTGATAAGTTTATATACATATATTCAAAAGATTGCGAAGGGAGCATTGCTACTACTTGTTTTTACTTTTTTTTGTAACAAAGTCTCAACAGTGGTTTGTAGGTCGCAAATTGGACTCTGGTATTGACGTCCTGAGTTTCGAAATACCTCAGTGAAGGTTTACCGAGAAGGCAGACTTAATAAATATACTGCCAAATACTGCAAAACCATTATAATGTGTTTCATTCGCATTCCAATTGAAAACAGAGTGATGAGTGACTACTTAAATACTTTTTAAAATTGACATTGTTGTGAAGCCATAATAAAAACGTTAAATTATTAAAACTTGAACAAAATATCTCAGACACTATTGGTTTCACATTCCGCACCCAAATCTATACGATCGATAGAATATCACAAATAAAATGCAGACACCCAAGTTCAATAAACATAATCTCACGTAAAAGAGAGTTGTATAACTAGTTTGATTGAAGTTTATTCTATTTACCTGGGAACTTCAAGAGTGACAGAGCGTCCATTGAGTAAGAAGTTTACTAAACAGGCAGAAGGTCTGGAGGCCACGTCTGCAGGTGTGACACGCCATAAGGATCCGCAGCACCCTGAGGCGCCGCCCTCAGCTCCACGAGGCGTCCACCATCGGAGTACCACCTGGTGGTTGGGAAAATGAGATTAAAGGGCTGTTAGGGTCATAAGCGTAAGATCTATGAATGACAATCAGGACCAAGATAAACTCTAAAAAGTAGCAGAATATGTTACAACAATAGGGTCAAAATTACACTACATTTTATTTAGCCCGTATTTTAGACTATAAAAAAAAAAATAGGTCACGTATTTTTTCTTTTTGCGATTTAACAAAAAATAACAAAGATATAGCTCATTAAAGTTACGTGTGACGTCACCCCATGCGAAAAAATGCAGCACGGCTTGACGTTACACGTAATTTTAATGGGCTATATATTATATTTGTCATTTTTTATTTAATTTACAAATAAAAAAATATTATTGAATAATCTAAAAGACGGACTAATTACATTTTTACTGCAACTAACCTATTGATTGTTAAGTAGGTACCAAAAAGTAGTCGCAAAAATAATTTCAGCAACATTGATGGAGAATGACAAAAACATACCGATTCCAACGCTTCAGCTGGCGTCTGTGACGCTCTCAGACCAGCATGAGCATCTAACGCATGGATTATTTCAACGTCATAATTGGCACTCGAACTTGCATTTTGTTCCTCCTATAAAATAAATAATAATTAATTAATATTTCAAAATTGAACCAAAACTACTGACTGGATTCCGAACAGCAGGAGTCGGCGACGCGGTAGGTCCAGAAGGAGACGACGTGACGATTTGGACTTCTACCGTAAGGAACGGCCAGAAGTGGCTAAGGACAGAAAAGAGAATAACGGAAGAAAGGCCTTAGCCCTGCAGAGGGACAACATGCTCATAATAATAATAAATATTTCTTACTGTATCTTTGAAGTTGAGCTCATATCATCAGCTGAGCCTTTTCCCAGCTATGTTGGGGTCGTCTTCCAGTCTAACCGGGTGCAGTTCAATATCGGTATTTTACATGGAGCAACTGCCTATCTCATCTCCAGAACTGAGTTATTGAGTAACACAGTTATACCCCTCGGCATAAGCCATGTCAGATTTCCTGTCTTCTGACTATGCGTAACAACTGTCAAAGGTATGACAGCCGGGATCATCGGCGTAACGTGTTTACTAGGGACCTACCTCGGCAAGCGATGCTTAACCTTTTTTTTTCGGTGGGAAAATCATCTAGTAACATTTCCCGCTCTCGAGCGGAGCGGGAGATAGTGTCAGGTTTTTAAAGACTAAAACCCACTCCTGTTTCTTCTTTGCCTTCGTTCGTCATCATGATTTCAATCGAAAGACGTCCACTGTTGGACATAGGCCTCCGTTCACTTTCGCACAACCCATGATCCCAGTAGGCTTCGACCCTGCTGGGCCCCTACGGTTTGCTAACATCTACTTGCGGCGCGCATGGAACACTCGCGCCGTCGACGACATGATCGACCCGCTATAAGCTGTAATAATTTTAACCACGAAGCTCTGCAACAATTTATTACTAATCTCTAAAATTAAATATAGTAAAATAAACCGTACCTTCATAGGAATACCAGTTACAGTGGTTGTGGCAAGTTTATAGTGTGGCAACACCAGTCGTCCCAACAGATTAGCTAGAGCACTTGCTCGTGAAACTATCACTTCTACACCTATTTGTCCACCTGCTATCTGGAAAAGTTTAATGTTTAGTTGGTTTTAGGGTCTCATTATTTAAACAAGTAATCAGTTTCGGTTATGGTTTCAACTAGTTTTATTAAGATTTTTCTTTATCATATATATATATATCTTTAGAGGTTTTTTGTACTATAGTGTATTCACAACAAGAAAATAGTGACATCATTGTTGTCACTAAACTTAGCCCCTTGTCCAATTAGATCATAGTAAATTATAAAGCTGTCTCAAACAATTTATAAAAACACAATAGAATAAATCTTTTACAGATAAATTCAGTTTACTAAATTTACTTTCAGTTTACTAAGTTTAATAAATTCAGGTTACTTGAAAAAATAATAATTTTTAAAACATATGGAGTTTAAAGAGATGAGGTTTAGAGAACTATATGAAGGATAAATAGATCTTATTGTAAATGACTTTTTAGTTATGGTAAAAGTACAAACTTACCTCTGTTAGCGGTTGATTAGTAACTCTTGTTTCGGCATTTTCTGGTGTAACATTTATTATTACTATATGGCAGTAATGTATTACTAAAGTTCTGAAATTATATTAACCAAATCAAATAATACTATCAAGCTGGGATAACAGTCACTTTTTGAACAGCATAAAGTAGTTTTAAAAAAATCCCAAAATGGTCAAGTCTCCTCTTATTTATTTTTTCAGTTTTAAATTCATGTTAAAAGAGGTTAAAGTCATGTTATACTCACTGTGGCGTCGTACTAGTGGATTCCGAAGAACTGGCAGGTTGAGCCAAAGTCGCCTTTTTGTTTATTTGTACAATCGTGTTGTGAGCAATATCCTTTAGATTTTTGATAGAATCATTGTCTCTGGCGCTTGTTATGCAAATTACGCGGCCGCTGAAATGTTTAAAAACTATGTTACCGAATTCATTGCTATTAAAAATGAGAACAGAGGTTACTACTAAGAAAGTTTTATAAGTTCCCATGTAGGCCTATGTGAAATAAGATCTTTTGACTTTGACAGTATGCCTTATCATCGACCACATCATGGCTTACCATTAGGAGAGATAATGGTCAAATACAAGAAAAAGTTTACAAAAATGTGAGTCGGTGCGACTTGCCGGCAGCGTGAGCGCGACAATACCTTTCAGCTGGGTTTGAACCACACATATGTGTGAAATAATATTTCCATATTATGGATGCTAGACATCCATAAAATGGAAATACTTCAACCTGACTAGTCTGGAAGTCCACAGCTGGACTTAAGCGAACATTACACGGTAGGTTTTGCTGTCAGTTTTTCCACAGTCAAAGTTTTGTTTGACGAAAAACCTACCGTCTAATGCGATGATTGACGTATTTTAGTACTGATTGACGAAAACTATCATTAATTATTGATGGAATTGATTGACGCTTGCATGACCGTGTTATGGTCACCTTAGACACCTCCAAACGACGATTCATTCACGAACGAAACGATTCATTTGTTTTTGCAACACTTATCTAACTGCACTTACCCTGTATCAATCGCCGTTTTGCGCAGCATAGTCGGCCTTATAATGTTCCCACTGCTGGGACTCAGGCCTCCTCTCTAGGAGAGGAAATGGGCCGTAATCCATCACGCGAGCCCAGTGCGGGTTGGTGGATATCACATGTCTTCGAATTTTTGGTTCTAGGACATGCCAGTTTCCTCACGATGTTTTCCTTTACCGTTTTGAGAGCAGTAGTGATGAAATAAATTACACAAAGTAATGCACCTCACTGGGTTTGAACCCGTGACCTATAACTCGTAAGTCGGGCCGTTACTACTCGGCTACCACTGCTCTAAAACGCACATAAAGCACTGGTGCTTTATGTGCGTTTTACGCAGACGTGGCGCATATTTTCCTAGAATGTTTATTTGTAAGCTAGTCCTAAGATTCCGTCCTTTCTCACAAATAAAAAAATCTTTAATTCTTTTTCCAATCGTTTAGCCTCATAATAATTAGGAAAAAAAACTCTAATTATATTGATGTTGCAAGGTCACCTTTTATTTCCTGTCTATGAGTATGCGAGATTACAGATGAAAATCAGGCCAATTTATCTTGTGCAGGTACCTAACACCATGGTCACAGGCGTGGTGAGCTAGAGCTTCTGACATTCGCGCCTTCTGACATTATTAGGCATTTGAAAGAAAAACACTTATAAGCTTCGATCAATAAAAGCATAAGCATTTGAAAGAAAAACACTTATAAGCTTCGATCAATAAAAGCATAACATTGATCTTGTGACAGCACTTACCGGTTCTGAAAGTGCCTTTCATTTGGCCTAGAAGACTGATCAGGCGAAGCCTCCGCTAGTGCTTCGATAGCGGCTACCAGTCCCTCCACGTCGCCACCAGCACCCCGCCGTACTGGCCCAACCAGACATAATCCATTCAGGAGCTATGAAAAATATTTTCATACATTTACCTATTAACTCTTTCAGTCTTGGTGGTTAAAACACTAACCACCTCTTTCCGATTTTTTTAATTAAAATCCATACCCTCTAACGTCAATCGGTTGTATTATCATGAAAGTTGGAACCATGCTTTACAAGTTGAGACCGATTGGTGGTATATTGAATCAATGACAACTTATTTCCGTCGAACTGAATATTGCGCTTACGTACTTTTATACGTGTGTTTGTTAAAAACAACTGTAAAATGATTTAGAAAGCTTTTTTCTTCAATGTTGTTTACTTCCTGTATTCTCATATATCTATTATATACGTATTATCATACAAATACTATAATTTTTTCGTGTTCGATGTGTATTCTCAATAAAAAGATGGTGGTTAGTGTTACTAACCACCGTGACTGTAGTGGATCCATGCTATCAATCTCGTTATCGTATTTTTACAATATGTTGTGCCGGTTAGAAGATACATAACTTACAGATTAATAAGTCTTGAGTCATTTCTTAAGAGAACGAGGGTATTTATAGCGATTAGAATGATGAAGAATTGCGAAAACCGTGGTTTTGGCGACTTATTCTCCAAATCTGCATTTATAAAACTTTACAAGCCCAAATTTCTTCAGGAAATTCGTCTAGAATACTATTGTCATCAACCTGAGTGAAGCGCTTATAGAAGATACTGCAAATTTAGCGTTAAAATAGTACTACATGGCTGTACAATATATACAAAGTGCCTTTTTGGCTATAAAAAGGAAAAATATGTTTTCCCGATTTTCATAAAAAGTAGTGTAGTAGTACTTTTTACACTTACTAGTACTTAAACTTTTCCATAGGCAAACCTGCGGAAATTTCGATAAATAATTCAACACATTTTCTTTGTACCAATAGTCATGGTGGTTAGTATCCTAACCACCTCATTCCTCGAAAGCCTTAATACCTAGATTTTTTTTCATGCTTTCTTTGATATTTCAGATGTAAATGATGCCAAAACTAAACTATACATTTTTATAATATTCTTAACGTAAAAGCGTGACTGAGAGAGTTAACTATCTATTCTAATTTCTGTAATGAACTTGTATAAACATAAATACATTTGCAAAACTCTCATGCTCATTTCCAACGTTTTGTAATTTTTAACCGACTTCGAAAAGGAGGAGGTTCTATGTCCGGCTGAATGTGTTTTTTTTTTTTTGTATGTATGTTCACCGATATTTCGGTCAATTGTGGACCGAATTGGAAATTTTTTTTTTGATTGAAAGGTTATGCTTCCAAGTTGGTCCCGTAGAAATATTGTTATGATCTGATCATGAACTTCGAAGATATGGAACAGAACTCCTCATAGAATCATAGCAGAATTGTCGTAACAAGTAAAATTGCTTTGTTTATACGTGTAGTCAATGACTGACTGAAAGAAAAGGGGAAGGGGGTAAATTCATGTAATATAACCGTATTTGGGATTATAAGAATCGTTATGAGATGCACTCTCGCTATAAGGTAATTTATGTTTAGCTGAAGGGTAGGTACTTTTTAGTGGTGCTACCATAACTAAAAAGTGAAAAATAAAAAAGATTTTACAAAAAAAATTTAACCGACTTCAAAAAGTACAAAATAACTTTAATTTCGGAAGTCGGTGTTAAATAACGAAGAGACAAGATTAGATATCTATTATAGAAACACCGACATCCGAAATTAAAGTTATTTTGTACTTTTTGAAGTTGGTTTAATTTTTTTTAAGTAAATGTGACAAGATTGTGGACATCAAAGATCCACTGAAATCATAATAGTACATACTCATATTGAGCATGTACTATGCATGATTTTAGTTATATGTTACTGGCCAAACCAGATCTTCCTACACAGGTGGATCCCCATCTGCTTTTTTTAATTTTTATGTTTGTGAGAAAATAATCAAAAGAGATCCCCCGCTCTTGGGCGGAACAGGAGATAGTGTCAGACTTTTACTGAGTATAAACCCACTCCTGTTCCTTCTTTGCATTCATCACAGACCCCCGGGTCTCATCTTCACACTGCCTGGAGAGTTCGATCCTTTTGAGCCCCTATGGTTCTCCTCCAAATCCTCCTTAGCATTACTGCTTCACAGTAGCTTCCCGTACCAGTACCAAGGACCGGTGCGAGGACACGTCGGTGCCTCTGCCCAAGCGGGGCCACGTGAAAGTAGAAAATTGTCACAGCCGAACATACTCCAGGGATAAAGATAAGTGCTACGTCTACGTCTACCCATGTACCATTTAGTTTCATTGAAATCTATCCAGTCGTTCGAGCATGAAGTAGTAATAAAAATACACACACTCACAAACATTTTAATGTTAGTGTGAAATTATAACAGGACCCTGAGAGGGTTCATTTACTTACATGTGTTAAGTTTTGTTGTGCTACAGCCCAAGTATTGAGCATATGCGCAGTATTATCACTCACTACAAACCGCACCTGAAATAAAAGATACTTTGTCAAAATGATTCTCATTAAAGCTAGAACGACATTAGACCAACAGACACGTGTAACATGTTTGATTTGTATGCGGAACAACATTGTGTGGTGTGTATCAAGTGTAGATCTACATGTCTAGTTTCCATATAAAATGTATGGAGACCAGCGGACCTAGATTGGAGTGTGTGGTAACGTGTGAGCATAGTAGTTCAACCTTAATTATTGATTTGAATGACCAAGATATTCAAGTTTGTTATGGCACTACTAAAGTATGGCTGGCAGAATTTTTTTTTGTTCTGCATTTTGTCATTATGGGCATGTGTGTTGTAGTATCCAATGATATGTCCAAATTGGGCTTGAGGAGCATGTCTTTTCAGCCGTTTGAAGTTAGAGCCAGAGCTTTGAGTGGTGATTTAGTCTTTTTAAATATTTCATTCATTAAACCCTAAGCGAACGCCGGCATTTGTGCACCCATTATAAACTATTGTGTCTCTAATTATCACGTTTGAAGAGATAAGCAGTGGGTTTTATATATCTTTTTTGACACTTTCAAGTCTTTGTGGGGTTAATTTATTAACCCTTCAGATACCGTCAATTAGAGACACAATAGTAAGACAATAGACGCGCGGCCACCGGTGGTCGCTTGGGGATTCATGAATTAAACCCCAAGCGAAGGCCGACATTCGCCCTGTCATTGTATTTTTATTGTGTCTCTAATTGACATGATTAAAAGGTGAAACCACAAGCGAACACCGGCATTCACTGTCTCATTGTCTTTCTATTGTGTAGATATGCTTAATTAGAGAACTACGGCATTTAAATTAAATAAGTATCAAAAGTTAAAATCGTTTCGCGCCGACCCCAAATAAAACGGGACAAGGGCAGGAAGATGATGATGAAGTATCAATAAGTTAAGAGCTACAACCTACATATATTCTAGTTGGAGAAATAAAGACGTGTTGATCTCATGAAGGTCCTCTCAAAGAATACATAATGAATAGTGTGAGTGGTAGAAACAACATAAAATGGAGATATTTTTAATCCCTGACCCATTCTAGGGTGGAGTGGGAGGCTGTGTTAGACATAAGAGTGGGTGTTAGTCACTAAAAGTGACTAACACCCACTCTTATGTCTTTTCTTTGCCTTGCGTTCCAAGACGATAAGTTTAACATTAAATAGAACTGTGTTTGGGTATAATGGCCACAGTAAATCTTCACAAAATTAGAGTTTGTTTGTTTGGTTGAATGTGCTAATCTCTCAGAAACTATTAGTTTGATTGAAAAATTCTTTTAGTGTTACATAGCTCTTTTATCAAAGAAGGCCAGAGGTTATATACCATCGCGCTAGTACTAATTGGAGAAGAGCAGTAACCAAAGACAAGGGTGAAAACGCAAAGAGCAGTTAAAAGTTTTATTAAAAGTTTTAAATTTAGGAAAAGGCATCTATGTGTCCACAGGTATTGCTTTAGAACTCGTCAGCTGGAACCTATGCAGTTTTGAGTACGTGATAGTAGGCTCATAGCAACAGGTGATTCTTACCAGTTTTCCTTCAGGAAATAGGTCCCATACTATTCGGCAGTATTCAACAGCCGCTTCAACACTGCAAGTCCACAAAGATTTGCAGATCGGTGGAACTGGAAGATATCCACGGTTTTTCGGAACATCGAAGTCAATTGGATTATCTGATGATATACCAAAGTATGGTGTATGGTCGAGAACGAATATAGTTTTGTGATTAATTGGAAACATGATTGCTTATTAATTGTTTAAACTATAGCTACATATTCAAGTAATTCATGTAGATTTGAGAAAACGCAACTCTATTTACCAAAAGAAACCGAACACAAACCGGAAGAAATTTCCGCAATTGTCAAACTAAACAAACTGTCAACATCCAGTGTTACCAACAACGCAAAGCCTGATATCGCCATTTTTACAGCACAGCATGTATAGCCTAAAGTAGCCGAATATTAACTGCAACTACTACTTGTACATACATTAACTAAAAAAGTCAAAATTCGGCTACTTACATCTTAAAGTAGTCTAAAAGTAAAAAATCGCTATAAATAAAATGAAGCTTTCGGGGATTCATCTACTATTGTAGAGAAAGTTTGATAACTAACTTCAAGTTCTTTGAGCATGGCAGGTTTGAAGACTTTTTTTTTAATGGCAGAACACGTCGTTCTATGTAATCGATTTTTTTCTTCTTATCCCAAGGTTTAATCCTTCTGCCAGATGATCAATACTTTAGATAGAGCTATGAGCAGTAATATTATAAGCAAAATTTTTTATATTATTATCTATTTTTTTTGTTTCACTTGCACTGCCAACTGAAGAGTAGTCAAATGATGAAAACTTGGACGATTTTCTTGATAATCTCAATTCGCGGCCTATATGATATTGTAATTGTTTTGTGATTGAATAGATAATTGTGGTCGTCAAAGCTGGCAAAATGAATACATAACACTTCATTGCTAAGACAAATTCAGGGATTTTCCCGGAACTAGTTAACCATAAACTAATATGGCGACCATCATGCTTTATTAATTCATGAATCCCCAAGCGACCACCGGTGGCCGCGCATCTATTGTCTTACTATTGTGTCTCTAATTGACGGTATCTGAAGGGTTAATAACGCAAACCTTAGGGTGGCTGTGATTTTTGTTAAAAGTTTATTTCATTTTAGAATTTTAAATAGCTCATATCTGAAGTAGCCAAAAAGGCGCCTGGTCGCCTTTCACATATTTACATCGCCAATTATTGTTCTGAGTAGCCTAAATGTTGACAAATCGCCTACGTTGGCCACACTGTCAACGTCAAATATAAATCAATGTCAAAATTGCATCATTGGTTGCAATATGTGATTGGTTGTTAGTTTTTTCAGTCAAATCAGGCACTATTTATTCATTCAGTAACATTGCTCAAGTTAAAATATTTGTATAAATCAGTTCTTATTTCTCAAATTAATTTTTAGTTATATAATATTGCTTAACGTAATTTTATCGATATATAAGAAATTTCAAAAAAATTGTATTGGCCATTGTTGTTAGAACGAAAAAAAAACTGTAGAAAGAGAAATATTTATTATTTACTCAAAACAAATGGACCACATTTTTTCCCCTGATACAAAGAACAAAAAAGACCAAAGAACAAAAAAATGTTGAAAAAAAAAAAAAACAATTTTGTATACTGGCAGCTTTATTTTCCACAGATTATCATTAATAATTAAAATTCATAAATAAAAGGCCAAAAACCGTAAATAGTTGAATAACGACTGAAAATAACAGTGATAATACAACCGCTTAATGTTATTTGTAACACATAATAAAACTACAAATCATGTTTAAAAAAAATACAGATTCCAGAAATTCAAACGATAAACAAACTTCGTTGCAAATGGTTCATTAAAAACTGGTCGATTTGCTATATTGGCGACATAAATCAGTTGTTTGCCTTGATAAATTTATAACTAACGTGATACTTTTTTGGAATTAGGATTTAATTTAACTTATACCTATAATTTTCAAAACTAAATAACCGAAATATTTTAAAACTTGCACAACACTATGGTGAATGTGAGAGAATGATAAAATGGTGCATTCGTCGATCAAACCGGGCCACACATCCGAAGCCAGAAATTAAATTAACATCCACCATTTTGTTTATTTTCGCGAAAATAAGTCTTTTCCCGGATACGTTGTAGAATAATCCTGTTTTACCACTATACGACAGAGTGATCTACTCCATCTGGCAATGCTTATATGATTAGGAATGTGCTATTAGCGTTCCTATCTATTATCGGGCCCTTGTGTTGAAATTTGCAGACATCGGCCGCGCCGCTAGTAAACACTTTGAAAATTAACAGCTTAACGATAAAGAAAAGTAAAAAGCCGAACACGCAGGGCACCCGAGTTGATGAGAAAAGTTCGGATAATCACCAAGTTCAAAGGGAGCAATCCCCTAGCGTTAGAGGTACGTGAAGTGCAGTAATCGGAGTTCGGACGTCATAAGTGTGAATAAGCTGTGCGCGTACAGTCTATTCTTATGGTGGAATATTTGTTCAGGAAATAACCAAGAGTAGTGGGCGAGAGTCCCCCGTGGCGCGCCCGGCTAACATGAACCACACGCCTGCCCCGGACAGGCAGCAGCAGCACGACTCCAATGTAAACCAGGTGGAGGAGATGGAAACCCAAGATGGTTAGTGATGTCACAATATTTACATTGGAATGAAGTGTTTCACCTACACACAGCGCAGGTGATCTCTAAAACTCGTTAAACGGAACCATTACTCATCGTAGCCGCGTTTTATAATTGCTTATTACATGAATTTGCAAATGTTATTGAACTTATTTTGTTAACCAGATTACCCTACATAACCTCAAAGTGTTTTCATTAAGTTGACATTGTTAATTGTATCTGTTTTGTGACAAATGATAATCATTGTAGTGTAATGCTATGATAAAAATGTGTACTTCAGTGTTCAAATGTTAGAATTGGAGTATTGCTTTCTTTGTTTCAAAAGTGCAAGTCGCTGTCCTGAGAGTGAAACGAAAATATCTAATTATAGAATATCTTTGTCTACATGAATGTTTGATGTGTAAAACATTATTGAATTTAGGTAATTCAATTAATGTTTTTGTTTATCATTGTATCTAAAAAAAAATTGTGCTTACTTAGTGTGTTTATACATGAGTGCAGGTTACCTTAGTGTTTTCAAATGCCAATGTGATCTTAACATGCATGAGTGAATGTGCAGCACTGCCAACTGGTGAGGAATTGTAGAAAACATAAAAATAAACAATCTGTCATGTCAATAACTTGTGATCATCGTTGACTTACAAGAATTTATTGATTATCTTTTATCATTCTGTTATGTAGATAAGCAAGTTGTGTTTGTTCATTCTAATTCATTGATCAGTTACATGGTTTCAGATATCCTGCAATGTCATAAGTGCTGTTAGTTTGTGTTCAATAAAATTATGAGTTTGTGCAAGTGATATTAATTTGTTAAGTAAGCACTAAATTTGAATGAATGTAAAGTCATGTGTGAGCTCTTTTCAGAACTATTCAATGTATTTATTTTAAATACTTAGCTCTGTGTGTCTGTTGGAGGAAATACTGTGGTTTTGTCTTAAAACAATAAGAAAGAAGGTAGATGGAAGAAAGTCAAACACACTGAAAATGTACAAAATTGGACTTGGTCCAATGATTTGACATTGTAAAGAAAGAGGTTTCTAGACTACAAAGTTTTATAGTAAAAAATCCTACTTGTACATAATATTTTTCTTCTAATCCTTTGTCAATGTTGACAATTAATGTCAATTATTCATATCTGTAAAACAATGGACAGATCTGTTTCTCCTGAATAGTTGCTGAGTTCTATTTTAATTGTTAAGTTAACTTTAGTGCCTTGTACATCCAAATCAAATAGAGGTAATATGTATCTTTAAGTTTAAATTGTTAAATTACAAATTTTGTACATGTAGTCTAATAAATAAGTATAATAAGAAAGCATACTGCAAACATCCATGTCTAAACTTGAAACATCTGTTTTTTGTTTACAAAAGCAACATAAACCAAACATTTTTGTTATAAGGTATTTTTAGAGATTTTTACACAAAATTTCACTAACTTACAGACTTTGATCATGTGGTTGATTGTAAGATTTCATATCTTTTAAGAAGTAAATAATTCAATGTCAAACATGAAGTCATGTGTTGAAGTGGGACTTAGAAATAATGTAATTGTATGTTTTCTCTTGCAGTGGAAACTGTAGACACTGTCACTGATAAGACTTGGGAGGACGATCTTATGAAAGGTCCTAACGGTGAGGTAGTCATGGGTGAGGTCATGAAGAATCAGGAGACCACATCTTCAGACATGCCGGTGAGTAAGAGAGATAGAATAATTACTTTGGTATTGAAATTCATCTATTTGCTATTGTGAGAAAGAGATGGTACTATACATCCTATACATATAGCTCTGTGTATCATATTCTGTCTAACTTTTCATTAGGAAGACCTCAAGGAGATTGTCTAATCAATTAAGTAATAATCATTATCTGAGATCCAAGTTATAATTACTATTAATGATTCTGTCCAGATTATTGTTATAGGAAGGAAGGAAGTCAGATGGTCATCAAGGCAAATATACAGATTATTTATATTCTAAAGGACAAATTGACATTGTCTTCCTTACTTCATACTATGTCTTGGAAATTAGAATGCCAAACTGAACTTGCCCTGTATTCCAAGTCACGATAATTTCGATGTTATTAAGTAAAATGGATGAATAGTGAAAATCAGAGTCCTAAAACGCAAGGCAAAGGAGGAACATTGGTGTGGTTTTAATTGAAGTCTGACACAACATCCAGCTCCGCCCTAAAGTGGGAGAAGTCATTGGATGATTTCACTCCCTAAAAAAGAAAATAAAAAATGAAACAATTTGCCTATTCCCTCTCTCCTACTATTTATTTACAAACAGTCTCCATTAAATCAATTCCCACAAGATCAACACAATTGTTTACTATGCAGCTCATTGAAAACCAAATTATTGAGTAAAAGAGATAGAGTGGTACATTTGAATCTCAAACTAAATGCAGGGTATGATAAACAGAGATTGGGTTCTAATTTATCAGATAATACTAGTATCACGAATTCGCGTGTTACTGTATAAGTAATGTGCGAATATTTACGATGTTATACAACTTCTGAGACCATTTGGATGCTATACAATAAGTTAGTATGAGACATGTTATTCTGCTAATAACACCTACGTCGCGTCGTATCGCATACGACAGTTAGATTAACCATTTAAAAGATAGTATCATACATTCGCGCCATAAATAGTACCATCTGTTTCTTGATATTATCCATCTTCATGACTTTCAGCAACCTTTCATGATAGCTATTATAATATCGACGTCTTTTTTGATCTCGCACCTGAAATGAGAACGTAAAAGTAAAGAGAGAAAGTACGTTATTAAATTCACTATCAAAAATAAGATTCAAAAGACTTATGTAACCACAAAATCGGGCATTATTCACCATTTTAAGAATAGTATTATTAGCAAGATGTTTACCTCCACAGCTGGCGTGTCTTGATGCCGAAATGGAGGATGACGAGGCACGGTCAGAAACGACATTCCGTTTCACGGTACAGAACTTCAGGAATTTGAAAGATTCTGTGTTGTCCCCGGCGTGCTTCGTTCGGAACCTTCCTTGGAAGATTATGGTCATGCCTCGGCAAGCTCCGTCTCCGGATCGGCAACAACAGAAGTCCTTAGGGTTCTTCCTGCAGTGCAATGGCGAGAGCGAGTCTTCCAGTTGGTCGTGCTATGCTATGGCAGAGCTAAGACTGATCTCCCACAAGCCAGAAACCGAGCCTTTCTTCAGAAAAATACAACATCTATTTTATAGGTTTGTTGATTGTATTTATAGACCGATATTAAACACGTTTTACGCCAAAGCGTATATAACACACGTCGAACTTCAAAGTATTACTGACATAGACGAAACTTTGCTGGCCTGAAGTTTTTCTTAAAGTGATGCCATTTATTTTCTTTTAATAGGTAAATTTAGAAGGTCATAAAATTAATTTTATTTTGATATATAGGTCACCGCTAGTTCAGCTTAGGCAAAGTTAATAAACTTTATTTTATTTAAAACTCGCATGGTTCCAGTGTACATTGTTACGCATATTCTGCGTCAACCCTTAATTCGTAGCGAAAATTACAACAAAGACCTTCCATATTTCCACATTATCTTTCTTAAAATCAACTTTTTAATCATTAACCCTTCAGATACCGTCAATTAGAAACACAATAGTAAGACAATAGATGCGCGGCCACCGGTGGTCGCTTGGGGATTCATGAATTAATTTCTTGTACTTAATAGTCTATTATTCAATTGTCTTTAAATAAATTTAATTGTCACATCTCCAGTAAAGAGAACGATTGGGGCTTCTCTCACTTCATGGCATGGAACGATGTTTTGGACCCCGAAAAAGGTTACATAAAGGACGACGCTATCACGTTGGAGGTTCACGTGACTGCTGAGGCGCCTCACGGTGTTTCCTGGGATTCGAAGAAACATACCGGTTACGTTGGTAAGTATATTGTCTTTTAAAATGGGGCACGAAATTTTGTTTGAGAGTTTTTGACTTTGTAAGGCTTGACAGGCCTGAGGGCCCCCGTCGTAGCTGTTTAGTCTTATTTCGGTTCACGACTTTGCTGTGGAAAGAGCTCGTGATACGGGGTGTGTTCCTAACAAAGTGTTGAGTTTAACTATCAACTTGAAATACAAATGGAGAGTACAATTGTTTATTGGATAGGTAAAACAGTATTTCATGTAATATTGCACATTTTTTTTATCATTTTCGGGTACTTGATTTACGTTAGCGACAAAAGTATAACGTATAATATCTAAGAAATATTGGTTTTTATTCTAGGTCTGAAGAACCAAGGAGCGACGTGTTACATGAACTCGTTGTTACAAACATTATATTTTACAAATCAACTACGTAAGGCTGTTTACAAGATGCCGACAGAATCTGACGACAGCACCAGGTAAATCAGCAGTACTTTTGTAATCTATGGGAGATTATCTATTACAGTTTAACTTAGATTACCTATCCTGACTAATGTGTTTTGAAGGGCATCTTGATAGTAGGAAATCTGTATAGTCGGGATCGGTAAAAAAATTGGTTGATTTTTGCTTAGTTTGTAAAAGCAAGCGAATCCGAATTTATTAGATTACATACGTCAAAATTGGATCGAGGCGATACAACGGGAAAACGGATTATCGAAGCGGGTACTATGTACTGTTATAAAATATGATGATGCAGATCACACTAATATCATAAAGGCGCAAGTTTATTACTATGTTTGTTACTTCTTCACCCTCGAACGGCTGAACGGATTTCGATGGAATTTAGTGCCCGAGTAGGACATGTTTTGGAAAACTTTTTATCTTGGGAGTATGTTCCATAGGATAGTTTTCGACTACAAAGCGGGTGAAGCGGCTGGCTGCAGCTAGTTGTTTAATGTTTTTTTTTTCCTTAGGTCCGTAGCATTGGCGTTGCAAAGAGTGTTCTACGAACTGCAATTCTCAGATAAACCTGTCGGCACGAAGAAACTTACGAAGAGTTTTGGATGGGAGACGCTGGATTCTTTTATGCAACATGATGTGCAGGAATTTCTTAGGGTATGTGTTATTTGACTATTTAATGAGGAAGTTTTTTTTTTTGAGCAACCAAAAATGGCTCGTTTATTATAGTTTTTTTTTTTTTTTTTGAGATAAATAACATAAAATTACGGTGTTATATTTACGAAATACTTATTTCCCTATAAGATAAACAAAAAAAAAGCCGAGCCAAAAAATCCTTCGCCAATATAAAAGTGATGTATGTATTCATTCGAGTACAGTAACCTATAACATCAGTATTTTAGTCAAACTTCACTACATAGTATAAAACAAAGTCGCTTTTTCTGTCCCTATATACCTATGTACGCTTAAATCTTTAAAACTACGCAACTGATTTTGATGCGTTTTTTTTTAATAGAGAGAGTGATTCTAGAGGAAGGTTTATATGTATAATAACATCCATTAAATAGCGGAGTAACACCCGAGCGAAGCCGGGGCAGGTCGCTAGTTGATTATAAAAGTAACAATTACATCAAAGGCATTCATTCTGTACTACTGCTAAGTTAAAATCTACTTATTGCCTTCAAAGTTTCAAAATACGATATTTGGTTAAATAGTAACTTTATTACCCGCCTTTAATTCATGAATCCCCAAGCGACCACCGGTGGCCGCGCATCTATTGTCTTACTATTGTGTCTCTAATTGACGGTATCTGAAGGGTTAAGAAATTAAAACTACCCTCATTGTTTTGCCATACACAGTTGAGTACGGCGACACTAAATGGGTCAACAACCATTTTTTGCACCATTTTATGCAATGCTAGACTTATTTTCACGTGTAAGTAAAGTGAGGTCTTATCATCAGGATCGTAAGGCAATGAATTGTCATTTTCTAGTATTTATCTATAATATGCGTTCCAAATGAGAATAGGATCGATTGCAATTTTGGACGTCACGATTTACTGTCAAATCGAAGATTTTTTTTCAACATTGAGAAACCAGACATGAGTAAAATTAAAGAATTGGATTCTTAGATTGATTAAACTTTTTTCGTTCACAGTTCGTAAATAAATTACATTTTTCGTAAAATAGTTAAAGTTTAAAAATTTCTTTCCTCGATTTGACAGTAAATCGTGATGTCCCAACATGCAATCGAGCCTATTCTCGTTTCGAACGCATCAATACATATAAAAAAAAAAATTAAGTGTCTGTTTGCAAACTCAAAAAAGCATTTTTATAAATGAAAATATATAAAAATAAAAGCAATTATTTAAATTTTCGCCTGTCTCTTTTATCCGGCTAATCTCCGCAACGCCTCCACTATTTTTTACAGGACTTTCACAAGCAGATAGTTCATGTTATATGGAAAAACTTAGGCTTATTTTTATTTTAGAAAAAGAAGTAAACGTTGCACGCAAAAATAAATAAATTGAAATTGTGACCAAACGATAAGGTGTTGTTTTCCAAGTTTGACGCGAACTTAAAATTTTAAGCATCGTAAGAATATAGAGCTTATAAATTGCTACTTATGGAAGTCGACAATACAAGCCATGATTATTCCAGGTACTGCTAGATAAATTGGAGAGTAAAATGAAGGGTACTTGCGTGGAGGGAACAGTGCCGCGTCTGTTCGAGGGCAAGATGACGTCGTACATCAAGTGCAAGAACGTCAATGTGTCCAGCACACGCGTCGAGACCTTCTACGATATACAACTTAACATTAAGGGGAAGAAGAACAGTGAGTATATTAATTTTAAACTTTCTTTCTTTCTAATTTTAGTTGTAAAACTAGATGTGCTAGTTTTTGTAGCATTTGTCCAAAGTATCGAGGAAAATCGTACATGACACAGGAAAGAAACAAACGCTGGCCTAATATAACTAGCTTTTGTCCGCGGCTTTTCCCGTGTATATAAAATATAGTCTGTCACTCTGGAGTAAAGTAGCTTTCTATTGATAAAAAAAAAATTGCAATCGGTCCATTACCTCCTACAAACTTAAAAAAATCATAAAAACAAAAAAGCAAACTACCTCTTAATAATATTAGTGTAGATAAACGATTTTGATAAACTTTATGGTTTTTTATAGCTTCTATGTTTAGTATAACACATATAAAAATTTCCTAGAACCTCTTTAGTGAGAATGCTTTAAAACGTTGACATAAAATGGTCACTTATTTGCAAGAGCAATCTTTAAACCATCAAACGTCTCTCCAAGAGACGGCAGCGTTCGAAAGGTCAGCGGAACAGCTTAGGTTCAAATTGTCTTGTTTTTGCGTTTGGTGTCATGGCGATCGGAGCTCGAGAATCATGCCACCATAAAAAAATGCGGTCTGTGCGTAATCGAAATCGCAATAAAGAGCCATGGGTAGAGAACTAACGTAACCGTGATATCTTCTTCTTCTTGCCCTTATGAGGGTCCTTTTCCACTCGCCTATCGTAAACATCGAAAATGGTTTAAAAGTTTGTTACTTCATTTATTGCAATCCAACGCGATGTTTGACGAAAAGGCAACGCAAAAAAAGAGAGATAACGCCTGAAACCTCTGTTAGTATTCGGTAATTCCGAAATTTTACTCGAAAATTTCACAAAACTTGCTCCAGGAAAAAGCTATTTTTTTTTAAACCCAAGTTTTTGGAAAAAGTTGTCTGTCTGTTAATCTTAATAAAATTTGCAAGGTCTCTAGAGGATTACTTTTTCGACTTTTTTAATTTTTAGGCAAAAAATGAAGTGTCAAAGTTCATACAAAATAGGACATTTTCAGAGGTTTTTACTGGATTAGTTTTACACTAATTTAGAAATTGGTTTCTTTAGAAACCTAGATAATATCCACAAAATACTGTGTTTCCAAAATATCTAATGAAAAATGTGTTATAACGTCATAATCATTTATGAGCGGTTGTATGAAAAACAGTGAAAATGTGAGTCATGATGCACCACCTTATCCCGTTTTATTTGGGGTCGGTACAACACGTTTTTTTCTTCCATTCTGTCCTGTCACTCAGCACGCTATCATCAACTATACCACTGCGACATATCACCCAAAAATGTGGAAAGGGATGTTTGATGGTACTTCCAAATCGGGTGACCCTTGGGTCTGAATTGGTCACGGGTGGCCACCATGTAATGGTAGTCGCAGCGTCGGTAGGTACTATCTCAAGGTTGATAGATGTGACATATGACTTTGTTAAGGTCAGGGGAATTCGTTAGACTACAGAAGAATGGGAAGACCACTATAAAAAGTGATCATATTTTGGGTTAAATAATGTAGTTGATAGTGCAGTGGTGGCCGAGTGGTAACGGCCCCGACTTACGACTTGTAGGTCGCGGGTTCAAACCCAACCAGGCACAATGCTTTGTGTATTTTATTACATCACCACTGCTCTCTTTTGAGAGAACGAAAACATCGTGAGGAAACCGGCACGTCTTTGAACTAAAAATTCAAAGACATGTGACATTCACCAACCCGCGCTGGGCCCGCTTGATGGATTACGGCCCATTTTCACTCCTAGAGAGGAGGCCTGAGTACCAGCCGTGGGAACAATAAAATGCTGATTATGCTATTATTATGATGATGATGAAAAAGGACTGGCACAATTTTGAAAGGTAGCATGAAAGAAAAAAATGTTTTACAGCTAACTGCAATCCATACAAACGAATATTATCCCATGAACCTTTTTATTCCAGTCGACGAATCCTTTAAAGACTACATCAGCACGGAGACTCTTGACGGTGAAAATAAATACGATGCTGGCGAGCATGGTCTTCAGGAAGCGGAGAAGGGAGTCATCTTCGCTTCGTTCCCCCCAGTACTGCATCTGCACCTCATGAGATTCCAGTATGACCCCATCACGGATAGCTCTGTCAAGTTTAATGATAGGTAAGTGTTGAGATGTTATAGCCGCTGTTGATGGTGATAATCACTTTCGTATGCAATACACGCGTCATGCTCGTGAACGGGTGCCGTCAGTTGAGACTGGTCATCTCTTAGCTGCCAGTGGCTTAGTTCAATTTCTCTTTTAATTATTTTTTTTTATTTTAGTATCTACATTGTGCTCACATAATAGAAGCAACAAGAAATAATATATGTAATCAAGATTTTAAATGTAACTCATAATCTGATTAAAGGAGTGTCCATGGAGTGCATGTTCTTCTTAGAGATCTACGCTTTGGAACATGCAATTTAGCTTCACTTTTCTTGGACTGACTGACATTTTTGACTATTCAAAAGTGCCTGCAAAAGGTCTATTTGAAATAAATGTTTTTTATTTGATTTGATTGATTTCTCTTAGAACAAACTGTTTTCCGATAGCTGTATCAATGTAATACAGCTATTGTAAATATGCATAATCCAACTGTCATTGTGCAGGAGTGTGAGCGAGGCACAATATAGCGTCCAATATACGTGCGTATCTATTGACGTTAAAGTTCATTTAAGGATTGGGTATCCCAGACAAGCCCCTAGCCCTTTTAATAATCGGACTTTTTTCTACCACAACATTCGTCAGATTTAATATCGATGGTAATTGATAGTTTTCGGTGGAGGTTTTAGTCATTAAAAGTTTGATACTACCTCTCGCTCCACCCAAAGCGGGAGAAGTAATTTGACAAATAACCAAAATTTTGTTTTACACTATTTGTTTGTAGAAGGTTTGTTAGATTCAGACTTCCGATGGCGGCCCGTATTCGGGTGCTTGAAACTCTACTCGAATTTAGATATCAGATGCATTAATTATACTGGTCATTACACTGTAATACTTATGGGCTTGCGGACGACGAGCAATGGGTAGTTCCCCGCCCGGCCGACCGATAACCATCCGGACCGAGTCAGAGTCGTCAACGGCGCATAGTGTCCCACGTGCGTCTCAAAGAGATGTCAGCAAAACTGTAGGGGCCCAGCAGGGCCGAAACCTACTGTAGTCAACTTTTGAAAGGGTTACTCGTGGTCCTGGGATGCAGAAAGCAACTGAAGGAACATAGGTTTGGTTTTAGTCAGCAAAAGCCTGACACGCAAGAAAAAAAAATTGGAATACTTCGGGATGATACAAGAAATATTTGTTTTCTGCAAAATTCTTTTTCACACCTATAGATTCGAGTTCTATGAACACATCAACTTGGACGCGTATCTGCAGGAGAAACCGGAGACGCCAGCCGATTACACGTTACACGCGGTGCTGGTGCACTCAGGTGACAACCATGGAGGACACTATGTGGTCTTCATCAACCCTAAAGGCGATGGGAAGGTGAGCATTAGTTCCATTATGAGTTGATTTATGATGTTAGGTTGATTTATGATAAGCAGGGGTGTATTCCATAGCCTATTTCAGTCGGTTTTGCGGAACCCTAAGCCTCCGTAAAGCCTCTTTGTGTGAATACTGGTTATAATGAGGAAAAAAAAAAGAAAAAAAACACCTGCTTTTTCTGTTCAACTGCCGCACGCGTCACGTTCTCGTAACTCATGTCGGTTCGCTCACAACGGGACACGAGCTGCAGCGAAAACAGCTGAAGTGTCCGTGATTGAATCTGGGAGTATCCGTTTCTTACCACAATGACCCTGAATGTGCTTCTCGATTTTCCAACCACTTAAACCGCCACAGATCTCCGCCAGAGATCCGTCTCTGCCTACCGCAACAGATGGACCTGACGTGCGACTCTCAAGTATTTTCCATAAAACCATTAATTATTAAAAATAAAAATTGCCAATAAACTTTTATTGTAATTTCCTTCCTTTGGAAAAAAAGTTAGAGCTGCTGACCTAGTTGTTTAAAACAATTAACTTGCTGGGTTTTGTCACAGCATTCTGAAAGATGCTGAAGGTATGGTATACCTTCACATTATTGGCCTACTTTTTTAGTCACTTATCTATCATGAACAAAATAGTTTAGTAAGACATTTAAAATGCATTGTATTTGCAACACCCACTCTTATTTGTGGATTGTAGTTGTCAACAAAAACAAAAGAAGATATTTCTCTATAGAAAGTTGGGACCCTCGTTTCATTCCCTCTGGGGTTGAATTTCAAAATATCCTTTCTTATTCCTTGTAAACATCATAACTGGAACCTTAGTGCAAAATTATAGTGTTCTAGATCCAAAACTTTGCACTTGGCGTTCATGAGTCAGTGAGTCAGTTAGGACATTCCCTTATAAATATACAAATGAATACTGATAGGATTGGAGATTAAAGATCATTATTTTACATTAAAATGTCTAATTACTCGCACATGTCGTCCTGAGAGTCGTCCTAATCTCCTAACATACTTCTTTTTTTAAAATTCGAATTATTATTATTTCTATTTATTTATCATGAGCCAGTTTTGGACCCTCCAAAGAGTTAGTGATGAAAGAGGCTGTACAATAGTGTCGTATTCCTCAGTGGTGCAAGTTCGACGACGACGTGGTGTCCCGCTGCACGAAGCAGGAAGCCATCGAGTACAACTACGGCGGGCACGACGAGGACATGGCGTTGACCGTGCGCCATTGCACCAACGCCTACATGTTGGTTTACATTAGGTGAGTTGTGCTATATTATTCACTATTTTCTGCCACATTACGTGACGTCCCGTGTCGCAAACTGGTCAAAGAATTTTTATCGGCGGACTCCTAAACTTCCAAACCGCCAAAGGTGTATTCAGATTTTGTTAATATCGGTTATATAGGTGTTACTGATATGTGTAGAAAATAGAGAGAGAAGGGACCTGTATCTTGTAACTCGCGCTCCGACCGTCCGGAAACCGTCGGTCTGGAGGCGGCCCAAGTCGTCGACGGCTCGTAGTGTTCCACGTGCGCCTCAAGCAGTTGTCAGCAACCACAGGAGCCCAGCAGGGTCGAAGCCTACTGGGGCCATGGGTGTTGCGAAAGAGATCCCCGAGGCCCTGGAACAATGGCAAAGAAGGAACAGGAGTGGGTTTTTAGTCAGTAAAATTCTGATACTCCCGAAAATAATATGTTCAAGTACTCATTTTTTTTTTATTTCCAGGGATTCACAGTTGAAGACTGTCTTGCAAGAAGTTACTCAAGCTGACATACCTACAGAACTGAGCGAAAGACTCGCTGAAGAGAAGAGGATTGAAACTGTAAGTGATATGCTGTTCAGAATGGAAGAACCATTACAATCTTAGCATTTTGTAACCTTTAAGGTTAGCGCCCCCAGAAGTGAGAGTTGCGCGATCCGATAGCGATCTCCTGTTTGTGATTGCGCTCGCTTTCTCTAGTACAGTATGCAAACAAACGCAAACATTACAAAATATCCCGTCCCCAAATTACGACCGCTTTTCTTCTGATTCGTTATTATCGTCTATTCATGCCACGTTTTCCGCCTTCATAAAATAAGCCAGTTCAAAATCTGATTTCCGTCTTGCGTATCAGTAGTGATTGTGCTCAATATTTTTATTGTATTGTTGTCCAACAGATTCGTCGCAAAGAACGCAACGAAGCCCACCTATACATGAACGTGAACGTGGTGTTAGAAGAAGCCTTCGACGGGCACCAGGGCAATGACCTGTACGATCCCGAGCGGGCGCACTATCGCGTGTTCCGCGTCAGGAAGCAGGCCACTGTCGCGGAGCTCATGGAGATGCTGGCCGACAACTTCAAGTACCCGCTCAAGCAGCTCAGGCCGTGGCCCTTCAGTGCGCGCTCTAATCAGGTGAGAGAAACAAGCAATGTCAAGTCAACGTCAGACATTAGCTGACATAGTTGATGAGATATCTCATCATCTTACACCAATGTCCCACAGGCCTACACTACTCTTTACACAGTTCAGCTTGTCTGTGGGAAGGTGATTAGAGATGTGTAGAAGGAGAAAGGTTGACTTACAGACTGAGGTGTTAAAACACTAGTTTTTAAAGTGGTTGAACAACTCTTCAAATAGTGGTTAAATACAATATTCCTTAGTTGGACTGATCTCAGACTTTTAACCTTCTAGTTAGAAGCTAGTAGTAGTAGTTTGTAGATGATATGTTATAGGCGACTACCTGTTTAAAAAAAAAACTTACTAATATGCCAGTGGCTGTGCAGTGCAGCAAGAATATAAGACCTTTGCACGTGCTAGCTGCATACAGCTACTGTACTATAGAAATTATAGAATACACTGATTTATAGTCCTATGAATGAGCCTTATTTTCAGTGTACTAAGATAATCTGACTTAAGTAATTCTTTGCAATTAAAATGAGTGCATACTTTCACTTCGTACCTATAACAACAGTTTTATCTCAACAGACATGCAGACCTACTTGCTTAGACATCGTCAACGATCAACACAAAACCGTCGCCGACGTCTCCGAGAACATGAATCCTTGGAACATATTCCTCGAGATGTTACCACCAGACTCCGGCTTCAGTGCGCTCCCGAACTTCGACAAGGAGAACGATGTCGTGTTATTCTTTAAGTTCTACGACCCTAAACAGAAGCGGATTCATTACTGTGGACATCATTATCTTCCAATCGCCAGCAAGCCTGCTGATCTTATTCCGATATTGAATAAGCGTGCAGGTATGTTCTTTATCCAGTTTTATTTTATTCACAGCTTTTTGCTACTAATTAATATGCCCGATAGTTCATGTGTGAGCGTAAGAGTAGATTGCCTATCTCCAACACAATCTATTTATAGGTTATGATCCTCGACTACTTGCGTGTGACTAAACTCGTTTCGCCCCGCTTTTTTATGGATCTGCAGGAATCGTCACAATCAGGAATTGCATGACATGATTCCGCCATCTCAATTCTACCATCGGACAACCCGCCGTATGGCGAATATCCACCCTGAAAGAAGTTGTTGAAACCTCTACGGTCCAGACTAAGCGTGTCGCCTGCGTACGTCGAAGGATTGGAATAATTTGCCTTCTGCGGTCTTCCCGTCCGATTATAATTTGGGTGTCTTCAAGGCTAGAGTGTATAGGCTTTTAATAAACTAGTGCGCCTAACCATCAGAGATTGCATCACTGCTTACCATCAAACGGGATCGTAGTCAAGCACTAGTTTCTATCAATTAAAAAAAAAAGATCTAAGAAGTTATTGTAGATTCTATACAGACGCACCTCAACATTCTAGAAGTTCTGCTAAGGACAGCGACCGTGACCGGCAAATCGTCATACCCTTAGGACATACTTTATAAAACAAAGTCTACTGATAAACTTAAAAACTATTGAGCGGATTTTCATGCGATTTTCACCAATAGACAGAGTGATTCATGAGAAAGGTTTAGATGTATATTACATAAATACTGATATATAAATACTGAGCTTTACATGTATATTGTAGAAATACTGAGAATTTCAAAGATTTATTACACCCATGTGAAACTGCGGGAGTTCGCTAGGTGTAAAAAATTGCGTCAGTTGAGAAAAGTCGCAGGAGCATACTTCCAAACAAAACGGAGAACGATTTTTAAAACATTTTCCTCGTCACTGAAATCACAATCTACCGATAAAATACCGGTCCGCGAGGTCGATGACCTTATGTTGTGAATAATTCATTTTTATTCAATTTTGCTGTCGAACTGAATGTTATTAATATATTTCCATCCATTAAATAACTATGATCAAAACAAGTTACTATAGTGATAACGATCTCTACACCTGCAGATTTTATTACACACTTGCTATTTTAGCCATAATATTATGACTTATGAGACTTGAAGTTTTTTTTCTAGTTTCGGTTGTCAAACGGCCGTATTTATTCTTTAAATAAAACCTATCCAGCTATTGAAAAATCAGTCATAAATAAAATAAAAAAAATATAAAGGCGAAAGTTTATATTTGTTACTTCTTCACGCTCGAACGGCTGAACGGATTTCCATGAAACTTGGTTACCTGTTCGAAATCCGATTGTTGGTGAAACTTAGTACACGGATAAGCCTTGTTCCGGAGTAGCATATAGGATATAGTCAATTAAAAATAAAGGGACAATTCACGCGAGCGAAGCCACTGGCAGCAGCTATTTGCCTGTATGTCTGGCCTGTTGGTCTAGTGGTTAGTGACCCTGACTGCTATGCTGGTGGTCGTGGGTTCGATTCCCACCCAGGTCAAATGTTTATGTGATGAGCATGATCATTTGTTCTGTGTCTGGGTGTAATTTATCTATATTATGTATGTATTTAGAATTATATAAGTATGTTTATCAGTTGTCTAGTACTCATAACACAAGCTCTGCTTAGCTTGGGACTAGACGGCGTTGTGTGATAGTTGTGGAATATATTATATTATATATTATTTGCGTTAATATTATAGGGTAGTTTCCAGGGTCAAAATAACTACATTTATTTTAGATTACAAAAAAATATTGGACACGTATTTTTTCTTTTTTCGATTAAACAAGAAATAACAAAGATATAGCCCATTAAAGTTACGTGTAACGTCACCCCGCGCGAATTCTTTGTCATTCTTGGTTTAATTTACAAATAAAAAAATACGTGTCACTTATTTTTGAATAATCTAAAAGACAGACTAATTAATTGTTTTTACGGCAACTAGCCTATAGTTAGTTTGTGTATGTTTGTTACTTCTGGATTTGGATGAAATTTGGCACACGGGTAGATCATGTTCTAAAATAAAAAATATTAGCTATTGCCAGCGGCTTCGCCCGCGTACATAAAATATATAGCCTTTGTCACTCAAGAATAAAGCAACTTTCTACTGATGAAAAAATTTTAGTAACCGTACCAGCACTTTCAGATATTACCTCCTACAAACAAAAAAAAAACAAAAACATAAAAACAAACTTTACCTCTATTGTATTAGTGTACTTTTTTTTTACTTGGGGATATTTTCCGTTGGTATAATTTTTTACTTTCACGCTAGCGAAACTTCTAGCAGAAGCTAGCGAGCTCTTAATAATATGTTCACAGATCTCATAACAAATTTTAAAGTTATCATTTGTTTTCATATTAAATTGTATGGTATTTTTTGTATTGTAGAATACGATTCTACTGCTTTTTAATTTAATTGTATGTGTGAGGTTCGAATAAACGTTTTTTTTTCTTTCTTTCATAACTGATAAAACATGTGTTTCCCCAGGTTTCCCGCCCGACACTCCGCTCGTCCTCTATGAGGAGATCAAACCTGACTTTGTCGAGAAGATTAACAACTACAGTGAGCCTCTCGAAAAGGTATTATTTATCAGTTTTATCCCAACAAACTATTCACTAGACATAAGCTTTAACAACACAACTATTATCCCAAATAACTATGTATTTAGATGACTCTCCTCCCTTATATATAAACTTACGAAGTATCTATATGTGTATGTTATTAACTAACGCAATATAAGTCCCAAAAGTTTGATATTCTATGTACAAATATATTTAAGTTATATCTCCTTGAAACTTGGATAGGTATACTGTAATGTTATGATCGATTTTAGTTCTAGTTATATCCCACATTCAGGTATTGCTGGCTCAGGTATAGTATTTATTAGTAATTATTTATTATCATGTAATTTTATATAGCACTGTTCAGACTTAGAAATATAGCATTTAATTTGTACCTGTCACGAAGTCCACTTAGTATCGTAAAACTTTAAGTTCGAAATGAACATTTTTGAAGACAATAACAAACAAGCTTCAAACAATCGGTTTTCCTCTTCATTCTGTCCTCTTCCGATAATAAAACCTCGTTTGACACGAATTACGTCAGCGTAGTAGTGAAACAAGCGTGCTTGCTTATAACTGGCGATTGTACAGATAAAAAAAAACACAAACATGATGTCATAACGCTTGCTTGAAAGTCACAACTTTATTTTATTTGCGGAAAACCCATAACATCTGGCTCATTTTTTTTAACTGAAATATCCGACACTGAACAAGTTTTTTGTGTTGTTATAACGAATCTTTTTTGCCTAGTGTTCAGTTTCTGAACAGTGCTACTTTATGTATTGTATATTTATCGGCTTCTCCTCATCCTTATATTAATTTATATCATTCTAACACACACAGCTTTCTCGATTACTTTTTTGGCGTAGTTTCCATGACAACGAAAGCTGATGTGCACTCGTCTATGCCTCAAGAAAAACACGCTTCTAGTGCAGTGAGTGCGACTGAAATTTACACGAGATCTAAGACATCAAGATCTCTTTTCACTCGCTATACATATTGCGTTCTAGAGACTTTTTATCTGCTTTGATATTATTCAATATAACATCAGTTTAAGAGTAACGCTCGTCAGTTTTTTTTTTGTCTTGGGAACTGGGCCTCAAGCTACTTGAGTGTCTCATCAGTTATGATCACAAGCTACACGCAGCTTTATAACGTTGAATTACTTGTATCACCACTTGTGTCACCTCTCCATAGGATTGTCTCGTATACGAACATGCGTTTATGTAAATAATAGTGTTTATCGAACTTAAGGAAGCCTGAAAATGGAATGGTCTCGTGTCTTTCTGAGCCCGAAACAACAAAAATGGATACTAAAACCTCTGTGGTTTCTTTTAGTAGATTGTGTGTCAATCACCGTTTTTTATTGGTTCGAGTTCAGATTGAGATTTTTGATACCCCTTATCAAGCTTGCTCGGTTCAAATATTCACTTAGTGTAGTATATTTAAAGCTTCACAAGATCACAATGTAATTTGTAGACAATGTCACAATAGACAAGCTAACACAAGCTCAATATAGACAAAACTATTATAATGATTAGAAACATACAAATTTACATTTTAAAGAACATAATCAACCGCGTCATGAACGAAACAAAACACTAAACCGTCATGACACGTCCACATATCCACGCATTTTGGTATACGCCACAAACTATGGAGGGAGGGCATAAGGCGGGCTACCCTCGGGTTGAGTCGTGTGCACGCGGCCAGGTATTGGACGAGCTGATGGACGGCGACATCATCGTATTCGAGCGCGCAGACCACCGGCATGAGGACCTGGAGCTGCCAACCTGCCAGGACTACTTCAAGTACATATTCTACAAGGTCGAGGTGCAGTTTGTGGATAAGACGGTGCCTAATGACCCTGGGTGAGTTTTTTGTGCATTTACACTTTATACTCGAATGCGCTACGCAAAAGAGGGTAATGTGTTTATCAGCCTATAGTATGCTTTGGTCCGTTTCTCACGTTATCTATTGATTTATTGTAATTGGACAATATTGAAGCAGTGGTAATGGCCTCGACTTACGAGTTGTAGGTCGCGAGTTCAAAACCAGCCAAGCGCATTTGTGTAATTTATTTCATCACCACTTCTCTCGAAACGGTGAAGGAAAACATCGTGAGGAAACCGGCATGCCTTAGAAGCAATAAATTCGGCATGGCATTATGGCCATTTCCTTTTCTTAAAGAGGAGGCCTGATTCTCAACAGTGGGAACATTATAAGGCCGACTATGCTATGCTATGGACAATATTAACACAATTTTTCCTCCATTTTTGTTTGTCCAGGTTCACAATGGAGCTGTCGATGCAGATGCGCTACGACCAGATGGCGCGAGCGGTGGGTCAGAGGCTCAACGTCGACCCTTACTTAATACAGTTCTTTAAGTGTCAAAAGTTAGTGTTTTGAGATATTACTGTCATATTATATCACGTCTGCCAAAGAGTTATTTATTAGATATTAGGTTCACCAATAGTTACAGATAGGAAGATATATAAGTATTTGTCTTAAATCTAACTTCACAACAGGCAAGCACCACACTCAAAATGCTTCTTGTGTGGTATGTAATACTGTTTGTAATAATGCAATCAAACAACTGACTTAGCGCAATCAAATCAATCATGGCGATGGCTGTTGTTTTTACGAATGTATTGAATAGTATTGACATTCAATGTTTGAAGTTCCTTTTAAACTCTTGAGAATGTTAACCCCCTAAATAATATGCTAAATAATGGCTAATGGGCTAACTACTGGACTAACTACTAGTAACCAGTTTTAGCGTAGCGTCCACCGCTTCGGTATCGGAGCGCACGCAGTGCAGGAGCCGTCGGTATTTACAAAATGCCGATAGAGTGCGTCTACCGTATTCGGATTTTGCATCGACAATTTCCGATCCAGTGCACGCTGTACCATACAAAACAACGAATCCGTCCGATCCGTATGCTCCGATCCTGATGCAGTGAATAGAATATAATAGCATTTATTTGGAGCAAACAACACAATATACCACACAACATAAAAAATAATAAAAACAACTAGAAAAAAAAGTACAGAAACACAATACAGTTACATTGAATGTGCCTAAACCCGAAGGGCCACTCAGCAATTGCTGGGCGTCAAACACCCAGCGCTGATTTTCAGTGGACGCTTGTTTGTTTATTGATATATTTAGTACATAAAATAGCCATTATAACTAAAATACGTTAATCCCTTCACTCGGAGACACAATCGCAAACTTAGCATTAGCAAATACTAAAGAAGTAAAATCTGTGTAACCCATACCAACCCATAAATTTAATTTTATGTATAAGCTGTGTTAGTTTTGGTGTACAATAAAGTTTATTCTATTCTATTATGTGTAATGTTAGGCCCAAATATAAGTACAAAAGCGATAATCAACTATTGTTAAATTTGTTGCAGCTACAAGGATACCCCAGGCTTGCCTCTCAGATACTCGTACGATGGAATACTAAAAGACTTGTTAGTGTACTGTAAACCCAAGTGCCCTAAGAAGTTGTTCTACCAGATATTGTCTATTAAAGTTAATGAATTGGATAACAAGAAACAGTTTAAATGTTTATGGGTAAGAACTTTTGAATTTGTCTTTTAATCGATAAATAGTTGTAATTTTAAATGATAAATGAAGAAAATGTAAAAGGAGATTGCATCGTGTTAGCAAAAAAGCCTACTGAGGCCATGGGTTGGCTTCTGAAAGGGAAACTGGGTCCTGGAACACAAGACAAAGAAGGAAAATAAGAGTGGGTTTTAGACAGTAAGATTCTGATGTGCCCTCTTGCTCCACCCTAGAGCGGGAGAAGTCATTGGGTGATATCCAACTACGAGCCGTGGTGGCCGAGTAGTAATGGCTCCGACGTAGTACAAACCCTGCCAGGCGCATTACTTAGTGTAATTTATTTCATTACCACTGCTCTCCAAACGGTGAAGGAAAATATCGTGAGGAAACCGGCATGTCCTAGAACCAAAAATTCGAAGTCACATCATCCACCAATCCGCACAGGGCCCGAGTTGTGGATTACGGCCCATTCCCTCTGATCGCTCCTCTGATGAATCAAATGATGATGATGACCTATAGTGATTCGTGGAAATAATATGAAGGACTGTGTTATATATACAAGTTGACAAATGTAGGTATTAAAAACAAAAATTATTATTTATTTGCAGGTCGGTCCAAATTATAAAGAAGATAAGGAATTAATTTTATATCCAAACAAAGGCGGTAAGGTGTCAGACATCTTACAAGAGGCAGCTAAAGTCGTTGAAATGTCACCGGACGGTTCTGGAACGTAAGTGCCTGTTGTCTTTATTCTGCATCCCACTCTGCAGAGCCTGCATGGAGGAGGACGAAACAGCAGCTCACCTGTTTTTAAGCTACCCTGTGGTAGCTGGATAGAGGGTAAAGTACCTCGGTAAACGGAGGGTACCTGCTTCGTGCAATGGTCAGTAACATTAAGGCATTGCTGGCCTTCCTTGAGGAGCTGGGGTGGATCGAATGAAACATTTGTCCCACCCGTACGCAAAATACGTGCCTTGGTCGTGGTTTTTTTTTTAATTTGTATAATCTAGTACTTAACTGCGATCCCAACTAATGGTAAGCAGTGATGCAATCTCTGATGGTGAGGCGCACTAGTTTATTAAAAGCTTATTCACTCTAGCCTTGAAGATAGAGTTGCGGAAAACAGCCCGTTGTACCTATACCTATACCTACCTATCGCACGCACATTGTACTACTGGTACTGTAATACTCAGGTCTAAGTAAAAATGGTTGTCCGTTTCGACAGGCAAAGAAATCGTGATTCGTGAAATGTGCAAAAGGTGTGGTAGTACCGAAGTACTACCACACTCTTTGCACATTTCTCATTTTAGCTTTCTAAGTCTGAGAAGGGAATACTCCTATAATGGATCTTGAACTGCAAACGTCTATTTTTTTTTTAGTTGATATAAACATAATATAAAGTGCTTGACTGCGATTCCACTTGATGGTAAGCAGTGATGCAATCTCTGATGGTGAGGCGCACTAGTTTATGAATAACTAGCTTTTGCCCGCAGCTTCGCCCGCGTACATAAAATATAGCCTATGTCACTCAGGAAAAAAGCAGTTTTCTATCAGTGACAAACTTTTTGCAATCGGACCAGTACTTCCAGACAGATTACCTTCTAAAAACAAAAAAAAACAAACTACCTCTTTATTGTATTAGTATATATAGAAAATATATTTAATTAATATGTTGTTTAAGTAATATCGTCATAAAATTGTATTGTTTGATATCAGGTTAAGGATCGTGGAGGTGTCATGTCACAAAGTATTACCGGGCCCCGACCCCGAGCTGACGCTGGACCAGGTCACCATATCGCCGCCCAGACTCTACAGAATAGAAGAGATTCCGAGAGATGAGCTTAACTTGCAGGTATATCTTTCAACATTGTGTTTTCCATAAGTTTTGTATTGTTTGTTTAATTAATTTAAACTAGAAGCGCGGAATATCAATGTCACCTTTGTTCATTTTATTTTTGGTACGGTAATATGGAGAGATGGTATAGAAATGAAACTGGTAACTGATAATACAATATTTTTGTTATGTAGGTATTTGTACTTTGCGACTCTACACATAATGTAATTTTTTGTAATCCATATCACAATCATTTTTGTTTTTTTTTTTAAATATAATTGTCTTATTTTTAAATATAATTCCTAATATATGAATTGGCATTGTTTGTAAACAAATTATAATAAGTACAGGAAGGGAACTGTCTCCTGAGATACAGGTTCACTACCTAGTTCAGGAGGCAAAACATTTATGTAAATGGTGACACTTGTTTGCACATAAATGATTATTATTATTATAATGAAACTGGAGCAGGAAGAACATAGGAATGGGTCGGCTTTGGGACGCCCCAAGTGTTAAGCTTGATCTGGCTCAATATTTAGCTACCTTGAACAATAGAGCTATATCCTTCATCTGTATTCTCCTGTGTCCAATAATCACATCATTTTGGAGTTATTGTGCTACATTTCATAAGTTACGACTCACAATTTTTTTAAATTTGATGATGTGGTGGTCAAAACCGAGCCTATCAATAACAATAGAAAAAAAATGGGCCTAATGCTAAGTAATATAATTTAAAAACGTACACATCATACTGTGTCACAGACAGGGTTATCCTGTCATAAAAATGTTCACAGTGTCATAAAATTGCCATTGCTACCAAAATGGTGTCAGTATCCTGTGGCGGTATGCGGAGTTCACTACGATTTAAAAAAAAATAGTTCATTTAAGTAGAAACCATCCGACTTAGAAACTCAAGGTTCTAATAATCATGAATTAATTACAGGAGGACGAAATCATAGTGCCGTGCGCGCACTTCCACAAGCAGGTTTACGCGACGTTCGGCATTCCGTTCTACGCGCGCGTAAAACACAACGAGCCCTTCCAAGCCGTCAAAGATCGGCTGCAGAAGAAACTCGACATACCCGACAAGGAGTGGGAAAAGGTGAGCAGTCATGTTATGAACCTTTACTTATATTGGCACTTTGATTTATCATGTTTTTTGAAGATAACTTGTAACTAGTTCTACGATTCTAGGCAGTTTTGTATTACTGAGAATAAAGGCTTGCGTCTACTGGGGTTTATGGTATCCTATCCTAAATGTGTGTGGACTAAATACACAATGCTTTCTTTAAAATTAAGGTGTATTATGATGTTTAAGCAATTATACATATATAATTACTTAAACATATTCGATGTGAAATGTGATTACTGCAGTATCTTTGGAAGGTCCTTTGAAATTATTTCTTTGCTAGGTTAATATTGTAGCTGGTATAATATTATGTGTTCTTTTTTATTGCAGTACAATTTCGCTATAGTTACAAATGGCAGACCTAACTACATAAGTGAAGGAGCGACAATAAGCATTTACGACTTCAGGCCAAGTAGTAACGCGAGTGAGTATCAACTGATATTTGTAACAACACTTCACATGTTTAGAACTATCTTTTAAAACAATAAATCAAAATTTTAGATTACAATAGATTCAATCCTCAAAAGAATGTGTGCTAAAATTTAATCTAGATCTGTCGCTTCCAGACGCGACGGCCCGGCCGTGGCTGGGCCTGGAGCACATCAACAAGACGCCGAAGCGCTCCCGCGTCAACTACCTCGAGAAGGCGATCAAGATCTACAACTGAGCTCTCCGCCGAGCGCGACTGTAACGCTGCACTAGCGGACGCACGAACACGCTGCTATCCCACTTCTTCACTTACTCTAGCTCATAATTTCGTACTCCGGACCTCTCTTATTTATTCGATCTCTTCTATTACTACCCAAACTTAAACAGGTGCCCTCCGCTATGCCGTGTTACTATCGCCCGGATACGCAACAAATAATAGCCTTATCTACATAATATGTGCATCGCTAACACCAATATTCGACTTTCTATGTAAGAAACTGACCCTAAACAAACTTGTAATAGACACTGAGGCCACAGAGTAGTCCTGCTAGAAATGCTTTTATGATCATTTGTAACAGTAGGTTTGTATGGCCGGCGTAAAATTATGTTAGTGTTGTCACTGAAGCGGGGGGCGTCTCGCCGGTGAAGTGACTAAATCGAGTATTATCCATCATTTTTTATGTATAGCATTCATATGTTTTTTAATTGGTGGCATTATTAAGTTTTACACGTTTAAAACTCACATTCATCTCAAAATTATTCAGTTTTAATTCAATTCAAATTAAACTAGACGTGACTTATGTCAAGACAAAAGGTAAGGTCGTGGCCTCGTGGCTTGGCCTCGAAGTAATCAGCATGTACCGTGAATCCGCGTTTATTTCGGTTGAGCGGACGATGTTCACGCATTATTGTCGCGAGGGCGTTGACCCGTCAGTCATTCGCATCAAAGGCTCTGTCAGCACGCCCTCTTATCTAGTGAGTGAACCGCGCGTCCTCCTGGAAATAATGACAAATGTCCACAGTTTTTTTCTTTACGTTAAATGTACTGTTAGCTGTTGGCTGAACGAGGTCGAGACTTAACGTGTTGCAATGAAAGCTGTACCAAGTGTGCCAGTCTCGCTCAGTCGAGCAGCGCGGTCGTTCAGGGTGATTCGGCAATGTAAAGCATTTTCACGGAGTATACAAGACAACGTTATTTAGACATGAATTTGAATAGTAATAAAATGTGCCTCTTGTGTGTTGACGCTTGTTTGATTAACTATATTAACAAACTAGTGTAATATAAAGAATTATTTACCAGTTAAATTAAATTGGCTTGCTGATCGTTCGTTATGACAGCAAAAGTTTTCAGAAGCTTGTAATGTTAAAAACTATTTTATTATAAATGTTGAACATAGTAATCGAGTTTGAATGAAATGCATGATAGAAATAGTATAATATTCAAAGGTATAAAATACAGCCAATTAGTAACATTTTCAACAATAGATATATTTGGTGATAAACAATATACGCTTACATATATCCACAACTCATTAATTTTTGTAACATTTTACATGATAAACAAATTAGCTTGACATGTTAGTAAACTGATTAGATTGCTCAAAGTCCACATTGTTTTGCATCATGGGAATTAAATACTTTATCACCATGACTGGCAAATGAATTTAAATAATTTATAACATTGAAAAGTTCTGTTTTTGTATCTACAATGACCGTATTGTGATAATAAATTAGTGATGCCTGTACATAGTTGCTGCACATACCTTAACAAACGACAATCATGTGTAGGTTTGTGCTTTTCTATAAAGAAGTAATGTAAAAGACACTCGCTAAAACTTTCATGTGTAATCTGTTTTTATAGAAATTATTGGAGTATATTATATACTAAAGTCTTAAATGTTTTATTGATTGTCGAATTGCCAACACCCGGGTGTATGTTTGAGGCAATGACGATATCAATTAGTATAATATAGAACAGCGAGATGGCGTAGCGTGTAGCGGCCTCAAGTGTACACTAGGTTTAATTGCACATAATAGATTTAACGTTAGCACTGTATTGTTAATTCTGGCTAAAAGCGTCCGAGCGATCTAAAACGAAGCGGTCTACGTGTTACTATTAGATAATTGGTTGAATCAGAATCTTACCTTTGAGAAAATCCATTGTAAAATTATATTTTGTGGAAAACAGACTATCCTAAACGTTCCGTGGAATATGCTACGAAACAAAAAGGTTCTCAACAATCACTAATAAACAACTGCCGGCAATTTATTTTGTCTATGGTTGTATATTTAGTGGAGGTATAATACTCTTTTTTCCTCAAAGTATAACTTTATGTAATGTTACTATTTAATTTTTTACTTGACCTGCCAGAGATATGTTACGTTTTAAATAAATGATTATGTCGAAATTATGTATATATATGATGTAATAAATTAAGAAAAAAAATACAATAAGTTTTCGTAAAGATGCCTTAGACGTTTTAAGACATTTTTAGTGGTTTGAAATGGTAGTGCTTAATTTAATTTATACCCTTTTTTAGTTATTATTTCGTGTCTGGAGAAGGTAATTTGGCGCCTAGCGCAGATTACGTCATACAGATTGTCTAAATGAGTGGAAGTGATGTCCCGCGTGTAGATTGTTTACTTTCTAATGTTTCTATTGAACTCGTTAATTTTATGTTAACAATGTGTGTTGGTTGCGCTATTTTCATTAACATGGTTTGAGGTATTTTGAGAGGAACTTAGAAACATAGTGGCTTAGTAGCTGATACATGCCGATGATAATAAAATGTGGCAAATGGGATTATAGTCTATTAGTTATTTCATCTATTGAGCTATTTTACTAGGTTCGAGCCAGTTGTGTAGGCCAGTCTGTATACAGCTTGTGCAAACATTGAAAGTACTCCAATGTTTGTTATGTTGGATTTAAATGTTTCACTGAATATAATCCTATATTTGTTTTATTTGGTTTGTTTTGAAAATGGCTCCCTCGGGACATACGTTAACATGTCCGATTTTTACAAGAAAAAAATATCCTTTGAAATTGAATTTCTAGTATAATTAGTATATTATTTACAAAGGACTGGTGTTACTAGAATCTCTACTTTGATCCGATAGCTCATCACAAAGAAAAGCATGGTAATTAGTACATTTATTTTAATTATCAGTTTTTGTGAAATAATTTATTTGCCGAATTGTCAATTTTGGGATGATAATAGAAATTTTGCATAATGACGTAAGCAATTTAGAGACAAGTAAAAAAAAAGGGAAACATTCCTTTGGACTTTAAGAATGAGGAAAAAAAATAGCTTTGAATAAGTAAAAAATCAGCCTTGTAATCTTTCAACTGCTGGGATACAGGTCTCTGTATGAGGGAATGGGCTGTAATCACTACGCGAGTTCAGTGCGAGTTTGGTGGATGTCACATGTATGCTTACTTTTTTATACCTAGTTGTTACTACTACGTTTGTCACCGCTGACAAATGGGGGGGAAAAAGCCAGGACTGTTTTACCGAGGTTATTATAGTGGTGGTGGGGACATTTGGGAACATACATCGTATCTGTGTCTTGGTCTCCACTGGCAAAAGTTGTTTTTTAGAGCTCTGCTGTCCGTCCGTCTGTCTGTCCGTTCGTCTGTCACCAGGCTGTATCTCATGGACTGTGTTACTTGAAAGTTTTCTGTTGCTGCTAAAAAAAAACTGAATAACATATATATTGTAAGTGGGGCTCCCATACAACAAACATGTTTTCTTGTTAGGGACGGTATCCGGAACCTTTCGTGCGCGAGTCCGACTAGCACTTGGCCGGATATTATTTCTGATTTGTAACTGGGAATAGACTCAAAATGCTATGGGGATGAAACTTCGACTCTGCGTCAATGTGCCTTTAATTCTATTCATAGCTACTGCTTGTGCAGTAACGTAACTAGGTGTGGGCAGTGGGCCCTCGTACTACTTCACACGTACCACGACCACAACCACACCACGTGACCGGGCGTATATTTCGTATTGAACACGAATAGGACTATCACATTTTGCAGTCGTTATCGACCGTGTGCGTGATACCGTCCACATCGCAACCACCAGCGATACGTGTGCGAGTTGATTCAAAAATTGCTACATAATTGCTTATATTTGCTACATATAGTAAATAATTGCTACATAGGATATATATTTAGATATAAAATTTTTTTTTTGACCAGCCGTCCTGACGTTTGGTTGGCTGGTCAACAACTAGTTTAAAGCTAAGCATGCAGACTTTCCCAAAATGTATTGCGTCAATAATTGCTAAATATTTACTTCATTTATCTAATTTAGTTGTAACTTCAAACATATGTTAAATAAAGGATTTAGCAATTATTTAAATTATCCCAAGGAAAAGTGCCTGATAAAATATTAAAGGCAAATACTTAGTTATGTAGGTGTCGGTTTAATCGTTTAGGCTCAGTGTTATGGAGCCGAGTGCTGCAGTGACAAATCTCCACGTGTATCAAACGAGGGTTTTTCAATACACTTACGAAGAAATACTTACTTTCTCTGGAAATATCGACTCTTTTTTTTCATTTTATACTGAAGAAAATGTTCCGAAGTTGATTTTAGTTTTGATTTAGATGGCAGCAGGCTATCACAAGTACTTATTAACTTAATCACAATATCTGGTGACGGCGGTACCATCTAAAGAAACCTCTTCAAATCTTAAATTCAACAATTTTTCCACAAAATATAACACAAATAAAAAATAATATTTAATAGACTTTATTCCCGCGCTTTTTATGTGAAGATTGAAGAAGAAGCAAAGATATCAAACGTTATTATATCCTAGAAATTTAAATATTTTTGAATTTAGAACACAGATTATTGTTAATTTGCTGATAATAACAAATTAAAATTATAATTAAAAACTGTGTAAATAGTATTATTTATTCATGATATTTATAAACACAATTTTAATTTGCATTTTTATTTGTGTTATATTTTGTGGAAAAATTGTTGAATTATAGATTTGAAGAGATTTCTTTAGATGGTACTGCCCTCACCAGATATTGTGATTAAGTTAATAAGTACTTGTGATAGCCTGCTGCCATCTAAATCAAAACTAAAGTCAACTATGGAACATTTTCTTCAGTATAAAATGAAAAAAAAAGAGTCGATATTTCCAGAGAAAGTAAGTATTTCTTCGTAAGTGTATTGAAAAACCGTCGTTTGATACACGTGGAGATTTGTCACTGCAGCACTCTGCTCCATAACACTGAGCCTAAACGATTAAACCGACACCTATATAACTAAGTATTTGCCTTTAATATTTTATCAGGCACTTTTCCTTGGGATAATTTAAATAATTGCTAAATCCTTTATTTAACATATGTTTGAAGTTACAACTAAATTAGATAAATGAAGTAAATATGTAGCAATTACTGACACAATACATTTTGGGAAAGTCTGCATGCTTAGGTTTAAACTAGTTGTTGACCAGCCAACCAAACGTCAGGATGGCTGGTCAAAAAAAATATTGTATTTCTAAATATATATCCTATGTAGCAATTATTTACTATATGTAGCAAATATAAGCAATTATGTAGCAATTTTTGAATCAACTCGCATAGACCTACGCCACAGACCACCAGCCATTCTGACGCACACAGCGATACTGCGAACTTAGTGGCCGACCACATCGCAAACACAACGTTGCATCGACATAACGACCGACAGTGCATAACCGCATCGCAACTACTGTCGACAACGCTACTACATTGACATTTTGTCGGTAACAAAATGCTACTACAAAAAGCTGCAGCGACATTATACTAACGTAACCGCTGCTTGGCAGCAACTGGTCGTTGCGACGTGGTGTGGTTGTGTTACGTTTTCAACCGATGAAGTCGAACACTTGGTTGCGACAGTCGCTATCTCGTTTTAGAATTTATAAAAGAAAAAATCTTTTTACAAAAAATATACAATTGACTTCAATGTTATGAAAACACTAAAAAAGTACAAAATAACTTTAATTTCGGAAGTCTGTGTAAAATAACGAAGAGACAAAACTATTATAGAAACTGTTGTATTCTTCTTGTAAAAAAATATTTTTTTACACTTTTTAGTTGTGGTAGCTCAAAAAAGACTCAGCCGAACATACAACCTCCTCCTTTTTGAAATCGGTTAAAAAGTGCCTTGCTCCATCTTCGCCCACGTCTATATTAGTCTACGCTACGCCTCTGCACACAAGAGTATGCTGCACTGCTGAAAAAAGAAGATTTACCTACATGCCACTCGACACCGGTAGGCGATACTTCTGCCAGTTTACCTTTGAGAAGAGAAGTTTACAAGCATCCAACGGGAGTCGATTGGCTGTACCAGTTAAAGGTGGTGCATCATGATTCACATTTTCATTGTTTTTCATACAACCGCTCATAACTGATTATGACGTTATTACACATTTTTCATTAGATGTTTTGGAAACACAGTATCTTGTGGATATTATCTAGGTTTCTAAAGAAACCAATTTCTAAATTTGTGTAAAACTAATCCAGTAAAAACCTCTAAAAATGTCCTATTTTGTATGAACTTTGACACTTCATAATTTGCCTAAAAATTAAAAAAGTCAAAAAAGTAATCGTCTAGGGACCTTGCAAATTTTATTAAGATTCAAAATGACGACAACTTTTTCCAAAAACTTTTAAGGGTTTAAAAAAAAAAACAGCTGTCCGACCGTCAGGTAACTGTCCAGGCCGAGCCCAAGACGTCGACGGCGCGCACTGTTCCCACGCGCCTCAAGGAGTTGTCAGCAAAAAGAGGAGCCGAGCTGGGTCGAAGCCTATTGGGGCCAGGGTTATCCGAAAGGAAACTCGAGCCCCAGTATGACGAGGCTAGAAGGAACAGGGTCACAAGTCAGTAAAAGTCCCGCTCCACCCAAGAACGGGGGTTGTCATTAGATGATTTTTGCCTACCGTAAAAAAAAGACCACAAAGCACCTAAGATAAAATACTTATATTGTTATTCTTGACCTAAAGATCGCTACCCTTCACTTAATATGTCCGGGTTGTAAGCATCAGGAAATACAGATTTTGGCAGGGAATACCACTCGGTCCTCAGCTGTATGCACAATGAATGTGCTTCCAAAACTTTGTGCGTATAGGATGGGATGTCCACCATGTACCGGTGGCGTATCGTCGTACGCTTGGTTGTCCGATGATGGGGCTAATAAAAAGTGCGTTTCACACTAAAGTTCCTTCGCCGTAATGTTGGCAATATGGAAGTTGGGTGTTTCTTGTTCCAAATAAAGATATTTGTTATTATTGTTATTATTCTATACAGCCAGTCAATTATAGCGCGGTAGAAAATAAAAATAACTTAAACAACTAAAATTAAATAATATTATGCTTTTAAGTGGCTTATTTGTTCAAATACCTATTTGCTTAAAATCCTTTTTTTTAATTACAAATAATTCTCTGATTTTTCAATAATGAAAAATAAAGACGAATAGCTGGCCGGCCACAGAAAAAAAACCAAATGGCGGGAAAATGGCAATCCGTCATTGGTTTTTTCTCCAGTTGTTGGGTAAATACGCCAAATCGTCTCCCTCCAGGCCTCCCCCCAATCGTCGGCCGTCTGCACGTTTTCAGCTTGCATTCATTCAAAAGGTAATTAAGTGACAATTTTACCTCTCGAATTGCAACTTTAGTTCATACTCTATATGTACAAACCATTATTATCCGATTAAGTCACTTGCTTTTCGCACACTGTGCATCAGCAGGGATTGCGTCGTTGAAGCGTCAAGTTTGCATTAAAAGTAGCTTACTTGATGTGAATACTCACACTTCGGGGATTGATATTACAACGATAAGACATTTCTTTATTTTTGTTTCAAGCTTTATTATCACTAAAGGGTTATTTTTACTATATTTTGAGATAGTTTTTTCAGAGTTTGCGTATATTTTTCAGGGCAAAATAGGAGGCCGCCATTAGGGTAACAGTTTTGACAAAAAACCGGATTCTCGGCCGTGGCCGACTTAAAGTAAATGCAGTCTGTTTTATAAATTCCAATTGTACCAATTACATTGGCTAAACAAGAGAATTTGCAAAGCTTCTAGATAAATAAATCTATTTTACGTTTAATCGCCAAATAACGGCCGGGGTGATATAATTCGAATCTCGAGAAATAAGGTACAAAGAATACGGGCCGACATTAGAAACATTAAAGATTGTAATGTCGACCAGCCTCGAATCCGACCGCCATTATACAGGTTGATGAAAAAATGCTTTTGTATTTTTTCATTGATTGGGTAGCGATTATTTATTTGTTTATTAAACTTATTTAAAGAAGTTCAGTTTAAATGTAGGAGTTGACAGCATTGAAGACATTATTTTATGGTAGGTTTTGGAATTTAAGATATAAATAATATGAATTTCTCTTTGGAACTTGCTATCTATTAAACACTTCTTATTAGCTTAAAACATATAAATGTGTCGAGAATCTTTGTTGTACCAAAAAGCGGCTCTTAGATAAATACTAAGTTTGTTTTCACTTAGTGCTTTTAATTTAATACCTTAAATTAAAAGCACTAAGTGAAAACAAACTACCGGTACTACAATGACAAAACAGGGATATCTAAAGCCTTCACGGAATCAAAGAAAATTATGCAGTTACGAATTTTTTAAATGTTTGCCGACTTGTTTGAAAAATAAAAATAATAAATAAATATTCTTACGAAGACGTTAAAAGTTTAACAAACAATTACTTTTGAAGTATTATTTTAATTTTTTAGACTTATTTAAAATTCTATTCTAGTTTTGGTTTAAATACTGATTTTTTTCACATACTAAAGTTATATTCATGTTTTATTTCATTTTGATGTTTTAATTTGTAATAATTTTATTAGATACTTATCTAATATTGATGAGGGGAAATAAAAATATATTTAACTATTAAACAAATAGGTACAATTACAAATGCATACTTAGCAGTTATATTAGAATCCTGCCAAAATAAATCACATTAATAATATTGGTCACTGTCTTAATTTAAAACACCCTATACCCGGCCGACATTTGGGAAAAACGCGACCGACCTTTGGCCGTGAATGGCCGACTTTAGGGTTTTTCTGTTTTCGACGCATGTAAACCTTATTACTTTTTTCTTTTAGTAGAAAAGTCGATCTTATGCCTATAAACATAAAATAGATTAGTCAAACTATCCAAAACCGCATCAGAAGCTATCTTTCGTTTGAAACTGAAGGTGCTAGAGCGATCAGCAGTCAGAAAATCGCTAAGGGGGGCCGACATTTGGCGTATTTACCCTTGTTTGTGTTTTGTTTTCACTTCCGTACAGCAAGTTAAGTATAAGTAAGATAAGTTCATCAGATTAAAATAGTGATTTAACGTCTAATTTCATAAGAAAAGAGGCTCAAGCAGTAGTAGAAAACCTTTTGCCGCCTAAATCAGAAGAAAGAAACCTATATTACCTAAAATCATAGGTATGACGACTCAGGTTTTACAAACTTTTTATTTTACTTTGTATTCGTAATGAAAAACAGTGTTCGAGGTAATAGTAACTTATTTAGTTCTTCAAATTGGCGACTTTTTTTTTTTTTGTCGACGGGGAAAATCATCTTTGACGAAACCCGCTCTTGGGTGGACCGGGAGACAGTGTCAGACTCTTACTGACTAAAAACCCCGCGCCGTTCCTTCTAGCCTTCATACCGGGGCACGAGTTCCCTTTCGGACAACCCTGTCCCCAGTAGGCTTCGACCCAGCTGGGCCCCTCCTGCTGCTGACAACTCCTTTAGGCGCGCGGGAACAGTGCGCGCCGTTGACGTCTTGGACTCGGTCCATTACCGGACGATCGGACAGCGAGCTACCCATGGCTCGCCGTCCGCGAGCCCGCGTCTACGGTGGCCGGAAATCGGGATCAGAATCTCGGCGACGGCGGCGAGGGCGCCGTTGCCTGATGCGGTCGGCCTCCTCCTTTGCAAGCATTACCTACTGCTTCGCAAAAGGAGGCGACCGCCTGCCATTCCTCCTCGCTCCGGACCATGGCCTCGACCAGGGCCCGGCGCGAGAGGTCTCCGCCGCCAAATTGGCGACCTCGTTACGCTCGCCCAACACTTCAGGACGAAATAAGTAGGTTGTTTTTAGGATATGCCGGTTTCCTCACGATGTTTTTCTTCACCGTTTTGAGAGCAGTGGTGATGAAATAAATTACACAGTAATGTGCCTGGCTGCGGGGCCAACACTTATAAAACTCAAGAAATAATGGCCTAATTTAAATAAGATTGAGAAGGACAATATCTGCCGCATATTTGACGTAGGTACTGCGGCAGAACGCGAAAGCAAATGGCGGGATGAGCTGGATATGTCGGTGTATTCTGGCCATTGGAAGGAATGGATTCGCCCAGCAGTGGGATACGGGCTAATAAATGAAACCACACGAACATAAACTTCGTATAATTGCGCATGTGTGAAGAAGTAACAAACATTGTTACTTCTTCACGCTTAGGTATATAATAACCTAACCTATCTACAGAACTACAACAAAATATCCTTTCATCGAACCCGCTTTCCCGCACTCCCGATTAAATAGACGATTGGGATCAATCAACGCGAGATGCGTCCTATATTTTAGGATATTGGAAGCCGTTTATCATTTTACGGTAAAAGGCTTTTAGGCTTGCCTACAAAAATAAGTAATAGGGAGGCGTTACTCTTGAGGCTTTATGATAACACTTGTGTTAAAAACCACTACCTGCGGAATACACGAATAAATACTTCGCTAAAGGTAGAGATACTAAGAATAATAATAAATTCATTAAAAGAAAATAAAGGTACAGGGTGTGTATAGAAAGAAAGAAAGAAAACTATTTTATTTGGCATACACACTCGTAGATACACACAATGTAGTAACAACATGTAGACACTAATATTTTATAAAAGAAAGAGACTACTAACAATGTGTGTCTCGCGGTGGCGCCAATGTATGATGCTAGAGTTTCAGACTTCCTGCACTAGGCCAGATCCAGTGGCGGATTAAGCCAACACGGGGCCTGTAGAGTATACGATCAAGGGGCCCCTGTGGAGACTTATTAAGTACTAGCTTTTGCCCACGACTTCGTCCGAGTACATAAAATGTAGCCTATGTCACTCAAGAATAAAACAGCTTTCTATCGTTGAAAAAATTTAAGCAATTGGACCAGTAGGTACTTCCAGAGATTATCTCCTGCCAACAAAAAAAAAAAACATAAAAACAAACATTACCTCTTTATTATATTAGTGAAGAAATATTATTGTCATTCTTATTCTCAATCACCAATAACCCCCGTTGATTTTAAAATTGGCAAGAAAGTACGGGAATCCGATGGATGCGAGACGCACAGGAACGGTCGTTGTGGCGACGGTAGGGGAGGCCTATGTCCAAAATTTGTCGTCATTCGGCTGATATGATAATGATGATGAAGACAGTACAGTAATAAGGGCAATGTAAGAGACTGACTATCATATTCAATTAAATAATCAGCTGTATTCTTAGACTATTTTTTTGTTCTAGTGCAGGTTACCCGAACACGCGGGGCTCCCGAATGCGCATTAGCTACTTACTCTTGCTACATGGCTAATCCGCCACTGCCCGATTTTGAACCCGCAATCTGCATGAGGTGAAAGGTGCTTTAACCAAATAGGGTACTATCGAGAAATTCTTGATGAAAAATCCCGATAACATTGCCCGACCAGTAAGTTCGTAACTCTTACCGCAGCCCCGGAACAATGGGCAACTGAAGGAACAAAGTGGGGATTTTAGCCAGTAAAGGTGTGATACTATCTTGCTCCATCTTCAGTGGAAGTAGTTATAAATTTAATGATTTCTCTCTTATAAAAAAGGACCTTATCTACTCTTACGTGCATTCGACCACTAGGCGAAGGCGGCAGTCACCATAGCTAATAAAAAAATAACATTCCGCCATAAACCGAACAGCTGTCGAAAGTGATTCATTCCCATAAAAAATATAACACTTAACCGAATTGAATAACCCGGGATTCAATTAATTTTCAGCGTAACAAATAGCATTAATTAGTTCACGTAAAACAAAACACATAAATCTAAGCGATTTATATATTTTTAATTTATAATTTACAAGCGTCAGGGCGTCCATCGACGCTCGTCCGAACAATGTCGTAATTTCATTTAAATCCTCTCTGGCCTCAGCCTACAAATCTTAGCGAAGCTTTCGAAATGATTGAATTTTTATGCGGCTCCCTGTCTGTTTTTATTTTGCTACCGTCGCTGTTTTTACATTATATTATGCTGGGAATAAGGTCGCTCATTCATTATACTGATTTTTGTTGGTTTTTCGATAGGACTGACTGACATTGATATAATGTAAAGAAATTAGATCAGAGGAGCAGCTAAAAGCAGCTGGATAAGTGATAGATCTAACTGAACATTATCTATTGAGCTAAAATGGAAGGAAAGAAAAAACTAGGCTATCTTACCTAGCTCGGGAGGATGGGCCGTATCTGTTTGATTGGATCTTGATGGATAGGTTACCTAAAAGCAACAGCCGAATCGATAAGATAAATAAGTGGGTAGCTGGTAACTGAGTCCTAATCTATTTTCTATCTTTGTAGAAATAAAAATGAATGGAAAAATGGGTAGCTAAGCGCAAAACTTGAGAATTTGGGTACATTTTATTTTATTATTTCTTGAGTCTCAGAATGGTTCTTAAAAAAGGAAAATGGAAAATAATGCATGAAAAACCGTAAAAAGCTCTGTTTTCTTCAGTACATTCAAATTGTTCCTAGCTCTATTGGTTAGGTTTTTTTTTATGGCACCTGAGCCGGTTACGACTATTCTGCCAGTGTCACGTTGAGATTAGGGTTAGGTACGAATCCTTAGGTACTTTGACAGATCGACATCTGGCGGGTCAGCTAGTTCGGGTTACACAAACTCATAGCTACCTAGGAGGTCCTAAATTAACGGATGTTCCCAAACTTATGAAATTCATCAAACAATAGCCAGACATCAATCATTTTCTTCAGTATAAAATGAAAAAAAAAGAGTCGATATTTCCAGAGAAAGTAAGTATTTCTTCGTAAGTGTATTGAAAAACCGTCGTTTGATACACGTGGAGATTTGTCACTGCAGCACTCTGCTCCATAACACTGAGCCTAAACGATTAAACCGACACCTATATAACTAAGTATTTGCCTTTAATATTTTATCAGGCACTTTTCCTTGGGATAATTTAAATAATTGCTAAATCCTTTATTTAACATATGTTTGAAGTTACAACTAAATTAGATAAATGAAGTAAATATGTAGCAATTACTGACACAATACATTTTGGGAAAGTCTGCATGCTTAGCTTTAAACTAGTTGTTGACCAGCCAACCAAACGTCAGGACGGCTGGTCAAAAAAAATATTGTATTTCTAAATATATATCCTATGTAGCAATTATTTACTATATGTAGCAAATATAAGCAATTATGTAGCAATTTTTGAATCAACTCGCATAGACCTACGCCACAGACCACCAGCCATTCTGACGCACACAGCGATACTGCGAACTTAGTGGCCGACCACATCGCAAACACAACGTTGCATCGACATAACGACCGACAGTGCATAACCGCATCGCAACTACTGTCGACAACGCTACTACATTGACATTTTGTCGGTAACAAAATGCTACTACAAAAAGCTGCAGCGACATTATACTAACGTAACCGCTGCTTGGCAGCAACTGGTCGTTGCGACGTGGTGTGGTTGTGTTACGTTTTCAACCGATGAAGTCGAACACTTGGTTGCGACAGTCGCTATCTCGTTTTAGAATTTATAAAAGAAAAAATCTTTTTACAAAAAATATACAATTGACTTCAATGTTATGAAAACACTAAAAAAGTACAAAATAACTTTAATTTCGGAAGTCTGTGTAAAATAACGAAGAGACAAAACTATTATAGAAACTGTTGTATTCTTCTTGTAAAAAAATATTTTTTTACACTTTTTAGTTGTGGTAGCTCAAAAAAGACTCAGCCGAACATACAACCTCCTCCTTTTTGAAATCGGTTAAAAAGTGCCTTGCTCCATCTTCGCCCACGTCTATATTAGTCTACGCTACGCCTCTGCACACAAGAGTATGCTGCACTGCTGAAAAAAGAAGATTTACCTACATGCCACTCGACACCGGTAGGCGATACTTCTGCCAGTTTACCTTTGAGAAGAGAAGTTTACAAGCATCCAACGGGAGTCGATTGGCTGTACCAGTTAAAGGTGGTGCATCATGATTCACATTTTCATTGTTTTTCATACAACCGCTCATAACTGATTATGACGTTATTACACATTTTTCATTAGATGTTTTGGAAACACAGTATCTTGTGGATATTATCTAGGTTTCTAAAGAAACCAATTTCTAAATTTGTGTAAAACTAATCCAGTAAAAACCTCTAAAAATGTCCTATTTTGTATGAACTTTGACACTTCATAATTTGCCTAAAAATTAAAAAAGTCAAAAAAGTAATCGTCTAGGGACCTTGCAAATTTTATTAAGATTCAAAATGACGACAACTTTTTCCAAAAACTTTTAAGGGTTTAAAAAAAAAAACAGCTGTCCGACCGTCAGGTAACTGTCCAGGCCGAGCCCAAGACGTCGACGGCGCGCACTGTTCCCACGCGCCTCAAGGAGTTGTCAGCAAAAAGAGGAGCCGAGCTGGGTCGAAGCCTATTGGGGCCAGGGTTATCCGAAAGGAAACTCGAGCCCCAGTATGACGAGGCTAGAAGGAACAGGGTCACAAGTCAGTAAAAGTCCCGCTCCACCCAAGAACGGGGGTTGTCATTAGATGATTTTTGCCTACCGTAAAAAAAAGACCACAAAGCACCTAAGATAAAATACTTATATTGTTATTCTTGACCTAAAGATCGCTACCCTTCACTTAATATGTCCGGGTTGTAAGCATCAGGAAATACAGATTTTGGCAGGGAATACCACTCGGTCCTCAGCTGTATGCACAATGAATGTGCTTCCAAAACTTTGTGCGTATAGGATGGGATGTCCACCATGTACCGGTGGCGTATCGTCGTACGCTTGGTTGTCCGATGATGGGGCTAATAAAAAGTGCGTTTCACACTAAAGTTCCTTCGCCGTAATGTTGGCAATATGGAAGTTGGGTGTTTCTTGTTCCAAATAAAGATATTTGTTATTATTGTTATTATTCTATACAGCCAGTCAATTATAGCGCGGTAGAAAATAAAAATAACTTAAACAACTAAAATTAAATAATATTATGCTTTTAAGTGGCTTATTTGTTCAAATACCTATTTGCTTAAAATCCTTTTTTTTAATTACAAATAATTCTCTGATTTTTCAATAATGAAAAATAAAGACGAATAGCTGGCCGGCCACAGAAAAAAAACCAAATGGCGGGAAAATGGCAATCCGTCATTGGTTTTTTCTCCAGTTGTTGGGTAAATACGCCAAATCGTCTCCCTCCAGGCCTCCCCCCAATCGTCGGCCGTCTGCACGTTTTCAGCTTGCATTCATTCAAAAGGTAATTAAGTGACAATTTTACCTCTCGAATTGCAACTTTAGTTCATACTCTATATGTACAAACCATTATTATCCGATTAAGTCACTTGCTTTTCGCACACTGTGCATCAGCAGGGATTGCGTCGTTGAAGCGTCAAGTTTGCATTAAAAGTAGCTTACTTGATGTGAATACTCACACTTCGGGGATTGATATTACAACGATAAGACATTTCTTTATTTTTGTTTCAAGCTTTATTATCACTAAAGGGTTATTTTTACTATATTTTGAGATAGTTTTTTCAGAGTTTGCGTATATTTTTCAGGGCAAAATAGGAGGCCGCCATTAGGGTAACAGTTTTGACAAAAAACCGGATTCTCGGCCGTGGCCGACTTAAAGTAAATGCAGTCTGTTTTATAAATTCCAATTGTACCAATTACATTGGCTAAACAAGAGAATTTGCAAAGCTTCTAGATAAATAAATCTATTTTACGTTTAATCGCCAAATAACGGCCGGGGTGATATAATTCGAATCTCGAGAAATAAGGTACAAAGAATACGGGCCGACATTAGAAACATTAAAGATTGTAATGTCGACCAGCCTCGAATCCGACCGCCATTATACAGGTTGATGAAAAAATGCTTTTGTATTTTTTCATTGATTGGGTAGCGATTATTTATTTGTTTATTAAACTTATTTAAAGAAGTTCAGTTTAAATGTAGGAGTTGACAGCATTGAAGACATTATTTTATGGTAGGTTTTGGAATTTAAGATATAAATAATATGAATTTCTCTTTGGAACTTGCTATCTATTAAACACTTCTTATTAGCTTAAAACATATAAATGTGTCGAGAATCTTTGTTGTACCAAAAAGCGGCTCTTAGATAAATACTAAGTTTGTTTTCACTTAGTGCTTTTAATTTAATACCTTAAATTAAAAGCACTAAGTGAAAACAAACTACCGGTACTACAATGACAAAACAGGGATATCTAAAGCCTTCACGGAATCAAAGAAAATTATGCAGTTACGAATTTTTTAAATGTTTGCCGACTTGTTTGAAAAATAAAAATAATAAATAAATATTCTTACGAAGACGTTAAAAGTTTAACAAACAATTACTTTTGAAGTATTATTTTAATTTTTTAGACTTATTTAAAATTCTATTCTAGTTTTGGTTTAAATACTGATTTTTTTCACATACTAAAGTTATATTCATGTTTTATTTCATTTTGATGTTTTAATTTGTAATAATTTTATTAGATACTTATCTAATATTGATGAGGGGAAATAAAAATATATTTAACTATTAAACAAATAGGTACAATTACAAATGCATACTTAGCAGTTATATTAGAATCCTGCCAAAATAAATCACATTAATAATATTGGTCACTGTCTTAATTTAAAACACCCTATACCCGGCCGACATTTGGGAAAAACGCGACCGACCTTTGGCCGTGAATGGCCGACTTTAGGGTTTTTCTGTTTTCGACGCATGTAAACCTTATTACTTTTTTCTTTTAGTAGAAAAGTCGATCTTATGCCTATAAACATAAAATAGATTAGTCAAACTATCCAAAACCGCATCAGAAGCTATCTTTCGTTTGAAACTGAAGGTGCTAGAGCGATCAGCAGTCAGAAAATCGCTAAGGGGGGCCGACATTTGGCGTATTTACCCTTGTTTGTGTTTTGTTTTCACTTCCGTACAGCAAGTTAAGTATAAGTAAGATAAGTTCATCAGATTAAAATAGTGATTTAACGTCTAATTTCATAAGAAAAGAGGCTCAAGCAGTAGTAGAAAACCTTTTGCCGCCTAAATCAGAAGAAAGAAACCTATATTACCTAAAATCATAGGTATGACGACTCAGGTTTTACAAACTTTTTATTTTACTTTGTATTCGTAATGAAAAACAGTGTTCGAGGTAATAGTAACTTATTTAGTTCTTCAAATTGGCGACTTTTTTTTTTTTTGTCGACGGGGAAAATCATCTTTGACGAAACCCGCTCTTGGGTGGACCGGGAGACAGTGTCAGACTCTTACTGACTAAAAACCCCGCGCCGTTCCTTCTAGCCTTCATACCGGGGCACGAGTTCCCTTTCGGACAACCCTGTCCCCAGTAGGCTTCGACCCAGCTGGGCCCCTCCTGCTGCTGACAACTCCTTTAGGCGCGCGGGAACAGTGCGCGCCGTTGACGTCTTGGACTCGGTCCATTACCGGACGATCGGACAGCGAGCTACCCATGGCTCGCCGTCCGCGAGCCCGCGTCTACGGTGGCCGGAAATCGGGATCAGAATCTCGGCGACGGCGGCGAGGGCGCCGTTGCCTGATGCGGTCGGCCTCCTCCTTTGCAAGCATTACCTACTGCTTCGCAAAAGGAGGCGACCGCCTGCCATTCCTCCTCGCTCCGGACCATGGCCTCGACCAGGGCCCGGCGCGAGAGGTCTCCGCCGCCAAATTGGCGACCTCGTTACGCTCGCCCAACACTTCAGGACGAAATAAGTAGGTTGTTTTTAGGATATGCCGGTTTCCTCACGATGTTTTTCTTCACCGTTTTGAGAGCAGTGGTGATGAAATAAATTACACAGTAATGTGCCTGGCTGCGGGGCCAACACTTATAAAACTCAAGAAATAATGGCCTAATTTAAATAAGATTGAGAAGGACAATATCTGCCGCATATTTGACGTAGGTACTGCGGCAGAACGCGAAAGCAAATGGCGGGATGAGCTGGATATGTCGGTGTATTCTGGCCATTGGAAGGAATGGATTCGCCCAGCAGTGGGATACGGGCTAATAAATGAAACCACACGAACATAAACTTCGTATAATTGCGCATGTGTGAAGAAGTAACAAACATTGTTACTTCTTCACGCTTAGGTATATAATAACCTAACCTATCTACAGAACTACAACAAAATATCCTTTCATCGAACCCGCTTTCCCGCACTCCCGATTAAATAGACGATTGGGATCAATCAACGCGAGATGCGTCCTATATTTTAGGATATTGGAAGCCGTTTATCATTTTACGGTAAAAGGCTTTTAGGCTTGCCTACAAAAATAAGTAATAGGGAGGCGTTACTCTTGAGGCTTTATGATAACACTTGTGTTAAAAACCACTACCTGCGGAATACACGAATAAATACTTCGCTAAAGGTAGAGATACTAAGAATAATAATAAATTCATTAAAAGAAAATAAAGGTACAGGGTGTGTATAGAAAGAAAGAAAGAAAACTATTTTATTTGGCATACACACTCGTAGATACACACAATGTAGTAACAACATGTAGACACTAATATTTTATAAAAGAAAGAGACTACTAACAATGTGTGTCTCGCGGTGGCGCCAATGTATGATGCTAGAGTTTCAGACTTCCTGCACTAGGCCAGATCCAGTGGCGGATTAAGCCAACACGGGGCCTGTAGAGTATACGATCAAGGGGCCCCTGTGGAGACTTATTAAGTACTAGCTTTTGCCCACGACTTCGTCCGAGTACATAAAATGTAGCCTATGTCACTCAAGAATAAAACAGCTTTCTATCGTTGAAAAAATTTAAGCAATTGGACCAGTAGGTACTTCCAGAGATTATCTCCTGCCAACAAAAAAAAAAAACATAAAAACAAACATTACCTCTTTATTATATTAGTGAAGAAATATTATTGTCATTCTTATTCTCAATCACCAATAACCCCCGTTGATTTTAAAATTGGCAAGAAAGTACGGGAATCCGATGGATGCGAGACGCACAGGAACGGTCGTTGTGGCGACGGTAGGGGAGGCCTATGTCCAAAATTTGTCGTCATTCGGCTGATATGATAATGATGATGAAGACAGTACAGTAATAAGGGCAATGTAAGAGACTGACTATCATATTCAATTAAATAATCAGCTGTATTCTTAGACTATTTTTTTGTTCTAGTGCAGGTTACCCGAACACGCGGGGCTCCCGAATGCGCATTAGCTACTTACTCTTGCTACATGGCTAATCCGCCACTGCCCGATTTTGAACCCGCAATCTGCATGAGGTGAAAGGTGCTTTAACCAAATAGGGTACTATCGAGAAATTCTTGATGAAAAATCCCGATAACATTGCCCGACCAGTAAGTTCGTAACTCTTACCGCAGCCCCGGAACAATGGGCAACTGAAGGAACAAAGTGGGGATTTTAGCCAGTAAAGGTGTGATACTATCTTGCTCCATCTTCAGTGGAAGTAGTTATAAATTTAATGATTTCTCTCTTATAAAAAAGGACCTTATCTACTCTTACGTGCATTCGACCACTAGGCGAAGGCGGCAGTCACCATAGCTAATAAAAAAATAACATTCCGCCATAAACCGAACAGCTGTCGAAAGTGATTCATTCCCATAAAAAATATAACACTTAACCGAATTGAATAACCCGGGATTCAATTAATTTTCAGCGTAACAAATAGCATTAATTAGTTCACGTAAAACAAAACACATAAATCTAAGCGATTTATATATTTTTAATTTATAATTTACAAGCGTCAGGGCGTCCATCGACGCTCGTCCGAACAATGTCGTAATTTCATTTAAATCCTCTCTGGCCTCAGCCTACAAATCTTAGCGAAGCTTTCGAAATGATTGAATTTTTATGCGGCTCCCTGTCTGTTTTTATTTTGCTACCGTCGCTGTTTTTACATTATATTATGCTGGGAATAAGGTCGCTCATTCATTATACTGATTTTTGTTGGTTTTTCGATAGGACTGACTGACATTGATATAATGTAAAGAAATTAGATCAGAGGAGCAGCTAAAAGCAGCTGGATAAGTGATAGATCTAACTGAACATTATCTATTGAGCTAAAATGGAAGGAAAGAAAAAACTAGGCTATCTTACCTAGCTCGGGAGGATGGGCCGTATCTGTTTGATTGGATCTTGATGGATAGGTTACCTAAAAGCAACAGCCGAATCGATAAGATAAATAAGTGGGTAGCTGGTAACTGAGTCCTAATCTATTTTCTATCTTTGTAGAAATAAAAATGAATGGAAAAATGGGTAGCTAAGCGCAAAACTTGAGAATTTGGGTACATTTTATTTTATTATTTCTTGAGTCTCAGAATGGTTCTTAAAAAAGGAAAATGGAAAATAATGCATGAAAAACCGTAAAAAGCTCTGTTTTCTTCAGTACATTCAAATTGTTCCTAGCTCTATTGGTTAGGTTTTTTTTTATGGCACCTGAGCCGGTTACGACTATTCTGCCAGTGTCACGTTGAGATTAGGGTTAGGTACGAATCCTTAGGTACTTTGACAGATCGACATCTGGCGGGTCAGCTAGTTCGGGTTACACAAACTCATAGCTACCTAGGAGGTCCTAAATTAACGGATGTTCCCAAACTTATGAAATTCATCAAACAATAGCCAGACATCAATCCAAAGTTACAAACTTGTGGGCTACAACTAACCGTGCCTAAAATATATGTCTGCTACTTCATCAGGCCCAAAGATTAAATAATCCTGCTAAGCCGGCGAGGCAATTGGCTTTGCAGCCATAACCGTAATGACAATTAATAATTAATCGTCGTCGGCGGAATCCACTCGTAATCCTGCCTTCCGTCGACCGACGACGGACTAGACGGGATGAAAAACTATAGTCATTAATCCAGCTCAGAATTGTACATTTAAAAAGCTTTGTGAAGAGCTATCTGCTTCCTCGAAATTACATTTCTCATTAGGATTCTCCGAGGAGAATGCTAATTTGCAACATCGATAGAGCTTGTGATGAGGACCTATTGTTTCAAATGCAGATATTATGGTCGGAAGATATTATTTTTTTATTAGCTTCTGTTGTCTCTGAAAGTAGAAAATTATTCCAAGGGAATAACTTCCAAGTGTGGTAATGCACTCTTGTACTAGTGTACCTATAAGTATTGAGAAATCTGAAATATAGCTCGGTTAGCATTTGAGTCTCGAGGATTTCACTTGTTATGCTAGTAGGTACCCCACCACGCACACAATTACATTGGTGGTTCAAAGCATCTAGATAGTATCTTCGCCTTATATCCAAATTCGTTCGTCGATTTAGCGTGTAGCCAAACATACATATAGACAGACACATTCATACATACATACATACAGGTGTCTTCAAGGCAAGAGTGAATAGGCTCTTAATAAACTAGTGCACCACGCATATCTATGCTACCTACTTACCATCAGGTGGGATCGCAGTCAAGCACTAGTTTATTAATAAAAAAAAAATACATACAAACTTTCGCTTTTATCATATAACTAGCTGCTCCCAGCGGCTTCGCCCGCGTGATAGCAGAAAATTATCCCAACGGAACATACTTTCGGGATAAAAAGTATCCTATGTCCTATTCCAGGACATGGTCTATCCGTGTACCAAGTTTCATCAAAATCGGTTTTGTCATTTAGGCGTGAAGACGTAAAAAACAAACAAACTCAATTTCGCTTTTATAATATTAGTAAGGATAAGGATTAGTGTGACGAAGATCATAACTAGGTACACATGCTATTGGTGTATGTAGGTGTTGAAGGTAAGTGAAAACTTTTACGTTATACAATTTTTTGCTGCAAAAACGTCAGGTGTCTGTAAGCACATGGCAACGTGGCAACCTTATTGCTGCCATTTCTCATGCGTGTCATACTCGCGTGTGTCCTGATTTTTATTAAAGTGATAAATCGGTCAGGCATGCACGGGAATTTAATGTGTGGATGCTAGGGATCCCACTGCAACAGTTTATCAGTGTCGCACAGGACACGGCGGGAATGCGGTCGACTGCGGCGGTCGTACAGAATGGTGCGTCGTTAGCGTTAATCCGATTCGGGCATTGGAGCATTCGAGTATCCAACGTAGTCGGCATCCCGCCGCCCTCCCGCGGACCTCAGCAATGCGAGCTCAGGAATTTGAATGCAAATTGAAAATGCCATTAGATCAGCAAACATCCAGCTTGCCGATCAAACGTTGCATTGTGTGTCGGTAACGAAGAAATCTTTATCGTAACTGTTCTATTGCACGATTGTGGACCTAGTGGATTGTGTGAATAGTCTGGTGCTATTGTAATGAGTGCATTGAATTTTCATAGGATATACTAGAATATATTTAGGTATCTATACCAACACCTACCTTACCTTGTGCAAGTAAATAGAAAGTACCATAAGTAGGTATTATCAGGCATTATACCTACTGTATTCGGAAGTCAAAGAGCGATAAATTACCGTCTTAGAGCTACAGTACCACAGAGAGACAGATAGGTACACACATAAAGCATTCCAACTTATCCCCTCTCTTTTTGCTTCGGAGTTGGAATACATGAATTTTGTATTAAAGATGTTTTCATTTTCATAATACACAGTAGGTTACATTTTAGGATACTTTTTATCAATATTCCACGCGGGAGAAGCCTTTTTGCCTAGATCGGTTTAGCAGCTAAGGCGTAGGTACTTTTGAAAGAGACTGGTAGAATTACTTTCGCTTTTATGAAATAGGTAAATATGTAATATAGCGTTATTTTTCATTGTTCCGATTAAGTTACAGGTTTTTGACGTTATTACGATACGCGGATAATTTTAAGCTTCCCGAAGCTAAAAAAAAGAATTTTCCAAAATGTTTTTTCTTCACTTTTAGGCCGTTGACGCCGAGGGCAGCAAAATTTTTTTATGGGACAATAAACATATATCGGGTGTAAAAAGACCCTTAACGTAAACGAAAACTACGTATTCTACCCATCACTGGGACAGTTTTTTCTTCTACAACTTTCCTGGGAATTCAATAGTTTCGGAGATATTCAAGGTCAAAGTTGAAATAAAAAAACCAATTTTATTTCAAAATCGTATTCTAAACATCATTAGAAAACTTTCTTCTAAACAAACATTATCAAAATTATTAATTTTTCATAACAAATTAATCATTTGAAGTTACAAAAATGCAATGAACACAAAATACTACGCACGCACACTACCGCGCGAAGTTCCGAGTTCAACGACCAATGCAATACGGGCTCAGCTGATCGACGCGCGCGATTTTACGTTTTCAACAAAAACTTTGATTATTGAATTTTGAAATTGTTTTAATTTTGAAATTGGGTAGGTAGGTACCTACTACCTAAACGCGACTGCGCTTAAGCAGATCTTCCCCAATCTGGCAGGTCCAGACGTCTCCTTCCGGAGGCTCTACGCGGGGTTTGTGCAGTCCCTGTACGTTAACGGAGCCCCGGTGTAGACTCGGTCGCACGGACTGAAGATGACTCAAAGGGTTATAGCCATCCTCATGATACAGGATACTGCACGGCATCCTGCGAGGCGAGCCAAATGCGGCCTGTCATCGTAGGATTTTGGAGGCGACAGTCCTCACATGTGAAGGTGCAACGCCACCGAGGGGAAACTCCGCTGCTATGATGATGTATACCATGGCCGCGTCAAACGGCAACTGAAGGAACAACGATCGGAGAGAGAGAGAGAGAGGGAGCTTCAGACTTTTACTGACTAAAGATCGGTAAAAGTCTGACACTCCCTTTCATTTCACACAGAGCGCGAGGGGTCACTTATCTAAAAACTAAACTTAAAATCCTAGGTTTAAACTTCTACCTAGGTTCAAGCCCTACCTACATTTAAAATAACAACGTAATAAACCTCACTAGGTACGTGTGTCGTTTTAACGAACATTGTAGGCATTTTTGAGGATGATTTCTAGTAAGGATGGCTTCTAATGCATAAGGCTGTAACGCCTAAGCAATAAAAAGCCGTCCTGTTAAGTATGATTGTAAATAAATCTCGTAAGTACCTACCTACCTCACTTTATAAAAATGTTTAGTAGGTAGGTACCGACTAAATTACATTTCAAAACATGGAACGAGCACGCGGCGCGTTTTATCTGCGTAAATTCCTTTGTTTGTCGATCGGGAGTCACAAAGTGAAACCAGCCACCTTAGACGCAAGCTTGCAGACGGAGAGCAATGGGTAGCTCTCCGTTCAATAACTACCAAACCCTGGTGGACGGCGCGATGTGGAAGCTGTCAGCAAAACTGATGGGTCCCGAAAGAAACGATGCCTGAAAGGGTCGCGAGAACGTTCGAAATAGTTATCGCGACCTTGAAACGCAAAGGCAACTGAAGGAACAACATTGGGTTTCAGTCAATAAAAGTCTACAATTCCCTCTCGCCCCATCAGAGTGCGAGGTAATTTTGATGGTTTCCCAACATCAAAATAAATCGAAGCTGCACAATTGCAGCAGTCTGAACTAAGATACTTACCGACTGCGGCCTTTACAACAACTACCTACTAGCTACGTATTTTACAAATACTAATCAGAATTTAGTCAGAATTTCATTTTTCTGTGTTCATTGATAACATTTTTTTTAAATAGTAATTTACGTAAACTGATTTACGCAAACCCAATTTAGGTAATTATTTATAACTAGAGCGATATTTTGTTATTACACCATGCTGGCGTTGGCGCCAGCAGCCAGTAGCATGCGAGCGGCTTGTGCTCAAAGAAAGTTACCGCCCACCGTGGCGGTGCGCACCTGTGACATCAAAAGAGCCGCCCGCGGTCCGACCTCCTCCCTATCCCCGCAAACAATTTATAGGAATTTTATTTTTATTTATTGCGAATTAGTTTAGTTCAATTTCTTGCGTCATCGAATGCACTCGTGGTTTTTTTTGTTGTGAATTACTGTTGTTAGGTTTGTGTTGTTTTGTGTGATAGTCTGACTGATATTAGTGAAAGTGTTAGAGTGATAGGCTTAGTTTCGATATTGTGAGTGTGTTGTGTGTTTGTGTGTGAAGTGTCTTTTTAGGATTATTTTAGTAGGTAGTATGCACATTTCGCGAGTTAAGATGCCTTTCATGTTTATCCGGCGCGCGAGTACCTACTTACGTGAATATGGTTTACTGTTACGGCATGGCTCATGGAAACGCTACTGCAGCCCTGCGAGTGTACGGGATTGATGGGATTCGTGGGCGTGTCAGCCCACGGATTCACGGTTCTTCACTTCACGATTGCTGGACAATCAATCGATTGTACCAATTTCTTTGGGAGGCGGCCGACAAGTACGACCGGCAGCAGAAGAGGCCATTCTCGTTGTGATGCGGGAAAACCCACGGTTGGGCCAAAATATTGCGGAGGCGGCATGGTCATCACGCTCGGCACACGGTTTCCCATTCAACTGTGCATAAAGTGTTGAGGAGGGATAGGCATTACAAAATCCATCGTGTGCAAGCGCTCGTGCCAGGCGACGCGATGCGTCGCATGGATTACTGCAGGTGGCTGTTGAGCCAGGACCGAAACTTTGACCATAAAATTATTTTTACCGACGAGAGTACTTTCACAAATAATGGAATGTGGAACCGCCGAAATACCCATTATTAGTGCTTCGTCAATCCAAATCAAACTATGGAAACAGGCTTCCAGACACCGTGGAAACAATGTGTCTACGGCGGGCATTGTGGGAAACCAGATCCTAGGCCCAGTTTTCTTGCCACCGAGAATGGACAGGCCTGCCTACCTCCATTTTATTACTGGGTACCTAACCGACACTTTGAAAGAGATGCGACTAGCTCAGAGGCTTGGGTTGTGATACCAGCACGACGGTGCGCCGCCTCATGTCGTGAGACCAGTTCGTGAGCAACTGACTATGCTGTTCGGAGACAACTGGATCGGACGATTTGGGCCTCACGCATGACCAGCTCGCTCGCCTGATTTAACCTCTCTGGATTTCTTTTTGTGAGGTTACGTCAAAAATAGGGTGTTTGACCGCCCATGCGAGACCGCTGCTGAAATGCGACAGAAAATTATTGATGTGTTTGAAGAACTTAAGCAGCGGTCAGCTCAAGAAGGAATCCTAGAACGGGTTCATGAAAACACGCGGGCTAGGGCGCGCATCTGTCTCCGCGTGGGAGGTCGGCAATTCGAACCGGAGCTCGTCAGTGTCGAGAGGCCACCTGTGTTGGATGACAGCTGAAGCGACGGACAGTGTAGGTAAGTACTCAAGCTATTTAAAAACTGTACCTACTTATTTCGTGTAAACGTAAGTAATTGAACACAACACAGAAATTTTTAATTACCAAGAGCCTACTAAAGGGCTCCATGGTTGTAATGCCAAATGCCATGTCACTACCAAGGTGACCTTGCTAGTTGCAATCCGTGGCGCGTTTTTCCAACCACCGAACCTGTTGGCGTGTGGTTTACATCCATGCAGCCGCAGCATGAACCAAGGCCACCTTGGTTAGAACCAAGTTGGAACGCTAGTTTGCAACCGTGTAGCAAACCTTTAACGTAATACCTACACCATTCAAAGCGCGCGCGACGCCCGGGCGCCGCGCCTCGCCTGTCGTATACGTACTACACACACACACCGGCACAATCAGTTGGACGCTTTACATTGCGCGCTAGGAAAAGCGTCATTTTTTTAAAGGTTGAAAAAAAAGTTTGTTTCCCAGCAATATTTTTTGGCCAAAATTACTTAGTTATATGTACAGAATGTGTAGTTAACGGGTATGTGATCGGTCTTTTTACACCCTGTACACTGAAAACGGTACAAACGACCGTTTACAATATTTATCTAAAAACTATGCTATTGCAACTGCCAGTTATAAAATCCATCAGTTACATCCGGTCTTGTTTTAGGATTTCACATAAATAAATGTGTAAAAACTCACGATTCCACTGTGCACGCGCGATAACTGTTTTATAGCGATATAAATTCTGTGCTTAACGTATATTTCACACCGAGTACCGCTAACAAAGTTAATAAAACATTGGATTTCATATATAAAAAAAATATGGAAAGTCTTTTTAACATTCTCGTTATTATTGGTGTGATCGTGTTTGGTGCGAGTTTTTCATCTTCAGCTAAGAGTTCCCTTCTTGTTAAAACAACCGCTAAAACTACTTTGACGACATCTAAAGCGCGTTCAACTGGTTTACCTAAACCAAAGAGTTGGTACAACTATAGAAGAATAAATGTGCAGCCTGTCGCAAATACCGTCAGCACCCCGTACGATATGCTCCGAGTGACAGGTTCCTGGAGAAGAAGTCAGTATCGTTATGATAATCAGTAGATATTAAATTATCGTAAAAAAATATATAACCGGATGAAAAGTGCAAAATAACTTAAATTTCGGAAGTGTTTTTAACACTGACAAATAAAGAAACAAAACCAGAAACATGGACTTCCAAAATTAAAGTTATTTTGCACTTTTGAGTAATTTTTATTTAAAAGTCGGTTAAAATTTTATTAGTCACTTTTAAGTTATTATTTAACTACCTGAATAGTTTGCGAGATGCACCTAGGTACATTGGTAAGGATGAATTTTCTTTATTGTTAAAATCTATAGTACATTTAGCTTTATTATTAGATAAATTCAATGATACCTACCATTCTCATCAGAACTAGGTACCTGCTACTTTAAAGTTTTAATTTTCGTCGTAGTGACTTAACTATAGATATTAATCGTTATATCTAATCGCCACCTGCGGAATACTTATCATCGAGGAGTTCCGAAGGCCATCTGAGGTCTTCTTTCTCAGTGTCACCTCTGCAAATTAAACTTTCTCAATACAATTTTATTGATTTCTTTATGACAATATTAAAATCGCTAAGTGTTAATTTGTCATATATATCAGAACTAACTGAAAATATTCCAAATACAAAAAAAATATTCAAATTGATTCATAAATGCTGAAATTTTGAGATAAAAGACATAAAACAATTCAGATGAATTGAGACTCCTCGAAACTTTTCTTGAAGTCGGTTAATATAGTCAGTCACTAGTAGCTGGTTAACGCTTTACTATGTGGTACATAAGGGCCTATTACTCCACTCGATATTCAGACAGTCTTAGTCAATTTCGCGTAGTGTAATAAGGGTCTGACTGTCTTACTCGGTATTAAAAATAAGAAGTCTGTGAATATCGTGTGCTTAATAACGCGTAGTGTAATAGGGCTTTTACTTTTGCGATTAGTGGTTATCAAAAGATAAAAAGTAAATACCTACCTTCCAAATATGACATTGTTAATAACTATTACCTATATAGGTTTAAGTACCTAAACGAATTGGTGATCTGTGTACCTTGGCACATTCGCGATTTAAACTCAAACTGCACGGATTTTCACGTCGTTTTCATCAATAAATAGAAAGATTCTTGAGGAAGGTTCAGATTTGCAGTGCATGAATATTATAGGATTTTAAAGATTTTTAACACCCCTGCACTGCGGAGCTGAGGTGGGAAGTTTATTTAGTATAAAATTTTATACAAAAATAAACACAGGATATTACCCAAATAATAATAAATTTATTAAACCATTGTTACAAATAAAATCTTAAATAAAATATTGTTAACGTATTATAGGTATGTAACTATTCGCTGGCTACAGTAATGTAATATACGGTGGTCCCCAAACTAGGGGGCGCCTGTATCTTGGGGACCGGAAATTACCTGGTGATTGTCGGCAAAAACACAAAAAAATTTAGATTTTGATACAAATGGAGAAAGTTTGTCATTGAAACCGATACGGCATTTACCAGAGCCTTGGCGAGCACTTTATGGATCCTAAGGCTGCAGTGACAAATTTCCACGTGTATGAAACTACGTTTTTCAATACATTTGCGAAGACATAAAATAAACGAGGGTTGATCAATGCGTGACGCGAGAGAGTCGACGCGCGCCCAGTTTGTTACGATAAATGTTATAAAATTGTGGCCGGTGCGAGTACACCCAATTTTCGGCAATAGTGCGATAAACTGTCAATTGCGTGCCTAAAAACGGTGGGATAAGAGTGAGTTTTCGAGTAACTGTACGCTAACTGTTTCTAGCTTAAACCCTTGTGTTACCAAGAGAACCAATTGGTTAATGTTTTAGTCTGTTTTTGTTTAGATAACATACACTTTGAATGGGATTACTGGTGCCAGTCGCAGTATAAAAAGGGAAATTGTTCAGCATTGAGGTTAGTCCATATTTTTTCTTCTTCCTACTAGCTGTGCCCGCGGTGTCACCCGCATCTTTGTTTACTGCACCGATTCTGTGGGTCTAGAGTGGTATTATATACTCTATATCTACACTAATATTATAAAGAGGTAATGTTTGTTTTTATGTTTTTTTTGTTTGTAGGTGATAATCTCTGAAAGTACCGGTCCGGTTGCTAAAATTTTTTCACCGATAGAAAACTGCTCTATTCCTGAGTGACATAGGCTATTTTTTATGTACATGGGCGATGCTGCAGGCAAAAGCTAGTATAGTATATACTACTATTCGATATGAACCTAGCTATTCCAGATTTATTAAAAAAAATCTGCTGCTCCATATAGGTACTTATTTTGTCGAGTTATGTGAATATAAATGTATGGAGCAGCGATTTATTTATTCTTGATTAAAAGTGATGTATCCTAAGGGCCTGCGCACATTTGAGACAAGACTGTCTTAGACAGACTTGTCTACGACACTTGTCTGGGACAAGACTGTTTTGTCTACGACACGATAATACAATATTTCATAATACAAAACAAACAGTTTTGTCGCATACAAGTCTGCCGTGTCGTAGACACGTCTGTCTAAGACAGTCTTGTCTCAAGTGTGCGTAGGCCCTAACAGGATTTGTTTAGAGAGAGTTCCAAAGTGACTAGAAACTAAGTACTTTATGACACAGTAAGACCTACGTTAAAATCTAGAGCGTCCAAAAGCAGCGAGTGCTTTTTATGGTAGATAGCTACCATAAAAAGCCGGTGGTAGATGGCTAAGAGAATTTATCATCTTTCTACACACGTACGGTGAGATTCTATGCTCTTGACACCTCTAAGCGGTCCGGACTAAGCGTTTCGCCTTTTCGGTTATACCACGTACATCGAAAGACTGGAACAATTTGCCTGCTGCAGTCTGCCCGTTCGATTATAATTGAGGTCTCTTCAAGACTAGAGTTATGCTCCAAAGTAGTGCGCTTCACTATCAACGATTGCATCACTGCTTACCATCAGGTCGGATTGCAGTTAAGCTCTTGTTTATATCATATAAAAAAATCTAGTAATGAAAATATATCCTAATTTCAAAGTGTTTTTCAGGATTTCGGCCGACAAGTGAGTTATTTGTTTTGATTATTTTAAAATCCTCAGTAATATTACCTACCAAGTAGTAGTACGTAGTAGTGGATAGGTTAAGATCAGCCCCCCTAGCCAAGTTACAACCGTTTCGCTTGCGTCGAACTCTTCAATTTAACCTTGCCGTCAATTCTTTTGTTTGTTCTGAACATGTGACTGAGCGTTAAGATAACGTCATTTCCGTACATTTGAAGCTTTCTACTAGCGTTAAGGATTGCAGATTAGCAACTTGGCTTTGGCTACTGATGTGACATACACCTACTTACAGATATTACTATGAAGCGCAGACGAACACTTGTAAGAAATTCACCTACTCCGGGTGCGGTGCCAATAAGAATAACTTCGAGACGAAAACTGAATGTGAACGTCATTGTAAGGGTATGTATCACACTGCGCATATACAACCTTATGCTTAGTATATACGCAATCGATTCTCATTTGGAACGCATTGTAATTTTTACACCATGTTATAATTTTCCCTAAAAATATTTAAAAAAGGTCACAAGTTGGACCACCGACACTAAGTACAAAACAGATCACGGCAGGTCATAGCGGGCATTAGGAGTCAGAGCTCAAGTGGATACGGGAGGAAAACAATCCTTCAATTACGCGGGTGGCCCGGTGAGCATGTATTTGTGTCGCCAACCTGGTACCATAACGGGCTTAAAAAAATAATATTAATAACTAGCTTCTGCCAGCGACTTCGTACGCGGATCCTGTTGCTTATGCCAGCGACAACGGAGTCGTCAAAATCAAAGATCTGAAACGTCTGGTGTCGAATTCTAAGAGCCTGGAAAACAACGTGATGCGCGAGACGATTCGAGACGTTCCAGATCTCTCCCTTCCACTTACGCGCGTGACAGTGTGCACACACCTTGGTGCCATAGACAAAAATAAACAGAAAGCTCCGAACTGCTAAGCTATCGGGAGTTACATGTGTTATTGTGAGTCAACCATAAAAGATTGACATTATGATGTCTTGGGATAATTTTTATATAATTTTAAGGAGAACATTTCCGTCATACATGATTTCTGTGTAGCTTTAACCATTAAGGCTGCAAACGCGACGGAAGCTTAAAAAATGGAGTATTTTTTCTCGTTTCCCCAACATTTCCCTTCACTGCTCTGCTCCCATTGATCGTAGCGTGATGAAAAGTATACTATAACCTGCCCAGGAGTATGAAGAATGATTGTACCAAGTTTCTTTAAAATCCATCGCGTAGTTTTTGTTTCTATAAAGAACATACAGACAGACAGACAGACAGACAAAAATTTTACTGTTTGCATTTTTGGCATCAGTATCGATCACTAATCACCCCCTGATAGTTATTTTGGAAATATATTTCATGTACAGAATTGACCTCTCTACAGATTTATTATAAGTATAGATAATGAATATAATATTATTGTTTCAGACTCCAACGAGATGACATTGAGAGATACAAAAAGAACAACTTATTGCGACTTGCAACCGAATGTTGGGATATGCTTAGGGCTAGTAATAAGGTAAGAAGACGCCTGTTTGTTTGTAATTGTAGAATTTAGTGGCTAGATACATAATTGTTATTACTTAATATTTGGTACAGACATAGATTTACAAAGAACAAGGGTTCTTTTAAATCAATGGGTACAGATGAAATAATTGCCAGGTCTGTGCAGCAACCTGTTAGAATTTTATTGTTTTGGGCCAAAACAAGAAAATTTGACACCAAAACTTTTGGTGTCACTTACATCTTATAAATCAGAAGAAATAATGTTACAGTACGAAATAGATACGTACAGAAGACAATCTCATGTATGTACTTCACTATTTATACCTACGCTTGGTGGACGCACACTAATGTGCGTCATTAGTGTGCGTCGAATACGACGAGCGGGCCGAGACGCTCCGAGATATCGTGCCCGTGAGCGGTGTCTAGTGTGCGTTGCCCGAGCGCGCTTTGTATGTAGATTGACTTCTGTACCTATATATTTTGTGGTTATAATCAGTGTGGTAGCATAACTTATTTTTTATCAACTGTTAATGCATTAAGTTTACGGATGTCCGTTATTAGATGAATGAGATATCATTCCTTTTTTTTTCAAGATTTTACTACAATGTGGAAGCAGACGACTGCAAGACTTTCATATACGGAGGCTGTGGCGGCAATCAGAACCGGTTCGATTCTTATGAACTGTGCATTAAGAGGTGTAAGGATGAAAGAGAAAAATAAAGTTTAAATGTCATTATTCTTTGTTACCAACCAACCCACACTGGACCCTCGTGGTAGATAACGGCCCACTCCCTCTCCTAGGTAGTAGGCCTGCGTCCCAGCAGTGGGAATATTAAAAGGCTATTTATGCTGTTATTCTTTGTTAACCTTGAATGAGAGAATAATGCTCTCAGTATCTCAAACCTGCAGTTCTTTCCCGCACGCCTCAAGGAGTTGTCAGCAACAGCAGGGACCCAGCTAGGTCGAAGCCCACAGGGGCCAGGGAGTACAATGACTTATATGTAGTAGTTGGCGTTGCGTACTAACTACCTACAGGTCATTGGACTCGCCCAGCTGACGTTTTCTTAAAGAAATTAATTTCGTACATGCGTAAATTAATATAAGTTTTAAAATAAAGGTTTACTTTATTTTTAAATTTTATTGTTACGATTCGATAGGGTTCCATGTACCGGATCGACCCTCCACGGAATTAAAATAATAAAAATTTAGCGGTGTATACTTATGTATCTCATCTTGATTGCATCTACCTATTTTGATTTATCGTATGTCTTGGGATTAATTTCTGTGGATAATAGCTGAAAATATCGACAGTCGTTGAGTCGTTTCACTCAGTGTAATTGTTATTGACGGAAACATTAGTCCTTCGAGAGGTTTGATTAAGCCACGAGTTACTGACGAATCGCTCTCCACGATTGCTTCGTTACGGCAATCGATGAGTAGACGCTCGTTGATGAGTTGCGCGCCGAGGTTTTTGTTAGTGATCGAGGAAAAGGCGTGTTCCGTAGATATCCAGTTTTTTTTTTAAGATAAACCTTACCCCACACTAAGAATAAAGGTAGAACTACACTCTGCATACGTGTGTTAAACGCGCGTCGGTCTCTAGACTTGTAGGTAGAGCTACACTTGATTCACGCCACGCGGCGTCGTTCTATGTACAAATCAGGCGTGTTACACGTGTGCGTCGGTCTAATGTAGTTCTAGCTTTACTCCTGTATCGTGGGTACGTTCACAAATGTTCCTTCTTTGCCTTGCATTCCACGGCAAATATGGAATATAGGGCGGAACCCCTTTTTGTTGGGAATACAAATATTTAGGTAGGTATTGAACCTGAGACAGGCAGCGCAGCAGCCAATCGCTCAACCATTGCGCCAACCTTGCCGTTAATATCGACATAGATAGTAAAGTCTCATATTTATTGAAGACTAGCTTCAGCCAGTCAATAAAAAAAAATTGATTTCCTCATACAAACTTTGAAGCCTTGTTTCATCCCTATACGGTGTGAATTTTGGAAAATCTCAGTAGTTTCGGCTGTGCGTTGATATGTCAGTCAGTCAGTTTTTCCTTTAATAAATAGACATTTAATGACAATTAGTTGCCACTTGCAAACAAAGATACTTAGAAGTCGCCAGATAAATTTGGAATAAAGTACATTGTCCTTTTCCTTATATCTCTGCGTATATACCCCAAAAATAAACAATGAACTGTTTTTCATTACTAGAAAATTTAAAGGATCACGATAGATGTCGATACCTAGAACAATTAAATGTTTCTATTTCCGTTTTTAGAGTTACGTACCTCAAAAGGAAGAAACGGATCCCTTATAGGATCATTTTGTTGTCCGTCTGTCTGTCAAGACCCTTTATCTCGAGGACGCGAGGAGGTGTTGAGTTGACATTACCCCTTGAAGCTGTGAAAAATTTAACTTCGGAGTTAAGTAAAAAATATATGGCCGTTTATGTCGCAAAAAACGTATATTTCGACACTGTCAAGGGAATCAAAATTCATAGAATCCCGTTGACCTAGAATCCTGAAATTTAAAATATATAGCAAAACAGCAAGGTCTCATAACCCAAGACTTTAAATTTGTAGTTAGGTATGTCAAAAAAAAAGAAACGTTTTTTGCGGTGCCGAAAAATCTTCCTAACTCATTGAAGCTTCAGGGTACTCGATTTCGTATAGTTCAGGTTTGACTTGAAAATGAAAACAACACTATTTCATGTCCTGAAATAACTTTCACAATTTCAAATATGCTACGTGGAAAATATTCTAAAGTTGTACCTTACAGTAGAATTAAGTCCCAAATAGACTTCACAGTTCTAGTCTCTTGCGGAATAGTGAAGTCAGAAATAGCTGAGAAAGAACTATTTGTTAGTGTCCTTGCATTTGGGTCACAGTTGGTTTTGCGAGGCGTGAAGCGCTTTGTAATTCGAATAATTAATGAAATTCCTTAATACCAGAGGCGTAAGGGCGAGTTTTTGTGCTTACGCGATCGCGTTTAAGTTCACGTAAGGGTGTTTTTAATATCGTGCGGATTTCATCACGCATGCGGGTTTGTTCCACATGCAGAAAATTTCAAAATGCTCGTGCGTATGCCAAGCATTACAATTATAAATACTTATTTATTTAAGTACTAGCTTTTGCCCGCGCGGCTTCGCTCCCGCTCGTCTCAACTCCACACTACTATACCCAACTCTACCCTACTCTACCCTACCCTACCCTACCCTACCCTACCCTACCCTACCCTACTCTACCCTACCCTACCCTACTCTACCCTACTCTACCCTACTCTACCCTACTCTACCATACTCTACCCTACACTACCCTAATTTTATTTTTTTTCCATAAGAACCTTATCCTCACGATAACAATCACAACAAAAAAAAAATCAGCCAAATCGGTCAAGTCGTTTTCATGCTATGTCGTGACAACGGAAAACGGGTTTCATTTTTATATATATAGACTAGCTTTTGCCCGCGCGGCTTCGCTCCCGCTCTTCCCTACTCCACCCTACTCTACCCTACCCTACTCTACAATACAAAGTCAAAGTCAAAGTCAAAATATTTTATTTCACATTGGCCTACATGGGCACTTATAAAACGTCAGAAGCTAGTGCACGGTTCCAAATTCCAAATACTCTACTCTACTCTACCCTACTCTACCCTACTCTACCCTACTCTACCCTACTCTACCCTACTCTACCCTACTCTACCCTACTCTACCCTACTCTACCCTACTCTACCCTACTCTACCCTACTCTACTCTACCCTACTCTACCCTACTCTACCCTACTACTCTACCCTACTCTACCCTACTACTCTACCCTACTCTACACTACTCTACCCTACCCTACTCTACCCTACCCTACTCTACCCTACTCTACCCTACTCTACTCTACCCTACCCTACTCTACCCTACTCTACTCTACCCTACCCTACTCTACCCTACTCTACCCTACACTAATTTTTATTTTTTTTCCATAAGAACCTTCTCCTCACAATAACAATCACAACAAAAAAAAAAAACAGCCAAATCGGTCAAGCCGTTTTCATGCCAAGTCGTGACAACGGAAAACGGGGGTCATTTTTATAATATAGATTTATGTACACACACATGAAAAAGAAAAGAAGAAGGAAACAGAAAAATAGTACAAAATTGATGCTTATTTCTGAACTAATGAAATCTCTTCCAGCATACATGGACATTTGCGGGGGTTATGCGTGCGGAGCAATCCCGCATGCGTGATCCAAACCGCACGATATTAAGAACACCTTTAACGTTAATTTGTATTGAAACTGGATAAGAGCCGTGTGGGGACCATTTTTTTTTATTATTGACTAACTGCTGCTAGTGACTCTGCCCGCGTGATTGTACAAAATTGTCCCGAAGGAACATATTTCCAGAATAAAAAGTATTCTGTATGTTGTATTAATCCGTGACCTGAAGTTTGACCGTGTGGGAGTAACAAACATAGACACAAACTTTTGCTTTTATAATGAAATAGTGGTCAAACGCGGGCCGCTGGACCACTATCTCACTTGATAGTAAGGGATAGTGTGGTCGACGAATGACAATAGAGCACGCTTGCCTAGAAGTAACAGATCCCTAGGTTGTATCTATCAGAAAACACAGACTCCGGCAGGGAATTCCAGTCCTTAGTTGTACCTACGCACAATGAATGAGTGAAACACAATATATTCTTATACGATTTGTCATTAAAAAAACCTTAACGTAAACGTTGCTTTTAACGTTAACACGACCGAGTAAGTATAAAAATAATCCACGAAAATTCTAGAGAACTTGTCAGCTCATCAAAATCAGACCGCAGATTTTTCGTGGAGGGATTTAAATAAAAAACAGTTAAAGCTCCGCCGCCGGCAATTACTGAAGTCTCGCCGGCTGTAATCCCCGTTCTGACGAAGAAAAACTCCCCTAATTAATAGTGCAGCTTCCGGATTAATTAGCGCAGATCTGCCGCCGCCTGCCACTCCTATTATTTGAATTTCGTTAGTTATTTTCTTCACTAAACTCTCAGAGAATTAATCAAGTAACGACCTGTTTTACTACAGACTGTTAATTTGATTGCAACGCTGAGTTTAAGCCTTAGATACAGTAAGGGGCAAAGACCAGTGGTGACCAAGTGGTAATGGTCCTGACTTAGGAATTGTATTTTGCGGGTTTAAACCAAGCTAGGCATTACTTTGTGTAATTTACTTCATCAAAACTGACCTCAAAACAGTAAAAAAATATCGTGAGGAAACCGGCATGTCCTAGAATCGAAAATTCGCAGATATGTCACATATCTTTGCCTCTCCTAGAGAGACTTTCTCTCTTTCTTTTGTTTTTTTATATGTGTCTAAAATTAGTTACAGCAGTGTTGTAGTATTTTAATTTAAAGTCAGAATTGTATAAAAAATTTAAACAGAACGAGAGAAAGTCACCAATTGAAGAAATGGCAGCTGATTTTGTATGAGTAAGCACGTTTTTTATTTAAAATTTAAAAAATATCAATAATTTGGACATCCATGGGCATATAATGATATAAGTGGGGTAAATGATAGATGATAATCTGGCCAATCGACAGTTTCAGGGTTATCCCATATTTACGCCACACCTTGTATATAAAATTTGATAGAGCAAGGAAAAGGAGACGACGTGCCTTTTCGTGAACATTCGACTGAAATGATTCGTTCAGAACGTTTTTTTAAGTGAGGGGTACAATTGTGCCCTTGTTCTACCAAAGGTGAGATATTTAAAAAAGTTGATAGGTAAGGAAGACGGGAAGACGTGCCTTTTCATGAACATTTGAGTGAAATGATTCAGTAATATTGTTTTTTCAACTGCTTAATTGCGTCGTTATTGTTCCTCAAATGGAATAAACAAGGAAAACAGGAGAAACAAAGGTTTATAATTACGTTCGGTTGCGTCCTGGTGGCAGTTTGATTAAGTTGATTGATGTCCCCAGAGAGCTTCATTTACTAAAACAAAGCTGATTGTGATATGTATAGGGTTGCCGACTGTTATCAGAAGAAATAGAATTATCTCATTTCGAAGAGGGTAAATAAAGAGTACGGACTTATAAAATTTTAGAGTATAATTTATTTAAAATGTTTAAAAAAGTACTTTTTACAGTTTTTTAAGAATTGTATGACTACAAAAATAAGTTAACATAAATCAGAAGTTTAACTAAACTAAGCTTACATAAATCAGAAGCTTATACTTAAGTTTCTTTCTTCTCGCCACTTCACATTTATGAAAATGGTGGACTGTACTTGGTTACAATAATATGGATCGAGATCGTCCATTGTAGCGACACTTGGGGAGGCCTATGTCCAACAGTGGAGGTCTATCGGCTGAAATGATCATGAAATCATCATATAATGTAATTGTGTAACTGCCACTAGTATAGTGAACACCGTAAAAAAGAGTACCTACTTTAGCGTCCTTTATTAGGGTTATAGATTGTAGAGTACACCTATATGATGTGTGTGTGTGTATGTACGACTGGCCTGTTGGTCTAGTGGTTAGTGGCCCTAATTGCTACGCCGGAGGTCGTGGTTTCTATTCCCACCCAGGACAAATGTTTATGTGATGAGCATGATCATTTGTTCTGTGTCTGGGTGTAATTTATCTATAATATGTATGTTTTTAGAAATATATAAGTATGTTTATCAGTGTCTAGTACCCATATCACAAGCTCTGCTTAGCTTGGGACTAGACGGCGTTGTGTGATAGTTGTGGATTTTTATTATATTATATTATATTATTATTCTGTTGAGTACAATATTCTATTTTAGAGTACGGTTGGCAACCCTTGATATATATCTAGGTATTCTTTTTCGTGTCCCTTTATTGAGAAGACAGTCCTGTTATTTACGACTATAATTTATTTACCTATTCCATTTGTTTGATTGCAGCAGATGACATTGTATATTAAATATTTCACTGACGAACGTCTTTGTTCTACGGATTTCGACGTTGTTTTAAGCAAAATATTATGATAAATGTTTGTTGGAAGTGCGTTATATCTATGTTTACTTGGAAACTTAAACATTGGGAGAGTCAACAGGAGAGAGAAAAGTGTTGTTTTAGTGTCCGTAACCAGTTAGCGTTTTAGTATCTATGTGAACTTTAGAGGTTTGTTTGGAATGTTAGTAATTTAATCAAAGAATCTTATGTTTTATCTACAGGCAGGTAGCCTTTCATTTTGTAGATCACATCTAAAATAATTTTTATTGTGTAAATAATCCTCTGTTTTTCGACCTTACCTAATGATCATGAAAGAGCTGCGGGATTTTTTTTTAAAGTCTCCGTCCTCGGAAGGCAAATGGCAACTGTAGGAACACGGGTGGGTTTTAGTCTGTAACCCCCCCCCCCCCCAGACTCTCTCTCACTCCACCCAGAGCGGGAGGAGTTATTTGATGATTAGCTTCTGCCAGCGACTTCGCCCGCGTGAAAGTAGATTTCTCCACATGAACTTTGGTGCCCGTTTTATCTATTTAGGGTGTGAATTTTTGAAAATCTTTTCTTATTTGTTTTGTATACTTACAACATAAAAAAACATCGCTGTGTAAGATTTTAGCGTTCTAGATCGATTTGGGCTGGGTGTCAGGACTTTGCTATACACCACGATTTTTTTATTAGTACAAACACTTATAGAGCTTATTAGATAAAGTCTTGTTATTATTTAAGTAAAGTCTCAATAAATAATATAAGCGTTTTGCGCGCGTAAAAGTTATGAGCGTTTGTTAATATCCCAAAATATCACTCAATTTATGGACATATTGTACAGGCTATTTATTAATTATGATTGAATTGCGATAAAAATGGAAATACACTGTGCGTAGTATTTTCTAGTAGCAATTGTCATGACGGATTGATTCAATTATCGTGGACATTTTTGGGATTTCGTTTTTTACAATTGTGTGGTGAAAAACACAAATATGACCAGAAACAAGTACGGATAGAGCCTAATTTTTTTTTACTAATTAAAAAATAGGGGTGTATGCAATATCCGTGGGCGTATGTATAAAAGTGTAGATACCCTCAAAAATGATTATGAAACATTCTGTTTCCTTCCTAAATCCCCGGTAGACCTGTAGACCTTCGTTATTGCGATACTCCAGAGCTCTCTGAACTCTTTTGTTTTAATTAAAACTTCCAGTAGTAATTTCATAGTCCTCAAGTTCTATAAAAGTTAGTAAAAACTGTCTGAGAGGATCTAAACTTGGGGAGCTGGGGTACTGTTATAGGATTATAATTGGTATAAAGGATGTAGGAATTTCTCCTGGCGAGCGTTTTTAAAGTAACTTTGTGAGGGATTCTGTAGATATCTGTTTTTGGTTGAGACAAACTTTCTTAATCAACATTAAGGTTTGCACTTAGCTTAATTAGCTCGCGACAAGTTTCTCCAAACAACTCACTCTTTTCATAATAGGCTAGAAAGTCGTTATAGACGGTCTACTAGACTATGGAAAGAGAAGTTTTGTTTTTTCTTGTTCTATATATATTAATTAACTATTTTAAAAAAATATAAGAAATAAAAGGGTTAAACATATGATGGTAAAAATAGCCTATGACGTAATTCATACATTTACCAAATAAAAACATAAAATTCCATAAAAATTGGCGTAGCTGTTTCGGAGGTGTTCGGTAGCAAAAACTGTGAAAAATATTTTTTATGTATTATGTAATATCTTTATCAGATGTCCTGGTGAGAGTAGCGGGAAAACGAGGGATGCGAGACGCACAGGACCGTTCGTTGTAGCGACAGTTAGAGGAGGACTATGCCCAGTAGTGGGTATCTTTGGGCTGAAATAATGTCTGTTATGAATATTTTAATCAACTTTGCGACAAATCAGAAGAGCATTGTCCATGTTTACACAGCAGCCGATAAAATAATAACAAAATGGAAATTCAAGATACATTTTCGAGCACCTAGTTTCCGAATTTGCCCGGATTCTGTTTTGTTTTTCCAGAACAACGTCAACACAGCGCTGTTGTTGTTGTGGACATCCCAAATTCGTAGTTGCACAACTACAAACAAAGCCAGTATAACCAGTAACTGGGCTGTAATTTATGGCTTGTCGCGACAGATTTACTACCAGAACATAAAGCGAAAGGCAATTTTTTAAAACACGAATACTGGCTTTACTAGTTACCACTTTCGAAGGGTACAAATGGTGTTCATTCGCCGTGAATTTTATATGCTAAATGCTTCAATGTCTATTTTGAATGGAATTCCAATTTGTCTGGTGATAAGCTGTTAAATGTCATTTGCATAGCTTGTTCCGTTTTTAGGTATGTCTTTTTCTTTATAGCAAATCAAAATAAATAGAATAACTTAAGTAAATTTTCAATAAATCTATATAATGTCAGCAAAAACTAAACCCTTATATGGTTACTTTATTGTCAAGACCTTTTTTCTCAAGACCGCGTGTAAGTATTAAGTTCAAATTAATATCGAATACTCAGGTCACCGCTATCTGCCACTTGGAGCAGTGTAAAAAATTAAAACTTCTAAGTCAACGTATCTAGAGATAAGTTCATTGAGGCGCATTTTTGATGCTCACAAGCGATTCAAAACCTATAGGCTGCCTACTTCTTTGATCTTAAATTCTGAAAGCAGCAAGGTTTTATAGCACAAGTAGAGGAAAAGGTCTGAAAATCGTAACTGTGTCGCTACATCACAAAATAATATTTTTTTTGCGTTTCGGAAAAATCTTCGACACACGATTCGTGGTTAGCTTCTACGGAACCCTCGGTGTCCAACTCCCACTTGACTGGATATTTGTTTTTTTACAATTGTCAAGGTTAGAAACTAGACTGGTAAAGCTACACTTGATCCACGCCACGCGAAGTCTTTCTACGTACAAATCAGGCGGCGATATGTGTGCGTCGGTCTAATGTAGTTCTAGCTCAACCGTAGCCCTAGCAAAAAGAGCAACTGAAGAAACACTGGGTTTTAATCAGGAAGACTCTGATACTACCTCCATCTTAGACGCGGGCTTGCGGACGGCGAGCAATGGATAGCTCGCCGTCTCACCGTCAGGTAACCGTCCGGACCGAGCCCAAGTCATCGACGGCAAGTAATGTTCCGCGCGCGTCTCATGGAGATGTTAGCATTTAGCAAACCGTAGGGGCCCAACAGGGTCGAAGCCTACTGGGGCCAAAGGTCTGCTTCTGAAAGGAAGAATCTGCCCTAGTATCTGATAGTCGGACACGACTTCTCGATCCGCCCAAGAGCGAGAGATGTCTTTAGATGATTTACCTACCAACAAAAATAACCTCCCTCTGAAGTTATTTGAAATTTCCCACGTAAAAAGGCCACAACACACTATCAGATGACTCAAACGGATAAACTAAATCGACCTTGACCGATAACAAGTTACGGAAGACTGCAAGACTTGGCATTGGGACTTAACATTAGTGACTTCAGTCATGCGTCTCAAAAGAGGTTTCAAAACCGTCCGTCTACGCTCGTCTGTCGTGACGTAACGTAATCTAAAACGCGACCTGCATACTAAACAAAGTGAAATGGTCGTCACCATGTAAAATATTTTCACGTGTTACACCGTAACGTCCTTAATACAATTCATTTTTAGGGTTCCATATTCGAAGGGTGTCAACGGGTCCCTTACTAAGCCTCCGCTGTCTGTACATCTGTCCGTTTGTCAGCGGGCTGTATCTCATCAACGGTAAGAGGTAGAGTTGATTTTTTCACAGTATTTGCTGTTACAACAACAAATAATAAATACAAAAAAAAAAAAAAAAAAAATTATTGAAAAAAAGAAAATATTAAGTAGGTACAGGTAAAGGTTGTAAGGGACAGCCCTCCACAAATTTCAAGGGACCCTGTATAGATATATATAAATACAACTATATATATAAAAATCAATGCCACTTTTCGTTGTTATTTTATAACTCAAGAACGAGCTCACCTATCCAAACCAAATTTTTAGGCTTTGTTCGGACTATTTAATAGATGGTTTATGTGAAGTTTGGTAGGGTAGAGTAGGGTAGAGTGGAGTAGAGTAGGGAAGAGCGGGAGCGAAGCCGTGCGGGCAAAAGCTAGTATATATATATATAAATCAATGCCACTTTTTGTTGTTATTTTATAACTCAAGAACGGGCTCACCTATCCAAACCAAATGTTTAGGCTTTGTTCGGACTATTTAGTGGATGGTTTATGTGAAGTTTGGTAGGGTAGAGTAGAGTATAGTAGGGTAGAGTAGAGTAGAGTATAGTAGGGTAGAGTAGGGTAGGGTAGAGTAGGGTAGAGTAGGGTATAGTAGGGTAGAGTAGGGTATAGTAGGGAAAATCGGGAGCGAAGCCGCGCGGGCAAAAGCTAGTAAGATATATATAAATCTATACTAATATTATTAAGAGGGACAAAAGAATTAACATCTTACAATTAAATGAAATGTCAATAAATGATGCCCCTGATCGTTCCCGGTGCGTAGATTTTTTTATTAACTAGTGCTTGACTGCGACTCCACTTGATGGACAGCAGTGATGCAATCGTTGATGGTGAGGCGCACTAGTTTATCGTATCTCATAACGAATGCAATAACTCTCATGTATATACGATGATTTAATCGTCATTTGTTTACCAATTTCAAGATCAACAATGTGCTTCCTAATAAAATACTACTTTTACATTTAAACTGTTTTTTTCCCATCATACTACTTTTAATTTCAACTCCGCCTCCACCTTAGTCATTCACTCTTGACAAAGTGGTCGTGGTTGACGATATTGCATTTTCGTTGGCAAGTGAGGCTCCCGCGTGCGATGTGTCTCCACTTTCAACTAACAATAGGAAAATTAAAAGCAGGAAATCATATAGCTGATACCTTTATTTTTTGTAGTAGCTCAGTAGATAGTTTTTATCGATATTCTCATAAAGATGAATTTTACACATAAGAGGTCTTAAAGTCGCAACAACGATATAACAAACTACTTGACTTACATCTTATTTTTAAAGACTAATCTAGCGGCTTTAGTCGTGAATAACTGAACACTATTCAAATATTAAGGCATCTACTGTTCACTTATGGTCCGACCCCAACTTAATTTATCATCCTTTACTCTATTAGGATTCTATTATAATACCGAGCTGAGAGTAGTATTTTAGATTTACAGCTTTCGGACTAGTTTTAAGCTAATATCGGACTGATATCGGAGCACTATCAAGCTAGTAGCGAGACACCACCCCCACAAGTATCGGATCAGTATAGGGCCAGTATCGGACTAGTATCGTACCAGTCGTATTCGTATATCGTATCGATCGTATTGGGCCCATATCAAGTCTTTATCGATCTATTTCGAGTCAATCTAGTCCAGCTAATATGGGATCACCACCATGCAAGTATTTTAGACTATAGTACAAGACTAATATCAAACCAGTATCGGGATGTTATATGAGAGATTTTAAAAACATTAGAGGATCACAAAAGATTACATAGCATAACGCTAAGCGGCTTATCCCCTCATCCTCTATTGTTTGCGATCTGTCAAACGAGTTTTAATCCAATAAAATATCTCTAAATGCTTTGCTGTATATGCCTGTAGATAAGTATTCGGATAATCAATGAAACCAGTTAGAACGAAGGTTTTTCTTACACCGTTACCAATGTAGTTATAGTGATTAGTTTACATATATGCAAATCGCGACTCATTCCATCTTTGCATAGAAACGTCATGGCATCCTCACCTTCCGCAAGACGCAGGTGCTCACCGGACACGGTAAGTTCGAGAGGTTCCTGCACCTGAATCAGGCGGAGAAAACATCTGGATGTCACCGTTGTGTGGACCACCTAGAGAACACGGTACGGTGGAGTATACAGTGGAGGTTTCCCCTGCTTGGACGGAGCACCGCTGTGTCCTCGTGGGGGTAATCGGGGGGTAAACCAGTATAAGGGGGCCCTTATACTGGTTGTGGTCCGGAGAGTGGGGGAATGGGCGGCGGTCGACTCTGTCTGTGAAGCAGTAATGCTAGCAAAGGAGACAGCCGCATGCGTATGGGAACGGACATCCTCACACCCAGCCACCGAGATCCCCCGATCCCGGCTGCCATCCACCGTATGCGGACGACGCCACCAGGGCCGAAGCCTGCTTCCATGGGTCGACTTCTGAAAGGGCACCCGTGGTCCTGGGATGCAAAGGACAATTGAAGGAAAATGGTATGGTTTTAATCTGTAAATGTTTGATCCGATCCTCCCATTAGAATAGCGAGAGTAATTATAGGATGATTCTTCCTCCTTGCGTCGTTTATCCTCAATGCTGAGAGTCGTGACCTCGGCGAATAACTTTTTTTGTGGAATATATTTGCCACGTTGTCCTATCTTCAGCAAAGTTGATGGCGTCACAGACTTAGGATGATTAACCCAACTTAAAAATTTACGATTTACGTGTATTGCTTGTTTTTAATTAAATTGTACAAACGCGGAATTCAGATGCTGTTTTATACGTTTACATTTGTTACATACATTCTTTTTTTTGTATTCTAAACCCTATTCGTTAACAAATTTATCTTTTAGTTTATCTATGGCTAGTAGGTAGAACTGGTGGAAGCAAGCCACGCTGATTGCTTAGTGGGTTGCATAAGTAAGTAACGTGGTAAGGCAGTGTCTTTCGAATATCTCGTCAGTGTCTAGGGCCTTGCTTAGCATGCAACATGCACCGGTTTCATTCGTAGCACTGAACAAGGCGAACAGTGTTACGTGGCCTCTGGAGACACAGAATAGTAAGTGTAGGTACAGAAGGTTAGCTACAACCGCATGGAGGCGGCTCGGTTGTTACTGACAGACCGCTGTCAATGCTAATACCAATAAAGCAAGTCCCTTAGGGCTATATTTTATACACACACCAGAGTCACCACACGACTCTGGTGTCTGTATGGTACGAGTATGTAGCTAATGTAGCTATAGCTTAGGTCTGTATTTCACCGTGACACTAGGGCGGTGCAATTGGTCACGTTGCCATGATGTATCCCGGTGAAATATAGGCCTCAGAGTAAAAGGGACTACGCTCGCAGCGGAATAATGAAGATGACAGCGTTCAGCATGCAGCAGCAAAATTTCCACAGCTATAACGCCACATAGGAACTAAAACTCAAAATTCTGCATCGCAGTAGATATTCGCGCGATATTAGAGCTTGTGCAACAGCCCGAAATCAACTATTGGGTAGTTTCCTGAACCAGTCGAAACATCCGTCTGGTCGAAGGATCGTCGCTTTTCCATGTACGTGTGTGGGACTTTACATCTATTCCTCATAATTTCTAAATTAGCAACCGTCTTAAAACGCAGCAAGGTACGGCTATCCCTACTGTTATGTTATTGTTTGTTCTTCTGGAGTCGGCAAAAACAAGCGATAATGGGTGCACGCCTACAATTTCAATAGATCAAAAATCCAAAGCCGAGTGTAGGTACTTACACTCGCTATGAAGCGTGTCTTTGCGTGCGTGCGGTTTCGCTTGTTGTACAATGTCGGACTTCTGTTACAATCTATTCTGTGACCCGACCCCCGAGACGTGTTTCTGAAATAACGTTGGAGTACGCCTAATTAATGATTTAAGAATGGAAGCTAGACGGAGAATTTGTTTTTATTTTGGCCATTGTACATTAGTTTTGCGGGACTAATTAGAATTGGGTAATGTAGGTGATAATGAGTTTGGCTCGTGTGTTTAGCCATTTTAACTAGAGTCGGCTTAGTTTTATTATAAAAATCGGTCAACTGTGAGTCGGGCTCGTACAAACTTATATGCACTGTTCAGGACTCGGGTCTCGAAGATCTTTCCGAAATGCAAACATCATAATAAGGGAGATATAATTACAAAACGGTCAGATATTTTTCTTTCTTTGTGTTATGAGACCTTGCTTCTTGGCAAATTTCAGAATTCTAGGTCAACGAAAAGTATCCTACAGGTTTGATTCCTTTGCAAGTGTCAAAACATGTGGCGTAAAGCCAGCTTAGACAGTCTTGTCTTTAGGATTGCGTTGATAATAGAAGTTTAATTGTTTTTACTGCTCCAAGGCTTAGTACTTATTTGATACTAGCTGTGCCCGCGACTTCGTTCGCGTGGATGTCGGAACTTGACAATGTATTTTTTAGTGCGAAGCGCTGTTGGAGGATACCGATACAGATATAATTTATTTATTCTGGTGCTTCTTTATAAACAACATTAGCTGTGGAACCATCTGGAGCATACATAAAAAGATTATTGGGGTTGTTTACGCGGCAAAGAGCTACGTATATTTGACCATGGGAGAAGTGTCCAATTCTTAGGTCCAACTCCACGCCATACGGATGGTGCGGGGTCACCGCACGATCTTCCGCGAAGCGGAGAGCCTTCTGGCTGGCCTACCACCGTGGGATCTGGAGGCAACAGTCCTTGCACACATGCACGACATGCGCGTGGAGATGCAACGCCGGAGTGAAAATCCACTGCCGCAATATGTCAAGGCATGGCGGACAGAGCTCCGGCGGGATCTCATGGTAAAATGGCGTCAACGACTATCGCAACCCAGTGCTGGGTACGCCACGATTATGGCGGTAAGTCCCCTCTTTGAGGCGTGGCTGGAAAGACCTCACGGCGTCCTTACCTACCGCATGACGCAGGTCCTCACCGGACATGGCACGTTCGGGCGGTACCTGTTTCAGATCAAGTCGGAAGAAACGCCCGGGTGTCGCCACTGTGTGCAACGCTCTGAGGACACGGTCGAGCACACAGTCGAGGTGTGCCCTGCCTGGGCAGAGCATCGCCGTGCCCTCGTGGGGGCGATCGGCGGCGGAGACCTCTCGCGTCGGGCCCTGGTCGAGGCCATGGTCCGGAGCGAGGAGGAAAGGTAGGTGGTCGCCCCCTTCTGCGAAGCAGTAATGCTTGCAAAGGAGGAGGCCGACCGCATCAGGCAACGGCGCCCTCGCCGCCGTCGCCGGGATTCCGATCCCGATTTCCGGCCACCGTACGAGCCATGGGGAGCTCGCTGTCTGATCGTCCGGTAATGGACCGAGTCCAAGACGTGGACGGCGCCCACTGTTCCCGCGCGCCTCAAGGAGTTGTCAGCAGCAGGAGGGGCCAAGGGGGGTCGCAAGCCTACTGGGGACAGGGTTGTCCAAAAGAAAGCTCGTGCCCTGGTATGAAGGCTAGAAGGAACGGGATGGGGTTTTTAGTCAGTAAGAGTCTGACACTATATCCCGCTCCACCCAAGAGCGGGTTTTGTCATACGATGATTTTCCCCATCGCAAAAAAAAAGGTCCACCTCCACAACGGTTAATGTCTGGCCCTGAGGAGAGGGTGTGACGCTCTCGGTCAGCCGATAGACAAATTGCCGTAAGAGAACGCTGTATACCTACTAAGTCGAGATGAGTCTCAACTGACGCAAGAGTTCTGACTTCACTTCACGATCTTCTTCTGATTAGTTTCTTCTGAATAGTAATAGTAATCTAGTAAAACGAACAAACGAACGATTTACGATGTTATCAAGTCAAGACCTTTTAAAGGGCTGCTGCTGCTTCTAAACTGCAAAGACACCTACAAATCTCAAAACAAAGATGCTAGCAGACATGGGCGAAGGTCAATCTTCACACCGCGATTCAGAAAATGACGTCACACGCCAATGCCATCTATCGAATATCTATATTCAATACTGTATAGTAGGTATAGTCCAGTCTAAGTTTGATAGATGGCGCTGTTTCAATGTTTTACTTCGGAAAGACTATTTTATTTTCATTTTTTTTATTTTTTTATTTTAAGGTATGAACTGATTACGAAGTAACAAAAAACTTGATATTACTACAATTTACGCACAATTTATTGTTATGTATAAAAGTTACGTGAAGTAATGAGACCAAGTGCACATAACCCTAAATTTTACTTCTGGAAAACTTTAAATTCAAATATCTTTTGATAGACTGAATCGATTGCAATAAAACAAAACTAAATGTTACTTCAAGTTACGCTCAATTCTTGTGTATAAAAGTTATCTTCATTGCTTTCGTACATTTTACGTGATGCCCGCACAAATAAACAGACAAACAGACAAAAATTCTGAAAATGCTTGAAATGGGTTCTATTGGTTGTTCTTTAACACCCTAGCTATTTTTTTTTTAATTTTTTTTTCATGTACAAAAACCACTTTTCTACAGTTTTATTATATGTATAGATTATTTTAAGCTTATGGAGGTACTTTTTTTTGCTAATAATCGTTAGTAGTCCTTCTTAACCCATTCATTGCGTCAAAGAAAATTATCTTTATATTTCAGGTGCGGGGTGGTTGTCGTCTATAACGCCGATGGGCGTCCTCAGCACCTCAAATGGATAGTATGAAACGCCGGAAGGCGTTATCAGCACTGTATAAGATGATTAATAATTCTTACGTTAAAATATTCAACAAACTTCAAATGCGCGAAATTGGTGGTACGATAACGATCATATTTAGTGTTAAAAAATAAATTAACATTGATTAGGCGCCTATTTGTGAAGTTTTGGTTCTGTCATGAGTCAAGTAAGTAGGTCATACCTAACTCGTAAAACCAATGCAAAATAGGAAATAAAAATTATGCGATGTAAGTGATCCCTCAAAATACCTTTATTATAGAAAAGTAATAATTAACAAAATATATTTAGAATCAAAGGTTGTTAAATCCTGGAAAACGCCCTTAGGCGTCTTCAGCACCTAGAAAGGATTTCGCAATTTTTTTTATAGTTAAAAATTCGGAAACTGTGAGCAGTACTTTGTGCATTTAAAAAAAATAGCACCTATTGCAAAATTTTACTTTTTATGGCTGGTTTTTGCCAAGATATATACAATTGTAATAGGCGTACTCCGCACCTGAATATGAAATAAAAAAATGCCGATAGGCATCTGCCGCAGCGAGTGGGTTAAAAATATTATGTTAATGTTATATTTCTGCTTGAATTTCTTAATTTCTCAATTCATTTAGTTAGAATAAATACTATTCAATGGCCTTTTTGACAACAGCACCTAGTTCTTGAATTGGGTTACAGAGTGGACGAAATACACTGTCATTGTTAATTTTACACATCGGTTGTCGATAGAAAAGATCATTCCATAGTTCATGATAAAAATAGATCTGTGAATATGTACATTTAGCAATAAAATTAATCGAGCATTTTGACCCAGAACGTGGGCGAAATGCCGCGATCTAAGAAAAGCAGCAATATTATATATTATAGTCACGCAAAACTAGTATCCGTTATAAATAAACGTATTTGTCAGTTTCTGTCTGCAAACGACGAAAGAATGGATGAGAAATGCTCGTGTGGCGTGGGAGAAAGGACAACTCAAAAATAAACCTAAACCATATCGCAACAAATTTTATTAACAGTGGTACATAAATAATTACAATAAAATATACACAAAGAAAATATATTCAGATTATATAAAGCTTAATTACCTACCTGACAAATTTACTGTATTTATCGGTAAACACTCTAATAATTTCAAAAACTGTAAAATGTATAAAAAAATATTAAAGGACAGTGTTGAGTGGTCCGTGGTTCTATCTTCCTTTATATTTAGAGCCGGCTAGGGCCTGCAAAGTGAAGAACTGTTTTAGTGCGCTGAATATCTTCGCATAGTACTTGGCGGAGGTGACTGACGTATCAGATTTAAATTTTCTGCATCTTATTTTTCTGCCGCCTGAAAGGGGTTTTTCGTTACATAAAAAAAGGAATAAAAAAACGTGAAAGTCAGTAAGGGTGTGTGGATTGATATTTACATGTCCTTACCATCTCGTATCGCATCTCTTCGCAGATGCGCTCGCACAGGTCGGTGGGGATGTCTGCCTCCTGGCAGTCTTGCAACACGTACTTTAGTTGCGATGTCCTGCAGGCAGACAATACTCATGTAACAACGAACTTCTTTATTATTTTAATGACCGGCCACACGTTCAATTAAAGCTGTGCAAGCTAAGTTCGCACAGTCTAAATCTTCGGTAAGTCAACGAATGGAAAAGCCACGCTGCTGGGATGTGCGAGCTACCGTCTTGCCGTCCACACGCACGCGCTTACCTGCGCAAACTGGGTAGCGCTGGCATGCTCGCAGGCAAGATGGAGCGTGTAGCTGGGCCATTACGGTTTACATTGTGAATTCCGATCAAGTCGTTATTTCCGTAGTCCTCGCAAAAATGGCAAAAGAAAGAACACCATGGAGTTTCTAGTCCATGAAAGTTGGACACTGCCTCCCGTTTCACTTGTGCTGGAGGAGTGATTTGATGATTTTCCACGTACAATAAAGTCCCTCTTACAGAGAGAAGTATAAGCAGAGACTGTAACATTATATACCTACTGATTATGCACTGATTATTATTAGGTGTACCGATGATCTGGTGAGGGTTGATGAATCCAATGGACGGGAGACGCACATGACCGTTTATTATGGCGACACTTGGGGAAGACTATATGCAACGGACATCTTTCAGCTGAAATAATGATGAACGTGTCTTGAGCAAGAAAATAGTTAAATGCAGTGCCTTTAAGGGCCAACGGCACCGTTGCGCGTGTGTCGTGTGCGGCGGTCCCCATTGCGGAAACCGGATTATTACCTGCGCAGTGTCACTAGTTCAACTTTAACGGTATGCATGTAGTCGTGTCGAGAACTTTAATGTGTTATTACGTAGCAAAATGGGCGCTCGGGTGCCCAGACGAAGCATTTTTGTGTAGGACCGCGTGGGCGCTCGCGTAACGCAGCGTTCGGTCTAATACTGATATAATATAATCAAAGTGTCTCACTGTATGTATATGAGCATGTATGCGCTGGTGGCTTTCCGCGCGAGGTGTGGCGCATCCTCCTTGCCCCCGTAGTTGTATTCAATGGCTTCTTGTTTGCTGCATCGAGATACTACGTCATCGTCGAATTTGCACCACTGTAGAAAATAATGACACTTTAATATAATATGGCTTCGCCCGCGTGAAATTAAGTTTCTCTTAATTCTAGTTTAATTCTAAGAGAATTAAACGAAAAATAAATCAAATACAGCCCACCGAAGAAAGATCGGTAAAAAAGTAAAGGTATTAATAAACTCCAAAAAGGAAAACTTTATTATTTATCTCCTGGTATCTGATCCTTTCTCTATCGATTTTGCTGTCACATCCATCCAAGGCCTTTATCGCGATGAGTAAAATAATGAACTGTTCACTGGAGATCAAAGTGATGCAGTAAGAAGTTAAGATAATAAGAAACCTAAAGCTGTATAATATTATTATACAAAGAGGAACATTTTCTTTGTAAGAGATAACTTCTGAAAGCACTGATCTAATTACGAGAAAACTTTACTTTTTTAAAGTCAGGAATGTCTACTAACACTTAAAGCTGTTTAATTAGGGGCTCTTTTTGCATTTATAAGAACTGTATAAGCAGTTATACAGCTTAGAGTGTACACATGAACCTTTATACAGCTATTATACAGCTTGTTGTGTTATTTGAGATGTCGTGGCTTGGCAGTGGAAAACTCGTAAAGAACATTTTCTTCAAATAAATGACGTTTTGTTTCATGTATTAGATTGAAAAATCCGTAACACTATACTTTGTACTCTACAAACGTCACTTCACGTTAAATTTTTATAAAGCCATATTATGACGAGCATGGAAAATATCGGTACCACCATTTTAATTTGAGAATCTAGTGCAGTTCTTCGTCGTGTTGGTCCAAAAGAAAACAAATGAAAAATAGTGTTTGAAGTGCAAATTTTTTATTTTTATTTGTTAGCTTTTAATATTTTTAAAGAAGACCATTAAAAGAGACTACGAATATCTTCCTTACATTTATATAGAGGAGAGTTTTTTCTTATTCCTCAAAAATTTTGTCTGAATGAAAACCAATGAAAAATTGTGTTTGAAGTGCTCGATTTTTATTTTATCTTGTTAGCTTTAAATTATTAGAAGACCATCAAAATAGACTACGAATGTCTTCCTCACATTCATATAGAGGACAGTTTTTCTTATTCCTCTACAATTTTGCGATATATTCTTACGAGGAAGAAATATATTCAGTGCTGAGTGACGATATACATAATAGTATTAGCAGACTGACGATACCGCTATATACACATATACGAGTAATATCTCCATGCAACGCTTAGTACGGGGCGCTTACTCTGCAGTAGGTACCTACACATTAATGCAAATACATACAAAGTGTACCAACGTAATGTTCACTTTCACATCGCATTAACAAAGCGTCATAATTATGCTATGCACTGAATATTAATGAACAGTGGGAGAACTTGCATTTAGAGATTCTCGCCATTATTTCATGCAGGAAAAAATATGCTGAGGATCGAATTGTGTGCTTAGTTATTTTCAACAAACATGTTATTAATTTGTTTCAATACAAAAAGTGTATGAAAAGGGCTATGCTCGGAGTTTCTTTGTGTGATCGAATCAGAAATTATTATATCCGCTGGAAAACTAAACTTCGGTAACTTTGGATCACAGCCCGAAGAATCATCAAACATAAGTTTTGTGGCAGCGGGCAGGGTCGCAGAACAGACCGTCGTCGACGTCGATGGGGCCAAGTTTCTGAAGTGTCGATTAGATCGTGTACTGGAGAGACATCGTCGGTAGGCTTCCCACAAGACGGAGAAAATGTATCTTTGACGAAACCCGCTCTTGGGTGAAGCGGAAGACAGTGTCAGACTCTTACTGACTAAAAATTCCGCGCCGTTCCTTCTAGCCTTCATACCAGGGCACGAGCTCCCTTTCGGACAACCCTGTCCCCAGTAGGCTTCGACTCAGCTGGGCCCCTCCTGCTGCTGACAACTCCTTGAGGCGCGCGGGAACAGTGCGCGCCGTCGACGTCTTGGACTCGGTCCATTACCGGATGATCGGACAGCGAGCTACCCATGGCTCGCCGTCCGCAAGCCCGCGTCTACGGTGGCCGGAAATCGGGATCGGAATCCCGGGCGTCTCTTCCGCTTGAATCCGATGCAGGAACCTCCCGAACTTGCCATGTCCGGTGAGGACCTGCGTCATGCGGAAGGTAAGGATGCCGTGAGGTCTTTCCAGCCACGCCTCAAAGAGGGGACTTACCGCCATAATCGTGGCGTGCCCAGGCTGACGATGATGATGATGAATACAAAAAAATAACGACCTATTTTGTTTTTACTGAATGAAGAAGACTTACGGAGGAGCTTGGAGGAGCTCATCGCTAAAAATTGACAGCTGCAGCAGTGTTGATCTTCGAGCAACGTTAGCCCAGGCCGGAACGTAGATGTGTGCTGGATTGATTACATGCCAAGCCTGGTTCGCGCCTCGGAAATCAGTCTTGGTAAGTTCATGTTGCTGGACTTCCGCAAATATCCGTTAAAAAGAATTCCCCAACCAGACAGATATTGTGTCTAGTTCAGGCGATTGTCCGATAGTTGATTTTGGGTTGTTGATAACTCTAATACTGCTATCCAAGATTTTGAATTTTAGTTTTTTATATGGCTTTATAGATGTCGCTACAGCTTTATGTAAAATATATTGGCAGTCAGCTGCATCTAGCTAGGCTGGAAGTCTATGCCAGCATAGTTCGAGGAAATACTAGTCGGAGTGATTAAAGCAATCTCACCTTCCCATCGCCCTTAGGGTTGATGAAGACCACGTAGTGTCCTCCATGGTTGTCTCCCGAGTGCACCAGCACCGCGTGTAGCGTGTAGTGAGCTGGTGTCGTCGGGATCTCCTGGAGATACGGGTCCAAGTTTACTGACTCGTAGAACTCGAACCTGATGGATATAATACATTTATCTTATAATAAAAACGCTATAAAAACTTAATGATTCATATGGACCATTATTTATAGAAGAACCATCTAGTTCAGAGATTATGGAATATACAACATTCGTTTTAGTATATGCAAAATCTGAAACATGTGTCTTGTATTTTTATGTAAAGAATCTATGTACAAAATTTCATAACTAATCATAAAAAAACACAAAGATAAATATACAAAAATACATAGTCACCGGGCCATCCAGGCGACTTAGAGGCTGTTTTGCACATGATACACCCAGCTGTTAGCTGGCGCCTAATGCCCGCTATAACCTGCCGAGACTCGTGTTGTACTTAATGTCAGTGGTGTTCAACTTTTGAACTTTTTAAATATTTTTGGGAAAATATATAACATGGTGTAAAAACTTTTGAAATCCATTCAGTTACTGATTCTAAACAAACTGTATTCAGGTTTCGCATAAACTAAAAATTATGTTGTATTTTACTAAAAATATACACACAGCGGCAATCAATGTGTCTCACGACCTTAATGCGATCTAATGAACAAATTAAAGTTCTTCTTTGAATTTTTGCACACCAAATCCTCCGAATTTACAAGCTGCATTGAGAGTTATAGCCTCTTGAAAACTAACATCGTTCTTTGAACTGATAAGAAACAAATTCTGGTGGAAAACATAGTGTTACGTGGCAAATGTTCTTTTTTATGAGATCATAATGACCTACAGATCGACGAAAAGCCACCAAAAAGTAAAAACAGTTTGAAAGTGAAAAAGAAAATTGTATCTCACCGTTTCTGGGAAACTGTTAAATCGGTTCTGGCATTTTGTACGCGAGTCAATTTAAAACCCAGCCTAACGTGAAATTATTCAATGAAAGCTACTTGGCTCCTTTTGCCATTAAAAATATAGATACTTAGAATTGCTATATTTAGTTCACAAGCTAGCGTTTGACCTACATTTATTACCAATGAGTGTATCAACGTTTTGTATTAATTACTAATTAATATCAATTGACTTTATTTATAGGCATTAGCTCAGTTTGCTGTCGAATCAATTAGGGAAAATTTTTTAACTCTTCATGTAAGATTATATCATGACAATGAAATATTTTCACAAGTTTACGTTGAGCTTACTAAAATAACAATTTGGGTTAACATTTTTTAATTTTGGCTTAAAACAACGACACCTGTGGCACCAATATCACAGTATGATATGGTTTTGGGAAGAATATTTACATAGTAATAGTCTTGCTTAAAAACAGAGGTCGGTGTAACACCTATAGTGTGTACAGCAGTATTAATTAATATGCTCAAGAGAACACTAACATTTTATCTTGATTGTGGCCATAATAATGTATAGAGCAGTACAGTACTGTATCTATGGATGGATTGTCTGTAAGGTGATATGACTTTAAAAACGTTAGTATTGAAATGACGCTGAAAAGAGATATATGAAAGAAGCCATGTTGCATGGACCCCTAATAAATTTGCAAGGACATGATGACTTTTTCTATATGTAACTAACCTATCATTAAACTTAACAGACGCGTCGCTCTGCGGGTCATACTGGAACCTCATGAGGTGCAGATGCAGTACTGGCGGGAACACATCGAACCTGACCCCCTTCTCCGCCTCTTGGAGACCATGTTCACCTGCGTCGTACTTGTTCTCGCCTTCAAGTAGCTCCGTACTGATGTAGTCTTTGAAGGATTCATAAACTAAGGAAAAAGACGGAAGGATATAATGGAATATAAGGAGGAATTAAGGACCTAGAGGTTATTGGAAATGAATATTGGATGACAACTGAAAGGAAATGAGGATAACGATGAAATTGGAAATATTTGGCACAAGCTTTTGCTAGAGGATTTGCTGGCGTGTAAACAGGTAATCATCCAAAGAGAACATAGTCCTAAAAATATTCTATTCTAGGCCATGCTTTACCTGTGTTTGAGATTTTATGACAAAAATCCAAATATACAGACTTTTCATTCATTAGGATACGTTTTTAAGTGTAACATATCCGTGAACGGACGCTGTCAGTTGAGACTGGTCATCTCTTAGCTACCAGTGGCATATTTTAATTTCTATATCACAAATAATACAGTCACTTATTCCTGAACTAATTTTTACTAACTAAAATTAATCAAAAGAATGTCCACGGGACTTACACATTCTTCTACATAGGGACTTACGATTTTAAATGTGCATGTTAGCATAATTTTTCTGACCGACTTCAGAACAATTCAAAAGTGCATGAAGTAAATGTTTTGATTTGACATACTTCCACTATAACCCAAAACTTGCAACAAAACTAATTTAAAACTTTCCCTGCAACCCAGATTCTTCAGACTCCAACCTCATATGCTCATATAAACGCAAATGTTTCTTAACAAAACTTAATTTAGATGCAGGCGCTTCACAGTACAGATATGAAAGATTTATTAGCACCTGGAACAGGCAAACGCCTCCCTACTCGGCCTATAAATAATTCATAAACTGTGACGTCACCCTTTGCTAAATGGTAACACAGACTGGAAGAAATAGAAATGGTAATGGAAATTTGTTAAAGCCTTTATTCGTTAAAACTTTTAATAAATCGCATTTTCAACTTACAAATTGGAACCAATTTATTGGTAACGAAATAGCTCGGGAAAAGTAAGCGGGCATTGATTGTGTCCTATTTTCTTCTCGGTTACTAAATTGCGAGCTGAGCTGCAATTAAAAAGTGGATACCGAGTAGGGTTCCCGTTTTGAATCACAAATAATCTTGACAATAATCTGGATATTGCAAGAAAGTCTCGTCATGTTTTTTTGGTGTACATTTTTCGAGTGAACTTTAATAGCTGTTTTAATTCCGCAAATTGGTTATTTAGTGGGCATTGTGATGTAAATAGTACATTATGACATAAGTGTGTAATGTTAGTGATTATGGTCGAGGAAGTATTTAGACCCGAGTCAGAGCGAGGGTCAACCGAGAACGGTAATCATTAATTACCCACGTGTATAAAGTAAGTAAAGTTTATTTTTTTATCTCAAGGGTCTACAAAACTGGACAATCATGTGGAATCATTGTACCGACGCGATTTGGAAATGGAACTGAGAAGTTTATTTAGTATTGACTACCGAAGCTTGCCGAGAGCTCTGATTAGATACAATTACAAAAACATAACAATGTGCTACCAAATCTACCTAGCTACCAATCCAATTACTACTGGCTAAATACACAATCCGTGTGAAGCGAAGGAAAAAAAATCCTTTTACTTTTTAATCTTTTTTCCAGAGTATTTACCTAATCACTGAATCTCTTATAGAAGAAAGCGGAAAGGGGAAAAAAGTCAGACAAATGGATCCAGACAGATGACCTTTCCTTAGATTTTAGTACCAAGCGAGTTAAAATTGTTATTTTTATATTTCAATTTAGTTATAATTGATCCTTTTCTTTCGCATTACGGCCCATTCCCTCGCCTAGGGAGGAGGCCTGAGTCCCAGCAGTGGGAATATTATAAAGCTGATTATGGTTTATACATATTATGTAATGGTATTTATATTGTTATGAGCATGATTTAATCTAAAACTATGAGAATCATCTTAGTTTTGAAATTAATTAATGCAAAATGGTATCTTACTATTGTTCTTCCCTTTGACACTGAGTTGTATGTCGTAGAAGGTCTCGACGCGCGTGCTGGTGCAGTTCACATTCTTGCACTTGATGAACGAGGTCATCTTCCCCTCGAACAGCTTCGGCACGGTTCCTTCCACCACCGTCCCTTTCATTTTGTTTTCTAACTTATCTAGTAATACCTGCGAAGAAGTATAGTAATTATGTTATTCTGTAGGTACATCAGTTAAGATAGCAGTGGTGGCCCGGTGCTTAACGGCTCGACTTTTATCATAGGTTCAACAAACACAGCGAGGTGCATTACTTTGTGTGTAATTTATTTCATGGCCATTGCTGTCAAAACGACAAGGAAAGCATTGTGAGGAAACCGACATGTCCTAGAACCAAAAAATTCGATGACCGGGCCCGCGTGGTGGATAAGGCCTTAGTAATATTATAAGGCTCATTATGCCCTAGGCTTATCTTATATTTGCTATGTACATATGTAAGTTTAAACATTTTTTTAAACTAAATATTATATCTATCACAATTGCTGTATAAACTCCAATTTGTACCTCCTGCATATTTTTACAAATAAAACATATTTTGAATCTTTTTTTATCGCCCTTGTAAAAGAATAGGCATCGTTACTCATAGAAGCCAAAAACTATTATGTAAAAACGTGATGTCTATCTGCAAAAATATTCAAGAGATATGAGTTTCACCGAGCAAAGGCTTCAAGCCTTTTATATGCAAAAAAAATCCGACGCGAAGTCAAAACTGTAAGCTTGCAGGTAAAATGTAAAACCTTTCTTTTGACGGAATAAAAACTACATCCTGATGAAATTTTGAGTAGAATGGAAAATATGAAATGAGGGTTCCCATTGATAGACATAAGGATGAACGTTTTTGCATCCAGCATATACTTGGATTGTACAATACCAGTAGGTTAAAGAATTTTCTCATTATTTTGAAGTGGAAAATCATCAATAACTCCAGTTCTGGGTGGGGCGAGAAGGAGTGTTAAAGTTTTACTGAATAAAAGCAACCTATGTCCTTCAGTTGCCACAGTAACTCTTTCGAAAAATCCTGCAGCCCTAGCAGATACCGGCCCTGGTGAGCCTCGTCCATTATACTGACAAAGTTATCTTTCCTAAGGAAATAATTGACAACATCATTATCATCATCATTTCAGTTGAAAGACATCCACTGTTGGACATAGGCTACTTCGAGTGTCGCCGCTTTTTACGCTGCATTTTCCGCACTCCAGAAACTTTCGGCCCCATCGACCATCTTTTCTGCGAGCAATGTGACCTGCCCACTGCTTCTTGAGCTTGGCGATTCTTCGGGCTATGTCGGCAGCCTTGGTTCTCCTGCGAATATCTTCATTCCTGATGACATCACAACGAAAGATATTTTGGAACGACAAAACTTACCCGTAAAAATTCTTGCACGTCGTGTTGCATAAAGGAGTCTAACGTCTCCCAACCGAAGCTCTTCGTCAGTTTCTTAGTCGCCACAGGTTTGTCTGAGAACTGAAGGTCGTAGAACACACGTTGTAGGGCGAACGCGACCGATCGTGAACTGTCGTCGCCAACTGTCGGTATCTTGTAGACTGCCTTACGCAAGACGTTTGTGAAGAACAGGGTCTGGAGTAAGGAGTTCATGTAGCATGTTGCTCCTTGGTTCTTGAGTCCTGAGGAAGAAATATTTCAAACTAATGGGCATAACAAATCAAACCTGTTTTTACTCAAGGGTTTTTTTTACGGTGGGCAAAAATCATCTTATGACAACCCCCGCTCTTGGGTAGAGCGGGAGATAGTGTCAGACTCTTACTGACTAAAAACCTTTAACTTTAAGGGTTTGAATAGGCCAAATTTGGGAATTTTATAAGGCTGATAAGGCTAAATGCTAAAACTGTGACTCAGGCGTCGTCTCTTGGAAAGGGGATGGGCCGTAAAACACAAGGGTCCAGGGCGAGTTGGAGGATATATCTGCAATTTTTGATTCTAGGATATTATATAGGCCGCTTTCTTCTAGACGTTTTCGTTTACCGTTGTGAGAGCAGTGGTGCTAAAATAAATTACACCAAGTAACGTTTCTATCTGGGTTTAAAAACCACGATGTACAACTCAGTTTTTATCAGGACCCACGACCTGTAAGTTACTCGTAAGTTGTATTATAGGCCCATGAAATAAATTACCAGTTTATATGTGAGCGTTCTTCTACTTCTTCTTTTCGTGTCGATGCTCTCAAACTATACTTTTTCTGACCAATATTTGGCAACCTGTACGGCTCTGTTGTTGGCCTCGTATAGATCCTGAAAACTGCAGGCAGCCTACCTCAAGGTAGCGTGTTAATGCGCTCTTCAACATTTATACTAACGATCAGCCTAGCACACCACATACATAGTTTATATGTGAGCGTTAAACTGTATTCAGTCATGTGAAGCTTTATTAGAACGAATACGATTGCTTCACCTAAAATAAGTTTAACAATACTCACGATGGACGCGAATATCCGTATGATTACGTCTACTACGAGTACCGGCCATTCTCCGTAAACCCCTTTGTCGAACGAAACCCATTCGATAAAATAACTAGACTAGTTCTATTCAACCGTCTATTGTTTCCGTCCTGATAATTTTCCTCTAACCCTTTCACTAGCGCGTTATGCACTTATGCACAACGGATTGCTACACACGTGTATTGGAAAATAATATTGATATCAAAAGCGAATTGCATTGATGTTTTCAGGCATTTTGCAGATAAAAGATTTATGGATGCAGAAGCTGGCAATTTGTACGAGTTTAAAGAGGTTATATCTTAGTAAAGAGTTGGAATGTATTTTTGCTTTTGACGAACGGAACCCTAAAAAAGAAGATAGTTATAGACTCTTCAATGTCACCTTACCAACAAATCCTGTGTGTTTCTTAGAGTCCCACGAGACACCATGCGGTGCCTCAGCGATGACGTGGGCCTCCACAGTTATGGAATCGTCTTTGACGAAGCCGTTGTCAGGCTCCATGAGGTCATCCCATGATATGAAGTGCGCGAAACCCCAGTCGTCTTCTTTACTGTAAAAAGCATACAGACTATTATATTTTGCTGGAAAGTCCAGAGGAGTTAGGTATCTTCCAAGTTAGTGAGCTTCATCGTCGGTCTCAAGCCCACGTCTACGGTGGTTGGAATTGGGGATCGGGATCTCGACAGCTGGGGTGCGGGCCATTCCATCGCGAGTGCAGCCACCTCCTTCACTAGTATTACTGCTACCACCTGCCATTTCTCCTCGCTCCGGACCATGGCCTGAACCAGGGCCCAATGCTAGAGATCATTGCAATCAATTGCCCCCATGGGGACACGGCGGTTCTCTTCCCAAGCGGGGCATACCTCTGCCGTATATTCCGCCGTGTCTTCCGAGCTTAATAAGTATGGTAAAATTATGACATTACCCTTTTTCTGATAGTCAACTCATCAAATAACTTTTCTTGCTCGGCGTGGAACGAGAGGGTGTCAGACCTTTAACGACTAAACGGGCAGGTACGTGTTCCTCCTATTGCCTTTTGCGCACCAAGGGCCGCAGTACCTACTTCTCAACAATCCAGCAGAGGTATCGTTATTAATTAAGCTGGCGATTCCGAATTTGGTATCATCATCATTTCAGCCGAAAGACGTCCACTGTTGAACATAGGCCTCCCCCTTCGCCATAATTACCAGAACTGTGGGTCTCGCATCCATCGAATTCCCGCAATCCTCACCAGGTCATCGGCCCACCTTGTGGGAGGGCTTCCGTGCTGCATCTTCAGGTACGTGGTCGAACATGGTATACCTTGACGTAAATAATTCTCAACGTAAATACCAGTGATACATATGATGAAGCTTCCGACATAGCGCTTGGCCACCCTCTGGCTTATGTGACAGCAGCTTCAGCTCCCCAAGTCCATAACAAGACCAGCCGGGCGAGTCACAGTCCCCATTGCACTGCAGGAACACGCCCAAAGCCTTCTGCTGCTGTCGTTCCGGCGTCGTCGTGTTCCTCAGGAGTATGAGGATCTTCCAAGGCATGCATCTTACATAGCAAGGTGGCGAAAGTACTTGCTCTTTCAACTGACTTATGTTTTGAACAGTGAAACGAAACGACGCTTCTGGGCGGGCGATATCATCGTCGTCCTGTTGTACATCCTAAAGAAAAAAAAAGCTCTTCAAAAATCTGTTTTGGGAATTCAATTAGCTTTTTCTTTCTTTGAGTAGTAGTAGTTACTAGTATCATATGAGTGGGTAAAGAACAGGTTCTAGTATTTTACTTAGAAGTATTGTAGTTACTTTGTAATTTGATTTGGAACAGGTTCGTCTGCAACCAAAATCAGATTCTTTCTAAAATTGCTGAAGTAATTTTAATTTCAAAAATAAATCTCTCAAATAGATATAAAGTATGTTGGGCTAAGATCGGCATTGGGGTAAGAACGTATAAATATAAATTTTACCACTTATTTAGCTTTATTTTTAATGCTATTCACATTGCGTGACACGTCTTTATGTTTCACCTTGCCCAGCAATGTGGGTCGCATTAAAAATAAAGCTAAGTGGTATAATTTACTTATACGTTCTTTCTTCAATGCCGATCTTACCCCGACCTACCTTATCGATATATCTACAAAAATAACCACTGTGAATTCTATGATAGATCGGCTAACCGGGTTTGCCGCTGGTGTTACAGCTGCTGCGTTATCGCTGCCGGTTTCAATTTCAATGTTCATTGTTCAGCAGCACATGCAGAGCTACAAAAAACAAAAACTTTATACTTTTCAACATCCAACCAGCTTTTTCTTCACATTAGTTCACAACGACATACGTTCTTCAATATTATCTAACAACAGAAATATATTTACCTCATTTCAAAATACTATACATAATGGTTGTTATCAAAATATAAAAAAACTAATTTTGTATTTTTTTTAGGCCGATGACATACGTCATTTATGATTTTTTAAACGTCATTTTGACTATTCTAAAGTTAAAAAATTTAATAAATGAAAATAAACGAACAAAAGAGGTTGAAATGGGTAGGTCTTTGCAAAAAGTTTTATTTATTTATTCGTTCTGGAATTTTCATTTCTCGAATATATATTTTTTGGTCACTTCTTGTAAACACTAAGGCTAGGTTAAAAATTCAAAATGTTTTTATTTTCACATACGCACGTCTCAGAAGCTAGTGCACGGTTTCAAAATTGGTAATTTCCCGGTTATAAAAGAATTAGCAAGAATCTCCACGATTACTCTTAAAAAAAAAATGGTTGATCTTACAATATTTCCATATATATATTTCCATATAATATTTATATATATATATATTGATAGAAATGTAACGAAAATGTAGACAGGTCATCTATCAGGAACATCTAAGATTTCGTGGAGTTTACAGTAGCCTTACTAATATTATAAAAGCGAAAGTAAGTTTGTTTGTTTGTTAGGTCTTCACGCCTAAATGGCAAAACCGATTTTGAAGAATATTGGTACAGAAATAGTTGGGACCCTGGAGACGGATATAGGCTATTTTTTTAAAGTGAGAAATGGGGGAGAAAGAGGGAAGAAAAGGGGAGAAGGAATTAAAGTATATTGATAAACGCGGGTGAAGCCACGGGTAAAAGCTAGTTCTGACATGATAAAAAACGAGGCGATTGACATTGTTTTTAAAAATAGAACATTTAAATTGATGATTAATGAAATCTAATTTCTAGGAACCTATCACTCTCCGTGTCTCGGCAGTTCATTATAATTGAACTCGGCAAGATACCTACTGGATACCAGGAATTAATTAAATCACCGAGTTCATCTAGCGACGACATTATTCGCCGTCGTCGGCTCAAAGATTGACAGTTAGATGCTCGGCTCTTTAATTAAATTGATGAATAGATTTTTAGGGGACGATCATCTATTGTTACCTAATTCAAGGAGTCTCAAAATAATAGCTTAGAGAGCGCTTTTGCGACATATACGCTGATGCCTGCCTCAGTGGGGCGAGAGGGAGTGTCAGACTTGTAATGACTAAAACCTACCGAAGACTTTTGGAATAAAAATCAAAATAGTTTTAGATAATGGATTTTTTTTTATAGGTGGGAAAATCATCAGCAGAAGCCTTAAAAATAAGTGCCTCTTTGCTTAAAAAAAAGATAATCACCGGTAACCGTGACATAATGTGAAAGAAAATTCCCTTGTTGTAATAAATAAATAAAAAAACAAAACACGAGAGCTATATACATGGTATGTTGAGCCTAATCGTAGCGCAATTAGAGTCAGTTTTCGAAGAAGTGTATTGAAAAATAATTTTGAGTTTGAGTCATAGGTAATCAAATATGGTTCTAAATGCACATTCCATAGGTTATAAACTCGGCTGTATCTGCAGCAAGCTCCAGGCCTTCCCTTTCTAAGTACAAAACTGTGAAAGAATAACACGAGGAAATGGGGCGCAGACTAATTAGTAGCTTTGTTATGCCTAGGCCACTCTACTTTACGATGACTATTTAATTCTAGTTCCCCTACTAACTTGCTATCATTTAATTTACTTTAACTAAATCACAGTTTGTTCAGAATGTCGTTACACGTGGCTCAGCATGGCCCATTTTTATTAGCCATTATTTATTACGCACCACATCAGTTGGTAAAAGTTTGGCTTATTTACGATTACAGTAAATGGATCCGCAAGGAAAGTTTTTAACGACATAATAAAATTCGTAGTCTATAAAACTTGCTATAATTGAGTTATTTACTACTTTTACATTAAGAGTAAAAATGGAACTATAAACAGAAACAATAACTACAGAAAAAAATAAAGAGTCAAAATGCTTGGCAGAATGCGATTAATATCTTCGTCATAAAAAGCGAGTCAGTGATTTTGCCGCCATTTTGAAATGACAGTTGACAGCACAATTTTCTGGATTATTCCGGAAAAGTTATCGAATTAATAAAAGTAAAGCATAAAATGCGAATGCAGAAATAAAAGTAATACCAAATAAGTGCTGATTTTTTCGATAGGGATTAACGTGGAGCAGCGGGGATCCAATCACCCATGGAGTTGCGGCGATTAACTCCATTAGCGTTAATGGAAACAAGCAATCCCCAGCGTTACGGCTCATTAGTAAATAATTTGAAATTAGAATCACGATTATAATCCGATCGATAAGTCTGCTCTGAAGATACAGGTAAGTTAAATATGTATACTTTTGTTTTTTATAACTCCGTTTTTACGTTTGAGATTGCAACAAAATCGTAGTTAGATTTTATAATCTATTTTTACCCGACTGCAAGAAGGGTTATATTTTTATTGGCTTATTTTTGACTTTTGTAAATAGAGGGATTGGAATTATATATTATTATAATAATATATTGTTACTGTGTGTGTTAAATGTACAAATAAAAATATTATTATTAAAAACCAAAAAAAAAATTGGATACTTGTCTTAAACCGAAATAGTACAGGTACGTTTAGGTCAAGTTAGATAGATGCAAGGCTTGGTTTCTTGATACCGAATTCGACTTCAGAATAGTTGAGCTATACGTATTTTGATTGAGTTTTTCGTTGACGGAGTTTATTTATTTATTCCATTTTAAGAGTTTCATAGTTTTGTATGCAAGCTTCACGCAGGCGTAGGAACACCAAACGTATAATGACGAATACGTGTTATGAAGCTACGCGTCCGTGAATAATACGCCTTACTTCAATATTTAAATAAAATTTTAATAATTAAAATGTCATTGCCTCATAAGTACCTTTATAGTAAAACAATATTCTTAATCTTTCGAATACCGTAATAGAGACACAATAAAAAGACAAAGAGGGCGAACGCCAGCGTTCGCTTGTGGTTTAAGTAATTAATTAAACCCCGAAAGGTTAATAAATTAACCCTTCAGATACCGTCAATTAGAGACACAATAGTAAGACAATAGATGCGCGGCCACCGGTGGTCGCTTGGGGATTCATGAATTAAAGAAGTTACTATATGTAGAATAATGCGATTATAAAGTAAAATGTCTTACAAAAAAAAAACTAACCGGTCAGATAAAAAAAAATTGGATAGCTCGTGAGGGATTTGAACCCCCGGACCTCCTCAGGTGAAGTTATATTATCAACTGGGTGCTCTAACCACTGAGCTAACGAGCCGATAACATTAATGGAGAATTAGTAGATACGATTCAATATTTTTAATTCTTATCTTCGTATCTTTTGATAAGCTTGGATAATATTAAGGGGCCTTTAATTTATTATGTAAGACGATTTAGGGGGAGGGGGGGCGACCATGTCTTATTTTTGCTTACAAAGGGGTGATAGCGAGGCTTCATAGTTTTTACGTAATATCACAAAAATACGCAGGTTAAGATTTAAAAAAAAACGCGAACTACCGCGCGGTCGTTGATGTGCGCTCTGATGCATATAACATTTATGAGTTACAACATTAATAGCGAAATAAGTTATGGCTAGTTAGACGTATACATCCAAATTATAATATCGTGATTCCTTATATTAGCTATATGATGACTCAGATGCATTATCAATGTCTGTGTCAACGCGTTTTCAGATAACATTGTTAAACCCAAATATCAATCAGCTTACTGGATTATTGGTAGGTACTAGGTATCTAGGTGCCTTTACGCTGATATTCAATTAACTGTAATCAATAGGGATGTGGCCTCGATTCCTTGGAACTTGGTATGGGTTTATGTTGCTGGTATATGTATATGACTAGATCTCAGAATTGTTCACTTCATGATATTGCCAACTAAAATTGGACAGACGTTAACGTTTGATGATATGTCAATCATCGCTTCACTATATCATTGTTATAGGATTTATATGTTCGGTTTTTGTGAGTGTGAGTTATAGTAGCGATTTTTTGACGGCGTTGTTGGCGTAGTGGTAGTTAGTAATAATAATAATAAAGAGAACGTCGTGGTCTTGGAACGCAGGTCAAAGAATTAACTTAGGCGTAGGTCTTAGTTTGTAAAACACGCTCTCGCGCTTAGCCTTAGAGTAAGAAAAATCATTGGATGATTTTCACCTAAAAAAACCCACGATACAGGAGTGATTCCTAGTGAAGTTCTTAGTTTGTAGCAAATATTTACTTATAAAAAAAAGAAAGAGAATTGCAGATTATAACTAAATAATGTATAAGTTATTTAGTTATAATTGGCGATGACAATGGCAATTTATTCAAAAACTTATTTGACACAATCCTATTTCTAAAAATTTTTAGTAGTACATTTTGATACAAGTGTAGAAAGTTTGTCATTCCAACCGATGCGGAATTCGCACGAGCGGTAGTAGGTGAGTGTGTTATGGAGCCGAGGGCTGCAGTGATAGATTTGCACGTGTATCAAAATGTACTAAATAATTCTAACCGTTATACATCCTACTTAAAATAAAATGAAAAATAGATTTTAAATATTTTTGAATTTAGAACACAGATTTGATTTGAGAGATAATAAACTATTGTGTAAATAATCTGATTTATTTATAATATTCTGTTCATAGACACACAATTTAAATTTTCAGTAAATATTAAAACCTTAAAAATATCCGCCTCTTTACTTTAAAAAAAAATCATGGTTGACTGTGACGAAATAGGAATGAAAAAAGTCCTTGTCGTGATAAATAAAAAAAAAAACACCGAGGGCAATACATGATATGTTGAACCCAATTTTAGTGAGATAAGAGTCAGTTTTCGAGTAAGTGTTTTGAAAAGGTGTTTTTAGACTAAGGTTTGAGTGCTAGAAAAGTCACAAGCTGCAGAAAACTTACCCTACTGGCCCTGTATCAAAAATCGACTGTGTATACATGTTATTGATACATTTGAGTACGTTTATATCATGTAATTATTTACGTTCGCAACCAGAACTTGCAATCATAAGGATTTCCAACCATGATTGGGTCACGGTAATATTATCTTACTTATTGAGTTTAATTAGTTGCGTTACTGTAGTCTTGCAATCAGTGATATGAATGAAAAGGGAGTTAGTGATAGCGTGACGAGCGACGGGACAGAGTGGAAGAAAAAAATGTGTTGCGCCGACCCCAAATAAAACGGGATAAGGGCAGGAAGATGATGATGATGATGATGATGACTGTAGTCTTGCAATCAGTTTAGTGATAAGTAGCCCTGATTTGATAAATTGCATAAAGTATGCAAACTTACCCGTTACAACAGGAACTGTTGAATTTATCATTGTGATTATTCAAGTAACTTTACCTAATAAAAATATTTGGATGACCTCGTCGAGGTGGCTGCGAGCACCACATAATAAGTAGTAGTGCCGCGGCAAAGGTAGTGTGACGATCTGATCCTGTTCGCGGAGCAAACTTTGGACCCCCGTTTCAGCTCTTTTGGGGGTGAATTTTGCAAGATCCTATCTTAGTGCTCGCCTACATCATAAAATAAATTCTTGTACAAAATTTTACGCTACTAGTTCCAATAGTTTTGACTGTGCCTTGTTTCAGTTAGTTTATCCTTTTTTATACATACTAGTTGACCCGGCGGACTTTGTACCGCCTAACAGTCAATATAATTATGTAGTATATATTTCGATATAGTTCACGATTGCGATGAAACAAAGCCTAAGCAATATATTAAGTTATACACAATTTTAATGTATAACAGTTATCTACGTCGATTTCGACGACTCCGGTTCATAACCTCGTAATACGAAGATGTTAATATAATGGCTTATGGCAGGAAGTATACATATTTTCGGTCAACAAGACCTTACCAAATACATACTTGTGGCTTGAATACCGCGATTATTCTAGATTCTAATACAGATAGTTTTACACAATAGTTTGAACACCTACATTGTAACGTGATGCGCACACAACTAAAAACTTCTACAGATTTATTATATGTAGGTATAGATATACTAGATGATAAGTTCCTTATAAAAATTCTACTCACCGAACTTCCTCACAATCGTTCAACTGATTGCTAATAACAAAAATATGTTCAGAAATAAATAACAAAACAATGAATTGACGTTCGCCGGTCAATACAACTAGATACAATAATGGTTTCTGATAAACGAGTCGACTTCGGGAAATTGCTTCGGCGGTATCTCGGCCGGGATTGACGTCTACCCTCCTACCCTCGAACGAAGCAAAAAAATCTTATCCCATCGGATTCCAATCAGACTCGCTCATTTATTGCAATTGGCTAATGGAACAAGAATTTCGCTGAAATACGAAGTAATTTTACCTACTTGGTTGGTGATTTTTTTTCTTTTAACGCTTGAGTTTTTTTTTTGGTGGAGATAACGGTTGGTTATTTATTAAGAATACTAATGTTGATTGTAGGTTGAACCAATAATGATTGATGATTGGTTACTTACCTACTTTTTATATAAGTATCTACCGACCTCTCTGTAGCGAGTTGCGAATGAGAATACATTATTTAGGGTATAGTGATTTACTTAGATTACCTACCTACATTTACGGAAATGTGTCTTCATAAATAATGGAGCAGAATAGACAATAAAAATGTGTTCAAAGTAATACTAATGGTATTAGATGTTTGGTATCAAAATGGAATAAATCATTCTGATTGAATCATACGAAAAGACGCGTAAACAGAGTTTAAAATTATTTGAGTGGCTGAATATGTAAAAAAATCGAAAAAAAAAAAAAATTAAAAAGTTATACTTACAAAACATTTTTTTTTTAGATATATAAATTAAAAAAACTGTAGCTCGTGAGGGATTTGAACCCCCGACCACCTGTTAATGAAATTAATTTGGCGCTCTGACCGCTGAGCTAACGAGCCGATACATAGTGGAACGAAATAGAGTACCTGTTCATTCAAATAAATGTTATCAACACTGATACAAGTAGTATTAGTGTTGATAACATTTAGTCGTATTGTACCGTTTTTTGTAACCTGCGGTATGAATCTAACAAGGAAAAATATGCCATATTGAAGAAGTTTTAAAGATGTTTTTAAAATACCTCATAGATTTTTTTTTTTATTTCTTTTTTATTTAACTTGGTCACGCATAACGCGGCATCACATACAATAGTTTGATCTACCTACCAAATTAGGTCAAATAAAGGACAATACCACGGTAATAATATCATACAGTATTCCAACTTCATGCAAACGGACGAAACGCGAGCTATACCTACGCGCCTCGGTTGTAGCATGGGCTCGGCATGTAGACAGTCGCGACCGTCGCAACTGTGCCGCAGTGACGAGCAGACACGGCGGTTTTTTTTAACAATAATTGCGCGATTATTGTTAGTTTGTATAATTCAACGTTTTGACGTGGTATTTTATTATTAATAATAGTGGTTTATTGTACTATGTGTATGAATAATACTAGAAAAAGCATTTTATTTAAATCTACCAATCATAAAACAACACGCATTTTTATTGAACACTTCCTATTCAATCCACAAAGTATTTTGTTTATATAAAAAAGTAAGTATATTTATAATCACAAAACTAAATGGAAACACAAAGTAAGCAAATGTAATTAGAATGCTGGAGGCGGGCAGCCCTATCGCATGTTTACGTACCGCGCGGCTGTAGGCATTTATTTCCAAGATACGGCCGAGTTACAATACTGTATGATACTATTACCGTGACAATACCTATGATCTTCTATAAACATATTATCTATACAGGGTGTAAGGGACAGCCTCCCGCAAACTTTAAGAACTTGCTCAGTAGACGAAACTGAACAACCTTCCACAAGATTTTTTTTCAGGAATCGAAAATAAAATCAGCTTCACCATACAAAATTTTAAATTTGATTAGACGGATTGTATGGAGAGGCTGATTTTATATGACTTTTATCTCATTACCACAAAAATTAAAAAAATACTAGGCAAGTGTGTAAAAAAAACAAATTTACAGTTTTCAGTTTTTGTCCTATACTTGACCTGCAAGGCCTTGCTTCATGCCAAATTGCAGGAGTCAACGGGAAGTACCCTATGATCTCAGACTTAAGTATATGGTTTTAATTTCAACTCGATACCTCCACGTGTTCCTGAGATAAATGATCTTGACAGACAGATGGACGGACGAACGCACGGACGGGCAACAAAGTGATCCTATAAGGGTTCCGTATTTTCCTTTTGAAGTACAGCACCATAATAAAACAAACAAAATACACAATTATAAAAATAAATATAGAAGTAGGGTATCCACTTTTTCTGTAAGTACCGACCGACCTCTTGTTGCGAGTTGCAAATGACAACACATTATTTTGTGTATGTGATTTATTACGATTAACCATATGGGAATCGGTCATAAATAATGAATTCTGATTGAATGATACGAAATGACCAGTCTTCACAGTTTAAAATTATTTGAGTGGCTGAAAAACAAACCGTAGTAACAATGTTAAAAAGTTAGGCAAAATAATAGAAGGAAAACATTAAAGAAATATAAATTACCATCAACGATCACTGTTTACCATCAGATGAGATCGCAGTCAAGCACTAGTGTACTAGTACTATCAAATAAATAAAAAATAACAAAAAAATCTGATTAGACCATTGTTACGGGAATATGTCATTCATAAATAATAGATTCTCATTGAATCATACGAAATTATAAGTCAACTTAGAAATTATTTGAGTGGCTAAATATGTAAAAAAATTGTAAGAAATATAAATTAAAAAAAACTGTAGCTCGTGAGGGATTTGAACCCCCGACCACCTTGTTAGTTAAATTAATTGGGCGCTCTGACCGCTGAGCTAACGAGCCGACAATCAGAGACATCAAATAGAGTACCTGTTCATTCAAATAAATGTCATAAACACAAATACAGCTTCCTGTAGGACAAGGAAAAATATGCCTTACTTTTCTTCTACAACGTGTAACGTTAAATGCGCAAAACCTGAAAATAGTTTGATCGGAATGACAAGCAGAATTAATTAAACTACTTTTTTAATATAGGTTACATTTTTCAAAAAGTTCTTCATTAAAAATTTTGCCCTTTCTATTTATTAATAGGTCAAGCCATCACGTGGGCAAACCTGCCCAAATAGGTAAACAAACCCAAATGGTTGTAGTCCAATCAAATTTTCTCATATGCGGGATGATAAAAGATCTTATTTCGATGCAGATATGAATTTGAATCAAACTAAAACTGCGCATAAAAGCTTAATTTTTTTAAATGTTTTGTTTCTCACAGAATTAGGTCCATTGAATTAAATATCATTTGGGGTGTCTGAGGTTTTGCGCATTTAATGTTACATGTTGTATATATTATATGCCATATTTAAGAAGTTTTAGTGATGGTTTTAAAATTACTCATGGATTTTTTTTTGAAGATTTTTTTGATTTGGCATGGTCACACATAGCGCGACATCACATACATATATCTAGTTTCATCTAAAAAAAGTTATACTTACAAAACATTTTTTTTTAGATACATAAATTAAAAAAAACTGTAGCTCGTGAGGGATTTGAACCCCCGACCACCTGTTAATGAAATTAATTTGGCGCTCTGACCGCTGAGCTAACGAGCCGATAGATAGTGAAACGAAATAGAGTACCTGTTCATTCAAATAAATGTTATCAACACTGATACAAGTAGTATTAGTGTTGATAACATTTAGTCGTATTGTACCGTTTTTTGTAACCTGCGGTATGAATCTAACAAGGAAAAATATGCCATATTGAAGAAGTTTTAAAGATGTTTTTAAAATACCTCATAGATTTTTTTTTTTATTTCTTTTTTATTTAACTTGGTCACGCATAACGCGGCATCACATACAATAGTTTGATCTACTTACCAAATTAGGTCAAATAAAGGACAATACCACGGTAATAATATCATACAGTATTCCAACTTCATGCAAACGGACGAAACGCGAGCTATACCTACGCGCCTCGGTTGTAGCATGGGCTCGGCATGTAGACAGTCGCGACCGTCGCAACTGTGCCGCAGTGACGAGCAGACACGGCGGTTTTTTTTAACAATAATTGCGCGATTATTGTTAGTTTGTATAATTCAACGTTTTGACGTGGTATTTTATTATTAATAATAGTGGTTTATTGTACTATGTGTATGAATAATACTAGAAAAAGCATTTTATTTAAATCTACCAATCATAAAACAACACGCATTTTTATTGAATACTTCCTATTCAATCCACAAAGTATTTTGTTTATATAAAAAAGTAAGTATATTTACAATCACAAAACTAAATGGAAACACAAAGTAAGCAAATGTAATTAGAATGCTGGAGGCGGACAGCCCTATCGCATGTTTACGTACCGCGCGGCTGTAGGCATTTATTTCCAAGATACGGCCGAGTTACAATACTGTATGATACTATTACCGTGACAATACCTATGATCTTCTATAAACATATTATCTATACAGGGTGTAAGGGACAGCCTCCCGCAAACTTTAAGAACTTGCTCAGTAGACGAAACTGAACAACCTTCCACAAGATTTTTTTTCAGAGATCGAAAAAAAAATCAGCTTCACCATACAAAATTTTAAATTTGATTAGACGGATTGTATGGAGAGGCTGATTTTATATGATTTTTATCTCATTACCACAAAAATTAAAAAAATACTAGGCAAGTGTGTAAAAAAAACAAATTTACAGTTTTCAGTTTTTGTCCTATACTTGACCTGCAAGGCCTTGCTTCATGCCAAATTGCAGGATTCTAAGGGCCAATTTCATCAGTTGCTGTAAAAACTTAGTTCAACAAAACTGAGCTCAGCGTAATCTAGTTTACAGATCGGCGTTGATCTGGATTCACGTCAAACTGATTTCACCAGCACCATTTTAATCGCGTTTACCAAAACCAAGATAAAATGGCTGAGGATCTAAAACACCGTAATCGCTTTTTGTATCAGCGAATTAAACGACCTGCTGCGGTTTTCAAATATACATTTTAGGAGTAATAAATAAATAAAATAAAATAAAAATCATTTATTATTAGACAGGAATCCATAGCCAGTAAGCACATAGTCTCATAAAACGAAATCATAAAATAAAATAAAATAATTCACATAATAAATTAAAAAACCAAAATAAATAAATCAAACCACAAATTAAAATCACAATAAAATAAATCAATTACAATTATAAATTAAAATCAAAATAAATAAATCCATTCAAATTATAAATTAAAATCAAAATTAATAAAACAATTAAGTAATTAAAATCACAATAAATAAATCAAATTAAATTTAAATTTAAATCAACACCACAACAAATAAATTAAAACTAAAATCTCAATATATATATATTAAATTTATAAATTAAAAATCAAAATAATTAAATGCAAAACAAAACGCTTTTTCATTCGTTCACAGTGCAAGTTTTGAAAATATTGCTATATATAAAAAAAAAAATAAAAAAATAATAATAAAGAAAAAAATATAAATATTAAATATTCCTATATATTATATTTATTATTCTTTTTATTTATTAATATTATGGCATTAACAAGCGACATTAGTGACATGACAGCGGCTAAACGCGTTTATACGAGCCAAACGCCGAAAACATGAGCGAAACTGAGTTTAGCTTAAACTAGATTCGATTCATAGCGATGAAATGCAAAATGAAGCTATAATCTCGATTAGACGCTCAAACTGAGTTTTGTTTTATATAATCGCGATTAGTTTTATTGGTTAATTGCGCCCTAAGTCAACGGGAAGTACCCTATGATCTCAGACTTAAGTATATGGTTTTAATTTCAACTCGATACCTCCACGTGTTCCTGAGATAAATGATCTTGACAGACAGATGGACGGACGAACGCACGGACGGACAACAAAGTGATCCTATAAGGGTTCCGTATTTTCCTTTTGAAGTACAGCACCATAATAAAACAAACAAAATACACAATTATAAAAATGAATATAGAAGTAGGGTATCCACTTTTTCTGTAAGTACCGACCGACCTCTTGTTGCGAGTTGCAAATGACAATACATTATTTTGTGTATGTGATTTATTACGATTAACCATATGGGAATCGGTCATAAATAATGAATTCTGATTGAATGATACGAAATGACCAGTCTTCACAGTTTAAAATTATTTGAGTGGCTGAAAAACAAACCGTAGTAACAATGTTAAAAAGTTAGGCAAAATAATAGAAGGAAAACATTAAAGAAATATAAATTACCATCAACGATCACTGTTTACCATCAGATGAGATCGCAGTCAAGCACTAGTGTACTAGTACTATCAAATAAATAAAAAATAACAAAAAAATCTGATTAGACCATTGTTACGGGAATATGTCATTCATAAATAATAGATTCTCATTGAATCATACGAAATTATAAGTCAACTTAGAAATTATTTGAGTGGCTAAATATGTAAAAAAATCGTAAGAAATATAAATTAAAAAAAACTGTAGCTCGTGAGGGATTTGAACCCCCGACCACCTTGTTAGTTAAATTAATTGGGCGCTCTGACCGCTGAGCTAACGAGCCGACAATCAGAGACATCAAATAGAGTACCTGTTCATTCAAATAAATGTCATAAACACAAATACAGCTTCCTGTAGGACAAGGAAAAATATGCCTTACTTTTCTTCTACAACGTGTAACGTTAAATGCGCAAAACCTGAAAATAGTTTGATCGGAATGACAAGCAGAATTAATTAATTCATGAATCCCCAAGCGACCACCGGTGGCCGCGCATCTATTGTCTTACTATTGTGTCTCTAATTGACGGTATCTGAAGGTTTAAACTACTTTTTTTTAATATAGTTTACATTTTTCAAAAAGTTCTTCATTAAAAATTTTGCCCTTTCTATTTATTAATAGGTCAAGCCATCACGTGCGCAAACCTGCCCAAATAGGTAAACAAACCCAAATAGTTGTAGTCCAATCAAATTTTCTCATATGCGGGATGATAAAAGATCTTATTTCGATGCAGATATGAATTTGAATCAAACTAAAACTGCACATAAAAGCTTAATTTTTTTCAATATTTTGTTTCTCACAGAATTAGGTCAATTGAATTAAATATCATTTGGGCTGTCTGAGGTTTTGCGCATTTAATGTTACATGTTGTATATATGCCATATTTAAGAAGTTTTAATGATGGTTTAAAAATTACTCTTTAATTTTTTTTTGAAGATTTTTTTGATTTGGCATGGTCACACATAGCGCGGCATCACATACATATATCTAGTTTCATCTACTTACCAAATTAGGTCAAATAAAGAACAATACCCATGATCTTTTATATAGGTATTATCTATATACACATAATATTTGCTGACTTCAATTCCACAAGCAGGATTGCAATTTTGATGCGGGATTGGATTCTCTAGTTGCAACCTTGGCAAACCTATAAGGGCAATTTAGGTTTCCCAAACATCAGCTATACACTGCATGTATTGTAAAGTACTAACAGTACGTCAACTATTTATATTGCACTCGGTACTTTATCAGCACTGTGAGCTTCCTTTTGACTCAGTACCTTCAACAAGGAGGAAGAAAGATTTGGTTTGAACTAAACCACAGACGAAACATGCATTCGCACATAGATTTTATGTATTTTTAGGGCCTTTTTTGTACAACAAATTCATCAAATTATCAGATATTATAGCGTAAATTATATTAAATGTAGTAAGTTGATATTGGAGTATCTACTGAATCTTAATTACATTGACACAGAGAAACTATTGGAAGTTTTATTATGATTGTACGTTTAGTTTGTAAGTTGTTATTCTGTATTTGCTGTATACGTGCACCCGTAGTGATCTCTTGTAAGTGATGAACTGAAACACAGGTTTTATAAACCTAGCTCTGCCAAGTCGCTAATTATACATAACTCTAGGTTAATAAAGTCAATTTTCCTGTAGTTTAATGAAAAAAAAAACATGTAATTATTTTGTGTAAAAGATGAATTAAAAGATTAGCATAGCATAATCGGCCTTATCTACTTCTATTACGAGTACATTTAATTTCTTTTATACCTATATATATATTTTTTTTTCTAGGCCTTAGGGCCTGGACCTTTGGAAGGCATACGAGGAACCGAAACCATATCGCAAAGGCTCTTTTAGATATTTTAATGGAACGTAATACCAACCGGTGATTATCCCTGTATGCGCTATGCTAGTGAATCCACGGACAGCAATTATTATTATTATTAATCTAATAGGAATGCAACTTTTCTAATGAGAATTCATTAGAAAGGCCGTCATTCCGTCCTCACCACCGAAGCCCGTCGCGACAATACTGTCAACGTCCTCCCCGACCCTTGCTCGAGCCATCCCGCGTCACTGAGCCTGTAGTCTAAAATTCCCCTATAATAATAATTTTTATTTTGATCGGTTCAGCCCGTCCATTGCTGTTCTTCCCCAGCGACGCCCTAACCCGAGGCTCGTATCCCACAGGGGGTGCCCTGGCTGGAGGCTTTGATTTTTGTATCGAGATTGCCACAGGCCAGGTTCAGGACAGAGCAGAATCAATTAAACAACTTTTTAATATAGGTTACATTTTTCAGAAAAATCTTCATTAAAATGTCGACCTGTCTATTTATGAATAGGTCAAGTCATCAGGTGCGCAAACCCGCCGAAACTAAACGACTGCTGATATCTAACTATTTAGTGTATATTATGAGCATTGTTCTTTATTTGACTTAATTTGGGTAGGTAGATCAAACTATGTTTGTGACGCCACGCTATGCGTGACCTTGCCAAAGCAACTTCTAAGAAAATTACCATAAGTCATTGTAAAACCATCTTTGACTATTCTGGTTTATAGTATATTTTTCCTTGTTAGATTATTCCTATGGGAAGCTATGTTGATGACGTCATATATTTGAACGAAATAGGTACTCTATTTCATCAAACTGACTGTCGGCTCGTTAGCTCAGCGGTCAGAGCGCCCAGTTAAGATTTAATAGCGGTGGTCGGGGGTTCAAATCCCTCACGAGCTACAAACTTTTTTCTATTTATATTTCTTTAACGTTTTATATTTATATACTATATATTATATTGTTCTGTGTTACCTTTTGCCAATGTTTTTACGTATTCAGCCATCATCATCTTCCTGCCCTTGTCCTGTTTTATTTGGGGTCGGTGCAACACGTTTTTTTCTTTCATTCTGTCCTGTCACTCGTAACGCTATCATTAACTCCCTTTTCTTTCATATCACTTCTCACAAAATCTATCCATCATTTCTTTGGCTTCCCTCTCCCCCTCCATCCATCCACATGTTAACTCATAATTTTTTTAGCAACATGCGTCTTGTCCTTCCTTTTCACATAACCTTGCCAAGACAAACGATTCCCTTTTAACTTTTCAGTCACTGGCGCCACTTTCAAACTTCCTCTAATATACTCATTTCTTACTTTATATTATTGTGTTTTTTTCCATTTTTTAAGTTTAATTTTTGTGGTAATAAGATTATGACTTGCAGTTGTACTGTCAAGGGAGTATTGAGGAAATACCTGATACTATTGATAATTAAGTAGAGACTTAACTGCCATAAAAGCCTGGTCGGATAGATTTGGTGTTGCAGTGACCCCCAATAAATGTCAGGCTATCATCATTGGGAGTCCTCGCAGCATCAAACTTGACCGTTTTCTGAATTATTGCATTCGATTTTTATTCAATTTGCGTAAATATATCTGATCATATCTCAGAGCATCGGTCGCTTCTGAAGTGGTTGCCCTTACGTCAGCGAGAGCAAAGGGCGCTAACTACCATATTTTCTTTCCTTGATTCTTCTAATTCCCCTAGTTATTTAGCCCCTCATTTTCAATACATTTGCGCCAACCACATAGAAATCTGCGCTCATCTCATAACCGCCTTCTCCAGTGTCCCTCTTACCGTACTAACTCTCTTCACAATTCATTCTTTGTTCAATCTATTTCTCTATTATTATTTATTTATTGAGGTTCACTGCAACACCAAATTTATCCGACCAGGCTTTTATGGCAGTTAAGTCTTTATTTAATTGGTCAATAGTATCAGGTATTTCCTCAATACTCCCTTGACAGTACAACTGCAAGTCATAATCTTATTACCACAAAAACACACGCACACTTATAAAAATAAAGATTCTGATTGAATCATACCAAATTACAAGTAATTAGAGTTTTAAATTATTTGAGTGGCTGAATTCGTAAAAAAACGTAAAAACATTGCCAAAAAGTAACACAGAACAATATAAAAAACCTTAAAGAAATATAAACAAAAAAAGTTTGCACAGCTCGTGAGGGATTTGAACCCCCGACCACCGCTATTAAATCTTAACTGGGCGCTCTGACCGCTGAGCTAACGAGCCGACAGTCAGTTCGATGAAATAGAGTACCTATTTCGTTCAAATATATGACGTCATCAACATAGCTTCCCGTAGGATGAATCTAACAAGGAAAAATATACCATAAACATGAACAGTTAAAGATGGTTTTACAATGACTTATGGTAACTTTCTTAGAAGTTGCTTTGGCAAGGTCACGCATAGCGTGGCGTCACAAACATAGTTTGATCTACCTACCCAAATTAAGTCAAATAAAGAACAATGCTCATAAATACACTAAATAGGTTCATATCAGCAGTCGTTTAGCATAGATCATTACTTATAATAGAGAATACGATTAGAAACACCCTTCACACTTATTTGTGAGGGATGAAAAATATTTTTTTTTTCCACCCATTTGTTTTTATATAAAACTTATGTCAAAATAAGCGTTATTTCAATGTGAACATGATATAATATTGTCTGTGAAAATTCTGGTCCGAATGACAGTTGTCGAGTTTAAAAATATGGGTAAGTAATATGTAGGCCTACACAGGTATTTTGATGCGAGTGGAATCTTGTTAGAAAGAGATCCAAGCCATGTATCCCGTGCGATAGAAGAGGACGCAGTATTTTGTAGCTGAGCGCGTACAACTGTTGGTTTGGGTGAAAGAGTTCGCATGCTATTTGTTTATGCTGTAGAGAAAGATAGCGATACATTAGTAGAAACAGCAATATTTATTTTTGTATACCTACTATGGTAATGGACCACCTTACCTTTACCTAATAAAATAAGTCGTTATTATTTTTTTATTTATAAAAGTTTAGTCAGGATTTTTTAACCAAACCACTCGCAACGTATTTTTAGTTAACCTAATATCTATTTGACTTGATACCAAATAATTTTCATTAATTAAACAGATGGATGAAGGTCGTTTCTTACTAGATTTTAAAAATAATAGATAGAGGTTTGTGTTTTAGTTTTTTTAATCAAAGCATATTTTATGATAACTTTGCGAGTCTGTCGGGTGTTGTTATCTCAACAGTAACATAAAGTTCAATAAAACCAGACTACGACAAATCACAATTGTTATGAAGAGCTGCCAACAGATAGCGCTAGTAGTATTCATAGACACCGAAATGTGGTGAAATTGTTTTTCTTTCACTCATTAATATTGTTTTAGTTTTTATTTTTGAACTCAGAATCTTATCAAGCCAGACATATTAATAATATAATAATATTATGTCGCAATAGTTTTTCAAGTAACTTCAGTGGGTCCTTTTATTAGTCCTTGGGTGCACTAGTATAGCGCGTACAGGGATAATCGTCGGTTGGTATCACGTTCCATTATAGTAACCAAAAGGGCCTCTGCGAGTTGGCTTCGGCCCCTCGTACGCCTCTCAAAGGCCCAGGACCTCAGGGTCCTGAGATTAATAAACAGATAATAATAATAATTTATTAGTAAAGCAAGTTTATATATTATATTGTTTATATTCTTGTAAAATATTAGCTGTACCTCGTGGATTCACCCGTGTCTTTGGTTACTTGTTATGGGCTATCCAACACTAATCATCATCATCATCAGCATTTTCAATGTTCCTACTGCTGGGACTCAGACCTCCTCTCTAGGAGAGGGAATAGGGCGTAATGCACCACACGGGCCCAGTGCGGGTTGGTGAATATCACATGTCTTCGAATTTTTGATTCTAGGATATACCGGTTTCCTCACGATGTTTTCCAACACTAATGTAATTTTTCAATTCGGATAAGTAGTTCCTTATATTTGTGCATGGTTGTAGATATCAGGAAACAAAGACCAGTAAATAAAAAAACTCAAATTTAATAATAACCTTTAATTCAAAAGTATCTAGGTACATTTTAAAAACAATCTTTCTTAATGTAAGTAATGCTTCAGACAGACAAACAAACCTTCCCTCTCAACTTCCACGAACGTAACATTGCGATTCATAATTAATTCTAGTTCTCCAAGCCGTTCATATCATGTCATACCGTTGAACAGAACTTCCAGTATCCACTTAGGGCTAATGAACTTCGACTAAATTTCTAATTGGCTCAGCTCTGTGATACGAAAGTTTAGCTTTCAGCGTTTAATGGTTTGTGACTTTGTCCTCGGATTTACTAGAACTAATTTCGTAGTCCAAAGTTGGATCTCCAGGGTGTTACGTTTAGTTGGACTTTCACTTGTTGATGGAATTATGTTTGTGTGTGTGTGTGTGGGTGGTTTGTGTCTGTGTCGTGTCGGATTCAATCCGGTTACAGTTAGTGTCTAAGTTTTTGAGGCTTTACTTTTTAATGGTGTGGTGGAGGATTCGTTATGATGTGTAAGTGGAAAAACCAAACTATTATTTATTTTTTTATGGATAGGCTTCAGGTAGACTTCTATCTTATCTGATGGTAAGCGACGATGTGGCCGACAATGTAACACGTTTGCCTTGAAGTAACCTATTTACTCTTGACTGAAGTCAAATCCGGTCTAGTGTGTATCCGGTACTGTGTGCGTGGTTGGTTTGTGTCTGTGTGTTGTGTCGAATTCAATCCGGTTACGGTTAGTGTCTAAGTTTTTAAGGCTTTCCTTTTGAATGATGTGATAAAGTATTCGTCATGATGTGTATGCGGCAACTTAGACAAAACTATTTTTTTTATTGTGGATAGGCTAAAATAGGCTTGCGTTAGACTACTATCTTACCTGATGGTAAGTGACGATGTGATCAACGATGGAGTACGCTTGCACTGAAGTTACTTATTCACTCTTGACTTAAAGACCCCTAGGTTAACAAGGTTCGAGCAGCTGTTCTGATGTGAAGTATTGTCTTCCCTTTCTTTCTTTAGCTAGCTGTACCTTTACCAAACTCAAAGTCAAAGTCAAAGCCATTTATTTGAATTAAATGAAGTACATGTGATGGTAACTTAATATAATAGTGCAGACACATTTTGCCATGAGTTGGCATGCAAATATTAAAATGTGATGCTCATAGTAAGCAAAACTACAAAATTTCCTTTTAAGAAAAATATTAAACCTAATGAACTCAGGACAGCAAAATTTATATGTATGGTCAAAAGAGTGTATGTAATATCAAATAAGATAGGATAAGATGGTAGTACGTAGTAGTATAATTGGCATTGCTGATCGCATTTACACGACCATGATGAAAAAGTTAGAGACGAATAATTGTAAAGTAAGTACTTGGCCAGGTAGGCCTACAGCGCAGTTCAGCTACACTATGATGGTGGTGCGGTTGTAGTGTTGTGGGAGGCAAAGGGGTGACCAGATGGTTGCAAACCAACGCACAATGACCTTGCTAGTTTCAATCCGTGTACACAGCAGTTGTATGTAATCCATGACCTTCAACGCCTTTGGTTAGGAGGCGCGTTTTCATAACCACGGAAAGTGTTGGCGCGTGGTTTACATGTTTACATGAAGCCGCATTACAAACCAAACACATAAATCAAGGTGACCTTGGTTGGAAATCAGTTTGCAACCGTCACCCCTTTACACTATGTCATTTAGGTAAATTGTTATAAATGTAGGTAAATTATCTACACTAATATTATTAAATAAAGTATTATCTACACTAATATTATTAAGAGAGAAAATTTGCATTTTTGTGTGTATGTTTGTAATTAGTAAACTCAAAAACAACTGGGTCATTTTCAAAAATTCATTCACCATTGGAATGCTACATTCACCCTGAGTAACATAGGCTATATTTATTGCCCGTGCGAAGCCGGGACGGGCCACTAGTGTTTGATAAAGTTACTAAAACCACAAAATTTTCTTTTTGCATACAATACCGTTTTTGACTAGGAAAAAATAAAAAAAAAGCCTACAAATTATAAGTATGTATGTAATTGACTTAGCGATAATATATGTTTTTCAATAGAAGTAAATTTCTATGGATACAGATTTTAGATAGGGTTTGTACTTTCAGTCTCAATAAACCGATATTATTTACGTCATCAGTCGCCTTTTCCCTATGTACGAAATACCTGTGTTTTACACAAGCTTTTTTTAGCGGCTTTGGACGCGTGAAAATAGAAATTATATGCCCATGTTATGTTACTCAGTGATAAAGTTCCTAGCATTCTACTGGTCATAGAATTTTCAGACAATGTTCAGTATTTTCAGAGTATACTCCTTACATACAAACTTACCGCACTGTACCCGCGTGGTGGATTACGGCCCATACCCTTTCCTAAAGAGGAGGCCTGAGTCCTGGCAGTGGGAATATTAGAAAGGCAGATGATGATAATGGTGATGATGATACAAACTTACTATCTCTTTATAATAATAAGTAGAAGCTCACCGGCCGCTTCACTTACGTGAATGTAAAACAATATATAGCCGTCACTTGATAAAGTATAATAGCCGCCTAGTAGTGAAATAATGTTTAAAATCGTTTCAGTAGTTTTAGAGACTACCCTTAATACTATAGACAAGTCCTAAGTCACTGAAAACAGCTGCATGGCGTCGCTTCACTAGAGAGGCCCCACCGCTAGACTTGACCGATACATGACCACGACCACGTGCACGCATAAGAAGAAGAATAATATTTAGTATCTATAAATAAAATGGTGGCCTATCTTACCGCCACAACCCAATTATTGGGAAAAACCCAACTACAGTATCTCTAACAAACATCGGACACCGAAAACACGACAAAACTCAAATAACAACAAATAGAACATAAATCAATAAAGCTTTCCCATTTTTCCACCGTTAAATTGTCCCGATATCGAGTCTTTATTTGAGGGCACTTACAGCGAGTCGCCATTGAAACCTAGTTCATTTGTTCTGAATGAGCTCCGTTAGTAGGATCGACGTCACGAACACAGTTGTTCACCGAACTAAAGTAATTAGAAGTCGCAATTCACGTAAAATACGTCAGGGAATGCCAATGGTCTTAAGTGCTTTATTGAAAAGTGGACTTTCAGCTTTTACCCTGCGTTCTCAAGTCTGGAGTGTTTTTTAATGTAAAGGCATTCTTGGTTGTGGTTCTTTGTGATATCGTAATTTTTAGTCTCGGATTCTTTTGTTTATGACTCAAAAAACTTAGGTATTATGCCTGTATCGTGGGTGTGATCATAAACATGTAAACTCTCATACAATATACTCAGACACAACGATTTGGGCCCAACGACCATCTGTTCTGCGAGCAATGTGCCCTGTCCACTGTCACTTAAGTTTGGCGATTCGTCGGGCTATGTCGGAATATCGAATATATGGATATACTCCTCCAATTTGGATATAAAATGAAAGGGTTTGCTGAGAATAACTCGAAAAATAAAGTGTCATCATCTAAATCTAATATGGCGAACTTCTAAAGATGGCGGAGTAAGCTTTTTATGCTCTCCTGCAATACGGGTATTAAATAAAAGAATTTACTAAGAATACGAATTCGAGTTAAGTAACAAAACACTAAAAAAATAAATAAGTAAAGTAAACCTGTAAAAAAGAAAACTTTAATGCAATTAAAAAGAATAAAATAAACTTTTATTTACTAAGTTTACAATATTAATTGCTATACTTATCTCTAAACAAATTGCAACTCATGCGGTCACAATTTATTATTTTTATACAGCACACTCGAGAAGAAATATAAGATTAGCAGATATAGTCATAACAAATGTGGGACACTTCCAAGTGACGGGTAAAGAGGGTTAGTGCATAGTGTAAAACAAGATGAAAAATATAGCAAACGGAGAAAAAGGATTTAGGTACATATGTCAGGATTAAAACTAGCATTCTTCTAAGTGAAATGTTTCTACTTAGCCATCTTATATGATACCTTCTATCATATTTAAAGTTGGCTAAGTATATCTTATATGTCAAGCTTTACCCTGCTTGAAGACCACCTCTTCTTCCTGCCCTTATCCCATATTACTTGGGGTCGGCGCAACACGTTTTTTTCTTCCATACTGTCCTGTCACCCGTCACACTATTACTAACTCCCTTTTCTTTTATAACACTCCTCACACAGTCCACCCATCTTTTCTTTGGCCTCCCTCTCCATTCATCTACATGAAAGAGTTTCTTTAGTTGTTTTTTTTTTTTTTTTTTTTTTTTTTTTTTTTTTTTTTTTTATTTGCATAAAAACACGGTATAGAAGATGGTACAAAGATTAAATACAGAGCATACATGTTTTTGCTTAACATTTTAAGCGCGCAAAGTTTTGTGCATACATTTAGGTCATTAATGTTTCTTGTCAAAGAACTCTTTAATACTATAAAAACTATTAGTAGACAGCCAATCATACAATTTACTTTTAAATAATCTGGTATTAAGAATTTTTAAGTCACTCGGTATCCTATTAAATATTTCTACACACATATACAAACAGCTTTTATTATATTTAACTAGCCTTGGCATGACATCCAGTACGAGCCTGTGAGGGTCACGCCGGATTCGAGGATGTACATCATCCGCTTTTGTGAATAATTCCTTATTCTTCCACACAAACATACATATCTCATATATATAAAGAGACGGTAGCGGCAACAAACCAAGTTTTTTAAATATCGGTCGACAAGAGTCGTCGGATTGAAGCCCGTAGATTGCTCGAATGCATTTTTTTTGTGCAACGAATGCTCTATTTTGATCAGTGCTATTGCCCCACATTATTAATCCATACCGTAACACTGATTCAACATACGCATGATATGATGTTATTGCCGTTTGGATATTTGTTATGTTCCTAATTTTTCTTAGCGCAAATACAAACTTATTTATTTGTTTTGCGACATTGTCGACGTGGGTTTTCCAGTTCATATCTTGATCCAAAGTAACGCCTAAAAACTTAGTTTTCGTTACTTCGCTAATTTTATTTATATTTATTTTCTTATTATATTTAGAATTGTTTGATCGATTAAATTGTATATATACAGACTTTGATAGATTTAATGATAAATTATTTTTATTAAGCCATTCTATTAGTATGTCAATTGTGTTATTAATGTCAGTTTCATGATCGTCAATTGTATTATTCTTTTTATCAGATGTCACAATAATCGAAATGTCATCAGCAAATAGTATGCATTTATGATTAGTTATATTAGTGATTGAATTAATATACAATATGAATAAAATTGGGCCTAACACACTCCCTTGTGGAACGCCATATTTGTTGCTTTTGAGTTCAGAAGAGTGTGGTGTCATGATGTCGTTATGTCGATTCACTTTTGTAATTATAACACGCTGTTGTCTGTTACTTAGATATGTCGATATCCATTGAAGTGCAATGCCTCTAATGCCAATCGCCTCCAATTTTTGTAGTAACAGGTCGTGAGAAACTAAGTCAAAAGCTTTAGATAAGTCAAAAAACAACCCTGTAGTAAAGTGATTTCGGTTAATATTAGTCAATATGGTTTTTACAAGGGTGAAAATTGCTAGTGTTGTAGATTTGTTTTTTTGGAAGCCAAATTGCTCTTTTTTAATAATGTCAAATTTTTCACAAAAGTTAATTAATCTCTTATACATACACTTTTCAAAAATTTTCGATATAATTGGTATCAATGTTATTGGGCGATAATTATTAATATCAGATTTGTCGCCCTTTTTGAAAAGTGGCTTAACAATTGACACTTTTAATGATTCTGGAAAAGTGCCTTGTGAAAATGATAGATTTATTAAATATGTCATAATTATAACGAGTTCATTAGTGCATGCTTTTATAATTTTTGTATTAATTTCGTCATAACCAGCCGAATTTGTGTTTTTTAATAATGTCATCACGGCTCTGACCTCATTCTCAGACACAGGTTTTAGAAAAAACGAATGAACTAGGGAACTTTCATCACAGTTCAGTTTTGTTCCTGTGCTAGAAGAGTGCGTCGTATTTATGTAGTGGTCATTAAACGCAGTTGCTATTTTTACTGGATCTGTAAGTATTGTATTGTCAATTTGTATATTGTCTATGTCATTTTTAAAGTTATTGCCCACTATTTCATCCTTAATTACTTTCCATACCGCTTTGCATTTGTTATCACTTTTTTTAATAAACTTGATATTTGCATTCTTTTTTGAGTTATATATGCATTTCTGTAAAAGTTTTGAGTATTGAATGTAATTATTTTTATTTTGTATAGTTTTATTTTGGTAATACTTATAACGTAAGAACCGTTTTGTTTTACAACTTTTTTTAAGTCCTTTACTTATCCAGTTCTGTTTTTTTATATTTTTAGTGTTTACCTTTACCCTTATTTTTGGGAAGCATAAATTAAAGAATAGACGCAGTGTGTCATGAAAAGAACTAAATGCTTTATTTATATCCGTCTCTGCATAAGTCTCGGACCAAGACAAATTCTGCAAGCACTCTTTGAACTTCTGAATATTATCTGAACTAAAAACTCTTCTGTAGGCATAGTACGTTGCTTGATTTTGTGGATTACGTCCCACAGGGAAGCTCAACATTTGTGCCGTGTCGTGGTCGGATAGATGGAGTGGCAGTATTGTACCAACAGCATCAGGAATGTTACTGAGAATATGGTCAATGCATGAAGACTTACGAGTTGGTTCATTAATGTGCAGTTTAAGATTATAATTGTTTGCCAGATCTTGTAACTGATTTGTAATATTGCCTTTTTTTAGTGTGTTAATGTTAAAGTCACCCGTTAAAACCACGTTTGTTTTCGAGTTATACTTTTGAAATACGTGATACAAAAGGCTGTTTAATTTGATCAAGAATTGGTTGGGGTCGGATTGAGGTGTCCTATAGATACATATAATTATCAACTTATGACAGATAAGTTCAATGCCACATGCTTCAAACGTATTTTGTAACGCATAATTATATAAAAACGGTAGATCCTTGTAGACAAGGCCACGCCTAACGAAGACACAAGTCCCACCTCTCTGTTTTTCCCTGGAGAAGCTGGCTGCCAATTCGTAATCATGAATCGTAATACATGATTCATTGCCTTTTTTTATAAAGGTTTCGGAAAGGCATATTACATCCGGACTATTTTGTGCTTCGCATAGTTCCTGCAAAGTTAATTCAAGGACTTCTTTTTTAGATAAGATAGTATATGAGAGTCTAAAATATCAGATTTTTGAATGGCGGGTGTCACTGTTTCGAGGTTTTTGTCTTCCAGGATATCTCCACTTGGTTCTGGAGAGGAACAGTTACGGTGCAGATCGGCTTTTCTCCTCGTTGTGACATGAGATACATGGCTAGTGTTTAAGATTTTCTTACTTTTGCATGTCTTACATCTCCACTTGCTTTTAGAATCCTGGTCCATTAGACGGTATGTTTGTTCGGGGTAACCGTCGCAGTCTGGTTCGTACCGATTGTTACATAATGAACATAAGGCTGTTTTTTTAATGTCTACTGGTCTCTTGCATTTAAAACATATCACTTTCTCTAATGTTTTGCGGTCGCTTTTTGTCCCAGTTTTAGAAGACATTTTATTTTCTTTTTAAATATATTTTTTCCTCAAATAATATAAATAGAGGATACAAAAAAAATGCGTAGACAAAACAAAACTCAACACAAAAAAGTCAACGTCGTTCGTGGGGATCGAACCACCGACACTAGATTCCACTTTCATCAGTGTCGACCGCTAAGCGAATGAGCCACTCGGAGTTAGAATTTGATGATAAAATTAGGGTGCACCTGGGCTTCAAATTTGCAGAGTTCGTTGACTAACAGATTCAAATTGGAAAGTTCAAAGTCCGTTCCTTTGTTTATAGAACACTATTTTGTTTTGGTTTTTGCTTCGATTTATCACTATTATTGCACTTCTAGTGTTTTTATTGCAAGTATAATGTTGTATAAATTGCACTTACAGCACTGTTTAGATAATTTATACACATTTATAACTTTGATATTGCTGGATCAGTTTGTGGAAGAATATCTGTATTATAATTGTCCAGTTAAGTTATTGAGATTTAATAACACTTTCACTAAAGTTTTGCACTTTTTACTTTATTTTGGTAGTAATCACAACGCAAAATAGGTGGTATAAATATTTTTAAACATAAAGCGATACGGAGCTAAGTATTATCGTGGCGCTGGCGTCGCGCGATAACCGTTGCTATATATTTTATTTTTAACCCTTCAGATACCGTCAATTAGAGACACAATAGTAAGACAATAGATGCTCGGCCACCGGTGGTCGCTTGGGGATTTATGAATTAATGTTCAGAGATAGTATTCTGAACATTAAAAATAAAAACAGTATGACCTGGTCTACGGGAAAACGAGTATTCAAAATGTTAAACTAATACCGCAAAGGCCCGCTAGAACGCAAAGAGCAATTGAAGAAAAACAGGTCGAGTTTCATCATCATCATCATGTCAGCCGAAAAACGTCCACTGTTGGACATAGGCCTCCCCCAAGCGTCGCCACAACGACCGGTGGGGTTTGGTCAGTAAAAATCTTACACTCTCTCTCTCTCTCTCGCTCCTCGATTAGGTATTTGATGATTTTCTACCTCAAAAAAAAAGACGCTATTATTTAAAGTTATCTTTAGCTAAAAGCGAGCCATTTAATGAGACTTAATTCAAACGATTTTTTCCCATAGTTAAGTTTCAACAAATATCACACCAAAAGCATGGCACTATCTGTCACTTCCAGAGACATCTCTGCCGTGTGAAACAGAATCCCGCGCAAATGGCTGGTCGGCGGCCGCGGTATTGCGTTACAGAACGACAGGGGACAGCCATTTCCTCGAGCCGAGGCGCTAACTCAATCACCACTCTCACGATTTTTCCCCTCGGGTCTCTCGCAGACGGCGGACGTGACCGAACCACGTTGATGACTGACTAACTAAGTTCACTTCAATTTTAAGTACTTTCGGGCATTCGGGCTTTCGTCTTTGTCCGTGGGCAATGTTTCAGGTGTGTTCTCGGCTTTGTTTTTGAGTGGCGGCCTAAAAGTACCAACTTTTCTTTGACAATGAGTAATGTTGAAGTAGAGGAATATTTGGTGTCAATTATAATTTGATAATTTGACCTGTTGAGGGCATTGGGTTCTGTCATGTAGTCATAATGTCAGTCTGCATCTGCGAAGAAATTTTTCTATTTTAAACTTAAATATTTTTTACCTACTTTGCTAAATATTCTTTAGCGTCTGGCAGTCTATTTTCGCACACGTAATTGGCAAAATTGTGGTGTCTCTTCCTCAAATGACATTAATGAAGAGTTGAAGTTAAGGGTCCCGGGAATCAGATGGATGCGAGATGCACAGGACCAGTCTTTGTGGTGACGCTTGGGGGAGGGCCATGTCCAACAGTAGACGTCTTTCGACTGAAAAGATGATGAGGATGAATTCTAATTTTATTTTGAAATAAATGCAAAATTAGTCTGCTTTTCTCTGTACATTATTAATTAATAAGCCTTCAAAGGCAACCATATAGTCGTTTGATAAAATTATTTTGCTTTGCGTTAAATATGGTTAAATTCCATTGTACCTTTCTCTGTATTGTGATACTGAAAGATCCTTTGTATCGTTAAGGGAATATTAATCGCTATTTTAATTTGTATCTTCATATTAGTTTAGTCTTGCCAATATAGGTGGATACATATATTTTTTGGGTTCCGTACTTAAGTCGGTAAAACGGAATCCCTGGATCTGACCGTCTCACATAGGAGTATTTGTACTTAAAACCTGGCCAATATTATTTAGTAACATTTGTGACGTGGAAACTATTAAATAAATGTATTAAGATGGTTTTCAAACGTTTATTACAATAAAACAAAAAAATAATCATCGAAATCGTTTATTATAATAAAAAAAAACATCGAAATCAGATTCATTGTTTTCATCTGATGTGTTGTGTTCTTGGTCACTACTTTCTAGTGATGCATTTTCGGTGTCAGGGAGCAATAGACTTATAGTCTCCGAACAGAATGGCTTACTTTTCTTGCGTGGTTGTTTTCGAGTGCTACTTAAAAATGGGTCTGACGTAAGTAATAATCTATTTAAAATGTCCCGATTACATTTTTGTCTGTCAAATTTACGCGAGAAATTTTGTCTGTAGAGTCTGAAGTGCTTGTTGCGAGCTTCGGCAGCTTCCACTGGATGTTGGTATTTCCGTTTTTTTTTTAATTTTTTTGCTTGATTATCTACATATGCAAATTATTCATTAGTTATGTCCTTAGTTTCACTAATAAATCTTATTCTAATAGGTCTGCAGAATCTTGGAGATGAAGGTAACGGATTTTGCCATATAATTTTTTTTCTTCCGTTATTTGTAGTTTCTAATCGCAATGGCACGAGAGAACTCTGAAATATGTTCGAGTCACTGTCCGCAATATTTTCAAATTTTTGCTTATATTGCGATTGTTGAGAACCATCGCAGCCCCATTTTATAATTAAAAGAAAGTTTTTCTTTTCTTCTTCAGTACAGCTAGATATTACATTTTCCAAATATTTACACAACCGCAAACATGTGTGGTTGAGTAAATCTTGTAAGAGAACTTCCGCACAAGTCTCTGTAACCCTCGTTGACTGTTCTACTGGATAGCAATCGGTTTTTGCTTTTTTTATCAAAGAGTAGCACGGGTATATATTTTTATTTGCGCTGTGTAAAATTTCCCACTGTCTTCTACTAAAATCTCCTTCTACGAAAATAGCTAAGGCTTCAGATGGTGAATGTTTCTTTATTTTAATTTGATTATTTGAAGAAATTACTTTTCGAAACTTTGTAGCTCTTGTTGGAGTCAAAGTGATCTCTTTTATTATTTTAGATGCATCTTTATTTCCTCCAGCACGTTGACTCATTTGAGCAGCATAAGTCAACTCATCTGTCGCTACGGTATCTCGTAGATCTTTTGTTTTTCTTCGCTTGGATCTATCACTGGATTCCCCGAAATCCTTTGAAGGACGACCCGGTTTTTCTATAGTCCAGAGCGCGAACTTGAGGGTATTTTGAAGCCAATGTTCATTTTTTTTTAATAAAGCGGTCATGCTTGTAGTTTGCTGTTACCCATTTTCGTTTAAATTCAGACTTGAAATGGCTCAACGTATGTTTTAATGTCTCCAGCTCACTTACAGGATATTTTGTTATCTGTGTAATTTTTTTTTCCAAAAATAGCATCTTATCATCAATTTTCTTGTCAGGACATTCTTGCAAGATATCATACAATTTCTTATTAGACATGTTCTTGAAATTCCCAATGGAATCTAAAAATAAAAAGAGTATTTACTATAAATAATCTTGATTTAAATTAATTCTCTATTATGTTTGAATGTGTGTTAAACCAAATGGCGGAACAAAGCGGAATATTTTCTTTAACAATTCTCTTTAGGAAAGTCTAAACTTTATTTAAAATAATAGATCATTACTCGGAAATGCTCGGAACACATACAAAACCCTTTATGTTTTTTTATTTTTGGAAAAAAAAGAGATTATTTTAGTATCCTTTGCGAAATTAAAAAAGAAACATTTGTGAGTCTTTATCTTATATGAAGTGATATTATTTATGTTGTACTTCCATATTCGAACTGTTTATCCCACCAATTATCAACAAAACGACTAAAACAGCAAATGTTAGGAGCGCGAAAAATTGTGTTATCGATAAAACAATGGACCGCACTGGACGACGACTGAGTTCTGACTACGTGTGTGCATCGCGATGAAGGGGTAGGGGCACGGGGGATGCGGTACTTTATGAACAGGTTATTTGGCTATCGGAAAGTAATGGTTGCATTGAGTTTAGCCAAACTTGGATTTCCGACTTATGGCCAGCTTTTTTATGCCAATACTCGTATGTGTCTGTCCGTCTGTCTGAGAACTATGAAGCTTAAAATAACATCAACTACTCAGGTCGGTTACTCCAAGCAGCAGTGAAAAAATCAAAGTTCCAAATCGATGCTGTTTATGCTCCGTTTAGGCGCACGTTTTAACACTCGCTGGAAAATTAACCTATAAGGTACTTCCAGTTGACCTAGAATCCTGAAATTATAGGAAAAAATCTAAAAACTGTAATTTCGACGAAAATTCGAAAAAAAACTAAACTTGACGATTCGAAACAATCTTCGAGCCTCGATCCGACCATTCAAAGAAAGAAAGAAACTATTTACAAACGTAAGTTTGTAAGGAACCCTCAGTGCACGAGTTCGACTCGCACTTGTTTTTTCATTATGTCCAGATTGAGGAGACTCAACTAAATTAAGCATTGAGTAAAAAACTTTTTTTTATTGCTGTTCTGCTTTCCAAAACAGTTATAATATTGCTAAATAGATGGTCTATCTTTCAACTAACACACAATGATACAGCAAATAAGATCAGCTGAAATATTAATGCGATAGGTACATGCTCATTGGACAGTGCTATAGAAGGTGCCATATAACTGTGAAATAAAGTACATTGATCTTTACCTAATCCTATCTGCGTAGGTACCCGAAAAACAAACAATGAACTGCTTTTCTTTACTAGATCATGTAAAGGACCACAATACAGGTCGATTCAAGACAGCTTTATGTATTTATTTTCGTTTTTGAAATTAAGTATGCCAACTAATATAGGAAGGTCAATGACCGTTATTCGACGTTTATCTGGCACCTACTTTAGGTACTTATCAAATGACTATCGACCTGCCCCTACTTCGCGTGGGTGTCACATAGTATACAATTTCTTACTTTGTGCGCCATTACCTGTAGCAAAACCTGTGAGCCATTGTTTTAAACATGACATCTTGCAGTATAAACTCCAATTTGAAGGTACCAACTGCATATGGAACGAATTAAATTATAAAATAAACTTAAATAATTAAAAATAATATATACACTAAAGGCCTAACTAAATATGACGTCTAAAAACTCCTCCGCATCGCTGTCGACTGGAAGTGTGCCCAAAAGGCTGGCGGCATTGCCACGTTGTATGGCAATGCTTAATCTCTGACCGAGGTAGAAGCCAGCCCTTGGGTCACGCGAAGAGTCAACTAAGCGTTTGGATAAATCTTTAAAAAGCATATGAGCACTCGGACCCCACGGCCCAAGAGTTTCAACCCCAAACGGCTCAAAAATATAACTGCCAACGAGGCTGTTATATTTCCGCCACTTGAGGTTCTCCGCAGCCGCCGCGGCAGCACCAGAACAGCACGATGAGCTAGGAAGATGGGATAGCGCAAGAGTATCGACACAGGTAGCGTCCCACACTAAAGGCCTACCCATCTTCCAAGGAAATAAAGACATACCGTCTGGTCTCTTACCATCGTCGCGTGCCAGGCCATGAGGTTCCAAAACAGCCGGAACGCCGACGGTGACAAGGGCTCGTCGGATGATGTCGTTAAGGTTCGCGTGCCGCGCTATGCGTCCCACACTTCAACTGCATGACAGGCCGTGGTGACCGAGGCTGTTGACAACTTCGCCACAGTGGCAGCGATGAGGAGAACAGCAAGGCGCATCTAGACGTAGGGCAACAGCTAAGCGGAAAGTGGTATCGTCGAACAAGGTGCCAATATTCGACGACGGCAGTGCGTGAAGCCAAAGACCTGACTCCCAATTTCCCACAGCCAGCAGGCGCGCACGCTCCGCAGTAGTAGCAGATGTTAGGATTAGGTTTTCCTGAACTACTTTGCAGAGCGGCTCATCCCACCGTCTCTGGGAAGTTGGGTTGTTAGGTGGATTTGTATTCGACTGCATATTAATGTTTTACAAATCTATCTACACTAATATAATAAAAAGGCAAAGTTTGTTTTTATACTTTATGTAGGCGGGTGAAGCCGCTGGCAAAAGCTAGTAAATTATATTTTTGAAGCAGACCCTTGACCCCAGTAGGCTTCGACCCTGCTGGGCTCCTGACTGTATTGGTCTTTATCACAAAAGCTTTTGACAAAGAAACTTAATCCACGCTCACTTATAGGCACACGCTCACATCAAATGCATACTTCACAACTTTCCTCTGTGAATTAATATTGCAAGAATGTCTTAATTAAAGCGACATTTGAGTTGTTATAGTCCCAGTGACAAAGTATAAAGGAAGCTAGCTTGCAAAGGTGTGCAGTTAAAGGCAGCTCGAACATTGCTAATTAGAAGTGCTGCACAAAGTTACTGCTACCTTTCATAGTGAAACTGCACTTTGCTCAGAAACATTTTTCCGCTGCGACTGAGGGCAATGCCGACGTTTGCGCCTTTTTGTTCGAACTAGCTAGTTATGGGTACATACGGATGTGTAGAAGCGTGGATTTAACATACAACAATGTCGTTTGTTTTTTTTGAGGATATTTGGTTTGATTAAATTCCTCTTCTTTAATTTTGTAGGGTACCTTTTTTTCTGTGGGAAAAATCATTCAATGACAAGACCTGCCTTTGCGTGGAGTGGGAGATAGTGTCAGACTCTTACTAATAAAATATATGTAAGGTTTAATTTAAAACGAAATAAATATTTCATTTCACTATGTTAGGTTTAATTTAAAACGAAATAAATATTTCATTTCACTAGCAACATTAAATAATATATCAAACTGGGCAGATAAATTTTATTGTAATGACAACACCGAAAACGGTCATTCGAAAAACAGACACGACAACGCTTTTTTCGGTCCCGGCTGTCGTAGAGGAAGGACGTGCACTGTGCTTGAGAATAGTGTGAGTCGAGTTCTACTATATAAAAGGTAAATTAATATTTAATTATGAATTATTGTGTTAATATTTAATTATGTATTATTGTGATGTGATTATTGTTAAGGAAGGAATAAAAGTTGTGATTGTGTAGCGTATATTATTTGGTTTTATCGTATAGTGAAATTAAATGAATTCATAAAGTATTACAGTGTTTTCTATTGTATATTCTATCCCCTTTAGTGGACACTTGCAGCTTCAATAGATAAATTTATAGTTTACCATGGTACCCTCAAATATAAATATTCGATAGTGAATTAAATTAGTTATCTTATGAAATATTGGTAGTAGAATCCAACATTTCAGAAGTGGGATAGTAGCCCACAATTGCTTTACATTCAAAGAAAGATATCGTTAATTTTTCACAAAATATTAATATACCCGCATCACATCTTGTGTTCCTTCCTGTGGTTATTTAAATATCTTATGTGAGTATTATTCGGAATATAAGCTTTGAAAATGTAAATACCGAACAGGTCCAAGACCGTGAGGTCATGAGGTCATGAGGTCATTTTTTTTTTTATGAATTTGAATTTAGGGGTTACTGCCTGGGGTCTACGGGGATGCAAAATTTTGTTATTTTTGAGCTACGACTTACCGTTTAGGAGATATTAGATATTTTACCTTTTTTTACAGAATTTGTTCGAAAAGGAGTCAAGCCCTTTTGTACAAGTTTCAGATAATGCCACGCGATAGTGAAACATCCTGTCGGCGTCAGCTAACTACGCCAACCCGAGCAGAAGCTCGGATAAGTAGTCGCAGTCGTAGCCCCCGCCATGATAGTCACAGCGGCCCTAGCAGAAGTCTCCAACGCAGTGTCCGCCGTGAATCCAGGCATGGGAGATGCGAGCGTGAGCGTAGTCGCAGCGGGACCAACCGCGGTCCTAGCAGTGGACGTGGGCGCGAGATGAGTCGCCGTCATGGCAGGCTGAGTGTAGACGTGAGTCTACGTGAACGCGAACAAGAGCTCGACAGGCAACGCGCGAGGCTTCGTGTGCTTGAAGAAGATATCGACAAGGAGCGCAGCCGGCTACGCCGTCGAGGTGACCGGCGTCAGGAGGACAGCAGATTCACCGCGAGGAATACAAGGTCACGTAGCCCTCATTTTAATTCTAAAGATTTTCTTGAGATTATAAAAACTTTGAAGTCTCAACCAGTGACAACAGGCACATCATTACCTACTAGTACAATTAATCATAAAAATATTTTACCGGATTTTGATCCATCGGTTAAGACTCAGAGAACCGATATTTGGATCAAGAAGGTCAATGAATGTGCATCTGTCTATGGATGGGACGAACGAACAACAGTTCACTTTGCCATGCAAAAACTTCAAGGATTGGCCAAAGTTTGGTACGAAAGCCAAAATTCTATTTTGTTTAGTTGGTCTGAATAGCAAGAAAAACTTATAAGTTCATTTCCGTGTGAACTAAACTATGGTCAGTGCTTAGAAGATATGCTTCGTAGGAAAAGTACATACAATGAACCCCTAGACGTTTATTACTATGAAAAGTTAGCCTTGTTGAACCAATGCGACATAATAGGTAAGCATGCAGTTGATTGTCTAATTCATGGCTTAAGCGACAAAACTATGAGGTCTAGTGCTAATGCATTACGCTGTACTCAGCCTGATCAGCTGCTACAATTTTTGATGAGTAATCAAGACGTTTCACACCCAGTTGTTCAATCAAATAATAGGAATAAGTCTAAATATGAACAACACGACAGTAAAATTGATAATAATACATCTCGTAAACAACAGAGTCGAACTTTTACGGGTCAAATATTTTGTTTTAATTGTAGAGAGAAGGGTCATCCTTATTTAAAATGTCCTAAGCCACTAATACAATGTACAAAATGCAATCGTTATGGCCATAAACTTGAAAGTTGTACCTTCAAGACGAATGTTTTATCAGACCAGAAACACAAGGCTGACCCTGTCTCAAAGACAATGCTAATATCAACTACTCGCAGTAATTCAAAGTATATAAAAGATTGTACGATAAACGGGGTTTCTATAAAATGTTTTGTTGATTTCGGTAGCGACGTTTCACTTATAACACTATCAGTTGTAGAGGAATTAAAATTAAATGTGGATAAAGTAATGCTATCTCTAAAAGGTTTTGGTAACGAAATTGTGCATTCAATGGGTGGGGTTGAGGTCGATTTGTGTATAGACGGTGTAGGAGCGAAAGTCTTATGTCATGTAGTTGAAGACGTTTTGTTGGACGTTCCGTTGTTAGTGGGTCAATCGTTTACCGAACAGCCGCACATATTGGTTTATAAAAATGTTAACGAAATGATTTTTTATGATAATAGTATTGATCCGGAATTAAATAAAATTTGTCTTTATGATGACACAAATTTATCGATAATAATAGTAGCTGACGTAGAAGCTTTTGGCCCGATTACTGTCAAAGTTAGATCAGATTCATGCTACACCGGGAATATTTTACTCAATAGTAAAGTTATCGGGCGACCCAATCAACAATTTTTGGTTAACGGAGGTGTTCATTATATAAAAGACGGTTTCTTATACTTAGATATTGTACCAATGATGAAGGTTGTTCTATTGCGAGAAGGGATGGTTGTAGCAAGGGGTACTAGGGTACAAATGGTTAATCGGATACTCACGACGACGGCTGAAGCATTAGTAACGGACCAAGATAAAATTAATGAGAGTAACGTTCATATAGGCGATACAATAAGCGACCCTCAAAGACGAGATTTATTAAAGTTGTTACAAAAGTATAGACATTGTTTTGCCGCGTCCTTAAAAGATCTAGGTTGTACAAATGTTGCAGAAATGGACATAGAATTAAATAGTCGCAAACCTATTGTCTACCGTCCCTATAGACTGTCCCACAAAGAGCGCGAGCAAGTTAGGGAGCTAGTCGGAGAGATGTTGGACGCGGGAATTGTAAAGGAGTCTGCTTCAGAATACGCTAGTCCCATTATATTGGTCCGAAAGAAGGATGGTGGGGTAAGGATGTGTGTGGACTATCGTATGCTTAATTCCATAACAGTTAAGGAACGATATCCTATGCCTGTTATCGAGGATGAAATTGCACGTTTATCAGGGCAAGCATTTTTCGTTACATTAGATTTAATATCCGGGTATTATCAAGTACCTATTTCAGAAAGTTCCAAACCACTCACTTCATTTGTAACCCCAGACGGACAATACGAATTTAACCGTATGCCGTTTGGATTGGCAAATGCCCCCGCCGTCTTTCAACGCACGATAAATAGAGTTCTAGGTTCGTCTCGGTTTACAGAAGCTACAGCGTATATGGACGACGTCTTAATTTACGGCGCCAGCGTGGAACAATGCTTAGAGCGGCTAGAGAAAGTTTTGAAATTATTAGAACAGGCGAATTTAACACTTAATTTAACCAAATGTAACTTTTTACAAGAAAGGATCAATTATTTAGGATATGAGATAAGCGCGTCTGGGATTCGGCCGGGTGATAAGAAAACTCAGGCCGTTTTAGATTTTCCTCGCCCCATCAACCAACATTCAGTGCGTCAGTTTTTAGGTTTAGTAGGATATTTTAGAAAATTTATTAAAGGTTTCGCAACACTATCACATCCATTAAGTAAACTCCTTAAAAAGAATGTTGCCTGGGAGTGGGGAAAAGAGCAAGAACAGTCTTTCTCTGAGCTAAAGAACAGACTAACTGATAGGCCCATACTAGCAATTTATAATCCAGCTGCTCAGTACGAATTGCACACTGATGCCAGCAAATTAGGTATTGGTGGAATACTAATGCAAAAGCTTCAAGGCCATGACACGTTCTTACCGGTAGCTTATTATAGTCGCCAAACGTCACCAGAGGAAAAGAACTTTCATGCGTACGAATTAGAGACCCTAGCCGTAATATGCTCACTCAAGAAATTTAGGGTGTACTTGTTAGGTCAGAATTTTAAAGTTGTAACAGACTGTAGTGCATTGCGCTCAACTTTTAGCAAACGCGATCTTATACCCCGTATAGCGAGATGGTGGTTACTTTTGCAGGAGTTTAACTGTACGGTGGAATATCGCGCAGGGACAAAAATGGCTCATGTTGATGCACTATCCCGTAATCCCGTTAACGACGCGGAAATATTAGTAGAGTCTGAACAATTACCTGTAGTTATGTCCATAAATAGTGAGGATTGGTTAGCAACCTTACAGTTAGGTGATTCTGAATTGCGTAGAATCCATGATACATTAGCAAGCGACCTGGATGCGGAAGGCTTAAAATATATGAGGGATAACTTTTGCATTAAAGACAATAAACTTTTTCGTTATTTGGACGGGGACAAAACTCAATTAAGATGGGTGGTACCTAAGGGAGCAAGATGGCAGATATTACGTAAAAATCATGATGAAATAGGACATTTTGGAGTTGAAAAGACCCTAGAGCGAATAAAAAGTAATTACTGGTTTCCAAAGATGTCCCGTTTCGTCAAGAAGTATGTCCAGGCATGTATAGAGTGCGCCTATTCGAAAAAAAGTAATAAAAATGAGGGTCACCTGCATCCAATCACTAAGGTGGAGGTGCCCTTCCATACTCTCCACATCGATCACTTGGGCCCATTTGTTCGGTCGACGCGAGGTAATTGCTATGTTCTGGTTATAGTAGATGCCTTTACTAAATTTGCGTTTATTAAACCAGTTAGAAACACAAAGTCACTAACTTCGATAAAAACTCTTGAAGAAATATTTTATACTTTCCGTAATCCAGACCGTATTATAAGCGATCGTGGAACATCTTTTACGTCGCATGCATTCAAACGTTTTTGCTTAGACAAGGGTATCACTCACGTGCTTAATGCGGTAGCTAGTCCAAGATCAAACGGACAATTCTTAGTGCACTAACAGCCCAGAATCTTAATGATAACGAAAAGGATTGGGACAATAAAGTAGGGGCTATTCAATGGGGTTTAAATAATACTCTCCAAAAGACGACCGGTAAGACACCTTCGGAGATTATGTTTGGGTTCTGTATGAAGTCTGAAATAGACCCTAGGTTAAATGAAATAGTAACGGAAACTAGAGGTGAATCTAATCTAACGTTAATTAGAGAATCCGCGAAAGACAACATTGATTTAGAGCAAAACAAACAAAGAGCTAACAATAAGAACAAACGTCCTTTCCACGTTTACAGTGAGGGAGATTTAGTTAAAATCAGCAAAACTAATTTTAACAACGATGGCAAAAGTAAAAAGCTTATGCCATCTTATATAGGTCCATATAGAGTTGTAGAAGTATTAGAAAATGACCGTTATAAAGTCGCAGCCGTACCGGGCTTAACAAGTAGTAAGAATAAACGTAAAACAACAATTGCTGCTGCTCGCATGTCGCCTTGGGTTCATATAGCTTCCTTAGAGTTAAATGATGATGATACTGATGATGAGATTGATAACGATACTGATGATGTCAATAATGATGATAGTGAAACCAATATTAATGAAATTGAAATTAACTAAATGTATACTGATTAAAATTGTGATTATAATGTTTTACATGAATGTATAAATTGATAGACATGAGATGATTGTTATTTTGATTAATAAGAAGAGATAAATATTGTTTAGATAGGAAATTGAGAAACTGATGAATTCTATTTAATTGGTTGCAAGAATTGAGGGTTTGCATCAATTGGATAGACAAGAAGAATATATAATTAAGTTTTTGTGAGAATTGAGGGTTCGCAATGGCTTATTTATATAATATGGAATAAAGGAACTAATGAATTTTATTTAATTGGTTGTAAGAATTGAGGGTTTGCACCAATTAAGTAAATCTGGAAAATATATAATTAAGTCTTTGTAAGAATTGAGGGTTTGCAATGGCTTTATTATGTAATGAACTGAGATGACTGTGAATCTATGCTATTGGTTGTGAGAATTGAGGGTTCACGCCACTAGAATAGAAAAATGAAACCAAGTATTGCTAAATTTTGTGAGAATTGAGGGTTCACAATAACTTAGTAATGCATATTGATGAGTAATTATAATGACATTTCTGTGAGAATTGAGGGTTCATAGAGCTTTGTTTATGATTTGTATGAACATAATTATGACGTAAAACTTGCATAGTATTGATTTAATTTAATTTGATTCGATATGACTGTTTGGAAATTATTTTTTCTGTTTGTCATGAAAGTCGAACCAAGAGAGAGCCAAGTGTTAGGTTGTTGTTGTGAAATTGTGCATGGGGACATGCACAAAGTCAGGATGGTCGAGTGTAAGGTTTAATTTAAAACGAAATAAATATTTCATTTCACTATGTTAGGTTTAATTTAAAACGAAATAAATATTTCATTTCACTAGCAACATTAAATAATATATCAAACTGGGCAGATAAATTTTATTGTAATGACAACACCGAAAACGGTCATTCGAAAAACAGACACGACAACGCTTTTTTCGGTCCCGGCTGTCGTAGAGGAAGGACGTGCACTGTGCTTGAGAATAGTGTGAGTCGAGTTCTACTATATAAAAGGTAAATTAATATTTAATTATGAATTATTGTGTTAATATTTAATTATGTATTATTGTGATGTGATTATTGTTAAGGAAGGAATAAAAGTTGTGATTGTGTAGCGTATATTATTTGGTTTTATCGTATAGTGAAATTAAATGAATTCATAAAGTATTACAGTGTTTTCTATTGTATATTCTATCCCCTTTAGTGGACACTTGCAGCTTCAATAGATAAATTTATAGTTTACCATGGTACCCTCAAATATAAATATTCGATAGTGAATTAAATTAGTTATCTTATGAAATATTGGTAGTAGAATCCAACATATATCTCATACCGGGGCTCGAGTTTTCTTTCGGATAACCCTGGCCCCAGTAGGCTTCGACCGAGCTGGGCCCCTCCTGTTGCTGACAACTCCTTGAGGCGCGCGGGAACAGTGCGCGCCGTCGACGTCTTGGGCTCGGTCCGGACAGTTACCGGACGGTCAGGGTACCTGAAGAGTGCTAACTGTTGCGATGAGGTCCTGGTACTGCTCTGCTGAAACAGTGCATTGCCTAGAAGAGTCCTCTAGGCCCTTGCGTAGCCTATATTGTTCACCGATATAGGTAGGTTACCTTGATAGGCCCATAGCTAATATAGGATAAGAGATTCAGCTAATTGATTTTTTTTTCTCAAGAACAAAGTGACTAACTTTATTTTTATTATTGATTGGTTTTTTTTTAACATTACATGATTATAATGAAACGGGCAACAAGAAACACGAAGGGTTCCGTACCAATGTATTAAAAAACGTAAAAAACACGCAAAAATAAACCCTTGTATCGAAAACCCCATTATTTTTTAACTTTACTTTGATTTTATTATTTGTAAACGGCAACAGGAATATATATTTTGAAATGAAAATTGTGAAAATTTCAACTCTCTACAGTGTAAGATACATGTATATGCTGTATATAGGTATGTTATACAGCCCGATGACTGAGGAACGGACAGATAGAAAGACGGATGGACGGATAACGGAGGCTTAGTAATAGGGTCTCGTTAGCATTGGTACGGAACCCTAAAGCAACGAAAGAACAACCGTGGGTTTTTAGTCAGTAACAGTCTGACACTATCTCCCGCTACGCCCAAGAATGCGCAGATATCATTTTATAATTTTCCTAATTACAAAATAAGGTAAGGAACCCAAAAAAGTTAGCTGATAGTATTGCAATTTTCAACCTTATTGCTGTATGTTATACCCGTTTCATCGCAAACTGGGTAACCTAACAGGAATATGAACAAAAATCCAATACATGTTTCGATAAAAAGTATTTTAGTACGAGTTCAATATTTCGCGCGGGTATATTTTAATTTCAATGGCCGTCAGGTGTATGCTCGTATACCTTTATGGCCGTGTGTACGTACATTTCGTACTGTACGGGCAAGGGTAGCCTTTCACGTTACCTTTTAGCTTTTACACGGCGAAATTGGTGTTTTTCACGTTAATAAACTTTTTCTTTGTGATCCATTCATTTAGATATGTTTCTTTTCATATACATACTAGGTACATAGTTTAGTATCCACTTTCCTCTTTCATTACGAGCAGTTAACTATTTTACTTTGTACGTCAATGTTCAGCACTACAATGTATTTAAAATGTACGTAACCTTTTAAAGCCTGAATAAAATACTAAAATAAAAGCACCTACCTCCATCCATTATTCACAAATAGCCTTTTTATTTTCATTAAAACATTTTCATATTTATGAACATCTAAGCATTATTTACCCAGGGTATTATTCTACGTAAATATACTTTTTCATTACACGTATCGTGTAGCTGAGCACACCATTACCGTAAGTTTTATTATGACTACATCATGAAAACGGCTAAGTCATGAGTGTATACAGCCTTGCCTGAAAATGGGACGTAGTGTGGGTTATTGCATATTGCGATGAAAAATGTTTTAATAAAAATCTCGTCGAGTTCGCTCAGCGCTGCTCACTGATCTTTTAATCTCTTAATTACATGAGGGCAGAATACGCGGGGATTTCACCAAAATAACCATGCAAAATGGATGGCCACCTCCCGCCCCGCGCACCTCGTGAATATGAATTATTCTTTCGTTGCTACAGCTTGGACGCATATTTACATTTTATATGAGCGCCTACGACGCTCAGCGTGGCCATTTCACTGGGTTAGCGTTTTTGTTGCGCTACGGTTGGTGGATTTTTCGTGAGCGCCACGTTTTTATTCTATTTTTGGCACGATTCGTCATCAATCCCGTTCACACCGAAGAGGGTATATTTTCCGGTACCATTTCCGCACGTCGATTGCGAAACTCCCACAATACGAGGTTTTATTGCAAATCCATCGCTGAAGACTTAGGCAGTTGGGAGAAGGTGTCAGTTTATCACGGACTCCTGGGCCCCGGTACCTCCCCACTTACTTTACGACCATCGCTGAGAACCAAGCAGCGCGCAGTAAAATTTCAATATCCGCCAAAATATGGCATTTCATTTGGCCTCTCGCTGAAATGCCAAGATGGGACGTAAAAATGTAATGGGTTTCTTTCTAATTATTTATGTTCCTAATAGAATGGCTGCTCTCTTTGATATTAAACCTATAAACCAGTGTATTTTTCTTGCTTGGTATTCAGTAAAAAGCCTTTTTTTATAGGCCACGTAATGAAGTAATATTTTTTGAATATAGATAAAAACAAGTTGGCTAAGTTTGAATGGTTTGTTGAAACAGAGAATAACGGTTTATTGTTACATGATTTGATGAAAGATAAGTAATTATTATCTTCAAGATGTACGGACGGATGCACAGGAGTGTCAGCGAGCCCTCCGTGGGCACCGTGGGGAACGCGTAAGTTACTTTCAAGCCTTAAACTCATTTATTCCTGTACCATCAGTACGTAAACCAATCTTGGATCGTGGTATGTATCTTGTAACAAGACTACGTCCTAGCCCTACATTTTCTATGCAAGAATTTCGTAAAATCCGGGTGTATGTAATGTACAATTATGATGAGAACCTCGGTGAAAAATTTTGCTCTATTGGTCCAAGAGATTGAGGGTCTAAAGTATTGAAATCAGCGAGGACTTTTTTTTATAAACTAACAAAAAAAAAAACAAATAAAACATTACGCGTTACTGCTTTTAGATCAAGTCTTTGATCCCAGTGCCCAACCTGAACCTTCAACAGTGAACTTTCTCAGATGCTGTTCGAGGCTCTAGGCATAGGCAGTTATTCCATTGGCAGTCGACTGTCGGCACAATGACTGTTTTATCGACACCCCACCTCGACAACTTCACGAGCCGGGTCAGGATACTTGGTTTGCTTATCTTAGTTTTCAGGATGCTTTCGTCTCAAGAGACCAATATATCAACAATCACTGAGCGACGCTCAAGTCTATCTATCACTACTATAATATTTACATTAATACAGCGACATTTTTCAGAACATTAACCACAAATGCCTCTACAGATGGAAATGATCATTTCTCTCAGATAAAAGTCAGGAAGAATGTATCGTTTGGGAAATTCTTGTGGGAGGGCCGAATGAAAAAAATTACAACTGCTGTAGTAATGACCGCGTGGGACCAACGATTTCAGGTACCTATATTAGTGAAATTCATTTTTTTATCTTTGGTTACTGGGTAGCTCGACGTCCGACCGCCCGGTAACCGTCCGGACCGAGCTACGGCGCGTAGTTTTCCACGCGTGCTTCATGGAGATGTCAGCAAACTGTAGGGGCCAAGCAGGGTCGAAGCCTACCGGGGCCATGGGTTGTGCGAAAGTGAATCCCGGACCCCAGGAACGAAGGCAAATAAGAAACACGAGTGGGTTTTAGTCAGTAAAAGTCTGACACGAGGGCAGGAGATGTCATTAGACGATTTTACACCTAAAAAACTATTGGTTACTGCTCCGCACTCCTATTTGTCATAGCGTGATGGTGTATCGTGACAGCCTACATACAGCCTTTCTCAGTAAATTTTCTAACACTAAAAAAAAATCCGATTCAAAACTGTAGCTCCTGAAATTAGCGATTTCATTTTTTATTCAAACAAACAAGTAAAACACTACAAATAAAAAAAAAATGAAAGAAATGAAAGCATCTCTGTCTATGTGAACCTATGCCTGTCCGTTTTAGATTGGAATAGTTAGTCAGTAGTCAGGTTACGATCAAGGAGGGACAACGCTGAGCAAGTTTCAATCAAATACCTTTCACATCGCTCGTATGTCGCTTTTAGAAGTGTCAATTTATTCTAACAAGATTTGCATTCCATGACTTGACAATATGTACACTTGATTAATTACTTGTTTCAGACCTTCATTCTTATGTCAGTAGTGTACAAGTTCCTTCTGCATCTTCTCCTTGCGTACTACTTGGATGACGAGTACAATCACTTTGTAATACTCCAGATAAGCTTGGCTATACCTGAAATATGCTATTACATCGATGTCATGGTCCAGCTTCTTCATAGGTTCTGGTCTGTGATTCGATTTCATGTTCGAGTTTATCGGAGAAACATCATCTTTCTGATTTACGATCTTATTTCGCTTTTTCCTCTGGTTTTTATTTGTAAGTTTCTTATTATTTTTGAACAATAATTTATGTAATTTCTAAAGTTTTGACGAAACCATGTGACGAAAACGTAAATATTGTTGTTTTAAAAGAAAGGGCGGTGGGAATGTTCGAAAGAATTACCATGGGAGTGGAACGCAAGGAACAATTGAAAGATTATGAGTGGATTTTAAATAGTAAACGTCTGACATTTCCTCTTCTTACATCTGGAGCTGGAGAAGTTATTAGATAATTTTTCACTCAAGAAAAATCATAAAAGGACAATAATTAAACGATACGACCTACACCGTTTGCGGTAGTCGCTACGTCGGTCTACGCGCCGAGGCATCTTTAGTAGTTACGATTATGATCTTACACATTGCCCTATAGTAACCGTATCGTATTATGAACTTGAAAATATTTGTTTATGACGTCAATATTTAGTTGTCTGCCGCAGTAAAATTTATTTCGGCAAAACCGCAACTTGAAGACAAATTGTAATAAATTTGCAGTTGTATGCTTTGTTAGTAGACGTCAATACAACTTGATCCAGTCCTGTCAGTCCTTATAGTCATATTGAAAATCTCTTAATTGTATAGCAAATTGTAGCACTTGTATAGCAAATTATTTATTCAAAACGAGAAAGAATTTTAATTATGTTTCTAATGATCAGAGTTTTTTGTGTATAATTAATAATGCCCCCAATATTTGGTGATATGTTTGCAGTTGAAAAAAAACCCGGCTTTGAGAACTGGGTTTTAGCTGGGCGATGGTTGGAAATTGGACGAATTTACAGATTGTTCATATACTTTCAAGAAATAAACCAGCATGTAAGTTTCAACATGATAAAGTATCCTAAGTAACATGGGACAAGGGTAGGATGATGATGGAATGGTGTTGATGAGTATTATACTGCGCCATAAAAGCTTGTTAATAATTTTTTTCTTAATTAGTGAATAGTTGATGTGGCTCAAAAGGCTGTCAAACTGAAATGGGACTGGGCAGGACACATTAGCCGCATGCCCGACAAAATGTGGCCCAAAGCAGCACAAAGTTGGTGCCCTGAAACAGTGTGACGGGGTCGCGGTAGACCGCGAAGGAGATGGCGCGACGAACTAGATAGATTCCACCATAACTGGCAAGAAGAAGCCCGGCGCGCGAAAGATGGAAGTAGTGGAGGGAGGCGTTTGCTCAGGAGTGGGACAGAGTAGGCTAACAAAAAAAAATAAAAAAAATAGTGACTTACTCATCCGTGGCACGAATGCTCGGGTGTATTTTGCTATAATATGCATATATACAAACTTATAGACCGACAGAGGCGAGGGATTTTGTTTTACAATATGTAGGTATATGAATTAAAATAAACATGCCTGTAGCTGGCACTTAAGTATGCAAGTATTAACATACCACAGAGTCTGTCACAAATCAGAATTTATTGTATATGGGATATACAAGCTACTTGCATAGTGTTTTACCAGCTACTGGAATGACTTTGGCTGCCTTTAAAGGGGTAATCAGACAGTTGCAAATTAGCGTTCCAACTAAGGTCACCTAGGTTTGTACGAGTATGTTTGGTTCGTGTTGCGGCTACATGGATGTAACCCACGCGCCAACACGTTTGGTGGTTGGGAAAACGCGCCTCTCAACCAAGGGCGTTGAAGGTCATGGTTTACAACTGCTGTCTACACGGATTGAAACTAGCAAGGTCATCTTGGTTGGGACGTTGGTTTGCAACCGTCTGGTCACCTCTAGCTGTTAACTACCAACAATTTTCCTATTAAATTTCCAGATGCGTAAATCTCGTCGGTTTCTGTTTTTCGCTGAACAAATCTTGTCTGCAACATTGACTCTTCATGCTGCTACGTGTCTTTGGTACTCCTTGAACCGCGTGCCAGAATCGGAACACCCTTGGTATAAGTTAGGCTATCCACCACAGGTCCACGCTAGAAGCATACGATTTAATTGGTATATCTGTTTAGTTTTTGTTGTATGTTTATTATTACAAACATATCCCATTGAATGCTGAAATTGGATACACGGCCAAAATCGGTTGCCCCCATTCTTTTGTCTTTACGAATATATCCGTATTTGGCATCAGTAAAAAAAAATCGCACTCTACGTGCTCTTATTCAGGTAGGTATGTATAATATGTAGTTATGTATATTTGATATTCTTGATACGTATCCGCCCCGCACACTTTCTCGGTATATGCTGATGTAGGATTTTGTATTTTAATTCATATGAGGCGTCATAGTACTTGCTACACTCTCTTACTCCACCCAGAGCGGGACTTACTTCTTAATAAAAATACGCCACGCCTACGCGTTGCTACGTCTTTCAAAGTGCCGTAGCATCTTCAGCATCTGCGTTCTTATACCACACACGGCCCCAAGAAGAAGAACTTGACCAAGAAGAAAATGAAAATACTTATTTTTTTTGTTTGAGTGAGATTGAATTGCAAATAGTTCGTTTACTTATGCTTGTGTTTATACATACAATATTTTTTTTTTGTTTTTTTATTTTCATTAGGCAGTATAGTTTCTATTTTCTTTTCAACGTACCTAATTTAAACCTAAAAATGGAGTAATGTCGTATACATTTTTATTTTCAGTTACAGAACTTGTTGGTACTACTGTACTTGTCGTTTCTTCAACGTCTTATTTGGAGATGCATTTCCTACAGTGAGTATTTTGTTTCGTATTTGTGTCACTCACTTTTGTTTTTACAAATACAAATACTTATACAAATATTTTTTATTTGTTAAACATAGGTGGTTTAGGTACAGATGTTCATTATTTTTATAAAGGAACGCTATGTCTAGCCGTCGTTGGCGTACAAATATTTTACGTATACATGCTAATTACTCGTATAACAAATCATTATTTCAATAAAATCAGTATAAAAATAATATTACATTTAAATCAATTAAAGTGAAAATGTCAATTCGCAAAACAAACACAAAATAATAATAATATTACATTTAAATCATTAAAAAAAAATGTCAACACACAAAACAAACACAAAAAATAATAATAATACATTTAAATCATTCATGCTCAAAATGTCAATACACAAAAAAGTACAAAAAAAATCTCCATAGATTATAAAATTAATAAATTCTTATGTCAATAGTAACAATAAAAAAATAAAACAAAAAGTGGTAGTTAAAGTGTGTCAGTTAAGTACTCGTTCAGTGTATAATATGCTTTGTCATGTAATAACTCCAGGAATGCCTTTCTAAAATCGTGTAAATTTTTCATTTCTGTTATTTGCCTTGGGATCTTATTATAAATCCTAGGTGCCATTCCTAAAAAACTTTTTTATAAAGAGCCGTACTGTGTGGTTTTGCACATATCTCTTTATTGCGTCTCGTAGATCTCAATGTATCAAACAAGTGCAAATTAGATCTAACAAATACTGCTGTCTCAAAAATGTACATAGAGGGCAATGTCAGGAGTTAAAATTTTTTGAAATAAGGAACACAACTTTCAGTCGATTTCAGCTTAAACACAGCACGCAAACATCTTTTTTGGGCCTTAAACGCAATTTCTTTGTCAGTAGAATTTCCCCAATATATTATTCCAAAACGTAATGCTGAAGTAACATAGACCTTATATGAGATAAGAACACCGGACTCACTGACTATCTTTGCTAGGTTATAGAGTGCATAGTACTGGTTTAGTTTTTTACAGATAGTTTCTACATGACACTTCCAATTTAAGTGAGTATTCAAGTGAAGTCCCAAAAATCTAGCACAGTTTGTTTCGGTTATTGTTTGGTCTGCATAAGTTATGTTTAAGTTAAGTTTTTTTGTTCTTTGATAAAATGTCATAAGCTTTGTTTTGTCTATGTTCATTTTTAGTTTGTTTTTAAGTAACCAATTTATAATGCAAAGGCTTGCAAAGGATGGCCTTTTTTATGTCATCTTCGTAAGTTTCTATATTTTTACATGGAACAATAAGTGTACCGTCATCGGCAAACAAAACAGTTTGATGTTCAGTACATTTTGGCAAATCGTTAATATATATAAGAAACAACAGGGGCCCAAGAACACTTCCTTGGGGTACACCACATGTTGTTTCTCTAACTGACGACATATGACTAACTTTGGTCTTCAATTTAGAGCAAACTCTACTCAAAACAGTAACTTGCTTTCGCCCAGTGAGATATGATTTCACTAGATTTAAAATGTTTTCTCTAACACCGTATCGTTCTAACTTACCCAGTAATATCTCGTGATTTTTCACAAATGTCTTGCTGGAATATTTTAAATAAGCTATTGCGATGACTGCACTGAACTCGATCTAAAGAGCTGAAATGATTGTATGCATTTAAATGGTGTGGTTAAGGTCAAAAATAAGGACCTGGTAAGTCAGTACCTAGTGCAATCGGGTCCTAGGATTTTTTTGATGGTCGAGCGCCGTTGGGTTGTTGTGTATTGGCTTGGCTAGTTACCAATATATTTATCTATTTACTTAGTGATATGAATGAAAAGGGAGTTAGTGATAGCGTGACTAGCGACAGGACAGAATGGAAGAAAAAAAACGTGTTGCGCCGACCCCAAATAAAACGAGTTAAGGGCAGGAAGATGATGACTTAGTCTCCTGTGCTGAAAGGTTTTGCAGTGAAGATCACGTACCTACTGGATGACGCAGACTCCTACATGTTGGACCGACGATACGGTGAGGGTCAAGGGAATACGATGGATGCGCCACGCATAGGACTGGTCGTCACTTGGGGGAAGCCTATATCCGACAGTCATCTGTCGGCTGAAATGATGATAACCACGCCCACGCTGAAAAACAGCGCTGTGAGCTCATCGCATTATGCTTGCGGTCGCAGCTTTATGCTGAGCGTTCGGCCGATTTGCGCGGATGGGACGCTTCTCTTCCCTATATATTGATTATGTTTTTTACCTAGAGTGAATAGGCTCTTAATATACTAATGCGCATCACCATCAACGATTTCATGACTGCATACCATCAGGTGGGATTGCAATGGAGGAGGCCGACCGCATCAGGCCACGGCGCCCTCGCCGCCGCCGCCGAGATTCCGATCCCGATTTCCGGCCACCGTAAACGCGGGCTCACGGACGGCGAGCCATGGGTAGCTCGTTGTGCGATCGTCCGGTAACTGTCCGGACCGAGCCCAAGATGTCGACGGCGCGCACTGTTCCCGCGTGCCTCAAGGAGTCGTCAGCAGCAGGAGGGGTCCAGCTGGGTCGAAGCCTACTGGGGCCAGGGTTATCAGAAAGGAAGCTCGAGCCCCGGTATGAAGAGGCTAGAAGGAATGGGGTGGGTTTTTAGTCAGTAAGAGTCTGACACTATCTCCCGCTCCCCCCAAGAGCGGGGGTTGTCATAAGATGATTTTTGCCCACGGTAAAAAAAAAGGTGGGATTGCAGTCAAGCAATACTTTGAGATAAAAAAACGCGTGTTTTAAGATTGTGTCATATCGCGTAAATAAAATGTTTTATTATTCTTTCTTTTTTTCTATAATGTCTATCGGAAAGTCAGATGTTTGTTATTAAATTACAGCGCGACACGCAAAAGTGGTTGACATCAAGTCTAATGCTGGTCGGCTATGTGTTCTTCCGCTATCGCTTCATAGGCACCCTGGCCTGGGAGCTGGTTATTGAAAACACTAGGAGATCCAACTTTATTGATAGGGTGAGTTTATTATTTATTTATTTAAAACCTAATAAAACTACTTATTGGGTCCCATTAAACGCAAGGCGACATCGCGGCAGACCAAGGCGAAGGTGGAGAGATGAGCTTGATAATAACTACCGGAGGGACTGGCCCGCAATGGCCGAAGACAGACGTGTTTGGAAAAGGGGGAGGGAGGCCTTCGCCTAGCAGTGGGACATAAATGGGCTAGCTAATAAAACACTGTGAGCAATGTGCCCTGCCCACTGCATCTTAAGTTTGGCGATTCATTGGGCTATGTCTGTAACCTTGGTTCTCCTGAGGATATTTTCATTTCTGATGTGATCACGCTAGGAAACTCCGAGCATATCCCTTTCCATTTCCTTTTGAGTGACTTTAAGCCTTCTGATGAGCCTCTCATTGTAAGCGACCACGTTTTGGAGTCATATACACGCACTGGTCATAGACTTTCGTCTTTTGACACTGTGTTAAATTGGACGAGAAGACACCGCAGACAGATAGTCGATGGGGACGAAAGGTTTTGGAATGGCGACCAGGTACCGGAAGACGTAGCGTTGGAAGGCCTCCCACAAGGTGGACCGATGATCTGCTGAAGGTCGCAGGAATCCGACGGATGCGAGACGCACGGTACCAGTCGTTATGGCGACGGTTGAGGTAGGCCCATATCCAACAGTGGATGTCTTTCGGCTGAAATGATGACCTTAAAGTGGTTTAGAGACATAACAGGGCAATTTGAATTTGAATTTGGTGTAACTTAATAGAAAACAAAGAGAAAGGAAATATATAATAATAAATAACAATTCATAGAGAATTGTTTTTTTTTAATTATTCGTAGGCTCGAATTTGACCACTATACTATTTGATGGTAAGCGATCATATGGTCGAGAATGGACCACAACTTGTCTTATGTGCAAACTATTCAAAATCCCTTTCCCTATTAGTTAGAACTTTGTATGTTTATTTCCACAATTTGATGAACAGTTCCCAGGAACTTTGAAACAGCTTTAATATTCTAGGAACTGTTCACCAAATGAAAACAGTGGCTTTGTAAATGCACAACTTCCGATCCTTTATAAATACGAGTATTTTCGGTAATATTAATATTCAATTAATATGTGATTACGTTTAAAATTCATAAATTTATTGAACATAAACCTACTATGAATATTCATTATCAGATTGAGCAGTTTTTAATCCTAACGAATAATTGTTGGTAAATAAATTAATGCCATATCGAATTAATTTGTTTTCAGTACCATTATATGATGAACTACCTGAAAATAAGCAAAGCGCCTGATTGGTTGGTACATCAATGCAAGAATTACAAGTTACAACTGTGGCAGATGAAAGCTGGGATACTGAGATCGGAACAACTACAGACTCTTCCACTTCCATTACAGATGGAGCTAATCTTCGACATCAATGTCGGGAATTTCCATAACTCATTGCTTTTTAGAGACACAAGTTAGTGTTATTTATAACTTGCTGATCCTGCGAACTTCGCACCGCCTAACAGTCATTGAATGTAGTACATCTTTCGATATATGTCAACCGATTGTGATGAAACCAAGCCTAAATATATATCAAATCTCACATAATTTTAATGTGTAAATGTTGTCTACATCAATTTCGTACATTTTACGTGATGCGCACTCAACTAAAAACTTCGACAGTTTTATTATAAATATGTGTGTAAATTACTACTAGAGTAGTAGTCACACTAGCTTTTTGAGGCCCGCTCTGGCCAGTAAACGCTGATACAAAACGCCGTCACACTCCACTCGCGCATTTAAACATTCTTCGTCAGAGTCCATTATGATACGTATGGGTTAAAAAAAGTAGCAGCCACCGCCCACATGTGGCTGTCGCACGCTTCAACTTCCTTTGTGGCTGCTTCTAGCTTTTCGTAGCGGCGTTTGTGGCTGTGGTATGTGGCCCAAGTGCGGCGACACTTTGAAACAAAAATTCAAAGACATGTGATATGTAACAACCCGCATTGGGCCCGCATGGTGGGCGTAATTACGGCCCCCTTTGCTAAAGTGGAGGTCTGAGTCCCAACAGTGGGAACATTATAAGGCTGATTATGCTTATAATTACTAAAGGCTAACTTTATAATGGGAGCTGCGGAGTTGGCGCCGAATTCAATACCTTTGTAATTTCTCACGAACTTCCTAAAAACGTAGTGGGCGTTTACTTTGGAGCTTTTTGGATAATGATATTGTATTGAAAGGAAGTTTTCGTTAATTAAGAGCTGCTTCGTGCACATTTTATTAAAGTTTGTTAGTCTTCTATTGTCCGCGTTTTAAGTGGAACATCTTTGAAGGCGAATCTTTTAGTTTCATGGCAGAGTTTCCAGTAGTTCTATGTAAATTTATATTATACAGACGTCATTGTAGTTTTGAGGTTGATTGATGAATATTGCCGAACCATTACTGCTTGTCTTTTTTGCTTATCATCCATATTGTGGATATATAAGTTATATCTCGATTTAGTTTGACAACATTTTATCATACTATGTTCATTTTTTTTCAACTCACGGGTGGCAATTTTTTTGGTAGCTTCACACAATTGTGCACTGGCTAACCAGTGCAAAGTTCAGTATCTTTTGTATAGAAATTCACGTTATTTTACATTAGAATGCATCCTAATATCTTTGCAGTATTTAACAGGAATTGTATAGGGTCAGCCGTCACGACAAACAACGTTGAGGTACTCAATACTACATTAAAATTCTCAGTTTCATTGTATTGAAGTCACAGCTGCTTCCATGATCTCTCATAATGGAATATAAGAAGATCATGGAAGCAGTCCAGTTGCGCAGACACTTGAGAATTTGAGATATTATAAACCAATTTTACTTCACATCAATTTGCAAATAATTAAAACAGCCATTGAACTTCGAAAAATTTTTAGGGTTAATGAAAATAAACAGGTAATTTCTAACTAGTGTTCAGCCAGACTAGGACAGCAAACAAGCAAGGTAATCTAAAACATAAGAACTTCATTTGGGTGGGCACGCGGGCGCGGGAAGCGGTGCTTGTGGCTCAACACGGGTCGCGCGCGGGCAACTCTCGCCATAGCTCGTTTATATAAGTGGCCACATTGAGTGCACAGGCGACGAGCGTAACCCGCGTCTCTCCCCGCACCGCGCTACCAGTGTGGCTAAGAACCACGCGCGCGTATCCGCACTCGCGTCACTCCCCACGTCGCGCTGCCTTTGTGGCCAAGTACCACGAGCACGTCCCGCACTCACGCTGTCCCTCGTTGCTGCACGCTGCCAGTGTTGCCAAGCACTATGCGCGAGTCTCGCACCCGCGCCGCTCCCCATATCGCGCTGCCAGTGTTGCCAAGCACCACGCGCACGTTCCCACACCCGCGCCGCCCTCCGTACCGTGCTGCCAGTGTAGCCGAGCACGTAGGATTTGGATATTACAAATATCTAGATATTTATTCACCAATTCTATAACAGACTACTTCTCTTTCAGAGGAATCATTTATGCGTCAAATCTCGCTACTGATGCGTCACGAACTGTACTTGGCTGGACAGCATATCTGGAGCCAGGGAGTGGTGAAGAGTGGCATGATTTGTATCAAGAGAGGCGTCATCGAAATGTTATCAGATGAAGACGATGAGAGTCCTATGATTGCTTTCAAAGATGGAACTGTTGGTATTCAAAAGCTTATCAATAAATAATAAGTTAATATATTTATTTCGACGACAGTGATAAATTAGCGATACAGCAGTCATCGTTAATCTTTTGCGAAGCAGTACTGCTAGCAAAGGAGGAGGGCGCACACGTGAGGGAACTTATCTCCTTACGCCCTAGTCGCTCGAACCCCAACCTCATTTTCAGTCACCGTAGGTGAAGGCTTGCGGACGGTGAGCAATGGGTATGCCACCGTCCGGCCATCCGGTAACCGTCCGGACCGAGCACGAGTCGTTGACGGCGCAGTTACGCCGCACGACTTAAAGAGATGGCCGATACTCGATAGGGTTGCGAGGATTTTCTGTAAAGGAAACCTCGCACAGGACACAGGTGTGGTTGTATTCAGTAAAAGTCTGACACTCCCTCCCACTCTACCCATAGCCAGATAAGTAATTAGATAATCTTCCACCTTTAAAAAAAGGTATAGCATTTAAGTAATGTAAGTTTATTATAATAATAACATACATTAACTGGTGATAATGTTTTTGACAACAAAAGCATCAGCCTATTATTATCGATAATGAGTATAATTTTCGTAATTTAACAGCCTATTCAGAGTCATAAAGCTGGTATTTAAATGCAGAGTTTTTCATAAATTCTTCAATTGGGTATATCATGTTTTAGATTAACCGACTTCCAAAAAAGGAGGGGGTTCTCAATTCGGATGTTTGTATTTATTTTATGTTGTTCGCGAATAACTTCATCGTTTGCCAACCGACTAGAAAAAAAATGTTTTTTTTTTTTAACTATTTGGTCCCATAGTCATCACGTTGGGATCTGATGATGCAATCTTGGCGAAATCGGGGGAACTCCTCAAATTAACTTATTAAAAGCTTGCTATAAAAAAAATATTTTCATAAAAAGCTTGTTTAAGTGATCAGGCACAAATTACCGCGATGGTACCTATACAAAAAAGACCTATTACATAAAGTGATCTTGGCTACAAGGCACAAGTCTATTCTACTCAACAACTTTAAAAGTTGTTCACTAATGAAGGTGCTCTCAATAAGTTGGTGAGACAGTCGGTAATTTTGTTGCAGGTACTTGGCGAGTTAAGCCTGTTCTACTCGATTCCGTCCAAAGTTACTGTAAAAGCGGCTACTTACGTTGAGTTACAGGTCAGTGTATTTTTTATGAACTTACTGAGCTCATTACTACGATAGCAATTTTTTGCTGATACTGTCGCTTACCTATAATAATTATTATTATCTACACTAATATAATAAAGAGGTTACCTTTTTTCTTTTGTTTTTTTTTTGTTTGTAGGCGGTAATCTCTGGAAGTACTGGTACGATTGCTAAAATTTTTTCACTGATAGAAAGCTGCTTTATTCCTGAGTGACATATGCTATAATAAATCGTTTATCCACGTATTATAAAAGCTGGATCCAAAGTTTGTTTGGAGAAACCTGTACTGCAAGCGAAACCGCTGGGTGAAGTTAGTTTTGAATAAATACTCTGATTATTTTCTCTCAGATCCAATTGAAAACCAGCATTAAGCATGTTGCCTATTTGGCACAACAATGAGTGAGTTTTTTCTTATGGCTGATTTCAAGGCTTCTCTTAAAATACAGCCTGTATTATTCCACTATAGGAACTAAGAGTTACAGCTACTATGGTCTAACATAATATCTCAATATACATAATGTTTCAGGTTTTAAGAAGAACAGACTTCATGCGAGTTATTGCTGAGCATCCTACTATGTTTGAACTGATACGAAGTCAGATCAGGCATAGACTTAAAAGTTCTAGATCTAGACAGGTGAGCACAATAAGTTTTAAATTAGTTTAAACCGACCCAAGGGCTTTTTTTTTGGTGGGCAAAAATAATCCAATGACGACTCCCGCTCTTGAGCGGAGTGGGAGATAGTGTCAGACTCTTACTGACTATAAACCTACCCCGTTCCTTCTAGCCTTCATATCGGGCTCGAGCTCCCTTTCAGATTACCCTGGCCGGTTACGATTCGGCTTTACCTCAGACAGAGGATAAGCATTGCCAAACAGCGTGGCAACGACGTCAGTCTTTTGGACACATTACCAGTCGACAGCGATGTGGAAGAGTTTTTTAACGCGATATTTTAGTTAGTTGTAATTAGCGTAGGGTTTTTATATTTTATATTTTATTTTATTATTTTGGCGCGCGTTTTAGAAACGGGCGTCGACGGCGCGCCTTTGTCCTATTAAAGATCTACAGGCGTCTGACTGTCATGCGTATCGCGTCTGTACCACTGCAAACGCGCGTCAACGGCGCGTTTAAAAACTTGATGTGCACAGGCTCTAAGCGCCACAGTCCTCTCGACTTCGTTCTGGCCGGCTTGGAGGCCGCGTTTTCTTTTTTCTTTATTTGAAAGTCGTTTAGCTTCGCTCTACTCCCCACTAATTTCCACTGATGCGGAGTGGAGATTTTGAGTATTGCGATTGGAAAAATCGGTACTCCTCTACACTACGCTCAGCTCCACGTCACTGGTGGTTTTAGTCAGTAAAACTCTGGCAATCCCTACCGAAGCACCGAAATAAGCCATTTGATGATTTTCTACGTAAAAAATAGTAAGCCTGGCATGAAAACAGAATAAAAAGCATTTTCCGAGTAGCAGCTTATTCATGCTTACCAAAAGATTATAGTTTTTTTGATAACACTAATATAATAAAGAGGTAAAGTTTGTTTTTTGTTTGTTTGTAGGAAGTAATCTCTGGAAGTACTGGTCTGATTGCTAAATTTTTTTTCCACCGATCGAAAGCTGCTTTATTCCTGATATGACAATATATTTTATGTCCGCGAGCGAAGCTGCGGGCAAAAGCTAGTCAATTATAAAGTCCTTCAGTGTAAAATTTCGCCGAAAGTCAACTTATTTCAAAATCTGTGCCATTTTAAACAGTTAGCAATGTTAATTCGGAGTTGTAGGTTCTAGTTTGCGCCATAACAGTTTGTTCAGACCACTCACCTGACTTTCCGTGAAATACTAAAGTGGCTATAACTTCAACATTACATTTTAACGTTATTACGATTTTATATTAAATTTTTTCATTTAAAACCAAGAAATATGACTATTCTTTATAATAATTTAGTCCAAACATGCTTCATAATTTAAAAAAGAACCAAATCAAACTCAATTAACTTAGTTAGACAGAATTATTATGACTTTGTTATAAATAATGAAATTGCGCGCCGAGAATAATTTGTTCAGGTTTTTGGTTTACGTATGATATAAATTCTATAAGACATAAAACATAATTAGCTTTATAATGTTCCTACTGCTGGGACTCAGGATTCCTCACCAGGAGAAGGAATGGGCTATAATCCTTCACATGGGACCAGTGCGGGTTTGTCGATGTCATATTTTCGAATTTTTGATCCTAGAACTTTCGATTTTTTTCTTTCACCGTTTGAGAGCAATGGCGATGTAACAAATTAGATAAAATGTAAGTGTGTGTGTGATAAGTGCTTGCCTGGGTTTAAACCAATACCAGAAACACCGAATATAGCTCTGGATTTATATCCATAAAATAACTTTAAAGTAATTTTGCAATTATTAGATTTTTCTTTTTCAAATCGTTTTTTTTTTTTGTGAAAAAAAAATATTAGGCGGCAAAAGTTTGATATGCTTTTTCACTCCCCTCAAGAACAGGAAAAGTCATTTCATAATTACACACCTACAAAAAAAGTGCCAATAACTTGAGGAGAGCGAAAAAGCGTGTCAAACTTTGCCGATTAAATAACTTTTTTTTCTAATTTCTATAAAAACTAAACGCCGCATAGTTGTCGCATTGTCGCGTCGCGCCACTCACAACACAAGAAAACAATCATACAAGGCGTTTTATTCTGTTTAACAATTCTCTAGGAAGCAATAGAGAGATACGATAAAGGCGACTCGCGACTAATTCGGACGCGCTACCGGCCCATGAAAGTGCTCAAAGACAAGTTGGCGGGCGTCGAGGAAGAGGACCCCACTTTTGTAGATGATTCTCACATGTATTATAGAGGTAATAGAGTTTAAAATTCTGTGTTTAAAGGTGAGTATAAATTACAACATTTACTTGTAACAGAACAACGAGCCGCTCTATGATATGTTCTAGTTTATCATTCTTTTACGAACGAAACGTCGAGCACGCTTGCCTCTTTGTTACAAACCAACGAACATATTGGTGTAACATTTCGTCGAGCGTATTGGTGTAACATTTCGTCGAGCCACGAGTGCGGGTGATGCGCGGTTGCGGGGTGACATTTCTAAAAGAATGAACGCAAGGTACAACGAAATGTTGGTAAATGCACACTTGCTGTGAGCATTTACCCGTAACATAACGCCGAGCATTCTTAGGAACGTTACATTACATGGAAATGTTTAGGAAACTGATTTTTTGCCTGTATTGTACTATTCGTAAGAATATTACATTACACAGATATGCTCCAGAAAATGTTGTATTCTATACTCACCTTAAGAGCGAGCGTCCTTTCCGAGGTACATTTTCATACAACCGCTCTTACGTTATTGCACATCTTTCTCTGGATACTTTAGAAACAAATATTTTGTGGATAATGTCTAGGTTTCTATTTATACTAAATCATATAGAGATTATATAAGATAAAAGAAATTGTAATACTAACCCAGATTGTAAATATTTTGTTTTTCTTTCGTTTATGTTTCGATTTTTGGTTGGCAAATAAAAATAAAAAAGTATATAAAAAAAATTTGTGTAAGACTAATCCAGTAAAGACCTTTGAAACTTTGACCCTTCATAATGTACTCGTAAATAATAATAAATAATAATCTATATATGTATATAAAAATGACCCCCGTTTTCCGTTGTCACGACTTGGCATGAAAACGGCTTGACCGATTTGGCTGTTTTTTTTTTGTTGTGATTGTTATTGTGAGGAGAAGGTTTTTATGGAAAAAAAAATTAGGGTAGTGTAGGGTAGTGTAGGGTAGAGTAGGGTAGAGTAGGGTAGAGTAGGGTAGAGTAGGGTAGAGTAGGGTAGAGTAGGGTAGAGTAGGGTAGAGTAGGGTAGAGTAGGGTAGAGTAGGGTAGAGTAGGGTAGAGTAGGGTAGAGTAGGGTAGAGTAGGGTAGAGTAGGGTAGAGTAGGGTAGAGTAGGGTAGAGTAGGGTAGAGTAGGGTAGAGTAGGGTAGAGTAGGGTAGAGTAGGGTAGAGTAGGGTAGAGTAGGGTAGAGTAGGGTAGAGTAGGGTAGAGTAGGGTAGAGTAGGGTAGAGTAGGGTAGAGTAGGGTAGAGTAGGGTAGAGTAGGGTAGAGTAGGGTAGAGTAGGGTAGAGTAGGGTAGAGTAGGGTGGGGTAGGGTAGAGTAGGGTAGAGTAGTAGGGTAGAGTAGTAGGGTAGAGTAGGGTAGAGTAGGGTAGAGTAGGGTAGAGTAGGGTAGAGTAGGGTAGAGTAGGGTAGAGTAGGGTAGAGTAGGGTAGAGTAGGGTAGAGTAGGGTAGAGTAGGGTAGAGTAGGGTAGAGTAGGGTAGAGTAGGGTAGAGTAGGGTAGGGTGGGGTAGAGTAGGGTAGAGTAGGGTAGAGTAGGGTGGAGTAGGGAAGAGCGGGAGCGAAGCCGCGCGGGCAAAGCTAGTAACTATTTAAATCTTGCATATGCAAATCAAGATTCTAAATGATATTTTTTTTTTGCTTGTAAGGTTTTTAAGAGAACACGTAATTCCTGAAAAAGTTTTCTGAAATATTCGAGTGAAGGGCGGAATTACCGAATAAAAACAGGGTTTTCAGGAGTTATTTTTTTTTCGTGTTCCCAATTCATCAAATATTGCGTTACATTGCATTGGATGAAACAACACACACACAACAAGCGTTGAAACCAACCTCACGTTAACGATTGTCGAGTGGGGAAGTGCCCTCTTAAATGTACTGGTATGAAATACTCGTATCGAGTTTGTTGGAGTGAGTTTTTAATTTGTAGAGCAATTTTTTGGTGTCTGTTTGTTTTATTGTTTCAAAAGCCTGCCAGTAGATACTAAAAGCTACGTAATTATGTAAATATCTGCAATTTTATAATATCGATATTTTTTGTATTATTTAATAATGGAATTTAAGAAAACCGCCCCAACAGTGATAAATTAAAAAAAAAAAACGTCGCTGTACGTTTGTGTGCGTAAAGGGTTAATTGAATGCAGCAAGTTTGCATTTGTATTTTTTAATGTACCAAAATTACATTAAAACCTGATAGTATATTTCTAAGATTTGCTACGAAACTACCGTAGCAAAGTTCTCGTAGCTCCCATCTACGCCGTAGCTCATTCGTAGCCAGCATAATTATAATGTTAGTAAACTCTCCAGATGAGAACAATGAACGCCAGGCAAAGTTCACGACGGAGTTTTTGGAGCTATATCAGATGTCCAGCAACGTAACCACGATAGATGCTCCTCACATATGTCTAAGATCCAACTTCCCTTGGATTCTGATGCCTGACACAGACTTTGTAAGTAAACGGTCACATGCTGAAGTTAAGTTTGTAAGTCGTATTTTGAAAGGTTACTTTAATAGGATTACAGGACCTGAAGCAAAGAAAAGACACATCGTTTTGAAAATTTAAGAAAATAAAAATTGCGATTTACTCTACACTTTTATTATAAAAATTAAAATACTTGGCATCGTCATCCTTATGGATCACGATGATGAACCAACCCGACCGCTACAGTGATACCATACTGAGCTCCCATTTGATGCTACCTTGAAGTAGACACCGCACTATGCTATTTCTTATTTGTTTCATAATACTTTTACCAAGTAACAACCAACAACACAATTATATGTTTAATTTTTTTGTTCTTAAAAGCATCTGCTCATATAATTATATTCTGTACTGGATTGTTTCCATTTTTTTTTTATTTCGGTGCATAGTTTTATAATTTCATTGTCCTTTTGTGTACTGTCTGTTTTTTCATTTTCTGTGTTGCATCAAATAAATGTTGTTTCTATCTATATATTAGTCGTACCAACCAGCATAGCATAATCAGCCTTTTGATGTTCCCACTGCTGGGACTCAGGCCTCCTCCATCCAGTGCGGATGATAGATGTCACATGTCTTAGAATTTTTAGTTCTAGAACATACCGGTTTCCTCATGATGTTTTCCTTCACCGTTTTGAGAGCAGTAGTGATGAAATGAATTATACAAAGTAATGCGCCTAACTGGGTTTGACACCCGACCTAGATCTCGTAAATCGGGAACTCGGTGGAACACAGTACCCCGCTTGGGCAGAGTATTGGCGTCTTCTCGTGATGCCGATCAGTGTGGGCGATCTCCCACGCCGGGCTCCGGGAACAGGACATGGTCCTCCGTCCAATCCGAGGGGGATTAGATAGCGGACGCCTCCTTCTGCGAACCAGTCGTGAAGTCGTAAGTCGGGGCGGTTACTAAGCTACCACTGCTCTCTCCAACCATTATACTTGTTTATGTTTATGTTGGGGGAGCCCTATGCCCAACAGTGGACGTGTATCGGCTGAAATGATGATGTTGATGATGATGTTTCAGACGCGCATGTTCGACATAGCCCACTTCCTCATGGTGCTGTACGTGTGCTTCGTGTCCCCCTATGCGGCGCTGCAGAACCAACACAGCGATGCCGAGAGGGTCGTCACTACCATCGTCGTCTCCGGGTTACTGTTCAACATCTATATACAACTCACTACTGCAACTTTTGAGAAGGTTAGTTTGAACAGTTATTTGTGTAAGGAAATCTACACTAATATTATGAAGAGTTAAAGTTTTTTTTTGTTTGAATTTCTGAAAGTACTGGACCGATTGCTAAAATTGTTTTCACTGATAGAAAAAAAAAAAATTAAACCGACTTCAAAAAGTACAAAATAATTTTAATTTCGGAACTCGGTGTTAAATAACGAAGAGACAAAATTAGGTAACTATTTATAGAAATAGAAGATAACTATTTATAGAATAGATTTATAGAAGTCGGTTTAATTTTTTTTTGTAAAACGTTTTTTATTTTTCACTTTTTAGTTATGGTAGCACCACTAAAAAGTACATACCCTTCAGCTAAACATAAATTACCTTATAGCCAGAGTGCATCTCATAACGATTTTAATAATCCCAAATACGGTTATATTACATGAATTTACCTTCCGGCATTATCACCAGATCAGTTCGATACATCCTCTCCCCCTTTTCTTTCAGTCAGTCATCGACTACACGTACCTATAAACAAAGCAATTTGACTTGTTACGACAATTCTGCTATGATTCTATGAGGAGTTCTGTTCCATATCTTCGAAGTTCATGATCAGATCATAACAATATTTCTATGGGACCAACTTGGAAGCATAACCTTTCAATCAAAACAAAATTTTTCAAAATAGGTCCACAACTGACCGAGATATCGGTGAACATACATACAAAAAAAAACATACATTCAGCCGAACATAGAACCTCCTCCTTTTCGAAGTCGGTTAAAAAATAAATCAAAATACAAAATTTGGCTATGATGGAGCGACATGGTCAATATTGTGACAAAGCTCCTTAATAAAGATTAAAAAAAGCTGCTTTATTCCTGAGTGACATAGGTTATATTTTATGTATGCGTTTTGTAAATCACCAATCCTCATTATGTAAACCGGATAACATAAAATATTTCCAAAAACAAGTCCTAATACAGTTCTCATGACTGATTTTTCAAACGATTTTATTATATAGATATGGAATATGTCGGGTAGTTCTATTCTGATAATATAATTAGGTACAGCTTAGTAGTCAGATAGGTAAAATTTAATGTTACGTGATTCTTTAAAAATCACTACAAACTAATAAAAAAACTACAAAATATAGTCTCCCAAATAACCTCACAATAAAAGATATCAAAAGGAACATGGCAAGTTCATTAACCGACTTCTTTTTAACTCTAAGGCCTTTTGACATTAAAATAAAGAAATATATTTTTGGAAAATGTTTTTTATAACATACTAGCTTCTACCAGCGGATTCACCTGCGTGAAAGCAGAAAATTGTAGGTATGCCTATATTACTCAGTGATAAAGTGCCAACCCAAAAAAGTGGTAAAAGAATTTTTTAAATGGGCCGAGTAGTTTTTTAGTTTATTTATGACAAACTAAACTATAAATCTTTCGTGTGTAAGATATTAGTGTAGACAGGGTTCATAAGTTGTTTGTTCAGCGGTTTAACCCATGAAATTCGGGACGCCCGTAGGCCACGTGACGAACTCGTTAAAAGGCTAAAGACCACGTGCGTGTTACCGTGAATTTTAAAATTCTAGAAAAGCGGCTTGTTGTTGCATCACTTCAATTTTGCTCCATTAGTAACTTAAGATTAGCAATTATTAGATAAAAGTTTAGCTATAAGATTTTTTATCGATTCGTCATTGGACTGTTCATCGACAAGACGATTTATTTATATATAGTCAAAACCTGGTGGGGCCATGGCTCGACTTCTGAAAAGGAAAGTCGTAGTCCTAGAACCCAAAGGACAACTGAAGGGACATAGGTGTGGTTTAGTCAATAAAAGTCTGACACGCCCTACCGCTCCACCTTAGAGCGAGAAAAGTCGTTACATGATTGAATGATGAGTTGAATCGAACTATAAATACCTACTTAGATAAGTTGGCATGAATCCCTTAGGCGGTTATCACGTTGCCACGCACCCCACAGCGTAGTGCGTGAATGCGTGTTTTAACGTTGCTTGTAAGTATCTCCGTTTGTATAGAAAACACGCACAGTCCAACACACTGAAAATGCATCCACGCGCGTTCATACAGGTCATGTACCTACATGCGGAGAAACATGCACTCACGTGCGTGGGTGCGGGGCCACACGCAAGGTATGCCATACCGAGTCTCGTAGTACCGTGCGTGATTTTGTATGAAATTAGTGGGTACCTGCGTGAATTTGCAAAACGCACCTACGCAAAAAACTCGCACGATGATGCAGATCTGCACTCCCGCAAGTAGGTACGTGCGTAGGTGCGTTTTCACGCGCTAAGCTGGTGCGTAGCACCGCCTTAGTGCGTGAGTCCGAAATGCAATTAACTGGATTTTTTATCCAAATAGATAAAAAAAGCCGGTTTCTAAGCGTTTCAAAACCAACAGTTAGCCCAGCACCTACTAAATCACAAATGACATAAAATAACGAACGAATCCCATTCCATTCGCTCTGAACCTAGCACAGAAAACAATAAGAATAAAAAACAAGTTTTAGGTACAGTCAGGTAAATGCTTACGGGCCCTATAAACAGTAGCAAATAATGGCCCGGTGGCTATTGTAGTTATTATTGCGGCTCACAAAGAGCTGGCCTGATTGGATCGAACCGTACAAAGGGAGCTTTGGTCTCGTTTATACGGTTAATTCAAATCAATTAATGAAATTGTGAGGTTTGATTCACAATTCGTGTAAATGTTGATGTATTGCTATGAATTTAGTCGAGTGTAATGGCAAGGTGTAGGCTGCCTGCAAACGAGACCGCAACCGCACTGTGATAGGATCGTTATCTTTGTGTTGCGATGTACTATGCGTTTCAAATTAGAATAGGATCGATTGCATGTGGTGACGTCACGATTTACTGTCAAATCGAATAAATTTTGACAAATTTGGGGAAGTCAGAGATGAGTAAAATTAAAGAACTGGATTCTGATTAAACTTTCTTTGTTAATAGTTCGTAAATAAATTACATTTTTTGTGAAATAAAATTTTATTTCCTCGATTTGACATTAAATCGTGACGTCACAACATGCAATCGATCTTATTCTCATTTGGAACGCATAGTAAGCTGTATAGCATCTTAGCCGTTTGAGGACGAATATTAGGCATGTTATTTGAAAGAATTTGTCACGACACGACGGAGCTGTCCGGCGACAGTTTTCAAAAATAGTGAGACATATCAAAGACATCTTTCCTAATTTAACTACTCTTCTGGACACATCTATTGGCCCACCTTAGAGTTTAGGTTTCGATGGCCCCTACCGAAATATGATTGCTAGATTGAACAAAAACTGTTGATGCAGTTTTAAACCTGATACATTTTACCATCTTTTTCGATCGTATTGTTTTAAATTTGAATTCAGAATAGGCATAGAGTTTATCAACCGCTCTATGAAATTTTGAGGGATCATCTCCCATTCCTCTTCTATGGCAGTTTTCAACTCCTGCATCGTCTGGACAACTGGCTGACGAGCCCTAACACGTCTTTTTAGCTCGTCTCACATGTGCTCAATGGGGTTCATGTCTGGGCTTCTGGCTGGCCAGTCCATAACTATGATGTTCACATCCCGAAGATATTCCCTGACGATGCCGGCCGCATGGGCTCTTGCATTATCATGCTTAAAAAGGAAATTTGGGCCCACATAGTCCGCATATGGTATCAAGTGAGGTTCTAAGCACTCACGAATGTACCTTTCAGCATTTAATGTTGGCAGCCGTGGTCCTGTAACAACCTCAAGTTGAGTTTTGCCGCTCGCGGATATACCGCCCCAGACAGTCCATGAGCCACCGCCATAAGCAACCCTCTCTTCAAAGCAGCATTGTGCGAAACGCTCTCCCTTACGTCGGTAGACCTTCTTCCTTCCATCATTGCCATGTAACACAATTTTAGACTCATCAGAAAAGAGTACACGGCTCCAATCTTGCTGTGTCCAATATAAATGACTGCGTGCGAAATGAAGGCGCGCTGTTCGGTGGGCTCGCGTTAGTTTGGGCCCATTAGCTGGCTTGTGTGGTACCATATCGCGTTCTTTTAACCTTCTCCGAATAGTTCGAGCGCTCACAGATACTCCGTGGAAGTCGCGAAGTTGGTTTTGTATCTCAATGGAGGTAAGGTGACGATTTCTCAAGCTGGTCGTCACGATGAATCGATCCGAGAGTTGTGACCCGAGATCGTGGCCTTCCTTGGCAACGAACAAAGCCGCCAGTCTCTAGGTACCTCCGATAAACATTTCGGACCGCAGATCGACTTAAATTAAGTTGAGCACTCACGTTTCTTTGGCTGTGTCCGGCCTGAATAAGTGCCACAGCTTGGGCGGCGACTTCAGGTGAAGTATCCATAGATTATTGATAGAACCTCACCTTAATGTTAAGAATAAGTAATGTTTGTTGCAAAACCAAAGATATCAATCGCTTTTTCAAGAATTAAATCCAAGTAAACCAATAAAACCAAGTTTTCTTAGTATTCGATTGTTTGATATCAACAAACAGGCTCCAAATTGTCTTTTGTTTCTTTAAATTCTGTGTTCGAAATTCAAAAAAAGACTATTGAATGAAATTGTGAATGTGCCAGGTTCAAAACTGCATAAAAACTTTTTGCTCGACCTAATATAAAATTTTAGCTAGGACCAAACGAAACTGAAAATACAAGGTGGGCCAATAGATGTGTCCAGAAGTGTATATTCACACGGCTTTGCCCGCGCACTTAAAATATAACCTATGTCACTCAGGAATAAAGCAGCTTTCTATCGCTGAAAAACTTTCAGCAATCGGACCAGTACTTTCAGAGATTACCTCCTACAAACAAAATAAAACAAACTTTACCTCTTTATAATAGTGTAGACAATATCGTTTTAATAATGTCGTGTTAGGTATTATTATTAATAATAATTAGATTTTATTATTTATTGGTTTAGTCTCAAAAATAGGTTTTATTAATGAAAGAATATGCATCGGTATATTAGTACAGACAAAAAATTGTTATTTTTGCACCAATTGTTATTCAATTAACGAGTATCGACTTTCCAAAATAAAAAAAAAGGTTCATTACGGGATAATTTAATAGCGCTTGTTAATTCCATACATATTTAAACATCGCTATTCTGATAGAATGTTGTTGTAACGACCTTTCTTTGACCTTAAGAAACAAGGGACAAAATATTTGAGCCTTATTATAAATTGCAAATATGCCAAGGCGACGAGACATTGCTCAAAAATAATTACGAAGTAGATGATTGACTTTTCATTTAAATTTTTATTGTTGATAGCTTATTACCCGCGGCTTCGCCCACGTTTATTAATTTTCTTTACTCTTTCTCCCACTTTTTACGCTTTAAAAAAAATTCCTATGTCCGTCTCCAGGGTCCCAACTATCTCTGTACCAAAATTCATCAAAATCGGTTTTGCCATTTAGGCGTGAAGACGTAACAAATAAACAAGCAAACTCACTTTCGCTTTTATAATATTAGTAAGGAGTAAGGATAGCCTCGAGCTTGACCGCTATTACACCTGATGGAAAGCGACGATATGGTCGACGATGGAGCGCGATTACCTAGAAGTAACCTATTCACTCTTGACTTAAAAATCCTCAGGTTTTAGCTATCAGGAAACAAACTCCGGCTGTAAGCAAAAGTGGAATTTTCATGTTCACCCTGTACCGGTGGTGCATCGCCGTACACCTGGTGGTTCGATGATGAAATGGGCTTGGTGGAATTAGACTCTGCAATTTAGACGCATGATTCTCAAAATGCAAGCTAAACGGTAGAAAACCGACTGTCTAGCAATTCGGCATCGATGCTCAAGACTTGCATGCTTGCATGTTTGCTTTTTGCTTGGATTTTGCATTATATGATTTCTATCGATGAATAGTTCAGTCTATTTAAGAAGCTCACTTTTATAAAGTACTATGGTTTGGATGTTTAAATATGTGTCGCATCAGTGTTCGGTAATCGTTGTTATTAGTAATTGCTTAGCCATTATACTGTAGGTAGCTTTAATTAATTCATGAATCCCCAAGCGACCACCGGTGGCCGCGCATCTATTGTCTTACTATTGTGTTTCTAATTGACGGTATCTGAAGGGTTAATCGATTATGCGGGTCCAGGAAAGTCAGCAAAAAGCGTTCAGCATTTTATATTGTAATATTTCTTCGTGAAAGATTTGATTATCCTTTACCCACTCTTTTATTAAATTATGTTATATATAGGTTGTTGTAAATGATGTTATACCTATGAAATTGCCGTTCTGCAGTACTGGCCATTTCAAATCAATAGTACATTGTTACACTAGGGGTGAAAGTTACTTATTTCATCCCGAGAAGGAGTTGGCGGCCGAGCGTAGCGAGGTCGCTAATTCGAGGGACTAATTAAGTAACTTTAACCCCGAGGTAAGCATTGTGCTTTTCATTACGAATACAAGAAGATAGACCATGTTTTTTTTTTAATAATTTGACAGTTGTTAGGTGAAAGTAAAACTCCCTAGGGATGAAAAGTGTGATACTTTTCAGCCCGCTCCTCAGGCAACTTCAGACCTGCTTTCAGAGTATGAGTAATGAAAAATAATTTTTGTTTGGCTAAGAATTCTAATTGCAAATTAATTTTATTTTAAAACATGGATTTTTTTTCCACAAGTAGTCATTTGTTTATTGACAACATCAACGACGTTTACGGAGCTAACACTACAAACCAACGCACCACCTGTTATTGGTTTGCTCGCTTCCGTTCTGGAAATTTCGACCTGAAAAATGAACCACGCGGTTGTCCGAAGACTTTGGTCGACAATGACGAATTAAAGGCGATTGTGGAAGCTGATGATACACAATCTACGGCTGAATTAGCAGCAGCTTTCGACGTTAGCGTCAAAACAATATTGGTCCATTTGCGTCAAATTGGCAAGGTAAAAAAGCTTGACAAATGGGTGCCCCACGAACTGAATGATCGCCAGCGCGAAGTACGCGTCGAGACGTGCCTGGCACTGCTCAACAGACACACAAATGAAGGAATTTTGAACCGCATTGTTACCTGCGATGAAAAATGGATTCTGTTTGATAACCGCAAGCGCTCAGCAAGTTGGTTGGATCCTGGTTCAGCACCTAAACAATGCCCTAAACGAAAACTTACCCCTAGAAAAGTGATGGTCACTGTTTGGTGGTCTAGCGCCGGTGTGATTCATCACAGCTTCTTACCAAACGGGGTGAGCATTACTGCAGATGTGTACTGTGAAGAACTGAACACAATGATGAAGAAGCTGGCACATCCCCAACCAGCATTGGTCAATCGCTCGTCTCCGCTGCTCTTGCACGACAACGCACGACCTCATACTGCACAGCAGACGGTCTCCAAGTTGCAAGAACTGGGGTTGGAATCAATAAACTGCCACTGCGTTGGCAAAGATGCATTGATTGCATGGGTGATTACTTCGTTTAATACAAATAAAAAATACATGAAAAAAAATCGTTTAAATTTTTTCATACAAAACGGCAATTTCATAGGTAAAGACCTAATATAAAAAAATGTCTCAGTTATACATTTCTTTTCGCTTTTATTATGTGAGAAAAATGTAAATATAAAAAAAAAACAGTTCAAAATATAGTAACTAAGCCACTGGCAGTTAAGCGGTGAAAGAAAACATCGTGAGGAAACCGGCATGTCCTAGAACTACAAAATTCGAAGACATGTGACATTCACCAACCTGCACTAGGCCCGCGTGGTGGATTACGGTCTATTCCCTCTCTTAGAGAGGAGACCTGAGTCCCAGCAGTGGGAACATTAAAAAGGCTGATGATGATGATGATGACTGGCAGTTACGTGATGACCAGTCTCAAGTTCCTATTTGCAATGCTTTTTAGGTTTCATTTTGCGATTTTGTTTTCAGAATATACGAAAAGAAACAGTAAAAGAAATCGCAGAAATAAAAATGTCATCATTTGGTTTCTACTTGGACGTTGTGTCTGTGTTCCCCGTGTTCATATTCACTGATACTTTGGATCCTCAAGGAGAAACGGTGGCTGGCCAGGTAGCCATGTTGTTCCCTATACTGCAAGTATGGCATATATGGGACTATATCAATAAGTGGGCACAGAATTTTGATAGCCATGTAATGGTAAGATACAAGACTGATTTAATGTGCCTTATAAGTACTATTTTTAGGCAGGAGATACCCATTTTTTTGTAGGACACCCCCGACACTAAGTAGATATAAAATAGGTCACGGCAGGTCATAGCAGGCATTAGAATCCAGCGCACAGCTGGTTTTTTTTTTGTCGACGGGGAAAATCTTCTTATGACAAAACCCGCTGCGGAAGCAAAACCACCCCTCAGTCGACCGGGTGACCATGTATTTATATCGCCAACCAGGTACTATAACTGGTTTATAACTTTGTGATTTTACATAATATATATAGTTTTGAAATTTCGTACATAGATTCTTTACATAAAAATACTAGACAGGTGTTTCAGGTTTCGTAAATACAAAAATAAGGTTGTATAGGAAATAGATCAAGCTACAGAGCGATATTATATAATGTATGATTTCTAGATGTGATTGTAAATAAAAGCGCACAATTAGGTTTTCAGTAATCAACTCAGCGCTGAGAGTTTAAAATGTAACAAATACGTAACATACACATCATGTTTCCCTGAATTTATATAACAAACATTACAGGCAGGCATTGTACATGATTTTCACATCTCATCTCTATTTTTCACTCTTATTCTACGAAATTCTAAAAATAGCAGGCCTCGTTTATAGTAAGGTGAAAGTTTATTTCCGTCAAACGGGCCTTTTTATGGAGATACTGATTCTGAGATTTTTTTAGTAATAGGAAACAAATTACTATCATAACACTGTTAATGTTTCTGGACCGAGGCCAAGTCGTCGACTGAGTATAGAGTTCCACACGCGCCTCAAGATGTCAGCAAAGTATAGAAGCCCAGCAGCGTCGAAATCAGGGGCCATGGGTTTGTTTCTGAGAGGAAAACCCGGCCGAAAGGCAACGAAGGGACTATGAGTAGGTTTTAGCCAGTTAAAGTCTGACAAGCCCTCTTGGTCCGCCAAAGAGCGCATTGGATGATTTCTCACCTAAAAAAAACACTGTTGGTCACTCCGGTGGTCATCATCAGCACATGGAAGGGGTCTCGTGACCTCTTAAAAGACCATTCCTTCTGTGCAACGCCTGTCTGTGCAAATCTTTGGGGAAATTATAAAGGGGTCTCCCCTGGCAACAAATAAGTCCAAAATTATTTCCAAACAACCACTCTAGATGCTAACTTGCTCCCTAATTACCTAGATACTTTCTCGGAGTGTAGTCGTCACTTACAATGTTTGATTGAGCACTCGAATCTACCAACATAATGAGACCCTTGTAGTACCTACTTCACAGTTCATAGTTCACACATACATACATGCTAGTTCAGAAACCGCACTGAATTCCACATACACAATTTCAACCTATCTACATGTTAACGTGTGGTTACATCCTCCTTGAATTCAGCTTTGGTTGCTATCCAATTTCATGTTAGTAAGACGATGCATCATCCGACGAGAATTATATAGTACAAGACTATAGGTGCTGACGACAGAGCTACCTAAATTTGTTAGAGAATATTAAATTCCGTTCAATAATAATTTGCAGTTGCTCATCCTGGTGAAATTCTGCTTGATTTTCGTCATATTTTGCTACTGGTCGGGATGTTTTCTGTACCTTTATGCGTGTCCAAGGAAGTTGTGTCAAGCGGTAATTATATATTCAGTTTATATTTATTAGAATCATTATAATTTTAGCATTCGGTAATGTGTTTCGTTTGTGTAGTGAATTTTATTTGTTCATCTTCATCGTCATTTCGTCATCATCCACTGTTGGACATTAGCAGGAGGCTTATGTCCAAGTTTCACCACAATCTTGTGCGTCTTGCATCCATCGGATACCCACGACCCTCACCAGGTCTTCAGTTCACCTTGTGAACGGCCTACTAATACTGTGTTTTCCCGTACGCGGTCGCCGCTCATGCAGGCCTAGGCAAGTTACGACCGTTTCATTTCGATTCTCTTTCGTCAATCGCCCTTGAGTCGGCCACGCCTCTTATTCCTTTGTTCTGAGCACATGACTGAGCTTTGAGATGACGTCAAAACAAAAAAATCTAAGGCGTGGCCGACTGTGCCAAGCGGGTTTTCTAGTCGACTTTTATTTTCTAAGTGTAATTGTCTATAAATTATGTCTTCAACAGAATTCCTGGATGTCACAACTGATATATTGGGAGACAAAAGTGTTCATGGCCCTCGAGGCTCATCACGAGAGCCCTTTAAAGACATCCTTCCTCTTCGGAACATCTGTGTTCACTGGCACTGGCAACTCGGACCTGGCTCCCGGAGATCTCGATCTTATTGTTGTAAGCAATAGAAAACATTATAGCATAAAAGCAAGTGTGCCTGCTAAGATATAAGGCTAATAAAAAATAAAATAAACAAAAAATGTGCAAGCTATACCCTATTCACTTTAAGATTAGACATTTAAAGAAACCTTTTTTACTGTCTGTTCAACCGATTTTAACTTCTATTTCGTAGGCATATAAAAGGAAAATAGTATTGTAACCACTACAATACTAATTATTTACCATTTGTCATGCCACCAACGTAATAAAAGTCGAAATCGGTTGAATGGACAGTGGTAAAGTTTTTCATATATATCTAATATTATTTTGAATATAGTATTAATTAGTATCATAGATTGTAGTGGTCAGGTAAGTTTCTTCTCTTTTACTATTTATTGATAGGTTTGCGCTTTACCATTATCTTAAATGGTGGTAAGTAAAGAGGTGGTTGACGATGGAGTATGATGCCTAGAACCTATTCACCCTTGACTGAAATACCACCAGGAACCACCTGAAGGTCTTTCAGACAACACAGACTCTTGCAGGAAATACCACTCCTCAGTATGCACACTCACACTTACGAGCAGTGTATAGGTTTTTTTTTAGTTGTAAAAGTATTGAATGACTTCTCCCGGCCTGGGATGAAACAAGAGGGGGAGTCAGACATTCACTAGCTAAAATCTACCTGTGTCCTTCAGTTGACCTTAGCGTTTTAGGGCCACGGTAACTCTTTCAAACGTTCTTGCAGCCCTAGCAGGCATCGGCTTTACTGGGCTCCTTCAACTTTGCTGGCATCTTTTTAAGGCGCACGTAGAACACTATACGTTGTCGACTCCGGCCTGGTCCTTACCAGACAGGCAGACGCCGAGCTACCCATTGCTTGTCATCAGCAAGACCGTGCGTGTGGTGGGCAGTGTATAGGGCCTTTCCCTTCAGATTTTGAGGTACAGAGATCAGAGCAGTATGTGGGACATGGTCAGCATTTTCACTAGTAACTCAAGGCCTATGTCCAACAGTGGACGTCTTTCGGCTGAGATGATGATGATGAAGTAACTCAAGTTTAGCGATGTCTCCAAGGCCTTCTATTGTGTTCGCCATGAAACTTTAATCAGGACAATAGAGTTAGTTTAATTTCTGGATCCCGTAATGGAGGAGGTTACCTAAGTTTTTGCATAAAAACCTTTAGAAAAAATGTGGGTTTTGTTAAATCTGGGTTGAAAAGCATTATATAACTAACATTATACTACCATTATAAAACTCAACCCAGATTTCTTAGTGTTTCACTGTTACGATATATGAAATTAAATGGCACAGAATTTGAGTTAAGCGTTGGTAAGGGATTTACTGGGTAATCAGCTCACTTCCAGGAAAATCTACTCGAAAGTGCTTGTATGATTTGCAGATAGATACATGTGTAATCCTAACTACTGTATTTTACGTAGAAACGTATGAATGAGAGCACTGTGAAATGCCTGGCTTTGAAATTCTATTCAAAGGGAGATTACAATCAATGTACTGATATTTGATTCATAACTACCAATGACTACACAGCAGCAGCAGTGATCCAGTGGAAATAGCCCCGGATTTTTAGGTCGCGGGTTCAAACCCAGCCATTACTATTATTATAGCTAACCTATTTTGTCCCACAGCTGGGCAAAGGCCTCCCCCCATTTTTTTCAATAATCACATCAGTTTGCCAGGCGCGTTACTTTGTGGAAATTATTTCATCACTACTGCTCCCAAAACGGTGAAAGAAAACATCGTGAGGAAATCGGCATGGCCTAGAACCAAAAGTTTGAAGACACGTGACATTCACCAATTTCCACTGGGCCCTCTTGGTGGATTACGGCCCATTCCTTGTTCCTGTGCAGTGGGGACAATAGATGGCTGTTTATGCTATGCTTATGTTATGGATTGACTAAGTAGGTAAACAGATTAGTGCCCACGTCTATTGAGGGTTTTTTTCACTTGAAGGCGGACGTTTAATAGCATTATTTTGGAGATCAATTAATTAGTAAGTTTATTCTTACTTCCTTCTAGAATTATAAATTAATGTTAACATTAGCAAGTTTTTATGATTCTAAACGGGTTTAGAAAAAACTGAGCATAATTTTAATCTACCTCCTGCATAATTATCATCATTATTCCAAATTGAAAAATTTACAGTTCTGGACACAGACCTCACCCAAGTGTTGCTACAACGACCGGTCCTATACTGGTTATCCCTCGTCTATTTGCAAAAATAAGCGTAGGTATACCTTGGTATCCTAACAATAAATCGTCACCTAAGAATTTACGCCGGCAAATAGGTAGGCACTGTAAGATTTAGTATGCCACTATAAATAAAAAAGTTCTGCCGCCCTGAAAGCTAGTGTAATCTATCGTAAAAACGCGAACCTCGCTCCATACAGTAACACTTCATATTTTATCCCACGTATGTTTCCCATTACCCCCACACCATAACCATATATTTTTCTCTGAAATTTTGTTCAATGCACACAAAGTTTATGGAGTGTTGGGTTCGATTTATTAAGGCACTATGTTTTTTCTCGTGGTTTCAGGCACGTAAGATTTACTAGATATTGGAAATATTGCTTTATTTGTTACCTAAGAAATGTTAGCCTATAAAGTTTTGTTTGTTTGTGTAACATATGGTTTTATTTATTAATCTTATGTTTTATTTAATAGTCTTTTGGTTTATTTAATAATCTTACTTTTAACTGACTTTAAGATTAATTGAATTCTGATTATGAAATACGCGAAAGCATGTATTTTTAGATGTTTAATGATATAAAAGAGACTTTGACCCCTGAGTTTGTTCCGGTGTTTCTTCTCAGGGTAGTCAGCTAGAAAACACCGGCCTCATCTCGTTAAAACTGACTGAAAATAAAATTGACGTGTAAAAGTGTTTTTTTAAAACCTATTTACAAAATAAAGATCATTTATCATGATATATAAATAAAACATTTATTTGATTCAATACATTGAAAAATAAATATACGTACAATGCACTTGAGCACAATAAATATAAGCATCTACACAAAAAAAATGTCAGAAAGGTCTGAGCTATTCCATTATTAGATCGTTTCCATTTTTTTTATGTTAGTCAATAATACCAGTGTTGTGAAAATACACTCTAAAACAGGTGAACCGATTTGGATATTATATGACAAACGTGTAAGCAATTGAATAAGGGCATTCTCTTTTTATCTCGACAGGTAATAACTTCATGTGGCATATTTGACTTTCATACAAGCTTAGCCATAGCTAAGAGCTATTTATTATCACTTCACGTTGTATCTGTAGCTATAGGACTATATGAGTCAGAGTAAGTAAATAATAAAAATTGTGGGTAAAAACAATAAAATTATAATATATTCCTACTCGGATTACCACAGATGCGTTTTCATACTTCCATAATTTAAATGTGTCCTGAGCTTCGAGTTTTGACGGGCAGCCCTGGCGGCTAACCCACGCATTTAATTATAAATTCTAAATGGGCGCCCAGAGAGTATCATGATAAGCGACATCACCGCGCCAGCGATATAAAGTGGTGACACTTTTATAGACATGTAAATTTTATATGTAGCTACCGAAACACAATGTACCAACCTAATAAAAACTAAATATTATACTGTACGTACTGTATGGTACGTCGCGCTAAGGGTGGGTTTCTACTGACACGGAACTGGACAGAGTGGCTAGGGAATTGGCCAATCACATTGCTCGAAGTCTCCACTTCGCATCAGTGCCAACTGTGTAAGTGAAGCGGTGTGGAAATGAGCCGACTTTCAAATAAAGGACAGATTTGGGTAATGACCGGAGAGCACGAAGCAAGGTTGGTACCTCAACTAGATACCGCTTCAGTGAAAAAACATCCCTAGACCTCGCAATAATGCGTCATTACAAAAAAAAAAATTGAAACGCTCAACAAATGGACTAATTTTTAAGGAAATGTACGCCTGTATAATTAAGCGCGTAGCTGATTGACTAGAAGCATGCAGCAATGTTCGAAAGAGTTTACCACGGCCCTTGAAAGCAAACGGTAACAGAAAGACCACAGTTCGGTTTTAGTCAGTAAAAGTCTGACACTCCTCACTCCATATAAAGGAGTTATTTGGTTTTTATTTTTGTTTTTTAATTACCTTCAAACAATGGGCACTTCGGCTATTATGGCAGGCCACATAAACGCGAATTCTGAACAATATGACGAAACCACAAGAATATATTACACAAATAAATAAAACAAAATTGTTTCAGGTAATGTGCCTCTTCGTAATGGGCTCATACCTGAGTTGCTTCTACACGGCAAGAATCTGTAGCAACTACTTGCTTTCCACACACAGAAGGTTAAAATTCAAGGTACGAAAACAATTTTTAATTCAAATAGCTCTGAATCTCATTATTTTTCCAGTGAAAAATTCCAATCGGTATTACCTACTGTTAATTCATGCTTAGAACGTGATTAAAAAAGGTTCGATATTATTCTAATGGATTCGAATTTAGAAGGATCTTTCCTAAGGAATGTTAATGAAAACAGCCCTCCTACATAAGTACTACTGTCTACGGACGCATAAATCAAATCAAATCAAATCAAAAACGTTTATTTCAAATAGACCAATTACAGGCACTTTTGAATTGTCAAAATGTCGGTCAGTCAAACAAACAAGTGAAGCTAAATTGCACGTTCCAAAGAGTAGATCTCTATGGAGAAGAACGTGCAAGAAACTCCATGGACACTCTTTTAAATCATATGTGTTACATATAGTGTTTGGTTACATATTTCTTGTTGCTTCTATTATGTGAGCACAATGTAGATAATAATAAAAATATATTAAAAGATAAAAACTGAATTAAGCCACTGGCAGCTAAGAGATGACCAGTCTCATCTGACGGCACCCGTTCACGAGCATGACGCGTTTATCAGCCCCACTCAGCTCAACCATTTTGAAGGGAACCGAATGACCCAATAACACGCGCCACCAACAGCGAGACATTTGAGTGAGCATGTCAAACTCTCAACTGCCATGCTCGCAATGTCAAAAAATAATATAATAAAAAGTTGTAACCTAATAAAAATGCTCCATGGTACTTCACATTCACAAATTTGGGAAAAAAGTGCTTCTACATTATACAATGCTATTATTTTTAGATATAACATGTAAAGAATCTTAAGTCCTATTGAAATAAACTAATCAAATAAAAATAAAATACTGAAAACAACAATACGAAAAGGGCAGCAGCATCTCTTCGAATATATATATAAAGACTAATTTGTAGCTACAAAAGTATGTGGCTGTGGAGCAGGACCGGCATTTAGCCAAGCATTTTTATCAATGAGATAATCTTCCAATTTATAATATGCTTGTCTACATAGAGTGCGTTTAATGCAGGTGTAGCGACATCTATGACGCCACATAAGAACTACGAAGAAAATACGAAATCCTGCATCGCGCAATCAAAGTTCTCCGCGCAATTTGAACATATACGACAGCCCGACACCAACTATCGGGCAGTCGCCCACCAGACTATAACACCCGGTCTGGTCGGAGGATCCTCCCTTTTCAACGGAGGTATGTGGAACTTTACTCTCTGTTCCGCATACCCTCCAAACTGGTGACCCTCGACAAAGAACGTCAGCGCAGCCTTCGTGCAGCTACTACTTCGTGACGTCATCATCACTTCCTCAAGCTTTCGAGCAACGAGCCAAACAGCCAGCACCCTCGGCTAAGGGTATCCTGACCATCAGTATGCCTACCGGGTCATACCTGGTCACCACCTCAGCCGCATCAGCGACCTTGGCACACCGCACCTTCGGCCAGTCATATGAAGAGCCATGAAGAACCTCTCCTGGTCGACGCCAGCAATCAAGCCCTACATCGCACAAGCACCGCTCCGACTCACTGGAGCCAGCAGCACTACTCCGACTCACTGGAGACTGCAGCATCGTCCCGACTCACTGGGACAGCACCACCCCGACTCACTGGGGCATTATCCCGACTCACTGGGACAGCACCACCCCGACTCACTGGGGCATCATCCCGACTCACTGGGACATCATCACCCCGACTCACTGGGGCATTATCCCGACTCACTGGGGCATTATCCCGACTCACTGGGATAGCAACACCCCGACTCACTGGGGCATCACCGCAGACAGTTCCGACTCACCGAGAACTATGCGGCATCGGTTTCGACTCACTGGAACCAACCTACCGCTGGCCTGGCACACATTAAGAAGCATCAAGAACCATCGATCTCCGATCTCCGGAGGGGAGTGATGTAGCGACATCTATGACGCCACATAAGAACTACGAAGAAAATACGAAATCCTGCATCGCGCAATCAAAGTTCTCCGCGCAATTTGAACATATACGACAGCCCGACACCAACTATCGGGCAGTCGCCCACCAGACTATAACACCCGGTCTGGTCGGAGGATCCTCCCATTTCAACGGAGGTATGTGGAACTTTACTCTCTGTTCCGCATACCCTCCAAACAGGTTTTAAATTTTGACTCGTTTAATTGGAGAATTTCTAGTGGAATTTGGAGCTACTTTAGCTAACCTGAATCGAGGTTGATCTAACTTGTCCTTATTTCTAGTATTAAAATTGTGCCTATCACTTATTTTAGTAAAAAGATGAATATTTTTCCGGACATACATTTTTTTTTTTTTTAACTAGCCATTACTGTCCCACTGCTGGGCAAAGGCCTCCCCCAAGTCCTTCCAAAATTTCTTTTCTTGCGCTGTCTCTAACCAGTCCTTGTGGTAGGCGTCCAAATCATCCCGGACATACATTATATTTTCATAAATGTATTGACAAGGTACCGTCATGATGTTTATATCTTTAAATAATTCCCTAAGAGAATACGCGTCTATGAAGCTACGCGTCCAAGGACAGTATGCCTTAACCCTTCAGATACCGTCAATTAGAGACACAATAGTAAGACAATAGATGCGCGGCCACCGGTGGTCGCTTGGGGATTCATGAATTAATTAACATTGAAAATAGGAGAAATACGATTTCAATCAGTGTCGAAAACAAGAACAATATCCGAATCTTCTAAACCAATGAACATGAATGATACAGATAGAATTGATTGTTTTTGAACTGTCCATTGACCCAAATTTTTTACTTAGGTAACTGTAAACTTGATATAAAATGTCCAGAATTAAATTCTTGTCTACTAATTTCGCTTCAAACATTCAATCTTACACACAAGAATCGCCATAATTACTAATGACTAGCCTATGGGTTTAGTGGCCCTGACTGCTATGCTGGGGGTCATAAGTTCGATTCCCACCCAAAACCAACAGTTTCAGTGATGAGGACGATCATTTGTCCTGTATCTGGGTGTAATTTATCTATAATGCATTTAAAAATATATAAGTGCCTATGTTTATCAGTGGTTTACTAGTATACATATCACAAGCTCTGCTTAGTTTGGGCCTAGAGGGCGATGCGTAAAAGTTGTGGAATAATAGGGCACTGGCTTGCAAAACAGATGGTCGATGGGGCTGAAAAGTTCTATAGTGGCCACTACGTACCCGAAAGCGCAGTGTTGGTAGACTTTCCACAAGGCGGACCGATGATCTGATAAGGGAATGCGACTAATACAAGACGTGCAAGGGAAAGAAGAAAGTGTATGTGCAATAGTGGAAGTTTTTCGGTTAAAATAAATGAATGAGTGATTCAATCTTTAATAAATGTTCTTTGTTACTTCTTTACGTTTGAACAACTGAACGGATTTGGATTGCACACGGGTAGACCAAATCTTGGAATTGATGATTACATATTATAATATGATGATTTTTTATACCAAGATGTTTTCATGGAACAGTTTTCTACTTTCCCGCGAGCAAATCCACTGGCAGCCGCGAATGGTTCTATAAATAACTACAAATAAATCCAATTAGCGTACCTTCTATGACAGATTCTTCCATCTTTCATTATAATGTCGGAACTGAATATTTCCAGGACTTTATTTATAGTAATAAATATCATCCATCTTTCGTAGGAATCCATGAGGGAGTTGTTTTATTTCCTCTCCGTAAATCACGTTAGTGGAAAAATCAAAGCGCGAGTGAAAAAGTTCTTCGGCGTGCAATGGTGAGCGTAGCTTTTGGATTCATTTTATAACTAAAGTGTTGTCTGAAGTGGATGAAATTTAAGCTTATTTTACCAGCCCATGGTAAAAAAAGGTACCAGCACATAATAAAATATACATTATTTTAAGTTTGCAAAAAAAGATGGACGAAAGAAAATAACCGGCACAGATGTAACTCTTCTTAGTTTTGTTTGTTTCTGATTTGAATCTAAATGAATTACAAATGAAATCGGTGAACTAGAATAATGATTGATCACTATGCAAGTTCTAGACATTCATATAATTTTGTCTAAAAATCTGATTTTATCACTACGATGCTCTTATGCTGAATTATTTAGACAGAGGCGCAATTACGACATGGATGACGCATTGGCAATTGACTACTGCGCGGGATCGATTCCCGCATTTTTCGGGTCTGGGTGTCTTGTATAAGTATCTGAATTTACATGTTTGTGAACGCATCAACGATACGGAAGTAAAGTCAAGAGTGGAGCAACATTTTTTCTTCAAATAAGTTTTTTTTTTGCGTTTTAATTTACTCTTTGTTGACTTTTCATACGTATGTAACTAATAGTATAGGTAGTTATTTTATCTCACCAAGGTAACCTGGTGTGGGATGATGTTTAGGTTCACGTACTGTAAGCATAACGAATGTGGTCTCAAAACGTCTAGTTGCATAAAGGGGGAATGTCCACAATGTGCCAAATTTTTCAATAATTTGTCAAAACCGAGTAAAAGAAAAATCACATACCTATAATATAATATTTAGATTCATCATGTTGTCTTATAAAACAGGTACTACAATCACGCGGTGTCTACAGAAGAAATATTTTCGGACATGTCTACAAACATCCAGCAAGAAGTACTTTCTATAGAGATGGTAGAAACTTTGCGCACCTGTCCCCTATTCCAGGTATATTTTCATTATACTAAATCTACCTCAGACTGAGCAAGGAGACTCTTTAACAGCTATAGTAATTTTGATACAAGTGTAGGAAGTTTAGTTTATAAGAATTTGCACGTGTACCAAACGTATTTTTTTTTCAATACACTAGAAAGAAATTAATAAACAGTGGTAGACCGTTGAACAGATGAACATACTCACATACATACATAGCCTGTCAAAATCATAACCCTCCTTTGGCTTTTCCACAATCGGGTAAAAAGTACGTTTGCTACCGGGTTCCCGGTGCAAACTATCCGGCAGCCGGAGCGTGTAATAAAATGGCTCAACAACACTGTGTTTGGTGTTTAGTTTCACTCCACGTAAAGGCGCTATTGAGTTTATTTGCAGGAAAATTCTTAGTACTCATAACAGGGTGAAGTTTACTATTATACCTTGTAAATTGTTATCAGCTGGTTTTCTGTTTCATAGAACTATGCGCCGTCAAGTAAGGTTAGATTGTTGATAAATAATGCCTTCGTTTTTCTCAAGGATTAATGTTATTTTTATTCACTCCAACTTAATTTATAAAATAAAATCATCCACTTCGTCTGTCTGTGGTCTGAAGGTTTAAATGTGTAATGTAATATGTACCATCAAAGACACTTTTACCTGATTACCGCTAAGTTCATTTTTGCTTGCACTCGAAACGAAAACTTCGAAGGGTTTCGTTAGGCGCAGAACCGCCGGATTCAAGCGAAATTTGTTTTAAGTGATCAGGCAGAAATGACATGATACGTACATAGTTTTTCAAAGATTTGTAATACCCGTTCGAGATTCAATACAATCTTTTTTGCTTCATACATCATGAGATAGACAATGCTATAACGAGGAAGTATTATAGAAAACGCAACCAGATATTTTTCCTCATCAGAATAATCTTCATCGTGATTAAAAATGTGAACAAAAGGAGGTTTGTATTAAATAGAGCGTCCAAGACAGATGTAGAGCATTCTCATTTGTTTGTAGGTGTTGAATCGGGACTTCCTCCAGACTGTGGCCAGTAATACAAGGAAGTTGGTGCTGCCTGACAACGAGGTGGTGCAACACGCTGCTGACATCGGACGGGATATGTATATCTTGCAAAAAGTAAGCATATTTACTCTACAGCAGTTTATAGAATAGAATAGAATAAACTTTATTGTACACCAAAACCGTAACAAAACTTTAAAATCGCTTACGTCAATGGTTACAATGGGGGTCTTATCGCTAACAGCGATATCTACCATACAACCTTAGGATGGATTACAAGAATTTAAATATGCAGTGCAAATTAATAAAATATTTGAGAAAAAAAAAATGTTAATGAAATATTTCATATTATGGTTTTATTTTTTGTGTGTAAAGGTCTAGGTAGGTACTGTACACGGACGCCTAGCTTCATAGACGCGTAATCATCATTATAGGCTTTGTGTACGATTGCGAGATTCATTCTCAAAGAAACAGCCTTGAGCGCAGCGACGAGTCGAGAGCGCAGTGCGTAGAATTAACATCCCAATTTATAGATGCATTGGGTTGTTAATCCAATGTACCTATTTGGATTTCGTCGGTGCGGCCAGCGCTGCGCTCAAGGCAGTTTTCTTTAGAGAATGGCACACCAGTACTTTGTGTGAGTTTAGATTAGAAAGAATGTTAAATATTTTCTTAAACGTTATAATATGCTAATATAGAGACACAAGCTATTCCAGTACCGAACGTTCCACAAGAGTAATTACGTGATCAAGACCTAAGTACCTAGATCGTTATGGAGCGATTAAAGCGTCCATTGCTTACAGGGCCACTGTTACATGTTGAATCATCTCGGCAAAAGAGAACGGATCATTGGACCTGGCTCACATTTTGGCGCTGCGGAAATGCTCTTCGGTTTGCCTAAGGTAAAATAATATTCAAGCTGCTACCTTTGGAGCAGTGAAAAAATCTAACTTCTAAGTAGAAAGAAGAAAGAAAGAAAGAAAACTATTTATTTTGGCGCACAAAACACACTCTAAAAATAAGAACGTTTATGCTCCGTTTGGGTGCTTATTTTGACACTCGCTAAGACATTAAAACTTATAAGGAAGTACCCGTTGACTTAGAATCCAGAAATTTGGCATACTTGCTTTATAACTTCTAATACAAATAAAGCAAAAATTTTAAAACTGTGAATTTGTAGTTACGTCATAAGAATTGTGATCTTCGAGAAATCTTTAAGACTCGATTTTAGAACCAAACTATTTACAAGGATATATTTTACGGAAACCTCAGCGCGTAAGTCCGACTCGCTCTTGACCGATTTGTTGTGTCTCAGTTTTACCTCACAATTTTTCTTCCTTATTTTATCAAACAGAAATCTCTTTCATTCATTACCTTAATTTTTAATTAAATAATTTCAAAAGCTACCTTGTTTGTTTAGATACGAAAATTCCCATTTACACCAATAATGGGTTTCCGGGAAGGTTTGATTTGTTTTTAGTCTTTTTTATAAAATTTTACAAGGTATCTTTTTGTGTAAAATCTTGTCTAAGTATATAAAAAAAAAATGTGATTCGCTGGCACGGTTGTCGCAGTGGTTGAACGACTGACTGCTGAGCTGCGTTTTACCGGTTCGATTCCCGTACGGAGCAAATATTTGGATGACCTATACATGGTTATTTTATGGTTATATTGTGTGTGTTAACGTACCTATAATACAGCAGGCAGTAATTCTTAATGTGGGACCACATTCAAAAAAAGAGATATAAAAGTTACCAATTAAATCTGTTTCCTGTGTTTGGAGCAGTGGTAACGGCCCCGACTTACGCGTTGTAGGTCGAGGGTTCAAACCCAGCCAGGCGCATTACTTTGGGTAATTTATTTCATCACCACTGCTCCCAAAATAGTGAAGGAAATTATCGTGAGGAAACCGGCATCACCTAGAACCAAAAATTTGAGGACATGTGACATCCGCCAACCCGCACTGGGCCCGCGTGATGGATTACGGCTCATTCCCACTCCTAGAGAGGAGGCCTGAGTTCCAGCAGTGGGGACATTATAGGGCTGATTATGCTTGTGCTAAATCTATTCAATTAATATTCCATCTTAATGTCCTATGCAGATCAGTGCCAACAAAGGCAGTTCTCATTAACATTTCCGTTCTGAAAATATAATTTGTCCAGGTATACACGGTGGTGACGTCAACAAACTGCATATTACTGCATGTGGAATACAGTGCCCTGGTGCAATGCTGGGGAACGTTCCCGGACATTAGTCACTCCATTATCACGGTGATTCATGCATTTAATATCGCTGTACAACAAGAGAATGAGCCATAGAGTAGATAGATACCGAAGGTCGGTTCTATACAGCGAGTGAAAACGCACGTATACATAGACATAGACACGCTTCACGTAGGTACAGTCAGCACAATATCGAGCCTTTTTAGGAAGAACATCGTAAGCGACAGTGAGCGTTTTTGTAATACTAGTAGATTTTTTCTTCCATAATTAAAAAGTATTAATTTATGATAATAATAAAAAAAAATATATATATAACTTCATATAACTACCGATCTAATAGAATTGTTGCTACTACATATTTTCGTAAATACTTTATAATTATGGAAGAGAAAACCTACTACTTAGTTCTGCAAAAACGATCACTGTCGCTTTCGATGTTCTTCCTAAAAAGGCTCGATATATTCGCGGCGGGTGCAGGCAGTTTGACGGACGCGATTAGGCTATATTCCTTGTTGCTGTAGCGGGCAATAAAGGAATGTTGGTTTTTCTTCAGGGTAAAACAATAGACCATCGTAAAGTAGCGAGGCCGCTCCGTCATATCGCTATAATTGTTTATTTTTTATTTATTTATTTCAAGTACCAAAGACTCATATAATTCTATCGTCAATTAATTAAATGTCAAAAGAATCTGTATAAAATTAAATTTCAATTGTATGTCATTATTATATTAAAATAAATTACCATTTAATTAGTCACTAGATTACAATTTCCTAACAGGCATTGTTATAGTACATGTCTGTCACAGCCATGTCGGATATAAGGATAGTCTAGCCTGTCCGCGATCATTGCCAGGATCACGACGCGTACCGAGTAAACGGGCGAGACAGTCGGCCGAATACTCGGTACGTACTCGTATAAAGATTTTTTTTTGAAATATAAACAAAGCGCTGAGTGCTCGGTCGAGCGCTTATCTCTACAACTCGCTTACGCCACTGTCTCGGCCGAGCAACATTTTACTGTCTTGCCCTTTTACTCGGTACATGATCAAGGCATAAGTGTTCGTCATAGTCATTTCAGTATGAACAAGGTGGACCAGATGGTTGCAATCCAGCAACAGAGGTTACTCTGGTTGAAGCTTCGTTTGCGTGCTTAAATTGTTGCAGCTACACGGATTTGATCGACGCGCTAACACAGTCACTGCGGCTGAAACTGTGGTTTGGAAAACGCCAAACAAAGGCGTTGAAGGCCATGGATTACAACTGCTGTATACACGGATTGAAACTAACAAGGTCAGCCCTGTTGGGACGCTAGATTGCAACCGTCTGATCCATGCTTAACTCTTCAATCGTGATAATTAGAGAAACAATAGAAAGACAACTGTCTGCGTTCACTTTGGGTTTATTGAGTTAATATAACCATACCAGTACGTATGGTTATATTAACTCAAGATGGGTGGATGCGCCTTTTTTCGCTCGTTATATAGTGTTGACCTTCTGTAGGTGCCTATGTAGTTTGTGAATGGACGAACCTTTGTATGCAGGCGTCTGTGTCTGATGAATTAGCGTCTGGGTGTGTTGGCGATGTTGTACGTAGCTGTTTGTTGTTCTAGTTTTATGTAGTTAAGTATGTAGCGAAAGATTTGTTATTTTTGGGAATTGCTGGGTGAAAAAGTGCCAGGAATATGAAGTAGGTTGGGTCTTTGACTTAAGTATAGTAAGAGGTAGATGGGACAAATTCTGAAGGCGGTCACCTCCCTATACAGATACAGTAATTCGTGCGAATGAGCAATACCGTGAACTGATTTAAAAAATATCAAAATCAATGCTAGTGGAGTGAAAAATTAACAAGGACGTTGCAAATTGAAAAACTTGGTCTTGTTTATTCATCTATGCCTTACTGAGCCATGGAATAGAGGTAAGTTGGATGAATGGAAGCTCAATTATCTTCAACTTTGAAGAGGCTCAGATATGGCGATTACTGTTAGGACTACGGGAATGTTCGAAAGAGCTACCGTGACCCAAGAACGAAAAGGGCAACTAAAATAACATAATTGAGTTTTATTCAGTAAAAATAGAAGACGTCCTCTCGGTCCATCCGGAGTAGGTGACGATATTTACCTCAAAAAAGTCAAAACATCAGCTTGCTGACAGAGGGAAACCCGGGATTAAAAAGAAACATAAGTGTGGTTTCAGTCAGTGTAAGCCTGACACGCCCTTCTGCTCAGCCCTAGAGCGAAAGCAGCAGCGAAAGTTATCGCATATAAAAAAAACCTGCTGTCAGAATGACTCGGACTACTTGTAAATTAAAAGTTTTAAAAAGGTTTTATGGAGTAAATGATTTTGGTTTCAGGAAATGATTAATACCCAATATAATTTCAAACCGAGCAAAACAGTGAGGTGTTACGCGAAACCAACCAGCTACAAGCTACAAGTACTAAGAATTCGATATTTCATCTGAAATTAAAATTACGCTCACAGAAATACAATTTGAGTGTAAACTCGTTTATCGTTTTCCAACTTAATTTTCCTCATCGATTACTCGCCCACTCAATTCCCTTTGGAATTTTTTCTAAGCGTTTATTTACGTAGAAGTACGATTGCTTAATGCTAACTTATATTTAGAAGTTTAATTTCAACGCAGAAATGGCAGGTTACTGAAATAACCAGTCAAGATTACGTACTTGGCTAAATTAAAATTGTACAACTTATGTTTGCAGTTTGGAATGAAATTAAAGAACACATTAATACGTGTTATCAATGTATTATATCGTATTAGGCGCTGCGCAAACGGAGACACATTTTATTCCAGTTACCGACACCGAAACCTTTTTGATTGTCATGACACAAAAAATGTTTTTGTATACGCAGGGCATAGATGATTTCATACTGTTTTTTTTTTTAATATTGATTGGCTCGCGTTTGACTACCATCTCACCTGATGGTAAGCGACGATGTGGTCGACGATGGAGCACGCTGGTTCTTTAGAACTCCAATATTCTTAGGCAGCTTGTATCTATCACAAGACACAAAAGTGTTCACGTTTGCGCCCTGCCTTAACCAAATACTGGGTTTCGGTAGTCAGATAGAAAGTTGTGTCGTGTGTGTGTATCCAGTAACCAGTATTCCTTTGCATTCATCCCAAACATTGATTAAAAGGGGTTAGCCAGATTGCAAATGGTCTTTTTGGAAGTGTTATTTGCGATGTGAAATGAGATATTCTTATTGTAATGTGCTATCTTTTTTGATGCTATAATTCTGCTTGATATAATAACACAGGCTTTAGAAGACAGGAAACTTAGATGTCTGGCCTCCGCTTTCGAAGATGCCAAACCTCTAACCGGCCGACTGGATTCGAAAACTAACAGAATTGCCGTAAGTATTTCAAAACACCTGGCTTTCATACTTAGATTTTATAAAAGTTAGATACTTTCCCATCATTTCTGTCTGTATAAACGCAACAAGCTCAAACCTTACTGACTAGATTTTCATACTGTATACACCAATAGACAGAGTGATGTATGAGGAAGATTTAAGTGGGCCTGAAGGTTCAGGGGTGGTGACCAATGAAAGAAATATTTCTGATACTGTGTTTTATCAATTGGTCTACGTTGCTTAACAGATGTTAAACTAGAACTACATTAGACCGACACACACGCCTAATTTGTACGTAGAACGACGTCGCGTGGAACAAGTGTAGCTCTACAAGTTTAGTTTACATATAAAATGTACACAGGCCGACGCGCGCAGTTCGATGTATGTGCCACACGTGTGCGCAATGTAGTTCTAATTTTAAGGAGCGTAGACAAATGACCAGATGAGGAGTCTGATGATCACAGGGCCGTTCATTGTGGTGAAGACTATGTTCAACTGTGGTGGTTTTTCGGTTGCAAAAGTGATAATGGTAATGATAATGGTGACAAAAGACTGGCAAAATAAACAATAAAAAAAATCTTAATACAGAAATCGTGAGTAGAGTCTGTCTAAAAAGTCAAACGACTTAGGTAATTTATTAAGGTAAAATTAAATCTGATGTAGTCAACACTGGTTCAATAATCAAGGTTGATTAAGAGATCTTGATCATTGTTTAATAATAGAAGCGCCTTATAAAAAGTATCTATCGAATCTATGTATTTTTTAAATGATTTAATTTTATACAAAATTCCCAAGTCGTTAGAATTTTTAGACCGACTATACCTATGTAATACCTATACCTATGTGTTACCTATGTATGTATGTATGTGAAAATATACATTGCATTATGAGTAGTATAAACAGAACTGTAACATAACAAAGTTTTATTAGTAAAGCATGCAGAAAACATGAAACACAATGCTAGTTCAGTTACCGCACTAGTTTCAAAAGTAAATAATTTGTTCTTAGCAAGAGATAAAGGAAAGTTTCGTGCTGTTTACCACAAGAGAACAGAGGGTCCATTACGTGAAAACATTCAACAAGTTAGGAGTATTGAGGTATGTAAGTCTTTGTGCTACAATTTTATTAGATTAATTAGCTCTATTATTTTCAGAACAATTCTTGTTAAAACAGGCGTACTTGTGCCAACAAGATTTAATTGGGAACAATCCATTATCAAGTTGGCTTTCATAAATATGAGTTTCTGGAGCGAAATTGTGCTTTTGATATTTTAATTGATAAGGTACTCGATCGGATTGGATACGTTGAATCTGGAAGTTGTTTTCGTCTGTATTCAAATAAATCATCACTCATCTACACAAATATAATAAAGAGGTATAAAGCTGTTTTTTTTTTATTTTTAGGAGGTAATCTTTGAAATTACTGGTTCGATTGGTAATTTTTTTTCACACACATAAGGCGAAGGTTTGCGAGTTAGTATGTATGTTTGTTGTTTCTTTACGCTCCAACCGACTGAACGGATTTCGATGAAACTTTACCAAGTTTACGGGTAGACCATGTCTTGGAATATCACTTAGGATTCAGTTTTTATCCTGGTAGTAAGTTCTTTCGGGATATTTTTTACTTTCACGCGGATGAGCTACTTGTAAAAACTTGATCCCTTTTTCTTTTAAGCCTGTTATTTTCACCGAAGACATTAATTTCACTTCCTATAACATCCACAGTAAATTGGCTAATTTATTCGCGTATATTTCATACCCTTTTTACACGGTAGCTAATTTATGCTACATTGTCAGAATAAACACCTTTCATAAAACAGGGCTCACAGACACTTGGTTTTATTTGTCGCTTTTGAAAACAAAGGTTCATCGAAGAAAAGTATTTCAAGATTCGAGTTTAATTTGGTAGTTGAGCTTATACAACATTACTTTTAGTTTATGCGAAACCCGAAACACTTGTCTAGTATTTTTGTGTAAAGAGTCTCTGTACAAATTTCACTGTTTCACATTATTATAAAAAAATTGCTGTTTTGAATGTGGTAGTAAGTACCGTTCACCACATTGCAACCACAGCTATAAAAAAACTGATCATCAAGTACAAATTGCACTCGCATAACAAGGGTTCCGTACAAATTTACATAAGTAAATAGTTGTATTCCCGAATCCTGAACGATTTTTCCAAATTGCAAAAAGTAATTATTTTTGATGTCACTACAAAAAGATTTTGAGACTTTTTCCTTTACTTGTGCTATAAGAAGACCTTACTTCTTGACAAATTTCAGAGAAGTCTAGGTCAATATGAAGTATCCAATGCTTTTATTTTTTGCGAGTAACAAAATATGCGTCACTTAAAAGTTTGAGTTTTTATTGTTCCAAGGAGTAAACCCTGAGTATATGTATTTGATATTAATTTTAGCTTAAAACCTCCACGTGTTTCGAAAAAGGGCTTTGACTGACGGTTAGATTGACAACAAAGAGATCCTATAAGGATTTATTTTTAGCCGACTGAGACACGGAATCCTAAAAAGAAGCTTCCTTCCTCACATATTCCAGTCTTACTTATTAAGGCAGTAACACAATTTAAAAATATGATTCATGTGTGTATTCTGGTGTCTGGTATCTCGTGTGTTGCAGACACCTCAGGTATCTCTTCGTGCCGGGATGCATTACTCCCCATGGAATGTTCCTGAAGTTCTGGTGCGCTGTTCGCTTCATAGTCGCCGTGTTTTACATATTCGCTGTTCCCTACGATATTGCTGTAAGTTTGAATGTTTTATTCTGTTACTGTTACGTCGTTGGGAATATGTGTGCTAAAGTTTTAAGTAGTGTCGAGTGCTTGCGAGTTTTTATTATGTTATTGGGATGGTTGCGGCTAGTGACCGCATTTTCGTACAAGACAAACAACAAATTTAAATAAAATCTTTAACATAGGTATACTTAGAACTAAAATAAAAATTATTGTCGTTTCAAAATAAATAAAAGAGACCAAAAAGATTCGATATAAAGCTTTGATTTAAAAAAAAGTGCAACCTACTAGGGCTTTTTTATCCTTCTTTATTTTTTATTGTACACACAATTTAAGCATACAGTTAAAAAAAGTACAGTAGATGTACATAGGCGAGCTGAACCTACAATTGAGACGCTGACGCTGTGCTTTTTTAGGGTACGTGTGAAAAAGCCCTAAATCCTCGACAAATTCCCATGCCAGAATAACTTTCTACTTCGCTAAATATAAGTTAGTAAGGAAAGAAACAAAGAAAAAAATAAGAAGGAAAGAAAGAATTAATAAAAAAGAAGGAAAAATATTTATGTAAAGCAAGTCAACCGTATAATGTTCTGTTCTGTAAATTTTCAGTCAAAACAACACAAACACGGTGGTCCTTACAACTGGTCGGATGTCGTGCTGTACCTAGATATGGTCATAATGGCGTATGTAGCATACTACAACGAAAAATCCTTGCTGGTCACCCATCCATTGCTGACTGTGTCGAGATATCTAAAGCATGCCTTCCTATTGGATATTATAAGCGTCTTTCCGTTTGAAGAAGTTGTAAGTAATGATTTAATTTAATTGTTCTTTTAGTGGCCTAACTTGGCTTATGGTAAAACTAGATTTTTAACTAGATTTTTAGGGTTCCGTACCAAAAGTATTATAAAAAAAACGAATTTACTAAAAATTTAAATATATTTGAGGACTTCCATCGATTTCGCCAAGATTCCATCATCAGATCCCAATTAGGTGACTAAGGGACCATTTGAAAAGTGGGTATACTTTCCAACAAAAAAATATTTTTTCAAATTGGTTTGCAAGCGACGAAGTTATGCGCGAACAAACATTAAAAAAAAAACCTACAAACATCCGATTTGAGAACCTCCTTTTTTAGAAGTTGGTTAAAAATGGGACTAAAGATCTACTGTACGTCTGTCTGTCACTAGACTGTATCTCATGAACCATGATAGCAAGAAATTTAAATGTTCACAGATAATGTATTTCTGTTGCTACTGTATCTGCAAATACTAAAACCGGAATCAAATAAATAGCCTTCCAACAATCGTGACGGTGCGGAACCTTTTGTGTGCGAATCTCTCACACTTGGCCAGTTTTTTGTCATGTTTATGGCTATTTTCTGTTTCAGTTTAAAATAGTTAATGATAACACCGATATGGATCTTTATAGACTGAATCGAATGCTTTTGGTAAGTTCGTTTTTATGATATCTATTATTTTTACGGTGGCTGCCGTGAAAGTTACGATAAGGATGCATTTTTTTTTAATAAATACAAATATTAATGAATTTTTAAAATATCTTCATCAACAACGAAGTTATAAAACGGTAATAATTAGAAAGTGAAGTCCAACATGGACTTTGTCGTCAAAGTACATCACGCTCATACGGCTGCCATACAAAACAGCGTTTTGACGAGAGAGAAAGATATATTTATTTAAAATTGTTATATCTCATTTTCTTTTCTATTAATTTTGAAATTATTTTCATTTTTTACATTCTGTTTTAGTTCACTTCCGAGTATTGCCATAATATTTGTGAAATCTTCTTCTCGGTAACTGCTTAGTCAATAGGTTTGAAAAAAATATATCTTTACAATAGATTCATATTATTATCAACATATGATTTTATTTTGTTTGGTTAATAATTATTTATTTATTTATTTATTATATTTTGTTGAACCGATATCAAAATGAGTCGACTAACCACCTAGTTACTATTATGTATTCTGTGGTGTATGTGAACTACTTGTTGTCTATGGCAAGTGATTTGAACTTTTTGAATAAAGTTAGTCGTTTGTAAACTGTCAAGTTGGTTGTTTTAATTACAGGTTATGGGCACAGCCTTCTGTAAAGTGATTAAAATATACAGTTTATTGATAATATTTCGTGTCGAAAATGAGTTCCAGCTATATCACAAACGTGCCAAAGCTAAAAGGCCGCGAGAACTTCGACGATTGGGCATTTGCAGTCGAAAATTTATTGGTGTTGGAGACAGCCGACAAATACCTAAAAGAAGAAGGGACGGATGCCGCAGCAAAAGCAGCAGATGCTAAAGCACGAGCGAAGCTGATTTTAACGATAGATACATCGTTGTATGTGCACATAAAGGAGACGAATACCACGAAGGAGTTGTGGACAAAATTGCGTTCTTTGTTCGACGATTCAGGATTTTCGCGGAAGATAACATTGCTTCGTCATTTGATTTCTATACGTCTAGAAAACAGTGAGAATATGACGAATTATGTGACACAAATAGTGGAAACTTCGCAACGTTTAAGCAGCACGGGATTCAAAATCAACGATGAATGGGTTGGATCATTGCTACTAGCCGGATTACCGGAAAGGTATATGCCTATGATTATGGCTATAGAGCATTCCGGAATACAAATAACTGCCGATACAATCAAGACAAAATTACTTGATATGGAAACAGTTGATATAAAAGAATCCGAATGTAGCTCAGCATTAGTGGCCCGAAGTTGGCAACAGAAGAAAAAAAACGGTAAAGGTGGTGGCAAAAATGGCGCGAATTCCAGCGGCTATGCGTCGAAAACGTCAACGTCAAACTCAACAAATGTCAAAAACACGAAAACAATAAACTGCTACCGATGTAAAGAAATGGGACATTATCGCAATCAATGCCCACTTTTGAACGAGAAAACAGAAAGAAAAAAGCATAGTAACGCTTTTAGTGTTGTATTTCTCAGTGGCGAGTTCAGAAAAAGTGATTTCTACATTGATTCTGGTGCTAGCCGGCACATCACTCCGAATGAAGGTTGGCTGAAAAATCCCAAATTTACGACAAGTTTTCCAGAAATTATCGTCGCAAACAAAACGAAAGTTCCAGTAAAGTGTTCAGGCGATGTGGAAATAACAACAAGTCACAATTATAACATTACTGTGAAGGATATGTTGTGTGTTCCCAGTGTCACAACAAACTTGTTATCAGTTAGTGAACTGATAAAGAATGGAAACAGTATCGTTTTCGAGCCAAACAGGTGTCTAATAAGAAACGAAATAGGCGATTTGGTTGCCGAAGCAGATTTGATTGACGGTGTTTACAAAGTGAACTTACAATCACAGTGTTCACAGAGTTGTTTATTGACTTCAACTAAAGTCAATGGAGAAATATGGCACAAGCGACTCGGCCATATAAACAGCAGTGACATGAACAAAATGAAGCGTTGCGGAATAGTTGAAGGATTGGATTATCCAGGCACCTTTACAACAAGTAAGTCAAGTTGTGTGACATGTTGTGAGGGAAAGCAATCAAGATTACCGTTTTCTACGGGTTCCCGTGCAACAGAATTGCTACAGATTGTTCATTCAGACATCTGCGGCCCCATGGAGAAGAAATCTATAGGTGGTGCTCGTTATTTCCTATTATTCATTGACGATTATAGCAGAATGACCTTTATTTACTTCTTAAAAGCGAAAAGTGAAGTGTTAAGCTATTTCAAGGAATATAAGTCTATGGTGGAGAATTATCAGAACAAGAAAATCAAAATATTAAGAACAGATAATGGCTGCGAGTACTGTAGTAATGATTATGAAAATTTCTTGAAGAAAGAAGGCATCATACATCAGAAAACAAATCCCTACACGCCGGAGCAAAACGGACTCAGTGAGAGGTCGAACAGAACCATAGTGGAGAAAGCTAGGTGCTTACTTTTTGAAGCAGATCTGGACAAAAAGTTTTGGGCAGAAGCTGCAAATACAGCTGTCTACTTAAAGAACAGGTCAGTGGCTTCAGGTATTGAAAAGACTCCCTATGAAGCATGGACCGGAACAAAACCAAATTTGCAACATATACGCATATTTGGAAGTCCTGTGATGGCGCACATACCAAAGGAGAAACGGACCAAATGGGACAGAAAGTCCAAGAAGCATATATTGGTTGGATTTTGTGATAATATCAAGGGATACAGAATATATGATCCAGTAAAAAATAAAATCACTACCAGCAGAGATGTTGTGATATTAGAGAAGACAAAGAAGGAAGAGACTGTCACAATTCCAGTAGAGAGCACAGATTCAGTGGGGGAATTAGTAGAGGAATCTGTGATAAAGCTAGAATGTCTAGATCAGACAAGCTCAAGTGACTCAGATTACCAGGATGGTGAGGATTTGAAGGAAGAAGAAGCCAAGAATGTACAGGAAAAAGAAAACAGGAATGTTCAGGAAGAAGAAACCAGAAATATACAAGAAGATCCAGCAGTAGTCGTGAAAGAAAGAGAGAAAAGACAGAGGAAGAAACCTTCAAGGTACGGTTTTGCTAATGTGTGTACTACGTCCATAGAAGATGAAATGACATACGCAGAGGCTATCAGTGGTCCTGAAAAACAACAATGGTTGCAGGCGATGGCAGAGGAACTGCAGTCCTTCGAAGACAATCAAGTGTGGGAGATTGTTGATTCTCCTGACAATGCAAGTGTAGTGCAGTGCAAGTGGGTTTTAAAAAAGAAATACGATTGTGACAATAAAGTTAGATATCGTGCCAGACTTGTAGCTAAGGGCTTCACCCAAAAAGCAGGAGTGGACTATCAGGAAACATTTTCTCCAGTGATCAGACATTCAACCTTACGGCTATTATTTGCTTTAAGTGTACAGTACAGTATGGACATAACTCATTTGGATGTCACAACAGCCTTTCTTAATGGTTATTTAAAGGAAAGTATTTTCATGCATCTTCCTGAAGGTTTTTCTGTAAAAGATTCAAGTAAAGTATTGAAATTGAAAAAGGCTGTTTATGGCTTGAAGCAATCATCCCTTGCTTGGTATCAGAGGGTTGAGGAAACTTTGTGCAATTTAGGGTTCAGTAAGAGTCAAATGGAACCTTGTATATTTATAAAAAATCACTGTAACAATAAGAAAACTATTGTTGGTATTTATGTCGATGATTTTATCATATTTTCAAATGATAAACTTGAAACTGATTCTCTGATAAAAGCCTTAAGTCAAAAATTTAAAATAAAAAATTTAGGCCAAGTTAAGCAGTACTTAGGCATGAGAATAAACATAAATAAAAATTTGAATGTAATTACAGTAGATCAGGAGCATTATATCGAACAATTGATTAAAAACTTCGATATGTCTAACTGTAAAACAGCTGATACTCCTATAGAGTCTAAACTAAATGTTGAAAAGTCTAACATTTGTGAAGATAAGTTGCCTTATCAAAAGTTAATAGGTAGCTTAATGTACTTAGCAGTTCTGACACGACCAGACATAGCTTATTCTGTCAGCTATCTTAGTCAATTCAATAATTCCTATTCTTATATTCATTGGAGTTATGCTAAAAGGATTCTAAAGTATTTGTTAAAAACTAAAGATTATTGTTTGAGATATTCTAGAGAAGGAGCAGAACTAGAAGGATTTGTAGATGCGGACTGGGCAAGTGATGCCACTGATAGACGGTCATATACAGGATTTTGCTTTATTAAATCTGGATCTGCTGTTTCTTGGGAAAGCAAAAAACAAAGGACAGTAGCTTTAAGCAGTTGTGAAGCCGAATATATGGCTATGTCAGAGGCTTGTCGTGAAGCCATTTATTTACAGAATTTAGAACTTGAATTAACAGGTTGTTGTAATAAAATAGTATTATACAGTGACAGTCAGAGTGCTTTGAAGCTGGCAAATAATCATCAGTCTCATAAACGATCTAAGCATATTGATGTAAGATATAATTTTATTCGAGATGTTATTAATAATGATATTGTGGAAACAAAGTATTTGCCAACTGCAAGCATGCCTGCTGACCTTTTAACTAAGGGGTTGCCGGGTGTTAAACATTATTTGTTTATGAAAACAATTGGTATTCTTAAAAAATAAATTTATTGTTTGTTGCTGTAAAAGAAACAGTGTTAATTTTTGTTTGTTTTTAATTTTGATATAGTGGGGGTGTTGAACCGATATCAAAATGAGTCGACTAACCACCTAGTTACTATTATGTATTCTGTGGTGTATGTGAACTACTTGTTGTCTATGGCAAGTGATTTGAACTTTTTGAATAAAGTTAGTCGTTTGTAAACTGTCAAGTTGGTTGTTTTAATTACATATTTTTTATTGTAAACTACATAAACAAATATACAGGACAAACATTTAAAGAAATAAGTGTACAATGTGGCAATACTTCTGCAAAAAAAAATATAATTACAAAAAATTCTAATTATGTGTTCAGAATGTACATAGCATATGTAAATCAATCAATGTTTTGCAAAAAAAAAAAAATTTAATGGTCAGCGGAGCTAAATGGCCGTAATTAAATGCACAGATACTCGTGCTGCCTAGGCGACAGTACGAGTATGTGTGCATTTAAGTCCGCCCTGATTTTCAAGGGACTATACGCCTTAAACCGCACTAAGCATTAAGCCGGATTGACACTACTATATTACGTTATATCGGGGCATTCTGACGCAGTTGATTGGCTACAAAATTAATTATAACATGACGTTGGCTGAAACGGATCCGTTTGATTGGTGAATCTTGTGCCACGACACAACACGACGTTAATTTATGTACCAGAAACATTTATTGTTTTCGATTACAGTTGTTAACATAATCATATAATGTGTATATGTTACCGCTAATGCGCATAAATCAGTCAGAATGCAGATTAACTTGTTAGTTTGCAGATTGTCTGATTGAATCCGTTAAAGAGGAAAAAAGTTCTTATATTAACTATATAATCTGTAGACTTCCTAGGTTATCTGCAGTTTGAGACCAAGTTTACGGTTAAGTTATAAAACAAGTTCCTTGCTTGAATAAATAAAATTCGAATTCATTGTAATTATTAAAACAAATTAAATTTATTAATTTCTGATAATAATAATCGCATCACATTTTACGCATGAAAAATTTATTTATTTCATGGCACCTGACATCGGCAGCCGTTAGGTTAAAAAGCTAAGGCAGGAGCGAAGCCAAGCGGTGCTCTTGCACTAGCCTTCGTGGTTCCTTAAAAGATTGTAGGTACCCGGTAATTTACAGATTACCTAGTTAATACGCATATTAAAGTATTCCGTATTCTAACGGTAAAATATACACAACAACTTCGTTATAAATCCAATTTCCAGTGTTAAAGTAACACTCCTTTTGAGCAAAACTTACTAACATCATAGTCCGGAAATGTGTTTTCTCAAAGGATTGCGAAGATTGTACAGTACACAACTTGGGGATAAAGGGAAACAAGACGACTAAGCTAATCGTATACTTGATCGCGTTTGTTATAAAAAAAATATTATATTCTTTATTTTAAGTACGTAAGACTTATATAGTGTGAGTAGCAATAAATTTACCTATATGAGTACAAGCTGATCTGGCAAACTTTGTGCGCAATAACATATCAAAGAAAAAAATGGAGGTAAAGGTAGGAGGATAAACAACAGAGTGAGGTAGAGAATATTTTTTTTTTACACTTATTATACCTAAAAACATACACATAAAGTAAAACAAATCGGTTTAGACGTTTCGTAGGAGTTCGATAACGAACACTGTGATATGAGATTTTTATATGTATATTACAAGATGTCAGTGATATGAACATAACAAAAAACAACATTCCACACGTAAACATAATATAAACCAGACAAAAGACTGGAGTACCGATTTATGACACAGTAGATCAACCTTTTACAAATCATGCCCAGGATGCTATTAGAACTGGCTCACAATCAGCGCATCAAGGATAAATACAACACATCTTTTACACATTAATGCATAGAAGCAATCAATATACATCTACGCAAACATTTCCACAAAAGCGAGGCAGTCCCATTAGCTCCTGAAAGTTTTTATTTAATCTTAATTTTTAGCGACCTTTATCTCATAGAGTAAGTCAGCCCCATCGTAACCTAAGCTAAGTTTGCAAGGACTATGTTTCACCGAGATACCACGGTGGAGCGAATATCGCTACCAACAAAATGTATACAGCTCTATAGAGAGTTACTTACCTGGTGTCCGTTTGGTTGCGCATTTAAATTGAGGGCGCGACCAGCTTGGACGTGTGGCGACTCTGGTTTCTGTATAGTGTCCAGGGTGGTACCGCTTATGGCTATATTTTACTATCCCGGTAAAATATAGCCCTACCGACCAGTTCAATAGATTTAATGATTTTTACTAGAGCAGCAAGTAGAGCTACACATTGCCAAATGAAACGTAATCTCAGTAGGCTCATTTCTTGTATCAGCCAGGTTTTCAAAAAAAATACCTACAACCATTTTATTGATATTTTGCAATCTTATCAGTAGCTCCCTACTAGTCTGATTCCTGACGCATTGTTATACTGAACGCAAAGAACGCTCTATGATATTTGCGTAAAATTTACTCAAGTGTAAAGCAATGATTTGTATTTCAAGATTTGGAACCTAAGTAAATAACTACAAAACTGATAGAAAGTAGATGTTCCCAAGCTTAAATAAATCTAGAAAAAGGTCTGATCACAAAAGAACGCACATCGCACTACAACAAATAATAAAAGGCTGTATCTAATCGTATCTAGATGGATACAGTGCCGATCTTCACACAATAGTGTTCACTGAACATTTCTTTTTGTTCGGGAGGTGCTAGATTTGGCCTAAATATATCGATAAAACATTTTTGTATTTAAGTTCCTAATTGATTTTTATTTTTATTACAAGCTTTTATTTAGTTTCACCTGTCCCGATGTTTGTCTGTAATCAAATCTTGTAAATTAAATTTGACCCACTTTCCGGTTACCGATTGAGCTGAAATTTTGCTTGCACGTATAAATCAGATGACATTGCAAAATTAATATGACATGGAGCTGATCCGATGATGAAACCGGAAGGTAAGGCTAAGGCTATAGGAACTTGGTAGTTAAATGACACAACCCCATCGAGTTTGGGCTCGTATTCGTCTTGACGAGTATCAATTATTTAGGTATACCGAGCTATAAAAGCTTACTATGAAAATGATTTTCATTAAAAACTTGTTATCATGATACAGTTCAAATCAATATATTTATTTTCTGTAAGTAACATATCTCTTTTCATCGATATTTTTTTAAAGTAGCGCAGTGTCCAATTAAAAGTGACAATATTATAATTTTCTGAATTTTAGCTTAATATTATGATCTGTTGAGAGTTGAAACTTTTGAATTGCAGCCATTACGGAAAATAACACATATCGATAATTTGAGCGAAAAATATCGATATCTCTCTAAATACCGATTTGATATTTATCGATAACTTTTTCCATTTGCCCCACCCTAGGTGACGAGAATAACAGGTGCTTTCTCGTACTGGGAGGCAGATATAATGCGAGTAAATCCAGCTGTAGCGTTACTGAAGTTCCTGCCCATAGCCGTGACAATTGTGAACTTTACTACGGCGTTCATTTTTATGAACGCGTGCCAACCTTACTACCCTCCTGATTCCTACTATATTTTGGTTAACTGTACCAAGATTTTGATCGTTTCGAGCAACAAGCATGAAATTAGATGTAAGTTAGCTTTGTTATTTACTTTTTGCTTGCTGTGTTAAGATTTTCGATTTCTGAATTTAGAATTAAAAGTCAACTTAGGCCGAAAACCTTCCGGGATTGTTTGAAAAAGTTACCGCAGTCCTGGGACGCAAAGCGTTGGAAGGCCTCCCACAAGGTGGACAGATGACCTGGTCAAGGACGCTGCAATCCGATGGTCGCAAGACGCACAGGACCGGTTGTTGTGGTGACGCTTGGGTGAGGCCTATGTCCAACAGTGGACGTCTTTCAGCTGAAATGATGGTGATGGGACGTACAGAGTAACTGAAGGAACGTAGGTCTGGTTTTAGTCAGTAAAGTTTGACACACCCTGCCGCTCCGCCCCAAAGCAAAAGAAGTCATTAGATGATTTTTCCATGTTAAAATATGGCTAGTTTTAATCAGTAAAAGTCTGACATTCCCTCTCGTTCCACCTAAAGCGAGAGGAGTAACTTGATAATATTCCACACATAAAAAAGCCTTGACCATCTTTGCATGTATGTATTTAAATTCAAAAACTTAATTCAAGAACCGGTCCTACATCACTTATTATAAGCTGAGCTAGATGTCTGTAAAAAAAGATGTTTGCTCGTTTCGGTTCGCTACCCGCATCACAAATGAAAGTTCAGACTGTGAACAAACTAGAGCGTTCTAAATCGTGGTGCTACTAACTAACCATTTTATTTTGACCTCAAAAATCCTGTTAAATGTTACTAGTTAGCTTTTTATTTTGACTTCAGAAGTCTTGCTGACAAAACGCACTTTTACAATGAAAGTCACCAGGCACGGCTATAAGATGAACGCTAAAAGCAGTTGAAAGAACATAGGCGGGTCTGACACGCCCTCTCACTCCATCCCAGAGCTTGAGAAGTTTGATGATTTCCCAACTCAAAGATAGGGTGCAAAAAATCAAACTTTTTTTTTTTTAAACAACTACCACACAACACCGTCTAGTCCCAAGCTAAGCAGAGCTTGTGTTATGAGAGAACTGATAAACATACTTACTTACTTCTAAATACATACATAATAGATTAATTACACACAAACACAGAACAAATGATCATACTCATCACACAAACATTTTGTCCTGTCCTAATCAAACCCACGACCTCCGGCATAGCAGTCAGGACCACTAACCTCTAGACCAACAGACTAGTCAAAACTGTATTGAATGGTACAAGGATGAACGTGTAAATGGAAGTAGCGTATAGGGAATTGGTCCAAGTGAAGAGAAATCTATAGCCAGCTGTATGTGAAGTCGGGCGGTCGATTATAATGAAGATGAACGCTAAGCCTAAGGTGATGAGCGAGCGGCAGTACTCTATCCACTTATTTATCTGTCTGGGTCAGTATACTGTTAAAACCGAGTATCCTATCCTTCTGTTATAATTTAGGGTAACTCTATACAATAGAATACTCAGCCTTTTAATGTCCCCACTGCTGGGACTCAGGCTTCCTCTCTAGGAGAGGGAATGGGCCGTAATCCACCACGCGGAACCAGTGTAGGTTGGTGAATGACGAATGTCTTCATATTTTTCATTCTAAGACATGCATGTTTTGAAAGCCTTCACTATTTTGAAAGCAGTGGTGATGAAAAATGCGTCTGGCTGGGTTTGAACCTGCGGCCTACAATTCGTAAGTTGGGGCCATCACCACTCAGCAACCACTTTAGTCACAGTATAGTCAGAGGTAGGAAACCATTAAATCGTTTATTCTGTTCTGGGTGGAACCAGATGGCGTCAGACTTTTACTGACTAAAACCGACCTGTGTCCCTTGAGTCGCCATTTGCAATCCAGGGTCACGGTAAGTCTTTCAAACATTCACAAATTTTATTTTATTTAGGATAACTACGTACAGAACCACACTTCCATATCACCACGATCATAACCCATTATCCATCTCACTACAAACGTGTGGTCTCACTACTTCATACGCTTGTCCCAGATGCAGTCACCGAATACGTGTACACGTTCTACTGGGTTTACGAGATATTCGTGGGTTAGTACTTCTCGTAATTGATACTACGGTTACAGGTAATGTATGGAGCGCTATGTTTCGAGTTATGTTAACGACTAAAGCCGGCCGTCCACTGCTAAAGTTGTGGCGTTTTAGCATGGCATTTTTAACAGCTATCATTAAACTACATTTATTGACATTAATTATTATTTTGTTTACTAGTGGATGAAATTCCAAATTTATTGAATGGACTAATACCAGTTTCGCATTATTGCCTCTCTAATGATACCGGTTTGGGGCACAGCGGCCATAAGTAAAACATTTTTGTGTTTTATTATACATATAGAGGTAGATTTTTATATGCTTTGTAGTTATACGTACCATAATGGATAGTTTTAATTAAATTTGTTAAAAATAAAGCCTATTACTGTCCTAAACCATCATTTATCATGATGTTCCAATTTATTTGATTTCGATTCCTAGCCAAAGATATTAGGGCTAAACCGATTTTAGGCAGCACTGGAACGACAGAGTCAGAAGTTTAGTCAGTTTAGTCAGAAAGTCTGATGCAGGACTCCCTATTGCTTTACCCAAAGCGTGAGAAGTTGTTTGATGATTTTCCCCAACAATGGGGAAGAATAACTGATACTGCCATACTAAAACGTAACAACTGTACGTAGACTGCACGGATAGTTTGTAGCTGTATGGTTAATATATTTGTCAGTCACAGTTCCAGCGTAGTATGGCTTTAGGATATCAGTGGACAATTTCACGTACATTTTCATACAACGCGATAATAAGTGTACATGCGTAGCATAGCCTTTGCTGCTGTATAGAAGCACCTTTACCCTGGTAGGTTGTGAGACCTATTGGTTTTAACGTATGTTGAATTTACGTGTGGTAGTCTAATTGGAATATGCTTCAAAGTGTGGTTTAACAGACAATTCCAAGAAAAGACTCGTGTAACGGTAATATTACACGTTTTAAGTAAAAGTTGTGGTGTTTCGCTGTTGATAAATACGCTTTTCAAACAACGGGATTAAATAAATGAATTTAATATCTTTTAAACTACTCTCTGCCAGCGGCTTCGCCTGCGTAAAAGTAATAATAATCGCTATTATTATTACTTATGGTGTATATGATGTAATCGACTATGCAGCACGCTTGCCTAGAAGTAACTTATTCACTCTTGACATAAAGACCCTCAGGTTCATTTATTTATTTATTTAATGCTTTATGCACACAAAGTACTGAAGCGGACTTAATGCCTTAGGCATTTTCTGCCAGTCAACCTTTGGGTGATGCAGAAAAAAATAGTGGTAGATGCAATAAATGAGAAAGATTTAGGTTTTATTTTATTTTCAGGTTGTAGTTATAATTACACTGCTTAGCTGTACGCATAATTAATGTGTTTGTGTTTGTCACTAGTAGTTTTCCTATTCTAATTCAGAACTAACTCATTTTATCTGAGAGATCAGAAATAAAGTCTAACAACAAATAGCAAAAAATGGCGAAACACTTTCGTTCGTTGTGTGGGGAGCCCCACTTAAATACTTTTTTTTTCTTTTAATAGTATTTGTGTTTAGCGACAACAAAAATATATTATCTGTGAAAATTTCAGCTGTTTGGGTATTACGGTTCATGAGATACAGCCTGGTGACAGACAGACGGACAGCAAAGTGATAGTTATAGGGTCCTGTTTTTACCCTTTGTGTACGAAACTATAAAAAAACGACCCATTTTTCTTTGCTTCTTGTAGGCATGGGTTGCACTCCGGTAGGCATGCATAACTCCGTGGACCTGTATCTAGTGATGTGCCTGAAGATCACCGGCTTTATGTACTTTGCCTTCATGTTTGGATATGTAGCCTCCACGCGGTCGGCCGCCGCACATGCTTTGCTGGAACATAATGTAAGTATCGACTCATTATAATTTGGTCACCATCTATAGGTACTGTTTAGGTGTGGTGATGAGAGGCAAAATCATTTTAATATTTTCAAGTAATATACAACGTGTAACGTTAAATGAGCAAAACTTCATACACTCCAAATGATTTTTAATTTAATTGACCTAATTCTGTAAGAAAAATAAAACATTATTTAAAAAAAAAATTACAGGTTATATTTTAGTTTGTTTAAAATTCATATCTGCATTGAAATAAGAACTTATATTATCCCGTGTATGACAAAATTTTATTGGAATACAACCAGTTTTGCAGGCAGGTTTGCGCACGTGATGGCTTGACCTATTCATAAATAGACAGGGCGACATTTTTTTTCTCTGAAAAATTTTACCTGTATTAAAAACTAGGTAGTTTAATTAATTCCACTTGTTATTCTGTCCAAACTATTTTCAGGTTTTGCGCATTTAACGTTACACGTTGTTTAACAATTATCAGGACATTGACAGCCGAACCCACACCCCACATATCAATCACCAATATTTAGATTATTATCTATGTAATTATTTAGACCCTCAAAAGGCTTTAATATACTACCTACCTATCCTAAACGATGTTCACAGAATTAATTGTTTTAATATTAATATAAAAAAAAACCTTCTGCCAATGCCGCAAGCTAATAAACAATTAAAATTAAAACTTACGTATTAGGCTCGCTTACATGTTGTGATTATTTCAATTGGACCAGGTCAAAAATAATATCCTTACTAATATTATAAAAGCGAAAGTACCTAAGTTTGTTTGTTTGTTACGTCTTCACGCCTAAATGGCAAAACAGATTTTGATGAATTTTGGTACAGAGATAGTTGGGACCCTGGAGACGGACATAGACTAATTTAAAAAAAAGTGAGAAAAGGGGGAGAAAGATTAAATCTATACTTATAATAAATCTGTAGAGAGGTCAATTCTGTACATGAAATATATTTCCAAAATAACTATCAGGGGGTGATTAGTGATCGATACTGATGCTAAAAATGCAAACAGTAAAATTTTTGTCTGTCTGTCTGTCTGTCTGTCTGTCTGTCTGTCTGTCTGTCTGTATGTTCTTTATAGAAACAAAAACTACTCAACGGATTTTAACGAAACTTGGTACAATCATTCTTCATACTCCTGGGCAGGTTATAGTACACTTTTCATCACGCTACGATCAATAGGAGCAGAGCAGTGAAGGGAAATGTTGGAAAACGGGAGAAATTACTCCATTTTTTAAGCTTCCGTCGCGTTTGCAGCCTTAATGGTTAAAGCTACACAGAAAACATGTATAACGGAAATGTTCTCCTCAAAATTATATAAAAAACGTCCCACGACAGCATACGTCTATCTTTTATGGTTAACTCACAATAACACGTGTAACTCCCGATAGCTTAGCAGTTCTGAGCTTTCTGTTTATTTTTGTCTACTCTTACGTTTATAACACTGAATGTCGCTGGCATAAGCAACAGGATCCGCGTACGAAGTCGCTGGCAGAAGCTAGTTATATTATAAAACGCGAGCGAAGCCGCGGGTAAAAGTTAGTAATTAATACTTACGAATAAGTACCAGGGTATTATGGCTCCCGTTATCTCGTTTTGTGGGCAAGTTTGGCTAAAGGTTCCGTCCTAGCGGGACATTAACAGACCGACGCTATTGTTGCTAGCAAATAAAAAGTTATCGCTTTTAGGAGGCCACTTAAAGCCACAGAAATGTTGAAACCATTTCAAGTCATTTGCCCTTTCAACGATACAACAAATATACCTATCTCCATTTCATTAACATTTAATAATAAATAATAATAACAATAGTATTCCACAACTATCACACAACGCCGTCTAGTCCCAAGCTAAGCAGAGCTTGTGTTATGGGTACTAGACAACTGATAAACATACTTTTATATTTCTACTAGCTTTTGCCCGCGGCTTCACCCGTGTACATAATCCCAGGATAAAAAGTATCCTATGTGTTATTCTGGGATATTTTCTACTCGTGTACCAAGTTTCATCGAGATCCGTTCAGTAGTTTTTGCGTGAAAGAGTAACAAATATACATACATCCATCCATACAAACTTTCGCATTTATAATATTAGTAGGATATTAGTAGGATAAGCAAAATATAGATAAATTACACCCAGACTTTGGGGGAGGCTGACAACATTTATTACGCTTGGGGGAGGACTATGTCTAACAGTGGACGTATATCGGCTGAAATGATGATGATGATGACACCCAGACACATAACAAATGATCATGCTCATCACATAACCATTTGTTCTGGGTGGGAATCGAACCCACGACCTCTGGCATAGCAGTCAGGGCCACTAACCACTAGACCAACAAGCCAGTCCAGGCAAACCAGACCAATTTAAAAGAACGTAATGTCAAGCTACACCAATCAGTACCCTGTAATAAAATAAGGTACTTCAAGAGGAAACAATCATTTCATATTGTTTCTTATTATTATATTGTATCTAAGCAATATTTCAATTGTCTTCAAAGCCGATCAAATAACAATAAAGTTAATAAAATGAATATGAGAGGAAATCAATAGGTACACTATTATGGAACGGTTGCTAACAGGAAATGTGATCTCATTTATTTGCAAAACCGATATTAAACTAGTCCTTTATATCGATACCAGAAATATGAATTAAAAAAGTAAGGGACTTTTACCTAAAATGTAAAAAATAGTCTTTACGATTATTGATGTAAGGTTCATCATCATCATCATTTCAGCCGAAAGACGTCCACTGTTGGTCATAAGCCTCCTCCAAGTGCCGCCACAATGAACGGTCCTATGTGTCTCACATACATCGGATTCCCACAACCCTAACCAGGTCATCGACCCACCTTGTTGCCCACCGTGGTCGCCATTCCATAACATTTCCAGGCCCCAACGGCCATCTGTTTTGCGAGCAATGTGCCCTGCCCATTGCCACTTAAGATGTAATGTTACTTTACGCAAAACGCAAAAATATCCTTTACGTTAATTCATACTTCAGGTATCGATATATACTATATATCTATGTCGGTTACACATATGGCCAAGTTTGTAAAAATTACGAGATGTAACAATGAACAAAATCTAATTAAGCTCGAGATAGACCATACAGTTAGTCTCCTACTACGTATTACGGCTAAAGTTCCGTCATTAAAAATATTACGACTTCGCAGTTCCAGTACAGTAATTATATTAGTTTTAACGAGCTCAGACCTCGTTTGTTTCATAGGAAAAAACAAAGGATCTAGCCAACTTTCTGTATCAAGAGAACGTGGATCCTATGCTTACAGCGAAAACGTTGAAATATTTCGAATACGTGTGGAAAAGAACCAACGGCAGTAATCCGCAGGTAAGTCATAATACATACTCCATTTACAATGTGTTACAAACTGTATGTTGTATAAAATTTTGTAAACAATGGGAAATGGCAAGTATTTCACTGGTCACGTAGTCGTAAAATATTGCGTTATGCACTTTTTGCGGGAAGTCCATTCATTCTGGTGAAACGCTGACGGCTGCTGTGGTGAAGCACTTTTTATTATGTTTGTGTTTGTTTCACTTTTGCATTTTTATCACTTTTCGGCAGCAGAATTACAAAGTTTTGATTTCGCTTACAATATTCAATCGGGAAGTTTTACAAAATTTTCGGTTATATATCGAGCCTTCTCAGGAAAAAAAACATCGTAATTGACATTTTGCGTTTTTTTTGAGGAAAGGGAATTTTCCTTCCCTATTTAGAAAGTGATTATTACAATATATATGTTAATAGGACCTATTCTAAAGGGCTCACTGGCAAAATGTTACTCAGAAGCAAAAATATTGAGCCTATTTTTGTACAATACATTGACAGGTCCGCAACTTCGCATTTTTTTCGCGCCATAAAACATCGGAATTTTTTTATATATCTGTTCTAATTATCTCAATATTTTTGCCAGTTTGAAGGCCAAAGTTGATTAAAAAAAATATTATAAAAACCAACTGTTTTAAAAAAAATATCGCCGAAATACCTCCCCTCCATAATACATATAATAACAATAATAATAACAATACTTTTTAACTCGGAAATAAAACACTTTTCTCCTGAAAATGGAAATATACGCTGACAACAATATTCTGAAAAAGAAAAAAAAACGATATGTATAAAAGAAAACGGAATTTTCGATTCAATATTTTACCTTCCACTTTAATATCGGAGCTCAGCAAAAATATCTAGGCTAGATAGAGCTAGCAAGCTAGCACCTTTCTTTAAAGTACCTGGTTATACGGATGCTGACTCCACCACATACAATATAATATCGGATCTCGATCAGCCGCGACCGCAGGTGGTATTCAGCGGCGACAGGTGCGGTGCGGACTGTCGCTTCATCATTTTGTCAGTAAATTAGATCTTGGGTCACGATGATATATTATTTAATTAATACTTGAATAATCTCCCCTGTCTTGTTTCGTTGTTGTGGCGTTTACAGGGCTTATGTTTTCGGCTACTAGTCGGTTGTTACTCGTATTATTAAATACGTGTTAACATGTATCTTAGTTAAAGTACTAGTAAATATCTATACTTCTATACTAATATTATAAAGAGGTAAAATTTGTAAGTTTGTATGTAGGTGGTAATCTCTGGAAGTACTGGTCCGATTGCTAAAATTTTTTCACCGATAGAAAGCTGCTTTATTCCTGAGTGACATAGACTATATTTTATGTACGCGGGCGAAGCCGCTGGCAAAAGCTAGTACAATATAAAATTGTCGCTTTAAGAAATTGTATACTTTGATCTGTGATATCCCATCAGGTTCTAGGAATTATAAGTTGAAATAAACTTTATATTCTCGTTTAAAATAAGTAGATAATTCGTTTTGTTTCTTTGGGTTTTTGACCTTGCGCGAAAACAATGCGATTCAAGCGTTATGCAATAGGCATTAATGATATAGACTGTTATCGAACGAACTGTATATTTTCCGGTTCTTCTACATAGAAAACGAACCGTCGACTGGCTTTTGATGTTTTCTTTGTGTCCATGTAAAATAAAAATAGTTTGATTGTTTTTAGTCGGTTTCATTTGGGAAAATTCATTTTACAAATAACCGTTCTGCTTCGGGCGGGCCTTTCGTTTTGGAAATTGTATACCGTTCCGGTAAAGGTTTACCCACACACATTTAGTTATGTTACGTCATTGATAGCTTGTACCTTTTGAAGTGCATTGTTCATTGTGAAGCACATGCAGATATCTATTTACAAGCTTTTATTTAGTTTCATTTGTTCCAATGTTTGTCTGTAATCAAATCTTGTGAATTAAATATGACCCTCTTCCCGGTTACCGATTGATCTGAAATTTTGCATGCATGTGTAAATTAGATGACAATGCAAAATTATTATTATTTGGAGCTGATCTGATGATGGAACTGGAAGGTGGCTATAGGAACTTGGTAGTTAAGTGACACGACCCCATCGAGTTTGAGCTCGTATGGTTTGTCTTGACGAGTATTAATTATATATGTAGGTATATCGAGCTATAAAAGCTTGCGATGAAAAAACGATTTTCATTAAAAGCTTGTTTATACTTCTTATTTCATAACGAAAAGTTGCTTACTTAATTTACTCATGTTAGTAATTTAGTTTATATTTATATCCTTTTAAGATTTGCTCGGCATTAATATTTAATATAATAACTGTTCTTTCAGAAAATATGCCGCCGTCTCAACTCAGCCTTAATGGAAGATACATTAGTATTTATGTACGAGCGAGCCTTACGCGAAGTTCCTCTCTTCGGGAAGGTGGAGAGATCCTTCATCAGGGTCATCACACAGCATCTGCATGAGATGTATCTGTTGAAGGGAGATACGGTCATACAGTGCAGAGATATACAGCCCTACATCTATATTATATATCGTGGGAAGGTGAGGCCTGATGTATACAATTCATATACACCATTAGTTTTAGTATATGCGAAACCCGAAACACGTATCTAGTATTTTTCTGTAAAGAATCTATGTACAAAATTTCATAACTGTATCATGAAAAATCACAAAGTTATAAGCTTGTTATGTCATTAAAAACATAGTCACCGGGCCATCCAGACGACTGAGGGGTTGTTTTGCACCCTGCTGTTTGGTACCTGATGCCCGCTATGACCTGCTGTGACTATTGTTGTACATTGTCGGTGGTGTCCAAGTTGTGATCTTTTTAAATATTTTTGGAAAAAAAATATAACATGGTATAAAAAACTATTCGAATTCATTTAGTTATTGATTCTGAACAAATTATATTCAGGTTTAGTATTATAACTAAAAATAATGAATCAATGATAGTAATTATTACTGACGTATTTGACGCATATTCATAGTGTTATTTCTCGTGCATCACCCGCTTGATAGTACTGACGTAGGTACATACAGCAAGATGGATGGTGCTTACAACGTGCGACGCTTTAAACTATTTCATCCCTCCACTACTTGTCTGTATGTTCGCGATAAACTCGGAAACTACTAGCCGGATTTTCATGTGGTTTTCATAATCAGATACTGTGATTCATGAGGAAGGTTTAAGTAGGTTTAGTTCTCGTCGGTTTTCTTCTACTACAAAAACATATTTTGTGGTAGAAGAAAACAGAGAATTTCAAAGATTTGTAGCACCCTTGCGAAGCTGGGGCGGGTCTCTAGTTTTGTCTAGGCATCACCGCCCACAGAACAGAAAATTTATGTTCTGTGGCACCGCCGCACCCGAGCCACGAAAAAAGGCTGCCTCAAAAAGAAGCTTGAAGCGTCTTTTTTGTGGCCCGTGTGTGTCACTTACATCGTAATTTTCCACTCCAAAAAAAGAAAGTACTTACGTAATATTTTATACGTTAATATTAATAGATCCCAGCTTACCTACAAATTATTACTGAATTATAAATTTGGAGATGAGTATTTATTATTGATTCATCATCGTCTTGTCCTTGGCTTATACTACTTGGGGTCTGCGTAACAGTATGTTTTTTTCCCGTTTGTTCCGTCACCCATCACGTCACCACTAACTGCCTTTTCTTTCATATCACTCCTCGCACATTCCATTAATTTTTTCTTTGACTTCCCTTTCCCTTTGCATTCATCCACATCTATAACTGAGAGCAGTGGTGACCAAGTGGTAATGGCCCCGACTTATGACTTTTTTTTTCTGTCGACGGGGAAAATCATCATTGACGAAACACGCTCTTGGGTGGAGCGGGAGACAGTGTCAGAGTCTTACTGACTAAAAACCCCGCGCCGTTCCTTCTAGCCTTCATACCGGGGCTCTAGTTTCGTAGGTCGCGGGTTCGAACTCAGCCAGGCGCATTACTTTGTGTAATTTATTTCATCACCACGGCTCTCAAAACGGTGAAGGAAAACATCGTGAAGAAACCGACATGTCCTAGAACCAAAAATTCGAAGACATGTGACATTCACCAACCCGCACTGGGCCCGCGTGGTGGATTATGGCCCATTCCCTCACCTAGAAAGGGGCTTGTGTCCCAGCAGTGGGAGCATTAAAAAGGTTGATGATGATGACACATGACCATACCAAGACAACTTTAGTTAGAAAACCCTGTCAAACTTAACTCAGAGTTCTCTATTAAAAGTGGGGTAAACAGTTTTAGTAGGTATAATATATTCCGAGAGTGGACCGAGACCTGAAGAACTTGAGAATATTATGTGCGCTGATGATAACCATAGTTATGATAAGTCATACTGTAACGCCATATTTTTTACATTACCCATTTACAAAACCCTCCATTCCAAGCCAGAAAATCGTGAAAGAGTTATACAGTATCTTATTTATATTCATAGCATTTTTTTTATTACGCACAAGTCCCTGTCCACAGTCAATCTTTCAAGTCAAATATCTTTCGAGGTAAATGATCAGGGAGGGACGTATCCCGGAGACATATAATGATAAGGGATGTAGAAGAGGCCATTTTGGCGGAGGTTGAGGCGGATATGAAGAAATAGACAGTGACATTTTTTTTTCCATTTAACATGCTGAATAGTTACAAAATGCATGATATTTTAGAGATCCATAAAAAAATAATCTTTCATCTGGTACCCGACGCGGCGGCGGCAGTAGTACATCAAAAACTTGAAATTGCGAATTTATTTATAATCTCTACCACATTTTAATGTAAAGAAAAGAAAGAATGAATACATGTATATTTTTTTACGTTTACATGCACACAATGAACAAACAAGTGCTTATCGAAAATTTAAACATAAAAAAACAACGACAATGTATGTAATGTGATTACAGAAAGAAATTCAGCCCACAGCTCTTCTGATATTTTAATATGTACTAATATTATTAAGTACTGGATCGATAGTAAAAATGTTTAACCAGTAGAATGCTGTTCTACTTTATCTGAGTGACTTGAGCTATATACTTCCTACTTTCACGCAGGCGAAGCTGCTGGCAGAAGCGAATGTGAATGTAAATTCTCAGGCAGTTCGCTCACTACAAGGTGTAACGTTAAATGCGCAAAACCACTTTTTATTATACCACTTTTTTTTAAACCACTTTTTATTATACGTTACATTAAAAAAAAAAAACAAACAATTAAAAACTTCGACCTGTCTATTTATGAATGGGTCAAGTAATCACGAGCGCAAACCCGCTGAAATAGGTAAACAAACACAAATAGTTGTAATCCAATTAAATTTTCTCATACACGGCATAATAAAAGGTCTTATTTCAATGCAGATATGAATTTTAAACAAACTAAATCTGCTCATAGAACCATAATTTTTTTTATGTTATTTTTTTCTCACATAATTAGGTCAATCGAATTAAAAATAATTTGGGGTGTCTGAGGTTTTGCGCATTTAACGTTACACGTTGTATATATAGTCGATTTTTTATTTGACATTCATTAGAAATCCATTAAAATATGTAGAGGTCAGTGTGATTTTTTGCGGAAATTTCGCATTTACGGAAGCGGAGGCGAAGTTCCATCACAACCCTAAAACTGATTCACTGAACAGGAACAATAGGAAAAGGTTTTTTGATTATTCCGTTTTTGCACAACTCACTAAGTTTGTATAGTAAACATGAAGAAGGATATATGTACATACAATGTAATGTTCGATGGGACCCCTGACTGACCCTTTTTCTGTTCGTTGACATTACATTTTTTGGACCGGTTCCCTCCCGTGATATGAGCTTGAAATAGAACATTTTATAATATTGTATTTCAACCTTTTGTCTTTGGAATATTTTCTATCTAATATACAACATTATTTTAGTATATATGCAAAATCTGAATATGGTTTGTTCAGAATGAGTAACTGAGTCAATTCCAATAATTCTTACTTGTTATATTTTTTCTCAAATATATTTAACTGGGCATAAGTTGGACACCAGCGGCACTAAGTACAACACAGGTCATAGCAGGCATTATGAGCTAGCGGACAGCTGGGTGCGGAAGCAAAATAACCCCTTAGACGTTCAGATGGCTCGGTGATCATGTATTTGTGCGGACAACCAGGGAAGCTTATAACTTTGTGATTTTTCATGATACAGTTATGAAATTTTGTTCATAAATACTTTGCAAAAATACTAAACACGTTTCGGGTTCCGCATATAATAAAACTAATGTTGTAAACAAAAGGACAAACTGACTGACTGACTGACATATCAACATACAGCCGAAACTATTGGGGATAGGGATTTTCTAAAATTCACCTATAGAGAAACCCAGTTTCACGCGGGTGAAGTCGCTGGCTGAAGCTAGTTTTAAATAATAATGTGTTTTAAATTACAGGTAGATGTTTTGACGTCGTATAATGAAATGATTACCTGTATGGGTCCAGGTGGAATGTTTGGGAATTTTACAGGCGTAAGTACCTACCACAACACTTAGATTAGGTATGTACAGGGCTATTTGTAAAACACTGGCAACCCTTCAGGACTATTTTACATACACAACGGGCGGCGGGGGGCTTGTTGCGCTTGCATCGCATCATACAGAGAGACATTATGTAGGTATAGCAAAATAAAGTGTTGAAATGTGTTAAATAGAACAACAGAATCTTGAAGGTTTGCTTTTGGTAAATTGATTATGTGTTTTGTCAAAAGTCTTGGAACAAAAATAATTGTTGTTTCTGATGTTAGTAATACATTCCTGCAAGGTTGTTAGTGTTTTACAAATAGCACTGTAGGTATATGTATATATATATATTATGTACTATATTATTTTTTGAAGATCGTGTTTCTGATTGGTTGGTCTGTCGGAACGGGTAAGGGACACAAGAGTGCGCGTGAAAATCAAAATCATGGACGTTATAAGGAAAACCGCTAAGCTTAAGTGGGATTGGGCCGGATATGTATGACGCATGTCAGACAAGAAATGGCCAGAGAGCACCAATGTACGGGTCATATGATTCGCAGTAGTAGTGAAATTGCGGGACATTTTCGGCTTCCATACGTACTGGAAATTTTAATAAATAAATAAATTTATTCTTCTCTACCAGTTAAAGCCTAAAATTTGGCATAAAGTAAGGTATTTAAGTTAGTATTTTTTTTTTGCTATTCGAAATAATCTTCGTGAGATACAAGAATTGAGTTTTTATAGGTTAGTTTGTATGGAACCCTTAGAGCGTGAGTTCGATCCGTACTTGCCCAAATTTTTTTAAAACAAAAGATGATTGATAGAGAATGTTTTGTTGCTAAGGTCCGTCTATGTACCACTACGGTATATGAAGTTTAAATAAATAAGTACTATATATTCCTAATAAAGTTAAAGTTATTATTAAAGTTAAAGTTATATTAAAATAAAATAAATTTTAATATATAGTACTTATTTATTTAAACTTAAATGACTACAACTAAATATACTGACTCGCACTAGTATGAATAAGAAGTTAGATTTGTGCGGAAAGGAAAAAAGCGGCCTGAATCCCAGCAGTGGGAACATTATAAAACTGATTATGATATTATTATATGCTAAAACGATCCTACATTAATTATATAGAGCTTTTCACTCCTTTGGGCAACAAAGAAATAAAAAACTGTAAATAATTAATGCCTAACTTATCGTCAAAACAAAATAAATAACCGAGTGTTTCTATAAAACTTTCAGCAACCAATTTCATGTTCGGAAGTGACGATATACGCCAGTCGGAGTCTCGATTTATTAGTAATACCCAGTGTGACGTTTTTCAACTTGATCAAATACTACCCCAAGATCCAGGAACCTTTGAATAAGGCCTTCGAAATGTCCCGGGATTATATCTTGCCTATTAATATGGAGGTAGACGACAATGACTCTTCGGAAGGTAAAGTGTTTTGTAAACATGTATTGAGGCCCTACCACGAGCTCTTAACGCGATCTATTTGACGACCTAAACCATTGTTAAAGGGATGGAGCTATACAGGGTTATTTGTAAAACACTGGCAACCTCTCAAGACTATGGTACCTACTATGGTAACAACTTTTGTCCTGTGACTTTTAAAAATGAACGTTCTAAATTTTACGAAGTCTATAAGAAGCTGATAGTACAATAACTGAAGGGAGTGGAGATCGGATAGGAGAGGAGCTTGATGTGCTTGCGTCGCATCATACAGACGTAGGTAGGGAGAGTAAAATACAGAGTCGAAATGTGTTAAATAGAACAACGAAATCTTGAAGGTTTGTTTTTGGTAAATGTATTTGGAGGTAAGTGGAACAGAGAGTAGAGTCCCACATACCTCCGTTGAAAAGGGAGGATCCTCCAACCAGACCAGGTGTTATAGTCTGGTGGGCGACTGCCCGATAGTTGATGTCGGGCTGTCGTATATGTTCAAATCGCGCGGAGAACTTTGATTGCGCGATGCAGGATTTCGTATTTTATTCGTAGTTCTTATGTGGCGTCATAGATGTCGCTACATGTAAAACAAAAGTTGTCGTTTTTGAAGTTAGTAATAAAATCCTGCAAGGTGTGTTAGTGTTTTACAAATAACCCAGGGTAACCGATGCTCGCTAGGGCTAACTCAGTATCCAATTATGACGATTTTTTTGCGATAATGTGACTGGCAATTAACTCAATTTGATAAAACATAGATTATTTTGCCGGTAATCAGAGTGACGTGTGTAGTAGACTCTTAATAATTTCCTTGCCGTTATTCTTTGTCTCGTAGCTTAAAATATGGCTATACCTTTATATAATTATCTTAAAATATTGTTCAGCGTTTCTAATTCAGTTTGTGATTTTAATATAAACATAGACTGGAACAGTCTGAGCCACAAATCCGAGTTCTATTTTTAAATTATATAAAAAACAGATTAAACAAGAGTATCACAAAAAGTTTGAGATAAAAATAAACCTTGAGAGTTGCCATTTTTGTATTGGATGAGCTGAGACACGAAAAAACCGGCTTTGGGATTAACCGTAACTTTACCAGTGGGCTGGAGAGATTAATAACTTCCAGCACCAGCTTATGGCATTATTGCCATGACTGAAAAGGGTCCAAAATGAAGAGCACCGTATTAAGCTTTGGTCTCTTGATGATCGTAACGTTCAACACTGCGGAATGCGATATATGGTGCTATATAGACACAATATGATCATATAGAAAAATGTTCAAGTGCGATTTACACTTGCACACGAAAAATTCTGTACAATATTAATATCGAGTAAAAACGCAGACAAAGTCACGTTTATTGATTTTTAACTTTATTATTCGATGTTATAGAGGCAATAGATAGGTATAGTACAATTTCTGAGAACTTCAACTGTCTACATCGGTTTATGAGATATAGCCCGCTGACAGATGGACGGACGGACAGCGGGGGTTTAGTAATAAGGTTCCATTGGCACCCTTCGGATGTGGAACCCTAGAAACGTCTCAAATGATCTCTTTTTAATAACCTTAAAAAAATTAGAAGGATCAATTGGTCTGAACCTTTTTTATTATGTTTCCTAATTACTCAAAGAAACTGGAACTGATATGATTTTTTTTTTTTTGGTTTTGTGTTTGATAAGGTGTACAGGTGGTCTCATGATTATTAGGTTAGGATCCTGAAAACTCCTTAATTCACTCCTTAATTATAATCTATAATGATTATAATTTATACTATCTACTTGCACGCTAGCTATCACGACTAAAAATAATAAAATGAAAAACTTTTTACAAAAAAGTAAAACAGAATTTTATTATAATAAATTTAATTTTGGAAGTTGATGTTAATTAACAAAAAAACAACACTATTGTAGAGACAAGTTGGCGTCAGCGGTATGCACGATCGCATGTCCAGCACCGCATACCGTAGCGTTGTGCGTTTGGAATCAAAATACCACAGCTTTGTAAGTACTGATGACGTATATATACCTTTCTCCTCAGATGATTCGACGCTTGATTTGACGTCAATAGAATCAGGGGACGATACAAAGAGTGGTTCAAGTAGATTCGAACTATCAGGTATGTGTATGCGTTATGGTTTTATTTTACATCCCTCATTAGATCGTCACTGTGTTCAGTTTTTTCAAAACAAGAGATTTGACAAAAATGTCGTGTTGCTTAAATCTCGCATCTTACGAACATAAAACTTAAGTATTTTTTAAAAATGTATATGTACTCTTTGATCGTATAATTTAGATTATTTTCTTTAATTTAAAGTACGCAGCACTGCTCTTGGTGTTCTTGCATTCATTATTTTTTAATTAAACAGCCCACCGAATTTCATATATCTTAATTTTGTAATGTACCATAATATGCCCTTTCATCTAATAACCCACTTCGCCATATTTGCCAATATTTGGTAGTTCATTTCCACTTTCACCCCTCTCCCACACATCACTTCTAAATACCAGAACCGATTTTGACAAAACATGATAAATTATATTTATTTTGCAAAAAGTTTTTTAAAAACACAACACAATTGACGTGCGAGTCAATTTTGTCGTCAAATTAAACTAGATAAAACCGGTATTTCCTAGCTGACTAACCTGAGAAGCTAACAAAAAAATCCACATCCAAATCAATTCACCCGTTTCTGAGCTACATGCCAAATGGACACATACCGCTGTCAAACTTAAAACACCCCTCTCTTTGCGTCAGGCTTAAAATACAAGGAGGCGACAAAACCTTTCCAGACGTGTTCACCATTACACCGTACAAAGGTGTCTTTTTACCAAGATAACAGGCCGCCATCGAAGTGAAAGGCAGCATTTTCCTCTGTGCCTCCAATCAGGGTTGTCATCAAACTATCGTATTCCTAATCCGCAGGGTCGCTGCCGACGAGCCAGTCACAGTCTAACGTTAGCCAGGCGAAGTCGTCTGTCAGCGTTTCCACATATCACAGCTACACTAACGCCTCTAATCTGTTGCGGCCCGGAACGCTCATGTTTCAGGTAAATTGATACCGCACTAATGAGGCCTTGTGGCTTTAGAAACGGGTATTTGTTTGCCAGTGCCTTTGGGATATAGGGGGGTGTGCTTGTAGGTGCCATGGTGACTGATTTATGTTCGGAAAATTACCGAGTAGAAACAGGGTCGTAGCGTGAACTAATTTGGCCGTGGGTGAAGGCGCGTCAGCGAGGCTTTTTTCTTTCATGTATTCGAAAACGAGACAGCGACTGTCACAACCCAGTCTTCGATCACTTTGTCGTTTACCATCAACTGAAATAGTGGTCAAACGCTAGCCATATAAAGACCCTCGTTGTTAAAGGGTAAGGGGCCGCTTTGCCCTCGTCAAGCAAGTTGCTGTGTTAGGTGTGCTTTTCCACCAGAGATGTTATGTTACTATGGATGCTAATCATATTCATTAGTGCATATAGTTTGGCACTGTTGGAAATGTTTTTTATATAGAAGGATGCGTGCTATACTGCTATAGATGCGTGCTATAGATGTGTGCTACGAATGAGTGCTATGGATGTGTGCTGTACATGCGTGCTATGGATCCCTACTATCTATACATCGCATAGTTCGAACTGCGCATCTTCCTCGCGCATCTACTTTGCGGCGGCGCATCTTCATAGCTATGAAAATGCGCCGCCGCAAGGTAGCTTCTGTAAGTAATCTTACTCGCACTGCTACATAGCCATCAGTGGAAACGGTCACACAGTTTTACAGTTTAGCTAATTATGCTGCATAGCACATCTTTGGTGGAAAAGCAGCCTAAATCTTCTTTGTTGATTGACATTTTGATTGAGTATTCTAACTTTGTAATTCCGTAAAACATTCTATATACAATATTCTTTATTACTTTGGCAACATTTTTTGAGGATATAATCACTTCTCGCGTTACGCTTAGCGTAACAGGTAGCTTTTCCCTCTCTTCTTGGAACAATATGTGGAGTAGTCAAACATTTTACGTGCCAGCTTATTTTGCTAAAACTTGTTGCCAACGGGATATTACGCTTCCCAGTATTTACTGACGAAGTAAGTACTTAACTTCTGTCGTTTCATTTAGCGCTTTTTTTTTGTCGACTGGGAACATCATATTATGACAAAACCCACTCTTGGGTGGGGCGGGAGATAGTGTCAGACTCTTACTGACTAAAAACCCCGCGCCGTTCCTTCTAGCCTTCATACCGGGGCTCTAGTTTCCTTTCGGAAAACTCCGACTCCGGTGGGCTTCGACCCAGCTGGGCCCCTCCTATTGCTGGCAACTCCTTGAGGCGCGCGGCATTTAGCGCTTGCTTATAGAAGTCTGCCTGCTGTACCGTATCGTACCGTGACCGTGACAGGAGCGTATTAAGCACTGAAAAAACAGGGCACATGTTCAGAAAATAATTTTACGGTGGTTTCAAAACGGTCTAATGGACATAGTTATTAAACTATGTCCATTATATCTAGTCTATTTTGTGATAGCTCTGTCATAGTATGATGTAGTGGGTAGACTACATAAATGGTCAGCGTGCAAAGGCATTAAGAGGACTACAGAAGGTAATCACGAGTTTTATAATACACAAAAGTATATGATCCACTGTAGTAAACAGAATCAGAAAAATATATTGTTACGTACGTGGGTAACCAAATGCCAATTTACCAATAAAGAACTTTATTTACCACAAACAAAAAGTAATTAGTCCAGTCAACAATAATCCAAATCCCAGTTAGCACTAGAGTTCCGTTATACTATCGCCTCGGTCGTTAGATAAAATCACTTCGCACACTTAGGTAGATCGCTCTTGTTCGCAGTCGAAATCAACACTGAGTCACTTCTTTTTTTTTTTGAGTGGCCTCTCGCAGGTCAACCTAGGAGGTTGTCGTCTGCTCAACCGGTCTTGCCTGTGGCGGCCCTGAATAAAATCAAAGCCTCCAGCTAGGGTTTACTTAAAAACTACTTTAAAATTAAGCGACAACGCTAAGGGCACCCCCTGTGGGGTACGAGTCTCGGCTTAGGGCGTCGCTGGGGGAGGGCAGCAAAGGGACGAGCTGGATCGAGCAAATGACTCACTTCCGTTCGGGGGCTTGTATTTATATGCGGAGCAAAGAAAATTCTAGATACTGACTGACGTCTCAGGATAAATCCAGAACAATAGAGTCGCGTCGTTGGGCCATAAATCAATTTTATTACTTTATCCTTCGCGAGTCACTTTTACGCGAATTTCGACCCTATTGTTATTGCCGGAAAGTACCATTTCCTTTATCCACCTACTTTTACCTACAAAATAATGATAGTACTTGTGAAGGATAGTTCCAGATCTTGCCAGGCTAGGTAGTTACTTTTGTTCTAGAGCTTTTGAACAGCAATCCGTTTTAATCATTCGTTGCTACTCTTTATTTTGTAGGTGATATGACGTGTTGAAGTTTAACGGCGTAACAATATGTTATTTTTCAGGATGAATGCTAGATAATGTAAAATATGTTCAAAACATAACATGCCCAGTTAAGTACGATAAAAAAATCTCGTAGAAGCCTAAAAAATACTTTTATCGATTAAAAAATTGATTATAAATGTAATCATTAAAAAAAAAAATCGGATTATACTACAAGCAACGTTTTACCGTTTAAATAGTGTTTAATTTATAATCCTTATAAATTTTTAGTAAATCGCTAAAATATTTACAAGCATTATGTCTTTGCTCATCTCTTTCATTTGTATGCACTCCGAGAGTGACCAAGTTATAGGTCCTGAAGTCCTCTTAAATAGCTTTTTTATTTTAATCGTACTCATTTGTTACATTGTTTGCAAGAAGGATGCTTTCTGTTTTATATTTTGTTTTTTAAAACCTAGAATGTAATTTATAACTGTGAGGCACTTCCTAAAACAAAGTACAAAGCAGCGTGGCAAATAAAACAGCCACAAAATATATAGGTACAGAAGTCAATCTACATACAAAGCGCGCTCGAGCAACGCACACATAGACACCGCTCACGGACACGATATCTCGGTAGCGTCTCGGCCCGCTCGTCGAACAGTTCCGGCTCAAACGCTCATTAGTGTGCGTCCACTGAGCGTAGGTATAAAAAGTGAAGTACATACATGAGATTGTCTTCTGTACCTATCTGTTTTTTGAAACAGCTACGTAGAACTGGTACGAACAGAGTGGTGTAGTTTAGAAAATTCTCACGAATTTCGACTTACACATCACAAGCAGTTTAAAAACTTTACTTTATTCACAGAGTTACGGCTATATTACATGTATGGTGGTTACCATACATTACGTGATGGCTTTGTATGATGTGGTAACCCTAAATGATTGTGATATTCTGTTCTGGATACATGCTGTCTTGGATATCTTCTTCTATAGCAAGGTTTACATGACCATGCATCAGGTAAATAATAATAATAAACTCGTGTCTATTATTTTTGTGTAAAGAATCTATGTACAAAATTTCATATCTAAATCATCAATAATCACAAAGTTATAAGCTTGTTATGTCAGCAAAAATACATAGTCTCCGAGCCATCCAGGCGACTGAGGGGTTGTATTGCACTTGCACCCATCAGTTTGCTGGCGCCCTATGCCCGTTATGACCTGCCGTGACCTGTGTTGTACTTAGTGTTGGTGGTATCCAACTTGTGACCTTTTTAAATATTTTTGGGAAAATATGTAACACATGGTGTACAATGTGTTTCGCATAAATTAGAAATAATCTATATATATAAAAATCAATGCCACTTTTCGTTGTTATATTATAACTCAAGAACGGGCTCACCTATCAAAACCAAATTTTTAGGCTTTGTTCGGACTATTTAGTAGATGGTTTATGTGAAGTTTGGTAGGGTAGTGTAGGGTAGAGTAGGGTAGAGTAGGGTAGAGTAGGGTAGAGTAGGGTAGAGTAGGGTAGAGTAGGGTAGAGTAGGGTAGAGTAGGGTAGAGTAGGGTAGAGTAGGGTAGAGTAGGGTAGAGTAGGGTAGAGTAGGGTAGAGTAGGGTAGAGTAGGGTAGAGTAGGGTAGAGTAGGGTAGAGTAGGGTAGAGTAGGGTAGAGTAGGGTAGAGTAGGGTAGAGTAGGGTAGAGTAGGGTAGAGTAGGGTAGAGTAGGGTAGAGTAGGGTAGAGTAGGGTAGAGTAGGGTAGAGTAGGGTAGAGTAGGGTAGAGTAGGGTAGAGTAGGGTAGAGTAGGGTAGAGTAGGGTAGAGTAGGGTAGAGTAGGGTAGAGTAGGGTAGAGTAGGGTAGAGTAGGGTAGAGTAGGGTAGAGTAGGGTAGAGTAGGGTAGAGTAGGGTAGAGTAGGGTAGAGTAGGGTAGAGTAGGGTAGAGTAGGGTAGAGTAGGGTAGAGTAGGGTAGAGTAGGGTAGAGTAGGGTAGAGTAGGGTAGAGTAGGGTAGAGTAGGGTAGAGTAGGGTAGAGTAGGGTAGAGTAGGGTTTTTTTTTTTTTTTTTTTTTTTGTTTTTTTTTGTTTGGAGCAGGGTGGAAAATCCTCATGGACGCCGCGACTGTCCCACGAATAGGACGGTCGCGGCAGTGCCGGACTCTTACCGGCTAAAAACCACTCCTGCTCTGGCTATGATGCCTCTGACAGAGTCAAAGCCTTTGCATTTCAATTTCACAATTATTTATTAATAAATATTTATTACTAATTGTTTCTGTACCTATGGCCTATCTGGGTCCCAACCATCAGTTAAGAACCAGGAAGGACACAGGGAAAATGTCATAATGATTCTAATTTACAATCATAACATTTATAATAATACCTACTAAGTAGATAAAACAACACATACTTCAAATAAAACTACATCTAGACAGGCTATATGAGAGCGTACAAAAAATTCCAATATTGCTTATAAAATATATAAGTAGGGATTTCATTTAAACGGGTTACACGCGGACACAGTCATTCAACTTTTATAATACTAGGGTTTTTTTTTTTCTGTTTTCATTTGTTTTTTTTTAACTGTTTTTGTTTTGTAATTAAACACATTTTTTTTTTTTTTTCTCTGTATTCGGTTTTGTAGTAAAACTTTTTTTTTTTTTTTTTTTTTTTTTTTTTCTGTGTTTATTGTGATACTATGCTCTATATTTTATAATATAAGCAAGTATCAGTTTACTTAAGCTACCTTATTTCTACTTATTACAATTTGACCTATCTTACTACAATATTCTAGAAATTTATTTCTATGTCTACTTCTAATTATTGTTGGCAAATTTTCTTTTATTAAATCTATCCCTAGCTCTTGCTCGAAATCATATCTGGCAGAGGCAGTAATAGGGCACTCCAAAAGGATATGCGGAACCGTCTCCTCCCTGCCAGGCTCGCAGGCGCACGATGGGCTCCCCTTACACTTGAAGCGATTCAGGTATGCAGAGAACCCACCGTGCCCCGTCAAAATCTGCGTGGTGATGCCGGTGTGGGTGATTTTTCGAATCACACTGTACGCTTCGACAGCGTCAGGGAGAAACATCTTTGTGACTGCGGCTGTATTGCCTGTTTTATATCGTTCATTCCATTCGTCAAGCGTCTGCAAACGGATGCAACGCTTGACGAATGAAATGGGGCACAGGTCGTAATCCGGCCTCTTCTTTGACCGTAAAGCGGCCTCTTTCGCGAGTTGGTCAGCCCTTTCGTTGCCCTCCAATCCAGCGTGGGCCTTTATCCAGAAAAAAGAGACGCCTTTGTTTTGGAGCTTACAGCGTCTTATGGTGTCTCTTGTTTCCACAGCTAAGGGATGGGGGCAACTGGGATTTGCCACCGACTGAAGCGCCGCCATGGAGTCGCTAAAGATGCCAATCGTGCTCTCCCTGAGCTTTAGGGCTTCCCCGGCAGCTCTCTGTAAGGCCAATAGTTCAGCCTGGTAGACGGTACAGTAGGACGGCAAAGTAAGTTTGAGGGCTTTTGTTTCGGCATTGCTATTCCACAAGGATAGCGCTGCCCCTACTTTGCCCTCAATCTTACTGCCGTCAGTGAAGATACGCACAGCAAGATTGCTGTGGTTCTTGTACTGTTCCTCATCCACCAGGCTGCCAAACTCTAGTCTGGTCTGCTCCGCGGGGTGCAAGGCCTCAAGCGCTGGAGCCATCCGCTCGATCTCCCTGTCTCCTAGTTCGGGCTGGGGCACTCCCCTCTTGGCTTCGTATAGTTTTGCCACTTCCCGTATACGAAGGTCGAGTGGGAGTATCCCAGCCAGCACCAGTGCTGAGTTCAGGGAGACCGTACGGTAGGCTCTGCACAACTTCTGAGCAAACCCTCGCTGAACCACGTTGAGTTGTTTCTTGACCCCTAATTTGTTTGCGGCTGGCGCCCAAGCACCCGCGGCGTACAGTATGATCGGTTCTACTGCTGCAGTGTATATAGCTTTGATGACCTCCGGATGCAAGCCCCAGCTGACACGGGCTGCACGTGCAAGTTGTTTGTAGATGGCTATCGCCTTTTTACAGACGATAGCTATGTGCTTGTTGAAGGTCATCTTAGCGTCAATTGTCAGACCCAGTATCTTGACATCTTGGGATACCCCAATATCGACCCCACCCATGCTCAAGCGCGGCGCGTCATACTTTAGCTTTCGCGTTAGTACCATCGCACAAGTTTTGTGCGGTGCGAATTTCAGCCGGTTTCTAACACCCCACGCTCGAACATGTTCAAGAGCAGCATTGGCGCTCCCCTCGATCTCCAGAGCTGTTTCACCGTCAAACACCAGAACCACATCGTCAGCGAATGCCTGGCAGTAGTAGCCTCTATCTTCTAACTCTTTGAGGAGTGGGTCCAGCACCAAGTTCCAGAAGATCGGTCCACTTACCGAACCCTGGACACACCCCTGGCTCGTTTGCCTTTTGCTCTCTTCACCGGAGTATCTGACGCTGACAACTCTATCACTCAGATAACTGCTGATTACTCGTCTCAAATTTACAGGGCACTTTTCCTCAGCCAACCGTACCTTGATTGCAGGCCACCACGCGCTGTCAAATGCCCCTTCAATATCTAGCGACACAAGAGTTACAATCTTTTTCTGCGCCAGTTTTACGCGAATGTGCTGTACGAGATCGTAAAGGGCGTCTTCAGTGCCTTTTTGGGGCATAAAGCCGTATTGGCGAGTACTAATCCTTGGTAGCAAATAGAATTTGAGACGAGCAACCAGCATCCTTTCGTACACCTTCCCCAAGACAGGCAAGAGCCCAATCGGCCTATACGACTTAGGTGGGTAGAGTAGGGTAGAGTAGGGTAGAGTAGGGTAGAGTAGGGTAGAGTAGGGTAGAGTAGGGTAGAGTAGGGTAGAGTAGGGTAGAGTAGGGTAGAGTAGGGTAGAGTAGGGTAGAGTAGGGTAGAGTAGGGTAGAGTAGGGTAGAGTAGGGTAGAGTAGGGTAGAGTAGGGTAGAGTAGGGTAGAGTAGGGTAGAGTAGGGTAGAGTAGGGTAGAGTAGGGTAGAGTAGGGTAGAGTAGGGTAGAGTAGGGTAGAGTAGGGTAGAGTAGGGTAGAGTAGGGTAGAGTAGGGCAGAGTAGGGTAGAGTAGGGTAGAGTAGGGTAGAGTAGGGTAGAGTAGGGTAGAGTAGGGTATAGTAAGGTAGAGTACGAAAGAGCGGGAGCGAAGCCGAGCGGGCAAAAGCTAGTGTTGTATAAGGAAGAGTGAGTAGGCTACTCTTCCTTCACTTTATATTTTAGAAAGTATTTTGTATGTTAGTAAAAAACAGCTTGTCGTAACGTAGCTTGTCTTGTCGTTGTCGTGTGTTTTGCCACAAGACACACGTTTGCGCCCTGCCTCATGCCTTGATCACACGTACCGAGTAAAAGGGCGAGACAGGAAAATTCTGCTCGGCCGAGACAGTGATGTTAGCGAATTGTAGAGATAAGCGCTCGGCCGAGCACTCGGCGCTGTATTTACACGTAGCGAGTACTCGGCCGAGAGCACCGTCTCGCCCGTTTACACGGTACGTGTAATCAAGGCATAAGAGTTGAAGCTATCAGGAAACATCCCGAATGAAGAAAGAAACGCGACAAGTTACTATCTTAACATTCTCACAGATTGTTAATAATAATTTAGCCTGTGTAATTCATTAACCTATCACAAAACCACATAACAAATTAACCCATATTAATAAGAGTTAGTAATATACGGATCTAATAAAGCTACCAATTTTAGGGTTACATAAGCAAGCACGGCGAGCTCGTATTGGACGGACCCAAATGTCGCCACAGATATTTCAAACATAAGCTCTGGGTATGGAGTGACGTTCTGGTGAATTTTCCTCTGGAATTCATCGGTTTTTGTTTTCCGTGAGTTTCTTATTCATTTCTCATAATACAGCAATATTATAGAATAGAATTAAAAATTATTGTACACCAAAATTATTAAAGTAAGTAGTGGAGTTAGTGTAGTGTGTTTTATTATTAAATTATTATTATTTGTTTTTTTCTATTATTATTAAAAAAATATTTCTTAATTTTTTTTATTAGTAAAGTTTGGGTAATCATCATCATCATTATCATATCAGCCGAAAGACGTCCACTGCTGGACATAGGCCGCCAATTTCATACAAACGTAATGTACAAAACGACAATTAAGCGTTTTTCAAGGTGATAGGTATATAGGTATAGGTAAAACGGGCTGGTATCCGCAACTCCACGACTAATGCGCGTATTTTGCGTACGGGTGGGACAAATGGGTTATTCGATCCACCCCAGCTCCTCAAGAAAGGCCAGCAGCGCCTTAGTGTTGCCGACCATTTCACGAAGGTTACCTGGGTTACCGAAGTGCTTGGCCCTGTAACCAGCGACCACAGGGCAGCTTAGAAGCAGATGAGCTGCTGTCTCTTCTTCCTCCATGCAGGCTCTGCAGAGTGGACTATCCGTAACTCCTATGACATAAAGGTGCTTGTTAAAGGTCCCGTGGCCAGTTGTAGCGGCCGTAACTTTGCGCAACTGTAGTTTCGTCAGTCGTAGGACCTTTTTCGTGAAGCGGCCATCAATCGAGGGGAGCGCCTCCTTGGCCTGCCTGCACTCACCATGTTCTCTCCACAGTTTGTGATGTATGTCCCTGGTACGGTTCCTTACCAGATTGCGTAGATAACCGAAGGGAAGTGGCACAATGGGTTCAGGACCCACTGCTGCCATGCTCGAACCCCTTCTGGCGAGTTCGTCCGCTGCATCGTTGCCTCGGGAATCGCTGTGCCCTTTGATCCATTGAATGGTTACTTGGTTGTGTTTACCCACCTGGTTAAGCCGTTGGTGACACTCGTATATTAGCCCTGAATTGGCTGCGTGATTGTTCAGCGCTTGCAGGACAGCCATGCTGTCTGAGAGTATGCGTATTGAGTGGTCCCTAACTTCCCTGATCAAGACGGCTGAAGCAGCCAGGGTAATGCCCACGCATTCAGCCTGGAATACCGTGTTATGAACCCCCAATGGAGTGGCTACGTGAATGTTGAAATCCTCCGAGAAGACTCCCGCACCCGTGCCATTACCTGTTTTGGATCCATCCGTGAAGATCCGCAGCTCTGCGGGGCACAGCCCCTCGCAGCGGTCATCCTCATGCAGTTGGATCTTGTATTTCTTATCAAAGATGAATTGCTTAGGAATCCGATCGTTAATTGCTTTAGTAATGGGAAACTCATTATTGAGTTCCTCTAGCAGAGCGGTGTGTTGAGTTACTCTCTTACCCCAGAGGTCCAGTGTTTTGAGGCGTACAGCCGCCATCGTCGCTTCCTGTTGTATGAACAGGTGGAGTGGAGGGAGTCCCAGCATGGCCTCGAGCGCTGCAGTCGGAGTAGTCCTCATGCATCCCGTTGTTGCCATGCAGGCAAGCCTCTGCATTTGTTGAAGTTTGTTTACTGCAGTGGCCAGCTTAGTGCGAGTCCACCACACCACGGCGCCATAGGTAACCATGGGCCGTATTACAGCACTGTATAGCCAGAGTATGATTTTGGGGGATAGGCCCCACCTCTTACCTATCATTTTCCTGCATTGCCAGAAGGTGATACACGCCTTGCTTAGTTTGTTGTCCAAATGGGTGCCCCAGTTCAACTTACTGTCTAGGATTACTCCCAGGTACCTGACCTCGGTTGCCAGCTGGAGTTCCGTATTGAACAGTTTAGGCAGGTTGAAGCGGCCTAGTGCTCTCTTCTGCGTAAACATGACTAGCTCAGTTTTAGAGGGGTTCACTGACAGGTCATATTCCCTGCACCAGCGTTCCACGATGCGAAGTGCCTGCTGCATGAGGTTACAGATAGTACCAGTCACCTTCCCAGGTACGAGGATTGCTAGGTCATCTGCATACCCTACTGTATAATAACGATTCGCGTTGAGTATAGTGATCAGCTCGTTGATTACCAAGTTCCACAGAAGCGGTGAGAGTACACCACCCTGCGGACAGCCTCTAGCTATCAAGGCCAGCTGTTGTTCATCTCCAACGCGAACTATCCGTTTGCTTAACATGTTTGTGATCCAGTCGATTAGTACCTGTTCCACCCCGTGCTTGGTGAGGGCGGCGCCAATGCTGGAGAAGTTTGTTTTGTCGAAGGCTCCTTCGATGTCTATAAAAGTGCCCAGGCAGGTACCCTTCTGATGAATTGCATCCTCTATCTGGCTCACTACCAGATGAAGAGCAGACTCTGTCGACTTACCTGAGCTATATGCATGTTGGTTGCCATGTAATGGTATTGCTTTTAAGGCGCCATCCCGTAGTTCTCTCTCACATAGCCTTTCCATTGTCTTAAGTAAGAAAGAGGTCAGACTTATGGGTCGATAGGATTTGGCGCTCGTATAATCACTCTTACCTGGCTTAGGAATGAATATTACCTTCACTTCCCTCCATCCTTTGGGAACGTATCTGCAGGCCAGGCACGCTCTCAATAAGGGTAATAGGCGTGTTGCCAGCGGTGTTCCGCCCCATTGTAGTAGAGCAGGAAACACGCCGTCCGGACCTGGTGCCTTGAAAGGGTCGAAACTTTGGATGGCCCATTGTAGTTTTTCTAGCGTAATCACCCTGTGTGCATATTGCCAGTCGTCGTCTGTTGGTGTTAGGGTCACGTCAGACCAGTCCGTTACCTGTACAAGGACGCAGTCCGGGAAGTGAGCCTCAACTAAGACGCGTCTTGCCTCTTCAGGCGACGTGGTGAGTGTGCTGTCTGGTTTGCGCAGCATGACAGACCCAGGAGCATCTTGTTGTGCTAGTATTTTCCTCACCCTGTTTGCTTGTTGGCAGGATTCAATGCCACCGCAGAATTTCCGCCACCCTGTGGTACGCCTGTACCTTATGCATTTCTTGTAGCTGGATTTGGCCGCGTGGTATGCGTCCCAGTCCATCTCCGCACATGTGTTCATGGCTCTGTTCAGAGCTTTCCTTACCTTACTGCGTTTGCGCTCCAGCTCCGCGCCCCACCACGGCTGTTTGCCCGGTTTATTACGCGGGAGAGTTTCTGGGCAGGCAGTATGATAGCTGTTTATCAATGATTCAGTGAGTTGGTCGACTTGCACGTCGATTTGCGACGAGTCTCGAAATACCCACGAATCGCCTAGTAGAGGCACTAGCTTTGAGTCTAGGCTGCGTTTGTATACGGCTTTATCCGTGTTCCGTGGATTACGCCGCGGTAGTATAGGTGATGCACAAACCTGAATGTCGAAACGGATCCACCTATGGTCCGAGCAGGAGGCCTCCTTGGAGACATGCCACCCAGTGGTTAATTCCGCTGCTCCCTCTGTTGCCAGGGTGAGATCTATTATTGTGCGACTGCGTCTGGTTACAAAAGTTGGTTCTGAACCTGTGTTTAGTATGGATAGGTTAGTAGTAAATAGGTATTCTACCAGTGCCTTACCCCTTGCATTTTGCGTGTCCATTCCCCACAGTGGATGGTGCGCGTTCGCATCCGTCCCGATCACCATCTCTTCCCCATTGCTCTCGCAGTGGGTAATCAGACGGATCAGGTCGTGGGGAGGCGGTTCCTCTGCCTCTGGCATGTACACCGAGGCAAGGACTAATGCCATGTCAGTGGCATCTCGCTGTATGGTCAGCCTTGCTGCAGAGACATCTCTGCAACAGAAATCGTTTAGAAGCTGTGCTTTAATGTTACCTGTTATAAAGATGCACGATCTAGGATTCTCATGGTCCGTAGTGACAAGGATCTTACCACCAAGATTGGAGAGTCCGCATATGCGCCCGCCTCTAACCCACGGCTCCTGGATTAGGGCAATGGCCGCGTGTTGAACCTCCAGCCACTTGCGTAATTGGGCCGTCGCAGTCTGGCTGTGGTGGAGATTCGCCTGCACAATTTTACTGGGCGAGAGGGAAGCCATTGCTGGCAGACCCCTCGTCCCCGCCCTCTAGGCGCAGCCCGGCAAACAAATCGCCCTCGTCGAAGTCCACCCCCCCAGGGGTCGAAGCTGGGGACAACGTAATGTCGTCGGGCTCCTTCCCCTCCGGAGGGACGACCTCCACGATGGCTGCGGCGTCGACTGGCTCTGCTTCCACAGCAGGGTCCGCCACTGGTGCGACCGGGTTGTTTGGTGGGGGAAGAGTCCCCCCTGCCTCTTGTAGCGTCTTGGCGTCACGGTCCCATCCCCGAGGAACTTCCACGAATTTCCCATTCAGACCCTGGAACTTGACGTACACCGTACCCACCCCCATCGCGAGTCGGCGTTCAGCGTTCATCAGGGTCGGAACCTGGTCCTCAGGTATGTCCAGCACCAAGAACCAGCACGCTGCTTGTTTATCTGCGTGTATTAATACCCACCTCTTGATGTCGACCCATGGGTTCTGATAACAGAGGCCTCGCCCAATGTTCTTCGAGTCCTCGTATACTCCATGGTCGTCTGGTATCGCGATGCCTATACGCACCCGCTTCTGGAGCTCCGACTGGCTACGGACGACTAGCGACGTGCTAGCCGGGAGAGCCAGCTCAGAGACTGCCTGCTTTAGCCAGGCTAGAGTGTGGTCGTTGCTGCACCACAGCTTGAGTACGCCACCGGCGTACAACGGCTTGGCGTTGAAGACCGGCGCGGGCTTGTCCTGCAGAGGGCTCCAGGACTCGCCGATAATCCTCTTCTGGATAGCGGCGACGACCTGGTCCGATAGTACCTGGCTTATGATCCCCGTACGGTCGTCAACAATGGCGACGCTCAGGGCGGAGCTGGCAGCTTGCGCGTAGCTTTTTGACACGACCCGCTCGGACTGGTCAAGCCGCAGCCGCTTATGCTCTCCACGAGGTGAAATGGTCTCATTGAGAGCACGCTTAGCCACGGCCTGATCACCCCCAGCGGACCGCTGCGTCGTGCTGGCTGATTGTGCCGGTCCACCTGTGGAGAAGCTTATCTTACCCTTGCTTGGGGCTGCGGCTGCAGCCTGCTTCCCCTGAGAGGCCTTCGCTTTGCCGGCCCTTCTGCGTTCTTGCCGGCGCTCCTTACGCGCCGGCCTTTCCCTTCTCTTGCCCTGGCTGGGTGGAGCTGGTGGTCCTGAAGGGTCCTTACCTGCTTTCTTGCCCTTGCCCTTGTTTTTTTGTACCTGCCAGGCATTGGAGAAAGCATCCTCCGTGTTGCAGCTTGTCCCTGGTACAACGGCGCCAGCCGCCTCCATGCTCGCAGGTTGTGAGCCCGCTTGCGGAGGGGGAGGATGATGCTCGGGAAGGCGTTCATCAGCAGTGGCCTTAGCCTTCGCCGATGTCTCCGCCTTCGAAATGGAAGGTCCGGTACTGGTCCCTTGCAGCGCCGTGGTCCTTCGTTTAGGGTGGGACTTAGTTTTGGTCTTGGCTGCGGTATTCGCCACAGCTAGACCGGCACCCGCGCTGGAGCCTGCGACTTGCGCCGCAGGTCCTCCAGGGGCGAGCGAAGTGCAAGCACTTCGCTTGGGAGCTCCGCCAGCTTCTGCCGGCTCCGCCCCAGTGGTTTTGACGATTGGCCTATAAGAATCCATGTCTTAGCAGTATTAGTGTTCGTCCCTCTGGCTCCCACCCTCCTTGGAGCCCGCACCTGGGAACGTCGCACTACTTAAAAGAGCTCGACGTTAGGACTACCAGAGAGATATAGGTGCGCAAGGCTGGCTTACAGTGCGACATCGGGTGCTCGATCGGGCTGGCGTCGGAGACCGAAAGGCCTGCCCCCAACGAACTGATCAACCCTCACTTACACCGTCAGCATGACCTTTACCCACCGCTTCAGCCGTCCGAGGACGACCTCAGCGGACCCTACGCACCTCGCCTGTGGCCCTCTGACGGGACACCATGGCCATTTCCCTACCCTTGGCTAGAGGGTAGGGCCACCGTTTTGCTTGAAATCCGGACCAAAGAGGGCGTGTTGCTCACTTTCAGCTCAGCCCCCCAGGACTCCTTCATCCCCGCTCACGGCGCTCGACTGCGCAGGTCCTAGCGCAGGTGACCAGCTTCTCCTACTCGCCATCAGCTGATTTTAGTGATGGTCGAGCTCGCAACCACCCAGTCACAGAAGGGTTGCGATTAGGAGGGGAGTTAGGAAAGTGGTAGGAGTAGGAATTGGTGGGAGGGGATATTTGGAACTTGGTAGAGGAGGGTAGCTGGCAGGAAATTATAGGTAATGTGGGAGTTGGGACAGGACTGAGTGGATAGCCCCCACTCCGTGGGTCGCCAGGCAGTTTCGGTTACGTCTAATTCTGATGGAATTAGACCAAAAACGGGGTGGCAACCTCGAGAAGGTGGATCCGCCTGACTTGCCTTGAGGATCTACACGACTGTAGCGCTCTCCCTCAAGACCCCGCCACCCTATCACCTCTGAAGGAGGTGATAAGGTAGGCCTGCATCTATACTACCAAGCAAAGCAGAAGCAAAGCATGTCGTTGTGCAACCGCAAAAGCATACATACAGACCCTCCCCTTTCAAGGTGATTCAAGTTGTACAGACATAGGTATGTACAATCGGCGCTCGAGGGTAAATAGGAATAAGGTATAAATGTTAGCTGATCAATACAACCACTCGGTGGTTTAATTCTCTTTGTAGCTAATCGACACTTATCCTCCGAGAACGAACTATTTTGGTGAACAATAAAATTTATTCTGTTTTATTCTATTCTATTCCACCAGCACACAAGTATACTATTTATATTCTAATCCAGGACAAGATGTACCTTTTTTATACGTCCCGCCCTGGGTGGAACAAAAAAGGGTGTCAGACTTTTACTGACTAAAACACACAGTATTCCTTACCCCTTGCGAAGGTTACAGTAAGTCTTTCGAACAATCCGCTGCTGAGGCATCTTTAAAACAAGCCTCGTCAATCTTGTTGACATCTCTTTAAGACGAGCGTGGAACACAACGTATGCATTGACCCGGGCTTGGACATTACCGGACGGTGAGCTAACCATTGCTCCTCAAACCCAATCCAGCGAATCCTGATACCCCGTGCTTCTCCGGCGGAGGCCGGGGCTTGAGGCTTAATTGTCTTCGGCTCACGCTTTTAGCGACTTCCTTTGTTCGTATTACTGCTTCACAAAGAGGAGACGGCATCTTATTCTCTCTCACTCCGAACCATTGCCTGAACTAGGGTTGTCGCAAGATGTCCAAATCAAGGTCTATGTGTGATCAAAATTTCATCCAAATCTCCGCTCACTTGATAAGTCTTGATTAATTAAAACTAACAACATTGTTCATTTTCATTTGTTTTAAATCAAACATCCATCCCACACCATTACATTTATGATTTCAAGTTAAATTATTTTCGTTTTCTCCTATTTTTGATTCTTAGAAATCCAGTACGGGCAATACATTACTTACGCGCGACCAAGCTGCTCAGGCTGAAGTACTTGGTAGAATTCTATCGGAGCACTTCTCGAGAGCTTACCAACAACCTAACTACTCTACAGGTATTCTTTGCTAAGTTCACTTGAATATCAAATAAGAAATGATATAACCTTGTTACTAGTTTCTGCTAGTGAAATCGCTCGCGTGAATGTCGAATTATCCTAAAAGCACTTAGTCCCGGGATAAAAAAAAGTATCCTCTGTTATATTCCAGGACATAGTCAACGTGTGTACACACATTCGTATCAGGAGTCATACCATAGTCGTAGTCATAGTTGGCCTTTTTTTAATGTTCCCACTACTGGGACTCAGGCTTCCTCTCTAGGAGAGGGAATGGGCCGTAATCCACCACGCAGGCCCAGTGCGGGTTGGTAGATATCACATGTCTTCGAATTTTTGGTTCTAGGATATGTTGGTTTCCTTTTTTTACCGTTTTAAGTGCAGTGGCGATGAAATAAATCACACAAAGTAATGCGCCTGGCTGGGTTTGAACCCGCGACCTACAATTCGTAAGTCAGGGCCGTTACCATTCGGCCACCACTGCTCTCTAGGAGTCGTACCATGGCGTTCTAAAATGTCAGTTGTGCGAGCGAGAAAGAGGTATGCAGCCATACAACCTATTTAGCTCTATTCCTTTAACTGTCGTTCAGTTTAGTTCGTCAAATAGATCCTATTAAGAGCTCGTAGTAGCGCCTTTGTTCATGCATTAAGACGTGAAGAGGTAACAAACGGTACAGAGTTACTTTCGCATTTATATTTGTATGAATGATGACGTGATAGAAGCCATATAACATAAAAGAATATTTCTTTTGTAACTGGCTACTTACACACAATATGTGTAAACAATGGAGCCTTGTTATCACAAAGCTGTATTGTTATTGTCTGACGTAGGTTTAGAAACAGACTCGTTTTTATCCTTTCAAAACCTCAAATGTAAGGAAATTTCATTGTTTCTAACCGAAACGAGACAAGAGTAGAATTGAAAAAGTAGAGTACCTAGGTTTTTTTTAGGCTTAATAGTCTAAATAAAACTGTGTATAGGAGAACGCAAATATTTCCTCTTTGTAATTATTATTTATCTATTATTTATAATATAAAAGAAGAAACTGACTGACATAATATAAACCCACAGCCGAAACTACTGGGAGTAGGAACGTGAAATTTTGTACATGGCTTTGACGTAGGTGAAAAATCCTCCCTCTAAGTACAAGAAAGGGGGTCCATAATGGGTATGAAGAAACCTAATTTTTACGGGCAAAACCGCTGGCAGAAATAGTATTTCTCAAAGAGGAAAGATTTTTATTTTAGTTTGTAACGAATGAACTCAAAACTACTAAACCGACATTTAAAATTCTTGCGTCATAGAATGCTACTTTACCACTAAGTGATTTAGGCATATAATTTTTTACTCCACGCGAGTGGAAGCCGCTGGCAGAAGCTAGTTTGTAAGCAATAAAATATTTTAATATAAAAATATTTTAATATATAAAAATATTTTAATATATAAAAAATATTTTAATATTTTCCATTATTGTAACTTTAAATGAAACTTGCGCAGGCGGCGATGACCATTATCATAGTAGTGGTTATGATCCACACATTCTCCTGCATCTGGCTGGTGGCCATGATTGGCACGTCCCCCATCAGCGTCATACGAACTCTCAAGATACATTTTATAGATGAGTAAGTATCATTCTTGTTGCCGTTTTATCATAATTCTGGTTTTCAGTTTAATCAACTTTGCCGTGACGTGTTATTATTATTATTATTATTAATTATTATCGAAGTAATGGGACTATCGAATAGATTCCTTATTTCAAAAAAATCCTGGGTTTTTTAATAAAATCGAACTAGGCTGTTTAGTTTCTTCACATCTATCCCAAATGGTATTTATTGTATTGTATATTAGAATTTGGAACTAACTCCCAGATCAATACACAATACAATTTTCAGCACCATTTTATCGAGATCCCGCCTGTTTCAGTGATTCCACATATTATTCAGTTGTGTAGACTCTTGATATAGAAAACTACACCAATTTTATATCACAATATCCATTAGGAATCAATTTGCAAATAAGAGCCATTGATCATCGAAATGACGATCATCCAGTCAAAAAAGCTCTAAGTGTCTCCAACCGACCACGGGGAAGATGACGACCACCCGCCACCTGGTTGTTAAATATGCTAAAAAAAATCCAGCAAGCTGAGTCTGAGTGCACAGACAAGCCAGAACAGAGTTTTCTGTTGTAAACGTAGGAGAATCGACCCCAGCTAAACTGGGAAGAAGGTTGGAAAAAGAATAAAAAGAGCCATTGAACTTCACTTGAAAGAATCCAACTACTATAATTAACATCGAAAGTTTAATTCTTTCTTCAGAGAGACACCACAACAACGTTGGGACTACGTCACATCATTTTACATGGTGGTCGCTCAGCTGACCACTTCTGGCACTGACGAGTTTTACATCGACGAGGCTCTACCTATGACCATCTTAGCCGTAGTCCTCGTGTGTGGCAAGATGCTGGCTGCCATCGTAGTTGCGACCTCCATCCAGCTGGCTTACTCCAGCAAATATGCGTTGACGGCGTATGAGAAAGTGACCACGGAACTCATTGATATGTTGAAGAACCAAGGATTGTCAAGTGAGTTATTAGAAAATGTTCGAAATAAATTAGTTAAAGAAACTCCACAGACGTGTTGGGTAATCTATACAACCTTATTTTTAGTATATGCGAAATCTGAAACACTCTGTCTAGTATTTTTATGTAAAGAATCTTTGTACAAAATTTCAAAACTATATTCTGAAAAATCACAAAGTTATATAAGCTTGTTATGTCAGCAAAAACACAAGGTCGCCGGGCCATCCACTGACTGGTGGTTTTGCACTTGCACCCAGCTGTTTGCTGGCATCTAATGCCCACAATGATCTGCTGTGACCTGTGTTGTACTTAGTGTTGGTGGTGTCCAACTTTTGACCTTTTTAAATATTTTTGGGAAAAAGTATAACATGGTGTAAAAACTATTAGAATCTATTCAGTTACTGATTCTGAACAAACTATATTCAGGTTTCGAATAAACTAAAAAATATGTTGTGTACATAAAAGACGTAGGCGAGCAATAAGAGAGGATTTTTCAAATTTCACCCCCTAAAAACTTGAAACAGGGGTCTAAAGTTTGTATGCAGAAACCTACATTCACGGGCAAAGCTGCTAGCAGAAGCTAGTTTACGATATAACTAAAAAATAGCTAAAATATGAGCTCATATTTACCAGGGGCAATTGACCCCACAAGCTATATTTATTTGAATTTACTGTATTGTTTTATTTATTATAATACATATTATTATTTGCTCTCGCATATTATAAGTCTCCCCACTACGTCTGCCTCTCCACGAATAATTTATCAACTGTATATTATAAAAAAAATGGCTGATCATTTCAAAGGTTTGTAAATAAGTAACCATGTGAAGGTGGGCTGGCTCGCTAGTAGTATTATCTGCTACAACGTTAACATTTTTATCTATTTTGAAAATATAAAACGTGACGCAGTGTTGAATTTTACAAGCTTTTTACTAATCTGTATGTATGAAAGTATGTATGTAACTATGTATGTTCGGCTCAAATCTTGTTTAATAAATGATCCTTTACTGAATAGTTTTACAAAAAGTGTAAAGTGTAAGTATTTATCTATAATATGTATGTATTTAGAAATATATGAGTATGTTTATCAGTTGTCTAGTACCCATAACACAAGATCTGCTTAGCTTGGGACTAGACGGCGTTGTGTGATAGTTGTGGAATATTTTTTTTTTATGTTTATAGCTGTGCCAATCAACGATTCCGTTATTACCTATTTACAAAAAATTCCGTTATTACCTATATACAAGGATACAATCCACCCGTGTGTAAAATTTGATCCAAATACCAACAGTCGTTCAAGCGTGAAAAGTAACAAACGTACCTACACTTCGCCTTTATAATATTAGCGTGATTTATTTATAGATCAGATCTAGGTCTGTTGTCAGCAACAGCAGGGGCCCAGGTAGGTCGAAGCCTACTGGGGCCAGGGTTAGTTTCGAAAGATAGCTCGAGCCCCGGTATGAAGGCTTGAAGGAACGGGGTGGGTTTTTAGTCGGTAAGAGTCTGACAATATCTCCCGCTGCACCGAAGCGCGAGGGTTGTCATTAGATGATTTTCTCAGCATAAAAAAGATCTAGGTCTGTATTTATGTATTTGTTATGTAGTTCAGTAATCCTACTATCTAAAATTGTTACAGGCTACCAATTGAAGAAGTTTTGGAAATACATACAGCAGCTTTGGGTGACGGAGCGCGGCCGACAGGTAGCAATCTATATAAACTTACTAAAAAAAGTTCGATCTGATCACGTTTGCAGATCAAACTTGACCGGAGATCAAGAGTGCAAGACAGAGAGGTTTGAAACGAGAAAGCGAAAGCTATGGCCTGGTAGAGAGACAAAACATAGACTAGTATAAAAAAGCCCAGTTTTCACATTTGTCTAGCGTTCATAATCTGTCAGTATAAGTTCTTAATCTACTAACATTAATTAATATGAAATATCTGTCGATCGGTTCGTGGCATCTTCAAGCTTTGAAAACGTTGGCACATATTCCTTTTTTCGAAAAGTCGAAAGATTTTAACCCTTCAGATACCGTCAATTAGAGACACAATAGTAAGACAATGGATGCGCGGCCACCGGTGGTCGCTTGGGGATTCATGAATTAAGTTAAAAGTAAATTTACTTAAAGTTCAAAGACTAATTTGCTGATTTAACTGATATAGTTTCTTGTCGACTCTCCTCTCTATGAAACAACCAATTGACCATGTACTAGCTTCTGACGTTTTATAAGGGCCTATGTACCTAAGCTTATGTGAAATATTTTAATTTAAATTTTTTGACATCCCACAAAAAAAATTGGTCATAGAAAAATAGCACAACTGTTATAAAAAAATAAACCTTAACTTGTCTGCAGCCTCCAAAACATTTTATTTCCCGTTTTAATCTCAGCTGCCCGTCTTGCTGTCCCAAACGCCATACGTGAGGCGCTGTGACTTGATGTCTGCTATGTTCGGCCATCACCTGAGGAACTGCTACATCTTTGCTGAGACCGGAGAAGCCTTTCTGAGGCAGCTGACCGTTGCACTGGACTACACTATCTTCTTTCCTGGTAAGTTCATAGAATTTTCCACCCGTGCCTCAAGTCAAAAATCGCTTGAATCCTGCGGCGCGGCGCCAAACCAAACCTTACGGTGGTCAGGCAGAAATGTCTTTGATGGTACATAGGTGGACTTAACACTGTAATTAAGTTTTCTCCTAGCAGTCTTCTGAGTGATAGAGAGTTAGAGAGAGAAACAGAGATTATAATGAAAGGTAGGATCCAGCGTACAAATTAAAGTTATCATTTATCATACATAAATACGAATTGAAAAACATTCCACATTATATTTTTTTGGATTAACTAGAGATGGTTTGTATCAAAATAAAAGCTGTGAAAAACCAAAAGCTAAAAGTTTTCAAAGCGAACTGCACCATGGGCTGCAACTCACTTTGACAAAGTATTCGTTTGAAAATCAAAACTAACATCGATCTGTTTCCAATCTAAAATTCCCTGTGGCACTAGTCACGAAAAGAGTGAATGTAGAACTTTGTCAAAGATACGAATGATTTCGCGTAGAATTTCAACAGTTGCAACTCCAACAATATTTATTTATTACTAGTTTTTGCCAGCTGCATCGTCTGCGTCCATAAAATATTGCCTAAGTCACACGGGTAGAAAGCAGATTTCTATCGGTAAAAAAATTTTAGCAATCAGACCAGTACTTTCAGATATAACCTCAACAAACAAAAAACAAACTTTACCTCTTTATAATATTAGTGTTGATTCCAACGATTGTAGGTATACACTGCATATAACAAACATTACACATTTTTAAAGTTAGATTTCAGTGCTTGCAGGTAAATACCACGATGACCATATGCATAAAAAAAAAATTACAGGAAAAAGTTAACTTAAATAATCATTTAAAAAAACATTCATTAGGCTTACCTAATGAATGCTTACATTCAACTACCTTTAGACAGCCGAAAATAAAAGTGAAATCAAAATATTAGCTTCTAACACCGACTTCGCCCGTATCAAAGTAGAAAATTATCCGAAGGGAACATTGTTTTTTTTTCGGTGGGCAAAAATCATCCAATGACAACCCCCGCACTAAGGCGGAACGGGAGATAGTGTCAGACTCTTACTGACTAAAAACCCACCCTGTTCCTTCTAGCCTTCATACCGGGGCTCGAGTTCCTTTCGTATAACCCTGGCCCCAGTAGGCTTCGACACAGCTAGGCACGACCTAGCTAGCACAGTGGCGACACTGGTGCAGGAACCTACCGAACGTGCCATGTCTGGTGAGGACCTGCGTCATGCGGGTAAGGACGCCGTGAGGTCTTTCCAGTCACGCCATAATTGTGGATCCGAAGAGAACATGCCCATGGCTCATTTCAAGACATGATCTACTCGTGTTCTAAATGCTATCCACAGCCGTATGAGCGTGAAGAAATTACAAACATATACATACACACATACATATTGATTTGACTGGCCTGTTGGTCTAGGGGTTCCTCCTCCTTGCGTCGTTTATCCTCAATACTGAGGGTCGTGACCTCGACGAATAATTTTCTTAAGGACTATATTTCGCCATGTTGTCCTGTCTTCGGCGATGTGGATGGCGTCGCAGACTGTGGTCTCCAGTGTAGCACGGATTTGGTCTGACCAACGTAATTGAATCCTGCCCCTGGGTCTTTTCCCATCAATTTTTCCCGTCAGAAGGTCTAGTGGTTAGTTACCTGTTATTTATATTTCTATGTTAGTGACTGACTGCTATCCCACCCACCCAGGACAAATGTTTGTGTCAGGAGCACAATCATTTGTTCTGTGTCTGGGTGTAATTTATCTATATATTTAGAACTATGTAGGTAAGTATGTTTATCAGTTGTTCAGTACTCATAATCATAACACAAGCTCTGCTTAGCTTGGGACTAGACGGCGTTGTGTGATAGTTGTGAAATATTATAATTACCTATATTTCCACGTTACAGGTAACTATGTAGTGGTAGCAGGCGACAGTGAGTCTCGGATGTACTGGGTGGCTTCGGGTAGCGTGTCAGTGGTGTCGGTGCGAGCGGACCTCACCGAGATCACGCACGAACTGCTCGGCCCGGGAGACGTGTTCGGCATCCTGCAGGGCATGAACAGGGGCATCTCGCATTGCTTCTCTTATAGAGCTGAGTCGAAGGTAATTAACCCACCTGATCATCATCATCTTTTAATTTGTTATGTTTATAACAACACCTTTGCAAATAAGATGGCTACAACTTGGGGGGTCTTTAAATCAAGAGTGAATAGATTACTTCTAGGCAAGCGTACTCCATCGTCGACCACATTATCGCTTACTATCAGGTGAGATGGAGGTCAAACGCGAGCCTATCAATAATAATAATGCATTATTTCCGAACAAATTTGATTATATAAAAAAGGTTATTGTTAGCCAATTTTAAAAGACTGATGCTTGATATCACGGACTTTTTTTTAGAATATTTGAACAGGAACAATTTTGTGATACATAATTTTTGCATATCATTAACCGTTTACGCAGCGCACGCAACGGAAGCTCTCAAAAAGAATATTTTTCCCCCGTTTTTGCATCATTTTTGTCGATACTCCGCCCTATTAGTATCGATGACTGGGCTGTCTAAATCAGAATTTTTTTTTCCTAATACGACCAATAGGGGACTACTTCTTCCTTTGCGCTTTGTATAGTGATACTTAGGTTTAGGACTACAGGGTTTTTTCATCAGTTCACCTCTGGCGACTGTTCTGTCACGCTAACACCCATCACTTTCGTTTAACAGGGCCGAATCAAAAGTACGTTATAGAATAGAATAAATTTTATTATACACCAAAAATGTAACACAACTTGTACATACAGAAATAATCATTATCAATATCACAAAATAAAATCAATCATAGCTATTCATTAATAATTGCTCTAAAATTGTAATTACAATCTATCTGTTAATTATGTCATATTTCGGAACTAAACACTCGTGTCGAATGTGAAACAGTTCAAATTGATTTTGCATTAAAATGTTTTTGGAAGCTTTTTATAACAAATTCTTAAATATAAATGTATAATGTTTGTGCAATGACTATTTTTTTGCTTTCCATTTTGACACGCGTATCTCATGACCGTCTAAACCAGTGTTCTGTAAACTTTTTGTAAATCTAGTAAATCGGAAAACTTTTGGAGGAACACCATATATAAACGAATAGAATAGAATAGAATTTTATTGGTAAAAAATAGTTTTAACAGTTTTTTAATCGATAAAACAAAAATGATCTCCTGATAGTTTAAATGCACGTTCTTTTTTCATTTCCTACAGTTCTTCCTGCTCGTTAATCCATAGATAAGTGTGGTTGACTCACATATATTTACACTGTATACACTATACACGTACTCAATAAATATATACTCACCTACATCTATTATGTCTATTCATACATTCATATATATTTATATATTTCAATATTCAGCTCCTAACACTAAACACGACTTCCACATTGACGTGACGCATTGGACACGCGCACTGTCGATGACGCGCCGACGAGTTATTTCCTTCTACCGCCAAGTGGTAGCGTAAAAGTTACATTTCGTTTCTCACCAGTCACGATCTACGCTACCCGCAAGAGTTACGTGCGCTCGCGCCGATTAAGAATTGTACACAATATACCCGCGCTAAGTTGTCGCTATAATCCTAAGGACATTTTCTGTACCGAATTACGGTAAACTCGTCGCCGTCGTACCTAATTGTGCTTGGCTTTTGCACCTTTCATTATAATCGTGTTGTTGTGCTGTGTGTTGGAAAATTATACCTGGAGGAACATCACGGACTTTTATTCACTCGCCACCTACCCAGTGAGTATTTACCGCACACACTCCACACAAACAACCAAAATAAGTATCAAAAGAGAGAGAGTAAATTTTGAACCCAGTCTATAATAACATAAGTCTAAATTTTTATTCCATCTGTCTATTCATTTTATGGATATCAGTAGATTTCCGAGGCACATCAACTATTCACACCAGTGTGCGGCACATACTTTGCAGAACACTGGTCTAAACTAAGCCGTATTTTCAAGAAGCAAAGGTAAACTACACTGCGCATTACGTGTGGTCCGATCTGGGCGCGTCGGTCTCCATACGTTTTATATGGCAACTAGACTTGAAGAGCTACACTAGATCCACGCCACGCGCCGTCGCTATACGTACAAATCAGGCGTGGTCCACGTATGTGTCGGTCTTATGTAGTTCTAGCTTTAGTATTTGAGTTTACCGCGTAGAAACTGACAGACTTATTTTTAAAATGTTCGTATATAGTGATAGTCAAAGTCAAAATATTTTATTTCACATAGGCACATGGGCACTTATAAAACGTCAGAAGCTAGTGCACGGTTCCAAATTGGTCGTTTCCTATGGAGAAGAACCGGCAAGAAACTCCATGGTTACTCTTTTAAAAAATGTGTTTATTACAATATTGATTGATTTATGTAAGAACAGTGTAGACCGGTCAACACTGTACACAAAAGCACAAAATTAACCCTTCAGATAACGTCAATTAGAGACACAATAAATCAAAAACACCGGTGGTCGCTTGGGGATTCATGAATTAATCATAAGAAAAAAAAAGTAAGTCGTAATAGAAAGTTATCTAAGTGTTTGTGGATTATACAGTGTTCTCACATTCACACATTCCAAAATGAGGCTATATAAAAAAGAGATAGAACAAGTGATAGTGATACAGATGTTTGTTTAAGGCGGGAATCGATACCGCTGCCACTAAAGCCAATTACTCAACTACTCAGCTGCAATCGAGCCAAACAGAAAGCAATACAAAACTAATAAAAAAGCTATTTTATTTTAACTTCACTGGCTAAACATTTTGCTCTGATGGCTAGCATCATTATCCTGGCGTTTGTCTATTTTCTCATTATCTACTAGCACCTTTTCTAGCTTCCAATCTTTTTTTATCTAATTTTTATTGCGCTTTTGGGTATTGTTTATTTGTCTTTTTGTGTGCATCAAATAAGTGTTATCTATCTATTTATGTTAATTATAATGGAATGATTTATCCCAATAAAGCAAAAAAAATGGCTGTCATTGTAGGACTCTAGAGGTTGGATTTTAGAGAAGGGTCAGTAAGGGTAAGACCTCCTTTAACTGTTACAGTTGAGAAGATGTTCTTTGGAGCTCATTCATAATTTTTTAAGATACTCTGAGATCTAAACTACATTCACAGGTTTTAGAAAAAAGTGACAGCAAAAAATTCTAAAATACAAAAAAGAACACTTTATATAAATAGTCCGATTACTTATACTTTTGGACCTTTCAATTTATGCGCTTTCTGATGGCCTGTTACGGTGCGGATGCGGTGCGTTAGTCGTACTACGTACAGCCGATCTTATTTTTCATACAAAGCGCGCGACAACTGTGCGGCGAACGGTCGACAACAGGACTGCAACGTCACAGGCACCACGTGTTCAATTCGGTGTTGAATAGCGAATCACTAGCATACAAACGCACGGCAGTCAGATACGTTTCAATTTAGGAGCTTGTTGTCGGACTGTTACCGTACTGCAACCGGCCGGCTGCGGCACGGGAAACGTGCGGGAACCGGCCGGTTGGCAGTACGCATAAATTGAAAGCGCCCTTACTCTCCTATTCGAGCATTAAAATCAATATCGATACCGATCACAGCTGAGTTTTACTACTTAGTTTAATTAATCCCTGTATAAGTATTTTAAGTAATCTAGCTGTTGATGAGCGTAATTTTAACTGAAAGAAATTGTAATAAGATTCTATGATAATATAAATATTTTACCTTCTCTCAGGTAAGCATTCTAACGCTCAGCTTGGATTCCTGGATCAACATATTACCATTTTTCCCAGAAGCGAAGAAGATTATATTGGACAGATCGGAAGTTTTATTTACTCAAATTACTTAGAATTTCGATTTTTACTTTTATACAGAGTATCAAACATTTTCTTCGATTGAAATTATGTTAATTAGATTGATAACATACTTTCATGTAGGATTATATTTTCGCATAAAAAGCGCTAAACACGAAGCTAAGCATTTTTAACATTGAATTCAAAGGTAGCATGAGCCAGTAACGCGGAGACGGAATGTATTACTGTCTCCGCACACGGGCCTCAAAAAAACGCTACAACAAAAAAACGCTAGAAGTGGCAACAAATAAGCTAGAAGCCACCGCAAAAAACAGCTGAAGCGCGCGACAGCATGTGGCTGGAGAAGCTTCAAACAGCTTCAAGCGTTTTTTTTTGTAGCGACACCGCCGCACACGAGCCACAAAAAAAGGCTGCCTCAAAAAGAAGCTAGAAGCGGCGTTTTTTTGAGGCCTGTGTGTGGAGACACTGAGAAAAATCCTAGAACTTTCTATACCGCGACTGTACATGTATCTTAACGTTATTGAAGAGCCACACACACACTCAGTACATTTAACTAGTGTACACAGGCACACATAAAGGCACTTCATTCTAGATTGGAAGCCACTCTAAGCCGCTTACGACAGTTTCGATATTCGTGCCTTTGAAATGATGAGAGCCCAATGGAATCGAATCGAAACGGTACACGCGGTGACAAAAGTGGACGGAAAATTGAAACTTTTTGTTAAAATCGCCCACCTCTTGTGGAAAAAAGAGGTGGGCGATTTTAACAAAACTCTTTTATGCGTCTCTTCCATATTTTTTACCAGAATTTATTTTTAAAACTGAATTTATACGACATGTTTTCGAAGATAAATGTATTTTATGACGGGATGGGCGAGGGTGACTGAAAACTGATTACGGATTATTTATTACGGATAATATAATGTGAGTGGACATGCCTTCAGGTGGGCGAAAATTCACAGAGTACAGAGTGGCGCATTTAAAAGTAGATTAATGTTTTCGTAGATTTTATTTTGACACGGGCGAAATATGTACCCCTTTTAAGGTAGGTATGATATGATTATGTTTATTATATAAGCCTGCATTTAGGTACTATAGAAATTACTTTTAATTACGTAGGTACGAATATACTTACGGTATATTTTTGTGTTTTGTTGTTGAATGGATATGTTCACACTGATTTATGGGAAGCCCAAGAGTCTGTACTCTTCTAAATGCTAATATTTACGTAAAATAATTATTTTCTTATGAGCAATTATAATAATTCTTAATAGAAAATAAATAAAATCTTGTATAGATTGTGTCGTTATTGTAATACCTGTTTATTCTTGTTCTTCTTCTTTTTCTTGCCCTTATTCGATATTACTTGGGGTCGACGCAATTCGTTTTTTTCTTCTACCAGTCACACTATCACTAACTCCCTTCTCCTTCATATCACTCCTCACACAATCCATCCATCTTTTCTTTGGCCTCCCTCTCCCTCTCTATTCATCTCATGTAGATATATACTGAGAACTCTTTTAGTAACATGCGTTTCATCCCTTCTCTTCACATGCTCATACCAAGACAAACGATTTCCTTTCAACTTTTCAGTCACTGGCGCCACTTTCAAACTTCCTCTAATATACTTTATATTTTAATATCTGTTTAATCCATCATAAATCCAGCTACATAGCTCCCTACTTGCTGCTGTTGTTTTATAACTACGCTTGCTAATTAATTAGTGGTACAAACGTGGGTGCAACCTACAGCAGTAATAAGTGGGTTAATAGGTTTAATATTTCCTGTTTATAATTTCTAGCTTTTTTATAAAGGTAGAACTACACTGCTCACACGTTGCTGGGCGCGTCGGTCTCCATACATTTTGTATGGAAACTAGACTTGTACGAGTAGAGCTACACTTGACCCATACCACATAAAGTTGCTCAGGCGTGATACACGTGTGCATGGATCAAATGTAGGTCTGGCTTTAGACAGGTGAAGTCAAGTCCATCAGGTATACACCGCTAAATTTTGATAGTTTTAATCCCGTGGAGGGTCGATTTCTAACAATAAAATTAAAAATAAATGACCTTTTTTTTAAAACTCGTACTAATTTACGCATGTACCTACGAAATTTATTTATTTAGGAAAACGTCAGCTGAGCGAGTCCAATGACCTGTTGGTAGTAGTCGGCGTTGCGTACTAACTATAAATCTGAAAACGGTAAATTTTTTGTTAATTACGTAAAAAAAAAAATTTTTTTTTGCAATTTGGAAAAAGCTTCGAGACTCCATTCGCGAATTGTAGTTTGCACGGAACCCTCAGTGCGCAAGTCCGACTCGCACTTGCCCAGTTTTTTTTGTTTATGTTTCGTAAGTCTTTTTTTTTTTTTGTCGACGGGGAAAATCATCTTTGACGAAACCCGCTCTTGGGTGGAGCGGGAGACAGTGTCAGACTCTTACTGACTAAAAACCCCGCGCCGTTCCTTCTAGCCTTCATACCGGGGCACGAGCTCCCTTTCGGACAACCCTGTCCCCAGTAGGCTTCGACCCAGCTGGGCCCCTCCTGCTGCTGACAACTCCTTGAGGCGCGCGGGAACAGTGCGCGCCGTCGACGTCTTGGACTCGGTCCATTACCGGACGATCGGACAGCGAGCTACCCATGGCTCGCCGTCCGCGAGCCCGCGTCTACGGTGGCCGGAAATCGGGATCGTAAGTCTGAGAATAGGTATTTGATTATGTTTTTCCTCCAACTCCTACCGGTTATTTTTTTTCTTTGGTAAATTTTATGACAAAACATCGTTTAGCTATAAACTAATAAAACTGTGTAACGATTTTTGTAATCTAGTGTACCCATTTTCGAAGTTATATTGTTGAGTACTAACGAGTGTTGTCCCTAGCAATGTTTGCTTGGAACAAAATTGTACGAGCTGAACAATAATTAGAATATGAAATATGAGGGAGCAGAATCTACGCACTGTGTGCTGTGGGGCTTCCAAATTACAGATACGGATACTATTAAAATAATCTTAATTGGTTTGTTGTCAACTAACGCCCTGCCCTAGTTTCGCTTTAGAGTCAAAAAATATTATAACATTCCTTAAAATTCTCGGCTTTTTTATACTATAATTTGCAAGTACTAAACCTTTAGTAGTAGGTATTAAGAGGGTCCTTCTCCACTCGCTTATCGTAAACATCGAAAATGGTTTAAAGCTTGTTACTTCATTTAATGCAATCCAACGCGATGTTTGACGAAAAGGCAACGTAAAAAAAGAGAGATAACGCCTGGAAACTCTGTTAGTATTCGGTAATTCCGAGATTTACTCGAAAATTTCACAAAACTTGCTCCAGGAAATAGCTGTTTTTTTTAAACCCTTAAAAGTTTTTGGTAAAAGTTGTCATTTAGAATCTTAATAAAATTTGCAAGGTCCCTAGAGGATTACTTTTTTGACTTTTTTAATTTTTAGGCAAATTATGAAGTGTCAAAGTTCATACAAAATAGGAAATTTTTAGAGGTTTTTACTGGATTAGTTTTACACAAATTTAAAAATTGAAAAATTGTATATCCACAAGATACTGTGTTTCCAAAATATCTAATGAAAAATGTGTAATAACATCATAATCAGTTATGAGCGGTTGTATGAAAAACAGTGAAAATGTGAGTCGTGATGCACCACCTTAAACCTTTTTCATAAGTTAGTCTGTCTATTGGTGAAATCTTTATAAAAATTTGTTCAGTAGTTTTTGAGTTTATCGCAAACAGACAGACAGATTTTTTCAGCGTCGTTTTAATAAGCGAAGCTGAGAAAAAAGCTACACTTCTATTGTTTGTTTGTGTGTTGTTTATTAACTAGTGTAGTCTTGTCTTGTGTTGTTTGTGATGTGTTGTTTTGTTTTGTCTTGTGTGTAACTGCTAGTTGTGTGTTGTTTCTTGTCGTATTGTTGCTAGTGTTGTGTATGTTGGCTTGTGTTGTGTGTTGTTGTAGTTGTGTTGGAAATGTACAATATTGCGGGATAAAAAATGTTGCCCACTCACTGATAGTGTAAATTTCTAACAGTGATTTACCTTTTAATAACGGTTACACACGTACACCAATTGTCTCATAATAATATTTTTTACTATACTAAGGTATAGACTTTCAGAAAAGGCTACGTTCCCATTGATTTTAATATCACTTGTATTTATTGTTCCAAAAGTGTCTCCAATTTCAAGCAAGGCGCGAACATAAATTAAGAGCAACGAAATTTTAGCTGCTTGTTAAGCACCATTCCCAATGAACTTTAAAACACATTGCCGCTCCCCGGCTCCGCTCGCCGAACTCCCAACAATACCAGCTGTATTTGACGCCCTCGGCTGACTAATGTTGCGTCGCTTGAGCAAGCTAACAAAGCAAGAAATTGAATATTATTTTTAGTTTATGCGAAACCTGAATTTAGTTTAGTTCAGTATCAGTAACTGAATAAATTCCAATAGTTTTTACACCATGTTATATTTTTTCCCAAAAATATATTAAAAAGGTCACAAGTTGGACACTAAGTACATCACTAGTCACGGCAAGTCATAGCGGATATTAGGCAAACAGCTTGGTGCAAGTGCAAAACCACCCCTGAGTTGTCTGGATGGCTCGGTGACTATGTATTTTTGCTGACATAACAAGCTTATAACTTTGACATTTTTCATAATACAGTTATACAATTTTGTACATAGATTCTTTACATAAAAATACTAGACACGTGTTTCGGGATTCGCATATACTAAAAATAATATTGTATATTATGCACTATATAATTGGAAATAAATGTCATTAAAGCATCGTCGATAAGTCGATATAATAGCCTTTTAGAAGTTAAAATTGTTCCTTTAATTGAGTTTGCCTTTCCAATTTTACGACGCAAAGCCAACAGAGTTTTGTAAATATTAAATATTTCCGGGTAGAGAGGACCGCGTGCCGTTTGGCATGCGCAATGAAAAATCAGATTTTCATATATTGAGGTGGTGCCCAAATGGAGGCAATATCGAAGTGCTGATTTGTCGCTCCGCTGGATATTGGTCTGGCGTTGATTCAAATCGGTGCGAATGTGGAGACGAGGTAAATTGGCCCGGTTTAATTCCCGGAACAAGATAAATAGGTACATTGGTTTCATCGGAGCCTTGTAGTAAGAATAATGACGTCTCTTTTGGTTTCAAATCACGTAGTGGTTGTATTATGATTGTGAAGGTTGTGTTCTTATTGCTGATAGTGCTGACTTATTAATTTGATGGCAGGCAGAAAACGCTTTGGCTTTAAAAAAAATACAGAATAGAATTCTACAAGCCTAGGCGCATTTTTTCAATAATATTAAGAGTATTTGAATTTATGGGAAAACATAACTGTATCCGCGAATATGCCTTTTAACCGAAACCGATTTAAATAGATGTGGTCGATTTCTATTTTTTTTTTTTGGAACCTGAAAGGAAATACTATCATATTGGTCGCATTTTTATCAAAATCTAGTTATGATGATAGGATCAATGAGGAATCGAGAGACGCCAGATATACAAGATTCAAAGAGAAGCTCTCAAATATTACAGATACACTCAATTTAGTGTATTCGATAAGAAAAAAAATAATTGTAAGTACTTATTTTTCTGTATGAAGGCCAGAAGCGTATTCTTTGTATATTTTTTTTTTTACTCTAGACCCGTAATTTTACCTACTTACTTATTATTCATCATCATCATCATATCAGCCGAAAGACGTCCACTGCTGGACACACTTATTATTAGATATACTATAAGTGTCCTTAAATATTTCGCTTGAATTCCACATTAATTCCTCTCTGGTGTTGTTGTAGGTACGAAGCTTGTAATTTCCTACACGACACCATTTTTCATAATGCAAAGAATTTCATATTACTGTCGTGTTTATGGTTATTTTTTGCGTCATTTGCAACAGCAGATGACATTGAGGCATGTGGAAGATTAATCTGGAAGGTGTGGGGTACAAGCGGGGGAAACGGAGGGTGGGAGGTGGAAAAGGGGTACAGATGTCCGCGTTATTTAGTTGAGCATTCCATCAAGCTCCTCCAATGCTTTGTTCTCTCTCAAATTAAATCAACGTTCATAGAAGTCTCAATCGTAAGCCATTACACTCGTCGGTCACGAGATCACATTACATCATCATCATCATCATCATCATCTTCCTGCCTATTTAGGGTCGGTGCAACACGTTTTTCCTTCCATTCTATCCTGTCACCGTCATGCTATCACTAACTTCCTTTTCTTTCATATTACTCATCGCACAATCCATCCATCTTTTCTTTGGCCTCCCTCTCCCTCTCCACCCATCCACGTGTATACTCCTATCCTATCCGTATTTGAGCCCGTGTCCCCAACACTGTCCACGTGGTCTCCGCCGCAGCAGTTTAGTGAAAATGATACTTTAATCAGCGATTTGCACATAGAGAAATCTAAAATACTCACTGAGCTGAAACGGCTGGACCCTACCAAGGGGCCAGGACCTGATGGCCTTCCAGCAGCTTTCTTTATAGCTACAGCTGACAGTATTTGTGAACCGATCTATATTATGTTTAATAGATGTCTTCATGAGGGTGTGTTCCCGTCGGTGTGGAAGCAAGCTAACATTACACCGGTGCATAAGGGTGGGTCGAGAAATGATGTTGAACAATATAGACCTATCTCAATTCTGTCGACCTTGTCAAAACTTTTTGAAAGGCTTGTTCACAACGAGGTTTACCCTTTGTTGCATAAAAATATAATCCCTGAACAGCATGGGTTTGTGAAAAGCCGGTCCACAACATCAAACCTATTAATATTTTCAAATTATCTGTTTGAAAATATTGATGGGCGAGTGCAAGTGGATGCGGTTTATACGGATTTCAAGAAGGCTTTTGACAAGGTCGATCATGAAATACTGCTCACTAAAATTGCTTTCAACGGAATACGGGGAAATTTGTTGCGTTGGTTTGTGTCTTACATCAAGAACCGATCGCAAAGGGTTGTGGTTAATGGTCACCAGTCTGCTTCTGTTGATATTACATCAGGCGTTCCACAGGGCTCAATTTTAGGACCACTTTTGTTCATCATTTACATAAATGATATTAAGTCCTGTTTTAAGCATGCCAAGTTCTTGATGTACGCTGACGACTTAAAGGCTTTTAGAACTATACATTCACTTGAAGATTGCTTGCTTTTCCAACAAGATCTGGACAGGCTGACCGACTACTGTACCACAAATAAATTACATCTCAGTATACCCAAGTGTAACTATGTACACTTTACTAAAAACAAGATGATTATAAAATTTGATTATAGTCTAAACAGAACTCCGTTGAATAACATATGCTTAGTTAAGGATCTTGGTGTGCTTTTTGATGGCAGTTTGACTTTGAACCAACATATTGAAGCTATAGTAAACAAAGCATTCAAAATGTATGGTTTCGTGATGAGATCAACAACCGAATTTAAACGTACCTCGACTTATCTGTACCTATATAAGTAATCCGTTCTCAATTGGAATACGCTGTTCCCATTTGGAATCCCTTTTACAAGAAGTACATTGCTGCAGTAGAGAGAGTCCAGCGCAAGTTCCTCCGTACTATGCACTATAGGTGTCATAGAAGTAGGACCTTTCTATCATACTCCCAATTATTAAGCAAGTACAAGCTTGTGAGCTTGGAGGACCGACGCAAATGCTTGGAAGCTATTGTTCTGTATGATATTGTCCACAACCACTTCGATGCCATTGATCTCACGAGTAGGCTGTGTTATTCAGTGCCTCGAACTGTCAACGTGCGCAAAGTTCGTGCAGGAACCCTGTTCGCACTAAATGCATGCCGAACAAATTCTGGCTTACGTTGCCCGATCCATAGAATGTCAGAATCTTACAACTTGAATTTTATTGACATTGATATATTTGCATGTTCTAAATTTAAGTTTAAAACAAGTATTATAAAAAAGTTTAATTGCAATTGAGTCATTGATATTATTGGTATACATTTCATTCTTATGATTTCAGTTATTTATATGAAAATGTTCCACCAAATATTTTATTTTTATATTAAGCAGGCCTTACAGTGTATAATATATATATGTATTGCACGATAATGTCCATCTAGTGGCAACCAATGTATTTGAACAATGTTTAATCTGTGGATAATGTTTTATAAGTTGGCTGCAATATTACCACTTACCTCTAATATTATTTATATGTATAAACTTTATGTTGTAGCTGTTTGTTATCCCTCAATAAATAAAATAAAATAAAATAAAATAAAATAGTACTCATAACTCTTTTAGTAACATGCACAAAAATCACAATCACATCAAATGACACTAAAAAAATTACATTGTATAAACTCAAAATTATTTGTTTCACATAGACTTCGGTACATGAGCACTTACACGTCAGAAGCTAGCTCACGTCTCCAATTGGTCGTTTGAAGAAGAACTAGCAAAGAAACGGCATACTTCTCCCCTTTTTAAAAAAGGCTGAAAGGAAAACGATTCTGAGTTATTATTACAGCTAGTATAAGGTGCCTCGTACCAACGTTATTACCTACTTCCATTCTCCAAAGTTTGAAAGCTCCGAAAGAAAAGACGATCAAACGTCGCCTGGTCCCTTGTAGGGTATCAATTTAATCATAAGGAGTTACGAGCTCATGGCTATATTTATGTCGCTCCATCTAAAGCGAAATCCATTCGGGATGAAATTAAATTAAGGGTAGATTGAAATAACCTGCCCAAGATGCCAATGGAATACCGGCTTAGCTCACGAGTTTGTGAACTTCGTGAATTTTGCTCGTTCCGAACAAAAATTACTGATGCCTTTAAGAGTCATGTTGAGTGAAAACGATGTCAAATTGTCAATAAAGATTTAATAACTGGCTTACTTTATTGGAGTTTTCATAATCGCCTTTGAAAACTGGAGTATTTGTACAAGTTTTCTGTATTTTCTCGTGGCTTAAGATTCTCTAATATCGCTTTACTGAGACGGGATAAATTTGATACGATTGATGTTTTTAGGGTTTCAAACTTAGACAGGAATCGGTTTCTTATAATGATCACTTTGGTCGTCTTTCACGGAGGTTGAGTCGATTAAACGATATTTTTAAGAAAAAATTAGTTAGTGTTAATTACGTTAAGTTAAATTAATTGTTAATTCGTTTAAAATCGTATTTTTTTCTGACGTTTGCCTACTCTTTAAAAATCACAATAATCATAGTTAAAAAAAAAAGAAAAATAATAAAGGAAAAATATCGTTTATCTTTTGATGTTTCCGTGTGAATATCAAGACTTGATTTTGCCATCACTTATCTACCATCAGACAACCCGACGTACGGCTAGTATCCACCCTTATGCTGTTGACACCTCTACAGTCCGGACTAAGCATTTCGCCTCGTTTATACAAGATACATCGAATAACTGGAACAATTTGCCTGCTGCGGTCTTCCCGTCCGATTATAATTTGGGTGTTTTCAAGAGTGAATAGGCTCCTCATAAACTTGCGCACCTCACCATCAACGATTGCATCACTGCTTAGCATTAGTTAGGATCGCAGTCAAGCACTAGTTTGTATTATTAAAAAAAATGCTAAAGTTCATATAAAACTGCTTGATTTTTCGAAGATAGGAATTTTTGAAACAATTTCGGGCGGTGTAATGTACAGTGAAAGTCAAACGAAGATGCAAATAAGCCCAACTTGAATCGAGCACGCGCCCCGTTACCTCGACAGTACATTGTGCTTTTTGTGTCTTCTAACTATCTATATAAAAAGGGCAACTGACTGACTGAAATATCAACGGACTGCCGAAACTACTGAATTTTTGCTGTAGAATTCCTTTTCTGGAAATTCAGCCTTTAAGAGGGTGAACAGTTATTTCATGGGACGATATACTTGTAACTTGTCAAAAATAATGAAGTAAGTAAATAATAAGGTTTGTTATTAATTTATTTTTTAAATCACTTCTTAAGACAATTTAGGAGGTGATAAAATTTGTATGAAAGAATCTTATTTCTTAGGATAATAAACTTGACATGAATACACAAACAATATATTAATTTTATCAAAACTATCTTCAACGGGTTTAAGGGGACTATTGTTTGTTTGATGAAATACTAACTCGTGATGATAACTTAAAATGTATTCTAAATGGCACAGAAAAGAGTCAACAACGATTTTTTGTAATATTTGTAAACAAAACAGTCTTATCTTTTTCGTGTCACATAAACTATTGTTTTTTAAAGAGTATTTGGCAACCTGTACAGCTTTGTTATTGGCCTCGTACAAATTCTGAAAAAAAAAAAACAGGTGGTTGTGCAGGATGGGCAGCATAGCAAGTGAAGCATGTCCTATGTAGTGGCTCTCGAGGTAGCCCTATTTGGCCAGCTGGTTTTTGCAGCGGCCAACCTGGGTCCGCAGTGGGTCAAGAGATTTCAAAATTGGCCACTGCAGTACGCGTCCAGGGAAGAAAACATTTCCCATGTTCTGAAAGGGTAATGAAATGTGTAGTCGGGTGTTTCAGCTTCCACAAGCGCAGCTCTCGTCCTCGGCACTGTCTTTCGAAGAAATCAACAAAATAATACGATCGTGTGAAATAATCTGTGGTGTCAACCACTCGATAGGGGTGTAAAGATTAAGATATAAAGTTTAAGTTTTTAAAGGTTACAAGATTCCCAGAATTTACTCCAACTGAAACCAATTATTTAGAAATTAAAATATGTCTAAAGGAGATTCATTACTTACCTACTCCTACTTTTTGAAGTAATTATTTTCTTACTCTTTTAATAAGAGAATTTAAAGGGTTTCAATAATTATGTTAATCATTCAATCGGTTTTAAGAATAATAAAAGTACAGGACCAACACAGGAGCAGTCGTTGTGGCTACACTGTGGAGAAAGATCTGCGTCCAGCAATGTGGATATGATGTCTTTTAGCTAAAACGACGATGATGATGAAAGTCAAACCACTGGAGACTCCATACTTCTAGTTGGATTTTTCCTTCATTGAGCGGGAAATGTTTAAAAAGCCATACAAAATGTTAAAACCCGGGCAAGGTAATCGAAGGAACGATTAAGCGTAAAACTTTAATGATTAAAATTTTATTTCGGTTATACGATACCTGTCTACTATACAACACAACAAAAGAAGCAGCTAATTACATGCTTTACCAGTCAAATATCGTTATTTACTCGTATATCATCATCATTCATTATGCTTGATTGTGTTGTGTAGTGAATTTCATGCTGGAGTCTTTAAGTTAGGCAAGCGTGCTTTACGGTACGCCACATTATGGTGAGCCTATCAATAATAATAAAAAAAAACATTGATTCAGTTAAAAGTCCTTTGCACGTCGCATGACCGGACCTGTGCTTCTAGCATCTATCAGATTCCCGCAATCCTCAGCAGGTTGTCAGTCCACCTTGTGAGAGGTCTTTCAACGCTGCGTCTTTCGGTACGCACGTTTGTCATCACTCCTTTCAGCTCCATCGACCACCTGTCCTGCGAGTGATGAGCTAGGGCTCATTACTCGTAGAACAGATGGTTTATGGGGCCAAACTTAAGTGAATCGCCAAACTTAAGTAGCATTGTGTAGGCCCAATGCCAAAGTTTGACCTACCTTTATCCGAAACCTTGGTTCTCTTGCGGATATCTTCATTTCTGATCCGATTAGGTACTCAGGGAAACGTACATGTACTACGTATAGCCAATAAGTACGTTTATTGTCGAAATAATCGGAAAGTTTTCGCTTTCAATGTTTTTTCCTTGGCAACGGTAACTAAGAAGTGTTTCAAAACTGCCAACACACTTTTATTTAGTTTCACCTGTCCCGATGTTTGTCTGTAATCAAATCTTATAAATAAATTTGACCTACTTCCCGGCTACTGATTGAAATTTTGCATGCATGTGTAAATCAGATGACAATGCAAAATTATTATGACATGGAGCTGATCTGATGATGAAACCGGAAGGTGGCTATAGGAACTTGGTAGTTAAACGACACAACCCCATCGAGTTTAGGCTCGTATGATTCGTCTTGACCTGTATTAATTATACGTATATTACCGAGCCATAGACCACGTTTTGCTCCTACAAGGTGGACTGATGGCCTGGTGAAGGAAAGAAGGGAATCCGATGGATGCGGGACGCACAGAATCGATCATTGTGGCGACACTTAGGGGAGGCCTATGTCCAACAGTGGATGTCTGTCGGCTGAAATGATGATGATTGTGATGACTCGTTGTAGTACAATACGAATTGGTAAGTATTTCCTTCCTAACCTCTATCATCTTTTCTGTGGAGAAATCAGTGAAACGGAGAGCTAAATCAATATCGTATTCCAAAACTACATCCTACCTAGTTCCCTGACCCAGTTATTAGTCGACCATTCAAAATGACCTCAGTGGTCCTCCACGATTGCTCCGACAGAGTCGAGTCCACTTAAGGGTAAGCGAAGGAGACACCCAGGGCACTTAATTAAGTGCCTGTGAAGCCGGCGGGGGCTCGCGATATTGCACGTAAACCTTCATATAGCAACGATACTTTAGTGGAGCGATGCCTTATTATTTTTCTTTTTTTCTTGAAGAAGGCTTGTGTCGTAATCACTTTGTGTGATGCTAGCGATTGTGAAACATCACAATAATGCTATAAAGGCGGAACTTTATGTGTGTGTGTTTGACAATTCTTCACGCTTAGACGGCTGAACGGATTTCGATGTAACTTGGTACACCAATAGACTATGTCCTGGAATAGCGAAGAAGGAGGCCGGACGAGCGTAAACAGAAGTCCTTACGCCCAACCACTGGGATCCTAACCCCAACTTCCAGCTAACGTAATGTGGGCTTGCGGACAGCGAGCTACGTAGTGCTCGTTGTAGTAGTAGGCGTGTAGTGTTCCACGCTTGACTCAAAGCGATATCAGCAAAGCCGTAGAGGCCCAGCAAAGCCAAAGCCTGCTGAGGCCATAGATTTACTTTCGTAGGGAAACCCGTGGTCCTGGAACGCTATGGGCAAAAAGATAACATAAGTGTGGTTTTAGTAAAATTCATTACGTAGATGATTTCCTACCTTTAAAAAAATGATTAAAGTTTGGCCAAAAAAAATGACAGTGTGTGCCATCTACTTTAACCGTAGCTATAGTTCTCAACAGTCGCATTTGAGCGGTTAATGTTATTTGCGACGTCATTTCACCCATTGTTAAATTGGTGCAAACCGTAGTTCGATTAATCAGATATTTGACGGCTGATGAGGCATGGTTATCGTTAAAGCTAGTCGATGCAATTCATGTTTAAAGTGCTTGCTTCAATAGCTACGTTACAGTTTCCGTCAAAGTTATTTTTAATAGAAACATTAAAATACAATTTACTCTCTGTGCTAATTGTTATTGTTATTTGTGACGCCTTTCTAACCAGAGATTTGTGTTTATAATTGTATGTAACTATAACCAATGCCAATGGGCATTCGTTATAGTTAAAATTAGGTTACTTAGAATAAGTTTTAGTACTTTCACGATTTGCGTAATAGTGTAGGTTATTAGCAGGTTATTTTTATTTTAACTATCTAACTAAAGCACTAGCTGTTTTAAAGGGACCACTAAAAATGTGGTCTATCTGCATCTTAATGTTTATTTTTGTACTTATATAATAACTAGCTTCTGCCAGTGGCTTCGCCCACGTAAAAGTTGATTTTTCGATACAAACTTTAGACCCCATTTCATCCCTTTATGGAGTGAATTTTGGCCTCTCCAAGTGCTCGCCTACATCATAAAAAAGGAAGCCTTATGCAAAATTTCAAGCTCCTAATCCCAGTAGTTTCGGCTGTGCATTGAACTGTCAGTCAGTTAGTTTCTCCCTTTATATATTAATAATAATAACGAATTAAACATTCACACAGGCGAAACCGCCGGCAAAAGCTTAGTAGCACTAATGCAAATCATAACAAGCATATGGTTTCCGGGAACGTTTGTCTAACTGGTACTTCGACGACGCCAATGAAAAATCCTGTAAACCCTGCATATGACGAAACTGAGTCATGTATAATGTGTAATGAGTTAAAAAGTACATTCATTATGTACATTTTAACGCAATGCAAGCAATAAATATTATTTAAATGTTTATCAAGCGCATTCTACATGACTGCGGTCACGAACTCCCCATTACCGTTCATATTAACCTGAGCGCAGTTAATGTGCGCTGAAGTACAGAGCCGCGTACAGACATCGTGAGGCATACATCGCGAATGGTTTGTCACGCATGCCTCAACATGAGGCAAATGACGGTACATTTATGCATGCGTCCCGAACGACATATTATGTTCAAGCTGAGCACGCAAACAACCACGCATCGTGTTCATCAGTAGAACAATGTCTCCGTCAAGGCGAGATGTGCAGATCACAGCTGCTGCCTGTATAGTGTACTTATATTCATTTAATATTAAGAAAAAGTGAGAAAAAGAAAAGACGTTGGCAGACAAAACAATTACACTATGGAAAACATTGTACGACGATATCACCTACAAATCCGTCCACACGGAGCGCACGGCTCGCACTGAGGCGGCGTTTGCAACGATCATATCACGCGAATTCTCACTGTGAGCACATACGTCCACACAGTCCGAGGCATGCGAGTCGAATCATTCGTAACATACGCCACACGATGTCTGTACGCGGCTCAGAACAAACATGAACAACAGTTAATCTAGGCTTTATTTTTAAACCTACGTTAGGTATCGTTCACGGTCCTCATTCTTAAGGGATCAGCAGAAGTTGGAATGCAGCCAACACGATGTTATACGGTGTCAATTGATCTCGTGCATCAATAACATTGGCACTTGCAGGCTGTAAACGCTGGATTCGGATATAAACAGACGAAACATGGAGGACGGGTAAATTTCTTAGGCTTTAATGGGCCGTTTAGTCATGGGCCTGGGGATCTTTATGTCAAGAGTGATTAGGTACTTCTAAACAAGCGTGCCCTGTCGTTGTTTTTTATCAGGAGAGATAGTGGACAAGCGCGAGCCTATCAAAAGCCTATCTCTTACAGCTTTTCTCATATTTTGTAAACTGTCAAGTGGATTCTTTGTTACTCCTAAAAAATGCAGTACCGATGTTAATCCGAAAAAAATACGACAACATAATCTCTACTTACTACAACATATCGCACCTCTAAAACAACAGTGGTCCTATACTAAACTTTCAGGATACAATATCTCTAACCAGTATTTTGAAAATTTGTCAATCTTCGAAAGGCTCGCACTTGGCCACTAACTCACCTGATGGTACTATGTGATGAGTAGATACACTTATTTTCTCTTGACTTAAAGATCCCAGGTTGTTACTATTTGAAAACACTGATTTCGGCAGGGAACTCCACTCCTTAGCTGACGCAGAATGAATATTTACCTAAAAAAAAATTTGTACGTATGGGTGAGATGTCCATCATTGATGTACCTGTGGTACATTGCATGTCTAGATATTAAATCGGTTTATTTTTACCAAAATATTGAATATTTTGTAATGCAAAATATTTTACGCAGAACTTATTTAAAACATTATTATGTCGTGACCTCTTCTAAGGAATTGACCGAAATTGGATGCCAGTGAGCCTTAATCTTAAACTTATTTATAGCATAAGAACTTAGTATATCGTTAAGTAACATTATCATTTCGGTGCCCTGTTGAAACGGTGTCTCAATTGATGTACTAGTACTGCATTGGACCGAGGCACACGTGTAACAAGCCTGATTTATAAGTAGAAAGACGTCGTATGGTGTGGATCAAGTATAGCTCTACAAGTCTAGTTTCCACATAACGTTTATGGAGACCGACGCGCCCAGATCAGCGAGTGTGGCACACGTGTGCGCAGTGTAGTTCTAGCTTTAGTCAGAGCCCGGCAATCCCAGTTCGCCACGCGGTACAGTTCACAACTCTGTCGCTAATGCACTTCTTGTTTCGTGGCTGGGTTGGCTCACTCATAGCCGTTAGATATATAACCATGCTTAGAACAATGTATAGGGGCCCTACCACGAGCTCTTAATGCGATCTACTTGGAGATCTGAACTTAACTAATATAGGGTTTGAGCATTTTAGTATGTCATGGTGAGGCCCCCTATTGAGCCAAAAAGCGATAACTTAAAGAAAATTTGCCAATTAAATAAAATCTTCTGTTCGTATGTTCATCGACTTGGTATATAAATCAAAACATAACACTCCCTTTTTGGGGCAGTCGTGTAAAAATTATTTCAAGTTCTTTTCCATGTCTCAAGTTAAATTCCATTAAAATCGGTTTAGCGACTTAGGCGTGAAGACGTAAGAAATGACAAGAGTTACTTTTACTTTTATAAAATTTTGTTATTTTATAAAAGTAACATGGATTTTTTATCAATATTTAAAAAAAGAAGTGAGTTAAGTAGTACTTACCTCATTTTTTTTCAGCTCAATAATTATCTAGATATTTTCATTAATACTGTGGCTATATCTAACAACAGAATGATGTGATACTGTCGTCCATAACTACGTCGCATACTGCAAAAATCTCTGTCAGTAAATTTTGGGAGAAGGCTGGTAGTAACGAGTTTCTTTTGTCTTGTTATTACTTTTAATGTCCTCGCATACGGGCCCCAAAAAAAAAAACCCGCCACAAAAAAAAACGCCACTACAAAAAAGCTAGAAGCGGCCACAAAAAAAGCTGAAGCGTGCGTTAGCTTTAGGCCATGCGTGCGGTTGGTATCATAATGGACTGTGACGAAGAAGGATTAAATGCGCGAATGGCATGCGTCAAGCTGTGCAGTGGCAAGCTTGAAGTGGCTTTTTGTTGTGGCCCGTGTACGGGGATAGCTCTCTTTCTGCGAAGCCACAGCCAGTACGAGAATATAAATTGAAAGTTAGAAGCTGGCTCTTTACTCTTGATGATGATGTATTAAACTAAGAAATGAATTAATATTTAACCGAATTTTCACATCATTACAGATACAAATATGAAACGGATCTTTGTGGATATACTCGTAAATACACTAATTAAACACTACACTGTGTATGTGGTACGTGTAGTAATTCCGCACGATTTAGTTACTTAAATTTTTGTAAGTAATAATGTTTTTAAAATCTATGCTTTCAATAGAAATTAAGTCCAAAACTATATTAAATACTAGCTTTCCGCCCGCGGCTTCGCCCGCGTGGACTACAGTTTATATCGCGCGGGCAGAGACCCGTGCTCAGCAGTGGAATTATAGGTAGCCTATGTGTTATTCCAGTGTCTCTTCTACCTACCTACCTACCAAATTTGATCTAAATCCGTTCATTAGTTTTTGCGTGAAAGTGTAACCGACAGACAGACAGAGTTACTTTCGCGTTTCTAATATTAGTAGGGATAGTGGAGCTATCAAAACGTTAACACATTTACAGCACAATCAATTACTATATTTTTTGTTGTTGTCATAAGTTAAATACGGCCATTACTTCATATCATAATGCTTAACAGATATAATATTATTGTTGATCGCTGTATTATATCAGTATTAAAAGCTAAGAGTTCGCCATTTTCCTTTCATCAGGTAAAATCTCTTAATCCTCTTTTACGAGAACCACGTTAAGGGCGATGCCTGTTACTAAGCATGACAAAATTCGATACCATTACGTTTTTATATGTTTTTCTCTGGGTTAGAATTGGAATAACTCAGGCTATGGCAGTTAAATTATTATTAAGTGCTAAGAAGCCTGAGCAGAGCAGTGGTGGCCGAGTGGTAATGGCTCCGATTTACAAGTTGTAGGTCGTGGGTTTAAACCCTACCAGGCGCATTACTTTGTGTAATTTATTTCATTACCACTGCTCTCAAAACGGTGAAGGAAAACATCGTGAGGAAACCGGCATGTCCTAGAACCAAAAATTCGAACACATGTGACATTCGCCAATCCGCACTGGGCCTGCGTGGTGGATTACGGCCCATTCCCTTTCCTAGAGAGGAGGCCTGTGCCAGCAGTGGGGACATTAATAGGCTGATGATGATGATGATGAAGAAGCCTGAGTGTCAGGAGTGGGAACATTATAAGGCCAATTACTTATGTGTTATGTTTGAGCAGTGGTGGCTAAGTGGTAACGGCCTCGACTTACGAGTTGTAGGTCGCAGGTTCAAACCCAGTCAGAAATTGGGGGTTGAAACGCATTACTTTTTGTAATTTATTTCAATACCACTGCTCTTAAAATAGTGAAGGAAAACATCGTGAGGAAACCGGCATGTCCTAGACCCAAAGATTCTTGAATTTTGCTTGCATCTGCAAGCTTTGAAAAGCACAAGGCGAACCTATTGGGGGTCGCCGGAATCCGATGTATTTGAGACACAAAGGATCGTTCATTATGGCGACACTTGGGGGAGGCCTATGTCCAACAGTGGACGCATATCGGCTGAAATGATGATGATAATGATGATGATGGATTCACCTAAAGGTAGTAGTTATAGCGATGTCAAGTAAATGAAGCCATAGTATTGCTTCACAAGAGACATTTTCTACGCTAGGTAAATCGCTCATTTGCAATTATTAATTAATTTCTAAAAAAAGGGAGCCTTTTGCTAAACAAAAACCGGGCGAGTGCGAGTCGGACTCGCGTAGGTACATATGAAAACCGTTCAATTCCCGAATTGAGTTACGAAGATTTTCTAATCGACAATTTTTTTTTTTTTGTGACGTAGGTAACTACAAAACCGTTTTCCGACAGACAAACGGACAAGTGATCTTATATCGGCTGCGGTTTTTCCTTTCGAGGTACGGAACCCTAAAAATGGAATTCGTAAAGCTGTCTTCAAAACGGTTGGTTGTAGTAAAAACTTTATAACTCTGCACGCCAGAGATTTCAGCAGTAACTACTGCGATTAGAGTTTAAAATTTATTTAGTTAAACTTAGGGATTATCCTAAAATGGCCGCGTGTGGCAGTTAGATAGCATTCCGACATTCATGAAAATTTGCTGCGCAGTCATTTCGCAAGGATACATTATTCAGGGTTCGCGCTGACGCCTCGTGACTCGTCTCCGAGCTGTGTATAGTCATGAGTAGAGATGTGCGGTTGTCGGCAATATTGCCGTGAAGTGGGAATATTGGTGGCAATATTGCCCGAAGTATCAATACTGGTGGCAATATTGCCAGCTGGTGGCAATATTTACTCACATTTCGGACAATATTGCCAGCATTACTCCCTCTTAGGGCAATATTGCCGGCAACGGCACACCTTTAGTCACGAGCAAAAACATGTATACAATTTGTCTCATTTTCTATTTATCTTAGCTTCTGTTTTTCAAGAAATATGTAGGTATGCAACAATATTTATTCTAAAATTATCTGTTTCTGGTTAAGGAACACATTTATTGTGCGTACACCGAAGGAGTGGAATTCCTTGCCGGAGTCTGTGTTTCCTAGTAGCTACAACTTAGGGGTCAAAAGTGAATAGATTACTTCTAGGCAAGCGAGCTCCATCGTCGACCACATCATCGCTTACCATCATATGGGATGGCGGTCAAACGCGAGCCTGTTAATAATAAAAAAGTAATTAAGAACCAATTAATGTACACTAATTTCTTGAATGGCAGAAATTAAGATAGATAGAAAATCTGACACTGTATATTATATCTTTTTGCTTGTGACTGTACTCATACAGTTTGTGCCAGTTCACTTACTTTGTACTATATTTGTCGGTTTTCTGCATATTTTCGTGACCTGCTTTAATTATGTTTGTACGTTTTTTGGACATATGATGTTGTTCAGTTCACATAATTGTTTTACTTACTTCCTAAATATGTATATGAGACACGACTTTTTTTCAGGGGAATCGCAAAAATTTCTAATTCCTAATTTAAAAAAATAGGTATGAAACGAGGTACCTACCGAGGTAACGAGGGATACTGGGGTGAATAGAAACAACATTTTGGTTAACTTCACTTAATACCAGATAATGCAAAAATCAACTAAATGGTCCTACATATTATGGGTAATAAATTTCAGATCGTTGGTTTTCAAGCAGGGTACGATTTATTAATTTCTAACAAAGAATATGCAAAGAATTGACTGTTTAAATTACAATGATTTTGAGTGCATAGTTAAACACTTCAAACAATATTAAAATAACGTGAAAATACCCTTAAAATATTTATCCCTATTCACCTCCTTTGGACTCGACTGTATAATAGTGTAGCCTACTATTAGTGAAAGTATCATCTTTAGCCTTTTTAAAGTTCCCACTGCTGGGACTCAGGCCTCCTCTCCAGGAGAGGGAATAGACCGCTATCCACCTCGCGGGCCCAGTGCGGGTTGGTGAATGTCACATGACTTTCGAATTTAAATAAATAAAAAAAAAAAAAATTATACATTATAACTATATTATACTTACACTCGAGGTATACTTTCACTATATATATATATATTTTAATATAAAAAGAAATATATATATATATATATTTTTTTTGTATACCTCTTTTAATATGGTGGGCTCAGATTTAAGTCCCTACAAAGTAGAATAAGTTCTTAAATCTATCAATTTCGATATGATGTAGGTATAGGTACATATGTATAACAAATTCTCTAGGGTAACAGAAGTCTACTGTATTTTTTTACTAGATTTATTGTTTTGTTTCAGTTAATGGATTCGATTGTCTGGAAAGGTCAACAAGTTTTCTTGGAATAAAGTTATCAATCCAAAACCAATTTCTATAAATCAGTGGTTGGCAGAGATTTCAATGGAATTGTCTACTTGTTAACCTACAGTTTATATGTATTGTTTATTTTCGACTCAGTTAAAGTGCCTCTTAGGTAGAAGTCGGCAAGTAGGTACTTAGATACATTGTTAGTTCTTTGCTCCCTTTTTGTTGAGAATATTCCTTTATGTTACTTAGTTAGAACTTTTTGAAATTGAGTGCAAGACGTTGGTTGAAAATTTTATAAGAGTAAATGGAGAAGTAATTTATTTTCTTCGTTTTAAGTAAAGAAAAGAGTGTAAATATTTCTAGGTGACGCCATTTGTTACAAATTATGAGGGTCCTTCTCCACTCGCTTATCGTAAACATCGAAAATGTTTTAAAAGCTTGTTACTTCATTTAATGCAATCCAAAGCGATATTTGACGAAAAGGCAACGCAAAAAAAGAGAGATAACGCCTGGAAACTCTGTTAGTATTCGGTAATTCCGAGATTTACTCGAAAATTTCACAAAACTTGCTCCAGGAAATAGCTGTTTTTTTAAAACCTCAAAAGTGTCTGGAAAAAGTTGTTATCATTTAGAATCTTAATAAAATTTGCAAGGTCTCTAGAGGATTACTTTTTGACTTTTTTAATTTTTAGGCAAATTATGAAGTGTCAAAGTTCATACAAAATTCATTCATTTTCAGAGGTTTTTACTGGATTAGTTTTACACAAATTTAGAAATTGGTTTCTTTAGAACCCTAGATAATATCCACAAGATTCTGTGTTTCCAAAATATCTAATGAAAAGTGTGTTATAACGTCAAAATCAGTTATGAGCGGTTGTATGAAAAACAGTGAAAATGTGAGTCGTGATGCCTTAAGTGATAAAATTTGTAAATCAATCGGCCCCGATTTTAATCTTATTCATAGTTAGAGAAAGTGCTAAAATAAATCAACAAATTAATATTGTTACGAATAATAAGTTTATTTCAATAAAACTACAATACCTATAAGTAGGTATTACCCTATGGTCCAAGAACTCAAAAGGACAATTAAAAGAGAATAGGTGGGTTTTAGCCAGCCGGCGCCAACCGTGATGTCAAACTATCCGTGATGCCTATTGTGTGAACGCGTTTGTTTAGTGAGCATGAGCAGCGTCCGGTGATGGTCCCCGATACCAAAGGCTTCTATCTAAATGATTTAGTCTAGGTATGACAGATCCGCGAAATTACTACATATTCTATAATTTACCGACTGATTCCCGGAATGTACAATTCAAATGACAGATTTTTTAAGTACAACAAGGAATAAAATAAATAAAATGCTATGTAAGGAATGGCGAATCATATATTTAAAAAAAAAAACGTAATATTAAATGACGTAATTGAATCTGTCATTTGTAGAATCAGGCATTTATAGAATCAATCAATTTAACTGTCCCCACAAAAGACGCCGCTTCAAGTTTTTTTTCGAGGTGGCCTTTTTTGTGGTTGTTTGTGTATGCGACGGTGCCGCCACACGCTTGAAGCCGCTTCAAGCTTCTCCGGTCACAAGCTGTCGCGCGCGTCAGCTGTTTTTTTTGTGGCCGCTTATAGCGTTTTTTTGAGGCCCGTGTGCGGTGACACTAAGTATCGGTTATTTATAGAATTGAATATTTCAATAATCTGTCAATTACAAACTAAGTAGCCATTTCACGAATCTGTTACTCCCACGCAGAATGACTACCACTTAAAAGTAGCTCACAAATTTATTCGAGTTAGTTATCTATGAAAAAAACTGATTTTTTTTTTACCGAGAGAGAGTTAGTTTGTAGTACCTGTTTACTGACGCTGTGAGCAAAACTATGAATTTTTAATGGACTTACCAACAACGATATGCTAAGTTCCTCATATTTATTCAAATTGCTTTGTTTTTTGTAATTACGCTTTGTACGATGTAAATCTACGTGTTCGGTGTTAATGGTTCTTACAGGGATTTGTGAATGTAAAGCGAAAAGTCCGCTTTGTTCACGGAAATCATAATTATACGTATTTTCTTTGCACAGGAATTTTAACCCGTGAGCTCTCGTGGTATGAGCGTTTCTCTCTGCATTATTATTATCCGGCCTTATAATGTTCTCACTGTTAGGATTCAGGCCTCCTCGCTAGGAGAAAGAATGGACCGTAATCCATCTCGCGGGTCCAGTACGGGTTGTTAGATGTCACCGGTCTTCGAATTTTCCGTTATAGGACATGCCGGTTTCCTCACGATGTTTTCCTTCACAGTTTTGAGAGCAGTGGTGATGTAACCTGTAGCCTGGGAGGGTTTGAACCCGCGACCTACAACTCGTAAGTCGGGCCCGTTATCACTCGGCCACCACTGCTCAATTATTGCTGCTACATTTTTGTTGCTTGCACTGCTACATTATTTAGACAATATAAAATAGGAACAATGTATGCAAAAATATAATAATTATGCATACCTCATTCGTCTAACAACTAAGTTTTTTTATCTTCTCCGCCTCTTGTATATAAGTTTTTCCGAGTCCGGGCGTACCGGTTGCTCAGAAAAGACGGCTTGTTTAGCCAGTACCCCTAAACAAGTTGCTAATCTGCAATAGTTAACGCTAGTAGAAAGCTTCAAATGTACTGTGGAATGACTTCATCTCAACGCTCAGTCACGTGATCAGAACAAAAGAATTGGTGGCAAGGTCAACTCAAAGCGTTCGACGCAAGCGAAACGGTTGTAACTTGGCTAGGGGGGCTGGTCTCGATGCGCGGCATTTTGCTCATCATGCGAGTTTCTACGTAAACTGGATAACATGCGCTGTTTTCACATCATTTAACAATATTAACTAAAGTATTTTCAAGAAAAATTGGCCTCACCCAAATGTCGCTACAACGAACGGTCCTGTATGTCTCGTACCCATAGGAGTTTCGCGATTCTATCCAGGCCATCGATCCACCATATCCAACGCTTGCCAAGGAGGCTTTCCAACGCTGCATCTTCCGGTGCGCAGTATCACTTAGTCTATATTCTGTTCTGCAAGCATAGGATTATTGTTACATAAATATATAAAGTGATATAAAGTGATAAACATTACAATTCATATCATGATTATTAATTAACAATAAAATTGCGTAATAAATAAATTTTAAATTTCTAATTATATGTAAATTCCTAAATAAATTAAACACATTTTTTAAAATTCTTTTGCGTAATTTAATATGAACCACTCAACGGGTGAAGGCCTCCTCCATTTTATTCCACGGTTGTCGCCCCTTTACTTTTGTGATTCAATTGGCACTGACTTTTCTTATTATTTCATCAAACCATCTCTCTCTTACGGCCCGTTCACGACTTCGGTCTTAGCGGCGCGCGGCACGGCAGGCGGCGCGGCGGCGGCAAGAGGTGCGTTTTACACGCCACTTACCCTCAGTAGCGGCTAGCGGCAGCGGCCGAGGTGGACGTATTTAGGTAGTCGGGACGTGCTCAAAATTATGGCGTTATCAAAATTATCCCTTCTGTGTACAGACAATATAATTATGGTAGCTGATACTACGTTATTATGTTATCAATTTAAATTAAACTTACCATCATATTCCGGAAAACATTGTTTTATTTCTTCCCACAGCCTTTTTATAACGTTTTTATATTTATGTTGGGGATGTTTTGACATCCATATAGGGGGTCGATTTAAAATTTCAGTAATAAGCGCCTCGGTATCTATTACCGCCACAAAGTCGTCTAAAATTTTTTGTATACGAGTTCGCCGCCGAGTCCGTCACACCTACACCGCTATCCACGCCGCCAAACGCGCCGCTCTGTTTCGTGGCGTCGTGCTCATTCGCTTGTACTTTTGATCTCGCCGCTCGCCGCACCGCGCGCCGCTGCAGTTATTCGCTCTGACAAAACCGCGCGCACTTTCGCTATGAGCGGCGACTCGTGGCGTGCTTCAAACATTTTCATACATTTGTTTTTAACGCTCGCCGCCCCGCACGCCGCCGCCGCTCGCGCGCTAAGGTCGTGAATGGGCCGTTAGGTCTATAGTACGCGTTACTACAAATAATAATTGTTTCAAACCTAAATACTTGTGATTAATTAACATAATATAACTAATCGTAAGATAAGCTCCGTCGTTTACAACACACAGTTAACTCTTAAACGGATCTCATTAAGTCTATACTTAAATTAATTATAAACTTTGTAAATATAACTTTATAGATATGAAGAATTTACTTTGAAATTCTGTAATATTATTAGGATAAGAATACCATGAATGAAACTTTGTACCTGTGATGGAACTTTATAAAGGACTTCTTTTTTGTCGACAATTAATCGATAAGTACAAGAATGTGTGCCCGAGCCTCGGAGATGTCATCATCATCAGCCTTTTTTAATATTCCCACTGCTGGACCTCCTCTCTAGGAGAGGGAATAGGCCGTAATCCACCACGCGGGCCTAGTGCGTGTTGGTGGATGTCTCATGTCTTCGAATTTTTGGTTCTAGGACATGCCGGTTTCCTCACGATGTTTTCCTTCACCGTTTTGAGAGCAGTGGTGATGAAATAAATTAGACAAAGTAATGCGCCTGGCTGGGTTCGAACCCGCGACCTACAACTCGTAAGTCGGGGCCATTATCACTCGGCCACCACTGCTCACGGAGGTGTATTTGGTCCAATATATTACACTAATAAAAAATTGAATTGAATTTGAGGAGTTCCCTAGATTTCGCCAAGATTCCATGCTTACTGCTTGCATACTTGGTGACAATAGGATAATTTGGGAAGTATACCCTTTACAACAAAAAAATAATTTTTCAAATCTGTTGTTAAGGTACAACCGCTCATGACTGATTATGACGTTATTACACACTTTTCATTAGATATTTTGGAAACAGAGTATCTTGTGGATATTATCTAGGTTTCTAAAGAAACCAATTTCTAAATTTGTGTAAAACTAATCCAGTAAAAACCTCTGAAAATGTCCTATTTTGTATGAACTTTGACACTTCATAATTTGCCTAAAAATTAAAAAGTCAAAAAAGTAATCCTCTAGAGACCTTGCAAATTTTATTAAGATTCTAAATGATGACAACTTTTTCCAAAAACTTTTAAGGGTTTAAAAAAAAACAGCTATTTCCTGGAGCAAGTTTTGTGAAATTTTGACCGACTTTACCGAATACTAACAGAGTTTCCAGGCGTTATCTCTCTTTTTTTGCGTTTCCTTTTCGTCAAACATCGCGTTGGATTGCATTAAATGAAGTAACAAGCTTTTATACCATTTTCGATGTTTACGATAAGCGAGTGGAGAAGGACCCTCTTAAGCGACGAAGTTATAAGCGAACAAACATAAAAAAATACAAGCATCCGAATTGAGAACCTCCTTCTTTTTTAGAAGTCGGTTAAAAATAAGTTAAATATTATTTACATTAGTATCCAAAGTTAAGCACTTGAATAGTTTGTATTTTCCTAATAAACAAGAATTGAAGAACTTAAAAAAATTCAAGCGTAACTACGATATTTTTTTTTTCCAAGAGGACAAGTGATTTATTTATTTATTTATTTATTTATATATACTTTATTGTACACCAAGATAATAAATTACACACATTTGAGCCTTATATTTAAAACATACAATTGGCGGCCTTATCGCTTTCTGCGATCTCTTCCAGGCAACCTGGTATGGAAAGAGATTGCCTGGACATAAAATGGGGTTGCACAAGGTGCACACAAGAGATTGGTGAAAAGAGAGAAAAAAGAAAAAAACAAAGTACTATACTTAACACTAAAATACATACTTAAATACATACATACTAAATAATTAAATAGGCAAGAAAACAAGTGACAACTACAATTAATACAGCTAAGCTAAAAACGAAATAAAACTACAAGGACAAGTAATATTCCTTCACAAGTGTTTTGAATACATGTAGTGACTGCGCGCGTTTAATTGACACTGGCAGAGCATTCCAGAGACGAGTGGCCTGGACAGTAAAGGACTTATCTAAAAACGAAGTGGAATGCATCGGCATTTTGAGTCTCAAGTTATCTGATGACCTAAGAGATTTCGTATGGGAATCGCAAAGAAATTCGAACCGTTTCTTGAGATAAAGAGGGGTGAAAGGGGAAAATAGTACATTATACAAGAGAGAAAGAATATGAGCATTCCGGCGAAGGCGAATTGGCAACCACTTGAGCTTAACACGAAACTCGGAAACATGATCATATTTGCGTAAACCAAATATGAACCTTATGCAAAAATTTTGAAGTCGCTCAAGTTTATCTAGTTGTACTTCAGTGAGGTCAAGATAGCTGGCATCAGCATAATCAAGGATGGGAAGAAGAAGAGATTGAGCTAGCGCAATCTTGGTGGCAGTCGGTAGAAAATTACGCAGTCTTCGCAAAGATGAAGCAGATGCGAATAATTTGCGACTAACTTCCTGTAGCTGGGCAGTCCACGAGAAATTCCTATCGATAAATATCCCCAAGTTCTTAACTTTCTCACTGATGGGAATTAAGGAATTGTCAAAAGAAACTTGGGGAAGAGTTGTCCAATCAATCTTTGAGACTGTCCTAGAACTGCCCACTACAATAACCTGCGTCTTTAGGGGATTCACCGTGAGTCCATACCTCTTGCTCCAGTCACATATACGAGCCAGATCACGGTTTAAGGTCATGATGGCCTCCGATAAATTTCCGAGAGGAGCTCGTGAATAAATTTGCAGATCGTCAGCATAGAGGTGGTAGGAAGAAATTAATTCATTGGAGATGGAGTTAATAAAAACTGCGAAGAGTAAAGGAGATAAAACGCCACCCTGTGGTACCCCGGCAGTAGTACTACACCAGGAAGACATGGTCTCTCCGATGCAAATACGTTGCCGGCGACCGAACAGATAACTACGAAACCAGTCAATTACCGATGGAGATATGTTAAGAGAGCAAAGAATGCCAAGCAAAATGTCGAAATCCACAGTGTTAAACGCATTACTGAAATCTAGTAGAGCCAAAACCGTTAGATTTCCCATTTCCATGGCTGATCTTATATCTTCAGTAATGTTAAGAAGCGCTGTAGTGGTGCTATGACCTGAACGGAAGCCAGATTGGAAGGGGTTAAGGAGATTATTTTTGGAGAGGAAGGTGCCTATTTGGTTGTGGATTAGGCGTTCAAGGACTTTAGAGAGGAATGGTAAGACAGATATTGGACGGTATTCAGAGAAGGATGTAGGATTGGTCTTTTTTGTAGAGAGAGAGTGATAGTCCATACAAAAAAATTACGTCCCACAATACTTCTCAACGATGCAACGTTGCAAAGCTAACAATTAGTAAAATAAATCCTTACTAATATTATAAAAGTGAAAGTGAGTTTGTTTGATATTTGTTTGTTTGTTACGTCTTCACGCCTAAATGGCAAAACTGATTTTGATCAATGTTGATACAGAGATAGTTGGGACCCTGGAGACGGACATAGGCAATTTTTTTTAAAGTGAGAAATGGAGAAGAAAGAGGGAAGTCAAGTACACATATTATTATTAAATTAAAGTATATTAATAAACGTGGGTGAAGCCGCGGGTAAAAGCTAGTATGTACATATTTAGAAATTCACAGTTTTGATACTTACCTGGGTTAAAATAAAGTAAACATGTAAAGGTTTTTCTACAAACTAAACCCCAAAAGGTCACCTAAATCCGAGCTTAGAGCGGTTCAAGTTTCACTTTCTGAAATTAACAGTTTGTAGCCAAAACCGCTTATTTGTGTAATGGTGAACTTACCGCCGGGCTCAAGCGTTCACAGTTTGTGATGTGTTGTCACCCCTTTTGGACGGAACTCTGAATTATAAATATATCGCTTAGCCGGAATTTGTAACAACCCGTGGCTTAACAACTTTTGGATAGAATAAAAAATAAATTTCCGCGAAACGGTTTGCGGCGACACGTACCGGTTAATTATGAGTTTTTGATGAGTACGGGATTATTTAATAATACAAGGATTTTGGTGAAACGCGTGGGTATATTTTGGGAAGCTGTGCTTAAGGTCTCGAGGTTGATTATCAATCTTTTTTTATTAAAAAGCTTTATAAAACATATCAATGAAAATATTGACATAATCAAGTACTTACTCACACACAGACTGAATATATGCAAAACCCGAAATACGTATTTTTAAGTAAAGAATCTGTGTACAAAATTTCATAACTGTCAGTTATAAGCTTGTTATGGTACCTGGTTGTCCGCAGAAATACATGGTCACCTGACCACCATATTTTGCTGTGCGTGGCTGTGCGCTGCAATCTAATGCCCGTTATGATTTGTTGTATCCTATGTTGTACTTAGTGTCGGTGGTGTCCAACTTGTGTCCTTGTTTTAAATATAACATGCTGTAAAAATTATTGGAATCGATTCAGTTAATGGTCTTTAACTAACGATTTCACATACCTACACCTACTAAAAAAAACTTAGAATTATAACGCAATTATAAATAGAAATTTGAAGAGATGTGACATCCAGCTACCCGCATTGGCCTCGCGTGGTGGATTACGGCCCATTCCTTCTTCTATAGAAGCCTTAGTCCCAACGGTGGGAATATTATAAGGCTGGTTATGTATGTATGTTATTATTTTATACCTAAATACATACATAAATGTATGTAGGTATAAACCAAACACAATCATAAACTAATTAATTAAAAGTTGACATAATTTATTTTATGGTGGCTGATTAAAAATGCAGTATCTCAGAAGAACATTAATTAAAGTAATGTCATTAACGTAATGCATTTCACTCCGATATAAATTGTATCGTTCAATCAACCTGAAATATTGTACTTACCTACCTATATTATCTTATACCATAGGCTAGGTTTTTTTTTATTTATGTCTTCAAAGTTTTTGAATAGAACAGAATTTTATTTTGCAAAAATGGGTAATACATATAGTTCTTACGATTACATTTAGCTCAGCCACATTTTACCAATCGGCATGCAAAATTTTTAAATTATTTATTAAGTATCATTATTATATCACAATCAATTATTAAATTACTTAGATCAATTTATAAATTACTAATATTAAATTTTAAATAATCATCTTGATTTAAAATATATGTTTGTATTAAAAAGGAAAATCTAAATTATTTTTGATTTGATCTAAATTATTTTGCCCGTGGCTTTGTCCGCGTACATAAAATTTAACCTATGTCACTCGGGAATAAAACAGCTTTTTATTGGTGAAAACATTTTAGCAATCGGACCAGTTTTGTTTTAGAGATTCTCTTCGAGAAGATCTTACAAAACAAACAAGTTTTTAATGAAAATATTTTTTTTATAGCAAGCTTTTATAGCACGGTATAATATTTGTCAAGACGAATCATACGAGCCCAAACTTAATGGGGTTGTGTCGTTTAACTGCCGAGTTCCTATAGCCACCTTCCGGTTCCATCAGATCAGGTACATCTCATAATAATTTTGCATTTTCATCTAATTTAAACATGCATGCAAAATTTCAGCTCAATCGGTAACCGGAAAGTGGGTCGAATTTAATTTGCAAGATTTGATTACAGAAAAACATCGGGATAAGTGAGACTAAATAAGAGCTTTTAAAAAACAATCTTTACTTTAGGTGCAGATTAGAATGTGAATGAAACGTATTGTGACAATTTTGTAGAGTATTATTATTTTTATCGTTGATCGGCTCGCATTCAACCACTATCTCACCTGATGGAAAACGATGATGGAGCGCACTTACTTAGAAATTACGTATTCATTCTTGACTTAAAGATCCCACCCAGGTTGTAGCTATCAGAAAACAAAGACTCCGGCAGGGAATTCCACTCCACTTAACAGAACAAATCAATATCCACCATTGATCGGATGATTGAAGGCCAGTCTTTCTCAAAAGCATGAAATCGATAATGACATTCATCGAATTTAATTTACGTGAAATCCATAAACCCACTTGTCATCAGTATCACTCCGGGAGATAAATCGAAAAATCCCTTTTACGACTTCCAATAACGAAAGGAGAAAAATTCGATGTTACAGGAACGCGCTTGACATAAATCATGTAGGGGCTCGATATTTTATAGGTTTTAATTTTGGCATTTTATGTTGTGATAACATCTGCGGACATAACGGGCCGGCCAGCCGCAACCGGGGGTTTACGACACCCGGTCGGGTTTATGACACCCCGGCTTTAGACCTCTCGTTACACACTAAACTTTGCTATTTTTCAACAGATCCGCGACATTATTAGCCACCTAATTGAATGTGATATTGATGTTTGCCGTTCCGTTGTTAGACAATGATTAATAGGATTACGTGTTAATTACGCTTGATTTAATTAAGTGAGCGTAGTTTGATATAGATACCTAATATATTTAATTAGCTACTGTCAATAGTTTCGCCCGTGTGAAAATACAAAATGATCTCAAGGGAATAATAATATAGAGACCCAAGTGAACCTTCTCACGGGATAAAAAGTATCTTGTGTACTGGTGGCGCAAATATTTGGGGGTAAAAATTACTCGACTCTATTGCGAGGCTATCGAAATTCAATTATGTACTTGACACCTTGCAATGCATGATGGAGCTGTTTTAGGACTAGGGAAGACAGAAAGAAACATCGGATAGACCATGTCCTGGAGTAGGACATAGGATACTTTTTATCCCGGAAGTATGTTCCCTTGGAATAATTTTCTGCCATCACGCGGGCGAAGCCGCTGGGAGCAGCTAGTATGTATATATTTTAAAAAGACTTTTTTTAAGGTGAGAAATCATCTAATGACATCTCCCGCCCTAAGATGGAGTGGGAGGGCGTGTCAGACTTTTACTGACTAAAACCCACTCCTGATCCTTCGTTCCAGGGCCGTGGGGTTAACTTTCGCACGACCCATGGATAAAGAAGAAAAGTTTGTTTTTTGTTTGTAGGATGTAATCTCTGAAAGTGCTGGTCCAATTGCGAAGTTTTTTCCACCCATAGAAAGCTGCTTTTAAAAGTTATAGAATAGAATAAAATTAGGTTAACTTCTAGGTACATTCGTATTAAAATGCGCAACCAACAAAGTAAAATTCTAGAAGAAAATAATTTTTATAATTGGTTTAGCGTTTATTGAGTTTAATAATTACAAGCAAACGTACAAACATTTTTCTCTATTTATTGTAAGAATAGATTACTAAAATATACACTAAACAGCCCTGAAAAGTGGAGTTCATTGAGAAAACTCCTCACTGGCGTACCTAATAAAATGAGACTGAAACAATCTCAGTGGAAGGCAACATTATTTGCGTTGCGACTGAACAAAATATTTCATCAAAATGCAAAACAGCACAATTTCCCTGCAGCGGCTCGCTCCAGAGAAAGAACTGAATTAACTGGACGTTGGAAAACAGATAACTTAATTTGCATAACTCGTTCACACGGGGCATCGTCAGATAACCTAATTTGAGCTGACGGGTTAAAACGAGCGGAAAAAGCCCGCAAAATGTTGCTCTTTCCACGTCAATTATGTATTAGAGCAAGCAATTGGCCACTATTAGGGACTCCTTTTTTTTCTTTTTCTTTTACTGCTCTCCAAACGGTGAAGGAAAACATCGTAAGGAAGCCGGGCTGTCCTAGAACCAAAATTTCGAAGATATGTGACGTCCAACAGCCCGCACTGTACCCGCGTGGCTTATTTTCTAAATATTTATTTATTTGGTACACGGAAGACTTATATTAACTCCTATACCAAGTTATTTTTTGAGATCTCCACTCATCTTCTTCTAAAGAAGGCGAGAGGGTGTGTTAGACTTTTAATGACTAAAATCGCATCCTAAATAGGTGTTCTGGGTCTGAGTGTATACAGGGTTATTTGTAAAACACTGGCAACCTCTCAGGACTAATAGTACTAACATTATAAACAACAACTTTTGTTCTACGACTTTTAAAAATGTATCATATTTTAGGTCATCAGATTTTAATACGAAATTTAAAATATTTATATTGAACGTTCTATATATTACAAAGACTATGCGAAGCAAGCGATGGTTCAATAGCGGAGGGAAGCGAAGATACCCCTATCTTGCTTGCTTGGTGCGCTTGCGTCGCATCATACAGACGTATATAGGTATAACAAAATACAGAGTTGTAATATGTTAGATAGAACAACGAAATCAAGATGGTTTTTTTTTGGTAAATGAATTATGTTTTGTAAAAAGTCATAGAACAAGAGTTTTTGTTTATGATGTTAGTAATACTTCCTGCAAGGTTGTTAGTGTTTTACAAATAACCCTGTATACCACAAGACACCCAAATCCAGAACACCTATCTGTAGGCCGTACTAATTTTAGTTTCGGATGGGATCGAACCCGCGAAACGTAGAGCAGCAGCTGGTCGCTCAACCACTGCACCAACTGTGCATTTCTTGTTTAGTAAAGAGCTGTTTTTTTTGCTCCATTTTATTAGGTAAACTGTTATTGTGTTCTGTGCATATAAATGTGGAAAATTTTCACAGATGCAGTAGATTTTGTTTTGTTCTTTCTTTTTTGGTAGATATTTTATTTACTTGAATCCTTTGTTTCAGAGTCCCCCAATGCTTACAGGCATTTAGAATATACCAGCTATTGTTAGCGGATTCGCCTACGTTGTAGGGGAAAATTATCCCAAGGGAATATAATGGAAGCGCTATAGTTATTGGCACATATATTAGTTCCTTGATTTTTCCCGCGGCTTCGCATGCGCACATAATATATAGCCCATGTCACTCAAGAATAAAGCAGTTTTCTAAATGGTAAAAAAAATTACAATCGGATCCTTACTTCAAGAGATTAGATTGTAGGAGAATAACAAAAAAAAACAATTACCTCTTTATTAAACACTAGGGGCCCGTCCCGGCTTTGCACGGGCAATAAATATAGCCTATGTTACTCAGGGTTTGCAGCATTCTAATGGTGAAAAAATTTTTGAAATTGGCACAGTAGTTTTTGAGTTTACTCATTACAAACATACACACAAAAATACAAATTTTCCCTCTTTATATTATTAGTGTAGATTAGTATAGAATCTAAGTTGATTTTGTCTCTAGTTACGGTATTCAAAAGCTTAATGCAGTTTATAATAGTTGAAAAGAGCAGTTTTAAATCTACTATTCTGATAGGTTACTGCTTATTTTAGGTCGTCAAAGTTGAAATGGCCAATAACTGTATGGGGCCAATAGCTGTAGCGGCTCCCCTATTCCTGGGATAAAAAATATCGTATGTGCTATTCCAGGATATCCTGCCTATATGGTCTTCGTATGTCATTTTGGAGGGTATGCGGAACAGAGAGTAAAGCCCCACATACCTCCGTTGAAAAGGGAGGATCCTCCAACCAGACAGGATGTTATAGTCTGGTGGGCGATTGCCCGATAGTTGATGTCGGGCTGTCGTATATGTTCAAATTGCGCGGAGAACTCTGATTGCGCGATGCAGGATTTCGTGTTTTCTTCGTAGTTCTTATGTGGCGTCATAGATGTCGCTACATCATCATTTTTTTTTATTGATATAAATTCGTGCTTGACTGCGATCCCACTTGATGGTAAGTAGTGATGCAATCCTTGATAGTGAGGCGCATTAATTCATTTGAATCCATTCAGCTGTCTATTGCCGTGAAAGGGTAACAAACGTACACACACGCACATAAACACAAGTACATAACAATCTTTAGCTTTAATAAGATTTGTGTGTGTTCCGAAAAAAAGTTTAGGCATATTTAAAACTAGCTGGCCCGGCGAACTTCGTACCGCCTAACAAACAATGAATGAAGTACTTTACTTATATCTTTCGATACAGTTAACCAATTGCTATGAAATAAACCTAAATAATATACCAAGTTACTGACTTTTTTAAAATATAAAAGTTATCAACATCGATTTCGTACATTTTACGTGCTCTGCGCATAACTAAAAACTTCTACTGATTAATTATATGTATAGATTTTAACAAAATATGCGTTGAACCTATTTCGATGCTAATTTAATAAATATTTTAATAGTAAAAGAGGCTTTCATCAAACCTAAAATAATTTTATTTCAGTGACAAAACAAATCTGTGTTTAAAATTAATCAGAACCTTATGGCTTATTTCATTCAAATCGTGTTAGACAATTTTGATTTGATGAAAATTGTAATTGATATCATTTTAGATTATTTAACGTTTGCTGCGACTGTGGTGGGCTTTTCAACTTAAAAAAAAATGTAATGATTAAAACAGACACAAAGAAAAAGTAGGTAACCCAAATAAGCAAGGAGCAGTGGTGGCCGAGTGTTAATGGCTCCGACTTACGAGTTATAGGTCGCGGGTTCAAACCCTGCCAGGCGCATTACTTTGTGTAATTTATTTCATTACCACTGCTTTCAAAACGGTGAAGGGAAACATCGTGAGGAAACCGGCATGTCCTAGAACCAAAAATTTGAAGACATGTGACATTCACCAACCCGCACTGGGCCCGCGTGGTGAATTACGGCCCATTCCCTCTCCTAGAGAGGAGGCCTGAGTCCCAGCAGTGGGAACATTAAAAAGGCTGATGATGATGATTATGAGCCCAAATAAGCGGAAAACCATGTATTTATTTATTATATACTTTATTGTACACCATTATACATACAAAAAGGAAACTTAAAACTAAAATACATACATACTTACAATGGGCGGCCTTATCGCATTCCGCGATCTCTTCCATGCAACCTGGGATGGACAGTAATTGTCTGAACAAGAATTGGGCTGTCATAGGTGTGACAAACCAAAATTAAACATAATTAAGTATATTAGATACACAGATGTACACACATGCTGTATAATAGATACATATGCCGTATAATAGAAACAATATATACATACTTAATTACTAAAAACTATTGACAGAAATATGTACATGAATGACGACTATCGATATTCACAGCGACAGGTAATGTTCCCTAACGAGTCTTTTAAAAACAGGCAACGATTGAGCGCGTTTAATTGTGTCTGGCAATCTATGTAGGGAACCTAAATAAAGTAATAAATAGCTTGCTTATTTACTAATTTAAACTACTCTTTTAAACGAGATTCATCTCTTGCTCGCATATCGCAACACATTGTTGTCGGCAGCTATACGTTTCTTATTTTTCATTCAAACACGGGGAGTGACGAGCGACTAGCGAGCAGTTAACATTAAAAGGTCCGACGTTTGCCCCCCGAGAGCTCTTTCATCGCGCCGTGTGTATGTGGCCGTGCAGCCACGAATAATCACTAGTGTGCGGTTTTCAGTTTTTGAAAATACTGGGATCATCTTTTTTGAAGTTGAGTCAAGAAGTTTTATGAGCGGTTTTAGTTTGTTTAAAATTCATATCTGCATTGAAATAAGAACTTTTGTTATCCCGTGTATGAGAAAATTTTATTGGATTACAACTATTTGTGTTTGTTTACCGATTTCAGCGGGTTTGCGCACGTGATGGCTTGACCTAGTCATAAATAGACAGCTCGAAGTTTTTAATGAAGATTTTTTTGAAAAATTAACCTATATTAAAAAAGTGGTTTAATTGATTCTGCTCGTTATTCTGATCAAACTAATTTCAGGTTTTGCGCATTTAACGTTACACCTTGTATAACAAAAAATCTGATAATCTATAGGTACTTATAATAAATCTGTAGAGAGGTCAATTCTGTACATGAAATATATTTCCAAAATAACTATCAGGGGGTGATTAGTGATCGATACTGATGCCAAAAATGCAAACAGTAAAATTTTTGTCTGTCTGTCTGTCTGTCTGTCTGTCTGTCTGTCTGTATGTTCTTTATAGAAACAAAAACTACGCGATGGATTTTAACGAAACTTGGTACAATCATACTTCATACTCATGGGCAGGTTATAGTATACTTTTCATCACGCTACAATCAATAGGAGCAGAGTAGTGAAGGGAAATGTTGGGGAAACGGGAGAAATGACTCCATTTTTTAAGCTTCCGTCGCGTTTGCAGCCTTAATGGTTAAAGCTACATAGAAATCATGTATGACGGAAATGTTCTCCTTAAAATTTTATAAAAAATATCTCACAACAGCATATGTCTATATTTTATGGTTTACTCACAATAACACGTGTAACTCCCGATAGCTTAGCAGTTCGAAGCTTTCTGATTATTTTTGTTTACTCTTACGTTTATAACACTCTCACTCATCTCTAATTAAAAAAAGTTAACATTATTATCTATTCAATAAAAAAAGAATCATCGAAATCGGTATAGAAACTCCTAAGCTATACATGAAATGCGCTAATAAGCCATCCATTTTCTAAACATTTTGTAAATGGCGTTGGTGTCGAGTTATATCACGCTATGGGAACACTTTTAGGGAATAAAGAAAGGAGCGCGTTTTCCTATAGCCCATTTATTAATTACATCGAACAAGGAGACATTGGCACCATGTCTAAGGTGTTTGCACACTGTCACGCGCGTAAGTGGAAGGGAGAGATCTGGAACGTCTCGAATCGTCTCGCGCATCACGTTGTTTTCCAGTCCCCGGACTCTTAGAGTTCGACATCAGACGTTTCAGATCTTTGATTTTGACGACCCCGTTGTCGCTGGCATAAGCAACAGAATCCGCGTACGAAGTCGCTGGCAGAAGCTAGTTGTACATAATTATATGTTTTCTGTACAGTCTGACATTAGATTTTACATACTGTAATAGATTTTAGTGTTTTTTTTAGATTTTTAAGTAAGCCGTAAGATGTTTTTTTTTTTTCAATTATTTGAATACTAGCTTTTGCCCACGGCTTCACCCGCGTACGTAATCCCAGAATAAAAAGTATGTTATATGTTATTCTGGGATATGGTCTACTCGTGTACCAAGTTTCATCAAGATCCGTTCAGTAGTTTTTGCGTGAAAGAGTAACAAACATCCATACATCCAACCAAACATACAAACTTTCGCATTTATAATATTAGTAGGATTTACTTTTTTGGGTTCAGCCTGTAAAAATAGTGTGTGTATGTTTAATAAATAAATACCCTTAAATTCATATACCCTACAAAATTAGCCTAATTCCGCACTTTTTCTTAGGTAAAAAATCAAATAAGCTTTAGTGTCAAGCTTATTTTGATTAAACCCCAGCTATATTCGTTTTGCGTTCCAAGGTTGAACCAGAATAACATTCAACCATTTATTACTAACAGCTAATAACCAACTTTTTACAAAACTTTAAATTGGGTACCTCTCCAGTCCTTCCTACCTCTTGAACCATCGAGTAAACAAGTGCTCGTCTCGTGTGTGAGTGCGCGACACCTGAAGATATCCAGCTCACTTGTTTGTGGCCCATTCATCCCTAGTCCACAGATAGCATACAGATAGCGTCGTTGGCGCTTAGATTGAATTTCTCTTTCATATTGCCTCCTCTTTTGGGGTGTGGAACGACAAGGCTTCAGAAATGTTGAACTAATGTGGGATTAGAGACTCTTATGTAAAATGTTTCACGATATAAATATTTGTTGGTTGTGACTGACATTTGCACAGGGTTAGCTCAGCCCCGGTATGAAAGGCAAGATGGAGCGGGGTGGGTTTTTTAGTCAGTAAGAGTCTGACACTATCTCCCGCTCTGCCCAAGGACAGGGGATTTCATTTGGATGACCTATACCCACCAAAAAAAAACTAATTTGCAGAATTTTGACCGCCGCTCATCATCATCATTTTAGGCTTCCCCAAAGCGTTACCACAACGACAGGTCCTGTGCGTCTCGCATCCATCGGAGTCCCGCGACCCTCACCAGTTCTTCGGTCCACCTTGTGGGAGGCGTCCCAACGCTGCGTCTTCCGGTACGTGGTCTGGTAAGTGACAGTGGGTAGTCATTTCTCGCAGAACAGATAATAGATGGGGCCAAACGCCTAGGCTAAGGCTTCCCAAAAGGAGAAGAGTACAAATAGAATACTCAAATAATTTGTCTTGGGTTTATCTTCATAAACCGCAAAATTCAAGCTAGAACTGCACACCCTCACAGTGTTTAGCAGATCAACACAATATAATTGCAAAAAGCTTGCCTCTATATGCGACGAAAATAAAACTAATAAAAAATAATTTCAGTCTGAAACTTAGAGTGCCATATATGAATAAATTCTTAAGATTACAATGTCGATTCTCATAAAAGCTCTGAGGCCAAAGTAGGTAGTATAAAGTAGCATAATTTTACTATAAAACCTGGACCGTTAACTTTATATAAAAATCTCAAAGCCAATAAGCAATTGCATTATTAGCATGTGTTCATTATTCATGAGACCTCTTGGAATAATAACAACCTACCTCACGACAGGGGCTCCGACTCCGTGGGTGGACACCCATGAGAAATAAACAGTGGGTGCCGCACACCCCTGAGAATAGACTTCGAGAAACCGTACCCCTAGCCAACTTGCTAATCTGCAATAGTTAACGCTTGTAGAAAGCTTCAAATGTACGGAAATAACGTCGTCTCAACGCTCAGTCACGTGGTCAGAACAAAGGAATTGGCGGCAAGGTCAACTCGAAGCGTTCGACGCAAGCGAAACGGTTGTAACTTGGCTAGGGGGGAAGATCAGTAATCGCCTTTTAGGAATATGCGTTTTTCATTATCCGACGACCCGTTCAGTGCAGTGGCACAAAATAGATAAGTATAGAAGACAATTTCATGTATGTACTTCACTTTTTATACCTACGCTCGGCGGACGCACACTAATGTGCGTTTGAGCTGGAACTGTTCGACGAGCGGGCCGAGACGCTACCGAGATATGTCCGTGAGCGGTGTCTATGTGTGCGTTGCTCGAGCGCGCTTTGATTGACTTCTGTACCTATATATTTTGTGGCAGTTGTTTAGAGCGCCGGTTCAGATGTAATGCAAACATAATTAGTAATTAAGTACGCAGTAGTCGATTACTGTGCATTTCTCTTTTTACACTTGAGGTTTTCTAAAAGCCGGCGCCCCTGCCTCACGAGAAAGAATAACCCGTGTTGGTATTTTTTTTTTTTACGGTGTGCAGAAATCATCTTACGACAACACCACTCTTGGGTGGAGCAGGAGATAGTGTCAGACTCTTACTGACTAAAAACCCACCCCGTTCCTTCTAGCCTCTTCATACCGGGGTTCGAGTTTTCTTTCGGATAACCCTGGCTCAGTAGGCTTCGCCCCAGCTTGACCCGTGTTGGTATGGAATTAGAAATAACCCATTTAATATTTATAAAATCAAGCCAGTGAGTCAGTCTCATGCATGTAAATTCCTTACCATCCATTGAAAAAACAGTAAAACAAAATCAGGTTTGTTGTATAGAAGCCCCACTTGAATATTTATTTAATACTGTTTTAAATATTTGTTGTTTTAAAGGCAACAGAAATACACCAACTGTGAACATTTCTATATGAGATACAAACTGGTGACAGACAGACGGACAGCGGATCGTGATAACAATAGCGTCCCCTTAAAGTACGAAACCCTAAAAATTTTATAGCTAGCTGAAACATTTGAGTTCATTGACTCGCTATACTTTGACAGTTTTAGTTTCGAAAACAGAAACAAAGACGTAAAGCCGTCTTGAATGGTTATCTATCGTGATCCTCAACATTTTACACTAATGAAAAACGATTTAGTTTATTACTGGATTGCTAAGAGAAGTAACATGATTGCCAAGCTAAAATGGAATAACTATAGCTACTACTAACGGAGTTATTTTTTTTTTCCAATTCAAAACATCTCGAAATTCAGCCTATAACTGATTTTTTTATTTCATCTTCTACATTCCGCATAATCTGAACATCACTAATTTGGGTACCTACAGCACCTTACCACTCAACATCCATTGTGGGCTTTTAAATTTCGCATCCACTCACAAAAGCAAGGAACGAATCATCTAATTAGACATTACGTCTGTTACATTTCTGAAAATCCTTTGTATTGCAGAATTTTATGCGTTCTTTGTTCCAACGGCATTTTTAAAAGTGTTGGCGGTGTTCGAATTTGAATTCTGTTGCTTTGGAGATAGGGTTGATTTGGTTGATTGGTGGTGGTGGATATTGAGGTGGTGACAATCGTGGAGCGCAGTAGGAGCGTTCACTAACGAGCCCCCCGCCTCCTCATTTTCATTTTATCGTCGCGCCGCCCTCGACGGCTACTATTTACAGTTCTTTTGCACCACTGTCATAAGGTAAGTATCTCATTTTGTAATATCCTAATGAGAAATTTTGAACGTCTTTATTTGTACGGCGTAATTAAAGTGTCTGTTGGGTTGTAGGTTCTTTGACATGGATGTTTACTTTGTATGTGCCAATTTCTAATACATGTGTGTATATTGAAGACACTTGGAATATATTAAACGCTCATCCTGAAAGTGGTATGTTCAGAATCGGCTACTGAATCGTTTTCAGCTGTTTTTAATGTAGTTAAAAATCACCTATTTTGATACATTTTTGACTACGAGAGTGTGTGCATTAGATACCGATGCGCTACCAGTATAGTGCGTCGATTCCCATATTATTTGTCTGCAATCAGGATAACAAATATCTTAAAAAAATCACTACCTAAGTGCATTTAACCCTTCAGATACCGTCAATTAGAGACACAATAGTAAGACAATAGATGCGCGGCCACCGGTGGTCGCTTGGGGATTCATGAATTAAGTAAAATTTCAATGCATGAATTATGATGTTGATAGTAACTTAATTTTCTGACTAGAGTAAGGCTGTTTTTAAGAGATAATCTCTGAAAGTACTGGTCCGACTGTTAAAATTTTTCCACTCAATGATGATTTTACCCGTGGAGAGAAAAAAAAAACTGATATAAAGCTGCTTTATTCTTGATTGATATAGGCTATATTTTATGTACGTAGCCGCAAAAATAAAAAAATAAAATGAATAAAATGAAGGTAATTTCTTTAATAAATATATATAAAAAACTCGATAAACATAATATCACTGTTATCTTTATTTGTATTGTACTGAAGTCGCTTATTGTAGTGTACAAGTACTTTAAAAGTAACTACACTACGCACACGTGTGCCACACACGCCGGTCTGAGCGCGTCGGTCTCCATACATTTTATATGGAAACTAGAGTTGTCGAGTTACACTTGATCCACGCCACGCGACGCTACGTGACGTCGTTCTACGTACAAATCAGGCGTGTTACACGTGTGCGTCGGTCTAATGTAGTTCTAACTTAATACGTTTTTCCTAAAACACTTGTTTCTCCTTTCAACTTCAGCTGTTATTTGACATGACACAGCAAAACAATTAGGTTGTCATCCGCTGCGCTTGGAAGTAGGTTACTAGTTTATTGAACGAACAGTCCTCTGGCATTTCATTTAATTGTGAACAACTTCTTGCGACTATTTAATGTTATTAAAGTTCTTTTTATATCTATGATTACCTAGTTAGTAATTTATTTTATTATGTTTTTTTTTTTCTATGCGAGTCACTTATTTCTTTTCTTTTCTTTTCAAACAGTCCTCTGGCATTTCATTTAATTGTGAACAACTTATTGAGACTATTTAATGTTATTTATTTAATTCTGTTTTTTTTTTGAGCCTATGCGAGTCACTTTTTTCTTTTTTTCTTTACATTAAAAATATATATATTTCACAGGCACAGGTTTTGTAGTTTTACACCTATTTGTAAAACCCGTGTACACGTACATAAAAATAAAAGGCAGAAAAAGAAAAGACTTCTCGGATAGGGGTGAACGCTGACAATGAACTTAAAGTCATGAACAAGCAAAACTTTACTTTGATCTAGATTGTAGGTACAAATTCAAAGAACCTGGGTAGGTACATATGTATTATTTTAACACACTGAATAGAATGATAAGAATTTCTAGAAGTCAAATTCAGTTCCCACTATAGATTGTCAGTCTATACGAGAAATCTTGTAGCTAACGTCTTTATTTATCCAGTAAAGTATTAAGTAACAGTGCGCATATTCGAGATATGTCGTATACGAGATATTTCGTACTTAGGCACCAGCAACATTAAAACTTTCATTAGAGGCCATCTACGGCCATAAAGGACCTATGACATGACATTCATCTGTATTTTTTTAATGTAATTTTCAATTCCCATTTTTTTTATTGCTGACATAATTTGAACCTTAATTATTAATTTATTAATCTCCTAGATATACTATACAATTGAAAATTAACTTACTAATTTTATATGTTTATATGGTTTTAAAGTTCTATAATATTTTATTACTTTTAGGAAAACTTACAGCTACTTGGTACAGTAAAACTTAGAATAGGTAAAAAACGGCCATTTACAAGTTTTCACATATACTAATGTAAGTGAGACTTAGGTAAATTATGACGACAACAGCGTAAGGTTAACGCGATAGAGCTTATACAATACAAAAAAAAATGGTTTAATTTATTACAAAAAATCGATCGGCTAAAGTTTTCTTTACCTTTTTAATATTGGTAGCGAACAAATCAAGGTCGACATCCTGACACACCGTATTAAAAGTACGACAAGCTCTTATTATATATGAGTTCTTGCGATAGTTTGTTGAAATTACAGGTATATGAAGGAGACGCGATTTGCGACGAAGCACACACATATTAATGTAGTGATTGTCTGTAAGTGTTGCAGCACTTGGTTAGTTATAAGAAATGATCCTGTAAATTCCCAGTGTATGTAATGTTGACAATCCTAATAAATAAATAAATGATATAATTGAGCGTACCACGTGAAATCGTCAAATGGATATGCGATTTACGCTTGTGCGACAAAACTATACAGCGACTCACCATAGTTCGAATACACGCTTGTTCGACACACTGAAACTCAATATTACTCTAGTGCGACATGATGCTCAGTATATACCTATATATTCTTTTAAATGAGTCCGTTGAAATGTACATCATACCAAAAACTAAATATTTAGGCTGTTTGGAGTTTTAGAAACGACTGCAAACCCACCCGCTGTAAAAACAATTTGGGCAAATAGGGCTTCCTCGACCCATTTCTAACATAGTGCCAGTATGGAGCCACTGCTCAGAACATGCGTCACCTGATAGGCTGCCTATCCTGCATAATCACCTGCACTTTTTAGGATCTATACGAGTCCAACAATAAAGCTGTACCAGGTTGCTAAATTTAGGTCAGAAAAAATCTAGTTTGAGAACATCGACGCGAAAAGTAGAAGGTGTTTGGAGGTAGGAATGAAGCACAAAAACGTTTTTACTAAAGAAGTTTAATACTATTTAATCAATAACTACAATACATTATTGAACTGTAGCGCAACAACAGAGTAGGTAGTGAAGAAAGCAACGACGCAAGGCAGCAAGGACATGTTGACGTCCAGAGCCCCGAACACTTGCACGCGGATGGGGCGCGTGCGCACGTAGCGGAGCAGGTCCCTTGTCAGCTTGTAGTACTTCTCATCTGAAAAATAAATTCATTGGTTTTTTTCAATGATATATACTAGTACTTGACTGCGAGCCCACCTCATGGTATGCTGATGGTAAGCAGAAAAAAAATATTTATAATAGCTCGACTATGATATGATAGGTTGTAGCAGGCAGGTGCGCTGATAAAGAATTGCAAAATTGCCTTTAAATATAAATAAGTAGGTAGGTATTACACTGGAACTACAATAGTGATTAACGTTACCCAAAACTCTCAATTATTTTTGGAGTAGTTTCAGGTCTTTAGGCTTAAGACTTGTACGCACGTACGAACACGAACATAGCGATTACAAACACCAAATATGAACATTTGGCTTGTACATATGGATGGCATATTCCAACACGAACGCGAACATAGTTCGAATCGAGTTCGCGCACAACAGATGTGAACTCTTTTAATTACCGGAGCGGTGGATTGTAAAGTATCGAAACGATTTTTGATGTTCGCATTGATTCATGAAGAACACTGTCCATACAGAACATACTAATAGGATTGCCGCAAACATGGTCGATGTATGTGTGAACCAAGTTGTTGCGTATCATGCAACGCAACAAGGTTCGTACGTGCGTACACAATTTTAGGCAAATAATTTTTTTTTTTATTGTTCCCGCTAAACGCCGAGTACAAAATGTATGTTGTTGACGTTATCTGCGGAGTAATCACGTGACAAACCGTGACAAATAATGTCAATACATTTTGTACAGAACCTCAGTTTTGCATGAAAGAAAGGCGAAAACACACATAGGTACATTAGAAATCTGTGAAACTTCACGTACTGTCAAGCGCATGTAGACCAAATTCGCAGAGTTTCTGCTGCAGTTGCATGGAGCTGTTCTGAATCAACTGCCCTCCTCGAGATATCACGAACAGAGCAACGAGGAACACTATCATTGAGAACAGGTTCACGAGCATCATTGACAATGACTCCGAACCCTGTGGTAAACAGAAAATTAATTCTAAATATAGGGATAGACCAAAAACCATACAGCCCTTGACCTTGGTACGGCCGACCAGAAGGTCGTAGGGCTCTACGGGCCGGGATACAATGGAAATATGGAATTTGGGACCGTACAAGTTTTTTGGGACCACAAGGAAATAGCATTAAATTACAGTTACCAAAAAAAAATTTATTTACTAATCTCATTATTTTTATTTATAATTTTATTTTAACTATATTTTTAATTTATTTTTGCTCATAAAAAAAATTATAATTGGAAATTGGAAATTATATAATTATAATTATTGATAACACTATTGATAAACAATATGACACCACAGTAAATTCTATGTGACGGACAATGTGAAAATTTTTGTCTCTTTGTACAAATTCTCTGATATTTATTTAATTCTGTTATGTTTAAAGGAATTACTGTCTACCCCAACGACCATACAGTTAATAGATGCATCATGCATTCATGCTTAATCCAACGCACCAAACTAATTCTGTCAACTAGCTGAGGTATGAGGAAGCGGAGTACAGTACTGCGTTCTGTATGAGGTCGTGAGGCTCTTTGGACAGGGACTACAATTTATTACAACTTTTTATTGTCATTTTCTTTTTGTTGATTTGACTTAATTTTATTCGTAACTAGCTTTTACCCGCGGCTTCACCCGCGTTTATTAACGTACTTTAATTCCTCTCCCCTTGTCTTCCCTCTTTCTCCCCCTTTTCTCACTCTTTAAAAATAAATAAATAGCCCATGTCCGCCTACAGGATCCCAACTATCTCTGTACCAAAATTCATCAAAAATCGGTTTTGCCATTTAGGCGTGAAGACGTAACAAACAAACAAACTTACTTTCGCTTTTATAATATTAGTAAGGATATTGACGATAAATTCGTTAATATTACCAATAAAAACTAAAATTAAAAATTAAAAAAAAAACCCCGACGCAAAAAATCTATAAAAAGTAAAAAAATAAGTTAGTAAATTACTCTTTCAACCTTTTAACGTCATTAAAGGAATCTATAAATATTTAAAAGATGAGTGTCACTAAGTCGGAGGACCGCAATATGAAATTATTATTCTACTTAAACGAATAGAAAATGACAATATGAAATTATTATTTTACTTAAACGAATAGAAAATGACAATAGCGGTCCCCCGACTTAGTGATACTCATCTTTTAAATATTTATAGATTCCTTTAATGACGTTAAAAGGTTGAAAGAGTAATTTACTAACTTTTTTTACTTTTTATAGATTTTTCGCGTCGGGGATTTTTTAAAATTTTTAATTTTAGTTTTATTTTACATTTTTTTAATTAATCGAGGAATCCATTATTGTGAAGACGAATCTCCTCGTAAATCAAAACTCGACGGGTTTACTAGTAGGCATGCCAAGGTTACATCAGCTACCTCCCAGTTCTAGCATCAGGTCCTCGTCATCATAAAAAATGTTTAGAACTGTTTAAGACAAATCTAATAAGCCCAAACTCGACGGGTTTACTAGTAGGAATTCCAGGGTTCCATCAGCTACCTCCCAGTTCTAGCATCAGGTCCTCGTCATCATGAAAAATATTTAAAACTGGTTAAGACGAATCTAATGAGCCCAAACACGACGGGTTTACTAGTAGGCATCCCAAGGTTCCATCAGCTACCTCCCAGTTTTAGCATCAGGTCCTCGTCATCATGAAAAATGTTTGGAACTGGTTAAGACAAATCTAATGAGCCCAAACTCGACAGGTTTAATAGTAAGAATTCCAGGGTTCCATCAGCTATCTCCCAGTTCTAGCATCAGGTCCTCGTCATCATGAAAAATATTTAAAACTGGTTAAGACGAATCTAATGAGCCCAAACTCGACGGGTTTACTAGTAGGAATTCCAGGGTTCCATCAGCTATCTCCCAGTTCTAGCATCAGGTCCTCGTCATCATGAAAAATATATACGAGTAAATCAAACATTAGGTCACAAGTATTTATTAGTAAAGTATACATCCGTAAAGCGTTTAAGATCCCAGCCACAGCCAACAAATGTGCTGCTGACTTTGAACGCCTGATCAGATCTTCATAAATTGTATCCAAGAACCATCTCGGTAACGTCAGCTTTCAAATAAAAAAACCGCATCCAAATCGGTCCATTCGTTTAAGCGCTATTATGCCACAGACAGACACACAGACACCCTAAACTTATAACAACCCTCTTTTTTGTCGGGGGTTAAAAATAAGTATAGATGACAAAGCAATAAAATTAAAAACACAGAAAAAAATTAAACAAAAGTTACTATAAAACAGTCAAATTATTTTTTTGCCAAACTTCAAGTAATTTAAACAACTAACAACCTGCCCCAGCTTTGCATGGATGTTACAAATATTTGGGATCGTTGGCTTTTCTCTACAAATTATAATAATGTACTTGAACCTTTCTCAAGAATTAATTGACTATTGGTGAAAACCGCACTTAAATCTGTTTTGTTATTACGTGTATATTTTTCAGCATCACTACATAGTATAAAACAAAGTCGCTTTTTCTGTCCCTATATCCCTATGTACGCTTAAATCTTTAAAACTACGCTACGGATTTTAAAGCGTTTTTTTTTAAATAGATATAATGATTCAAGCGGAAGGTTTATAGGTATGATATTGCACCCGAGCGAAGCCGGGGCGGATCGCTAGTTGTTTATAAATTTTTGGGGAAAAATTATATTATAACCTATTGAAAAAAAATACACTTACCTTAACGGTTATTATAGTGATAGTATACATCAATAGTATGTAATAAGTGGTCATTGTCAACAGCATGAAAGTCAACTGAAATCATACAGTCATTTGATATTATTTTAAAATACAAAAGAGGCCTGTTGATGTTTTAGTTGCATATTATTTTGTTGTTCCTTAAAATATAGTTTCTTTATAAACATCTATACAAATAAATATTATAGCTTAATAGATGTGTATACGCACTGAAAACTATGATGTGTACAAACGGTTAGAAAAAAGAACACATTAGGCATCAAAAAATTCATCCACATCGATGTTAATAAGAAAAGTACCCAGAACGCAGGAATCGTTGCTATGTTGGATAGAAATAAATAACAATATTATTATAATAATAATATTCCACAAATATCACACAAGACCGCCTAGCACCTATCTAAGCAGAGCTTGTGTGAGTACTAGACAACTGATAAACATACTTTTATATAGAAAAATTACACCCAGACACAGAAAAAATCTCATTACACAAACATTTGTCCTCGGTGGGAATTGAAACTACGACCTCCAGCATTGCTGTCAAGGCCACTAATCACTAGACCAATAGGCCAGTCAAAATGCTGATTCGTTGACCGAAAAAATTTCATTTCATATAACCAGAGGTATAAAAAGAGCCGACCAGCTGTTTGCTGATATCCTAAACAACTTGACGAGCGCTTTAATCTACACCAACAGGGAAAAAAATGGGAATTATTTAGTAGACAATAAAAATATTACCTGTATACTAAACATTAAATTGAATAAGTTAGAAGTGTCATTTATATTTTCGTACGCTTTTGTCAATGTATTAAATCTATCATGATTGACGGCTATCCTCGAAGAATCAGCATGTTCCACATTCAGTTCTAGATTTTCTCTTATCACCGATAATTCATCATCAATTGACCGCGTGATGGCTTCCAGTTGCTCAGATAGCACAAACATAATTGCACGCAATATGAAATACTCGAAAATGAGACGAAAGTCACATACGGCTAAGTTGAACTGAGATGATACGGAAAGTACTATATTCATTGTTTTATCGGTATGATATAAGCGAACGGAGGCAAACACAGCGATTTTAGTTAAAGAAAACGACATAACCATAACTGTGAAATATTTTTGCGTTTTCAACATTTTTTGCTTAAAAATCTCATCTTCGAAAATGTAGTAAAACGCATCAAAATTTAGCAATAATCTATTAAAACTTTTAGAGTAATACAAAGATGCTATCATTACGTAGATCGAGAAGATGGTGGATGATAAGTAATATGTTTTTTGAGCATTAAAAGGAATTTCTCTTTGATGCCAGAATGTGGCCCCAACATTGAAGAGAAGGTTTAATATGGTAAAAAAGATCCAGCACAGCACTATAATACGAGTACGTCTTTTTTTTAAACACAAATAATTTCTAAAAACAGCGACCCCATTTTCTATCCACAAGAGATATTTCATAGGCGCGAGATTCATGTTGTTTAGGTTAAGAAACTTAATCGACAAGCGTTCGGGTTTTAGAAATAAATGTGACTGATAATAACATATAATATAAGCGAGAATCGAATCGGCAATCAGCTTGAAGTAGGCTGTCATTTATATCAAATTAATTTTATAAAGAGTATAGTCACGGTAAAGTAATTGTTTGAATGGAAAATTCCAATAAATTAATTTCTAATTTAACATAGAGTGGTATATCTAAAAATAACAATGACATATATACCACAGTAACTGAAAATAAAGTATTATTTGAGTAAATTATTGTTGTCAACGGAGCTGATAAAGTTTCAGATACATTAGAGGCAAAATGTTCCCTGAGACTTTAATGGAGGACCTAACGCAAAACTGTTTTTTTTTTTTTGTAATAATTATCTTTATTTATACAGAAACCTTTAACTTGACTTAAGTACTATATATAAATTACAGCAAATTTATAAATTTGCTGGTCACACAGATTGAGTAAACCCTGACTCCCAAACTAGGAGATCCTGTGCCTTGGGAGTCAGTGTTCTGCTGTCACTATGGCACCAGTAGAACCTTTTAATTAAAAATTGTGTTACATTGTACAAATGGCTATAAAATATTGGAGAATACAACAAAGTTACTGTAGAATATTATTAAGTTAGGTTTAGTTAATATTATTAATTAAGTTAGGAATATTTAAGTAAGTTTGTTTGATTTTAAGATGTTGTTTGCCGATGACATTGTGCTGGTTGCCGAGAGTGGCCTAGAGGTCCAGAACAGATTGGAGGTGTGGTGGCACAGACTGGAAAGTGTTGGCCTGAAATTGAGTAGAACCAAAACGGAGTACTTGTTCTGCGATTTCGGCGGTCTCTCCACTCCAATGCCTTTAGCTCTCGCCGGAACGCCCATACCGATCTGTTCCGACTTTCGGTATCTCGGGTCGCTCGTCCAAGGGGATGGTGAGGTAGACCGGGACGTAACTCATCGGATCAACGCAGGATGGATGAAATGGCGACAGGTCACGGGAACAACTTGTGATCCACGGATGACCCTCAAGTTGAAGGGCAAAATCTACAAATCCGTGATAAGGCCTGTCATAATGTATGGATCAGAATGTTGGGCTGTGAAAAAGACGGATGAAAAAAGATTGCATGTAGTGGAGACGAGAATTTTGAGATGGATGTGTGGTGTGACCAGAATGGATAAAGTGAGAAATGAGTATATTAGTGGAAGTTTGAAAGTGGCACCAGTGACTGAAAAGTTGAAAGGAAATCGTTTGTCTTGGTAAAGAGGAGAGCTGAAACGCATGTTGCTAAAAGAGTTATGAATTTACATGTGGATGGATGGAGAGGAAGAGGGAGGCCAAAGAAAAGATGGATGGATGGTGTGAGAAGTGATATGAATGAAAAGGGAGTTAGTGATAGCGTGACGAGCAACAGGACAGAATGGAAGAAAAAACGTGTTGCACCGACCCCAAATAAAACGGGATAAGGGCAGGAAGATGATGATAATGATGTTTGATTTTAAGAGTGTGTATGTGTAGTTATGTGTGTGGACATGAGGTGAGAGTGGGGGTATGTATGAAGTGAGTTAGTGTATGGAAGGATGTGTGTGATTAGATTTGTATACAATATACTACTATACATTTATATATTATTACATATTTATTTATTGTGGTTCTGGTTTTGTATAATATGTTTATGTTTTTTTATGCATATCATATTTTAGTTCATCAGGTTTCATACGAAAATAAAAGTATTTAAACTGAACGTTCCAAATAGTACGAAATCTATGCGATGCAAGCGATGGTACAAAAGCGGAGGGAAGCGGGATCGGGTGGCGTGTGCTTGATGCGCTTGTGTCGCGTCACACAGACGTAGGTAGGAAAAGCAAAATACAGAGTTGATTATCACAATTTATTTTAATTTTTGCAGGCTTATTCAAGTTGATAATTATCTACAAAAAACGAATCAAATGTATGTGTCAGGACAAATAAATAGAAACATCGTAGTTCACATCGTTCAAATTTATGATATGTAAAACGAGCGATCGACTCAGGCGCGTCAATATAATGTAAAACAACTTATTATTTTTCTAAAATCGTTTACGCGCCGAGGCGTAACCGTTTGTAGAAAGAGATTCGAAACAGTCGTAACTTGGCTAGCTCTGCTGTTTTAATTTACTATACTAAACTTGTAAATAACGACCCAATAACTACAATAAAAAAATAACCTACAACACATTGTTATACTGTAACACTATAACAGTGTAGGAGGTGAAGAAAGCGACGACGCAAGGCAGTAAGGACATGTTGACGTCCATAAACCCACACACGTGCATGCGGACGGTGCGCGTGCGCACGTATCGGAGTAGATCCTTTACTAGCTTGTAGTATCCCTCACCTGTGAAAAAAAGATACGTTTTTATTACAAGCTTTTATTTAGTTTCACCTGTCTCGTTGTCTGTAATCAAATCTTACAAATTAAATTTGTCCCACTTTCCAGTTACCGATTGAGCTGAAATTTTGTATGCATGTGTAAATCAGATGACAATGGAAAATTATTATGAAAGAGCTGATCTAATGATAGAACCGCAAGCTGGCTATAGGATCTTGGCAGTTAAACGACACAACCCCATCGAGTTTGGTCTCTTAAGATTCGTCTTGACGAGTATTAATTATAAAGGTATACGGAGCTATAAAAGCTTGCTATGAAAAAATTATTTTTATTAAAAGCTTGTTTACGTTAAACTGCTTAACCGGCAATAAGCATGGATTTTTTCTTTCTTTCCGTAAATAAATATAAAATAATGTTTGGAACTATATCAACAATAAAGTTATAGAGATTCGGCTCTGTTAATAAGAAAGAAAAGTGCGACATAGTCTTTTTGACGTCAAACTTCAACTCAAACTCAAGCCCGTACGCCCTTCATAGAATACAGCGTCTTGGTGAGTGAGACAGGTTTAAAATTGTCGTTTACCAATTTTGATACTGCTTTCATAGTTATCGATAAACATTATTTTTTTCTGTTCTTAAAAGCGTGAGTTTATGATTGTATATTTTGTTTATAATAAATGCTTCTATCCTGTGCGTCACGCATCCAGGACCGGTCGTTGTAGCGACGCTTGGGGGAGGCCTATGTCCAACAGTCGACGTCTTTCGGCTGATATAATAATGATGAATGCTTCTATATTTTTTGTTTCAATACAAATTTGATTATTATATAATTAAATATGTTATTTTTTTATAACCGTTAGTGAAATAAATATATATTGAAACATGAAAAAAACATTGATAATTTTGAGAAAATACTAACTTTCAAGCGTGTGTACAGAGAGCTTGCAGAGTTTCTGTCGCAGCTCCCTATAGTTGTTTTGAATCTTCTGACCTTCGCGAGACACCATGAATAGAGCCATGAGGAACACTGTCATAGAATACACGTTCATGATCACCGATGACACAGACGTAACTCCCTGAAGAAGACACAAACGTGTTAAACTAGACCATTAGAAACAATTCGCAAACTCATTATTTTATTAATTATTGTTTAATCTACACTCATATATATATAATAGGTCTTTACCTATGAAATTGCCGTTTTATATGAAAAAATTTAAACGATTTTTTTTCATGTATTTTTTATTTGTATTAATTGAAGTAATCACCCATGCAATCAATGCATCTTTGCCAACGCAGTGGCAGTTTATTGATGCCCTTCTTAAAGAAATCAGCTAGACGGGAGGCAACAAATTCTTCAAAGGCATTTTGTACTGCCTCTCGGGTATTGAATTTTTTTCCCGCCAAGAAGTTATCCAAAATCTGGAAAAAGTAGTAGTCTGTAGGCGCAAGGTCTGGTGAGTAGGGCGGATGACGGAGAGCTTCCAACCCCAGTTCTTGCAACTTATATTGTTTTGAGGCTAACGTCGAAAGCTGCTGCTAATTCAGCCGTAGATTGTGTATCATCAGCTTTCACAATCGCCTTTAATTCGTCATTGTCGACCAAAGTCTTCGGACGACCGTGAGGTTCATTTTTCAGGTCGAAATTTCCAGAACGGAAGCGAGCAAACCAAAAGCAGGCGGTGCGTTGGTTTGTAGTGTTAGCTCCGTAAACGTCGTTGATGTTGCGTGCCGCTTGTCCCGCGTTGCTGCCACGACGGTACCTACTCATATTCCATAAATACTCGAATTTTTAACGTATCCATGATGACGAAAAAGATTAAAATGCGATGAAAATTTAACACTAATCAATAAACAAATGACTACTTTTGGAAAAAAAAATCCATGTTTTAAAATAAAATTAATTTGCAATTAGAATTCTTAGCCAAACAAAAATTATTTTGATTTGAAATGGCCAGTACTGCAGAACGGCAATTTCATAGGTAAAGACCTATTATTTGACCTCGTACCGCACTACACATGTTACTGTTTTCATTTATACGTACCTCGACGCTTATTATAGCGAAAGAATACAGCAATATTATGTAATACACGATTACGTTAAAAAGCATGATAGTCAACTGAAATCAAAAAGAATAACAATTCAACTTTTACGTGAAACATTTCTGGTAAGTTTGAGAGTATTTTTATCATAGTAACAGTTTTTTTACGGTGGGCGAAAATCACCTTACGGCAACCCCCGCTCTTGGGGATAGTGTCAGACTCTTACTGACTAAAAACCCACCCCGTTCCTTCTAGCCTCTTCATGCCGGTGCTCGAGTTTCCTTTCGGATAACCCTGGCCCCAGTAGGCTTCGACCCAGCTGGGCCCCTCCTGTTGCTGACAACTCCTTGAGGCGCGAGGGAACAGTGCGCGCCGTCGACGTCTTGGGCTCGGTCCGGACAGTCACCGGACGGTCAGACACCGAGCTACCCATGGCTCACCGTCCGCGAGCCCGCGTATACGGTGGCCGGAAAGTTATCCCGGCGGCGGCGGCGAGAGCGCCGTTGCCATTATAGTAACAGTTTATGGCCCCTTAACCAAGGCGACTTTTTGAAGCGATACTGTCGCGTGTTTCGTAAGCGCGCGATAGCATCGCTACTAAGGAACGTTAGTCGCATTTGTAATAGAAAAAATGCCAACACGCAACTAACGCGCTGTTTTCGTGACTTTATCGATGCGAACGCGCGACAGCATCGCTACAAAAAGTCGCCATAGACGAGGGCCATACTGCCCCTGATAGTTAAAAAGACGTATCTAACAATAAGTAAAAACAGATAAAAAAGGTTTTAATGAATGAAACGGGAAATCGCGCCTTTTTTCCTTGTGTTAAAACCGCACTCTCCGTGTTAGCAAAATATTAAAAATATAGGCAGGTGCGCTTTTTTTTTTCCTGTTTCCAGCAATGTTTAAAACTAAAATCTGGAAAAATGTTAGATGCGTCTTTTTTACTAACGGGGGCAGCATAATAGTACCTGTTTGCTGAATATTATACTCCACAAATTAGAACTGTCGTTAATATTTTCGTAAGCTTTCATCCATTTCTGTAACTTCTCATGATTGACGGATACACTCGACAAATTTTCTGCGTGTTCCATATTTTCTCGATTTTCTCTAAGGACTGATAGTTCACCATCTATCGAACGCGTGATCGCCTTCAGTTGCTCAGAAATCACAAAAACAACAGAATTCAAGATAAAATATTGGAAGATGTAGCGGAAGTCGGACATGCTGATGCTATATTGCGCAAAGGTCATCATTAACAATCCCTTTGTATCAGCCCGGCGTGACACTCGAATGGAAGCGAACGTAGAAATTTTAATACCACAGAACAAAACAACCATTATAGTTAAAACTTTCTGAGCTTTCACCATACTGTAGTTAAAGATCTTATCATCAAAAATACTGTAAAATGTATCAAAGTTTAAAAGAAGGCTATAAAACTTTTTGGAGTAATATATAGCTGCTATCATTACATAGATGGAGAAAGCGGTGGACGTGAAGAAATATATTCTTTGAGCCTTAACGTGGAATTCAGTTTCACTTGCAAAGCTGGCGTAAGCGCTTACTGATATATTGACTGATTCAAATACTATCCAAAGGATTATTACTAATCGAGTACGACATTTTTTGAAGCACAAATAATTTCTGAATACACATGTTAAGTTTTCTATGAACAAGAGATATTTCAACGGCGTTAAATTCATGGTTGCTCAAAAGATTTTAAATGAGTGACCTGGATAGTTAGACTTTTGAATCATACGTTACTGTAAGTAATTAAACGATGAGTGGTGATATAGTCAACAGTGTTTTAGAATCTGAATACGTTAGGTACTATAAGTAATTAAACGAAGAGTGATATAATCTACAGTGTTTGTTTTTTTAACCTCATTCTAATGACAGTAGCTGTCATTATGTACTATTTTGTTAGATAGCATGAAGAATACTTAAGGGGATACGCCTCGACACACATTTTCACTGTTTTTCATACAACCGCTCATAACTGATTATGACGTTATTACACATTTTTTATTAGATATTTTGGAAACACAGTATTTTGTGGATATTATCTAGGTTTCTATAGAAACCAATTTCTAAATTTGTGCAAAACTAATCCAGTAAAAACCTCTGAAAATATCCTATTTTGTATGAACTTTGACACTTCATAATTTGCCTAAAAATTAAAAAAGTCAAAAAAGTAATCCTCTAGAGACCTTGCAAATTTTATTAAGATTCTAAATGACGACAACTTTTTCCAAAAACTTTTAAGGGTTTAAAAAAAAACAGCTATTTCCTGGAGCAAGTTTTGTGAAATTTTCGAGTAAATCTCGGAATTACCGAATACTAACAGAGTTTTCAGGCGTTATCTCTCTTTTTTGCGTTGCCTTTTCGTCAAACATCGCGTTGGATTGCATTATATGAAGTAACAAGCTTTTAAACCATTTTCGATGTTTACGATATGCGAGTGGAAAAGGGGTCCTTTTCCACTCTTTTTACCTCTTAAGGGGTAGATTGATTTTTGTTAGATGATTTTTGATTATTTAAATCCAACATCACATCTAAACAGCTAGTCCGAACGTTTAGTAAAAATACGTTTGTTCCTTTAGTTGTTTTGTTTGTTTGCATCATACTTCTCCCCATGGCCTTAACAGATCGATACCTCTGTCGTAATAGAAGCCCAGTAGGTTTTTTTTTTTTCTGTCGACGTGGAAAATCATCATTGACGAAACCCGCTCTTGGGTGGAGCGGGAGACAGTGTCAGAGTCTTACTAACTAAAAACCCCGCTCCGTTCCTTCTAGCCTTCATACCGGGGCTCTAGTTTCCTTTCGGATAACCCCGACCCCGGTAGGCTTCGACCCAGATGGGCCCCTCCTGTTGCTGACAACTCCTTGAGGCGCGCGGGAACAGTGCGCGCCGTCAACGACTTGGCTCGGTCCGGACAGTTACCGGACGATCGTACAGCGAGCTACCCATGGCTCGCCGTCCGCGAGCCCGAGTCTACGGTGGCCGGAAATCGGGATCGGAATCCCGGCGGCGTCGGCGGGGGCGCCGTTGCCTGATGCGGTCTGCCTCCTCCTTTGCTAGCATTACTGCTTCGCAGAAGGAGGCGACCGCCTGCCACTCCTCCTCGCTCCAGACCATGGCCTGAACCAAGGCCCGGCGCGAGAGGTCTCCGCCGCCGATCGCCCCCACGAGGGCACGGCGTTGCTCCGCCCAAGCAGGGCACACCTCAACTGTGTGCTCCACCGTGTCCTCCGGGCGTTCCGCACAGTGGCGGCACCCGGGCGTCTCTTCCGCTCGAATCCGATGCAGGAACCTCCCGAACTTGTCATGTCCGGTGAGGACCTGCGTCATGCAGAAGGTAAGGACGCCGTGAGGTCTTTCCAGCCACGCCTCAAAGAGAAGCCCAGTAGGTGCCAGTGACTGCGAGCTACAGATCACTCTGCGATTTTCAACGCCCGGGGTTTCTTATGTTGCGACGCCTGGGGCGTGAGGTTATACGTTACCTCACTCTTGTGGCCGCCTCCTTCGCTAGCTGTTACTGCATCGCAGAAGGATGCGACCGCGTCCCATTTCATCTCGCTCCAAACCATGACTCAAACCTGGGACCAGCGTGAGAGGAGGCCACTAATCGCCTCCACTAGTTTACGGGTGTCTGTCTTTTCGTACTTATAGTTTTCAGTTTAAATAGTGTATCCGACTTCGGACGTTCTATTTTAAATTAAATACATTAATAATTTAATCTAGCTGTTTATTTTGTAGTTACAAGTTAAAATGTTTAACAAATAATATAAAAATATATACTTATGGACTAATGAAATATGCTGCATACAAAATGAATTTAGCTTACAAACAAAATCCAAAACCAATAAAAAATAAAAAAAAACAATCAGATAATAAATAGGTAATAAAAGATAATAAATAATAGGATCAAAGGAGATAATTAATAGGTACCATCAAGTGACTGGCTTGTTGGTCTAGTGGTTAGTGACCCTGACTGCTATACCGGAGGTCGTGGGTTCGATTCTCACCCAGGACAAATGTTTGTGTGATGAGCATAATCATTTGTTCTGTGTCTGGGCGTAATTTATCTATAATATGTATGTATTTAGAAATATATAAGTATGTTTATCAGTTGTCTAGTACCGATAACACAAGCTCTGCTTAGCTTGGGACTAGACGGCGTTGTGTGAAAGTTGTGAAAAAAAAAAAAGTATAATAGAAACTATTCCTAACAGGTTTTTCCTTAAAACTACATTACAAGACATTATTAAACTGTAGCACTATAACAGTGTAGGTTGTGAAGAAGCCAACGATAGCGGGCAGCATGGACATGTTCACGTCGAGGGACCCGAACATGTTCACGCGGACGGGGCGCGTGCGCACGTAGCGCAGGAAGTCCTTCGCCAACTTGTAGTACTCCTCATCTGAGAAAATAATAATTAAATATACAACGCTAGCTAAATAGACCAATTCTTTATTGTACACCAAAAATAAAAAAATACATAAGATACTTAAAATTAATAGGCTGACACAATGGGCGGTCTAATCGCTGAAAGCGATTTTTTACAGATAACCTTTGGATAGACCTTAGCCTGTTAGTCCGGTGGTCAGTGGGCTTAACTGCTGTAATAATAATAATATAAAACATTTTATTACGGGTAAACAGAACCAATACTATGAAATCATATGAAACCAATGTGATTTCATTAAAAAAAATCTGCAGTAAGCATTTATTATTTCTATTTCTAGAGTCACAGATTACCTTGCCATAGAGCAGGTACACCTAGTCAACTTGACACGCTGTCGGCTATCATCGAGAGTGATCATTAGATATTTAAAAAATACAGTGTATGCTGCGGCTAAATTCTATGACGAACTCAAATAAGTTTTTTACTGTCTTCGAATTACTTCGACTTATAATATTTATGATAATAAATTGTTGTAAACATAACTAATTTTAGTCTAGAATTCAAATATAAACTTCCATACATATACTCGTATGTCTATACTAATATTATAAAGAGGTAAAATTTGTAAGTTTGTAAGTTTGTAAGTTTGTAAGTTTGTAAGTTTGTATGTAGGGGGTAATCTTTGGAACTAATAATCCAATTCTAAATTTTTTTTACTGGCAGAAAGCTACATTATTCCTGAGTGCTATAGGCTATAAATTGTTTCCATAGCATGTATATTAACCGAGCTATCACAACTTTTGTCTAGCAAGTCGGAAAAAAATACCTCATAAAATAGAATTATTTGCGTGCGCTGCCTAAACAGTTGCTTAAAATTAAAAACAATGTATGGCTACCTGGTTCGTCTTAATTATTTCTACAAAAAAGTCCGCGGTACCATATCTCTATCTTTTATATTTCATCTTTTATACTTCTTTTATTGCATTAAAAATATTTTTTTTCGGCATACTTACGTTTGGTTGATTATTTGAGCAACAAAATATTAATTCTTATGACAATAAATTATTTCAGTATCACAAGAACATTATACAGATAAGATGTGCCTGTTTGGGGTGAGGTTAAGATAAACCACGATTTAAGATTATAAAGATAGTTATATTTCAACAATACCGATTAAACTAATACAAAGGAAAAACTATTAAAACTAACGGGATGAATGAGATGAGATTGAGTCGCGCCCGATATGCTATCCGAATGCGTACTGACTGTAATTACTTAGGTAATACATAAAATAATAAAAGCGAGAGCGCGGTGTCGCAATTACGCTGACAGGTTCATATTGTTCGGTGATTGACCCGAACATACTCCCGAGGGAGAAAAAGATGAGGTTAGTAAGTAGGTATAGTTAAATGGGTATGAACTTAATATTAACAAGGTGGAAACAATGTTCAAATAATATTAAAATAATATGTAGGGTTAGTTTGTTATGGGATGAAATTACAGTAACATTACAAATACGTTACAAATTAAACGGAATCGCGGCAATTCAAATCAGGAAGAGAAAACACGCGAAAGATCGGTGAAGAACCTCTATCTTCCGTTTTTTGTAAGCACTCACTAGATACCGCTAGTCTCTTAGGACCACTTTTCACTAATTTACTACTAGATTGCCCATGTTCCCTAATTTCACTGCACTCAATCACAACACTTTCTTTGACGGTGTGTGGAGACGTCAACGTAGGTGCCGCAGTCGCTGCAGAGGCTGCCGACGGCTCCTCGGAAGACGTGAGACGATTTCCTTTGCCTTGCCTTTTCCGCCAACGTTTAAAACAGTAAATGGCCACCAAAACCAAGATAACTGCTATGATGAGATAAGTAGCAGTATAAAGATGGATATCGTGGTAAGAGATATCGGTGCTCAAAGGTTCACTCTGTTTCATGATCTCAAGACTTCTCTTGATGGCTTCAAATTGCTTGAGGTTGTCTGAGTTATTGAGATTAAACTCATTTCTGGCATTCTCATATGACATTTCCGGCATTGTGATATTAATCATGTGATTAATAGGGGATATTTCTGGCGAGATAACCTTTGTCGTCGTGACAACAAGAGAGCGCCGCAAAGTTCCAAGCGCGGGATGGATTGTGGTTTTTCCAGAGGTTGTATAAATGGTTTCCATTTTGTTTTAAGAGATTAATATCCTGCTCGTATTTCTCTGCAAATCGTTGATCTAATACTCCGAATAGACTATTTGCAACGTAGCCAACTCCGTCTATCAAGCCGCGTCGCCGGCGTCTCTTATTAGTCATAAATGAGTCATTCATTAGGATAATATTATCGTAATGTTTGATTTCTTCGAACTCGTGCTCGAGCTGTAACATGACGCCGTCGCAAGGTGTTTGAGTTCTAATGGTAGCGCATAAGGTTTCAAGATACTTGATATACTTTACTAGTGCCGCCGTTCCGTCTTGATAAGGATTTGTATCGTAATAGACTATTAAATGCCAGTCATCTCTGACTAAATACATATTAGACACCTTGTCGAAATAGACACTATTTTTTGTCAGCTGGGTAAAGTTGTAAGATGCTTGAGTGATGTTTATTAGTGACAGCAAAAATAAAGTCAAAGATAAGACTATAGCCGAGAATGTTATAGGACGTTTTTTCTTCGTCGCTTGCAATTTTTTATCAACTTTTGTGGTGTCTGGATCTTGATTATCTTTATTTGGATTTGTCGGAAGTAAGGACAGTTTTACCACAGGGCGTTTTAAGACCCCGTTCTTGGTTTTAAGTGTGACGACCCTTACGTGTCCGTCACTTCCAGGATGCAGCGCTATCACTCGGCCTAGACTCCATTTTCCTGGTGGAAGGTTGTCGTCCTTTATGATAACGATGTCGTCGAGGTTGAGATCTTTTTGATGCTGTCGCCATTTGGACCTCGTAGAAAGCTGCGAGAGGTAGTCAGTCTTCCACTTGTTCCATATATCTTGATAGATTTTTTGTATCAGATGCCACCGTGTTCGAAGATCACGCTCTGTTTCAAAAATCGTTAAGTTGGGGCCACTAGCTAAAAAGTGAGCTGGGGTCAAAAAGTCCAGATCCTCAGGGTCTTCTGTCAAAGGACACAGTGGCCTGGAGTTCAAACACGCCTCGAGTTGAGATAAAAGAGTAATGTATTCCTCGTAGGTTAGTTTTTGTTCTCCAACGACACGCTTGAGATGGTGTTTTAGACTCTTCACTGCCGTTTCCCAGAGCCCGCCAGCAGATGGCCATGAAGGGGCGTTAAAGTGCCACTCAATGTTCATTTCAGAGATTGTTGAGCTTACTTCTTGGTCAGACAAGATGTTGGAGATTTCTGCAAACTCTTGTTTTAAGATTTTGTTGGCTCCTATGAAGTTGGTTCCCTGATCACTGTAGAGGTGGCCAGGAACTCCTCTTCTGGCTGACATTCGCCGAAGCGCGGCAATAAATGCTGATGCTGTGAGATCTGAGACAATTTCTAAATGTATGGCTTTTGTTACCATACAAACAAACACTGCGACATATCCTTTATTGGTTTTAATGCCACGGCCCTTGTTTGCTTTAATAAATATGTGTCCAGTATAATCTATTCCGGTGTGGTAAAAAGGTCGGTTAGGAATCAATCGTGCTGGAGGTAGGTCCCCCATAATTTGATGTTGTGATATTGGGTTATTTCTTCTACATTTGACACACATTCTTAATCGTTTCTTTGTGACTCTATTGCCGCCAAGAATCCAGTATTTGCGTCTTATGAATCCAGTAGTCACTTTTACTCCGCCGTGGAAAACAAGCTCATGGGATTCGTCTATGATGAGATCTGCCAATTTCGATTGATTCGGGATTATGATGGGATGCTTCATTTCGGGATCAAGATTTGAATGTGTTAGCCTGCCTCCGACACGAAGTAATTGATTACTGTCTAGCACGGGATTAAGATTGAGAATCTGACTATTCTTATTTAGTGGTTCATTATTTCGCAATCGTGATATTTCTTCATTGAAATATTCATTTTGCACGTGCTTAATTAACATTTCTCTTGCTGTCTTTATATTTTGCAGAGTAAGAAAACATATTGGTTTTGTCTTGTAAACAACAATGTCAATGAACTTGTTGATGTAGGCCAATACGCGAGTAACTTTCCTTAAAGTGCTATATTTTGTCAACAATCGGTTAATGATTAAATTTTCGGGATTAACAATGACCGTATTCACTTGCTCCTTTTTTCTCAATTCTTTGTTGATGATGCTCGAATCTCGAATCGGCATCTTATGCGATTCGTTAGGCTTATGTTGTGGTAACCAGTCAGGACCTTGCCACCACAGCGAATGATCAGTTAATTGAGCAGCAAGTAAACCGCGGCTTGCGCAGTCTGCGGGATTTTCTTTTGATTTTACGTAACTCCAGTTATTTTTTGGGATTGTTTCTGTTATAATCCTCACGCGATTTGCAACAAAGGGTTTCCATTTCTCCGGTTCGCCATTTAACCAACCGAGAACAGCTGTTGAATCAATCCAACCATACACATACACCTTGTAGCTTGATAGGGATAATATGATTTTACGCATAAGTTTTGACAACAAGAGAGCGCCGCAAAGTTCCAAGCGCGGGATGGATTGTGGTTTTTTCAGCGGTATTACTTTAGATTTTCCTGCAATAAGGGTCACGTGAGTTTCATTTGCTCTCTGTATTTTGCAGTACACGACGCAAGCATATGCTTTTGTGCTGGCGTCGCAAAAGCCATGGAGTTCGATGATGTCCTTTCTCAGGGTTTGAATCCAACGGGGTATTTTGAATCGAGATATATGAGATAGATCGGCTTTAATGGTGTTCCACTCTAACGCGATTTCCTGAGGGACAGGGTGGTCCCAACTCAGGTCTGATTTCCACAGTTCTTGGAACAAGATCTTAAGTTTTATTGTGACCGGTGCTAACCAGCCTAAGGGGTCAAAAATCTTAGATATTTGAGATAAGAATTGTCTTTTTGTGAGAATGTCTTGTGAGATAAATTCTATAGGATGAAAGATAAATTGATCAGTTTGTGGTTCCCATCGAAGACCTAATGTTTTGGTTGACTCCGGTTGTTTGAAGTCAAAATTTTCCGTTTGAGGTGCATCTAAACTATCTATGATTTCCGGTAAGTTTGATCGCCATTTTCGCAGGTTAAACCCGCCAGATTTTAAAAGGCTGATCATCTCCGCTTTGAGCTGTTGAGCTGCTCTCGCTGAATGTTCACCATGCATAAGATCATCCATGTAGAACGAGTGCTCTAAGATATCAGGAGCGCAACTTTGTGGATAGTTTGGCCTTTCATCGATGGCTAGTTGCTTCAGTGTCATCATGGCCAAAAACGGTGCGGCTTTTGTGCCATAAGTAACTGTCGCTAATTGATATTCTTTTAAAGGTTCATATTGATGATTCCGCCATATAATCTTCTGGTATTTCTGGTCATCAGGATGTAGCCAGATTTTGCGAAACATTTTCTCTATATCTGCCGTAAAAGCGAATCTGTATTGCCTCCATTTTAAGATAAGGCTCTGGAGGTCCTGTTGTAAATTGGGTCCTCGGCACATGAGATCATTGAGGCTGTGCCCGCTCGAGGTTTTTGCCGAGGCATTAAAGACAACTCGCAATTTAGTGGTTGATGACTCAGATCGTTGTACGCAATGGTGCGATAGGTAGCAGTCCGGCTTTACATGTTGTGCAACGGGTGTCATATGTCCGAGCTCTAGGTATTCAGAAATAAACGTTTTGTAGTCACGTGCCAATGTTGGTTGTTTATTTAATTTCCGTTCTATTTGGAGAAATTGAGCAATCGATTTTGCTTTCGACTCGCCTAAGTTTTTCTCAAAATTGTCCTTAAATGATATTTTAACGACATAGCTTCCGTCTTCCCGTCTAGAGGTCGAAGATTTGTAGAACTCGATACATTTTTGATCTTCTTCTGATATCGCCGGAGATTCATGAATGTCCTCTACTTCCCAAAATTGCTGGATTTCTTCTATATTATTCAGGATCACATTGCAATGATACGTTTTGTAGTTGCCGCTTAGGATCCATCCCAACTGGGTTTGTTGGGCGATGGGCAACATACTTTCGGATCGACAGATACCGTCCATAAGGATGGTGGAATAGATATCTGCTCCGAATAGGATATCAATAGGCCTACTTTTATAAAATTCGGGATCTGCTAGAGTTATTTGATTAAGAGTAGGCCAGTCCGGCTTAGGTAAGGTACAGCTAGGCAAGTTATTTATGAGTCTATTCATTATATATACGTCAGTTTCGAAGGTGTAATCGCTAACCAGCGACGAACATTTGATGGTAAGCATGCCCTTACAGTTGTTTTCCTTATTTCCTATTCCTGAGATATAACCGTTACATTTCCGCCGCGGTAGCCTTAACAACTGAGCTGCGCTTTCTCTAATAATGGATGTCTGTGATCCTTGATCTAAAAGAACTCTCATTTTGTGATAAGATCCATCTGCTGCTTGTACTTTAATTATTGCTGTGGCTAGCAATATTTCTGAGGGTTCTTTAAGAAGCGATGCAACTGCGTTACTTTCTTGCTGCTGAGATGGCAATTTCGTAATCGTAGCTGCATTTGACCCAGATCGATGCGAGGTAAAAGATTCATGCAAAATGGTGTTGTGATCTTTGTTACATTCCTTGCATCTTATTTCAGAAAGGCATTTTTTCCCTTCATGAAAGTGTAAACAATTAAAGCAAAGGTTCAAGTTAGCAACAGTGTTTTTCCGTTCATTAGGTTGCAATTCCAATAATTTATGACATGCATGAATTCGATGATCATCGGTGTTGCAAATAGGGCAAATGCTTGCGATAGTTAGTTTTGCGTTTGGACTTTGATGATTGCGAAACATTCTCGCCACGTGATTGCGAAACTTGGTTTGTTGAATAATTCGTTTTAGGATTATTATAATTTCGTTTAAAACTGGAACCTTTTGAAAATGATGGTTTGCTATCGTTGTTAGATTGAGATTGGGATGATTTTTGCGTTAAATTTTCAAACTTTTTACGAGAAGTTTCCAGCGTCATGAACTTCGTTTCCAAGAAATTGAGAAAATCTTCCAAGACAGGCAACTCTCGCGGCGATTTTAATGCTTGTAGATAATCCTCGTATGTATCTGCGTCCAATTTTTGAGACAGTATACATACTAGAAAAGGATCCCAGGAAGACACATCGACTCCCAGGTTCTTGATAGCATTCACGCTCTCGTAGGTCGTATCGTGAATACGTTTTATATGATTTGATGATTGTTGCTGGTTTGTAGGGATATTTAAGAGATTATTAAGATAAGAGGTGAAGATCAGTCGCTTATTATTATAACGATGATTGAGGATATTCCAGCATATAGCATAATTGTCTGAGCTTATTTGAAGATGTTGGATCAGTTTTTCGGGCTCACCTTTGATCTTACTCTTAAGAAACTGCATCTTTTGTGCATTCGACAAAGACGGGTTATTATGTACAGCTTCAGTGAAAAGATCCTTAAATGAAATCCACTTGTTGTAGTTTCCGTCAAAGGTGGCTATCTCCATTTTAGGGGTAGATTTTTCAATATGCGCAACGGACCACATTTTCTTATTGATGTCTTTCTTGATTTTGTTATAATACTTCTCATAATGGGTAAATTGCTCTTCGTACTCGGAGTTTAATCCGCCATACTCGTTGTCCAGCTCCCAATGAAGTGAGTCAATGGCCGCCCAACGAGATTGTATTGTCTTCAAGATATCTTCAAACTCCCATTTTTCCGTGACGCAGTCAAGGTCGATGTTGGAAGTTGTTCTCAAGAAAGCCTTAAAGTTGGTAGCTTGCTTTTTGAAGAGAGTTTCGGCATTACTTCCTTCAAGAGTAGGGGTTTTAGAAGCAGAGTGAGATGCGAGATTCGGGGTTTGAGATTCCGCAGTAGGTTTGAACGTAGGAGGTTTCAGTTCAGAGATTAGTGGTACGTTTGCTAGTGGGTCATAGTTTTGAATAGTAGTTTTAATATTGTTATATTTTTCCTTCATTTGATCGTATTGCTTAGTACTGAAATATGCATGAGATTGGTCACCAAAAGACAACAAAGTCATATGGTTATTATGGAACTCTGTAAAGTATTGTTCCAAGGTAGCTAATCGACGCCGTAAGTAGTCAGAGGTCTTGCGCTCCGCACCATCCTTCTTGAAATTGGTGAAGAGCTTATCTACGGCTTCGATTAGTTGTTGCTGGGTGGCTAAAATGTCTTCCATCTTACAAAGATAAAAAAGAGACCTTACTTGGGATAAAGGCTTCTTTGGAGATCAAGTGTCCTTGCGATGGCTGCAAGAACAAACCTGGAACAACAGCGTGAAGAGATGCCGCGATGCTTTCGTAAAACCAGGGTCGACGGGATCAGCAGGATGATGGTTCGTTTCCGTTCGGAGCTCCGAGGTCAGTTAGGATCAGCAGGATAATGAGATTTGTGGAGTGTAAATCCACTGAGTTCTGTTTGCCAGGGTCTGGTTCTAAGCGAGACACTTATACACTATACACACTTACACAGCACTGTTAGTAGGCACACGCGTAATAGTCCCGCTCCGATGGCTCGAAGGACCAATGTTTGGGGTGAGGTTAAGATAAACCACGATTTAAGATTATAAAGATAGTTATATTTCAACAATACCGATTAAACTAATACAAAGGAAAAACTATTAAAACTAACGGGATGAATGAGATGAGATTGAGTCGCGCCCGATATGCTATCCGAATGCGTACTGACTGTAATTACTTAGGTAATACATAAAATAATAAAAGCGAGAGCGCGGTGTCGCAATTACGCTGACAGGTTCATATTGTTCGGTGATTGACCCGAACAGTGCCATTTACAGCATAGCAATTGGTCATACAGTTTCGAAGATAATATAAAATTACTAAAACGCAAAATGCCCCTAGCGTAACTTTCATTGTGCAGACGTTTTACCTATTTTTTTTTTTATGGTGGGCAAAAATCATCTTATGACAACCCCCGCCCTTGGGTGGAGCGAGAGATAGTGTCAGACTCTTACTGACTAAAAACCCACCCCGTTCCTTCTAGCCTTCAAATCAGGGCACGAGTTCCCTTTCGGATAACCCTAGACCCGGTAGGCTTCGACCCAGCTGGGCCTCTGCTGTTGCTGACAACTTCTTGAAGCGCGCGGGAACAGTGCGCGCCGTCGACGTCTTGGGCTCGGTCCATTACCGGACGATCGGACAGCAAGCTACCCATGGCTCGCCGTCCGCGAGCCCGCGTCTACGGTGGCCGGAAATCGGGATCGGAATCGCGGCGGCGGCGGCGGGGGCGCCGTTGCCTGATGTGGTCTGCCTCCGCCTTTGCTAGCATTACTGCTTCGCAGAAGGAGGCGACCGCCTGCCATTCCTCCTCGCTAAGGAACATGGCCTCAACCAGAGCCCGCCGCGAGAGGTGTCCGCCGCCGATCGCCCCCACGAGGGCACGGCGATGCTCTGCCCAGGCAGGGCACACCTCGACTGTGTGCTCCACCGTGTCCTCCGGGCGTTCCGCACAGTGGCGACACTCGGGCGTCTCTTCCGCTTTAATTCGGTGCAGGAACCTCCCGAACTTGCCATGTTCGGTGAGGACCTGTGTCATGCGGAAGGTAAGGACGCCGTGAGGCCTTTCCAGCCACGCCTCAAAGAGGGGACTTACCGCCATAATTGTGGCGTGCTCAACGTTTCACCTATTTGCCCATAGATGGCGTTCTGCAATTACGTAATTTTTCTGAATCGCGGTGTTAAGACTTTCTGTGGATTGATGACCCTCTCGAATTATTATGCCCACGTTGTCGTTAGTTGGAGTTCTTCTGTCAGTTGCTTATTGGTTTCGGTTGTTTCGTTCGTATGGTTGTTGTTGTTGATAGATACCTCATAATCGAAAATATCGTAATTTCGTTGTACGTTTTTGTATGTTCGTAGTTTCGTACTTCGTTCTATCGTAATAATCGATACGAGTTATTCGATATTACGATTGTTTTGTTTTGTAAAGGCGGACGGTGTTCGAGTCGCTCTCCTTTTGTTCATAATTGTTTTCAAGTCTGTGCGTAGTTTGTTGAGAGCATGTCTAAAAGGAAATCTCAACTGTCCCGGCAGACATCACATACAAGAGCCGCTCGAGTACGCCGTACGGAAGAATCTGCCCCTGAAAATGAGCAGCGCCTCTCGAGAAATAGAGAATATATTTCGCAAGCACGCGCTAGAGAATCTAGCTCCGAGCGCTCACAGCGCTTCGCTAGCCAAAATGTGAGGACATCGCTGGCCCGTGCTCGAGGAACTAGCGCTGAACGTGCGCACCGACTATCTGAGTTAAGGCAGCATGTCTCTGAGACAAGGGATAGGGAGACTAGCGCTAAACGCTCGCGGCGGCTTGGTAGGCAAAATGTCATAACATCGCAGGCCCGTGCTCGGGAATCTAGCGCTGAACGTGCGCAGCGTCCATCTCATTTAAGGCAGCATGTCTCTGAGACAAGGGATAGGGAGACTAGCGCTGAGCGCTCGCAGCGGCTCGCTAGGCAAAATGCCATAACATCACAGGCCCGTGCTCAGGAATCTAGCGCTGAACGTGTGCATCGTCTAATCGAGTGTAATCTTATTTTAAAACAAGAAATTTTCCGCGGACGAAGTCGCGGGCAGAAGCTAGTATATTATAAAGCAGAATTCTCTAAGTATCTTGTCTGTCTGTTCACGATAAACTCACAAACTACTTAACAGATTTTTATTAAATTTTCACCAATAGACAGAGTGATTTATGGTGAAGATTTGAGTGTATAATACATCCATGTTTTATTATTTGTGAATTTAAATAATTTGCAACACTAGTCCGAAGTTGCAGTAGATTGCTAGTTATATATAAAACAAGTTTTTAATGAAAATATTTTTTTTCATAGCAAGCTTTTATAGCTCGGTATAATACTCGTCAAGCCGAATCAAACGAGTCCAAACTCGATGGGGTTGTGTCGTAGAACTACCAAGTTCCTATAGCCACCTTCCGGTTCCAACATCAGATCAAAATTTCAGCTCAATCGGTAATCAGGAAGTGGGTCAAATTTAATTTACAAGATTTGATGACAGACAAACATCGGGACAAGTGAAACTAAATAAAAGCTTGTAACATAAACTTACTTTCTAGTGTATGTATACAGAGTTCACAGATTTTCTGTTTCAACTCTTCGTAGCTTTTCTGAATCTTCTGGCCAGCATGAGATATTATGAACAGCGCACTGAGGAACAGCGACATCGAGAGCAGGTTTGGTAGCAGAGATATGAAAGTCGCATAACCCTGTCGAAGGAAAGTATTGGAAAACCGAAAATTATCATTATTACAGATATGTGATAATAATATCAATACAGTAAGTAAACACAGTTTTTCTTAAATCAATGACAAGTTCTCAAATGTATTGTGCCTGAATAGGTAATTCTGTGTTTTAGGCGAGAAAAGGTAAAAATTATAACTAAATTCACGGTAATTATATAAACCAAAGGTAAAATAGTTATATAATAGGTACGTAAAAGAAGTGTAAGGTTAACTAGGCTAACTAATCATAATAAAAAGTGCAATAAATAATAATAATAATAATAATATATTTATTCAGAATTAAAATTTGGTAAAATAGTTACATAAAATCTTAGGAATAATTACAATGGTATGACTATGTTCTGTGCCTGTACTAGAATAAATATAATCTTTATTTTAGTATAACTAATAACTTTTCTGTATCTTCATAGGACATTGTGTATTTATAATCGTGAAAATTTGGAAATAAACTTTTCATGAACAAAATAGTAACTTAGGAAATATTTATTTTTAATAAAAGAAACATTTCCTAAGTTACTATTCTAAGAGCTACTGCTCAAAATGTTTACCTACAAGTTGTACAAATATTGAAATTCATACATACCTTGACGGTTATGATAGCGATAAAATACAGTAATATTATGTAATATGTGGTCACTATCAAAAGCATGATGGACAACTGAAAAAAATAACATACGGATATTAAATCACTACATAGTATAAAACAAAGTCGCTTTTTCTGTCCCTATATCCCTATGTACGCTTAAATCTTTAAAACTACGCAACGGATTTTGATGCGGTTTTTTTTAATAGATAGAGTGATTCAAGAGGAAGGTTTATATGTATAATATTGCACCCGAGCGAAGCCGGGGCTTGTCGCTAGTTAGATATAAAATTAGAATTCACAAGATACATGAAACATCATCATCCTACTGCCATTGTTTCGTGATATTTGGGGTCTCGGGCAACACGTTTTTTCTTCTATTCTGTCCTGTCATCCGTTACGTTATGATTGACTCTCTATTCTTTATTATTCCTCACACAAACCATCATCATTTCTATGGCCTTCTTCTCCCTCTCCATCCATCCACATATTATATAATTACTAGCTTTTACCCGCGGCTTCGCCCGCCTTTTTTAATATACTTTGCTCTTTTTCCCCCTTTTCTCACTTTTTTTAAAATTAGCCTATGTCCGTCTCCAGAGTCCCACCTATCTCTGCACCAAAATTCATTCAAATCGGTTTTGCCATTTAGGCGTGAAGACGTAACAAACAAACAAACTCACTTTCGCTTTTATAATATGTATACTTTTTTTTACATGTGACATACATGTAAAAAAAAGTACTCATAACTCTTTTAGTAACATACGTTTCATCCGTCCTCTTTACATGATTATACCAAAAAAACCATTCCCTTTCAAGTTTTCACTCACGCCAATTTCAAACTTCCTCTAATATAATAATTTCTTATTTTATCTTTTCTCGTCACACCATACATTCATCTCTACTGAAATAATTAAAACATTTTTTTAAAAAAGGTTTAGATTCAAGATTGGCAATAATGGAGTACCTAAAGGGTAAGGATAAGGTAGGGTGGGTATTATGAAGGGTGGGTAGGGTGTGGGTAAAGGTTAGAATAATAATAATTTATTACCTGTATGCTAAACATTGAATTGCATAAGTTCGAGCTGCAGTTAATATTTTCGTATGCTTTCATCCATTTGTTTAATTTCTCATGTTTGTCAGCTATTCTCGACAAATGTTCTGTGTGGTCTAATCTTTCCTGATTTTCCATGATCTCTGCTAGTTCGTTATCTATTGATCGCGACATGGATTTCAGTTGTTCAGAAATTACGAACAAAATACAACTTAATACGTAATATTGGAAAACGTAACGGAAATCAGACATGGTATTGACGTACTGAAAAAACACGTTAGCGGCTAAACTCATTTTTCCATTACTATAAGATGACCGAGCAACGGTAAATAACACGTTCAGAATAGTAGTAGCCAATAGTACTCTAATCGTAGAAACTTTTTGTGTTTTCAGCATTCTTTTATAATATGATTTGTCATCGAAAATTTTGTAAAATGAATCAAAATTTACCAGCAGGCTGAAAAATCTTTTGCAATAATATAAAGATGCTAACATCACGTAGATCGAAAAAGTGGCGGATGAAAAGAAATATATCCGTTGAGCTGTTACTTCGAATTTATTGTCTATCATCGAAAAGTTGACGAAAGTGCAAATGGCGATGTTGATTGATTCGAAAACTACCCAAAGAAATACAAGGATACGGGTACATTTTTTTAAACATAAATAATTTCTAAACACAGTTGTCACATTTTCTATTAACAAAACATATTTTAACGGTGTGAGATTCATGGCTTTAAATGTTGTAGATAAAGATCTTGATTGACCAGTGTCTCGACACTGAAATAAATGTAACTGTTAGTAGTCGAACGACTAATGACGATACTATCGGCAAAAGTGGTTGTTTGTTTTTAATCCAATTTCTTAATGCAAGTGCCAATGTGTAAGTAATAACTCGCACTTGGAAATTTACTAATTAATTTATTTAAACAAAATAAGCATTTATTGCAGGACAAAACTAATTTACAATTTACTTAACCCTCGGTCCGTCGCGTGGGGTGCCTAGCTAGCGTTTAGCCTAGCCTAGGTGTTAGAATTATGTAAAATTAACACATTTAAAACTATCCACGAGCTATTACTTTTAGGTACCCTCCGAAATTGGATTATAGTTGACGTGCATCACCGCTAACTTAAGTTTGCACGTCAGCGCAGTGAGATATAGACGTGTTTTGTGCGCGCGGGCCATGAAAGACCCCACGCGACGAACGACGTAGGTACTTTGAAAACGTATGATTGATTTCTTGTATAACATGGGTTTTTATTTTACTGTTTATGATTAAAATTAATGTCATCGTCACTATTCATAGAATTTTATAGATTTCTTTTAGATTTAGAATTTTATTTCAGTTACTTTGTGGCGATATATATGTCGCTATGAGTATAACATTATATCATTTTTATTCTGTGCTACACAACACACTAAGGTGAAGAAGATAAACATGGTGCTATAGTGAGAGAACTTACATTCCTTATTAAAGTTAACAAAAGATACCTAATAGCCTACCACAAAATTGCTATACTAATTTATTGCTTTTTCGTTATCCCACACTTGGAATAACTTCTGTGTCGGGGGTGTTGTTAATAAACATGTAAACTCACATACACAATTTCACATAACATCTAAACGAACAGAAGTAGTGGCGGACTTAAGAGCGGCTAACCTGATATGCATTTCTATACTTCTTACGTGATTATAACGTTATTACACCCCTTTGTTTAGATATCTTGGAAACACAGATATTTTGTGGATAATTATCTAGGTTTCTATAAATTCAAAACATTTTTTATAATACTAATTATACAGTAGAAACCTCTGAAAACCTGCTATTTAGCGTCCTACTCATTTAAAAATGACAAAACCTTTTTTTTTTCGTTTTGTGAAATATTCGAGTAAATGACGGAACTACCGAATGTCCACAGAGAGTTCAGGCGTTATCTATTTTTATTCTCGTTGCCTATCAAACATTGCGTTAGACAGCGCAGGATGAAACAACAAGCGTTCAAACCTTGTTCGCGTTGACGATAGACAGCTGAGGAAGGGCCCTCTTAATACCGCAAGAACAACATTGTGAATCGTATACAGAAAAAATCTAAGCCATCTTTCTACAAGACATTATTGAACTGGAGTGCTATAACAGTGTAGGTAGTGAAGAAAGCAACGACGGAAGGCAGCAAGGACATGTTGACGTCCAGAGTCCCAAACACGTGCACGCGAACGGGGCGCGTGCGCACGTAGCGGAGCAGGTCCTTTGTTAGCTTGTAGTACTCCTCGTCTGAAAAAGAGTATTTGAATTTTTATCTTACTTCAGTGTAGACTTTTACTAAAATTGCGTATTGTATATTTGTATCATCTAAAATTTAGATTCTAAATGTATAAAAGGGGAAACCGACTGACTGACATATCAACGCTATGCTAAAACTAGTAGGAGTTGAAGCGTGAAGTTTTACACAAGTTTTTCTTTTATGCCTTACTGTCCCCGCACATGGGCCTCAAAAAAACGCTAGTAGCGGTCACAAAAAAAGCTAGAAGCCACTATGCTAAAGCTAGTATGGCGGTGAAAGGATAACACGGTAAGATAACTGACTTTCCAGCGAGTACACGCAGAGCTCGCAGAGCTTTTGTCTCAACTCCTCATAGCTGTTCTGAATCTGTTGGCCAGCGCGGGATATCAAAAGCAGCGCGTTGAGAAACACAATCATCAAAAACAGATACATGAGCTGCATTGTCGATGTTGCACCGCCCTGTGGAAGATAATTAACTACAGATACATCTGCCAAGTGCAAGTCGGAAGTCGGTGAGTTCCGTACGATTAACTGCAAAAACACGCTTCTTAGATGGAGAAAATTAAAAGTTATGTGGTAGAGTTTTGATGTAGTGTGGTGTGGTATGTTGTGTTATGGAATTGTGTGTTATGTGTATATTTTCCCACCAAAAATAAAACCTGTGGAAGTGTGGCTTCTGAGTCAGCCATTCTTTCTACTGAGTGGCAGCGGATACGATATTGAATTTTCTAAGACAACGTCACACATTCTGGGAATGTGTGTTTAATTTTTTATTTAAACCCATTTTATTATTCATAAAGACATTTTTTTTTGAGATCGTGGAATGCGATAGGGCCGCCTATTGTATGTGTTATGGTGTACAATAAAGTGTATAATAATCTAGCTTTTGCCTGCGGTGTCGCCCGCGTACATAAAATATAACCTATGGAACTCGGAAATAAAGCAACTTCTATCGGTGAAAAAAAATCGCAATTGGACCATTACTTTCAGAGATTACCTCTTACAAACAAAAAAACAAAATAAAATCTTTACTTTTTTATAATATTAGTGTAGATAGTGAAAAAAAAAATCAAAAGCTCTTGCTCTGCTTTTATTTACGAACCTTAACGGTTAAAATGGCGATAGAATACATCAATATTATGTAATACACGGTCACTATCAACAGCATGATGGTTAACTGAAACAAAATATACCAGTATTTGTCAAAAGTATAACAGAAACTCTTCAATTGTTTATGTAGAGTTACGATTACATTACCTGCATACTAAACATTGAATTGCATATGATGGAGCTGTAACTAATATTCTCGTACGCTTTCTCCCATTTCTTTATCTTGTCGTAGTTGACAGTTACGAGCGACAAGTTTTCTGCGTGTTCCACATTTTCTCGTTTTTCCCTGATCGACGATATTTCGCTATCTATTGATCGCGTGATTACTTTCAGTTGCTCAGAAGCCACTAACAAAATGGATTTCATAACGAAATATTGGAAGATGTAGCGAATGTCGGACATGCTGTTGCAGTACGTAGATATAATGGTCACTACCCATCCCATTCGACCAGCATTAGTAGACATACGAAAATAAAAGAACAATACGGTCAGTACACCACAAAGTGCTAATATTTTACTCGTCAAAACCTTTTGTGTTCTCAACATTTTCTGGCTATAGACTCCATCATCACAACAACGATAAAACGCATCGAAATTTAATAGAAGTTTATAAAATGTTTTGCAGTTACATAAAGATGACACCAATAAATAAATAGAGAAGCTGGTGGACAAGTAGAAATATGTTTGTGGACTCTGGATTTCAAATTTCTGTCCTGGTTCATAGTTATCGACGGCTGTCAGTGCAATGTCGAATGCTTCGATGAAAACCCAAAAGATTACAAAAAACCGGGTACTTTTTTTTAAACATAAATAATTTCTGAACACGCTAGTCACATTTTCGAGGTACAAAATATATTTTAGGGGCGTGAGATTGATCTCTATTTGTTTGGCTATAGGTGCTTGATTGACGTCCATCACTGCTAAAGGTTCAGACGAGACTGTTAGCTATAGAACAATAATAATAGTGATTAAACAATTACCCGCAATGTCAGCTATTGTCTTTTAATCTAATTTTCTAATGACAGCCATAGAGGTAAAGTAATTGTTTGTTTAAAACAATAGCCCACTTTTAATATTTCTAATTTTGTAAAGTGTGCTTTAATGATGAGGATGAACCACAATGATCGAGACAATGTTAATTATTTTAGCTGAGCTTGGTGGAGAGCTCATCAACTGTGGGAGTGTGGTGCAAAATTAATAGCGGCCAGACACTCATATTGTGAGATGTAGATATGAACGAGGTTTAATGGGCCCAAAATGTTGGCTGCTTTTGGTAATATGATACGGGATATAAAACTGAACCTTCATTTTTTTATATTAATACAGGATGAAAATTTACACTATAGGTGTTTTACACTATACGTATTTGATACTATACTTATTTTACACTATACGTGGTTTACACTATTGTTAGGACAACTCCGACATAGTGTAAAACAAATGTCAATATCCTCGTCTGTCATTTTGTTTAACGTTAACTGCTAAACTTCGCAAAGCAAATCTATTGTGCGTTCTCAGGAGCTTACACGATTGCGCACATGACTGCCGAGAATACCTCTTTCAACATCACAAGTGCACTCTTTTATGCATAATTACTACTGGATACCCGAAAGAATGACTGTGTAAAGCCCGCTAATAGAAAGAGTGATATACAAGACACATACCTTTGTGTATAAAATGCCACCGTGCAAAGAAAAACGAGCTGTGTCAGACAGCTCGTTTTTCTTTTTATAAATTATATTTATTGGAATGACCTTTCTGATCGTACCAATGATTTCAAAATGCCAGTAATAACTGGCAGTAATAAATGCCAGTAATAACTGGCATTTTGAAATACATCGATTTTGAATACATACAGGACACGAAATACAAAATTGATGTAAGAAACGGTGTGTTCTAGAAATACAGGACCGGCTATGTTTAGCATCACGTATTTGACTAGAATGATTGGAATCTGGTATTTGGTACCCAATACCTAACTGAAACCAGTTATTACCATTACAAGCGCTGACGGCATACGATAACTACAGTGACGGTATTTTAATATTGTAAAGCTTGCGATGGTTTGCCAACCATGGAGCTATTCATAGAACTTCTACATACGAAATTACTGTAGTGAGTGTGCTGTTCTGAACCACACATATCGAAAAAAGGTGTCAATTATGTTTTTTTTTTTTTTTTATAAATTCTCCTACTCCAAGGAAGAGTAAATATGCCAGACTTTTTTGACTGGTTAAACCACACCTGTCTTTCAATTGCCCTTCAAGTTCCAGAGCCACGGTCACTCTTTTGGATGTTCTCGTAGTCTCTGACAAATATGTTAGATTGTCAGAATCATCAATTTATAGCATAGGGTGGGGATCATACAGTTGCCCTTCAAGTTCTAGAGCCATGGTCACTCTTTCGGAAGTTCCCGTAGTCTCTAACAAATGTGTTAGATTGACAATTTATAGCATAGGGTGGGGATCATAAGGCTCTGCCTTGCACCACTGCAGCGCTGACGTGGCGCTGTCGCGGCTGTTTGCACAGCACTGCACCGCCTGTCAAGCGGTAATGGATATTGAAGTGTTCGACCAAGCTGGATTTTTGTTACTGATAAAAATATCAGCGTTTCGTTCGTTGCGGAACTAAAACGACGGTTATTTTAATTAAATTGTGTTTGCTTTGATATTATACTTTCCAATTTACTCTTTTTTTAAATTTTATGCTTTTATAAAAATGTTTTGGAATGAAACGATCGTTTGAAAACTTTTATGGTGCGATATGAATATAGGTTAATAATATTAAAACTGTATGTGCGATGCAAACTTAATAGTCTAGTAAATATAAGGATAGATAAAATTGCAGCTAGTGTATGAAATATTTGTCATACGAATCTGTACGACAAACAGATTCGTTTTACAAATCAACGAATTAAAAAAAATACATAGTACAAATAAATATTACGTAGTACATAGTAACGTTACATAGTAAAAATTATGTGTATGAGAATTATTATGAGATACTTACAAAACTATTGAAACAATCGACTACTATTATTTTGTTAAGTATTTTTTGTATTATTTTACAAAACAATTATTTCGTGAGTAATTTAATGACCTATTTTCTCATATCACTATGTGATATTAGGTCTTTTAATACAATTTTCCTACTAAACAGGGGGTTTTCTAAACTCAGACGGAGTTTAAAAAACCCTTTGAGCATTCGGAATCTTTTTTACTTAGTTAAACTTAAAATGTTATAAGAGCAGTGGTGGCCGAGTGGTAATAGTCCCGACTTACGAGTTTGAACCCAGTCAAGCGCATTACTTAGTGTAAATTATTTCATCACCACTGCTCTCAAAACGGTGAAAGAAAACATCGTGATGAAACCGATATATATTATCCAAGAACCAAAAATTCGAAGCCATGTGACATTCACCAACCCGCACTGGGCCCACGTGGTGGATTACGACCCATTCCCTCTCCTAGAGAGGAGGCCTGAGGCCCAGCAGTGGGAACATTAAAAATGCTAATGATGATGATGAATAACACTAACAGCTGCCAAAGGCTTCACCTGCGTAAAAGTGAGTTTCTCTAAACTAACCTTTGAACCTAATTTCGTTGTCTTAGAAGGTGAATTTCGGAAAATCTTTTCTTATCTATATCACAAAAAACGTTCAGCATTCCAGACGCAAACCTAGAACGCTACAATTTTGCACGCAGGTTCCAGTATAAACTCTTTGCATTTAATATTATACAGATAAAGGCTCTATATTAAATCACACTGCTTCCAAGAATCCAGCACTAAGCTGTGTCATGCACAATTTCTCTTCATAGCAATAAGAGATAAGTTGAGCACTACACTGCCGAGCAGACGAGATGAGCGCAGATATTAGCGCAATTACACACGCGAGCACGCGCAGCGACACGGAGATAAAGGTGCGCTCTCATGTATGCGAGACGGGTATAATGTTGACATCGGGTAGGTATAGCAGTAATGATAAAACGCATCCACGCTTGTGTATGTTTACTATTGAATAACTGTAGTGGTTGAGTTTTTTTATTATAGGACATAGGTACTTTAAAATCAGATTTTAAATAAAGAGATCAAAGTGAAAAAGTTAATTCTTAGTAAGCGTGCTCCATCGTCGACTATATCAGCGCGATAGTGGTCAAGCTCGGGCCAATCAATAATCTAAAAAAGCAAGATTAGAAAGAGTTGTGTTTAGATTTAAAAAAAATAAGATGATAAAATAGATGAGAGGTGCAAACTGTTCGAAAACGATAAAAACAAGTAAAAAGCATAATCAGCCTTACAACGTTCCTAGTGCTGGGACTCTTGTCTAGGAGACGGAAACAGTTAGTATTACTTCTTATTTTCTCATATCTCATACACCGTAATTAGTGAATGGCCATTTTTATAGACCTATACGACAAAGTTTCTAAAATATACATTAAAAATAACTACATTTTATTTAGTCTGTATTTTAGATTATAAAAAAAAAATATTGGACACATATTTTTTATTTTTTCAACTAAACAAAAAATTGCAAAGATATAGCCCATTAAAGTTACATGTGACGTCACTCCGTACGAAAAAATGCAGCACGGCGTGACGTTACACGTAACTTTAATGGGCTATATCTTTGTCACTTTTGCTTTAATTTACAAATAAAAAAATACGTGTCCCTCATTTTTGATAATCTAAAAGACGGACTAATTACATTTTTTCCGGCAACTAGCCTATTTAAATTCAAAGAAGTCCTTTTTTATTTAAAGAATAATTCACCACGTTTCCTTGTCGTGTCAATAAGTACTACTATTCTAACTTTCTTATCTTGTAGTGTCTAAACTTTTGAGCAACGATAACAAATGATTACACAGACGTAACGGTTGCGAAGTGTGTGTGCACCTTAAGGTCGCATGAGAAACATGCGGTGTGTGCACGGCGGCCGCAACGCGCCGTGACACGCTCCGCGTAACGTGCCGCACTGGTGTGTGCAAGCCTTTACTAATGGTCTACCAGCCAGGATTGTTAAAAGCAAATATTAGTAAAGCTTGTGATTTTCATGCCCTGAGGTGTAAAATGGATGGTCTGTGGTTATAGGTTAATTTTTCAAAAAAAAAACCTTCATTAAAAACGTCGACCTGTCTATTTATGAATAGGTCAAGCCATCACGTGCGCAAACCCGCTGAAATAAGTAAACAAACACAAATCCAATCAAATTTTCTCATACACGGGATAATAAAAGTTCTTATTTCAATGTAGATAAGAATTTTAATCAAACTAAAACTTCACATAAAACCTTTAATTGATTTTTAAATGTTTTTTTTACTCACATAATTAGGTCATTTGAATTAAAAATCATTTGGGGTGTCTAAGGTTTTACGCATTTAACGTTACACGTTGTATATATTTTTTTTACAACTTTATGTAATTTGCCCATATTATAAAAATAAATGATTATAGTTATAATGTAAAATTAAATTTTAGGAATACATTGTTATTTTACCCAAATAAAATAGGTATATTGAAAGGAAAACGGCCAAGTGCGAGTCGGACTCGCGCACGTCGAGTCCCGTATCTATACAAAATTTGGCAATGCATATGCATATGCATATAGGCAAGAAATCACGTTTGTTGTATGAGAGCTCCCCTCAAATATTTATTTTTAAATACTTATTTAACTACACATTTTGTTAATATTTCAAGCCTCTGCCGCGTCTTATTAATATTGAGTAAAAAATGGCAAAAAATTACGTTTATTGTATAGAATCCCCATTTATATAATTAGTATTAGTTATTACAATGGCAAATAATACCTCATCTGTAAAAATTTTAACTGTCTAGCTATACACAAACAGACAGTGGAGTCTTAGTAATAGGGTTCTATTTTTATCCTTTGAGTATGAAACGCTATAAAGTAAAATTCTGGTATTTACTATAGTTTAGTTAGCTGCATTCAAATAGCCTGGAACTTGACTCCGACATACCTAGTTGTGCTTAAAAAATGGCTAGAAAATTGATTTTAATTTATTTTTTTTGTAAAAAATCAATCCAAATCTATAGTCGATGGCTTGGCTGTTACATCAAGAAATAAAAACTTTTACGTTCTCGTCCTTTTTCGCCAGTCAAAGGGTCTAGTAACGCATTACTCCAGCTAGTACCATATAACATTGACCCCTGGGACCTATCTGTAGTTAATTGTCTCCCCATGGCACCTAACGACAGCCGGTGGCAACTTGAGCAGTTTGGGACCAAATTATCTCATCTATATGCTTTGTGCGATCCAAATATTATGTTGTAGATACCTATCAAAGAGGGGTTTGTTTCTCTATCCACTAGTTAAATACAAGACTGTCGTAGGCGTGCTACGAAGCGTAGCAGTTTCGTAGCGGGCTACGAGCGTGTAGCTATATCTGCTACGTGCATTATTATCATTTTATTTTAGTGACAAATTGTATAAATTGCGCTTTAGAATTACAATAGTGGTCATAGCACCGATATTATTTTAAGTAGAGTGAACTGTGTGTAGACTAAATTGGCCGTTATCGTGAACTTCAACATTCATAGTAACGAAAACTATATGTGTCCTGTTGAAAAAAGTATCAACCCAAGTGTACCGTTTTTCATTAGTGGAAGTTCGTCATAAGGGAAAGAGCAATGACCTTTACTGCCAAACGAAACTTCTAAGACCTACAATTTTAAGGTGGGGTCTACGGTAGAGGAATCGAGCGCGAGCGGAGCACGAGCCGAGCTCAAATTCGTGTCGTGTCGCGCGTACTTGGCTCCTCTAGAGTCGGTCATCATCATCATCATTATCAGCCTTTTTTTAATATTCCGATTCCCACTGCTGGGACTCAGGCCTCCTCTCTAGGAGAACGAATGGGCCGTAATCCACCGCGCAGGCCCAGTGCGGGTTGACAAATGTCAAATATCTTCGAATTTTTGGTTCTAGGACATGCTCGTTTCCTAACGATGTTTTCCTTCGCCGTTTTGACAGCTGTGGTAATGAAATAAATTACACAAAATAATGCGCCTGGCGGGGTTCAAACGCGGTCTACAACTCGTAAGTCGGCCACCACTGCTCTCAAAGTCGATCCACTCCACACGACACGAATTTGAACTCGGCTCGTGGTCGGCTCCTCTAGCATAGACTTTTAGCGTCAGCACTTATCACTAAGAGTAAAAGTAGTGAAGTTGTTAACCTTCGTTAAGGGGTAAACGAGGCGCACGATTCGGCAATAAACCTTACCGTAATGCAGGTAATGACCCAAGAGATACTAACTTCAGCTAGGACTGTTCACAACTTGGTAACAGTGAAAGTTACTCTGAATAACATACATATTTAAAATTTTCATATTTGACTGGCTTGTTAGTCTAGTTGCCAGTAGCCTTGATTGCTATGTCGGTTCGTGGATTCGATTCCCACCTATGACAAATGTTTGTGTGATGAGCACGATCATTAGTTCCGTATCTGGACGTAATTTATCTATATCTAGCTTTTTTTTTTTCTTGACGGGGAAAATCATCTTTGACAAAACCCGCTCTTGGGTGGAGCAGGAGATAGTGTCAGACTCTTACTGGCTAAAAACCTCGCGCCGTTCCTTCCAGCCTTCATACCGGGGCACGAGCTCCCTTTCGGACAACCCTGTCCCCAGTAGGCTTCGACCCAGCTGGGCCCCTCCTGCATCTATATCTAGCTTCTGTGTAAAGTATGTTTTAACTTTGGACCACCGTTTCATCCCCTTAGGGGGTACATGTTTGGAAACCTTCTCTTAGTGCTCGCCTACGTCATAAAGGAAACCCTTAAGAGGGTCCTTCTCCACTCGCTTATCGTAAACATCGAAAATGGTTTAAAAGCTTGTTACTTCATTTAATGCAATCCAACGCGATGTTTGACGAAAAGGCAACGCAAAAAAAGAGAGATAACGCCTGGAAAATCTGTTCGTATTCGATAATTCCGAGATTTACTCGAAAATTTCACGAAACTTGCTCCAGGAAATAGCTGTTTTTTTTAAACCCTCAAAAGTTTTTGGAAAAACTTGTCGTCATTTTGAATCTTAATAAAATTTGCAAGGTCCCTAGAGGATTCCTTTTTTGACTTTTTTAATTTTTAGGCAAATTATGAAGTGTCAAAGTTCATACAAAATAGGACATTTTTAGAGGTTTTTACTGGATTAGTTTTACACAAATTTATAAATTGGTTTCTTTAGAAAACTAGATAATATCCACAAGATACTGTGTTTCCAAAATATCTAATGAAAAATGTGTAATAACGTCATAATCAGTTATGAGCGGTTGTATGAAAAACAGTGAAAATATGAGTTATGATGCACCACCTTAAGCAAAATTTCACATTCCTAGTACCTGTAGTTTCGGCTGTCAGCCAGTTTCTTCTTTTATATATATAAATATAAAAGTATGTTTATCAGTTGTCTAGTACCCATACCACAAGCTCTGATTTGGGAATAGACGGCGTTGTGTGAAAGTTGTGGAATATTATTTTACTAGCTTTTGCCTGCGGCTTCGCCTGCGCACATAAAATATAGCCTACATCACTCAAGAATAAAGCAGCTTAATTCATGAATCCCCAAGCGACCACCGGTGGCCGCGCATCTATTGTCTTACTATTGTGTCTCTAATTGACGGTATCTGAAGGGTTAATATCGGTGAAAAAAATTTTGCAATTGGACCAGTACTTTTAGAGAATACCTCCCACAAACTAAAAAAAACAAACTTTACATCTTTATTATATAAGTGTAGATTATTATTAATTCTCTGACTTCCGAAGCTACCTCATCAATTCATTTGTTTCTGAACCATTAATTTCCGATCCATTTTAATTTACACCGCTGTCGTATTTACATTAGCGAGGATGATTTTTCGCATAGGTTTTTGCTTAATCAATTTCGTTACCTACAATTTTTTTTTTATAAAAGTACCTACTAATTTTCTCGGGATCAGAAGGGCTTGTTATCTTTAACCCTTCAGATACCGTCAATTAGAGACACAATAGTAAGACAATAGATGCGCGGCCACCGGTGGTCGCTTGGGGATTCATGAATTAAGCAATCATAAATATATATTTTAAAACGATATAAATCAGCACAAATGTTTTAATTTTACACATATTTATTCAAAATTGATCAGATAATCTTGTGTATATAAATCTAGTGTCACAGTGTTTGTTATAAAACTCTTCCGAAACGGCTAGATTGATTTATATTATATATGTTGTGTATATTTGGTAAGTCTGAGAATAGTTCGTGGGCTATTTTTTACCCTCCTGTCCCTATCCTTCATTTTTCTTTAATAATTTATATGTTAGAAGAACGTTTTCCGAGTCAGTTATTATCATAATTATGTGAACAGGCTTTAGGATGAAATCCTTAATTCCATTCCTTCCCAAAAACCGCATATCCAAAACCCCGCATCGCACCGCCGCGACCTGATGGTGAACGAAAAAAACTACGATTCGAATCCACCGAAAACATACCGTGAAATATCGTCTAAAAGTGCATCCAAGATGATTCTGTCTGCCAGCACCCAGTGAGTACCTGACTTCCAATTTTTTACCATCCTCTTAGCCTGTTTTTAGCAACTTCAAGTATAACGTTATACAGCATCGACGCCACACCTATTCAATATAGTTTTATAAAGTTGATGGTAACAGCAGATTTATTGTGTTTTTTTTAAATTTCATATCTACAAAATACATAGTGTTAGGTACGAGTATATCCTTAACCAAGAAATTGTGTAATAAAGTGGTATCCAAAGATAATCAGTGCGTATAATACGGCGGGTTACATTAGTACCTACAATATTGACAGAGGCAATCGGGTCCGCGCCCAGCCGTGACAGGGACAAAGTACGGCCGGCCGACCACACTAGGCCGGACCCACCGTCCCGCCGACCGCCCGGGCCACTAATGGAGGCAAAGTGGCCGATTACAATTGCGGCCCACCGAGTGGAAAGTTGAGCTTTCGTATTATCTCGAACGTTACGTGCTGAAACCCACGTTTTAATACTTTTCTCAAACATTTTGCATATAACTCCTAATGGAGAATTTACGAGTTCTCACGTTTAAATAAGTTACGATGTCCTCTCTTTATTGCTGGAGTGGTGAGCGTGCTTTAAATATATCTTAGTCGGAGTGAAATTTATTCGTATGTACGTGCGTTATTATATTATTTATTTTACGACTTTATGGCTTTACTTTCGACTTTATGGCAAAAGAATATAAATATAAACTATACTCAAGTCAGCTTAAAAAAAGAAATTAATATCAATGATAATAGATAACAAAACAACAACAACAGGTAACAGCCCTGAGAGGTTGCCAGTGTTAACCCTTGAGATACCGTCAATTAGAGACACAATAGTAAGACAATAGATGCGCGGCCACCGGTGGTCGCTTGGGGATTCATGAATTAAACAAAAACCCTGTATATACAAAGTGTAAGGGACAGCCCTCCGCAAACTTGAAGGGCTTGCTCAGTAGACGAAACAGAACTATCTACCAAAATTTTTTTTTTTCCTGGAAACGAAATAAAATCGGCTACTCCATACAAACTGTTTAATTAAGTTTATAGTTTTGTATGGTGAGGCTGATTTTTTTTTTCGTTTCCAAAAACGTTTCGTTTCCCGTTTGAAAAAAAACCTTGTGGAAATTAGTTCAGTTTCGTCTACTGAGCAAGCCCTTAAAGCTTGCGGAGGGCTATCCTTTACACCTTGTATCTAAATAGAACATAACGAACTACCTGCGCATATTTTCTCCTTCTTAGTCAAATCCATCGAAATGTTGTCTGTACAAAAATCGCTTTTAGTGATATGACTGCCCATTATTACGCCCTATGAATTTTAAGCTCCTACTTTATTTTTAACCCCCGACAAAAAAAAGGGGTATTATAAGTTAAGGGTGTCTGTGTGTCTGTGTGTCTGTCTGTGGCATCATAGCGCTTAAACGACTGGACCGATTTGGATGCGGTTTTTTCCACCTATCTATCTAGCCTGATTAGATTACTGGGTCAATGAGAGAGGTGTAATAGGCCTCTCCATTACTAGAAACTTCACGAACAACTTAAGGTTCCTTAGTACACGTGGCGCCTATTACGAAGTTAACTTCACCACCAGGCTTACTAGTTAAATTAATCTAGCATCTATTAATTTATAATATTTAATAGTTAAGATGTAGGTATATACTATAAAATGGCCATTTTGGTTGCAACTGTTGCAATATTTGTCCACGGCCGATATTTTTATAATATTATTTTTACAAGCTTTTATTTAGTTTCACCTGTCCCGATGTTTGTCTGTAACCAAATCTTGCAAATTAAATTTGATCCACTTCCCGGTTACTGATTGAGCTGAAATTTTGCAGATGACAATGCAAAATTATTATGACATAGAGCTGATCTGATGATGGAACCGGAAGGTGGCTATAGGAACTCGGTAATAAACCACACAAACCCATCGAGTTTGGGCTCGTATGATTCATCTTGACGAGTATTTTCTATAAGTATTGCACTGGCTATAAAAGCTTGCTATGAAAAAAATAGTTTCGTTAAAAACTTGTTACTATGTAAAAATTACCTATTAGTATTCTGACATATGTTAACAAGCAAACTACACAGATTTATATAACTGTAGCCCATAATAAACACATTATATTTCTTTTTGTCGTCGAACTTGGATACCTAATCTCCATACAAATATGTAAATTGGTCCCTTTGACGAATTACGTGATAAAAATTATCTAAATAAATATAAAAGCTACAGTAATTAATTATTGATCATATACAGATCATAGATAGCATCGTATAAAGAGTACAATATTCCTTTTCATTATCATCATCATCATCATCAACAACAACAATAAAAACAAATACAAACAAACATCATCTTCATCATTTCACTCAATAGTAGTTCAAAGGTGGACATAGCTACATTTGACCTAAACATCGCGTATCTGTCAGATTTTCGATATTAAAAAAAGAACTACTTAAGTCTGTACTACCTTTTGCCTGCGGCTTCGCCTGCGTACATAAAGTATAGCTTATGTCACTCAGGAATAAAGCAACTTTCTTTCAGTGTAAAAATTTTTGCAATCGGACCAGTACTTTCAGAGATTACCTCCTACTAACAAAAAATAAACATTACCTCTTGATTATATTAGTGTAGATAAACTTTGAACACCTAACCGTTGTGCCCCAAACCGGTTTCATCAGAATGGCGAAAGTGGTATAAAACCATTAAATAAAAGTTAAAAAAGGCCTTTTTTAATAAATATTATACACGCAGGGTATCTGTATCTACCAGTTAAAAATAAATCATAAATACAATGTTATCCAGTAATAAACAATAAATGAAATTTTATACACAGAGTACAATTGAATTCGCCGAAGAAACACCACAGATGTGATTGGTATCGAATCAAAGTATAAATACGGAGAAAGCAAAAATAAACCTGTTGTCATAATTGGAATCTCGAGTAACTATCTAGGTTCCGTGGCAGTTGATTGCATCAAAATCATTTATTGATATATAAGGTATGTTATTGAGGATTTTCCAAATAAACCACAAATTGTTTCTCTGAAAATCAAAGATTTGTTTATTTAATACGTCTTTACTATATTACAACGTTTAACTATGACCATTACACCTATAACTTACCTGAAAATCAAAGAAACGACATTTAAAGTTTACTAGTATCGCCTCCTCAATTATATCCCTTTCTTTTATCCTTTTACAATAGAATTTTTAACAATAAAATATGCAAAATAATCCAAACATCATCTGTCACTCAATCACACGTCACCCCGTTCCACAGAACATAAATTCCATTGACAACTTCAACGCGCGTTATGAAATGTCATTTCATTACATCTCCCCCCCTAAGAGCAGAAATTGTAAATAATTAAAGCACAGGGCAGTGCGTGCAGGCCATTTTCTAGCAATAGGCTATAATCTACACAATGCACCTACAAGTTATCTTTATATTCGTTTTCTTCTACTTCATCTACTGCTGTGACAGGTTGTAATTTTGTTATATGGAATAAAGTTGATTCTTTTTTTCTGTTGCCAGTGTCAATCTTATAAATGGAGTTTGATATTTTTTCTATTATCTTGAATGGGCCTATTTTTAATTCGTCTAATTTTTTTCTATTCAGTCTATTTCCATTTTCGACATATACACTGTCTCCTATCTCGAACTCTTGCATCTTCCTATTTCTATCAAATATTTTCTTGTTGTACTTATGGGATTTTATTGTATTCTCTAATGCTAATTTTCTATCAGCCATCCACTTGTCTTCCTTTTCTATTGTCTTAATTTCATTTGGTAAAATACTGACATTTGTACCATCCAGTAAATATTTTGGTGCAAATCCTGTAACAGAGTGATCTGTTTCATTATATTTCTGTATACTTTCTCTTGCTATTGTTGTCCATGTTTTCTTGTTGTTTTTCTCATTTATTTTACATCTAATTTTATTTACTATTGTTTGGTTCAATCGTTCGTTCAAGCCGTTCGAAAATGGTGTATTTACAGCTGTAAAAATTAGTTTAATATTATTCTCCTGTAAATATTGTTTAAATTCTTTTGAATTGATGCCAGGATATTGGTCTGTTAGAATTATTCCTATCTCATCTGTCTCTAGTACTTTCTTAGTTAGTTTTATAAAGTCACTCGCATTCTGTGTTTTGGAAGTCGCAATAAACGCATATCTTGTGTAGTGGTCTACTAAAAGGTGTAAGTATTTTTTTGTTGACCTAGATCCTCCAAAGCCACCTATAGTATCCATTGACATTATCTCAAATGGTTTTGTTGCTGGTCCTAGTTGTGACATTAATCCAAATTTCCCTTGACATCTTGATTTATTTTTTATGCATGTTTCGCATGTTTTACAAATATTTATGATATTTTTTGTTAGGTTTTTTGCTGTATATATTGGACTTATTTTTTTCTGTAATTGTCTGATTCCAACATGGCATAAATCTTCATGCACTTTTTTTATAAATTTTTTACTAAACTCTTCTGAAAGTATAATCTTTTCCTGTTTCTTTATTTTTTTATAATAGATATTATTTTTGTGTAGTAAATTTTGTTTCTTTTCTTTTATTATTTCATTTTTTTCTTGGTCTTCAACTATATCTTTTATTTGTATTAAATTAACTATTTTCAATAGTTCCTCTTGGTTATCTTCTGATTCTAATACAGGGTTTCTGCTCAAACAGTCTGCTTCTACATTTTCTTTACCAGGTATATATTTGACAGTAAAGTCATATTGAGATAGGTAATATGTGAGGTCACCCAATTCTTCATCTGTTCTGCATTTAATATTCATGTTCTCTAGAGGTTTGTGGTCTGAGTAAATAGTGAATTTTTTTCCAATTAGCCAGTGTTGCCAATATTTAACTGCTTCTTTCATAGCTAAACATTCCAAATATATAGCCTTTTTTCGTTTTTGAGTTTCATTTAGCTTTTTTGAAAAATATGCCACCGGTTTGTCTTTACCGTCTAGTTGTGTTTGTTTTAATATTGCCCCGATACCTTCTAAAGATGCATCTGTAAAGATTTTTATTGGTAAGTCTTTGTCGAATATTTCCAACACTGGTTGGGAACATAAATATTTTTTTATTTGATTAAATGATTCTTCACACTTCTCTGACCACACAAACTTTTCATTTTTTCTTAATAAATTATGTAATGGGTCTAAAATAATTGCGCTTCTTGGTATGTATTCATGGTAAAAGTTGATTTTTCCCAAAAATTGTCTAATGTTTTTTTGTGTCTTAGGAGTTGGAAAATGTTTTATCGAGATCAAATTGTCTTTAAGTGGTCTTACTGAATTGTTCTGAATTACATGGCCGAGGTACTTTACTGAGTCTGAGGCAAAGGTACATTTTTGAAGCTTCAATCTAAAGCCTTCTTGTATTATTGCCTCTAATACATTTCTTATGTGTCTTATATGTTCTTCAAAGGTGGTCGAATATATCAAAATATCATCGATATAGTTAACGGAGTATCCTGTGAGCTTGTGCTTTCTTAGAATATTGCTTAAAATTCTCTGGAAAATTGCTGGTGATGTTTTCAAGCCAAATGGAAGGCAGGTCCACTGGTAATGGCCATCTTGTGTGACGAATCCTGTTTTATTTCTATCTTCCACCCGTAGCGGTATTGCCCAAAATGCTGAGTTTATATCCAATGTAGTAAAATACTTACAGTTTCTAGTTTTGATAATCAAATCATCTATTAATGGGAAAGGTTGAGCTTGTGGAACAACAATTTTGTTTAGTTCCCTGAAATCTACACATAAGCGGGACTTTTTATTTTCTCCTTTTTTAAATGCCAATGTCACTGGAGCAGCGAAAGGACTGTAGGATTCTTCTATTAAATTATTCTTTAGTAGCTTGGATATTTGCTCTTCAATTTCTAATTTATCCTCTATTGTACATCTGTATGGTCTTTTACTACAGTATCTATTTACTTGTAAATCTATGTGGGCTTCATAATCTCTAACTGATCCTATATCATACTTGTCTTTAGCAAAAATTGTTTTATATTGCTTTATAATTTTCTCTATCTCAATTTTTTTTTTATTATCTAAATGGTCTGTGATACTTACAAATTCTTCTGTTTGTATGTGTTCATTAAAATTTATTGCAAATGTTTTTTTATTCTTTTCTTCATATCTGTTATCTTTAGACATTTCATCTATTTTATTTGTTGTTTTCTTTTGTTCTATCTGCAAGTCCTCATTTTGGGTTAGTTTGAATTTCTTTATCATATCTAATCCGATTATGAAATCTTCGAAATCTTCATTATCCACTATATATACTTCCATCTCTTCTTCTAAATCGAATATTTTTATTTTTATTGTAATACAGCCATCTGTTTTTTTCACACCATTAACCGTTTTCATATATGCTATATTCACATTGTCCTTTTTTTCTTTCACTTTAATCAGCTTTGAATTTATTAAAGAAATCTGTGAACCTGAATCATAAATGCCGCTCACTTCTAGTTTATTTTCTAATAAGAGCTTGATTTTGATTAATGGTGTACTTACTCGTTTTTTTTCTCAGTATTTATATCTACTTCAATAATGGAGTTGTTATTTACATTTCTGGGTTTAAAAACCTTTTCAGATTCATTCTTATTTTTCTTGAACCAGCATGTCTCCTCTGGATGGTATCGAATTCCTTTTTCCAAAGATTCACAAGTCTTACATGGCTTCTTCTCCTTATATTTATTTTTATTAAGGGATGTTATTATTATTATTATTTTTGAAGAAAAGGGGCTATGCATCTCCCATAGTGTAGGAGATGTAGTCACTGCGACCTAAAAGATCTATTGTGACTCGCCACCTTGTTAGAGTAACTCTTTTAGCCGGGAGGCTTCCAGGAAGTCTAGAATACTCCTAGCTTTGAGAGTTTTAATCTCCTCCGGGCGAATAATGTGTCGACCCAGATGGATACTCCGTTTGTGGATAAGGGGCCCATATTCACACAACAGGTGCTTAGGCGTCTCCCTCTCCTGATTACAGTACCTGCAAACATCAGTGTCACTCAGTTTCATGTGAAAAAGGTGCCTGTTTAATTTGCAGTGGCCGGTTAAGGCGCGGGCTATCGCACAGATGTTCGTCCTGCTAAGCTCAAGAAGCTCGGCAGTTCGTTTTTGTGAGTAGCCTTCTATAAGAGATTTGGCGTGTAGCAGTCCTGGTTGTAACAACCAGTGCTTTTTTGAATCGCCAAATAGGTTGCCCTTAAGGGTCTGCATGGCCTGGTTCTTTGGGATACCACAGAAAGGTTCTGGTCCTATCTGATGACCCTGAGCCCCAGTCCTTGCAAGTTCGTCGGCTTTTTCATTGCCAGTAATTCCAGAATGGCCCGGTACCCATCTCAGAATAACTTTATTCCTTTGCCCCAGGTCATTTAGTTTGTTAACGCAGTCTTTTACCAGTTTCGAATTTATTGTATTCGAGTTCAAGGCGTTAAGAGCTGCCTGGCTATCTGAGTAAATCAGAATTAATTGATTTATGTAGTTTCGTTGACGGTTGGCTTCCGCACATTCTATAATGGCGTATACCTCCGCTTGGAATATGGTGGCATATTTACCCAGATTCAAGCTTTTGCTGAATTTCGGGCTAATGCCAAATATTCCACATCCTACATTCTCACCCATTTTGGATCCGTCTGTAAACCAGATCAGGCTTCCAGCCTTGCAAGTAATGAGGTTGCTTGCCCAATCCTCTCTGCTCGGCAGTTCCACTGTGTAATTTCTTGTGAAGCTACACTGTGGAAGCATGACGTCTGTTGTCATAGCTAGCTGATCGTGTTCAAGCACTGATTCGTGTAGCGATCTCAGTGCTTGAGAGCGCCAGTTTACTTTGCCAGTGCTGTTTATTCTATACATGCCCGCTTTCGCCTCCTTCGCAATTAATAGATGAAGTGGCGGAAGGTTAAGCAGGGCATTTAGAGCAGCTCCTGGTGTTGTAGACATGGCCCCTGTTGATATAATGCATGCAAGTCTCTGCAAACCATTAAGTTTGTTAATGACTGTCACTTGGGATGTTTTCCTCCACCATACTACGCAGGCATACGTTATTATCGGCCTAACTATAGCGGTGTACAACCACAGGGCGATTTTAGGGTTTAGGCCCCATTTCGTCCCTGCTAAGCGACAGCATATTCCTAAAGCTATTTTAGCCTTTTGAATCACATTATTAATGTGAGTGTTCCAGGTCAGTCTCTGGTCGATAGTTACGCCCAGGTACTTGACCTCATTGGAGAATGGTATGCGAGTCCCCTTTACAGTGGGCGTTACAAGTTTGTCCAACTTTCGCTTCCTAGTAAAGGGGACTATTGTTGTTTTACTCGGGTTAACCGATAAATTGTTCTCTGTGCACCATGTGTTTATAACGTTCAGAGATCTTTGCAGTATAGATGATACCGTGCTGTGACAGGGGCCGATAACACAAGCCACCACATCGTCAGCATAACTGTGTACATCTAAGTCTCTTTTAAAGGCTTCAACCAGCAATTGGTCAACAACGAGTAGCCATAGAAGTGGCGATAGAACGCCTCCTTGTGGGCACCCTTTAGTTGTTTTGAAGCTTTTTGTAGTTCCGTGTAAGGTAACACTGATAGTTCTGTTGAGGAGCATGAATTCGATCCAACGAGTAGTTGTCTCGTCAATCCCTTTCGCCTTCATTCCCTTGGAAAGGGCGTCTATGGTGACGTTGTCGAAAGCTCCTTCAATATCAAGGAAAGCACATAGGGCTATCTGTTTATCTTCCAAAGCCCTTTCGATCCTGTCTGTTAGTTCTAACAGAGCAGTTTCTGTGGATTTTCCTTTTTGGTAAGCATGTTGCTTCGGATGCAGAGGGTTAGCCCTTAATGGTCCATCCCTGATGCATTCGTCTATAACCTTTTCCATACTCTTGAGTAGGAAGGAGGTAAGGCTTATTGGTCTGAAGGACTTTGGTTGAGAGTAGTCTTTCTTACCAGCCTTTGGGATAAAACAGACTTTAACTGTAGTCCATTTCTCAGGTATATATCCCCAGGCAAAGCTTGCTCTGAAGATTTTGATTAAGATAGGGATGAGTATAGTCTTCCCTTGCTGCAGGAGAGCTGGGAAGATATCGTCATCACCTGCAGACTTAATCGGCTTGAATGAGTCTATAGCCCATTCTACCTTGTTTGGTCTAAAGTACCTCGCCGCTCTTCTCCAGTCTTCATTTGTAGGCCTGGAGAGGCGGATATGAGGTGAATATGGTACGATGATGTCTTGTGCCATCACCGAGCCAGGGAAGTGTGTTGACGCCAAAAGTTTCAGGGTTTCCTCCGCTGATGCAGTGAAGGCACCGTCTGGTTTCTTTAAGAGTCCCAGTTGATTCGTAGGCGATTTGGATAAGACTTTGTGGATTCTGGCTCCTTGAGGGACTTTAGTAATCTCCTCGCAGAACTTCCTCCATGAAAGTCTTTTCGCCTTTCGGATTTCTTTATTATAGGTAGTTAAAGCTTTCCGATACCGATCCCAGTCGTCAGTCGATTTAGCCTTATTGAACAACCTACGTGATTCCTCCCTTAAAACATCGAGCCTTTTGTTCCACCATGTCACTTTTCTGTCCCTCACAGTTCTTAGAGGACAGCTCTCTTGGTAAGAGGCTGTAATGGCTTCAGTAACTTGAGTGACAGCATAGTCCAATGTTTCAGGGGAGCGTATGGTTTTAGGGACGTCTAGGAGTCTCTCCTGGAGCTTTCGTCTGTACAAGTCCCAGTCCGTGGTTTTCGCATCCCTAAAAGTGATAGTTCCGCAAATGTTGGATGTATTCAAAGCGAATTCAATAAGTCGATGATCAGACATAGATGGTTCATCACTGACATGCCAATTGGTTATCAGCCTGGCAGTGTGAATAGTAGCGAGAGTTACATCAAGAACTTCCTTCCTCGATTTAGTTACAAAGGTCGGTTTACATCCCTCATTAACTATTTGGAGGCGGTTAGTTAGTACAAAATCATGAAGCAACTCACCTCTGTCGTTGATGTCAGTGCTGCCCCAGTTGGTATGGTGGGCGTTGGCGTCACACCCAATGAGAAGCTCGGCATTGTTGGCATAGGCGTACTCTACTACCTTTGCAAGCTCCTCGGATGGGTCGGTTTTCGTCCCGTCCAGGTATACCGAGCACACGATGAGGCGTCCATTTCCGCTCTTGACATTGACATAAGCTGCAATCAGGTCATCGCTGCACAGGCCTGGTATGCATAAGAAATCAATATTATTATTGAAAAGTATACACGCTCTTGGTTTGACTCCACCGATATGATGAGCGACCTTACCTGCAGAGCCCAGTCCAGACACCGTGTTAGTATTAGCCAGCCACGGTTCCTGGATAAGAGCGATGTGAAGGTTCTTCTGTGTGAAGAGTTTTTCCAGAACAGCCGTGGCCGCTCTGGCGTGATGCAGGTTTATCTGCACCACTTGTGTGTTTATGTGTGTCTGTGTTATGGTGTGTTTGTGTTGTGTTAGTGTTATGTGTGTGTGGGTGGGTTAAGTGGCGTTTTTCGACCCGCTTGGCTTCGAGGCTATAGGGCAGCCCTGAAGTTTGGCCGGTCGGCTCGCCACTACCGATCGATTGGGACGTGTAGCCCCTTTCGTCGGTGGTGTCCCGAGGGGGCGGTTCCTGACGCCCGGGCCTCCGGGTTTCGGCTTAGCGTTTTGTCGCTTTGCCGTTTTACCAGAGACTCGGACGTTCGGCCCCGCCTTCGGAGCGTGTTGAGCAGATGGCAGAAACCTTGCGCCAGATTGGCTAGTCCCTGCCACCTGCTCAGCCTTCGCTGGTGTATTATCGCCGCGAATGCGTATTAGGACTTTGCGAAAGCCTAATTGCGGCCTGCAGTCTAGCTTGCGCAGGGCTTCTATGGAGGCATCATCGATAGCAAGGGCAGTCGTGATTCCGTCCCCTTCTTTCTTGACGCTCAGCACCTTCCACAATCCAGTCTGCAGGTCGTTTTGTTTTTCCAAGAGATTGAGGGCATCTCTTGGAGTTTTAATGACATCTTCTGTCTTGAAGTAGAGGATCCCAACCTTGGCTTTTGGCAGGTCCTTCTCGTTAATAAGCGAGAGTTCTGCCTCTGGCCACGGCTTTAGTGCCCCCACTTTTTCTTCAAGCCATTTCAGGCTGTAGTCGTTTTTGATCACGACTTGCAGCCATCCCGGCTTGAAAGTGCAGCCCTCGATTCGAATTTTGAATTCGGGGGCTTTAGGCATAGGGGCGTTAAGAATCGCCCTCAGTATGTCCTTAGAAAGGAGCCCCAATTGCGCATTCGACATGGGCTCTCTGTTACGAATTCCCACCCGGATGTTGGTCAGGGCATCCTTAAAAGACATAACGCTTGTCTCAGGCGGTGGTCCGACCTGAGCTGCGGACGGCTCATCAGGGATCATTGGAATTGACCCTGACTTTTCGTCCACACGCGTAGTCTTTTTGGCATGATCTTTTGGCGACTCGTCCTCGGATCGAAATCGTTTTATCGGCCTCTTCCTCGAGGACTTATCGGCCATGAGATCAGTCAAAGGAGCGCGCGCACTCGCCAACTGCTCCTCGACCAGCTTGTAGGCCTCAATGGAGTCCATGCCGCCAGCCTTGAGGCGCCGCAGGCGCTTACGCGCGGCTCCTGGCAACCGTCGTTTCCTGGGGCTAAAGTCAGTTCCCAACGGCACTTCCGAGTCCATCTCAGTAGGCCTCGTGCCATCGTTTGCCGACTCCAGCTCAGGAGGGTTGAGTTCGGTATCCAAGGTGACTTGGGAGTCTCCCTCAGAACCGAGCAAGAGAGTAGTCAAATCGGGTATTGACCCGATAAGACTACTAGAGGGTTCTGAACGTTCATCATCGTCCAGAGATTTCGTTTGGTTATACTGAATAGAATCCATACAGTTCCCACGAGAAGCTAGGGAAATAAACAGTCCACCCCGGCAGAGCCCCGCTTGCCCGGGTAAGGCGGAATTACTACCCCAGGATTGCCATCTCACTGAGGAGACACCGATAAAAACCAAGCTCCCCCTTGGCCACGCATCCCTCGGCTCGGTACGAATAACACCTTGGATTGGGATTCGCCAGGCGGTTTCTGTTACGTCTAATTAAGGGATGTACCACTCTTATTTTTCTTGAACCAGCATGTCTCCTCCAGATGATATCGAATTCCTTTTTCCAAAGATTCACAAGTCTTACATGGCTTCTTCTCCTTATATTTATTTTTATTAAGGGATGTACCACTCTTTATTGTGGTTGAGTTTTTCTTGTACATCATACCTTCATATTTTCTTATCTCATTGAACAAATCAGTAGTATCATTGAGTTCATCCCTGTTTAACTTATTTAAGATAAAACCTGGTAAACCCGTTGCAATAAGATCTATCATTGTTTTGGAGTCTATCGATTTGTTTATATCTAGTATAAGCCTCTCTTTTTTTATAGCATAATCAATTAGTAGTCCTTCTTTATACCTGAATGCTAGAGCATATGTGACTATGTCCCATCCTCTGTTTTTAAAGGTTTCTTGAAATTTGTGTTTCCATTCTTTCCATTCAGCCTTTATTGTAAGTTTTATGGCCATCGAGCTATACCAATCCAAACAAGATTTTTCTAAAAATAACCTCAATATATCTATTTTTGTTTCATCTTCTGATATATTAAAGCGCTCACACTCTTTTTCAAAATTCTCAATCCACTGCATTGCGTTAGGGTTCTTGCTTGTGAATTTTTCAATAATAAATTTCTCTGAAATATGTTTTAGGTTATGTTGTTTTTCTTTCTTTGTAGTTGTTTCTATTAATTTTTCCAAGATATTTTGCAAATTGTCGTTTTTGTCTATTGGTTGTTTTGTGTTCATTTCTTCTAAATATTGATCTAAAAATTGCATATTACCTTCCTCATCCATATATGTTTTCTTAAGATCTTCATCCATTTTTATCCATATTTTTCTGCATTGATGCCTTTTCTTTATGCTATTTTGTATTTTTTTGAAACTGTTCATTTTGATAATATATGAATGATGAGTCACTGGCTTCTGTTCATCAGGTAAAATATAACATTTTCCTTCCTCTGTAGTTATTGAGGTTATGGCCAATATGTTAGATTTGCCATCATTTGAGGTTATCATCGTGAACTCAAATTGTAACCGGTCCATCTTTTTCTAGTTGACGAAAATGTCGTTTTATAAGGTATGTTATTGAGGATTTTCCAAATAAACCACAAATTGTTTCTCTGAAAATCAAAGATTTGTTTATTTAATACGTCTTTACTATATTACAACGTTTAACTATGACCATTACACCTATAACTTACCTGAAAATCAAAGAAACGACATTTAAAGTTTACTAGTATCGCCTCCTCAATTATATCCCTTTCTTTTATCCTTTTACAATAGAATTTTTAACAATAAAATATGCAAAATAATCTAAACATCATCTGTCATTCAATCACACGTCACCCCGTTCCACAGAAGATAAATTCCATTGACAACTTCAACGCGCGTTATGAAATGTCATTTCATTACAGATATAAGTATATATATAGTTTATTGTACACCAAGATAATCAATTATACATTTTAGCCTTATGTCACAAAATATATAGGTACAGAAGTCAATCTACATACAAAGCGCGCTCGAGCAACGCACACATATACCCCGCTCACGGACACGATATCTCGGTAGCGTCTCGGACCGCTCGATTCGTCGAACAGTTTCGGCTTAAACGCTTATAAGTGTGCGTCCACTGAGCGTTGGTATAAAAAGTGAAGTACATACATGAAATTGTCTTCTGTACCTATCTATTTTGTGCTTATGTGTTTAAAAACATACCTAATTGGTGGCTTTTTCGCATTCCGCGTTCTCTGTAACCTGATATGGAAAAGATGGTATAGTCTGGACATAAAGTGGGAAATGCTGCATTACAAAATACATTTTTTTTTTTCAAAATGGTAAGTAAAATTATCGCACTACCCCGGTATGAAAGGCAAAAAGGGGTGGGTTTTTTAGTCAGTAAAAGTCTGACGCTATCTCCCACTCCGCCCAAGGGCGAGGGATGTCATTTGGATGATTTTACCCCCCGAAAAAAAAAACACTATTCCCACAAAACAGTTGCAATATTTTTGGTGGTGGGTCGATTCTCCACCTGAAAAAAAAATTTAGGGGTAAACAACCACGGACGATTACCTTTCAACCTTTTAACAAATTACTGTCCTGGCTAAAGGTTAAGCGTCTTTGATTTCATAAAGTTGACGACATGACACAAAGACTCCATGATTTCACAAGTGAGCAACTTTCAAATGACTATCTTCCGTAAATGCCGATTTGCTTCAGTGGCCTTTACGTATAGCGAAATAGAGCGTTTGTCTTTCTGATTTTGTATGAAAAACCTTGCTTTTTTTGGTGTCATCTATACTAATATAATAAAAAGGTTTTTTTTTAAGGGTGGATATCATCCAATGACTTACACAATATAATAAAGAGGTAATTTTTTTTATAGCAAAAAATTTTTCACCGATAGAAAGGTGCTTTATTCCAGAGTGACAGAGGCTATATTTTATGAACGCGGGTGAAGCAGCTGGCAAAAGCTAGTGATATTATTATGTATAGTTTTTGAGATATATTAATCTAGTTTCCATTCTTTTTTTTTGAGAGAAGTGAGAGAGAGTCTCAAGCTTTTACTGAATTAAACCAACCCGTGTTACGTAAATCTTTAACGTTACAATTTCTCGAAATATTATGAAAAATCGTTTTGTTTACGGTAAATAACATCCAAATTCATCAGTTTCCAACATAACCGTGTCTTATTAAAAAAAAAAAAAACAGTATAACTCGCGATATTTTACAATCTTACGGAGTTTGCAATTTTCCGTAATATAAATGGCAAAATCCTGACTCGTCACTCACTAACTCATCAACGCTCAGCCTAAACTCAAATCCTTGAACCTAGAACGCTGAAATTTTGCACAGAGGTACCTTTAGTGATGTATACAAAGAATATAAAATAATTTTTCAAACTTTACACCGTAAGGATGTTTTTAATATCGTGTGGTTTTTATCACGCATGCGGGATTGCTCCGCATGCAGAAAATATCAAAATGCAAAAAAACGCGTACCGCGTGCTTATTCCACGCATTACGATAAATACTTTTTTTCTCTCATTATTTTGGACTTTTATACAAAATGTACAGTCCCATCGTACCTTATACAATAAAAACCTTACCTATTTCATCTTATACAGTAAAATGTAACAACACAAGCTATGAGTAGCCACGGCATTAGGTGTCGACAAATCATGTTGAAAAATTCGAACATCGTACATGTTTGTATTTAGCTCTCTACACAATTCTTCTCTTGCAGAAATACTTTTATTTTTCTTTCTTTCTTCTTCTTTCTGTCTTGTTTCTTTCTTTATTTCTTACCTTACGGAGGTTACGCGTGCGGGGCAATCCCGCATGCCTGATCAAAACCGCACAATATTAAAAATATCCTTAGGGAATGAAACATGGGTCCAAATTCATGCGAGTAAAGCCACTAGCTGAAGCTAGTAGTGTTATAAGAATAAGAGTTTCCAACGTCTTTTACCGATTCGTTCGAATGGAAAATCGCTAATGAGGCCGAACGCAACTCAAAGAGGACATACTCTCCGAACAAATTTGCCTATTGCGACTCAATTCGAATATTTCTTTTATTATAAATGCCTGTATTTCTTTATGTAAGTTAGCTTTAACTTGTAATACGCAGTTATTTTCGGAAACACATGTAATTATGATATTTACTTCTGTAAAATTTAAGGAAACAGAGTTTATGTATGATATTTTTAACGTTAATAGGAACACAGCAAAGGTTTATTTTTGGTTGGTAAGGATGAAGAAATCATCAAAGAACCTCTCTGGATGGAGAGAGAGAGAGGGAAAGGTTTTTAAGTTTATAGTACATTATGATATTGTGTAATGTTAGTGATTACTGTCGAGGCGGTATTTAGACCCGAGCCATGGCGAGGGTCTTAAGAGAGCCGAGAACTATTAATCATTAATTACTCACGTGTATCATACGACGTTTTTCAATACACTTGTGAAGAAAATAACTGTAAAACTAATAAATTTTTGTGGCGATAAAAATCTGTTTTCATATGCGCGCTCATTTTTTTTTTCTTTACCTCACCTCGTGGAAATTTCGACCTCGTGGGGGACGACGCGCGCCCATCCTGGTACGATAAATGTAATAAAATTATGGCGGGGGAGAGGTTGAACAAAAAGGTTTTAACTACATTATAGCACTAGTGAAACTGAAACTGAAAACTACTTAGTCTTCTGCCAGCGGCTTCACCCGCGTCACTTCACTTTGTCTCGCATCCATCGAATTCCCGCAACCCTTACCAGGTCATCGGCCTACCTTGTAGGAATCCTTCCAACGCTACGTCTTCCGATACGTGGTCGCCATTCCAGAACCCACAGGACCGTTTATTGTGGCGGCACTTGGAGGAGGCCTATGTCCAACAGTGGACGTCTTTCGGCTAAAATGATGATAATGATGATACAAACTTTGTAACTCCTTAATAGTTGCATTTAGGAAAATCCTCTACGTCATAGAAGGAAACCTTGTGCAAAATTTCTCGTTCCTAGACCCAGTAGTTTCGACAGTACATTGATATATCAGTCAGTTTCTCCTTTTATTTAAATAGATTAGACATTGAAACTCGCAGACTCTCTCATACAATTTTGTAATCCAATCACCTGATATTCATTTCTTTCCCCTCCCCCTCCACTAAACCAACATAGAGTTAGGAAGACAATTAAGATATTAAACTGAAGATTAATAATGAATAATTTTAAAAGGTAGACAATGAATAAATGTTCCTTTTTCTTGATAATTCCTCCGTGCGGAAAATCGCAAAAGGGTTTTAAAGTGCTACGGATAAAGAGGGGGGGGTGGTGCGGATTAAAAGTAGAGGGGGAGGGGTCGGTGTGCGGGGGGAGGGGCGAGCTCGTTAGCGACAATTTTTCTCAAAGCTCTCGCCAGGGAATTGTCACAATTCCGATTGTGACGAATTACGCCAGGAACAATATGGCGCACTCTTTTTATTTATTAAATGAAATAAAACTCAACGACTATTTCGAGTAGGACGAGATCAATCGAGCATCCTTTACCTTCCAATTGTATTTGAAATTAAATTGACACAAAAAGATTTCGAACTGGTTTATTGGTTCTACTTGATTTTGAAGCGGAATCATTTTCTCCGGGTAGGATCGTTAATAGTCTTACCTGGAGAAAAAGCTTCCGTTAATAAGTAGGAAAAACTAGAGAATCTTCTAAACATGATTAACACATTACAAAATTATTAAATTTACAAATTCATATAACAGCTCATCAGCTTTTTATCCAGGAAGACTCCATTTGTAATCCAATGAATTGATTCACGGAATGCATTAAATTAACAGGATCATATCGTCGTCATCATCATTTCAGCCGATATAAGTCCACTGATGGATTTAAATTAAGTGTCATCATATTATAATGACCGCTCCTGTGCGTCTCGCATCCATCGGATTTTCACGATCCTCACCAAGTCATCAGTCCACTTTGTGGGTGACCTTCTAACGCTTTTTCTTCCGGTACGTGGTCGCCATTCTAGAACTTTTCAACCCCTTCGATCACCTGACTGGCCTGTTGGTCTAGTGATTAGTGGGCCTCACTACTATGCCGGAGGTCGTGGGTTCGATTCCCACCCAGGACAAATGTTTATGATGAACATGATCATTTGTTCTGTGTCTGGGTGTAAATTATGTATAATATGTATGTATTTAGAAATATTTTAAGTATGTTTATCAGTCGTCTAGTACTCCTAAAACAAGCTTCGCTTAGCTTGGGACTAGACGGCTAGGTGTGATAGTTGTGGAATATTATTATTATTTATCTGTTCTGCGAGCAATGTGCCCTGCCCACTGCCACTTCAGGGGGTCTACTCGCTTTCTCCGAAAAACGAAGTTGCGATTGAAATTTTGCGTGTTTCCTACCAGGGTTCCTTTCGTTACCAAAATTTCGCACGAACGAAAATTGTTTGACATACCGAATCTCTAAACCTACTCTAATTAGTTATGTTTCGAAAAAAAAAATATATAATTATGACAGAGGATTGTTTGCAATTTTAACGTCAAATGAATATCGTTCGTTTACGAAAGTTTCGTTTCGGAGAAAGCGAGTAGACCCCCTGTTTGACAGTTCAAGTTTTATACATTAAATACTGTAGGTAGAAGTAGAATTTATAGATTTTACTTGTTTTAAAAATATTCCCAACACCGACGTCATTGGCTATGTAATCAAGCGTGATTGTATTAAATGGTGATTTATTTTAGTTCGCCTCGAAGGCGGGCCATGCGGCTGTTAATTACAAAACTAATTAAAACTGCCGATTCTGTAATTAATCTCCTCGCCGGCGGGAAGGGGGACGTCTGCTAAAAATACCTATCTATACGCAAGCTGTGAGCCATTATCGATGTCCTTACACAAGTTTATAACGGCATTTTGTTTTGCTAAGAGTTTTCTCAAGAAAAATCGCAAAAATGCGCGTCGAATTCGCACACGAAAGGTTCCGTCCATAAAAATAACCGTGGCAAAAAAAACGGCAAAAAAAATAATCAACAAACGAGATTTTTTCGCACCGGTGTGGGAGCAGCATATAAAAAATTCTTGTATTCTGTTTTTAGTATTTTTTTAATATAGCGGCCATAGAAACATATCATCTGTGAAAATTTCAACTGTCTAGCTAACATAACAAATGAGATACAGTCTGGTGACAGACAGACGGACAGTGAAGTCTTAGCAATAGGGTCCCGTTTTTACCTTTTGGATACAGAACCCTAAAAAATGGTCATTGAACTCCCTTCAGGTGTAATAAAAGGCATCTTAGTAAGGAAGTGTTTGGATAAACAAAGATGAAGTAGAAAATGCTCTTAAGCTACCAATACAATAACCGATAGTTTGGGAAATATTGACATAGCATAAAAAGTTGTAGTTGAAGTTCGAGATACAATCGTCAGAAGTTGGCCGGAGTATCGTCACAGCGCTAATTTGCTTTCCTGTTATCTGTTGGTACAAATTGTTGAAGAGGTTTTTTTTTTAATTTGAGTATACAACGTGTAACGGTAAATGCGCAAAACCTGAAATTAGTTTGATCAGAATAACGAGCAGAATCAATTAAACCACTTTTTATATAAATCATATTTTTCAAAAAAATCTTCATTAAAAACGTCGACCTGTCTATTTATGAATACGTCAAGCCATCATGTGCGCAAACCCGCCCAAATAGGTAAACAAACACAAATAGTTGTGGTCCAATCAAATTTTATCATACACGGAATAATAAAGTTCTTATTTCAATGCAGATATGAATTTTAAACAAACTAAAACTGCACATAAAACCTTTAATTTTTTTTAATGATCTTTTTCTCACATAATTAAGTCAATTAAATAAAAAATAAAACATTTGGGGTGTCTGAGGTTTTGCGCATTTAATGTTACACGTTGTATATTATAATATTTGTATTTATAAATTTATGTGTATACAATTTTATGTAAAAAAAATTACTGTTAGAAATTGCTTTAATCAAAAAGTTCGTTTCTGTATTTTTGTAGTCATATTAAATAAATAAAGCATCCACTTGCGCGCATTGTACGTACAATGCGTTCCAAATGAGAATAGGATCGAGTGCAAGATGTGACGTCACGTTTTAATGTCAAATCAAGGAAAAAAATTTGAAACTTTAACTATTTTACGAAAAATTTAATTTATTTACGAACTGTGAACGAAAAAAGTTTAATCAGAATTCAGTTCTTCAATTTTACTCATCTCCAAGTTCCTCAATTTTGACCAAATTTCCAAAGATTTTATATAATATCCTACTAGAGGATATATAAAATCTTTGCAAATTTCTTAGATTTGACAGTAAATCGTGACGTCACAACAAAACATCGATCCTATTCTCATTTGGAACGCACAGTATATAAACGTTTAGCAATGATATAATCTATAATAATAGCCAATTTTTTTCTACAATAGCGAACATAATGTGCTTATTTATATAAAGTCTATAAACATAATCAACTGTATAATGTTCCCACTGCTTTGTTTTCTTTTCTACGTAAAAAAACGGGCAGTAATCCAACACGCAGACATGGAGCGAATTGGTCAATGTTGCATATCTTCGAATACTTCTCTAACTTTTTTATTAGCTGTGGCAGAACACAGAGATACTTATAAAATACTAGCTGCTCCCAGCGGCTTCGCCCGCGTTATAGCAGAAAATTATCCCAAGGTAACATACTTCCGGAAAAAAAAGTATCCTATGTCCTATTCCAAGACATAGTCTATCCGTATACCAAGTTTCATCAAAATCGGTTTTGCGGTTTTGCTACTGAGGCGTGAAGACGTAACAAACAAACTCACTTTCACTTTTATAATATTAGTAAGGAAGTAAGGATAAGGATTCTAATATCTATTATACCCGTGAGCACCAATCAACTTTTTGCGTTTGTAATAGGGTAGTTTCCAGGGTCAAAATAACTACATTTTATTCAGTCCGTATTTTAGATTATAAGAAAATATTGGACACGTATTTGTTCTTTTTTTCGATTAAACAAAAAATAATAAAGATATAGCCCGTAAAAGTTACGTGTGCCGTCACCTCCTGCGAAAAAATGCAGCATGGCTTGACGTTACACGTAACTTTAATGGACTATATATTTGTAATTTTTTATTTAATTTACAAATAAAAAAATAAGTGTCCCTTATTTTTGAATAATCTAAAAGACGGACTAATTACATTTTTACGGCAACTAGCCTAATTCATGCGTGAGTAGTAATTTTGTCTGAATTTCTTGCATATACTATAAAATATTTCGAACTACCTTCATTGCAACTAAAATTATGTATTCGTTTATTGAATTTCAATGTAACTCGCAATTCATTACGTAAAGTTATTAATTTAGTTGTAAATGTTATCAAAGTGTTGTGATGTGAGAGTCGAGGAAGACTCTCCTACCGTGATACAGTGTACACTAGTACAGTGTGAATCTATTCAAGTAACCAAAAACCTTTGTTCAGGTAATGTACATCATCAATTATTACTATGAAAGTTTGGTCCATCGGATTCCCGCAACCTTCACTAGGTCATCGGTCCACCTTGTAGGAGGCCTTCCGCTGCGTTTTCCAGTACGCGGTCGCCACTCCAGAACCTTTCGACCCCAACGGCCATCTGTTCTGCGAGTAATGTGCGCTACTGATGGATGCGGGATGCACAGGATCGATCATTGTGACGACCCTTAGGGGAGGCCCATGTCCAACAGTGGACGTCTGTCGGCAGAAATGATAATGATGATGAAGTTTGGTCGCTTTGTTAATTTGTTTTGTATTGGGTGTAATAAATAATAATAATAATCTTCAAAATATTGATCTGGTGCTTGGTTTTTCCGGTTTCCTCACGCCGTTTTCGTTCACTTTTTTTTTTTTTTTTTTTTTTTTTTTTTAATTCGTATAAACTAGTGCTTGACTGCGATCCCACCTGATGGTAAGCAGTGATGCAATCTCTGATGGTGAGGCGCACTAGTTTATTAAAAGCCTATTCACTCTAGCCTTGAAGATACCCAAATTATAATCGGACGGGAAGACCACAGCAGGCAGATTGTTCACTATTTTGAGAGGCGTGCAGTAGAGATAAAATAATTTATATAAAAATAGAACACCTTTTTTTATGGTGGGGAAAATCATCCAATGACAACCCCCGCTGTTGGGCGGAACGGGAGATTGTGTCAGACTCTTACTGACTAAAAACCCACCCCGTTCCTTCTAGCCTTCATACCACGCTCGAGTTCCCTTTCGGATTACCCTGGCCCCAAAAGTAAAGCTCCTGCCTGGATATGAACCCGCGATGTAAAACTCGCTATACGATTAGTTGAAGCTATTACCATTTGGCCACCACTGTTCTTATGTTTATTTATACTAAATTATATTGAACTCATATCATATTTACACTCAATCAGCTCTGAAAGTCAAACGTAGCTTTGTCCTTGAAGAAAAATCAATTTCAAGTATATCCAATTTAATTACTAAAACAAACGTAAGTGCGTTGTTCAAATAACAATATCTATGTAAAAGCTCTTTACTAATACGACACAATAGGGTTTTAATATAATAAAATACAGAATGGAGGTTAAAAGGTATAAAAGAGGACAAATTGATTGAAAGTTGCTAGTGGGGACGACACCGAGTTGCCGGCAGGGCTGTGAAACAAAGGACGGAAAAATATTGTTCATGATATCTATTCTTCTGTATTCATGTTATTTTATCATATCATCTTTGATGATATGTTTATTTTATATACAGAGTTATTTGTAAAACACTGGTAACCTCTTAGGAACATTTTACTAACATCATAAACAACAACTTTTGTTCTATGACTTTTAAAAATTTATCATATTTTAAGTTGATCAGATTTTCTCATACTAAGATAAAAATATATAAATTGTTTTTTTTTTTATAATATTTTCCACATCCATCACACAACACCGTCTAGTCCCAAGCTAAGCAGAGCTTGTGTTATGGGTACTAGACAACTGATAAACATACTTATATATTTCTAAATACATACATATTATAGATAAATTACACCCAGACACAGAACAAATTACGAAGTCTGCGAAGCAAGCGATAGTACAATAGTGTAGCGGAGCGTGATCGAGCAGTGGGGGTGCTTGATGCGCTCGTGTTGCGTCATACAGATGTAGGTAAGTAAAGCAACATGCAGAGTTGAAATGTGTTAGATAGAACAACGAAATCTTGAAGGTAAATGAATTATGTTTTGTAAAAAGTCATAGAACAAAAGTTGTTGTATAAGATGTCAGTAATACGGTCCTGCAAGGTTGCAAGTGTTTTACAAATAACCCTATTTAGCTTCTATTTTATAATATTTCTAAGTTGTGCCTAAAATTGTGGGAACACTTTAGACTTCGTAGACTCGTGGGTACTTTTCTATATCGGTCCAACTTTTCTTTTCACAAAAAAAGAGTAACTGAAGAGGTTCTTCCACACAGGAACGACTCATTGGAATCGTGTGCTAGCGTCTAACATTTTGTAAGAGTAAAAACTTAAGATTTTTTTTAAAATTAATGCGAATATTTGAAAATTAACTCGATATATCGGCCCTCAGCCCTTACCTCTTCCTGATGATAATGGATACTCTGACGTCGGACATTCAGGAAGAGGCTCCCTAGTGTATGTTGTTTGCCGATGACATTGCGCTGGTTGCCGAGAGTGGCCTAGAGGTCCAGAACAGATTGGAGGTGTGGTGGCACAGACTGGAAAGTGTTGGCCTGAAATTAAGTAGAACTAAAACGGAGTACTTGTTCTGCCATTTCGGCGGTCTCTCCACTCCAGTGCCTTTAGCTCTCGCCGGAACGCCCATACCGATCTGTTCGGACTTTCGGTACCTCGGGTCGCTTGTCCAAGGGGATGGTGAGGTAGACCGGGACGTAACACATCGGGTCAACGCAGGATGGATGAAATGGCGGCAGGTCACGGGACCAACTTGTGAACCACGGATGCCCCTCAAGTTGAAGGGTAAAATCTACAAGTCCGTGATAAGGCCTGTTGTACTGTATGGATCAGAATGTTGGGCTGTGAAAAAGACGGATGAAAAAAGATTGCATGTAGCGGAGATGAGAATGTTAAGATGGATGCGTGGTGTGACGAGAAGGGATAAAGTGAGAAATGAGTATATTAGGCGAACTTTGCAAGTGGCGCCGGTGACTGAAAAGTTGAAAGGGAATTGTTTGTCTTGGTATGGTCATGTAAAAAGGATAGATGAAACGCATGTTGCTAAAAGAGTTATGAATTTACATGTGGATGGATGGAGAGAGAGAGGGAGGCCAAAGAAAAGATGGATGGATTGTGTGATAAGTGATATGAATGAAAAGGGAGTTAGTGATAGCGCGACGAGCGACAGGACAGAATGGAAGAAAAAAACGTGTTGCGCTGACCCCAAATAAAACGGGATAAGGGCAGGAAGATGGTGATGATGATATCACTGTCTCGTTCTCGCATATAAACGCGAGAGCTCGAGACTGACGTCACAGGTAGCTGAAGCGGTGGGCACGGGTCAGACAACAGAAATGATGACAGAGGTTAGATAGGAAATACTTTCTGACTTGTACTACAACGAGTGTCGCCGCTTGATCTTGAACTGTAAAATAGTAATGTTTTCACAATCTTATGGCAACCCTACTAGCTCCAGAGCGTTGGTTGCGGATCTAATTACAGCGTCATCTCGGCGCTCTGACTCTAGACATGAGAACTGAGATCGGATGCCACTGCCACACAATACGACGCATTTGTACTAATATGATGCATCTGTACCGCTCTTAACGATGCATCTGAGGGGGCTAAGAGCATGCGTATGTTATTATCATACTGGTTTTTAAACTAGGTTAAGAGAGTAGTATACATATGTTTATAGCTTACAGTAAAAAAATAACATAATTTTGAAATGTAACTGACAAATAATGAAGTAGTTGAATTAGACGTCTGCAATGCTTTAATCTGACTTTTTAACCTTAAGATTTATTAAAATAAAATGCGAGCCCCACACTAGAAATAACACCTGTATCATAGATTCATTCACGAAAATGACATCCAACTAGCAGTAGGCCATTCAAATATTTGTTCCGTGCAAAAATTGAACCCGCGACACGCAGAGCATCGGCCAATTGATCAACCACAGCACCAACCGTTATTTCAAGTTTATTTTTTATAAGTAAAGAGAAAGATTTTATTTACTTCTAGATAGTTTTTATCCCAAAATTAAGTTGTGAAAATTTTCTATTATCACTCGGACGAAGCCGTTGGCAGCGGCATTGACTTGTAATGCATAGATACTTTTTGGTTACTAAAATTATATGCGACAGTAGTATCTTTTATTTAATGTCGTTGTAAGCGACTCATAAATATTAAGCTAGAACTACATTAGATCGACACACACGCGTGACACGCCTGATTTGTACGTAGAACGACGTCGCGTCGCTTGGATCAAGTGTAGCTTTTCAAGTCTACTTTCCCTATAAAATATTATGAGACCAACGCACCCAGATCGGCGTGTGTGGCACACGTGTGCGCAGTGGAGTTCTAGCTTAAAGGTTCCTCATTCATTAATGTAAGCAACCAACATGTAGCACAACAAACACTATAAAACTAGAACTACACGCGTATGCTGCTGGTTTACACAGCCAAACGAAAGAGGTTCTAGGAAAACCGAATTTGGTAAACTATGAATAGCGCTTTTCAACGCTACACGTGTATTAAAAATATGAAAGCAAAGCCGACCAAACGCCGACCACTACACTCCCAGCATTCCACGAAAGTAGTTCAAAGAAATATAATTTTCATAAAATTTCAAAATCATCCACATTTTTCTGTGCAAATAAAGTATATTCGAATACGGACTTGGAAACTGTTCAAACTTTATAAAAATACGTTCTTCTATGAATAGAGAGTGTCTCTCAATATGAGAAATCTAAATATGAAGAGTTGATCCAGTTCTAGATACAGGTTAATGTTATGGATTAGGATAATTGGGGGTCATGAATATTTATATTTTCTTGTTATACTTTTGACCCAAGGATGCCCCTCAAGTTGAAGGGTAAAATTTACAAGTATGTGATAAGACCTGTCATTCTGTATGGATCAGAAAGTGTTGGGCTGTGAAAAAGATGAATGAATAAAGATTGCATGTAGCGGAGATAATAATGTTGAAATGGATGTGTGGTGTGACGAGAATGAATAAAGTAAAAAATTAGTACGAGTATATTAGAGGAAGTTTGAAAGTGGCGAAATCGCTTATCTTGATATGATCATGTAAAGAAGAGGAATGAAACGTGCCGTACTAAAAAAGTTCTGAGTATGCATGTAGATAGATGGAGAGAGAGAGGAAGACCAAAGAAATGATGGATGGATTGTAAGAGGAGTGGAATGAAAGATAAAGTAGTTCGTAAATGTGTATTCGTAGTTAGAATGGAAGAAAAAAATGTATTGCGCCGACGCCAAGTAATGTGGGATAAGGGCAGGAAGAAGAAGTTATGGGTTCTTAAGAGCGCTCAAACCTGGGTCAATATACTCACTCATACAACCAGTTTTACGTGATTTAATCTTTCTTTAAATATTTTGGGAATATTTGTTTGTATTGAAACCAGAAATTTGTGTTAAACTAATCCAGTAAATTTAGCCTTTGAAATTTTGCTATTTTGTGTCAACTTTGATCCTTAATATAACGTACTCACAAAATAAAAAAGTTTGAATAATATACCTATTTATACCTTGCATATTTGATGAAGACAAAATCAATATTTTTTGTTCTAAAAATTTATATGTTAAAAAAGAAAATTATTTCTTGAAACAAGTTTTCAACTAGTTGTAAATATTTGAATGAGTAACGGAAGTTACCGAATGTCAACAAAGCGTTCACGCGCTATCTCTCTTTTTTCGCATTGTCTCTTTATCGAACACTTTTGCCCGCAGCTTCGCCCGCGTACATAAAATATAGCCTACTAGCTGCTCCCAGCGGCCTCGCCTTGATAGCAAAAAATTATCCCAAGGGAACATACTTCCGGGATAAAATGTATCCTATGTCCTATTCCAGGACATAGTCTATCCGTGTACCAAGTTTCATCAAAATTGGTTTTGCCATTTAGGCGTAAACACATAACAAACAAACTCACTTTCGCTTTCATAATATTAGTAAGGATGTCACTCAGGAATAAAGCAGCTCATTTTATACAAAAAAAAAAAATGAAACTGGATCAATACTTTCAGAGATTACCTCTTAAAAAAAAACAATTAACAATATTAGTATAGACAGCATTGGAAAACGACAAGCTTCACATTGACAATCGACAGATCGGGGAAAGGCCCTCTTAAATCTGAGTATCTTGAAACCTCAAAAGCGTAAGCCCGGATATTTCCTTATAAAATTAATCGTGCTTATAACAAGTTCGCGCAACACCGAAAATAGTTTAATTACATCTCGCAAAGTCTGGAATTACAGGCTTAGTCCCCTATTAATTTTGTTACAAGACAAATATTGATTACGGCGGATGTCTTCATTATTTCAGACTTGTTATAATCCCGACCTAAATTCTTAATTGTTTCTCTAAGACCTTGTTTTAACTAGGTAATATTTATTGGAGCGGAATTCATACGATTTAACATGGATTTAACTTTACAAAATTATCATCATCCACAGGCCTTTTTTTTTTTGTTTTGAAGGAGAAACTTTCGAAAAGCGCCTCGATTTTGGGGATAAGATAGAAAGAAAAACGTTTATTTGTACCTCACACATACATTTTAATTTAAAAACGTTAAAGTAAATACCATACAATTTAGAATGAAAAAAAAAAGATAACTTTAATTCATGAATCCCCAAGCGACCACCGGTGGCCGCGCATCTATTGTCTTACTATTGTGTATCTAATTAACGGTATCTGAAGGGTTAAAATCTGTGTAACATCAAAAAAGCGCCTAACGCAGCATATACTGCGATATCTATAGAGATAAATAACGCAGCAAAAAAAAAAAAAAAAAACGGTCACACTCACGGAGATTAAATAAACTATATAGGTATCGTAACAAAATAATAATTACGAACATTGATGAAAAAAGTACATAACAAGACATAACATTGGCGAAAAGCGTGAATTTATGTTACTAAGTGTCATGTGTTCAATAAATATTTATAGGTAATGCAATAAATAATAAACCATAGCCGCCGTGCTCCAAAATCATTTGACAAAATCATACACAAACATGAACGAGAGCGCACAGGGCACTGCACAGTGCGCGGCGGATCACGAATATTAGAGGTGTAGGCTCTAACTAATCTGTGGATAAGATAATTCCCCACTCTGGGGAGTGTGGAATTTTCACCATTTTTGGTTTTTAAGTGGTTTCACTAAAACCATCAAGGCACCAATAATGCAAAGAGGGGCCCGTTACCTCACAAAAGACCTTTCCGGAATCCCCTCCGTGCAACGCAAACTTCGAGCAAAAGCTAGTATCAAACACACCTAACCTCGAATCATCTAATTCCAGATTACACAAGACCTACTTACTCGATTGTGCCTTGAGTATTGTAGGTTTACTAATACTATTCTGTGAAACATACTTAAACACGTGATTGTACTCCTGATTACAAACAACTTTCCCCATTGAAACTTGTTTTTTATACTCTTTTTTTTTTGTCATGGAACATGTTTGTAATATGTTTGTCTTAAGTTTGCGCCTTCATCATCTTCCTGCCCTTGTCCCGTTTTATTTGGGGTCGGCGCAACACGTTTTTTTCTTCCATTCTGTCCTGTCACTCGTTACGCTATCACTAACTCCCTTTTCTTTCATATCACTTCTCACACAATCCATCCATCTTTTCTTTGGCCTCCCTCTCCCCCGCCGTCCATCCACATGTAAACTCATAACTTTTTTAGCAACATGCGTTTCGTCCCTCCTTTTCACATGACCATACCAAGACAAACGGTTTCCTTTCAACTTTTCAGTCACTGGCGCCACTTTCAAACTTTTAGGGGAAGTTTGAAAGTGGCGCCATACTCATTTCTCACTTTATCCATTCTTGTCACACCACACATCCATCTTAACATTCTCATCTCTGCTACATGTAATCTTTTTTCATCCATCTTTTTCTGGGGGTTCTGCTCAATTTCAGGCCAACACTCTCCAGTCTGTGCCCCCACACCTCCAATCTGTTCTGGACCTCTAGGCCACTCTCGGCAACCAGAACAATGTCATCGGCAAACAACATACACCAAGGAGCCTCTTCCTGGATGTCCGACGTCAGAGCGTCCATTATCATCAGGAAGAGGTAAAGGCTGAGAGCCGACCCCTGATGTAAGCCATTGAAGCAGTCCGTGGTGCCAACTGTAGACCGGACCCGGGTATTACATCGGCTGTACATCGCTCGGACCAACTGCACATACTTCCCAGGCACACCTTTCTCCTTAAGGGCCCACCACAAAACCTCACGAGGTACCCGGTCGTATGCCTTTTCGAGGTCGACGAATACCATGTGCAAGTTTTTATGCGCACTTCTGTATTTCTCACATAGTTGGCGTATAGCAAAAATGGCATCCGTCGTACCCCGACCCGGCATAAAACCGAATTGGTTCTGCGAAATTTCACTCTCTTCTCTCAGTCGCCTTTCAATAACTTTCTCCCAGGCTTTCATAGTATGTGACATTAGCTTTATTCCTCTATAATTGTTGCACTCAAGCACATCACCTTTGTTTTTAAAGATGGGCACCAAGGAACTGCTGCACCAATCATCAGGTATGGCCTCTTCCTGCAACAACTTATTGAAGAACAAAGCTAACCACATCCAACCATCCACTCGCAATAACTTCCACACTTCAACTGGTATTCCATCTGGACCAATGGCTTTCCCATTCTTCATCCCATTCACTGCTATTCTGACTACATCCATACTAACCGTTCTCACTAACCCTACATTCACTGGTTTACTCTCTAAAATTCCATTCCAATTATTTTCCTCATTCATCAGTCTTTCAAAATAGTCCTTCCACCTCTCTTTAATTTTTTCATCATCTGATAAGACCATTCCAGCTTCATTCCTTACACATCTTACCTGACAAACATCCCTCGTCATTCTCTCTCTTGTTTTTGCAAGTCTATAGAGGTCTTTTTGGCCTGCAGGACTGTCCAGTGTGTGGTACAGTTTTTCCTGGGCTTTTGCTTTAGCTAATGCCACGGCTTTCTTAGCTTTCTTCTTCAAAAGATCATACTCACTCTTCTTTTCAGCTTTCAGACTACTATTTCCAGCTTCTACATTCGCCTTGTCGAGCAAATAAAAAGTTTTTCTTTCTTTCTTTTCAATCGTTTTATCACAATAATAAAACAGCTGTTTGAAATTCGCGAGCGTGCGCCTGCGACTAATCAACTGTTAGCCGAGTTTTGTTATTGTGATAAAACATGAAACAAATGAGTAAAAAGAAAAGTTTATTTGGGAAAGTTGTTTGTAATCATGAGTACAATGACGTGTTTAAGTATCGGTCACTAATTTCCAGCCACCCTGTATACAATATTAAAATTACTTTCTGTTATTATATTATATGATCAGTAGTTGTAGATCATCATCGTCTCCCTACTTTTGTCGCGATCAACGCAATATGCTTTTTTCATCCATTCCATCTTGTCAATCGGCTACTATCACTGACTTCCATTTCTAACTACGCAATCGCTACACACAATAAAAATAATAATATATTTTCAATACACCTACCTGTAAAACAACTCCAACTCCAACCCCTACAGCGTTTTCCGCACTAGTGCGAAAAAGATTGCGTGTGTGTGTTATAAATGTGACTGTACCCAACTGTACCTATACAATTCCTTTATCTTTGCCTGTAGATACAAAACAATAAAATCAGTTCCGATAATCCCATAAAGGTATGGGAGCGTGAAGATAAGCACGTCAACCACTGTTTCCACCATTATAACCATATCTCACGAATGTAAACCCTCGAGATCGGTGTAACTTTCCAAACCTGTGATTAATAGCCCTCAAGACGGGATAATCCGCTATTATATACCTTTACAAAGCTAACCGTATCGCTTTACAAACTAGAGCAAAATGAACACCGAAATATAAAATTCTTTACCTCCATTTACGTATACGCATGTTTAGATAATTAAAAGAGGATTCCGGTAACGGCAATTTGATGAAAAGATTTGAATTACGAGTGGGTACCTGTATAATCCAGCTTTGTGTCCGGACATTATTACAAACGACCTCAATTACTTATCTTTTATCCTCCACTCAATTTGATGACTTCCATTACTAAAATCATAATCCTTCAACGAGCCTCATATGATTTGGATTATATCTATTTGTAAAAGGTTATTTGTAAAACACTGGCAACCTCTCAGGACTGTGATACTAACATCATTCTATATAACACATTTCAACTCTGTCGTTTGCTACACCTACCTAAGTCGATCTGATAAGACGCAAGCGTATCAAGCACCACCGCCACACGATCCCCACTCCCTTGCGCTATTGTACTACCGCCTGCTCCGCATAGACTTCGTAATATTTAGAACGTTCCATTTAAAAAAATATATTTTTGTATGAAAATCTCATGAACGAAAATATGTTTTTTTTTTTATAACATATAACATAGTCTTGAGAGGTTGTCGGTGTTTTATAAATAACCCTGTATAATAAATCTGTAAGTAGAAGTTTTTAGTTGCGCGTGCATCACGTAAATTGTACGACATCGATGTAAATATTTTTTATACATTAAAATTGAGTGTAACTTGATGTATTACTTAGGCTTTGTTTCATTGCAATCAGTTGACTATATCGAAAGATATACCTACTACATTCATTGACAGTTAGGCGGTGCAAAGTTCGCCGGGTTAGCTAGTAGAAAATATTAGAGAGATTTAACAAAACAGTAATATAACCGTTTAAACCGTTTATGTTACTAAACGGGAATAATTCAGTTTGCATGATAAGGTAATGGACTCAGTGGATTCCGTATTTGGGATGTGTTATCAAATCGACCCAAAAGTTCGCCTGGGTCTGTCCCGTCTGATAATACCTACTTGGAGGACCGTTTTCCATCAGAACGGATTTTGGGAATAAAATTAGCATACAAACGTGTTATATACGGTAATGTACTGAACCGTTCTGGAACTACATCAACTTTGCGAAGCTTTTATTCGTTGTTTGTTTTTGTTGTTTACAATTTTGAATTAAACCGGGACCAACTTGCAAAAAGCATATTTTAATTAATACTAGCTGCTCCCAGTGGCTTCACCTGCGTGAGAATAGAAATTTGCCTCAAGACATACTCACTACACATACTCTGAGGATAAAAAGTATCTTATGTGCAATTTCAGGACATGGTCTACCCGTGTGTCAAATTTTTCTCCGATCAGTTTATCCCTTCGGGCGTGAAAAACTAACATACACATACAAAGTTTTACCTATAAGATTAATATAGTGTGATATACCTAAAAGTATAAGAGCAGTGGTGACCGAGTGGTAATGGCCCCGACTTACGAGTTCTAGATCGCGGGTTTGAACCCAGCCAGGTGCATTACTTTCTGTAATTTATTTTATCAACAGTGCTCTTAATTCATGAATCCCCAAGCGACCACCGGTGGCCGCGCATCTATTGTCTTACTATTGTGTCTCTAATTGACGGTATCTGAAGGGTTAAAACAGTGAAGAAAAACATCGTGAGGAAACCGGCATGTCCTCGAACCAAAATTCAAAGACATGTGACATTCACCAGTGGATTACGGCCCATTCCCTCTTCTAGAGAGGAGGCTTGAGTCACAGCAGTGGGAACATTAAAAACGGCTGATGATGATGATATACCTAAAATACATCTCAAAATCATCATCATTTGAATCTTTCAACTTAACTTTCAGTTAGCTAAAGTAAATTTAAGGCAATCTGCGCAATTTCTAGCTAAATAAACAGAAACAATCTCAGCCGACAAACTTACTCAACACGCACGAACCATACTCGATACAATAAAACTTAGCCGGGCATTTTCGCAGCAAATATCCTGACAGTACGTGCGTGTGGGCAGGGGCGGGCAAGTGTGGCCAATTTACTTACATTTTTGTGTGGCCGCACCGGCCGCCATATGTTGCGAGCTGCTCCACTCTTAATTGCCACTGTCGGAACCCTTCTGCGGATTGTAGATGGCGCTGCGGTGAAATAATTCACAGAGGAACTTCTGTGCGAATTAGTTCTCCCTACGTGCTGTGATATTGACTTAGTGCCGACGAGTTTAGCCGTGAGCCGTGGAAAGTAGTTGCGTTACTGGCGTTTTGCATTTTTATAAGCTTTTGTTTTGCTTACAATGTTTGTATGTATGTTTGTTTAGGGTAAATGAGTTTTTAAATAGGTAGAGCACTGCTGAAATGTCTTGATCGCTCCAAAATTCGAACAATTGACTGCACAGTTTTTTTTTTTCTTGCGTATTGCGTAGTTTTTCGAGCATAGTTTAGAGTAGGTAGCCTACTTATTTTAACCGTCCCTAGCGCCTGGGTAGTGTACAGTACCTCTTACCGACTGCGCTGAAATTGTATTATTTACTAGTCACTCCTCAAAAGAAGGGACTTGCCACCATGATTTTGCCGTGCCTAGAAGCTCGAGCAGCAGTTCTAATTTCAGCTTTTGCAAATCTACACCAATATTATAAAGAAGTAAAGTTTGTTTTTGGTTTTTATGTTTTTTGTTTGTAGGAGGTAATTTCTGAAAGTACTGGTTCGATTGCTGAAATCATTTCACCGATAGAAAGCTGTTTTATTCCTGAGTGACATAGGCTATATTTTATGAACGCTGAAGAAGCAAAAGTTAATCATTTGTAACTCAAGAACGGCTGGAACGATTTTAATGATCTTTGCTTTATTAGATTCATCTCTGTTCCGAATCGCAGAATAACTATTAAAATAGTAGTATTTAGTTATCCAAGATGTAATAAATAAATAAATACATATCGGAAACACAAAAAAATATCTAGAAAAATATCCAATGGTTTTGAGCCACTTCTTTCCAATTCCCAAAGAAGACATCCAAGTCGTCCCGCCATCTCCTTCTTAGTTTGCCGCGACCTCGTCGTGCGATTTCAGGGCACCCGTTTTCCTGGCCTACCGCTCGATCAGCATGCGACAGACATGTCTAGCCCAGTCCCACTTAAGCTGGGCAGCCTTCTGAACCGTTTTGGAACGTAGAGTAGTGTTTCCAACGCGATGCGTTATTTTAACACATAGTATGCTGCGCTCCATAGCACGTTGGCAAACCTTAAGTTTGGACCTTTAGATGTTATTCAAATATCAAGTATGTGCACCATAGTGTTCAGAATAGGTAGAATGCACATATCCATTAGCATCCGTTTAAGTGACATAGGCAAGATGCCTTTGAATAGTTCTTTCATGAACTAGTAACTGTTCCAGGCATTTTCTGTTCGAAGTGTTATTTCCTTGTCTTGCCTGGAAAAGCTAGTATTTAATAAATATTAATTGAGCCCTCTACAAACTCGATATCTCTTTAGAAACCTTCTCGTAACTACTGATCTCAAGGATTATAATACCTTAATTATGACGTCGTATAAGATACTCTAACAGCATCTCAGTGAATAACCCTGCGCGGATCAACCTCAGCGTTAATGCTTGTAAGCGGATTACTTACTAATTGATCCCATCGGTTGAGGCGAACATTGACTGACTTGATCCCGGATTAATTCTTGTTTTATACGTATAATTGTGTAATATATTCATGGTAATTTAGACTATCCTGTAAATGCTAGATAAGTGAATAATAAATTAGACTTGTTTGTTTTCATTTTTATCGTTGTCTCTTAGTGTGGCACAGGCACACGAGCCACAAAAAAAGGCCGCTTCAAAAAGAAGCTTGAAGTGGCTTTTTTTATGGTCCGTGTGCGGGGAAAGTTAATGTGAATGCTGCAGGGTAGCCTGCTTGCCTCCTTTTGCAAAGCAGTAATACTAGCGAAGGAAGCCACAGCACGCGTGAGGGAACGGACATCCCCACGCCCCAGCCGCCGTGATGATAGAAGGCGCGGGCTTGCGGACGACGAGCAATAGGTAGCTTGCTGTCCGGCCGTTTGGTAACCGTCCGGACCGAACACAAGTCGTCGATGGCACGTAGTTTTCCACGTGCGCCTCAGAAATGTCAGCAAAACCGTAGGAGCCCAATAAGGCCGAAGCCCACCGAGGCCTGGAGTTTACTTCCGAAAGGGCAGCCGTGGTTCTGGATCGTCCTTTACGATCGAATCAAAGAAGAAACATATGACATTATAATTTCCCACCTGAAAAAAGGGTAATCTTGTCATACAAATTTTCTTAAATTATTACATTTTGAAAGTCAGTGTTTGCTCACAAAATATAGGTACAGAAGTCAATGTACATAAAAAGCGCGCTCGAGCAACGCACACATAGACATCGTTTACGGACACGATACCTCGGAGCGAAAAATGAAGTACCTACATGAGATTGTATTCTGTACTTGTCTATTTTGTGGTTTGGTTCTATATTCAATAAAATATGATTTGCGACCCTGACACATAATTATCGAATCCTGTTGAATGCCTTTTTATTAATGAAATAGCTACCTATTCAATAGAATTAAACGAACTGAGAGGGTTGTATTGATTTTAATGTTTATTGCTCTATAAATAAATATTTTTAACGGTCGTAAATCATATTTAAAAAGCTTTTAAAGATTTGAGTTCCGCAGACTACCTTTCAGCATTTATCTTAATTAGCGTACTTACGGTAAGCTAATTATTTCTTAATGTAAAAGTACAACTGTTGTCGTTTATTTTGTATAACACTGTGTATCATTAACGGCCATTTGATATATTTAAATAGATCCATAACCTCCACCCAAAATCTTTTTTCTAGATATTTATTTTTTAAGATCTATCATGTGGTAATCTGTGAAAAGAATTGAAATACCAATTACTTTTATCTTTTTAAAATTATTTAATGGTTTTTCATATGGGCTTGTACCTATAGCGTAAACTGTTTATGCTAGACATAAGCACAAAATAGATAGGTACAGAAGACAATCTCATGTATGTACTTTTTTTTCTGTCGACGGGGAAAATCATCATTGACGAAACCCGCTCTTGGGTGGAGCGGGAGACAGTGTCAGAATCTTACTGACTAAAAACCCCGCGCCGTTCCTTCTTGCCTTCATACCGGGGCTCTAGTTTCCTTTCGAATAACCCCGACCCCGGTAGGCTTCGACCCAGATGGGCCCCTCCTGTTGCTGACAACTCCTTGAGACGCGCGGGAACAGTGCGCGCCATCGACGATCTCATGTATGTACTTCACTTTTTCAAACACACTAATGAGCGTTTAAGCCGGAACTATTCGACGTTCGGGCCGAGGAGCTCCGAGATATCATGTCCGTGAGTGGTGTCTATGTGTGCGTTGCTCGAGTGTGATTTGTATGTAGATTAACTTCTGTACCTATATATTTTGTGACACAAGATACTCTGTGGTACGGTCGAGCGCGCAGAGCTTGATACACGAGACACCGATTTGCAGGGCGGATTACTGGGTACATCATGGAAAAGTTTTGCGAAAACGAATGAACCCAATGGCTTTTTGAATTTTCTATTTAGTCTGTGTAGTAAATAAATTGCTACTTCGACTTCACCATTCCTTTTAATATTTGCGTCACAATTAGGAACTCGGGTAGTAGTTTTTGACACTATCTTGTGTCCCTTTTTCTCGCACTACCTCAAGAGAGACAGAAAGTAGAAGGTAGACCGTTAAAATCTCTCGCAACGCAAAGACGTCGCACCGCGCTTTTTTATTAGCAAATTAAATATTGTTGAATTCTAACCGACCTATGCCTAGACCGCTACTGCTTTGTGCTTGTGAACCGTGCAGTGTTCGTTTCCACCAATTCTGCTCGTCGCTGGACTCAAGAGTTACGGAAAACCCAGGATCGCCGGCTGAACCACGTGGAGGTCCTGTCTCGGAGTTCGAAAGGTCAGTGCAATCCTTCTCTTTGAGCTGTTTCTCCTGTCTTTGGCTAGTCCTGAAATGGCTCCATCTGTAGCCATCATACACAGCAAGGTGTTAAGTACAAAATTGACTTTCGATAACCCGCAATACAGCCCCTAAATTTTATACTTGGTGACATATTTTCGTCACCAATAATAAAGTATTTCTATGTATGGTTGGTTTTTTAACCATACTAGGTTATGTATATATCTTAATATACTTTCTTTTTTTTCTTAAACCATAAAAAAAATCTATCCTTTTTCATGGATTCCCTTATAAATAGCACAGAGCTACTTGCAGCGCTACGATCCCAATTTGTTCCCTTTTTTACAATGAGCCCTTACAAGGGTACAGTCATAACCTGTTGGATTTTAAGATCGCTATCTTTTGCAAAAGGGACAGTTTGGGCGAGTCTTTTTCCTGGTTCTATCATTATTTAGTATGCCGTTCTTAGTAAGTTACTAAGATCTTTTGAAAAAAGTGGAATATTGTATTAGACAGGCCTGTTGGTCTAGTGGTCAGTGGCCCTGACTGCTATGCCGGAGGTCGTGGGTTTAATTCCCACCCAGTACAAATGTTTGTATGATGAGCACAATCATTTGTTCTGTGTCTGGGTGTAATTTATGTGCAATATGTATGTATTTAGAAATATATATGTATGTTTATTAGTTGTCTAGTACTCAAAGCACAATCTCTGCTTAGTTCGGGACTAGATGGCATTGTGTGAAAGTTGTGGAATCAACGCATATATAGGCGCCAGATAACCGTGGAATAAAGTAGATTGACCTGTTCCTAATATCTCTGCGTAGGTACCCGAAAAACATACAATGAACTGCTTTTCATTACTATATCATGTAAAGGATCACGATACATGTCGATTTAATTCATGAATCCCCAAGCGACCACCGGTGGCCGCGCATCTATTGTCTTACTATTGTGTCTCTAATTGACGGTATCTGAAGGGTTAAGACAGCTTTGTGTCCATATTTCAGTTTTTTAAATTAAGAATATCGCAAATGTAGGAAGGTTTTTTTTTTTTTTTTTTTTTCTGTCGACGGGGAAAATCATCATTGACGAAACCCGCTTTTGGGTGGAGCGGGAGACAGTGTCAGAGTCTTACTGACTAAAAACCCCGCGCCGTTCCTTCTAGCCTTCATACCGGGGCTCTAGTTTCCTTTCGGATAACCCCGACCCCGGTAGGCTTCGACCCAGATGGGCCCCTCCTGTTGCTGACAACTCCTTGAGGCGCGCGGGAACAGTGCGCGCCGTCGACGCCTTGGCTCGGTCCGGACAGTTACCGGACGATCGGACAGCGAGCTACCCATGGCTCGCCGTCCGCGAGCCCGCGTCTACGGTGGCCGGAAATCGGGATCGGAATCCCGGCGACGGCGGCGAGGGCGCCGTTGCCTGATGCGGTCGGCCTCCTCCTTTGCAAGCATTACTGCTTCGCAGAAGGAGGCGACCGCTTGCCATTCCTCCTCGCTCCGGACCATGGCCTCGACCAGGGCCCGGCGCGAGAGGTCTCCGCCGCCGATCGCCCCCACGAGGGCACGGCGATGCTCCGCCCAGGCAGGGCACACCTCGACGGTGTGCTCCACCGTGTCCTCCGGGCGTAAATGTAGGAAGGTCAATGACTGTTATGCCACGTTTATCTTGCACCTACCTTAGGCTAGTCTAACAGGAGAACCAATTTTACCAACATAGCACAAACAATCGCCATGGGCAGTGCACATTGCTTGCAGTAGTTGGTCGATGGAACCTAAAGTTCTAGAGTGGCGACCACGTACCGGAGGACGCGGCGTTCGAAGGCCCCCTAAAAGGTGGGCTTGGTGAAAGTCGCGCAAAACCCATGGATGTGAGACGCACAGAATCGAACATTGTGGTGTCACTTAGGGGAGGCCTATGTCCTAGCACCGGACGTTTTGGTTGAAATAATGATGATGATCGTGTAGATGGCAATATTAATTAATATAAGGTAGGCCTTTAATTCATGAATCCCCAAGCGACCACCGGTGGCCGCGCATCTATTGTCTTACTATTGTGTCTCTAATTGACGGTATCTGAAGGGTTAAGTCCTATAAATAGCCCACCAGTTCATTTGAATGTGCCCCTAACAGCAGTATAGAAATAGAAATGGAAATGTCCATCAGAAAGGTTCAGATTAAACCTATTCATAATTGTAATTAAGGAAGTTGGTAATGGAATATTTTGGTAGGAGTACTTTCCGAATAATATTATTACTAATTTATAGACTTAGGCCACAAAATATGTAGGTACCAAAGTCTATCTACATCAAAGCGCGCTCGAGCAACGCACACATAGACACCGCCCACGGACACGATATTTTGGAGCGCCTCGGCAAGCTCGTCGAACAGTTCCGGCTCAAACGCTCATTTGTGTGCTTCCATCGAGCGTAGGTATTAAAAGTGAAGTACATACATGAGATTGTCTGTACCTATCTATTTTTACCGACTTCACAAAAAGGAGGAGGTACTACGTTCGGCTGTTTGTATGTTTTTTTTTTTTTTTTTTTGTATGTTTGTTCGTCGAATACTCCGCCAAATGTGGACGGATTTTCAAAATTCTTTTTTTGTTCGAAAGTAGATAGTTCTGAGGTGGTCCCATTATCACCAAATTAGGATCTGATAATGGGATCTTGGTGAAATCGAGGGCAACCTTCAAATTTTATAGGCTCACTTATTGATTTTCGCATATTTTATGAAGTATCTTGTGTGTTTGCGTATGGTCGTCACCATCTCAGGTAGCTGGGCTGATGATGGAAGGTACAACTCCTTAACAGTAAGAAGTTACTCGAACAGGCAAGGACTGTTTTAGTAAATTGTTTTGATGTTTGATAGGGCATTTGCCACATTTGGTCTCATGATCATCAAGTCATGACCTGATGCTGCAGTCAGGATAGTCTGCAGAGTACCTAAGTCCTCGACAACAAACAGCAGATATATCGAGTTTAGGCTCATTGAAAACGGCTCGATGTGTGGATAAACGTACTGCTAATAAAGAACACCGAAGTACATAGAGACCTGATGCTGAAGCCAGGAGCATCAGAAAAAGTACAAACCTTGAAATTACAGCACCGTAGTCGTGTTTGGGCTCATTTTAAGCAGGACTAAATTTTAAGTTCATTGCAATGTTGACATAAATCTGGCCTGAATTGCAATGTTGACATAAATCTGGCCTGATGCTACAGCGGGGATTATCAGCATCTAGTCTAATGACTGATTGAAAGATTTACCTTTCGGCTTCATCATCAGATCAGTTCGATATATCCTTTCCCTCTCCAGCATCTAGTCTAATGACTGTTTGAAAGAAGAGGGGGAGAGGATATATCGAACTGATCTGATGATGAAGCCGAAAGGTAAATTAATGTAATCTAACCGTGTTTGGGATTATTAGAACCGTTATGAGATGCGCTCTGACTATAAGGTATTTAAGTTTGACTGAGGGGTACTTTTTAGTGGTGGTACCATAACTAAAAAGTGTAAAATAAAAAAAACTTTTTACATAAAAAATATAACCGACTTCAATGATAAAAACACTGAAAAGTATCAAATAACTTTAATTTTGGAAGTCGGTGTTAAATAACGAAGAGACTAAACTATTATAGAAACACCGACTTCCAAAATTAAAGTTATTTGATACTTTTCAGTGTTTTTATCATTGAAGTCGGTTATATTTTTTTTGTAAAAAGTTTTGTGCTTAGGCTTACTATCACGGACGCGTAGAGAAACTCTGTCGACGGAGCGGCAACGTCGTGGCGTGTTGTCATTACCGCTTCCTCAATAGCATTTCATAGTTTTGTATGAAAGCTATGAGCAGGTGTACACCAAGCGTATAATGACGAATACGCATCTATGAAGCTACACGTCCGTGTACAGTAGGCCTTACCACAAAATAGATAGGTACAGAAGTCAATCTCACGGTGGACGCACACTAATGAGCGTTTGAGCCGGAACTGTTCCACGAGTGGTCCGAGTCGCTACCGAGACGTGTCCGTGAGCGGTGTCTATATGTGCGTTGCTCAAACGCGATATGTATGTAGATTGATTTCTGTACCTGTATTTGTGTGCGTCAGAATGGCTGGTGGTCTATGGCGTTGGTGTATGCGAGTTGATTCAAAAATTGCTACATAATTGCTTATATTTGCTACATATAGTAAATAATTGCTACATAGGATATATATTTAGAAATACAATATTTTTTTTGACCAGCCATCCTGACGTTTGGTTGGCTGGTCAACCCCTAGTTTAAAGTTAAGCATGCAGACTTTCCCAAAATGTATTGCGTCAATAATTGCTACATATTTACTTCATTTATCTAATTTAGTTGTAACTTCAAACATTTGTTAAATAAAGGATTTAGCAATTATTTAAATTATCCCAAGGAAAAGTGCCTGATAAAATATTAAAGGCAAATACTTAGTTATGTAGGTGTCGGTTTAATCGTTTAGGCTCTGGGGTTATGGAGCCGAGTGCTGCAGTGACAAATCTCCACGTGTATCAAACGACGTTTTTCAATACACTTACGAAGAAATACTTACTTTCTCTGGAAATTACGACTAATTTTTTTTTCATTTTATACTGAAGAAAATGTTCCAAAGTTGATTTTAGTTTTGATTTAGATGGCAGCAGGCTATCACAAGTACTTATTAACTTAATCACAATATCTGGTGACGGCGGTACCATCAAAAGAAATCTTTTAAAATCTTAAATCAAAAATTTTTTCACAAAATAATAGGTTTTTACTTATGAAATTGCCGTTTTGTATGAAAAAATTTAAACGAATTTTTTTCATGTATTTTTTATTTGTATTAATCGAAGTAATCACCCATGCAATCAATGCATCTTTGCCAATGCAGTGGCAGTTTATTGATGCCCTTCTTAAAGAAATCAGCTGGACGGGAGGCAACAAATTCTTCAAAGGCATTTTGTACTGCCACTCGGGTATTGAATTTTTTTTCCCGCCAAGAAGTTATCCAAATTCTGGAAAAAGTAGTAGTTTGTAGGCGCAAGGTCTGGTGAGTAGGGCGGATGACGGAGAGCTTCCAACCCCAGTTCTTGCAACTTGGAGACCGTCTGCTGTGCAGTATGAGCAGTATGTCTGATGTGCGTTGTCGTGCAGGAGCAGCGGAGACGAGCGATTGACAAATGCTGGTTGGACATGTGCCAGCTTCTCCATCATTGTGTTCAGTTCTTCACAGTACACATCTGCAGTAATGCTCACCCCGTTTGGTAAGAAGCTGTGATTAATCACATCGGCGCTAGACCACCAAACAGTGACCATCACTTTTCTAGGGGTAAGTTTTCGTTTAGGGCATTGTTTAGGTGCTGAACCAGGATTCAACCAACTTGCTGAGCGCTTGCGGTTATCAAACTGAATCCATTTTTCATCGCAGGTAACAATGCGGTTCAAAATTCCTTCATTTGTGTGTCTGTTGAGCAGTGCAAGGCACGTCTCGACGCGTACTTCGCGCTGGCGATCATTGAATTCGTGGGGCACCCATTTGTCAAGCTTTTTTACTTTGCTAATTTGACGCAAATGGACCAATATTGTTTTGACGCTAACGTCGAAAGCTGCTGCTAATTCAGCCGTAGATTGTGTATCATCAGCTTCCACAATCGCCTTTAATTTCGTCATTGTCGACCAAAGTCTTCGGACGACCGCGAGGTTCATTTTTCAGGTCAAAATTTCCAGAATGGAAGCGAGCAAACCAATAACAGGTGGTGCGTTGGTTTGTAGTGTTAGCTCCGTAAACGTCGTTGATGTTGCGTGCCGCTTGTGCCGCGTTGCTGCCACGACGGTACTCATATTCCATAATTACTCGAATTTTTAACGTATCCATGATCCATGATGACGAAAAAGATTGAAATGCGATGAAAATGTAACACTAATCAATAAACAAATGACTACTTTTGGAAAAAAAATGTTTTAAAATAAAATTAATTTGCAATTAGAATTCTTAGCCAAACAAAAATTATTTTGATTTGAAATGGCCAGTACTGCAGAACGGAAATTTCATAGGTAAAGACCTAATATAACACAAATAAAAAATAATATTTAATAGACTTTATTCCCGCGTTTTTTACCTTTGCAGATGGAAGAATAAGCATAGATATCAAACCTTATATATCCTAGAAATTTAAATATTTTTTAATTTAGAACACAGATTATTGTTAATTTGCTGATAATAAAAAAATATAATTAAAAACTGTGTAAATAGTATTATTTATTCATGATATTCTGTTTCTAAACACAATTTTAATTTGCATTAAATATAACAAAAACCTAACCTACCTACCCCCTACCTAACCTTAAAAATATCCGCCTCTTTGCTTTAAAAAAATAATAATCACGGTTCATAAATTAAAAAAAAACGCAAACGTGATAAAAATGTCATGTTGAACCTATTCGTAGTGCAATTAGAGCCTATTTTCGACGTTCCATCGTCGACCGCATCGTCGCTTTCCATCAGGTGAGATAGCGGTCAAGCGCAAACCTATCAATAACAATAAAAAAAAAGTGTATCGAAAATATGTGCCTACCCTCAATAATCCAATGAGTATCACCTTAGCAGATATTGTGACCGCCGTCACCAGATATTGTGATTAAGTTAATAAGTACTTGTGATAGCCTGCTGCCATCTAAATCAAAACTAAAATCAACTTTGGAACATTTTCTTCAGTATAAAATGAAAAAAAAAATGAGTCGTAATTTCCAGAGAAAGTAAGTATTTCTTCGTAAGTGTATTGAAAAACGTCGTTTGATACACGTGGAGATTTGTCACTGCAGCACTCGGCTCCATAACACCAGAGCCTAAACGATTAAACCGACACCTACATAACTAAGTATTTGCCTTTAATATTTTATCAGGCACTTTTCCTTGGGATAATTTAAATAATTGCTAAATCCTTTATTTAACAAATGTTTGAAGTTACAACTAAATTAGATAAATGAAGTAAATATGTAGCAATTATTGACGCAATACATTTTGGGAAAGTCTGCATGCTTAACTTTAAACTAGGGGTTGACCAGCCAACCAAACGTCAGGATGGCTGGTCAAAAAAAATATTGTATTTCTAAATATATATCCTATGTAGCAATTATTTACTATATGTAGCAAATATAAGCAATTATGTAGCAATTTTTGAATCAACTCGCATACACCAACGCCACAGACCACCAGCCATTCTGACGCACACCTGTATTTTGTGGCCTTACCTTCTTACAAAGTGATAAAAGTGAATTGGAAAATTTGTGAGTAAGTTAGTTCCTGTCAGTTCTAGAAGTTTCTGTAATATAATAGACACTCGAATATACAGTTTCAAATGAAAATTGAGACTTACTTTTGATAACTTCGACTAAGCTTTTCCATTACGTACCCTAAAAGGAATTTAAGTTGACATTCAAAGACTCAAATCGACGGCCCTCTTCGAAGAAATTGGTTTATTCTGGTTTATTCTTAAAAAAACCTGCATGTTTGTATAGGAAAATAAAGTACATACATTTTAATGTATCACATTATCTTTTATTGAAAATTTAAGGGAAAATAGGTAGAGTAAAGAAAAACATCGTAATATAAATAGACAATATTATTGTATAAATTTTTGTATACATATTAATATGTATAACCGAATTAACTATAATTATTATTATTACACTGACTAGATATTTTTCACTAAACAATTTGGCAGTTTCGTTTCTCAACTTCCTGAATCTTGTGAGCAACCTGGGGACAAGAAATAAAACGTATTTATTTATTGATTGGAAGTAAGTTGTTTAGAAATAAGAATTACACGGAAACATGAAAAATATAAGTATAAAAAGATGAGCAATAAATTATTAAGTGTGCACAAATAATAAGAACTGTTTAGTATGTTTTGTAATCTATACATATAATAAATCTGTAGAAGTTTTTAGTGACGCACAGGACCGATCGTTGTAGCGACGCTTGGAGGAGATCATGTCCAACAGTGGACGTCTTTCGGCTGATATGATGATGAAGTTCTCGCGTCACGTAAAAGGTACTAAATCGATATATATAACTTTTAAACATAAAATTGTGTGTAACTTGATATCGCACGCTGAGAACGAAAGTGACTTAACTCAAAATTGCTAATTTTTGGGAAAGAGCGAAAATGTATCCGTCGTATTAAGCATTTTCTGTTCATTTTACAAAAACACTAAAACATGGTAACAAAAGTTATGAATTTCTGTTGAAATTTATTGTTTCACTAAATAGCTTTAGAAACATTATTTCGATTTCGTCACTTTGATTCGGGCGCGGGGGAGGGAACGGTTGAGTGACAAAGAGACCGAAATATACCTCTATCCTTTTCTTACCTTTATTGGCCAGTTTTCTAATATAATTATGATAGAATATACTTTTTTAAGTCATTCTGTATAAATAACTCATTTAACCAAAATTTTGAAATCGGTCACTTTCGTTCTCAGCGTGCGAAATATTACTAAGACTTTGTTTCATCGCAATCGGTAAACCATATCGAAAGATATGGGTACTACATTCATTGACTGTTAGGCGGTATGAAGTTCACCGGGTCAGCTAATTCTTTAATTAATAATGTCTTGTGTTAAGACATAGATTACAGAAGAGTTTAGATTAGGCAGTGTCCTCACCGTGGTCCGGGCAGTAATGTCGTCGGCGTCTCCGTCGCCGTTGACCGTCGCATGCGTCCACACACGTTTCTTCTGCGTAAATGAAAATATATTCTACAACGCAGCATTTACATAACTATACAATACAGAGCTTTTCAGGAAGAAGATTATATTCAAGTTCAAACCACTGGAGAGCGACGAGCGGTCGGAGTCCAACGCGCAGTCCGGAAGGAGCTCGGAGGGCAGGAAGAGGCTCAAGCCTCTCCATGAAGAAGCGCTCCGCTTCTTTCAGGAAGGAGGACGGGTCGTCTTGCTCCGAGGGGGGGGTCGAAGAAGATCCCTACCAGCAGTTGCGGCGTGGGCCGAGCCCGCGGGAAGGGGAGGGGTCTAACGGCCAAAAACTCCGCTGAGCGAGCCGAAAGGCTTGCAGCGGAGGGGCGCCAGGGTGCCTTAGACGCCTCCCTTGAGAAGAGGGTGGAGAGGCTCAAGAGCGAGTTTCGGGCGGAGCTCCAGGCCGAGCTCCGGGCTGAGGTCCAGGCTGTGGACGCAAGGGCGCCGAACAGGGGCTGCCAGGAGCCGATGGATGTGGGGCGCGAGCAGGAGCAGGGACAAAGCCGGCCCCAGCCCCAGCCCCAGCCCGAGCCGGAGTCAGCTGCTGACATTGATGCAGTGGGAACTCGCAGCTTTGCAGCAGGGGCTGCAAAAGCAGCAGCTGGAGTTCCAGCAGCGCGTCTAGCAGCAACTGTCTCTCCTGGAGGGCATTGTTTTGCGCCCTCCACTGGCGGCCTGTGGCCAGAAAAAGGCAGCGTCTCATGCCGCTGCCGCGGCCGCGGCTTCTACGCCCAAGGCGGGCCCGTCAGGGCAAACAGGGCGCGGGGCCGCGGCACCGGAGCTCGCGAGGCCGGCCCCGACGGCCAAGCAGCAGAGGCAGCAAAAAGGTGTGGTGGTGCCTGCCGCTAAACCAGCAGGACCTCCTGCCGCTGTGGCGAGTAGGCCACGCCTGCTACCTCCTCCACCCGAGAAGCTTGGTGCCGAGTGGACGGTGGTCGGCGCCAAAAAGCAGGCGGTCAAGGTGGTCAGGGCGGCCATTCAGGAATTCTGAGGTTGTAGTAATTACGCTACAGCCTGTAGCGGAAAAGAGGGGTGTGACGTACGACGACGTCATAGAGAAGGCGAAGCATGTGGTGTTGCCCAACCTTGGTGAGCTCGGAGCCACTGCGGGCTTCCGCATGAGGCGCACTATCATCGGGGCCCGAATTCTCGAGGTCCCCGGTGTGGCCAGAGGCCCTGCAGCAGATGCCCGGGCCGCAAGGATCATGGCGTCCCTCAGTGCGGAAAAGGCCGGGTGTCCAGGCCCAAAAAGTGCATTGACATGCGCATCATGGGCCTGGACGATGCCGTCAAGATGGGCCAGGTGGTGACCGCCTTCGTCAAAGCGGGTGGGTGCACGACCGAACAGGTTTGGGCGAGCACCATCCGTGCTGACAGCACGGGCATGCGAGCGGTTACGGTGAGCTGCCCCGTGCAGGCGGCCAAAGCAATCACGGCCGAGGGCCGAAGGCTTTTGGTGGGCTGGGTTTCGGCGCAGGTAAAGATGCTGGAGCCCAGACCTCTGCGGTGCTTCCACTGCCACGTGGGGCACCACGTGGGAGCCCACTGCGCTGCGGAGGATCGCAGCGACCGCTGCCACCAGTGTGGCCAGCCCGGTCACAAGGCCGCAGAATGCCGTGCTACGCCGCACTGCTACGCATGTGCGGCGGCCGGCAAGCCGGCCGACCACCGGGCTGGGGGCAGGTTCTGCGACTCCCCCGCCAAGGCCAAGGGCAAGGCCCGCAGGCCCATCCCCGCCGAGGACCTCGCCGCCGCAGCCGCCTCGTTGGCCGCCACCGCAATCGCCGCCGCACCTGCCGCCGCGGCAGTGCCCCCTAGGGGGGATCGGGAGAAGACCATAATGGAGTGTCAATAACGGCCCCATTACGTCTGCTCCAGGCGAACTTCAACCACTGCGCCCCCGCCCAGGATCTGTTGCTCCAGAGCATGGCGCAGTGGTTGATCAATGTCACCGACGTCACCGAGCCGTATTTTGTCGTGACTGGGTTCAGGACCTGGACAGCTCGGTGACCTTAATTACGTCGACCACCGCCGGTACCCCGCCCCCCGAGTCCATCACGAGGGGGCGGGGTTGCGTGGCAACACGGTTCGGAGACATCGCCGTGGTAGACTTCAACGCCTGGAACATGGCTTGGGGTACCCGGTACACGAAGCAGAGGGGTCGGATGGTGGAAGACTGGGCTTTAGAGCTGGGCCTGGTTGACCTGAACCCCGGTTCTGTCCCCACGTTGGTGCAGATGCGGGGTGAGTCGGTGGTGGACATTTCGTTCGCCAGCCCCAGTCTGTCGTCGCGTGTCGTCGACTGGCGCGTTATGGAGGAGGTGGAGATGTCAAACCGGATGTACCGGTGGCTCTGCCGAAATCCCGGCCGCGCCGGTCCGACAGAGCCCTTGTGTTCCGCGGTGGGCGCTTAAGCAGATGGACCGGGAGCTCCTCCTGGATGCTGCGACGGTACAGGCCTGGGTGAAAGCACCGGACAGGCCTGTCTACATCGATATCAAGGCGGAGAGGTTCCGGGAGGCCATGTCGCAAATATGCGATGCGGCAATGCCACGTGTCCGTCCAGGACGAGCTAAGCGTCAGGTGTACTGATGGTCGCCGGAGATCGCTGCACTGCGCAACGCGTGCAATCACGCGCGACCCCGGTATGCCAGACACCGCAGGCGCCGCACCCGCCCGCCGGATGCGGAAGCCAGAGAGGCAAAATGCACCCTCCGAACGGAGATAATACGGCAGGCAACATGTGGCTGGGGTCTCTGAACGCGGACCCGTGGGGGCGCCCGTGCAAATTGGTATGGGACAAGCTTCGCCCCTGGGCTCTCGTGAAGGGTGTGGTTAGCACTCTGTTTCCTGCGCGAGGGGAACACTCTCCCCGCCCATGGCTCCACCTACACCAGCGGTGTCTGACGAGGACCGTAACAGCGACGACGACGACAATGCTCCAGAAGTGACCGAGGTAGAGTTGAGAGTGGCTATGCGAAGGCTGAGTGCCAAGAACACTGCCCCAGGACCCGATGGCTTGCCAGGGAAAGCCTGCCATGGAGGCTCTCGGGCTTTGACTAAGAGGGCTCTTCAGCGTATGCATGGAGAGGGGCCAGTTCCCACTTCGCTGGAAGATGGGGAAACTGGTCCTCATCGCGAAGCCAGGGCGCCCTGCGGATTCTCCGTCCGCGTACTGGCCAATTGTGCTGCTCGACGAGGTGCGCAAGCTCTTTGAAAGAGTAATTGCTAACCGCCTCGTCGCGCGCCTAACACGGGTGGGGCTGGACTCGTCGGACGGACAGTTCGGCTTTCGCAGTGCGCGCTCTAAGGTAGACGCCATCATGCGCGTGCGACTCACGACAGGGGATGCAGTGTCCCAGGGTAGGTGTATTGTGGCAGTGTACTTGGACATTGCCAACGCCTTCAACTCCCTGCCCTGGAGTACGGTCCGGAGGGCACTCCGGTACCACCGGGTGCCCGAATGCCTCTGTCAAGTGGTCGAGGCGTACCTGTCGGACAGGTACATTGTTTACCCCGGTCACCAGGGAGACTGGAAACGTCGAGAGATGTCGTGCGGTGTTCCGCAGGGGTCGGTACTAGGGCCACCCTTGTGGAACATCGGATACGACTACGTGCTGTGCGGCGATTTCACTGACGGGGTCAGCGTGGTTTGCTACGCAGACGACACGCTGATTCTAGCGAAGGGAAGATCGCACCAGGCGGCGGTTGCTCTAGCGACACGCGGGGTTGCGATAGCCGTTGGAAGGATCCAGGAGTTGGGACTCGAGGTGGCGCTGCACAAATCCGAGGCAATGTGCTTCCACGGCCCTCGGAACGCGCCACCATCAGACTCCCAACTTACGGTGGGAGGAGTTCACATCGGTGTCGGGTCGACGATGAAGTACCTGGGACTCGTCCTCGGCAGCCGGTGGAATTTCGAAAAACATTTCCGACGTCTGGCTCCCAAACTCATCCGGGCTAGGGCTGCTCTCAAGCGGCTCCTGCCCAACCTTGGTGGTCCAGACGCCTCCTGCCGGAGGCTCTACGCGGGGATCGTTCGGTCTATGACCCTCTACGGGGCGCCGGTGTGTGACTGAACGCCTGCCAGAGGGTCATGGATGGTGCAGGGTTACCGCACGATCTCCCGCGAAGCGGCGAGCTGCCTACCACCGTGGAATCTGGAGGCAACAAAAGGACTGTTGCCTCCAGATGCAACGCCGGGGTTAAAGTCCACTGCCGTAACATGTCAAGGTATGGCGGACAGAGCTCCGGCGGGATCTCATGGTGAAATGGCGTCAACGACTATCGCAACCCAGTGCTGGGCACGCCACGATTATGACGGTAAGTCCCCTCTTTGAGGCGTGGCTGGAAAGACCTCACGGCGTCCTTACCTTCCGCATGACGCAGGTCCTCACCGGACATGGCACGTTCGGGAGGTACCAGTTTCAGATTAAGTCGGAAGAGACGCCCGGGTGTCGCCACTGTGCGGTACGCCCGGAAGACACGGTGGAGCACACAGTCGAGGTGTGCCCTGCCTGGGCAGAGCATCGCCGTGCCCTCGTGGGCGCGATCGGTGGCGGAGACCTCTCACGCCGGGCCCTGGTCGAGGCCATGGTCCGGAGCGAGGAGGAATGGCAGGCGGTCGCCTCCTTCTGCGAAGCAGTAACGCTAGTAAAGGAGGCGGCCGACCGCATCAGGCTACAGCGCTCTCGCCGCCGCCGCCGGGATTCCGATCCCGATTTCCGGCCACCGCAGACGCGGGCTCGCGGACGGCGAGCCATGGATAGCTCGCTGTCCGATCGTCCGGTAATGGACCGAGCCCAAGACGTCGACAGCGCGCACTGTTCTCGCGCGCCTCAAGGAGTTGTCAGCAGTAGGAGGGGCCCAGCTGGGTCGAAGCTTACTAGGGCCAGGGTTATCCGAAAGGGAGCTCGTGCCCCGGTATGAAGGCTAGAAGGAACGGGATGGGGTTTTTAATCAGTAATAGTCTGACACTATCTCCCGCTCCACTCAAGAGCGGATTTTGTCATAAGATGATTTTCCCCATCGACAAAAAAAAAAAGTGGTCTGTGGTTTAAATGATCTCGGGCACATCTGTAAGCTAAGGATAAGTCATAACGTCGCAGCAAGCAGGGCTCAGCAGCGTCGCGGCGTTGTCGTCATTCTGGGCGAGTGCGCACATCTGCAGCGTGTAGATTCGATCTAAATGATTTCCGGCACATCTGTAATAGTTAGGTACTGGGCTAGGTCTCACTGTAGCAGCTGGTGGGCTTGAGTGGAGTGAGGCATCCCTCGCCGTCGTGCTGGGCGAGTGCTCGTAGCTACAGAGTGTCGGCGCACGCTAAATTATCTCGGGTAAATCTATATGATACTATAGGCCGGCAGCAGGCAGGTTTGAGCGGGGACGCGTCGTCGTCGTCGTACCGAGTGAGTGCGCACAGTTACAGCATTTAGATTCGCTCGAAATGATCCAGAGCACATCTGTAAGCTACTAGGCTAGGTCTCACCGTCGCAGCAGGCAGGGTTGAGCGGCGGCGCGGCTTCGTCGTCGTGCCGGGCGAGCGCGCGCAGCTGTAGCGTGTAGGCGCGCGCGCCGCCTGACACCGCGCCCGGGCCTCCAGCGAACGTCGCGTACGGACTTATCTCGTACACATCTGTCATAAAAACTATTATATTATAATATAAATACAATATTTAAATTGTATAAATATAATATAAATATTAGATATTGCCTGCTTCACAAATGCAGTTCGGTAATCTTATTTATTATTTTTTAAAGAAATGTTTTGGCGCACTGCTGATTGTCTAACTAATTTACATTGTAGCCATTCGGGCAACATGTCATTAATCGCGGCCACATGTTAGTTACAATATCTCAAAGCTAAGGACAAAGTTTTGCTTGATCTTTTCAAAGTTCACTGAAGATCATTATTGTATTCCACGAACGCGTAGCTTAAACGCGGCCATACCGTGGTTTGTGTTGTATGTAAGCTGTGAGCAGGCGTACACTAAGCGTGAAGTGACTAATACGCGTCTATGAAGCTACGCGTCCGTGGACAGTAGACGTAAGTGTGAACATGTAAAAGAAAATACAATACACGTACTACTTTACTCGTATTGTTTATTTATTTATTTAGTACTTTATGCACAAATGTACAAAGGCGAACTTAATGCCTTAGGCATTTTCTTCCAGTCTGAGAAAAGCCTCGGTAAGTCAGTAGATAGTTTTGAAAATTAAATTATGGGTAGGAAATGTCCTAGCGGATCGCTAAAACTGTCTTCAACACTAGAGTGAATGAGCTCTTAATAAACTAGTGCGCTTCTGATACCAGCAGGTAGGAGTTCATAGTCAAGAAATAGTTATACTTTAAAATAAATAGCATTACTTAAAAAAAATACTTTTAAAAAGAAATGCTTTTATTTAGGTTACGCAATTTTTATCAGAACTTATTTAGTATATCTTTGTACTTTTGAGATGAACAATATGATATTACAGCCCTCTTCCCTAAGCTTAAAGGGATCTTTTATGAAATTGGAACCCGAGTATTAAATATTAAATCCCCAAGAGTAGGTGACCTGAAAGCCTGTAAAAGCTTTTCGACGCATAAAAATTCTTAGTAGCTTTTATTCTAAGGGTTTTAAAGAAAATTGATAATGAAAAGAGCTGTGTTGAACTATTTGATCTTTTATTAAAAGCTTCCAAGAAAGATATAAGTGTCTCTTACGTAGAACTTACGACATTACTAGGACTAGCTATATTTATAAACTTAGGACCAAGAAATAGAGCGTTAAAATGAAATATGTACAGTCAAATAGACAACTTTACTGGTATACAAATAGAAGTATCTAACTTGAAATTATACACCAGATAAATCTAAATGTATATGTACATACAAAACAAAGCTAGTCGATTTTTCGCGTGACCAGAGGGCTTGGCTTTTTTGGCAATGCTGTCAGCGTTTGAGCACTGTTTATATAGACATCGATTTTTTTGATTCCTTGTGAATTCTTTATAGACACGAGTGTACATACTTTTCAGTATTGTTTGAGAATATGTATATCTATTAAGTTGTTTATTAGTTCAGTATGTTTAGTTTGTTAGTTACATTACACTAATATTTTATAGAGGTAAAGTTTATGATTTTTGTTTTTTTGCTTTTCTCTTGCGTCGATCGCCTCAAGTTGGCCACGCCCCCAATTCTTTTGTTCTGACCACGTAATTGAGGGTTAAGATGACGTCATTCCCGTACATTTGAAGTTTTCTACTAGCGTTAACCATTGCAGATTAGCTAAACTTGCTAGGAGTACTGTTCCCATTAACATCGCCGTGGACGATTTTTTGATGCCCACTGAATCCTTTTTATACACGAGTGTACATATTTTTCAGCATTGTTTAAATATCAAATAAGTTATTTATTAGTTAATTACGTTTAGTTTTTTTAGTTACATCTAGACTAATATTATAAAGAGGTAAAGTTTTTTCTTTCTTTTGTAGGAGGTAATCTCAGAAAGTACTGGTTCGATTTCTAAAATTGTTCACCGACAGAAACCGGCTTTATTTCTGAGTGGCATAGGCTATATTTTATGAACGCTGAAGAAGCAAAAGTTAATCATTTGTAACTCAAGAACGGCTGGAACGATTTTAATGATCTTTGCTTTATTAGATTCATCTCTGTTCCGAATCGCAGAATAACTATTAAAATAGTAGTATTTAGTTGTCCAAGATGTAATAAATAAATAAATACATATCGGAAACACACAAAAAAATATCTAGAAAAATATCCAAATACATCGAAAAGTGACAGCAGCTGTCAAATACATTGGTCTAAATCATTCAATCGTTCGGTCAATAAGTTTGGCTAAAAGGTAATCAGTACATTCATTGACCGTTAGGCGGTACGAAGTTCGCCGGGTCAGCTAGTTTGAAATAAAGTACATTGATCCTCCTATATTTACTGGAATTCTTAATTTAAAAACGGAAATAGACCTATCTCATAATATATAATCGGCATCTATCATGATCCTGTACATTTTCTAGTAATGAAAACCAGTTCATTGTTTATTTTCCGGAAGTGATAGGAAAAGGTTAATGTCTTTACTTTTACTTTATTCCAAATTTATCTAGCGCAGAATATACCTCAAAATCAATGCTTTGTTACTAAGGCATATTAAAAGTGTAAAAAAATATTACACACATAATAAAAACGAATCTCTTCAGTGTATTTTTTCTACGGATTTCCTTTTCAGAAATTCCCCGCGGTCCTAGTTAGCGGACATCGGCCCTGCTGGGTCCCTTCGGTTTGCTGACATCTCTTTGAGGAGCACGTGGACCACTATGCGCTGTTGACGACTGGACTCGGCCCGATGGATTACCGGACGGCCGGTCGGCAAGCTGTCCATTGCTCGACGTCCGCAAGCCCGCGTCTACCGTTTTATCGTGTAAAGTCGAGGTTACCTCAACTTTTTGAGACGTGTGGGTGGTCAGTCGGAAATAGACCTCGCCTCGCCGCCTACCGCCTGCGCCCGCGCATTGATTGAATTTATAACTCGTGAATACTAATTGTTACACGGATCTTTATTGTTTTCATGTGATTTATTATATTGTGCTGTTATACTGTATATTGTGTCTCTTCTGTCCATTTACTCCTTCTGTGTTATGTGTATTGTGACGGACCTAGTGCAAGTAAGTAAGTAGTACTTAACTAGCAGTGACTTTTATTTCCACGCATCTGCACTCACCGCTACACAAAGACTTCTCTAAAGATAAATTATTTAAGAACTCCTGTGTTTAATGCTTGGTCTTTGACTAACATCCAAAAGTCCAAACTCAAGGTTTGCCAGCGTGCAATGGAGCGCAGCATACTATGTGTTAAATTAACAGATCTTGTTCGAAACACAACACTGCGCTCCAAAACGCAAATCGTTGATGTGGCTCAAAAGGCTGCCCAACTTAAATAGGACTGGGCAGGACATGTCTGCCGCATGTTTAACCCTTCAGATACCGTCAATTAGAGACACAATAGTAAGACAATAGATGCGCGGCCACCGGGTGTCGCTTGGGGATTCATGAATTAACGAGCTGTGGGCGCGTAAAACGCAGGATTGGTGCCCGGACACAGCAACGCGGGGCCGAAGCAGACCACGAAGGAGATGGCGGGGCGATCTGGATGGCTTCCTTGAGAATTGGAATGAGAAAGCGAGGAACCGTGATCGTTGAAAGGAGTGGAGGGAGGCCTTTGGCCAGCAGTGGGACAATATGGGCTAATTATAATAATGTTTAATGCATGCCGTGGCAGCTTTTAATTAAGGCTACACTATAAAATGTAAGAATGCTGAATCTTTAGCATGTTTAAATGTGTATGCTTAAATAAACTGAAACTTAAAAATATAAAAATGTAAGCTAACAATATTTTGCGTTAGACAGAAGGCGAGCCGTGAGCGGACTAGCTGGGGACATCTCGGGGCGACGATTTTATTTTCATTCGATTTACCATCAGATCGTCCTGTCCCTGAAATTCCTAACATCAATGTCTCGTTTGGAGCGCACGTGTAACGTAAACAATGCCACGAAACAAAATAAAACTACTTACTACTTCCGAAAAAGATTTTTAGGAAAATAGATAAGTTTGACGGCATTGTATAAAACAAACGTAGGTATATTTTAAGAGCATAGTTTTAAAGAAAACCAAAGAAAAGTTCAGTGAAGACTCTGATGTTGAATTTTACGTTTCAGGACATATTGAGTATTTGAATCAATGATTGCTAAATTGATGATTGTAAAACCATGCTAATAACATACATTGAAAAAAATATACTGATTAAAACTGTGTCTTTCAGTTGTCAACGTTCTAGGACTACAGGGTTCTTTTCCAGGAAATTTTCCTGGAATGTAACGCAGGCAACTGAAGGAACACAGGTGGGGTTTAAACAGTAAAAATCTGGCACGAAAAGTTATTTGATAATTTTTGACCATAAAAAAACCGCTATGCAGATAGTATGTAAGTACATATATGTATGTTTATAGTAATGAGATATATATGGTATGAGTTTTACAGCTGTTACAAAATGAATTATATCGTGGAATTGGCCATTTCGTGATATGGATGAGGTTAGGTTAATGGTCTACACTGGTGCGCAGTCGTATTTTTAAATACTTTGGCCATATTTGTCGACGTGGAGGTGACAGCATCGAACGCCTTGTTATACAAGGAAAGATAGATGGAACGAGGCCGCGTGGCAGATCGCCGATGCGTTGGACTGACCAACTAAAAACGGCTGTTGACGGCCCGTTGAACGAGTGTGCCCGGATGACTGCCAGCAGGCAAAAGTGGCGAGAAATCGTGCGGCGTACCCTGACGGCTTCCGGAGAGCTACAATAGTGATAACCACGACCACTCTGGCAAGAGTGAAACGACCAAGAAAAAGAGGTTAATTTATTTATTTATTATGAGCCCGTTGTGTCCCACTGCAGGGCAAAGGCTTCCCTTCCGTTATTTCACTCTTTTCTGTCCTTAGCCATTTCTGGCCAATCCTTAAGTAGTCCAAATCGTCACGCCATCTCCTTCTGGGCCTACCGCGTCGCCGGCTCCTGCTGATCGGAATTGCTTTCGCCCAATTTTGTTGCGATATGCAATTTGGTTAATTTAAGGTGGCTATTATATGAAGTGGTCAACCATTATGTGTAATGGCCGACTATATCATGAAATGCCTAATTCTATGATATGACTACGACATACATACCTGGCGGGTCTGGAGGAAGTTTCGTTGCTTGGTGTTGTGGCGCCCTGTATGTCCCACAGCTGGGCTTCTCTGCGCTAGTTGATACTCGAGCTACGGCTCCGTCAGTCCTGAGAAGAAATCGACGATTACACATCAAGCCATTAACACCGACTTATCGTATTATTATTTTTGAAGATAAGGGGCTATGCATCTCCCGTAGTGTAGGGGATGTAGTCACTGCGACCTAAAAGATCTATTGTGACTCGCCACCTTGTTAGAGTAACTTTTTTAGCCCAGAGGCTTCCAGGAAGTCTAGAATACTCCTAGCTTTAAGAGTTTTAATCTCCTCCGGGCGTATATGTGTCGGCCCAGATGAATACTCCGTTTGTGGATAAGGGGCCCGCATTCACACAAAAGGTGCTTAGGCGTCTCCCTTTCCTGATTACAATACCGGCAAACATTAGTGTCACTCAGTTTAATGTGAAATTGGTGCCTGTTTAGTTTGCAGTGGCCGGTTAAGGCGCGGGCTATCGCACAGATGTTCGTCCTGCTAAGCTCAAGAAGCTGGGCAGTTCATTTTTGTGAGTAGCCTTCTATAAGAGATTTGGCGTGTAGCAGTCCTGGTTGTAACAACCAGTGCTTTTTTGAATCGCCAAATAGGTTGCCCTTAAGGATCTGCATGGCCTGGTTCTTTGAGATACCACAGAAGGGTTCTGGTCCTATTCGAAAACCTTGAGCCCCAGTTCGTGCACTTGACTTATCGTAAGCGACATCCTTGTCCAAATTCCATTAAAGATCTTATATCGAATGTAGGCTATGATTTAGTTCATAAGTTTGCATTTTCAATAGGATGTCGCTTACGATAAGTCGGCGGTAATGGCTCGACATGTGTACCATCTGTCCGAATCAATACTTATAAGATGAGTTAGAAGGCTACTCAAGGTGGATCAACGGGATAAGGGCGACTTGTTTTTTTTCGCTGGTATATCTTAAACCCAAATATAAAACTGCAACGGCCTGTTCACGACATTATCGCTGTGAGCAGTAGCTACGCGCGGGGTGGCGAGCGGTAAGAACAAAAGTATGATAACCGTTTTAAGCACGCCACGAGCGAGAGGCGTCCGCTTTCCAATGCCGCACCGCTCGCCGCGCCGTTCGCCGCGCCGCTCGCCGCTAAGACCGAAGTCGTGAACAGGTCGTATAAATAATCACTACAGTACATTAATAATATTCCATTGTGACGGTATTCATTAACTAAGTAAGAATATTTTTCTCAATCTGTTTTACAATATTAGAGAAAAATCAGAGTCGGTCGTCCCACTCCCCCGTTGGGTATTTGTCAAGTCCAGGAACTTTGGTGCCTCTGGTCTACCTCAATACTGAGGGTAAGCCCGCGCCCAGTTTCACGACTTTCACTCGTATGTTAAACGGATTTGGATGAAAATTGGCACACAGTATGATCATGACCTGGACAATGTCCTTTTTATCTCGGGAGTATACATATTCTGCCGCTAACAGCAGCTTGTATAAGATAAATTGGTCATATTTATGACGAAACAGTGTTAGCCTGCCTGCCTACCCTTGTCTCAACTGTACAGGCGTCGGCTACAGGTCTAACCTCTGAACACTAGTATTTTACGAAGCATCGACTGCTTTCCAACCCACTATCGATACAATATTAGCATTTTAAATTAAAAATTGTACAGACAAATCACCACCCCCAGTGATTTTGATAAATATACGTTCCTTAATTAAATTTTAATTGTAAATTCATGCTTACAAACGATGTAATTGGTTTTGCGGACAGAGCAAAATACATTTCTGTATATTTCTTTTTTAATAAAAATGTGTCGCCAATTTTGTTTCTACATTTTAACGAAAATGTGATTGTGTGTGTATATGTATAATTGTATACTGTTATTCAGTAAATGTTTTCGGCTCCAGTTAACAAATACTTCAGATTTCAATTTTCATTATCGAGACAAATACTGATGATGCATTTCCAAAATACAGTGATATTTAACAAGCGATATGTAGGTCACGTTTAGTTCCAATTTAAACGTTTATGAATATACAGTGAATATTCATACATTGTAGAGCTGGAATTTATTACAAGTCGATCGTAAAACACGTTTACAAGCGCGTCTGTTGACTTACTAACTACTGTGGATTATTTTATGGGTCGTATATTTGCAGTGTTGCCATTGTTTTGTTAAGTTTTGATAATTACTGTGCAGTTTGTGTGCAACAAGGAGGGCCATTAACTCTTGCGTTGTTAGCATGCTCCTTTTTTCTTTAAATGTAAAATGGTTTTTGTTTTATTTTTAACCGACTTCAAAAATAGGAGGAGGTTCTCAATTCGGATATTTGTATTTTTTTATGTTTGCTCGCGCATAACTTCGTCGCTTGCCAACCGATTTGAAAAAATATGTTTTTGTTGGAAAGAGTATACTTCCCAAATGGTCCGTCACCAAGTTGGGATCTGATGATGGAATCTTAACGTCATGAAATCGAGGGAACTCGTCAAATTATTTTTTTTTTTTTTAGTGAAGTCGTTTTTTTTTATAACAAGGTTTATTAAAGTTAACGAGGGTTATGGAGATGTACTTACGTTGTGTTAAATACGAGTTGACTATTTTTATGATTTATTTCCTTGGCAAACTTTTAATGGATGAAAACTTTAATGGCACCACAAAGGAAGTTTATGAATCAATCATAATCAAACGTCTATTGATAAACTTGACTTGAAATAGGCAGCGTTCCAACAAAGTTGCACAACGTTTTAGTGAAAAGTTTCCTTCACAAAATCTAAATGACTGACAAGGAGTCCAACAGATCTATGAGCCTGTAAATTACTGTATTAAGTGACGGAAAAATCTAAATTTAAAGTTTAACAATGCTGTTAATAGTCGCTTTTTAGTGTGAATTTTTTTAAACACTTACTTAGTTGGAATAAACGTAAATAATATCAAATATTATCGATTTTATTTACCTTTATTTACTTATTTATTTACTGAGTACTTACTGTCACATTACAGTACATTTAACATAAAAAAAAATCAACTCCATCGTGGTGGACTCATGTACCTATGTAACAATAACGGCATACATAACATTCATTTTACATACGTTAGAACCTTATATGAAATAGGTCGGTCATTTTACGGATTTATAATGGCTTTCGCTAACAAGTCCAAGGATTTGTGTTACGCGTGTAAAGTCGCTTGTTCGCTGAGCGTGCGAGTCACACTGTTGCGCGAGCCCAGTTTCCTGTCCCTGACATTCTTTCTGCCCCCAACACTCTTTTTGACATATACCTTGAGTGTGAAGTATTTACGGATGATTGGAAGACGATCATGTCCTTATGTCTGAAGTTTTGTGAGATGGGTTTATATATTTCCCCCGATTTCTGATTTAAGCAATTGAAGTTGAGTCAAACTATACTTTGCCTGAAAATCTGTCAAAATTTAGCTCCTTTGTAGGGTTTACCAATTTAGTAATCGGCCCATATTGTATAATTTATTCTTTAAGTAATGAAATTGATTTTTTTTTTTATAAATACGTAATTGTTTTTACACAAATAATTTTGTAATGTTGACGTTACTGCAATAGTATTTACTTAGACGACAAACATTAAACACATATCTGGAAAATGTTCACACCAGTTCGCATCGCTAACTCAGTTATCTAGCCGTCTCTTGTCTCTCGCACGCTTTCTGCGGTCAACATTCTTTTGGACACGAACCCTGACTGTGATGTGTTCGCGGACGAATGGAAGACGATCATATAAGTACGTGGGTATGTCTGGAGTTCTGGGAAATGGGCTTTGCATTTTGTACAATGTATACGTTTAACTAATGTAACTGATGGATAGTCATTTTTATAATTAAGTTATTGTTTTTACAGAAATTACACAAAGCGTTTTGGGAACACATTTATTGTGCGTACAGCCAAGGAGTGGAATTCCCTGCCGGAGTCTGTGTTTCCTGATAGCTACAACTTGGGGGTCTTTAAGTCAAGAGTGAATAGGTTACTTCTAGGCAAGCGTGCTCCATCGTCGGCCACATCATCGCTTACCATCAGGTGAGATGGTGGTCAAACGCGAGCCTATCAATAATAAAAAAAAAAAAAAAAAAAAAAACATTGTAACGTTGCAGTCACTTTAATTAAAAACTTTAATTATTTAAAAAAAATAATCGACTTCACTAAAAAATTGTATTGAATTTGAGGAGTTCTCTTGATTTCGCCAAGATTCCATCATCAGAACTAGAGATGTGCCGTTGCTGGCAATATTGCCGTGAAATGGGAATATTGGTGTCAAAATTGCCGGGATATTGCCCAATGTATGAAGATTGGTGGCAATATTGCCAGAAATATTCCCTTATTGCCGGCAACGACACATCTCTAATCAGATCCCAACTTGGTGACTATGGGACCATTTAGGAAGTACAAAAATATTTTTTCAAATCGATTGGCAAGCGACGAAGTTATGCGCGAACAAACATAAAAAAAAAATACAAACATCCGAATTGAGAACTTCCTCCTTTTTTGAAATCGGCAAAAAAATGTTTAAACGAAAAATATCTAACACATATCCCGAACATTTTAACACCAGCATCACTTTACCTCATTTCTCGCTCACATGTCGAACGTGAACAGACACACCGATGCGGCGTTAATAATTTCTCGTAAAACCTGACGTTGAACGAATCACGCGCGTCAAAGGTACGAACAAACGTCATGTCTGATGTCACACGTCAACTCTTAAGACTGGGGCTGAAAAGGGTCGATGGTCGATGAAACTCCGCTTATGTCAGCACTTTGTCACGCACAGCTCGCGAATGCTAACGACTCACCTTTATTTTTGCTAATAAGATTTTTTTTTCGTGCTCAGCTTAATGATTTTGCTTTGAGCGTGATTTATTTTTAGTTAATGATATTGAGTTAGACACTAACGATTCTTGTAATTTTTGCACACACTTGAAGATAGTTAAATGTCAGAGAGTAACTTCTTTTGAGAGGATCTTTTTATCAATTTTTTTTTTCCCTTAATAATTCTTCAAGAAAATTATGCTTTAGCTAGTAAGTAAGTAGTTTACAAAGCTCTTCGGTTGGTAAAATCTACTAATTAATTGCTATTATAAAACCTTTAACTCTGCGCTTCTTTTTAAAGTATGTAGAGTCTGTCTAAAAAGTCAAACGACTTGGATAGTTTTTAGGACAAAATGAAGTCTGATGTAGTCAACACTGGTTCAATAATCAAAGTTGATTAAGAGATATTGATCATTGTTTACTAATAGCTTCTATTAGTAAACAATGATCAATATATAGATAAGATAACCTATAAAAAGTATCGAAAATAATATTTTTTTAATTATTAAATATTAAACAAAATTCCTTTGACTTTTTAAACAGACTATACCCATTATATTTTTGGCACGTAACACTGGTTTTTTTATAGTCACCATGAAAAAGAATCTAAGGTAGAAATAAATCTTTATATCAAATACAGACTAGTTTCACCAGGCCTTCTAAATAAAATAACTAGCATATTAATCTAATGACAGCGCATCTCAGAGTCGGCATTTGTGAGAATGGCGCGTCGACTCTTTTTCCAAGATGGCCATCGGCTACTTGCGTCGTAAAAAAAGTGTCTTACCTTTTCCTTCTCAATAAAATGACTATTATCGTAAGAGCAGAGTTTACCACTTTGGTCGTAGATACCTAAAAGTCAGTCTTACCTTCACATCCTCAATGAAATTACTAGTATAGTAAGTGGAGCTAGTGACAACGCAACACAGAGCGCTACTAATAACGCCAGCTCACCTGCAATGGCTGGAGAAGGCACTTTAACCTCTTCTGCGAGATGGGCAACACCCTCTTGCAAGGCACCAATAAACTCATATTTTCCTTTCGCAGTGAAATGACAATTATACAACGTGTAACGTTAAATGCTCAAAACCTCAGACACTCCAAATGATTTTTAATTCAATTGACCTAATTAGGTCACATAATTATGTGAGAAAAAAAAACCTTTTATTTTTTTTTTAAACAAATTAAAACTGCTCATAAAAGAGCAGTTTTAGTTTGTTTGAAATTCATATCTGCATTGAAATAAGAACTTTTATTAACCCCTGTATGAAAAAATTTGATTGGACTACAACTATTTGTGTTTGTTTACCTATTTCAGTGGGTTTGCGCACGTGATGGCTTGACCTATTCATAAATAGGTCGAAGTTTATAATAAAGATTTTTTTAAAAAATTTAATGTATATTAAAAAGTGGTTTAATGGATTCTGCTCGTTATACTGATCAAACTAATTTCAGGTTTTGTGCATTTAACGTTACACCTTGTATTAAATTAAGCAGAGGAAAAGACAGCGACACACAGAGTGCCAGCAACAGCGCCAGTTCACCAAAGCGGTCGTGAAGTACGCAGTGATTTCTTCTGCAAAATAGCCGAACGTCGCTAACAAAAACTTAGTCTCACCTTTTCCTCCTCAATAAAATGGCTAGTATAGTAAGGGCAGCAAGTGACAGCGCAGCACAGAGCGCCAGTAACAGCGCCAGTTCTCCAGCAGTGGCCGGAAATGGGGCGTCGACCTCTTCTGCAAGATGGCCGTCGGCGGCTTGGGTCGCGAACTCGTATACTTCGCGCGTCCAGCCGGCTTCGTTTGATGCTCGGGCCGCTACTCGGTAGCGAGAGCCCGGCGAAAGACCTAGAGATAAAAAAATACATAGTAATCCTACCTATAACACTTTAGCTGAAGTTAATCTACAGGACGCTTTTTTTTTGTTAGGTAAAAACCATCCAAATGACATCCCCCGCCCTTGGGCGAAACGGAAGATAGTGTCAGGCTCTTACTTAGCTCGCTTAGCGTCCGGCTTGGTACAATAATTACGCGAGGCGAGGGCGAGCTCGCACACTTTTCCGCACTAGTGTGAAAAACGGTAAATTACGTGCAAGTGGTAAAGATCTTATCCTTACCGCTTTTAGGCACGTAACTTACTTTCAAGTAAGTGTATTAAAAAATAAATTTGCGTACTTAGACTTATCTAGGTACCATTAATAATTACCAACACATTACCTCAATTTACATTATTTTTATTACTATTTGCCCTTTAAATTGAGCGTATCTAAAAGTTTTATGCTGTTTATTATATTACACCTAGAGGCGTAGACGCCTAAACATAACAGTAACAAAAATTCTACCCACAAGGTTCTGCTACTATGGCTCGGAAACTTCAACTAAAATAACCAAGTTTTAATAGAAAAAGTTTTGTAAAATGCTAATTATGCTATGAATTCCACATTTTTCGTTGCCGAGAAATTAACTGTCCGCACACGGGCCTCAAAAAAACGCCGCCACAAAATAACGCTAGAAGCGGTCACAAAAGAAAACTAGAAGCCGCCGCAAAAAAATAGCTGAAGCGCGCGACAGCTTGTGGCCGGTTTGAAGTTTGAAGCGGTTTCAAGCGTTTTTTTAGTGGCGGCACCGCCCCACATGAGCCACAAAAAAAGGCCGCCGCAAAAAGAAGCTTGAAGCGGCGTTTTTTAGGTCCGTGTGCGGGGACACTAAGTCAGTTTCATAAACTTACCTCCCAATATAACTTCTCCGCCAACAGGCACATCCCTGGCACCTGCGACTCCCGACCCAGCCCACTCAAGCTTCAAAGCCACTGGTCCACATCCACCATCAGTCCACGCACTAGTATCGAACCTCGCATGGGTAGCATTAGCCCTGATCCATCTTGCATCTGGAGGGGCAGTAGGTGGGCCACCAGAGGTCCTGACTGCAAGTTCGGAACCCGGTGCCCCTCCAGCTGATCCATACGCTCGGTATGCGGATCCACAGCGGAGTCCAGACAGCGTAACCGGTCCGGGAGTGGCCAATTGTAGTCGCCATTCACCCTGAAATGGACTTGAAATGTAAGGAATATATACGGTTCGTTGTTGGAATTTAGAATAGTCGTGGAGTGGTGAGACCAATGTACGTACAGGTGAATTGGAAGAGCGTTTACACCGTGTACTTGTAAAGTACACACCTTAGGTATAGGTACCTACGTACTATTTAATCAAAGGCGATCATTACACTGTTATGCAAGCGTCAATCAATTCTATCAATCATGCACGCATATAATAATAAAATTCCTAACTCTATGAAAAATATGACAACAATAGAATTTAAAAGGGAAAAGAATTTTTAATTATGAAAACTTATTACACGATTGACGATAACGATAAATTTTTCTTAATAACGCTTCACTAATTGATTGACATACTGCTACTTTATTTGACATACAGCTACTCTGTTTGACACTATTATTTTAATCTTGATTAACTTAATTTTTAATTCCGTTTGACATTATTATTTTGATCCTGGTTGTCTTACTTTTTATTTCTGTTTGACATTATGTAGTCTTAGTTTGTTTTTTATTCTTATAACTACGCTGACATTTTTTGAAAATAATTATAATATTCTTTTTTTTTTATTGCAACGAAATTAATATTTTAAAAATTTGCATGCCAAAATGATGGCAAAATATGGAGAACTTGTATATAAAAAAACGCCTGTGTACTTTACCCATGTTTGATTCTTATTCTTATTCATGAATGATGGTTTTCGTCAATCAGTACTAAAAAACGTCAATCATCGCATTAGACGGTAGGTTTTTCGTCAATCAAAACTTTGACTGTAGCAAAACTGACAGCAAAACCTACCGTGTAAAGTTTGCCTTAGGATTACAAGTTTTTATTAAAACAATGTTTGTATGTTTAGGACAAATCTTTTCAAATAAATTTTGAAACTGTTATCCCGTAACTTATTGCGCTGACATTTCACAGGCATGTTTAGTTTGGATGACAGTGCGTGATTAGCCAAGTGACGTCATTCTAAATTCAATATGGTGGATTCTTAAAGTTGACGAGCTGGTTATTTTTTATACGCCCCGCATTATATAGTTATGATTTAAAAGGGTGTGAAACCTGTTCAGCAAAAACTAAAAAAAATACTAAAGGCTTGTTGTGTTTTCTGTGTAAATGAATAAACCAGCGGCAAGTTTTTCTATAATATAAATTGTATAATGTAATAAACTGATGAGTGTAAATAAATTTATAGTTTATTTTCTTCTTCCATGCTTTCGTTTTTTTTAAGTAATTAGATAAGTAAGTTTGTGATTTTCGGCTTACTCCAAACTAAAAGAAACATACTAAGTATAAATACGGTTTCCACGTACCTCTGGTGAAGCCAGTCTCCAATGTAAGCTATACGTCTTTGGGATGGCATGTCCAGGTGACCTCGGTGCAGGTCTCAGCTCAAGTTCCAGTTCCCTGGACCTTGCTTCCAAGAGGGCCAGCCCTGGTGGTGCTGGCAGTCGTAAAACTATGACACGCCATGTGGCAGAGTCAGAACCGTGAGGGTTCTCTGCAACGCACGTGTAGTTGTCGGCGTGGGAGAGTTCTAAACCTGTTCGGATATTTTTTTTAAATGAATTACGGTATTATTTTGTGCATTAACATTTTAGGTAGCTGAATTTATAAATGAATAAATAATTTTCCGATGATTCTTTAAATTAAAATTAAAATTTACGCAAAAGGGTGAAGCTTGTGTAGCTGCAGAATAGTCCAGCCCACGGAGTAAGTATAGAAGAGGAGGTGGCCTAAACAACTGTGCACTGTGACTCTCAACTGAGTCCTGACGTCATCACGGTGGGCGTGGCTTAAATCAGTGTATTGTTGGCGTTCGTCCTGTGCACAACTTCGTAAACCTACTTATTTGGCATTATATTCGCGATAGAAAAACATAAAAATTAAATATTATATTTTATCTTGTAAAAACTACTTGGATAGACGTTCTGATGCTATGGATGCCATCACATTTCATTTGTAAGTAATTTTAGGCATAATTTATTAAAATACTTCTAGAACAATCTCTTAAAGTCAGCATTTCCAAATATAATTCTACTCGACATTAGATGGCGACACTTTGTGTCATGGGAACTAAATATATTTAGGCACGTAAAGCTCAGTATTAATATATTTTAATAATTATACGTACTGAAATTTGATCAACATTCGTTCCTAAAGGTCCTTTAATCGCCAAAATATTATTTTTGTAGTTTTTATATAATTTTGTAAACAGGTCGCCATCTATCATCTAAATAGCAAAAATACAGGGCAGTATTTAGAAGCCAATTATTTTACCGAATGTCCCACGGCTTATGAACTTTTAAATACGAGTAAAATACTTATATTTCTTTAATATATGATTTGGTCGACCAAGTTGTTTTTTAATTACCTCACATTTGGTGTAAAAAGTAGAGTATGCAACACGGGGATAACGCTGTCTTTGTCTTGGGCGGCTTGAATTCCTCACTTCACTCTGGTTTCTTTATAATCTCCCTCTCAATGCTCGGGAGTTAATTATATACATCCCTCACTAACGTTCGGGATTAAAATCAGCAACCTTCGTTTCGTTCGGAATTCAACATGCCGCCCGCGACTTTAAGACACTGCTTTATCCCCTAGTCACATAATTTACTATTATTGAATGGTTTCGGAATTTAAAGTATTTTTTTAAACTAGCTTTTTAATCAATCTTAATCATTCTTTCTATAAAAATAAGCCTTTAAAAAAGTAAAACCTAATAAAAATAGAATTTAAAAAAATGTTACAATAAAAAGATGAATTTCGAATGATCTTCATTCGTCATTCATCAAATAATAGTATAACTATTTCAATGGAAAATATACGTATCGGATGGTTTACACTTACACAATTAATTTAAAAAACAAATATCCCTGGTAATTCTGAGTGCGACCCTGTTGCATCCTGCACTTAATGACATCTAGTGTGAGATAGTTACGTAACTACAAAATAAAATCAACAGAACGAGCAAGTAGTTTTGCTATTGACCGGCAGATGGCAAATAAAAAAATGGGCGGAGTCTAACACCCCTCACCCCGCAAAATGTCACGCTTTTTTACTTAGGGAAATCTTATTACAACATCTCCTCTTTGTACTTGCTTCGTGGTCCAGCCTCCCTAGCAAAGTTACAACCGATTCGCTTGCGTCGAACGCTTCGAGTTGAACTTGCAGCCAATTCTTTTGTTCTGACCACGTGACTGAGCGTTGAGACGACGTCGTTCCCGTACATTTGAAGCTTTCTAGAAGCGTTAACTATTGCAGATTAGCAACTTGGCTAGGGGTACAGAAACCAAAAACGTCACTTGCTGCTGTTAGTAGCGTAGCGTTGCGTATTACGTAACCAACCAGATTCTATTGAAAAAACGCTTGGTTTTACTATTATATTACACCCTGACGTTTGGTGCTGCGCTAACGATTAAGTTCGAGCTACGCTACTCACTGAGCGTGTTAACAATTTGACCAACTACCAACTCCCTCCAGAAGTAAAACACTCCTTATTCACTCACTAACTTATCAACGCCCAGTTCAAACCCTTAGACCTAGAATGCTGAAGTTTTGCACAAATGTTTCTTTTTATGATGCATACAAAAAAAAGGAGCAACAAAGCATTTTATAAAATTAAACAATAATGGGATAAAAAAATAGATCCAAATATAGTGAAACCTACTTTCACGCGGCTGAAGCCGCTAGCAGAATCTCCTCATCCTTCTATGAAACCTCACTCTTTTGTCAATTCTAGAATAAACTTACCTCGTATAAGCAACGCGTCTCCGTCAAGGTGGAAGGGTGGTCTTGGATGCAGTGGCGTGCCAGCGCGCAGCCAGCGCTTGGCGGGAGGTGGTGCACCTCCAACCACGCAGCGAAGAGAGAGGGACCCTCCGGCTGCGCCCAGCGCCACGCCGCCAAATGATGAGATACGACCCGGTGCTAGATAGAAATAAGTAGATGGGTGGATCTGCGATCGAGCTTTAAATGTAGCTTAGGGTCGTATTTTAGCTTCTATCTGTTAGTAATAATAATAATATTTCCCAACTATCACACAGCACCGTTTAGTCCCAAGCTAAGCAGAGGTTGTGTTATGAGTACTAGACAACTGATAAATTCAACTGATACATTTTTAAATAAACACATATTATAGATACATTACACCCAGGCACAGAACAAATTATCATGCACATTACACAAAACTCAAAAAAAAAAACACTCAAATATCGTTCCTGGGTGGGAATGAAACCCACGACCTCTGGCAGTCAGGACCACTAACCACTAGAAAAACATGCCAGTCAACTAGACCGTTACTGTTAGATATACATTCGAGCTAAAATGAAGTACAGCATAATTACAGTATTATTTCAGCCACAACACATTATCACGACTGTAATTATAGTCTTAGTACTTTTTTACTGTAAAATATGTACTTACAGACCTTAGTAGAAATGAGTCTTTGGATTACATCAAAATAAAAATAACTTTAATTTCCAAGTCGCTAATAAAAGAAAATCCTCTGCGTAAACAAATTACATCTAAATTACGTATATCTTGGAAGTAGGTACAGTCAAATATAAAAATAAGTAAATAAACACTTTTTTTATGAGAAAATCGCTGTCGTTGAAGTTCCCCTACTTTTCTCATAAAACATTAATTAAACTTCTAGGCAAGCGTGCTCCATCGCCGGTTGCATCATCGCTTACCATCAGGTAAGGTAGTGGTCAAACGCTAGCCTATACATAAAAAAATCCTTATCTTTTTTTCTATTCGATATAGTAGTTTAGTAGGATTTTTACTATATAGCAGTTACTTTTGGTTAAAATTTTGCTAAGTTACTCATATTTTTGTACTTGACTGTACCTGTTTAATGGTAATGAATGTTTGGTTGCAACCACGGAGTAAGTATAGAAGAGGAGGTGGCCTAAACAACTGTGCACTGTGATTCTCAACTGAGTCCTGACGTCATCACGGTGGGCGTGGCTTAAATCAGTGTATTGTTGGCGTTCGTCCTGTGCACAACTTCGTAAACCTACTTATTTGGCATTATATTCGCGATAGAAAAACATAAAAATTAAATGTTGTATTTTATCTTGTAAAAACTACTTGGATAGACGTTCTGATGCTATGGATGCCATCACATTTCATTTGTAAGTAATTTTAGGCATAATTTATTAAAATACTTCTAGAACAATCTCTTAAAGTCAGCATTTCCAAATATAATTCTACTCGACATTAGATGGCGACACTTTGTGTCATGGGAACTAAATATATTTAGGCACGTAGAGCTCAGTATTAATATATTTTAATAATTATACGTACTGAAATTTGATCAACATTCATTCCTAAAGGTCCTTTAATCGCCAAAATATTATTTTTGTAGTTTTTATATAATTTTGTAAACAGGTCGCCATCTATCGTCAAATAGCAAAAATACAGGGCAGTATTTAGAAGCCAATTATTTTACCGAATGTCCCACGGCTTATGAACTTGTAAATACGAGTATAATACTTATATTTCTTTAATATATGATTTGGTCGACCAAATTGTTTTTTAATTACCTCACATTTGGTGTAAAAAGTAGAGTATGCAACACGGGGATAACGCTGTCTTTGTCTTGGGCGGCTTGAATTCCTCACTTCACTCTGGTTTCTTTATAATCTCCCTCTCAATGCTCGGGAGTTAATTATATAAATCCCTCACTAACGTTCGGAATTAAAATCAGCAACCTTCGTTTCGTTCGGAATTCAACATGCCGCCCGCGACTTTAAGACACTGCTTTATCCCCTAGTCACATAATTTACTATTATTTAATGGTTTCGGAATTTAAAGTATTTTTTTAAACTAGCTTTTTAATCAATCTTGATCATTCTTTCTATAAAAATAAGCCTTTAAAAAAGTAAAACCTAATAAAAATGGAATAAAAAAAATGTTACAATAAAAAGGTTTTTGATGAATTTCGAATGATCTTCATTCGTCATTAATCAAATAATTGTATAACTATTTCAATGAAAAATATACGTATCGGATGGTTTACACTTACACAATTAATTTAAAAAACAAATATCCCTGGTAATTCCGAGTGCGACCCTGTTGCATCCTGCACTTAATGACATCTAGTGTGAGATAGTTACGTAACTACAAAATAAAATCAACAGAACGAGCAAGTAGTTTTGCTATTGACCGGCAGATGGAAAATAAAAAAATGGGCGGAGTCTAACACCCCTCACCCCGCAAAATGTCACGCTTTTTTACTTAGGGAAATCTTATTACAACATCTCCTCTTTGTACTTGCTTCGTGGTTGCAACTGAGCACTGAACTACTGAAGCATACACATAATTGCAAAAGCGACTCTAAAATATTAAAAGAAAAATAATTCAAAGCAGGGTAAAATTTCGCATCCCAAGTAGAAGATTTTACAAAATTTTGAAAAAAAAAAAATTTTTGAAAAAAGACTCGACATCGATGATAACATGTAAATATTAGGAACTGGAATTACTTTCCTATTTTGTTACACAAAATATAAATGCAAATCAAATCTTCATGCTTGCGTAAGAAGATGTACTGAACATGCCCTAAGGCATTGTTCAGACCAAACGTATTGTCGGTCGCTAATTGTGAGCGGGCATTACGCAGTTTACCGCTTTTCCATATACAGGGTTATTTGTAAAACACTAACAAACTTGCAGGACAGTATTACTAACATCATAAACAACAACTTTTGTTCTATGACTTTTTGCAAAACATGACACATTTACCAAAAAAAATCCTTCAAGATTTCGTTGTTCTATTTAACACATTTCATGTCTGTACTTTGCTATACCTACCAACGTCTGATTGATGCGACGCACCCGATTCCCATTCTCTTCTGCAATGTACTATCGCTCGCTTCGCATAAACTTCGTAATATTTAGAACGTTCAATTTAAATATTTTTATGAAAATTTTTAAAAGTCATAGAACTAATGTTACTGTTTATGATGTTAGTAACCAGTGTTATTAAAATAACCCTGTATATTAACTTCTCGTTCACACCGAACCGACTAAACGCTATTACGTAGTGCGTTATCGCCGACTCTCGGTTGCCGATCATTTTACTACGTGTAGTAAGCTAACTCTTTTGTACACATAAGGAACGCATTCTACGCTAAAGCGTATTGTCAGCGTGGTGAAAACTGCAGACTGAGTCATATTCACACTGGGACTGACAGTGAGCTTACTCACAGTCAGTGGCGAACAATGCGTTTGGCGTGAACGATGCCTAACGTTACACAACGTGTATTATGATACCTCAGTTTTATTGCAGTCCAATTCATTCGGGAAATAAAGAAAGAAAAATAATTTATTTGGTACAGCACAAGGCCCAAACACAAATACATAAAAGATAAAAAATACAGTTGTTGTGTGCCTCATGGCTACACCAAAATAGGTCCAGTTCAGCATGATTTCCAGACAACTAGTGCCTGACGTTGGTTTTCAACTGAACCTGTGGTTGTGACGCAACGGACGTAAAACCGAAACTGAGCTTATACATACTTACCCAGGGAGCTAGTCTGGCAGGCGACCGCAGGTGAAGGTGGTCCTTCACCAGCGGCAGTAGCAGCACGGACCCATGCCTCGTATGTCCTGCCCGCGCGAAGACCTCGCATCGTGCGCATGCACTCTGTGGTTGTACCCTCGATTTCGGCGCAAGCATTCACGCGAGTCACGTTGGGTTCTTGTGACCTTGGGGAAGAATTTTACTGGTGAGTAAGTTCCAAGACGCAGTATCAGGTTAAGATCTAGATAATAATGTTACTCAAGAGCCTTTTTTTGTTTAGGTTGACATCCCCTTGAGTGGAGCGCAAGGGCGTGTCAGACTTTTAATAACTAAAAATTCACTTCTGTTCTTTCGTTGCTTTATATACCAGGGCCGAGCCTTCCTTTCATCGTGATGAAGATAGGAAAGTCTAAGTTAATGCAGGCGCTAAATAGCATTATTGATGTCGACCTTTTTTATGGGGAAAATCATCAAATGACTTCTTCCGCTCAGCGTGGAGCAAGAGCGAAGGTCAGACTATTACTGACTACTATATACTCGTACGAATACTTCTTCAGTTGTTCTTTGCCAGGGCCACGGTAACTCTTCTAATAATCCTGAAGCCCTAACTGTCATCAGACCGAAAAGGCCCGATCAATCTTACTAACATCTGTAACTGTCCCCACACACTGCTTTCAAAAATACGCCGCTTTAAGCTTCATTTTGAGGTGGCCTTTTTTGTGGCTCGTGTGGGGCGGTGCTGCCACAAAAAAAGGCTTGAAGCGGCTTCAAGCTTCAACAGTTTTTTGTGGCGGCGTTTTTTTGATACCCGTGTGCGGGGACACGTGCTCCGTAGCGGGGACTGTTAGAGGTGCACGTACGTGGAATACATAATCCGCAATTGCTTCATGCTGGACGACGAATGCTCACCGTCCCATAGGCCTAAGCCTAGAACGTATAATTCCGTGATAGTCATAGGATATCTAACATCTGCAACCGCTTACAGAGAATTTTACTAAGCCTTCATAAAAAAATCTGAACTAAGATTCGTTATAAGAATTCCAATCGATAGCCGAAATGTCGACATAATAGGAATGATTTATCACTATACTGGCAATCCGCCTGGACTCCGACAAATGACCATTATGTACACAAATCTTCCTAATTTTGCGTTATTTAGGTAGAGTCAGCAAATAGACAGGTCTATGTTTTACGAGTACACTATGTAGACAAAAACATAAAAAGCTAGGTACCGTGTGAACGTTTTACAGTCTTGATTTCTACTCACTGTAAACCGAACCTCCACGTGAAATAAATACAATGTGCTCAAAATATTCCAGTATCTGACGGCACACAGCTTTATAATCCGAGATGCATGCATGAAATCAAAGCAGATATTCAATACTATTATGTAAAACCCTCTAGTCTTGTCTGAAAGGCAAGTCTTAGGAAGCGAAAGCTTTGACCCAACTATAGTTTCATCAAACCAAAACAACTCAACGCGAGTTATAGAACAAATTAGAGATGTAGAGAGGCTAAGGTAAAGAGGTTTATCAACGTGAAAGTGGAGTTTAACAAAAGCGGAAGTGAAAATAAACTAAGAAATAGTTTTTTTTAAGAAAAAACGACCAATACCACCCGCACACGACGTACAGTCAACATAGGTAACGGTGTTTTGGTGAGAGAGATAGATTTATTTGTTTAAAATAGTTTGCATTGCTACCAATTTTGATATTGTTTTCACTATAATTGTATTTTTATTAATAAACTGCCCCCCTAGCCAAGTTACAACTGTTTCGCTTGCGTCGAACGTTTCAAATTGACCGTGCCGCCAATTCTTTTGTTCTGACCACGTGACTGAGCGTTGAGAGCGCGTCATTCCCGTACATTTGAAGCTTTCTACTAGCGTTAACTATTGCAAATCAGCAACTTGGCTAGTTAAAAATATTTTTCAAGCATATTATTTCCTGTTGATGCAGCTATTCTGTACAATTTCATACGAAAGTTCCGCATAAACGGAGGTATGTTGAAAGTATCAGTACAGCCCTAGTCGAAGTAAAGCGGTTAGACATGGCTCAATTGAAGCGGTATTTAACTTTGATTGCTGAACAACTTTGCTTATTCCCCTGCCAGGTAGGGTAGTGTTTCAATTATTTATTAACTCTGCGCTTACAGCGGTTAAACTATGTAATTGCTTTTGTGATAGCTTGAGGGTATCGATTTTGGGAGAGAAGGAATGTAAATCATTGTTAAGCAAAGGCCACTCTCTATAGGATCTATAGCTGTTGATAAGTTCCTCATATATTCCTCCTCATCATTAATTTGTTCCTCTCTATTTTATGTAGACATAAGATATAATCATCTGTAAGTTTTGAGAAATAAAGATATTTATTTTATACTTATTATAAAACAGTTCCAGAACCATTTCTGCTTTACACGATTTTTTATTGCCTGATTCAGTAACATGATGTTTCTTTAATTTTGCTTGCAGTGATCTCTTGAATAATATATAATCAGTCATTTGAGCGTATCTTTGAAAACAGCCTGTTTTCAATAAAAACAACGATGTAGTCTTTTTCGTACCTATTAATATCTGCTAAGAAAGAAAAACAAATCAGATATCTCGAATTAGCATACATACAAAGTTATCGATATGTGGAATATGTGGTTGTCATTCTGCCGATTGTTGTTACCGAAAATGAAAAATGAAAGTTTGAAAGCTAAAAGCTTTGAATTTTGTACTTTATCATTTAGAACTTTCATAATAATAATAAAAACAATCTAGCCTAACAGCTTAAATAGGTTCTATTAAAAACATCCTGTAACCATCATCATCATTTCAGACGAAGGACGTCCACTGTTGAACATAGGCCTCCCCCAAGTGTACCGATACAATATGTTTTACTTTATTAACACATGCCGAGGATGCCACTCGGTTGAGGCTCTATTTACTCGCTGCAACGCAATATCCCTTTCGCTTTGTCACTCATCTCAGGAGCTCGCCAGCCGTGTGATCTCATTAACGCTCCGCTCTGTGAAACTCCGTACTATGTGGAGCTATCGAACTATTTGATTTTATCGCCGGCCAATAGTGGTAAATTAGGTTAAGATCTGCAGTTCTGTCTCAAAGAGACTATCGATGTCAGCAAATATTTCCTTTAAGATCGTATATTAACAGAGTTATGTAAGGGCTACTGTGAACGGACGCGTAGCTTCATATACGCGTATTTTTCACTATACGCGTGGTGTACGCCTGCGTGAAGCTCACATATAAACTATGAAAGTCTACCAGCGAAGCAGCAACGACACGACCACACGACGTTGCTGCTGGACGGCCGTGGATAGTAGGCCTAAGGGCGAAACATATTAGAAACTGAGTAAGATTATGCCTACTGTCCATGGACGCGTAGCTTCATATACGCGTATTTGTCACTATACGCTTGGTGTACGCCTGCGTGAAGCCTACATATAAACTATGAAACTCTACCGGCGAAGCGGCAACGACACGACCACACGACGTTGGCGCTGGACTGCCGTGGATAGTAGGCCTAATCAGGAAACATTAGAAACTGAGTTAGGTAAGACCACGTCTACGTCCACGAACGCGTAGCTTCATAGACGCATATTCGTCAGTATAAGCTTGGAGTCCGCCTGCGTGAAGCTCGCATATAAACTATGAAACTCTGTCGGTGAAACGGCAACGAAACCACGGCACGACGCGGTGACTTTGCCGCTGGACTGCCGTGAATAGTAGACTTAAGTGGGAAACATATTAGAAACTGGGTTAGGTACAGTACGCCTTACTACTGTCCACGGACACGTAGCTTCATAGACGCGTATTCTTCACTATACGCTTGGTATACGCCCACGTGAAGCTTACATATATGAACTATGAAACTCTGTCAGCGAAACAGCAACGACACGACAGTACAACGTTGCCGCTGGATTGCCGTAGATAGTATAGGCCTAAGGGCCTAATACTCATTGACCGTTCTATTGGGGATCGGTACTGTTACTGCTGGTTGAAGTTCCTGGAAGGCTCTTGTGGAGCTCGACTTCAAAATTGGACATCCTATGTTGAAATAGGGTCATAATTTCTATGGGTGTGACCTTAAGTGCTTCTTTGTCTATTAACTTTGTTTTTATGGATGTTGTTAAAAACGGTGTTTTTTTATGTTAGCATGTATTATGTATACATTAAATAGTTGATACATTACTATTAGGATTTAAATTTACTTTTTAAAATAAAGCAGCAAAACTTTAACATCTGTCTCCTACTAGCAATTTTTAATTTATTTATGGTGCTATGTACTTTTTTCTTCATTGTGTGTGTTTCCGTGCTAAAAAACATGTTATATTTAAGTAAGGTAACTGTAAAGTGTAAGGGCCTGTGCACACCACGTTTTTTAAACGCACCCTTGAAGCGCGTTTGTAGCGGTACGCACGCGAGTCAGACGCAGCCAGAAAGGCGCACCGTCGACGCACGTTTCTAAAAGGCGCGTCAACGGCGCGTTTAAAAAACGTGGTGTGGACAGACCCTAAGAACTATAGATTAGCAGTACGACTTACCCAGAAAGATCCTTGACGTACAGCGTGTAATGCGTGAGTTTCCCGTTGGGCTCGGGCGGCGGCAGCCAGGAGGCTCGTAGCGAGCGCTCGCCCAGGGCTATCAGTTTCATGCCTCCCGGAGCGCTGGGCGCTGTTTGAAACAAACCAATATTAATGACTAGATAACAACTGAAGCTTTAGTTTTCGTATTAGGTTTTGAATGCAGTAAGAAGGACCAAATGACAGGAAGACTTCTACTTTTTACTGTAAAAAATATTTAAACGGTGCACTGTCCAACTTACAGGAAACAAAAATTACAAGTACTTCTTATAATAAAAATATCTTTGGCTGTGAAAATTCAAAAACTGGAGCCATTAAGTTTAGTTAACATCTTTTTACAAAATACCTACTTCATACCCCATTTGGACTAAATAACTTATAGAACAGAGCATGGCCATCAAAGCCCTCAACTTGAGATTTATCCAACATACATGCTTCAAAATTTGCTAATAAAAAGTTTCTATACACCTACAAACAACAGGCCATTTCAGTATTTCAGTCCTTTTCTTACAGATATATAAATATTCTTAGCTTTGACGTACCATCTTCATCAGTCCTGCAGACTTGCGGAGCTGAGAGAGGTCCATCGCCGGCGGCGTTGTGTGCCCGCACCCGAATCTCGTATTCAGCATACGGTGTTAGACGCGATACTGTTGCTTCCTCGCCCTAATCAAAAAATATGAAATAAGGAAAAAAATACTCAATACAAATATTGTATATAGCTTCTATCCGCGACTTCACCCGCATACATAAAATGCCTATGTCGGTCGGATCGGTGAAAAGAACTCGCAATCGGACCAGTATTTTTAAGCCTCGTTTACACGTTGGCCCAGCCTCGGCCAATCACAATCCCTATTCATTGTGTAAACGGGGAAATCCCGTTTTACAAAATGGCAATTGGCCAAGGCTGGGCCCACGTGTAATCGGCGCATCAGAGATTACTTATATTTAGATTTGTGTAAATTTATTACTAAATTATATTTTCCTGTTTTCCATTTTTTGTAAGATCAATATCAGTTCAAATTAAATATTTATTATTTACGAAAATCATGACAGAAATTAATCTGTCTATTTTTTCAATAAACAGTATTACGAGTCCTTGGCCTGTATAATAAAGTAATAAGGATAAAAGATAGAAAAATAAATCAATCATACCTGTATCCTTAGATACGCGTCTTGTGTTGGCAACATTGGGTCGGCGTCCCGTCGCGTGTACTGTAATGTGTAGTGGGTAATGAGCCCTCCTCGGTTGTCTATGCCCGGTGGCCGCCATGACACACGGAGTGACGTTGACCCGGTAGATATACACCCCACTCCCTCTGGACTTCCCGTTGGTGCTGTTTGAAAAAAAAAACTGGTTTTTCTTATTTGAATAGCCATTGTTTGAAAAACAAACATGTAAGTAAGGCCTACTGTCAACGGACGCGTAGCTTCATAGACGCGTATTCGTCATTATACGCTTGGTGGATGCCAGCGTGAAGCATTCATAGAAAACTATGGCCTACTATCCACGGATGCGTATTCGTCATTATACGCTTTGTTTACGCCTGCGTGAAGCATTCATAGACAACTATAGCCTACTGTCCATGGACCTGTATTCGTCATTATACGCTTTGTTTACGCCTGCGTGAAGCATTCATAGACAACTATAGCCTACTGTCCATGGACCCGTATTCGTCATTATACGTTTTGTGTACGCCTGCGTGAAGCTTTCATACAAAACTATGGCCTACTGTCCACGGACGCGTAGCTTCATAGACGCGTATTCGTCATTATACGCTTGGTGTACGCCCACGTGAAACTCTGAAACTCTGTCGGCGAAGCGGCAACGACACGACAGCACGACGTTGGCGCTGGACTATGGAAATGTATAGAAAACTATGGCCTGCTGTCCACAGACGCGTAGTTTCATAGACGCTACACGAAAGCACGACGCTGTTGTTTCGTCGACAGAGTTTCATACTTTTGTATGAAGGCTTCACGCAGGCGTACACCAAGCGTATAATGACTAATACGCGTCTATGTTGGCACGCGTCCGTGGATAGTGGGCCCTAGTATAAATTTGTCTTTTTGTGTAAAATACAAGCAACATGTTATAAAGAAACTATTAACTTTCCAACGGTTATTATAGGTCGTCAACAATTTAGCCTGTTACACGTGGCTGCGTCATTAAGATACTTAAATCTAAATAAAACAAATACAAGCTACTTACAAGTTTTTTCTTTTAGCATCATTAATAATTCGAGTTTCCTAGCACTAATGAGGAAAACTTCTCAAAGGTCTGTCCCAATTTATCTCCTAAATTTTGTTTGTATTAATTTTATGCTCAAGAGTTAATAATTCAAACGGCTTTTTCATCTCTTCCAAACGGTTGCAAAGCAATTTCTTAATAACAATCTGCTAAGATTAATTACTGGAAAGGTTGTTGAGCGCACATGTGACTTATTAAGATCATTAATTAAGTCTTTTCAAGTTAATACCCTAATATTTTTAAGAAGAATAACACGTTTGTATTATATAAGATGTATCGAGGTAATATTTTATCTCGTTATCTAAAACGTCAACGTTTTATATAGGAGATATATTTTAAAATAGCCATCGATACAAAATTGAGCGGAATTTTCCTATAACTGAAAAAGAACGCGCCACCGTAAACCTTTCTGATCGATTGCAACAGATGGACCACCGGACAGACGGACAATTGAAACTATATTTCTTTTTGCTTCCCAGATAGTGCCAACTTTAAAAAAGAATTGGAAATTCTATTTTTGCATGAAGAAATAAAAATGAAACAAACGCAGAATACAAAAGTGCCATCAATTTGTACTGAATCGTTTGACCTAGATCGAGAAGGCCACAGTCCAATTAAGCCATTTTGCATTTTGATGGGAAAATTTACGATCGTCGCTTCACGTCGATAGCGGCGCTCAGTTATTTACTACTACGACAAAACTTGCCTTGTCGAAGTTTCAACTCGATACACTTCTGCGGCCGACTGCTCCGAACATTAAAGAAATCGATCTCTTTCATTTTCCAAGTTTTACGATTTTATAGAGCTATCAAAGTGATTATCGAACAAGAATAATCTTGGTAAAGTTGGTGGTTCATTATGCTTCTTTGCATAATTTTGTTCTGACAAATTGAGCGGATTAATGCCTCTTCTGAATGGAGCCGTAATTATTTTTGTCAAATTTAACTTTTCTATTCCTTTGGCTCTGTATCTGCTCATTATAGGTTTTTATTTTTCCTAAGCACGGTACGGTAGGTACTTAGCATCTAGTGTCTGTCTTATAAGTCAAACGACTTGGTAATTATAATAATATAATATAATATATTCCACAACTATCACACAACGCCGTCTAGTCCCAAGCTAAGCAGAGCTTGTGTTATGGGTACCTACTAGACATAATTAATTATTAGGGTAAAGTGAAATCTGATGTAGTCAATTTCTGGTAATTTTTTTTTTTATTGATTGAAATTTCTTTATTTTTCACATAAATAAAACAGCTAAATCAAAATTAGAACTTATTCTAAAAGCATTAAACATGAAACACAAAGAATGCGTATTTTCTGCAGACTATGACGCCTTTAAAAAACATTCAAGAATACCTATAGTAATGTGCAAAAATACTCCTTTCGACTCCTTTTTATCTTAAAGAACGCTTTCAGTTCCTCTGTGATACACATTCTAGGTCCTTGAGGTCATCGGAAAACCTAAAACTTAGTATTCGCATGCATTCCAGTTCGTTCTTTGATAAATCCTTTACGATACAAGCAGCTCGTTTGTGGAATGCATTACCCATAGAAGTGAGGCGAGCCCAAACACTACAAACGTTCAAAAGAATGGTGAAGGAGCATTATCTATCACTTTAGTTTTTCTTCTCCTTTCTAATTGAAATTATATTTTATATTTATTAGTTTATTATTTGGTTTTTATTTATGTATTGTATTTTTATTTTATTTTTACATTGTTCTTGTAAGTTGTTGTACACTGACAGCCCGAAGTCTTTTCCTTCTGTCTAAGTCCATCCAAAAGTTGTCTGGTAGAAATTGCCCTGTGCAATAAGACCGCCTATTGTACACTTATATTTGTAAATATTTGTCCTTTTTTAAGTTAAGGTGTGCAATAAAGCTATATAATAATAATAATAATAATGGTATACGTAGTCCCTATAGTTCTTTCCACCACAGGTGTTATCCCAAATCACCTTCTTCAAAGTTTAAAATTATTAGACCTAAAAGAAACCCTCTACATAACGCTGCAAAAGGCTGCGATTTTAAATACCTGTAGGATTGTTAGGAAGTTCATGCAGTTAGGAGAAAACGACGTAGGATCACATCACACGACACATTAAAATGTTACACGCTACATTTACTTGGCTTGGCCCGTAAATGTAGTCGACACCAGCTAAAGAGCTGAGAAAAGAAAATGTACCCGAAAATAATAATAATAATAAATGTTTTAAATGCTAAGACCCTGCACAATCGCGAGGTATGCAGTCTTAGGGAATACTTCCTAGCCGCCGACGTGGGTATGCATCGTGATGTAGTGGCAGTGGACAAGGGACTCACTCCGCTCTCCTTGGCTAACGAGAACTGGCGCAAACCTGTAGTGCTTGACACTAACGTACGCAAGGAAGTATGGAAGAGTAAGAAACTTCACGGACGCTTTTTCCGGGCCCTTCATGGGCCCGATGCAGACCACCTAGCGTCCGTAGCCTGGCTGCGCGTCGGTGACCTCTTTGGGGAAACCGAAGGTTTTGTCTGTGCAATTATGGACGAAGTTATCATGACGAATAACTACCGGAGATTTATTGTGAAGGACGGCACGGTTGACATCTGTCGGGCATGTCACCGACCGGGTGAATCAATCCGCCACATTATCTCTGGTTGTTCTCGTCTAGCTAACGGGGAATACTTGCATAGACATAACCTTGTAGCCAGGATTATCCATTAGCAACTTGCTCTGAAGTACTCTCTTGTGGAATCGGAGGTGCCATACTACAGGTATGTGCCCGACCCAGTTCTCGATAATGGCGATATCACGTTGTACTGGGACCGGTCCATCATCACTGACAGGACTATTGTAGCCAATAAGCCTGATATAGTGGTGGTGGATCGAAGCGAGAGGCGTGCAATGATTGTTGACATATCCGTTCCGCATGACGAGAACCTCGTGAAAGCCGAGAAAGATAAACAAATCAAGTATATTGACTTGGCTCGCGAGGTTGTCGACATGTGGGAAGTGGATTCAGCGATTATTGTACCGATAGTCGTTTCAGCCAATGGCTTAATAGCCAAGAGCCTCGACCAACACCTTAGGAGGCTCTCGTTAGGCGGCTGGATCAAGGGCTTGATTAAGAAAGCGGTACTCCTGGACACGGCTCGTATAGTCAGGAGGTTCCTTTCTCTGGAGCCCTGACCGCCGGTAGCTTGGACCCTGTTCCCGAAACCGGTGGGACACTATCTTTTATATTTAAAATGTTTTTTATTTTTTATTTAAATATTTATAAATATAATTTATATGTTTGTACAATGAATAAAGGAAATAATAATAATACTTGTTATAAATCTTCTGTATCTTTTTACTTACGTTAAATATAACAGAATGTACTTACAGCGCGGTGATAAGACACAAAACGCACTTTTTTTTTAAACATTCACTATTTTTAATTAATTGTAACAAGTACACTGTTACTTATGACTAGTGAAATACTACGACTAGGCTAAATAATTGTAATTACGTTATCTAAAATGCAAATGAACTTCGTGTACTGCGCGAGATTCGCTCAAAATCTACCCTACATTTCTGTCGAACTTGTAAAAAATTTCCGGTCATGGAATCGTTCCGGCTGCTGCATGCTGGTTCATTATTGAAGGTCGATTAAGAGATCTTGATCATTGTTTACTAATAGAAAAACATTATAAAAAGTATCGAATTTAAATATTTTATAAATGGTTAAATATTATAATATTTAAAATTCCGAAGTCGTTTGACTTTTTAGACAGACTATACGTTATATTATCAATGTGAATAGAAGTTGATTTGCGGACGAGGAACCACATACTATAGTAGTAAATTATCAAATCACTTCAGGGAGTTACTTAATGATTTACCACCGCCGCCTCAAAAGTTATGTGACCTAAGCTTAAACGAGAGGGAACGCCAAACTTTTACTAGCTAAAACCCTCCTGAGATCTTTCAGTTATCTTTTGAGTTCCAAGGCGCGCGTTTGAATGAGTTAAAACAAGCCCCCATTGATGTGGAACGATATGACGTCACAAACACTTAAAATCGAAAAGAACAAATAAGGATAAAAGAGTACAAAGAAACATCATTATGTATAGGTAACGTTGCGTGACTTGATATGGCACTCAAGTTATACAACATATAACATTAAATGCACAAAACCTCAGACACCCCAAATGATTTTTAATTCAATCGACCTAATTTTTAAGGTTTTATGTGCAGTTTTAGTTTGTTTAAAATTCGTATCTGCATCGAAATAAAAACTTTTATCATCCCGCATATGAGAAAATTTGATTGGACTACAATCGTTTAAGTTTGTTTATCTATTTGGGCAGGTTTGCGCACGTGATTTCTTGACCTATTAATAAATAGAGAGGGCAAAATTTTTAATGAACAATTTTTTGAAAAATGTAATCTATATTAAAAAGTGGTTTAATTGATTCTGCTCGATATTCCGATCAAATTATTTTCAGGTTTTGCGCATTTAACGTTACACGTTGTATAAAACCGTTCATCAAGGTTTCCGTACCCTATTTTGCGGATTCTTAACTAGAAATATCAATTTTAGAATAGGTAGATAAATCTAAACTCACGTGATTCAAGCGTGTGTCGATAATGCGGTGGCGACAGTGGTCCAGTCCCAGCAGCATTGTAAGCCCTCACAGTGATCCCATATCGTGTAGCTGCCTTCAGCCCCCTCAACGTGGTACTAGTAGCATCAGCACTAGCTCCACTTTCTGAACCAGGGCTGTCGCTCAAGGTCCCCTTGCCTTCTTCGGATACCTCCCACCAACGAATGGTGTAACCAAGCAGGGTCCCGTGCCATGTTTCTCTTGGTGGTGGCTAAAACAAATGATTTGGTTTACTATTGGCTGAAAAATGGTGTAGTGATTGGTAGCCGCTAATTCATCCTGCATATCAACTAAAAAAAAAAAATGAATATGTCTGTCATCTAGAGCAGTTAAAATTCAGTTATCTAAAGTCTATACATAGACTTTATTTTGTATTCTGTTAGGGCCCGCTGTGATTAGGAAATTGATCTATGCTGTGCTATTTTATTGTTTCAATATCGCAGCATACGCTGAGTTAGGCGCCTTTTTAGCCTCACACAAATTATTAATTATCTATTTACATTATGTATTTACGATTTAATTTACACAATTGTTTTTCTTTCTTTTTAACCGACTTCAAAAAGGAGGAGGTTCTATGTTCGGCTGAATGTATGTTTTTTTTTTTGTATGTATGTTCACCGATATTTCGGTCAATTGTGGACCGATTTTGAAAATTTTTTTTTGGTTGGAAGGTTATGCTTCCAAGTTGGTCCCATAGAAATATTGTTATGATCTGATCATGAACTTCGAAGATATGGAACAGAACTCCTCATAGAATCATAGCAGAATTGTCGTAACAAGTAAAATTGCTTTGTTTATACGTGTAGTCGATGACTGACTAAAAGAAAAGGGGGAGGGGGTAAATTCATGTAATATAACCGTATTTGGGATTATAAGATGCACTCTGGCTATAAGGTAATTTATGTTTAGCTGAAGGGTAGGTACTTTTTAGTGGTGCTACCATAACTTCTTCTTCTTTTTAGCGTATCGATGGCAAAATCAGTCAAATTCCTTGCCCAGCCCAGAATTAAAAAGTGAAAAATAAAAAACTTTTTACAAAAAAAAATTAAACCGACTTCAAAAAGTACAAAATAACTTTAATTTCGGAAGTCGGTGTTTCTATAATAGATACCTAACCTTGTCTCTTCGTTATTTAACACTGACTTCCGAAATTAAAGTTATTTTGTACTTTTTGAAGTCGGTTTAATTTTTTTTGTAAAAAGTTTTTTTGTTTGTGTGTACTTACATGTAACATCGATCCGATAAATGTACCTATGTAATTCTTGAAATAAATTAATTCTAATATTGATTTTGACAATTCATAATATATTGCCACGAGTAATATAATCAGTATCTAGTAATTAACCGTCTTGAATCTGAACACAACCGCATCGCTTATCAAAATGCTACTGCATCTGGCTTACATATTCGTAAGTCTTCATTTGCAAACTCACTAAAGTTTATTCAGAGGCAATACGGAATATAAAATAATTTACAAACCCAGTTTTGAAAATAATATTAACTTGCTTCTCCTAAAGGCTTCAATTATACTCGCAAGATAAAGAGTATTCTAAATACAATTTCAGAACATGATCTACCTTTGGGTCAAATTTCATCCAAATCCATACAGACGTTTAAGCATGAATGAGTAACAAACACACACATATACCATCCTACATACATACACAAAAACTTACACCTTTATAATATTAGTTTGATCCTAAATAACCAAAGTCAAAATTCTAAGACACAAAAAAGTTTTCAACTGAAGATACAAAAGATACGACATCACCCGTGGTTTCCATCAGCATCATATTTAAATAAAGACGTACTTACCAATTCTATAAAAGTACATGAATAAAAAAATAAGTTGAAGATGCCTACCTGCCAAGTAATATGAAGTTCTCGCGCCCTAAGTGCCCGCACAGTGATGTCGCGAGGCGCCCCTCCAGGCGCTGGCAAAAACAATCACTGTTAAAAGCGACACCCAGAAAAAAACTTCTCATTGACTGCACCAGTATCAGACAACAATCAACTTTATATTCCACGAAATAAAGTCGAAAATTAGATGAAAAATGCGGTCGTTTTTATCCTGTGAACAAAGTAGGGGCATATTCTCATACATCCACACGCATTTACGGAGCTTCCTGCGGAAATTGCACAGCACTGTTTTTTAATGGACGGGAAAGCTGCAAGTTGCTCTCACTTGGAGACTGGGGCCGACCTTCACACGAATATATTAATGTGTAATACATTGTGTGTACTTTGTGAGTTTGTGAGCAAATGGCAGTGAGAAATGTGTACCTATAACGTTCTTTGGGCTTGGTAAATGTTGACCAAGTATGATTATTATTAACAGCCATTTCATTACAAGCTTTTATTTAGTTTCACCTGTCCCGATGTTTGTCTGTCATCAAATCTTGTAAATTAAATTTGACCCACTTTCCTATTACTGATTGAGCTGAAATTTTGTTTGAACGTGTAAATCAGATGACAATGCAAAATAATTATAACAAGGAGCTGATCTGATGATGGAACCTGAAGGTGGCTTGGTAGTTAAACGACACAACCTCATCGAATTTGGGCTAGTATGATTCGTCTTGACGAGTATTCAGGAATACCGTGCTATAAAAGATTGCTATGAAAAAAATATTTTCATTAAAAGCTTGTTTATATGTTTAATAAAATGGAGGCAAGATTCAGTCATCTACTTTAGGTACATGAGTAACACAGCTAAACTATCGAACTGTAGTTAATTTTGCCAAGTTTCTAGTCTAGAACTAAACTTCGACGTAACAAACTTATGTTCTGGACAAGACGCTTGGTTTTTCTTGTCCTACGAGAACAAAAAAACTATGATAGGTTGCTTAGCTCAAACTATGGCAGTCAATTATATTATTGATTAGTTTGACACACATGCCTTAAACACGAGTATGGGTGGGTAAGATCCAAGAGTTAAGCTAACTTAGTTGAGTTTAAATCTAGTTCTCTCTTTATCTTAGTATTTTGCATAGTTTGCGGTCTGTACAAAAGTATGAAAAGACGTCTGTTATTAAAATTTAATCTTTTAATCGCCCTGAAGACACCAGTGGATATCTGCCTCGCTTTGAGGCAGCACTGCTGTGTCCTGTGTAGAGGTGATCGGCCGGCCCTGGTCTAGTCCAAGGTATGGGATAAAAAGACATGGATATTAATATGAGCAAAGGAAGTAGCGAACCAATATTATTTTATAAATAGTTTTTTATGCTTTCTTTTTTTCTGTGATTTCTAGAAATCAAAGATTTCATTTCAATGCCACGACTTACCTTCCTCCCGTGTTGTAAAATGCAGGGGCGTAGTGTAAGGCGAGGCGCCGACATCGTTGAACGCGGCCATGCGCAGCGCGTACCTTGTGTCGGGAGAGAGACCCGCCACTGACGCGCCCGCACGACCAGGCCCTTCAGACCTAGGTGCAATCGTTTCTGTTATGTTTCTAGTAGAATTCAATTGGTCAAGGTCGCGAGAATCCGATGGATGCGTGACGCACAGGACCGGTTGTTGTGGCGTCGCTTGGGGGATGACTATGTCCAACAGTTGACGTATTTCGGCTGATATGATGATGATGAGAATTCAATTTAATTAATTGGTTTACTAATAAAATAAATTAACTCTTCAGATACCGTCAATTCGACACACAATAGAAAGACAATGACAGTGTGAACGCCGGCGTTCGCTTGGGGTTTAATGAATAGGGCTTAAAATGAGGTAAAGCAACTATAATCAGATTATATCTGGACTATACATAAACCTTGTAGCTATCACATATTAAATATGTGTGATATGTGCTTATCACATATTACATAGTAATATATAAATAGTAATAAGCTTATAGAATAAATAAATCCTTACTAATATTATAAAAGCGAAAGTGAGTTTGTTTGTAACGTCTTCACGCCTAAATGGCAAATCCGATTTTGATGAAACTTGGTACACGGATAGACCATGTCCTGGAATAGGACATAGGATACTTTTTATCCCGGAAGTATGTTCCCTTGGGATAATTTTCTGCTATCACGTGGGCGAAGCCGCTGGGAGCAGCTAGTAGTAAATAACTTAAAAGTAATATTAATTTTATACAAAGGAGCAATATTGTGGTTAGCAAGTTAATGGAATTCCTGGTATTAATTTTTCCTCATAGAAAACGGCACTACTAGACGTATTACCACTTTCTGTAGGCACCGATTATAATAAACTAGCGACCTGCCCCGGCTTCGCTCGGGTGCAATATTATACATATAAACCTTCCCCTCTTGAATTACTCTATCTATTAAAAAAAAACGCAAAAAAACCCGTTGCGTAGTTTCAAAGATTTAAGCGCACATAAGGATATAGGGACAGAAAAAGCGACTTTGTTTTATACTACGTAGTGATAACTCCTGCACTGTACTGCTAAGCGAATAAAATAGGTGTGATAGTCATTTTTCGGACGAGTCTATGCACAAACACGAGTACATACACAAATCCACTTTTCACTACAAATCCAGTATAACATTATTACTGTCTTTGTCTATTAGTTACTCAAGAAGACAAACCTCGAGAATACTGCCGGCAAACTGTGCTGCCATTCGCCAGAAAATTTATGTGAAACCATTTATGTAATTTTAAATAAATCATAAAACAAAAAAACATTACTTTAAATAAATATTTAACATAAGTATCTAATACAAGAGGGGCCCAGCTGGGTCGAAGCCTACTGGGGCCAGAGTTACCCGAAAGGAACTCGACCCCCGGTATGAACACTAGAAGGATGGGGTGGGTTTTTAGTCAGTAAGAGTCTGACACTATCTGCCGCTCCACCCAAGAGCGGGGGTTGTCATAAGATGATTTTTGCCCACCATAAAAAAAGGGCCACAGTGTTTTGCTGACAACAATATTTAAACCATAGTAATTTCGACAGCTATCAATTAAAGGTGATTTCTACGCCTAAACTTAACTGGTAACAATTCGTTTACTACATGAATCCCTTGATCGCAGCTTCTTATAGATTTTCAGATTCGACCCACTTAACCCTTCAGATACCGTCAATTAGAAACACAATAGTAAGACAATAGATGCGCGGCCACCGGGTGTCACTTGGGGATTCATGAATTAAAAAGAATCAACTTCTACACTAACTGGTCAGAATCTATTTGAGCTATTCTCCTCTTGGGCCTTTTAAAATGCATTCATTGCGGGAAATGACTAATACATTCCTGGACGAATGTCTAGCAGTGGCCGTTTTTCGGCAGAAGATCATGACGATGACAAGCGATGGCTTAGAAAGTCAGTTTTAATTCTTTTAGTTAAGTAATCAAAAATAATGCTAATGCTACAATAAATTTATTGTAGCTGTATTTATTATTGAATGAATTTTGCCTACCAACAAAAAAATTGAATGATGAAAAAAAATAGTAGCTAATGGCAAAATATTATAAAGGCACCTACCTAAACAGGAAAACTTTTAATGAATGGTATAAATATCAAGTAATTAGGCAGGAAAAATGTGCTATTTTATAAGTAGGTAGGTATCTAACAAAAACAACGTTCCTATGTTTAAATCACACTTTTACAATAAAATTTTGCCAGTTTAACGAGTTTGACCTTTGTTGAAAAACCTTAGCTTTATCGAATTTTATTTACAATCCAAAAGCCAATGTTTGGCTTTCAATTCTACTTTTATTACACTGTGATTATATTAAAACTAAATACACTTACAAAGTCAACGTGAATATCATATTAAAAACTGAATATTAACTTTTGTAAAATTTACTGAAACATTAATTGGTTGGGCTTAATTTTTTTCAGAGTAGCCAAGTTATACAAAGGGGTTATAACATTCCAGTGCTCCCCGTTGGCTTAAAAGCTATTAAACTTTAAATCCAAGGCAACTGTAACACAGTAAGTACCTATGACGGCAAACCTCAGTTGGTACTTGCTTTAAAAAGAACAGAATGATATTTCGTATCTAGTTTTCCGGGAAATAATTCAATAGACGCCGAAATTAAACTGGCATTCCAGGAAAAATAATAAGGGTATTGTCGAGACGACTTTTATTCGTAATAAAGTAAATGAGCATCTTGAATAAATCTCCGAATTTCAATTATCATTGTTTGTATAAAGTCGAAATTCGTAAACAAGTCAGTAGACTTATCAATCCACTTCAGTTGATTTAAACTTAGTAATTAACTTAGTCTACTAAATTTACGACTAAGTTTCAAACTAAGGTAGCTATCAAATGGCACTAAAGTTACCCTTTCACTTCACGATGTCTCAGAATAGATAATTTCGAGCCTACACCATTTGTAGATATCAGTTCTAAGTCCTAACTACTTTGAAACAACGATCATTTCGGTATAAATTGGTAGGGTACAGATGCAGTAGGCATTAAGGTCCGTAATGAAAACCAATAAATAAATCAGTCTCATTTGAAGAGTAGTCAAACTATAAACATTATGGAAATCCTATTTTGTAAACTTTTACTAGCCGCAATAACCGAAAGGCCAAAGAAAAGATGGATGGATTGTATGAAGAGTGATATGAAAAAAAGGAAGTTAGCATGACGAGTGATAGGGCAAGATGGAAGAAAAAAAACATACAAACATCCAAAATGTGTTGCGCCGACCCCAAGTAACGGGACAAGCGCAGGAAGATGATGAATAAACAAAACTGGATAACTAGTGGAGGAAAATTTCCTATAGGTAAGCATACCAACTAAATATTTTAAACAAAAAGGAATATCATGGATTGAGTACAGAGGCCTTACCATGACTTGTTAAAATTTCAGGCATATGAGCTACGGGCTTGCGGACGGTAAGCCATCAAATGGGTAGCTCGCTGTCCGACCGTCCGATAACTGTCCGAGCCAAACCCAAGTCGTCGACGGTGCGCACTATTCCCGCGCGCCTCAAGAAGTTGACAGCAACATCAGGGGCCTAGCTGGGTTGAAGCCTACTGAGGCTGGGTTTAGCTCTGAAAGGTAGCCCAGCCCTGGTATGAAATATGAGCCAGTAAGAGTCTGATACTATCTCCCGCTCTGCCCAAGGGCGGGGGATGTAATTTGGATGATTTTTACCAACCAAAAAAAGGGCATATGAGCAAGAGCCATGGCGTTATACACCATACCTTAGGTCATATAATTCATTCATTCATTTATTAATTATATATTTAGGTCATCAATTGGAAGACCTCGTGGTAGGCCTCAAGTTTTACTGACTGATGAAAATAAACCATTTTCATGTTACAAAATAAATTCCTATTTTAAAGCCGGTAAAAAATTACCTTTTACGCCACAAAATCCTATATTAGACATATAACGACACATAAATAAAAACAACTTCATGAATAGCAAAGTAAAAATTTTAAGTAAGCAAGTATGCTAGAGTACATCTGGTGAGTCCCAAGCGACGAGCAGAGCGGGCAGTGGGGCGTGGAGCGAATTGTGCGTCAGATCGCACGTCAAGGCATTTTACTGCAGCGAGTAATGTGATAAACAGAGGTCAGAATTGGTACAGTTATTTATGTATTTACTCTGATTTCATACAGCGAAAGAATAAAGTATCAATGCCTCAAATCCCGAAATTAATTTTAATTCATGAATCCCCAAGCGACCACCGGTGGCCGCGCATCTATTGTCTTACTATTGTGTCTCTAATTGACGGTATCTGAAGGGTTAAAAAGAAGATTTTTTATAATACTTTCAGAAATATAGCAGAAAATATTTTCTTCCTATATTAGTAACGAGAAGGAGAAGGATTTTTTTGTTAACCTCACCTGAGTTGACGTAAAGAGATCTTATTCAATAAAAAATACGAATAAAAATTGTATGTTAATTATATCTTTGTTTTATTTGTCTTACCTATCTCTGAGGTGTTTATTATTATTCATTTGTAATATAATTGGCTACATGGGATTTTTCATTAGAAATCTCAGGAAGATCCAATCTTAATATAAAAATTTCGATGCAAGTACAAAAATAACTCTACCTAATTCCGACCTCTGGTGATAAAATAAAGATAAAACTTACGCAACATGGAGTAGATCAGAATTAGCCAGCGTAAGGTTGAGTACGTCGGGTGTGTGCCAATTGTCAAGCAGAGTGGGCAGCGGGGCGTCGAGCGAGGCGTGCGTCAAATCGCGCGTCAAGGCGCGGTATTGTACCGAGTAGTGTGATAAATAGAGTAAAAACTTACGGAACATGGAGTAGAACAGAATTTGTCAGCGTAAGGTTGAGTAAGTCATAAGTCATTTATTTCATAACAATGGAACATTGTGTTGAAAATAAAAATATAAAAAAAATACGAGTACGTCGGGTGTGTCCCAATTGTCAAGCAGAGCGGGCAGCGGAGCGTCGAGCATGGTGTGCGTCAGATCGCGCGTCAAGGCGCGGTATTAAAGCGAGTTGTGTGATACATAAAGTAAAAACTTACGCAACATGGAGTAGATCAGAATTAGCCAGCGTAAGGTTGAGTACGTCGGGCGTGTCCCAATTGTCAAGCAGAGCGGGCAGCGGGGCGTCGAGCGAGGCGTGCGTCAGATCGCGCGTCAAGGCGCGGTATTGTACCGAGTAGTGGGATACCATTGCTCCACGTGCGACGCGCCATGTGACGCGGGCCTTACGCGACCAAACCTCGGAGACGCGTACCTCTTCTGGTACGCTGGGACGCTCTGTGTGAAAGGAAGGTTTTTTAGTGACACATTTTTTATCATCATGCTTTCGTATGAATTCCGAAACTATTATCCAAATTCTTATTGCAATTATAAGAATTTCCTATAAGTAATCTCTGTCACTTTAAGGTCAAGACATACTAGCTTAAAAACTACTCCAAACAAGCAAAATTAATAAAGCTTAGAAGTTGTAGCATTTCCAAATAAATACGAACGTGTTTAGAGTCGTTTACGAATTCCGGGTTCAGCAAATACTTAAGACAATATTTCTCGTTGAAAAGTCAGAAATGGCTAGACATTTTAAGAAAGTAATTTTAACTCTGCTTAAGTTTGTCTAAACATTTACGCCGAAACGGTCCATGTGAATATGTAGGAGACATTCTTGCTAAAGTTGTAAACCAACTTTGTTGAACTCACGAAGTCACGACTAACACTCCTCTTACTTTTAATATAGGTAATATAACCTCAGACTAGACTTAAGATACCAATGCGCCAATAAAATGTTCATTTCATTCAAATATTATATACAGGGTGCAGGGGACAGCTCTCCACAAACTATAAGGGCTTGCTCAGTAGACGACACTGAACAGCCTTACACTAAACTTTTGTTCAAGAAACGAAATAATAAATCAGCCTCACCATACAAAATTAGAAATTTGATTGGACAGTTTATATGGAGAGGTCGATTTTTTTATTCATTTCCTGAAAAAAAATCTTGTGGAAGATTGTTCAGTTTTGTCTAATGAGCAAGTCCTTAAAGTTTGTCTCTTATACCCTGTATAATACTAAAGGTAGATGTTGAAATTTTATTTGGTCACAGTCTCTCCGCTCGGGAAACGAAAATTTTAAACTTGCTATTTTATTTACGCCATGTATAACCATAACCGAAACATCGCATGTCATAAATTACACGTTTGTAAGGTTAGCATGAAAATTAAAGACAGAAGTCCCATATTCCTGTTCCATTCATATTATCCCTACTAATATTATAAATGCGAAAGTAACTCCGTCTGTCTGTCTGTCTTTCTGTTTGTCTGTCTGTTACGCTTTCACGCAAAAACTACTGAACGGATTTAGATCAAATTTGGTAGGTAGGTAGAAGAGACACTGGAATAACACATAGGCTACCTATAATTCCACTGCTGAGCACGGGTCTCTGCCCGCGCGATATAAACTGTAGTCCACGCGGGCAAAGCCGCGGGCGGAAAGCTAGTATGTATATAAAAGTCTCTTCGACAATCGGCAGCAAAACCCATAAAGCTGTCTTGCATCAACACGTATCGTGATCCTTTACATGATCTAGTAATGAAAAGCAATACATTGTTTGTTTTTTGGGTACCTTCATCATCATCATCATCATTTCAGCCGATATGCGTCCACTGTTGGACATAGGCCTCCCCCAAGCTTCGCCACAACGAACGTTCCTGTGCGTCGGGTACCTTGCGCAGAGATTTTAGGAAAAGATCAACGTTCTACAAGTGTGTATGCCAAAAAAGTCTTCTTTCTTTCCTTCCTTCATTTATCTTTCTTTATTTCTTTCTTTTTTTCTTTCTTGCTTTCTTTCTTTCTTTACTTTATTCCACGATTATATGGCGCCTTCTGTACCTACACGTTTATTTGAAACTATTTGAAAGTTTTATATCGGTTTTGCTCACGCTATCGGATATTATTTTATTTCGGATAACCAATAGTTTCGGTTACGGAGCTCTGTAACAGGTTTGTTTGAACTTAGTTTAAACGTTTTACTACCAGTTTATGGTCAGAAAACCACTGGAGCTAATAATATGATACTCGTGATCTTCGAACACAAAAGGCTACTGAAGGAACATAGGTTGGTTTTAGTCAGTAAGTTTGATACGCCCTCTCACTCCACCTTACAGCCAGAGAAGGCATTAGATGATTTGGCACCTTAAAAAAGAGCTTATACACCACTGGATTTTAATTAGTAAAAATACAACTCATCATCATCATCATCATTTCAGCCGATACACGTCCACTGCTGGACATAGGCCTCCTCCAAGCGCAAAATACAACTACTTAAAGGGATTATTAGAAAATGTCTTTATTATTTAAGAAAAGTCTCAATAAATAATATTCATTAACAGCAAAGTTATTAGCGTTTGTTTATATCCCAAAATGTCACTCAATGTATGGAAATATTGTACAATGGAAAAAGTCTGCGCGTAATATTTTCTAGTCACAATTGTTTTGAATAATTGATTCAATTATGATTGATGATAACCAATATTATGACAAATTTTCGTGAACAATTTTGGGATTTCGTTTTTTTTATTTTGAGTACATAATTGTGATCAGTAGCGGGTACAGATAGAGCCCAAGTTTTTTGTACTAATTTAAAAATAGAGGTGTATTATTTTTTATTTTTTTTTATTCATAGTGCAAAGTTCAACTACATTTTGTACGTTATTTATACTTCTATTATACTGGACCACAGCGACTATTTTACAATCAAACAGTCCTTCTGTACCAATTTCCTTGTTCCATATAACAATACAGTTGGGCCACGTATTCAGTATTATCGCGGACACACATTACACTTTATGGCCCTCGACGCGAGTCCATGACGACCGCTGGACGGCACAGTAGGTACAATGGTACTGTACAACCGAATAGAGGTGGGTACAGACTGCGGTAACGTAACACACGTAACATGATAGTAAGATTTCATAAGTGTAGACGCAGCTTGCGCGCGAACCGAGCACGTACCTAGTCGCATCTGTTTCCGACGTACGTTCCGCAGTACAGACACACACAATTTGAAAATTTGTCCACACTATTGATCCGTGCACACTGCGCGCCCCTTTGTGTTCGGTAAAAAAACAGACAAATGGATTTACCTTTTGTCTGTTTTTTTGCCGAATACACCGCGCTGCGGCGCGCACGAGTTGAAATGCTCTGTTCGTGCGCATAGTGTGAAAGTTCGTATGCGCAAGTCGTCCACACTATGGGAATTCTGTTAAATTGCATGATACATTGTGATAATGTGGACGGCTAGTTTTTTCATTACGTGTTACATTACACACACAATTCGTCCACACTAGTGCTCCGTGCACACTGCGCGTCCCTTTGTGTTCGGCAAATAATAATAAAATAAACAAATGCCACGATCCATGCGGCACGCACGAGTTTAAAACAATTCGTGCGCGTAGGATTTAAGTTCTTGCGCGCGCGGTGTCCACACTATGAGAATTCTTTTACATTGCATGATACATTGTGACAATGTGGACGACAAATTTTTTCACTGCGTATTACATTGCATATTACATTTCATAAGTCTGTACCCACCTTAGTATGAAGGTACCGAACAACGGGACGGAAACAAGCACTACATATAGGTAGTATTGTTTAACTTAATGTGTTTACATATTAAATAGAGAAGGTTGTAGGATTTTGAATAGCAAACAAAATGGAGACTGCGTGAAACCTTTCCCGTTATTTAATGGGCACTATCATTTGTTCTGTGTCCGGGTGTAATTTATCTATATGTATGACGGAGGATCGATATCAGTGGGTCGCGACATCGGAAATAACACTCACAAAAACCTTTGATAACACTTTTAATTACTCGTAACACACACTCAGTACAAAATAATCAAGGATGCCTGAGATATGGCTTGATTAAGAATTTAGGAACGCGGGAAGTTCAGCGTGGAGTAACCAATGTCTTCCCTGACCGCCAGACCGATTCAAAGTGTCCTCCAAATCCACGGACACCCGACCCGTGGCCCTATTGCCGGTTAGCCAATTTACCGGTCAACGTCAGTACCTGTCAATGTCGAATAATCGATTATACCTCCGGATCGACATTTGACTCGACTATTCGCTCAGTGTTGCTATTACTCCACGCTAACCATCCCCAAGTTAATACTTGACGTTCCCAAACGTAAGCTGTTCAATCTAACTACATAGTTCCTCCAGTGAAAGATAGGTGGCGCTGATGCAGACCGACTGATATGCGCCAACGCTTCGACACGGCCGTCCTGATGATCACACGTCCTCGTGTGGAGTACCTGGAATGAAAGAAAATCCTCGAACAGTACTCATTCTAGTCGTTCGGCCAATCCTGGCTCAAGGTGGTGGGGCATAAAAGGTACTCTGATCAAAATGATGAAACTCTCATCAATCATGTCTAGAAGAAAATCACAACAATCTCAATCTCTCAAAGCCGACATGTTGAACAACACTCAAACTCATTCAAATAATAGGAAACTCATTAAAATATTGCAGTGCTCATACTCTGACCTCCATCCGGTCTTCATCATCACACTTATAACCTCCATCCGGTTATAAGCATCAAACCAATCGACCTCCATCCGGTCTTCATCATAACACATTATAGCCTCCATCCGGCCATAAGCATCAAACCAATCGACCTCCATCCGGTCTTCATCATGACACATTATAGCCTCCATCCGGCCATAAGCATCAAACCAATCGACCTCCATCCGGTCTTCATCATCACACTTATAACCTCCATCCGGCTATAAGCATCAAACCAATCGACCTCCATCCGGTCTTCAACACGTAACCTCCATCCGGTTACTAACACAACAGGCAACCTCTATCCGGTCACCTCCACATGTAACCTCCATCCGGTTACAAACAACACCATCAAGATAATCATTTCGAGCCTTTAATCAAAATAATCCTTAAAGTAGGTTTGTTCAACATGTTACTTTATTTTTCCTATAACGTTACAGATTATAAGAAAACTCTTACTATGCTAGGTACTCTAAATGTTAAGTTGACTACTTAGTATTCAACTAGTCTTGTCAGCGTTATCATTTTCGTCATAACTAGTCTCGTCATCATCGCCTACGTGCATGTCAACGTCAGTTATTTTTCGCAGGCGGTTATGTGCGTACTTCGAAACATAACGGTCATGGTGGCCGTTAACAAGAACCTCAATCACTCCTGCGCATCCCTCCAGGATCGCCAAGTCTCTCAAGACTTAATGGTTTCCCACAGTACGTCCCAGGTTTGATCAACATTTGAATTGAATACCGCGTACTTACGGACTACTGTGACCGCTAGATACCGGTTTCTATTAAGCTACGACTACAAATCAAATCTCCTATAATCAGTTCATCCTGTAAAGTTCATCGTCATCATCAGCCTCTTTTTTTTTATGTTCCCACTGAAACGCCTGCGTTTCATTTTCTTTCTATTGCGGTGTCACTGTCTTTCTATTGCGCCTCTAATTGACACGATTGAAAAATTTGAAACGTTAAAGGTTAACCGACTCTTTCATAAAACATTAAATTAATTCTTATTCAGTTTTCGTGGCGCTGCTGTCAAAAAAGAAACTTTACCGCACGTTAAATCTTTAGAAGAACTTCCCCATACACGAGAATATTTAGGTACAAACCACCCGAAGTAAACTACTAGACCTATTAACTGTCCCAACTGAGCTATGATAAACAGCATCGAAAGTAGAGTAGAGAGCAGAATCGAATGTACGCGATCTGCTTTCCGAAGTTCTATATCTCCTAACTTCAGCACTTGACTTTATTTCCTATCCTAAACAACTCGATTTGCATTATGAAAAACAACCACTCTTTCAAGAAAAAAAATCTAATCATCATCATCATCATCATCATCATCATCATCATCATCATCATCATCATCATCATCATCATCATCATCATCATCATCATCATCATCATCATCATCATCATCATCATCATCATCATCATCATCATCATCATCATCATCATCATCATCATCATCATCATCATCATCATCATCATCATCATCATCATCATCATCATCATCATCATCATCATCATCATCATCATCATCATCATCATCATCATCATCATCATCATCATCATCATCATCATCATCATCATCATCATCATCATCATCATCATCATCATCATCATCATCATCATCATCATCATCATCATCATCATCATCATCATCATCATCATCATCATCATCATCATCATCATCATCATCATCATCATCATCATCATCATCATCATCATCATCATCATCATCATCATCATCATCATCATCATCATCATCATCATCATCATCATCATCATCATCATCATCATCATCATCATCATCATCATCATCATCATCATCATCATCATCATCATCATCATCATCATCATCATCATCATCATCATCATCATCATCATCATCATCATCATCATCATCATCATCATCATCATCATCATCATCATCATCATCATCATCATCATCATCATCATCATCATCATCATCATCATCATCATCATCATCATCATCATCATCATCATCATCATCATCATCATCATCATCATCATCATCATCATCATCATCATCATCATCATCATCATCATCATCATCATCATCATCATCATCATCATCATCATCATCATCATCATCATCATCATCATCATCACACACACACAACACCCTAACCTAACCCTAGCCTATATACAATCTAATTTTTGTAAAATAAAGCGCACTATGTAAACGAGTTATTTGGTCCGAGATAAGTGGCAACGAATACCAGTAAGGCACGTTATTGTTTAGTTCATCTACCCGTACACGTCAATGTCAATAACGTAAAAACTATCTATGGAGAAGTTATCACTGTCAAACAAAAATCGAAACGGTATCTACCGGATATACCGAGGGTAGATGTGATTACAATTGTTTATGTCATGAACTTTAGCAATTTAACAAAAGAAGTGTGTCACGCACGATCATACTATTTAAACTGAATCCTTGCAACAATATTTCACGGCCAAAATATCACTTCGCAAATAGATGTTGGGCAAAGCATGGAATAAAACCTCAATCAAACTACGCAAGTAATCTGAACCACGAAGCACTTACTCCGTGATCTGAACACGCTAAACTGACCCTTCAATGTAACAAAACTGTGTTTACGTTTGCCGTGAAATAGTGATGACAGACTTTAAAGTGAAAGAGAGATAACACTCAGCATCAGAATTAATTCATGAATCCCCAAGCGACCACCGGGGGCCGCGCATCTATTGTCTTACTATTGTGTCTCTAATTGACGGTATCTGAAGGGTTAAAATGGAATGTGAATACCTGACCTTGTTCCTGGTTCCTTTGACAGCACATACGTCATCCAGTCACTCGCTACGTGATGCCTTGGCACCACCATCGCCTTCACGTCGCTTGCTTCGTCCAATTATTCCACAATGTAACATTTGACAGGTAGCGTTAGAAACTACTTCAAGCGTTTTGTGTGAAACGTTTTCTGATCTGGTATCGCACTCGACACACTGCACCTCAGGCACGCACACACACATACACGCGAAGCACGTATCGGAAAGTAGTACATCGTAAACGAGCACTTGCACCCATCGCTCTTTTCCCGGTCACTAGCTGGGTGGTACGTTGTAATTTGCTCTCTGGGGATACAGCGGTACCATGGTCCAACATTTGTTGCTCAGGATTAGGGAACAACCCCAGAAAAAAACCTAATCAGACCATTTAAGTCAGCTCTTCAATCCGGTTCTTACTTTCTTAAAGCGACCATAAGCAGGGCGCCATGTTGGTCTTGGTCCGTCAAGCACATTTCTGCAGTCGTCAACCAAGCACGTGCATCTACATCTTGTTTCTCAGGATCGAAATCCGGTAAACGAAGGCCATGTGACGACGTAGTAGGTGTTTTCATGGCTTGAATCAGCGTCAGAAAATTGCGGTTCTGTTGTTCCAACAAACGCATCCATTTTTCGTCGCTAGCGTTTTCATTTTTGAACTTGTGGGTCGTCGTGGTCCAATCCCAATTCTGATGACGGAGGATCGATATCAGTGGGTCGCGACATCGGAAATAACACTCACAAAAACCTTTGATAACACTTTTAATTACTCGTAACACACACTCAGTACAAAATAATCAAGGATGCCTGAGATATGGCTTGATTAAGAATTTAGGAACGCGGGAAGTTCAGCGTGGAGTAACCAATGTCTTCCCTGACCGCCAGACCGATTCAAAGTGTCCTCCAAATCCACGGACACCCGACCCGTGGCCCTATTGCCGGTTAGCCAATTTACCGGTCAACGTCAGTACCTGTCAATGTCGAATAATCGATTATACCTCCGGATCGACATTTGACTCGACTATTCGCTCAGTGTTGCTATTACTCCACGCTAACCATCCCCAAGTTAATACTTGACGTTCCCAAACGTAAGCTGTTCAATCTAACTACATAGTTCCTCCAGTGAAAGATAGGTGGCGCTGATGCAGACCGACTGATATGCGCCAACGCTTCGACATGTATATGTATTTAAAAATATAAAAGTATGTTTTTGTCTTCTAGTACCTACTCATACCACAAGCTCTGCTTTGTTTGGGACTGATAGCGTTGTATGAAAGTTGTGGAATGTTATGTTATACTACAGTACCCCTAGCCAACTTGCTAATCTGCAATAGTTAACACTAGTAGAAAGCTTCAAATGTACGGGAATGACGCGCTCTCAACGCTCAGTCACGTGGTCAGAACAAAATCAACAAAATGAACAGTCAACTCGAAGCGTTCGATGCAAGTGAAACGGTTTTAACTTGGCTAGGGGGGCTGATCCCACAGACGTTGTCTTATCTCAAAACTATTAAATAAGAATCCGATTGCAGCGGAACCTACTCAAATATACACACAAAATTTCACCCGAATTCACCAACACATTAGGAGGGGTTAGGTGATAAACACATTTACAGAACAATTATTTAAATGAAGATTAGACTTGCAAACAGATACTTCGCTTGAAGAAAAAAGTTGAATTTATTATCAATACAATTTCAAAATGGAGGCGTTAGTTCCAACTTCAGACACGCACCATAAGGTCCAAGTTCCATGAGCATATTTATGATTAATAGCTATTGTTCACTGTTTAACTAATTTATCTGCCTCGCCATTGACAGTAGCTCAAAGATGAAGAGTTTACTAACAACCTAAAGGTATCTGTAATACTTTATATTTATAGGTAACAAATTTAAAGTACGAGTACATAACAAATATTTATCTGGGCTACAGATAAGTGTTCCGGGTTCGGTTATCTTGTGTATGTGAGTTTACATGTTTGTGAACGCACCCACTATACAGGAGTAATTCCTGGTGTAAGGCAATATGTTTAAAAAATAACGGAAAAAATGCAATCAATGTTATGTGTAATCCTTACTAATATTTGAAAAGCGTAAATGAGTTTGTTTGTTACGTCTTCACGCCTAAATGGCAAAAACCGATTTTGATGAAACTTAATACACGGATAGAGCATGTCCTGGAATAGGACATAGGATACTTTTTATCCCGGAAGTATGTTTTTTTGGGATAATTTTCTGCTATCACGCGGGAGAAGCCGCTGGGAGCAGCTAGTTGCATATAAAACACTAATTTCGCTAATATTATAAAAACAATAGTGACTTTGTTTATTTGTTTGTTACGTCTTCACGCCTAAATAACAATTCCGATTTTGATGAATTTTGGTACAGAGATAGTTGGGACCATGGAGACGGACATAGGCTAATTTAAAAAAAATGAGAAAAGGGGGAGAAAGAGTATATTAATAACGCTGGCAAAGCCGCGGGGAAAAGCTAGTGTGTCAATCCTACTAATATTATAAATGCGAAAGTTTGTATGTATGGATGGATGTATGGATGTTTGTTACTCTTTCACGCAAAAACTACTGAACGGATCTCGATGAAACTTGGTACACGAGTAGGCCATATCCCAGAATAATACATAGGATACTTTTTATCCTGGGATTATGTACGCGGGTGAAGCCGCGGGCAAAAGCTAGTATTTTCTAATTTGGAACCGTGCACTAGCTTCTGACGTTTATAAGTGCCCATGTAGGCCTATGTGAAATAAAATATTGTGACTTTGACTTTGAATATGTGTATGTCGCAAACAGTGAACGTGACTGAACGATTAAAATATGAAAAAAAGTTCAATATTTGACATCATTTTGTTGTTTCAGAATAAACACATAATTTATGACCGAAATGTAATATAAAGCAAAACCCGAGTATTTGTATAGTAAGTTCGTAAAATATTTTCAGTAAAATCGAGCAGCTTATCAAAGCTTGTCCGAAAGCAAATTGATGAAAACTATCGCACAGGTGGAAAACTGTACTGTCAAACATTCTATGAACTGGGGCCCGAGTCTGTTATTTTTATAAATTCGTCATTCCAACACGATCCCATCGTCATTTTGCTAAAAGTTTGTAATCTGCTAAATCATAATGATCGATCATTGATCGGTCAATGGTCTCGTAACAGAGTGGTGGTAGAATGACAATATCGAGCTTATTAATTCATGAATCCCCAAGCGACCACCGGTGGCCGCGCATCTATTGTCTTACTATTGTGTCTCTAATTGACGGTATCTGAAGGGTTAAAAACAATAACTGCACAATAACGTTCTAATGGTAAGTCACTGATCAAAACAACTGTCAAAAGTTTTGCAAATTACCGCATACGTCAGATATTCATTTGTCATTGTGTACGAGATTACCATTTTAAGCCACTTCTTTCAATGACGTGTCAGTGGTTGACCATTGGAATGTCATTATGACGCCATTATATTTGTAGATTACCAAAACTTGCCAAAATCAACCATTATGAAGTCAATGATAGGCCATTCTGACACTATTGTAATAGCAGACTTGAGGCCCTGGTAGGTCTGAAATTTAAATAACATATGGACACATCATCATCATCACCATCATTTCAGCCAAAAGACGTCCACTGTTGGACATAGGCTTAGACATATTATAAACACGATTACGTATATTATGTCATGTATGTTATTTCCGGAGGCCTACGCCGCAGAGGCGACTACTACCAGCATAGAATAAATTTATAAACAATATTTATTATTTAAGTGTTCTTATGTATTTTTTTTAGTAAAAAAAAATGTAAACACAATTCAATGTAGTAAGTAAATAAAGGCTATTTTTATTTACTTTATTTTTATTTTATTTATGTATGTCCGGAAGAAGCCGCGTTAGAAGGCCTCCCACAAGGTGGACCGATGACCTGGTGAGGGCCGTGGGAATCCGATGGATGCGAGAGACACGGGACCGGTCATTGTGGCGACGCTTGTGGGAGGCCTATGTCCAACAGTGGACGTCTTTCGGCTTAAATGATGATGATGATGATGATCTATTACGTACAATTATCATTATTTTTCTGTCTGACTGACTCCGTGAGCCGTGATCTGATTTATATTTTGAATTCCGTGACCATTCAAATGTGCCTATAAAGGATTTATTTGAAGTAAATGCTATGATTGATGAATTATTTATTGTACGCGATTACCACGATGCTCTCTTTTAAACCCTAAGTTTGAATATTTCTTCCTGAACACTTAAAAAAAATTAGCTTGAATCCTGCGGCGTAACATTAAACCAAACCTTTTGAAGTTTTCGTTTCAAGTGCAAGGAAGGCAAAAAAGGAACTTAGCGGTGGTCAGGCAGAAGTGTCTATAACACTAAAAGTCACCACGAACACATTTTAATCTATGCTTTACGTTAAAAGTGTAATTTACTGATAGTATATTAGTGTATGAATAATCTCAGTTCTATTTAAACCAGCTACAAAAATATAGCTATTAAACTGAGTTTGATTTCAAAAATCGTTTTACATTCACTCATTCATACACGCTTCAATATTTATATTTACCTTTCGCTACTATACACACTGGTATCTATATTTCGCTTTTACTCAAAACAAATAGTCGAGACTCGTTTTGTACATAGGGGCGCAGAATTTTTCAGAGCTCTATTTTTCCTCATTTTTGACGTTACACCACTATTGTAACTCTGTATTTTTTTTTCTTTTTCATACCGTATATGAACAATTTTAAAACATGTACAATTTGTTCTCAGTTTGGAGGATAAAATTAAAAATGAAAATTCTATTCTACGCGCTGACCTAGGAAACGTTATTCTGCTATATCACTTATCAACAATGAAATCACTGCAGTGACTTTCCACGTGTATCAAAGTTTTTAATATCGTTACTAATATTATAAAAGCGAAAGTGAGTTTGTTTGTTACGACTTCACGCTTAAATGACAAAACTGATTGTGATGAAACTAGGTACACGGGTAGACCATGTCCTGGAATAGGACATAGGATACTTTTTGTCCCGGAAGTATGTTCCCTTGGGATCATTTTCCGCTATCACGCGGGCGAAGCCGCTGGGAGCAGCTAGTACTTTATATTTAAATAAACAAGAATTGACACGAGATTCGTGGGAATCGCTTAGCGCTCAGACTGATACGCTAAATACAATAAACTTGTGACGGGAGCGAGCTCGCGTAATTTTCCGCACTAATGTGAAAAACAGGCTTTCTAGTATATGTACTGAATTTTTTTTTCCGAAGATACTCTTACCTAAAATTACACAAAAAAAAAATAAAGTTGATACGTTTCGGAGTAGTGGGACCACAAACACGAGATATTTATGCATTAAAGTTCTAGCCAAGAATCGAAACTAAAAAAACACATACACACTGTATTACGCCTATGCTTACGTCATTCGATAGTGTCGCTAGTGAGGATCAAATTGTACTTGAACATAAGAACGTAGTCGTACATAAATACAATAATTCGTATTTGAAAAGTAATAAGTTAGTTAAGTGTAATTCACACTATTAATGTTTTTCTTTTCATTCAAAAGCAGTCAGAGAAAAGCAAAACATACACAATTGAAACTAGGCAACATAAAACAAATGAAAAATTACTTGTCAAAAATAAGATAATAATTATTATCAACACTATCGGATGTTGTAATAGCACGTTATATCATTATTCTTTCCGTGCTCGAAATGTTCCTTACCGTGCTAATACGGTCATATGATACAATACGGTGTACTGAGCAGATTTAATAACAAACTTTTATTGAAAATATTTTTTTCAAAGCAAGCTTTTATAGCTCGGTATACCTATATAATTAATACTCGTCAAAACGAATCATATGAGCCCAAACTCGATGGGGTTGTGTCGTTTAACTACCAAGTTCTTATAGCCACCTTCGGTTCCATCATCAGATCAACTCCTTATCATAATAATTTTGCATTGTCATCTGATTTACACATGCATGCAAAATGTCAGCTCAATCGGTAAGGAAGTGGGTCAAATTAAATTTACAGGATTTGATTATAAACAAATATCGGGACAGATGAAACTAAATAAAAGCTTGTAAAAAGGAAAAGTGAGAAAATCTTACCTTTAACAAACAGTCTATAAACCAGCTCGTCGCTTCCATATAAGTTTCGCGCCAAGCATCTGTATTCCCCGGCGTGCTCGGGTTCTGCGTGAGGTATCGTCACCTCTGACGTCATCGCGCCAGCGCTGGTCTCTCTGTTTTCAACTCCACCCGTACCACTTTGAAGGAAATTCGAAATGAAAAGCTTGACCTATTACTTCATCTATACATGTATTTAATCTGTAGAAGATTTTAGTTATGCGCGCATCACGTAAAATATATACGAAATCGATGTAGACAAGTTTCATACATTAAAACTGTGTGTAACTTGATATATTACTTAGGTAGGCTTTCTTTCATCGCAATCGGTTGACTACATCGAAAGATACTTATACTAAATTCATTGACTGTTACTTGCGGTACGAAGTTCGCTGAGTCAACTAGTTCATAATAAGATTAGACCTTTAAGCCCTTCTTACGGTCCGGTCAACCGATTTTGACTTCTTTTCTGCAGACATAAGGATAAAATTAAAAGCAAAACAAATGTTTCTTTTTTCTGGTGGGTAAAAATCATTCAAATGACATCCCCCGCCCTTGTTCAAAGCGGGAGATAGTGTCAGACTCTTACTGACTAAAAAACCCACCCCGTTCCTTCTTGCCTTTCATACCGGAGCTGAGTTACCTTTCGGAGCTAACCCTGGCCCGAGTAGGCTTCGACCCAGCTGGGCCCCTGCTGTTGCTGACAACTCTTTGAGGCGCGCGGGAACAGTACGGGCCGTCGACGACTTCAGCTCGGTCCGGACAGTTACCGGACGGTCGGACAGCGAGCTACCCATTGCTCGAAAAGTGGTTACAATACCAACTATTTACTGCAGTCGCTATTTGTTATGCCATCAATTCAATAAAAGTAAAAATCGGTTAAACGGTCAGTAAAAAAGGTTTGTTTAAATATCTACTCATATTGCGAATAGAGTATAGATTTACTTTAACAACACGGAACTATTTTTAAATTAATTTTTAGTCATCTATTGACACTTTTCTCATTTTTTTAAATAAACATTAAAAATACCCATCCAATCTTTTTCAAGACTGGCATCGAATCTGATTTATAAATTGAACGAAACGCGTTTATCAGAATTCAATATCAGAAACAGGAAATTATATTGTCAAGTCTTCACGCAAAATGATAAAGTTATGAACTTTAATCAATCAAATGAATTGCAAGTTTTGATTGAAAATGTATCGAAGATGACGCTATCATCATTTCTGTCAATCGTAAAAACTTTTGTTGAGCATGACACGTATAATGTTATTCAATAGGTACGACATAAGGTTATTCAATAGGTAGGTACACGCGAATTTTGTCTTTGTGTAACTCCGTAGTGTATATACAATCTTTGGTGTTTAGTCACAAAATAGATAGGTACAGAAGACAATCTCATGTATGTACTTCACTTTTTATACCTACGCTCGGTGGACGCACACTAATGAGCGTTTGAGCCGGAACTATTTTACGAGCGGGCCGAGGCGCTCCAAGATATCGTGTCCGGTGTCCGCGGTGAGCTGTGTCTATGTGTGCGTTGCTCGAGCGCGCTTTGTAGATTGACTTCTGTACCTATATATTTTGTAGTATACTCGTAGTGAGTGACTATTTCAGTTATTGATTTTAACGGGTATACTTATTTAGTCTTGACATGGTCTTGACATTTAACAAATCGTGGATTTCATAACGGATTACTAATGGTTAAAAAGTTACTGGTACTCGTCGTTCTGTGCTATTACAATAGTATAGTAACGCCATTATATTATTAGATCATTTACCAAAGTTGTCAAAATCAATTATGAAATCAATGACAGGCCGTTCTGACACTATTATAGCAGACTTGAGGCCCTGGCAGATTGACTTACTGTAATGACAAAGGTCTGGAGTCGTGCGTCCAGTGCACGTGTATCTCCGGCTCTCCTCTGACGGTGCAAGACAGTCTCGCGATGCTTCCTCTCACCACCCACCTGGTCTCACCACTCCCACTTCTACTCAGCCTTGGTGGTTCTGTTATGAGGAACAATTTACAAAATCAGGAGATGCCGTTGTCTTGTCGTGAGTCTGTGTTTCCTGATAGCTACAACTTAAGGGTCTTTACGCCAAGAGTGAATAGGTTACTTCTAGGCAAGCGTGTTCCATTGTCTGTCACATCATCGCTTACCATCAGGTGAGATAGAGGTCAAACGCGGCCTATACAACTTAAAAAAAAATACAAAATTCGGATCTATTTTTATTCTGTTATGCACACAATACCGGTTTAAAACCGATGGAGATACAATGTAATATTACTTTGTTTTTATACAGTCCAAAACTCTTCCAAAACTTTATAGTGCATTGTAAAAAAAACACTGTTTTGATCCGGATTTAGCCGCTTAGTTTTTGGCAATTGGTAAATGAAATACACGTAGCACATTTATTTTGTAACTACTTATACGAAAATAATCTACTTTTGATGTAATCATGTCTATTCGACCTTTGATATGATCGTGTCTAGGTTGTTATTAAAAAATAACAAAATAGCTATATCGACATAAATAATATTGAACTATTGATAAGTAATATTATAACAAATTAAATGTACATGAAAGAATCAAATACTAATTTCGAGTATGTATTATCACTGTATTACCTAACTACGTACAAACCAAAAACAAATACACTTAGCGCTATATTTCTCCGGGACATCATGGCGGCGCAACTGGTCACCGCCATCAACAAAATGTATACAGCCCTATAGAGAGTTACTCACCTGGTGTCCGTTTGGATGCGCAACCAATTTGGTGGCGTGACCAAATCGGACGTGTGGTGACTCTGATGTCTAGTTTGGTAGCTTAGGACTATATTTCACCGAGACACCGTGGCGGCGCAACTGGTCGCGCCACCATGGATGGTGTCCTGGTGAAATATAGCCTTTTGAGCAAAGTACCTACTCTGCCAGATTGCTATTATCTGACTGCAAAGGCTATAGTAACTCTAACGAAGAATCCCGCAGCCCTGCCAGTATATTTCTGAATTATAATAAAAAATAAAACTAGAAACTCACCTCTAACATCGAGATAAAACGAGTGATGCAAGAAGGAATGTTGTACCCGCGCAGTACATCGATACCAGCCCTCGTGCTCGGGGCTGGCGGCTCTGAGCCACACAGTCCCGTCTATCAGTATAGAGCCACCGCTGGTGTCCATGGCTTCTGACTGACCCCATAGAACGTGGCGCCAGTTGTCGCCATCTGTACGAACAGACTCGTCAACTCAACAATTACAACTTCACACTAGTGCATGCACAAGAGTGCTACGCCCTAATCTCCTGTCGATGGATTGGAGCGAAAAAATTATAATACAATCAATGAAGGAAATAGTTCGCTCCAGGTATGTTGTACCACTGTTAGGGATCTTGATCTTGTGTTTAGGTCTAGCTAGCTATTTACTTTATTAGGAGATCAAGATAACTACTTATACAAATGCTATTTTAAATCTGAAAAGAAATCAGGAGTCTATTACATATGTTAGTAGTTCTGGACCCGCATGAATAATGAAATGGGTAGGTATATTACTAGTTTTTTTAGATTTCAGTACATCGATACAGTACTATTTACTTTGTTGGGAGAACAAGATAACTATTTATACAAAGGTGTGGTTTTGAATCTGAAAAAAAAAAACAGCTGTCTATTACATATGTTAGTAGTTCTCGACCCGAATGAATAATGAAATGGGCATGTATTTTGTTACTTTTTTTAGATTTCCGTACCTTCATAGACCACACAGTCCCGTCTATCAGTATCGAACTACCGCTGGTATCCGTAGCTGTCAGTTATCTCATTTACAATACAAAGTAAGAAGCAGTTGCTCCAGGTACTTTGTAGCACTGTTCGGGATCTAGTGTCAAGCTATTACTTTGTTGGGAAAAATAGATATACAAGGTGCAGTTTTGATCTGCAAAAAAATCAGGAGCAAATTAGGTTAGCGATTCTCGACCCGAATCAACAATAAAATTAATATGTAGTTTCTTTTCATGTTATTATAATTTACGGAAATCGGTAAGAGCGTTTCGTCTAAATATAGGCTGTCGCAAAAAATGGCAACGGGTGTGTCTGTTTTTTTTTTTAAGACAGCGATGAGTTTTTCACTCAAGCACCAAAAAAAAATTACAAGTGTAAGTTATTGATATTATTGACCAGGTATGATATTTTTTGGGCATAGTAAAAACTACACCTTGTATACTTCGTTTAAAAAAGCCATTGTAGACTTACAAATATGTTTTTTTTCCACTACAGAACCAACACTATCATAATTATGAAAATACTAGCAGTACCTTTAGTATCGAGTAATGCGACCACCAATCATAAAGAAACCTATTAAAATGCTAATTTAATGCCTAAAATATGTGTGAAACAAAATTTTGCATTTGTAAAATAACACAGATTAATTTATAAATATAAATTATAATAAAATAATACAGATTAATTTATAAATATAAATTATAATATTCGGCAAAAGATACCTTTGACATATTACTTCTATTAAAAGTAATCAAAACGCAATATTGGATATGCCAATACCTGAAATTACGGTACCACAGAAATTCGATTACTGGGTACCTATATAATTCAGTTTTCCGTATTCATGAAATTACGAATAATGGCGCGGTAAGCTTATCTGTAACGAAATTACGTCATTTTCGTATCGAGAAGGAAAAGGCAGAATTAAACCTAACCAGGAAGAATTCTTGGTAATTCCGGATATTCTACAAAATAAAATGTGAAAAGTAATAAATCATGCCTTATTGGCTGATTGGATTTAGAGTGAAACAGGAGTATGCCGAGGTCTGTATGAATAATGCCTACGTTCCTGAGGGATTTTTTTTATATCTATATTAATATTATAAAGAGGAAATGTTTTTTTTTTGTTGTGTTTGTAGGAGGTAATCTCTGAAAGTACTAGTCTGATTGCTAAATTTTTTTCACCAATAGAAAGCTGCTTTATTCCTGAGTGACATAGGCTTTATTTTATGTACGCGGGTGAAGCCGAAGGCAAAAGCTAGTTTGGTATACGGGCGAAGTCATGGGCAGAAGCTGTTTTAATATCAGATACAAGTGAAAAAAGATTGTCATTGCAACCGAGGAACAAGAGAGTGTTGTGAAGCCATTCGGCTTCATAGCACTCTCACCTGTCGCTCGCTGCAGTGACTTTCCAAGGGTATCAAACGAAGTTTTTCAATACACTTACAAAGAAATAAATAAACGTAGGTTGAAGCGCGACTTGTGAGGATCGTTTATCGCCCACCCTGATACGATAAATACAATAAATTATGGTGGAAAACAGTTAATTGCGTGACTAAACGCGGTAGGGATAGGACTGGATTTTTCAGTAAATGTATTGAAAAATACTTTCTTCAACGATTGATATACCCAATAATCTCTAAAATGGTTTTTAAATTCCAGTTGATCCTGTTTTATAGATGAACCTGGCCACTTTCGTAGAATCATTATCATTTTCCTGCTCTTGTCCCGTTTTATTTAGGGTCGGCGCAACATTATTTTTTCTTCCATTCTGTCCTGTCACTCGTCATGCTATCACTAACTCCATTTTATTTAATATCACTAATCATACAATCCATCCATCTTTTCTTTGGCCTTCCTCTCCCTCTCCACCCATCTACATGTAGACTCATAACTAATAATAATATTCCACAACTATCACACAACGCCGTCTAGTCCCAAGCTAAGCAGAGCGTGTGTTATGGGTACTAGACAACTGATAAACATACTTATATATTTCTAAATACATACATATTATAGATTAAATACACCCGGACACAGAACAAATGATTATGCTCATCACACAAACATTTGTCCTGGGTGGGAATCGAACCCACGACCTCCGGCATAGCAGTCAGGGTCACTAGCCACTAGACCAACAGGCCAGCCAGATAACTTGTTTAGTATCATGCGTTTCATCCCTATCGAAATCTAAAAATAGGTGTGCCGAATAAATGTGCTGTTACACAGCCTTACCTGTAGAATACTCCCAAGAAATCCTAGGCGTGGGTTGTCCCTTAGCAGAGCAAGGTAGGAGCAGCGCGGCGCCCGCCGACACGGAGGTGTTCTGCGCTCGCCACACCCACGTCGGCGATTCTGTGCGGAGAGGCTGCTTTATATGTTACGCTGGCCCTCTTAACAGTATAGAAGAATCAAGAAATACGAGAAGAAAAGTCAAGAGTGGAACCAGCAGATTGAGAGATCGAGAAAACCAAAAAACATTTGACTATCAAATCAAATTTTGAGAAAAGCAATACACCTAAGTGTCCCCGTACACGGACCACAAAAAAAAGCTGTCATTAAAGAACGCCACCGCAAAAAAAAGCCAGATGCGGTTACAAAAAAAAGCTGAATCGCGCGACAGCTTATGGCCATGTGTGCAGTATTATAATGGACTCTGACGAAGAAGGATTAAATGAGCGAATGGCGTGGCATTTTGGCCACAACAAAAAAGTGCCACCACAAAAAAAAACTAGAAGCGGTTTCAAGCTGTTTTTGTGGCGGCACCACCGCACACGAGCCACAAAAAAGGCCCCCTTAAAAAAAAAGCTTGAAGCGGCTTTTTTTTTGCTTGTGTGTGGACACTGAGGCCTACTGTTCACGGACGCGTAGCTTCATAGACGCGTATTCGTCATTATACGCTTGGTGTACGCCTGCGTGAAGCTTACTTACAAAACTATGAAACTGTCGACGATGTTTTTTACTTTAGCTATAAAAACAGTTGGATGGCGAAAATACTATTTTGTTTGCTTGGCTTTTATACGCAGGCGTACACCCAGCGTATTATGACGAATACGCGTCTATGAAGCTACGCGCCCGTGAATAGTAAGCCTAAGTCAAATAAAAGTTTTGAATGTTTGACGAAATGCGTAAAACAACTGATTTGATAAAAAAAAAATACGATAAACTGCAACAAAACAAAACGATTTTTTCGCCTTTCAAGTATTTTTCTGGCAGGTTGCCATTATTACGCGAATGAACTCTATGAACATAAAGAAAACTGTAATGTGTTGTGTATGGAAATGACACTTGTAATAATTTACTATAAAATAAAAGCTGCAATCGCCTAAATCTTTTGTGAACTCGAGTTCAAATCTTAACCTTCGGTTTGTCTTTTTCAAATGTATAGAAAGTTTTTACTTTTGTGTCGTTTTTGTAGTTGTATCTTAGTTTAATTTGTTACATTACCAAATGACTTAAGTGAAGTACCACTAGTCAACCAACCTAACTAGTCTATCAACTAACCTATACCACGAACGTTGCAAACTGTTCCACCGAAATACAGTTTATACTAGTACGCGGAACAGGGTGAATCAGTTATGTGTATGCTAACAAACTTATTCGACTTGGCTAATATAACTGTTATACATATAATATTTTAAATTATTGTTGTTAATTGTTAAGTTGTCAGCTATGATAGTAATAATATTCCACAACTTTTACACAAAGCGATCTGGTTCCAAACTTAACAAAGCTTGTGGTATGAATACTAGACAACTGATAAATATTCTTGTAATTTTGAAAATATTATATAAAAATTACACACAGACACAGAACAATAAATGATCATGCTCATCACACAAACATTTGTGTTAGGTAAGAAATGAACGCCATGGCCTCCGGCATAGCAGGCAGGGCTACTAACCACTAGACCAACCGACCAGCCAAAATGCAAAATAAAAAATAAGTATCTGTTGAAATGTTGATTCCAAAATATATTCTATAACACCAAATGTACCTAAAACAGAAAAAGTATACCTGTAAACGAGCTTATTGAAGTACTCGTACATCTAACTATCCGCAATATGTACGTGGGAAATCAAGTTAAACCAAGACCTAACATAAACTAGGACACGTACGATGTTACAAGCCAGAGTAAGCTTAGAGGTAAGACAATAAATACCTTTGACAATCAGCGAAGCGCTATGGCTGACCGTCCCGAAGTCGTTTGTAGCTCGGCAAGTGTACTCGCCGCTGTGAGCCGAAGTTAGATCTTGGATGATGAGGAGAGAGAAAAAGTCCATGTTTTTTTGTTCGACCTGGTAGGAATTAATCATTAATTCTTAATAGGCTAATTGTCGTAAAAAATTTAATTAGTCCGTCTTTTAGATTATTCAAAAATAAGGGACACGTATTTTTTTATTTGTAAACTAGCTTTTACCCGCGGCTTCGCTCGCGTTTATTAATATACTTTACTTCCTGTCCCCTTTTCTTCCCTCTTTTTCTCCGTTTCCTAACTTAAAAAAAAATTAGCCTATGTCCGTCTCCACTCGTCAGATAGTTGGGACCCTTCCCAACTATCTCTGTACCAAAATTCATTAAAATCGGTTTTGCCATTTAGGCGTGAAGACGTAACAAATAAACAAACAAACTCACTTTTGCTTTTATAATATTAGTAAGGATTAAACCAAAAATGACAAAGATATAGCCCACTAAAGTTACGTGTAACGTCACGCCGTGCTGCATTTTTTTATTATCTAAAATACAGACTAAATAAAATATAGTTATTTTGACCCCGGAAACTACTCTATTATACAGCAAAATAGTTTATCTTCGAATGCTCAAAATAATTTAAAATATTCAAAATATATATTAATTATTCACTGTGTACCTTATTAAAACAATGATATACAAAAGCAAACTTAATTCAATGATGAGTTATCTCTTAGTAAACCTTTAAATGAAAAAGAGATTACTTTCAAGGGTAGAATCACTGAACCCAATACAAAGCAACAAAAATAAAGCCTTATTAAATTTTTACATCACAGATGTCAGCATTATGACATTTTATTTATTATTCATAATTACATAGGTATGCTAATAAATATCAACATACACTAGCTTCCACCAGCGACTTCGTCTGTGTACTTTAAAATCGAATTCGAAGCCAAATAAAAAGTAGCCTAAATGTGAAAGTAACTCCGTCTGTCTGTTAAACATTAGTGGTTTTTTTTTAACCAATTTTGGTGAAATTTGGGGGTGGTAAGCTTGATCCCATGGAAGGACATAGACATACTTTTTATCTGGCGTCGACTTCAATTTCACGTCCATAATAACCCATAATTTACGCAACCGAAGTCATGGGCAAAAGCTAGTCAAATATAAAATGGCGCTGTACTTACTTTAAGCGTAGAAGGAATCGGCAAATTATCCTTATGCCACGAAAACTGAATGGGTTTGTCACCCGAAACCAAACTGCATGTAGCTTGTGTGGCGCCTCCCACTTCAAGCTCTTCGGGAAATTGGAACGAAACTATTTTCGGAGGCTCTGTTGACAATAACCTGACGTTTAAAAATAAGCGTAAGCATAAACATAATCTGCCTTTTAATGTTCCCATTTCTGGGACTCAAGCCTCCTCTCTAGGAGGGGGAATAGGCCGTAATCCACCACTCGGTTCCAGTGCGGGTTGGTGAATGTCACATGTCTTCGAATGTTTGGTTCTAGGACATGCCGGTTTCCTCACGATGTTTTCCTTCATCGTTATAAGAGCAGTGGCGATGAAATAAATTACACAAAACTCTTAAGTCGGGGCCGTTACCGCTCGACCACCAATGCTCTCGACTTTTAAATATTGCCAAATAACTTAACTAATAATAAAAATAAAAAAGCCAATTGGTGATCCAGATTTGGTTAAGTCCAATCTTCAAAGCCTTGAGCACAGGCGTAGGGTAGCCAGCCGGGGCCGGGGTTATCCAAAAGGAAACTTGAGCCCCGGTATGAAGGCTAGACGGAACGGCGTGGGGTTTTTAGTCAGTAAGAGTCTGACACTATCTCCAGCTCCACCCAAGAGCGGGTTTTGTCATAAGATGATTTTCCCCATCGACAAAAAAAAAGCCTTTCGGTGTTTTACCGGTAGTATTCTGGCGAGTGTGCGCAGGAATTGCATGACTTGATTCCGCCACGTCATTTCTACTATCGGACAACCTACGTTGTTGAAACTTCTACGGTCCAGACTTAGCATTACGCCTTGTCCCTTATACCGCGTATATCGAAGGACTGTAACAATTTGCCTTCTGCGGTCTTCACTTCCAATAATATAATTTAGGTATCTTCAAGGCTGGAGCGAATAGGCTCTTGCTTACCATCAGGTGGAATCGCAGTCAAGCACTAGTTTATATATAATCAGATAAAAAATAAAATATTCTAAGCTCTTACTATGAACGTCGAGTCGTACTGTTCTCCTCGCCAGCTCCCCACTTTCGGCCCTAACTTCACACGTGTATGTTCCTGCTGCAGTACTTCTTACTGAATTCAGTCTTAAAACTCCTCGTTCATCGTTTGATTCCAATATGCTTTCTACTATCGAGCCGTCTTCTCGCTTCCATACTACTTCTCTGAAAATGAATGCGGGTCATTTTCGAAACTTAAAAGTATGAAAAAAGAAATTAACTGATTATGATTAATAGTAGGTACATTTTGATACAGGTGGAGAAAGTTTGTCATTTCGACCAAAACGGCAGGGCTAAAAGCTGCATTGACAAATTTCCAGGAGTATCAAACGACGTTTTTCAATACACTTGCAAAGACAAACATAAACGATAGTTGATACGCTTCTTATTGGGGCCGCTTAGTGTCCAACCTAATGCAACAAATGTAATAAAATTGTGGTGGGTGACGAGCACACGCACTTTTTCACACTAGTGCAAAAACAGTAAATAGCGTGCCCAAAAGCGGTATGGATAACAGCGGGTTTTTGAGTAAGTGTATTGAAAAATAATTATTATCAAAAATACAAACGAGAGACAAAAGAAAGGTACTCGTACAACTGATTCTTATTACTTACTTTATGGGATATCCCGAATAAGGGCAGTGTATTGTAACATCCGTGTCAGTCTTTACATGTAGCGCTGGCAAATATCTGATATTTGGAGGACCTGTGTACAATAAACACCATTAAGGTGGTGCATCACGACTCACATTTTCACTGTTTTTCATACAACCGCTCATAACTGATTATGACGTTATTACACACTTTTCATTAGATATTTTGGAAACACAGTATCTTGTGGATATTATCTAGGTTTCTATAGAAACCAATTTCTAAATTTGTGTAAAACTAATCCAGTAAAAACCTCTGAAAATGTCCTATTTTGTATGAACTTTGACACTTCATAATTTGCCTAAAAATTAAAAAAGTCAAAAAATTAATTCTCTACAGACCTTGCAAATTTTATTAAGATTCTAAATGATGACATTTTTTTCGAAAAACTTTTAAGGGTTTAAAAAAAACAGCTATTTCCTGGAGCAAGTTTTGTGAAATTTTCGAGTAAATCTCGAAATTACCGAATACTAACAGAGTTTCCAGGCGTTATCTCTCTTTTTTTGCGTTGCCTTTTCGTCAAAAATCGCGTTGGATTGCATTAAATGAAGTAACAAGCTTTTAAAACATTTTCGATGTTTACGATAAGCGAGTGGAGAAGGACCCTCTTAATGATAAATACGCGTCCGTAGACAGTAAGCTTTATAATGGCCCGTTCACGACCTTGCCATTGTGAGCGGAAGCTAAGCGCGGGGCGGCGAGCGGTAAAAACAAAAGTATGAAAATGTTTGCAGCACGCCACGAAACCTTGCCGCGCCGCTCGCCGCTAGGACCGAAGTCGTGAACAGGCCGGGCTTTGGGGTATTTATTTGTGTTGCAACGAATAAATGTTTTGTCTATCTACCTGTCTATTTACCTATCTATCTGTCTATTTTTTACAATTTCATATCACATCTCGGAACAAAATTATGATGGCATTCAAACATCATATTTTAGCCCCAGTTTTGTTCCACCCATTCAAACTTACCGTAAACATTCAGTCTTGCTTGATGCGCATGGGATCCCTGTGAGTTTGTGGCGTTACAGCCGTATCTACCACCTTCATCAGCAGTCCTGATCGTCACACTTAAAGTAGACACTATAGTGCCTTCATCACTTCCTGGGACTGCCTCTGCTCTTGTATTTACACTGTACCTGTAAAAGATTGAACTTGTCTAACCAAACTAAGGAACAGCCAGATAATCATCATCATCATATCAGCCGAAAGACGTCCACTATTGGACATCGGCGTCCCTCAAGCGTTGCCACAAGGACCGGTCCTGTGCGTCACGCATCCATCGGATGATGCCAGATAATGCTTGTTGCTCATTTTGGGTAAATTGCACCTCTACCACGTTGCTGTCTGGGTGATATATATTACCACAGCATGAGTTATTCCTATAAAAAATCTTGCTGCAGCAGGAGATAAAGATTGACGTAGTTTAAACTAACAGAAAATTGAAACTCAGCTACAAAGTAGACATCAGAAGATGAGAGCAACTTGCTTTGCACTGTAAAGACTGAGCCGTACTAAGAAAATACAAAGTTTTGTATTTTCATTTGTGTCGAAAAGAGAAAGAGAGAGAATGGTTTTTCTCTGCAAGAATGGTTTTTTTTTAAACTATCACACAGCGCCGTCTAGTCTCAACCTAAGCAGAGCTTATGTTATAGGTACTAGACAATTGATAAACATACTTATATATTTCTAAATACATACATATTATAGATAAATTACACCCAGACACAGAACAAATGATCATGCTCATCGCATAAACATTTGTCCTGGGTGGGAATCGAACCCACGATCTCCGCCATAGCAGTCAGGGCCACTAACCACTAGACCAATAGGCCAGTCAAAATTCTCTGCCGGAGTCTGTGTTTGCTAGGCAAGCGTGCTTCATCGTCGGCAACATAATCTCTTACTATCAGGTACCTAGTACATAGGATACCTAGTGGTCAAACGCGAGCTTATCCATAATAATAAAAAGAGTCAACGAAACAGGCTGATTGGATTACATTAGAACAGAATTTAATTTCACATTTGTTCAATCATAGACTTACTTATCAGGTGCAGCCGGCAGTGGTCTGTCATCTAAAGTCCACAATATACGAGGAGACGGCACACCTGTAGCTGCACATCTTATGACTATGCTCTGCCCTATCCTGGTCACCGCTCCGCTGAACGTTGACACCAGCCGCGGAGGCCTGTCTGGAAACAGGGTTGAAGATAAATGGTTGCACAGATTGTGACGTTTGTAAAACTTGTGTCGCAGTAAGGTAGCCAAAGTATTTCAAATATAAAAATATATAGCGTGTTAAAAATAAATTATTATTTTGCAGATTCTTCAAAAATGGTCCCGACCGAAGTTCGATCACGGTGGCCAATCTCAACAGAGATTAGCCAAGTACGCAGGACATATTATAGTGCACAATTGTGTGCGCAAACACAGGTACATTCTGTTCTTTTACTCTTATAGTCCAATGGGACGACAATCCAACAAGACCGGAGAGACCAGGCACAGATGTCGATCCACCGACTTCCAAATTCCGGGCTGCTACAGAGTAATTTCTAATGAAATAACGTAAAAGCACGTTTTGCCGGACTCGGAAATTTACCCCAGGACCCCATGCTCAGCAGTCGCACTTACAGCCAATGTCTTCATATAAATTAATCATTAAATTGCTAAAGCCAGTGGAATCTTTATATTTCACGAAGGCATCGTTAAATATAAAGACTTTATAAGCAAGGATAAGAGAGTGAGAGTGAATAGGTTATTTCTAGGCAATTAACAATATCACCGCTTATCATCAGATGAGTTAGTGGAATCAATCATAAAAAAGTTTATAGTGCACCCTAGGGTGATGCTTATAAGACCCAAAATTATTTTTAATTTATTTTCTTTTAGTTCACCCTCTCATTTTGTTCTACCTAATAAAAGGAACTTAAAATATTTTTTTGAGATTTTTCAATTAAATTTTAAAGGTCGCTACCGAAGGTTGAAATATAATATTTTTTTACAAAAAGTGACTTTTTTTGAAATGTTTAATTCAAAATAAAATAATAAATTTTTAATTTTAAAAACCTGAAATGAGTGTTTTAAGGTCCAGATATCTAACCTAAAGCTGAATCTATATCATTTGTGGGATGAAATAAACTTTCGGCGTGTAATAAAATAAGAGGAAAATAGACAAAATCGGGTTTTTAAAACATTTCTTTTATTGCCACAAATAATTATAACACATTCTTATTGAGTGAATACTAACATTTACTTGTTATTTACAGACCTCAGGAATATTGTTATTTACTATTAACATGTGAAGAATACATTATACAGTCAGTAGTGTTGCTTTTTTGTAGTTCGGAAACTTGTCTGAAAGATTTCACGAGGAGCAAAATATACTGCTTCTGGTCTTCATTTAGAGTTAGTATCTTGTTGTATTCTTGGATTAATTCATGAATCCCCAAGCGACACCCGGTGGCCGCGCATCTATTGTCTTACTATTGTGTCTCTAATTGACGGTATCTGAAGGGTTAAAGACACCCCTCTCTCTGCTGTGTCATTGACTTCCTTAAATGTTGTAATTACCTCTTTACTTTTAATATATTCCTTGTCATTTATCCAGTCTTCAACTTTTTTTTTAAGAAAATCTGAGCTCATTCCAGTAATAGAAAAGAACCGCTTGGTGTTACTTGTAACAAAATCTTCCATATTTTTATCACAAATGTTTTCAACATCTACAGTGATTCTTTTCGGGCAAAATTCAGCACCTTCCTTCTTAAGGGCTTCCACCATCTTGTTCTTGGTTTCGTTTGTAACTTTGTCGTCAAAGAATGATAAGGCGACAAGTTCCTCAGACACATACCATAAATGACCACATACTTTATTCATTGCTTTTCTAGCTATGACAGGGTTTACCTTCTCATACTTCTTTAAGTCCTTCAGGAGTTCTAAGTCGTTTCTTGGTGCTAAAGAAGCAGATGGAGCTTGGAACCAATACTTTATGTAGATTAAGACCGTAAAAATGCAGATATCTCGCAAACCTTTTTCATTATGTTTTGTCAATCTGAATTGTTCTCGGAACAAGAATATTTTTAGAGAGTAGATCGACTTTGCCATCCACCGAGCTCGGTGAAGACCTGCAGGCTGTTTGAAAGACACGCCGTTTTCTAGTTCTCCTCCCAAAAATAGGATGCCGAGTTGCAATAGTTCCTTATAGTCATCTCTAGGCTGATATTCAGTCAATTACTTTTTAGCAAATTCGATTATTTCATCTTTCTTGTCTAGTAGCTTTTCCATAGATTCTTTGTCAGTTATTAATGTCGAATATTCTTCTTTGTTTATTGTTTGCCAGTTTTTCTTAAATCTTTTGAATAATAAATTGTCTGGTCCAGATGAAAGCCCATTTAGAAACTAAATGTCACTATAATATAAGCAAAAACACTGTCTCAAAGATTAGACTAACTGAACACACCTGCACTGATCATAGACAGCCACTAAACTGACAAGCAATAACATACTCCTCAGCTACCTACTGCTTGTTAAAAACCAAAGAGTGCAGATAAGCAAGTTGGAGGGAGGGGGTGGGGGAGTGGAGTAGTGTTTTAAGCTTGAGTTGTGTGGTTAAAGAAGAGTGTTCTCAACATAAAAAATATGTGTGAAAGTAAAATAAATGTTATTATATATTTTTTAACTTAATGCAAATTTTACTGATTTTTCACTTTTTTTATGAAATTAAAAGCCTGGTAGCGACCCCTAAAACATAACTAAATCCTACAAAAATTTGGTTTACCCCGTTTTACACATGAGAGATCAAAATGGAAGGGTGAACAGTTGAGTTTTTAAACTTTCATTTTTAAGCATCACCCTAGTGCACCCATTACACTAAAGTAACGGGAAAAATTTGGTGACTGATGAAATCTTGGCTACCTTCTACAACTTAAATAGTATGCTATTGTTACCAGCAATAACTAACTCGGCACCAGCAACAGCGGAGTCAGAATGGTCGTGTGCAGTGCATTGATAGAGGCCGGAGTGATGCGACCGCACTGGTCCAAGTGCGAGACGAGACTGCGGAGCGTGCAGAGGTCGACCTTCGTGTTGCCAGCTCAGTGTAACACCACCTCCTCGACCTCCCACTACCGAGCAGTTGAGGTGACCGGAACCGCCAGTGCCTATCATCTACAATAGAGATCACTTGGTGAAGACTACAGGAAAAGCAGGTGAATAAAGTACACGCTAAGGTAACCATACAGGGTATAGGGTATAGGGTTTACCTTAGGGTATACCAGACCGGTTTGCCTGTACAGTTAAACCGGAGCGTGTATGTTGCACAATTGTGCAGGTTTCCACACAAACTTACCTACCTAACAGGTATAACTGTGCAAACAAACCTGTCAGATACACTCTAACGTGTATAGCTAATCTTTAGTAAAATATTTTTTTTAAATATTATCTTAGTCTTTCAAATCACGCAACAAAAATATTAGAGTCTAAGGCCAAAACTCATGGTCACTTAAACAAATGATCACTTAATCCAAATCAACCTGAACTTAACCCAGTTAAAAATTAAGGTTAGGGATGTTCCCATCACTTTCTTCCATTTGTAGGTTCAGTATTGTGCGACAGTGGAAAAAATAATGCTTAGGTAAATACGTGCTCATCAACTTTTAAAAATCTAGACCTAGGTCTAAGTTCCAACTGTAAGACATCCTCTTTTATTCTGAGTCTTAGTGAGAAGTGCGATCGTATTAGATTGTAGGATGAAAAATGTAAGTGAAAAAAAAAGTGAAAACAGTGGTTAGCTACTAAAAAGGGAGAGAATCAATAACGAATATAAAAACTTACCAAAGGATTTGGCGTCACAGTAACAGCCAGCGGTTCATAAACGACAAGCTTCACGAGTACCCTCGATGGTGAGTCCGGATTGGACGAACACGCGTATCGTGAAGCGTGATGCCCTCGCGCAGATGATATGACCAGTGAACCACCGCGGACTGTGCCTTCTCCTGAGACTGCTGCCCAGGTTCCCGATGCTTCCTGCCGCTGCCAACTGATGATTTAATTTTGCTACATGTTATCTAAGCCGTAAATGAGTGATGAAATTAATACAATATACAAAAAAAAAAAATTTTTCTTAACTAAACATTTTTAACAATAGTTTGTGATTGGAGCCAAATAATAGCTGCATTAAAAGACTCTGCTCTTCCATAACTTAACAATATTTTAATAGTTTTTCTGTTTTTTTACAATTTATAGTTTATAATTATAGTTGCTTATTAAAATGTATGTGTAGGGTATATTAGGGGTGTTTCGGTGTGGGAAACCGAAAAAAAAAATATTAATTAATTTTTTGGATAGTATTAATAATTACATTTATCATTTGATGAAAAATGATTTTATTTTAAACGAAGAGCATGAAACTTGAAATTAGCTGGAGATAGGCAATTCACCACGAAAAGTGTAAGTCTAAGGAAGAGACCGATTTCCAGTAGAAGGACAACAAAGGCTGAAAAAAAATTATGTCCCATATATTTACTGGTATAAAGCAAATAATAGGACAGGTGAATCATAATATTAGTAGAATAGAATAAAACTAAAAATCGAATATCGTATTAGAGATACACTAGAAAGACAATGAGAGTGGCGTTTGCTTGGGGTTTAATGAATTAAATCTATGGGTACAATTCGCGATATCTACCAGACAACCGTAGGATGGATCGTAAGAACTTAAAATAATACAAGGGATAGTCTGCTACGTGTCTATATGTTTCGTAGTGTAAATTCAGGCCTATAAATATGAACCAAGTCAGCAGAATTGATGGTTACTTACCTTACAGCATGTCCAGTGATATGTCGCAGAATACACGGCAATACAACAGTATCCCCAGCGCGAGCTTCCAGCGAGTTCAGTTCTATATTTTCCAGCCAGCTACTATCTACATGACAAAAAAATTAATTGCACAAAACATTTGAAGAACACATTTTTAATTCGTCATCATATAATCAAATGAAATCAAAGCATTTATTTCAAATACTCCATTTTATAAGCACTTTTGAATTGTCAAAGAATCAGTCGATCAGAAAAATGATACTAACTACACATTCACATTCCAAACCTCAATGGTTTGCAAATATTTGTAGAAATTTATTGGCGACCGACGTACAAACTAAATAAGCAATGTTATACAGGGTGTAAGGGACAGGTCTCTGAAAACTTTAAGGGCTTGCTCAGGAAACGAAAATGAACAACTTTCCACAAGATATTTTTACAAGAAACAAAAAACAATCGACCACTCCATACAAACTGTTCAATCAAGTTTATAATTTTGTATGGAGAGGCCGATTTATTTTATCGTTTCCTAAAAAACAAAAACCTGTGGAAGGTTATTCAGTTTCGTCTACTAAGCAAGCCTAAGGGCTTGTCCGTTGTCAGTAGACCTGTCCTTTACACCCTGTATAAATATTTTTTTTATTTAGTTAGGAAATCATCTAATGATTTCTCCTGTTCTAACATGTTAGCATTTGAAGCTTATATAACATGTAAATAGCAAATTGAAATGTTTATTAGACAGCCAAATAATATTCCTTTACCCACAGGTAAATTATGATGGCAGCCATGCGTAGTCGTCTTTGACTAGTGAACCCGGATTTACCAATTTCAGCAGACTACATTTCAAGATATTCTAAATGCATGATGGTTTATTAGACTGACCGTCGGTAGTGAGTTTCAAAGGAGGGCTGGGAGTGTCGAGTGCCACGCATGAATATTCCGCCTGTATATCCGCTTGAGTCAGGTCTAGACCGAGGAGGATGCCACTGGCTCCCGAAACCCAACGAGGTTCTAAAACAAAATTGAAGTTAGTAGATTTGATAATCTTACAAAGAAAGTAATCAACTTTGTTGGTTCATATTGTGATGTCGAAAAATTTCGCATATAATGATACTTTTTAAGGCTTATGTTTTATATAGTAGGAATGTCAGATAGGCTGTCAGGCCGCTAGGCGGATAAAATCCTTACTAATATTATAAAAGCGAAAGTGAGTTTGTTTGTTTGTTACGTCTTCACGCCTAAATGGCAAAACCGATTTTGATGAAACTTGGTACACAGATAGACCATGTCCTGGAATAGGACTTAGGATACTTTTTATTCCGGAAGTATGTTCCCTTGGGATAATTTTCTGCTATCACGCGGGAGAAGCCGCTGGCAGCAGCTAGTTTTATATAATACTTAAAGTACTTCTTACAACATAAACATAGCAATTTAACTACGTAAACCTTTCATTACATTTTCGCTATCACAATATAAACCCATTAAAAAAATAAAGGCCAAAGTTAATACCAAAACATTACGAGAACTGAAAAACAGAGTGATGACGTGACGAACAGTTTTAATATCACTCGCATTCTGCAAAATTCGTTTCCTTTTCAAATGTAGAACAAAGCTTGTGCAAGCATATAACTTTTGCGAGTCCTCGCCTTTATTTCTCAAGTGTTATGCCTTGGTCACACGTACCGAGTAAAATGGCGAGACAGTCAAATGTAGCTCGGCCGAGACAGTGATATAAGCGCTCGGCCGAGTGCTCGGGGCGGTGTTTACACGTACCGAGTACTCGGCCGAGAGCACTGTCTCGCGTGTTTACTCGGGGTGGTGTATACACATACCGAGTACTCGGCCGAGAGCACTATCTCGCCCCTACTCGGTACGTGTGATCAAGGCATTACAATAGTCAGTTTTATCTTACCACCACTTAAATATCCAGATGAAAGGGGCAGTCCATCTTGAAGCCACGTGATGTCCACCAAGCCAACTTGTGGAGACAGTTCACATCTCAGCACTACGGCTCCGCCGATTTTCGCTGGAATCAGCTGACGAGCGGTGTGTGATAGAACGCTGTCCTCCACTATAGAAACAAAAAGAGGTATATACTACATGCCATCCTGGTGAATAACATGACTATGCTCATTATCATCATTTCAGCCGATAGACGTCCACTGTTGGACATAGGCCTCCCCAAGTGTCGCTACAATGAACGATCCTGTGCGAACTCTCACATCCATTGGATTCCCGCAACCTTCACCAGGTCATCGGTCCACCTTGTAGGAGGCCTTCCAACGCTGCGTTTACCGGTACGCGGTCGCCACTCTAGAACCTTTCGGCCTCAATAGCCATCTGATGATCATGATTATGCTACCAGCAAAATACTATAAACATTAGCTCCAATACCAAAATAACTGTATTGATACGAGTATTGATGTGCCAGATAGACGTGATCGCTTGGCACAATGTGTACCTCCTTGGTATATTAGACTGGGAATAAACCATTCAGCTATGCAAAGGTGCGCTGACGCCTTAGAGATCAGTACTTCCTAGCCAAGTTGCTAATAGAAAGCTTCAAATGTACGGGAATAACGTCATCTCAACGCTCAGTCACGTAGTCAGAACAAAAGAATTGGCGGCAAAGTCAACTCGAAGCGTTAGACGCAAGCGAAACGGCTGTAACTTGGCTGGGGGCAGTTCGGACTTAGCGTGAAACAGTATATGTCTATTTGGAACTGGCACACTTTCAATACAGGTTTTACCACAACGGATAAGAAAATGACAACGTACTGTTTTTTATTCTTGTGGCTAAAGAAACTTTACTCACTTCAAAAGAATAATATATTCACTTCTATGAGGAAAACAAAAATAAATTAAGGATTAAGTTAAGCGATGGTATTGCAGACGGAGAACACTAAAGTGATCATCATCATCATCTTCCTGCCCTTATCCCGTTTTATTTGGGGTCGGCGCAACACGTTTTTTTCTTCCATTCTGTCCTGTCACTCGTCACGCTATCACTAACTCCCTTTTCTTTCATATCACTTCTCACACAATCCATCCATCTTTTCTTTGGCCTTTTTTTTTTCTGTCGACGGGGAAAATCATCATTGACGAAACCCGCTCTTGGGTGGAGCGAGAGACAGTGTCAGAGTCTTACTGACTAAAAACCCCGCGCCGTTCCTTCTAGCCTTCATACCGGGGCTCTAGTTTCCTTTCGGATAACCCCGACCCCGGTAGGCTTCGACCCAGATGGGCCCCTCTTGTTGCTGACAACTCCTTGAGGCGCGCGGGAACAGTGCGCGCCGTCGACGCCTTGGCTCGGTCCGGACAGTTACCGGACGATCGGACAGCGAGCTACCCATGGCTCGCCGTCCGCGAGCCCGCGTCTACGGTGGCCGGAAATCGGGATCGGAATCCCGGTGGCGGCGGCGGGGGCGCCGTTGCCTGATGCGGTCTGCCTCCTCCTTTGCTAGCATTACTGCTTCGCAGAAGGAGGCGACCGCCTGCCACTCCTCCTCGCTCCGGACCATGGCCTGAACCAAGGCCCGGCGCGAGAGGTCTCCGCCGCCGATCGCCCCCACGAGGGCACGGCGTTGCTCCGCCCAAGCAGGGCACACTTCAACTGTGTGCTCCACCGTGTCCTCCGGGCGTTCCGCACAGTGGCGGCACCCGGGCGTCTCTTCCACTCGAATCCGATGCAGGAACCTCCCGAACTTGCCATGTCCGGTGAGGACCTGCGTCATGCGGAAGGTAAGGACGCCGTGAGGTCTTTCCAGCCACGCCTCAAAGAGGGGACTTACCGCCATAATTGTGGCGTGCCCAGCACTGGGTTGCGATAGTCGCTGACGCCATTTCACCGTGAGGTCCCGCCGGAGCTCTGTCCGCCATACCTCGACTTGTCGCGGTAGTGGACTTTCACCCCGGCGTTGCATCTCCACGCGCTTATCGTGCATGTGTGCAAGGACTGTTGCCTCCAGATCCCACGGTGGTAGGCCAGCCAGAAGGCTCGCCGCTTCGCGGGAGATCGTGCGGTAACCCCGCACCATCCGTATTGCCATGACCCTCTGGCAGGCGTTCAGTATGGACGCCGGTCGCTTTGCCAGCGACGGCGCCCACACCGGCGCCCCGTAGAGGGCCATGGACCGAACGATCCCCGCGTAGAGCCTCCGGCAGGAGGCGTCTGGACCCCCAAGGTTGGGCAGGAGCCGCTTGAGAGCAGCCCCGGCCCGGTTGAGTTTGGGAGCCAAACGTCGGAAGTGTTCTCCGAAATTCCATCGGCTGTCGAGAACGAGTCCCAGGTACTTCATCGTCGACCCGACGCCGATGCGAACTCCTCCTACCGTAAGTTGGGAGTCTGATGGTGGCGCATTCCGAGGGCCGTGGAAAAACATGGCCTCGGATTTGTGCAGCGCCACCTCGAGTCCCAACTCCTGGATCCTATCAACGACTATCGCAACCCCGCGTGTCGCTAGAGCGACCGCCGCCTGGTGCGACTCTCCCTGCGCTAGAACCAGCGTGTCGTCTGCGTAGCAGACCACGCTGACCCCGTCAGGGAGGTCGCCGCGCAGCACGTAGTCGTAGCCGATGTTCCACAAGGGTGGGCCTAGAACCGACCCCTGCGGAACACCGCACGACATCTCTCGACGTTTCCAGTCTCCTTGGTGACCGGGGTAGATAATTGACCTGTCCGACAGGTAAGCCTCGACCACTCGACAGAGGTATTCGGGCACCCGGTGGTACCGGAGTGCCCTCCGGATCGTACTCCAGGGCAGGGAGTTGAACGCGTTGGCAATGTCCAAGGACACTGCTACGACGCTCCTGCCCCGGGACACCGCAACCCCTGTCGTGAGGGCTCGCACGCGCATGATGGCGTCCACCGTAGAGCGCGCCCTGCGAAAGCCGAACTGTCCGTCCGACAAGTCCGGCCCCACCCGTGTTAGCCGCGCGACGAGGCGGTTTGCAATGACTCTTTCAAAGAGCTTGCCCACCTCGTCGAGCAGCACAATGGGCCGGTACGCGGACGGAGAGTCCGCAGGGCGCCCTGGCTTCGCGATGAGGACCAGTTTCCCCGTCTTCCAGCGAAGTGGAAACTGGCCCCTCTCCATACATGCGCTGAAGAGCCCTCTTAGTCGAGGCCCGAGAGCCTCCATGGCCAGGACCCAGGCTTTCCCTGGCAAGCCGTCGGGTCCTGGGGCGGTGTTCTTGGCACTCAGCCTTCGCACCGCCACTCTCACCTCTACCTCGGTCACCTCTGGAGCGTTGTCGTCGTCGTCGCTGTTGTGGTCCGCGTCAGACACTGCTGGCGGGGGCGGAGCCATGGGCGGGGGGGAGTGTTCCCCTCGCGCAGGGAACAGAGTGGTTACCACACCCTCCACGAGTTGGGGCCGGAGACTCTGAGTCAGTGGCGGAGCCCAGGGGCGTAGCTTGTCCCGTACCAATTTGTACGGGCGCCCCCACGGATCCGCGTTCAGAGACCCCAGCCACACGTTGCGGGCCTCGAGTTTGGCCCGCCTTATCTCCGTTCGGAGGGTGCGCTTTGCTTCTCTGTACCCCTCATACAGCTCCGCCTCTCTGACCTCCGCATCCGGCTGGCGGTTGCGGCGCCTGCAGTGTCTGTCGTACCGGCGGCGCGCGTGGTTGCACGCGTTGCGCAGTGCGCCGATCTCCGGCGACCACCAGTACACGCGGCGCTTAGCACGACCTGGAGGGACTCGGGGCATTGCCGCGTCGCAGATTTGCGACATGGCCTCCTGGAACCACTCCGCCTCGACGTCGATGTCGACAGGCCTGTCCGGTGCTTGCACCCAGGCCTGTACCGTCGCGGCTTCCAGGAGGAGCTCCCGGTCCATCTGCTTAAGCGCCCACCGCGGACCACAAGGGCTCTGTCGGACCGGCGCGGCCGAGGTTTCGGCGGAGACGTCCAACCGGATGTACCGGTGGTCGGAGTACGTCTCCACCTCCTCCATAACGCGCCAGTCGACGACACGCGGCGACAGAGCGGGGCTGGCGAACGAGATGTCCACCACTGATGTACCCCGCATCCGCACCAACGTGGGGACAGAGCCCCGGTTCAGGACGACCAGGCCCAGCTCCAAGGCCCAGTCCTCCACCATCCTACCCCGTCGGTTCGTGTGCCGAGAACCCCAAGCCGTATTCCAGGCATTGAAGTCCCCGCAAACGACCACGGGGAGGGAACCGAACCCAGCGACGACGGAATTTAGCTCCATCAGGGAGAGTTGGAACACGTCGAGAGATCTGTTCGGGGGCAGGTAGACGCCTACCACGGCGATGTCCCCGAACCGTGCTGCCACGCAACCCCGCCCCCTCGTGACGGACTCGGGGGGTGGGGTACCGGCGGCGGCCGACGAAATTAACGTCACCGAGCCGTCCAAGTCCTGAACCCAGTCTCCACGGGGTTGGACAAAGTACGGCTCGGCGACGACGGCGATATTGATCGACCACTGCGCCATGCTCTGGAGCAACAGATCCTGAGCGGCGGCGCAGTGGTTGATGTTCGCCTGGAGGAGACGTAATGGCGTGGTTATTGGTATTCCATTACCGTCTCCTCCTGAGCCCTTTGCGAGGGTCTTGCCGCGGCGGGAGCGGCGGCGATGGCGGCAGCAGCCAGGGTAGTGGCTGCGGCGGTGAGAACGTCAGGGTGGATGCCCCTCCTGACCTTGCCCTTGGCCTTGGTGGGAGGGTCGCAGGACCTTCCCCCAGCCCGGTGGTCAGCCGGCTTGCCGGCCGCCGCACATGCGTAGCAGTGCGGCAATGCACGGCATTCGACGGCCTTGTGTCCGGGCTGTCCGCAATGGTGGCAGCGGTCACTGCGGTCCACCTCCGCGGCGCAATGGGCGCCCACGTGGTGCCCGACTCGGCATCGGTAGCACCGCAGAGGTCTGGGTTCCAGCATCTTGACTTGGGCTGAAACCCAGCCCACCAACAGCCTTCGGCCCTCGGCCGTGATGGCCTTGGCCACCGACACGGGGCAGCTCACTGTGACAGCTCGCATGCCCGTGCTGTCAGCGCGGATGGTGCCCGCCCGAACCTGATCGGTCGTGCACCCTCCCGCCCTGACGATGGCGGCCACCACTTCTTCCACCCTGACAGAGTCGTCCAGACCCATGATGCGCATGTCTATGCTCTTGGTGGGTCTGGACACTCGGGCCTCCTCGACGTCCAGGGACGCCCTGATCCTCTCGGCCAGAGCGTCGGCGAGTTCTCCGCTCTCTGCCCCAGGGACCTCCAAAATGCGAGCCCCGGTTGCGGTCCGCCTTATTCGGAAGCCCCCGGAGGCTCCGAACTCGTCGAGGTGGCCCACCACCGCCTGCTTCGCCTTGGCCATGACTATGTCATAGTCCACGCCCCTCTTTTCCGCAGCTGGCTGTAGTGTGATCACTACAGCTGCGGAAGTCGGGGCGCGGAGTCTGGCAGCCATGGCCCGCTTCTTCCGCTCTTGTCGCCGCTTGCGCTTTTTGGCCGCCCTAGCCGCCTTGCTCGCCTTTTCTTTGGCGCCGACGACCGTCCACTCGGCGCCAGCCGAGGAGTCTTCGGGCAGAGGAGGCGGCAGGCGCGACCTAGTTGCCGCCGCGGCAGGAGGAGGCCCCGCCGGTTTGTTGGCAGCCGCCACCTTGCCCTTCAGGGGAGCGGCAGGCTTCCCCTGCCGCTGCTGCTGCTGCTGCTGTCTTGTCGCCGGGGCTGACCTCGCCGCTTCCGGCGCCGCGGCCCCGCGCCCGACTTTCCCTGACGGGCCTGCCTTGGGCGCAGCTGCAGTGGCCGCGGCGGCAGCGGCAGCGGCATAAGACACTGCCTTCTTCTGGCCGGAGGCCGCAAGAGGGGGGCGCAAGACGATGCCCTCCAGGACGGAAAGCTGGCGCCGGATTTGTTCTTGGAACTGTTCCTGCTGCTGCAGCTGCTGCTCCCTGGAAGCAGCCAGCTCCTGCCGCAGCAAGGACAGCACCTCGCTCTCCGTCCGGGGCAAGGGCTGGGATTGACCCTGCTCCTGTGTGCCCAGCCCTTCCGGCCCCTCCTCGGCACCAACGCCTCGGAGACCAGCCAGGGCCTCGAGCCGGCCAATCCTTCCCTTGAGGGTCCGCTCGTAGGGCTCGAACACGAACCCCAGAGCCCCCCCAATCGTGGCATTGGCCATCTCGATGGAGCGCTTTTTGGCCACCCTCTCCCTTTTGTTGGCCACGCTCATGATGGCGGCTGCCACGACCTCCCTGAACTTGGCCATAGCCTCCTCCATTCCTTCTGGCAGCTCGCTAGGAATCTCCGGTGGCATGAGGCTGGCCTGGCGTCCCTCGCTGGCGCTCTCGGCGGAGAGCCCTCTACCTTTGCCCGTCTTTCGGGCGGTACCCCGCACCGAGGTCGAGACCTTGCGGGCAAATACCGCCTCGTCGTCCGACACGGAGCGAAGGAAGTCCAACTTCCTCTTGTTATTGGGGGTAGACGCCTCCACCTCCATAAGATCGGAGATGTGTGAAGACGCGGCATCAGAGTCCGACGCCGCGTCTTCACTCACCTCTCTGAGGCCGAAACTACGGCCCCCCTCCACCGGCATCGCGGACGTGCTGGGAACTGGTCCCAGGGACTCCGCACTGCCGGTTCGTGAGCCACCCTGGCTCCTTGCGTCCACGAAGGACGGAAACAGATCCATTGCGGATCTGGCGCGCTCTTTGCCCCCCCCAGAATACGAGGGGCAGACCAAGCTCTGCTTGGTGAGGGATTCTCCGCCTGCGGGGCAGGCGGTACCCTCCTGGGGTAGTTTCTTTTTTAGATACGCGTCCATGATAGGCTGAATCACAGCTTTGCCTTTTTGGCAATGGGGTGGGGTCCCCAATACACGTTCGCCATCGTGGTCGTGTCTGATAAACAGACACGTACCCGAGGCGAACCGAGCTCGCTGTCGAGAAGGCGCCGACAGCTGTTGGTGCCAGCGCTCCTGGACAGCGCACCCTCCGGGCGGTCCGACTGGACTCCGCCGTGTGTTCCTCTTGGTCTGGTCTCTCGCTTGAGGCCTTCCGGCATGAGTAGCTCTACCGGCATAGCCCTCAAGGTCATTGAGACACGCAAGCCCCACCACGACGACAACGTGGGAACACGGTAGGTGGGGATCTTTTCTTTGGCCTCCCTCTCCCCCGCCGTCCATCCACATGTAAACTCATAACTTTTTTAGCAACATGCGTTTTAGCAACACTAAAGTGAGCAACACTAAAGTGATATTACACTAAAATTAATATTGAGTACCTAACTTTTAAAATATGGTGTTTCAATAACTTCTTATAAGTTGGATGAGATTTCGACCTACTACGACACACTATCACCTAAACACTTAGCCAAAAGTGCTTCTCAAACTATATTTACCCTACGTTACATCTCCAAAACGTACGTGAACATATATAAATACGAACATAACATAACAATGACACCTAGTAAATACACCGTCCCAAAACATTGGTCCCTACATTTTCATTCGGTAATACATAAACCAAATAAGAAACCAACGTTCCTAATTCAATAATCCCCTGGTGTATAAAACAAAGCGGTAAAGTTTGTTTTTTCGGACCAAATAAAATAACTGTGCCTCTTTACGAAACGTAAACTTATACAAACAAAAATACACCGTCGTAATGGACCACCTATTTACTACAAAACTTTGTTACACAAACGTACTGAAGGATTGAACACAAAAACGGACCTCGCATTCAAAATACTTTTACATTTAGAATATTAAAAAATGTTCTTCCATTTACGTCGAGATTGGGGTCTGCTTTAAATCAGACAAAAATGGAGCAAAACTTTTTAATTCTCATCTCCCAGTATTTTGTTTACTATTGCACTTATTTATCTAGGAAAAAGAGGATAGCGTATTTTTTTCATTTAATTCGCTTTGAAGACATTATAAAAGGTCCTGTTTATTTTAATAATGCGTAACTTGAGACTTTCATAACTTGTCAAAAGAAATAACGAAACAAAAATGAGATGGAACAATAAATAAAGGAATAATTGCGTCCGACATGGCTTTGTTTGTGAAGCCATCGTAGGCTTGACTTTGTCACTTACAAGGTATATTTAAGTTTTGCCTTTTGTGTAATTCTTTTACGTCTTCTTTTTATAGTCGGCAAGAAATAGATTGAATAATTTCACAATGTACGTTAAAATAACTTGTGTCTTCCATAAAGGTTAGCGCCAACAGAGGCGGGAACCGCAGGAAGCGATCTCATGTTTTTGATCGCGCCCACTTTCAATATAACAGATTGCATACAAACTTGAACATTACAAAAAATCCTATCCTCGATCGAGACACGAGACAGCTTCCCGCCCCTTGAATATAATATATTCCACAACTATCACACAACGCCGTCCAGTCTCAAGCTAAGCATAGCTTGTGTTATGAGTACTAGACAACTGATAAACATACTTATGTATTTGCCGCCGCCGGGATTCCGATCCCGATTTCCGGCCATTGTAGACGCGGGCTTGCGGACGGTGAGCCATGGGTAGCTCGCTGTCCGACCATCCGGTAACTGTCCGGACCGAGTCCTAGACGTCGACGACGGGCACTGTTCCCGAGCGCCTCAAGGAGTTTTCAATAAGAGCAGGGGTCCAGCTGGGTCGAAGCCTACTGGGGCCAAGGTTATCCGAAAGGGAGCTCGTGCCCCGGTATGAAGGCTAGAAGGACCGGAGTGGGTTTTTAGTCAGTAAGAGTCTGACACTATCTCCCGCGCCACCCAAAAACTAATATCAGGTTTTGCGCATTTAACGTTACACGTTGTATATTTCTAAAAACATACATATCATAGATAAATTACACCCAGACAGAATCTTTGTGAACTGGTTTCCGCACTTAGTTCTTGATAGGTTCCACTTCCTAAGTGACTAAGTGCAGAAACTGGTGATATTTGCGTGGGCTGTGGTTTCCCGTCTCTGTGGGCGCTAAGCTTAAAAGTGTTGATTTAGTATGTGACAAAATGTTTTCTGGGTTTCGAAAGTTTGTTATGGTAATGCAGCATCTTCAAGAGGGGCTCCTGTGAGATTATCTTATCACTGAAATGAAAAACATTGCAAAACTGAAAACAAGGTAAGTAAATATCACAATATCAAAGTGTCGAATACTTTCTTCGAAACTCATTTGAATGAGAATAAGCTACTGCGCCCCCATTTGTTGCCTTTCAATTTTCTCTTTGTAGCCAGCTTCATTGTAGGAGAAAATATTAAAATATGGTAAATAAATCTGTAACTTGAGAGCTAGTTCATGAGTTTGAAAGGGATGTTCTAACAGCCACTTACGATAGACGATTGTGGAACTCGTTAACGTGGTTCAACATTAAGGCTTATAGTCCCTTGATCATCTGGCTGCAGTCATTCCGGTCAACTGCGTCTGGATAGAGTCCTGATGATCTTTAAATCCATTTTCTTTGCAAATAATTATTATTATGAATTATTGATTTTTATATCAATAAATATTGAAAATCAATAAATATTGAAAAACACTTAACCAGCTATTTTTTTTTTTTTTGAAAACATATTTCTAAAGATCAAAGCCGTTTGGAAGGAGTAGGCAAAACCAGCTAAATAATATCATGTTGTTAAATATTCTTTTTAGGCACAAGACAAGTAATAATCACACGAAAAAATCATATGTTGATAATGTTGTACATACTCGAATATCTATGATAAATCTATATTTTTTTCAAAAGCCCAGCCGTTACCGAGGAGTAGGCTTGAAAAGTCACTATTTTATGGCACTGCTCGGGCGCTAGGGCCTTAACTAGGCGGGTCTTTATTGTATCCGAGTCGCGTAACGAAGTTCATCGAGTTAACAAGCGCACTCCAGCATTTGTTTGCGGAGTCGATATGATGATAAACAATACGTAGGGAAACTGTGGTCCTAAAACGCAAACGGTAACTGAAAAACGCAGGTGGCGCTCTCTTTCGCCCCACCCTAGAATGAGAACCACCCTAGAGAGGAAACCCTTCAAAACCAGATCCGTACCGTAAGAGCAAAAAAACAGCAAAAATCCCGTCTGTTGTATGAAATTCTGTTTCTAGTATTTGTTATTATAGGGGCAACAAAATTTCATCATCTGTGAAAATTTCATGGTTCATGAGATATTATAGCCTGGTGATGGAACCTTAAAAAATCTTTTTATTTAAAAAAATGAATAACAGACTACACTAAAAAAATTAATTGAATTTGAGGAGTCACGGAAGATCATCATTTCATCATCAGATCCCAAGTTGCTGACTATGAGACCATTTGGGAAGACCACCCTATCCAACAAAAAAGACTTTATTATATCGGTTGGCAAGCGGCGAAGTTATGCGCGAACAAACATTCAAAGAAATACAAACATCCGAATTGAGAACCTCCTCCTTTTTCAGAAGTCGGTTAAAAAACATTTAATAAGTACCTACAAATAATTGAATTCCATTCATTATTCTCCAGCGTACATCTCCCTCGTGTGCCAAAATAATATTCAATATAATAAGCAATAGAATAAAACATCCCTTGTGTACAAAAAAGCTTTTATACCACTTCAAACAAAAAGATATACTGTCTAAATACACTCCACTTGTTATAGTCAATACAACAGTATGAAGGCTAGGCTTACAGAAACAAAATTATTTTCAATAACAGACCGTCGGCTTCGTAATAACAAGGTTATTTTTCCGAGATGAGGGACATAATGTCGCTCAATCTTTAATTAAAAACTTTCCTCGTCCCTCGGTGGAAAAATTGGAATGAAAAATATTCATCTTTTCAAATACCTAATATTAGGTTCTGATGGCAACTGGAATAGAAAGTAGTTGTTATGAATAGTAAATTAATATTGAGTTGTGTATAAATATCTATATTATGATATCATTGATAGCCCAGTGGTAACTGCTCCGACTTATGAGTTGTACAACATTAATTTTTTCCTAGCCGTTACTGGTTACTGTCCCACGGCTGGGCAAAGGCCGTCCTTAAGTCCTTCCAGACATTCTTTTTCCACGCCATCATCTCGCCGCCTCTTTCTAGGACGGTCTCGAAGGTGTTTTCCCTCTGCAGGAACCCACAGCGTGACGACACTTTTACAACCTTACTTGATGTGATTTTAATTCTATATAGACAGTTATGGAAAACATCGTTACGAAACTGGCTTGTACTAGAACCAAACATTCTTACAAAGAGCTTACATGGTTAATTACGACTCATACCCTCTTCTAGCCCTGAATCCCAGCAGTGGGAACGTTGTAAATGTAGCATAATAATAGCATACTCAACCTTTTAATGTTCCCACTGCTGGGCCTCAGGGCTAGGAGAGGGAATGAGTCGTAATTAACCATGTAAGCTCTTTGTAAGAATTTTTGCCTCCTCTCTAGGAGAGGGAATGGGCCACGCAGGCCCAGTGCGGGTTGATGAATGTCACATGTCTTCGAAGTTTTCTTTTAAGGTTCTAGGATATGCCGGTTTCCTCACGATGTTTTCCTTCTACCTATATAAATATACAAAGTAGCTTCTTTGGTATAAATCGCAACTTCAGTTTATTCAATGGGAACTACATGTTATGTAAATAAATTTTCCGTTAAATAAACTGAAGCTTACTTGAGATTTCAATATTAATATATAGTAGTTACGTGGTATCTTAACATTAATTTACAATCCCTAATTAATACGTTCTTAGTCTAAACAGGTTATGCTATGAATTGATCTCCATATTATAACTTTCAAGCTATCTTTATAATATAGAGATTTTACTAACCAGGTTTTAGTGGGATGAGCAATAGTCTTTTAGACTTTGGTAATAACTTTTTTCTGAAATTCTCGGCCATTTTTCTTCTATAACATATTATTATCTATATGTTTTGTGCGTGTTTTTTAAAGGCCTTCTTTGTACATTTAAATCTTTCTGATGAATCACACTATCTATTGATGCAAACCACATGGAAGCAGTTCTCGCGCGGGCCTTGGTTCAGGCCATGGTCCGGAGCAAAGAGGAATGGCAGGCATTCGCCTTCTTCTGCGAAGCAGTAATGCTTCGCAAAAGGAGCACATCAGGCGAGAACGGTGCTCTTGACGCCGCCGGGATTCCGACCCCGATTTCCAGCCACCGTAGGCGCGGGCTTGCGGACGGCGAGCAATGGGTAGCTCCCCGTCCGATCGTCCGGTAACTGCCCGGACCGAGCCCAAGTCGTGGACGTGGCGCACTGTTCCCGCGCGCTTCAAGGAGTTGTCAGCAACAGCAGAGGCTCAGCTGGGTCGAAGCCTACTGGGGCGAGGGTTAACTTCGAGATAAAGCTCAGTCCCGGTATGAAGGCACGAAGGAACGGGGTGGGTTTTTAGTCAGTAAAAGTCTGATACTATCTCCCGCTCAAGTGCGGGGGTTATCATTGGATGATTTTCCCACAATAAAAAAAAAACATGGAAGCAGTTTTAAGTTTATCGCATAAAAATGATTAACAAGGTCTTGGTTTTATACCTTTTCTATAAACATTTCATTTCAAGTTGATTCATCAAGCACAATTTTATTAGAGTAAAACTATCAACAAAAACGTGGCGAGAATTTTCCACCAAATAAAACTAACTTTTGGCCTTCTATATAAACTGTGATTAAGCCCAAAATACGAGTAAATGTAGATAAAGAGATAATTACGAATACTAAATAAGATTTGTTGATAAGTGACCCACTTTGTTTCCAACGTCTCCAACTTTCCGACATTCCGTTTTCTTAATGAATGTTACGAAACTAAGTTTGTAGATTTTTTTTTTTTTTCTTTACTCCTGAAGGGCGATGGATTGGGGCTGTGAGATTGCTCGAAAGAGATTCCCTAAAACGTTAAGAGTAACTGAAGGGACAACAGGTGGGGTTTAGTCAGGTGACATTTTGTGTGTGAAAAATAATTGTTATTATTGTGTACGTCAAATTTTGTGATTGTGTGTTATTTTATTTGTATTATTAATTGAATTTGTATTGTAAATTTAATTGATTTTATATTTTTATTTTAATGTATTTTTATTTTTTGTTTGTTTCATTTGTATAGTTTCTAATTATTGTAATTGTAATGTTTTATTTAACTTTAATTGTTTTATGTAATGTATATGGACTATGTCTGAAATAAAGATATTGAATTGAATTGAATTTAGTCAGAAAATATCTGATATTTTGTCTCGTTCCACAGAGCAGGAGTTATGATGGTCTCCCACCTCACAAAAAAGGCACTGGTGATAGTGTAGATTTCCATCACTGAAATATTTCTCAGATACAAATGAAAGAATACAAGTAGATTTTACTCTGAAAATATCTGAAATTTCCCTTTCTCTTCACATAGAGCGGATAATTGTCTACTTTAAAAAAAAATACTAAAAAAAGTATAATAGTTTTGCCTCGTCGTTATTTAATGCCGACTTCCGAAATTAAAGTTATTTTGCACTTTTTAATGCTTTTTTCATATTGAAATCGGTTGTAGTTTTTTTCGCACATTTTTTTTTTATTTCTACTTTTTTAGTAATGATACCCCTCAGCCAAACTTACATATATTTTGTGCAATCTCAATTAAATCATTAAAGCTACTTACATCCTAACATAACGATATTTCTGTGGGACCAATTCGGCAATACATGTAACCACCTCCACATTATTTTTAACTTCTTATACACCATATAATAGCTTATAACATAAGTGGATGACAAAGTTCATATACATCATCATCATTTCAGTCAAAAGACGTCCACTGTTGAACATAGGCCTCTCCCAAGCGTCGCTACAAAGACCGACCCTGTGCGTTTCGCATCCAACGCATTCCCGAAACTCTCTCACACACACACAGACGTGAGCTTAACTCAAAGTCGAGTTTCCTCTTTTTTTAAGCCTGTTAAATAAGGGCGGTAGACTGAGATTGAAACAAGACTTATAGAAAATAAAAGCTTGTTCGCTGTGCTTATCTATTTACCTTGTCGTAAATTGTATCATGTTGGAGCTATCCTTGTGGGTATCCCGGAAACAAAGAGAAAGTTACGTTGCTGCGAACTCACTCTAATGTCATTTTTAATCCCTTAATTAAAAGTTTTTCCGTGTAAAAAAACTCCGGAGCCATGGGCTGTTTTTCATTTTATTCCATATTTCCCTCGCTGTAACGGAAAGTTAATTGGTCCAACTCGACTCCAAGTTGTAATTTGTTTTGCCCTCTTGCCGTACATCTGTTTATTACACAAGTCTGTTGTTTACAGTTTTTATAATTGCCATTATAGCCTGTTTGTAATTGAGATAAAAGCTATACTATATACAGGTAAGGTTGACGTTTGTTTTTCGCTGTTTTCTGGGGGCAGTCTACTGTTAAGAGGATGCAACTCGACACACATTTTCACTGTTTTTCATACAACCGCTCTTACCCGATTATGAGGCTATTACACATTTTTCATTAGATATTTTGGAAACGCAGTATCTTGTGGATATTATCTAGGCTTTTATTGAAATCAATTTATAAATTTATTTACACTAATCCAGTAAAGATCTCTGAAAATCTAATATTTTGCTTGAATTTTGCCACTTCATAATTTACTCCAAAATTTAAAAAGTCGAAAAAGTATTAGAATAGAACGCTTGCATATTTTATCAAGATTCTAAATGACGACAATTTTTTTCAAAATATTTAAGGTAATAAAAAAAACACGTAGTTCCTGGAACAAGTTTTGTAAAATATTCGAGTAAATCACGGAATTACTGAATGCTAATAGAGTTTTCAGGCGTTATCTCTATTTTTCGCGTTGCCTCTTCATCAAACATAGCGTTGGATTGCGTTAGATGAAGTAACAAGCTTTTAAACCATGCTCGATGTTGACGATAGGCGAGTGGAAGAGCAGCCTCTTAAGAAAAGGTCAATGTACTTTACAGCAATTTTATCTGGCGCCTACCACAGACACAGGTACGTGAGGGCAATAATCAAAATAATAAATATTTTGGGTGCTCCCAATTATTTATTCATTACAAATGTTGCTTTACGAGGTCAAACCCTCAAATAAATCTCTTTAATAAATAACCTTTGTTAGGTCAGAAAGCGACTAATTTCGTATTATAATTATGGTAATACAGAAACACAAGTAGTTGCAAATGGGGTACATTTGTAATCAGTTTAGATCTCGCCAACGTGAGACTCATAATTCCTGTATTAATGGGTTTGCCTAGCAAATCTGGGCCACTAAACAATACCTAAAGGATTTTGTGGGGTCAATCTGATAGAAGTTTCCCTTTATTTATTTAAAAAAAATCAGAAAACAATGCTTCTAAAAATTTTGTTGTTAGGCAACAGGTATTATTTATTTGGTTGCTGGATTTTTTTATTCTAATTCGATTATAGAATAGAATGGAATAAAATTTTATTTTTCAAATATAGGCAATACACAGCCATTTTTAAAATACAATACAGCTCAGCCATATTTTACCATTCAGTGATCTAGCGTTACATTATTTATGTAACATGTCATTCCAATAAAATAACAAATCAATTCATAAATAAACATTATCCATTGTATATTTATCTAATGTCACTTTATATTTTTTGCCTGCTGCGGCCTTCCCCTCTGATTATAATTTAGGTGTTTTCAAGCCTGGAGTGAATAGATATTTAATAGACTAGTGCGTATCCCCATCAACCAATTCATCACTGCCCTAACACAAAACCCCACCCCCGCCCGCCTAATTCGTCACTGTTCCTAAGGCCTTAACTCCCGAGTAGGGCTATAAAACAGTAACAGGTGAGATGGTGGTCAAACGATAATAATAAAAATAAAAAATAAAACTTTCTGAAGCCTGCTTCTCGGTGAAAGTTAATACAATAGGTTTAACCCTTCAGATACCGTCAATTAGAGACACAATAGTAAGACAATAGATGCGCGGCCACCGGTGATCGCTTGGGGATTCATAAATTAAACAAAATATATGCTTATTATAGATTCATGTATAACATTATCAATATATAATTTTTGCGTAAGAAAGAAGAAAGAAAGAAAAACATTTTATTTACGCTAAATAGACGCATACTTAAAGCTAAAAACAAACATAACATAACATCACTCGATAGGGAAGATATGCGTCTCATCCGCGCAAAACGGCCCAACGCTCAGCATAAAGCTGTGACCTCACGCATGTAAGACATACATTTTCCAAAAAAAAAAAAAATTTATAACATGATATTTTTTCGCTTGTTTCGCCCATTCTTTTCAAACGGTTTTGATCGTTAGAAATATGTTTACACAAAAAAATTGCCGCTTAAAATGGATTTAAAGGTCAGTGGAGCTCCATCCGGTCACCTGTTCATGGAACTATACGGCTTAACCTAAAGTTTTCCTTAGCCAATATCACAGAGGCTCTTAATACTTACCAGGTTGTAACATGACAGGCCTGGAGAGCACCGTGCCCGCGCGGTTCGATGCCCGACACCTCAGCACTGCGCCGGCGCCACTGCCAGCGTCCATCAGCGATCTTCTAGCTCCAACCACTAGTCTGCCGTCGCTTAGCACGTGCCTGGTGGGACAAAAAGATCTTGAATCAATATTGTATTTATAATTAAATATACTCACATCAGGGTTTTACTTCTAAAGATAAAGAGATTATTTCTCGGTCTCGTGTAGGTACTGAGGGTTTCATACAAACTTACCTCTCTGTAAACAGTTCAATGCCCGGATTAAGTTACAAAGATTTTTCCAAATACATATATTTTGTGTGACCTACTTTAGAGTTTTCAGATTGTTTCCTATATTTGTGCTATAATGAGACCTTGCTATACAGAACAGCAGGGATGCGCTCATTTATCGACTTTTTACGTACTTACACGACTTTTACATCCTACTAATATCCTACTAATATTATAAATGCGAAAATTTGTATGTACGGATGGATGTATGGATGTTTGTTACTCTTTCACGCAAAAACTACTGAACGGATCTCGATGAAACTTGGTACACGAATAGACCATATCCCAGAATAACACATAGTATACTTTTTATCCTGGGATTGTGTACGCGGGTGATGCTAGTATAATAATAAATCTGAGGGCACATCACGTAAAATGCACGAAATCGATCTAGAGTTCACACGTCTATACATTAAAATTTTATTGATATATTACTTAGGCTTTGATTTATCGCAATCGGTTGACAATATCTAAAAATAACTACATTAATTGGCTGTTATACGGTACGAAGTCCGCCGGGTCAGTTAGTTAATTAATAAAATGGAAGAAAATGTTATTGCTCCTGCAAGCCAAGGAGTTGACTGAAGAAAATAGAGGACTATGATACTCAGAGACGTTTTAATTACAAACTTATTAAAAGCCACTGCTGCAGGCTTTAAAATAACTAAGTTTTTCATTATTAACCAAGTGGTCGACCGTCCCCTCTATAATTAGTTTAAAAATATATTTGTAATCAAAAGACCTTCCTATGCATTTTGTTTTGAAACTTCCAATTATAGAATAGTAATTTTTTTATTAGTATTTTGGGACCACAAATAATACAAATACAGGTTTTTTTTGGGAAATGCTTTGCCTTGTGGTCTCAAAATACTACTAAAAAATATTTTTTTTTTCACACCACCTGCTCGACAATGTCAAATTATATGTCAAGCAACCTTAACCTAAAGTGAGTCATTAGTGGCCGGGGCATAGAAATATATTATATCTATGGGCCGGGGGCACAGCCGGTCAATAATGTTGTACTGGATTTCATTATGACCCGCTGGTCAATAATGTGACAATTATTTTCTCACAGTAGATGTAAAAAGTAGAGTATCCTACTCTGGGCTAAAGGTGTCTTTGCCTTGGGCTAGCTTGAATCCCTCGCTGCATTCAGGATTCTTGTATTAACTCCCTCGCTTTGCTCGTGAGTTAAATCCCGAATCCTTCATTGCGCTCGAGATTCAATATGAGGCCCGTGACGTAAGGCACAACTTTAGCCCCTCGGTGCATAATCTACAATTATAGGTGGAATTTAGGACAGCGGTCCCGGTCCAAAGAGCCCCACGACCCTTTGATTTTAGGTGGGAATCAAAGGACATCTTGCTCCACCCAGAGCGGGTGCTCTGGGTGGAGCAAGATACAGGTCCCTTCAGTTGCGTTTTATTCCAGGGCTACGGTAAATCTTTCAAGCAATCACGCAGAAACTGTACGTTTCATTATAATTGTCTCATTTGTCCCTATTAGCATAGGCAGCCTTATAACGCTCCAACTGCTGAGACTCAGGCCTCCTCTCTAGGAAAGGGAATGGGCCGTAATCCACCACGCGGTCCCAGTGCGCATCTTATTTGTCCCTTTTACAGAATACAAATATCTAAAAAGCCATTACACAAAGCCAACACAAAATGATGTCTATAAACTTAATTATGTATACAGCTCGTCGTTCATATTATGCACGATCAACGATGATGTATTCCAAAATGTACGACATGAATTTATTATAGAAAAGCTTCAGACATTTGCCAAAATGATTGACATTCGATTATATGGCTGCTGCTCAATAAGGAAAGAAGACCGTTTCAAGATGTGTATGTTATTTGAATATTAGCTTTAGGATTGGTAGAACTGGCTTCTAGATACTTTTGAAAGACTGCTTCGTTGGTTCGTCATCGCAAAATGTGGCTATTGAGCATGAGGATCGATTCCCAAGGTCAGGCATAGCGTTATTAGTTTTTTCCATAACGGCCTAGTCACAATTTCGGTCCTGGAGATGCGAGGAGCGGCGAGCGGTGCGGCGGCGGCGGCGTCTCGCGGCATGCTTCAAACATTTTCATACTTTAAATCTAACCGCTCGCCGCCCCGCATTTAACTGAACGGGCCGTTAGGATCATCTCAGACACTGCCAGGAGTTTGGAAGTCGATAGTATATTATTTGTGGTAGTTGGCACGGCACATAGCTCGCAGAACTGGTGGTCGATTCGTGCGAAAGGTTCTGCATTGACGACCGCACACCGTAAGACGCGCCGTTGGAAGGCCTCCCACAAGATGGACCGATGACCTGGTGAGAGTTACGGGAATCCGATGGATGCGAGAGGTACAGGATCATTTGTTGTGGCAACACTTAGAAGAGGGTTATGTCCAATAGTGTACGTCTTTCGGCATGTAGCATCAAGATCCCTGCGGACTATGAGACTCAAGAAACCGATAAAAAACGGAAAACACAAATGCACATCTGTGTTTACGTAGTCGTACACACTTGTGCACTTGACTGAACTCAGTCGAGAATGATTACAATTTGGTCAGAAAAATTGTGCGATATGATACACTAAATAAGAGCAGTGGTGGCCAAGTGGTAACGACCTCGACTTACGAATTATAACTTCGTGGAATCAAACACAGCGAGGCGCAAAACCGGTAAAGAAAAACATCGTGAGGAGACCGGTATGTCCTAGAACCAAAAGTTCAAAGACTGGTGACATCCAACGATCTGAAGAGGGCTGACTCCCACCAGTGGGCACATTAAAAAGGCTGATTACACTAGTTTACGCGGTGCTTCCTAAGTTTCCTTAATTGTGAGTGCAGGAAACGTATCTTTAATAACATGTTAACTTCCATCTGTCGAAAATTTCTCTTTAAATCGGCCACAATTTCTTTGTAATTTTCTTTTTTTTATTTTAAATTTTTTAACGAATCTACGAAGGGGCTTCTCTTTTTTTTTAAATATAAACTGTCCTCAAACGTAGCGAAAACGATCAGCACTTTGTTTTAGATTTTGTACTCGACAATTAAATCAAAATGAAATAAAATAAGTAACGTTTGACGCGAACTAATGTACAATAAACTTTTGTCACCTAGTAGAAAAAATAAATTGAGTGCAGAAAAAAAATGGGACGTGATAGAATATTTCTGTTGACACTTTTAGCTTTAAGGAAGCTAAGTTAACACAGATAAACACATTTTCTTTCAGGGTATAAAAAAAAGTTAAACTAGTGTTATTATTATTCTATTCTGTTACACTAAACCTATGTAAAGTAGGTATGTTTTTCTCTCTTGTTTACTAACTCGTATAGATGTTACCAATCAAAACAATCTAGAAACTTCAGTTCACGTACCCACGATATTTTAAGTTACACACCGCCAGCTCAAACTTCCTACCAATGCATCTCAGTAGCGTGCTCCAAAAAACTTGAACGAATTACTGTCGCCATAAGATTTCATTTCCATTCATTTGTCACGAGGTAACAACCTCGTTTACGACACGTCAAAACTTTAACCGGCCCGTATCGGTCCGGAACAGCCGACTCCGATGTAACTTGGCTCGTATAAAAGTACGTTATGACGGTAATCGGTACCGTAAAGATGTAGATACTGCCATTTCGTTAAGTACCAACTTTTTGAGTTCATGCATTATATTGTCGTTAACTTTGAACCTTATACCTGGTACCCTTATAGGTACAAGGTAACCGAATATTCAGAAAGTTAATGCTGTTTTTAGAGGGAGGGCGTGTTAGTTTTTACCTGTGTTCTTTCAGTTGCTTTTAAACCGACTTCTAAAAAAGGAGAAGATTCTCAATTCGGAAGTTTGTTTTTTTTTTATGTTTGTTCGCGCATAGTTTCGTCGCTTGCCAAACGATTTGAAAGGTTTTTGTTGGAAAGGGTATACTTTCCAAATAGTCCCATTAGTCACCAAGTTGGGATCTGATGATGGAATCTTGGCGAAATCCAGGGAATTCCTCAAATGCAATCCAATTTTTAAGGAAGTTTCCTTCCAGGGCCACAGTGCCGGGCTCTGGTTGAGGCCATGGTCCGGAGCGTAGGAATGGCAGGCGGTCGCCTCCTTCTGCGAAGCAGTAATGCTAGCAAAGGAGGAGGCAGACCGCATCAGGCAACGGCGCCCCCGCCGCCGCCGCCGGGATTCAGATCCCGATTTCCGGCCACCGTAGACGCGGGCTCGCGGACGGCGAGCCATGGGTAGCTCGCTGTCCGATCGTCCGGTAATGGACCGAGCCCAAGATGTCGACGGCGCGCACTGTTCCCGCGCGCCTCAAGGAGTTGTCAGCAACAGCAGAGGCCCAGCTGGGTCGAAGCCTACCGGGACCAGGGTTATCGGAAAGGGAACTCGTGCGTTGGTTTGAAGGCAAGAAGGAACGGGGTGGGTTTTTAGTCAGTAAGAGTCTGACACTATCTCCCGCTCCACCCAAGAGCGGGGGTTGTCATAAGATGATTTTTGCCCACCATAAAAAAAGGGCCACAGTGTTTTGCTGACAACAATATTTAAACCATAGTAATTTCGACAGCTATCAATTAAAGGTGATTTCTACGCCTAAACTTAACTGGTAACAATTCGTTTACTACATGAATCACTTGATCGCAGCTTCTTATAGATTTTCAGATTCGACCCACTTAAAAAGAATCAACTTCTACACTAACTGGTCAAAATCTATTTGAGCTATTCTCCTCTTGGGCCTTTTAAAATGCATTCATTGCGGGAAATGACTAATACATTCCTGGACGAATGTCTAGCAGTGGCCGTTTTTCGGCAGAAGATCATGACGATGACAAACGATGGCTTAGAAAGTCAGTTTTAATTCTTTTATTTAGTTAAGTAATCAAAAATAATGCTAACGCTACAATAAATATAAAATTATTACTTCCAAGAATCAAACCATAACTCAACACAACGTTTTTCCTTTTGAGAATAGCTTTAAGCACACAAAGATCGTCAGTATTTTTGTTGGCCTCTCAGTAACTTCATTTACGGAAGTTGCAAACTTCATAGTAACTTAATTTGCGAGTCGTTGTAACGATAGGCCGTAAAACCGAGGGTAATGTACGGAACAAATTACTTTGCCGGCTCAGTCGCGACTCAATCATATTAATTAAAGTTAAGTATTTCAACTGTCGTATGTTCCGGGCACTGAAATGACGAGAGGGAGAAAATAAAGAGAGCGAATGAGGAAAAAGATCTCAATTCGTTGCAACAGGCTATACATAGTCTTTTACTTAGGCCATAAACACTGTTACAATTTTAAAAAAGACACAATTTGAATTTGGAAACTGTCATTTTTATATTAGTTTTTTCATTTTCGCGTCAATCAGTATGTACAGTGCGTTTCACTTAAGAGGTTCCTTTGCCGTAATGTTGGCATTACGGAAAAACAGTGTTGCAATATTTTTAGCAATTAAATTACTTAATATTAGGGAGATTAACTGATACTTCGTTACTTTAACAATTGTTTTTTTTTGTCCGACTGTCCTGCAATTCTTTCAAATATTGAAAACGCTACGCCACAATATCGTACCTCTCGATTGACAACTTCCTTTTAGACCTGCTTTTTTTTAAATAGAATCCCATTTCCCTCATAATTTTCCAAAGTATTGCAAATACCGTTAAAATCGATTTCGTTTCGCATTTCGGGAAACAGTTTTGGTAGAGAAGGCAACTTTTCCTTTTTTCCCTTCTTTTTTGTGTAGACAGACAGGGGAGCCAACATTACGCCAAAGGAACTTCTTAAGTGAAACGCACTGTACTTCAACTTCAACTCTTAATTAATGGCCTTTGTGGAAGAGACACCACAATTTTGCCAATACCTCGTGTGAACTGTTAATAAACCATCAAACATTGGAGAGTATTTAGCGTGAATTATCAGTAAAAAATCTTGCTATAAAATGAAAATCAGTATGTATATTATAAAGAAAAAAGATTGGCATTTTTGTAGTTTTGTTTGTAATTGTAATTTAACTCAAAAACTACAGGATCGAATTAAAAGTTTTTTCTTTCGCTACGCTTATATTTAAATTTTCTACGAGCAGGCACTGCTGGGAGAAGTTAGTGTAAAATCAATATCTTTTTCTCAATTTTAATATTATAGTACGAAACCCTCCATACGCGAGTCGGACTCACACTTAGTCAGTTTTCTTAAGAATCTGTCGACTGTTTTTTTTCTGGCTTCATCTGTAATTTTCCTATCTTAATACCAAGCGACTTCTAATATAACTCAAAGTAAAAATATTACAAGATGAAAACCAGACTCGTCCATTACAAATTATTGCCACACTGCCGAAAATTTTCCCTGCGAACATCAATTGGATTAAGATTTTTACATCACATTTATCAGTGTCATATTTACTTTTTAATTTAAATTTTTAAGATAAGACTTCTTGATTGATTGGACTAAGAATATTTTGTGTGTTTATTCATAATTTTATTTCTAGTTTTTGGAGTTCTCAGAGTTCTGAGTATATGGAGAAAAAGAGGAAGGCCAAAGAAAAGATGTATAGATTGAGTGAGGAGTGATATGAAAGAAAAAGGTATTAGTGATGCTATGACGGGTGACAGGACAGAATGAAAAAAAAACATGTTACGCCGACGCCAATATGGCATAAGGGCAGGAAGAAGAAGAAGATTTCTAATTTTTGGAGTAGCGTCGCATGTAGTAGAGATGAGAATGTTGAGTAGAAGTGTGGTGTGACGAGAATGGATAAAGTCAGAAATGAGTAAGTATATTAGAATAGTACATTTTGATACAAGTGCAGTAAGTTTGTCATCGTGACAAAGATGAAATTTACACAAGCCGTAGGCGAGTGTGTTATGGAGCTAAGGGCTGCTGTGACAAATTTGCAAGAAATAATTAAACAGGGATTGTCAGGCGACTCATGAAGGTAGACGCACGCCTGGCCTGATTCGCTAAATGTAATGTTGTGACGAGGAGAACACGCGCACTGGTGGGGAAACAGTCTATTGCGTGCCTAAAGCGGTGGAATAAGTGCGGGTTCTCGAGTGTGTTGGATAAGTTTAAAAGTTGCGCCTATAACTGAAAACTGAAAAGGGATTCAACTTTGTCTTGGTAGGTCACTGGAAACGACACCGACTCCTGTTCCGGTGTTCGTCTTTGATCCATCGGTGTAGATTTTCAGTTCCTTGGAGCCTGAGTAGTCGTACGATTTTTCTGTAAATTGGATGCTGTAATGTTTTTGGAAGTGTAGTGCCTTAGGAGCTTTGTTATTGGGGGCCGTCATCAAGGGCTACCGTTTAACCTAGCCAATACCGAAGCTTCAGAATGTCACTGTTTTATGGCATGCTCGGGAGTTAGGGCCTTAAATATGCTATAGCCATAACATATAAAATAAATACAGAAATCGTAGCGGAACGTACGTTACGTGATCATAACTATGAAGAGCCCCATTATATTCAATCTTTTGCCGTCATCACGACGTGTCGTCAGCGTGACAGGTTATCTTCAGACGCCGATATTCGATCATTGCCAATTTCCCGCTGACACAAGCATCGTATACAACTTTGTATATGGAAATCTAATTTTCTACTTCAATGTTTTGGTTATTTTGGTGTAGTTTAAAGATTTTTGTGGAGATGGGACTGTTCAATATTACGTTTAAATTAATTAACTTGTTAAGTGAGAGATAAGTGGAGAATGTTTTTGATTATTAAAGGTATGTATATAACCAAGCTTATGGTCATGGTTTTTGCTCGCGACTCTTCTACATCTTAATAACTGCTTCTGGGAAAAATATCGGCTTTCTAGGTGCAAGATAGATAATTTGGTAAATATAAAGTGGCGTGGCCATCCCATTTTTTTCTTTCGTACAATTCCGGCCATTTTTTACCCCCTATAACTTTGTTGTGTATTAAACTAAAAGTCAGAATTAGTGACTATATCAATATTACCAACATTTTGAGTCTTAAATAAATAGATTGACTTGGCAATCAGAGTAAACAATCTAATATAATACATAGTTCAAAGACCTGTAGGTAGTTAGTACATAATACCAACTACTACCTACAGGTCATTGGACTTGCTCATCCGACTTTTCTTAGAGAAATTATTTTCGTACGTGCATAAATTAATACAAGTTTTAGAAAAATGATACTTTATTTTTTAATTTTATCGTTACAAATCGATAATGTTCCATGTACCGGATCGACCCTCCATTGGATTAAAACGATCAAAATTTAGTGGTGTATAAATTAATATATTTTACTTGTGAGATACATTTTGTTTTCATGCGATTGCCAAGGCATTCTATTTATTTAAAACCTAAAAGATTTGTAACATTCATATGGTCCCTATAAGTTGATTGGCAGAATGACGGTCCCTTTTAAGTAGGGACTACTCGTAATTAAATTACGCTATCGGCCTTTTTCATAATTAATATCATATTTCCAATAAAACAATCTTTTAATGTTTCAGGAATGCTGCTGATTTTTTTTTTGGGTTATATAAATTCTAAAAAATAATTTAAGGTATTCCACATTTTATGTTTATCTGCTAGTGGTTTCACCAGAACATACTCCTGGGATAAAAATATCGTATGAGCTATTCCAGGGCATGGTTCACACTTGCGCCAAATTTCATCTAAACCCGTTCAGCCGTTCGAGCGTGAAGAATTAACAAACACACGCACACACACGTTCTCAAACTTTCGCCCGTTTCATATTAGCGTGATTTTCTTATCTTATTTAATTAGTTTAAAAAAGATAGACGAAGAAAACGAAAATAAAACGACACCAGATAAATGCGCGATTACTCCAGTTCTATTACCCGACAAATTTAATATTTTAAGTCTAGTTTTCATGAACAGAGAACACGCTCCGCTGAGCTATCTCCACGAACCTTAAAGTAAGTTCACAGGTGAGATGTCCAAAGTTTCCAACTCGACGGGAGTAAACAACGCCTTGTTACTACTTACTGCTGACAAGACTTGGACGTGATACGTAACTAACCCAAACTACGTTTATTTTGCCGAACAGAACATAGAAAATGATCCTTATGTCTTCACGCAAAGCTGTACTAGGTTTAAGTTCAGTTATACGCTACTTGGTGACGGTAACTTGCTACTCTCACTCAGTATGCGAAAACTTTATTCCGACATTGTGCCATATTAAAAAGACTTTATTATTCTTGAGGATTTTAATGCGGCCTCCAGACAAGCCTTGATGGTTTGTGAATAACGTTATATCCACAGTGTCGTCAAGGGACCAAACATAATCACGCCGATAATGGAATGTCGAATCACGTTGAGCGAGATCCCTCTTGTCTAGCCACTATCAAGCTCTGTAACAAAAGATTCCATTAGCGTTCAAACAATTGGGACGGGCACCCAAAGTATTAACTGATACTTTATACTAAACCAACCTCTGGTGAATGTTTAACGGAGCTTAAAATGAGTTCATTCGTCGAGAGGGAGAGAGTTACCAAGATTTCTTTTGAACAAATAGTCTTGCTAGGTTAAAGAATGTTATTTAGTTGTGAGAACAGTGGTACCACAAAATAGATAGTACAGAAGTCAATTTACATACTAAGCGCGCTTGAACAACGCACACATAGACACCGCTCACGGACACAATATCTTGGATCTATTCAGCTCATTGCGAGCGCGTATGCATTCGCTTGAGACATTAGTCTGTGAACTTTTTTTGTGAAAAAAGGGAGTAAAATAAAAGTTATAACTGTTTAGTGAATGATGTTTTAAATTCAATATTAATTGCTGAATTATCGTTTTATAAATTACTAGTTTTAAGGCGTGATTAGTTAGGTATTTGCTTGTACTTTGATAGTTTGTTTTTACGTAACTCAGAATAGTTTGGTAGGTAGATAAGTACATGACGTTGTAGCCAAGTAATATTTTTACAATTTATATTAGGTATTTATCGCCGCACCCGAGCGCACTCGTACAAAGCGGCGCCGACCCTAGCGTGATTGCTGAACGTAGGTATAAAAAGTGAAGTACAAACATGAGATTGACTTCTGTACTTATCTATTTTGTGTAAATAGTTTTTCTAGGATATAAGAATGTTACTTAGTTGTGAGAAGAGTACGGTTGAAAAAATATGGTGGCGTGTGAACGTGCCTCGGCTATTTATCGCTGCTAGCTGGCTATAAGTCAACTGTCACCATAATCGTTTGTTTCAAGCTCACTTTGCCGTCGTCCGGAGTGGAGTGTATGGCAATTGAGAGTTACTTGCACGTTACGCCGAACAAGCGTCTTGTTACATTTCTATAGAATTGCGTAATATTTTACTTGCGGGCATGGAAATTGTTTTAAGGATTACATTTGGTTTACGGGCTTTACGTATCTATTTTTCGTATTATTTCCCTTTTTTTTGGAATATAAGTAAATTTTCTTTGTAATTTATTTACAATCTTATATCTCAAAGATGTAAAGGAGAAAAATGCACGCATTGTTATAGAATATACTTATATGTATACGACTATTTTGCTTTGTTTGATTGTAAGCTTGAACGCGCTTATCACAGAAACTGGTTAGATTAAAATTATTTTAGTACTAGCTTTTGCTCGCGTTAAATTCGGGGTAACACGGTTCCCCTGGGAAGTGGGCGGTTAGAAAGAGACTAAAAGTAACCTATGTCACTCTCCATCTCTTCAACTATCTCCACTTAAAAGATCACGTCAATTTGTCACTCCGTTTTGTCGTGACAAACAGACAAACACACTTTCCCATTTATAATATTAGTATGCATAGGTAGCCTATGAACCGAGGAAGACTATAGGTTAAAACCTCTCACTATGACTAATACGAACTATTACGGAGTGGAACCAGGCGGGATAGCTAGTTTAAAAATATGTGATACGGACAACATCTCCACGACTAGTGAATAATCCTTAGATGGTAAAGTTTCATACGCCCTCACAATAGGTTAAACTTGTAACACGCTGCGAAGTCCATTTTATTCAATACTTTGTCGCTACTTTCGCTGAGCGCACGTCGAACTTCTCCGTCTGAAGAGTCGTGTAACACATAGTGTAGCACGTCATGTAACACATACCTAGCTGTAGCACGTCATGTTCGTAACAACTGTCCAAATAGTAAGCTTGCTCGTAAATTATTGGGTGTAGTTTGTCAACAACGTCGTAAGTAACTTCTAAGGTACCTAAATAACAAATTGAAAAATCTGAGAGGATTGGTTAGGTTTAAACACTTATACAACGTGTAACGTTAAATGCGCAAAACCTCAGACACCCCAAATGATTTGTAATTTAATTGACCTAATCTGTGAGAAAAAAAAAACATTAAAAAAAAATTGACTTGTTATGTGCAATGTTTAAAATTAATATCTGCATTGAAATAAGAACTTTTATTATACCGTGTATGAGAAAATTTGATTGGACTACAACCATTTGTGTTTGTTTACCTGTTTCGGCGAGTTTGCGCACGTGATGGCTTGACCTACTCATAAATAGACAGGTCGACATTTTTAATGAAGATTTTTCTGAAAAATGTAACCTATATTAAAAAGTGGTTTCATTGATTCTGCTCGTTTTTCTGATCAAACTATTTTCAGGTTTTGTGCATTTAACAACAAATCCTGAAAATACGAAAATGAATTCCTTTTGAGTTCGAAACTACGTATACAACGTGTTGTAGCTGAGTGTCCTCGCACACGGGCCTCAAAAAAACGCCGCTTAAAGCTTCTTTTTGAGGCGGCCTTTTTTTGTGGCTTGTGTGCGGCGGTACCACCACATAAAAACGCTTGAAGCCGCTACAAGCTTCTCCGATCACAAGCTGTCGCGCGCTTTAGCTGTTTTTAGCGGCGGCTTCAAGCTTTTTTTTGTAGCCACTTCAAGGCCCGTGTGCCAGTTACTGGAGGGGCACACGGGCCACAAAAAAAGACCGCCACAAAAAAGCACTAGAAGCGGCCACAAAAAATACTTCTACTTTTTTGTGTTGATGTTCTCAGACTAGATTTTCGAAACTATCACACTATTAACACATCACACTAATATTATAAAGGCAAAATGTGGCGTCTGTTATATTTGTTACTTCTTTACATTCGAACACCTGAAAGGATTTAGATGATATTTGATATACGTGTCAGGGTCACATCCTGAAATACATAAACAACACGATACTTTCAATCCCAAGAGTATTTTCTCTTGGGACAGTTTCCAACTTTCACGCAAGTGAGCTGGCTGCAGCTTGTAATATCATACAGATGCAGTATGCATGTGTGTGTATGTTTGTTTGTTACTTTTTGACAGTAACATGGATATACAGATTGGAACAAAAATTCTTTAATGGGTAGACCATGTTCTGGATTATAGCATAGAGTTTTTGATATCCTTGTTCTATGGATATATCTTCTTGGGACAATTTTTTACTCACACACGGATGAAATCACTGGCTGAAGCTAGTCCTTACTAATATTACAAAAGTGAAAGCGAGTTTGTTTGTTTGTTACGTCTTCACTCCTAAATGGCAAAATCGACTTTGATGAAACTTGGTACACGGATTGCCCATGTCCTGGAATAGGACATAGGATACTTTTTATCCCCGAAGTATGTTCCCTTGGAATAATTTTCTGCCAGCACGCGGGCGAAGCCGCTGGGAGCAGCTAATATGTTATAAGTTTAACGTTATTATGAGCAATTATGAGAGCTTCACGACTTGATGAAAGTTACGTATCAGATCGGTTGCGCCGATGTGTAATGTTATTCCAATTTACGTACTATAACATACCTAAGCAAGTACATCAACATTCTCATGTTGAGAATTTGGTAAAGCGTGAAGTTAGCGAACACTGAAGACTTTAGTAATTGCGCCTTGGAAGTGTATCGGAGATCGGCAAAGTTTTCAACTCAACACGTAGATAGGTATGGCTCTCACACGTCTTCGCCTCGGAACTTACCCACGGACTCTGATCGGAAACTCAGCCAATTTATTACTGGCACGGTGGCACCCCGCAGGGAAACTACGAATTAGTTGGCCCACACATCATTTTGTGACTGTGTTGCTCTGTGATAAAGTAGCCTTCACATAAAACGTTAATTGAGTATTGGATTAGTTTTATTTGCTACTCAAGATAGATAACATAAAGTGGCTGTTGCGTCGAACAATGTAATGTGTGAACGTTTAGCGTTTGCGTTTATGATGTAACGGATTTTTTTTTTCTTTTTTTTTCTTTTTTCGATTCTTCATCGCAGCAATCTGTTTATTAAACATTTAGCCGCTTCTGTGACTGACTCATCGGTTGGATGTGGCTTGTATTGAAGAGAAACATCCAAAGAGTTTCGCTTCCTACTAGCTGATGAATCGGTCTCTGAGGCTAGGCACACTATTCCTCCTCAGTCTTGCGAATTCAATACTTCCAGATCAACACAGCTTAGAGGCCAGGGCATGCTTGGATAACTTTTTCTGGTATATTTTTTGGAATTTTTTTTCTTTAACAGTTTTTAATTGAAGATCTTGTAGAATATATTTGTTGTTGATGCTTTTTGGTATGTTAAACATGCATCTCATTGCCTTATTTTGGAACCTTTCCAGGATTTCTATGTTGCTGTTGCATGCAGTTCCCGATAGCTCAATACCGTATGTCCAAACAGGTTTGAGGACTGCCTTGTATACTGCCATTTTGCTTTCGTTCGATAGCTGGTATTTTTGCTTCTAAAACGTATAGTGAAACCAAAGCCAGGTAAAAAATATGTAGAGCGAACAGTGAAGAACCAGCCACTTATAAAACGAATTAATCATTTCTACTAATCACCAATCAATTACAATCGCTGTTGTCGTGCTGCACTTTCAAAATAACTTTAAAGTATTAAGTAAAATGCTAAGGAACTTTCGCTGCAAAGTTTTAAATGTCTTTTCAGTAAAGTTTGCGGAGTCGTCGGCACACTTACACAAGGCCTTATTAAAAATACAAAACTCGTCGAGTCGCTTGCCGTTAGTCATTAGACACTGTGGACGCAAAAACTTCGGGACACCCGGTGCTTGCTTAATGTAGATACATTTTTCTTGTGAAATTCCAGCCGAGATTAATTGACACAACTTTGTCATAAGCTTTTAGGAATGGATGTTTTATTTTGCGGAAACACCGCTGTTCACTTACTTTTAATTAAATACAACATATTTATATTTTTGCTTAATTAGCTCAAAACTTTGAAAAAGGTAAGGTCTCTAAGATTGAGGATAAAAAAGCTCAGATACACCATATTTATATGTTTGCTGTTTTATTTTTATTTTTGCGGTGGGCAAAAATCATCTTATGACAACCCCCGCCCTTGGGTGGAGCGGGAGATAGTGTCAGACTCTTTTTGACTAAAAACCCACCCCGTTCCTTCTAGCCTTTATACCGGGCTGTGGGGACAAAAAGTATCTTAATTAGGTCAAAACTTTGAAAAAGGTAAGGTTTCTAAGATTGAGGATAAAACAAAATAGGACAAAATGTCCTATGTTGAGGGCCATTTTGTTCTGTAGTGTATTTGATACTTAATTATCTATTACAGTGTGTTTTTATTCTTTTTTTATTATTGTTGATAGGTTCACACTTAACCGCTATCTCACCTGATGGAAAGTGACGTTGCGGTCAACGGCGAAACGCGCTTACCTAGAAGAAACCTATTCACTCTCGACTTAAAGATTCGCACACTAAATTAAGACGAAATTTGCTTTTCCTAAAATATTTTACTCTTAATCCTCCAAGGAATCAGTTTAGGTTTATTTGCAGCCATTTTGCGCAAGAATGTGGTCTCCTTATTAAGCAGGGTTTGTGAGAGCAATAGTGGCATTCTGGCGGTTGTTTCTGATAAATTTGACTGTGCTATACTAAAGCATCAAATTAGAGTGTTATTGGAATCATTTCCTAACTAATATTATAAAAGCAAAAGTGAGTTTGTTTCTTTGTTACGTCTTCACGCCTAAATAGCTAAACCAATTTTGATGAAACTTGGTACACAGATAGACCATGTCCTGGAATAGGACATAGGCTACTTTTTATCCCGGAAGTATGTTCCCTTGGGATAATTTTCTGCTATCACGCGGGCGAAGCCGCTCGGAGCAGCTAGTAGAAATATAAAAGAAACCATTCCAATATAAAAAAAAAATATCTTTTTATTTACGAACACCTAGATGGTAAGTTTTCTACTAGCCATTGGATCAATGATGTCTTACTGACAAAATTATTATTATTATTATTAATTAGCTTAGCTTCAGACTGATATTTAATGCATTATCTTCCTGACATCAACTAACTGCTCAGTTAACTAAACTAACGAGTTTGCCAATTAATATCAATGATATATCTGAGACAAACATTCAACTTGTAGGTAGTTTACGTAGGTACGCATGTTTGTGAGCGTAAGTGAGGGGGTGCTCACAGTAAATACCAAGTTGCTCACTCCGGTATCGCTTTCTTGTAAAATATAGGTGAAGTTAGACTAGTTTATTTAATGGAGCCGTCGCCGACTCTCGCCTGTAGGTACTAGTGCACTAACACCCAATCCCGAAGCAATCTTAAGACCGATCAGACGATCAGTCGTAACTCACGAGAACAGAGACTGTAACGTTAAACTAGATACAGAATAGTGAATAAATAACAATGTATTCTAGAGCTTTAAGTCTTTAAGAGGTCTTTGTAGGGTATTTAGATTTTCAAACTAATACTAGATAGGATTACTGTACGAAGACGAAAACACTAGAAGTGGCCACAAAAAAGCTAGAAGTCGCCGCAAAAAACAGCTGAAGCTCGCGACAGCTTGTGGCCGGAGAAGCTTGAAGAGGCTTCGAGCGTTTTTTTGTGGCGGCACCACCGCACACGAGCTACAAAAAAAAAGTTGCCTCAAACAGAAGCTTGAAGCGGCGTTTTTTGGGGACACTTAAATGCAACTTCGAGGAGAAAAACAAATGAAATAGTGGTTACCCCAACGACCCCGTCTTTGCTTCTTATCAGTCTCAAAATAAATCTTCAGAAGGAAGAAAAAAAATGTGTTGCGCCGGCTCCAAGAAATACAGAACAAGGACAGGAAGATAATGATGATGATGATTGACAAGAAGTACGAATAATAGTCATAATAGAAAATGCTCTATAAATGTTGACTGGCCTTTTGGTCTAGTGGTTAGTGGCCCTGACTGCTATGCCAGAGGTCATGGCTTCGATTCCCACCCAGGACAGATGTTGATGTAATTTATCCATAATATGTATGTATTTAGCAATATATAACTATGTTTATCAATGGTCTAGTACTGAAAATACAAGCTCTGCTTAGCTTGGGACTAGACGGCGTTGCGTGATTGTTGTGAAATATTATTATTATTAAGATTTAACGAACTATTACAGAATAATGCACTTTGTATCTAATAAATTTACTATTTATTAAGGTGCGTTTTTTTTTTAAATCTTTATTAAGAAGCTTTGTCTCAATTTAGACTATGTCGCTTTATAGTAGCCAATTATTTTATATATAGTTTCTTTTAAGTGGTTTTGATAAATTTTGTACAAGACTCTTGCGTCGTATGACGTAGGCTTTGCTAATATGTTGTTGAAAATACCTATATCTAACATATTTAAAGTGCTTATTATATATATTAAGGACCGTTGGGTTCACTAATAAATGAGGTAAAATTGCAGCACTCGACAGTTTACAATTTATATTATTATAATCAGTAATAATATATCATTAGTATTTTCCTACATTCCATCTATCACTAATTTGAACGATAATTGGCATTGCATGTCGAACAATTTTAATCAAAAACGATTTCGTGCGTCATACGGTCTAAAATGCTTTAGCGTGTTAAAAATGTAATAGTCCAATGTGCAACGAATTGTTCAATCGGTAAATTGCCGATATGAATACAAAAAAGACTATTTTATTGCAATTGATTTATTGCTTCCGTTTGGTTATTGGTTAGCAATAGTCAAATTGACATGTCAAATATTAATCTGACAATAAAAATAGTATTTCCGTATAGTACTGTAGGCGTACAAAACAAACTGCAGTGACCGACAATAACCATTGGAATCGGAGAAACTTACACGAGTATAGACGATCGCTACGAAACTCGTAGCACACGGCTACGAAACTCGTAGCACACGGCTACGAAACTCGTAGCACACGGCTAAGAGATTCGTAGCTCGCGGCTACGGAAAAGTAACAATATTATTTTTCAGTGTAAAAAAACACGCTAATCTTTAATCTTTGATTTTAAAACCTTTGACATCTTTAAAGAAAAACAATCTGAGAGAATAACTGTAACTTAACAAGCTGTAATTATTATTATTTTTTATTATTATATAGGTGTACATTTTTTATGATTCCGTACGTCAAAAGTAAAAAATCTGAATCCTTATAAGATCACGTTGTTGTCCGTCTGTCTGTCTGGACCTTTTATCTTGAGAACGCGTGTAGGTATTGAACTGAAATTAAAACTATATACGGCGGTCCCTTAAGACAAAAAAATCAAACTTCTAAGTTAATGAAAAAAAAGATGCGGCCTTTAATGTCACAAAACGTATGTTTCTACACTCTCAAGGGAATCACAATTCATAGGGTACTTTACGTTGACCTAGAATTCATAATTTTAGCATAAATCAAGGTGACAGGTATATGGAAAAAAAATCTAAAAACCTTTTTTGCGATTCGGATTTACAGAGGAAAGTACGGAACCCTCAGTGTACGTGTCCGTCTCGCACTTGGCCAGTTTTTAGTTTTTGATTGTTAATCATTATAATTATTTCAGCCGAAAGACGTCCATTTTGCAAATAGACCTTCCCCATCGGCACGAGTCTATCGGCTACCTTTCTAACATTTGCGCAGTCTCCACTCCAGAACGCCTAGTATGAAATGAAATATCTAAATCTTACCTCAATCCCGGTATAGTTGTAAGCAGTTGACCTTCAGCAGTAACCCAGTGCACGTCTGGTGGTGGATGACCAGTCGCGCGACACTGTGCGTGGGCGCCTCGCGTGGCGGGCCATAGCACGCGCGCCGGCGGCTCGGTCACGAACCGCGGCCGCTTGTCGCTTGCGCCCACCGCTTCTAGTACTGCAACGGTGATCAGCATCCATGGCAGCGTGTAATCTGTTGATAACATTACGATGTTTAGAACAACATTTTGTTAAGCCAAGTGAAGAATCAAGGCGTTGTTAGCAACCGTATGGGCCCAGTAGGGTCGAAGCCTACTGGGGCCAGGGTTATCCGAAAGGAAACTCGTGCCCCGGTATGAAAACTAGAAGGAACGAGGTGGGTTTTTAGTCAGTAAGAGTCTGACACTATCTCCCGCTCCACCCAAGGGCAGGTTTTGTCATTAAATGATTTTCCCACCGAAAAAAAAGTAAAGAATCAAGGAGTTATCAGCAACCGTATGGGCCCAGCAGGGTCAAAGCCTACTGGGGCCAAGGGTCTATTTTTGAAAGGAAGGCTCGGCCTGGTATGAAAGGCAACGAAGAAACGGGGTGGGTTTTTCAGTCAGTAAAAGTTTGACACTATCTTCCGCTCCGCCCAAGGGCGGGGGATGTGATCTGGATGATTTTTACCCGCCGAAAAAAAAAGCCAAGTAAAGAAAAGAAAGAAAAACATTTATTTGTGACTCGCACAGGTCAAACAATACTTAATCTATAAATACTTAACTTTAAATAAATAATAAGGATAAAAACAATATTATAAGATTACAGATAAAAAAACCTGTGCGAGTCCAGAAAGACTATATCAGCCGTACTGAGTACAGATTCTTGTAACGTAACATGCAATGTAACATAATTCCCATAGTGTGGCCGCCTTGCGCGTGTGAACAGAGCATTTCAACTATGTGAGTAATCCACAATTATAAAATGTTTCTTCCATGTTACATTGCACGTTACGTTACAACAGTCTGTACCAAACTTAAGAAAAGTATGCATAAGATTCTTAGTAAGATAAGTTTTAATTCGGAGTAAACCAGACATTGTTTCGTCAGAAAAGTTTTGTGTATGTATGTAGATGATTCTAGGAAAACCACAGGTACGATTTACTGTTAAATATTTAACATTTGTTACATTTTTAAGTTTTCACTGAATTTAGTAACGTGGCGCTGTTCCTCCATTTCAAAGCTAAAAACTGTTCTCTCGTCGAACAACACTGTTTGGATATGTGTATTTCGTAAAGTATTCAATTTAGCAAATTTTATTTTATATTTTCTTTTATTTTTATTTATTTTTTAAATGTGGGAAATACATAGATTTTTTTATATCCGTTACATTCGTTACAACAACCGTGTGAGTTTACGGATGTTAATCAATTGTTTGGTGCGAGGTAAATAAATCTCAGTGTAGTCAGCTAGTTTAAATTTACGAAAAAAAATACGAGTAAGTGTGTTAATAAGATATAAAATGCAAAATAAACATAATTATTATTGAGATGGCGGCAAATAATTATACACCAATATATGTCCTCAAATAAATAGGAAACAGGACAGGAGGACGATGATGATTCAGAAACACATTAAAAATACTCGGAAAACTCATTAAATATTTTCTGACAAGGTTTACACTTCCCCGTTTTATCCCGAAAATACTTTTGTAAAAATATCCCGGAAGAATGTTCCCTTGGGATAATTTTCTGCTATCATAAGCCGCGGTAAGCAGCTAGTAACCATATAGATTTGAGTGGACCTGTTCAGCCAGTGCAAATATTTGTCAGTATTCGAGTAGCTCAACTCAGGACTACTTAACATCTCAACGGCTTTCATCAAGTTAGCTCTTTAGTATTCAATACTATAGAAAGGATATTAAAATTTAGGGCGTATAAAGTACACCAGACCACCAGATATACAAGGTGTAAGGGACAGCCCTCCGCAAGCTTTAAGGGCTTGCTCAGTAGACAAAACTGAACAAGCTTACACAAAAATTTTTTTTCAGGAACCTAAAAAAAAACCGTACCTTTACGGGAAAACGTCGGATCCAATGCTAAAATTAATGTAAGTAAGAAAATACAAGAATGACTAGTACCTGACCAAGAAAGACAGGCAAAGTGAAAAAGATAAATTACGAACTTCGTAATTCTAAAATCGTGAGTCGCATTATTTTTAAGTCCGACAGATTTTATTGTGTTTTCTTTTTCTGTGCAAATACTTTTGGATTCAGGATACTTCATCATCATCTTCCTGCCCTTGTCCCGTCTTATTTGTGATTAGCACAACACGTTTTTTTCTTCCATTATATCCCACCTCACCCGTCATACTATCACTAACTTCCTTTTCTTTCATATCGCTCTTTACACAATCCATCCATCTTTTCTTATTCAGAATACTTATTTATTTTAAAATCTAGAAATCTTGTTCTTGATATCATTTTTGTTAAGTGCCCAATGCTCAGCGAGTTTCCTGATAATTTCAAAGAAGTAGTTTAAGAGTGAACATTTTATAATAAATTCATCATACTAATATTATAATGACGAAAATTTGTGAGTGTCTGTTACTTCTTCACGCTTGAATGGCTGAAAGGATTTGAATGAAAATTGGCACATGGATAGACCATGCCCTGAAAGGGTACATAAATATAGACAATTTTCTACTTTGACGCGGGCGAAGCCACTGACTACAACTAGCTTGGAACAATATTTGAAAAACAAGACCGTGGTGATATTGGAATTGTACTAATTTTGGCTTTCTCATCTAGCCGAGTTCATAACAAACTCCGAAATAAACTTTCGAATGGTGTGCGGTCCTAGTGACCACACAAATCTACCCACATTTTATAGATTTAGACATTTTCGCGCATTCTCAATCTAAATTTAGAAAGTTGGCTGTACATTTGCTGACTCACCACCCTTAAAACAGACTCATATTTATTTGCTTCGGTTACAATAATTGTAAGAGTATTTATACTTGTCTATTACACTTATATAACTCGCGTCCGTTATTATTATTATAATTAACTGTTTTTGTCCCAAATAAATAAAATAACCCATACTTAGCAGTAAATTCAACATCATCATTTCAACCGAAAGCTGTCAACTGTTGGACATAGGGCTCCCCCATGCGGATTCCCGTGACCCTCACCAGAACATTGATCCACCTTGTGGGGATACCATCCAACACAGCGTCTTTCAGTACATGCGTGATACTTCAGAACCTTTCAGCATCATCAACCATCAGTTGTACTAGCAATGTGTTTGGCTGTTCATGCACCAATGAATTGCTATAGGTTATATTAAAATAATAATACTACTCAGTCTGTATCTGCTCCACGTAGACATCACCGAACAAAAGCGATTAAGGTCAAACTTGAAACACAAACACTCACCGAAAAACGTACTTATAAAACGATTAATTAACTAACAATTTCAACGATACATAAATCATAATTATAAACCTGCCAGAAATACGAAAACAGTTACGTAACTTTTGTTACAAACATTTCAAAAAGTTAGTTTTAATTTACTTTGGTACGTTTTAACATTCTGGATCTGCGTGGCTCGATGTCTGAGCTTCTGAACATAATCCATCACGGGTGAGCCAAAACGAATCAACTCCCGGATCGAACGCTGAGTTGCGTTTTGCAAAACTTTATAAAGGAACGCTTTGTACAAAACTGTTGGGAGTCAGCAGTTTTTAATGCCGGAAATTGCACTGTCTGTTTGGCAGAAAGCAGAGTACCTAATTATTAACCCTTCAGATACCGTCAATTAGAGACACAATAGTAAGACAATAGATGCGCGGCCACCGGTGGTCGCTTGGGGATTCATGAATTAAGGCGATAGTTTGATTTATTTTTTAATTGATATAAACTAGTGCTTGACTGCAATTCCACCTAATGGTAAGCAGTGATGCAATCTTTGATGGTGAGACGCACTAGTTTATTAATTCATGAATCCCCAAGCGACCACCGGTGGCCGCGCATCTATTGTCTTACTATTGTGTCTCTAATTGACGGTATCTGAAGGGTTAAGAGCATATTCACTCGATTCAAGATGCCTTTATTTTGATGCCATGATTTTTTTTTTCGGTCGATAAAAATCATTCAGATGACATTGCTCGCCTTTGGGCGGAGCAGGATAGTGTCAGTCTTTTACCGACTAAAAATCCCACCCCGTTCCTTCGTTGCCTTTCATACCGGGGCCAAGCCCTCTTTTCAGAAATAGACCCTTGGCCGCAGTAGGCATCAACCCCGCTGGGTTCCTACGGTTGCTGACAACTCCTTGAGGTATGTGGGAACAGTACGCGCCGTCGACGACTTAGGCTCCGTCCGGACGATTACCGGACCAGCCACGCCTCAAAGAGGGGACTTACCGCCATAATTCCCTGTGCCATGTGACTTGGGCACGGCGCAACACGTATTTTTTCTACCATTCAGTCTTGAAACGCGAGACGGTTCTCGCTATCAGACTCCCGTTCCTTATACGAATATTTAGGTTATTTTAAACTTGCCACATTGTCGATTCGCCAAACTTTTATAAATTCCATACATTCAGTGTAAACTCGTCACAGCCATAAAAAAGTATGTGTATATTCGTTATATACAACTTGTAAATGCAACCCTGGTACTAATAAAATAAACTTGTGACTATACATACTTTTTTCTGTAGCAAACTTACAAAAAAACATATTTTAACAATATTGTAATATTATTTCTAAGACCTGTCGTACGTATGTATGGTTTAGAATGTTGGGCTGTGAAAAAGACGGATGAAAAAAGATTGCATGTAGCGGAGATGAGAATGCTGAGATGGATGTGTGGTGTGACGAGAAAAAATAAAGCAAGAAATGAGTTTATCAGAGGAAGTTTGAAAGTGGTGCCAGTGACTGAAAAGTAGAAGGGGAATCGTTTGTCTAGGTATAGTCATGTAAAGAGGAGGGATGAAACGCATGATACTAACATAATTGTGAGTATACCCATCCACATGGGTGGAGAGGGAGGCCAAAGAAAAGATGGATTGATTGTATGAAGAGTGATGAAATAAAAGAAAGTTAGTGATAGCATGACGGGTGACAGGATAGAATGGAAGACAAAAACGTGTTGCGCCCAACCCAAATAACACGGGATAAAGGCAGGAAGATGATTGTTATTATTAGTTAAATTCTATTTATTTTAACATTTTTAAGAACTTTCGAAACGCCTCGTGGACACTTCACGTGACCCAAAGGCTGGCTTTTACTTCGGTCAAAGGATAAGCATTGCCATTCAGCGTGGCAATACCGCCAGTCTTTTGGGTACATTACCAGTCGACAGCGATGCGGGGGAATTATTCGACGCCTTACTTTTTAAATTGCCATTTTTTTTTTAGTTCTCTAGGGTTTTATTTTTATTTTTTAAGTTAGTTTTAATTAATTTAAGTTTATATTTAACATTTGTGTCCAGTATAAGACAATACGTCTAAAATTGGTAGAAGGAAATGAAGAGATGAAATAATATCTATACCTAATAGAAGTGATTACTGACGTGACGGCTACAGAGAGTCGTAGAAAAGAAGAAATTCTATTTCTTTGTGGTAAGATAACAGAGTGATAAAATTACATCCTACATTCACGCCGACCTAAAGAACCTATCTCAAAGACACGTGGACAAAATAATCAAATAACTCCTCCCGCTCTGGGTGCAGCGAGAAGGAATGTTAGATAATTTAAAAGACTGTCGGAAGTTTCTTGCATGTTCTTTACGCTTTTCATAGAGATTTTCGCTTTTGATCGTGCAACTATGTGTCACCGCACACGGACCACAAAAAAAGCCGCCACAAAAAAGCTAGGAGCGGCCACAAAAAAAAAAGCTAGAAGCGGCCACAAAAAAAGCTGAAGCGTGAAGCTTGTGGCTGTTGAAGCTTGAAGCGGCTTCTGGCTCTTCTTTTGTGGCGGCACCGCCGCACCCGGGCCACAAAAAGAAGTTTTAAGCGTCTTTTTTGTGGCCTGTGTACGGGGCTCTTATATAACTTATTTTTTTTTATCTGGCTGCGGCTTCTGGCTTTTTTTGTGATTGCACCGCACACACGGGCCACGAAAAAAGACCGCTGCAAAAAGAAGCTTGAAACGGCTTTTTTTGTGGCCCGTGCGTTACCCTTATATAGCTTCATTTTTTTATCTGGCTGACATTTTGATAATTCGAAAGTGCCTGTAAATGGTTAATTTAAAATAAAGGTTTTCGATTTCTAATTATTGACTAAACCCCACCAGTGTTCCTTTGCGTTTAAAGGCCACAGTAAATTTTCCGAACAACCCGAAGCCCTGTCAGGCACCTCTCTTAAAAGCATGCAATCGAAAGATAGGTACGTGAAATCCATACATATTTTTTTAAAGATTTAGCATCGGTGTCATTCATGGTAGGTCATAACATAAATCAGAGCGCGTGAACGACTATCGTGGTGGACGGTTTATTTACTGCCGAGCTGCGACCCACTTGCCGGCAACATTGCTCAGCTGTAAATTGAGATTTTTAGTTTACACACTGCTGGTGTGTTACATGCAAAATACGTTTTTTTTACTACATAAAGTACGTTGGGGTAAGATCGGCATAGGGGTAAGAATGTAAAAATATAAATTTTACCACTTATTTAGTTTATTTTTAGTGTTAGCCATATTGCGTGCCGCGTCTATTAGTCCGCCTTTCCCAGCAATGGGGCCTACCCACCTTACTTTATATAATCGGTCGCTGGAAAAGTTTGAGTAAAACGAGGTAATAAACGATGAAAGGATTGTATCAGAAATCAGCAACTTTACTTCAAATAGATTATTAACAGGCACTTTTGATTTGTCGAAATGTCGGTCAGTCAAAAAAACAGTGAAGCTCAGTTACATGTTTCTGATCTCTATGGAGAAAATAGTGCAAGAAACTCCATGGATACTCTTTGAAGTCATGTTATGAGTCACAAAAATTTTGGTTACATATTGTATGAAAGGTAATAGATTGGCTAGAAAGGGAGTGACTATTAAAATCGAATAATGGAGAATTAAACGAGAAAAAGACAAGTTGCGCCGAAACCAATCCTTACTAATATTATAAAAGCGAAAGTGAGTTTGTTTGTTACGTCTTCACGCCTAACTGGCAAAAACGATTTTGATGAAACTTGGTACACGGATAGGCCATGTCCTGGAATAGGACATAGGAAACTTTTTATCCCGTAAGTATGTTCCCTTGGGATAATTTTCTGCGATCACGCGGGCGAAGTCGCTGGGAGCAGCTAGTTTAATACATTATAAGGCCGTAAGTAGCTCAAATATGATTACGAACGACTTAATCATTGCATTGTCGTCATTGTTTATTGCCTCACCTAACCTAATACAACCAATATGTACTTTTTTTCTTGTTACCCACATGATATTGTAGATTTTTTTGAGTATAAATAATACTTACTAGTTTATTTGTGTACCTACATTTTTCATGTCAACGTATTTAGTATTTAAGAATATTATTATTATTATTTTTGAAGATAAGGGGCTATGCATCTCCCGTAGTGTAGGGGATGTAGTCACTGCGACCTAAAAGATCTATTGTGACTCGCCACCTTGTTAGAGTAACTCTTTTAGCCCGGAGGCTTCCAGGAAGTCTAGAATACTTCTAGCTTTAAGAGTTTTAATCTCCTCCGGCCAAATAATGTGAAATTGAGAATAACTTGTATTTCGAATATTTCATGAATCCCCAAGCGACCACCGGTGGCCGCGCATCTATTGTCTTACTATTGTGTCTCTAATTGATGGTATCTGAAGGGATATTAAGTGAATTGTATTCTTAAACCGTAACCTAACCGCAACAAATGTATACGGAACAGCTACGTCATCACTACTATCCTACTAGTATAAATAGATGCAGTCGTACACATGGCGGCCAATTTATTTTTGAGCCCTATATATAATTCCTTATCTTCAATTAGTTCAACAGGTTTCTGCTTATACTCCATTTGTTTAGGTACTTAACTAAATGTAAACAATATTGACATCTCTTTTTTCTAAAAAAAAATATACAAAAATGTTTAGAATTAGATAATTACCTGAACCGATACTAGGTAATTGAATAAATTAATAAATAATAAAGGTATGTTTTATAAACGATTTTTTTTTTAATAATAACTCGTATCAAGATTGTTTACATTTAGTAAAGTACCTAAAAAATGAAGTACACACATCTACTAAACAGAAACCTAAGTTGAACTTAAGTAAGATAGATTCCGTAAGTTTATATATGTAGTTCACCACCCACCCATATGTAGGTAATTTATACATTATCGTAGTAAACGAATATTCAAGTATTAAAATATGTAATTAACAAAAATATTAAACAAAAATAAAAATAAAAAATAGCTACTCATACTCGCAATTCAAACCAAAATATATATTTTTCACATAGCCCTTTATGTACACTTATAAAATTCCAGAAACTAGTGCACGGTTTCATTTGGTCGGCTTGGCCTATGGAGACAATCCAAGGTAAGATACTCCGTGGTTACTCTTTTAAAAAATACATACTTACTTTCCATAATTTCATTCATGAATCCATTATGATATGTAGGTTTTATTTAGTTTACTTAAATTTCTTATGTAAATATTAAATTGAGAGACCCACCAAAACTAACGTTAAGTAGATAGAGGAACCCTAGGGTATTCATGCTGTTCCTGAAACTTTCAAATTATGTAAAACTATTGCAAAGTAAGACGTGAAAAGTTTCAGCACTCCTGAGATGTAGATGTAGCTTGCAGGTATTTTAACAGTTTTGGGAAAATTATTTCATGGGTGGAATTATTCTTTACATTATATTTTTTGTTTTATTTACAAATCTGTAGGTAGAGTTAAAAATTACTTTACCTACAGTAAAGTTATTTTTGAATTGTGATACCAGTGATTTATTAAATTAACTTCTGTTCTACAAAACCAAAATCAAACGTCTAAATATTTTAATATTCATTAAAAGAGCAATTATAATCATTTAAACAAACCTTTCATTATTCCGGCAATCGCACACCACTGTTCAAATTATCCATCTAAGTCATGATTTTAACACAGTCACAAAAATCCACATGCCTTACAGAGCGCACTGCAGTTCCAAAGTCAAAACAACACAAAAATTTTACTCGTCCATTATCCGGGAGTTCGTTCGAAGTTTTCCCTCCAAAAGTTGTAAGGGAACAAACACGTGTTGCTTGGGCAGCGTTCGCACGCGGACTGAAGGCTCGCAGCTTGAAACCCACCCTCGAGTGCCCGACTACTCCCATCGATACGGTTCCCTACTCGACATAATAGCGACTTAAGTTTGATTTTATGTGCGAATCGGAACTCGCGGTCAATCTATTTTAACTTTAACATTTGAATAAATTATACCGAATAGTTTGAAATGCTTAAATTAGTGACTTTATGTTTCAAAACTCTTCAACTCTATTGAGGTCGTACATTTGATTTATGAAATGAAATTGGAGGTATAATTTTACCATTCTGTCCAAAACAGTCGTAAAAATTATAACATTTGGCTAAAATATTAGTTGATTGAGCAAAATGTAATTATTTCTGCTGTGGAAAGGTCATAAAAGTTGGAAAAACAAGGTAATAAATAAAATAGTCTGATTTATTGATTGCAGATTTTGCTAGTAGCACAATTAAATTCTGATGTCATTGCTGTACTATTGGGGACTCGACGAAAGCAATCAACTTGTTAACTACTAGTGAATGGACAAATGAATGCGGAATTTCAAAAGCGTTGAGTGATCACATAATTTTTTTTCGATTTTAAAATAAGGACAACGGCGTTAGTACGGCGTTGTCCTTTTCATATGAATCAATAAAAAAATAAAAGGTCGAAAACGAGGATTGAAATATCATCAAACTTTAATGTTCAAAATGATCAGCCCCCCTAGCCAAGTTAGGTACAACCGTTTCGCTTCCGTCGAACGCTTCGACGCAAGCTTTCGAATTCTTTTGTTTTAACCATGTGACTGAGCGTTAAGGTGACGTCATTCGTATATTTCAATCCGTACATTTTAAGCTTTCTACTAGCGTTAACAATTGCAGATTAGCAACTTGGCTAGGGGTACTGGACTGTTTTAGTTAGCCATATCGTGAAGTGATCAATTTCTAAGATCTGAGTGCCTAGTGTGAATTTGTTTAACGTTAACGCGGTCAATACGTTTATGACGTTCGACGCTCCGATTGGCCCGCTCAGTGATATTAACCAATCAGAGAGCCAAACGCGCTAAACGCTTCGATCGGGTTTACGTAAAAAGTAAAAACAACTCACACTGGCCACGACATGTATATAACATATTCAGTGTAATAGGTCTTATCGTTCAAACCACATAAAAGGAAATATTCCCTGCGTCTACTTTGAAAGCCATTCAAGGTTTGTCTTATTTCAGTTCGCCATTGAAATGGAAACATTTAATTGCAAACGGGCAGCGGGCACAGTTGCATTCAAATCGGCTCATACCGGTTATTACTGGTCCAAACCACTTCGGGGTTGCAATGCGATTGTAAATGTGGATGTACCGTATAAGAAAATTGTGGGAATCGTGCTTTAGTTTCTAATGGGTTTTGATTATTCTGGTAAGTTATTTACTACATAATATTCACGATTGTTAACTAATTGTCTGTTTTAACTTTAAGTAGACTAAGGCGCCGTTTTTCTTGTACCATCGTGGTAATTTCTGCCTGATCAGTAAAAAAAAAACACTCGAATCCAGGCGCGGCACCAAACTAAGCTCTTTGAAGTTTTCGTTTCTGAATGCAAGCAAAAATGAACATCGCGGTGGTCAGGCGGAAGTGTCTTTGATGGTAGGTACACCAACTAAACTTATTTTAAACTATTGCTCTCTTTTTCCAATCGTTAAAGCTAGAAAGAGATAGCAATCATTTTACTCCTGTCAAATTTGTTTACGTAATGCACTTCTTAGTATTGTAATCCAAGTGTTAATAATCTACATGTTCTGAAATCACCTCTAAAATTGTATGGCAAACGAAATTAGTTTTGACAGGAAAAAAATCTTGCTATCGTTGTTTTAAGTTTGTAAGAGAGAGTGATTGTTTAGTTTAGTTAGTGCAAAAGAGAAACAGCGCCTGAGTTAATCAGCGCCCAAAATGAGTTAAAAATTAAAATATTTAATTAATTTACCCAATGAAGCCAAACAAAGTTTTTGCCAATAAGTTCATTTTGTAGGCACGCCGACACAAAGGAGTTTGAAATTTAATCCCCTAAAAGAAAAAAAAATCTTTGATGAAAGATATGGAAACCCTTAAAATATTAATCAAGACACAAAAAAACTTAAATAAAGTAAATTTATATAAAATAAAATGCCTTTTATGCCCAAAAAGTTCTTTTTTATTCTAAAAAAGGCATAAAATTAATTAATTTACAGGATTGCTCACTTATTTCATGATAGATTAATTATGATAGATTCTTTTCTCGTAGTTTTCTCTATATTACTAACGTTAACCTAATATTCTATATTATACAAGTAACGTTGAATGTGCAAAATCTGAAAACAGTTTGATCAGAATAAGGATCAGAATCAATTAAACCACTTTTTAATGGGTTATATTTTTCAAAAAAATCTTCATATAAAATTTCGCCCTGTCTATTTATGAATAGGTTCACGTGCCATCACGTGCGCAAATCCGCTAAAATAGGTAAACAAACACTAATAGTTGTAATAATCCAATCAAATTTTCTCATACACGGGATAAGAAAAGTTCTTATTACAATGCAGATAAGTATAAGTTTTAAACAAACTAAAACTGCTCATAAAATCTTTAATTTTTTTTTAATGATTTTTTTTTTCTCACATAATTAGGTCAATCGAATAAAACATCATTTGGGGTGTCTGAGGTTTCGCGCATTTAACGCTACACGTTGTATAAAGGAGAAACTGACTTACTGACATATCAACGCGCAGCCAAAACTACTGGGACTAAGAGTGTGAAATTTGCAAAAGGTTTCCTTTTATGACTTAAGCGAGCAATCAGAGAGGATTTTCCAAAATTCACCCAAGGGATGAAACGAGGGTTCAAAGTTTGCATAAAGAAACCTACTTTCACGCGAGTGAAGCCGCTGGCAGAAGCTAGTAAATAATATTTATAGTTTAATTGAAGATGAAGGCCACAAATTTCCATTTCTCACGATCTTAGGCTATCTGTTTCAACTAGAGACAAAAAGACATACATCTCCATTATTATCAAAGTAAAATGCCAAGGTGAAACTAAGGGCTCAAGTTTTCTTAATAAACATTTAATTAGAATATTTAAATGAGTCCAAAATAAATGGTTTTCACAAAGCCTTTGCTAAAATAGATTATTTCTATTAAAAGTGTTCGGGAGCGATGATCGCCGTTGTCGTGTCGTGCATTAATTTATTGGACCCAAGTTACACGGAAGATTACCCGTTTAATGCTTGGAAAGTCTCTTATTGACATTCACTTGCCATTTAAGGCTTTACATTTTTAGTAGGAGAAGCAACGATGAGAGATCTTTATCGCATTAACTTTTTAGGGAGAGCTTCGTCAACACATTACCACTTTTTTTTGTATTTTATTGTCAATGAGGAATCCGATTGATGACGCTATATGTATCTTGGTACAATGTTTTATTTAAATACTTTTTTTGTTAGTGGGAAAATCATCCAATGACATCTTCGCGCTTTTAGGCGGAGCGGAAGATAGTATCAGACTTTTACTAAAAACTCACTCTAATTCCTTTCTTGTATTTCATACCGGGGCCGAATCTTACTTTCAGAAGCAGACCCTTGGCCCCAATAAGCTTCGATCCTGCTGGGCCCCTACGTTTTGCTAATAACTCCTTAAAGCAAGCGTGGATTATTTAAGTACTTAGATTTTTTTATAAAGGGATAACTGTTTAATGAAATATTTTACTCGGTACTAAACTTTTTTTTTGCTTCGCATAATTTATGCATTGCAGTTTTCAGTCACTTTAGGTTACTTTTACTTCAGTTCTATTAGAACGCGGATGTAACACATTTTAATATTCTAGCAGTATTTGGCAGCAAATGTATCGGTTCAGAATTCTCGGTAAGCTTCGCTATACTCAATACTACAATAATTCTCAGCTCCATTTCACCGAAATCGCTCTTGTTTCAATGATTCCACATCCAGTTCAGTTGCATGCATAGACACTTGAAATACAAAACTACACCAACTTTATATCACAATATCCACTAGGGATTAATTTGCAATTAATTAAAACTTCTAAACACATTTTTTTTTCTTTTTTTTATCAGAACTTTATGACCTAGTATCTGACATTTTTAGGTCAACTCATCAAAGTAACTGTATTCAACTTATTGAATACAGTTAATTTGTTTACCATTATAATATGAATGTTTGTAATAATGGGCAGAAAATATGTCGGTTAGCTTTCTTAGCAAGCTTCGCTGATTTAGTTAACACAAAAAAAAACAACTTTATTTTACCAAGATCACACCTGTTACCCCGGGTTCAAAAGAACCGATCGCAAAAGGAACAGTATACTTCGTTCCAAAACATTAATCGCAGACATAGGTAACTCAGCCGCCAAACTAAAGTGGAACTGGGCAGGTCACATCTGCCGCATGTCGCAACAGAATTGGGCGAAAGCAACTACTGACTGAATTCCAAACAGCAGGAGCCGGCGACGCGGTAGGCCCAGAAGGAGGTGGCGTGACGATTTGGACACAACGGGCTCATAATAATAAATAAAACACTTGTTTCAATGATTCTACATCATAATATGCACTAGAAATAAATTTGAAAATAATTAAAACCAATGCCAAAGCCAATGAACTTCCTTCGAAAAAATCCCGCCTAAAAACTTTTTTTTCAACTCTTCAACAATCTTCGTCGACTAAAGAAGCGGCTGTTTTTATTAAGTTTCCTGAAAAACCTCGTTCAAAACCGCACAAAATGCAAAACAAAAGCAACCATAGACAAATATTTACACAATTAGAATTAGTTCTTTCTTTTTAAACTTATTCTTATTTCCCAAGGTTTTATGAATAGCTATTGTTTATTTTCCATAAGGATTTTTAACTTCAATCAAATTACTTTTAAGTATAAAATCGTATACAAATGGTATTAAAAAACTTCATTAGGTATTTTAATTTATATTTTTTTAGATAGCAACAGGCCGGCTTGCTATACGGAAAATAAAAAATAAACATTCTTTTAACTAATGATAGGCAACCATTATTTAAAATTGGAATGTTTTATTTTTCTTGACTTACCTACTCGCCGCTAAGAGGTTTAATGAATTTCGAAACCTTCTTTTTTCTAAATAGAATTTGCTATTTTCATTCTGTCAAGAGTGAATAGGTTTCTTCAAAACACGCTTGCTTAGAAGAATCTAAGCAAGCGTGTTTCATAATCGGTAACATCGTCGCTTTTCATCAGATTAGATAATGGGCAAGCGCTAGCCTAGCAACAGTAAAAAAACATTACTGTAACAATTAGTTTTATAATTTTCATCTACATTTGTAAGCAATAAATAGATCAATAAACACCGTAAAACCTTATTTTTTTCTTCTCATTCTTCCCTCAGTCACTGAATCACACTAAATATGGTAGCAATAAAAGTTCATCATTAAAGCCTCCCCAAAAGCGGCCAGGTTAAATCTTACAGCCATCAATCCGTTCCCTCCATCTAATAAGTAGGTATTACGAGGTCCCTCAAGATTATCGATTCCTCATTCAATCCATCGGAGAAGGCCAGATTTGCCCCAGAATGGCGAACAAAGTTGAAAAGCAGAACATTAATTCTGCTAATGCGTTTTCCGTATTCACAGATATTACATTTCACCTGTTATAACACCGAATGCTACTAAAGAATCTCTTTTCATATTCACATTTCGCCAGTTATTGAAAACATTTATTTTCGAGTTTTTTTTTTGTATGTGATATGAGATTTTGAAACACATGTTTACAAAAAATATAATGGATGGATGAGTGAATAATGTTTGGTATATTTTTTTTTAAGCTGCTTCGTTGATAAATATAAAGTAAATCTGGTAGTCAAACTTTTGAGAGATTGGTTTGTTGTTTTGAAGTAACTATTTTTTGGGGATTATTAAAGTGAATTTTAGTCGCTATTTTAATTTATTATTCGCAAAAAATCTATTCCTTGTGAATATTGTGATTTTTCTTTACTCGACTGTATATCAACAGAATCCACTCAAAGAGACAATTTCAAAAGTATTTCTAAAATGTGAGAAATTAAAAGTTTACATTGTCAATCAACACGACCGCAAAAAAACGGCTGAAAAGTTTGAAACAAGTCACTTTCAGCAATCTGATGCAGTTGATAGCAAATCTATGATTTGACTAAAATGAATTCCACCACTAAAGACCACACTATTTTATATCAATTATTAAAATAAAATAAAATCGATAAGGAACGAATGACATGACAAACACGAAGCAATACCATTAAACAAGGTGTACTGGCATCAGGAGACATCAAAGCTATCAATCTGCTCTGATGAAGGAAGGGGGAGTGTAAACAAAGTAGAATGGAGATGCGTTCATTCTGACAAGAGTAGAGAAGTATGAGAAGGATTACTTTGTGCAGCACTGGACAGCAAACCTCAAAGATTTTTTTCAATACATACTAGAACCCGCTATATGAGCGGGTTTACTAGTAAATGTATTGCCCTACCGCTTTTAGGAAGCAATTCATTGTTTTTCACACTAGTGTGGAAAAGTGTGCGCGTTCGCCCTTGCCACAATTTATTACATTAATTGTTTCAGGCTGGGCGCTAAGCGGCCCCCACAAGTCGCTCGTCAACTTCCTTTTTATATCTTCAAAACGTCATTTGATACACGTGGAAATTTTTCACTTCAGCACTCGGCTCCGCCTCGGTCGCAATGACAAAGTTTCTCCACTTGTATCAAAATGTATTCGTTTTTGCTTAAGGCTAGAGCCATATACTCGTACATATAATATCTACCTATTAGTATATGTACCTATATATTTAACGGTCTCTTCTCAGCTGTATGTCCTTAATATCGGGATTCCTTAGTATCTCGAAAAGCACACGAAGCCATTACTGCAAGTGTTATTTCTAAATCTTTGACAGTCTGTGACAGAAAGTCAAAAACATGCCGAAAATCTGACAACTGTTGTGCTATCCTTTTACTGGGCTGTGGAGATTAGAATGACAGGCAGTAAAATAATGCCATTGTAAAATCCGTACTAATATTATAAATGGGAAAGTGTGTGTGTCTGTTTTTCCATCTTTCACGGCAAAACGGAGTGACGACCTGACGTGATTTTTTAAGTGGAGATAGTTGAAGAGATGGAGAGTGACATAGGCTACTTTTTGTCTCTTTCTAACCCCACATTTCCCAGGGGAACCGTGTTACCTCGAATTTAATGCGAGCGAAGCCGCGGGCAAGAGCTAGTAATGGCATACAGCTAAGCCAGTCTTGCCAACTTGGGAAAAAGTTAGGCAGACGACATAAAGTAGGTACCTAAAATTACATAAAGGGTTACCCATGGTTCTGGAATGATGAGATGGTCGCAGAGGACTACTGAAGGAACATAGGTGTAGTGTCCCCCCTCCTGCCCGTCCTGGATAGGGAAAAGTCATTAGATATTATCCCACCTTAAAAAAAAGTCGACATAAAATGAGTGGAACTTCTGACAGAAACTTTTTATACGTTGCATTGTAATAGGTACCTACTCACGTAATAATCATTCCCACTCCACCTAGAAGTCCCTAAGGTCGACTGGTAGAAAATGCCTAAGGCATTACGATAGATTTATTGTACAACATAAAATGTCTGCGTTTGTAGATACAAAGTTCTTTTTTACATCACCTGCTCAATAATGTTCTTTTATACGTCATACAACCATCACTTAAAGCAAGTCATTCTGTCCGTAAGGAGATAATGCAGTATAGCCGATCCCTAAATAATAATGAAATTTGGATTCAAAACGTCAAAAACCAGTGTACTAAAATGTACGTGCATCAAACAAGTCTATTCTAAATTCAATCTGGGCACTAACAAAAAAAACAATAAAACTTTGGCGTGGTTACTGACGAGTTTTAAAAAAAAAGTAATGAAAAAAGGAGAAAATTGAAACTGTAAAATCTTAGAGTATAGGTAGTAAATTTGGTTTGTTACAAATCTCAAAACAATGGTAATTAAGATTAACTTGTAAATAATACTTATATTTCTCTAACATATGATTTGTTTTACTAAATAAGTAGAGTATCCAACACGAGGATAAAGCTGTCTTTGTCTTGGGTGGCTTGTATTCCTTACTTCACTCAGGTTACTTATTAACTCCTTTGCAATACTCGGGAGTTAATTATAAAAATCCCTCACTGTCTTTCGGGATTAAAATTTGCAAAGTTCGTGTCGTTCGGATTCAACATGCCGCCCGCGACTAAAAGACATTGCTTTATCCCCTAGTTACATAATCTACTATTAATCAGAGCATAAACTTGCAATAAATAAATAAACAAATCTTCGATCTCTTTTTCTTGACAATTATTCTCGACACTTATTTCACTTTCAACATTACATTGATAATAAAAATTTGCAATTATAAGTGACAGTCATCACCTTCTTTCTTCGTCAATGCTGGCTTTTAGGACTAAAAGTCACCATTTGTTATGAAATACATTTTCTATCAATAACCCTACCCACACTGCGGTACCCAACACCATTTTCAAGCTACATACCAAGCTTCAATTTGGAGGCAATATTCCCGGAATTTCAACCGCTCTCCGTAGACAGTATACCCGTGGCCTGAGTCAGCGAACTTCGCTACATAGCCTTCAAGATCGCTACCTCAGTATCTACTCACAATGCGGGCGGGAAAGATTCTCATTCGCAGCATGAGTAGTTGGAATTATTTTGCATTATCACTAACTTATTTTTATCTTGATGGATAGAACTTTTGGTAATATTGGATAAGATATGCGTATATTGTGTTTGGGTGTGCTCCATGTGTGTTGGGTGGTTTAGTTAGGGACTTTATTATTTCGCAAAATATAGATAGATGTTATTGTATATACCCCAGTGTACGGAACTTGTTTGCATTAAAAGTGGTTAAATTTAATACATGTGTGTAAACGGCAGGCCACGAAAAGAATACCTCTTCTGTAACAGCGTCCTCTAGAAAACTTAAACTATTTGGACTAACTACCCTTTATGCTATTAGGTACTTTACAAGTTTTTCTAGACACGGAGGATTCGCACCATCAACTTAAGAACTCGGGTCAGCTTCTTAAAAAATTCTTATGTAGAAAGGTTATCCTTTAAAGAAATATTTTTCCTTATTATTCCAGATATTTTAGAGTAATCGGAGGAACATACATAAAATCCAACCATCATCCATCCATCCATCTCATTTTCCTTTTACACACAGTGTCTACTTCTCTTTTTTCTCCAATTTTCCTTTCGCAGGTATGCTGGAAGAGATTTCGTTAGAAATAAGCATTACCTTTGTACTATTCTTCTGTTTCCTTCTTCTGTTCTTTTATTATTGTGTGTACAAAAATTGTTAAATAAATAAATAAATAAAAATAAAAGATTCCAACTTATTGAAAACCTCCTCCTTTTTGGGAATCGGTTTAAAAATCAAATATACAACTCCAACAATAAACCAAAATTCACGATAATGCATGACAAACACGTACGTACAATTTACTAATGATTCTAGCTTTTGCGTGTGCAATACTGTTTAGCCAGTTAGCGCAATTTAGCCGTACGTGATGATTCGAACGTATTTCGCTCGTTTTAGTACAGCGCATCCCACCAGGACGGTCCAGTTATGCCGTTAATGTTCACTGAATGGGAACATTGCGAACAGTGTAATTCATCCGAGAATATCGTAATGAGGGCCTTATTGTGATTCCGTGTAATGAATGGCAAGGTTTGGGATATTACGTGTAATGCGGAGGACTGTTTAATCCTTGATGTTGTTATTATTATTTGCACCACAGCAGCAGTTGTCTGATGTGTATTTGTCTGTCGAATCGATTATAGGAACAATTTAGTGTAAGAGTTTTCATGACACTTTCCAGGAGCCTGTTCCTGTTTGTAGCGACATTTATAGCGCCACATAGGAACTAAACTACGAAATCTGCATCGGGAAATTAGTTTTTTTGCGCTATTTGATATACAGCCTGAAAAGATCTGTCGGGTAGTTGCCCAAATCAGACAACACATCAGTCTGGTCTGATGTCTTTTTATGTGTCCCTTTTCAACGGAGGTATTGTGGAACTTTATACTCTGTTTCGCACACCTTCAAATACGACTCGGTTAGGCAATAATTGCTTCATTTTAGAGTTATTGTTTGTTATATCATCACATTGAATTGGTTAAAATAGGGGAAAACTAAGTCGTTAATCTTGACTGCTAATCAGTTAAGATTAACGACTTCGTTTTTTTCTGTAATTGAGAAAATTGAATCACTTAGTCGCACAAATCGATACAATGTCATCGAAAAACAAGACGTAACAGATATTAAAAAATACTTCCTTACAATCTTTTATCCGTAATACAATCCCAAGTTCACGACGTTCTTTTAAAGCCTACTAAATTTCAACCTCGTTAAAACTTCAGCTACGAAAGATGCTATCAAAATTTCAGAAAGTCCCTTCTTTCATGTACTGGAAAAAAAAAAATAATAACAATAAAGTGGAATGACCAAAAGTCCATTAAAGTTTATTATTTAACAGTCAAGTTGGTCGTCGGGGCGCTAAGTGCAGGTTTATGCTAAAGTTCCGCGCCAAAACTGTAGTATCGTTATTCTTAACTTTGTAAGCAGCTGTGAGCGGCCACTGTGTACTGGAGCGACATAATTTACTCGCTGAAAATAAACTTCGGAATAAAATATTGATCTACATTTTTCACAAAAGGCAAGTTTTCTTATATATTGCTCGTTCAAAGCTTTAATGGCTCCAGAGGGAACTGCATTTTTACTAATCAAAAATGCGAAAGTAAATCTGTTTGTTCCGTTTTCACGCGTAAACCTCAGAAAAAAGTTAGGTAATTTTGGCAAGGAGATAGATTGTACTTTGAAAATGAGCATAGTTTTTATGAGAAGGCAAATCATCAAACAACTCCTCCCGCTCTGGGTGGAGTAAGAGGGAGTTTAACTGATACTTTAACTGACTATAACCAAATGTCCATTCGTTTGCTTTCGAACATTGCCGCAGCCCTAGCAGGTATCAGCCCAACTTAAGTTTTTCACTTTTGCGACTAAAATAGACCTAATGTTAAAATCATAAAAAGTGTGGCACTCCTTGCGTTTCTTTAATTACCCTTAGTGTCTTAGAGTCGTGGTATCTCTTCAAACAACCTTGCAGCCCTGAATAGTATTTTTATCTCGGAAGAACGCTTCTTTATGATAAGTTCCGACTTTCCTGCAAACAGAACAACAACACAAGCAAAACAAGCAAGCAAGCAAGCTCTAGAAGGAGAAGCCGCTTGCAGAGGTTTATATAAGTATCTTACGATTACGAGGAACAAACCCATCAATCTACCAGCTTGGAACTCAGTCGAAAGGCGTACAAAGAGGCTGATTGGTAATCCAGATTTGGTTAAGTCTAATCTGCAAAGCGTGGAGCACTGGCGCAGGATAGCCAGCCTTTCGGTACTTTACAGGATTCCTTTTGGAGAGTATGCACGGGAATTACCTGACTCGATTCCACCATCGCCTCTTCCTCCTTCTACCACACACCTCTACGGTCCGAAGCTTTTCGCCTCTTCCTCCTTCTACCACACACCTCTACGGTCCGAAGCTTTTCGCCTCTTCCTCCTTCTACCACACACCTCTACGGTCCGAAGCTTTTCGCCTCTTCCTCCTTCTACCACACACCTCTACGGTCCGAAGCTTTTCGCCTCGTCCATTATACCACATACATCGAAGGACTGGAACAATTTGCTGCTGCGGTCTTACCGATCGATTATAATATCGGTGTCAAAGCTAGAGTAAACAAACTCTTAATAAGCCAGTGCGCCTCACCATCAACGATTGCATCACTGTTTACCATCGGTGGGATCGCATTCAAACACTAGTTTATATTATTTAAAATAAAATGCTAGAATCTAAAATAAAAACTAAGCTTAATCGCTTTAATAAATAAAGCTTAAGTACGTATAGAATAAACATAAAGGATCCAATACCAGTTAAGCAGTGCAGATTGCAGCCTAATTAGCTACTATGCACCGTAATGACCCAATTCAACCCCGGCGACTTTTATAGCGTCTGCGGCGGGTGGAGAGAAAAGCCTCCACCTTTTATTTTTTATTTAATTCTTAATTAAACGGAGACCTTATAGCTGTTTGGTTCCTTTTTTATATTGTACTAAAATTGTATGGTCAAGAACAAAAGAGCATCGGGGAAAATTTACAGTGAGATATTTAAGTGTCACCGCATACGGGCCACAAAAAAAACGCCTGAAGCGGCCACAAGAAAAAGCTCGGCCGCAAAAAAACAGCTGACACCTTGAGTCCGGAGAAGTTTTGTGGCGTCACAACGGCCGCCTCAAAAAAAGCTAGAAGCCGCCGCAAAAGACAGCTGAAGCGCGCGACAGCTTGTGGCCGGCTTAAAGCGGCACAGCACACGAGACACAAAAAAAGGCCGCCTCAAAATGAAGCTTGAAGCGGCGTTTTTTTGAAGCCCGTGTGCGGGGACGGTAAAGGACTAAAAACTAATATATTTTTCTGTCCGCTGAGTAGGTAATATCTACATATTTTTAGAACGTCTTAAAATTCCGACCTTTACTTTCTGATGTAATTTCAGCTCTGCCTAGTCAACCTGTGTATAAATTAGGAAGTACAAGCCGTGTTCCTAAACGGATTTCTTTTCGGCAAATCAGTTGAACTTATTTGCGTCGCTGATATTTTCTTTCACACTCATTTAGGACTACCCCTTTGTTGAAGAGAGAGGTATTCAGGGCGAAGCGTTAGAGAATATTTGCTATAAATATGACCCATAAATTTATTTTCAATACACTTGCTCATAAAGCGACTCTTATTGCACTGCATTTAGGTATATAATAGCACTTGTTACCAAACTGTGACATTTTCATTACCATTACGCACTAGTGCTATAATGTATTTAAAATCTTTTTGTTCAGCCTCTCCCCCGCCATAATTATATAACAGTTACCGTATCAGGAGGAGCGCGCGTCGTCCCCCACGAGGAAAAAAAAATGGACGCGTAGGTATATGAAAACAGATTTTTACCGCCACAAAAGTTTACTAGTTTTTTCTTCACAAGTGTATTGAAAAACGGCGTATGATACACGTGAGTAACTAATGATTACCGTTCTAGACTCTTAAGACCCTCGCCATGTCTCGGGTCTAAATACCGCCTCGACTGTAATCACTAACATTACACACTTATATCGTTATGTAATATTACAGTTATTTATTTATTTATTTACAATTTACTTGTACAACATTACAGCCTAAGCTAATGCATTGTACAGAAACTAAGAAATAAAAGAAGAGAAAAAAAGAAAACATAAATACTACCACTAAACGTGCAATTATAGAATTTTATTTGGTTATAAGCAAATAGAAGTTTAATCAAGTTGTAAAACCGCATGATATCCATTTTTAAGTAGTTTGTCCTCGGTCAGAAAGTGCTTAAGCAGATAAACCTAGTTTTCAAGGTTCTCTGGTAGATATCGCTGTCAGCGTTAGTTAGTTTTTTTTTTTTATTATTGCTATTATTATGATTTTTTTTTTTTGCTTGCTTACTACTTTATTATTATTATTTTTCCAACGTTTGTCTATCACGCTTATTCTTATCAATCAGCCTGTATTTTGAGTGGACCGGCTCTTGTGATACAGGATATCCTAGTACAAGAGCCAGAGCACCACTGATATCTGTATCTACAGTGTTTTAAATAAATAAATTATTAATTAAATTATTATTAGTGATAAGACCGCCATTGTACCCATAGATTTAAGTTTTAGTAAAATTGTTACAATAATGTTTATTCTATTGTATTCTGTTCTATACACTTGATACACAATAAACCACAAAGAACCATTGGCATCGTACATTGTCGATATCCAAACCAAATCCAGTAAAACCCGTGTAGCCGAGTTGGAACGAACAGCCAACACTAACGAGAAGTCGTATATTTTCATTTACTTCTGTAGCGTATTCCAAAATTCGCAGGTAAGAACCGGCTTCCATCGATAATTGGCTTTTCTCCGCTTTGTGTTCCAACTGAGGGGTACTCCTGATATAGAAGTCTATAGTTACTATTGTGGACACATAAGCACCTATTGTGGTTGGTACTGAAATTTGCCTGGGAACGTTATGAACACTGTATTATTTTAGTTTGTAATATGATCAAAACGAAGTACTTGAAACGTTGTACCTGAAGCTATAGAGATGAAATTTTCGAATACCGTAATTAGACACAATAGGAAGACAATGAGAGTTCGAACGCCGCTTGGGGTTTAATGAATTAAAGGTAGAACTCACTGCGCACACTTGTACCACATACAAATCTATATAGATTATAAAATCATTGTGAAATTAAGTAAAAATATAAAAGGCTATAAATAATATTTATTGAGTAATTTTGCGGAATGTCGACCAGTGTTAAGGGTGAGTTTCTACCAAGAAAAAGACGAATATTATTATGTAAACAATGATATCAAAGAAAAGGAAGTTGATGATAAAGGTAGAGCTCACACGTATGCCACATAGGCCAATCTGGGCACGTCAGTCTCCATACATTTTATATGGAAACTAGACTTGTAGTTCTTGGTACACGCCACGTGACGTCCTTCTACATACAAATCAGGAGTGTTACACATGTGCGTCGGTCTACGTAGTTCTAGCTTAAGACTTGTTGTTTAAATATTATGTTCGGTTTTTTTATGCACCTGCCATATTGTCTCTCTTCTACTCTAGATTGAGTGATAGATAATGCCTAAGGCATTAAGTCCACCTTTGTACCTTTTGTTGCATGATGACTAAATAAATAAATTATGCTTTTGAAGATTTTACTATACATATTCTTAATCTGCAGATTATCCCCTGTATTATTTTAATCTCTCACAATCCGTCCTAAAGTTGTCTGGTAAATATTGTTGTCAGCGATAAGACCGCCGTCGTATCCATAGATTTAAGTTTGTGTATAAATTGAATTACTATTTTGGTGTACAATAAAGTTTATTCCTATTATATTCTAAAGGGCCTCACCGCGTCTGTCTGTTTGTTCGCGATATATTCAAAAACTGCAGAACAGATTTTCAACAGGCACAATGATTCACTAGAAAGGTTTAGGTGATTTGTAACACCCGTGCGATGCTGAAGTAGTTCACTAGCTGGAAATAAAACAAAGAGCTCGCTATTAGTAGGTTAATGGACTCGCATAACGAACTGACTTTTTATAAAGCTTAAAATTTTCACACACTTATTTATACAGGCACATATATATAATCATATTCACAACAACATTCACATTTACTTACATACGATTTTATGCACAAAAAATTCACAAAATGAAGTAAACTGATCATTGATGATAATATACTATGCTATGGTAAGTTCAAATGATAGGCGAAGACACTGGCACCCCAAGCACAAGGAAACAACTGCATTGGTTGCCATAGTTCATAAAAAATCACATTTACTTTTTTGTAAAGCATACGAGTTGTTTATAGCGTGATTGTTATAGTACAAACATTTTTTTTTTAAATTTTGTGATTGACATTCACTGAAATGTAAAGTAATCAATTTCATTCACTTTTATATTCTTTGTCGTGAGCTTCAGGAAAACCATTGAAATAGGTGAACAACAGCAACTGAGGCTTATTGAAAGACCTACAACTGTTCCGCCATCGAACAACAAAAATTTAGCTGAATATTTTTACACCTCCTGCAAGATAACTGTGCCGATCAATCAGCGTTACATATCACGTTAGTCAACCACTACTTTCCAATAAATATCGGCAAAATTACTGCCCCTGTCCAAGTTACTATAACAAGCTAAAATTAATTAACTTCCCCCACACAAAACTCTCACGTTCGTAAGTAATTGTGACACCAGCAAAGTTCCCTTCGTAATATTTCGCGTCGGAACTATGAGCGGTCGTCACTAAATTCGCTGCGACTAACTTACCTAAACTAAGTTCTTTCAATGTGAAAGCAGTTTCCCAAGTTTCAGCCTGCAATCATGTTCCATGTAAATTTAGAACTTCTACTTTTGCAACTATGTAATACAACACATTACAGAGTAGTTTTAGTTTAATGCCCTCCAGGTAAAGTCTCGCCTAGATGGACTGATCATGCTTTTAAAGGAAAAACACTTTGCTACTTAGTAGCCGTATCGATGGCAATCCTTTTAGCTCGCAACTAAGTACTTTGAGTACTTAATAGTGTCGTAGTGTGTACAAATCTTCTCCTGGTCTGCATTCCAGGAGGGTTTCTACAGTCCTGTGTCTAGCTTTTTATATGCCTGGTGCGAATTTCAATAAGCACCCACCACCACTATTGCACCCACAAAGTTGTCAAATAATAAAAGGTTAATTTTGATGTTTTTACTCTTTACGCTATGTAACCTTCTATATTACATTATGTAACATTAAAACTTCAAGTAAACATTACATTATGTAGGTACTTAACATTAAAACAGTTTATGCAACTGAATTAATGAATTTTTATTTTATTGTTTCTTTCAGTTTTGTTCCAAGTTACATTCAATATATCTCAAAAAAAAAAAAAATTACCCTAAGAGAAGGTCTTTTGACCATATTGTCTCGTTTTACGTCCAGTTTTTTGTGTGATAAGTTTTCAACGACATTTATTGCGTAGTAGCTTTAAAATACGGATATTATACATTCTAAATTTTTTTTAGTATTTAGCAGCACATGTTTCGAGTCAGCCTTCTTCGAAAACTTTGCTGAAGTAGTCGATTTTACAATAAAATTTTCTCAGCTTCATTTTACCGATTTTTTTCCTGTTTTAATGATTCCACTGTGTCCAGTTGTATAGTCACTTGAAATAAAAAACTACACCGATTTACATCCACTGGAAATCAATTTGCAAATAATTAAAAAAGCAACTGAACTCCACAAAAAAAAACCCGCCAAATACTTCGTGGAAAAAATCCTTTGTATAACTAACAGCCAAAGTTGCGATTTTTTCTGAACTTTTTTGTAGCAAAACATTTTAAAGCGGGTTCATTAACTGTCCCTGTGTTCCCCGCACACGGGCCTCAAAAAAACGCTAGAAGTGACCACAAAAAAAAGCTAGAAGCCGCCGCAAAAAACAGCTGAAGCGCGCGACACCTCTTGTGTCCGGTGAAGCTTGAAGCCGCTTCAAGCGTTTTTTTTTAGTGGCACCGCCGCACACGAACCACAAAAACAGGCCGCGTCAAAATGAAGTTTGAAGCGGCGTTTTTTTGAAGCCCGTGTGCAGGGACAGTTAATGAACACAGAGCGTTAAAATGTTTTGCTACAAAAAAGTTCAGAAAAAATCGCACTACAGGACCTACCATCATTTAACCAAAACCAAACCTCAAACAAAATAGAGCTAACACTAAAATCAAAGTGCACAACTTCATACAGTCCAAATTACATCTAAATCTTCAACTGTGGCCGCACAACAGAACTCAGTGCAGTTGAGTGCAGCTGGCGGGTATTACTCGACAGGCCAGTGCAACTGTCGGCTAGTTGTACTGGCAGCTAGTTGTACCGGCAACTAGCACTGTCGCACTCGCAGTAAACTTTACCTACGGCTGTCAAAGGGCAGTGCTAACAGACTGGGTAACGGTGAATTGAAGATATAAACATTGTTCGACATTCGGTGAAAGTGTGCTAGTATTGGAGTCTGTGAGTCGTCTTTGAGACAAATGTAGGAATATGCGAACTCGACTCGAGATTAGGTTTACCGTCGGACCTTGTCGATCAAAACAGACCAACAGAGAAACATAGTACTTTTGGAAAATTTTAAAAATAAATTTATTACCATCACATAAATTTTAAATTGTCAATTTCTTGTTTTAAGCATACGAGAGACATCATCATGATGAGCTGAAGGGTTTTTTTCTTTATTCGAATTCGTTAATCTCAGAAACATACTGGTTCGAATTTGAAAATAATTTTAGTGTTCAATGGATCGATAGTCTAACATCACGCTACAACCCATGGGAGTGTAGTAGTAACCAAATACGCGGAAGAAACAATGGGTCAATTAGAGAGAGATATAGATTTTTTTTAGTAGCCTATTCTGAAGATTAGATAGATTAGATATCACGAAATAAAATGCAATAAAAAAGAAAAAATATACAACATCAGTTTTAGAATATGCGATACCCGATACACGTGTCTAATATTTTTATGTACAAAATTTCATAAGTGTGTCATTAAAAATCACAAAGCTTGTTATGTCAGCCAAAATACATAGTCACCGGGCCATCCAGGCGACTGAGGGTTGGTTTGCACTTGCACCCCGTGTTTGATGGCACTAATGCCCGCTATGACCTGGCGTGGCCTTTTTTTTTATGGTGGAGAAAATCATCCAATGACAACTCCCGCTCTTGTGCGGAGCGGGAGTTAGTGTACTAGAGACTCTTACTGACTAAAAACCCACGCCGTTCCTTCTAGCCTTCATACCGGGGCTTGAGCCCCCATTCGGATTTCCCTGGCCCCAGTAGGCTTCGACCCGGCTAGGCCCCTGCTGTTGCTGACAACTCCTTGAGGCGCGCGGGAACAGTGCGCGCCACCTGCCGTGACCTGTGTCGTATTTAGTGTCGGTGGTGTCCAACTTTAATTGTGACCTTTTTAAATATTTTTGGGAAAAAATCTAACATGGTGTAAAAACTAATGGAATCCATTCAGTTACTGATTCTGAACAAACTATATTCAGGTTTCGCATTACTAAAAATACTTACTAATGTAATTGAATTCAGAACCTCTATCTTTGTAAACGGTTAAAAACCCAGCAAAGCATACCTTATTAAGAACATTGCTTACATAAAATGTTTATGAAGTCAAGCAATGAGTACTTCACGTTATGCATTAGTAGGATAAACACGAAAGTTCCCGCCACGGAGAAGTAAGATTATTTTAATATTCATACAAGTATAAAGGCCTCTTTCAGTAAATACTTTGCTGGAAGTCATCTTAAGAAACCGCCTGGCTGAATTTACCTCATTATGTATTACCACATTGAGGAGTATATTTTAACATTTGCTTTATCAGAATAGGCTAGTTGCCGTAAAAAATGTAATTAGTCCTTCTTTTAGATTATTCAAAAATAAAGGACACGTATTTTTTTATTCTTAAATTAAACCTAAAATTGCAAAGATATAGCCCATTAAAGTTACGTGTAACGTCACGCCCGTGCTGTATTTTTTTGCACAGGATGACGTCACCCGTAACTTTAATAGGCTATGTAATTATTAAATAAGTTTTGTTGTTATGATATTTATTAGTTTATTATTTTATAAGATTATTGTATGTATTTTTTCTATGGGCCTCCGATGCCTGAAAATAAATGATTATTATTATTATTATATCTTTGTTATTTTTTGTTTAATTTAAAAAAGAAAAAGTACGTGTCCAATATTTTTTTATAATTAAAATACGGACTAAATAAAATGTAGATATTTTGACCCTGGAAACTACCCTATTCACGGTGATAGTCATGATAAAGTACACCTATTACTTTTCATTTACTAAAGTTGTCAACCTCATTAAGTATTACTACATTGAGAGGAGTATATTTAAGATTTGCTTTATTCACGGTGATAATCATGATAAAGTAGGTACACCTATCTATTTCCATTTAGTATTAAAGGTGTCAAAAAATAATAAGCCCGTTTTGACATTTCGCTCATTTGGTGCAACAATGACGTAATTACATTTTTAGAAATTTTACAGGAGATGCAGTCAAAGATTAATAATAATGGTTATGGCATTTTAGCGAAACTTATTACAATTCTAATTGTTGGTCAGTGGGTCGTCCTATAAATAAAATCAACGTAAATGATGTTTTGCCCGATGAAAATAGTCTTTCCGCACATTATAACATTATAAAACTTGTTTTGAAAAAAGTGTAATTACGCCGTTGTTGCACTAAATGAGCGATTTGTATTTTGACTACCTAGTGGCTTGTCCGGTTATTTTAGTAGTACAGTAGCTACACTAGCTACTGTACTACTAAAATAGCTACTACTATACCGAACCCGTAACTATATTATTTTATTATTATTTTTAGTGTCATTGTTACATTCTAGGGTTTTCCTCATATGTCAAAACGGGCCTTTTTATTTTTGAACGAGTTTATCCACCTCTGCTTTTGGGAATCGGGGAGTATCAGGCTTTTACTGAGTAAAACCCACTTCGGTTCTTTTAGTAGCTCTTTACGTTCCAAGACAGCAGTTACTTTTTCGAACATTCCCGCAATTCATCTAATAGAGACTGCCACACAGAACTGGGATGCAATGCGATGCGACACCGCATCGCAGGTTATCGCAGGTTACTGCGATGCGGTGTGCTATGCGAATCAATGTGCTATGCGAATCAATTCGCAAGTTCTTGCAATGCGTCGTGTGAGCGCGTAGAATTTTACAATGGGACGCCTCGTCGCAGTTAGTTATAGATTCTTAGGGCAAGGCCACAACCTGCATTGCGATGTCGCGTTTTAATTCATGAATCCCCAAGCGACCACCGGTGGCCGCGCATCTATTGTCTTACTATTGTGTCTCTAATTGACGGTATCTGAAGGGTTAAAAATCTGACACGTCGCACAAGGCATCGAGGATATTTCCAGTGCGCCTGCCGTAAACAACAGTGCGTAATTTACTACAAATTTTTGAGTTGCCTTGTTTCTTCGTAAAATATTGCGACATCGTTTTGTCGACGCTATGCTGTGACGCAGTGATGTGGCCTCGCCCTTACTCTCACCACGTTGATTTGTTTCCTTTCAAAACATAGAAAAGGAACTAAAAACAAATGTTCAAATTAGGAAGTTAAACAACACTTTTGTATAGTTATACAAGCCGCAAAACTCCCACCACCTGTATTAAAGAAGTAATGTAATAAATATCCATAAATTACATTAAAATTCACAAGAATAAAGTAAGCTCCACGATTATGTTGTTCTAACCTAGTTATAACAGTAAACAGAGGTACATTTATCGCGTTTAAAAATCTTAGTAAAATGTTATCTCCGTCACAAATAGAGACGCTTCGATATTCAAGAGAAGATGAAGTTTGTTCAGACAACATTTTATAGGTAAGTACGACGTTTACTTTATAAAATCTATTAAGCCGTTTGCGATCGAGTGTTGGAACTGAGCGTTTTATTCATGCCAGCACTAATTCCTTAAGGCTCGTCCTTCGTCTCACTAAATCTATCGGCTTTCGGCTTTAGTGAAACAAAGGCAACGGCCATCTCTAAACGCCCTCGCTGTAGAATCGTATCGGGATACTATTTAGAATCAGTGTGACTTAACAGACGATTACTAGGAATTAATTGCTATTGGTTTTTTCTGTTTTTTTTTTATTCTGTTTCGTGCCTTTCTATTTTGTAGCGTTTTATTTTATTAGGAGTGTAATCATCAAATGACTTCTCTTGCTCTGGATAGAGTGACCAGTCCAGTCCAGTTACTCTATTACTGACTAAATTCATCACCACTGCTCTCAAAACGGTGAAGGAAAACATCGTGAGGAAGCCGGCTTGTCCTAGAACCAACAAATAGAAGACATGTGACATCCACCAACCCGCACTGGGCCCGCGTGGTGGATAAGGCCCTTTCCCTCTCCTAGAGACGAGGCCTGATTCCTAACATTGGGAACATTATAAGGCCGGCTATGCTATGCTACTGAATAAAACTCATCTGTGTTCTTGTAGAACTTGTCTTTGTGTTTCAGGGCTACGGTAACTCTTCCGAATAATCCTCCACTCCCGGTAGTCATCAGCCCTAGCAGACTCCGTCAATGTAGTAACAATGAAAGAGCGATTCAAAGAGATATCAGTAGATAGCTCCTAAAGTCGCACCTAATAATCGCATCTTTAGCAAATCATCGACTTCTTGGTAATAACTCCTGTAATATGTATTTTGTTTTATCATGACAATCTATGTTATTGATACTTCGCGTAACGCAACGGCTGTCTTTAGACAGAGGATATGGAAACATTACCAGTCAACAGCGATGTGGAGGAGTTTTGCGACACCATCTTTTAAGTTGTTTTAGTTAGAACGAATTTCTCAAATTTCATTTGAGTTAAGAACATCTCATCTCGTCTGATTTGTCAAATGCTTTTTGACAAATCAGACTACAGTGCGTTTCACTTAAGACGTTCCTTCGGCGTAATGTTGGCTACCTGTCTGTCTACACAAAAAAGAAGGGACAAAGGAAAGAGTTACCTACTCTACCAAAATTGTTCCCAGAAATGCGCAATGAAATCGTTAAAATTATGAGAGGAATGGGATTTTATTTAAAAAAAGCAGGTCTAAAAGGACGTTCTTATAGAGAGGAACGGTATTGTGGCGTGGCGTTTTCGGTATTTGAAAGAATTGCAGGACAATCGAAATGGAGCCCAGCGCCCTATAAAATAGTTTAAAAAAAACAATAAAACGCAATTGTTAAAAGTAACGAAATATTTAAGTTAGTCTTCCTAATATTAAGTAATTTAATTGCTAAAATATTGCAACACTGTTTTCCCGTATTGCCAATATTACGCCAAAGGAACTTCTTAAGTGAGTAAAATAGAATTTGAGGAATACTTCAAATGCTTAAATCAGATATTGGGAGTTAGTCTTAATTATTTAGGAGTTTTTATAATATTAATTTTAGTGTGCATCTAGGTAAACATGGCAAAATATACTTCTCAAGTTATTTCAAGTTATTCGTCGGAGTCACGACCCTCAACATTGAGGACGACGCAAGAAACTGGTAGAAGGAGATAGATAATTATAGTTAGTTAACTAATAATAATAATAATGTTCTATTGAGGTGATGTTACATTTTCAACAGAAGACCTAACTCATGAGCTAGGTGGCACCTGTATTACAGGAGTCAGCGTCGTCACCCGTTTGTACAACATTAACTATTCTGACCTTCTTATTGCATATGCAGCAATTGCAAAATAGCGTGGTTCGGAGGTAAACGCGGTAAACATGGTTTTTTGATACCTTGAAAACAATTCTTGGTACCTTAACAACAAATCTTTTTTTTTTATCAAAATTAAGATATATAAAACAAGTGTAAGATGTAACTTGTATTTAAATAGTAGTAGCAGTAGTATAAATAGTAAATAACAATTGTTAAGTATTATTTTTTATTGTCACAAAATCTGTTTTGATGGGCCTGTGGTCACTGACAGTATGACAGTCAGGGCCCTGACTGCCATGCCGTTCGATTCCCACCCAAGACAAATGGCAGAGGATGGCAGGGAGATCAGCAAGATCATTTCTTCTGTGTCTAGGAGTAATTTGTTTGTAATACATAAGAATGTATATAAGATATCTAGCACTCACAAGCTCTAAGTACATATAATACCTACATATCAACATATAATATATATAAAAAGCTCTATCATAAAAAGAGTATCAAAAGAACAGCACACACAAAAAAAAACAACTAAAAAACACCAAATCCACGACAATATTTAACAAAAATAAGTGCCGTACATTATTCCCGTATTAGGTAAATCTGGGCTCGATACGTGAGGCCGTAATATCGGCCGGTACCGCACACGGCTTACATCCGGCTCAGATAAGCCGCACTTGTATCCGTCTCGGTGGCACTCAAGCCTGTTGTGCCCGATTATACCCACCGACTCCCTTTAATATCACCTACTTTATTGACAGTGTATTTTGAACGGTCACACGGTAAAATATCTACACCGTACCAAAAGATTTTCCTGCCAAAAGAGGAGGAAACTTTTCTCGTTTGATTTTTCTTATTTAAAGTTATAATGGAGGAGAAATTGTTCTTTCTGTGAGGTAAACGTAAGTGTGTTCTTAAACAGTTTCTTATTTTAGTACAGGTGTCTTTTGAAAGGCAGTGTCAAATTGTATCTGATTAAAATATGACTGGCGGATCATCATCATCATCATAGCGATGGGCGATTGTTACTGATTGCAATAATCGAATGGTTTGATACTACTAATATTAAAAGTCGTCATGCAAAAACAATCGATCGCTAGTTTTCAAATTCGAATAAAACCGCTAGTTCATTCATTTACCAGGCCCATACAAAATTAGGCTGTAAAAACGTTCAATAGAGTCTATTTTCAATTGATATTCGACTTCGTAGTAACAAGTAGCTGATTTGCGAACCGCTAGTTTTTCATTCAGATTGCCATATAATTCTTTTTTAACCTTTTTTCCGTTATTTGAAGATTACTTTTAGTTAATATAAATGATTATTCCGAGTAAAATGTTAAATAATACTTAGACTTACCTTTTTTCCGTTAAGTATTTAAAGATAACTTTTAGTTAATACAAATGATTATTCTGAGAAAATGTTGTTAAATAATACTTAGAACTTAGCCCTGCGTTCCGGATTGTAATAAAAATGATAATGTCGCGAATACGACTAATGTCACAATTATTACTATTACTCAATTTGTCCTTATATTTTGTTACTGTTAAATTTGGTCGTGCTATCACTTCTATTCGGAATGCAGGGTATATATTTCCGATGAAGATGAAGATGAAGTTCCGGATAGGTATTCGAATATAAGAACTAGTAATAATGAAATTTGAATCGGAAGGTACGAGATGGCGAAATACATTCTTATTTTCTTCTCTTTCGTTTCCCAATTCGAATGAATGATAAGGTTATTCGAATGATTTGAATGACTTGTACAATCGAATCATTCGAATAATGTCATTCACAATCGCCCATCGCTACGATCATCATATCAGCCGAAAGACGTCCACTGTTGGATATAGGCCTCTCTCAAGCGTCGCCACAACGACCGGTCCTGTGCGTCATGCATTCATCGGATTCCCATGACCCTGACTAGATCATCGACCCACCTTGTTGGAGGCCTTCCAACGCTGCATCTTCCGGTACGTGGTCTAAAAGTTTTGTTACAATTTTAGTGTACCTACAACAAGTTTATTCTATTCTGTTCTATCTGATCTGATTATTTAAGTATCGGCAATCGTTTGTGAAAATTGGCATGAGATCGTATTACCGACACTAAACAAAACACACAACACAATAGCTACACTTTATCTCCTTTTAACTTACACATTCGACCAAATAAACAATACATTACTGCCGTAGATACACGTGTAGTTTAAATCTCGAGTGCAGCTACAATTACACGGTCGAGTGGCCCCGTTCAATGGCGCAAACACACCACAAAGATCAGTCTGTAAGGAGTACGGAAATGTCTGTTTACATCACATGAACCGGGGACATGCTAGTTAGGACTAGCGCGCACTAGATAGTTTTAGAACCTAGATTTTATGAGATAAATAAATAAAATATTAGCAGGCTTTACCAATCTCAACAAAATGTTATCTACTGAAGTGTGCTGTCAGTATCGTTTGCAGCTACAGTACACATAAAACATCAGAGAGAGAGACTTCATTCATTCATCATTCATTTCAGCCGACAGACGTCCACTGTTGGACGTAGGCCTCCCCTAAATGTCGCCACAATGATCGATCCCGTGCGCCTCGCATCCATCGGATTCCCGCAACCTTCACCAGGTCAACGGTCCACCTTGTAGGAGGCCTTCCGACGATGCGTCTTCCAGTACGAGGTCGCCACTCCAGACCCTTTCGGCCCCAACGGCCATCTGTTCTGCGAGCAACTTAGAAGGAGAGACTTAGTAGCACTGAATTTACGATTCATTATCTTTTGGACGAAACTCACGTGGTTAAAATATGCCCTGGAATAGCACATAGGATTTGATAGGATGCTTTTTATTGCGGGAGTTCGTTAGGATAATTTAAATATCAATTTCAGGCGAACAAAATTAAAAGCTGAAGCGGTTTTAGCTTCACCTTAACTGTGTGTTTTAAGGTAGAACTACACTCTGCACACGTGTGCCACGCCGATCTGGTAGAGCTACACTTGATCCACGCCACGCGACGTCAGACGTACAAATCAAGTACAGTCCACGTGTGCGTTAGTCTAATGTAGTTCTAGTTTTAATGTTCAAACTACTTAGTGTACGCCTCCCCCTCAAGGAGTACAGACAAAGGACAAGTTCACAATAGAGGCGCGATGTGAGAGCGCATCGCAGATGACAGAGCCGCGATAATAGAGCTCCCTGTTTAGCGACTGCGTCCGGGCCGGCCGGAAATGGCGCAGCCCTACAGACAACCTTCATTTCCTGAGTAGTCCTTTTGCCAGGCCCGAGGGACGTGATGTTAATCTCTGTTTTTCCTGTCATAATTTTGTGTTCTGGCTCTTCTTATTAGCTTTTTGCAAGTTGTAAAAGACTGCTTGGCTTTTGTCTTTTTTTTTTTCAGGGAAACGTCACAAAGAAATGTTTACCCTTGAAAATAAAAAAAAATCTCAAACCACCAAAGGGATGATGTCGCCGTCGCGTCGGTAAAATAAATATTTTCTTTGCGTTCCTAATTATTGTCTTTGACTTTACGGAGATCTGATTTACAGAGTTACTCTTTATATTATACGAGTAATTAATTGGATAGTGCTCTTTTCCTTTAAAATTTATTTCAAGGAAGTACAATCCCTATTTTTGGGAGATAAATCATCAAAAAAACTTTGACTTCAGGTGGACCGCCAGGAAGTGTCAGACTTTTACTGACTAAAGCCCAACCTCCTTCAGTTGCCATTTGCGTTCTAAGGCTGCGGTATTTCTTTCGGACAATCCCACCATCCAAACTGACATCCTCTTTTTTTTTGAGATGATAAATCATGAAATAACTTGATCTGGGTAGAGCGAGAGAGAGAGTCTGTTTTTATTGACTAAACTTCACCTCTCTCCATGGCGGAAACTCTTTCGAAAATTCCTGCAGACCAATTTTTTTAAGTGGTTAATCAGCTAATGATATCTCCCATTCCTGTTCTTTCTTGACCTTCGTTCCAGGGCCTGGGGTTTACTTTCACACAATCCATAATGCCCGCAGACCCTACGATCACATTTCATATCTTACAAAAAAGAAAGAACAAATACAACAAGCCAATAAACCCAGTACACATCATCCCAATCCTATCAAGAACGTCGAATAGTTTTTGTTGTTCACAACAATAAGGCTGACAACAACTGTAGCAAGACAACAGGATCGCGAGTGTCGTTGTCACGCGACAACGCGACATTGCGAGGCGCTCAAATGAACAGCGAACATTGAACAACTGCTAACAATCCATGTCTCTAACTGGACAGAGACACTGAACGGTTTATCGACGAAAATAGCTGCTTTATTTGCTATTTTCACAATGACATTAATGCAATGAACGTTTATTTGCTAAGGTAACTGTGGTTGATATAAAGATGCGTTTAATGTAATCTGTTAGTAATAATTTACAAACCTTGGTGCTTGATTATTTATGTAACAATATGTACACGCAATTTAAAAGACACAAGAAGAAGGTAACAGAAAAAAAATGTAAAAAGGAGATGTAAATTCATTTATTTTTTGAGTGGGAAAATCATCTTATGACTTCTCCGGTTCAAGTTGAAACGAGAGGGTATGACTTTTATTGACTAAAACCACACCTATGTTCCTTCAGTTTGGGTAAGTACGCCATAATCACGGTGGTAAGTGTCTTTGAGTAGTGACTGGATAGACGTCACGACCAAGGCTCGGACACCGGTTAAATTTTCAAACCGTTATTATGTACTTGACGCAAAACCTTTTACATTAGGTTTCGTTCGCATATACCGGTTTTTTTAAACCGATATTTGGAAGAGTATTTATATAAAGGTTTTTTCGGATTAAACGGTTTAGAGCAATAAAAACCGGTTAATACGGACGCACAATTAAGAAACGACGCGCGCAGTTCAGATTTTATTCACTAGTAAGTTTACCGAGATGCCGTTCGCCGAATAAACCGGTTAATTTAGGTTAAAATAAAGTTCTTAAAACGTTCACGTTCTTAAGAAAAGTTCGGAGGAAAACCGAAATAAACCGGTGCTAACCGGTATTTTATAAACCGGTTCTGATCCTTGGTCACGACGTCCTCACCTTCCGCGTGACGCAGGTTCTCACCGGAAATATTAAGTTTAGGTGTACCCGCACACGGGCCTCAAAAAAACGCTGCTTCAAGCTTCTTTTTGAGGCGACCTTTTTTTGTGGCTCGTGTGCGGCGGTGCCGTTAAAAAAAAAACCTTGAAGCCGCTTCAAACTTCTCCGACCACAAACTGTCGCACGCTTCAGCTGTTTTTTTCGGCGGCTTCTAGCTTTTTTGTGGCCGCTTGTAGTGTTTTTTTGAGACCCGTGTACGGGGACAGTACGAGGTCTGACACGTTAACGGGATTCATTTGATGATTTTCCACCTAGAAAAAAACCTATGTACCGTCAGTTTTGTTTTGCATTCCAGGACCAGGGGGTCTACTCGTTTTCTCCGAAACGAAACTTTCGTAAACGAACGATATTCATTTGACGTTAAAATTGCAAACAATCCTCTGTCATATTTAAATGTTGTTTTCGGAACATAACTAATTAGACTAGGTTTAGAGATTTGGTACGTCAAACAATTTTCGTTCGTGCAAAATTTCGGGAACGAAAGGAACAGTGGTAGGAAACGCGAAATTTCAATTGAAACTTCGTTTTTCGGAGAAACCGAGTAGACCCCCTGGACAGGACAGGATCAATCAATCACCCTATGCCTATTCCAATTAAACTGATATATTGGAAGATAAAGTCAGTAATACAAAAACTAGCACAAAGTTTAAAGCTCAAGTTATTACTCGCTTAACAGACGGATACAGCGTAATCCAAGTTTCCCGTGGTTTAAGAGAGAAGCTTGTTATTCTCGTCATACGTCCGTACCGTCCTCTCTTGACGGCTTCCCGGAAACACTCCTTAATGATGACTGACATACCTACTAGAAGTACTGGACTAAAAGGTTCGGGGTCTTTACTTTGTATTTTGATGATATAGGAGTCAGAGGGGGTGGATTTTCTTTCTTTTTAATTCAGCGAAATTGCATTAAGTTCCTTATTTTTCGACATCTACGCTTTTAAATTATTATAACGCTGAAGAATTTTTTTGTTGTTTGTTTAGAAGCGCTAATCTCAGTTACTATTAGTTTGAATAAATAATTTTTTTATATATTGGATAGCCCATATCGAAAAATGTTAGAGATTATATCATCACGCTACTGACGCTACAACTGACGGGAGCGGTGGAATAACCAAAGACGTGAGTAAAACGAACGACGGAAGTGCAATATACATAGACAACGTAGACAACTGTATTCTGTTTTGTCTATGATGGAACAAGAACAAAGTTAATGCCCAGTCCACACATGGCCTGACTGCTGGTTTTTGTTGGTTTTAGTTGGTGATAAGTGATCTTTTGTAAATTTTTGTGCTTCTATTTGGACAGAAAAAAACAAATTTTCTTTCTTTCTTTCACGACTTACGCATCTTTTTCTCCTTCCCTATCTAATCCATCCAAAGGTTATCTGTACAAAATCGCTTTTAGCGATAATTCCGCCCATTATGACACCGTATTAATTTCAAGCTCCTACTGTATTTTTTATGGTATACAATAAAGGGTATACCCGTCTATCTAAAACGTATTTATTACAGGATTCATAACTTTCATAAACCCTAACACAGATATAGAAGCAAGGTCGATATTTATGAAAATGGAATATCCAAGGTATTACAACTCACGCGTTTTCTCTCCACCTCACTAAATGAATATATACGAGGAAGATCCACCTTTGATATACTGTTCGTATACAGAGTGAAGTTTAAAAGCGAATTATATTTAGTATAAAAGACTAACTTCTGCCAGTGGCTTCATAGCATAGCATAGCATAGTCGGCCTTATAATGTTCCCACTGTTGCGACTCAGGCCTCCTCTCTAAGATAATAGGCCATAATCCACCACGCGCGCCCAGTGCAGGTTGGTGGATGTCACACATATTAACGAATTTTTTGGAGGGGAAAGAGTTTTACTGACTAAAACGTCCCCGTGTTTCTTCGGTTGCGTTCTAGAGTCGCGGTTGCTCTTTCATAGGTATAATCCTGCAGCCCGTGATATCAGCTTTAGCTTGATAATAATTACTAATCCTCATTTCAAAAATACCACATTACAGTAAGGTTTCAATGAATATAATTTTTTTCATAGCAAGCTTTTATAGCGCGATATATGTCCATATAATTAATACTCGTAAAAACCATTCCGAAAAGCTTCAAACACTTCTCACTGGTTATCACGACCTTCCGGTTCCATCAGATCATATTAATTTGATATTGTCATCTGATTTACACATGCATGATTCATGTCAAATTTCAGCTCAATTGGTAACTGGGAAGTCGATCAAATTTAATTTTCAAGATTTGATTACAGACAAACAAACATTGGAACAAACTAAACAAAGTTTTGTTAAAATAACAACTAACAAAAAATCATATTTTCTGTTAGTTACCGATTCTACTTAAATTCGTATTTAATAACTCAGCCTGTACTCTGTGGATTTAGCGATCCCCATACTATCCTGTAGTCTGTAGGTATATCTACTTCACATACCTACTCCATAAATATCTTCATAGATACCTACTATGTACGTTGTGTGCCTCGTTGGCGATGGAGTGAAACTTCTGAATAAAGACTAGCGTTCCTTGTGAGCTTATTCAAATTTATCCTAGTTCTCGCACATAGCAGGAAGCGTTAGTTACTGTCTATATATAAGAGGCTTAACGGAGTTTCAGTAATAACTTTAGTTAATAGATGTTTTTTTTTTCTGTCGACGGGGAAAATCATCATTGACGAAACCCGCTCTTGGGTGGAGCGGGAGACAGTGTCAGAGTCTTACTGACTAAAAACCCCGCGCCGTTCCTTCTAGCCTTCATACCGGGGCTCTAGTTTCCTTTCGGATAACCCCGACCCCGGTAGGCTTCGACCCAGATGGGCCCCTCCTGTTGCTGACAACTCCTTGAGGCGCGCGGGAACAGTGCGCGCCGTCGACGCCTTGGCTCGGTCCGGACAGTTACCGGACGATCGGACAGCGAGCTACCCATGGCTCGCCGTCCGCGAGCCCGCGTCTACGGTGACCGGAAATCGGGATCGGAATCCCGGCGGCGGCGGCGGGGGCGCCGTTGCCTGATGCGGTCTGCCTCCTCCTTTGCTAGCATTACTGCTTCGCAGAAGGAGGCGACCGCCTGCCACTCCTCCTCGCTCCGGACCATGGCCTGAACCAAGGCCCGGCGCGAGAGGTCTCCGCCGCCGATCGCCCCGACGAGGGCACGGCGTTGCTCCGCCCAAGCAGGGCACACCTCAACTGTGTGCTCCACCGTGTCCTCCGGGCGTTCCGCACAGTGGCGGCACCCGGGCGTCTCTTCCGCTAGTTAATAGATGTTCAGTTATAACATTCACCTATAATTGCGTGTTTTAAATTAAGATTATAAATGGACATATTGAATTTAAACTTGCCTAGTTTAAATTCGATTTTTCCTCGTGTATTTTGCAACAAAAATGAAGTAATTTACTGATGATACAGTATCAAAACAAACTTTAAAAATACATCATCTTGTTTTTGTGGAACGATACTTTGTAACAGTCGTGACTTTTTTTCTATTATTTATACCACCTTTCAATCGTGGCAATCAGAAACACAATAGAAAGACAATGGGTGCGCGAAGCCCGGCGTTCGCTTTGGCACGGTAATAGTATCATACAGTATTGTAACTCGGCCGTATCTTTAAAATAAATGCCTACAGCCGCGCGATACGTAAACATGCGATAGGGCTGCCCGCCTCCAGCAATCTAAAATTACATTTGCCTAGTTTGTTTCCATTTATTTTAAATTTACTTACTTTTTTATATAAACAAAATACTTTGTGGATTGAATAGGAAGTTTTCAATAAAAATGCGTGTGGTTTTTTGATTGGTAGATTTAAATAAAATGCTTTTTCTAGTATTATTCATACACATAGTACAATAAACCACTATTTAACTTACTTAACGTGTTTTCTTTTCTTTTTTTTTTTTTATTAATCATAAAATACCACATCTTTACTTTGAATTGTACAAATAACAATAATCGCGCGATTATTGTTAAAAAAAAACCGCCGTGTCCGCTCGTCACTGCGGCACAGTTGCGACGGTCGCGACTGTCTACATGCCGAGCCCATGCTACAACCGAGGCGCGTGGGTATAGCTCGCGTTTCGTCCGTTTGTATGAAGTTGGAATACTGTATGATATTATTACCGTGGCTTGGGGCTTAATGAATTAAACTAATTATGTTTGTTTGCCTTGTATTATGCCAAAAAAGTAAATGTATTTTATTTCGTTCTTTCATTAATATACGCCGCATTTTATTAGAGCTAATCATCAATAAACTTCTCCCGTTTTAGTTGTAACGAGAGAGACTTATACAGACTAAAACCCAGGTAGCTTTTCGAGCATTCCAACAAGCCAACACATGCCACATCGAACCTTCTTCTAACAATAAAAAAAATAGATAGCACGCTCGTTCTAGCCGCTAGATAGTATCTAGGACATGATGAACTACACTCGCCTACACGGCGTAGCAATCTGTCATCGTTATAAACTTTTACTACATTACCGCCACTATGTTACCACGTCTCATATTATGTTATTAGATTTGCATGAAGTTGAAACTTGGCTTGTTTCGTAACCAAAGAACGCGACACCAACCCATAGCAATATTTAAATGAACATTCACCATATAAATATGTTAATGTTTCACGTTGTTCAAGTTTTCCGAACGACGAAATTCATGTAACCGATACGAAAAGAGACAATCATTGTGTTGTAACTTCATCTTCGAATTGACGACGTTTCGCGTGCAAATAAAGTTAGCATAATCGAAATGAAAGGTCTGTTTCAATTCTTTGAATATCAAAATGGTATGATGAGTACGTTAGTACTTGTGGAGTGTGGTTGGAATATAAAATGGCGGTTGGTATTCAGAATAAGGGCGCAGGTGGACAGGCCCGCTAAAAGCCGATCCGTGTAGCGTGCAGTGTGCCGGGCGCGTATCAAACATTTATCATTGAGTTTACATGCGGCATACATTACGGTTAACTAAGCACCTTTTTAGTTTCACCTTGCGTAAAAATGGTGTCCGACACGGTTTGGATTTTATTGTGTGCTTTATGGGTGAGAGGAATGATTTATATTTCAGTGTTTTTTTTTCTTCGATGGGGAAAATTATCTTATGACAAAACCCGCTCTTGGGTGGAGTGGGAGATAGTGTCAGACTCTTACTGACTTAAAACCCCATCCCGTTCCTTCTAGCCTTCATACCGGGGCACGACTCCCTTTCGGACAACCCTGTCCCCAGTAGGCTTCGACCCAGCTGGGCCCCTCCTGCTGCTGACAACTCCTTGAGGCGCGCGGGAACACTGCGCGCCGTCGACGTCTTGGGCTCGGTCCATTACTGGACGATCGGACAGCGAGCTACCCATGGCTCGCCGTCCGCGAGCCCGCTTTATTTCAGTGTCTTAAGTTTTTGCGTACTCGTTGATATTATATTTGCTTGAATAGGATAATGAAAAACATGGAAAAAGACATGTAGTAGTGGTCGTCTTGCTACTGACATTAGCCTAATCAGCCTTTTAATGTTCCCACTGCTGGGACTCTGGCCTCCTCTCTAGGAGAGAGAATGGGCTGTAATCCACCTCTTGGGCCTAGTGCCGGTTGGTAAATGCCACATATTTTCGAATTTTTGGTTCTAGGACATGCCGGTTTCCTAACGATGTTTTTCTTCAACCTTTTGAAGAAATAAATTACACAAAGTAATCTCTGGGTGGACCGGGTGTTTCAGACTGTTATTGACTGTAACGCACCTGTGTTGCTTTAGTTGCTCTTTGTGGGTCAAGGCCGCGGTAACTTTCAAACAATCCTGACAGGCATCGGCCCTAGCGGCATTTAGAAGGAGGTAGGTAACAGTGCGATCACAACGCCATCTACTGGGTCTAACTGTGTTTTCAAACATTTTTGGACCCACTCAAATATCATCATCTTCCTGCCCGTTTTATTTGGGGTCGGCGCAACACGTTTTTTTCTTCCATTCTGTCCTGTCGCTCGTCACGCTATCACTAACTCCCTTTTCATTCATATCACTTCTCACACAATCCATCCATCTTTTCTTTGGCCTCCCTCTCCCTCTCCATCCATCCACATGGACCCACTCAAATATACACACAAAATTTCCAAATTAGTCAAACCGTTTAGATGTAGTCAGGTGACAAACACACGTTTAAAGATACACACAGCTTGACGTTTAAATCGGTCTAGGGAACAACTGGTTCAAAATACGAATTGTGTTTTATTCAGCCGTTGTGGGTTAACAAATACAGTTTTATTTGAGTGGCAGTCATGCAGCGTGGTAAATGCTAAGCGTTCCATGCACCCGGGTTGAAATTCAAATGGAATTCGTTGGAGTTCAGCCCCGCAATATGGAGTGCACCGGGCTAGTGGCTACACCTCTACTGGCAGTGATACAGTTTTATTGTATTCGCATTCATAAAGGAAATATCGTAAATTCTATAGTTCGTTTTATAAATATCCATTTAATTTATAAAAATAATAAAGTATACCCATATATTTTTATATACAATATTATTTTTAGTATATACGAAACCTGAATAGAGTTTGTTTAAAACCAGTAACTGAATCGATTCCAAATAATTTTTACACCATATCATATTTCTTCCCAAAAATATTTAGAAAGGTCACAAGTTGGACACCTCCAAGACTACGTATAACACAGATCACTGCAGGTCATAGCAGGCATTAGGAGCCAGCACACAACTGGGTGCGGGAGCAAAACAACCCCTCAGTCGCTTCTAAATAAACCCCCAAAAAGTAAATACGAATGGAAAGAAAAACCTATACAGCTAACCCTTGAAACATTCACCAGCCAACCTCGAAGAACTTGAAATCGAACGGGATAAATAATTTTCCATTCATATTACAGAACACCACCTTCGATTTAAGATTCACAACTCGATAGAATACCCGCTGACTACTGCCGGGAATTGAATACACTCAAATGAAACTGCAAATGCCGTTTTCAATATCTTCGCCGGAAATAACATTTCGAGTAGGGATGTTACTGAGGCCCTCTTAGCGGAGGCCGAAGGGTAAAGCTGAGCTTGGCCTTCGTAGGTTTAATGGAGGTTGAAGTGAAAAATAAAATTAATTAAATGTCTAATATTTGGAGCGAACTATATTCCTTTAAAGAACTGCAAGCTTCTAAAAGTCGTGTTAGTAGTTAATAAAATAGTACGGCACACACAGTTGCAGACTTGATTAGCATGACAGTCACATGGGAGCAAAAAATCTTAACACTTTCGGTTATATCTAATATAATTAATTCGTTTGTATGTTGGTGTTACGTTTTATTTTATGTTTTGTATGTTATGTGTAATTATGAGTCTAAGTCACTCGTTCAAATGATATTATTATTATATCTCACTATCACATTAAGCTTGTAATATTTGCCACCACATTAAAAATATCTTTGCGTTTGAGCCAATCTCTTAGGTTTCCGTTACAAATAACTCCTTAACTAGTTCTACGTTACAAAAAATTATTAGTTCTACGTTTCATCATCTATTCTTCGTCATAACTAATTTCTTTATCAGTTCTCCGTTACAACTAATATATTTATTAGTTCTCCGTTACAATCAATTTCTTAATTAATTTTCCGTTACAACTGCACTAACACTTGCAGGAACAGATGAGGATTGATTAATCTGTGGGAACCGATCATACGAAAATTGATACAGATTTCGTAGTACGTAAATTAATATGAATTGAATGATGTGGTAGTGAAAATGTACTTCAGAAGTTCCGTTATAAATCCAATTTCGAGTAAAGTAGGTTGAACAAAGCACAACGAAGGAGTCTTGTCGGAATCTTGACTACTAGTTACAACGATAGAATTCTTCTGGTAGTGCGCCACGCCTTACAAACGAGCAATAAGTGCAAGTGCCGCAAATTACTAAGAAAACCATTTATTTTAAACGTTTTTGTATTGTTCGGTCTCGTTTTTGTTGGAGCTTAAAGCTGATTTTAGTGTAAACCTTTACTTAATTGCTTTCATACTTGATATTATGTGGAATAACTTGTGAATAAATCTATTCATTATATTATTGCACAGGATCGTTCTTTGTGGCGACACTTGGGGCAGGCCTATATCCAACAGTGGACGTATATTGGCTGAAATGGTGATGATGATGATGATGATGATGATGATGATGATGATGATGATTATATTATTAGGTAAATACATCCTTTTTCCCAAAGGCCTAGTGGCATATCAATGTTTGGCATTAGTAGATCCCATAAAATAGGAAGCAATATTGCCATTTACCTAAAATCGTTTCAATTTCCTGGTTGCAGCCATGAATTTCCTTATAGACCAGTTCAATTACACTTTGCTTGACAGAATCAGACAACAGATCTTAGGATTACAACAAGGTTTTACAACCATAATAACACAATCGGGTAGTCAGACGCCAGTAAGTCTGACCATCACTCTTACCAAAGAGTATCGTATTGACCAGTTACTAGGTTGTGGAGGTCAGCGATATCTACATCGACTCCATTTAAAATATTGGTATTCAGCGGCATTCGGTTAAACTGAAAGCCGACCCCAATACAGTTCAGAAAAATTCTAGGAAGATGATGATGTACACAACAATCAGAAATACACAGTTTTCATGAAATAAGATATTTGAAAACATTTTAGAGAAGATACATTTATGAGAAAAACAAACTCGCGATTTCTTTAACTAAAAAAACAATAAGTGTATTCGTCCTACAGACACTACACAAACACGGCCGTGTGAACGTATGAGTATATATATAAGATATGTTATTGAGGATTTTCCAAATAAACCACAAATTGTTTCCCTGAAAATCAAAGTTTTGTTTATTTAATACGTCCTTACTATATTACAACGTTTAACTATGATCATTACACCTATAACTTACCTGAAAATCAAAGAAACGACATTTAAAGTTTACTAATATCGCCTCCTCAATTATATCCCTTTATTTCATCTCTTTACAATAGAATTTTTAACAATAAAATATGCAAAATAATCTAAACATCATCTGCCATTCAATCACACGTCACCCCGTTCCACAGAACATAAATTCCATTGACAACTTCAACGCGCAAAGCGCGGCAAATTTGAATTAATGAAATGTCATTTCATTACATATATTCAGTTCCTGACAACATCTCTACACAACACATAAGATAATGTTAAAAAATTCATTTGTAGAATAAAATAAATTTTATTGTACACCAATTTACATAAACTTAAATCTATGGGTACAATGGCGGTCTTATCGCTGACAGCGATATCTACCAGACAACCATAGGATGAATTGTAAGAACTTAAAATAATACAAGAGATAGAAACAAGCTTTTAAAAAAAATATCGTTATTTTGGATTAATTGTAACGTACTTTTTTATCGTGTTCTCCTCAAACCCTTTTAATTAGTATTCATATGGTTGCATACTCGTAAAATATTACATTTCGATAAAACGGAGAAATTTAGCCATTTACCGAAGCAGAATTGTTATAGAGCCCGGGGCTGCAGTGACAAAGAAGGGTGATCGAATTTGTATGAGGCCGATACGATACAAATACGAGACGATAATCACAATCCATTAAATATAGGAATAATAAATGCGTAATCTGACATATCGCTCTTGTAGGCGAACTCGGACCAACCACAGATTTCTTTATAGTATATACATAGATGATGTAAATCACTCAGCTCAGTTTGTCTGCATAATTCAATGTAGAAGAGTCCATTGCGTAAGTGCTCCGCACAATATGATTTCGCAAGCTTTACATGATAGCTTCCTAAAGGAAAAAGGAAAACCTCGTTTTCGAATAAACGAGGAAATTCTTCAAAACTGAGATATTTGCTTCCGCTGGTACAAAATGTGGAATATTTGGTTCCATTGGTACAAAATGAGGAATATTTGCTTCCATTGGTACAAAATGAGGAATATTTGCTTCCATTGGTACAAAATGAGGAATATTTGCTTCCATTGGTACAAAGGCCACTCTTTGTTTTTTTTTTTCATTTATACATAATGATTCAATAGATTAGGTGCGTTGCTTTGAGAGTGGATTATGTTAAAAATCTCAGGAGCGTGCACATTATCTATAGTGACTCGATAAAATGCATTTATTAAGGCCGCATCTATTTTAAAATCAATGAACATGAGTAACGTTTTTTTATTATTATTATTGATAGGTTATTAAAATAATTCTGTCTCAACAACTTAAATCTGTTTTTGAATTCACCATTCACAGATTCCACTACCTTCGACTAATTGTGTGTTGTTAGATAAAATATGTTTGTTGACAGCCTTTCGTTAGCTTCGCCAGTCCTTAGTTTTGTCAGTTAGATTTCAAGAACTATAAACAAAACAAAAACAATAAATCCTAAGTCGAAAAACCTAAATCGGCCTCCTACTTAGTACTAAGATCCGACGTATATTCAAAATCCGCGCGCCGACTATATTCCGGGGCGCAATCTTGCATTGAAAGAGTTATTCCGTGGCTCATGGCTCGTGGCTCCATACAGGGCTGGCGTGGAAGCACAAAGGGGCTTTTATCGCCGGCGGTCGCTGAGTGCCAGTCCCTCCCGACCGCAAACAAAATCCTCACACAACACACGATGAATACCCTTAAGTAGGTTAGATGTGATATAATCTTGAGATTTACGATACGGAAAAAGTAAGTGCGATGAAAAAGTGTTTTTGATGCGGGAATGTGATTTAGATTGTCGGCTTTATTGTCTTGGTTTTAGTAGATATATATTACGAAGACGAGAATAAGGAATAATGGAATCAGTGCTGAAGTACATATGTAACTGTTCTGCAAGCGAGTTTACATAATTGTAACGTGTGATGTATTATATACGGTAAATTTGTAACACGTGTATTACGCAATGCCTATAAGTATATAATTTGCTTTTCTGTTAGTTATTCTGACTATCTACACTAATATAATAAAGTGGTAAAGTTTGTTTTTTTATGTGTAGGGGGTATCTCTGAAAGTACTAGTCCGATTGCGAAAATGTTTTTTACCATTAGAAAGCTGTTTTATTCTTGAGTGACATAAGCTATGATTTATGTACGCGGGCGAAGCCGTGGGTAAAAGCTAGTAAATATATATTTAATTAACTTGAGAAGTGACAGGGAACGACATGGGAAACCTTAGTGTGGTATCCAGAATTAATCAGCTTTATAATGTTTCCACTGCTAGGACTCAGCTCAGGCCTCTTCTCTATGAGAGCGACGGGATCTGAGGGGGATGTGACACGTCTTCGAATTTTTGATATTAGGACATGCCGGTTTCCTCACGATGTTTTCTTTCACCGTTTTGAGAGCAGTGATGAAATAAATTCAAAGTCAAAGTCAAAGTTAAAGTCAAAACATTTATTCAAAAAGAAAACAATTAATAAATTTCAAAAAGTAATGCACCTGGCTGGGTTTGAACCAAAAACACTGCTCTTCGGGATCCAGGCAATTTGCAAAAACCTAGTACTTATTGTATGTTGTAATTTTTTTTAATATAATATTTATTTATAGTCGGAAAATAGTCAGATTGACTAAATTAATTACAGTAAAAACCGGAATTAAGATGTAAAAATCATTACCATAAAAGCAACATAAGGCGACAATAACTCCTGCACAATTCCACTAACCATACACGATCTCAACAAATTGACGCATAATAACAGATAATGAAAGCAGGATTTTAACCACTCCATTGTACGAAACAAGTTGCCCAAAATACGTATATATAGTAAAGAATAGTCTCTTTTACAAGAATATTCCATTGAGCTGAGGTTGGACGTGAAAGAATTTTTTATCGGAGTGCGGCGTGCGAGCGCAAGTGGCGAGTTCCACAGATAAAATCTAGCTTTGCTATCTGAGTAAACACGTGAGTGAAACGTGCCACAGAAAGAACCCAGTGGCTAATACCCTTTTGCTATGTAGACTTACAGTTAGCGAACGCAACGTGCACTTTAGTAACTAACCCTGTTAATTAAAAAGAACGACTTTGTAAGGGAAAATTGTTACTTTTTAAAGTATGTAGTCTTTTCAAGTTAACTTTGCATTTATAATATTCAACTGTAGTCTTGCAGGAAAATTTCTGTGGGGTGCTTTGTATTTTACACTACACTCATAAATTTTGTTTAAAACATAGTGCGTCGGAATTGCATATAACGGTGTAGCGCCACCGCACCGGTAAGAAGCGTGCAGCTAAGGAGTTGAAGCCGGATTCCAGGGGGGGGGTGTTCAAATCAATCAATAAAATTTTTATCGCACGAAGAATCGCCAAACTAAAGTAGTAGTGGGCACATTGCTCGTAGAAAGGATGGTCGGTGGAGCTGAAAGGTTCTAAATTGGCGACCATTCACCGCAAAACGCAGCATTGGATGACCCACAAGATAGACCCTCACCAAGCCGCGAGAATGCGGATGCAAGACGCATAGGATCGGTCGTTGTTGCGACGCTTGGGGGAGGATAGACCTCCCCCTTCCCCTTCAGCCGAAACGAGTGGTGGACGTCTTTCGGCTGAAATGATGAAAGCTATACTTAATACGGTCGCGAATCACATTTAAAAATCATAGAACTTAACATTGGCCTGCAAAATGCAAAAAACTTTAGAAAATTTTAATTTCTGAAGAACTAAAAGCATTGAAACACACTAGTAGCAACATAAATCGCGGTGCGCCAAAGGATTACCTATGTTGTTAAGTTTCCGACGTGGAAGTCTCAGACAATGCATTCCCCGGCACCCAATAATCCGTCCCACAAAGAAATGAACGTGACAATACATTTGAACAAGTCCCTCTGTCGTGCGGTGTCGTGCGGTGTCGTGCGGTGTCGTGTGCTCTCGTACGTGTGGCGTAACCACAGCCTATATCGGAGTCGTATCGACGTCGTAAACGCACGAACTGGTGCGATAAATTCGATCGTTGTTCGACGGATTGCGCAGTTTATGACGTTATATTATCTCTGCTGTATAGATATTGTACATTACCTACCTACTGTAAGTTCCGTCTACATGGATGAGACGTACCGTGGATTAATTCATGGTGTACCATTTTGTTTTATGGAATCTTGTGAAAGCTTATGATTTCAATGTTAGTTGAAAGTTTTGGTAGGGGTCTATTTTATTACAAACGTAGAAACTGCCGCCTTTATTTATGTCATCTATTGAAGCTAATGAGTACAATAAAAGTTTCTTTGGGAAAGTTGTTTGAAATCATGAGTACAATCGCGTGTATAATTCTAAAAATCTAAATCGGTCACTAATTACGAGTCTATATATAAAAATCAATGCCACTTTTCGTTGAAATTTTATAAATCAAGAACGGGCTCACCTATCCAAACCAAATGTTTAGGCTTTGTTCGGACTATTTAGTAGATGGTTTATGTGAAGTTTGGTAGGGTAGAGTAGGGTAGAATAGTGTAGTATAGAGTAGCGTAGAGTAGGGTAGAGTAGGATAGGATAGGATAGGGTAGGGTAGAGTTGGGTACATTATGGTAGTGTAGGGTAGAGTAAGGTAGGGTGGAGTAGGGTAGAGTAGGGTGGAGTAGGGAAAAGCGGTAGCGGAACCGCGTGGGCAAAAGCTAGTTAATTATATAATTCTTATGTACGTGCGGTTCTCTCCTCCTTGAGGACTAGACCGGTTTGGATGCATCCAAACCGGTCTAGTCCGTTTTGTGAGTATAATTGAATGGGTTCTAAGGTTTTGACGCTGTTACGTTAATATAAAAGGAGAAACTATCTACCGAAACTACCTACTGAGCTTTATTTTTTCTTCCTTTTTTATGATGTAGATGAGCACTGGCTCATCAGGCCCAGGGATTTTCGAATATTCATCTTTTAGGGGGTAAAAGGGGGAAAATTCCTTTATATATTTTTTTTATTCCTTATACATAAAAGTTAACACAAATAGTAACCTAAAAGTGTTTCATTATTCATTCTCCCAAACCTCTATAAAACGATTTAGGGGGTGTTAAATGTTATATGCGAGGTTCTTATTCCTTGAGTTAATTAACTTGAATTATGGCACAAATTCTAATCAAAATGAATAATAAAGATGACCGTTTTAATTTCATTTTAATTAGTTTTTTAAAACTAATCTTGAAATACTGTTTAAGAGGTATTAAAATTTTTATGAGAAAATTTTCACGAACGGAGTCGAAGAAAAATGCTAAGTTTTGCATGTAAAGTCCAATACTCAATAGTTTCATAACAGAGAAAGACTTTTACAAAACTAAAAAACGTATACAGCTTTTATTGTCTTCACAGTAACCTACTATCATACTGACAAAGATAATACTACTTAACTAGCTGACCCGGCAAACTTCGTACCGCCTAACAGTCAATGATTGTAGTTATATCTTTTGATATACTCGTAGTCAACCATTTGCGATGAAACAATACCTAAGTAATATATCAATTTGCATACAATTTTAATGTATAAAAGTTATCTACAACGATTTCGTACATTTTACATCACGTAAAATCGCTCAACTTAAAACTTTTACAGATTTATTGTATGTAAAGAAAAGAAAAAAAAAGAAATGTATTTTTTTTTTTGTTCTTTTTTATGTATAGATATATCGAAAAGTACTCGTAGAAGTTGACTTAATTTTATATTCTTACCAGTTTTCGGAAACTGATTTTCACAGAAATATTGAAAATCCGATTGCAGAGCCATCTACCGGGTCCAATTTTTTTTACAAATCATCCAGAAACTCATAAAAATATACACACAAAATTTTATCTAAATCAATCAAGAAATTTAGGAAAAGTTAGGTGACAATCACACGTAGGTACATAAATAAGAGTTATATAAATAAAGATTACAAAAACTCATCAACACAATTCCACATGACTGTACGCTTTTAGCGCGTACATTAAAGAAACCGAATATTTCCGGTAGAAGTCGTCAAGTGAAAGTGAAGACAATATACATAAACCCTGGCTCTTGGCAGCTCAACCTCCGTCGTTCCGCTACAAGTTAGACTAAGTTACAACTTACTTCACTCAACAGATACGTCGGTAATGACAGCCTCTTTAAAGCCTCCCGTACACAGAGAGGAAAAACTTAAGCAAATCTGCGTCAGTTTGGCTTGACAAGATGAATGAACTGAACCGAAAGAGTGATGCTGTTCATTTTTCACGGCTTGCTTTAAGAAAATTTTGCTTCTGCTGATTTATATACACAGAACTTTCTTTTGGTAGAAAATCATCAAATAACGCCAGTTGTTCCTGGAAGAGCGAGAAGGCATGTCAGAATTTTACTGACTTTAACCCACTTATAATTCTTCAGCTGCCATTTTCGTAACTCTTTCAAAAAATTCCGCAGATGTGCACAGACCTGAACTTAGGTTTCCTAAGCAAGCACATTACCACACCTAGTGCTGGTGTAGTTCTACATTTACCGGTAGGTAAAACACATTGACACATTGGGCTCACGTGGACCACGTACACCTATTTGTCTACCTGACAATGCTTAATTATATGTTAATTAAAAACTTTTTTATAAAAAAAATAACTGACTACACTAAAAATTAAATTGAATTTGAGAAGTTCCCTCGATTTTGCCAAGATTCCATCATCAGATCCCAACTTGGTGGCTATGGGACCATTTGGAAGTATTTTTACCCTTTTCAACAAAAAAATAATTTTCAAATTGGTTGGCAAGCAACGAAGTTGTGCGCGAACAAACATACAAAAAAAAATACAAACAACCGAATTGAGAATCTCTTCCTTTTAGAAGTCGTTTAAAAAACAGAACTCATTTTAAGAAGGTCTTCATTTTTACATGACGGCACTGCATACTTAGAAAACCCAAACTTTATAGGCCATCGCTAGAGCTGTACTTTTTTAGAGTCTGCTAAAAACTGATAGTGTACATCAGGCTTTATAACTATAGTTTATACTCCAGTGTAAGTAGGAGCTATTTGCTACAAGTACAGATAGTAAATCTGACCTTTCGATCTAGATTATTTTGCCACAGGGCTTCTCGAAATAGCTGTTGTTTCGTAAGCCGTTGTACAAATATCTTGTTGAATAAACTAAAATAAAAAGTATGAAAATCTTTTCCATTGTAATGAAAATAAAAATACATGACAAATTATAAGAAAGAAACAAATATACTCAATTAAATAATTTAAAAATGAATGTATAAAGACAGACTCACAAGAGTCAAAAAATTACTACGGTTTTGCTGAGCTTCCACCTCTTTGCGTCGTTTATCCTCAATGCTGAGGGTCGTGACCTCAACAAATAATTTTCTTGTGGACTATATTTCGCCATGTTGTCTTGTCTTCGGCGATGTGGATGGCGTCACAGACTGTGGTCTCCAGTGTAACACGGATTTGTGACCAACGTAATGGACTCCTGCCCCTGGGTTTTTTCCCATCTATTATCCCTGTCAGAAGTAAAATCTGTTTATGGCAATGTGGCCAAAGAAATCAAAGATTCTTCTTTGGTATATGGTGGTGAGTCTCATGGGTGGCCTTCATTTGGCTATTATGGACTCGTTGGTCTGATGCTCTGGCCAGTGCTGTACTGACCATTCCAAACATTTTCCTCCAACACCACATCTCATAATTTGTTGAGCTTAATTCAGAAGTTATTTATGCAAATTAAAAAAAAAAAGGTTTTTATTTTTTCTAAAGTTTTTATTTTTCTTTTTTAACATTCGTTGTGTCCCACTGCTGGGCAAAGGCTTGCCCCGTCTCTTTCTTAACCTCTCTGTCTTGTGCGATCTCTGACCAAGTTTTCCACGCACGAAATATCTTAAAAGTGCTCATATTTATTATTCTTTGGAAAATATTTTCGATTTCTAATTTTGTTTAGCTGTTAATTCGTAAAAGCATGTTATGTTCCATGCTTTCACGACTTACATTACAATCAAAATAATATTAAATTAGATATATTTTTTATTAAATTAGAGATATAATAAATTATCGTTTAAAACATAATTACCATTTTCTACTTTGGGCTAATTTTTAAACAGCTGGATAACCCTTTTAATTTTATATAAAATTACTACATATTCAATTTCAGATGCCCTACATGATAAGTTACACGAAAAGTTTTTTGTACAAAACGCTATCAATGTGAAGCACGCTCAACAACGGAGGCACGTACTCACTAACCTTCTCGTAGCTGAATAGCTACGCCGGCACTGTAGCAGATAGCTACGCCGTAGTGCCGGCGTAGCACGCCTGTTTAGCCCTGTCGTTTGAGATAAGGCTAAATTCAAAATTTCGCTGCGAAGATAAGCTAATGAGAATAATTTTTGGACTACCTCACTAGCATATTAAGCTGTTCGTGTATTAAACTGGGTTATTGTACGAAGGTGTATAATTTTACTGTTAGGTTTAAGAGATAATGAGAATTTTGTATGGGTCTACTTTGTTTTTATACTCGAATTTTTTGGTTAGATTATAACCAAAAAATTCAGATTAGAAATTATTTTTTGTTATTTATATTAACACTAGCTTTCCGCCCGCGGCTTCGCCCGCGTGGTGGTTTATATCGCGCGGGCAGAGACCCGTGCTCAGCAGTGGAATTATAGGTAGCCTATGTGTTATTCCAGTGTCTCTTCTACCTACCAAATTTGATCTAAATCCGTTCAGTAGTTTTTGCGTGAAAACGTAACAGACAGACAGACAGAGTTACTTTCGCATTCATAATATTAGTAGGGATTATGAGCCTGTTATGTCCTACTGCAGAGCAAAGGCCGCTTCTGGGCAATCCGAATCGTAAGAGTCCAAATCGTCACGCCATCTTCTTTGGGATAGCATTCTTCTTTTTATTCAAATGATAAAATATCTTTATAATTTAAATATCCTACTTTGTCGTCCATAAAACGTTATTTATGCAGGGCATTACTAAGTTTTTATTAAAATATACCTACCCTTTGTTCAGCCGCAATACTTTTCCGTGGCAGGACAGTAAATCCTTATAATCCGCAAGGAGCGTCAACGTTTCTGTGCAAATACACAAAGCCAACTCTGTGTGCTTTATCTAAAATTTTTTCGTCGCCAAAATCTTGGTCTTAGGAATACCGGCGAGATTTAAGATTTACCATGATGATGAAATAATCCTCTTTGTTATAAAATATTAGGATTCTACAATTTTGAGCGTTAAAATATTCATTTCTTTACTCACTACGGATTTCTTACTTTGAGTTACAGTGGGCTTGGAACGCAAAGGGCAACTGAAGGACACAGGCGAGTTTTAATCAATAAAAGTCTGACACGCCCTTTCAATCATCAAATGTAAACATACTTTGAAAAAGTTTTGTATTACTGGCAACATCACATCTCAAAAATTATAGCAACTAAATTTTAATGTAACATGCTGTGAGCGAGCTTAATACCTCCACTTTGTCTCATAAACCTTTGAAAGGTTTTAGACGAGTGTTTTTGTTGTAGCAAATGTAAAAAAAAAAACATCTTGGAGCGGGAGAAGTCATTGGATGGGTTTCTACCACATTTCTTACTTTTCCAAGTTTTCGTTGTTTTTTTTTTATTGTTGATAGGTTCGCGCTTGACCGCTATCGCTGTTTTTTAATTTAAATGTATGTGTGAGGTACGAATAAAGGTTTTTCTTTCTTTTCTTTCTTTCTATCTCACGGATGAAAAGCGGTGCTCTGATGGAAAGCGACGATGCGGTCGACAATTTTGTTCACAAAAAATATACTGGTTTCAATTTAAACAAGTAGTTAATCTCTAAATGGGTTTTATGACCTTAGGATAAACATACTATTTGGTTTAAATCGCTTTCACACAAGAAGAACTAACTGACCATTTAATCGAAATGCCAGAACATTTGGACTGTCCTGCTGTTTAAGTGGTTAGTAGCCCTAACTGCTATATCGAAAGTCGTGGGTTCGATTCCCACCCAAGACAAATGTTTTTGTGACGAGCAAGTTCATATTTTATGAGTTTGGGTGTAATTTGTCTACGTTATGTATCACGCGCGCCTAAAAAGGATGTCAGCAACACCGTAAGAGGCCGCACGACAGAAATCCACTGTAACCATGGGTTGGCTTTCGAAAGGGAAACCCGAGGGGTCCAAATATAGATATAGCTATCCAAAGCTAAGCTAAAAGCTTGTATAAAAAGGACTATAAGCCGTCTTCAGCTCACAAGAAGATGGACCTCCTTGACATAATCCTCCTCCAATCCAACTCCTCCAACGTGTCGGATGTCGACGCACTGGATCTAATAAGCACCTTAACGCGTGTCACCGTTTGTCATCTCAGACAGGTTATTAAGGTCAACGGGCAGGACCGGTTATTGCACTAGCTACTTTTTCAGTGAGGTGAATAAACTGTCTTTTGTATGGTACTTAAACTTTGATAGTGTGTGCGGACGGAAGGGCGTGTCTGACTTTTACATGACTAAAACTACAGACTACAGAGAAACCTACGGACTACGGATTTCCTTTTCAGATCATCCCAGCGGTCCTAGCTAGTGGGCATTCGCTCTGCTGGGCCCCCACGGTTTGCTGACATCTCTTTGAGGAGCGCGGGGATCATTACGCACTGTTGACGATTGGACTCGGTCCGGTTAATTACCGGACGGCCGGACGGTGAGCTACACATTGCTCGAAGTCCGCAAGCTCGCGTCTACCGTGGCTGGTAGTTGGGATCGGAATCTCAGAGGCTAGGGTGTGTGGACATTCATTCCCTCACACATGCGACCTCCTCCTTCGCTAGCATTACTTGCCATTCCTCCTCGCTCCGGACCATAGTTTGTATCAGTGGTCGGTGCAAAAGGTCGCTGCCGCCAATTACCTCCACGAGGACAGCGGTGCTCCGCCTGAACGGGGCACACTTCCACTGAATGCTTCGTGTGATTGACTTCCGAGACCTAGAATGTGAGCTTATAAACATGTATTTGGACGCAGTCACGGTACATGAACAATTCCTATTGCAGGGCAACGTCTATTAAAAAAAAATTTTGAGTAATAAATTGAGTAAAGTCAATAAAAATAAGCGCAAGAATATCAGCAAGTACCAGGAATTAAGGACCAACGTATTTTAACCAACTTTATTAAGTCAGTAATTTTAAAATATCCTCAGGCCATAATTTAAAATTCCCTCGCATAAAATAATTCAATAAAATGCTATAATTTATTTTACAACTAAAGTAACTTATGTACCAAAATGCTGGAATCCCGGAGAGTGCAATTAAGTGGTTGTTTTAACGACATTCTGTACAATCAACTAGCACATTAGTAAAATTATATTACAAATAAACGAACTCGCAGTATTCGCTAGAGCTTTCTACCTAATATGAGCACATCCCTACTAAATATTTTAATTACAAAAGTAAATATGTCTGTCTGTTACGTTATCACGAACCTGAAGGACTCTTTATATAAACAATGGTGTAATTTATCTATATGTATGTATTTAGAAATATATAAGTATGTTTACCAGTACCCATAACACAAGCTCTGCGTAGCTTGGGACTAGACGGCGTTGTGTGATAGTTGTGGAATATTATTATTATAAACACACTTCACGGACGAAGCTACAGACAAAAACTAGTAATAACATTTATCACTTCAATATCATATACCTATATAGGTACGCGACACGGAGTGTAAAGTCTCACATACCTCAGTTGATAAGGGAGGATCTTCCTACCAGACGGCTGTTATCTTATGGCGGTTTAAAGATGGTTTTGCGCTTTAACACCTATGGACCCACGCCACAAAATATAAAGGTGAAAGTTTGTGATGGTGTGTTTGTGTATATGTGTGTGTATGCTAGTTACTTCTTTATGTTAGGATGGCTGAAAGGATTTCAATGAAACTTGAAACACGGGTGGATCATATAATGGTAAAACACATAGGATGTTTTTTTTAACTCGGGAGCATGTTTCCTTGGGTTACTTTTCTACTATCTCGAGGGTGAAACCGCAGTCAAAAACTTGTACTAAGTTATAAATAATGCCAACTACTACATGATGGTCGGCGGATAAAAAGTTATCATGGCTCTGAATAACAAAAAGCAGTTGAAGGAGCACAGATGGGGCTTAGACAGTAAAAGTCTAACACTCATCAAATAGATAATAGGAAATCTGGAAATTATCAAATAGAGCTACACTCTATTTGATGATTTCCAACTGAAAATATAACGGGCAAAATCACGAACAAAACCTAGTACTTAATAATGCCAACAACCAAGGGATATTAGCTACAGCTTTTTCTGTTAAAAAAATACAGGCCTTTTGGGCCCGCGGAGTCCATTGAGGCAATTATGCAAATAGATAAGACGTGGCAATACAATGAGAAGTTGACGGGCCTGCGGTGCCGAACAGGCTCTGGGCACCAATAAGAATTGCGTTTTATATTCGTGAAAATTCCCATGTACTTCGTGATTAAATTAAAGACGTTATTGCTGGAGTAATTCATGCGTAAAATGGTTTTTTAGGCTTCAGCACCCGACAAGTGCTTACGCGACTTTATTACCAAGCCCACCACTCCACTTCCACTGTCCATCGTCCGCCTGTTTGTCTGTCCGTCGGTCAACGTTCTGTAGGTACCTCATAAATCGTACGATACAAAGAGGATACAAAGATCCAAAGAGGTTACAAAGAGAATACAAAGAGGATACAAAGACGATAAAAAGAGGATACAACGAGAATACAAAGAGGATACAAATAGGATACAACGAGAATACAAAGAGGTCGAAGTCTGCACAGAATGATATATCTGTTCTATTGCCACTACAACAATAAATAATAACATTATAATAAAATTAAAAATTAATAGGGTTTCCTATACAAAACGTCGTCGATGTTTTTTTGCTCGATTTTTAATATTGTGGTACAGAAGCTTTCGTGTAGGAGTCAGACTCACTCTTGGCCAGCATTTGAGTCTGTGTTTCTTGACAGCTACAACCTAGGGGTATTTAAGTCAAGAGTGAATAGGTTAGGTACTTCTAGGCAAGCGTGCTCCATCGTCGGTCACATCATCGCTTACCATCGGGTGAGGAGTGGTCAAACGCTACCTTATCAATAATAATAATCAAATAAATATATAAAACAATAATATAGTTATAGATGAAAAGGTTTGCGAAAATCCAGCTCATTATAATATCCTTTTCCAACATATTCAGGCGATTATGGTGCACTGCATCATTAAAATTTTATGACTCGCGTCACAAGTGAAAATATCGCATATAATACACGTCCGGGAGCCACAAAATTAGCGTTAACAATGAAATCGATCCTTAATGTAGCCTCAAAACGCTAACCATGCAAAATTAAAGGAACGTTTATTATCATAATGTGGTCCCTAAAAAGCTTTTGCTCGTTGTAACGGTAAAATCACTTTCCCTGTGAATTTTTATAGCATTTTATTGTTTATGCCCGTTCCCCCAACCTATTATAGCACTTTGCGTGTGAATTATTTGGCAACTTGCTTGCTTATACCACCCATTACACGATTTATGTACTAGCCCAACAGCACACACACCAAATAATACAATGCCCGTTAAAAAATCGTGCCCGGCATGTTTATAGCAGTTTGCGAACTTCAACTGTACTTTAGCGAGTATTTTTGGTTGTATTCGACAGTAGGGTTATTAATATTTTATTAAACAAAGTTTGAGACGGGCTATTTAGGATTTTACGGCTTTGGGCGCCAGTCAAGCGTTATTTTAATGTTAATAACAGTTATTTGTTTGATATTTCTGTAACTACTTGAATTAAATACTCCGGCGGCAAACCTATGAAGGCAGACGAGACGCCGCGCGACGCCTAAGAACTTGTAAACACGCTCTTCAGCTAAATTCCAAAATTAAACACTGCTTTATAATATCCTTCCGTGTTCCTAAGCTTAAATAAACCACATCCCCTATACTAAAGGATATTTTGAATCCTCTTAGCGTTTCCACTATAATACCGTCGCAATTTCTTCTAATTATGACATAATGTGCCTTAGCGAGACCGCTCTTGATATCTAGAACGGTCTCCTGCAGGAAAACACACAAATTCATATTAACTAAACTAGAATTTTCTTTTTTATGTGCTTGGGTTACAGGTCAAAGTGGCTTGCTCAACTTCATCAAGTGATACAGCTATTAGTGCGGACGCGCGTACCTTTTTTTATGGTAATAATATTCAAGTAGGAGAGGTAAGCTGGCGAAGCGACATATATTATGCGTATGAGGTAATTATACTTAATTGAGCATTCTACGTATTCCCCTTATCTAAGCTAATGGAATGATCATAAAAACTTTTACGTTGATATGAGCATTGTAATTTTTTTTTTACAGAATAAAAGGCTTTTATAATATTAGTGTTAGTGCAAAAGTTTACACATAGGATCCCGGAAGACATTTTCCCTTGGAACAATTTCTTATTTACACGCAGGCGAAGCCGCTGGCAGTAGCTAGTTGATAATAAAACTTAAAGATAAAGAAGATAATATAACTAATGGCTCGCGCAATCTTATCCAATGAATTCGACTATAGGAGTCTTTTAGGCTCTTAATAACTGGGTCGAAGCCTACCGGGGCCGAGGTTATCCGAAAGGAAACTTGAGCCCCGGTATGAAGGCTAGAAGGAACGGCGCGGGATTTTTAGTCAGTAAGAGTCTGACACTATCTCCCGCTCCACCCAAGAGCGGATTTTGTCATAAGATGATTTTCCCCGTCGACAAAAAAAAGGCTCTTAATAAACATGCGCTTCACTATCAACGATTTCATCATTGCTTACCGTTATTTTTTTTTTTGTGAAAATTCATCCAAAGACTACTCCTGCCCTTGGGCGGAGCGGGACAGATAAGTTTAAAAAAATGATTATACCATACCTTCCTTCAATGACTTAATAATAACCTTTCTCTGGAGCCCTGACCGCCGGTAGCTTGGACCCTGTTCCCGATACCGGTGGGATACTGTTTTTTATATTTTTAAATGTTTTATTTTTATTTTTGAAATATTTAAAAATGTAATCAATATGTGTACAAAATAAATAAAGAAATAATAATAATTTATTTTCAAGTTTGCACTCATAGAATAGTTAGTAACAATATTAACTTAAGACTATGTTAGTAGCTATTAAAATTCTAAATACACAAAAATAAATTAAATTCATTGCAATACTTTAAAATGTCCCAAAATAAAATGTCATTAATCAAAATAAATTAAAATAAAATGTAAACAAAAATTTAAAATGTCATTAGGTGATAATAAAATAAACATTAATAAAAGTTAACATTCCAGTTCAATCAATTTCGCTTTGAATCAGACACCCAATAGGAAACAGGGTGTAACAAAGCCATTAATTACATCACGTTCAATTCAAAATAGAATCCACACTATTCCGTACAGTACTAAGTCTAAAGTGCTCGCAAATGGTATTCCAATTGAAACATTTATTGGTAAGTACAGCTTGGAACCGCAAATGGCGTTGCGTCATGACCGATAGACGCTGTTTAATGTTTCTAAACCATGATATATTTTCCCATAGATATCTTCGTTTAGTTTCTTGTGTATTTTTTTATTTTTGGTGTACAATAAAGAATTTATCTATGTATCTATCTTTAACTCAAACCTTACACCAAATTGTTCCCAACAATAAACGATGATTATGTCACACAAAATTTGTAAAAGAGCTGTGGACTTTGTAAATAAATAAATAAAATTACAGACTCCATATGATCGCAATAAATCATTATTTGACTAGATTTTACTCTCAGCTTCGCCCGCGTACATAAATTAGCCTATGTCACTCAGGAATAAAATAACTTTCTATCCGTGAAAGAATTTTAGCAATCGGACCAGTACTTCCAGAGATTACCCTTACACACAAACTTACAAATTTTACCTCTTTATAATATTAGTATCCTTACTTAATATTATAAAAGCGAACGTGAGTTTGTTTCTTTGTTTGTTACGTCTTCACGCCTAAATGGCAAAACCGATTTTGATGAAACTGGGACACGGATAGACCATGTCCTGGTATAGGACAGAGGATACTTTTTATCCCGGAAGTATGTTCCCTTGGGATAATTTTCTGCTATCACGCAGGCGAAGCCGCTGCGAGCAGCTAGTAGATTATAATTTCAAGATATATTATAGGAAAATCGTTTTGTATACGATATTGGGAAAATGCACCTCCCAACCAAGGGCGTTGAGGGTCATGGTTTACAACTGCTGTCTACACGGATTGAAACTAGCAAGGTCATCTTGGTTGGGACGTTGGTTTACAACCATCTGGTCACCCCTTGAAACATACAACCACTAAAAACAACTACGTAAACCAAAATTAGTACAGCAGATTTAACTGAAATCAATCCACCATCATTACATAATACATCTCATTGACTATATCCATTCATAAATAATATAGCTAGCCTACTGTTCTCCTTGTGCAGTGGTCAATGGGCTCTGCCGTGTACTGCATTGTAGCGAATGCATATAATATGACACAATTATGCGCCACACAATGACGGCTCTCGCATAACGACCGGCACAATAGACAGTTAACTAGAAAAATTAAACACGTCCTGTATAGCGGAGAATATTAGAATAACAGTCGATTTAATATTTAAATAAATGTTCCTGTTGCGTTATATGAAACTGTTCTAGATTTTTCCACTTTTGTGTACCTAAAATAACGTCTGTAAGCTATCCTCCTACTGAGCCTAACACTTGTCGATTTGAAGAGAAAACAGGTTTTTTTTATTGATACAAACTAGTGCTTGACTGCGATCCCAACTGATAGTAAGCAGTGATGCAATCGTTGATGGTGAGGCGCACTAGTTTATTAAGAGCTAATTCACTCTACCTTTGAAAAGAGTTTATAAGATTACTCTTATAATATCCTTCTTCTGAAAAATCAGACTCCAAAAAAGCCCGAACTCGCACCGACCATCTTCCTGGTCAATAATTTCGTAGAAATATAAAAAGAACCCATCAAATGCAAGTTGGACTCGCGCACCAAACTTACTAAAGTAAAAAGTTCAATTCCCGAATCGAGTCTCAAATATTTTTCCGAATCGTACCACGAAAACTTTAAGTCGTGAGTGAATAGGTTTCTTCTAGGTAAGCAAGTTCCATCGTCGACCGCATCGTCGCTTTCCATCAGATGAGATGGCGGTCAAGCGCGAACCTATGCACAATAATAAAACACACAAAACACTTTTCTGACTGACACTCTCTCTCACGCTACTCAGAGTGTGAGATTAGATATTATATGATATACCATTTTTTTTTAAATGCCCAAACCATGACATAAATTTGTTATACACGTAGCATACAAATCAAAATCATTCAAGAGTGCCACTTTCACAGAGTTGCTATTGTCAATTAGACAATCAATTAATTATTATGGCTGTACATAAATTCATTCCAAATAATGTTTTCAATGCATTTGACACTAATGTTGAAACTACATTACTGTATTACTATTATTAAATGAACACAATAACAAATTATTCATGCTGAGAGTATTATGTGCAAAGCAAAATAACTGTCAATTTATTATTTAGTGTAATGCTGTTAGTGCTAACATTAAAGGCCGCCTATGAACTGTTTGGTAGGTACATATATATACATAATTATGTGTAATACAAATGGGCTTCCCAGTCCCCATCACAACAATGAAAACGGTAAGGTATATATTGCCATCAGTGCTGCGCGGTTTTTCAAGTTTGAAAAATTTGAAAGAGTTACCACGGCCCTGAAACTGGAATAGCAACTGAAGGAACACAGTAGGGTTCAGTCAGTAAAAGTCTGATACTCCCTCTTACTCCTCCTAAATAGGTGTTATTTCATGATTTCCCACTCCAAATAAATAGTAGATTACCTATGTGATTAGGGGATAAAGTAGTGCCTTTAAGACACCAGCGGCATGTTAAGTTATAATACCCAACGCCAGTGAGGTATTTGTATAATTAACTCCCGAGAATTGCGAGGGAGTTAATATGTACAATGTTTTGTATACGTAAACGTACGTACGTTTTGTATAACACTGTTTAGTGCAAAATAACAGATTTTTAAAGGTTTTTACTGGATTCAGTAAAAATCTTTGAAAATCTGCTATTTTGCATGAACTTTGACACTTCATAATTTACTCAAAAAATTAAAAACTCAAAAAAGTAAAACTATAGAATCTTTGCAAATTTTATTAAGATTCTAAATGACGACAATTATTTTCAAAAACTTTCTAAGGGTTTAAAAAAACAGCTATTTCCTGGAACAAGTTTTGCAAAATATTCGAGTAAATCACGGAATTACCGAATACTAACAGAGTTTTCAGGCGTTATAACTCTTTTTTTGCGTTGCCTTTTCGTCAAACATCGCGTTGGATTGCGTTAGATGAAGCAACAAGCTTTTAAACCATTCTCTATATTTACGATAAGCGAGTGGAAAAGGAGCCTCTTAAATCTCTAACATACCCCTATTTACTCTCTTACACCTTTTCCGTGTATAAGCTCTTCAAAGAAACGCGTCGCGACATAAATCGCGTTCCCACGACATGATATGTTCCTCAGTGCAGCCGCGTGTACGTGGGACGTGGGTAGCTAGTACTCAGACGAATTCTGCATAAGTAGGAGACAACCGCATATGACCCGCTCCACATAGTTTAAGCCGCATGTAGGGCGACAAGGAGAAGGGTAAGATCGCCAATCATCGGCCAACTTTAAAAAAATAAGAATAGAAATAAACTGTTAGTTGATAAGTGATGGGAGTTGGTTTAAACACTCCTTTACAGTTAGCTATAATCAACTATTCTTTAGATTTCTTTAGATTAAGCACTTTTGGGTTCATTATTAACACACAATTATCTTTGTCTTCTCGAAAAGATCAAAATGAAAAAAAAGTAAATAAGTTATGGTAGAGCATAACTTACTTACTAGATTTATGACATTACTATATAAAATTGTATTTTTATTTGTATTATACATAAAAATTTTTGCAATTTACGCAAACAAGCGTTAATAAAATTTATTTTTACCGAACATTGGTTTATCAAAAAAATACAAATATTTTATTTAGTTTTTGTTAACAATTTATTGATAGTTGCAATTATCTATATTTTTCTTGATTTTTTTTTTTATATAGCCTCTTTTTCGTTTTGCAATGTGAATGTGAGAACACTGTATATCTTACAAACCTTTAGATTACTTCCTATTTAAATTACTTTTTTATTTGAATTACTTTTTTTATTTTTTGCTTTTGTGTACAGTAGGTATTGATATACACTGTTCTTACATACTATCATATTGTAACACCTACCATTTTTTTTAAAAGAGTAACCATGGAGTTTCTTGCCGGTTCTTCTCCATAGGAAACGACCAATTTGGAACCGTGCACTAGCTTCTGACGTTTTATAAGTGCCCATGTAGGCCTATGTGAAATAAAATATTTTGACTTTGACTTTGAGTACATTTGAATTTTACAATGAAAACGTCACATTAAACATTTCTTTTATTAGTTTATAATTTTCGCTAAGTTCATTGCCGTTGCCCTTTTTGGTCTTAGAAACAGTTATGTGTGAAAAACTGAAAGAAACAAAATAAGCTTCTAGGACGAAAATTGTTTACTGTACCTGGCCATCTTAGTTTTGCTACGTTTCACGTTAGAATTGTGAGTAAGTTTACATCAGTTATAGTTCTGGTTAGATTTTTGATGTATGTGGAGATGCAGACGAATTCGGCTGTAAATGTGGTACGAAGTGTAAAATAATACTGTGAATATTTGAATAAAGAAAAAAAAAAAAAAAAAAACAAAAAATCCTACTAATATTATAAATGCGAAAGTTTGTATGTATGAATGGATGTATGGATGGATGTATGGATGGATGTATGGATGGATGTATGGATGGATGTATGGATGGATGTATGGATGGATGTATGGATGGATGTATGGATGGATGTATGGATGGATGTATGGATGGATGTATGGATGGATGTATGGATGGATGTATGGATGGATGTATGGATGGATGTATGGATGGATGTATGGATGGATGTATAGATGGATGTATGGATGGATGTATGGATGGATGTATGGATGGATGTACAGATGTTTGTTACTCTTTCACGCAAAAACTACTGAACGGATTTCGATGAAACTTGGTACACGAGTAGACCATATCCCAGAATAACACATAGGATACTTTTTATCCTGGGATTATGTACGCGTGTGAAGCCGCGGGCAAAAGCTAGTAAAAAATAAATGGTGATTGTTTTATAGTGTATCATCGTCCAAGGTACAGCCATATTATGACTGACTTTTTTTGCGGTCCTTCATGAACAATCATAGTATCTAAGGATATCTGAAATCTTTATTAAACTAGATAAGAAAATCATCAACTGGCCTATTGTTCTTTTGGTTATTGGCCCTGACAGCTATACCGGAGGTCATGGGTTCGATTCCCACTCAAGACAAATGTTTGTGTGAACACGGTAATTTGTTCTGAGTCTGGGTATTTTATGTATTCAGAAATACAAGTATATAAGTATAGTACTCATAGCACAAGCTCTGCTTAGTTTGGGACTAGATTTCGTTACGCGATAGTTGTGAAATATTAAAAAATAAAGGTTCAAATTTATGACAAAAATACATTAAAAAACAGCTCTTAGTTTCTCCAATGTAGCCCTGTTTTGGGTTAAACTGCAAAAAACCAATACCAACACATTAAAACAACCAAGACAAAAGTACGTACAGCATCAGTAATAAAGGGTTCAATGCAAATTCCGCCGTCAGACATCGCTGACCTACATGAACGGATCACAGGCTTTAGTTAGAGAGTTGGCGGTAATCCGTTTTCCATTATCGCTGGCGGCATGACCCGCTCTCCACACAAATCCGATTCCTGATGGACGCCCAAGCCCCACCATTGTGAATATGTAGCCTTTAGAACGACGCCAAACACGTTATTAACTTGCAAAGCAGCCGGGTCCGTGCGACAACGCGTATCTGCAGTATCTGCTGTAATCAAACTGGAGTGATGTGATGAGTTCGTGAGAATCGAGTCGAGTGTGAATTACGGAGATTCGTGAATGATGGTCTGTGAGTGTTTCATTAATAAAGGTGGAACTACACTGCGCACACTTGTGCTACACACGGCGAACGGATGCGTCAGTCTCCATACATTTTATATAGAAACTAGCCTTGTAGAACTACACTTGATTCGCGCCACGCGACGTCGGTCGTTCTACGCACAAATTAGGCGTTTTACACGTGTTTAACGTCTTCTTCCTCTTGGTCGTTCCACTCTTGCCAGAGTGGTCGTGGTTATCACTAAGGTAGCTCTCCGGAAGCTGTCATGGTATGCCGCACGATTTCCTGCCACTTTTGCATGCTGGCAGTCATCCGGCCACACTCGTTCAACGGGCCGCCAACAGCCGTTTTTGTTTGGTCAGTCCAACGCACGGGTCCAACGCATCGGTGATCTGCCACGCGGCCTCGTTCCATCTTCCTTTCCTTGTATAACAAGGCGTTCGATGCTGTCATGCGGTCTAATGTAGTTCTAGCTTAATTCTAATAAAATGTATAAAACGAGAACTACATTAGATCGACGCACACGGATCCTGAAAATTATAAGTCAATTGTCATATTTATCTTTCATTTTGCAGCCTGTAAATTACCGCCGCAATATTTGGTAGCACGCTGCAGCATCAAGTTGGGAACCGCACGCCGGAGAGTGTACCCTTTAGCCAAAGTACTCGACTGTTAAAGCGACTAGTTAGTTCGGAGTTGAGCTATTAAACATTATGGTCCAACTGCTTCTGTAAAGGAAGTCAATGAACAGATTTTCTTATACAAGACTAGCTGCTCCCAGCGGCTTCGCCCGCGTGATAGCAGAAAATTATTCCAAGGGAACATATTTCCGGGATAAAAAGTATCCTATGTCCTATTCCAGGACATGGTCTATCCGTATACCAAGTTTCATCAAAATCGGTTTTGGCATTTAGACGTGAAGACGTAACAAACAAACAAACTCACTTTCGCTTTTATAATATTAGTAAGGATTCGTTTTAGTATATATGTGACACCCGAAACACGTGTCTAGTATTTTTATGTAAAGAATCTATGTAGAATATTTCATAACTGTATCATGAAAAATCGCAAATAAGCTTAGCATAGCACAGTCGGCCTTATAATGTTCCCACTGTTGGGATTCAGGCCTCCTCTCTAGAAGAGGGAATGGGCCGTAATCCACCACGCGGGCCCAGTGCGGGTTGGTTACATGTCTACAAATTTTTAGTTCTAGAACACGCCGGTTTCTTCACGATGTTTTCCTTCATCGTTTTGAGAGCAGTTTTAAGCTTGTTATGTCAGTAAAAATACATAGTCACCGGGCGTTGGAGATACAGGAGACATCATCTTTGACAAAACCCGCTCTTGGGTGGAGCGGGAGATAGTGTCAGACTCTTACTGACTAAAAACCCCGCGCCGTTCCTTCTAGCCTTCATACCGGGGCACGAGCTCCCTTACGGACAACCCTGTCCCCAGTAGGCTTCGACCCAGCTGGGCCCCTCCTGCTGCTGACAACTCCTTAAGGCGCGCGGGAACAGTGCGCGCCGTCGACGTCTTGGACTCGGTCCATTACCGGACGATCGGACAGCGAGCTACCCATGGCTCGCCGTCCGCGAGCCTGCGTCTACGGTGGCCGGAAATCGGGATCGGAATCCCGGCGACGGCGGCGAGGGCATCGTTGCCTGATGCGGTCGGCCTCCTCCTTTGCAAGCATTACTTCACTTCGCAGAAGGAGGCGACCGCCTGCCATTCCTCCTCGCTCTGGACCATGGCCTCGACCAGGGCCCGGCGCGAGAGGTCTCCGCCGCCGATCGCCCCCACGAGGGCACGGCGATGCTCCGCCCAGGCATGGCACACCTCGACGCTGTGCTCCACCGTGTCTCTTCCGCTTGAATCCGATGCAGGAACCTCCCGAACTTGCCATGTCCGGTGAGGACCTGCGTCATGCGGAAGGTAAGGACGCCGTGAGGTCTTTCCAGCCACGCCTCAAAGAGGGGACTTACCGCCATAATACCCGCTATGACCTTCCGTGACCTGTGTTGCACGTATCGTTGGTATCCAACTTGTGACCTTTTTAAATATTTTTGGGAAAAAATGTAACATGGTGTAAAAACTATTGGAATCCATTCAGTTAGTGATTCTGAACAAACTATATTCAGGTTTTGCATAAACTAAAAATGATGCTGTAGTTTCACATATCGATATTAAATAAATGTATTTTGTTTATAGCTGCTACCAATGGCTTCGCAAGCATGGTAGTAGAAAATATCCCTATAAAGCATGCTCCCAATACAAAAAATCCTATATGCTATTTTAGGACATGGTGTACCCGTCTAGCAAATTTCGTCGAAATCTGTTCAGCTGTTTGACCGAGAAAAAGTAGCAAACATACACACACTCACAGACCTTTGCCTTTATTTAACGTGATACCTATATAACTTCTAGCGTGTCCACGTCAGGGGATCGCTAAGTAAGTAAATAAAATTCAATCAATCAAATTAACAATCCCCTGATGCGAGGATGCGTCCTCGCATCAAGGGATCAAAATAATATTACTTTAAAAAAGTTATGTTTTTTGCCAGTAAAATGTTACGTCATCACTGAGTGGTATAGAATATAAATCGATATTATATTTTGACGCGGGCGAAGCCACTGACTGCAACTAGTCTGTATATAAAAAGTAACGTCAAGCAATTTAGTGACATCGTAATTATTTTAAATCGCTTTTGAATTTAATTTAACGCGTTATTGCAAAGAGAAATTTCGTCAATTTTCCGACGAAATGATTTCAGCGAACCTTTTCAATACAAACGATATTATTTCGCAAAAGTGACCATCGGTGAAAGAGAACCGAAAAACGTTGCTGTAAGCTTTATGTATTTTAAGCCTTTACATTTTGTAGGAGGACTAAGTTCTGCCAGCGGCATCGCCCGCGTAAAAGCTGGTTTCTTCATACAAACTTTGGGCCCCTGTTCATCCCCATAGAGTGAAGCCAAACGAGCGTAATTTTGTAAGTCGTGAGTCACAGAATTTCGGTCACGTAATTTCTTCTGCATGCATTTCTACGGCGACAGACCACTCATTTGTATCGCCGTGTGATTGAAACAGGACTTTTGTATAAAACTGAATGCAGCAGAAATTACGCATCCCAAATTCTGCAACTCACAAAATTACGCTCGTTTGGCCTAACCCTTAGAGATGAATTTTACAAGATCCTTTCTTAGCACATGGCTACGTCACAATCAATGCCAAATTTCAGGACAATTCGTTCAGGGTTTGGAACTGTGTGTTGATAGATCAGTCAGTCAGTAAGGATTGCTTGTCACTTAAACTTGATGGACGATTCCTCAGCAGTATCGTATCGGACGACTAAAGCAGACCAGATGACCTAGACGTGTCAGTCGCAACGCCTGGTTCGAGGTAGCTCGAGAAAACAATATCTGGAAGGATTTGGAAGAGGTCTTTGCCTCATTGGGAAAATATACACTAAGGGCTAAGTAAAAAAAAGTGGGCAAGTGCGAGTCGGACTCGTGCTCTGAGGGTTCCGTACAAACTTACTTATGTAAATTGTTCAATTCCGGAACGGAGTCTCGGAGAAAAATTCCGAATCGCAAAAAAAGAAACAAAACAAATTGTGACGTAACACAACAGTTTTCAGATTTATTCCTATATTTATGCTATAAGACATTGCTCTATGTCAATTTTCAGGATACTGGGTCAACGGGAAGTAGGTACTCTATGACTTTTGACTTCCTCGTGAGCGTCGTAATGTACGTTTTTTGCCACATTAACCGAAAATCTTTTTTTCTCTTTAACTTGCAAGTTTGATTTTTTATAGTTTCAAAAGTCCGCAAACCTGAGTATATGGTTTTAATTTCAACTCGATTCCTCCACGCGTTCTTCACAGACAGACAGACAACAAAGTCATAAGAGTGATGATCCTATAAGAGATCCGTGTTTTCCTTTTGAGGTACACAACCGTAAAAATATCAAACTATGACCTAATTTAAGATAATCACTCTTATCACTTTTAGCAACAAAATCCGACAAAACTTGCACTCTTCACTGTTGCACTGTTTATATTTAAAAACGTGTTGTTAGCTCAGCAGAATTGGCTCTGAGCACTTGATGAAAGCAAACAATCCGACGCGCCATGCTACATAATCCGATTTCCAATTATTATTATACAAACGAGGCGCCCCCTGACGGACATATTGGATAGGTGATACATGTATGCACTAGTATATGCCTACAAATTGTGTAGAGGTAGTTACTAAGTTGAGGTATGGGGGCTTTTGGCACTAGGACGGCGGTCCCTGGTCCACAAAAAAACAATAGTTGTTTTTGAGTAGTATTTTGAGACCACCTGAAAAGAGAAGGTAAAGTACAGTTTACAAAAATGTGTGATGGTGGCGTTCTGCACAAAATATAGGTGTTTTGTCTATACAAATTAAAATTTTTGTCAAAACACCCACGATAGAAGAGCAATAAATTCCTAGTGATGTGTTGGGGTAAAGTTTTTTTTTTCAGTAAGCTGTTCTAAATAACACCACTTTATATTTCTTCCAAAATTTTTAAATACTCCATTTTTTAGTTTTAATTCTAATTAAAGGCCATTTAAAATAAAATAAAATAAAATAAATATTTTGTATAAATAAATAGTTTTATTTGTATTACCTCTAAATTTGTTGGTTGACTGTACTTTCTTAAGACATAGCTTTGTTTAATTTATTTATGTTCCCAAAATACTCTTCAAAAGTAATCATTGTATTTATAGGTGTAATCTGGGACCGCGGTCCCGGTTCAAAGAACCCCACAACCCCTAAGCTGCATGAGGGTTAAGCCCGGACATAGCTTGAGGATAAAGTACCTAGTAAAGTGCTTCACTGCAACACTATGTCATGATCATGATAGTGTTACATCACTGGTTGAAATTAGTCCACATGATATTGTTTTGGATAATAAGTTTGTTACACGTCTACTTGTGCACTAAATAATAATAAATTATTTCTCTATAATATAGTACAAAGAGCAATAAATTAATGACGCTTCATATACTTAGATGGGGTAGGTACGATGAAATGGGGTGAATACAAACAAAACTTCGAAGGGTATTTTCACGATATTTGAATATTTTTGGCAGCATTTAACTATATCAATTTATTGATGAATTGATATTTTAATAAGTCGATACTTTGTTAGAAGCCGATAATAAGGTGTCAAAGTAAAAAACAAAGCCAAAGTTTTGTTTCTATTCACCCCTGCGTTTCTATTCACCCCGTACAAATCTTATGTCTTTGTTTAGCACTGTTCTTTAAAAAAATATGATGCTTAAAAATAATAAGCTGAAGAAATGAACTGTGATTTATTTAAAACATTTATCATCCAATATAAATAACACTCACATATATACTCACATCATTCCAACACTCACCAACTCTGACAACCCTAACGCATGACGAGAACACACATAAATAATGCCTCCAGTACATAACAGCGCATTTTATTTACGAGGTTCTGTGGACGGTGAAACGCACGGGCTCAATGGATGGGAAATCAGTTGGATGTCCCACACATCGATCGTGCCCAATGGTCCGCGGCGTGTACACGTTGTTCCATTTACACTTACAAATCCAGATGCATACTGCCTTAGTGAACTAGTTTCAGTGCTTAGGGTATATACAACCTAGGTTTAAAGAATTTATTCTCATAAGAACAATTACAGCTCACTTAAAATGAGATACAAATAATTTATGAGTTGTAATATTTTCATCTGACTGGCCTGTTGGTGTAGTGGTTAGTGGCCCTGACTGCTATGCCGGAGGTCGTGGGTTCGATTCCCACCCAGCACAAATGTTTATGTGATGAGCATGATCATTTGTTCTGTGTCTGGGTGTTATTTATCTATAATACTCGTATGTATGTATTTAGAAATATATAAGTATGTTTATCAGTTGTCTAGTACCCATAACACAAGCTCTGCTTAGCTTGGGACTAGTCAGCGTTGTGTGATAGTTGTGGAATATTAAATATTATTAAAAAAACATCTGGTGTGTTGGTGACGTCATAGGTTGTATACATGTTTTTTTTTAATTTGGCTTTAAACATATTAATATTTTTACATTTCTTTAATCATCAACCTTAGTTTTAGTAAATGCAAAACCCGAAACACGTGTCTAGCATTTTTATGTATAGAATCTATCCATCTAACAAAAAATAACTGTTTCATGAAAAATCGTAAAGATATAAACTTGTTATGTCAGCAAAATTACATAGTCACTGAAGCACCCAAGCTACTGAGGGGTTGTTTTGCACTTGCACCTAGCTGTTTGCTGACTTCTAATGCCCGATATGTCCTGCCGTGACCTGTGTTGTACTTAACCTTTCAGATACCGTCAATTAGAGACACAATAGTAAGACAATAGATGCGCGGCCACCGGTGGTCGCTTGGGGATTCATGAATTAATGTCGGTGGTGTCTAACTTGTGAATTTTTATAATATATTTGGGAAAAAATATAACATAGTGTGAAAACTATTGGAATCCATTCAGTTACTGATTCTGAACAAACTATATTCAGGTTTCGCATAAACTAATAATGTTGTACTCGTATAGGGTACATTTTGTTCGGTATGTGCCTTTTTTCTACATGGGAAATCATCAAATGTTTCGATGCTCTTGGTGGAGAGGGAAGGAGTGTCAGACTTTTACTGACTAATATCCGCAGTGTTCCTTCAGTTACCCTTTTGCGAGGGCGACGGTAACTCCCTCGAACATTCCGCAGCCCTGACAGGTTTCAGCCCTAACAGAGGCCCTAACCGATCACTTTGAGGCGCGCGTGGAATACAAGACACGGCCAGACAGCGAGCTACCTATAGCTCATCGTCCGTCATACAGAACATAGCTACTAATAGAAACGCCGCAAACATTTTTGACAAACAGATTGTTTGATGTTCGAAATGCGAACCAAGTTGCTCCGTATCATGCAACACAACAAATTTGTTCGTACGTGCGTACTCGGCTTTAGGCTGATTATGCTATGGTATTAAATCTCCATTTAATTACTGGTTGAAACAAGCTGATACATGAATCCTATTAAAAATGGAGTCGTAACGAGTAAGAATAGAAGCTACTTTTCAGTGAAGATTAAAAATTTTACGCTTGCCAATATTTACGACCCATTTACAGTTTATTGGTATCTGCAGCAGTAAACTGTACTGTTGTCGATATCTCTTCAGTGAAAGAGATTTTCGTTTCGAACTTATAGACACGGAGTTCAATTACATTGTAAAATGATTGAAGTAGGATTTACACCTGTCTCAGAGAGGGGGAGCGTTTTAGAGCGTACATTTGTGTAGCCGCGCTTATTTCAACGGTGGTAATCTTCTTTAGAATGAAGTAGCTTTCTTTCGCTTGTAAGTTTATATAATTTTACAAAAAAAGTAAAGCTATAAAATTGCCCATCTATCTATCTATTTAAATAAAATTGAATAGCTGTTCGTTAGTCTCGTTAAAACTTTAGAATGGCTGGATCGATTGGGTTCATTTTGGTCTTGAAATATTCGTGATAGTCCAGGGAAGGTTTATACTATGAGAAAATCTGGAAAAATTCGCGAAAAAACATTCGAACCCAACGCCATCTCTAATTTAAATGTATTTATTATGTTACTTCTGGTAATGCTAGTAGATGGTGTTATCCTTTGACAGTTCAGCTAAAATGTATCACAACACACTGACTTTATGACGGTACGAAGTTCGCCAAATTAGCTAGTTATTTATAATTTTGAAAATCTTATTTGGTATAAAATACCTCTTTAATCGATACAAAAAATAAACATTAACCATTGATTAAGAACGAGTTGTCTTAGGTTTTTATTAAAGTGGGTAAACGTGGGAAATCATCCAATAACTTCCCCCACTTTTCCCAAAAGGGAAGTCAGACTTTTACAAACTAAAACCCACTGTGTCCCTTCAGTTGTCCTTTGTGTGCCGATATAATTGCTCTGCGTCTCGTGGTTTCTACATTCCAAACTGTACATCTCTATGGACAATAATGTACAAGAAACTCCATGGACATTATTTTAAATCATGTTACATGTATTACAAATATTTCGGTTACATATTTCTTGTGCATATTATATAAGCCAGTAAATAGAGTACACATTTGTGCGGTTTAGCTAAATACACACAACGATCCAAAGAGGTATGCGGAACCTCTAAATCCGATAATAGACAAATATCGACTATACTTTTGTTCAGTAAAGGTAAGTTGGTATCTACAGAAGAACATTCATAGTACCTATTGCGTAGAGCGCTTTTCATACCGGAAAATTAAAACTTTACAGTCAGCCCGAGCTTCGAACATACATAAAACAGTTAGCTGTTTTATGTATGTTCGAAGCACAGGACGGTAGCGAAATTTTTACAAGCTTTTATTTAGTTTCACCTGTCCCAATGTTTGCTTGTCTGTAATCAAATCTTGCAAATGAAATTGATTCACCTCCCGGTTACCGAATGAGCTGTTTACATGCATGTGTAAATTAGATGACAATGCAAAATTATAATGACACTAGCTTTTGCCCGCGGCTTTGCTCGCGTTAAATTCGGGGTAACAAGGTTTCCCTTTTGGCTTATTTTTTCGCGAAACCTTTAACAAATATGGTCAATGCACCTAAACAGAAATAAATACAAAAAGCAGCTGATTTGATGTTGGAACCGGAAGGTGGCCATAGGAACTCAGATAACTTTATTGTGTTTGAGCTTTTTGGAATGGTCTTGATGAGTATTAATTAGAAAATCTAAGACATATAGCGTGCTATAAAAAGTGACTATGAAAAAATTATTTTCACTGAAAACTTTTTTATTGTAAAAAGAATTCTGTTATTTGGTACTTTTGTTTGTAGGCAAAATACATGCAACCGTACGGAAAGCTAAAGCAGAGGTCAAGTGTGAGCCTTGATGCACTGGCATAGTTAACACTGTATCTTTGAAACCGTTTGCTCCGTCACATATCTCTAAAGGTTCATTGGAAGACCAGCGTCAGACAGTATTTTTCTGTCTGGCAACATTGCTAAAATGAACCTTTTTGGCGCGGCCGTGAGGCACACACAATGATATTGTTTTTATTTATTTTTTACATATTTTTTTTTGTTTTTTATTTAAGTTGTGTGATCCTGGTGAGAGTCGCCAAATAAATATTTTTTCTTTCTTTCTTTCTAAAGCGTTGGAAAAAATTTATGGCTTGGCAGCTTAGCATTATAAGACCGGCTTCGCCCGTGTGAAAGTAGGTTTCTCCATACAAACTTTGGACCCTCGGTTCGTCCCTTTATGGGGTAAATTTTGAAAAATCTTCTATTAGTCGCCTTTGTCATGAAAAGAAACCTTATGCAAAAAACTCACGGTTCTACTCCCATTACTTTCGATAGAAGGAGAACTGACTGACATACCAAAGCCAGTCAGTCAGTGTCCTTCTTTATATTAGAATAGCGGTCCCGGCAGGCTTTGTCCTACCAGAAAGCTGGCACGTAGTAAAAAAAAAATACTTTTTATTATTTTTCTTTTGTTAGTGGCCAGTTCGATTTTTGAATAGCCTTGTTTGATGCGCGTAAGTATAGTCTGTCTAAAAAATCAAACGACTTGGGAATTTTGTACAATATTTAATCATTTAAAAAATACTTATTTTCGATACTTTTTATAAGGTTCTTCTATTAATAAACTATGATCAAGATCTCATAATCAACCTTTATTATTGAACCCGTGTTCACTACATCAGATTTTATTTTGCCCTAATAATTACCGAAGTCGTTTGATTTTTTTAGACAGACTCCTTACTAGGGTGTTTTTTTTTTTAATATACCTATTGATTTTGGACATTCTAAATTCGAATCTCATTATTCCGTAGGGATCGCCCATATAAATTATCTCCTTAGGGATAGAATGACTTGCAATATGTGATGGTTGTATGACTTATAAAAAGACATTATCGAGCAGGCGGTGTAAAAAGATTATTAATATCTTTAATTTGATCAAAGTCCACCTTTCAAAGCTGAGCCTATTCAATCAATTTGATAGGTGCTCTAAATTAAATCTTCAGAGACTGCCACAAAAGAGAATGTGATATTTATGTATAATCCTGAGCGCGTCGAGCGGAGTGAAGAAGTTATGAAACCTTTGATGTCTGCGTCGTTACTCCCGGCTGATTAACTGCCGCATAAAGCCGTGCTGCCTGCAAAATAGAATATTACGCTCATTTCCCTTGTGTAGTCAGCAGAGATATCATTGAGCTATTCAGCGAGTTGGATTACTATTGGCATTCGTTTCCGTTGCTGTTCAAGTCTTAGGAATAAAGTCCTAGTAGATTAGATGTAACCTAAATACGATTTTTTTTCTGCTTATGAAAGGTCATATGAAAGAAAAAAGCTTTTAATCCATTTTTTTTAGTCTATATTCTATTTTATTATTATTTCCTCAGATGTTTTGTTATGAAAAAACATCTGAGGAAATATAGGAGTTGTAACACTAGTTAATCCAGTAAAATACTCCAAATAAAACCTTAACACAGTAAAAACGCAAACAAGGACAACCAATCAAAATCTGATAACTTTAACATTGCACACGTTGCGAGGCGCCTCATTATTTTAATGAACACGCTACACACGCCGCCGGCGTCACAGATCGACCACAGGCGTGTCACAGCTGTCATCGAACAATGTAACGCCAGTTATTATGCAGCACAAAGCGCTCGAAAGCGCACCGCAGCGATGCAAGCGCTGCAAAAGCGCCAACGAACAAAGTACCGCGCCTATCCCGCAATTATCTAAATGCTCTCTCCAAAGGTGTTGGCATAGACAAGGGCGCAGATACGACATGAAAAGGGTTTGTTTATCGTTGAGAGTTCTTATTTGTTATCGGTATCCGACGAGTTTCACGAGTCTGATAATTTTAATTTTATTTGAGTGGTTTACAGGTTACAAAATAACATTAATTACTTAGTAGATCAGGAAGAGAAAATCACAAGACAATAAAAAAATAATCATCGAGAACACAAAGAATAATAATCAATAATAATAATCAAATATGAAAAGGAAAAGTGTGTGCAAAGAAGGAAACGTTGAACGCAAACCAACATGAATTAGGAAGCACCCAGGGACTCAAACTGTAACCGTAATAATGTGTTTTAACACTGTTTTTTAAAACAGTTTTAACAGAAAAACACTTTTAAATGTAACAGATACAATAAAGTTACCGAATCATTAAGTCATGAATCCCCAAGCGACCACCGGTGGCCGCGCATCTATTGTCTTACTATTGTGTCTCTAATTGACGGTATCTGAAGGGTTAATAAGTGTTTATATGTGTAACTGAAATAATAAGTCTTAGTATAGCTTTAGGTATAAGTAACTCACGGGTATGTTTAAAGTTTTAAATCACGGATATTTTCAATACTTCGGCTCACGTGTTTTGCACGAATACAACAGACTGCGATTGGATTTTGGCTATTTAATGCTTATTATAACCATAAATAAGTATATTGTAAAATTGGCAACGCTGCATTTACCTGTTACACTTATTAACACTGTTAACTCTTTTATATCTGTTACAGATATGTTACGGATACACTTTTGTAAGGGTTTTGGGTTAACACATTGAAAACAAATTAAATAAGTGTTACACATTTGATTCTGTTACCAATTCAATATGTAACACTTATAATTCTGTAACCTTTAAGAAGGTGTTTTTAAGTCCCTGGAAGCACCTGCAACTCCTAGCGTGAGCCTGCGTGAGCCGCTCAGCCGAACAATCCAGTGTTCACCTTCCGCCTGCATCACACCACAAGGGTGGAAGACATCGTGGAGTACGTGCGCCAAAAGACGAAGTTCGCACCGAGGGTACAACTGCTGGATTCGCACCGTGACGTTGAATTCTAAATAATGTTCGTCCTGCGAGTCCCGAACACTTTTCTACCCCTTTGGTTGAAAGAAGACTTTTGGCCATAGCGTGTTCCGTTGCTTGCGCGGACAAGTGCCACAGAGCAACAAGAAAATAATATAGTGAATGTGGAGTATTACTAATATAGTCCTAAGTCTTATTTACAAACAATAAGTTGTATTTACTTTAAATAATATGTTACTCTGTAACGTACATATTTAGTAGCGAGATGCTTGATAATGTATTAATATATATAGGTTTATAATAATTAATATATATTTTATGCGTCATAAAATAACGACCATGTGACTTATAAATATGTTAAACAATACAATTCATGTTTAAATAATTAATTTTATGATTCCACTGAATATTTGATGTGACAGGAACAATGAATTTCATTGGTTTATATTGTAATACACTGAAGCTCTATAGGATTTAAAATGTACACTTAAATGTTATTAGCTTCCTAAATAACTCCTACTTTTGTGTAATTTTGTATCAAAATAAATTATATAGAAGACAAAAAAAAAACTGAATAATAATGGTTATTTATTTATTAAAACTTTATGCATAATTAAAAACACTGTCCAAAAAACGGACTTCAATACGTTGGGTATTTTCTATCAGTTGACCAAAGATTGGTGCAAAAACATAACAAGGCAACTGCAACTTAAAATAACACCAACAGAAAAGAAATAAATACATACATACAAATAATAACTATTATAGCGAACAAACGAACCCAATCAATCAGTATTGTGGTGAATCTACCAACTAAACTTGAGACCAGTGTTAAGAATAAATGATTTTCAGAAAGACCTTTCACAACCAACCAATTAAAAATGAATAAAATTCCAGAACGTGAGGAAGACATTTCCCCAAAGAATTGAAGACGAAACAGACTTAGAATCCTCAAAAAAGGATCTTTTTGTCTCATAAAACAAAATTAAAACTTAATTCCTTATTCTACATTCTTTAAAACAATACGTAGTCATTAAGAACGGAGTGTCCCAACTACGAGCTCGCTAGTCGCGGCACAAGTCCGGGTGGAATTATTCAGCCGCCCTTTTAAAATGTGCTTTTAGCCACCTCGTGTAATGCGATGTCGTTTGCACAAATTGTAATGGCCGCTACGAAAAGTATTAAAATTTATTACGACATCTTTGTGAATTTGAGAAAGGCGCTAATGAGATGCGAAATTATGGACCCTGATTGTCTGCTCGTGAAATAGAAATAATTTATGCGATTAAGTATTTAGATCTGATGTTTTATGGATTTCGTTTTGTTCCTTACTTTTTTTGGAGTTTTTTACCTTGAAACTTCTGTTTTATAAAGACGGGAATCTGTTCATTGTCTGATATGATTCTGTTCATTGTCCCTTGGTAATCAAAGCACGTTAATTTCTGCACAATGGATACAATAATGTAAACGTATGTTCTCTCTACAATTAAACGTGAGCGCACAATCCTCGCCATGTTCAGCTGCTTACGAATTAATAAAGACACGTCAGTACAACTAAAGTTATAATTATAGGTAGAGAGCAAAGCCGAGTCTCCGAGATCCCGGCGGATTATGCTGGAATTTAGCAGATTAAACCTTCATTACTGTTGTTCGGTAACTTGCCAGGAATGCCGGTCGAGCTCAAAGCGAGATTTATACCAGCTTCAGTTGGATACCGCGATCAAAACATTCGAATACCCGCATAATTTGCTGAATACGAGTATTTTATGTAAATACAGTAACGCCGGATCACCGACGGAGCGATATTTTAAATGAAAATGTCACCTCTGTTGCTCTGGAAGAAGCGCGAGGATTCTGTGAGCCTTCCAGATATCTGAGAACGTCGGTGTAATTTACAATGTAAATAAGCATACGTAAGCTTTCGTATGTCTGTCTGTAGACACTTGTCATAAATATTTGAAGACGTTTACATTTAAGTGTACAACGCGCAACGTTTGTGCACACATACCCAGTACTAAGGCACTAGGTACACGTAGGTACAGTGGATTTAGGCAGGCGTTAGGATCCAGCTGTATTAGCCGCTCCAACAGTTGTGGCCTGTAACGGGCTGTGCTTTGTGCAATACATTACGGTAGATACTTCACATAGCCTGCCAATAGTGCCAATATTAATATCCCACGTACCTATACCACCTACGCTACATATTCGTGCTGACACGATTTGTGCGTTGTCGATTAATATGTCAGAATATTCGTCGAAATATCATTTTGATTTTTGATTGAGCGAATGGCGAATTTTAGTCAAAGCCAAAAAAATACGACCGAAATAACCTCGCCGCTTCGATCCATATTCAGCGTATATCCAATCAAAATTTCATTATAAAAAACAAATCATGCATACCCAAGATTTAATCCTAAATAAACAATAAAAATCTCCGTCCAATATGTCTTTGTGATTGGTTTTAAATCCGTGGAAAGTTCCAAATCTTTATTTGCTTTCGGGGCGAGCGGTTTGCGGGTATCTCGCTAATGGTGGGGTAAACGAAAATGCTGAAAAATGGAGCTATTTCCAGCGCTCAGAGGAAGATCAGACATCGGTAATACATACTTGGTTATCGACTGAGCACGGAAAACTGCGAACTGCATATTTACTTTTAAAATTACATTAATTTTATGGCAAATAGATATTCGACTTCAAAAAAGGAGGAGATTCTCAATTTTTTTTTTACATTATAAAAAAGCAGTTGTAAGTTTATTAGGTAGGTACCTCCGTCATTTATGAAATTGTGAATTAATGTAGAAAAATCTTTTTTTATCATGATTGGACGCGACAAAACAAATTCAATGGGAATTCCGTGAATCTATACATATAATAAAACTGTAGAAAAGTGGTTTTTGTACATGAAATAAAAATCCAAAAAAAATAGCTAGGGTGTTAAAGAACAACCAATAGAACCCATTTCAAGCCTTTTTAGAATTTTTGTCTGTTTGTCTGTTTATATGTTCGGGTATCACGTAAAATATACGAAAGCAATGTAGATAATGTATATACACAAAGATTGAGCATAACTTGAAGTAACATTTAGTTTTTGAACCGATTGCAATAAAATGCAATCGGTTCAGTCTATCAAAAGATATTTGAATTTAAAGTTTTCCAGAAGTAAAATTAGGGTTATGTGCACTTGGTCTCATTACTTCACGTAACTTTTGTACGTAACAATAAATTGTGCGTAAATTTTAGTAATGTTAAGTTTTTTCTTTCATAGTAATCAGTTTAAAAAAATGTCATTATAATAAAAATAAAAAAATAAAATTATAATAGTCTTTCCAAAGTAAAATATTGAAACAGCGCCATCTATCGAACTTAGACTGGACTATACCTAGATATCAACTGCGTGCAGTATTGAATATAGATATTCGATAGATGGCGTTGGCGTGTGACGTCATTTTCTGAATCCCTTGAAAGAATGACCTTCGCCCATGTCTGCTAGCGTCTTTGTTTTGAGATTTGTAGGAGTCTTTGCAGTTCTGTCTTTGAAAAGGTTTGCCCTTTTAAAGGTCTTGACTTGATAACATCGTAAATCGTTTATTTATTCGTTTTATTAGATTATCTACTATTACTAGATAAAAAGGTTTGGTTGGATTCGGTCTAATTATTGAAGTGCGAAGTAAATTGTATCTTGCAATTTAAGAACTTGGGCAGAGAAACATAGTTTAATGAATGTTAGTAGTATAAAGACAATTTTGAAACAACGCCATCTATGAGATTTCATAAAAATTAAATCAAGTTACATGTTAACACTTTTTGGAAATTAATAATTTAAATTTGATCATGTTGGCAAGGTTAGTAATTTAATTAGTTATTCTTAAAACTCATAGATGGCAATGTGCATTTACTTTATAAAAGTTGTATCGTATAGTTTGTTTTGACAAATTCAAGTTCCAACAAAACCCTCAAGATCTTGAGCATCAAGCAATCTTAAGGATTTTAGAAAAATGGTATTACAAAAAAGTTATTTTGATCCCGACAACGTTGCTGAGCGCTTGCTTGGCATTTTTCAGGCTCTGTGAAGTCGACCAGTTTGCGAGTTCCCTTGCCTATGACGAGGTGCCTTCATATTACACGTACGACAAACAAAGCAAAGAGTGTATTTAACTGACGTCGACGAGGTGTTGTGGAAGGTTTATACTATGCATCCAAATAATGGCGAATGCTATTTTCTGCGGTTGTTACTTCACACTGTCCGAGGCCCAAATTCTTTCGCCTTTCTGAGGACGTTTGATGGCGTGGAGTATCCCACTTACCGCGCAGCCTGCGTAGCACGTCACGTTCTCGACGGTGACCAAAATTGAGCTGACACCCTCGCGGAGGCAAGCGTCAGTGACCGTCCCAGCCGCATGCGTCATCTGTTTGCCGTCATTTTGGTGTTTTGTGGAGTCGCAAACCCGGTAGCTTTGTGGGAGAAGTATCGCCATCGTCTGTCTGACGATTTTCTACGAGCTTTGAGGCGTGCTAATGGAGACGAAGTCGAAGTAACTAATGAGCGCGTGCTGAACACCTGTCCCAGTTCACTTCAAGATGAGGTCATTTCTATCGGCGGCAATGCACGGTCGAATATGGGTTACCAGCTCCCCAATCATCACCGCATCAAGACCGTGGAAATCGGGAGTATAACGCTGAGACAAATTACGATCTGGGCGAAATGACCACCGTACGAAATTACCATGTCGCTTTGTTCTCTTCAGAGCAAAAACAAATTTATGACACCGTCCTTGAAAGCTTTGGGCAAAACCAGGGTAAAATGTTTTTTTTATGCTCCTGGTGGAACAGGAAAAATATTTGTTACCACTGGCATACTTGCAGAGGTCAAGAGGCCAGGTAAAATTGCTATTGCTGTAGCGTCGTCAGGCATCGCTGCCACACTGCTTTTGGGTGACAAGACAGCACATGCCATTTTTAAAATTCCCATCGATTTAGAGAGCGCCGAAACACCTGTTTGTGGTGTGTCACGTAACAGCGATAAGGGACACGTGCTCTAGGATTGCTCTCTAATCGTATGGGATGAGTGTACGATGGCCAAGAGGAAGGCAGTTGACGCCATGTGCAGAACCCTGCAGGACATCCGCAGGAACGAACATTTGATGGATGGTGAATATAAATGCATTCTCTCGGAAATTGAGGGGAATGAAGTGGTCTACACCTCGATAATTTCTGAACTCCTTGTCAGCAAGTGGACTTCCAGCGCATACCATCAAGCTGAAGGTCAATGTCCCGATTATGCTTCTTCGGAACCTATCTCCTCCGAAGTTGTGTAACGGGACCTGCTTTAAAGTCATCTCGCTCCACAGAAACACATTGAGGCGGACATTCTTACGGGTTGTGGCGTCGGCGAAGCAGTATTTATACCATGCATTCCCCTCATACCTCATAACTTCAAGTTCCAGTTCGCAGCGCGTACAGTTCCCCGTGAGTGTTTGCTTTGCGATGACCATCAAAAAGTTGCAGGGGCAGACACTGAGGGCAGCGGGTGTCGACATCAGGACGAGTTCCTTCTCACACGGGCAACTGTACGTCGCTTGCTCCCACGACACCAGTCATAACTCTCTTTACATTTTGGCTCCTGGCAGCATAACTACCAACGTAGTTTATGGGGAAGTGTTGTAAGGCATGATACCTTTGTACGTATTTTTACTCTTTTGTATCCTGGAATATATTCCTGCATTATTTTCTCTATTTCCTTCAGTCACATCTTATGACAGAACTCGGCAGGATTCCCATATAACTCTTTTCATTTGCTTCGCTTGCAATAAATAAAAAATTATTTCAATTCTATTTTAAAAATTGTTTACTTATAATGCTATATATAGCGACACTGGCATCTTAAGTATTTTTAGTGTTGTAGAGCCTTCACGCAGACGACGTCGCGGGCAGCAGCTAGTAAATAATAAATACTGAATTCAAGCCCTTACGTATGAGTAAACCGGAAAATTTCTGGAACACGTTGAGTAGCTGATGATACACGTCCACACATCAAGAATATCACACTACACTACACCATTACACCACACCACACCACACCACACCACCCCACGTCACACCACACACCACACTTAAAAATAATATATACTTACCAATTACGAACAAGTTTATTTCCTGGTATTTATTATTTATTTTTTCGTGGGTACTGCACTCAATTTTTTGTAACTCACCTTTAGTTTATGTAAGACAATGATATGGAAGCGCGGATTTTCCTATACAGGCACTGTTTTGCTTAAAAGGAGGCTCCAAATACTTGTAAATATAAAGCTAATTGTGACAACAAACCATTTTGTATTTCATATATTTTTCTAATAATTATTCTTTTAGATTTGTCCACACCCGATATTTTATGACGATATAATTTTGACTATGTAAGAAATACCTATAAGTATTCTGATTTATGTTATCTAGCTATACTACATAGATTTGTAACTGTAGCCCATTATAAACACATTATATCTCTTTCTTACGTCGAACTCGGATAATCTACATACAAAAAAAACTGGCCAAGTGCGACTCGGACTCACGCACCGAGGGTTCCGTGCAAACTACTATTCCCGAATGGAGCCTCGAAGATTTTTCCGAATTGCTAAAATATTGGTTTCCCTCTTCCTCTCCATACATCCACCCCCAGCCCAAACCAAGCTTTGGACTGCAATTTTGCACAGGTCTTTTTATGACGTACCTACCTATACAAAAAACAAGGAAAGATTTTCTAATATTCACCCCTTGAAGGGATGAAACAGAGGTTCAAATATGTGGAGAAACCTACTTTCATTCGAAGCCGCTAGCAGAAGCTAGTGTAATAATGAAACCAATTTATTATAAATAAAAAGAGTTATTTCTTCATTACAAAAAATAATAATTATATTAGTACATCAGAGGACTCTATAATAAAAGCTTGGACCTTTTACTTTATGTGTCTGCAAAGTTTTTTTTGAAGTGGACTTTATTGTGGCTTGTGTGTGGCTCAACAAAACACTTGAAGCCGCTTCAAGCTTCTCCAGCCACAAGCTGTCGCACGGTTGAGCTGTTTTTTGCGGCTTTTTTTGTGGCCGCTTCCAGCGTTTTTTTGTGGCGGCGTTTTTTTTTTTTTTGAGGGCCAGTGTGGTGACACTTAATTGTTCTTTGTTCTATCGCTCAAAAGGTTATAAAAGATACGTTCAACCTGTAAATAACAGAGTCCATACTGCGATGGACTATTAAAACTTTCAGACTAAAAGCTAACGCGTAGAATATTAAACACGAGTGTCATGTGAATATTTACTGAACTGTTATTATTTATCGCAAGCTGTTATGTTGAAAAAGTGTAGTCAGATGCGTAGTTAGACGTGGGTGAAGCGCCTACAGCCTCAAACTCTAATGGGCCTTGCGCAAGGGCTCTTTAAGAACAAGGCTTTTTTTAGTAATCGATAGGCTCGCGTTTGGCCAGTATTTCACCTGCTTATAAGCGACAATATGTTCAAAAACTGGGTTGATACAGTCGTTGTCTTGTTTACGAATTTATGAAAGAAAAATGTCTATTAAAAGTCAATTTACCTGCTGCGGTCTTCCCGATAATTTTGCCTTTAAGGCGAGAGTGAATGATAATGATATGATATAATATGATATGATATGATATTCCACAACTATTACACAAAGCCGTCTAGTCCCAAGCTAAGCAGAGCTTGTGTTATGGGTACTAGACAACTGATAAACATACTTACATATTTCTAAATACATACATATTATAGGTAAATTTCACCCAGACATAGAAAAAATGATCATACTCATCACATAAACATTTGTCCTGGGTGGGAATCAAACCCACGACCTCCGGCATAGCAGTCAGGGCCAACTAACCACTAGACCAACAGGCCAGTCAAAATATGCTTTTAATAAACTAGTGCGCCTCACCATCAACGATTGCATCACTACTTAACATCAGGTGAGATCGCAGTCAAACAATAATTTATATCAATAAAAATAAAATATCTAGCTGATGTTTCGCCCACGTCTAAATTAGGCCCCGCTACGCCTCTTGAGCGTAGTGTTGGCAACGCTTTATTTACGTCGAAGTGAGCGAAGAATCCGAGCTAAGCCGCTATGGGTGGCCCACTGAGTCAGCCTCCAATGAAGCGACAATGTTGTGGATAAATGGCATGAGGGATTTCATTGATATTTCGTATTTCCGTGACGATATTTTTGCGCTACGTGATGTCAGTTTTTGCGTTCTGATTCACAGAGACGCCATTTTTTTTTGACCATGGATGCAAAGTTTTTTAGTCGGAATATTAGAGATTACATGTTTCTAACTTGAGATACAAAACTACACTACATCACACGCCATGGCTGGTGGTGACGACAGTTCGCGCAACCAAAAAAATGCTTGTAGAACTATTGTATGTACCTCACCTGGTGTGGCTGTTAGTCACACAGTCAACCATACAATTTTTTATTGTCATGATCTAGCTACGCCGCCTTAACCTCCCAAAAAGCCCTTCGGGGTTTTTTTTAAGATGTCAATGTATGTTCAGACCACAGAACAGATGAAAGAGGTTAGAATGCCCTTGTGGCGGTGCGTGCCACAAAGTAGGACAATGCTCATACTTCAACTACCAATAGCAAACTTGCGATCTAAGTGTGCGTGATCTGTTAGTTGCGTAATGCGCGTTCGTATTGGTTTATTGCCTGTAGTGGAATTAAAGGATGTGAGACAAGCGGCGACACTCGTAGTACAAATCGAAAAGTATTTTCTTTGTAACATCTTTCATATTTTCTGTGGTTCAGGCAGTATTTTAGTAGTGCTAAAACATTTCTTTTCAGTTTAAAAAAACATCAATATTTTATGAATACAAAATTAATCGCTTAAAATTCTAATGTTTATTTTTTATACCGCCATTAATCCCGGCTGTTACCAGGGTACCAAGGTTTTCCAATTTTCCTGCTTCATACACGGATCGACGCATGATTTATTTTTAATATTACCGTTTTAAACCAATTAATTGAAACAAAGCGGTGACAATATATTCGCCACATTACTCCTCTGTGGTCAGTACACTTCACATTCTTCCGATCAATATTCGATGTTCAGATAATTGGTGGTGCAGTTTTGAAGCGTTAATTATTCTGATTATCATTATTACGGCTTAAAAATATATATATTTTTACTTTTGTATGTTAAATGAGAACGGAGCGACCTACCTATTAACATTTGCCATACTAGAAACATCGCAAGTGCGTGATGCCTTAAAGACATTAAGAGACTGTGTGCAGCATTCTGGACATAGAGATAGAAATTCACAGAAGTGGACAGTACAGCCCACTGCATTTCATAAGTGCGAGCGCCAACTGGCGCATGACGATACTAGAGAAAACCCCGGTGGACATTGTGACGTCACTCCACGTGAAGTTTTCATGATCCCTATTTTTCCTTATTCTATAGCAGTAGTAGCAAGTAATATTTGAGTAGTTTTTTTTACGCCATCTGTTTTATATGTATAATCACAGCAATTCGTGTAAAAAGGTTGCGGAATGAACCGATTTCTTTGATAGCTTACGAGTCCGCGTCTGAGGTCCCGTGATTGCAATCCCGTACCTATAGGCACAACTTCCAAATTATAAATTTTTATTTTTTTTTATATATCCATCTCGCCACCTTACTTAAACCCTATTTTTATATATATAGAGTCGCCGAATCTTTTTATTTCCTTTTATAATTTTTTCTATGTTGTTTTTTTTAAAAAATGCAAAATTATACGTGTATAAGTGGTGATTTTTTCTTTTTTTTAACGCCACAGTCCCCAATGTGTGGCGCGACGCTCAATCTACGTGACGCTACAAAATTGCCCAATGTCACGCAAGTTGCCCACCAATATTTTACAACGCATTCACAAAACTCGGACATTTTGTTGCAGAATTTGACAGCGTTGCGCTGACATCATCACGTTGGGGGACATTTTGTCCCCTAGATACACTAGGGAACAAATTCTGAGTTTTTACTCACTGGCTTCATGTGCTTGCAAATGACATGATGTGAACGTACACAAAGAGACAAAAACCGACTTTACCCTAAACCTTTTAAACAAGTTTTTAATAAAAATATTTTTTTACATAGGAAGCTTTAATAGCACGGTGCAATACTTACATAATAAATACTCGTCAAGACGAATCATACGAGCCCAAACTCGATGGGGCCACCTTCCATTTCCATCATCAGATCAGCTCCATATCATAATAATTTTGTATTGTCATCTGATTTATATAAGCATGCAAAATTTCAGCTCAATCGGTAACCGAGAAGAAACATCGGGACAGGTGAAACTAAATAAAAGCTTGTAAACATGTAAAGTAATACGATCACGCACATCACAACCTCTTACCTACACTCAAAAACTGTACACTTATCCAGTCTCTTTAGATCCGCGTTGTCTACTATATGAATTTCAAATGAACCTCTTGAGCCAACTGCAGCCGCTTCAGAATCACACGCTCAGCTATTCATGCATTCCTGGTAAATTAACTATCAGTGCTTATGAGTGTAGCACCAGCAAAGTGTCGCGAATTCGCGATTAACTACTGAATATTGCGTACGTTTCATCAAACTTTCATGTTCCATGACTGTTGGCTAACGTTGAGTTCTGTTTGGATAGTAAAGCTAAAACATGTGTTTGGTAATTCGAAGTTATGATATTATTTATGAGCTAAGAATAAAGGTAGGTAGATTTTTCCGTGGCTGATAAAAGGATCTGGCAATCATTTTCATATTAGATAGATAGATATTTGGAGGTATGCGGAACAGAGAGTTAAGTCCCGCAAACCTCCGTTGAAAGGAATCTCCGACGTGACCAGGGTGCGCCAGACATATCTGGTGGGCAACTGCCCAATAGATGATTTCGGGCTGTCGTAAATATTCCAATCACGCGGAGAACTTCACTTGCGCGATGCAGGGTTTCGTATTTTCTTCGTAGTTCTTATGTGGCGATATAAATGTCTTCACAGATGTACTCTTTATTGTACACCAAAAATAAAAATTACAGAACTTTTTAAAAGAGTGTCACGAGGCTGACGAGGCGGTCTTATCGCTAAAAGAGATTTTTTACAACCTTTGGATGGATTTAACAGAGAAGGAGAAAAAAGATACGCAGGTAGTTCGTGGTGTACTATTTTCATATATATACATTATACAATACAAATAACCTAATAAATTACTTTTTTAATAGTGTGTGTATTATTGTGTTGGCATTATTTTTTTCAATTCTGAATTGAGCGATGGGAGTTTCAGACTTTTACTGACTAAACTCCACTGGTATTCGTTCAGTTGCCCTTTGGATTCCCTGATTGCGGTAACTCTTTCAAACAATCCCGATGGCAAGCATGGGCCCCAGTGAGCCCCGTCAATGTTACTGAAAGCTTTTTGACAAATTGGGCCACCAACTTACTTATTTCGATAGATTAAATCATCCAAGTTCAAACTGTTGATGTCAGAAGTGTATAACTCTGTCTTAATTTACAATTTTCCATAGAATACATGTATTCTGCCAAACCACGTAATAACTACTACTTATACTGTATTAGCTGCTCCCAGCGGCTTCGCCCGCGTGATAGCAGAAAATTATCCCAAAGGAACATATTTCCAGGATAAAAAGTATCCCATGTCTTATTGCAGGACATGGTCTATCCGTGTACCAAGTTTCATACAAATCGGTTAAGCCATTTAGGCGTGAAGACGTAACAAACAAACAAACTCACTTTCGTTTTTATAATATTAGTAAGGATTTAAAACCTGAAAATAAGGGTTTTATTACTGTTATTTATATTTGTATTGTTATTCCGTTGTAAACAATTCAAGTTTCTTATTACTCTTTGGAACTTACATTTTCTTCTTGATCTTCTTAACTTTAAAATTTTTCATTACACGGTTTAGTGCATTTATCGCTGTTACGAAAAAAAACGTACAAAACGAGTGTCATAAAAACATTTCCTAGACAGTAACTGTGTAAAAAGATAACTAATTAGTGGCAGTAATTGCCAGCATACAACAGGAGCTAGACATTAACCATTCTCTTGATTAATCTTCCTTATATGAGTTGCGCAATGCAGGAATTTTATTATTCTTCTACACACACACATTTTTCATCGTTATATCTTTATTTTTTTTACTTTATGTGTTGCTTGAAAATATGCCATGCGTGCAATATTTTCATTGTAATTCCTACTAATAAGTACTTTTCTAAACAACTGTAACCCTAGCCAAGTTGCAAATCTTCAATCGATAACGCTAGTTGAAAGCTTCAAATATACGGGAATGGTGCCTTCTCAACGTATAGTCACGTGGTCAGAACGAAAGAATGGGGGCGTGGCCAACTCGAAGCGTTCGACGCAAGCGAAACGGTTGTAACTTGGCTAGAGGGGTAGGTTCAGTTATAATGACTTGAACCGAAAGACGTCTTCTGCTAGGCATGGGTCTCTCTCGACACTGCCTGCGCCTCGCATCCAGTAGATTCCGGTGACTCTCACTAGCAGTGCTGTTTTGACAACAGCTCACCGTAAATGCTAAAGCAAGGGGACTTGTAGAGGCCTATCATTCCACCTTATGCTCAGACCCCGACTACCAGCCACGATGGCGCGGGCTTGAGGACGACAAGCAATAGGTTTCCCGCCGTCTGACCATAGGATCTGGACCGAGCCCAAGTCGTCGGCAGCACGCATGTGCTCCTCAAAAAGATGTCAGCAAAAAGTAGGAGCCGTAGCTAGTAGCAGTATTCTATTTTTATTTCATTGATAAACTGGTTAAATATTAAATATTTATTTTACGAATTCATATTCGCTGTTGCAACACATACAATTAATACAAAATATGATAATTAAACATATTTTATTAATTCTATAAAAATTGAACTCATATAGCTGCTTATGCAACTTTATTCAAACATCGTAACTCTACATCTTTGCGCCATCTATCACGACCACATCACAACAAACAGAACGTTTAAACTACATTGATCGCCGACCATTACTCTCGATTACCAACACTCGATTAACTCGTACTTACTCTGCAATGGAAATAGCACAATAAAAAAAGACGAAACTCCTCGTCCAATCCTACCTATAGAAATAAAATAGATTCAATTACTGTCTACTAAAGAGAACCTTAGGCATAGAAAAAATATTCTGGTTGGATTTAAGAACTCATAATATTTGAAGAGCTCATAAGTATCTGAAAGTCTTGAGCTGAAGCTTGACTCCGAGTTGCTAGCTGGTCGGTTTTCTACACAAAAATGATGAAAGAGGTTAGAAAGGAAATATTTTCCGATTTGTACAAGGAGTGTCGCCGCTTGTCTCACACCCTTTAACTCCACTTCAGGCAATAAACCAATACGAACGCGCATTAACAGACCTGCACGCATAGTTAGATCGCAAGTTTGCTTTTGGTAGTTGAACTATGAGCATTGCCCTACTTTGTGGCACGCCTGCCCCGTCCATTCTAACCTCTTTCAGACCTTTCTTACCAGACGTACGGCGATACGCCTCCGGTACATCGTGAACCTCCCACCCATACGCAGAAAATATTTTGGGCGTACAGCTAAGGAGTGGAATTCTCTGGCAGAGTCTGTATTACCTGATAACTACAACCTAGGGATCTTTAAGTCAAGAGGTTTCTTTTAGGTAAGAACGCTCCATCTTCTACCACATCGTCGCTTTCCATCAGGTGAGATAGTGTTTCCTGACAGCTACTACCTAGGGGTTTATAAGTCAGGGCTGCGGATTGTCGATTAGGGCTGGGAAATGTTTTTCTTTTTTTTTGGATTGTTGTAGTGTGTCAGTAGAAGTCTGATACTTCCTCCCGCTCCATGCAGAGAGGAAGCGGCTATTTAATAATTTTTTTTGTAAAAAAAGGAGTCTTGACTTAAAGTCAAGAGTGAATAGGTTAAATAATATAAATCGTGGCTTCAAGCAGTTTTTTAGAAAAAACTCGATATAGGATTAATTGCATACGGTCCCAAAGAGGGTCCTGTTCAAAGTTTCCGTTTAATCGAAATACTCTCATCACCATTTCACGTAAAAGCTACCGTAAACAGTCAGAAAATCGAGAGCAAAGGGGTAAGCTATACGCAATACGAACGGTAAATCATGCAGTTATCGACAAAGCGTCGTCGAAGGTGGCCATGCGTGCCGCATCGCGACGGCACTGGGCGCAATGGGCGAGTGGGTGCCCAACCAGCCTGTTTGCGAACAACGCGCCGGATTAATCGATTCAATCGTCGGAATGATTCGAATGCATCGCTCGCTAGCTGTGTGGCAGTCTAGTGGATTGCCTTTGACTGACGTCATCATCTTCCTGCCCTTGTCCCGTTTTATTTGGGGTCGGCGCAACACGTTTTTTTCTTCCATTCTGTCCTGTCACTCGTCACGCTATCACTAACTCCCTTTTCTTTCATATTACTCCCTTTTCTTTCATTCGCCTTTGACTGACGTAAAAGACGAAATTATTTTCAGTTTTCGCCAAGTGTGGAGAATTTGGTATTGATTATCTCAATGTGATGATTGTAAGATCAGGGAGAATGTTATGTAATACCTAATTAAGGAACATAAACAATTTACATTTTTATTTTTATTTTTTGTTTTTTTATTTGTTTAGATTTGTGTAATAGTTTTTATTACTATTTTGTTGTGCAATAAAAAACTATTCTATTCGATTCTATTCTACAACGTTATCTTATTATTATATTCTTTTCTACATTTACTTCTGTCAATCTTTATATACACAGGTACATAAGTATAGCCATAGTGTGTATGTGTAGGTTCATGTAACTTCACCATAATCTCGCACTCTATACACAAAAATGGCCCTAAAACCATGATAGGTATTTTTTAACCAGATAAGATTTTTTTCTGTTATTTTCGTAAACGAACAAGTTTTCCCGTATGTTTCATATCAAGCTCATGATGGCGTGTATGATACACGTGTATCACCCATGGAAACGTCACATTAGACTAATGATGAAACAAACCAGTTACCTTTGTTACCGTGAAAATAGGTTTCTTCATACAAGATTTAGACCGCCGTTCCATCACCTTTTGAATTTCTGATAAGGAAACCCGTAGCCCTAGACACAGGTGTGGTTTTAGTCAGTAAAACTCTGACACGCTCTCCCACTCGGCCAAGAGCGGGAGACGTAAATGGAAGATTTCCACCTTTGTAAACAAAATTCCAATATTCGAGATCCAAGGGCCATCTGTTAATGTAGGAGTCTATGATAATAAAAGCTCTAAAGAAAGCGGACCAAACAAGGATTCACATATCATCAAACTGTAACGTTTAAAACGATCTGGCCAGTTTTACTTGACCATATCATGAAGTGATCAATTACTGGCCACGACATTTACACAGATACAGCTTGTTAGATAGATAATGTAAATTCGTGCCCAAATCTTAGCCGTATCCACCTGTGGCGAACCACGCCTTGCAAGACTTTTGGCTTATGGTTCAGTGATGTACACCCGATAGCTAATTGAAGATTTTCCCGATAGAATACCAAATACATCATCATCATCATTTCAGTCGAAAGACGTCCACTGTTAGACATAGGCCTCAACTAAGTGTCGCCACAATGAACGGTCCTATGCGTCTCGCATCCATCGGATTTCCGCAAACCTCACCAGATCATCGGTCCACCTTGTAGGAGGCCTTCCAATGCTACGTCTTCCAGTACATGGTCGCCATTCCAGAACCTTTCGGCCGCAACGGCCGTCTGTTCTGCGAGACATATGCCCGCCCATTACCACTTAAGTTTGGCGATTCTTCGTGCTATGTAGAAAACCTTGGTTCTTCTGTGGATTCCTCATTCCTGATTTGACCAAATACATGTAGATCTACCTACATATAAGGTGCCGCTCTGAGCGTGTTAAAACGTAAACACAATTAAAACGATCGACCCATGCCACGGGCGGGCACTAGTAAATAAATAAAATGTCACGTATAATTGCGGGTTCTGCAGGCATTAATACATCGATTACGACGCGTGCATAAATCGTGGTAGGGGCTGGCTCGCCGTGGCTACAGGGCTGCCACCAGTAGCGTAGATAGACGTGGGTAAAGTCGGCCCTCAGCCACGGCCTAGCACCCAAAGGGGCCTCGTACACGTGAGGGTTCTTTAACCTTTCGCCCTTGGACGTTTAGAGGTATAAATCCTACTAATATTATAAATGCGAAAGTTTGTATGTATGGATGGATTTATGAATGGATGTATGGATGGATGTATGATGGATGTATGGATGGATGTATGGATGTTTGTTACTCTTTCACGCAAAAACTACTGAACGGATCTCGATTAAACTTGGTACACGAGTCGACCATATCCCAGAATAACACATAGGATACTTTTTATCCTGGGATTATGTACGCGGGTGAAGCCGCGGGCAAAAGCTAGTACGGAATAAAGGAACGGTTGCAGACTACTTTATGAAAAACTTCTTATTTACTTTCTTGGATATTCATACTCTATACCTAAATAAAATGCTAACGATTTTAATAATCTATGCGGACCCGACTTCACTTGGTGTTTAACCGAATAGCGCGATTTCACGCGCGAACCGCGTTCGCTTGGGGTTTGAGTGGTGAACAAAGGTTTTTCATAATTGATAGGCTCGCGTTTGACCATTACACCTGAAGTTAAGCGATGATGTGGTCGAGAATAGGGTCGCGACAGTCGCTGTTGTTTTCGAATTTATGAAAGAAAAAAGGCCTCGCTTCATGATCCTTCGCCCACGTCTAAATTAGTCCACGCTACGCCTCTGGCTGCCACCGAGGACTCTCCAGTCCCTTTGTACAGCCCTTGTACTACATGCGCCGCAATTTGCCACATTCTCCAGAGGTGTACCGTAAAGGGAACCGTTTCTTAAAGGACTAATTTTTCACTCCACTTTTTACTTTGACGAACCTGACGGAAGGCTACTTAGAAAAAGTAAAGAAAAGTGTCGAGCTATGTACCTACATAACAGCTGTAAGGTACTCGTTGCTGTTGCAAAAACATTAAAGAAACCCTATATATTTATTTTGAATATATGTGAGCAATAGTGGCCCAGGTAATCGCCACTGCTCTCAAAAAGGTGAAGGAAAACATCGTGAGGAAACTGGCATGTCTTAGAAACTAAAAACAAGATTGAAGTTATGTGTCATTAGACTAGACATACATCAATTTACACCAGGCAAGCGTCGTGCATTACAGCCCATTTCCTCCTAGAAAAGAGCCCTGAATCCCAGCACTGAGAACATTACAAGGCTAATTACACACATTTAAATACCAGCCCAATTAAAAGTAACTTAAAAAAAAAATCAGCAACAGCACTCAGGCATTTAGAATAAAAAATAAAAAAATAATTGGATGAGCTGCAGTTGATCCTTCGTCGAAAACGAACAGTAGACATCAATTGTTTAAAAACAATATCCGATTGCATTGTTATACCGCGAATATATCTCGTATATGCGAATACAAAAGCTCTGCAGTGAAGTGGTACAATGGCGTACTGCGCACACAATACATTCGAACAGCTCGAGTGGCCGTGTACCGATTCTTGTAATATCGAGTGGCAATTAACCGGCCACTGATCTGTCAGTATGTTTGTTTTATTCCACTACAGTTAAAATACAAATAATTGTGCTGCATTCCGCTTAAAAGGACCGTTAAGCGCAATTATCTGAGCTAAATGAGTGGTTGAAGTTATGTTCACATTTGGTTACCAAATAGCTACTGCTATAATATTGTGCAAAATGATTAAATGGTGGGCGGTTCGCGGTAATGACTAAATAAAACACTGATAGTCAGTTTATACACAAGTGGTCGGAAAAGTTTCCAACCAACATACATACAAGATTTTTCTCTTACATTTTTTTTTTTACAGTAACTCTACATACTTCTTCCAGCGTTTCCCTTATCTCTCTAACCCGTTCAAATATTTGGCGTTTTTCTTTGCAAAATAATTATTCACGAAGTTTGCCTCCGCATTTGATGAAAATCTCTATCATCCGAGCACAACTATTGGATGAGGGAAGAAAAAGATCTTGCTGGGGCTAGATCTGGTGAGTAAGGAGGATGATCAAGCAGTTTAAACAGGAATTCGTAAATCTTTGTGGCAACCACTGAGGTGTGAAAGGGCTCCGGAGCGAGGAGGAGTGGGAGGCGGTCGCCTCCTTCTGCGAAGCAGTAATGCTAACAAAGGAGGAGGCCGACCGCATCAGGCAACGGCGCTCTCGCCGCCGCCGCCGGGATTCCGATCCCGATTTCCGGCCACCGTAGACGCGGGCTCGCGGACGGTGAGCCTTTAGTAGCTCGCTGTCCGACCGTCCGGTAACTGTCCAGACCGAGCCCAAGACGTCGACGGCGCGCACTGTTTCCACGCGTCTCAAGGAGTTATCAGCAACAGGAGGGGCCCAGTAGAGTCGAAGCCTACTGGGGCCAGAGTTATCCGAAAGGAAACTCGAACCCCGGTATGAAAGCTAGAAGGAACGGGATGGGTTTTTAGTCAGTAAGAGTCTGAAACTTTTTTTGTCATTGGATGATTTTTCAAACCGAAAAAAAAATGTGTGAGTGTGTGCGCGTTGTCTTGGTGAAAAAGGATTTTCTTTTTCTGCATTTCATATACGAGATGCGACTCACTCAAATGACTTTCACAAAAAAATTACGCATTCAAAATGGCTGAAACTTTGGTGAGTAGGTACCCGTCAAAAAATGCACAAACTTCACTAGCTTTAATTGATGATCTTCAGATTGAGGGCGGAAATTTTTCAGAAAGTAACTTGTGACTGTCTGTTAAGCTATCACGGTTAAAATACTGAACCGATTTTAAAGAAATTTGACACGGAGTAAGCTTGAACCCCAAGTCATACATACAAACTTTTTATCTAGCTTCGACTTCGACACCGCGTCTGCAATACGACATTCACGCAGGCGAAGCTACTAGCTGAAGCTTGTTAATTATTATTTCAATCAAGTTAAAGTGGAGTTTATGAACAGCGCCATTAATAATGGCTCTTCATTATCGAAATGCTTATCAGTCACTCTATTTTATTACTACAGCTCCGGCATTAATCAAATAACCATTACTGGAAGTGGATGCAATTTCCTGGAGCCTTGCTTTGTGCATCCTCTTTTACTGTGGAGTGCGGCATGTCTTATCTGTAGCATGCGGTCTGATCTCGCCACGGGCTACTTCCATACTACCTACTCGAAGAAGGGTAATAAACGAAACAAACTCTTAGCTCTACGAGTGCAGTAAAGGTTTCCTCATTCATTTATTTGTGGGAGCCAAATAAAATAGTGAGTTATTTAAATATTAACCACTGCACAACGGGAGTACAACACTCGTGCGGCTACGGGCGCGTGAACATGTATGAGCTCTAAAAGCGCCCTTATTGCAATTTCCACTTTTCCTAATAACCCCCCACATGTGGCTCGCGCTGCACGTTACACGTAATTTTGCATATTTACGCGGTTAAGTACCCTTGTATAGTAATTTATGTGCATTAGTTATGAGCTTCAAAGAATTGCGGAAATGCTGAATGGCTGTAAAATGCTCTACAATGAAAATGACGCACTTAGCTTCCGACTCAAATTCTTTACTTCATCATCAAGTAGCGAGCACTTATACGTATTTTCCGTTATTTTTCAGTTTATTAATAAAGCTTACTTAAACAAATTATGACGGAGAAATTTTGATCCGTGTGCTGTTCACAAATACTGATGCAAATCGCTTCCCTGTTCAATATGGGGGAACACGTTCCAAAGTTTCCAACTGGATGCATCATTTAACACTAAGCTCAGGGGAGATTGCATACGTATAAAAAATTATAACACTGCCCCCCCACTTGAAATCTTTTGTCGCCAAACAAGCTGTCAAGGGTGTGTCTAAACAGAATTTAATACGCTGCTAACAATCGGGTATTGTGACATGTAGTGACGATAGTCGAGAGCAGCGGAGAGGGCGAGACAAAGCACTTGATTCGAGCACGCTCGACGCGTGAGACCGTGAGAGGGCTCGAACAGACTTACTAATGGCCACTCGCAGAAGCCGATCGATGCCGCAATTTGTCTCTCTGACACGTCGATCCGATTATAAATCATTAGGTTTATAATTTTTGTTAGTTATTTACCCACCTATGATTCTACCAAAGTTACTGACATAACCTGAGCAGGGTACATTGCTCGTAGGACAGATGATGTTGGGGCCGAAAGGTTCTGAGAAGCGACCACGTACCAGTAGATGCAGCGTTGGAAGCTCTCTCACTAATTGAACTGACAACCAGGTGGGGGTTGCAGGAATCCAATGGATACGACACGCACAGGACCGGTCATTGTGGCGACATTTGGTGGAGGCCTATGTCCAGCAATGGACGTCTTTAGTTTGAACTGATAATGACGATATCACCTCTATCTAGGTTACTGCAAACAGAGTTTTGAACATCAAAAAAATCACGTTGTGTATTTATTCTCCCTAACTTTTTTTGTTTCGTTTGATTTCCAATATACATATATTTTTTTATTTACTTTTGGACTGTCACTGAAACGTAAATCCTTCGAGTGTTCATTTCATTCGCAGCGCAACCGATATAATGAAAATCGCAAAAATATTTTGCGAACCATTTAAAATTTTGGTGTTCAGTATTTTCACGGTGTATGGACAGTAATGAGGTTGACACAATATAGACCGTATTTTCGTGTTTTTTTATGAAATATGTACAATGTTGGTAACAAGTTTTACGGTTTACAAAAAAGCTACGGAGTTGATGAATATGTATGAGGTATCTGAGTTTGACGGGACGATCTATCTTTATGACTAAATTTTGCGAGAATTTTGTGAATCATCTCTCAGAATTAAAGCGTGGGAGGAAACAGGAGCATTACACAATAAAGGAATTTTTTGATGTGTTAGAATTTCTGAATTTAAATGACACTAGTTCAAGTCCATCAGTATCTTTATTTTCAATAATGATATCGATGGACATGAAACTAGTGTCATAATAACGAGTAAGATAATAACTACAAAAATCTATATTACTAGATTCTTGTAGTTATTATCTGTATATTAAAACAAAAGGCAGTTAATATACACACACAATATTGATGAGACACCAGGGGGCCACATGTGCAGAGGTAGTCATTGCCAAACAAACGTGTCTTCGACATAGTCTTTAACCTTGTAAGATGCTTTTTTGGTTATATGAGTTTTGAATTTTCCCTCTCTCAGTTCAGTTACCGCCTTTAGCAGCTTGTTATAAAAGCGTATACTGTTTACTAAGAATGACTTGCTGGTCTTAGCTAATCTGAAGATGCCTGTCAGGGTTCCGGGATTGTTCAAAAGAATTGCTACGGCCTTGGCAACGCAAACAACAACAACTGAAAAAACACGGTGGGCCTCGCACTCCAAGGGACCTCGCACATGCGATGGCTCTTTCAGAAGGATTATTTTTTTTATAATCGACCGGCTCGCGTTTGACCACTGGGTTGCGTCAGTCTGTAAACCAGTCCTTCTCGCCACATCCCGAGTGAGAAAATTAATTTAATATTAAAATAAGTAAGTCATTATTTATTGCGCAAAAAATTATAAGCCTATAGTACATCCTATAGTACATCAAGGTTGAAAAGGGAATAAGATTACTGTCCTTCAAACTAGGAAACAATTCTGTGTCTTGAAGAACAGTACATTTACCAATACGTTTGATACAGTTACATATGATAAATAAAGAGATTATCATACATGCCTAGATATACTATAAAGCAGTTATAATGACAAGTCGAGGCACACATGAGGCGCCTCACGCCTCGGCGAGGCGACACAAAGCGTGGCGCACTACAAAAGCCAGGTCACACAGAGTGCGCCAGTTATCAGCTAAAATGGAAGCTGACGACAATTATTTAAATAACTTTATATGTGTATAGTTGCCCCGATTTAAGGTAAACTGTTGTTGCTTTTCGAAGGATTATTGGGATATGAAATTATCCGAGTTTTATTATAATCTTTATTGAATCACGCTTTGCATTAATATTATAAAGGATTTTGTTACTGTGTGTATTTGTTACTTCGTCAAGCTCAAAGGGCGGAACGAAACATGGTACCTACACGGGTAGTATACATATTTTTCGGTCAACAGGACCTTTATCAAATACACACTTGTGGCTTGAATACCGCGTTTATTCTAGATTCTAAATACAGATAGTTTTACACAATAGTTTTAAACACAGAGTAGACGCAGAACAGATAGCGACTACGTCGGTACTTGGTCGATGGCAATAAATGCTTCGATCACTACGCCTTCTGGTGATGACGTAGTGTTGGAAGGCTTCCTACAAGGTACATCGCGTACATCGAAGACCTGGAACAAGTTTCCTGCTGCGGTCTTACACCAATTATAATTGAAGAGTCTTTAAAGCTAGAGTGAATAGGCTCTTAACAAACTAGTGTGCCTCACCATCAATGATTGCATAACTGCTTACCATCAGGTGAGATCACAGTCAAGTACTAGTTTATATCTATCAATTAAAATAAAAAGCATTAAATAAAAGGAGATACTGACTGACAGTGATGACTTATGGCTCCGAAACGTGGTCGCTTACAATGGGCCTTATAAAAAGACTCAAAGTCACCCAAAGGGCGATGGAAAGGGCTATGCTCGGAGTTTCCCTGCGTGATCGCATCAGAAATGAAGATATCCGCAGGAGAACCAAGGTTGCCGACGTAGCTCGAAGAGTCGCCAAACTTAAGTGGCAATGGGCAGGGCACATTGCACGCAGAACAGATGGTCGATGGGGACGAAAGGTTCTGGAGTGGCGACCACGTACCGGAAGACGCAGCATTGGAAGGCCTCCAACAAGGTGGACTGACGACCTGGTCAGGGTCGCGGGAATCCGATGGATGCGTGACGCACAGGACCGGTCGTTGTAGCGACGCTTGGGGGAGGCCTATGTCCAGCAGTGGACGTCTTTCGGCTGATATGATGATTATGATGATGATGACTGACTGATTGTCATATCAATGCCCCGCCGGAAATACTGGGGCTAAGAGTAAAATTTTGCACAAGGTTTCATTTTATGACACATGTGATCTTAGTGCACTAGTGTGAGATTTCTCGAAATTCCCTTCCTAAAGATTCACTTCCTAAGGGTATAAATAGAGGGACAAAAGTCTCTATGGAGAAACCTACTTAAACGCGAGTGTAGCCGCTGCCAAAAGCTAGTTAAAAATAATTCAACTGGTTAACTGAGAATTAGTAACTATACGATCGTCGGCCCTTCTTGGAAGGACCGCCTCCTCTAGTTTATAATATCAATCCAATTAAACTTCCAGACGATAAATTGAGCCAACCTAAACTCAAAGCCTTGCTCTAGCCTTACTCTAAAGCAGTATGATATGGAAGATATTTCCATATCGACTGACTGTCCTGTTGGTCTAGTGGTTAGTGACCCTGACTGCTATGCCGGAGGTCGTGGGTTCGATTCCCACCCAGGACAAATGTTTATGTGATGAGCATGATCATTTGTTCTGTGTCTGGGTGTAATTTATCTATAATATGTATGTATTTAGAAATATATAAGTATGTTTATCAGTTGTCTAGTACCCATAACACAAGCTTTGCTTAGCTTGGGACTTGACGGTGTTGTGTGATAGTTGTAGAATATTATTATTATTATTATTATTATATCATACTGCTTTAGAGTAAGGCTAGATCAACTATCGTTATTATGATAACATCTTTCTTTCTCTGTAGGAATATGTAGAATTATTGTGAAGTAGCTTAAAACTAAAGGGCTCATAAGTAAGAAGACAAACCATTCGATTTCTGAAACAAGAATCTGAAGTTATGTTGCAGCAAAGTAGGGATTGACACGTTTTTAACTAGAAGAACTCAATCCAGAGACCCAAAGGAATCTAAAATACGGGAAAGCTAAAGTTCTTACAAGTAAAATTAAGGTGTGAAGGTAAAGTACCCACAAAGGTAAAGTTAGTTTAGGTTACGATGGGGCTGACATGTTCATTGAGTTTAAAGTCCCTAAAAAAAAGAAAAAAAAGTAAAGTTCCCACAAAGGTAAAGTACCCATAAAGGTAAAATGCCCATAAGGGTAAAGTACTCACAATGGTAAAGTACCCACAAAGGTAAGGTAGCCATAACAGTAAAGTACCCACAAAGGTAAGGTAGCCACAAAAGTAAAGTACCCACAAAGGTAAAGTATCCACAAAGGCAAGGTAGCCATAAAAGTAAAGTACCCACAATGGTAAAGTACCTACCCACAAAGGTAAAGTACCCACTTAGATAAAGTATCTGCCCTCAAAGATCAAGTATCCACAAATATAATATACCCACAAAGATGAAGAACTCACAAATATAAAGGTAACTACTACTGCTTATATAATTTCTCTTCAATTCTATCAGGCAGGTCAGTAGTCTATTTGTTGCAATGTCGGGAAACGTAATAATTGATCATTATTGGAGGTTATTAAACAAACTGGCTGGCAGTGGCGCAGTGGCGGAACCGGAAGCGTGCGATGCAGCGCTTCGGCCGGAATCGGACACGTTCCGGAGCGTTATCCGCACGAGCACTTCCGGACACTCGACTATCACTTGTTACCGCCACCCACGCCATGCCATCCGCGCCCATTGTCCACTGCGCGGCTTAAATTTTTCACTGAAAATTGATGTCGTTAATTTTAAAATTTTATATCTGCACATGCGTTGAACGGCAAAATTTTAAATATTTACGCAAACCAAATATTGCGATCGCATCAGATCGGATATGAAAGATTTTTGGACACGGTTTTAAAGTTTTAACAATGGACGAATTGCACCGGAAATGGTTTTCAATTTTTATTTATGAATATGTATGTCAATAGTTAGTATTTATTCCTAACTAGCTTTCCGCCCGCGGCTTCGCCCGCGTGGACTACAGTTTATATCGCGCGGGCAGAGACCCGTGCTCAGCAGTGGAATTATAGGTAGCCTATGTGTTATTCCAGTGTCTCTTCTACCTACCTACCAAATTTGATCTAAATCCGTTCAGTAGTTTTTGCGTGAAAGCGTAACAGACAGACAGACAGAGTTACTTTCGCATTTATAATATTAAATATAGTAGGGATGAAACAAAAAAAGAATACAATATTTCATAATATCCTTTGTGAAGTCCTCTCTTTGAGGAGTGACTGGAAAGACAACACGGCGTACCTTCCGCATGATACAGGTCCTCACCGGACTTGGTAAGTTTGGGAGGTTCCTGCACCAGATTTGTGTGGAAGAAACGCCCGGGTGTCACTATTGCGAGGACCGCCCGGAGGACACGGTGGAGCATACGGTAGAGGTGTGTCCCGCTTGGGCCGAGCACCGCAGTGTCCTCGTCTTCGTGGGGGCGATTGGCGGTAAGGGCCTACGATGAGTGGTAATCAGAGTCGGGATCGACTGGTGCGTAAGAGCCTCAGGCGTGCGGCCACCTCCTTCGCTAGCATTACAGCTTCGTAAAAGGCCGCCTGCCACTTCTCCTTGCTCCGGACCATGGCCTGTATCAGGACATTGCGCGAAAGGTCGTTGCCACCGATCGGCCCCATATGAGACATGCGGTGCTAACCTGTAAAAAAAGTATAACAATAACCTTAGAAATCTTGCTTTAAATATTTATAGTTTTAACAATTAATGTTTAGTTGGCCAATAAAGGAAAAAAAGACTGACAATCGAATTACAAATGGGTTGTATTAGCTTGCTTAAAAATCGCAATTCAAAAAAGAGAGTAAGAGTACTTATGACTAAGACGAAAAAAATAAAGTACCCATTCAATCCGTAATAAAAGTTATTTAGTTGAACGCTGTCCTAGACAACTGACAATCCAATCAATTTCAAATGTTAGATCTACCAAGTGTTGAAATCCAAATTCTAGCAAATTCTAACTGCTAGTGGTGAATCATAGCTTTTTCTAGTCTTATTTTTTCCATAAATTTACCTTTCGCTCCAAAAACCTTTTCGTTTTTGCATATTCATGAACACTTTTTCGATCATGGTTTTTCTCCGAACTGAAATTCAAACTGCGCGAACTCTGTTTGTATAACAATCGTGGAATTTACGAGACTCACATAGAAAACTAAATCTTTAAACCATTTGTCATTACTATTCCTAGTAAATGAACCAATTATTTACCGGAAGACGCATCGTTGGAAGGTCTCTAACAAGGTGGACCGATGACCTGGTCAGGGTCGCGGGAATCCGATGGATGCGTGACGCACAGGACCGGTCGTTGTGGCGACGCTTGGGGGAGGCCTATGTCCAACAGTGGACGTCTTTCGGCTAATATGATGATGATGATGAACCAATTTTACTTAATGATAATGGTTTAAGACCCTGTAAACCGCATTAACCTATAATTTGAGTCAAACGTATATTATGATAAATATAAATCTGAAACAGAACTGAAGCAAAGAGGTAAATTTTAATGAACCTCAATAATTCTGGTGCGAAAATGCAGCGAGCGAGGCAAGCGTGACGTGAAACTGTGAGCTACGAATACATTTAGAACAGGTAGTACAGGTACTATAAAAATAAATGTCAGACGCGTCTTATTAACCGACTTCGAAGATAAGGAAGTTCTATGTTCGGCTGAATGAATTTTTCTTTTTTGTTTGACTTTGTTGCATTTCGCAAATGTTTTCCAATTCAAAAAATTAAGTCTGTGATTTCTACGGCCTCCGAACGTACGTCTGGCAGTATGCGGCCTACCCAAATTACCTTTCTTAGATATAGTCAATTCAGTTATTTTAACAAAAATTCAGTAGTCCAAAGTAGCTACACGAACACTGGTAAATACTTGCACTGAGTGGTCGGGTCCACTCAAATCTGTGTGGTTCTTTCATCTCAGAAAGTTATCTACATGGTGCTCATATGATTTGACCTTTACGTATTTATTTATTTAATCTTCATGCAACACAAAGTACATAGGCGGACTTAAGGCGCATTTGCTGGATGAAATTTAAAAGAGGCTGTGACGTCTGACTTGGTTTCAGTGTTTCTTGAACACCGAAACCAACCACTGGCCTCATCATCATCATCATTTCAGCCGATACACGTCCACTGTTGGGCATAGGCTTCCCGCAAGTGTCGAAACAATGAACGATCCTGTGCGTCTCGCAACCATCGGTTTCCCACAACCTTCACCAGGTCATCGGTCCACCGGCCTCATGTTGGTAAAACTGTTTTTACAAGTAATTTGCAAAATAAATATTATTCATGCCTCCCTACTCTGCAAATTTCGTAGCTCCACAAGTCGCGAGCGCCTCTGACCCACCAATTTGCCAGCACGCATGCCTACACTCTGTGCAGCATCATTCGCCGATATAATTGTTAACTGGGAAATTCACGACACGACACGACACGAACATGCTAACTACTATCGCATGTTGATTTAATTAACATTGCTCTGGAAAGTTCGCAGATTTTTATTTTTTTAATGAGTATCTTCGCAATAAATATTTTGTTTTGTAGTTATTTACAATCGGTATCATTTTAAATTTTGAACAACACATAACATCACTTAAGTATAAGTATTACCTACGAAGCATAGTATAATATCATCATCATCATCATCCTGTCAGCCGAAAGATGTCCACAGCTGGACATAGGCCTCCCCCAAGCGTTGCCACAGCGACCAGTCTTGTGCGTCACGCATCCATCGGATTCCCGCGACCCTGACCAGGTCATCGGTCCACCTTGTTGGAGGCCTTCCAACGCTGCGTCTTCATGTACGTAGTCGCCACTCCAGAACAATGCAATGCAATGTGCCCTGCCCATTACCACTTAAGTTTGGTGACTCTTTGAGCTACGTTGGTAACCTTGGTTCTCCTGCGGATATCTTCATTTCTGATGTGATCACGCAAGGAAACCCCGAGCATAGCCCTTTCCATCGCCCTTTGGGTGACTTTGAGTCTTCTAGTATAATATACAACTTTAGTTTTAGTATGTGCGAAACCCGAAACACGTGTCTACTATTTTTATGCAAAGAATCTATGTACAAAATTTCATAAAGTCACAAAGTGTATCATGAAAAATCACAAAGTTATAAGCTTGTTATGTCAGCAAAAATACATAGTCACCGGGCCATACACGTGATTGAGAGGTTGTTTTGCTCACCTAATACCCGCTATGACCAGCCGCGACCTGTATAATATTTATATGTCGGTGGTGTCCAACTGATAAGTTTAAATATTTTTGGGAAAAAATATAACATGATGTAAAAACTATTGGAATCCATTCAGTTACTGATTCTGAACAAACAATAAAGTAAGTAAGTCAGCAAGTAAGTCAGGTTTAGTACATACTAAAAATAATGTTTTAACATATTCATCTATTTATAAATAGAAAATATAAATAGTGTGGGGAAAGTTTGTAAATGTTTTAAAATATTTAAAAAAAAAACGGATTTTCTGGCTTATCCACGTTCAGGCCACGACATTGTAACACCATAAATCAGTACAAGACGTTTTAAAAAACTTAGTAGCCTAGACAATAAACTCTTTTCCCACACTAAAGTGCAATTTTTAACCCGTTGGTACGCTAAAAGTGTACTGTATCATCGGACCAACAACATAGTTTTTTCCGGACTCTTGAAAAAAGACCGGACGCTCCCTGGACAAAACTAGGACAAATCCGGGCTACACCGGACGAAGGCTTGATTCATGTAGATTAACAGTAAAGGGTTAACCCAGGATTTTTTCCTTTCATCCACATCATCCGGTAGATAAACTACAAACATAATATTTCACAGTAATGCCGCCAGCTCATCCCGGACGCAGCGGCGATAACGCAACGGATCGCGGCACTTCCGGCTCGCGAGCGACACCTTCCTCTACTTCCGGCACGTTATCTATGGTCACGCCACCCTCCACTGGCTCTGAATTATCCATGTATCCTGTATGGTTTGCTATTGGATGATGTGTGGAATATACCTATGGAACTCACACTCAAGTCTTCGTATGTCGTGTTTCCTACCCAATTTCTCTTGCTCAGAGGTTACCATCTTTTTATGTTTTTTTTTTTATATAGGTGGGAAACTCATCCAATGACACCCCCGCTCTTGGGCAGAGCGGGAGGGCGTGTCAGACTTTTACTTACTAAAAATCCACTTCTGTTCCATCTTTGCCTTTGTCCTAGGGTTAAGCTTTCACACCACCCGTGGAACTTATTATGACTGGGACCACTTTCAATTCTTTGTTGTTAGTATGGACCAAAGATCTTTGTACTAGTGCATAAGTTTTAAATAATTTATCGTCACAAGTAATATTATCAATGGGAGAGAATATCTGTCTGTTACCTCTTCACGTCTAAACGGCTGAACGGATATGAATGAAATTTGGCACACAGGTAGACCATATACCCAGGTAGACCAGGAATATGTAACACGTGTAAATATAGCTGAAACTGTTTATGATCTGTAGTCTATCCATGATAGCTCGCATTATATTTTCATTGTTAATCATTCAAGAAGAAGACTATTTCATTGATTTATTCCACTCATTAATTCTCTGGTTTTAGTACAGAACTATGTACAAAGGCACATAATTATTAACAACAGTTTTTAGTACTGTAATACCTGAATGAAGGATGAATGCCGTAGCGCATGAAGCTTTTATTTTCTCTGAATGGCGTGCATCGAATATTCCTTTCGAATGTTTTTTGGTTGGGAAATGCATTGGATTTTAGATATTGAGACAGAGTGAAAAAAGCTTTTAGTAAGCTTTTAGTATCACAGTCTTAGGAGCAATAATTTACACGTACTGCTACCGACCTTACTTCGTGTATTTTTTAGCATTTTCTTCCAGTATGTGTTACAGATACTTCATATTTTTTCGCTTAGTGAAATTTTATACGAAAACCCTTTTTGAATTTTGCTAAAGTCTAGGTTTGATGCTACGTACCGTTTAACTTGACAATATACTATTTCTATATCCCACAAGAAGTCAAGAGGAAGGAGGTGAGAGGCAGAAGTATAAGGATGAACAAGGTCAATCAATTGGGCACGCCACAATCATGGCGGTAAGTCCCCTCTTTGAGGCGTGGCTGGAAAGACCTCACGGCGTCCTCACCTTCCGCATGACGCAGGTCCTCACCGGACATGGCAAGTTCGGGAGGTACCTGCATCGGATTCCAGCGGAAGAGACGGCCGGGTGTCGCCACTGTGCGCAACGCCCGGAGGACACGGTGGAGCACACCGTCGAGGTGTGCCCTGCCTGGGCGGAGCATCGCCGTGCCCTCGTGGGGGCGATCGGCCCGCGGAGACCTCTCGCGCCGGGCCCTGGTCGAGGCCGTGGTCCGGAGCGAGCTCCTTCTGCGAAGCAGTAATGCATGCAAAGGAGGAGGCCGACCGGATCAGGCAACGGCGCCCTCGCCGCCGTCGCCGGGATTCCGATCCCGATTTCCGGCTACCGTAGACGCGGGCTCGCGGACGGCGAGCCATAGGTAGCTCGCTGTCCGATCGTCCGGTAATGGACCAAGTCCAAGACGTCGACGGCGCGCACTGTTCCCGCGCGCCTCAAGGAGTTGTCAGCAGCAGGAGGGGCCCAGCTGGGTCGAAGCCTACTGGGGACAGGGTTGTCCGAAAGGGAATGGGTACGTGAACGCCGGCGTTCGCTTGGGGTTTAATGAATTAAAAGGCTGTGTAAAGGCTGTGTTAATTAAGATTTGATTTTGTAGGAAAATAACTGAATTGTTTATTTTAGCTAATTTTAATTGGCGATGTAACAGGAGTATCTGATATTACACTTGATTTGGGATCCTATGTACCCTTGCTGGGGTAGAGGGCGTCCACAGTTATCATCCATCGCGACCAATCTTAAGCTTAATGCTTCACCTCGATTCATGTCAATCTGATGGCTGTCGCTTCTGCCAGCACGGTGCGTGGACAACTTGCCCAGGACCGTCATGCTTCCGGTTTCGGTACAACATACAGACTTCCTGCATAGTCTCATTACGACGTAGAAGCAGCGACTTTCACAACACAGAACTGGGCACATCACAATTCGAGGATAAGCCCTCTCTTTGTTAGAGAAACCACAGAACAGAAGAATGATTCCTGTGTTCTGTGAGAGAAACACCACGGCGTCCTGACTTTCCACCTGACGTAGGTCCAGATACGACTGTTTCCGATTGAGCGGGAAAATTAGGTAACTAAAATCGTCGACCACATCATCGCTTACCATCAGGTGAGATAGTGGTCAAACGCGAGCCTATCAATAATAATAAAAAAATAAAATAAAACTAAAATGGTTAAATTAACATTAATTTAAACAATGATCTTGAAGCTAGGCAGTGCCCTATAGGTACTGCCCCCGTTAGTAAAAAAGACGCATCTAACATTTTTTCCAGAGTTGAGTTATATACATTACCGGAATCAGGATATAATGGCGCATCTGCCTGTATCTGTTTTCGTTTTTGTTAGATACGTCTTTTTAACTATCAGGGGTAGTATATCTTGGAGGCTGTGTGGTAGTTGTGTTAATTAAGTATTATTGTCCAAGACATGTAAACTTTATTGTTTTCTTAGTGATACTTAATTATTATTATTATATCTGACCCGTACTGTCCCACTGCTGGGCAAAGGCTTCCCTCCACTCCTTCCAATGTTCCCTGTATTGAGCCACTTCTTGATATTTAATATATCATAATAACAATTAAAAATTATGTAGGAAATCTATAATATAAAAATGAATCGCTAAATGTGTTGCTAAGCGCAAATCTCAAGAACTGCTGAACCGATTTCGCTAATTCTCTTTTTGTTGTGTTTGTTATTGCGAAGAGAAGGTTGTTAGGGAAAAATTAGGCTATTGAAGGGTAGAGAAGAGTTGAGTAGGGTAAAGTAGGGTAGAAAAAGGTAGAGTAAGGTATAGGAGGGTGTAATATTATACCATAATAATAATTACAAATTATTAGCTGCTCCCAGCGGCTTCGCCCGCCTGATAGCAGAAAATTATCCCAAGGGAACATAACTTCCGGGATAAAAAGTATCCTATGTCCTATTCCAGGACATAGTCTATCAGTGTACCAAGTTTCATCAAAATCGGTTCTGCCATTCAGGCGTGAAGACGTAACAAACCAACAAACAAACTCACTTTCACTTTTATAATATTAGTAAGGATTATAGTAAAAGAAAATAATCCCTTCATCCAAACACTAAAGCTTATTGCAAGCACTTATCAACTTATATAAATTGAGCCAGATAATCTTAATGGAACATTAAACCGAGGTCATTAATCGGAGTAATCCAAAGCATTGATTTGAGTGTGGCGCGCATTCAGCGAACAATCACCATGATTTGATCGACGGCCGCAGCGCCACAATGGGCTGACCTGGATCGTGTAGCGATGTTTGATAACAGCGCCAATCAACTGATTAATAATTAAATCTCTACTTAATTAGGTAATGGGTGGTTTAAGCCTGCCAACACGTTATAAACTGTGTTGTTTTCAACCGATGAAAAATCATTTTCTCAATGGTCGATACCATCACCAGAATGGTCGATCTGCCTAATAAATCCCACTGCAAATCAACCAATCGTATGCATTGAAAATATAATCTCTTTCACTCTTCATTTCTTATCTATAACTTATAAGACTTTTTATTTCCACTTGGTTCGAACCATTCTATCTATTCTAGACTAACAACGTTGGCTAAATTACATAAACGGTACAATAGGTAATCCTTAGTAAATCTAGTGATAAGAGAAAATAAATTGCAGTACGCTCTGTTGATCTAGCAATTAAAGATAAGGTTTGACTGATATGAGGTGCTTATCAATTAGCAAACAGCGTAAGAATATGGAACAACATTATTTTTAAGCATATTTTATTTCCAAAACTATCAAGCTCTTTTCGGTTCATGCGAGTTAGGTTAAGGAATGGAATTCCCTGCCGGAGTCTGTGTTTTCTAATAGCTACATCCTAGTCAGGAGGAGATCAGGAGTTAATAGGTTATTTTTAGGCAAGCTTACTCCATCGTCGACCACATCATCGCTTACCATCAGGTGAGATAGTGGGCAAGCGCGAGCCTATCACTAATAAAAAATATATAGTAAGTACATTTTGATACAAGTGAAGAAAGTTTGTTATTGCGACCGAGGCAACATTCACCCGAGCCGTAGCTGAGCGGAGCTATGGAGCCGAGAGCGAAAAATTTCCACGTTTACCAAAACGACGTTTTTCAATACATATTAATGGGGGTTGACGCACTACTTGTGTGGGTCGCTTAGCACTCAGTCTGATACGATAAATGTAATAAAATTGTGAAGGAGTTGAGGCAAACACGCACACTTTTCCACTCTAGTGCGAAAAACAATAAATTACGGACCTAAAAGCGGTAGGGATAGAAGCGGGCTGTCAAATAAGTGTATTAAAAATCTATACCTACCTACACTTCAAACAAGCGTGCTCCATCGTCGACCACATCATCGCTTACCATCCGATGAGATAGATACAAGTCAAAATCGAGCCTATCCATAAAAAAAAACCTCCTGGCACTCAAAACCTTTCACCTTTCAATCTCTACAACGAGCTAAAACTTACAACACGCCATGATGACTATTTAGAGACTTAAAGCTCTCGCTCCACCGAACGTGGCGAACCTTTGTACCGGCTCACAGTGCCAGTGTTACCATGAAAAACTTTAACGAGAAACTCGACGGACACGAATACGCTTCTAGGGCCAATAGCTGCTCCAGTGCATCCGACCGATGTGGCGGGAATACGGTACACGCCACGGTTTACTTTTAAACTTTTAGCGCCAAGTTTGAGTAAATAATGGGCTTTCAATATTGATTCTAGCGTTAGGTTTTAAGTTAATCGTGGTGCGATGGGAATTTTAGTCAAATAAACTTATGTGTGAGGTCCGTAGATAACTTACTAGTTTTCTAATAAATCTACACTAATATTAAAAAGAGGTAAAGTTTGTTGTTTTTATATTTTTTTTGTTTGCAGGAGATAATTGAGTGTTGAAATTATTTCACCGATAGAATGTTGCTTTATTCCTAAGTGACATATTTTTACGCGGGTGAAGCCGCGAGCAAAAGCTAGTTTACAATAAACTAGCTTTGGTCTACAGTTTCGTTCGCGCGAATGTTGGTTATACCGGAAGCATCGCAAAGTTGAAGCCGGATAAAAAGTTACCAGTAGTGGGATTCAAGCTGTACCAAATCCCATCAAAATAACAGTCACTTTTTCTACTTTTTTTCACATTTACAATATTAGTACCTATGAACTAGCTTATAATATTAGACCAAAAATTATGCTGAAATAAGCACTACCTTCTTATAAGTCATCCTGGTACCAAATTTTATCCAACCCTGAACAGCCATTTAAACTTGAAAGAGTAACACACATAGATTCATAATCGCCTTTATAATATTAGTGTGATTTCTACTTACTTACATATAAGTTTAACTTGAAGAAGGTATATTTATAGTACCTATACCTAGTTATAATTTTATAAATTTATTTATTTGTTGCCTTTACTCCTAGTATGTGTAAAGGCAACAAATAAATAAATTTATAAAATTAAAAATCCTTATTACTTGCTCCTGCATTACACTTTACACACTAGATCGATGAATTCCTCAATGAAGACTCAATACTATTCCATTGACGGAGTAAGTACCTAATTTAATATTTACGTACCATTAATGGACAGTAAATATTTAAAGCTATTGAATATTTGAAAGAATTTAACAGAGAACAAAGCAGTTCGTTTGCGGCGAACTGCCAAGCAATTCTTCAGGCGTCACTTTTCCGCGCGCTTTGTGACAAAGGCAAGTAACAGCGGCGGCCATTTTGTAAAGTTATGAAGGGTCACTATTGCAGTAGCAACGCCTGTACGGTTCCCGCGATTTATTTTGTGTTTTTTTATTTGTTTGTAGTACATTTTGATGCAAGTAGAGAAATTTTATCATTGTGACAAATTATCACTTTTTAAAAGAGTAACCATGGAGTTTCTTGCCGGTTTTCTCCATAAGAAACGACCAATTTTGAACCGTGCACTAGCTTCTGATGTTTTATAAGTTCCTATGTAGGCCTATGTGAAATTCAAACTTTAGAAATTTGAATTTTAAGAACTTTGGGGGTTGACAGTCGTATACGTAATTGAAATAAATCTTGTGATAAGGGCGAGCACGCGCACTTTTCCACACTGATGCAAAAAATCAATCAATTGCTTGCCTAAAAGCGTTGTGATAAGAGCGAGTTTTCGAGTAAGTAGGTATATTGAAAACGAATGTTTCATACACGCTTGCAATTAACTTTCATGTTCATCTGGCTGTGAGAGAAAATGTTGTACCCAATCTCGCTTGGGGAATAAGGTCTGTACTCCGGCGATATTTTGGTGAAACCGACAAACTTTTTTATGTTAACGTAACTAAGTTAGATGTTACGCACCCACTTGTCTTTCAGACCTTGTTTACTGTATATAAGAGAAAAGATGATGTGACAATTTCTTGACACACAGATTACAGCTCTTAAAGAATACTTAGTTAACAGTTTCTATGCCTATTTATATATAAAAAAAGAACTGATCTTGGTAGGTTAGGTCTGATGAGGCGAGTAAATAGCCTCACCTAAATATGAGGAGGGAGTTTTAAGATTACCCAATATGGCGGTGGAAGCAAATTTAAATTTCACACCCTTCAGATACCGTCAATTAGAGACACAATAGTAAGACAATAGATGCGCGGCCACCGGTGGTCGCTTGGGGATTCATGAATTAAATCCCTGTTGATGATTCCTTCTGAGACCAATTATTATTTTGAAGATAATATATGCATCTCCCGTAGTGTAGGAGATGTAGTCACTGCGACCTAAAAGATCTATTGTGACTCGCCACCTTATTAGAGTAACTCTTTTAGAGTTTTCTTGTGAGACCAATACCCACTACATCTATTTGCAGCAAAGAAAGCCCACGTACCTTGCGAATCCAGGGACCCCACTTAGAACCAGGTATATGGGAAGACGACTCGTTCACGGCTGCGTGGTTGCTGTATGGGCTGTCGGCCGGCGAGCTATCTTGTTTATCCACCGGTGGACTGGTCCGAACTCGTGAAAACACCACTGTTACTTTAAGTTCACAATGTCTCACGGTAGCAGATGCACTTATTCCGCGAGAATTGTCAGGTTTTCAACAGATATGGGATTTTTATCGCGGAGCGGTGTCCATCCGACGTAATGCGAATGGTGCGGAGAAGCTGAGTGTGTAGGACGCCCTCTATGGTCGTTCGCAAGCATCTCAAGGAAACACTCGATGGTCTAACCAATGGGCTCTGCGGTAGTAAATATTGGCATGCGGAGATCATCAATAGAGACTCAATTGTCTTACTTTTTAAACTAATAATGTTTTTAAAATGCGTGAAAAGTAACTAAGGTATTATATTATTCCTTAAAAAATATATATGTATTTATAAATGGCATTGACGCTTCACCAAGGTCCTTGGTAGGAAGGTAGCTTATGTCTATATTAAGTACTTCTTTATTAAAAGGTTAATTAATTTCAGCAAAATTAACCTTTTTTTGGTGCAGCCATAAAGCTCACACAATGTATTTTTTTTGTTCATTTAATAATAATCTGTATTTTAACCCTTCAGATACCGTCAATTAGAGACACAATAGTAAGACAATAGATGCGCGGCCACCGGGTGTCGCTTGGGGATTCATGAATTAATCCTCGGATTAGGCCGTAATACTCCGTAATACACCACTCGAGCCCAGTGCGGGTTGGTAAATGTAACATGTGTTTGAATTTTTGGTTCCAACACATGCCGGTTTCCTCACGATGTTTTCCTTCACGGTTTTGAAAGTAGTGGTGATGAAATAAATTACACAAAGTAATGAGCCTAGCTGGATTTGAACCCACGACACACAACTCGTAAGTCGGGGCCGTTACCACTTGGCCACCACTACTCTATGCACAGCACACGCTAGTTCATTGACAGCTTCTTTTTATTTTATTTAATGTGTCCCCGGTGACTATCTAATTTCTTTTTTCTTTTTCTTTTAGGCAATTTTTTCATCGAAAAAATCTTACAAATCTTCAAGAGACCTTTTCCAAGTCAAGAAAGCCTGATCCCCGTCACTTAACCGCCCATCTCATAAACACTAACCTAAATACCTGCCATACATATTTGAAGACGGTATTTTCCGGAGTATTTCCCCTGGTACCCTGGTACTGCGGAAACGCCCTGCGCGGCTGAGGCGGGCCTAATGGCCTCTATTCAGGAACAAGTGACACTTGGGGGCAACGCGTATTGTTGCCGACTGGGGTCGTTCGTGGGGTCGTTCCTACGCACTGAGTGAAGCCATGAAACCACTCGACATCTAAACGCGCGGAGGAAAACAAAACATGTTGTTGTTATAGATTTCTCTTTTAGACACAAAATGTAGGAGTTTAGACGGTTCTGTGTCGTTTTTTGGCGGTTTGGGGGATTCAGGAAAGCTAAAATGCAAAATAGGACGTAGTTAACCGCTTACCGGAAGACGCAGCGAAAGGTCTCCCAAGAGGTACGATAACTGGTATCCGATTTATGCGAGTCTCACAGGATACAGGACCGGTCGTTGTGACAACACATGTGGGAGGTATATGTCCAACAGTGAATGTCTTTCAGCTGAAATGATGATGATGTTCTTTTATGTTGTCTTTTGTGTGCAGCAGAGCTTTTTAGATACAATATTTTACTAAAGCAACTAATTTTGTTAGAAAAACATGGATACCAAACCGATCCTAAAATAACAAATGTCTACAGCTGTAAGGAGCTAAATAACAATAGTTAAGCTCCTTCTAACAAAACACAGAGGTGCCAACGCTAAGCCAAACACCCCACAGATACACGTAGGTGTGTAAGAGTAAAACCTACGATAATAATGTATTCAGAACGTAGATACAAATTGAAACAATTGGATTCGTTCGTGCCAGAAATATTACGTGAAATTGGCAAGTTCGCGGGAGATCGGGAACTATTCACGAAAACCCGCCAAGAAAATGATGTACCTTCTTTAAATTCCAGGATATATATGTAAAGCTACTGACTGAAGAGCGGCTTTAATAAAGGCAAGTAGGAGTAATAAAAAATGCACCAAAAGATTCTTAGAGCAACATAACTATTGGACAACTTTTTATTTAATAAATTGCTAAATATTATTTACATACTTAACAAACTGAATAAGTACATTAAATTTAAAAATTCCTAAAACTAAAATAAAATATGGGGTTAGAAAAACTCCTCTGCATCGCTATCGACTGATCCAAAAGACTGGCGATGTTGTTACGCAATGTAGAAAAACTTATCCTCTGAAAAAGGTAAAGACCTGCCGTTGGGTGGATCATACGAAGTGTCAACAAGGTGTTCAGATTGGTCTTCATACAATTCGAAATAGAAGACGAATGAGTTAAGAAGTAGATAGACGAAGTTATCAATAGCAATCGGTAATATACGGGGCAACAAGTTACAGAATGGGTTATGACAAGAAGTAAAAGCAAGCTTCAGAAAAAAACCTCAAAAAGATTACAGAGATTCCGTGAATTCAACAATAAGACGCAGTCAACCGTATAATCACGCTAAGTGCCTCAGGATTAACCGATCTCAATACGAAAAACATTACGTGGACTCGAAAAAGATTACCCTCGTTCCGTTCCATACAATTTCTTTAATACAATGCCTACTTATTTCGTGTAATACTACTTCAAAAAACCGCAGAATTCTTGAATATTTTCACCCGGCACTCACCGAAACCCTCGTGGGAACATAAAAGGGAGGGCTGGCTCTTTTTACTACAGTTCGCGGCAACCTTTGGAAGTTCATAGCTATACATTTTCAAGTCTGGTTTTAGATAAAGAGCCAGGTATATTATTACCTCCTCTGATATTGAGCGAGCGCTTTTTCGACTGTTTCGTACTTGTAGTTTTTCTGTTGATTAAGTACTGTGTGGGAGATGATAAACCTTTGATGCGGTGTTTAAGTAGGTAAGACGATTTAAAATTGAAACCTTAAAGGTATGGTAGTGTATTTTAGTCCTAAAACAATGCTATGCTAGAAATTAATGTTATTGAGGTCCTATAACTTAGAATAGAGCTAAAATGTGTTATTAAAAAAAATTAAATGTTTGTTACCACCTAGCATACTGTTCGATATTATTTTTGTGTGATATTTTGCAATAACTTCTGACTGGAGGTTGGAGTGAGAAAGCGTTTCAGATTTTTACTGACTAATCACCTTGACCTGTCCTTCACTTGTCATTTGCGTTCTAGGACCACGGTTTCCCTTTCAGAAATTCTCTGTATCCATCGCGGACATCGGCCCTGGTGAGCCCCTACATCTTTCTCTCTTTGACACGTGGAACACTACGTGCCGTCGACGACTCGGACCCGATCCTTACCGGACGACCGAACGGCGAACGGCCTATTGCTCATCGTCCGCAAGCCAGCACCTAAAATGGCCGGAGTTCATCCTGCGACTCCGGACGAGCTGCAAAGTGCAAAACACATTCGAAAATTTTAATTTCGAGGGCTACCCAGCTGCGAATGCAGCCTTAAGCCTGTTATGTTCAACTGCAGCGCAAAGGCCTTTCATTGTCCCAATACTACAAAGATTTTGTTCAATTCATAAAGTTCTACATACATGGCCACTTTACTAGGTTCGACCTGATACAAGGTTTTATTAAAGTAGCTTTAAAGTCCTGCTCCAACGGCTCGCCGAATTGTTGGCGGTGCAAATGTATTGAACGAGAATTTAGTGCGGTGAACCGTGTGTAGAGTACTACAGCAGAATCGAACCGTTTTAATTACCCACACCGAAACTATTCACGCCAATACCGATCGTATGCAATGCCATAAACATTATCAACTTTTGACAACAAATAACCATTGAAAATGTAAAATGGCGTTACGTCCCAACCACTTTCAATGAATATGACGCAGGCTTATCGTTTTTGCCGTGAATCATTGCCAATTTTCCTCTATTTGCAAAGTTACATTCTGTAAGAGAAAGAAGTACTCGCGCGTTGCATTTTTACGAGCTCCAATGGATTGCTCCGAAAAATCGTCCGTGTTTCGCACAAACTTCAGCAATAAAAGCGACGGTCCACTTGCATTCAGAAAGGAAGTGGGGGATGGGGTAGGTAGGTGGAAAGTGAAAAAATAAAAAGTGGCATAACTGGGGAGTGTTCGACCGCGTGCAGACGAGCCAGAATTTAAATTAACCACTTCATATTCCGGTCTGTATGCGATGAAATATTTATACGGGCACGGCACTACGGCACACACATCACCTCGCCATATTAAAATAACAACGCAATGTCTGACAATGAATGAACCGTAACTTTTTTACTGAATTACTTTGTTCGTGGCTGCTCCGTTGAATCATGTCTACTACAACACTCCAACGTACCTCTCTAATTATTATTCTTCCGCTGCTCTATTTTACAAAACTATTGTAAACTACATATTGTAAAAGACTGAAAATGACTCAGGAACCTGAAAATTTAGGTGTAAATGAATTGTCATGTCATGTGATGCGGACAAACCTAGAGATTTAGGAGAATGTTTTGAAGAAAACTTGGAGTTTTAAGTAATGTGATTGTCTATAAGATTGATGAGGAGACCAAAGAAATGATGGATCTACCTGCTTACAACTGGATGAAAGAGGTTCCTTTCTGAAGAAGAAAAAGGGAAAAGAAAATTAGTAACGCCAGCCCCAAATAAATTAGTAAAAAATAATAGGCCCCTTATATCGCACGCACGCTCCTGAGTGCACGATTGCGCACGCGACTGACGAAGGCGAGAGTGACAAGCCCTAAACGCATGGTCTTTCTCGTCCCCATCCAATATCTTCACAAGTGCGCTCTTTCGCGCACGATGACTGACTGCTGCATACACGAAAGAGTGACTGTGTAAAGCCCGCTAATTAATGAATTTACGGTTTTCGTCAGCGATTTAGAAAAATGGCCGAGTTGCTAGCTTGTCTGTTTTCTATCATTTACATTGGTAGGAAGTGTGCTTCGGAATCCAATTAAATGGCGTCCAGCCGGTTCCATCATCGATGTTTTTCTTCAGCTACGCTGTTTTAAGAACATTGATCAAAATTGCTCCTGACTAGGTTTGAAGACAATACGTATCAATCTGTTTGTTCCGACTAATCTCCGAAAAGGCTGAACCAATTTTGACGGGATTTTCACTAACAGTTGATGTTACAAAGAAGAGTTTTCATTTTCCCGCGAGAGAGAGAGGCAGTGGACATCTTCAAAATAGAAGAATTATATTCTTAAATTTACGCGAATGAAGCCACGGGAAACTGATAGTATTTTACTAAAATTAGAACAATCACGCTAATTTCAATAGCTCACTATGAATAGACATATCTACTCGTAAATGCGATCGCTTCAGCACAATCGTTTGTGTAAATATTATGAATATGACTGTTATATTACTAGATACTTGTTACTGCTAATAATTCCATAACATGCAGTTACGTCATTATAATAAACATGGTAAATGTTAACTCCCGTAAATATTTATCAGATTTTAACTCATTGTCTTTAGAACTTATCTCAAATAGAGATATACGGTAAGTATCTACGGTATCTACAGGAAGTATTTATTAACCCCCTCTTTTTCGTCGGTGGTTAATAAATAAAATACACGATTTCCTTTTATGAACCTAACTACCTATTTTTGGAATAGAGGTGGATCCCAAAATGAGTTTAACGGTTCTTCCGTCATCCATAGGTCTAATCGACTAGGTTTATCTTGAGCATAGCTTGAGGGCTACCTAGCATAAAGAAATAAACTAAACCTATACATAAAGTGCTTAGGAATATCCCTAGAACATAATTATGTGCTACAATTCCTTTAATGAGATATTTAAATAGGAAGAAGTAATCTGGAGGAAATAATGATTTCATCGATGCAATGCACTATGACGACTAAGCCCTACCACAAATTAGAACACTTAGTGCCTTTTAAGGAAATTACTTGGGAATACCCGCACGACAAAGATATATAAAATCTATGTATTATTTGTACCGCAGACTACATTGACTCAAGAAATCATCAATTAGCAAGTAGCTCGAGTACCTATATTATATGGTCATCCATAACGTTTTTATCAGTCGTTTAGGAAATACACAATAACATGGATATTCATGTAAGTATTTTTAGTGATTTTTTTTTTGAGTAGCCTCATTTCATTTCATAATTGTTTTTTGTTATATCTAATTTATTTAAAGGTTCCGTAATTAAAAGTAAAAATAATTTAATAATAAGTACCTACATACATACCTAACTATTATATACTGGGTGGTCTTTGCTGGGTCCAATAAACCTGTAAAATAATTCAAATATTCGAGTCCCAAATTGTTTAACCAACCTAAGTAATAATAATCTAATAATCTTACTTTTCTTTATCAATTAATAAAAAATCGAATCAAATTGACGTACGTAAGCAATAATATTATGCAATAATTTATCAACTCATGAAATTGAGATTGATTTTCACAGCCGCATCGAGGTAATGGAATCATCACTCACCACTCGTTTTATTACATTTGCTTTCAGAATTTCGGATTCACTATACTCGTCGTATTTCTGATAGGAATACAAGAAATTCGTTCCACAAAAGAAGGACAAACCACACAACAGCTGGACGAAAAATCGAATCCATTAGCGAATCTAATACTAAACGAAAATGAAATTGGAGATGTCAACGGCAATGGAGACCACACAAAGGAGACTTCATCGAGAGTGAAACGACAATTTTATTATGATCCATATTATTCATACTACCGCAGACGAGGCAAGTAGTTCGATATTTTAATTAATTAACTATTACAGACCAATTAAGTAATTTACAATTCATAATTATAATTTGGAAAATCAATATTCCCGGTCAGGAATCAAACTCATTAATTTGGAAAAAAGCACAGCTGTATATGAACAATATCCAGTATTTTTGTTCCTGATTATGAATATTTTTTATTAAATTTTAACTTTTTTTGATTTATGCCGTAGAGTTACATCACATACTTCCTAGAATTCGATCCTTATTAGCGACAATATCCAAAGATGCATTTACAATCTTTTTTTTTTCAGTGATTCCTCGCTAGAAAGTTTAATTTTTCAGAACTCAAATGATGTAGTTTTCATTAAAATAGGGTTCATTTAAATACTTTCTATTGATCGTTTCAATTTTCGCCATCCACACACACTTGAAAAATTCACTAGTATATGACTTTGTTATTTAATTATTTTAGTGCCTGTTCCAGTACCAGTACCAATACTAATTGGTGGAGGCGGATTCGGTGGAATAGGTGGTGGCTTTGGCCGTGGGTTCGGAGGCCGTGGGTTTGGAGGCCGGGGATTCGGTGGCCGAGGATTTGGAGGCCGAGGCTTTGGAGGTCGAGGCTTTGGTGGAGGCCGAGGTGGTTTCGGTGGTGGTCGAGGAGGTAGAGGATAAACGTGTCAGCTGCTATCTGTATTTGTTGTCTGTAAAAGTACATTTTGAAGGATTTTTATATCGACTTTATAAAATAAATTAATTTATAAAAACATACATGTTTTTTTTTTTTTATTTCGCTTAGATTAAAAGACTAACTCTCATAAAGAAGCAGTAATAGAATAAGCGAACAAACAAACATAATAAGAATTGTTATTCTACTCAGCATGATCCAACTGAGAATAATCTATCTGTGGTTTTATTTTATAGGTCACTGACAGTGACAGTTTATATGTCATGTCAACAAAAATATCTATCATTCATTAATGTCAGTAGTATTAGCGACGCAAGGTCGCGAGTAGCAAGTTTTTGTGCTTAAAACTTAATTAATATTCGGTCCGACACGGCCAAATCGAGAAGCCATAATAGGACTTCATTTAGTGTGCTCATGTGCGTTTTACTAGAAGTTCATCGTAGTTTTATAAAAGAACACCACAATGGATGGTACTTACGACGAGATCATCTCTGATAACCCATTCTTCGTTGAATTAAAGACTGAATACGTTAATTTGTTTCAACACTGCATCACACAATCTTGGGTAATATGTGTGCCTCGTATCGGAAGTTTAAGTACTCGCGTGTTCACCGTTGAAGACTTTTGTGCTCATTTACTAGTGCCAAGTGACGAGCTGCCGGAGACACATTACAGCACGCTCACAGAGAAACAAGTGACAGTCATCAATAAAGTAATTACGCTGGAAGTCACCAAAGGCCTGCCCCTACAAAGCCACATCCTGTTTGAAGAAACATTCTACACAGAAGACTTCATGAAATACAAAGTGTGGTGCATAGAAACTCCTCTTGAACCTACTGCCAATTTCAGTGATAACACAATATCTAAAGAATATCTCACATCTATCAATGACTGCATTGACTTGCTCTGGACTCAAGCTGCTGGCCGTCAAGTACTCGATCAAATTGAACACAGTGTGCAGTCATTTCTAAAAAGTCATCCTACACTACCTGTTGCCGTGGCTCCTCTGAGAGACACAGTAAGTGAACTATACACACAATGCCTTCAAATTGCCTTACAAAACAGAAGACTCAGAGATAAGTCAAAGTCTTGCAAACAAGTGTTGGAAAACATAAAGTTAGCTGTAGAATGTTATATGCAGCACCTACTATTTGATGCCTTGTTCAAGCCTATCTGCACCTGCTGTGCATATGAGGACTCACACCTCAATAAAAAAATCAGGAACATGTGTGACATCCAACTAAGAGACCTGGATATCAAAAAGGAACTATACCATGCAGTGCCTAAAGCTAAACAAATACTTTCTAAGATAGACACATACAACACAGTGTTAGAAAAGGTACTATGTGTAAAACAAGCTTTAAATGCTATCAACAAGAAGGATGACAGTAACAATATTGTTCTGTTAACTGCTGATGACCTCTTACCAGTTTTTGTGTTCCTGGTCATCAAGTCTGGCCTCCCAAACTGGTACAGCCAACTGACTTACATGAAGGAGTTCCGCTTCAGCAGTGCGGGTAAGGGTGACGCTGATGAAAGTGCCTTTCTCATTACTACTCTAGAAGCTGTCATAGAACACATTCAGTCTGGTGCACTGACTGGATCTCCAGACCCTGAGTCCTATTACTATGAAAGCAATCTCACAGAAGAAAACATAAATGGAAGTAGAGAAAGAAAGAACAGTTTGACAGAGTCAATTTCAACAAGTGACACTAATGGTAAAGAAGAAACTTTGGAATACATTTTTGAACTAATTAAAGCAAATCACTGTGAACAGGTGCAGGCAATATTACAGAAGAATCAAAAACATCTCAAAGCTATGCAACTGAATGAAAATAATTTTCTCAAAATAACTATGGAAAATAATCTTATAGATGATGATGATGATGATGATGATGATAGTGAAACAGAAATATATCATAAACTCTGTCATCCTCTGTGTAATTGTAAGAAATGTTGTTGCAAAATATCTAAGAATCTTTTGAAAACTTCTCCAACAGTGACTTCTAGAGACAGCCATGGTCTCACAGCTCTGCATGTAGCTAGCATCCATGGGAAAGCTAACATAGTAGAAGCTCTCATTGAAATGGGTGCAGAGGTAAATGCAACAGACCTCAATGAATGCACTCCGTTACATTATGCATCATCAAGAGGTCACCAAAACGCCTTACTGCTGCTTTTACATACTGGTGCTAACATAAACAAAGCCAACATTGACAAGAACACACCACTCCACATGGCTGTGAATAATGGCCATTTGAATTGTGTCAAAGCACTTATATACTTTGCAGAGCACAGCCGAAGGAAGATTAGAATAAATTGTGTGAATGAAAGTGGTAACACTCCACTTCATCTTGCTTCTAAATGGGGCTATGAAGGAATTGCCAGACTGTTAATAGAAAATGGAGCAGAGCCATCTTTGCAGAATCGTTATAATAAAACGGCATTTGATTATGCACACAATTTGAAGATATTGCAAGTCCTTAAATCTTGCACTCCCAGCTTGTATGAATACATACACATCACAAGTAAAGATGTTAAATCCCTGAACTGCAAGCCCAACAGTCCTATTGCTCTTAAGCTACAGAAACTGAAAATTAATGAAAATAATAATGTATCAAAAGCAGTGGAAAACCTAAAATTAATTGACAGGATATTGAAAGCTATATCATATGGAGATGTGAAGCTGGCCTGTTTCTACATGAACATCAATTATTCTGCTTATCTGGACATGAAAAATAATCCTGAAGCTTCACAACAGAGCACTCCGTGTCACCCACTGTGTGAATGTTCAGTCTGTAAGAAGAATACTGAATCATATTCATCAGACTTCGACATTAATTTCTCAGACACAAATGGTTTCACTGCTTTGCATTATGCAGCCAGGTATGGTTCAGATGAGTTATGTAATATATTGATTCACAATAAAGCAAATGTGAACTGCATTAATAAGAAGAATCAAACTCCTCTCCATTTAGCTGCATTGAACAATAAGACTTACGTCATTCGTTTACTTCTAGACAGTGGCGCGAATATAAACGCTATTGATATGGCAGGGAACACGCCCTTGCACGAAGTCTGTGCTATGGGCAACATAGGGGCTGCAAAAATATTGCTCAGTTACAACCCAGACTTATCCATGTTGAATGGAGCAGATAAAACAGCTCTGACACTAGCTAAGGAAAAGGTTCATTTGACAATCATAGATTTAATAGATAAGTATACAAATGGAATTTAGTACATAACATAATAAGGAAAACTACTCCATATAGGGATAAAATGTATTTAATAGCTTTAATTTTGTACCAATTTTTGTGTTATATTTATCACTACCATATAATCCAATTTTGCATTTTGTAACACATTCCAAAAACAAATGTAGGTAGGTGTTATGTAAGTCACAATATTATAATTTTGTGTTCATTATTTTAATAACTACTTATGTTTAAAACTGTAAGCATTCATTATGAGGAGGCATTGTTTCGTTTCTGCCTATGAAAGTGGCGAAGGACAAGGGTCTATACATGTTTTATATTGTAACTAAAATTATCCCAAGGGAACATACTTCCATGATAAAAAGTATCCTATGTCCTATTCCAGGACATGGTCTATCTGTGTACCAAGTTTCTCAAAATCGGTTTTGCAATTTAGGCGTGAAGACGTAACAAACAAACAAACTCACTTTCGCTTTTATAATTAGTAAGAATTTATATCTATAAGCTCTACCAGTTTTTTTATATATTTTTTATTTGGTATAGAGCAGTGCCACATAATTTTCGGAGATCTCGTTTGAAGGTTACTAATTAACATCCTGTTGCTATGTTACATACTGATATTCTGTGGTCACTGCTGACAGGTTTTCTTACTTTTTTGCACAATTTCTAGGGTCTCAATTCTCTGTGCCATTTTCTACTGAATCTATCCACAATTACACTTTACAGGACTACTCTAAGACTGATCATAGTATTTTTTAAGTTTTTACTAAATACCATTGTTATTTTATTTTTAAGTTTTGACTGAAATAAACTTTATAGAGAAACAAATGCCATATTTTATTTAGGTACTCAATAAAACAAAAAAAATCATGTCATGTATGTATTTAGTACATCTTTATTTGTAATTTTAATAAATATATACACAATTTGAGCATCTGTTTTATATGATCTATACAAACAGGATCAATTTTGAATAATACATAAGTAAAAAAAACATCAAAATATCACTTGGTAAAATTCTTTGTAATATCTTATGTATACCTAATATGCCAATCTCATTATATATTTAGGTCATTAGTTCCACTTAATAAATTAACTTATTGGTATTTGTTGCGCTCAACGCTAAATTAATTATGTTAGTAAGTACTTAATATTAACAATTTACAGGAACATTATTGATACAATCCGTGAATGATTCATTATGCTTCATTATTTATAGAACGTAAATTAATTATTTTTCCTTACAAACTGTTACTGGCATGCGAACACTGATTATGTCGCGGCTATAACCGGTCATTTTCGAGCTAAAATAAGAACTACCCTCATAAACGCATAAATGACTTTACCTACAATACCCAGGTCTTTTTTGAGGTGGAAAATCATCAAACGATATTTCCCGCTCTAGGGTGCAAAGAGACCGTGACTTTTAGTGACTAAAATCCACGCATGTCCTACAGTTGCCCTTTGCGTCCAGCCCCGCGGTAAATCTTACAAAAAAATACCGGGCCTGAACGATAGGTATGGTGATACCTTTATGGTACCGTATATTCGTAACCTTTGAACATGCGTCTCAAGGCTAACAAGTCAACATTAGTTTATTGACCTTTACATAAGTACTCATGTACCTACGCATACAAAGGGCACGCGTAACTATTAATAAATCTATAATCTGTAACAGGGCGTAGCGCGTTATATTCATATACCTAAACCGAACGAACTTTTTTTATTCTAAGTCTTCTGAAATGTGCCGTTGCCGGCAATATTGCCCCGAAGTAGGAATTTTGCTAGCAATATTGCCACCAATATACATACTTCGGGCAATATTGCCACCAATATTCCCACTTCTCGGCAATATTGCCGGCAACAGCACATCTCTAGTAATAACATGTCTAGCAAAAATCTTAATTGGTTACACCCACATATTTAACCAGACTCAGACCTTGATAATCAGCATCCTAAACAGGTTTTATAACTAGATTTCATTTTAAAATATTATCTTGCTTTTTTTATTGACTTAGGTCCGATTGAAGGTGGACCAATGATCTAATGAAGGTCGCGGGAATCCGATGGATAGAGACGCACAGAACAAGTGGTCGACACTTGGAAGAGACCGATGTCCAAAAGTGGACGTCTTTGGACAGAATTGATGATGATTATTAACTTAAAAGTTATGCAGCACTTCATAACCACTGCACCCGCTTATTTAAGTCATGAACAAGAATCTTGCTATGACGTGTTAGAATGACAGGCGTGCGAACGAGAAAAAAGGATTTAGATATACACACCCTAATATACCTAACTCTCTCTCTCTTTAATAGTTCAGTTAAGGTCGTCAAAAGGATCGCGTTTACAGCTCTTGGTAGAACATAAAATAACATAGTCGGCCAATGTTCGGACTGCTGGGAGTTTGGCCTCTTCTCTAGGAGAGGGAATAGGCCGTAATCCACCACGCGGCCCCAGAGCGGATTGGTGGATTTCACATATCTTCGAATTTTAGCTTCTAGGACATGCCGGTTTCCTAACGATGTTTTCTTTCATCGTTTTGAGAGCAGTGGTGATGAAATAAATTACACAAAGTAATGCGCCTGGCTGGGTTTGAACCCGCGACCTACAACACTTGGTCACCACTGCACATGGCTGCATGGTATGTCATCTGGTCATAATTAGGCTGTAGTGGGGTAAAAAAACCGCTTGCAAATATTTATCTCACATATACAGGTATACGAAGATTGTAGACAGTTGTTCTTGACCTAAGTTTGTGCAAGATTTATGCCAGTGAACGCAACCGCGGTTTAGGAATAAATTATTACGTAACAAATCAGGGCAAAAATGTTAAAATAATATAATTTCGTACCTTCGACACATACTAAAAACACTATAACAGTATTATTTACAAATTCAATCGGTCTAGTAAACGACCGTGACCAGGCATACACTGAATGTCAAACACACGAGTGGACGAGTATAAAATTACGATCGGGCATTTGATAACACACCTGCGGTTCCAATGTTTGACAGCCGCATAATGAACCAGTCACGTTGTTCAAAGGCTCCTAATTTTTTTGTACCCGAGGTAGTGCAAATGACCTAGGAGAGCTGACTGTGAGTTTTAGCACACAGTACGCGTTACAGAGTACTAGCGAAGCTCCCACGAGAAGTGCTACTGTATTCTTCTTCGCTTTCTTTTCTATTCTGTATTCAACGGTTAGTTTGACATAAACAAATTACCTCATTATTTTTCTTACTTTTGACCCCGAGCTTCGCAAGGGGCAAATCTTTGAAATTCGCGCGCACTGAAATTTCGACGTTCGGTAGCAGCGCAGAGTTGAAAATCCAACAGGGCATTTTCTAACTCTAAGGACTCCGCACTCTTTTGGATTCATAACGTACGGATCAAAGCCGAGAGTTGACAATCTATATTCTAGTCTAAATAACATTGGAAATTTATGAAAACCGTTAATTGCTGTCCGTTCAACCGATTTTGACTTTTATTACGTTGGTGGCTTGACAAATGACGGCTGCAGTAAAACCATTTACTGCAACCGTATTGTAACCACTTTTTTGCTTTTAATGTCATCCTTATGTCTACGAAATAGAAGTTAAAATCAGTCGAACAGACCATAAAAATGATTTCTTTAAATTTCTAATCTAAACGAGAATAGGTTATAGTGTGTTTTCGCATAATGAACCAATCACGTTGTTAAAAGGTTCCAATTCTTTTGTGATTTTATTCTAGCACTATCTTTTAATATTTGCACGTTTCACACATTTACACCCCTTATTTACATAACAATCATAGCACCAGAAACGAATCTCGTTTTGTAGAAATAACATAATTATGACATCAATATTCTATTGTGATGGCAAATAACAACATTTTAAATAATGTATCAGGAAATATAAATAGATATCTATGCATAAATTGATACTTTGCTTAGTATCAAAAAAGGATAATGACAGAATGATTAGGTAGTTGTTTTATCTTTTGTATTTTTTGAGGACATTAATAATCTACCTATCTAAAACTCTAGACTTCATTTTGCGTTATGTTCTAATTTATGTCAGCCTAATATTAGATTATTATTTGAACAGCACACGCAAAGAAGCCATTTCTAAAAATAATCAGCTTCTTTATAAAGCTTTGGTGTTTTAATGGAACGGTACGTATAACGCCGCGGTAAGCGGTGACGGTGACATCCGTCGCTTAATGCATCTACCGCCGCTTTCACTGACCATTCCAGAACTCGTTCATGTGTCCGGTGCGTTTCCATCAAGAGACCAAAGCTTTATAAACTATTTATAAATATCAGTCACGTATCACACCTTCGATGGAACAAGCATTTGCCAAAAATGACAATTTTTTTTCTTGATATGCCGAAAATATCTATCGTGGCTACTCGTACTTTTGAGGAAAATAATGCTTAGTGAGATCACATGAAGAAAACAAAATAAAATGGGTTTCTTGTGCCATTGAAACTGCTCCCTGTTCTACCAAAGGTGCGAATATGCTTTGACATGCTGCTTTGCATGAAATACATCTTTTTTTATATCCTGTCTGTCTACCAATGTTGTGTGCGCGTTCCTGTCCATAAACTGTTTGTATTTGCCATAATAGAATTAGGTATTAGGTTTAACTAACACTTGCGCAGAATCGAAGCGTCTCATGTCGCGTCCAGTTTTCCAACAACACATGGCAACGCGCGACTACGCGTGAGTAACGCAATTCGACGCGTGAGTAACGCAATTCGACGCGTGAGTAACGCACGATGACGCGTGGTTCAGTATTTGCATAACACAAATTCGTACCTTAATAATGCGAAAATACGATTGTTACGTAAAGATGCGCCTTTATCTCTGCCTCATAGTCGTATCTAGCTATCTTTTCTATTTGCTGTGTTTACCATTTAGTTTGTACTCTCTGACTTGTTTATTACTCTGTGCTGCTTGCGCAACTTTTACTAATAACGCTCGCGCGAAATGTTTTTCGGAGACCCTCACGTATCTAAATAAATGTGCAACTAACTTGTTATTTAATAATTATCAGTATTATTTTATATTAATAACCTGTAAGTATGGTCTAACTATTGCAGTGACTGTTAATTTAACATCATTTTATCACTTTAGCGTTTATAAAAATATTATAGCGTTTATAAAAACATACGCCCACTATAAAATAGTTAGAACCATAATTATATTCTTTAACCTACTTTGTTACCGACTGTACTTGCTATTGTTTATAATATTTATCCTGTCGCTTGCTTATTATTTTCTGTTTACAGGTAGTATGTTTAACTTGTTTCACACAAAAATTTTAACTAGACTGGACTCCAGGCTTTGTTTTGGAATTTATTTTTACATTTTTTCCGCTTTCGATGGATAAGCACAACTTAGCTATTTATTACCAAAACTGTCGTGGACTGCGTACAAAATTACATACTTTATTTATGAATATCTTATCTTTTTCCTATGACGTAATCATTCTTACGGAGACTTGGTTAGTATCAAACATATCTGACAGCGAGTTCATCGATGACCGATACCTGGTGTTCAGGTGCGATCGTGATCGCTGCACTGCGGGGAAGCGTGACGGTGGAGGGGTACTGATAGCCGTTTTACGCACATTGCGCCCTACTAGCATTTTGATGCGCTCCTCTCACGCTGATATAGAACACGTCTTGGTGCAGTTGCCGGGATCACACCCCGCTAGGCGTCATGTCATAAGTGCAGCTTATATACCGCCGCGTTCACCGGATAACCTATACACATCACACTTAGATATGTTGCTAGATGTCATTAACGACAATAGTACTGACACATTCTATATAACAGGCGATTATAATCTACCAGGGATTGACTGGCTTGACCGTAATGGATGTAAGTATGTTGTTCCACAGGCGACTGATAATGTAGGCGGCTTTTTGTGCAATTTTATTTCTATAAGTAATAGTTTTCAATACAATACACTGAGGAATAATTTAGGGCGTATACTGGACTTGTTTTTGTCAAACGTTGACTGTGAGTTTAAAACATGTATACCGCTGCTACCGCTTGACGTTTACCACCCACCTTTCTCGATAGTAACATCCCTCGCTACAATACAAATACCAATGAAACGTCATTTATCTACGCGACACAATTTTTTTAAAGCTAATTACGAACTAATAAATAACGAATTGAGCACATTAGACTGGAATCAATTATTTTGCAGTTTATCCGCTGAACAATCGGTTAATGTATTTTACGATCAAATTTATAGAATAATTAAAAGTCATGTTCCATTAATTCGTGTTAAGAATTCGCGCTTTCCTATCTGGTTCTCTCCTTCTCTCATTCGTATTTTCAAAAGTAAAGAAAAATCTTGGTTAAAATGGAAAATATATGGTAATCTAACGGACTATGAAAGTTTTTCTACCCATCGCAAACGTTTTAAATCTGAATGTAACAAATGTTTCGAAAGATATATGAAATCGGTCGAAGACAGTATCCCGTGTAGCATTAAACATTTCTGGACTTACATCTCAAACCGGAAGGGCAGGGTGGACATTCCAGCAAATATGTATCTTGACAATGTTAACTCAAGTAATCCAACTGAAATATGTAACTTGTTCTCTACCTATTTTACCTCTGTTTATGAACCCACGGACTTTGACCCCGCAATGTGGCAGCCACCTAACACATACGCAGATAATTCACCTTATATATCTGAAGTATATCTGACACTAGATATCATACTTAAAGCAATCAAGCAATTAGACATAAATAAAGGTCCAGGACCCGATGGCTTGCCACCCATCTTTATAAAGAAAACGGCAGATATTATTGCTCTTCCTCTATATGTCCTATTTAACAAATGCTTACGTGAAGGCACGTTTCCCAATATCTGGAAACGGGCACATATCACGCCAGTATTCAAGAGTGGTGACAGGCACGACATACAAAATTATCGCCCTATCTCCATACTTTCCACCTTGTCGAAGCTTTTCGAGAGTCTTGTCCACAGTGAGGTGTATTCTCATGTTCATAACCTGATTATTCATGAGCAGCATGGGTTTGTCAAACGTCGTTCAACAAATACCAATCTCATCTTGTTCACTGACACCTTATTCAAAAATATGGATAAACAGGTCCAGGTTGACGCTGTGTACACTGACTTTCGGAAAGCTTTTGACAAGGTGGACCATAAACTCCTCTTAGATAAGATTGCATATAATGGTATCCGTGGCAACTTATTACGATGGTTCATGTCTTATATATTCAACAGGACACAAAAAATTGTTATAAAAGGCTTCCAATCTAACTCAATCACTGTCACCTCTGGGGCGCCCCAAGGCTCAATTCTGGGTCCTTTACTCTACATACTATTCATTAATGACATTAAAAATTGCTTTAATCATTCCCAATTTCTAATGTATGCCGATGATATCAAAATCTACAAATCGTGCAAAAACATACAAGATTGCCTACTTCTACAGGAGGATCTTGATAGACTGTCCCGATATTGCTCACACAACAAACTTCAACTCAGTCTGCCTAAGTGCAATGCAATTACTTTCACAAAAAACAAAAATATTATAAACTTTGACTATAAGCTACATGGTATCAGTTTGAAAAGAGTTGACCACATTCGAGATCTTGGGATTACACTTGACTCAAAATTGCACTTTGATCTTCATATTCACAACATTGTTAATAAAGCGTATCGTATGTTTGGTTTCGTCATGCGTTCTTCAAAAGATTTCAAAAGACCTTCTACACTTTTACTTCTATATAAAGCTTTGGTCCGCTGTCAAATGGAATTCGCAGTCCCGATCTGGAGTCCCATTTTTGATGTCTATGTAAAAAAAATTGAAATGGTTCAAAAGAAATTTTTACGTACTATGCACTATAGATGCACTAAGTCTAGAATACCATACACACAGTTATTGAAATATTATAAACTTCAAAGCTTGGAGTCTAGACGTATCTTGCTTATGGCCATGATGCTTTATGGTCTCTGCAATAACAGGTTCGATTGCACTGATATTACAAATAGTATAAGCTATATTGTACCTAGAACTGCAATGCGTCGGGGAGCGCGCGTGCCTCGGCTGTTTCATACTACAATGTGCAGAACCCACGCCGGTGCACGGGCGCCTCTCCGGCGCATCGTAGATATGTATAACACACACTTCATCGAATTAGATATTTTTGCACTTTCACACTTAAAGTTCAAAAAAATGGCTATTGAATCCTTAAATTAGTTCAAATTGTTACTTTCGTCACAAATTATATCTTTACCTACGAGTACCTACTTCTTACTTCTCACGCACGCTTTTATTAATATGTAGTTCGAAACCATTATTTTGCGGACATTTGTGTGGGTTACACATTCACTTATTTTAGATTTAATTTTGAAATACCTTACTTGTAATGTGTAACTGTTTTATGTTCCAATAAAGTAAAATAAAATAAATAAAAAAATAAATAGTGTGTATCGTTGCCAAAAAAAAATTTAAACGACACCACAATGGTGTCCTTATACACGGAAAATAGAAATGCATATACTATAAGCAAAAAACTCAGTTTTGTCGCGAAGCTTCGACTCAACGCCAATGTTAGTTAAATTAAAAAAAAATTCGCGTATTTAAACGACCTACTGAGGACATTTAAGAATGTAGCATTCATCGAGAACGGATACACAACACTCGATTACCATAAAATGATAAATATTTATTCAAAAGCATCATAATTTGATAATCATTCACGATAATCTCTGCATTGACGTGCGAATTTGATTAAAATTATACTTAGAGATATGAGCAACGTCTACGCGCGTTTAACAGGATATTAAAACAATGCATAATTTATTCATTGATTTTTTGACTTACCGGTACGTAGAGAGTTCAAAAACACACATAGAACACTCATTTATATCGTATTTGGGTTTTAAATTATTAGATGATACAGATGGGCAATATAGGCATATATGTATCTCACTTTTGGCCTACGATTATATCAATAAAATAACTTCATAGACCTATTTCCAAACTGAAGCCATCTGGGAGGTTTTGAGCATCTAATGTTCCTATATATAGACCTTCCAAGTCGTCATAAAAACTAGTATTTTGAATTTTTGTATAAATGTGGCATCGAGACACATTTCAAAAGTATGTATCTTTTCTTTTGGTCCCAAACTCTAATTCTTTCGCACTATTACTATAAACAACTAAATTACACAAAAAATGCTAAATATCATCTTAATCGTTAGAGATCTCTTACAAAGTACTATCATTTCATTTTGTAGGATATATTAATTAACTAGCTACATTATTCTATCTTAAATAATATTAATAAATTCATTTTAAATAAATAATAATCACAAAACCGATCATTTTGTGCTTTGTAAACTACATTCTTATCACTAAAACCTGACCAGACAAACAACATTTATCTAAAATTCTATATAACGAAGTATGATTATAAAATAGTTAAAAACTTGTCTAATAATAAAACAAAACTTTAAAATTTTAAGTAATACTTTAACATTTCCGCTGCAGGGAATTGACACATGTCATTTTCTAACTAATTACTAAAGTTTTCTTTATCTTCTGCTTTTCGTAAACCGATGACATTTTCACAGTGTTTATACAATTTTATAACTTACTGTCAAATCCAGTACTTGTCTTGGGGCGCGCACAAATATCGATGCCCCAGCTATATTATGGCAGCACGAGACATGATCCTTTTCATATAAAACGCTACCTTAAACCGACTGTATAAAGTTCGATATTAGATAGACTGCAATCTAATCGTCTACTCCCTGTGACTTCTGGTCAAGTAAAAACATTTTCTCTTAAAACTACACTTCACTGTTGGGGCAGTGTCCAAACCGGGATTTCCTCCCGTTTCTTTTCCTTCTTTTTGTAGTGGTGCCTATCTCTAAGTCTGACGTCATCCTGTCTCGCTCGCTCTTGCGCGTCGCTCCTCCAATCATTACGTTTTCTTGGCGACCCTTCTTTTCTGTACCTGAGTTGTTCCTCATTTTCGTCGTAGAAGACTCGACTTTTGAGGAAGAGGCCGTTTTTGCCTGGATCGCACACTTCCACGGGTATTTCGTTTTCGATGTCTCCTTCATCGTCTAGTTCTATGACGTCATCTCTGTTGAAGGTGAAGGAGTGCGGGTAGTACGCTTGTAGGATGTCTTCGTGGCGGTAGGCCTGCATTTGAAGCCAGACGTGAGGTAACAGGAGCGGGAATCTTCGTAACCAATAGGTTATGAATCCGTCAGGTAACTTGCCTAAACTGTCTCGGACTTCTGTCTCTAGTTCTCTGTAGTGATGTTTCTGTTAAAACAATATTTTGGTATTTAAAAGATCGTCGCTGCGGTATTTTTTTTTTTTATATATAAGACTGCCTCTCCAATTATAAATTATAGGCTATGTGTTATTCTGATGTATAACAAGCCTTATATAACTATGAAGTTCCATTCTTAAATATCAGGGCTGGGTAATCTAACGTTATCGATCCAAGACATTTGCCTAAGTATTTTAAATAGCTGAATATCATTAGTCGGCCAAGGTTAGGCGGTTAACTAAATGGTCAATTTAGTACGTCTTTATTTTTGTAAAATATTTTATAGTAAACCACAAAAAACACTAAAGTTAGAACTAAACTGCTAACACGCACACGTGTAACAAGCCTGATTTTTACGTAGAACGACGTCGCGTTGCGTGTTACAAGTGCAGCTTTACAAATCTAGTTTCCATATAAAATGTATGGAGACCGACGCGACCGGATCGACGTGTGTGGCATACGTGTGCGCAGTGTAGTTTTAGCTTAATTATTATTCTGGGCATCCACGTGGGTAATGGAATGAAGCAACAATTAGCTGTCAGCAGCCAAGACAACCAGTCATATCTTGTTATCTCTTTTGTACGCACGTCACATTTAGGTATGTGAATTTCTATTTCTGTCGATTTTCTGTTGAACGACAGTTTTCCCCTTCCACCAGATTTGATGTTTGTTATTTGCTATTAATGATAAAGTTAATTTTTATATTTAAAAAAAACTGAGTCTAGTGCCCAACTCAGCTAATTGGCTGCGACGTATATATTTAGTAAAAATTAGGATAACATATGTGCAGATGTAAAGATAATTTATCAGGGCTTCAGACATCAGCCGAAAAGAGAACAATTTTGAACATCTAAGCTTTTCTATCTAAAATCTTTACCACAGACTTTGCTAAGCAATTAAGAAATAATCACGCAATCCAACTACAACTACACAATGCCACATACCTTATTCCGTATAGCTCTGAGCAAATGCGCGGCGCGGTCCCCGCGGTAGGTGCGGCGCGCGCGCAGGTCGCTGGCCACGGCGCCGCACACGCGCGCGCGCCAGTCGCCGCGCACCACGCGCCGGGCGCCCAACTCCAAGGCGGCTTCAGACCCACCGCCACCGCTTTCTACTTGGTCACTTACATCCTGTGGAAGAAACGCGGCCTTAAAGTGGGATGTTAGGGGAGTTGATTTAATCCTATATCTGTGGTATAAGACCTTGTTATAAAGGCCTTATAGCACAAGCCTTATTTTATATGAGAATTCTGGGTTAACGGGAAGTACTCTATGAATTTTGATCCCCTTGAGAGTGTCGAAATACACGTTTTTTGTAACATAATGGCCGTATCTTTTTTTTTCGTTGAATTAGGATTTTTATTTTTTGACAGCTGGATACCTCCACGCGTTCCCGAGATAAAGGATATTGACAGACAGACATACGGACAGACAACAAAGTGATTCTATAAGGTTACCGTTTTTTCTTTTTGAAGTACGGAACCATAAAAAAATCAATTACATAGCAAGTGTTCTAGAAACAACATGGCGACCTTAAAGTCGACTGGTCGAAAATGCCTGAGGCGTTAAGTCCTCTTTTGTAATGTTTTTATTAGTGCATAACATTTATTAAATAAATAAAAATTGCCAAACAGATAACATTGAGTGAAATAATGTAATTCTACAATTTAGTCATTAATTAAACTTAAAATATTCGTCAATTAAACGGCAGTAAAATTGAAGCTTATTTTTATAGCGCCAAATGTTTAGATATCATTTCACTACGTATCGAGATCAATTAAATATTAATAGCACAATAAAATTTGTCAACGATTACTACTACAACTACGACGTAACACCGATAAGAAAGGTTTAATGACCCCTTAATGAGCAATTCCAATGTACACTCCCCGAAATGTAAGCGATAGAAAACCGACAGACTAGCAACTCGGCGTGGATGTTCAGGATTTTGGACTTCTGATTTGACAAGTGCATCATTGCCAATGATCTTCACTAGCTCGCGCGCTCGATATGTAACTCACAGCAACAGTACCATCGTCTGCATACGCGAAGAAACCAGGACTCCTGAGGGACCCCAGCATTAATATCCATTTGACCCGACGACCAGCCGTCAATAACTACTTGGATGGATCGATCCCTCAAAAAGTCTGCGATCCAGTCACACCACCAACCAGTGGGTAGACCGAAGGAAGGAAGCTTAGCAATAAGGCTTTCGTGTCAGACACTATAGAAAGCCTTCGAGATATCAGGGGACACGGCAAGCGCTTCCCCATGCTTGTCAATGGTCTCGCTCCGAATGTGAATGGCATATGCTAGAAGTTCCCCAGTAGACCAATTTCGGCTAAAACCGTAATACCGGTCATTGAGGATGTCGTTAGCTTCTAGGTATGCCAGAAGCATCCTGTTAAGCACCCGTTCCATACTCTTACAGAAGATGGACGTAACAGAGATGGTTCGGTAGTTAGCCGGGTCAACCCGACTGTTCTTGGGCACAGATTGAACGTTAGCTTGCTTCCGAGCTACCGGCAGTGTCATATGAGAGGCGAAATAGGTGAGTCAAGATCGGAGACAATAGGGTAGTTTTCAGGGTCAAAATAACTAAATTTTGTTTAGTCCGTATTTTAGATTATAAAAAAATATTGGACACGTATTTTTCCTTTTTTCGATTAAACTTTAAACTGAAAAGTAAAGTTACGTGTGACGTCACCCCGTGCGAAAAAATGCAGCACGGCGAGACGTATTTTGATTGATTGATTTATTCAAGAAACAAATAACATTGTATGCGAATATAAAATACTTAAAAACTATTACGAAATAATATTACTAATGTTGAAAAGAGTTGAATTGCACCATTACTTAAACCTTAAACCACACATCATAAATATTAAAAAAATAAATAAAAGCAAACAATGTCAAAAATATCACAATAACCACTAATAATGTCAATAATTAAATACAAAATAAGAATGTCAAAAATATTACAATTAATGTCAATGGATTATTAATAACAACGTTACACGTCCTTCTGATGGATACGAATAAGTTTGCTTTCTAGAACCTCGACGGTGTAAGCCATCGGGTTTCAGCAGTGACGGATCTTCTTGATCTTAAGCCATCTATAAATTACGTAACACGAATATAATGAAATTTTAATTGATGGCCCACAAAGAATGGGATCAACAGCTGGCGTTAGGGATAAAACTTAAAATTCTATCGAAATCGGTTCAAAAGACAGTAAAAAAGGTTTGTTTAAATAACTTATCTTACTTGGAATGGAGTATACGAGTAGGTATCGGTACCTATTACGTCTGCGGAACTTGCCATCGATTAATTTAATTTGAATTTTTGTAACATTACCTGTAAGAAGTTAAGTATGCTCTGCTTGCCCCAGAACATGGGGTACTTGAGAATGGTCTCGCACGGCGGCCGCGCGCTCGGACGAGCTGAGATCATCGAACGGATTAATATCTTCGTTATTAGCACCTCTTCTTCTGGCAACACTTTACTGAGGACAAAATAACATAACTTATTATTATCTGAGAATAAATATATTTTATTTGTAATTTTAGAATGTTAGTAGCAGATCCGAATATAATGTATCAGGTAATGATGAATCTGTTTATCAGTGCCAAATACGGTATAAGAACCAATAGCATTAGGTATAGGCAGAGGTCAAAAGTGCAGTTACCATACATTTCTTTATAATAGAAAATCAATAGTTCTTAACTACTTTACTTTTATTATAGTTTGCCCATATTGTCCCACTACTGGGCAAAGGCTTGACTCCACTTTTTCCAACGATCACGGTTCCTCGCTTTCTCATTTCAATTCTTAGGAAAGGCAGGTCATCCCGCCATCTCCTTCGTGGTCTGCCTCGGCCCCGCAATGCTGTGTCCGGGCACTTATTTTAATTTTTCGTTATTGGTCAAGCAACAATTGTTTACGCCGTAAATGTTTGTAAGTAAACTTCATGCAGGCGTACACAAAGCGTATAATGACGAATACGCGTCTATGAAGCTACGCGTCCGTGGTTTTAGTCTAACAAACAAGAGGAAGATTCAAAACCACTACTTACTCAAGCTGTTCCAGATAGTAGTCCCCAGTAAGTATGTTCGCTTGTCTCCTCAACATGTCTCCGAACGGATGGTGTCCCTTTGACAGCACGTAGTAAAACACACAACCAAGCGAGAATATATCTACTGAAGTCGTCTGAAACAAACATAATCTTCAAGTTAGTTAATGCATAACTACTAAAGGTGCGATATGTTGTAGAACCTGTTATGTTATACAATTTGTGCTACATAACAAAACATGTTCTACAACATTGCTATATAACATGTTTCAGATAACGTGGAATGTCCACACTCCATTGAATGTTATAATAACATGTTATTGATATTTACAACAATGTTATATAACTTTTTCACGTGTACTCAAAAGCGCAGGCCCAGCGGACTTTTACTAGACAGTCCGATCCTGAGATGGGAGGTGTTGAACACTAGAGATGGTTGTGCACGAATTGTGCGATTATTGTGGTGTGGATGTTTGCTTTGCCATATCGGTGGTTTAGATTGAATTGCACTTATGAACGATTCAGTATTTACCGCCATTTTAAGACAAACAAATACAGACGCACATATACGCCGAGCGACAAGACCGAACTGGTTTGTTACCCCCGCCGCCCGCGCATTGGGTCGCTCGATGACTAGGCCCGTAGTGGGGCCAGAACGCGAAGACAGAAGCGTTTGAAACTTACGCGCGCTGTCTCGCTCAGTCCCGTCGCACTAGGCTCGCAGTGTGGACGCACACTTTCATGTTGCAATTTTGAATAACAAGGGTACATAATGTGGATGTTATACAACACAAGTTATAATATAAAATGTTACATAGACTGTACGCACCGTTAGGCCGACTGTCCACAAAAGCGTAGCTTCATGGACGACAGCAGCGTGTTGTGGTGTCATTGACACTTTGTCGACAGTTTCATAGTTTTGTATGTAAGCTTCACGCATGCATACACCAAGCGTATATGACGAATACGCGTCTATGAAGCTACGCGTCCGTGGACAGTAGGCCCTACTTCACTTCTTACTCAAGAGCGCGCGTCATGTGTGACACAGGATTCAAATAACTTCTACCGCTTTGGATGGACCTTGAGGGCGTCAGACTTTTACTAACTAAATTCAACCTGAGTTCCTTCAGTTGCCCTTCGCCTTTCAGGGCCACGGTAACTCTTTGGAACATCCCCGGAGCAGTTTTCTACTACACTCGTAATTCAAGAGCACGCGTTATGTTATTTTTATCACGGTGATTGGTTGTAACGTTATCTATGAGACCACATAAGAACTAAAAGACAAATAAGTACTGGTCCGATTGCGAAAAATTTTCACCATTAGAAAGCTGCTTTATTCCTGAGTGACACAGCCTTCATTTTATGTATGCGGGTGAAGCCGCGGTCAAAAGCTAGTATGTTAATACATACCGTCCTCTCCCCATTAATCATCTCCGGCGCGATCCAGCCATCAGTCCCCGTGATGCCCGACCGCCTGGAGAAGCTCATGCGGCCCAGGTTCAACTTCTTAGACAGGCCGAAGTCTGATATCATGGCGCGCACTTCGCCTGTACCCGTCGGCATCGAGAGGAGCACGTTGTGAGGCTTTATGTCTCTGTGAACTGAGGAAGGTAATGTATGTTAGTATTGTTTAGAGAATTGTGGAATTACCCTGCTTCATACAGAATATGAAATATCATGATAGGTATAGATTTTAGATATATTCGTACATTGTGAGAGACATATTTCAGTCACATGCAACAGGAAGTTAGCCCTTTCTCATCAGCCGGACCACAAATCCAAACACCGGCCTGATTATTAAAAAAAAATAGATCGCACGATATAAACAAAAAAAAACTCTTTTTCTTTCTTTCTATATGAGCATTGAACATCTGGACACTACGTTCAGCAGTCGCACTTACACGAAGAGACTTTAAGAGGTAAAAAAAAAGTCCCATGTTTTTTTTCTAAATACAAAAACACCTGATTTTTTCTGTCTTATTGCGGTAACTTGATTGAAAATATATCATACAAAAAAAAACATTGACATATATACATACACACAACTACTACAGGTGAAAACATACATAAAGATAAAATAGCTGCTGTGGTTAGGACAATTTTATCTTACATACCAACTTGGAGCACAGTTAAACCCAAACAAGGAAGTCATATAAGCTGACTAGCGACTAAATACCGTATGCTGTAAGCATAAAACATTAGTTACTATTCATACTTGGTGTACTAATCAACAAATCTGCAATGTTAAGGTTTTTTTTTGGTGGGAAAATCACCTAATGACAAACCCCCCCCCCCCCCTCTTGGGCGGAGCGGGAGGTAGTGTAAGACTCTTGCTGACTAAAAACCCACCCCGTTCCTTGAAGCCTTCATACCGGGGCTCGAGCTATCTTTCGAAACTAACCCTAGCCCCAGTAGGCTTTGGCCCTGTTACTGATAACTCCTTGAGGCGCGCGGGAACAGTGCGCGCCGTCGACGATTTGGGCTCGGTCCGGACATTTACCGGACGGTCGGACAGCAAGCTATTCATAGCTCGCCGTCCGCAAGCCCGCGTCTACGATGGCGATCACCAATCGCCCCCACGAGAGCACGGCGATGCTCCGCCCAAGCAGAGCACATGCAATGTTATGGTGGAAGCTACAAGCGTGTAGCCTTGTGCTCGATATATGAAAATACACAGAACTAAATATTTTCAATATTTTCTGTTTATTTTAGCAATAAAAGTGGTTATTAGGCGTGTGTAACTCTTTACTGAACCAACACACTGTTCCGAAACATTTTATTGTTCCGAAAGATTGGAACATCAGTAATGTCTTAAATGCATCATTTAGAACAATTGGAACACACTGAATCTTTTCAAACGAAAAATGAAATATAGTTTAACATATTATATTATCGTTAACAGGCATCTCACCTCTAAAAAAATACAGATATTTGAATCAAATTAAACATGTCTCAGAGCTGCTAAGAAGGAAAGCTGTGCGAATATTAAAAAACAAATTATTATAGAAACAGAAAAGAATGGAAATTATGAACTATCTACAAAACTCTTTAGTGCTCTAATATTTTAAATATACTAAAATAGTTTAATTCTTACCAATATCCATGGAATGTAAATGAGAGAGACCTAACGTCGCCTGCCGCAGTACCTCTACAGCGTCTATGGTACACTCGAAGTTTAGTTTCTTTTCCACGTAGTCTTGTAGTGTCGCTGAGCATAGTTCTAATGCTATGTATCTGGAGAGAGAAAAAAAACAAGTCGAATTCATATCTTTAGCAGAGGCAATGCCACAGTTGAATTATAGCTAGGGTAGTCCTAACCCGATCACTATAATAGAGCTGGTGCATTTTTAAACGACTTCTAAAAAAGGAGAAGGTTCTCAATTCGGATGTTTGTATGTTTTTTTTTTTATGTTTGTTCGCGCATAACTTCGTCGTTTGCAAACCGATTTGAAAAATTATTTTTTTGTTGGAAAGGATATACATGTAATGAAATGACATTTCATTAATTCAAATTTGCCGCGCTTCGCGCGTTGAAGTTGTCAATGGAATTTATGTTCTGTGGAACGGGGTGACGTGTGATTGAATGGCAGATGATGTTTAGATTATTTTGCATATTTTATTGTTAAAAATTCTATTGTAAAGAGATAAAATAAAGGGATATAATTGAGGAGGCGATATTAGTAAACTTTAAATGTCGTTTCTTTGATTTTCAGAGAAACAATTTGTGGTTTATTTGGAAAATCCTCAATAACATATCTTATATACACATACTTCCCAAATGGTCCCATAGTCACCAAGTTGGGATCTGATGATGGAATCTTGGCAAAATCGAGGGAACTCCTCAAATTCAATTAAATTTTTTAGTGAAGTCGGTTAGTATTTTTTTTTATAAAAAGGTTTTATAATAAATTTTTCTGTTCTTGTTTTTGTGATGTGGAAAATCATCAACCCAGCTTTAGAGTGAAACGAGACCACGTGTCAGACTTTTACTGACTAAAACCCACCTATATCCTTCGGTTGGCGTTTGCATTCTAGAGCCACGGTCATTCTTTCAAAGGTTCCCGCAAATGCTAGCGCATCGTCCTCGATTTTGGAGTGTACTTTTTATTTATTTATTGAATTACCCATTTAAACTCAGTATTAGTAGTTGTAGGGATGTTGTACATGTAATAAAGAACTCTATATCTTTCAAAATACATACCGGAATTGCTTGTCCCTTTCAGTACAGTAGTATCGTACGACATGCGCATGCGCATCTGACTCGCGCAGTAGCGCCACCTCGCGGTCAGCGAACGTAAAGCATTCTGGTAACAATCGCTTCACTGCTACGGCGCGCTTGTCAAATGTACCTCTGAAAATAAAAAGTAATATTGTAATTTTATAATAAAAAAAAACACAGCAATTCCAAATAAATAGGACAAACTATCTAGGAGGGAGATTTATTTTATTTTATATCATTATCAACATTCAAAGTCCAACTTCACCCATTGCTGGGTATAGGCCAGTCTTTTCTTGTGAATATACTTTCCACCATATGCTCATATTACTCATCCATCATTTTACCAAGAAACAAGAAGATGGATATATATATATCTGGTAGCCAGAAGGCTAGTAGTATTAGTAGTAGTATTTCAAAGCACAGTTAATACTATTTTCGACATTCACGACATTGATCTGAGACAGAAGGTAAATCATGATAATATTTAAGTTAGAGAATTGTCCTGAAGATTCTGACATTCAACTTATTCAAATGTCAAACGTTTGTCTGAACTTTAATCTATAAACTGATTGACTCGTGAACAAGAGACCTTTAGACTCCAGACTGGTAAATCTTTATACTAATCTATAATTAAATAATATTATAAGGAGGTAAAGTTCTCTTTTTTTTTTTTGTTTGTAGGAGGTTATAATCTCTGGAAGTACTGATCCGATTGGTAATTTTTTTTCACCGATAGATAGGTGTTTTATTCCTAAGTGACATAGGGCTATTATTTTATGTACGCGGGCACCGTTGCGGGCAAAAGCTAGTTAAAGACGATTTGAATGTCAGACGTCAAAAACTGCCGAAATCGATTAAAATAAAGCAGATATTATTGAAGCTTACCTATAAACAAAAGTGCCTTCACATCCCTTTCCGAGCACCTCATCAGTATTGAAAGTGATCTTTCCTATACGGACTTCTCCGCCTCCGACCTCCACTAACTGGCCCGTCACTTCTCCGTTAGATGACGTAGAAGCATTTGAAGTCCGAGAGCCACCTTGGGACAGCTGTTGGAACTCACGAGCCTGAAAAAGAGATATCATCATTTTTATCATATCTAAATTTTGACACTTTTTACAAGGTGGACCGATGACCTGATTAGGGTTGCAGAAATCGATGGACTCGAGTCACACAAGACCGGTCGTTGTGGCGACTCTTGTGGAGGCCTATGTCTAAAAGTGGACATTTTTGAGCTGAAGTTATGATGAGTAATTTGATCCTGTTATTGAAATATTTTGGGCACAGTAAATGAAGAAAGAAATAAAGAAAGAAAATCATTTTATTTGCCCGAAAAAGGCGCAAACTTAAGAATAACATAAAACATTTTTATATTTTACTTTACAAAATTTCAAGAAAAATATAAAAATAGGTAATAAAAATAAAAATAAAACTGGAATTATTGCAGCGATATTCTTCACACACTAACATGAAATAAGTCAATTTGGTAACATACTCGTATCTTTCCCCAATCGGTTATGCAGTGGTGTACAGTGCCTACAAACATCTTCAATTCAGCTTAAGTTAGTTCTGCTACTTTTTAGTAGCAGAACTAACTTACCTTTGCCATACAAGCGGAATTTCTCCTACGTGGATCGTTTCTAACCTACAAGAAGTAACAGAGGAAATTATGAATACGATATCCAAACTTCCACTAACCATTTCATCACAATACGACAGGTGAATTTCTCACACAATATTCGGTATTCAATAAATATGCAGACCTTGAAATGGTTTTAATCGTTTCGTTTTTCCTTAACATTATTTTTTTAGTTCCACCAAAATAAACTAATGTTTTACGTGTACAAATTACTCTTTTCGCTCCGAGTGGAGCGGGAGAGAGTGAAAGATATTTGCTAACTAAAATCCACCTGTGTTCCTTTAGTTACCCTTTGCAATTTTTACGGTAACTCTTAAAAACAACAACACACTTACATAAATGTTGTTAACAAAACTGACCTGCTGATAAGAAACATAAACAGTAAATATCTGAGATACCGTTGGGTATTTTCAATAGCAAAAGGTCGTATCACATTTCCCCAGTAGTTCTTATCAAACTAACCTTATGACATAGTGGTTAAGCCAGCAACTGTGATAAGCTACAAAGTAGCTATAAACCAGGCTTTAACGTTTTTCTTCATGTTTTAATCAACGAAAACGATTAATTTCATTTCAATTTCGATGACAAGCTGGGAATTTTTATGCATACATAAAATCACGCCTTTTCCCATATGGGTAAGCAGACTAAGGGTGTTTTTAATATCGTGCGGATTTCATCAAGCATGCGGATTTGCTCCGCATGCGTAACCACCGCCAATGTCCTTTTCAAACAAAAATTTATTGTAATGCGGGGAATACGCAAGCGGGTCGCGTGCGGGGCGGAGCAACCCCGCACGCAGAAAATTATCGGAATGCAAAAGAAACGTTTCCCACGTACATGTAGATGGAGAGGAAGATAGAGGCCAAAGAAGAGATGGATGGATTGTGTGAGGAGTGATATGAAAGAAAAGGGAGTGATAGTGTGACGGGAGACAGGACAGAATGGAAGGAAAAACGTGTTGCGCCGACCCCAAGAAATATGGGATAAGGGCAGGAAGAGGATCAAAAGGACATTTGCGCGTGTTACGTGTGCGAGAGTAATCCCGCATGAGTGATCAAAACCACACGATGTTAAAACACCCTTTAGCTCTCTGTCCGATCGACTCTCAAGGCTGAATCCGAGTCGACGGCCCGTAGTGTTCCACAAGAATTCCAAATCAGTATAACCAAAAGGGATCAGCAGGGCCGATACCCACTGGGGCTGCGGGCACACTTGAGATGTTACCTACTGTGGAACGCAATAGGCAACTGGGGCCTTACCATGACGTATTTAAATGTCAGGCGTGCAAGCAAGAACGAGGGATGGAGCTTTACACCCCATATAACTCTATCCCTTTAACAGTTCAGTTGAAGTCGTCAAATGTATAGCGTTAAGAGCTCATGGTAGTCAATTCGAATGACACAGGTGAATTTTAGTCAACAAGTCTGTTATGCCCTCTCGCTCCACCCCGGAGTGATAGAAGTCACTTGATGTTTTCCCACCTTAATTCATGAATCCCCAAGCGACCACCGGTGGCCGCGCATCTATTGTCTTACTATTGTGTCTCTAATTGACGGTATCTGAAGGGTTAAAAAAGGGGTAGGTTACTACGCTCCTTACATATTCCTTTAAATTCGCTTACAGTTATCTTAATCTTTCTAGTCAATTCTAATCTGTATAATTTCGAATCATCTTGAGAACTTTTATCAATAAATTATATCTCAATTGGAAAAACACTACATTTGGCTGCAAAACTAACCTTGGGTTTTTTCTAAAGATAAGAATAATTATTGACAGTTGTTATGCCAGCAGTCTCAGTTTTGTAAATTTAAATTAACCGTTAAAAATGAGAGACGTATATTTGCTCTAGATATAGTCAATACATGCCAATTGTACAAACAAGCTGAGGAAATTGCTGTTTTCACATCTGCAGTGAATGTTCACGTTTTGTTTGAAATTCATACAATTTCAAACAAACCTGGAATTATACCATATTTTTTGCCCAGACCAATAATATGTATATTAACATACTAACACAATAAAATACTTATTTCATATATTACTAGCGATCCGCCCCAATTTCGCACGGGTGTTACATATTTGTGAAATCCTCGGTTTTTCTCTATTATAAATGGCATGTATTATTACACTTAAACCTTCCTCATAAATCACTTTGTTTATTAGTAAAAACCACATATAAAACAGTTCAGTAGTTTTTGAGTTTATCGCGAACAGACAGACACAGACGCGGTGGGGCCTTCGCTTTTTAATATGTAAGGATAGTACAGACAGTTGCATCAATTGGGTACTACCCTCTCATTTAAATAGTTATCTTAGAAAAGGAGGTAACCAGTTGATAAATGGTGTGAAATGTTTAATGTGGACAGTTACTCGTACTATGGAACAACATAATAGAATTATGTTAAAATTACAGTCTCAAGTCAAGATTACTTGGAAATGCTTTTGTTCCATCAATAAATCAAATATTCGCCGTTTCATTAATTACTTTCATGTCTTGTTACTATGTACATACTATAATTTCAAGACTATTAACGAGTACTGTGGCATGTTTACCATATGGATGCCCTAATCAATACTTTTTAATACATATTTAGATAAGTACTATCACTTAATTATTTGCCTATATAAGTAACCGGCATTCTTACATAATCGCCGCCAAAAAATTCAATGTCAATACCAATCGTATACAGCTATGTATGATAAGAAAAATAAATGCAATACATAAATATTAATCACGTTTGTAACGGCGTGTTGGTTCCAACGAGCCGGCCGCGTGGCGGTAACACCACGCTGGCATTGCCATGCTGGCGCTTCATTGGCCCATTTAATCAAATATTCGCGTTACATGAGTAGAGAAAATGTACCTTATTGTCATTGTAAAAAAGTTCACTTTATAATAACGAATAGATAAAAGTATTCAAATAAAGCTTACCTGATAACGAAGATACCAGAACATGGTGATCACAAGTCCCACCAAAATTATCAGCGCCACTTTCAGAACTTGATTCTCCTGCTGATGAAACCACAAGTACGCCTTCTTGTACCATAGGTCAGGTCTGAAGTCAAAACCTTCAAACAAATCCTCCGTTTGGACTGATACCGAAATCGAATTTGGATTTGAGGACTTCAAATTGGTTTCATTTTCGACATCATTCTCGCCTTCAGAATGGACTTCGCCATTTATCAGTTTTATTGCACTATTCTGGGAGTTGTGAACGTTTAAGAAGTTCGAATTAGGTAATTGAGGCATCCATGTCGTGGTAAGTTCAGGGACTTTGTAATGTCCCAGTAAGAGGTAAGGTGCTGATACATGGAGGTTCAGATCTTTGAGTTTGTAGTGGACATTTTTGAACGGCTCATATTGAGGTTTGTCCGACGTAGGCTCAGTTTCTGACGGGCCTTCGAGGAGCAAGGGTTGTGTATGGGCAGTTGATATCGTGATTGTGTTTTTGTCTACAAGTGACGATAACGCGTAGAGTCCGTGGTTGTGCTCGCCGACGTATAGTGTGGGGCTGAAAAGAAATATTACGTTATAACAAAGGGTTGGAATATTTGTCTTGTTCTTCATTTGAGTCTATGATAACCACATTAAATCTTCAAATGTGAATAGACTGATTGATTGTTTTGACCTAAGAAGGGCTGAATCCGATGCAGGAACCTCCCGAACTTAACATGTCCGGTGAAGAACTGCATCATGCGGAAGGTGAGGACGCCGTGAGGCCTCTCCAGCCACACCTCAAAGAGGGGACTTACCACCATGAGCCCTAAGAAATGTGACAGTCCTTGCTACAGAATTATGTATGTGCATTACAAATATGTTTATATTGCAAACAAAACAGTAATTAAAAAGAAAAATTATAAAACAATGATTACGCTGTATTTAATGCACCGTTAATTTAGAAAACAATTGAAATAAGTCACATTTGCAATTAATTGTTTATTTATTTTAATTTGTCCTCCAATTATTTATTAAACCAATAAATAACAACAATTACAACCATTATTGGTAAATGAGGCGAATTTTATTTTATGTATAACATATATATAGTGACACTTCATTATCCTTTATACTTTCTCGAGCATGAATAGTAAGTACATATGCGACATACAGTTCCCGGCACGTAAGTTCAAGTTGACAAGAGTCGTTAGATGCGCAGAAACCGTTTTTTAGATCTATTTGGTAGCCAAGCGGGACGCGGGGTATGAGGTAGCGCCGATCCGAGCGCGCGATTGGTGCGTTAGTCGACCTTTGCCCCCGCACAAGTGCACCATGCTCGAATTTATCCCCACTACGTCAAAATCTTGCCAACTTACATGCCTGGTACTGTACCATTAACTAGATTTTTTTTAGAGATATTACTAAACCGATATTTTTTACTAGTCAAAAACTCGCGCTTGACCACTATGTAATTAACGTTTAAATGCATTACGAATACGGAAATAAAGTCACTGATGCGTAGAAATAAATAATAAAGCTTCAATAAGATTGTTGCAGTGTTTCAATGAGAGTAATGTTTATTACATCTAATGTGAATCTTATTAGTTTATATTAGAGTTGAAAATTGTATGGAAAGTTATACTGCAGTTGTAATGAGAGAATGCGATTTACTTTTACGATTGTTTAGGCATTAATATTAATCATTCCATTCAGACTGACCGTCTGAATCCATCCTACAGTTAGCGTATCATTTCAGTACTATACTGGTATTATAATATACTGAAATAAATCGGTTATCGATATTAACGGTTTTAATATATCATGTTTTACCTCAAGAGCAAACAAAGTCCTCGAAATATCGAAATACAATCGATGCAGCTATGGTTTATTTATAGATAAAGGTCATTTGAACAGTTATTAAGAGGGTTCTTCCCGATCCGTCTATTGTTAACGTGAGCATAGTTTAAAAGCTTGTTGATTCCTCTTTGATAAAGAAGCAACGCGAATAAAGAGAGAATAACGACTGAACGCTCTATTGGCATTCGGTAATTCCGTGACTCACTCGAGTATTTCACAAAATATGTCCCAGAAAACATGTATTTTTAAAAAGAAAACCTTAAAATTCGTTATTAAGAATCTCGATTTAAATGTGCAAGGTTTCTATAAATAATTTGTTATAATTTTTGTTAATATATGAATACATTGAGGGTCAAAATCATGCAAAATAGCAGATTTGCAGAGTTTTTTACTGAATTAATTTAACAGAAATTTATGTTTTGATGTCAATAGGAATTTAGATAATATCTACAAAGATGTCTGTGTTCGAAATACCTAGATAAAAGCGGTTGTAGGGAAATGTACTTCGTGAAGGACGCTCTTAAAGACTGCCTAGCTGGTGAAATGTATGTCTATCATATTTACCTAACTTTTTGATGAATAATATGTGATTTATTACCAACTAGCATTTACCCGCGGCTTCGCCCATGTACATAACATATAGCCCATGTCATTCGGAAATAAGGCAGCTGTCTATCGGTGAAAAAAATTTAGCAATCGGAGATTACCTCCTACAAACAAACAAAAAAACAAACTTTACCACTTTACAATATTACTAGCGACCCGTCCCGGCTTTGCACGGGCAATAAATATAGCCTATGTTACTTAGGATGAATGTAGCTTTCCAATAGTGAAAGAATTTTGAAATCGGCACAGTAGTTTTTGAGTTTATTAATTACAAACATACACACAAATTTCCCCTTTTTATAATATTAGTGTAGATTACCAATAATCTTTTAGAGCAGGCCTTTTTTCTTTTAGATAAAACCCGACTATTGTCTTTACTATCGATTGTCTTGAACATCAACTTATAGAACTACAAAGTGAAGGATTATCGATTCGATTATCGGTATGGAGAATATGAAAGTAGCCATAAGTTGCACTCGGTCACATTCAATGTCGCCGTGTTGAATGGCACGCGATGTCACTACAATGCTTTGTAGTTTTCAACATATGATTATAAAAAATATTAAACAAGAAATTAACTGCACTTACTTGAATAACGACTAAACACGTATTTTCTGGAACAAGTTTTGTGAAATATTCGAGTGAATGACTTGAATTACCAAATGCCAACAGAGCGTTTAAGCGTTATCTCTCTTCTTTCGCGTTGCTTCTTTATAAAAGATTGCGATGGATGAACCAAAAAGCTTTTAAACCAAGGTGGTTGAATGTAGCGACTAAAGTGGCTTCAGTGGTTCGAGGGTTCCGTGCTAGGTCTAGGTACTAAAGTTCCACGAAATTAAGTTTGTCATTGATTCGTGGGGTTTAACCCCTTGCTCGGGGGTTGGGTATTATTATTACGTAATTACGCGTTTTTAAGTAAATCACAAAAAAATAATAATAAGTAAACAATTAAAAAAACTTTTTCTGGATTTTTCTTGGAAAAACAAAGATATACAAAAAAAAATCGCAAAATAAAAAATCGTACAAACGTGTGTATACAATAAACGATATTTAAGCGTTTTTCAAGGTCATTCAAGTTGTACATCTGTATGTACAATCGATGCTCGAGGGGTTAACTATACTATTTTCAAATAGTGCAAAAAATGGGATGAATAAAAAAAAAAGGTTTTCAATTTTTTTTTTATATATAATTCTATGTCTTGCTCTTTTTAGCCTTTTGTTTTGGGGTTCTATAAAATAAAAGAGATTTGTTTAGTGTCCCGTTGCCTTAAAATTTAAGGAACCACTGGTGTAATGTTCATATCATAACAACACCGCTGTACACCTAATAATAATAATTTATTTTTCAGATAACAATTATAAAATAATAATTGTTAGTAAATACATACACAACTTATAAACTAATGTTAGTACATAATTATATCCTTATCAATTCCACTATCACATATTTATGTTCACTATCAATACACCCACGATCGAGATAAAATTAAAATTTTGTGGAAATGTGACTTTTTCCTGATCTCATAATGAGGTCCCTTGGGTCTCAGCGTTAAACTTTTTGTAAGTAGGTAACACATGGCATTGTAAGCACAAAAACGATAACGAAAACCAGCAAATGTTATATTCCTGGTGATGTATTGGTTCTAATTACATAAACCATTTGAAATAGGAACTTTTTTTACGTAAATATTATTTTTAGACATGATATTGTAGAGCTTCTTTCATCACTACCTCTTTAGAGACTTTAGAATTGGCACATCTATATTTAGACTTAATAGAATTATAAACTCCCAGCTGGAAACTGGACCCCTGCTGTTGGTGACAGCTTCTTCGACGACTTCTTGGGCTCGACAAGAAACCTTTCAATATCATAAAAACAATATATGTACCGTACTTACTACAACTCAATATTTGAATTCTTGATCCCCTGTCCATTGCTCAGTGTCGTAGCATCCTCCATGATATGGTCCAGCGTATCATCTCCAATAGAATTGAAAGGGACAGTGATAAGTCCGTCACTGTCCAACAAATAGGCGGCGACGACTGGTGTCTCAAAGTTGTGAGACCACACGAGGTCCCCCGTCTTGCGGTCGAAAGACATCACACGACCGTTCGATGTCGAAGTGAAGTGGATAATGCCTGTCGAAAAATATTTTGTGGTCATTAGTGGTAGGTACTATACCGGGACACCATAGCGGCGCAACTGGTCGCGCCAACCAGCATAGTAGCGCGATCCCAGTGAAATATAGCCCTAAGCTACCATACATACACCAGAGTCGCATACATCCGAGCTGGTCGCGCCACGTACGTAACTAACTCTCTATAGAGATGTATACATTTTGTTGAAAGCGGAGACTGGTCGCGCCGCCATGGTGACATGGTGAAACCATGGCGGCTAAAAAGAATTTAACAAATTTACAGTTTTTTGACGGAATTTCTTCGAGAGAAGTTCAGTGGCTGTTTTAACTGTTTGCAAACTTATTCCTAGTGGATATTGTGATGTAAAATTAGTGTAGTATTTGTATGTCAAGTGTCTGCGCAACTAGACCATATGTGGAATCAATGAAACAGGCGCGATCTTGGTAAAATGGAGCTGAGAATTTTATTGTAGTGATGACTACCACAGCGAAGTTTGCCGAGAAAGTTGAACATTTATCGCCAAATACTATAAAAACCATTAGAATGTGTACATCCATATTCTAATGGTAAACAAACGAACTATTCATTACGAAAACATAACTTAAAGTATCCCAGCCAAGAACATTAACAAAAAAAAAACAAATTTACATCAACGACAATCAGTTGTTATTGTATCATCGCTGTATTGTTTGAGGATAATATTATTAACTTTTTAAAGGATTGTGACAGTTGTGCGTCATACGACATACAGTATATTACTAAAAAAAAACCCAATGCATAAACTTTACGAAGAATTTGAAACTACTGTCAATGAGTAGAAAATGAGGAGTTATAGACTCAGTGTACCACTAACACTGGTTAATTCAGGGGGTCATCTTGTCTACAAAATACCAGTTTTGCTCCTAGCAACCCTTTGACTGACAGAGAGAAATCACATTCGAGGGTAGGATCAGTGACATAAATAAGTCTAGTGTATTATGTCAATTATGAAAGACTTGAAGACTTTTCCTTTTACTTTTGTTGGCCTACGATTGATCGAAGCCTACGATTGATCAAAGCCTACAATGGAACGAGCGTGCTCTAAAGACGTTGCCAGAGGATGTTCACTCTTGTTCGGGAACGAACGGTTTTGCGGGTCACTTTGTCTTCTGATAAGTATGTATTTCTAGAATGAGTTTAAATTGACTCAACAGCACTATCGGTCAACATTCAGAGTCCAAATAATGATATTGCCCTATTTAGATTCGGAATGAAATACCAGACACCAAAATAAATAAGTATAAATCTAATTAAATAATTAGAATAAATAATAAGAAATCTAATTAAATAATTACGATTATAGATAGATCAAAGATTAAAGATAGCATAGATTTAAGTTTATGTACAAGCTATTTTTCTTCTTTTGGTGTACAATAAAGTTTATTCTATTCTATTCTATAAAATCTCGGTTTAAAAATTTTCACTAAATATAAAAACTGTCTTATACTGACTTTTACATTCGAGCGAGTTGACAATAAAAAAGTAATTCAAATCGGCAGGTGCCAACTCGCAAGCACTCGCGAGTTGACGAATAAGTAGAAAATACCAAGGAATAACTTACCGTAATCGTTCAGCATCTCTTTACCCATAGCAAGGGACGTATAATCAAAGAACGTCACATTCCACTTATGGTTCTGATTCTTCGAATCGTGCATCAGTATATTGTACTCAGTTCTGGCTACGTAGATGCCTCTCTTTTTGTCCGGCGTACATGTATTGTCATCGGAGTTCTTGAAAATCTTTGATTTGTCGAATCCTACAACGAAGGAGACATGGAAATTTTACAGGGTAACAACAACTAGGGAAACAAATCAAATAACTTTAAAAATAAGTGTCTTCGTGTTCTGTCACAGTAAGTGCCATACAAATATGAGCACATTTAAATATGTTTAATATTATAGACTACTGAAACAACCACATAATATTGTAAAATGCAAGTTTTTAAGTAACCCTAAAATGTAACTAGTGGGGCTTGGCGCTGTAAGCCGAAATACAGGTTCCTAGTTCGGCTCCAGCTGCTAAAACTTTTTTGTACATATACTATATATATAAAAATCAATGCCACTTTTCGTTGTTATTTTATAACTCAAGAACGGGCTCGCCTATCCAAACCAAATTTTTAGGCTTTGTTCGGACCATTTAGTAGATGGTTTATGTGAAGTTTGGTAGGGTAGAGTAGGGTATAGTAGGGTATAGTAGGGTAGAGTAGGGTAGAGTGAGGTAGAGTAGGGTAGAGTGGGGTAGAGTAGGGTAGAGTAGTGTAGAGTAGTGTAGCGTAGAGTAGTGTAGGGTAGAGTAGGGTAGAGTGGGGTAGAGTAGGGTAGAGTGGGGTAGAGTAGGGTAGAGTAGGGTAGAGTAGGGAAGAGCGGGAGCGAAGCCGTGCGGGCAAAAGCTAGTATACTATATTGATCATAACATTTATTTGTAAATTACAATAAGTATTTTTGTGCAAAAAATAAGTTATTATTAAAAATAGATATATTAGTACTATTTCCTGTTGATTGTTTTTTACCTTTTTACGGTCATATACCTAGAGTTGGCTAATCTAAATTCAGAATACTTTCCTTAAATAATATTACAAAACAGTCTCCAATTCAAAGATTACTGAACGAATTTTCATGCAGTTTTCACCGATAGAGAGTTGATTTATGAGGAAGATTTAGATTTATAAACTCTTCAATGGAGAAACTAGCGGATTGACATATCGACGCACTGTCGAAAATACATGGCTTAAAAGTGTTCAATTTTGCACCAGGCTTTCTTTTATGTCGTAGGCGAGCACAAAGCGCATCACGCATGCGGGATTGCTCCGCATGCAGAAAATTTCATAATGCAAAAAAACGCGTCCCGCGTATTCCACGCATTGCAATAAATACTTGTATAAAATGGACATATATTACGTGTGCGGAGCAATCCCGCATGCATGATCAAAACCGCACGATATTAAAAAAAGTCTCAATAAGGATTTTGCAAAAATCACCACCTAATTCTTCAATTTTAATAAAACATGCGTACCAATATTTCTCAAGAGGTTTAAAAATACATGTTTATATGTTCAGCTGTTTGAGTACTGCGATAATATCGACATTTCGATATATCGATATTTTATCAACAACTAGCGCCCCGTGTTGAAGACAAAACTTTTGTCTAAGACGTCTTGTCTAAGTGAGCACAGGCCCTAAGAGGATGAAACAGGGGTTCAAAGTATGTATGGAGAAATCTACTTTCACGTGGGCGTGGACATGCATAATGTTAGCAGGTTTAAGCCGTCAGTTCCAATTATTTGTAACAGCCGTGTAAAGCTGGGCGGGTCGCAGTATAAATTAATTTGATGGCGATATTTCTTCAGTCTAACATGTATGAATGAGCATTATTATTTTACAAACATACAGTCAAAATGACGGAGAGAAGTGGCTCAAAACCGGGAACATTGCAAGGAATGGAGGGACGCAGCAGTCTCAGCAGTGGGACAGTATGGACTAGATATAATAATAACAGTCAAGCTTTTGGGAAATAGAGGTATAAATACTGGGCAATACCTTTTTCCTTCAGTTTTAGATATTACAGAACGCGGTGTAAGTACCTATTCATTTGTAGTGTTATTTTTCCTGTTATCTATAAAGTTATTTTGATTAGCTATGAGCTATGTGAAATGAGTTAATTTACACACTTAGAGTTTAAGACCAATAAAGGCCACGAGAATTTCTGAAAGTGTAATGAAACGCTAATGGGAACTGAAATACAAAAAAAAGGTGGAGTTAAGTCAGTAAGTCTAACACGCCTCTCTTTCACCAACCTAGAGCGGGAGAAATTATTTCATGATTTCACACCTCAAAAAAAGGGAATATAAATCATGGGCCCGTAGAACTGAAAAACATACTATTTTATATTAAGTATATCACAGCATCGTTCGTTGTGGCGACACTTGGGGTAGGCCTATGTCCAACAGTGGACGTCTATCGGCTGAAATGACGATGATGATATCACAACATTATTTAAGTGGCTAATTATGTTGAATGACACACACATATTGAAGTTTACTGATATGACAAACACCGTGTCATAAATCCATAACGATAAATCAATGATGTATACATTAATGTACATATTTATAATACAAGCTATAGCCGTTCAAAAAGTTGGACACTTTGTTATTTAAATAATGTTTTAAAGAGTATTCTACAACATTGTTTGATATCTATTGTCGTTTTACAAAGCAATTATGTTTTTTTAAGCCCAAATTAAACTCGGCGCTGAAATCGGTAACTACGAGTACCTACCGAAAACACAATGCTTCAACTATAACTGTTGAGTTTTAACAGCGCAATATATCGATCAATGACCCCACCAGCATTTATTAACGTCCTCATTTTCAAAATCCGAAACAAATCTACATTTTTTTTTACTACTTAGTTATGCCTCCAGAAGTTGTCAGCAACCGTAGGGACCCAGCAGGGTCGAAGCCTACTGGGGCCGAGGGTTTGCGTCTGAAAGGAAGTTTCGGCCGTGGTATGAAAGGCAACGAAGAAACGGGGTGGGCTTTTTTAGTCAGTAATAGTCTAACACTATCTCCCGTTCTTTCCAAGGGCGGGGATGTCAGTAAAGGATGATTTAAAAAATACTACTTGTTTTTTTTTTGTTCTTATGCTGTCTCACTGCTGGGTAAAGGCCTGCCCCAAATTCTCCCATGTACCTACAGAGGCAGTTTCAAGCTACCTCGTACCAGGTACTTAGGCAACTTGCGATAGGAGCCTAAGTACCTTTTATTCCAGGTTAGAGACAAGTATTTTATAATCAGTTGCAAGATTTGACCCTAACAAGGCAAGTAAAATTGAAGCTTTCAGAGACCATAGCATTCTTCGTAAAGTAATTATATTAGTTGTAGAGCAAAGACCGTTATTATCATGCTAAAAAGAAACTACTACAGACTAGTCAGTTTGAATTGCGAATAATCGAAAGTGCTCTTCAAATTTCAGCAAAAAGTTATGTTCCGTTTAACTATGTCATTGGCTGTTGGCTGTTGGCTCTTGCTTTCCAACGGTTGAATTTCGAACCATCCGTTAATTGTCTATGATAAAGTAGTTAGCTAGTTTCACTGAACACAATGTTTTTCCAGATCAACGGGTTTAAACAAAGATTATATAAATTATCTATTTATTTATAAAATCTTTATAATAGTCTTTTTTACGTTTGAATGGAGAAGATTATTGTTTTAATGATTAAATTATAATTAAAAGTAATTTATCTAAAGAAAATATCTTAACTAATAAAAAAGTTATAACACTTTAAAGTTACGTAGGTATGCAAGAATATGCGACGTTCTGATCTAGGTCAAATGACGACACTCTAGTGAGAGACTGCAATCGTTGTGGCTAAACTTAATTTCTCAGTAATTTAATTATTGATGTTTTTTTTTATATACATCACGAAACTTCTCTTTTATAATTATAACCCTGTATCATAGTAACATTAAATTAAAATCTGTATTTTTTTATGTTTGGCTGTTTGTTAGTAAACCACGCCTCAAAACTACTCAACAACACAGGTAGACCATGGTTTGGACAAAAAAATAGTACATTGTTACACTAGAGGTGAAAGTTACTTATTTCGTCCGAAGAAGGAGTTGGCGGCCGAGCGTAGCGGCGAGGTCGCTAAATCGAGGGACTAAATAAGTAACTTTAACCCCGAGGTAAGCACTGTGCTTTTCATTACGAATACAAGAAGATAGACCTAGTTTTTTTTTTTATAATTTAAAAGTGTGATACTTTTCAGCCCACTCCTCAGGCAATTTCAGACCTACTTTCAGAGTATGAGTAATGAAAAAGATATTTTTTTGCTCTAATAGTCTGTTCCCTATAAACACGAAGTTGCTGGCAAAAACAAATTCAATAAAATTAACAAACGCCCACATGGTTTAACAGTTTCCGAATCCAGATAGAATAACTGTAATTTTATCTACATTGGAAACATACGACATGTTGATGGAAACATACGTCAAGTGTGACTACAGGCCATATGTCCATACCCGCACGCAATTACCCCACGACGATAAGCCTACACGTAATTATGCGGATCGTAAGTAACTAAACTTTGATTGTTATTACGGAAATATGGACAAGGTCGAAATTGTGATTTTAATTTAGATTTTCAGAACTACCTATAGGATACACATGAAAGGAAACTAAAACATAAATATAATGGGCGGGCTCTAACCCAGCCAGGCGCATTACTTTGTGTAATTTATTTAATTACCACTGCTCTTAAAACGATGAAGGAAAACATCGAGAGGAAACCGGCATGTTCTAGAACCAAAAATTCGAAGACATGTGACATTCCGCACTGGGCCCGCGTGGTGGGTTACGGTCCATTCCCTCTCCTAGAGTGGAGGCCTGAGTCCCAGCAGTGGGAACTTTGAAAGGCTGATTATACTTATTAGGTTCCTTATAGAGTGTAGATATCCGCTAAGAACGGATTTTACGAAATTCATCCCCTAAGAGGATGAAACGAGGGTCCAAAGTTTTCAAGGCTTTCACGCGGGCTCACCTTCATCTTAAAAGGTCAACATAAGCTTTTTCTGCAGTTTGCAAATGAAAGAGGAAATATTTGGTCATCATGGCCCATATAGCACCGTGCCCTGCCTCAGTCATCTGGTTATCTATTTTCGACTTTATTTTTTACCAAGTAATGTTGCCAATTGATTTGGCATGACATCCGCTATGGGGCAATAACTGGTTCAATAACCTATAAATTGAATAAATCACATAAACATACCTGAAACATGTTCTCTAGATCCAGTCAAAGGATCCAGCATGAACCACGTATCACTCTTCTTTCCAGTATAAAGAATACCGTCAGTGGACCGGCACGGCGCGTTTGCTACCAACTCGGGAATCGTGAAGGGCAGCTTCTTCAGCATCTGCTGGTCGCCTCGAGGTCCGTACATGTAGAGGGTGCCATGCCGAGGGTCTGGCAGGAACTGCGGCATCAGATCCGCATGCTGGTTCGGGACTTTTACCACCGGTTCTACGAAAGATAAGTTGCATATATATAAACGTGTCATGTGTAAGCCCGTATTTTAGAAAAGGATTGTATTCCATAGACTGATACCGTTATAGGTAAGAAGTCAAATTATTACTAGGTACTACTAGCTATATTCCTCTTTAATTCATTAAACCCCAAGCAAACGCCGGCGTTTGCTCTCTCATTATATTTCTATTGTTTCTCTAATTACAGTATTCAAAAAGTTAAACCTCTTTCTGTTTTAGGGTGGAAAATCTTTAAATAATCACTCCCGCTCTGGGTGGAGTGAGTGTGCCTTCAGTTGTCTTTTACGTTCTAAGGCTGCGGTGACTCTTTCGAACAATCCCGCAGCGTTAGCGATGGGACCTGAACCCATTGTGCCACTCTCCTTCGGATGACAACACAATCTGGTAAGAACTCGTGTGGAGCGACATGTTGCCAATGGCAGAAGTAACTGGAGTCGGCGTCAGCCGTTAATTCATCGACATTTAAACTTTGAAGATCAGCACCAGCCATCGTGTGGATCAAGTGTCACTTTAGATCAACAGCTACAGTTACCTCTGCCGTTGGAAACATGCCGCCTCGTGTCTATGAGCTCTAAGGAAGCGCACCAGAGATCTACACCACAGACTATGGGTAGCACTGAATGCAGGCTGGCCAAGAACGCCAGAGAGGATTGATGGCCGCTTCACGAAACAAACCCACGACTAACTAAACTACATTTACATTAACCCTCGACAGTTACAATTACAACTGGCCATGGGACCTTTTAATAAGCACCTCTCTGTCATAGGAGTAACAGATAGCCCGCTCAGCAGAGCCTGCATGAAGGAGGTCGAGACACCAGCTCATCTGCTTCTAAACTGCCTAGAGATCGCTGGATACAGGGCAAAGCACTTCGAGAACCTTTTATTCACTCCGTGTAATAATCAGTACTTAACACCAAGGTACTGCTGGCATTACACATTTGTTCCACCAGTACGCAAAATACGCTCTTTAGACGTGAAGTTGCGTACACCAGACCATTATACAATACAATCCCGCAGCCTTAGATCTTGTTCACAACAAAATGGAGTATCTCGAGCTTTCAAGATTTCACGATTGGGACATGCGATTGCAATATTATGATGAATAATACCATTACTCAAAGGTTTTTAGAGTACAGTCTATAATATTAACAAACATAAAGTGATTCAGTCCTTAACACAAGTTTGTTTTGAGTGTTTCCTTGAGGGGATAGAGATGTTGAATATCACATTATTTACTAGCTATTACTGTCTCACTACCGGGCAAGGCCTTCCCCACGTCCTTCCAGACATTCTTCGCTCGCGCCGTCTCGAAAAGTAGAAAGAGAGAAAAAAAGAATAGTAAGCGTCCCGCGGTAAGCATCTAGATCATCTCGCCATCTCTTTTTAGGGCGGGGTCGAAGGCGCTATCCTTCTACAGGAACCCACTAGCGATCTAATTTTCTATTCTAATCACATTAGCATAGAATAGCATAGTCAGCCTTTTAATGTTCCCACTGCTGGGACTCAGGCCTCCTCTCTCTAGGAGAGGGAATGGGCCATAATCCACCACGCGGGCCCAGTGCGGGTTGCGGGTGTGTCTTCGAATCGCATTATTACTTTGTAATATGTCGTAAGTTATAATGGAAAATAGAAGCGTTTATTATTAACCTTTTGTGTTCCTGCCATATAATACAATAGTGACATAAACACAAAAAGATATATAGGCAGTTAGTTATATCGAAAATCACGACAAGTTACTGTGCCAAGTAAACAAGTTCGAGGTCAGATGAATCTTTACTATGGAGTTAAACAGACATAATAGAAATGCGAGAGACATAAGTACATTCAGTACGGCCGAAATATCTTCAGTTCGGAATGCCAACTTCAGAGTGACCAACATAGCTTTGACCGTTCTATAGTTATACCCGCTTGAGCGGAGCACCACAGTGTCCTCGTGGGAGCCCTGGTGGTTCGAAGCGAGGTGGAAAGAGCGGCGGGCTTCAAAGAGTCTCTGCGAAGCAGTAATGCTAGCGAAAGGAGACGGCCGCCGCTCTCGTCTCAACTGCCGCAACCCCGATGCTGACTACTAACCACCGTAGGTGTGGAGGAATGGGTAGCTCGCCTTCCGGCCGTACGCACGGTATTCCACGCGGGCTTCAAAAAGATGTCAATAAAACCCCAACAGGGCCGAAAGCCCAGTCCATAGGTCGTCCTGTGGTCCTAGAACGCAAAGGGCGATGAAGGAACGTAGGTGTGGTTTTAGTCAGTAAGTCTGCTCTCACTCCAAACTAGAGCAGAAAAAGTTAATAGTAAAATACCCAGTTCAACAAAAAATAAACTCTAACTATTGGTATTTTTCCATTTACAAAATGGAGGAACACAAGTATATTATCAATAGCAATAAGTACCAGTTAGTAAATGGTCACTGAGGAAAACCAAAATACTTAAATTGTTACATAAAATGACTAAATAAAGCAAATTAATGCAAAATGAAAAAGCTGAAAAGCGTTTTAAACAGTTACTCAATAAACACAAATGTGTCACATGTTTTTCAACACAAAATATTTAAAATATTATCTTTATTATATTTTTTTTTAAATTTTCTAGTTTTATTTCACTATGGAAACAAGGCATGCTGAAAATTATAGATGTATTAAGATAGTAATAAAATAAACCAAGCTCTTTTAGTGACTTTTTTGTGGCAATGCCGCCACAAAAAAAAGCTTGAAGCCGCTTTTAGCTTTTTTTTGTGGCGGCCTAAATACCGTGCTATTCGCGCATTTAATCCTTCTTCATCAGAGTCCATTATGATAATGCACACATCGAGCCTTTTTAGGAAGAACATCGTAAGCGACAGTGATCGTTTTTGCAGTACTAGTAGGTTTTCTCTTCCATAATTATAAAGTATTTACGAAAATATGTAGTAGCAACAATTCTATTAGATCGGTAGTTATATGAAGTTATATTTTTTTTATTTTATTTATTATCATGAATTAATACTTTTTAATTATGGAAGAGAAAACCTACTAGTACTGCAAAAACGCTCACTGTCGCTTACGATGTTCTTCCTAGAAAGGCTTGACATGGCCAGAAGCTGTCGCACGCAGCTTTTTGTTTGTGGTGGTGTTTTTTTAGTGGTGGTTTTTTTTGTGGCCCATGTGAGCAGAACACTAATTGTAATGTATTTTGGACTGGTGTCTGCAACTTCACGACTAAAGCGTGTATTTTGCATAATTACAGGGGGAAAATTATTCAGTGAGACTTAAAATCAAATAGGCTACAAAACACATAATCTATAAATAAGTATCTTTACTAACTTGTAACAAATAACTTCACATTATAACACTTCACAAATTACTTCCAAAGAAAAATAAAAATTATAATGAAGATAATATTTACTCAAGATATTTCTACATAAGTCATTGCAATCCAGCGCACACATACAAAATTGATAATTACTATTACGATTCACAGACATTTACTGATAACTTTTTTTAATCTAGGCATGTCTGCCACATGCAAGGTGACTATATTTCTTATCTATGACCCATTAATACATATTCGGACTTTTTAATCACTAACTGACATGAACCTTTCACACACATTGAAGTAAGTTTTAATTTAAAGTGATATTATAAGTACCTGTATGTCAATACCTCCTATGCATAAAGTTAGCTAGTACACGCTAGACTATAACCTTTTGGATTGCCTGTACAAAGCGTGTATGGCAAAAAGTTTGTTTTATTAATTGTTAATGATATAAATAATTCATGGCACACTTTTGACCAATGTTATCGATTTTGACAGTATATGAATACTACCAAACTTAATTCATGAATCCCCAAGCGACCACCGGTGGCCGCGCATCTATTGTCTTACTATTGTGTCTCTAATTGACGGTATCTGAAGGGTTAACTTTGTTTAACACTCTTGGTGCCAAAGACAAATAACAATAAGTTAGTGAAAAAAATAAATAAATGTTATCTCGTCTTTACTAATCATAATCCTTTATTGCATTGGAAATTTTGTTTTTGAAAACATATTATTTCTTATCTTTTAATCAATATTTAGTAGTTTTATCACAGATTAACCATATTTTAGAGAGATTAATTTGACAATACATTGACTCGGTAACTTACCCAGAATATTAATAATTTGCACTTTTTTTTTATGTTCAGTAAAAATCATCTAATGACAACCCCTGCTCTTGGGTGAAGCGGGAGACAGTATCAGACTCTTACTGACTAATAAAAATTTACACTTTAATAAGTATAAGTTACACTTTAATAATAATAATTTGCACTTTAATAAGTATTTTATACAGATCCGATGCAACAAGTATGGATAACAGAAAATATAATGAATGTAAACATGCAATTTGTTGATATATAGAATTAGAAGAAGCTATATCAGTTAAAAAGTTGCTATTTACATTTTGTCAACTCACAAATACTAATGTTCTTAGGGCTTAGCAAAGGAAATAAACGTGTGGCAAGCAAACAACAATTCTAGAAATTCTTTATGATTATGTTTTTTAATGATCTATCTTAAAGATCACTAGCTATAAATGACTTATGAACTTTAACTAGTTTAATAATAGTAATTATTGCTCACCATCTTTTAGTTTCCATATAATATTGCCCGCCAGAGGTTCGACTGCGACCATGCCGCCTCCTAACGTGGCAAACAACAGAGGCCGGTCATCGAAAGCACGAGACAACTCCGTACTTTCCTACAACAACAACAACACCGCTCAGCACACAACTATTAACCTTGTATTTACACATTTCATAGCTATATCAATATTAAATGCGGCGCAATCGGCGCAATCTCACCTTTCCAACACTGTTCACAACAGAACCTACTCCGTATGAACTAAACAAAAACAATATCACATATAAGTACTTCATGTTTCTCACTACACTTAATGCACTTTATATTTAATCATAATATGTGTAATTTCCATTATTTTTGATGCAATTATCACAATAACCAAAACACTACAAAAGAACCCTCGCGAATGTTATTTTTGACAGGAGGTCGACTGGTGTCAGTACAGATTATACTGAATCATTTTAGGGTTGCGCTAAGTTGATTAATTAATTCTTTATTAATTAATCGACTTAGCGCTTAGCGTGATTTAGTGTTGTTTCTATCTGGATAACTGCTCGTGTCTCGTCTAAGGGGACCTTAGACGATAATTTTACAAAAGACAGGTAGAATAAACTGAAACTAAACAAACAAACAAAAATAATAGAATAAACTTTATTGTACACAAATAAGTAACACAGCCTATAAATAAAATTAAATTTATGGGTACTGTGGTGTACAGTATGCACGTCACGTGCGTAGATAGGCCTCTGGATGGTAGGGTAGTCGACCCGCAGTTGTGAGTTAGCCACCGAGCGAGTCAGACGTGTCAGACCGAGTTCCGGACACAGTAATAAATATATAAAGTGTAGCGTGTGTTCTTGAACACCACAGGTACAATGGCGGTCATGTAGTGTTCTTCTTATTCAAATATCGTACAATATATGCCTTGATCTCAAAAGAATAAACTGGACATTTACATCATCATCTTCCTGCCCTTATCCCGTTTTATTTGGGGTCGGCGCAACACGTTTTTTTCTTCCACTCTGTCCTGTCGCTCGTCACGCTATCACCAACTCCCTTTTCATTCATATCACTTTTCACACAATCCATCCATCTTTTCTTTGGCCTCCCTCTCCCTCTCCATCCATCCACATGTAAATTCATAACTCTTTTAGCAACATGCGTTTCATCTCTCCTTTTTACATGACCATACCAAGACAAACGATTCCCTTTCAACTTTTCAGTTACCGGCGCCACTTTCAAACTTCCCCTAATATACTCATTTCTCACTTTATCCATTCTCGTCACACCACACATCCATCTTAACATTCTCATCTCCGCTACATGCAATCTTTTTTCATCCGTCTTTTTCACTGCCCAACATTCTGATCCATACAGTACAACAGGCCTTATCACTGACTTGTAGATTTTACCCTTCAACTTGAGGGGCATCCGTGGGTCACAAGTTGTTCCTGTGACCTGTCGCCATTTCATCCATCCTGCGTTGATCGGATGTGTTACGTCCCGGTCTACCTCACCATCCCCTTGGACAAGCGACCCGAGGTACCGAAAGTCGGAACAGATCGGTATGGGCGTTCCGGCGAGAGCTAAAGGCACTGGAGTGGACAGACCGCCGAAATCGCAGAATAAGTACTCCGTTTTGGTTCTACTCAATTTCAGGCCAACACTTTCCAGTCTGTGCCACCACACCTCTAATCTGTTCTGGACCTCTAGGCCACTCTCGGCAATCAGCACAATGTCATCGGCAAACAACATACACCAGGGAGCCTCTTCCTGAATGTCCGACGTCAGAGCATCCATTATCATCAGGAAGAGGTAAGGGCTGAGGGCCGACCCTTGGTGTAAGCCGATAGCCACATTGAAGCTGTCAGTAGTGCCCACTGTAGACCGGACTTGGGTACTGCATCGACTGTACATAGCTTGGATCAACTGCACATACTTCCCAGGCACACCTTTCTCCTTAAGGGCCCACCACAGAACCTCACGAGGTACCCGGTCGTATGCCTTTTCGAGGTCAACGAATACCATGTGCAAGTTTTTATGTGCACCTCTGTAAACTGGACATTTACGCCAGAGTATATATATGACATTTATATATCCATTGTTTGTTTATATGTCGTTTTTTATATATTTAACCTAGGTTAGGCTAGGAAGTTAGCCAAGCCTTAGTCAGGATAAAATATAGGTACCAAATAGTGAGGAAACACGACTGTGGGAATAAGAGAGAAGATACCACAAGCATTGGTTCTGTTCTAAAGGTCTTTTAATTATCAATAAGCGTAGAAAAAGTGTACAAAAGAGGGATTTAATAGGCATTTTCATAAACTTTCTGAACGGCTTAACTATAGCTTTAGCCAAGGGTGAGTGCATACATCCGACAGAGCACACTTTCTAACAATATACTAAATAGATATGTGTATAGCACCCTATACATAAACATAATGGTGGTCAAATGCGAGCCTGTCAATAATAAAAAAATGCAATAAATAAATAAAAAATTAAAGAAAAAATAACACGACGATATTTATTCGCAAGATCTTCGTTACTTATTAGAACGACTCAACGTATTTCCATTCTGTAAGGTCGAAACGCAAGGTTAAAGAACTTATCAAAAACAAAAGTTTGGAAACCACTGTTTTACTAAGATTTTCCGACGTACACAAGATACACGCAATACTCTGTTGCAGCGGCGTGCCAGATACTTTTATAGGGGGCAAGCCAAAGAACCTTGACCTGTCTACTATTTTCCTATTATTCCAAAAAAAATATAATCCCAGCGGTGGCGGTGAGGGCGCCGTTGCCTGATGCGGTCGGCCTCCTCCTTTGTTTCGCAGAAGGAGACTACCACCTGCCCCTCGTCCTTGCTCCGGACCATGGCCTCAACCAAGGCCCGGTGCGAGGGGTCTCCACCGCCGATCGCCCCCACGAGGGCACGGCGATGCTAATTGAACAGTTTTTTGCAACATGCAAGCAGACGTGCAACATGCAGTAAGCACACAGCATGCAAATAGACATGCAGAATACAATCGATCAGCCTCGGTCGCAGCGATGGGCCTTCAATCCATCTGCTCCTGCGCCCTACTCCTCCGCGCCTACGCGTGCTCGAATTACACTCAAGGGGTAGGTAGGGCAGACAAGGCCCTGCTTTGCTGTGTCCGGGCACCAATCCTGCGTTTTACGCGCCCACAGCTCGTTGGACATGCGGCAGACACGTCTTGCTCAGTTCCATTTATGATGGGCGATCAACGATTTGCGTTTTGGAATGCCGTGTTGTGTTTCAAACATGATCTATTAATTTAACACATAGTATGCTCCGCTCCATTGCAAGCTGACAACCTTAAGTTTGGACTTTTGGATGTTAGTCAAAGACCAAGTCTGTGCACCATAGGTCAGAATGCGGAGAATACACATGCCCATCCGCATCAGCTTACGCGTCAGTGACATGGGCAAAGTGCATATTGAATTATATATAATTAAACTATTAAAATTATGACTAGTTGAACATCATCTAACGGTTTTGGTTATTTTCAAAAACACTTTAAAAGTTGTTGCGATCTTAAAAAAAATTAAGACGTGCGTGCTACATTTTGTCGATTTATTTGTTGAAATGAACTTGCATTGCGACTAAGAATCGACTAAAAGGTTTTGAAAAAAAAAGGAATGACATTTTATTTGTCAACTTGACATAACCTCATGAGATGACAGTTGTTGACTGACAAGAAAATCTTATTATTTTTGATTCAACGAGTGGAGTAACTTTTATTAAGAATAATTAAGGGAAATAGACTCAGAAGTTGGTTTATGATATTTATAATAGGAGTTATTTGTGACTAATGTTAATAAAACAATGGTTCTTTATTAATAATTGTTATCTTTAATTTGATATAATGGAGATCTCTGGAGTGGGTATGTGTCGAATTATATTTGCCAACAGCTTTAATTAAATAATTTTACCATACGGTTGTATTCGTGAAATAGGAAACTTGTTTACTTAAATAAACAGTATGCGTCAGTGTCTGCGAGGACCGGTTGTTTATCAGCTCAGAGATTAGTTTGCGAGTTTCGGTATTGGATGTTGTTCCTCTGACAACAAAGACGATAACACAAATAATCTCCCACAAATTGATCGCCACTTCACTGCACCAACCGTGTTTCATAAAAGATCTAAGCTTTCTGCGTTCTTGTCTTTGTGTTTTATTTTTAGAGTGTGTTTCATACAATGTTTATTTAATTAGGCTGAATATACAATGGGTAAATAAAAATAATAAAAATGTGACGTTTTAAAAGTGCGAGTAGTGTAACAGTGTTTGTGTTTTTCAGGTAAATCACCAAATTCATCACTATCCTTTAGGTACAATGCTAATAATGAGGAGTTGGAGGAGTTGTTTCATGTGTGTGAAGATGACCCTCCTACCCCGCAGTGTGACCCTCCTCCTGGCACACCTGTCGAGAGTGCCAGCCCTAAACGAGGAGAGAGGTCATCCTCTATCATAGACAAATATTTTAAATCAATGCGTTCTGAAAAGGTGTTAGAAAAGCTTGAAGATGCCAAGCCAATTGAAAGTAAGCAAGAAGAAGTAAAGGCTGCTATACCTAAGGAAGTGACCTCTTCACCAATGAAGGAGTATTTGAACCGTTTGGGCAAGCGGAGCACGCCTGACGTGACCCCTGATGTGAAGGAAGGCAGTAATGAAACATGGAAGTTATTCCATGATTTCAAGTTTAAAATTGCTCAAGCTGTTGAAGATATGAAGACTCGTTCAGTTGAAGGTAAGAAATTATTTATTACTGTCACTACTGATTTTTTACATAAAGAGTGGTCATGGACACAACACAAACATGGATTATTTCATTAAACCCCAAGCAAACACAGGTGGTTACGCTGTCACTGTTTTTCTATTGTGTTTCTAATTGACGGTATTCGAAAGGGTTTTTTTTTTAATTCATGAATCCCCAAGCGACACCCGGTGGCCGCGCATCTATTGTCTTACTATTGTGTCTCTAATTGACGGTATCTGAAGGGTTAAAGACTTTAATCTCAATGAGCATGTCAGCCCCATCGTAACCTAAAACAAATTTACAAAAACAACATAACTTAAAATTATTATTTAATTCGAAAGAGTAACAGCCACATGGATTAATTTTTAGGTTCAGTTACGCTTGCCTTGGTCCATACATACATACTATTTTTTCTGAGACTTCAGAAAATTATGCTAAGGTATTGGTCCTGGCTGTCATTTTAACATTTATGAAGTTGTCATGGTTAGTCTGTAGTCTGAAAACCCGACACCAGTCTACTACTAAATACGACTTAGTGGTTCTCTACGATTTTTGCTCACGGTACCCTAGCTAGGTTTGCAGGAGACATTACGTGTGTTTAAACAAATATACGCCCTCTGTTCCTCTTCACGCACCGTCATAAGGGACAGTAATCCAACACAACCTGGGAGACAACAGACACTAGATCAACAGCTGTACACGCTTTCTAAGTCACATGGGTGTCACACCACCAACCTCTAAACTCGTCAGTTACATTTGTAACCACAAAACGAACAGCGCTGTCAGCCAAGGAGTATCTCATTATCCAGCTACAGGCTGATGGAGGTCAGATAGGCAGTCACTAAAGTTAAAATATTTGTATTTAGTTCGTACTAGTCTGGTTACACTGGATGCCGAACATAGAAAACTCTTGGTACCCTCATATTGTGTAATAAGTGTGAACAGCTGTTATTATATCTCATTGTTCTTTTTATTACTCAGCAACCTACCTATATATTATTCAGTATTATACAATTGTTTATTTATGATGAGAATGGCTTAAAGTGAAAGTATTCTAGTAATAAAATCTTTCCTATAGAATTTTTATCTTTTATATAACGACATAAACAACACCAAACACGGTTGAAGCAGAGGTTTGTCTGTTACGCTTTGTGTTGCTTGTTTAATTCACATATAGTACATATATTTGTATGCCCTACAAAAGTTCTATAGGTCCCTGTACCGAAGGCAAAAAACCTTGCAAACAATACTCCGTCATATTTTTTCTATCTTTTCGAAACATAACTAATTAGATTAGATTTAGAGATTCGGTACGTTATACAATTTTGGTTCGTGCGAAATTTCGGGAACGAAAGGAACCGTGGTTAGGAAACACGCGAAATTTCAATCGAAACTTCGTTTTTCGGAGAAAGCGAGTAGAAAGGAGTAAATCCAACTTCTACTCTAGGATTTAAAAATATTGCAATCTTTAACTAGCTTGATCCTTTAGTTACGCTCCAATGGCATATCTCACAGAATCTGCGCGTTTTTCTGAGATTGAAAGTAACCTATGGTACACACTACAGCAATAGCTTTCTATTATTAAAAAATAAATCCAAATACGATCTTTACATCCTGTGAGTCCGAATAAAACTAGTTTGATTTTGTATTTTCCACTTTTTAGAGTTCTATACTATATAAAAGGACCCTCTGTGCAAAATTGCAGCATTCTAGGTCCTAGAGTTTGAGCTGGGCACTGATGAGTCAATAAGTGAGTCAGGACTTTGCCATTTATAATTTAAAGATAAATCACATAATAAATACAACATTAATCTGATATCAACATAGGCCTATTGCTGTTTTGGCAACGGTATATCACTGTCGAAACTGTTATCTAGACAAGATACTGCGACTTGTCTTTAGCTTCATAAGTAAATATGATAATTTTGTTTATCACTACATAGTATAAAACAAAGTCGGTTTTTCTGTCCCTATATCCCTATCAGGGATGTAACGGAGCTTCGACTCCGGTTCCGTTAAGTCGGAACTTCCGATTATTATTACACCTTCGGTTCCGACTTCGGCTCCGACACTTTTAAATCGGATCGGTTTTAATCGGAGGTCGAAGCATAACATAGCGGCGACGGCGGCCTGTGTCGACTGTTATGAACAGGTTCATACATGTCGCGCGGGGAATCCCGCCGACCTCCGCTACGTGCACTCAATCGTCAATTATTTTTTCACTTGTTGCTAATTTGTTACGCACACGACACTTCTAACCCTGCCTCCGACTCCGATTCCAACTCCGATTCCGATTCCGATAAATCAAATTTAAAAACTCCGACTCCGACTTCGGTTCCGATAAAACTACCTCCGTTACATCCCTGATCCCTATGTACGCTTAAATCTTTAAAACTACGCAACGGATTTTGATAGAGTGATTCAAGAGGAAGGTTTATATGTATAATATTGCACCCGAGTGAAGCCGGGGCGGGTCGCTAGTACAAAATAAATAAAAAGGAAATATTATTTTCTTACCATATGGTAAGCTGGCTATTAGCATAATTATATTATTATTTATCAATATAATACATAAATCTCTATTTTCCTTGGTCCTCTCATAACTAAAGAATGACATTATTGTCATTTTTTATGTTTTCTAATACTTTGTACCTAGGTTCCTTAAAAAAATTGCGAAAAATATTGGAAAATTTCAGAAAACTACAACTTTTTAAGTTTTCGCGCCCGTGTTTATTGGGCAATGTTAACTCTTCAATGTTATAATAGAGTAGCTGTGCCCGCGACTTCACGCGACTACAGGATTTTGAATGTCGTCATCTTCCTGCCCTTATCCCGTTTTATTTGGGGTCGGCGCAACACGTTTTGGTTTTGGACACAGGATTTTGGATTTATTTTTTCTAAAATAAAAGTAGCCGAAGTTACTCCTTATTACATCAGCTACCTGCCAATAAAAGTCCCGTAAAAATCAGTCCAGCCATTTCGGAGATTCGCCGGAACAAACAGACAGACAGACAAGAATTGTAAAAAATGATAATTTGGTGTATGTACCGTATATATTCATATGCGGCTATTTCAATATTACAAACAAGCACTCCAATTTTATTTATATGTATAGATGAATACTCACTACAATACATGACTGTACCTATCTTATGCAAATAACGAAATATTAAAAAATTACTGTAATTATTTACAACAGTAAATAAAAATCATCGCTTTATAATGGATTTACAGTTCCTAATTCCAAAGCATAAGTAGGTATTTCAATAACAATCTATTCTTTCAAACTAGGTGCAAGGTCACAATAGAATCTAAGTATTTCTATTTCACAATGTATGTTACCTAAACATGCTTTATCTGAAGACTAATAATGACTCATTATGTACTGGACTATGTAATTGAATATTATTCTGTTTACTTTTGTACTATAGTTTATAACAAATAACAAAATAACTTGACAAATTTGACTTAATTCATGAATCCCCAAGCGACCACCGGTGGCCGCGCATCTATTGTCTTACTATTGTGTCTCTAATTGACGGTATCTGAAGGGTTAAGTTCCTTTGTCCCCAATATGGGGCAAAGGAACTTTGAGTGGCCTGTTGGTCTAGTGGTTAGTGGCCCTGACTGCTATGCCGGAGGTCGTGGGTTCGATTCCCACCCAGGACAAATGTTTATGTGATGAGCATGATCATTTTTTCTGTGTCTGGGTGTAATTTATCTATAATATGTATGTATTTAGAAATATATAATTATGTTTATCAGTTGTCTAGAAGGCGTTGTGTCATAGTTGTGGAATATTAAAAAAAAAGACTAATTATGTACTGGATTATATAATTGAATACTATTTTTTACTTTTGTACAACATTTTATACTGAACAACAAATAACTTGACTAATTCGACTTACGTTCCTTTGTCCGCTATATGGGGCAGAGGGCGTCCACAGTGCACTCCCATCCCTCCTATGTTCTTCGCCTCTACGATCACAGTTTGTCGCCAGGTCTGCTTAGGTTGACCACGTGCTTAGGGCAAACAACAAATTACATTATTATTTTTATTTATTCTTTAAAATTTAGGGACTTTTATAGCGCACAGCGTGGGTGTACTATGCCAAATCGAATACCAAATAATCGAATATCAATTGATCGACCACTATAAGTCGAACATCTAAATACTCGAACGTTCTTAATATCGAATGGTTAATAAATCGAACATTCAAAATATCGTACACTCAATACTTCGAGTGTTCAAAATATCGAATGATTGTTTGATCGAGCGTTCAAGGCATCGCATATTCATTCTATCGAAATATCAATACACTGAATACTTTTTATATAGAATACAAGAAAAACACAAAATTTACTAATAAATCACATTTTAATCTTTAATTATTATCTTTTACAGGTACATTTTAATATTTTGTGTGTATTGCGATATTTTGTGTGTGTGAATCGCAATTCACTCAAAGTATTAAAATGTACACAAAATTTACTAATAAATCACATTTTAATCTTTAATTATTATCTTTTACAGGTACATTTTAATATTTTGTGTGTATTGCGATATTTTGTGTGTGTGAATCGCAATTCACTCAAAGTATTAAAATGTACCTGTAAAAGATAATAATTAAAGATTAAAATGTGGTTTATTAGTAAATTTTGTGTTTTTCTTGTATTCTATATAAAAAGTATTCAGTGTATTGATATTTCGATAGAATGAATATGCGATGCCTTGAACGCTCGATCAAACAATCATTCGATATTTTGAACACTCGATGTATTGAGTGTACGATATTATGAATGTTCGATTTATTAACCATTCGATATTAAGAACGTTCGAGTATTTAGATGTTCGACTTATAGTGGTCGATCAATTGATATTCGATTATTTGGTATTCGATTTGGCATAGTACACCCGCACAGCGTATGTCAGTTCCATCGTACCCTAAGACAATAATTACCTTACAAACGAGATCAATGGATCAGGGCCATAAAGTCTAACAATTTTCTCGCATCATCGGATCAAAAAACATTAAAAATAAATCTTTTACTGAAAACAGCATCAAAATTGGTCATTAAATGAAGCAACAATTAGCATTTCAAATATTGGTATGAGAAGACTGACTGAGGGCGTTGTTGTGGGAACATCCCGCAATCTATTTTTTTATATGTATCTAACCTACTGTGAATGACGTCATATCTCAATGTGTGCGTTCTTATTCCGTCACTTGATAGTTTCCCCTTTTACCAGATTTAAAAGGTTTCTAACTTATTATTTAACATATTTAAAGGAGACTTTTTTAAATCACTCCATAGTAACTTTAACACACCGTATTTTGAGGGTAGTTTTGAAAAACTAATAATAACGGCCTTTATCATTCATTTTGGTGACAATTTGTGTCAAGTTTTAAGTGTGTTAAAGGAATAAGATTCTCCCATACAATCTTTTACATCCACAATACGAATGTTTTTTTTTTTGTTAATATTTAGGCTAACTTTTAAGTATCAGTGCCAAAGGAATACAATTTTGCGTACAAAACCCCTTTTCTTCTTTTTTCATATTTTCGTTTCCTAAAAATTTTATTTTCAATAACACCTTAGTGCTTGTCTACATTATAAAAGGAAGCCATGCGCAAAATTTCATACTAATATTTATTAATTCATGAATCCCCAAGCGACCACCGGTGGCCGCGCATCTATTGTCTTACTATTGTGTCTCTAATTGACGGTATCTGAAGGGTTAATCAAACTTCGCGCTACATAGCATCTCATTTTTTAATCTCGGCAATATATTCCCTCGGAATATTTTTACTTGAAAAACATAAAACACTAATTTTTTTCTTTGTCTTTAGATACAAAAGAGAAATCAATACCAAGAGAAAACTCGGCATCAGATTCAGAGGAAAATTCAGCAATCAGAGACTTGGACAAGGAGAGTGTTGGAGATACAGACAATCAGGTAACATGTCTTAACACCCTGTAAGCCCTGTATGTATACGTAATGTCGGCCACCATCGACCTACTTCTTAGGAGTTACATTCTTAACTAGAATATAAAGGGTCTATCATACGGCTGTTATTGTGTATTTGTAGCTGTTAACCGACCGACGTATAAAATACTATCAGCACAGTGTATTCTTTGTACGTTTTATTTACTAAATAAACAGAGTAAAAAAAGCGAGGTTTTGCACCAAGAAACTTCTAAACAAGGTAATGATTAAATTACATTTGAAGCCGCTTTGAATTAACTGTTCGAAGAAATATTTAAAAGAATCTCTTTTAAAAGAGTTGGCAATGCAGCTGTGGCATACCTAGTATTGCAGGTTTCCTATCTAACAATAGGTGGCCTAACTAGTTTGCCGCTCTTTGGCTAACATCACAATACGCCTAAGTTTACAAAACTCTACAAGAAAAAAGTATGGGACGTTTTTCTTTTTTATCGACAACTAGCTTTTACCCGCGGCTTTGCTCGCGTTTATTAATATACTTTACTCTTTCTCCCCCTTTTCTCAAAAAAAAAAAAAAATGCCCATGTCCGTCTCCAGGGTCCCAACTATCTCTGTACCAAAATTCATCAAAATCGGATTTGCTATTTAGGCGTGAAGACGTAACAAACAAACAAATAAACAAACTCAAAAAAAGAACAAAACAAACTCAGAACAAAAAAAGGTCAGTACAAAAAAGTGTACACCTAAATCTTTTTTATTTATACTAGTATTTGATCCATTCTTTAAAGCAAGTTTAAAAAAATATCGGATGTACGGATACGTCATCACCGTCCTTCATTGAGGAGATAAAACAAATTAATTTACAGACGCTTATATTTTTTTATTCTAAAAATACACTTCGCTTATGTTTTTAAACTAGTGTTTGATTACGATTCCACCTGATGGTAAGCAATGATGCAATCGTTGATGGTGACGCGCACTAGTTTATTAGGAGCCTGTTCACTCTAACTTTATTGCTAGATGGTGTTTTAAAGCACCAGCCCATATGTGGCTGCAGGACTCCACACACGATGGAACCTGTGCTTTGAATAACATTAGAAGCTGTCCCGGTGTGAAGTACCGCCGGACCTCTGCAAAAACACCGAGTTTTCTAGCAGCTACCTTGGTTTAAATTTCTATTTTTTTTTTACTTGAATTCAAACACTTTTCTTACCAACTGTACCTTCTATTGTTTATGTAGAATCGAAGAATTTCGTGCTTAATTCATGAATCCCCAAGCGACCACCGGTGGCCGCGCATCTATTGTCTTACTATTGTGTTTCTAATTGACGGTATCTGAAGGGTTAAGGTGGTGCATCACGACTCACATTTTCACTGTTTTTCATACAACCGCTCATAACTGATTATGACGTTATTACACATTTTTCATTAGATATTTTAGAAACACAGTATCTTGTGGATATTATCTAGGTTTCTAAAGAAACCAATTTCTAAATTTGTGTAAAACTAATCCAGTAAAAACCTCTGAAAATGTCCTATTTTGTATGAACTTTGACACTTCATAATTTGCCTAAAAATTAAAAAAGTCAAAAAGTAATTCTCTAGAGACCTTGCAAATTTTATTAAGATTCTAAATGATGACAACTTTTTCCAAAAACTTTTAAGGGTTTAAAAAAAACAGCTATTTCCTGGAGCAAGTTTTGTGAAATTTTCGAGTAAATCTCGGAATTACCGAATACTAACAGAGTTTCCAGGCGTTATCTCTCTTTTTTTGCGTTGCCTTTTCGTCAAACATCGCGTTGGATTGCATTAAATGTAGTAACAAGCTTTTAAACCATGTTCGATGTTTACGATAAGCGAGTGGAGAAGGACCCTCTTAAAGAACCGTTTCAGCAGGTATTTTTCGAGTCGAGCATAGACGGGTAACTGATTATTTTCGAGGACAACCACTGTCGATAAAAAAAAAGAAAAAGGTTCCAAATACGTTTTTCTAGTCACATTCATAACACAAGTATCTACTAAAGTATAATATTCATGACTAATATGAATAAATACATCTTTCCTTTAAAAACTGCTGCAGATCTGGAGAAGCACAGTAAACGCAGTTCAACTATCAAACAAATATCAACTTTGTCTGTATCGAAATAAAGTCGGAAATACACGCTTTGAGCTGAGCTCCCAGACTAATTGAAGTCTATTTATTTTGAACTTTAAAGAAGTCTATCTCAAGGTTGATATTTGTTTGACTGGGATTACTATCCCTATGGGAGATTATTTTCGAGGACAACCATTGTCGATAAAAAAAAAGAAAAAAAAATTCAAATACGCTTTCCATTCACATTCATAACACAAGTACGTACTAAAGTATAATATTCATGACACCGCCATAGCCCACCCTGACCGACGCTGAAGAACATGTAAGTGGTAAAGAAGTTACTTGCATTCGAGCATTGTCAGTGTCTGTATATTGTTTAGGTATCTAATATAAATAAACACATTTTTCCTTTAAAAACTGCTGCAGATCTGGCGAAGCGCAGTAGAACGCGGTCCATATCAAACAAATATCGACTTTGTCTGTCTCGAAATAAAGTCGGAAATCAATACACGGTTTGAGCTGAGCTTTCAGATTAATGGAAGTCTATTTATTTTGAACTTTAAAAACATTAATCTCAAGGTTGATATTTGTTTGACTGGGATAACCATGATTCTGTGCGCTTCGCTAGGTTTCCACCAGTCATAAATATTCACTGCATCCAGCGCATTTTTTTATAACGTTTGAATGCTATTGCTAATAATAAGTAATATTTACACTGAGTATGTCCGGATATGGCCTATGATTGGCTTATCATGTGGTGCTTATGGAATAAAGCCTGACTATTTAACATTACGGTAATTTTGTGTGATGCTATAATCAATTAATTTAATATAATAATAATCTCGATACATTTATGAATTGCACCCTATTTATTATGAAATGTACGCCTCGCTTTGCCCCTCATTGCTCAGGATATAATATGTTAATGAAGCTCATATTTGCATTATCTATAAAATCTTTAAGGTAGGTCTACACTTGTAAGTCGGTTCACACTACACGACTTTGTGCTTGGCTCCTCTAGTCTAGACCAACCTTAATATATACTCGTCTTACTCACTGTTTGTCAAAAGTATGGCTAAACAAAACCTCAAGTATTGCCTATTAACAATTTGCATTTCACGGAGTCCTTTAATTGCAATTTGAACTTTATGCCAGAGTTATAGAAGCTACAACCGGTCTTCGTGAAATGCATCAACTTTGATGTGTTTATTTGTTCATATGTCATGTTCTTTCTGCTAGGTATCTTCGCTTGACAGCAGTTTACAGAACTTATCGGACATGACGCAACCGCTGACGGCTAAGGCCACGGAGCGAGACCCAAGTATTCCTGCAGATAACAAGAACTACTCGGATTCCAGTGACGATACACACAAGAATTTAGGTGAGTGTGGACTGGGTCTGTTGGACTTCTTACTGGGCACTTAAACGATTATTGCACGGACCTGGATCCGATTTAATAATACCGACTGGCGACATATGACAATACAACTACTTGAAAAGTATATTTCTAATATTTTATGCTTTACTAGCTACTCCCAGCGTCTTCGCCCGCGTGATAGCAGAAAATTATCCCAAGGGAACATACTTCTGGGATAAAAAGTATCCTATGTCCTATTCCAGGACATGGTCTATCCGTGTACCAAGTTTCATCAAAATTGGTTTTGCCATTTGGGCGTGAAGACGTACGCTTTTATAAAATTAGTAAGGAAGGATTACACAGCATCGGTTCTGAAAAATATGTCACTTTATCAGTTATATTATATAGGTTCTATAAAATATGTAGAATAAAAAAAAAGAAGATATTTATAAAAGAAAAATATCGTCGATTTACGTAAAACTATGCAGTGTATTGTTACCGTGTTATCAATTTTGAAGAAAATAATTTGGGGCCTTGTAAAAAATTTAATTAATTAGTTTTTTTTTATCTGTATCTTTATTTAAAATCCGTTCAATATTAATCAGGTTATACTAGTAATCTATGACGTCACATTTTAGTATGCTTATCCGAATTCTGTTACTTGACAGTTTCCCCTTCCATCAAAATTGAAAGGGTTCGAGTTTATTTAAAATTGAACGGATTTGAAAACATCCTTCTATTTGCAATTTTGGACAAAGTTACTTTTTGATTCATAATTTAAAAAAATGCAGTTAACTACCCGATTGTTAATTCTTCTCTATTTTAAACGTAACCACTTTTTTAGCATTCTTCAATGAAGCTGCCGAAGTTAGAAAAGACGTACTTACCGACGCCCAGATGGAGGTAGAATCGGGGGTCGAAGCTTTAGAAGATACCATAGACAGTTTTGGCGACATCCACAATGCGAACCCTCTGCTCCCTAGCGGGAAACCGCAGAACTTGAACACAGACCCGGTACCACCACTACCGCCCTCCGTGACCTTCGGACCGCCCCCAAGCAAAAACAATAATAAGGGTGACAAGATGCCGAGCAAACCCAACCACTTCTGCAGTTTCTCCATGTACTTCCTCACATTCCTCATCCTGATAAGTTTCACCCTGTTTCCAAATTCAAATATTTGGAACGGCTTCGTTTTCGGCCTGTGGTCCTTTTGTTTTACGAGCAATTTGAAGAACTGGGTGCTAGATACATATTTCAGTGAATTCGAACCCAAAAGCAATGCTTTGATCCGACTAAAGCGAAGTAGCGCAATGCCGCCTTCTTATACGATACCCTCTGTAAAAGAACATACGCCTATAAAAAAATATGAGGTGAGTAAAACTCCTTTCGATAGTAAAAACTGGATGGCGGTCGATGGAGAAATAAAATATTTTTTTTGTTTTAAATTTTAGGGTTGGATAAACCACTACAGGTTTCCGGATTACGATCCGCACACGTATCACATCAATAAGACGACGACAGCATTTATGAAGCTCGAAGGTGAGTTACATTATCACACAATTTCATTTTTCACTTCGTTTGTTCTTCGCGTAAACCTCAATGTAATCAAATTACCTCAATATATAAATAAGAAAAGAAATAAAAATATCGACCGATTTGAAAACCTTCTTTTTTTGAAGTCGGTTAATCGGTTGGAATGACGGATGTATGGGTATTCCAAGCCTATAATGAATGAATTTATTATTATTATTTATTCGTTTTTAAAACTACCCTCAAAATACGGTTTAATAGGTGTTAAAATTATTATGAAAACATTCCTGTGAACGAAGTCCCTGGCAAAGTACTAGTTTTAGATAAAAAATGAAAGACTAGAGCTTTATTTAGAGTAGGTACTTGTACTTCCTGAGGAAGTTTGTAAAGCTTATCTTTCACTAATTATCTCATAATTTTCTTATCACAGTCGTTATCTCGTGTTGTAGGATGCAATCTAAGGATATCATACACGTCAACTAAGATACCAAAAAGAGCGCTATGGGACGAGAAACTGGAAAAGGTCGCGTTTTATCAACATAGACTGTATAATTTGACTGGAGCCAAGGTTTTATTGATGCCAGTCGGGATAGTCAAAAGGAGGTAAGTACTGCTGCAATTTTTTCCTCACTCCACGTCAGAAAACACTCTTGTATCTTGGGCGATATAACTATTTGTCATCATCATCATCTTCCTGCCCTTATCCCGTTTTATTGGGGATTGTCGCAACACGTTTTTTTCTTCCGTTCTGTCCTGTCGTTCGTCACGCTATCACTAACTCCCTTTTCATTCATATCACTTCTCACACCATCCATCCATCTAATTTTAATCTGTATATAAGTATAATTGTTTAATCAGTCCTTAAGTTAATAGGTGTCTTGGAGCTCTTTGGACCGGGACCGCAGTCCCAATTTTTACCACTAGCTAGACCAACAGGCCAGTCAAGAATGTGTCTAGGCGTGCGCACATTTTCACTTCGTTGCTTACTGCTATTTATAGTGCGTAGAACTTTTATCTTGAGGAAAAAGCCTAAAAACTTATAAACACCTACGTAATTATTGATAGGAATTTGCATATTATGTGTGTTATTTAATGATAAATTTATTCCGCCTGCCAGTCGCCTTGTGCTTTAGTATCCTAACGATGTCTGACTTCATTATAATAAATGTCGCACTCGATCAGCCGTTACAAATATGCTAATATTTATTCATGTTAGTTGCGCCTAAATGAACAAACATTTTAATAATAGAGTCTTTCCTTCTATTTTTGGAACACTGGTTTTTTACTACTCCGGGTAGAGTTTTATTGATAACTAGCTTTCCGCCCGCGGCTTCGCCCGCAGTTTATATCGCGCGGGCAGAGACCCGTGCTCAGCAGTGGAATTATAGGTAGCCTATGTGTTATTCCAGTGTCTCTTCTACCTACCTACCAAATTTGATCTAAATCCGTTCAGTAGTTTTAGTGTGAAAGCGTAACAGACAGACAGACAGAGTTACTTTCGCATTTATAATATTAGTAGGGATTAGAATTTGTTCGTAAATATCTCTTTAATTATGCTGATAATTATTGACGCCGGATGGCAGAAATGGGCGTGGCAGTATCTATGTGCTGTGAAGGTTACTGTGTAAATAAAACGGCATTCTTCGATGGACTGTTGATTTCTAGAAGCACTATACTTTATCGTATTGTTTATCTATATCTAGGTATACTATTACTGTAAAGAAAAAAAAGACAACCAAACAAATTATTTGTATTTTGTTATGGTTCACTCGTCACACAATCTATCTATCAAAGTTTAATTAGTATAAAGTATAATTGTTTAGCCGTGGAGCTCTTTGGACCGGGACCGCAGTCCCAATTTTTACCTATAAAAAAAAAAATTAATAGTATTTTGGGACCAAAATAATATAAATACAGTTTTTTTGAACACTGTAGGTACTTTAAAGCCTTTTTCCTTGTGATCCTAAATATTACTAAAACAAAAAATATTTTTATAGTTCGAAGTTGGTACAGCGGTCCAAGTCCAAAGAGCCCCACGACCCATAGAAGCTTCTCTTTCTATTTCGATATCACAATACTTAGCGATCCTATCTCCAAACCTGGGCAAAGTTTCCCTTCAGTCCTTCCATTGCTTCCGGCTTTGAGCCAGTTCTTACTAAAAACAGGTTCAAGCAACATTCTTCCCGTCTCCCCCCCCTTCCGTCCATCGCAATATCTGGCGAATTCTTTCGGTCTATCTCAACCCACCATCTTCTGGGCCTACCGCGTATTTAGTAGAAACAAACTTAAACAGGAACCTGAAATCTTTTGTGGACAAAAATAATTAATGCCACAATTGAACGAATCGGGATACTTCCAGAGTTCTACAACCAAACAATTTTTAGCATAGTATAATCAGACTTATAATGTTCTCTGCTGGGACTTAGCCCTCCTCTCTAGAAGAGGGAATGTGCCGTAATCCACCACGTGGGTCCGGTGCGGGTCCATGGATGTCACATATATTTGAAGTTTAGGTTCTAAGACATGCAGGTTTCCTGACGCTTTTTCTTTCACCGCTTTGCAAGCAGGAATGATGAAATTAATTACACAGAGTTAAGTGGTTTTCCGGGTTTGAACCCACAACGTAACACAGAGTTAAGTGGTTTTCCGGGTTTGAACCCACAACGTACCATTAGTAAGTTGAGGCTGGCCGTTATTTCTGGGATTTTTGACCAGTAGTACACAACTCCACTTTTTTCCCTGTAGTTTTTTCGTGTATAATATTAATTTTGATAAGGACATGTTCGGGTGAATGTATGTTTTTTTTTTTGTATGTTAGTTCACCGATATTTCGGTCAATTGTGGACCGATTTTGAATTTTTTTTTTTTTGTTTGAAAGATTATGCTTCCAAGTTGGTCCCATAGAAATATTGTTATGATTTGATCATGAACTTCGAAGATATGGAACAGAACTCCTCGTAGAATCAGCAGAATTGTCGTAACAAGTAAAATTGCTTTGTTTATGTGTGTAGTCGATAACTGATTGAAAGAAAAGGGGGACCTATATCCCCGTATCGAACTGATCTGGTGATAAAGCCGGAAGGTAAATTAATGTAATATGACCGTATTTGGGATTATTAGAATCGTTATGAGATGCACTCTGGCTATAAGGTAATTTATGTTTAGCTGAAGGGTAGGTACTTTTTGAAACACCGACTTCCGAAATTAAAATTATTTTGTACTTTTCAGTGTTTTTACATTGAAGTCGGTTTAATTTTTTTTTGTAAAAAGTTTTTTTTTTATTATTATTATTTTGAAGATAAGGGGCTATGCATCTCCCGTAGTGTAGGGGATGTAGTCACTGCGACCTAAAAGATCTATTGTCACTCGCCACCTTGATAGAGTAACTCTTTTAGCCCGGAGGCTTCCAGGAAGTCTAGAATACTCCTAGCTTTGAGATACCACAGAAGGGTTCTGGTCCTATTTGATGACCCTGAGCCCCAGTCCTTGCAAGTTCATCGGCTTTTTTATTGCCACAAATTCCAGAATGACCCGGTACCCATCTCAAAATAACTTTATTCCTTTGCCCCAGGTAATTTAGTTTGTAAACGCAGTCTTTTACCAGTTCCGAATTTATTGTATTCGAGTTCAAGGCGTTAAGAGCTGCCTGGCTATCTGAGTAAATCAGAATTAATTGATTTATGTAGTTTCGTTGATGTAGTTGTTTGTTTGTTGTTTCGTGATTTATGTAGTTGTTTCGTCAATGCCTTTCACCTTCATTCCCTGTTGTCGAAAGCTTCTTCAATAGTTTATAGTTTTCCTTCATCGTTTTGCGAGTAGTAATGTTGAAATTAATTACACAGAGTTAAGTGGTTGTCCAGTTTTGAACCCACGACGTACCATTAGTAATTTGAGGCTGACCGTTATTACTAGGATTTTTTATCGGTAGTCCACAACTGTAAAAACTTTTTTCCCTGTAGTTTTTCCGTGTATAATATTAGTTTTGATAAGAACTTAGTAACTACTGCTACCTTTTTTAGGCCCTCATTTTGTGATAGGCTACAATCCAATCAGTAAACTAGAATAGGCCTAATAGAAACTGTCTGACCTTCCGGAAACTGTCCGGACCGAGGCCAAGACGTCTACGGCGCGCACTATTCCCGCGCGCCTCAAGGAGTTGTCAGCAACAGCAGGGGGCCCAGCTGGGTCGAAGCCTACTGGGGCCAGGGTAATCCGAAAGGGAGCTCAAGCCCCGGTATAAAGGCTAGAAGGAACGGGGTGGGTTTTTAGTCAATAAGAGTCTGACACTATCTCATGCTCCGCCCAGGAGCGTGGGTTGTCATTGGATAACTCCCCCCCCCCCCCTAATAGAAAAAAGACTTAACAGTCACATTAGCCTATATACCTAAACTGGTCCTATTGACTTATATTATCGATACTAAACGATCTAGAAGTAATGACGTATCCTAATGTACAGTAATTTACGTCTATAAAGGTCACTAACAAAGCACTGATAAGCTGTATAGAAGGGCCTTCGTCATGCGCTTGAGTGCAATTGGCGAACAATTGGGTTAATGAACGCGAACCGTGGCGCTTGCGCTTCTCGTACTATTATTAGATACATTAGTATGTAGTAAATTATGTAACAAAGGTTATATGCAAATTGGGCAATAGGCTAGTTGCCGTAAAAAAATGTAATTAGTCCGTCTTTTAGATTATTCAAAAATAAGGGTCACGTATTTTTTTATTTGTAAATTAAATAAAAAACTAACAAAGATATAGCCCATTAAAGTTACCGCTCTTGTCACGGCGTATCATGGTATTGTGGCCTCATTACTACGATTTGGAGTTATATTCTGGGGCAACTCCACGAATAGAGAACTAGTGTTCAAGGCGCAGAAAAGATGCATCAGATCAATGTTCGGTTTAAAGTGCATAGAAAGTTGCAAGCCTTACTTTAAACAATATAAAATACTGACTTTTCCATCGCTGTACATATACGAAATTGCTGTATTCGTTAAAACTAACCCTAAACTTTTTCCGAAGCTATCTGACACTGTAACTAATACGCGCAGTCGACATGATCAAAATAGACTACGTGTTGTGAAATGTAACACAGCACTGATGCGTAAAAGTATATTTTGCATGGCGCCAATAATATACAACCATTTACCAAGGCATATGAAGGAATTAAACATTAATAAATTTAAAAACCAGCTGAAAACTTTTTTGGTAGAAAAGGCATATTATAATATTTCTGAATATATGACAGAGAAGTTAATATGAATTATTGTACTTGCTTGGTTTTAATATTGTAAGTTCTTTTTTAATTTTTACTGACATATTAATTATATATATATTTTTTTTACCATTTGACATCTTTAGTTATAAATTGACTACCTTGACATTTTTAATTGTATAATTTCTAACTTGATATTTGGACATCTTAATCTTATCTTTAATTGTATTGTGACATTTTAGTTGTATGATTTCTATCTTGATATTTGGGCATTTTAATCATTACATTTTTACCAGTTGACATTTTAATTGTATTGGTGCTACTTTGACATTTTAATTGTATAATTTATACTTTGACAATTTGACATTTAATTTATTTTAATTTATATAATTTGATTTATTGAGTTTGAGTCTTTAATATGTGAAATTTTTGCACACCTGATTATGGTTAAATATGACGGACAATGTTTGAAACTACCAGCTAATTATTATACTCATATTCTGCAAAATAAATGATTATTATTTTCATCTGTTTATTAATCTCAGGACCCTGAGGTCCTGGGCCTTTGAGAGGCGTACAAGGGGCCGAAGCCAACTCGCAGAGGCCCTTTTGGTTACTATAATGGAACGTGATACCAACCGACGATTATCCCTGTGCGCGCTATACTAGTGCACCCAAGGACAACCCCCGGTTTGAAAAACTATTGCGACATAATATGAAAAACAAAATAATAGGGCTATGATTTTTGGAGTCTTAAGTGGACTGGTAATATGGAGCTATGTTAAGACTATGGCCCCTGCCTGAACAATGTCATTAATATCCATCGATAAAAGGCAGGGGGTGACTTGCACACTCAATAAATGGGCCCCCTAAAACGGCCGCTAGCACGAAGTGACGTAGCAACAAGAGGGCAACATATCCTGAGGCGCTTGAGGAGTGGAGAGGCATACCACGGCTATCAGGACAATCCCGGAAGTACGGTCAACATCCCTACCAGCACCTTACTGGATTATGCATCCATCTCCCGAGCAAGTTTGCTCTTGCGACTCTCCACTCAAGCCAGCCAATAAAGGCAAGAGAGAGGTGGGAGCTCTGTTCCTCGTCAGTGTTCACTACGACCGGCCAATAAAGGCAAGCCGGAGATGAAGAACAGGAATTCTCCCGGGAGATCGGGTCCGTGGGGTCGCTAATACCCAACAGTTCGCCACAAAACTGCCCTGCGGATTCCTTGTATCTCTCTTAGTCTGGCCCCTCACCCTAGGTATGTTACGGTAAAGGAAATTCTACCGATACAGACTTAGGGCATGTTGGAGCACACAAGCCCCACCACGACGTCAACGTAGAGATACGACGATGGGGTTATTATTATTATTATTATTATTACGTGTAACGTCACGCCGTGCTGCATTTTTTTGCACGTGTTGACGTCACATTTTGACCCTGGAAACTACCCTATTGACATGACTGGTAATCGAACTCTATAGTGTTACTTTGTCTTTAAAGGAATCCTTTTTTTTGTGGGAAATATCAAATCACTTCCCTTAGTTTGAGTGGAGTGAGAGCAAATATCAGATTTTTGTGACTAAACCCAGGTGTGGTCCTTCAGCTGCTCTTTGTATTCCAAGACCATGGTAACTCTTCGAACAATCCCGCAGCCCTAGCAGGCTTCGACTCTAAGGGGATCCCGTCAATTTTTCTGACATCTCTTCGATGCGCGCGCGCTATATACATTAGGCTAGTTGCGGTATTCAAAAATAAGGGACACGTATTTTTTTATTTGTAAATTAAACCAAAAATGACAAAGACCCATTAACCTATTAACCTATGAAGCCCATTAAAGTTACGTGTAATGTCACGCCGTGCTGCATTTTTTCGCACGGAGTGAAGTCACACGTAACTTTAATGGGCTATATCATTGTTATTTTTTGTTTAATCGAAAAAAAAATACGTGTCCAATATTTTTTTATAATCTAAAATACGGACTAAATAAAATGTAGTTATTTTGACCCTGGAAACTACCCTATTGACATGACTGGTAATCGAACTCTATAGTGTTACTTTGTCTTTAAAGGAATCCTTTTTTTATGTGGGAAACATCAAATGACTTCCCAGTCTGAGTGGAGTGAGAGCAAATGTCAGATTTTTAGTAACTAAACCCAGCTGTGGCCCTTCAGTTGCCATTTTGCGTTCCAAGGCCATGGTAACTCTTTCTCGAATAATCCCGCAGCCCTAGCAGGCTTCGACCTTAAAAGGGTTCCCGTCAATTTTGTGACCTCTCTTCCCTGTAGTTTCTGCCTGGTCGAGAAAACAAATTAGGCAATTTAGGCACAATTCGCGTAAATGAAGGTTTACTAACCTCGTAACTAAATGCAGTAATAGACCTTCGTAGTTGGTATGAAGGTCTACTTGATTTCAAAACAAATATCGTTAATTTCATGTATATAAAGCACTAGCTTTTACCCGAGGCTTCGCCCGCATTTATTAATATACTTTAATTCCTCTTACCTCTTTCTTCCCTTTTCTCACTTTAAAAAAAAATAGCCTATGTCCGTCTCCAGGGTCCCAATTATCTCTGCACCAAAAGTTCATCAAAATCGGTTTTGCCATTTAGGCGTGAAGACGTAACAAACAAACAAACTCACTTTCGCTTTTATAATATTAGTAAGGATTTCTATTTATGTTTACTGTAAACAGCATGTTTAATGTTGTTACGTCAGTATTATATATTGACTTGACTATCTCTAATAATATTATGATGTTTAGTAGTACGTAATATGTTTGATTGATATCTGTTATTTGATTGATCTTTAAAAAAGGAGAAACTTACTGATATTAATATGTCAATATCAACGCACAGCAGAAATTACTGGGACTAGTAACACAAAATATAGGTACAGAAGTCAATCTACATACAAAGCGCGCTGGAGCAACGCACACATAAACACCGCTCACGGACACGATATCTCTGTAGCTTCTCGGCCCGAACAGTTCCGGCTCAAACGCTCATTAGTGTGCGTCCACTGAGCGTACGCATAAAAAGTGAAGTACGTACATGAGATTGTCTTCTGTATCTATCTAATATCCCCCTATAGAAATTAAACTGGGGTCCAAAACTTGTATGGGAAAACCTACTTTCACGGAGGCGCTGCTGGAAGATTCAAGTTTGACCATAAAGCAAGAAGTAATTTCTTGCCTAGCTCAACAATGATTAAATTAGTACTCAAGGACATTTCTATCAAATGTCACCAACAATCTTTTATCTCAAAATTCACCAAGAAAACCGGATTATTTATTACCAATAAAATATTAACAAATCTTGACGTTTCTATTCGAGATTTTGCAGTAGTAATTATAGAATGGAAATGCTGTTAAAAATCGTAAAACTAAACTAAAAAATAGTGTGATATAAAATTCTTAATAGTGTGAACTTTTTATGCCATTTACATCACAAATTGGCATAATTAAACCATCCGTATAATTAAAAAAGTGGACCAAACTGACTGTTTCGTTTCCTAACAAAGATTGGGTACAACAAAATTATGTAAAACAGCGCAGTTCTGTTCAGTTTGAATGTTACAGTACATACGGATACATGCGGATTTCCTCCTTAGTGATAAAATTAATTAATAAAAATATTGGAGAGAACTTCCTGTTGTTATGCGGTATTGCGCAAGAGATAAACTTAAACTTTTTGTATGTTTCGATATTTTTTTCGCGGTGGGAAAATCATCAAATGACATCCCCCGCTCTTGGACGGAGCGGGAGATAGTGTCAGACTTTTACTGACTAAAAACCCACTCCTGTTCCTTCGATGTCTTTCGTACCGGGGGCTAAGCTACCTTTCAGACTAACCCTGGCCCCAGTAGGCTTCGACCCAGCTGGGTCCCTGCCGTTGCTGACAACTCCTTGAAGCGTGCGGGAACAGTGCGCGCCGTCGACGACTTGAGTTCGTTCCGGAGAGTTACCGGACGGTCGGACAGCGAGCTGCCCGCTGCTCGCTGTCCGCAATCCCGTGCCTACGGTGTAGACCGCCTTTTTGTACCTTTTTTAGGTTTATTAACTTTTTTGTAACTTTTTTCACTTCGCCTCGTGAAGAAACTGTGATTTTTTTCGGGGATTAAAACGTTTTATAACACTTGCCCAAAGTGTCACTTTCTATATTATTTTAGTACTTCTTGAGATTACAATCTTACAAATAATTTTACCACGCTTTTTACCCGACTTTGCCAAATCCAAAAATATAACAGTTTTTACCTATGTTCTTAATGTTACTTTAGATTAAGTGAACGCGAGTTGCACTTTAGGTATCAATCGATATTTCGATAGATAGGTACATCGATTTACGCTGTCAATATAAAAAAGTGTTGTATCTTGTATGTACCTTAAAGTTCTTGGAACGCACAATCGCAAAAAAATCTAATCTATTATTATCATCAACGCAGTTAGTGTAAGCCTATAAATACCAAATTTTCTTCGAAATACTGTACCAGTGACCCAAGGCTTGACATCTATCAATGCATGGTCGAAAATTCCCCGAGTCGAACGGAATACACTAAACCTACACTATTTAATTCCGAGTCATGGTCCGTCATAGCATAGTACGAACATAAGATGAAAGATCACCTTAGTAATTACGAGTATTACGAAGTGTTACTACCTACTGTTTAACAATAGACTTCATGCCTTTAAAGTGTGAGACTAGTTGATTCTTTCGCAATAAAAGGTAACTCCAAAATAACAGAAAGGTACAGAAGACAATCTCATGTATGTACTTCACTTTTTATACCTACGCTCGGTGGACGCACACTAATGGGCGTTTGAGCCGGAACTGTTCGACGAGCGGGCCGAAACGCTCGGAGATATCGTGTACGTGAGCGGTGTCTATGTGTGCGCTGCTCGAGCGCGCTTTGTATGTAGATTGACTTCTGTACCTATATATTTTGTGGTAACTACCTATTTGGTAAAGTTAACTAAGACGTTCACACGAATCGTCATGGGCCTCTACTAATTAGACACAAATCTATAAAATCTTTGTTTTTGTTTAAGTTTTTTAACCCTTCAGATACCGTCAATTAGAAACACAATAGTAAGACAATAGATGCGCGGCCACCGGGTGTCGCTTGGGGATTCATGAATTAAGTATGTACTTACGTTATATTCAAAGGTGGTGGTAGATTTCACTATCAGCGATAAGACCGTCATTGTATGTACCTACACATAGATTTAAGTTTGTGTACTTAAAGTTATGTTACTATTTTGGTGTACCATAAAGTTTAGTCCCTTCTAATCTTTCGAAGAAATGTCCAGAAGCGCAAAACATAAAAATGTGAAACATTTAACATTGTAGGCTGACTTTGTTGTCCTAGTGGTGACCGGTGAAACTAAATTCGTTCCAGAAATTATTTCACAGATTAATAGTTCAGTCAATTTAGACATCCGAGGGTACAAAGTTCGCGCCCATCTGAAAATTGGAAAGATTGTTTAAAACACTATATAAATAAATCTAGAAAGTCATCGATTCAGAAAAAAAAAAAACACGAGATCAAAGCAAAACGACAAGTTTTATCATAAAATTACCCCAGACAAAAACTTGTAGATGAATTGTGTAAGGCACTGTTATTGAGATATAACGATTCAAAAAGTTGATAGACTTGTAATCGTCATAATATTATTATGTATTATAGTATTATTATATTGCTCACTACGTACATAACTTTTATACAACGCCATTTAGTCCCAAACTAAGCAGAAGTTGAGCTTTGAGTACTAGACAACTGATAAACATACTTATTATAGATAAATTACACCTCAAAACAGAACAAATGATCGAGCTAATGGTACAAATATTGTCTTGGGTGGTAATCTAACTCACGGCCTCCGGCATAGCAGTCAAGGCCACTGACCACTAGACCAAGAAGCCAGTCGATGAAAGTACTTTATGATGATGAAAGTACTTCAAATATATCTTTATACTAACTTTTGCTCACGGTTTCTCCCGCGTAAATAAAATATAGTCTATATCACTCTGAAATAAAGCAGCTTTCTTGGTGAAAAAATTTTAGAAGTCGGACCAGTACTTTCAGAGATTTACTTCCTACAAAAAAAAAAGACAAAAACAAACTACATACCTCTTTATAATATTAGTTTAGATTATAAAGCTGTTCGCTAAGCTATAGTTCTATCAAGCCTTCGCCATAAAATTTAGTCTATCATTCTGTGATCTTCACGATCACTAATAAATTAAAAAAAAAACCTTCCCAAACTCGATTTCATAATGATATCTGGCATTATGATAGATAACAATCGTAGTAACCTAATATTGATAATAGACATCTGACAAGCACAGTATTGAAACTGCCTACCCATATCTAAACCAGTATGGAAATTCGATAATAGTTGAATGTGATAATGTCTCAGAATTACTACCAGTACTGCTATCAAGGTCGCAGAATTGTGCGTTCATTGTTAACGCGTATTGCATTGAGTATGCATTCCACGTGTTGGATTACGAAGATATGTGACATTCACCAACGCGCACTGGGCCTGCGTGGTGGATTACGGCCCATTCCCTCTCCTAGAGGGGAGGCCTGAGTCCCAGCAGTGGGAACATTATAATATGGCTGACTAGCTTCTGCCAGCGGCTTCGCCCGCGTGAAAGTCGGTTGGAGAAACCGACTTTACGCTTGTTTCCTCCACGCTCAATAGTTTTTTTTTTATTGATCGGCTCGCTTGACTACTATCTTACCTGATGTTAAGCGATGATGTGGTAAATTACATAATTACAACATACAATTGTCCTCCGACAAGGTTGACCTTTGACCTGGTCAGAGTCGAGAGCATGCGATGGATGCGAGACGGTGACACTACGGGAGGCCTATATCCAGCTGTGGACGACTTTCGGCTGAAATGATGAGGATGATAAAATTTAGCTTGAAACAACTATATTGTTACTACATTGTGTTTATCTACGAATGTGTATGTCAAATAAATAGTTTTCTTTCTTTCTTTAAAAAACTAAACGTGTTCTTTTCTTAATTTGTAGACAATGGAGTAAGAAATATCCAATATGCGTAATACTAAGCGACAATGAAAAGATTCAAGTGTTGGAGAAAGAAACTTTTACGGCAGAGAAGAGAGCGGCGGAGATTCCTTTAGAAAAGAAGAAGGAACAGCATGAGATGGAGACAGAGACCAATACCAGTGCCAATAGTAACACTAGTCCCGAGAAGAGAAGGAAGTTTGTGTGGAGGAGACGGGAGAAGAGGTGGGTTCGAAATGTTTTGGTGACAAAAGTGTTATCACATATCTACTTAATCAATTTTTTTTATTATGCTGTGGTTACATTAATGTGCGAATATTCGAATACTCGTGTCGCCTTGTCGGGAAAAAATACAACTTTTTCGGGTATACGCGATGTTGTCCACATGAACGGTCAATCACATTTCTTTGCCAATATGCAAGTATCAAGAAGCATTCGTGTTCGCTCAAATGCTTCGCAATTTGACGAACTGCTCGGCCACATTAGACGTGATAGCGCGAATATTCGCCGAATCTCGATAATGTAGCTACAGCTTTACAAGTTTTGATTTCCCTTGGTAGACACGAGTACTTAGTACATATGGGGGTCTATAAAAACAAACAATTTTAATTAATTAAACCCCAAGCGAACGACGATTGAAAGCTTAAAATCGTTTCCCCCAAGTTTTTAAATTAATAATTTGATGTAAATATATTTTTATTTATTTCATAGATATTCTACGAATCTAACTCGCGAAAGAATAAAGTGCGAATGGTATAACCATTTTTTTTCCAATTATTTCATCTGATCATTTTGTGGTCATACAATTGAAGACGCCATTTTTATATTTGTTTGTTGCAGTACCTCACATTCTGACGGAGAAACAGGGAAAGAAGGTCTTAGACATAGACTCGTTAGGAAAATGCACAGAGGTGAGTGAATAATGTAGAGTAGAAGTACATTGAGAACACGTGGGCAACGTACGCTGATCTGGATGCGTCGGTCTCCATACATTATACAACGTGTAACGTTAAATGTGCAAAACCTGAAATTAGTTTGATCAGAATAACGAGCAGAATCAATTAAACAACTTTTTAATATAGGTTATATTTTTCAAAAAAATCTTCATTGAAAACGTCGACCTGTCTATTTATGAACAGGTCAAGCCATCACGTGCGCAAACTCGCCCAAATAGGTAAACAAACACAAATAGTTGTAGTCCAATCAAACTTTCTCATACACGGGATAATAAAAGCTCTTATTTCAATGCAAATATGAATTTTAAACATACTAAAAGCCCTGAAATATTATTTTTTGCTTTTTTTCTCACATAATTTGGTCAATTGAATTAAAAATCATTTGGGGTGTCTGAGGTTTTGCGCATTTAACGTTACACGTTGTATATGGCAACTAGACTTGTACAGCTACATTGGATCCACGCCGCGCAACGCACCGCTACGTACAGATCAGACTTGGCCCACGTGTGCGTCGGCATTAGGCTAATGTAGTTCCCGCTTTGATATTTCATACAATTACGCAACTATTTACTTTATCTTGTGCAATCGAGGTAATGTTTGGATCTGTGAGTCATTTCAATACACATTGGTTTCTATTACACTGTGAATAAAAGTGATCACAGGACGACGATGCTTTCACGGAGTGTAGGACTGTAGGCGTTCATAAATATGCACTATTTTTACTAACAGTTATCAGCTGTTCCATACAATTTGTTAAATTCATGCAATGACCTATTAAAATTCGGAGGCGATCAATTACAGTAGCAACCAACATAATATGCCATCCAACGTACCTATAGTGCGTTTGTGAATGCTCATGTAGATCTATGTGACGCAAAATATTTCACATTTTATATCACAGGTGAAATCTATGGTAAATAAATATATAAATACAATATTATAAAAAGGACTAAAGTTTGTTTATTTTTTTGTTTGTAGGAGGTAATCTCTGAAAGTATTGGTCCGATTGCTAAAAATTTTTCAAGTTTAAAAGACAGCTTTATTCTTTAGTTACATAGGCTATATTTTCTGTACGCGGGCGAAGCTGCGGGCAAAAGCTAGTCATAAATATAAATGAATATTTTGTGAGAATTACAATGAGCCATTTATATAAGTATTATTTGTCACCACGTCTATAAGCGTTCAGTGTACCGGAACGAGTAAAACATTTATCATATTTAATGTGTATTTTTTATGTTCATGCACACGAACCAGTAGATGGTGGTAAGTGATTATCCTATTGACATTTGTAGTACTAAAGGAATCGTTTCACTAAGCCAGAGCACAGGCTAACATTTCATGCAACACAAAGGTACAAAGGCGGACTTAATGCCTTAGGCATTCTCTACCAGTCAACCAACGTCAATGTGTCTATATATTTATAATGTTGCCCCACATTAGGACTCCTGTATAATAGAAGCAACATGAAATAATGTAAACAAACATTATATGTAACACATAATATGATTTAAAAGAGTGTCCATGGAGTTTCTTGCACGTTCTTCTCCATAGAGATTTACGCTTTGGAACGTGCAATTTAGCTTCACTTTTCTTGGACTGACCGACATTTGACTATTCAAAAGTGCCTACATTAGGTCTATTTGAAATAAATGATTTTGAATTTTGAATTTTTGAATTTTGTATCGTGGGTGCGATCACAACCATATAAACTAACATACACAAGAATCCCAGACCCGGAACAACTATAAATAGGCCCCACAAATATTTGTTCCGCGTTCGGGAATCGAACTTGCGATACGCAGCGTAGCAGCCAATCGCTCAACCACAGCGCCAATAGAGCGCTGTCAGTTTTTAGAATGCAGTAACACTGCTAGAGCCTAAGAAGACGCCTTACCAAAGACGTTGTCTATTAGCATAATCAGCCTTATAATGTTCCCACTGCTAGGACGCAGGCCGCCTCTCTAGGTGAGGGAACTGTCTATTACTTAAATGTTATAAAAAAGCGATTTATTGGTCGTCAGATTCGCGCCCTAAGTGTCTCGAACCAATGCAGGATTGTTCGATCGAGCCCTAGAACACAAAGAGCACCTGAAGAGACACAGGTGAAATGTCACTGATTAAAAAAATATATGTTAATAACTATTCAAATACATTTAAAATACTCAAAAATAGAAAGTTTTTTTTTGAGTGTGTGATGGGCGAAAAATGCCCCTTATCAACCATCCTTTGTATTTGGCAGGCTGCCTTGGTGCATCCCCATTAATAAAATTCATCGTCATATATTTTTTAATTAGTTAGAAAGGGCCCTGTGATGGCACAATGCATGTTGAAAAACTTTTTGTATTACAGACTGACAACCAACAACTACCTAACAACACAACGCCACAACAACGACAACTATCTAACTTATTATTTTTTTTCAGACAAGAAGACTGACACCGTCTCAACGGGAACGGAACCAGTAGAGACACAAAGCCAGAGTGCAGTGCCGTCGGAGAAGGCGGTAATCGACGACTCCTTCCACGACCGCGAGAGCGACCTGGCCTCCAAGTCCGCCACCAGCACTAAGGACGATGACGACGACTTCGATGACACTGAAATGTCTAAAATTAAGGATCTTTTGGAAGAAACGGTATGTTTGTAATCTTACTAGCTTTTTCACGGATCTTTATAAACCGTCGCCGTGGCATAGGAACCGTGCATTTATTCAGAACTAGCTTTTGCCCGCGCGGCTTCGCTCCCGCTCTTCCCTACTCCACCCTACTTTACCCAACTCTACCCTACTCTACTCTACCCTACTTTACCCTACTCTACACTACTCTACCTTAAACTACCCTAATTTTATTTTTTTGCCATAAGAACCTTTTCCTCACAATAACAATCACAACAAAAAAAGAATTTTCGAAATCGGTCCAGGCGTTGTTGAGTTATGCGCTTACCAACACATTTTGCGATTCATTTTTATATTATAGATTAAAATGTAGTTTATTAGACTGATCGATAGTGATTTTTTTCTGTTTGTTTTTAATTTATTTTTTACCTTAAATATTCTCGAGTAAGTAAGTATTTCATAATAGTACTGAGTATTCAACATAAATGAAGGAATTTATTATTTACTAGCTTTGCCCGCGCGGCTTCGCTCCCGCTCTTCCCTACTCCACCCTACTATACCCAACTCTACCCTACTCTACCCTACTCTACCATACTCTACCCTACCCTACCCTACCCTACTCTACCCTACTCTACCCTACACTACCCTAATTTTTTTTTTCCATAAGAACCTTCTCCTCACAATAACAATCACAACAAAAAAAAAATCAGCCAAATCGGTCAAGCCGTTTTCATGCCAAGTCGTGACAACGGAAAACGGGGGTCATTTTTATATATATAGATTTTATTTGTCAAGTGTTTATAATTTTAGGATTGATAATTGTCGACTCTTAGTTTACATGTGACGGAGAGGGAGAGGGAGGCCAAAGAAAAGATGGATGGATTGTGTGAAAAGTGATATGAAAGAAAAGGGAGTTAGTGATAGCGTGACGAGTGACAGGACAGAATGGAAAAAAAAAAACGTGTTGCGCCGACCCCAAATAAAACGGGACAAGGGCAGGAAGATGATGATGATGAGGTTGACTCTTACGCAGTTTAAGCTCAAATAGTTAAAGTGCAAAATTATCGTAATCCCAGTTCTTGTTTGTTTATAACATACCTACTTAAATATATTGTACTTAAATATTCGTTTTAAGAGGGCCCTTCTCCACTGGTCTACCGTCAACCTGCAAAATTCAACGCAATGTTTGATAAAAACACAACACGAAAAAGAAAGATAACAACAGAACGCTGTGTTAGCATTCGCTAATTCCGTCATTTACTCGAATATTTCGTAAAACTGGTTTCAGGAAATACGTGTTTTAAAAAGTTTTTGGAATGAAAAAATCCTTATTCAGAATCCTAAATAAATGTGCAAGATTTCTATAGATATTATTTTTTACGTTTTTAATTTATGAGTACATTAGAAATTGCCAAACGTTCACGCAAAAATAGTAAATATTCGGAGATCTTTACTGGACTAGTTTTACACGAAATTTTGATTTGATTTCTATAGAAACCTAGATAATATCCACAACGTATTTATTTTTCTAAAATATCTAGAGAAAAATTTCAAATAACGTCATAATCACGTAAAAGCGATTGTATGAAAAAATAATGAAAATGTATCTTGGGTTGTACGCTCTTAAGCAAAACTTCTTAGAAGAACATACTGATTATTTAGTTAACATTCGTTCTACCAAAAAAACTTGATTCTTGGTTTTTACGTCAACCTGTTACAAAAAAACTCAGTACTATGTAATTGTATCTTTTGTTCGTAACTTCCTCTTATATATTTCTTTGACGCGTCGTGATCGCGCGACCTTGACTCCTATCGGAACCGTAATATGTAACGAACTCGATAAAAATAATCAATAGCTGAAGCTAATCGGGAGATTACCTTTTTTATTTTTATACACAATATTATCGTAAGGTTCTAGGAATGCTCCAAGTATTGGGTAGTTGACTCATTTTTTAGAATTCCGTAACCAAAAAGTAAAAACTGGACCCTAATGCTATCACTTCGCTGTCCGTCTGTCAGTCACCAGGCTGTATCGCATGAACTGTGATTGCAAAACAGTTGAAATTTTCACAGTTAATATATTATTTCTGTTATCGCTATATCACCAAATGACACCCATACAACAAACTTAATTATTTTGCCGTTTTTTTGCTACATACGGTACGGAATCCTTTAACTTTTAACTTTATTCAAAATCGCAAATAAGTTTTATTCTTTTCAAATCTGGTGGAAGGGGAAACTGTCAACTAAGCTTGAAATGTGATGTCATCGTCGTTAGGATACGTGTAAACAAAAATTTGAAATGCTAATTGCTATTTCCAGAAAAATATTAATATTATATTATTTGTTATTTAGTATAAAATATTGTACAAAAATATACTGAGGATAATACCCACTTAAATATCTTTACTAACAGCTCATCTACTAAGAGTTATTCAAAATAACTTATGGAATTCGTTGTCTCTGGGAAGAATTCTTAGAGTCTTGGTTTTCACCTCATCTCACAGCAATTTAATTTATCTCATCATCTCAACACACTACTAAGCACTATATTTAACTGTTGTGTCTTTTAGGAAAGGGAAATAGCAGCGGACGGTACGAGCGAAGGGGAGTGGAGCTTGCACGTCAAGTACTCCAAAGACAGGCACTCATATCTGTTCCTGTTTGGGCGAACTGGCAGGGACAAGCACGAATGGTAAGACAGCATCACTTTACTTATTAACCTTTGCCTTTTTTATCACTCTTGACTTAACGATCCCCAGGTTGTAGCCATCAGGAAATACAGACTCCGGCAGGGAATTCCACTCCGTATTATTACGTCACGTTTTGTTTAATATATTCCGTATATATTAAACAAAACGTGACGTTTATTGACTGTCACGTTTTGTTTAATTTATGTTGTCTGGTTATAGAGCAGTGGTGGCCGAGTGGTAACGGCCCCGACTTGTTGTAGGTCGCAGGTTCGAACCCAGCCAGGCTTTAATACTTTACTTTGTGTAATTTATTTCATCACCACTGCTCTCAAAACGGTGAAGGAAAACATCGCGATGAAACCGGCATGTCCTAGAACCAAAAATTCGAAGACATGTGACATTCACCAACCCGCACTGAGCTCACGTAGGGGAGTACGGCCCATCCCCTCTCCTAGAGACGAGGCCTGAGTCCTAGCAGTGGGAACATTAAAAAGGCTGATGATGATGATCCTGGTTATTGTCGCCAATATGTTTTTTCTTTATTTCTTATCCAGGTCATGGTCTACTCATGTTTTATCAGACTCGCGAAGCTTATCGTCCAGATTTTCATATTTATAATATTAGTAGGATAGGACAGCCTTAGATCTCGTGGTAACACTCAGTCAACGGGTTGTGGAGGTCAGATATTTTATTGCCAATGTCACCTCTCTGACAACGGCAGAATCAAGAACTACCATCATTTGACAAATTCGTTTCTTGTTGGATAGCTTATTTATCGAGGAAAGCTATAGGCTAGCTACAGGATCACGCTATGACTAATAGGAGCGGAGAAACAACTAAATTTACAAGTGCGCAATCTTCAATCTTATAAGCAACATTATTATGAACTAGTGATTATTAAATGTATGGCGTACTCATAAATCAGCTAGCTCTCAACAACACATTTGAACTGACTCACGATGATAATAATGTATGTATTCAATTGTCTCTAATAAAAAGGCATCAAATGTACTTATTAGACCTTATCGAATATGACGTATGTACTTCATACATACATTTTTTATAACGATCTTCCTCTTCTATCTGCGAGAATGCCCCTCTGCCCTAAATTAGGCCAATAAAGCTGACACACATTATAGCCACTTAAAGGATCAGGATTGATACGGAGCTGAGAACATTAACCAATAGAGACCTCTCATTCGAATACTTTTCTTCGTCAAGACATTTATGTTGACATAGTTTACTATGATGGTCTCCGTCTGATGACCGACTCTTTTTTTTAAGGTGGAAATTCATCAAATAGCTTTTCCCGCTCTTCGCCACCCAGAGTGGCTAAACACTGAAGAAAGGGCGTGTCAGACTTTTAGTGACTACCTGAGTTTCTTCAGTTACTTTTTGCGCTTCAGAGCTGCGGTAACATTCCCGAAGCCTAAAGACTAACTCTCGGTCTTACGCCATGCCCTGGTCCGGAGCGAAAGGATTGGAATGCGGTTATCTCCTTCTGTGAAGCAGTAATACTAGCGAAGGAGACAGCCGCTTGAGTTACGGATTGGACATCCTCACGCCCCAACCGCAGCGACTGGAGACGCCCCGGACATTGGGAGTCAAAGTATGATTACTAGTCACCCTAGGCTATACTTTTTCCAAAATATATGATGATAATGAAACGGGGGTCCAGAATTGGTATGTAAAAACATACTTCCACACGAGCGAAGCTGCTAGCATAAGCTAGTTTGATATATACTACAAAATACTGAATTATTAGTAATCTAACCAAATTGTGTATCTATTTACCTATTTCGTGGCTTCGTGGTCTCCTCAACTTTTTTCCAAATGATACGCGGTTTCATATCATCTAAATACTTTTATAGTTTTTCCTGTTATTTCCGAAAATTCACTTTCAGTATCAAGTACTGATTAGACGATCGATATCTCCTTATCGGCCAACTATATTTTATTGTAGACTAGAATCCAAACGTATATTTCACTGTATTGTTACAATTACTATGATTTGATATAATTAATTTGTTTACTACATTACGTGTTCATACAGTCATTGACTCATCGTCATTCAATTTATTATTGTCCTACTTTATTTGGTTCTGTACTGAATTTTCACATGATATTGTCTTATGGTGGGTCCAGAACTCCTGACCTGGCGAATGCGGCGCTCGCGAGCCGCTTGCGAATGGCGCGCGTTCGTTTCGCGCACGGCTCGTTCGTACGCAGCGCCTGCGCCGCGCGCTCTTTGTACGAACATGAAATGCACGCGTGCAGTCCGCAAGTAGCTCGCGAACGGCAGTCGCGAATTGACGCACCATAGTAATGGCTGAGTCTTTGGATTTTTCTTGACTATGATTGTGGTAACTGCCTCGAGTTGTAAAACTCTTGTGCTCGGTGCTAATCAGATATGCATTGTTGTGCAAATTATTTCCTCACCTCCCTCTGCTGGGATTTAAACCTTCTCTTTACAAGTAAAATTAGGCGTAATCTATTACACGGATCTAGTGCAGATTGATGGATGTTACATGTCTTCGAATTTTTGGTTCTAGGACAAGTCGGTTTCCTCACGATGCTTTCGACAGCAGTGGTAATGAAATAAATTACACAAAATAATGCGCCTGGCTGGGTTTGAACCCGCGTAAGTCTGGGCCGCTACTGCTGGGTTACAGCAGCGAATGTCAAAGCGATGAACCCGCACTGACCGGCATGAAGCATTACAAGTCCTATCATAAGACCTGTATTCCAGCAGTGGGAACATCATGAGAGATGATTATGCATATTCTGTAGATAAACTAATTATCCCCAAACCTCAATATGTATATTATTGTCTTAGGTACCGTCGCCTAGCAATAGCAATAACGGATGCCAATGCAGCTTCACCAGAGAATTCAGCTGCGGAGGAGAAGTCAGGCAGCGAGCCCACCACGGAGAACAAGGATAATGTCGAAATGGCTGTCTACAAAGTCACCGAGAAAGAAGCTGTTGCCTTCAATAAGTCATCTGTGAGTATAGATGCAGTTCTCAAGTGTAAGGGTGCAGTTCCACTACACAATCTACACTTATTATTATTATTGAGAGGTAAAGTTTGTTTTTATTCTCATTTGTTGGTAAGTACTGGTCCGATTGGTAAAATTTTTTCACCGCTAGAAAGCTGTTTTATTCCTGAGTGACATAGGCATTATGTATGCGGACGAAGCAGCGGGCAAAAGCTAGTAGTAGTCCTAGTCTAGTCATCAAATAACTTCTTTCACTCTGTGTGGAGCGAGACGAGTGTCAGAATTTTACTGAATCAAATCTACCTATGTTTTTCAGTAGCCCATTGCGTAACAGAGCCGTGGTGACTTATTGAATACTAGCTTTGTGTATTTTAAGTTGATTTTTATTAAGTGGTTATTTATATTAAAAATACCAGAAATAATGTATGTGTTGCAACGGGATTTGACCTTTGTATGGTGTTGTACGAGTATAGCATAGAGTTTATTATTCCGAAATGTGATAAGTTTCTCGAATCCCGAATTCAACTAAAAATATATGTGAGAATCTTATCACTCATACGCTCAAAATGTGTTGGGAATATTTTCATTTTGCTGAGCGAGGGATGCGTCGCACAGATTTATCAAATCTATTTTTTTACCTGACCTGGCCTCTGCTGTGCCCTTTTCACCAGAGCTTTACCAATCATTAGACCCAGGCAGATAAATATTTCAAAGTAACTAAACAAAGTTTTTCTTCTTTTCAGAATAAAACAGTAGACTCGTTAAACGATGGCGGCGGTGTCACGATAACATCGATATCGCAACCCATACCTCCTGAAACGGACTACGAGAAAATCTTCTGGCCTTACCTCCTCAAAATTATAGAGGTAATATTGTACTTTATATGTGTTACGTAGGGTTTAATTTAGTTTGACACTGGTGGCTTAGGCTACAGATATCAGAGTATTATTTGTTATGTAAATGACGGACAAGCAAATAATGCTGAGTAAAATCACATTGACCCCAATGGGACTGTAAATATTGGACTTACAGATTTCAACAAATTACATAAAGTATAGCATAAGCATAATCAACCAACCTCTCAGGCCTCCTCTCTAAAAGAGACATACTAGCTCATAAGTCAGGGCCAATTCGACCAATTAGATTTACATAATGTTCTGATATGATTTGCTGGATGCAACCAGCACAGAAACTTCTGTCCAGACTTGAATTGTTTTGTCTGAATGTTTTATGTGACAAATCTCTGTTAAAGCGAGAGAAATTCCCTCCAATTTGTATATTAATTTAATATGGGTTGTCAAAAATAGTAACACTTTCAAATCAGTCTAATCATAATGCAACGTGGAACAGACTCACGATATGTCGGCAGACCCGACGTCGGAAAAGGCCGTGATGTGCCAGATAGAGCCGACGCCGCGCGACAAACCCAAGAACAAAAAGAAGAGAAAAGAAAAAGATGTTCGTTTTTATTTTCTTTTATTTTATTTAGTTTGTGTTTCTATTAGTGTTGGGATAATTACTACGGTATAGTCAGTACTTAAGAAATGTGAACTACAAAAACTGCTTGGTCGTTCAGACGGTGTTCAACGATATTTTACTCTATGGTGTTTGGAGCACATGTCAGTTTTTTATCCCCATTACCCTCAACAGCAGGGTCGTGGGAATAAAACCCCAGCTGGGTCGAAGCCTACTGGGGCCAGGGTTAGTCCGAAAGGTAGCTCGAGCCCCGGTATGAAGGCACGAAAGAACGAGGTGGGTTTCTAGTCAGTAAGGGTCTGACACTATCTCCCGCTCCGCCCAAAGAGGGGGTGTTGTCATTGGTTGATTTTCCCCACCATAAACAAAATAAAAAAAACTACCCTATGATACTTATGTTTATCGAGTGTAGATCTTTGGCAAGCTCTGTAGCAAACATGGCTTGATGGATTTAAAACTGTCGAATAAGATCATTATTACTGTTCAAGCAGTCTAAGGCAGTAGATGACAGTTGTTTTAGTTCTATCTTAGAGTTGAATTAATTTTAACAGCGTTTGTAGTTTAAAATTCAAATAGTAAGACCTTTTCAATTTAACAGAAGTTAACAGAACCAATGAACAACTACCACCAGCACCAGTGAACCTTTCAAATCTGGTGGAAGTGGAAATTGATAAGACAACAAAATTATGCACCAACTGAACTGCCCCTAGGTTACGTGTGTATAAAAGAGGTAGCAAGACGTACCACCTCATCCCCACTCTTCCTCATAACAATATTTGAAATGGTAATCAATAACCAAATTATTTAATTTTTCAGAAAATCATTTCTTTTTATTGTTATTTCTTGCGTAGTATAAAATATTTTAAAAGTATCCATTTGTATATACAATAAATTACCAATATGTTAATTCGCTGTATTTACATTCATTAGTGTAACAATTAATTTAGGTTAACGCCACATGAACTATTTGTGGTTACATGTTGTGTTGACATGTGCTCCCAATATTTTAGAGTAAAAATGTCATACATGAGCGCCGTTTGAATGATGCCGTATGAATGGTCTTTACTGCTTTTAAATAAAGGCTATAATATCTAATTATTCTTAAAGCATAGTTAAGCGTCACCGATGCGCTATCAGGTAGAATAGCGCACATCATAGATATGAAGGTGATCTATCAGCAAAGTTAGTTTTTTTTTTTTAGTATTTAGTGCTTTTTAATTTAGTTTGTTTTAGAGACCAACCGAAGATTGGGTGTCTCAATAAGTAGCCCAATATTAGGCATGACGTCATGGAACTGACGTATGCGATAAAGACCTAAAAACGTCGTTCGTCTATGTATGTTACCTATAATTTTTAGGTAATTGTTAATTTATTCTTTAATTTAGTATGTTATTAAAGTTATAACTAAGTATGTCCATATCGAAATATTTTTTTTTGACAGTTTTTCTGTTACCGAAGTTTTGGTTCGGTTACAAATCACGTTTCGGTCGGTCACTAGTTTTTTTCTGTAATGTAATAAATACAAACGATTTTGATAATAATATAAATCTGGGTCGTCTTGTTTAGTCGGGTCTGGCTGTTGTGTTAGTCGGGTTTGGACGTTTGTGTACGTGAGTTTACTCGTATATATTTGTAAGGCCTCTGCCTCGAATTTTGCGGGCAGCGGGGCGGCGGCGGCGGCGGCGCGGCAGCGGGGCGGGCAACGCATACCTGTGCTCCAAACCAGCGGGCAGATCGCGCGGCACTATAGCGGTGTAGTGTTGTGTTCGTGGTTGTGTTGTGGAGATGTTTGTTTTTATTCGTTCCATATGGGTGTCCTCTCAAAGATTGCCGAAATAATTAGCTCTTGCACGTCCGAGGACATTTTGATACGTCACAAAAAAACTGTACAACACTATACCTACAATGCAGACGCGCAACGCGGGCGGTCACCGCTTGACTGGAGTGCACCGCTCGTTGCCCGCCCTCGCGCCGCTGTATTCGAGGGCCGGTCCATTTGATTATACGCGTAAGATCCTGCCGCTTCCGCGCCGTCGCCGCCGCCGCCCCGCTGCCCGCAAGATTCGAGGCAGAGGCCTAAACGCATCTGCCTTACAGGAAAAATTCCCGGTGTGGGGCAACCTTCTTTTTACAATGAAATATAAGTTATCTTCTCTTCTCTCTTCTCCATAGATATCTACGATTCAAAAGGGTATAGCATAGCATAGTCGGCCTTATAATGTTCCCACTGTTGGGACTCAGGCCTCATCTCTAGGAGAGGGAATGGCCTTTGAAAAGGGCAAATAGCCTCAACTATCTGGCCTACTTCCCCACTTTTTGACAATACAGACAATATTGCTACGGAGTAAAATAGAAAAAGTGAAATTAAAGAAGAAAGAAGACTAAAAATAAACTAAAGTCTACTTTTTTTGCACTAAAGTAATCAATTTGAAAAATAACATATATTTAAACTTATTATTTTTTATTCATTTCATGCCTTTGGGTGGTCCATGAGCCTCAGTGCCCACATGTATTCTTAGGATAAGATTTCAAATCAAAATTATATTCGGAAAAACACGTCCGCTCGGTCCGACCTTCCATAGCAGAATACCCGCCCAACCAAAGGCCGCGTAGTAGCATGACTTGTGGTCTGACGTCAGATTAGCGTTCGGTAGTCACTGGGAGTCGATTCTCCGACACAATTTCCGGCCTATTTTGTCTCGCTGCTTGATAAAGCTTCTTTCTATACTAATACTTATTTATTTTAATTCTTACTACAGAATAAAAATTCCCCTTCGGATTGTAATTGCCGGTTGCTTCCTTCGGAAGTGACGTGGGTGAACACAATGATGGCGCGAGTCATGTTCGACATGATGAGGGATCCTGTCATGATAAACCGTCTACAGAACAGGATACAGAGGAAACTAAATACGCTCAAGGTAAAGTAACTTTTTTCTTTTTTTTGGTGGTCACTTACAATGGGCCTCATCAGAAGACTTAACGTTACCCAAAGGGCAATGGAAAGGGCTATGCTTGGAGTTTCTTTGCGTGATCGAGTCAGGAGTGAGGACATAGCACTACGATCGCCAAACTTCAGTAGCAATGGGCAGGGCACATTGCACGCAGAACAGAATGAAAGGTTCTAGAATGGCGACCACACACCGGAAGACGTAGCGTTGGAAGGTCTCCGATGATCTGGTGGACCGATGATCTGGTGCGGCGAGGGTTGCGGGAATCCGTTGGATGCGAGACGCACAGGACCATTCATTGTGGCGACGCTTGTGGGAGACATATGTCCAACAGTGGACTTCTTTCGGCTGAAATGATGATGATAATGAAAGTAACTTTTTTGTGTAATCATATTAAGGTTCATATTATATTGACAGAAGTGAACATAATGATGGCGAAGAAGATCTTTGGCTGTCGTAACGGGTCTCTAAATTGTTTAAAGGCACGGTTGGCTGCTGCGCTGTGTGTCGCGGGTTCGATTCCCGCACGGAACAAATATTTGTACGGCCTTTAGATAGATGGTTGACGAGCCGAGCTCAAGTTCGTATAGTGTCGTCTGTGCTCGGCTCCTCTAGAGTTGGTTCACACTGCACGAATTTGGGCTCGGTTCCTTTAGTAAATACCTATTTTACCAGGTACAGCGATTTATGTGTATGTGACTATGTGCAATAAACAGAATAACTTTCTCAATTATAATACTAGTATACATAGCATGGAATAGTGTGATAGGATTATTAAAAGCGTTGGTTGTGGTGGTCAGCTGCCCGCGTTCATGTCCCCGCTGGTGGTGACGGAGCTGTCGCTGGTGGGCGCGTGCCCGCTGGTGGAGCGCGTGGCCGTGCCCACGTGGGACGCGCGCGGCGTGTGGCTCGACGCCGACATCCGCTACGACGGCGGCGCCTTCATCGCCATCCTCACGCAGATCAACCTCATGAAGCTCAAGGAGAAGAGTAACTATCCATTTATAAAACAACTATTACAATACAACAAACCACAACTGTTACACAACACAACAACAAACTACTATTATTTCACAACAACAATTATTACAACACAATGGCAACAATAAACTACTATTATATCACAATAACAATTATTACAACACAACAACAACAAAACATTCAACAACAACCTCAACACAAAAAAACTACAGACAAAAACAAAACAACAAAACAATTGGCGTGCAACGGTCTTCCCATCCAATTATAATTTAGGTTTCTTCAAGGTTAGAGTGAATAGGCTAAACTAGTGCGATTCATCATCAACGTTTGCTTACCATCAGGTGGAATCATCAGGCGCACTAGTTTATAAAGAGCCTATTCATTCTAGCCTTGAAGACACCCAAATTATAATCGGACGGGAAGACCTCAGCAGGCAAATTATTCCAGTCCTTCTATGTACGCGGTATAAATGACGAGGCGAAACGCTTAGTCCGAACCGTAGAGATTTCAACAACGTAATATTTCATAATCATCGTAATATAACAACGTATTTTTTTCAGACTTGACGCTAGAAGAACAATTGATGCAAAAAAATGTCACGAGCATTCATCGGATGGACATGGATGTACAGACGACGTCCGCGTCACCCGACCATGCGCAACAAACGCTACGGGTACATTCAAATATCTATCTTAGAAAAAAAATCCAAGCTATCGACGTACTATCGCGGTCATTTCTGCCTGATCACTAAAAGAAAATTTCTCTTTAATCCTGCGGTGCAGCGCCGAACCAAACCCTTTGAAATTTTCGTTTCGAGTGCGAGCAAAAATGAACTTAGCGATGGTCAGGCGGGAGCGTCTTCGATGCTACCCTCAACGTGTAAAGTAGTTTTTCAATACACTTGCTCATATAGTGACTCTTATTGCACTGCACTTACATGCACTTACACTTACACACTAGTGCTATAATGTGGTAAAAACCTTATGTTTAACCTATTGCCATCATTTTATGAAATTGATCGCATCAGGGTGGACGCACGTCGTCCCCCACGAGGAAAAAAAAATGGCCGCGGATATGAAAACAGATTTTTACCGCCAGAAAAGTTTACTAGTTTTACAGTTATTTTATTCACAAGTGTATTGAAAAACGTCGGCTCCCTTAAGACCCTCGCCATGGCTCGGGTCTAAATACCGCCTCGACGGTAATCACTAACATTACACACTTATATCATAATGTGCTATTATTTTTAAAAATCTAGCTAAGTGTAAACTTCTAGTATAGTCGTGACTTACGGTAGATGTGTGCCCTGCCTAGGCAGAGCACCGCCGTGTCCTCGTGGGGGCCTCCACCATCGGCGACAACGATCTCTCGCGCCAGGCTCTGGTAGTCATTTAGATCACCTTAGAGAACCTTTAGAATACCGTAATTAGAGACGCAATAGAAAGACAATGAGAGAGCGAACGCGTTCGCTTGGGGTTTAATAAAATTAAATAAAAACAGAACACGATTATATTCCTTCATTAATAATGTTCGTCACAAGTCAAGTTTTTTTTTTATGAGTATGTTACATACAAGCAAAAGTGAATTTTATTGCTTTGCATAAAAGATGACAATTGTAAAACTCGGTAATATCTGTGGTACTTTAAGTTTTGTTTCATTTTTTAGATGAGAAAGCCAGCCATATACGACTCGGATGTGGAAGACTCCGCGGAGTCGAGCGACGACGACGAGAGTCCGCCGGTGCAGCCTGTCGATAGTATGGAGACCGTCAGCTCCGATACTCCGTAAGTAGCACTGTCCGGTGTTCAACCATTATAATATACAGGGTGTATTTGACATCGACGCGCCAACGAATACCATGAATCCAGTACATCATTCTGGTCTCTCCAAGGTGGAATTTTTCGGTAGATTTCTAATTAAAAAAAAAAATACGTTTCTTTCATTTAATCCTTCGAATACCTTAATAAGAGGCACAATAGAAAGACAATGAGAGAGCGAACGCTTAAACAGTATAAAATCGTTATACTAACATTTTTAATGAAAAAAAAAATAATGAATTTTAGTAAAAATAAAAAATTTCATCTATTTTTATATATACATTGATTAGAATAACGATTTTACACAGTTTAAATTTAAAAAAAGTGCAGATTTCCACCACTGGAGGGGTCAAGAATCATGCACTGGATCTGTGATATTAATTTATGCTTTGAAGTCAAAGACAACCTGTATACAATGGAAATCCTAGATTGAGATTTTTTATAAAAAAAAAAAACCATACAGTATTTGAGCAGGACAAAATAAACCTTACAGGTCCTCAAGTTATGGTCTATTTTTACTGTGACTACACCCGTGTGCCATATATTTACAGTTTAGTAGCTTCACAATTTCGACACTAAAACAATGATATTTACTGTCCATTTTAGATCATCAACTGCTGTCATTGCCGAAACTACTACTTCTACTTCTTCTAAGAAAAAGTTCTTACGAATGGTTGACAAGATAGCTACTAACAAATACTTCCAACAAGTGAGTATGCTCTTCCAATTTCAGCATAAACGACAGCCCAAAATCATCTATCGTGAAATTCCTATGTCCAGAATTCAGCTTTTTTATTATTTTGCCCGATAGATGATTTTGGGCTGTCGTTTATGCTGAAATCGCGCGGAGAACTAGATGCATGCAGGATTTTGTAGTTCATATGTGGCACCATAGATGTCGTTACAGATATTTTATGTGAGAAGTCGCATTTATATTTTATTTTACGTTTTTTAAATATTATCTACGGGCTATGGGCTATAATGCCTTTTTAAATCTCATACTTTTGGATGTCTATTTACGATCAGACCGATTATATTATTGAAATCGTTGACTAAATGCCTAATAAACCTTTTCATCGCCACAGTCTCGTATATATGACAAAGCAAAATAAGTCATTTCTATACATTTTTTATTTAGCGTTTGGCGAGAACGCTTACAGAAAAGTCATTTGCCTAAGACTACAGATTTTTATGGTAATCATACCAAAAGATCTATAAAAATCATAGTAGGAAGCGTTTTTGGGTTCTGCATCCAAATGGTACAAACGGGACCCTATTACTAAGAGCCCAATGTCCGTCTGTATGTCACCAGGCTGTACCTCATGAACCGTGACATCTAGACAAACTATCTGTCAAATTTCTGTTGCCGCTATAATAAATTATACTAAAACAGAATAAAATCAATTGTGAAAAAAAAAATTCGTGCGCGAGTTCGACTCGTACTTCGCCGGTTTTTCCTATCTCCAAGAAGATATTTTTGTAAAGGTTCTTAAAAAATATCTTCAATTATTTTAGGTGACAGACTACAAGTACATAAAACGTGCAATGGAAGGACTGTCGAACACGGATATAAAGCTCCACCTTGAAGTGCAAGCTCTAGAGGGACGACTAACGTTCAACTTGCCTCCGCCGCCGCACGACAGGGTCTGGCTCGGGTAAGACATTCCAGTAACTGTTTTGACATCTGTGTAACGCAGAAAAAGAGCAAATGGTGCGTAACGCAAACGAGCAATGTTGGTCATTACGACCGAGGCCAATGCACGTTCCGAAGACTGGATCGTTTTGGAACTGAGGAACTAATGACAATTGCACATTTGTGTCAAACGACGTTTTTCAACACTTTGTTGAAAAACGTCGTTTAAAGTAATAAGTTTCGTCCAAGCAAACCCACTGACCTTCACTCAAAGAAATCCCGCTGAAAAAGTTCCCAAGCTAATCGTATCCCATTCCACCCGTAGATTCCGCACGAACCCACAACTAGTTTTAAAAGCTCGTCCAGCAGTGGGCGCGCGTACGCTGCGGTTCGCGCACATCACCAACTGGATCGAACAGAAGCTCAGCAAAGAGTTCGAGAAGATCTTAGTGCTGCCCAACATGGAGGATTTTGTCATCGACATCATGACGCCCACCCCGGTACAGTACCCCTGAAATTGTGCGTACAAATTTGAGTCTTATGTCTGAGAATTTAAGTGTGTTTTTGAGATGACACAGTGTGAGATTGCATTTTGCACGACTGTTTCGTTGGTTTTGCTGCTGAATGTGATTCAAAATTACATTTAGTCGTTGCGAGAATCTGTATGAATATTATTTTTATGTATGGTATGCCAGAAAAACTATAAAACGCATGTATGAGTTGTTTAATCGTTTTTTCAACGATGTTTAGGGTACGGCCAAATGAAAACAATGTTAACTATAACGTCGCCTCAAATACAGTTCTTATGCGAATTAACTTTTTAATTGTTTTTTTTTTTTTTTATCAGTATAATGTTATAAAGACTACATACTTACTTATAATATTATTGTTGTCTAAAATTGTAAATTACGTTAATTTCAAGAATATGTCATTTGAAATCGTCATTTTAATTACATTCCTTATGAATGTACTTCGACTTTAAAAAACCCATAATTCAAAATCTGCCCCTAATAGTTAAAAAGACGTATCTAACAAAAACGTAAACTGATAAAAAATGAATGAAACGGGCAATCGGGCCTTTTTTTCATGATGTGTTAAAACCGCACTGGAGAAAGTTAGCAAAATATTAAAAATACAGGCAGATGCGCCTTTATGTTCTGATTCCGGCAATGTATTATAATTCAACTCTGGAAAAAATTTTAGATGCGTCTTTTTTACTAACGGGGGCAGAAATATATTTTATTTTTGTAGAATTTCGTAAATCTGTAAATATTCACGGTCAAATAGCATTTTAATATGTCATCAGTATTGTATTATTCGATATTGTAGCATAAAAATACAGCTTTGAACATAAAGGTTCAGTTTAAATAATTTACTAGATGTTCTTTTTGTAAAGTTCTGTTTTAATGTGTTTCGTGGAAAGTGTTGTTCGATAAATAGTTGTATTTTATGTATATCTGCCTACAAGATGTAATGTGCCACTGTTTGTTCCCGTAATAATAATAAAAATATATGAGAAATAATCCTATATCGTAATAGGACTTATGTGAGTTCATGATAAGCAACAGAGTAATGCATGATGTCACTAACTCTATTCAATTCCTAAATGACAGAATTACCAAAAACGCGCTATTGGATTTTCAACCTTGGACTCAGCGTCGAGAGTCTAAAATCCAACAGAACTATATTTAGGCACTTATTTAGTGCCTGAAAACGGGCACAAATATAAAAGAAAACTTGCCTTACGAACATTATAAAGGATAATGGATGATACGAGCAAAACTGACGGATATTATTGAAAGCACTAAAATTATTGACAAAGTCAAATCTAAGAACATTAAAAGAGCTAAAACATACGTAATGTCTAAAACTTATAGCAATTACGTCTGTGCAATGATTAGATATTAAAAAAGAAAAAAAAAACGCTAGGAATAGTGTAAGTTGTAAAAGTAAAACACTAAATTAGAATTAGCATTTAAAAAGATCGATTTATTATGTAAACTATTTTCTTTTCAAATGTTGATAACTTTTCCCATTTGTAAATTATATACACGTTAAACGTTTTAAATGATTATAGAAAATTGCCTAAAGTTGAGGTCTTTTGTACAAGATTATGCTCTTCCTTAGCATGCAATCGTAATACGATTAGATGCGGTTTCAAATCAAATCTAATCATTCATTGATTTGATTTGATTGATGTCACCATGAGACGCTCGTGGAAATGGCACCGTAATGAAAACACAAATTGCCTCGTATTTAATTGTAGTTTTCAATAACAGTGAATTGTTTAGTTCCTCATATTCACTCTTAAACAGAGATCGGAATAGTTCCCCAAAGTTCGAGGAAGTAAGTCACAGAGTTGATAATATGTACCTTCTCTGAAATCCCGAAATCATGACATTTACACAAGGGACAAGGGCAGGAAGATGATGCAATTGCAGATGATGAGCAATTCTGAGTTTTTAGAAGAGGTATTATCAACTCAGTTATTTACTTCTTCGAATTTAAGGTAATTATACTTTACTTATTCCGATCTCTGCTATTAAATCGTTAAAAAGTAAAGAATACATTTTCGCCACATGGCACGGAGACGTCTCGGCGGCCGCTAGACCCTGCACTGAAAGAAAGAAAAAAGGAAAAAGAGTTGATTTCCATCTAAAATGGCGCATACCATAAAAAATAATAATAACTACAACATTTTTAAAACTATCTATATACAAATCATGCATGTCAGGGTTTACCATACAAATTGACAGCTTGTGGCAATTGGGTAGTTTCCTGTGTTTATTTTGGCACTATATTTTAAATAAAAATAATAAATAACACTAAAAATAAATCTTTTTCTGAAAACAATCTCAACATTTGCATTAGCATTTCAAATTCTGATATGAGTAAAAAGTAGTGGAAAGTCGAAGATTTAGAATAATTAAAAAAAAAACGCAAATTATAAATAAAGATACTTTTTGTTTATATATTTTTTTTACGAGTCAGCTACCCAATTGTGTATAGCTATGAGTTATGACAGCCCAGTCTCTTTAGTCAGTGGCCGCGGCGATTCTATGCCCTAGCATCTTGGCACAATGTTAGCTCTTATAATTGCTACAAGCTCTCATCTAACACAAGAATACCACTTTATGTTTAAGAATATTTATGTATATTATGTTGATTTAAATGTTTATGTTCATCAAGTTTGTATTCAATTGTATTATTTATTTGTTAACTGTGATGCAACGCTTAGTTAAACTTGTCTTATAATTTTAGATTTTTTATTTTTATAAATTTTATTATTAATAATTTTTTTATCGTACGCTACTTGAACTAAATATTTAATTTTATCACGTATAATAATTAATTTGAGGATGAAATGAGTTTTATATCACCCTTCATAACTAGAATGAGCTTCCTCGCGTTACAAATAAATGTTTTCGACAATAATTCCGTCTTAACCTGTTATTCGTAATCGCAATATCAAATTTTATAAATTACAAGACTATGAAGAATTATAAAGAATTGTAAATCTATGAAAATTAAATTAATATTTTGAAGAATATTGACCTGAACTGTTTATGTAGTTGTTAACGATCATTGATATTTTTCTAGTAGTTAGTTAGCTAACTTTCTAATGTGTTTTCTATCGGCTTAATAATCTGCATCTCGGCGATATTCTGTCAACATTTTTACTAAATTAGTCTCAAAACTAAATTATCCATTGACTTGCACATCACATAATTTCTTTTACCATCTGTATTTAGGCGGTTAAATTGCATTTTCACTTCTTTAAAAATTTGTAGTTCCTGCATAGGGGATACCTGTCCATCAAAACTGAACAAATGAGATAGATGTCTTTTTTAAATTACTTCTATTTTCTGTCTTTGGTGGGCAGGTGTCCATGACATTTAATTACTCGTATTTATATGAATGTGATTATCATAAGAGGAGTGTGCAGTAGATAGAGATGGTTCCGAACTATGAAGGCTGATAGTACTTTGCTCATTATTGTGGCGAATGTCGGTGCCGGTGGTGTGTGTGCTGACTTGTACGAATTTAATGAAGATGTGGATGAGCGAGTGAGCTTCTGGGTCAAATTACTGAGTATATGAACAAATAAATTTAATACCCATAACTAAAACGATGCATAGCCTACTGTATCATATTACTCCGTAATTTAATCCATGTCATTTAGTACTGCTTAGCATAAATTCACTTTTATATTGCTACTATTATGAATATATTCACATAAAATGCCAAAAAAGCTGTTGTAATACAGACACTTGTTGTTTTTCTACAACTTCTTTTGCATAAATAATGTATTACTTACGTAAATGTAAAAATCTTATGAATGTTTGGATCAATATTGTTGCCTACATCCACTGTTGGACCGTTTAGTGGTATAAACTGTAACCTCAAACTATATTGATGTTCGAACACGTAGTTATCTTAAATGTTTGTGTAAGTTTAAGTTTCTGTACCATAACTTGTTGATACTCAATCTCTCCGTATGTAGTACACGACAAACGTATATTTTGAAAAGACATTGAATACATATCAGTTATGACATTTGTAAACTACGTACCTGTTGTTGTTTCCGTTTTGTGAGTAGTCCAAGTAACGTGCAGTTAGATTCACATGGAAATAGTTTTCAGTAGTCACGGCAAACGGGTTGTAGTCCAAAATCTTCACTTTAGTACAATTGGGTATTTAATTTTTGTACAATATTTTATAGCAAATAACACTAAAAATAAATCGGCATTTAGCATTTCAAATATTGGTCTGAAAAAGAATGGGGGCGTGGTGGGAACATCACGCCATCTCTTTTCTACGCGCGTTACCTAATTGCGGTGACGTCACATTTCAGTTTCGGCGTCCTTTTCTGTTACTTGACATTTTCATCTTCCACTAGATTTGAAAGATTTCCAATTTACTTAATTTTGAACGGATTTGTAAAATAATTTCTATTTGCGATTTTGAATGAAGTTACTTTTTGATACGAATATTTAAAAAAATGAGTCAAGTATCTAATTGTGGTTGTTGAGATTTGTTGAGGCGTTGGTCCGCACTGGACTGGGGATGTTTTTCTGTAAGACGGCTTTTCAAAACCAATGTGTTCACAATTTACCGAATACAAGGGCTTAACCGGTTCGACTAGCGGTGACTGTAAAATATTATTTATTGTAATGAATCTGTTACACATTGTCGATCCGAACCTAATTTGTTTTTTTAATTATATCGCAATATGTATATTATTTCGTTGTTTCTTTTCTAGTTAACATTTTTTTTATTTAAAACTTGAATGTAAAAGAAATATTTTGTTTTGTTTTATTTAAAGCTGCGATCACCAAGTGGTTGGTATTTTCACAAAGTGTACCAAATACGAATAAATGTCTATGTATATAGTCTATCAAATTATAAAGTGTTTATGTGATATTATGTATAGTTAAGAGTTAAACCGTGCCGAGTAGTTTTTCTATGTGGTATCAGTTGTGATTTTTTCAATAAACGAATTGCTATATTTCATGTTTATTTTTCTTATACTTACGAAACGTCCTCCTTCTTTGAATATCGTGTGTGTGTGTCTGTGTGTGTGTTTGTGTATACATATGGTTTGCAGAAACGTTTTTTTCAGATTTAAAAAACCTTTGCAAGTGTTATTGTGACTCTGAATCGCAAAGGGCAACCGAAGGCCAACAGGTGGATTTTATTCAGTCAAAATCAGACACGTCCTCTCGCGCCACGGAAAATTCATTTGATGTTTTCCCACATCAAAAGACATCATATAAGGTACAAGTCCATTAAAAATTGTTAAATGGACGGTCCATATTTCTATCAATCTTTTAAAGATGATTTTTATAGAATCATGCCTTTAACTGTTTAACCCTAAATACAGTTAGTTATATGACTGGGAAAACCCCAGAAAAGATAACAAAATGAAAACGAAAACAATATTTTAAACTATTTTATTCAACAGTTTTTCTTTTTACATAATATGTATGTATATATTTATAAACACTATGTATTGTCAATATAGCTATATTCTCGTATATACATTAGGCACTTCATAACATACTCGTTGTAAACTATATCACATATCGACAACTAAACTTAGAATTTTGTACAAAATATATTACTAAAATATTCACAAAGGCTGAATGGTATGTTCAGGCTATAATATAGAATTATAAAGTATCAAAAAATAAAACATCTGTTTATGGAAGCTCTGAAGAAGACATTGTTATGATAGCAACATAATATTTATGCAGGTCACCTTACTTTGATTCCAAGAAATATCTATTATTAAGAAAAAAACGGTCAAAAACTTCAAATCAAGGTTTTCCGGAAAATTAAAACCACCAGTTGGCGCCACTTAGCCGAGAGGTCTTCTAAAACGTATATATGACATTGACGTCAATTTAACTAATGTCATTAATATAAATATCTGGACAGGTGCCAGGACCTGACGACTCAGTGCTGCCACCTGGTGAGCGACATTTTAGAAAACCCACATTGTATTCTCTATCTATTTTTGATGTCAAAATCGAAAATGGCTTTAGAAGACGTTTGGCGCAAGTTTTCAACAGAGTAGGTACAAATTATTCAGAAAAAAAAAAACAATTCCAGCTTGTTACAATAATTTTATGAATATTGAAATCTCGAAACTATATCACTTCTGATTTATGACACATTTCTGTAGTTGTAAGTTTAAGGGCGAGCGCGCACTACGATAGAAAATCGTTGCGAAAAAATATCGCAAATCTGGGAACCACAGAAATACACTACAATCCGCGCATTGCGAAAATATATCGTGCGTGTATGAAGTATTGAAGTTTGCGATTTTATTTCACATCAAAAAAATCGCAACGATTTTTATCGCGGTGCGCGCTTAGCCTAAGGGCGAGCGCGCACTACGATAAAAAATCGTTGCGAAAAAATATCGCAAATCTGTGAACCACAGAAATACATTACAATCCGCGCATTGCGAAAATATATCGTGCGTGTATGAAGTATTGAAGTTTGCGATTTTATTTCACATTAAAAAAACGCAACGATTTTTTATCGCGGTGCGCGCTTAGCCTAAGGGCGAGCGCGCACTACGATAAAAAATCGTTGCGAAAAAATATCGCAAATCTGTGAACCACAGAAATACACTACAATCCGCGCATTGCGAAAATAAATCGTGCGTGTATGAAATATTGTAGTTTGCGATTTTAATTCGCATTAAAAAAATCGCAACGATTATTTGGTGCGCGCTTAGCCTAAAACAATAAGGTTCCCGTAACAGTTGCACCAAATAAGCATAAAATAAAATAAAAATAATCTGTTCTAAATCACACTTAAACTGCAATATATTACGTTAAATCTAATTATGGTGCTTACCTAATATGGCTTTCTTTATCCCACTTATTCATAATATGTACAGAGTTGAGATCAACCTTACATCTAAATGAAGATCTTACATATTTTGGCACTCTGGACCACATTTTCATTAAACGTCTACAAATATATAATTTACAGTAAATATAAACATTTGATACATAAATAAAGATTAGAACTTTTGTACAATATTGCATTAAACGCAAGCTGATTGTATGGCAAGCAGTAACATAACGTATCTATAGATAACACTCTTGAAATAGGATCTGAAGCAACAATGTTTCACTGTTGAATTCAAAATATCTCTTATACTAACCATTCTGCACGTTACACAAAAACGCAGAATTTTTTACCATCGTCATCCAATCCAACACAACTGTCATTAATGTCATCACTGATTTTAACCAATCACAGCACAGCTTTAGACAACGCCACCTTAAAAACGTCCATTTACAGTAGCGATGCGCGATGGCGGGAAGTTTTATTCGATTATTCGAACATCTCGATGGTTCTCGATTGTTTCGACTTTGCCTCGAGTCCGACTCGGTCTGTTATTGCGACTGACGCATGGGGCGTTCATGCACCTCGGCTCGATGCATACAATCGACTAACCCCACACCCAGGTGACCAAGCGAGACTCGGTGAATGAGATTGTCTGATTCGAACAATCGGAAACGAGAGGTCGATTCCGTTGACTCGAAACAATCGAAAAACATCTAGATTATTTTGTAGGCGTGTCGATGGTTGACTCGAAGAATTTTTAGCGGCTCCGATTCTTTCGATTTTTAAAACGTCTCGGAATCACCCATCGCTAATTTACAGCGTAACACAGATCAAACTTCTAATGTTGGAGTTGGCAGTGGGCTGTGCCGTCAGCGTTCCGCCTCTTGACCAGTTCAGCCCAGTCGTCGATCCTGGGGGCGCAGACGAGGGAGTACCTGCCGAGGCGCCTCCTCGCCATGACGAGGAACTCCCCGGCGCCGGCGGCGGCCCCACACACCGACGACACGTGTACGTGCGCGTGAAGGCTGCGCGTTTTCCGCCGTTTGTGGTTACGGTGTGTAGTGCGCTCAAGTGTGTTGTCGACGTCGTACCTGGAAAGATGAAGACTTATTAGTGAGATGAACTTATGATGCCTTTGAGGAATTATCCGTGGATATCTAAAACTGTATTCTACAATAGGGAGTATGCATGAAAACAAAATTGTTGTTTCAATCAGTTTATCAATTAATAATATTCCAGAACTATCACACAACGCCGTCTAATCCCAAGCTAAGCAGAGCTTCTTTTATGGGTACTAGACAGCTGATAAACATACCTACATATATTTCTAAATACATACATATTATATATAAATTACACCCAGACACAGAACTAATGATCATGCTCATCACATAAACATTTGTCCTGGGTGGAAATCGAACCCACGACCTCCGGCATAGCAGTCAGGGCCACTAACCACTAGACCACGAGCCAGTCGTAATATACAAAAAAAAAATAGAATATTAGCAGTGAAAACAATATAAAAACTGGTAGAAAAACAAATTAGATAATCGCCGTCAAAACGCCGCGTTTATGACAGCCGGTCGTGATGAACTTTGACGTCAAAGACCACCAGTTACTAGTAAAGAGCATTATTTTATATCGGTTACCACGACCACGTTGGACTTCTGTTTATTATTAAAAGCTTTGAAGCTTTATATCTTAGTTATTGATGAAGATATTTTTAAATTATTTCTTGTTTGATTTTTAAAGCTAAAAAAATATTTATTTTAGCAAAAAAAAAAGCATAAATTTTTTTTGTTTTGAAATTCGATATTGTAATTTATCATTGGACTAATCTAGCAATTTCTTTAAATAAAGTGGGTGGTAAAATTACGTCGCTTTTAAAATAATGGAAGGTACTCCCACGCGCTACGTTATAATGCTGTAAAATAGTTCTTACTTCGCTGGAAAGGTTCTAAGACCCCAATTTACATGTTCACGAGATGAAACTAAGATAAACCTAATAATAAGGTTTTACTGCAGCCAGCAGTTTATGAGCGTGCATGTACCAAGTAGGTGGACAACGGGTTCTAGATATTATCACGCAACAATGTTTTACTTGGTTTTCTTAAAAGTGTGCACTATCTCCATGGTACTATCTGATCAATTTGGGTGTGTCGATCTAGGGTACGTGTAATTGTACAGGACTTGGTTCCAAGTATTGCCAACAAACAGTGTGAAATGGAGCAAAAACTTAAGATTAATGTTTATAATAGGTATCTACCTATATATAAAAGGAGTAACTGACTGACTGACATATCAACGCACAGCCGAAACTACTGGGACTAGAAGCTTAACATGGTTTCATGGCACATGGTTTCCTTTTGTGACGTAGGCGAGCACTAAGAGAGGACTTTCTGAAATTCATTTCCTACTGGGATGAAACGGGGGAGCGTTTTTTTTGTGGAGAAACCTACATTCACGCGGGCGAAGTCACAAGCAGAAACCAGTAGGTATGTATTGAGCAGCGGGCATTTTTCGAGAGTTACAAAGCCTTTCCAAAGGGAAACTGAATGAATAAAAATCTGACACACTCTTGCTCTACCCAGAGCGGGAGAATTCATTTGATGATTTCTTACATAAAAAAAAAAATTATATTAATGCATTGATTTTTAATACAATTTATAAATAAATAGCAATACATTTTAACCCTTCAGATACCGTCAATTAGAGACACAATAGTAAGACAATAAATGCGCGGCCACCGGTGGTCGCTTGGGGATTCATGAATTAAATGTAAAAACGTGAAATACCCAGAAAGTTTTGTTTCTATTCACCTCATTTGATTAAGTTTCGCAAATTATTCTAAGAGCTATTAATCGTTCCAATTACTACCAACTTCAACATCTCAATTCCTTTGTCTTTAAAGCAACTTTTTCTAAACAAAGGCCTCGACTTGTACTTATAAGTTCTAAAACGTAGATCATACACGGTTGCGTAATCACTACTTGATGGTTTATGTAAGCGTTCATTCGCATTTATCTACGCGGGATACTGCAATTACATGCTATCTACTTTTTAAATGCTACGCTCTTAACGATGTGGTGTTTACGAACTTTGTCTAAACGGCTGACATATTCTAGGCTTGGCAGGTTTAGCTAAATCTAATCCAGCGCCATTTTAACTTCCACTTTAGTATCCCAGCGAGTAATATACGGTTTTTTTTTTATGTGGGAATCATCAAATAGAACAACAACTAAATAATACAGTGCCAGTATAAACCCCTTCATAGGATATACGTCACTTCCTTTCCTGGTCAATATGCCCAACCACCAGCACCTTTCACTTATACGAGGCCAATGATAGAGCCGTCCTGGTAGCTAAATATTGGTCAGACCAGATTTGAGCCAGATTGACACGACAAAAGAAGATCAAATGACTTTCCTGCTCTACGGTGGAACAAGGGTGTCACCCTTTTTCTTACTAAAACCCACCTTTCTTCGTTCAGTTAACTTTTGCGTTCCAGGGCACGCGAGCAGCAATATCAGGTTATCTTTAGCTACCTACCATCAGTATAGTCCAAATAGACTTCTGATCGACTTGGGAACTTAAAACAGGTTTGATCTTCAATTACTGGACAGTGATAGCGTGACGGTTGACAAGACGGAATGGAAAAGGAAAAGGACTTTACGGACGAAATGGAGAATGAGAACGGATTTACCTACAAAAAGTTAGTAAGTAAGTAGCATAAACTTTTTTTAATCATTTCCTAATCCTTACCTATAATAATCGTCATCTTCGACCAAATCATCAGGCTTGTCTTTAGGTTCCTCTCCAGAGGTGGCACGGATCAGCTTGGTCAGCCGGAGAGTTAGCTGTGTCGTATCCAGGTCTGCGCGAGCCTCACTCATCACGATCACGCCTCGGGATACTGAAATGGATGAGGTAAGTTATAACACTCTTTCTCGCTCGCACATCTGTCATTTTTACACGTCATGGCAAGTACTCTAATGACATAGCGCTCTTGAATAAAACTTTTTAAGTTTTTAACCCACTTGGCGACTTCAGAAAACAATAGTCCAGATAAGTTACATTTACCAATAATTTATTGCTTGTCAATATTCAGTATATTATTATCTCGACAATTGCTATATTAGGTCAGGTATTCAAATATTTGTTATAAATATAGGTACGCTATTAATTCACACAACCAAAATATTATGTTTAATGCTAAAATTCGTTAGCGTATTCGTTATTTTATGTAAAAGAAATACAGGTTTCGCATTAATAAACTTCCAAAATAAAGCACTTCGCGGAAATCGTCCCACAATAATAATATTGTGCGTCAATACATATTAATAAAATATGTAAATGTGCATTCCTTTTATAATAAAACCAAATTATGATCAAGCCTTGCATTTACAAAGATTGTTTTGTTTGAAAGACGCGTTTTTGTTAATTATAGTAATTGCTACGGCACAAACAAATTAGAAGTTATAAAGTTTAATGACTGAGCCATCTCTAGAGCGTGTTTCGAGAACACAATTGACTCAGCGACGAGTTTTCCTTCAATCTAAAGCGGAGGGTTTAAATGTACAACTGTTGTCACGGCGTCATTCTTTCACGTTTTTAAGACCATATAATTTCATTGTGATAGTAAGGTAATAGCATTTCATCCTTATAATATTCTGTGTCCTATAGTAATGTTGGTTTTGCTTCAATGGAGAAAGGTAACTTCAACAGTTTAATGTCAGTTAAAACAAAAGTTTTTAAGTCCTTTATTGGCAACAAAAGTCTATCTCATATAGTCTCCCCCTTATCTCGTTAAGGTAAGAGCAGTATTAAAACTGTAGCACGGTGTAGCTCAACGACTAGGTACCCGTCGCGACATCAGATTTATTGTCCAGATATTAATCACTGTGTCCCCATTGTCCGTGTTTTTTGTCCGAGCCGTGAGTAAGCGCAAAATGTAGCCGGTTTTTTTAAGACAGCTTTTGTTTGAGCAAGATAAGTGAATAGTCCAAGTCTTTAGTAAACGGTCATCAACCCGGCCCGACAACCGATAATTACATAGAAGGTTCCCTAACGAGCACAGAGCCATGATGACCATCTCAGTAGATACCGCGGTATGTTATCAAGACAACTGTTAATTTAATTGTAAGCTAGTGTTAATACCCGACTATGCGCCCGAAGTACGAACATTCGTTATTTCTGTTTCCAAATTCGAATGCTGGGACGTGGTTACGATCATTAATTTCTTGTTTCAAATAAACTATCCTCCATTCTCTGATAACTAATGATTCATTATTTATTTATTCAAATACAAACAGAAACAATCGGATAATAATTTCCCATTTCTTGACAATTTAACAATAGCTTGTCATTTTTATTTGACAAAGAACCTTAACACGTACGTTGCCGTGATCCAAAAATATCTACCTTTTTTGTGTGGAATGACAAACAAAAAATCAATGATACGTGTTGGAGGCAGCTAATAACGTGGGTGCGCGGGCGACGAGGCGCGCGGCGGGACGCATGCGCTGCAGTGACATAACTCCTCAACTATTATAATTTATCAAACCAGAAAAAAACTATTAACATGAACTCCCCGCCGCGTCGCGTGCCGTACGCCCATACTAGTCTATCCGGTATACTCTTGTCAAGCACCGTCGTTACGGACGTAAATTGAATCTAAGCAGCTCATCCCGGCTCACCATGCAAAAGCTTCCGTGAGTCATGACCGGTATGAAATGCAATCTAATCGAAACAGAGATCCGACTAGCACTTAGCGGCGATACAAAAGGCTGAACAAACAATGCGTAAACCTTTTTCGGTCGCATCCATTTGCGTAAAAATTCAACATTGTTTAAAAATTTAAAAATAACGAGTACTTTAGATAAATGGTCTCGCTTAGTAAATACTTCGTGGTTGTTAAGCGGAGAAAAATGATAAAATTATTTTCAAGTATAACAACGTTTAATATAATTTGAGGCGCGAGGAATCTCGATGATGGCGACAAATTACTGTGTGCGGTCGTCGGCGCGGGTTTATTAACATTCAGCGGAGCGAGGGCTCCTGGGTTTGTCGTTACTCATTATTGCGGTGAGGGAACAGCTAGAAGAGTGATGAGCTTATCGGGTGAGGTCTTACCGAGATCGCTGGTGCAGAAGGCCAGCTCCAGTTCCGACTCGGTACAAGGTCTGCAGTCGGCGGTGGAGGGGTCGTAGTGTCTCCGGACTAGGGGTCTTGCTTCATATTTGAAGGTAGCTTTTCTCTTCTGAGGGCCGTCTTCTGGCTCAGCTTCAACGTATAGCGCAGCACGGCCGTGCCGGCTCCGGAAGCACCGCAGTTCCCTCGGGTCGCCATCATTGGGCGCATACAGGGGAACTAAACGACGAGCGCCCTCCACAAAGAGTCGCGCTGGAAACCGCTCGGCGACTTCTGGAAAGAATGCATTACTTAGTAGGCGACCACAATTAACTGATTATGTTGAAAGACTTTTACTCTGGTATTCAAAAAGGATTCACACAACCAACCGACAATTTACGCAGAGCGCTTGCCATCTGTGATCATCCCTCACACAATAATTGTGTTTTTATTTAATTTTGTTTATTTATTTACTTTTTGTTTTGTTTGTGTTTGTCTATTATTATTGTATTATTATCTATAGATATATAAATTTATAGAAGTTTTTAGTTGTGTGCGCATGGCGTAAAATGTAGGAAATCCACGGAGTTAGTATAGAAGAGGAGATGTTGTAATAAGATTTCCCTAAGAAAAAAGCGTGACATTTTGCGGGGTGAGGGGGTGTTAGACTCCGCCCATTTTTTTATTTGCCATCTGCCGGTCAATAGCAAAACTGCTTGCTCGTTCATTTGATTTTATTTTGTGTTTACGTAACTATCTCACACTAGATGTCATTAAGTGCAGGATGCAACAGGGTCGCACTCAGAATTACCAGGGATATCTGTTTTTTAAATTAATTGTGCAAACCATCCGATACGTATATTTTTCATTGAAATAGTGTAAAAAGTAATAACTATTATCAGAAGAATGACGAATGAAGATCATTCGTAAATCATCAAAATCCTTTTTATTGTAACATTTTTTTTATTCCATTTTTATTAGGTTTTACTTTTTTAAAGGCTTATTTTGATAGAAAGAATTATCCTGATTGATTACAAAGCTATTCTTTAAAAAAAAAAATACGTGTTTACCACCACCATTCAATAATAGTAGATTATGTGACTAGGGGATAAAGCAGTGTCTGTAAGTCGCGGGCGGCATGTTGAATTCCGAACGAAACGAAGGTTGCTGATTTTAATCCCGAACGTCAGTGAGGTGAGTGAGTATATAATTACCTCCCGAGCATTGAGAGGGAGATTATAATAAAACCAGAGTGAAGTGAGGAATTCAAGCCGCCCAAGACAAAGACAGTATTATCCCTGTGTTGCATACTCTACTTTTTACACCAAATGTCAGGTAATTTAAAAACAATTTGATCGACCAAATCATACGAGTATATTAGAGAAATATAAGTATTATATTTACAAGTTCGTCAGCCGTGGGATATTCGGTAAAATAATTGGCTTCTAATTACTGCCCTGTATTTTTGCTATTTGACGATAGATGGCGACCGTTTACAAAATTATATAAAAACTACAAAAATATTATTATGGCGATTAAAGGACCTTTAGGAATGAATGTTGATCAAATTTCAGTACGTATGATTATTAAAATATATTAATACTGAGTTCTACGTACCTAAATATATTTAGTTCCCATGACACAAAGTGTCGCCATCTAATGTCGAGTAGAATTATATTTGGAAATGCTGACGTAAAGAGATTTTTCTAGAAGTATTTTAATAAATTATGCATAAAATAACTTACAAATGAAATGTGATGGCATCCATAGCATCAGAACGTCTATCCGAGTAATTTTTACAAGATAAAATACAACACTTATATTTTTTGGTTTTCTATCGCGAATATGATGCCAAATAAGTGGGTTTACGAAGTTGTGCACAGGACGAACGCCAACAATACACTGATTTAGGCCACGCCCACCGTGATGACGTCAGGACTCAGTTGAGAGTCACAGTGCACAGTTGTTTAGGCCACCTCCTCTTCTATACTCACTCCGTGAGGAAATCGATGTAGATAACATTTATACATTAAAATTGTGTATAACTTGATATATGATTAGTTAGGCTTCATCGCAATCGGTTGACTATATCCAAAGACAACATTCATTAACTATTACAGATAGTTCAATGTAGTAGATTCAAGATGAACCTTAAATTACCTGTATCATTTAGCCGCAGCGACAGAAATAGATCAGGTGGATCTGGTCTCCGTATGACCCTCACGCAGACCTTAAAGTCCCTCTCATCAGCGGGTAGGGGTGGTCGGAACAGCAAACGCAAGGCACCACGAGGGTAAACCCAGGATATGCTGCCTTCTCGACAGCGAAGGTAGACCGGAGTCACTCCTCGTTCCGTGGTTGAAGTCAAGCCACTGGAAACAAAAAAAACATGAGTTAAGATTAAAATTGATGTGCAGGATCGTTCGAACGAGGTACCACGGTTTTTAAAAGCAAAGTTTCCGTAGTAAAAGTCTGACACTCTGATTCGCTCCAATATTTGATTGAATTCAAAAAAGAGGTAAGTATAAGGTTGAGTTTTCAACTTAAATTCAAACTTGAAGTTCCGGAACCGTTCTGAATCAGTTATCCTCTTCAGTTCTGTAATAATGGCTATCTATATACACCGGTACTTTCGGCGAGTATCTAAAATGCGGAGTCATATTCGACGTATCGGTGCATACAGATATTATAGCCGCATAATTATAACAGTCTAGTACATTTATTTATATCACGGTCAGAAAGTTGTCTTAATCATATTTGTGCGACGAGATTGGAACGCAGCTACCGTGGTCATTAATTGAACAGAGAGCTGATTACGTATGCATGTCCAACGCGACACTGCCGATGCCGACCGGCTCCATTTATTCCAGCCAATAAAAATTATTAAAAACACACTCAAATTGCTACCGCATCGAGCCACTACGCTTTTACGAGCCAATTCTGTATCAACCGTTGGTTATTGTTCCAAGATTACACGCTACATCTTACTTATAACAGACGTGTATAGTGTCATCGACCAAATCTTCGTTTCAGCACTGTTATTACTCGTTTTCGCTCAATATTTTTGCGATATTGGAAAGAGTAAATAAATATCAGGTTTGTTTCAGGTAACTCGTGCAAAACTGCATTCGAACTTGTTCATCTAAACTGCAACGCCACAAACCAGTCCGAAGGTCTATTAAATTAGATCAAAGCGAAATCTAGATGAAAGTTCTTAGCAGGGTGTGGTAGATTAAGGCACACGATCAAGGTGTCATTTCTCGTCGGTATCTCTGAGTGCTCCCATAAACAAGCCCCGAGCGGACAATGGTATCTGCGATCAGGCACGTGGGCTCGATTCTGGAGTAGCGCCCACGCCGCCGCCGCCGCCGGCCCACGGCGACTCAGCTCAGCCACATGCCATAAAGCTAAAATATACGAGTTATACGACACACCACACTATAAACGATGCCACGTAAAGATTTTACATAGCCGACCAATAAAAGCATGGCGTCGCTTTTATGTTAGAGTCCATTGTCTGTGTGGCCGCCCGTTGTATGTCTGCTTGTCGACACTTCGAGCCTTGTCTCATCGAGGTTGAATGGGCTCTCATTTGCACACTTCTCTTATGAGCTGATCAAGTCCACTTGAATCTGATAACCCACCCAACGTCCTAACGTTTTCTATACGAGTTACTCGAGCGAGCCATTTTTGAAAACTGTATTAAACTAGAAGCGGCTTTTGCTTAATGCTTATCTACAGTTATTAGAAATTTTGTTGAACAGCCTGAAAAACAAACAAAGAACCTTTCAACCTTGTTACTGCTAAAACTGGCGTTTTTTTTTTTTTTTTTTTTTTTTTCTCTCGACGGGGAAAATCATCATTGACGAAACCCGCTCTTGGGTGGAGCGGGAGACAGTGTCAGAGTCTTACTGACTAAAAACCCCGCGCCGTTCCTTCTAGCCTTCATACCGGGGCTCTAGTTTCCTTTCGGATAACCCCGACCCCGGTAGGCTTCGACCCAGATGGGCCCCTCCTGTTGCTGACAACTCCTTGAGGCGCGCGGGAACAGTGCGCTGGCGTGTTTAAGGGTCATTGCTCAGCATACATCTCACTCCTACGCACAATATAAATGTATCCCGTGTGTCCCAACGCGTACATTAATCAGGCGGTGCTCGATCTCGTCTCACAACGCATCGATTTTCTTTTATTACTCACGGAGTGACGGCACTGGAGAATTCTGTCGCGTCATATCCTACTTTCACGTCATCAGGAGACTCCCTTAATCCCCGCTAATGGGCGAATGTTGAAAAATGTGTCTTGTAAATGAGTAACTAATAGCAGCAACAAGTGTGGGCCTCATGTGGCCACCCCTGCCCGGCGCGACACCACGTGGAAGGTACTGCACCCCTGTCTACGGGGGTTAACAACCTTTTAACACAAAAAGGGTTTACTACCTGCACCGTAAAGTTCAAGCTTTGATGTGATTACTTCGTCTTGCTTGATTAATATTATTTGATCTGCCAAGCAATTTGTGTAAATAGATTTAAATGGCCAACTGTAATTAAAAACCAAAATGATTAAACTGTGTAGGTGTATTTATAGCAGTATTTAAATTGAACGTTATTTTGCTTAGAAATTACAATTAATGTGGTTCTGACAGTGATCTATGAAGACATTTTGGTGTTTTATGCCTTGGTCGCCTAGTCCATGGTACGTTCTAAAGTCCATCAGGTGGGCAACGTTGATTGGTCAAGTAGAATTGCTCAAGCTAAAAGCTTGTTAAATATCGTAAAGCTAAAGACTACCGAGTGTTGGAGCCCTGTCGCCTGCATTATCGGCGCGCGCTAAGACAAACACACAAAAACAAGCAACTTATAAAAACCGCATAGATTTTTTCTTATTTCCAAACAGAAACTTACACAAAAACTCTGTGCCGAGGGGTGTTAACTGCAACAAGCGGACCGCGGCAGTTTATACTTTTGAAACTATTGGAATGGAACATAATCAAATGTTTATTATGACATGAATATTTGGAATAAATAAACAAACCTATTTTAACGTAGATTACAGTGTGCATAAAAAATATGAACGACAAGTTAGATATTTGAGCAATGCGACCTGCATTAAATTCCATTCCATATTGCAGATCAATATTCAAACATAATTCATATTTATAATGTGCAGTATTTTGTAACGAGTGCACAAAACAACAATAAAGAGGACACAGTAACCGTGATCCATTAACCAGCAAAGTTTACAAAAAGATCACGGTCGGTAGATTCAAATTGAGGCAATCCCGGTCCATTACCAGGCAAATGACGCAGGCGCCGATACCGGCCTAAAAGCTGCTAATGTACCTTAACGTCACCCTACCATGCTAACCTTCTCTGTCACACAATATAGTTTTATATCTATCTATCTCGCTCATAAAAAGTCTAAAGAATTACGGCTAAAATTGAGTCACGCGCGCTGTCCAATTAGCGTTTATATTATTTTATTCTCTGGCACGAGTGTTGTGAGGGTGTTGCAATATGAAAAATTTAATCAAATTTAGAAACAGTTGAAATGATTCGAGATCAATTAACTTTGATTTGTATTTCAATTAAAATTATTGATATTTATAGATATGTATGTAGAATTGTAGATACATAGTAATTTGATCGACGGAGAACCGGTATCCCGTAGTTTATGTCTCCTATTTTCGGCATATAAAATGGCTTTCTATAGTTGCTATATTAGCAATGTTTTATAGCTTTTAATATAAAAGTTATGTTGAAAGCATTTTACATAAAAGATTATTACCAAGTAATAAATTTCAAATTTTAACGCATTCGTGTTAATATGCCAAATGAAGTAGAAAAAAATACGTTAGGATAACCATTCCATTAGGATTCGATATTAGAAAAAACTTAACAATCGGACAGGTTATGTAAATCAACAGTTTAGGTAGGTATATAAAATGTCTAAACATATTGTCTTTTTCCAAATATAATAAAAATTGGCTGTTAATTTTTGTAACGGTGCGAGGTCTGATTTAAGTTTTCTATACAATTTTTATGGACCTATAACTTTGGTTATAAGTCTTATGAGTTTGTGAAAGTTCGTTAGTGCACGATAACAGGTCCCATAAAGCGTTATCGCGACATTACAAGAGCCTCGACAGAATAATAAAATAAATGTGTGTTTTCTACGAAGACTTTTATTTATTCTCGCCCAGACCTGGTATGAGATAACAATGTCGCGTGCGTTCAACCTCCGTTTGTTGTAGGGCTGGCTGTAGATACGAGCTTTTACTATATTTGAAGATTTTCGAATAAACTGTACCTAGATACTACTACCTAATCCAATAGATTAAAAAAATCACATTGGTTTGTTATTGGCTTTCTAATCCGTTGTAAAGCTGCAGACACAGACAGAGTATAAAACAAGTCTGGCATTAATAAGTAATAATCTAACCAAAATCTTTATTGAGCTGGTACTTCAGCAGCGAAACACGGTAATTATTTATTGTAAGTAGATATGAAAGTGTTACAGTTAGTGCTAGCAGCCCTGCGCTGCAGCCCGCGCCCGCGCTGCCTGCCGCCTGCCCACGCGCCGACTATTGTTAGCCCTATACATACAAATTGTATACGAAACCGAAGTAAATTCCGTTATTGTACTATTCGTACTTAAATCTTTCATTACAAAAGTACTGCGGTTCACCGCAATTCAAATGAAGTAGAAAATTGAAAACGTCCAATAGAAAGCTTCAATTTATTTTTTAGCTCACCAAAAAATATTTGCACTAAATTACTCGGCACTATAAAAGCTGTATCTAGAGCTCTATATTCGTTGCACTAATATAAAACAAGTTTTACTGCCGGCTCTTACAATATGGTAATATGGCAGGCATTGTGTCGCTATCGGGTCGCTCTTGTCAAGTCCGCCCTCACACATGCACAGCGACAAAGATTTATAAGCTTTTAAGCTTACTCTCACAAGCGCGGACGAAATCTTATAAGAATTGAAAGCTCTCGCGCACAAAGGCAGGAGGCAGTAGTCGGAAGGTTTTTTAGTTTGTAGGTCATAGTAGAGCGTGCGGCGATTGTAGGAACCGCTAAGTAAGCAAAGCAGTTCCGTGATCTAGTTGTCTAACCGCATTATGACTTGCCTAATAGATAGCGAGTGTGTTAGCTCGTTATTCTATACAAATGTACCTACCTGGTAGTGTCTAACGCCACTTAGATTGGACAAAACAAGAAAAATGTAAACCAATCAATCATTATTCATCACGCAACTGCTTGCCGTTCTAAAAGGCTCGTGTTTGCTAATGAAGATGAAGTAGAAGCTGATTAAGAATAACTAGAACATTTACCAAGCATACAAATATGTACATAAATAGATGCACAGTTTTAAAAACAATACGTATGGAACAAATGCATATTGTGATAATATTATATTAGGTATTTATCATCGCTAAGAATGTGTTTATGATCGGAATCTCAATCACTATAATTCTTTCTTATTATCTTTGTCACAATGCCCACCTGTTGAAACAATATAACTATTTTATAGTCATTTCCTCTTCAACGTGTTATCCTGCGATGACTAACTACACATGGTAATAGTATCAAAATAGGATATTACTGTGAGTGTCAAGACATGTACGGAGGATTTCCGTGAAACAATGGCTGGCTGGACAATAGTGGGGCGGACGCCGCGGGCGACGGCACGTGCGTGCTATTGTATTCATATCGATACGAACGATACACTCGATACAATGCCCACTAAGCCCACGGTGCTCGGGGACCAGCTCTATTGATCATCGAGAGAAACTCGCCTCGCCTTCGGCTACGCACGATTAAAATGAGAACGCAACATTTTTATACGGCCCGCGACAATCGCTTACAATCTCATCGAATCAATTTTGAAATTTTATTATAAGCTGTCGTTATTTCGCTACGTGAAACTTTTGCACAGCAATTTTTTCAATTGCTATTCGCTAAATTACTACTGGCATCTATATACTCTTACAACGAGAATTGCCAGCGCCAGGAAACAATCACAATAATGACGTGCCAGCCACGATCTAGTGTAAAATAGTGTAATTGACGTGGGTAGAGCTAGGAAATTGTTTGATGCGCAATGTCGAATCTGCTACATTATACGTTGATCAAAAAGATTGTAGTACTCTAAATATTGGTTGAGTATTATTAGGATCATTAGGTTGGTTACTGAGCCAGCCTTGGATGACTGACTGCGTTGATAAGTTGACCTCCGCGGGCGTGCGTGGTGAGTGGCCGTGTACTCGACTGTCCCATGTGCTGATTCGTCCTGATTGTATAATAGAGCAGAACTCGTGCGGGGCGCGTGGGCGCCCCTCTGTCAGCTGCTAAGAAATACGGACGTAATTGCTATTCTGCACCTTGTAAATCAATTGATGGCAATAAACAAAATTGAACTAGATTTGTCGCGACTTTGTATAACTATGTATGAATAATGTTGTCGACATTAAATTGTTCGTGAAGTATTTTGCCTGCAGATAATGTTTAACAGCAGAAATTACAGTTCAAGAGGTTTTAAAAAATTATACCTTGTTTTAAGAGACTTAAGTTGTGATAGGAAAAAGATACCTCATTACAGCTAGACCACCAAATTATGCAAGTTGACTACCGCTAACTACCCACCTCATTTACCTGCACGTCGTTACATACTATTAGCAAACATTCTACCGCCATACTAGGTGTACAGTCATCTCGTCCAATCAGTGGCTCTAACTGGCTCTATAAACAGCACGACACGACATACACCGTGCGCCAGCAGAGTAAATATTAGGTACATGATGTTACATTGAAGCGTGACCACTTATTACTGCATGTATGAATTTGTGTACTAGCAACTGGTGTTATGTACTGCCTTATTTGCGACATAAGCATAAATTATGTGCAGTTAGCATCATCATAAAATATTTGGAGTCATGCATTCTTTATGACGTGAATAATTTGCTACTGAACGGTAGTTGATAAGTTAATGTTTACGGTCAACTGTTTTGCTGATATTACTTTCTGACTGGATTGGGCGATACGAATTGGCAACAGGAACCATTTCAAATAAGGTACGTGCCTAGATTCGACTTAGGTAGGTAATTAAATGCGAGAAAAAACTTGCATGTTGCAAACCAGTAGGGTACGGTATAAAAACTGCTCATGTCTAAATTGCCTCACTTCTATGGGAGACAAATTAATTTAAATTTCTACATCACACTCCGATTTAGTAATATTTGCAAGAAACTTGGCCAGTTATTAATATGGCGTGTCCGTTCTAAATTATATTAGAACAAGTGTCGCTAATAAATCGTCTAGGGCGGTATAAAAATCGTTTTTTGTCTATACTACTTGAGTGTCAGTTGAGGTTTGGCCATGAATTAGGCAGAGTGCGCATGTGCGCGGCGCCACCAACGTCACCGTCGTCGCCTCCGACGGCGCCCGCGCGGCACATGTGAACACATGCTGACAAACATTGTAAATAATCTGTTTTATTCAAAACATGCTGACCTCAGCTCAACATACTCGCTACCATTCATCAACGTGTAGCTATTCGACATATCTGCTGTCCTAAACATGAAATTTAATCGCAAAAACCTTCGTCAACATAAATTTTATAAAAATGCTGTATAATTTTATAACTAGGCATTAAAAGGAACAAAAATGTAATTTAAAAGACAAAAACACGCGAGTTCAGTAAAACACAGCTCCAATTACATGTAATTTGGAAAGCATGCAATTATGCGAAGCCCGAGGGGCGACATTTCTCATTGTGCGTGTCTCTAGATTTAGTCATGCAGTCCTAGCGCTCATTTAAATAATATAATATTAAATATTCAGTGTTTTGTGTCCAAGGGTCACTCTATCATATTCGATGGGCCACGATTGGATCTGCGTTTACTGCTTCATGAATATTTTTTGGGCGTTTGAGATAAAGCTATCGCTGTTTTGACGTTTTAATGGAATTCTGAAACAGATAGAGCCTTTCAAACTTTATTGAAACATAGCTTACAAATATTGTATTATAGATTTATGCAGCAAACAGTTAAAAGAAAATATAGTTAGTTCATTAAAATAATCATCACACAAACTGAACCTCGATTGATGAATATTAAAAAATTATATTATTAAATAAAAAATACCTGTTAAATATCTTAGATCTTTAAACTGTTCCTTATATTCGAAAAGAAATATAACACAAGATTATATCGATAGGTAGATAACATTGTATGCAAATATACGTCAAAAAAGGTGCTGCATGAATAGTTGTCATGGGAAAACATATCGATACAAGATAGGGATTTCCGACACGATACCCAAACTTTCACATGAGCGTGCGAATCGTGGGAATTGATTAGCGATGATCTACATAAAATAAACTATCCCGACATTATAGCCAGCTCGTCATAAAAGTTCCGATAAGGACTGATTACCTGTGAATTGTAAATAGTGCTGGGATCACACGTATCGGTGATAGCCGAATTAATGCTCTTATGGACTTAATATTAAGTCGAACCACCTTCAGTTGAAAGTTTTTGTATAAGATTGTTTTTTATTGTTGTGAAATTTGTGACTTTTAGATGCGCTTGGTCATCTGATGTATCTACCATAGATACTTTGAATTTCAAATTGTACTTCTTTTAAACTTATAGGAGTTTAAAATGTTGAACTGTTGTTACTATTTGTAGGAATATAACAAAAAATCTAAAGTACAGAGATCGTCGTACCTAACTTAATCCCAATCACCTGACATCAAAAGGTCCAGGTTCCACCAAGTGGAATACTATCAATTTCTATCTCGCGTGATCAGTCGCTTGCGCAGATAAGCACAGTTCACACGACTTTATCTGACGATTGACAGCTCTGACAGTTGTCACCCTGACGTTTCTGACGGTCAGTCAACACGTCTGGTTGTCAATCTGTCAATTATGCGACACCATAAATCATGAGAACGGAGAAAGCATTTTCTACGAATATCTTGTCTCATGAAATCGGGTCATTGATAAAAGATTTGGTTGATACCAGAATAACGTTCTTGAATATTCATCTGTAGAATATCACACTGCCCCTGTAAAAACGGATAAAAAAAGGTTTTAATTAATGAAACGGGAAATCGGGCCTTTTTTCCTTGTGTTAAAACCGCACTTACACGCACTTAACCGCACGTATTTTTAATATTTTGCTAACACTCTCCGTGTTAGCAAAATATTAAAAATACAGGCAGATGCGCTTTTTTTCCTGATTCCGGCAATGTTTCAAACTAAAATCTGAAAAAAATTTTAGATGCATCTTTTTTACTAACGGGGGCAGCACATAGTCATTGATTTGTGTGTACCAAGTTTTTTTTTTTTCATTTATGTAATACGATAGGAAATTAGCATCATAAAGAGAAAAATATGATCAACCTTCGGAACTATTGGTAGGGCTTTGGAAACCCTCGGTAATTTGGATGTAGGGATCGAATATCAGTTACGTACTTCATGTAAACTTTACGACAGTTTGTCGCTTTACACAAAGATACTACAGGAAAAGATTGAATATAATGTTGATTGTCTGTCTAGATAGCGGTCAAGCGAAAACCTATAAATAATAATAAAAAAAAACTATCTATTCTAGATCCTATTTTGTCCCATTACTAGGTAAAGGCTTCGATTTTCTTTGATTGCCAGTAGCAACAGAACTATAAATAACTTGGAGGATTACAGCCTTGGCGACAAATCCATAATGTACCTACGTACAAATGTGGCATTGCCTTATTGCCAAACTTACATAAATCTTCCAGTTATTTATTACACGAATTTAAAATATGGTGAGAGATTTATAGCGAGTTCAAAGCAAAGGGTACACCGTACAACAAAGCTTTCGTGTGTTGTCCATATGTTTGTCTCATAAGATTACTTCAGTTAAGCGGTCATAATTCATAGTGTTATGTGTTACGTCACGCCCAGGAGTATGTGTTTTTTACACGCCTATAAATAAACATCGTACTTTTAATTTTTAATACCATTTAGTCACGTGGGTTTTATGATTTCCTTAAAGTATTTAAACAATAAAAGTTTTAGTACAAAACGCTTACGACTATTTTTGAAAATAAATCACCAGATTTAGTTTCACACAACGTAAATTATTATATTCAATCAATTCTTAATTATTTTAATATCACACAACTAAAAGTTGTTCTAATAACTTCGCAAGCCTGTTCTCTCGCCCTTGACCATTTAAATTTAAATAACAAATTGATATACAAGACAGTAAAACTTCTAATAGGTTAATATACATATTACTCGTAATTACATACATCACAGTATAATTACTATGGCGAAGACTTGTACAATTTTTAAAACAACTTTCGATGTATGAAGTATCTTGTGGTGTTAACTTGTCGAGAGTTAGTTATCGAGTAATAAAACATGTATCGAGCAAACGGAACTCTAGTTACGAAATAATTCGAATTGATTGTAGACTCGTTCTTATGTAAATGTTGGAAAGCTCCATATTTATGGGCGAACACTTAAACTAGTCCAGTTATTGCATATCGTTGCAAATCTAGAAACGAACGGTTCCGATTGTAGACCTATAATATAAAGTCGGTTGTTTTATCTGATATGTATTTACCCCTAATAGCAGCCTAACGGTAGTATATAGGCGTTTTCTTAATAAGCGAGTTTAAATGTAAATGTAATAATTATAGCGGAAGTTACGGTACTAGAAAATGTAGCTCTCTAGTTGCTTTGATGCTAAGAAATTGCAGCAGGATCAATATTTCCATAAAATTGTTATAGTGTTGATTGTAAATGGAGAGTTCGAACAGCAGTCGAGATACGTTTTTCGAAGGATAAAAAGCATAAAATAACTTCTTTAAGTATCAAAAAGAGAGCGAGAAGATAAATAAATAATTAAAAATCTTTTTATTTCACATGAGCACTTATAAAACTTATAAAAATCAAAATCTAGTACATTACATTTGCATCAAAAAGAGTATTCGTTAAAGCAATTTCATGAAAATAATTTCTGAAAATCCACACAGAGGGCTGCTGATCGAAATAGTCACTGTGGCCCTAGAATGCAAAGGAGCACAGGTAGAATTTAATCAGTTAAAATCAAAGTCGCTCTCTCGCTCCACCCAGAGCGGGAACGTTTTTTGATAATTTTGGTATTTCATGACTTAAAAACAAAATCGCCGACATAGCACAAAGAATTGCCAAACTTAAGTGGCTATGGTCAGGGCACATTGCTCGCAGAACAGATGGCCGTTGAGGCCGAAAGGTTCTGAAGTGGCGACGTCGTACCGGAAGACACAGCGTTGGAAGGCCTCCAACAAGGTGGACTGATGACCTGGTAAAGATTGCGGGAAACAGATGGATGCGAGACGCACAGGAACGTTTGGAAGAGGCCTATGTCCAACAGTGGACGTGTATCGGCTGAAATGATAATGATGAAAAAAAAATCTAATCAAAACTGAGACTAATACCTTTCCCATGACAGATATCATCTTCCGAGTGATATGAAAGCGCGGCCGCGATAACATTTTAATAGATTAGGGACTTGTCAAGCCCGCATGTTCGGGGCAGGATTCCCACGCGCGCACGCCCGCGGAATACGCAAGTCGTGTGAAACACTCGTGCGGTTTGCCAACTGAATACTAACTTACAACTCACTTACAATTTCGATGCCCCATTTATTTTGTTTCTTGCACTTTCTAACATTTTATTATGCGTTTAGACTCTAAAAAAATAAATAAACATCCTTTACTCGAAACTTTAGAGTAAAGGATGTGTTTTTTTTTCTAGCTGGGTAAATCATCTAATGACATCTCCCGCTCTTGGACGGAGCGCGAGGGCGTGTCAGGCTTTTACTGACTAAAAACCTATTCCTTCTTTGCCATTGTTCCAGGGCCCCTGGGATCTCTTTCGCATCACCAGTAGGCCTGCTACTTTTTTTTATTTTTTATTATGGATAGGCTTGCGTTTGACCACCATCTCACCTGATGGTAAGCAATGATGTGGTCGACGAAGTAACCTATATAACTTGCTAGGCCCCTGCGGTTGCTGACAACTGCTTGAGACGCGTATGGAACATTACGCTCCGTCGACGAAGTAAAGGATGTAAGGATTAATTGTGTAAGAGAACTTTCTTTTGTGCTTTCACCTTCGTATTTAATTGCACAAGCGTTTTGTCTAATTACAGCAAGCTTATTATAGTAATTAACCCTCTAAACACTTGCGTCGGATTGGTCCAACCACAGAACACAGGAATCATACAGTAAATAGAAGTTCTGTGAGTCCAACGAGTGTTTTCGTATCCTAATCGTCAGGGTCGTCTGTTTGCGACTGGGTACTCCATCACGTTTAGCTCGTTTGGCGTCCCAAGGTATGGCAAGTTTTGGTATTTTGTTTGACCACCCATCTTTGGACCGACCTCGGTAAGTGTTGCTTAACCTTGACAATGGACTCGTGCGACTGTTTTAATTTAGCCATGAGTTCTACACATACCAGCAACTTATAAATCAATTATAATAAGCTCTATATTCATTCAAAAATTCAGTCCGTACAAAAGACATCAACGAGTCAATTGTTCCTGGCGGTCATTAGAAATGCGGGATATTAGACATTACATCGAATCACAGTGTCGTGTAAGTAATCATTATAATACAAAAGTTTCATCTACCATAATTGAGGATATAAAAGAGAATCACGTGCGTAAAGAAAGTTTCGTATCTAAACTTAGGTCGAGACAAAAAGTAGCCGCGAAGACACGCAAGCAACGAGACTTACATTACAAGTAACAAAAAGAAAAGTGGACACTTCTCAGTTACTTGATTAACTGACTGGTTTCATAGATCACCAAGCTTCGAACTGTGGTGAACAAAAACGTTGTCCCGTGTCCAGTGTTTCGTTTTCAATAAGTGCTATGTAATGCGGTGTCGTGGTGTGGTCGCGTTCCGCGGTCAGACAATGCGGTGGAATGCGCCGAGACAGAGTGCTCGACCGCCTGGAAGGAAGCCGCACGCTCCGGCTTCATTAATGCCTACACTTTTTCTATGTATAACATTTTGTCATCGTCACCCCTCGATTGAACAGAGGGCGGGATTTCAGTAGCGTAAAAAAAAATCAAAGCGTTCAATGAGCGCATGTAATCGGAAATCGAGGCTGAAACATATAAGGAGAAGCTATCGGATAATACTGATAGACCAACAAAACACAATGAACAATAGCATAGAATAAGTCCAGCACATAAACAAAAGCACAATAGCTCGACTCAAGCAAGTATTCCACTACGTAACCGTCCCAGCGACTGGCTTGACAACTACAGAGCACCAACAATAGTAGGCTTTACATAGCCGCTGGCAAACTCGTACCTACGGCCGCCCAGCCGCTCTAGCTACACAGAACACCATCATATTTTCCGCATTGGTATTGCGTGCCCCGTGCCCGGCGGCAGCAAGCAATTTATAGCCAGTGGAACTACGTACATGCTTGTTATTATTTAACGGTGGACCCGAGCCGAGACAGAACGCCCCCGGCTATTGCCAATGCGATCCTGCTAAACTTGTAAGTATTATTTTATGACTAAGAATACAAATGCGCCGCGCCGTGCCGACACACTTTTGTACAGCTAACCGCCAGAACTGCTTTATGCACCCACGTATTTCAACAAAATCCAATTAAAAAGGACGCTGCAATTACGGACTCTCTTGCATACAGATTGCTACATTTTAATTGGCCCAAATAACATCAAGATGTGAAGCACTTTATATGCAGGTAAATGAACACCAAATTCTGACATCTCACCAAATACGTCATTCAAATTGCACCGCCATCTATCTTTATATGGCGCGGATATTTTTTATCTGGCGATGATTTGAATAAAGTCATAGCGGTGTCCGGTGTCGTATGCATTGCCTTACAGAGCCACGTGCTTGGATATGGTGTAACGACAGCAATGACGAACGCGTACGGCTTGCCAAACAGGTCAAATCTCCATTAAAGAGTAATCATAATACTTGTCAGGCCTTATAGAGCGCGCGGCGGCAGTGCGCGTGCGCGAGCGAGAACCGCCACCGCCGGGATATCTGACTCCTTCAGTTGACCGGCCTTGTGGCACGCGCCGCCGACCCACTAGTATTATACCATTTGATTTACCGATCTCATTAAATACGTCTACATTTCCAACTATTCTAACTACCCACGCGACTTTATAGAGTATCGAATATCTACAAAATCAGACCTGAGATTATATCGACAGCCAGTCGGAACAAGGAGAAGGGAAAGGGACAATGTCGCAACCTGAATAGATTGGACCGTTTATTTAAATTCACGGTATTGTCGCAACGGCTACACTACAGAATTTTACAGTGCCTAGGAACCGAGAACATAAATTACTCACTGGCGCTGGCGGACTATCTATAAAGTACTTAGTAAGATGTAGTGGTTCATTTGGTGTCATATTTCTGTTATTTGCCTATATAATTACCACTAATGACCCGCTCGCCGCCGCCTCACTCAGAATTAATTGATGGCTATAAATAAGGAGATAATTTGGACATCTATCCGAATATATCTGGCCGAACATTTTCATTTTCTTAATTTGTTTAACAAATGCTTGGACTCGAACCTAAGAGTTCTCGTCCAATAAACCCAAAGCGCAGGTAACACTAAGCGGTTATAAAGCTATTAAAGGTTGATTAGTCGAAAAACGATCGTCTGTAGAATTTAATGTTTTTGAAATAAATAATAAATATGAATATGAGGAGTGCTCTAGACCACGGTATGTATGGCCGTCGGTATGTAAATGAGTTACATTGAAACAGAGTGTCCGCTTAGTCAGAAGTAGTCAGAACTAGGAGCCAATTAGTGCCAAAGGCCGGCTTCGTAAATTAAGCAAGATGACGGCGCCTGCCAACACAGATATTCGCATCCTTTTCTTGCAACTACACAATGTCTTACTAATTGTGATTAATGGTCCCTAGGCGGTTCTGATTTGATGATACAAATTATGCCAGAAATGTCTGCTTCTTATTGGTTTATAACTAATCTAACAATACCTTATTACTGAATTAGTATCTTCGTCATTGATTTTACCAGTATCCGATTAAGAGCTTATATTTCTTTGATCCCTTTTGAAATTGAAACGAATTTATTTTTATAAGTGCATTCAAGCTCGCGCTTACGTCTCGATATACTTGTCGTAAAATACCGTGCCTTGTTCGTAATCCTGAGATGATACAATTCCAATGGTGATTTTATTGGAATCGGCTCGGAAAGAAAAATATTATGATTTTAGACATAACGCCGGAGTAGTGGTGGCTTCAGAGTGTTCAGCAAACAAGATCTTATTTCATATCGTATTGATTCAACAATGCTTCGAGCGAAGTTTAATGAACTCCAATAATAAAACGTTTAACTAGATTACTATTTAAAGAAAGAAGATATAAATTGAATATTGCACCGCGAAACAAATTAGAAACCTCCAAAGATTCGATCAGAAATAATGGTTTTATCTCGCTCTATAACTTAGATTATATCTGAATTGCTAGCGGTTTATATTTAATAGCTGTAGAAATTGTACAATTTAATCATTATAATTTAGAAGTTTCCAATAATAATTATGAAGAGATAGTCGTAGCTAAACGAATGGTACTGGCCGCATATTTCTTGTGCGGTGGGACATAATGTTCTGTGCGTTGGCACGTACGTACGTGGAGTTGTTTAGAAGCCACTAAACCCCAACACAATGGTGCACCACAAACATGGCTTTGTGCCTTTGTCCGGGGTGCTCGAGCAAATAAAATATTTTGACCGCGCGCCACCTCGCCCGTCCACATCCTACGCAAACATTCCTTGGACTGCTTTATTTTCTTACCTATTGTCCAAAAATACTGTTATTCTTGTGCAAATATTGTCACCTTATTTGTTGTCTCTAACATACTCGGTTCGTTTTCAGTAAAATTTCCAGTGCATCTTCACGCATCTCGTGGATATTACCAATATTGAACAGGATGTTCACCCGATGATTCCAACAGTGTCCAGTACATAGCGACACACACAATGTGTTCGCTTTCTAAACATTTTAGAAGTGACACCTCACCCTTGACAGCAGTATATGGCTACTTAGAGTCGTTTTGTCGGCGAGTGCGCGTGCTCACTGCTCATATAGCCATATGAGCTATGTGGCCTGTGGCTCAGTGGTCACCTCGCGCGGCATGTTTACATAACTCGTTAGACGCCAGCCCGTACCGCCCACGCTCGACCAGCTATTGGATATATCTGTATATTAACTGTAAACACTCGATAATGTTCTATTGTGATGTCACGCAGGTGCACTATCGCGCCATCATTATAATAATGATAGCAGGGCTTGGACGTCTTACTTGCTCGCTAGGTCTCAATTTTATTGTTCTACAAGAAAATTACTAGCGTGGTAGCGGGGCCATTCTTAGCAGTATTTTCTAATCAAATTTTTCTGTTTCTGAAACACGTTTTCGATATGTTTGATCCCGATTAACCACTTGTGTCTTTTATTCAGTAACAGACAAGTGCTCGCTCGTACGCATTAAGTACGAGAGGCGACAAGAAAGCGTATACGTGCACCTCATCATCGCTTCAGCCTCGATAAATTGTCCCATCAATCATCAAGAATTGCAATAGCGATACTCGGGTATGTCAAATGAATGCCACTTTTTATCGCCGATTGTCGGCGAGGGCCCGTGACGAAATGACACGTAATGCAATTTTGATTAACTTGACAACAAAACCTTTGGTAATTACATCTACAACACAATGATGGAGACATTACTTGTTGCTGATATTATAAAGGGCCATTACGATGATAACTGTGTCGTCAAGTAGGATATGGTACATGATCTCGGAGATAAAAAGTTAGGTATATCGTTTATTTTTGTACCACACCAGCAAGTCTCGCGATGTTGGTTTAAACCAACTATAACTGCTGCAACTTGATTAAAAAGTATGACTTCTCATGTTTTATAAACAGAAGTATCAGCTTCGTTAGCTGTTAATTTGAATGAAAATGTACAAATTATTGTCATCTTGTATAATGATGTTTTGGTAACACGCAAAAGGCCGCGTCGTCGCAAGCACAGCGTAAACTTTCACTTGAACAATAGCGGCCGCTCACGATTATCACGACCCCAGTCACGCAGGACGCAACATCGACAGCTCTTTGTGATACTAGCATTACCATCACCAGCATCTGATCGATGACTGGTTGAAAGGTCACTTTCCTGCATATCGATCTCTCTATTTAGCTGACATTCACGTAAGTTCGAATATTCATATGTGTACCGTCATTACATTTGAAAAACAATAACGACCAATTGTTAAAAGTACATAATCGCATGTAGTTATTATGATACCAGAACACATTATCGCTGATTGATGGCTTGATGAAAGGTCAGTCTCACCGTCGATCTCTCTATTTAACCCACATTTGCATGATGAGTTGTGTTGCGCCGCCATAAATGCGTATGTATCTCTGTAATTTCAGAGTCATCTGGTAGAACTCACATACCATCTATTTTTAGCCAGAATCACAGATCAATAAAACCAATAGCCATCAGAATACCCAATTTGGCGAGAATCCACTTTACCAGATGGTCTACTACATATCTACTATTTTACAAACCCATTTTCCTAAGTTGTAGAATTTCGAATAGTCCATCGCAGATCAGTAAAAGTTAATTAATTGGTTCCTTTTTAAGGTCGGGATCTACTTTCGCTACTCTTAGACGGTATAACGTGAACGAATCAGTAACATTCGCGATACATACCAACCTCACTCACGTCGAAGAAGTTCACCGTTTTTTACAGACCCTACAAAATTATGCCGCCGCATGATCCGAGAGGTGTAAAAGCGCAGCGATGACCACAACAAACAAAAATAAAAAATGCTTTTACATAATGAATAGATGATATGTAAAGGTACGGCGCGAACTTTAGGGGTAGATACACACAAGGCGTGAACGCTAACGCGCGGACCAAACAAGGAGGTGTGAAAAGGCCCGGTGATCGTGGCGTTCTTATTGTGGTAGCTGCTAAGCCGCTTACCGGACCAGTCCCATAAATCCAAGCTTGTCCCTGACTATACAATCTTACTGGTAGGTACTAAGGTACCCATGTACTCGCCGCTGTCGTGCTCGATTTGATAAGCGCCTAAGCCAATGTCGCGTTGCATTCATACAGATATCTGACTAAGCGCATTTCAAATGCATGGTAATGTATGAAGTATGCTCATTATAAACACTAGTCATAAAATGCACGGACAATGGCGTATGCTTTAGTTATTCTTCTTAAGTTTATTTATACTTCTTCTTCCATAACACTTTTATAAAAGAACGTGTCAAAATGCATCGCATCGCTCCGGCCGCGTCCCGTTCATAGTATCGTGTGTCGTTTCGCGTGTTCTGGTATTAAGTTTCACCTACTTTTCAAGCGTAGCCTAAGCGCATTCGGCTGGAATTAAGTGAGTTAAGTTAACATGAAATCATAAAAGGAAGTGAAGGAAGGCTGCGGATGCAAGAGAGCTAATAAAAACGGCTCGAGTAGCCCATACAATGCCTACTTGAATCTAAAGATATACCGAGAAAATCTTTTCATGACGCCGCAATCGGGAACACGATTGTCACCGATACAAAGTTAATACACCTTATTAAGCGAACTAAAGCCAATTTAGTCCATTATCGGACGAAATCTTAACGGACGTCGGCATAAGCTCAGTGGCCGGCCATTGTTGTGTCGCCTCGGCTATGGGCCTCAAGTCGTTGTGTAAACAAAACGAGTTATTATATGAGAACTGAGCCTCACTTTATGGCATTCCAGTCTAAATTTAAAAGGCAGCGTTATTGTACCAGCTCTTAACTCTTCAATGCTCTTCGTTATGTCGTCGGAACTGTAATAAAACAACAGAAGTGATAGTAAGGCGTCTGCATACATTTCGAATACCCCATCCAACCGATCCATATAAAAGACCTTTCAACCATACAAAAGATAAAGTAAAAACAGGAGACACACAATCTCATGATACGGCGAGGCATTTTGAAGACGGACCGCGGCGTTTGGCAGTTTTTGTGACACCGAATTTTCATTGTCTTTCGGCAAGTTATCTCATTTAATTATAAGCTCGGAACGGTCGATAGATAGGGAGCGATCCACCGAAGAAAATTGTTGCAAGGTTTTTTTAGGAGTCGAGATTGCGAAGAGCTATAAATGGCGCAGCAGGCCCTGCGGCAGTTGCCATTTGCAATCGGTTATGGAACGACCGCGAACCTCTTTTTACATTATAATCGGTTGGTCCCCGCTCACTTGTTTTTTGCTCAGAACCGATGATGGACCGAAATGGCCGTGGATGCAAAAATGAAGCAAACATGATACTATTCAACGCCAAAATCTGTCGATGCAAAATATTTTTTTTCCGGTCAAGGGAATTTTACTTCACGGATCATTGGTGTTAGCTTCCTTCCTGTGGGTGGTATGTCCTAAGTTGTCCGTGCGCGACACATGTATTATGAAGTGACAGATGACAGGACTCTCGAATCTCGTCCGGAGCTTGCTTGGCTGGACCCATCGTCTCGCATGATCAGACTCGAATTACGTCAAAACCGGCCCGTGCCGTCCTTAATGAGGCATTAACGTCAATTATTTTGCATACATAGCTTCAGCAAAAGCATCATATTTCAAAACCGTGCTCTAATTACATATACGATATGTAGGTATTTAAGTATTGTAAATAGTAAGTAGAGGTGAACAAATATAATTTATTCTTAGCGTGATTTTTATGTGACAAGGCATATATCATAGGAATATATCTTTCGGAAATACATTCAAATGAAATATTATAATTTGACAGCGGCCGATGAAATTGTAGCGCATTAATATGCAGCTCGTGCGCAAGGGCCTGCGCCCGCGCACCGTCACTAATAATGGACCAGACGCGTCTAATGCATTATTCAAAAGGTCCTGGTGATCCCGAATTCGAATACTTTTTAGCAAATCTAACGTGTTTATGCGTTGATAGTTCTCGAAGGTGCCATTTAGAACGAAGATATCGATATGCCTTCATGTATAATTTACGACACTATTACATTTATATTTTCTGTTTATTGATTAGAAACCTGTCTATAGCATTTACAATAAATCTTATGATGTGACAACATAAAGTTTACTATTGTATTCATTCATAAGCTAAGCGGCTCGTAGGTGCGTATTAGTTGGGACCTTATGGTCATAAAATAGATATTGATCAAAGGCCACCGCGATACATATCTCCGCTTACATTACAGTTATCACCTGTATTGTATTGTAGAAACAGAACAACTCCGGGAACGAATTGAAAGAGTAAACAGTAGCGACACAAAGAGAGGCTTCATTGACCCATCGACACAATGCCGACCTACAATTCGCCGTTAATTAGTTCTGTTTCAAAGAAGCCGTGTTCGATGGAAACGAAACAATTAGCTTTTATACTGGGGAATTACCATCTTATTAGATACGGCAAACGTCAATCTTATTTATTTGCTTATAGAGATGCTTCTCGTAGAAGGAAAATTTAGACTTTATAGACACTGAAATAAAATTTCCAGTAACTACTTTAGCGTGACTAAGACCAATCGAAGTAGGTCACAATCATTAGAACAATCAACGCCAAAAAACTAGTGAACGTCAGATATTATTCAATTCTCAGAACGTTCTCGAACTTTACGACAAAAAGATAAGTGGGCACATGGTACAAGCATTGGATTACCCTTCAGCGACCAGCTAACGTGCACCCATTATCTCTGTGATTGGAGCTTGAGAGCGTAATAAAAATTCTCTGTAAGTAGAGTTACATGCAGATATGTTATGGGACTAAAGATGATAGTAGTAATGGGAATCGTTCAAGTATCTGGGAACGTATTAGAATATCAACCGTAGGTGCCAGTCAACTTGAAGGACAGTAAGAACTATTTACTTCCAGGCAGGTTATATCTAGACTTCTGGCGGTGAAACCACTTATGGTTGCGAAACCTGACCTGAAGGCATGTAGCTTTTATCACAAAACATCAAAAAGCTAGTCTACAAAAGCCAAAGAGCTATGAAGAGGAGCATGATTGGCGTTAAAAAAGAAGACAGAAAAAGAAAACTAAATTCACAGTCGTGTTTTAGACCAACTTAGTTAAAATAGACGGACCATATAGTGCAAAAAGTGAAACAATATTATAACTGACTGGTATTTTAGATATGATAAAAAGAAAAGAGAAAAAAAATGGGAAAGTGAGTAAAAATTAACAGTCAGTCTTAACTGGAGAAGGGTTACTAGGTGATAAAGGGCAGTGCAAGATGTTGGAGGAGACCTATGCAAAAAGGAACTTGTTTTCGTCTCTGTTCTCTGAGAGACATTATAAAGATCAGGGAAAAAATCTGCATGCAAGGCTTATTAATTGATATCTTAGGGTCATTCTGATAAGAATAATTTGATGCCCCCAATAAGTGTAGGTACTGTGAGCTAGTTTTACGATCATTTATTTGACTAGACGCAGTATCAACGAGCTCAATAGATGCCTAAGGCGAGCGTCTCGAACGGAACACGTGTCGCTGATTGCCCTCAATTGGCGAGCGAATAAAAACAATCGTCGCTTAAAAATAACCGTGATTTCATCCAGCAACATGTGATGCTTGTTTTCTTTCGGTGTAGCGAACATATTCCCACAAGTTCCCATGGCCGTGCCATGTGAAATGTCCTGGTTGGGCGGTCCCAGCTTCCAGCCGTGGCACCGAGCGTGAATCACTAATGATAATGAACCTCTGTGGAATATGGAACGGGAACTTCTTCCAGGAACAGGCGGAATCGTAAAACAGCGTAACGTACGCTTCACCATATGGGGAGCGTGAGAGCCCGCGGCTCCGCAATCCACCATACACCATCTGATGTTTTTATCGTGGCTGACCATTACGCAAATATTGAGATAGTGACATCCGTAGCGGTTAGCTACGTTCAATAAATGGGTCAAATTCAGGAAGTAAAACCGCAAACATCATTTTCCCATAAATAACAATGTGTATTTTTGATACTGATACCGCAATAAAGACTGTATAATATGTCTGTAAACTGTAATTATATTTTGACTGTTTCTGTAGTCACTATAATGGTATTTTAAACATAAAATTCCTTCGCTCCCAGTAAAGCACATTGAGATTTTTCTTTTAATCGTGCTGCATTTACCAGTGGTACAATACTACGTACTAAAGTATTTTCTAGACTCAAATCTCTAATGAACTCTTGATTGTATGTATATTATATATTCATAAAAAACTCTCAAACATTTTATTATAAATATGTATGTGGGTTTTTTTCCTGTGTCATAAAGTAAACGTTCTCACACTTCATCGCACATTTGCTGTCTAGGTCTCTTAGCTCTAAAATTCTGATATGTCTAAGAATAGTTTTAATTAAATTCATCGCTAAATTATATTTATTCTTCATTCTTAAACGCGCCATTTAATAGATACTACATCTTGGGTTTAATGAAGCATTAAAGTTATATTGACGATCAACAGTTGAGTGCCTTGAGGAGATAATAGGAATTTTAAAGCATTATTTGTATGCCATTTTTTGTGCTGTGGGCACTCGACTATTAGTAGCAATAACCATTGTTGGAAGTCAAGTCCGTCAGATATTGTGTTGAAAGGCGCCAGTCAGAAAAAACTTCTTACGACCATTTAAGCCTTATCTTCGTCTCATTGTGGCAAGATTTTTTTCTTTCTACAGAAGTGCTGATAAAAGTGTTTGGAAAACATTTTGGTTACCCAAAGAATTGGCTAAAGGGTACACTCGGCCTTAAAGTTCTAACTCATTAGGCATGACTTTGACAAATGGTGAAACATTAATGTACATTGCGCATGTAGCTTCATACCAAGTTTTGTTTTTCGTGACATTCAGTTGTCACAGTTATTACGCACATCCGTTGTTAAGATGCACTTGCGTGGGGCAATTTAATTAGTCAATTATAATTCAGTGCACATTTTGACGTGCGTCAGAACGAGGGTCAATCCGATTACATCCATTTATTGTTCTGATAACCAACGTTCAAAAGGTTTGTTCTGATTACCTTAATTCAGGAAACCGGATAGCTACGTTACAGGAAATTCAATATTCATCCCCATTGTCGAAGTTTAATTTCCATAGATAGAAATAGTCCATACAGATTGATGCGGAGGGTTCATACAATCGGCGTTGAGCATCCACCAATCAGCCGGATTGGAGCATATCGTGCGAACGCGTTATAATAGGAGGATATTATAATAAACAGATCCCGGGCCCCTCCGTTCACTCCTCCCTCCCTAATAAATATTAATGTATGAACTTGAATGCTCCTCAATGTTCACAGTGATGCTGGTACATTGACACTCAATTTGCTTTTTGCAGTCTCGACATTGCAAAGTTATCCGCAGCTAATCTTTGTGCTTACTTTCACGCACGTAGATATTATCGCGTATTTTCTCTTTTTTTATTTTTATTGATACCTACCTATGTTAACACTTTGATAGGTGTTAAAAGTACAGTTTTAATAGTAACGTAAATGTTTATAGCGACATGTTATTCCTAAAGCGCTGGAGATTCATTCATCTGGGGATAGACTATGGTTAGTTGATCGTTTGTTTATTACAAAAATAAACAATATCTGATGGGAACTTTACCTACCAACGAGGTTATGGTGGAACTTTCTCATAATAACGAACTTTTAACAAAATATTTACGTGTTACGTGGTTTAAACACGTATTTTCTCTAATAGGCAACAAGTAACACATTGTGTGATGTGATTGATCACCATTCACCACAATATTTTGTGATCGTTCATTCAGGAACTATGCCCAGAATATAAGAAAATCCTTTTGTTTTTTTTATTTGTCCTATTGCACAACTTTAGATACCGTAATAAAGTTTGTTTGGAAATTCTATATCTCTAAATCAATAAAGTACATGATACATCAAAGGCGAGCCACCCTTTTAGCCGGAAGGGTCATGCACAATACATATTAGGGTTGACGAGAACAGTTTCCACTTCGGTTTCCCACGCCACCCCTGCAGGGAAACCCCACTTGTTGATTTTGTTCCGTAATAGAGCCCCCATTCAACATCGTTTCCGGGCCCCATTAACAATAGTAATTATTTTATTTTAATGTTGTAACGTGTTGACATCGGACCATCGATTATGAGTGTAGGTACGTACTTTGAGTGGGGGAGGCCTAATGAGCTCGTGCTGCTCTCCTTACCCGATCGTGATCAATCATCGTTTGAAGATTCGAAGCGAACTTTTATCTTTATCTCCTTTTAACGGAGTGTACAGTGTATTGTAATTATGGTTATTACAACGAAAATGAAGAGTCTCTTCACAAGATACCTACGGATTTGACTGAATGTAAATGAAGTCGCAGATAAGATTAAATAGGTGCCTGCTAGTTGGGACGATAAATAGGCCAATAGCTAATATATTAATATTCAAAGTTTTCTACTGTATAATTACTTTTTTGACTAATTGTCAGTCAGTCCCCTACAGCAGTTTCGTAAAATATTGTCTTTGGAGATAACATCAAAATATACAGCCAAATTATAAGAAGCAGTACCTCGAGGCGGCTCCAATAATGTGGGTAGTTATGATAAAAATGTCGTGCTCTCGTGGTATTCGTTGAATGATTCATTTGAATAACATCAAGCTGCTAATAACATAGGACACGCAATGGCAATGCTATGGAAATAACTTTGGCTTTATTAAGCAAATTGCCCCCAGACAAGATGTTTCGCCCCGGGTCGGGATTGTTAATTCTCTGATAGGGATGGATTTCGCGCGAATTTGCCATACCTACCCACTTATTGGATTCCAACATTGTTGTTTTTTCTGGATTTAAATATAATGAGGAGCCGTTTTGGTAGGTATGTAATTTATTTATCAACGTCACATGAATACACATTCTTTGACATCATAAAAATATCAAAAAATGAGGTAAGAAATAGCTTTAGCTTAATTAATAAAAACCTAGTATCTGAAAGGCTTATTGACGAGCTTGATTGTGGCACGGTGATATTATAATTATAAGGATGTCCTAGGAGTAGATCATAATTACATTATTCGATGCATTATTTAACCACAAATTAATACTAAGCACACCCCGTAAACAACTGTAATTGCAGAATTACTACCTATAACTAGGATCTATAGTAGGTAGGTACCTAGAACGAAATTTTAAATTAATATTATATACCTATGCGCTTAATATTATGTACCCACTCGTTCAGTTGTTAATAAAGAAGTTCGCAAAAATTCTGTAAATAACTTCTAAACAACAACAAATATAGTAAACAATCTGACAACAAACTTATTAGAATCACATAAACAATACTCGTAAAGCACAATATACATATAGGTATTGTAAGAACTTTTATTACAAAGAGTATCAAAAAACAACCTTTTTTAACTTCTGTCTAATGCTATCGCGAATAGAGTATATGTACCTACTTATTTTATGTGATTCCCATTACCACGTCAAAAAATTAAAACAAATTGCCTACAAGCAAAATTCGAAGAACAACAATAGAAGCAATTATGTCTAATTACTAGATTGATTCCATATTCAAATTGGTGAATAAAAAGTATGCCAAACAATAGAGCTTTCGACATCAACATACCTGCCAGTCCAGTCGCACTGATCGCCCATCATCCCCGCCTCCACTCTGCATAAAACTCCCAAAAATACAGTCCAAAATAATCGCCTCGTCTCCATTTTAACGAAAATTATATTACAGTAACAGCAAGAAATATCACTCCTCCAATCACATCACTTTAAAACAATCCTTTCATGTCAGTTCCATAGTTATTCTACTTTACAAAAGTAAACAAACTTGCGCCGCGATTGCAACAAGCGACAGCACTTTACCAGCTCAGAAACTCGACTAACTAAAGTACTGACAGAGACAAAACTTCTTCGACGCTTATTTACTGCAACGAGTAAAAGAGAAAAATATAATAACACTTTTGTAGACAGAGACAAAAATATGTTACTTCTTTTTCTAATTTAATATCGGACATTAGTCGAATTTCAACTTTACCCCGTGGCAATTAAGTTCATATCTGTATTGAAATGACTAAAAGCTTTTGCAGGGCTTTTTGATTTGGCGGGAAAGGTTTACCGTATTTTATCTACAAGGTTAACTTTGGAGTAACCGAGTAACTTTGAATTTAAAAACTCACCTTAGTATTACCTTATTTGCAAATTTATTCTACGTAATATTATCTAAAGATGTCTTTATAGAAAACTAGCTGCTCCCAGCGGCTTCGCCCGCGTGATAGCAGAAAATTATCCCAAGGGAACATACTTCCGTGATAAAAAGTATCCTATACAGTCCTATTCCAGGATATGGTCTATCCGTGTACCAAGTTTCATCAAAATCGGTTTTGCCATTTAGGCGTGAAAACGTAACAAACAAACAAATAAACAAACAATCTCACTTTCGCTTTTATAATATTAGTAAGGATTGAGAATATAAATACCAGATATAATAATTATGATAAAGTTAAAATATGAATTAATGAAGTAAGGCTTTAGGATCTATTCTGTTTTTGAAGTTAAAAAATGTATGTAGGTCTTAAAAAATTTAATGGTCTGTTTTCTACTTAACACAGAAATTTTATCAGTCACACATACCTAATTAAGGGCTATTAATCATAAACTACAAAACTTAAACATTGTACCTTAACCCTTCAGATACCGTCAATTAGAGACACAATAGTAAGACAATAGATGCGCGGCCACCGGTGGTCGCTTGGGGATTCATGAATTAATATCACAGGTAGTTCCAAAATTATTGTTAAACTATCATTCAAAGGAACTTAAGTTAAAATACATTTGAAGATATAGATCATGTTTTGAAAGTTATAATTACCTGCCCTTTGATGGCCATGAGTTAGCGAATCGTCAATTTTTTTAAGCGGCCCTAAGCTTTCGGTGTACATTCTGCACACCGAAATACTAGCAATTAATGGTCATGGCTAAGTTGTTTTTTTGCAACCAATTCGAATGGTCCACTCTGTATTTTAGCTGCGTTTGATTTTTTCGATGAAGACAAATAAAATGATGTTATTATTATACGCAGATCTTTATCGTTACCCAGAATCGCGCTTTTTGCTGGTGTTTGGTGGAAGATAAGCGTGGAAGGAATATGATTTTCAAGAAAGTAAAAGATTTATCTTGGGGTTTGGTCATACGGTCTCTTTTATGGTCTTTATGGTATATTTGGTTCAGGGCACGTCGTCCGTGTTCGAGGGCGTGCGTACGTTGTTTGCGAACAGATAAACTAAATCAATAGGCACTGTTTGTTCGGCTAGTAGATAACCGCATTGTCACCATTCACTTGTGCTTGTTTAGGTCGATGAATCTACCCCTTATCTTACTTTGACGCAAAATGAGTACTATTATAATAGATACCTACTAGCGATGAGGTGCGGTCAATAGACAAGCAAGCTATATCCCGCGGTTTCAGTCGGTCTTTAGTTTACAACCCCCCATGGGAGTGGAATAGTAACCAAGCTTTGGTTACTGTTCCACTCCGATGGGTCGTAACGTGTTGTTATAATCTAGTCTTCTTCGATAAATGGTCTATCCGCCACTAAAATAATTCTTCAAATTGAAATGGTCTATCCGCCACTAATAATATTCTTCAAATTGAACCACTCACTGGTTCCTGCCATTACCGCGTTCAAATTAACTCTACATCTTTTGTGTTTTTAATATCGTGCGGATTTCACGCAGGTTTGCTCCGCATGTAGAAAATTTCAAATACAAAAAAACTCGTCCCGCGTGAATATTACACGCATTACAATAAACAGGTTTAAGTCAAGAGTGAATAGGTTACTTCTAGGCAAGCGTGTTCCATCGTCAACTACATCATCGCTTACCATCAAATGAGATGGTGGTCAAACGCAAGCCATTTACGCGTGTGGAGCAATCCCGCATGCGTGATCAAAACACCCTAAAAGGTATTAAACTAGCGACTCGCTCGCCACAGAATCGCACGGGTGCTAGAAATTTTTCTACTTTATTTTTACTTTTCTCTATCATAATATGCATAACTTGAAGTTAAACCTTCGTCATGAATCACTCTGACTATTGGTAAAAACTGCGTTATAGCGTTCATACAGACAGACAAACAAGATGCGGGACTTTGTATAGATGCGCAATAATGCGCATAGATCCACTTAATGACCCATCTCCTGCTCGATTCTTTCATGAAACTACGGTATATAACTCATTGTTTTAAAAATGCTGAAAGACAAAGGTCTATTGTAGAATCGTCGAATAGCATTGTTCGCCAGAGGTATAAACAGTGGTGTCAGAGACAGTGTCAGCAGCAGTTTTGTACGATAGATAGATATAATAAAAGTAATTAGTACCGTGTCGCACCTAGTCCAGTCAACAGGTCTAGTCATAATGATCAAGTGGACTTTCTTCATGTTTAGTGTGAGTGTCGTTTCGTCTTATAATCAATCGACGTTGGGACATTGCTTGTGGCACAATAATACATGTGAGTATCTCTAATCAAAACATCTACAATGTATTCACCTAACTGTGTTGCCGAAGAGTCGACCAAATAAAAGTCAATACCTATGTAACTATTTTAAAATTTCTCCGAAGCATAGCCGAGTGTTAAATCCTATGAAAAAAAGGAAAAGAAAGTAAAGTCTATGGATAGTCTTAAAAAGCAAGTTATTACTGCTTATCTAATATTCACCAACCCATACCCCAGTACCTATTGAGTGACACACTTAACAATCTAACTAAACAGTACTTTCATTAAGCACCGTATTTGTCCATGTCTGTAAGATAAATGCTTCAACGAACGATTAGCGTTAGACGATCATTAGAATACTCTGGTGTTGGAACATTTTTATTTCATGATTGTCGGTGTCTTCCTACCTTACTGTAATAATGAAGATGAAAGGAAGAGAAGGAGTGCAATAAAAATGTCCCTAAAATGGCACTTCTCAATAAGGAAACCCCAAGTACCAATCGATTACTTATATGGATGACTAGCGTGTATAATGAAGAGTTCGAGTGTAATAAACTTGTGTAGAAAAATTAAATTTATAAAACCAGCAAAGTACAATTTTATTTTTGTATATATCTAAGTATTAAATCGTATGTTAATATTATATTTTTTTTACTTTTAGGCGTTGAAAGTTGTCCGGAATGGATGATTCAAAGAATAAGTAACTGCTCCCTAACATATTGGCCAGCTCAAAAAACTTGTGATCATCCAGAGGAAACGTTAGTTGGAACCGTCTGTGGATTCTCGAGGTGTGACTGTCCTGATACTACGGTACTCGACACAGAGACCGGTATTTGTTATGATGTTGATAACTGTCCGACAAAACATCATATCTTGTAAAATCAAGTCTAACAAAAACACAGTGACCTAAAATGAAAAGATTCTATCAGGGATTAAAACATTCCTAGAAACCTACATATTTTTATTAGATGTAAAGTTACTAACTTAAACCTGCAGGTTTAAAAGTCATATAACCTATTTTACTACCTCTAGATACATATCCGTTAGAATAAAGGAATAAAGTTCACCGTGGAAATGAACATAGAGCAGGCTTCCATGGAACCTAATTTATTGGATTTCAACTAAAACTTGGTTTCTGAACCTAAAACTAAACGTCTATCTGACTTATTTGCACTGTTATTGTTTGTTATGTCACTGTCACTGTCAGAATTATTCCAAAAAGTCTCATCGATTGTAATTTCTCAATGGCTAGATTTTGTATTTGCCGTTTTACTAATTAAATAAAAAATAAATTTAAAGCAAAATGTTGCGTTTTTGTGCACAAAGTTCGTTCTACAATGGTAGAATTTTAATCCAACCTCACAAACAGATAACCTCAAAATTAAAATCAATCAGCAGCAATACTAGTGTATTGAGCAGGAATTATTCAATAAAATTGAAAGATGAAGATAATAAGTTGGAGTGTATATACTATGGCCCACTGACGCCTCAGATAAAGGGTGTGAAAGTGTTTTCACTGAGTTCTAGTGCGGCCGGGTTGCTGGCACAGCCTATAATCATCAAAGAGGCGGCAAATATTGGAAGTACCTCACTAATTGTAGCATTGTGCTCAGTAGTTGGTTTCTTCACATTCGTCACGCCTATATTGCTTCATGTGATAACTAAAAAGTATGTAACAGATATACACTATGACCCTGCAACATCAACATACACCGCTACCACCATAAATTTCTTCCTAGCGAAAAAAAAGGTTTGTATAATTTATTTTTTTGACAAATAATTTATGTTAATCTGGTATTGGTAAGAATCCAATAATCTGATCAAAATAGCCCCATAAAACTTTCATGGACTTAGAATAATAAAAATGGTTAGAGCATGAATGTGTCTTTGGTACACATTTATAATTAAATTGTAAAAAGTCCCCACCAATTACACATGTAACAAGAAAGTTAAAGATCAAAGTTAGCAATGTTGTTTGGTTTTTGTTGAATGTATCAAATAAAAATATAAAAACAAAAAAATACTTACTTCATGTCCATCAATTAAAATACATGGCACTTTTTTTAATAGTAATTTATATGTATTTTGCTTTTATTTGTAAATTATATGTTAGTTTTTTATTTTATTCAATACGACATTGAATATTATTTGTTATTTTAGATTAATTAAATAAATTTTTGATTTGTAAGTTTGATTATATTTATTTATACAAGTGCTTGTAAATAAATAAATAATAATTCATTCCAGTTTAATCATATTACAAAACTGACATATATAACATATATATATCATAACATATCATGGAGTATGTCTGTGGGGAAACCATAAAAAAAACAGCCAGTACACCTCATCACAGGGTGCAGAAATTGCATACCGTGTAAAATTCTTCAATGACAATGAGACATTCTTTGTCTCGTAAGAAAATAGTTGTACTGAGTGATAGTAGAATATACCCCGTTTAGTGATAAACTAACATTCTACTGACGAAAAAATGTAATCTGCTCAGTAGGTTTTGAGTTAAATCATTTTCATTAAAAACAGAAATACAAATCATGCCTCTTTATGATAACAATGACAGATTTCGAGAATTATTAGATAGCAGTCAAGCGTTATCCTATCAATAATAAAAACAAGAAAAATAAATATGCAATTCCGAATGTGAATTTTGACCTTTAAGTAAGTTTTTTGCATACCAGTTCAGATCAGTGGGGACTTGACATTTAACTTAATAATAATGATGTACTCTATACAAATTTAGTTTTACATAAAGGTGGTTGTTTTTAGTTAATTAGGTATGTAAATATTTGATAACTTGAAAATAAAAATGAGATAACTCTACACAAATTACTAGCTGCTCCCAGTGGCTTCGCCCGCGTGATAGCAGAAAATTATCCCAAGTGAACATACTTCCGGGATAAAAAGTATCCTATGTCCTATTCCAGGACATGGTCTATCCGTGTACCAAGTTTCATCAAAATCGGTTTTGCCATTTAGGCGTGAAGACATAACAAACAAACTCACGTTCGCTTTTATAATATTGTCAATTTGCTTGTAATAAGATGTAGTAATTATTGTATTGTAAGCAGAGATTAGAATATTATTTGAGAAACTAACACCAACCTAGTTGGTAATTTTTTTAGTTACTTTTTTAAAATCAGTTATTAAGTGTATTGATAAGGATAGTTGAAACATTTTAAAAACTTGCTTATTACTAAAAAAAAAAAAAACTTAATACCTATGTCTTTTAACTTTCAGCTTGACTTCAAAGTAGAAGATGTAGAAGTACCTGATATTCCCGGAGCATTCACCACAATGAAAGCCAAAGGAACACCTCTCTTTATAGAAGCAAGGCATTTCTCCGACCCCCTGCATTATGCCAAAATGATGGGCTACGACAAACCCATGGACTTTAAACTTGGTGGGGATGACAGTGACAGTACCAGTAAATAGTGATAGATGTTTAATATTTGTTATTTATTATATTAGTTGCTGTTTAGTAAATAGTTTTCAGATTTACAAATTGATTTTGTTTTGATATCCTGATTATTACAAAAAAAATCCTTTAGTTTGAAAATATCAACTTACAAGATCACATGTAGGTAAGGTATATTTTTGAATTTATTCTATGCAATATTTTTAAGTAGTTCCTATTGCATATTAAATGGAATAGAAACTGGCCAACATATTATTACTTATTGTAAAAAAAAAATAAACTGCCTCTTGGGAAGGCTGCAAAATCTTAAATCCAAACTGACAGTTCCTTTTATAATATTACATAATTTTAGTCACAAAAGATAAATCTTACTAATATATTTATAAAAATGAATCCCAATGTCACTTGGTTATGCGCCATAACCCAATTTTCTAAACCAGATTCTGATTTCCACACAGACATAGTCGAGGGTAAAAGCTAATAGTATAAAATAAATACAAAAAAGCGAAGTGTTATTAAAATATTTTATTTTCAGTAGTATTCCATAAATTGCTTACAAGTACAGTCAACTGATATTTTACAGTAGGAAAATAAGACTAGATAGTATGTAACGTCAGCAGCGAAATACTATTATTTTAGACAAGCGTCCAAATATGTATTTAGGAATGTTAAATTAAAAGCATGAAAATAAAATAACAGATATAAAAGTACTTACTAATATCTTACAAACTAAGTCAAAACGGAGAAAATATACAAGGAATGTTTCACATAGACACACAATGGTTGATTTTAAAATTCCATAACTTCATATAGAAAACCTCGAGTTTCGTGACTAGCAACTCCATATACAATATTTTACATTTCTTCATATATATTACTTTCTATACAAAAATATTTTACACTTTTTACACTCACAATGAAATGAGTAGAGCACCACACTTTGCATACATAAATATCTACGTAGTAATTGATGAAATCAAATCATTTTAATGACCTTGTGAAGTATGAATACAAACAATAAATTATTCCCTGTGTCATTCAATGTGTAACTATTATCAATAATGGATAAATCATTATCATTTCTCATTTTAAAGCTTGCTGTATTTTGCTTACAAACTACACTACTGATGCGCCGCAGGATCACTCAGGAATACCTGACCTGACAGCCAATATTGACTTTATCGATATCGACACGTGCGTATATTACTTTTTATTGACACTGGTCAAAGACAATTTACTTCTAATAAAAGCATCCTTTAGCCATAAAATCTTGAGTAATTTAGTTTCCTAAAAAATATAATAATAATACTTTCCATAGATTTTATTAAAGAATCTGATTCGATTACTATTCAAGACAAGTCAATACTTACCAATATTATATATTTAAAATTCGTTTAAAGTTACAACTACGTATATACGACATTTGAATCGTCACTGCGCTTGCACAATTCGATATTCAAAACCAAAGTGTTTTACCAAAAAGTTTTTAAAACATGCAGGCGCATCGACAATAGTTCCTGACAACGAACCACTACGCGTTATCATAATTTAGAGTTGTTAAAGTTTTATTATTAAAATAATTTTCCTTAGCTTTTGTCTTATTTACAGTTTACTAAGGCTGCCCATGGCTGCCTGAATTTGCCGTCATACACGCACTGAAATATTAATGGTTTTAAAACATGAAGGTATCACTCCATTCTGCAAGAATTTGTAGATATTTAAAATGTTTAAAATAGTGCAATTTTCGTTACAGGAGAATTTTTATTCGAGTTGCACTCAATAACGACTTAAAAGCCACAAATCCTCCTGAGATATCCGCACGAGTCAACTGCACGTCTATCCATGGCAACAATTTGACTTTCACAAAGCTTTATCTCGTAGCCGTAGCGGATTTTCTTGTTTAGCACTTACTACCTTCATGCCATTGACACTTGAGGATTAAATCCTTCTTCTAAAACCATTAAAACTCAGCGAGTTCCACCTCTCAGTCATAGTGCAGTGCGTTGTCGGCGAGCGCGTGCGTGGTGGGGCACGCCTTGTCGGCGTCCAGCGCCGCGTCGCGCGCGCGCGCCCGCGCCGCCCACTCCACGCGCACGAAGGACGCCGTGCCCAGCGTAGCCAGGATGCCGAGGATCGTCAGCTGGACTGATAGCAGGGCTTTCGATGAGTAGAAGAAACAGGCCGCTGCTGCAAGTGACTGGAAAGAGAAATATTAAAGTTTTTAGAAACTTTTTCAATTATATTAAACTAGCTTTTGCCCGCACGGCTTCGCTCCCGCTCTTCCCTACTCTACCCTACTCTATCCTACTATACCCTACTCTACTCTATCCTACTCTACCCTACTATACCCTACTCTACTCTACTCTACCCTACTAAACTTCACATAAACCATCTACTAAATAGTCCGAACAAAGCCTAAAAATTTGGTTTGGATAAGTGAGCCCGTTCTTCACTACATAGTATAAAACAAAGTCGCTTTTTCTGTCCCTATATCCCTATATACGCTTAAATCTTTAAAACTACGCAATGGATTTGATGCGGTTTTTTTTAATAGATAGAGTGATTCAAGAGGAAGGTTTATATGTATAATATTGCACCCGAGCGAAGCCGGGGCGGGTCGCTAGTGAGTTATAAAATAACAACGAAAAGTGGCATTGATTTTTATACATATAGATTAGTGGACTTATCTATAGTCTGTCTAAAAAGTCAAACAACTTGGGAATTTTTGAAGAAAATAAAAAATCTGTTATTGGCAACGCTAATTTTAGTTGTCATTCAAGTTTCTTGAGACGATGATGAGTTCTACAACAGATGTTGATAGTAATATGGCTAGTGATGATGAATCAATAGGCGGAGTAGAATATTTTGAATCGGTGTTCTCTTAAGATTCCAGATTTATGTTAAATATTTTATACTTACTTTTGACACTATTATATCTTTACAAATTTATCCTACTTCTATATGTACTTATATAAAAGAAAATCGTGTTAGTTACCTACACTATTTATATCTCAAGAACGGCTGAACCGATTTTACCCTAATAGTTACCCACGTCGATTGACTTTTTAGACAGACTATAGCTTCTGTAGAACAAATAGCGGCAGTGGCAGAACTATAGGGTGGCAAGGCTGGCAAAATGCCACGGGCCCCCAGTCTGACGGGGCCCTCTGTCTGATGGTCCCTCCGGTCTGACGGGGCCGCCAGTCTGACGGGGCCTCCAGTCTGACGGGCCCTCTGGCCTAACGGGGCCCCCGGTCTTAGTGGCCACAAGCTCAGGAGAAGTAACCCAACCAAAAAAAAATTAAAATAAATCACAACGTGACGTGATTTTTCTGGGGTCCCCCGTCCAATGAATTTGCCACGGGTCTCAGAGGATATAGTTACGCCACTGAATAGCGGGTATATTCAGTATTGCCAGTCATTAGAAATCATTTTATTATAAGGCTTTAGATATACTGATGTCAGAGATTTTATCCATCACGGGCAACTAAGTAGTTTCATTATTCTATTCAAGGCTGCATATAAGAATAGCTTCAGCGTGTACAGTACGCGTCAAATAACTTTGCCGCTCTGAAGTTAGGCTTTCCTAACAACGGCGCAAGTACTATCGCGTAAAAAGTGTTCACTGACGTAAATTTAAATTTTGCAATTTAAATTAAGCACGCCTTCGTCCTTCTCTTTCTGCATGTAATTCACCACATTATGAATTACTTTTCGCGCTTGTCGGCGTAAAACCGTGTTCCGTTTTGGCATTTTGTTTGACAAAACTAAGGACAACGTCAACCAAATAACAATGAAAACACAACTATAACAATTCAAACACAACAATAACAATTCAAACACAACAATAACAATTCAAACACAACAATAACTATAAGAAAAAATAACAAAAAACAACAAACTTAAAACAGGTAGGTAATTTACGCGTAACAGTTTTCGCATCGCCACGACCGTATGTACTGTGCTACTAGGTATCGGACGTATACGAGCGACTGAGATAGAAACGTAACACTGGGGTTCGTCTATTGCATCGCTAGCCGCGCATGCGCAGTGCTGTCTTTTTTTCGTAAAATTGACTAATGCGCAGTGATTTGTAGCCAACTTCAGAGCGGCAAAGTTATTTGACGCGTACTGTATGTTAGTAGTGTTTGCACAATTGTTTTTGAAACGTTTGTTCGGAAAAAGATGTCAACATGACGCATGTTTACAACTTGATATTTATCAATAATAACAACAGTTTTTTTTGTTTTTTTTTTTTTTTGTTTCAATATCTGCAATCAGTCTAGTTGACTATAGTCAGATAGCTGGGGTAAAGCCACTGCCTTAACTCTCCTTAGTCATTTGCTCTTTTCAGTCAATCCTAACAACAGTAGAACAAAAAGTTATAAACATTTTTTAAATACTTCAAAATTTGATATGTTGCGGTAAATGCATTAAATTGTTACCCATTGCGAGAAACAATTGAAACTTAATTAAGTGTCGCATACTCTGTACTAATCATAAAAAAAACAATACATTTTCTCGATCCTTCCTGTTTAATATCAGGGACCGTACAACCCCGAATATAAGTTAACTCTTTCGAAAGGGTTACAGGTTGAACGCCTATAGCAACGGAAAGGGTAACCTCTTGATAGTGCTAGCCCCTTCATAACCCTAACGTTAGGGTAACCCTTTCAATAAGTTAACTCGTTCAAGAGGTTACCGGTTCTTGTATGATATCCAATTGAAACAATAACCCTTTGAAAGGGTTCGTCGTCCAAAACCCTTTAAAACCCTTTGATAACCATAGGGTTTTAAAGGGTTTTGGAGAGCAGGAATAGATTTTGACCTTGAAAGTTTGGAATCGTATAGAATTGTCCATAAGTGTTTTTTACTCGGTTTGATAGGACAGTGCTTTCTTTTTAAATTTTAATAACGTCTGAATATTTTTGCTAGGATTTTTGTTGTATTTGTACTAGTTTTGATAAAGATCATTGGGCACATCTGACCCGCTTTGTGAAGCACTCTTCATGCAGATATTAATCAAAATAGTTTTAAACTAAGGGGAAAATTATAACCTTTAATTGTATATAATTATTTAATTAAATATCAATGAAGGAAAATAAATATAAATGTCTGAAGGCCGTATTTTTGTAACGGACCACCATTCGAAAATGTTATTTTAATAGACACCGGTTCCGATTTATGCGTTTTCGCGTTAGAACACCATTCACGAGCACAAAACACGGCTTAACAGCTTTTTTTATGGTGGTCAAAAATCATCCAATGACAACCCGCGCTCTTGGGCGGAGCAGGAGATAGTGTCGGACTCTGACTAAAAGCCACCCCGTTCTTTCTAGTCTTCATACAGGGATTGAGCTCCCTTTCGGATAACCCTGGACCCAGTAGGCTTTGACCCAGCTGGGCGCCTGCTGTTGCTGACAACTCCTTGAGGCGTGGGGAAACAGTGCGCGATTTCGACGTCTTGGGCTCGGTTCGGACAGTTACCGGGTGGTCGGTCAGTGAGCTATCCATGGCTCACTGTTCGCAAGCCCGTGTCTACGGCGGTCGGCCTCTTTCTTTGCTAGCATTACTGCTTCGCAGAAGGAGCCGACCGCCTGTCACTCCTCTTCGCTCTGGACCATGGCCTGAACTAAGGCCCAGCGACCGATCGCCGATGGCACGGCAATCCGCCCAAGCAAGGCACACCTTGACTGTGTGCTCCACCGTGTCCTCCGGGCGTTCCACACAGTGGCGACACCCGGGCGTCTCTTCCGCCTGAATCCGGTGCAGGGACCTCCCGAACGTGCCATGTCCGGTAAGGACCTGGGTCATGCGGAAGGTAAGCACGCCGTGAGGTCTTTCCAGCCACGCCTCAAAGAGGGACTTACCGCTATAATTGGCGTGCCCACGGCTTAACAGCTGCGATTGGGTCATTGGGTGATTTATACTATGTCTGTGTAACCTTTGTTGGAGATCCAAATAAATAAATAAATAACAAATGCATCTGACATGTCAATAGGGGCCTTGCTGCAGCAACAAGATGTTAAGCAATGGGAATCCTCCTCCTCCTTGAGTCGTATTCCTCATTACTGAGGGTCGTGAAGTTACCGCTGGATTAGCTTCTTAGTAATGGTATCTCGCCATCTGTGACGGTTCTTAGCGTCATGAAGTGCGACGTGCAATTGGGTGTCCAGTGTGGAGCGGACCTGATCTGCCCATCTTATTGGGCTGCGGCCCCTTGGTCGTTTGCCATCAACCATGCCAGTTACGATGAGCAGTTGAAGGTTGTGGCCATTTTTCCTGGCAATGTGGCCAAAGAACTCTAGTACTCTGCACATGCAGGTAGTCGACAGTCTGATCTTGATGTTCAGTTCGCGTAAGATAGAGCTGTTTGTACGGGAGGCAGTCCAGGGAATTTGAAGCATTTTCCTCCAGCACCACATCTCGAAGGCATCAATGCGGTCGCGGTCAGCCTTTTTTAAAGTCCAAGTCTCAGCCCCGTAGCTAAATATGGAGAAGACTACACTTTTGACCAGTATGGTTTTGGTTTTGCGTGAAATGTTACGATCCCTCCATATGCCTTGCAACTGCGACATTGCACTTTTGGCCATTTGTATGCGCCTCCGGATTTCTTTTTCACAAGAACCTGTATTGCTGATGTTTGCACCGAGATAGATAAAGTTATCAACCACCTCAAGCCCAAGAGTTCCCGTGAGTTGCAGCTTTCTGCTTCGGTCTACTACCATCATCTTGGTTTTGCTGTGATTGATCTTGAGACCCATTTCCAGGCTATTGCGCTCAATTCTATTCAGTATCTCCACCATTTCTGCTTCATTGGCGGCCGGAAGCGTGGTGCCGTCTGCGTACTGGAGGTTAGAGATCTTGGTGCCTCCAACGGTGACTCCTCCATCTCAGTTTTCTGCAATGGGAATCACTGGGTTTCTTTTCCAAGAAGCTGAACTCAGCACAGAAAAAATATAGTTCGTACGACCGTGACTTGTTGGCAGTGTACGAGGCTTTAAGGTATTTTCGTCACATGGTAGAGGCACGAAACTTCGTGGTCATCACAAACCATCGCCCACTCACGTACGCTTTTACGATAGTACTATACATATATTTTGTTAAATCCAACACAACAAGGACGACAAAGTATAGAAGAGTACTACTGCTCATGTATACTCGGCCGCCGCACTGTAGGGAGCTGCGCCCATATCGCTAGCATAATATCTATCTGTCTTGGGCCAGACATCAGGAAGCAATAGACACGCCCGCTGCCTTTTTATCGATCTTATGCTTGATTTGGATCAAATTTAATAAAAATTATAAATGGATTAGCATTTTATTCATATTTCCCAAATCAGTTTATGACACTTGAATTTATCTAGATCCCCGTGGCTCACATTAATGTGGCTACTGCCATAGGAAATCAGAGCCTTATATCATTATATACTGCTATATTTCGTTTGTGTCTGCCGTGGGTATGGTTTCCATACTTAGGTGCCCAATGATCTTTAAATCTGTGTTTTACAAAAAACTTTAGACGTCTGCAATGCTTTTTCAGCAAAATATTGGCGAAAAACTAATTTTTCACAGTTTCTATGGCGCGACCCTGGTGTTTTAGCCTTAGTGCTCCTAAAATATAAATACAGGATTATTTTAAATATATTTTTGTATTTTTTTTTTATAAATTCTATCTGCTATTTTCCTAAATTTCAGGTCTCTGCAATCATCATCTTCCTGCCACTATCCCGTTTTATTTGGGGACAGCGCAACACGTTTTTTTCTTCCATTCTGTCCTGTCGCTCGTCACGCTATCATTAACTCCCTTTTCATTCATATTGTTACGTACGTGGGTAACAAAATGCCGATTTACCAATAAAGAACTTTATTTACCACAAACAATAAGTAATTAGTCCAGTCAACAATAATCCAAAATCACAATTAGCACTAGAGTTCTGTTACACTATCGCCTCGGTTGGGCACGCCACAATTATGGCGGTAAGTCCCCTCTTTGAGGCGTGGCTGGAAAGACCTCACGGCGTCCTTACCTTCCGCATGACGCAGGTCCTCACCGGACATGGCAAGTTCGGGAGGTTCCTGCATCGGATTCGAGCGGAAGAGACGCCCGGGTGCCGCCACTGTGCGGAACGCCCGGAGGACACGGTGGAGCACACAGTTGAGGTGTGCCCTGCTTGGGCGGAGCAACGCCGTGTCCTCGTGGGGGCGATCGGCGGCGGAGACCTCTCGCGCCGGGCCTTGGTTCAGGCCATGGTCCGGAGCGAGGAGGAGTGGCAGGCGGTCGCCTCCTTCTGCGAAGCAGTAATGCTAGCAAAGGAGGAGGCAGACCGCATCAGGCAACGGCGCCCCCGCCGCCGCCGCCGGGATTCCGATCCCGATTTCCAGCCACCGTAGACGCGGGCTCGTGGACGGCGAGCCATGGGTAGCTCGCTGTCCGATCGTCCGGTAACTGTCCGGACCGAGCCAAGGCGTCGACGGCGCGCACTGTTCCCGCGCGCCTCAAGGAGTTGTCAGCAACAGGAGGGGCCCATCTGGGTCGAAGCCTACCGGGGTCGGGGTTATCCGAAAGGAAACTAGAGCCCCGGTATGAAGGCTAGAAGGAACGGCGCGGGGTTTTTAGTCAGTAAGACTCTGACACTGTCTCCCGCTCCACCCAAGAGCGGGTTTCGTCAATGATGATTTTCCCCGTCGAGAGAAAAAAAAAAAAAAAAAACACTATCGCCTCGGTCGTTAGATAAAATCACTTTGCACACTTAGGTAGATCGCTCTTGATCGCAGTCGAAATCAAAACAGACTCACTACCGTTCGGGGGCTCGTATTTATACGCGGAGCAAAGAAAATTCTAGATACTGACGTCTTAGGATAGATCCAGAACAATAGAGTCGCGTCGCGGGGCCATAAATCAATTTTATTACTTTGTCCTTCGCGAGTCACTTTCACGCGAATTTCGACTCTATTGTTAATGGCGGAAAGTACCATTTCCCTTATCCACCTATAGATACCTACAGATTACATACCTACTAAATAGTAGGTACAACGAGTACTTATGAAGGAATGTTCCAGATCTTGCCAGGCTAGGTAGGTACTTTGGTTCTAGAGCTTTCGAACAGCAATGCGTTTTAATTATTCGTTGCCACTCTTTATTTTGTCGGAAATATGACGTGTTGAAGTTTAATGGCGTAACAATATCACTTCTCACACAATCCATCCATCTTTTCTTTGACCTCTCTCTCCCTCTCCATCCGTCCACACATGTAAATTCATAACTCTTTTGGCAACATGCGATTCATCTCTCCTCCTTACATGACCATACCAAGAAAAACGATTCCCTTTCAACTTTTCAGTCACTAGCGCCACTTACAAACTTTCCCTAATCTACTCATTTCTCACTTTATCCATTCTCGTCGCACCACACATCCATCTTAAGATTCTCATCTCCGCTACATGCAATCTTTTTCATCCGTCTTTTTCACAGCCCAACATTCCGATCCATACATATACGTACAACAGGCCTTATCACGGATTTGTAGATTTTACCCTTCAACTTGGAGGGGCATCCGTGGGTCACAAGTTGTTCCCGTGACCTGTCGCCATTTCATCCATCCTGCGTTGATTCGATGAGTTACGTCCCGGTCTACCTCACCATCCCCTTGGACAAGCGACCCGAGGTACCGAAAGTCGGAACAGATCGGTATGGGCGTTCCGGCGAGAGCTAAAGGCACTGGAGTGGAGAGACCGCCGAAATCGCAGCACAAGTACTCCGTTTTGGTTCTACTCAATTTCAGGTCAACACTTTCCAGTCTGTGCCACCACACCTCCGATCTGTTCTGGACCTCTAGGCCACTCTCGGAAACCAGCACAACTTCCACTATTTTTCTGTGTTCCGTGATCGTATGATTATGGACTGTGGAGTCGCTAGGTCCTTGACTGCGTGTTGCGACTTGACGCATACTTACCGAATGCATGCAGTTTAGTACTTTAATTAATAATTGAATTACATAGTAATTGAGTTACATTGTAATTAGATTACTTTGGATGTGCTATGAAATTAATTACAATGTATTTAAATACAAAGTAATTTAATTACAATGTAACCTAATTACATAGTATTTAATTATATTGTAATTATTGCTTTGAATATGAAAGGTCGCATACTTGCACCGCTTGGTTACGATATTGGTACCTGTAAGGACATAGAAATAAGGCTGGGACATCACAGAATCTCTGGTGGTAAGTAGTGATGCAATCTGATAGTGAGGCCCACTAGTTTATGAGCCTATGTCCAACAGAAGACGTCGGACACTATAGCGAGAGGGAGGCCTATGTCCAACAGTGGACAGCAGTAATTATAGCGCCTAAATGGCGATACTTGGGGGAGACTTATGTCCAACAGTGGACATCGGTCATAATAGCGAAAAGAAGTTCTATGTCCAACAGTGGACACAAGTCATTATTGCGAGGGGCAGACTTATGTCCAACAGTGGGCATCAGTCATTATAGCGAGGTGGAGGCCTATGTCCAACAGTGAACATCGGCCATTATAGCGAGGGGCAAACTTATGCCCAGCAGTGGGCATCAGTCATTAAAGCGCCTAAATGGTGACACTTTGGAGGAGGCTTATGTCCAACAGTAGACACAGGTCATTATGGCGAGGAGCAGACTTTTGTCCACCAGTGGGCATCAGTCATTATAGTGCCTAAACCGCGACACTTAGGGAAGCTTATGTCCAAAAGTGGGTACAGGTCATTATAGCGAGGTGGAGGCCTATGTCTAACAGTGGACATCGGCCATTATAGCGAGGGGTAAACTTATGCCCAGCAGTGGGCATCAGTCATTATAGCGCCTAAATGGCGACACTGGGAGAGCTTTATGTTCAACTGTGGACACAGGTCATTATGGCGAGGAGCAGACTTTTGTCCACCAGTGGGCATCAGTCATTATAGCGAGGTGGAGGCCTATGTCCAACAGTGAACATCGGCCATTATAGCGAGGGGCAAACTTATGCCCAGCAGTGGGCATCAGTCATTAAAGCGCTTAAATGGTGACACTTTGGAGGAGGCTTATGTCCAACAGTATACACAGGTTATTATGGCGAGGGGCAGACTTTTGTTCACCAGTGGGCATCAGTCATTATAGCGAGGTGGAGGCCTATGTCCAACAGTGAACATCGGCCATTATAGCGAGGGGCAAACTTATGCCTAGCAGTGGGCATCAGTCATTAAAGCGCTTAAATGGTGACACTTTGGAGGAGGCTTATGTCCAACAGTATACACAGGTTATTATGGCGAGGGGCAGACTTTTGTCCAACAATGGGCATCAGTCATTATAGTGCCTAAATGGTGACACTCGGGGAGGCTTATGTCCAACTGTGGGCACAGGTCATTACAATGAGGTGGAGTCCTGTGTCCAACAGTGGACATCGGTCAATATAGCGAGGGGCAGACTTATGCCCATCCACCAAATAAAACCGAAATATTCGAAAGATTCTTATTTTTTTTCCCAAGTGATTTTTTCCGCAAAATTTCAATGCAACATGTAAATAAAAAACGGAAAAAATGTGTAATTACATTTTATCAGATTACTTGTGTAATCTGTTATAATGTAATTAGATTAACTTGTAATTTAATTACTTTGTATTTAATTACAGTGAGTACTCATTGTAATGAATTACTTAAGTAATCTGTTACAAAGTAATTCAATTACCAATTACAATGTAACTGTAATTTGTAATTGTTAATCTAATTACTTTTTGCCCATCACTGCTTTAAATTAAGGTACGAGCGATAATATTTATAATATTTGTAGTCTGAAAAAAAGGGTTTTTAATAGGGTTTTGACAAAGGGTTGTTTTAAAACCCATTCCGTATTGGTTACACTGTTTTACGAAAACCCTCATCAATGGATAACCTCTTCAAAACCCTTTCGATTTGCTTACCTGTTTATTCAAAAACCCATTCTGAAGGGGTAACCCGTTCAAAACGTGTAGCCATTAAAAAATATAACCCCTTCAGAATGGGTTTTTGAATAAACAGGTAAGCAAATCGAAAGGGTTTTGAAGAGGTTATCCATTGATGAGGGTTTTCGTTAAAAAGTGTAACCAATACGGAATGGGTTTTAAAACAACCCTTTGTCAAAACCCTATTAAAAACCCTTTCAATGGGTAACCAAAATGGTCCCTGTTTAATATGCGATTCGAATAATAACAGTTTAGTTATAACTCTATAGGTACGTTAGTCGCGTACTGTAGTTGAATATTCTCGTGTATGTAGCTTCCGTAAAAAGAAGGTTATCTCTATGCACTGACAACAAAACAAGTTATTTTTTTCCTCTATAATTCATTCTGATACATGACCTTTTGTATCGTCAATCATAGGTATATCAAGATTTATTCCAAGAAGACACCACAGATAAAATGAAGTCATTACGTTTTTATTAACATACTGATTACATCATCCTTTTAAGTCACTTGCTTTGTGTTTGGTTCCTAAATATTTAATCACATATTTCGCCTGCTCGAAAATATCGCATGCAAAAACAATCTGTATTTTATGTTAAAACCGCTTTGTCATTTAAACAGTTAAACATATAAACAAACGTCAAACAAAACTTTCAAAACAAACTCACCTGAGTAAACTTGAACAGCGCAAACGCAGAGGTACTGTTGTCTGAGTAGTTGCCTCCCAGTATTGAGTATATTTGAGTATTAAAGCAGGCATCTCCGAACCCTAGTAGGAAGCTGCAGAACATCGCCAGTTCAGGGGACGGGGTGATGTAGGAAACCTCGCTGGTGTCCCCGAATGGGGCCACGGTTGGTAGGTTGATAAAGATGAGGAAGAAGCTGCCCAGGTGGATGAAGTAGCCCATGATCACGATTGGGTCGCGGCCCCAACGAGTCGTCTTTGAGCCAAGGATACCGAATAATGCACCTCCTGGAAAAATATTAGGAAAACTGTGATATTGGCATTTGTTATATTATGTGCTACCTGACTAGCTAATTTTGGGTGACTTACAGAGGAAACTTAGCGTATATTTACATTGTTAAAATCGAAATCATTACAACTGTAAAGTGATAAATTACCTTGGCCTTTGAGCTCATAAAAATTGGGTAATCACATAGGTATCTTTATACAACTGAGATGTTGTTCTAAATGATCTTATGTAACCCTTTTTTTAAACGTTAAAGTAAATAATTTAATCTATCATGTACCCAGAAGAACTATTAATTATATACTTAGAGCAGCACATAAAATTATACATGTCTAAACAAATATTATGTAATTACTGAGGTAAAATATATCTTATTCTGTTGGTATAAAGTTTAAATTACATTGCATATTGGTTTTAGGTAAATAGTTATCTGTGATGTTAGCTCATACATGACTTAAAAATTATTACACAATTCTAGAACTAATGAATAGGTAGGTATAGTCCGTGGTATAGTCAAGATAATGTCCTATTATCTATTTGATATTTAACGGTTTTCATTGCTCAATATTTGTAAGCAACTGTCAACAAGGACAATTACTTTATCTCAAGATTAATTTTCAAAGGCTCTATAACAATACCAAATATTGCATCGATCAGATAATAAAACAAATCGATACTGTTCGTAAGTAAACGGCTTAGTGTTGGGTAATTACAAATTACTCAACGGTGAAGCAATAGACAATTTGATTTTCACGGTTTGAACAACATCAGGAATTTTAATTATAATTTATTTAGTGATACTGATATCTTGTTGTTAGTATTATACGCTTACGTGACATTTAAAGTCATAAAACATAAATAGGTATTAACATTTTAAGATTCAGGGGCAAAGTAAGGAAAATAATAAAAACGAGATTTTATGTTATTAAATATTGTTACAACGTGTATCAGCTTCACATCAAATATCTTCTCCCACTCTGGGTAGAGTGAGAGAGGGTGTTATATATACTTAAGATTGTCCCTTTAGTCTCCCTGTGCGTTCCTGAGCCACTAAAACTCTTTTGAACAATCCAACTATTTTATTTTGTTGTGGCTGATATACACTGGGTGCATCCCGAAGTAATAGAAGTTTGTACATCTTCATTGGTTCTCCCCTGTTTCTTTCAATTAACCTATAGCAGACTAGGATCTATATTTCCGACTCCAATCCAAAACAAATCTTACAAGCAAGTGGCATAATTTCACGTTCAAACAATCATTGTAATTGAAACCATATTTCAATGCCAATAAAATTCTAACTGACATTTTTTGATTGCCAATCAATCAATGTATACCTTATGTGAGTGTTAATAAAATTCAAATGGACTGTTAAACTTACCGAGCACTTCTCCCATACCAATGAAGACTCCGGACAGGCCGACCAGCTGTTTCGCATTTTCGCCCATGGAGAGCGTAAAGCCGATGCTAGAGCTGTATACGCCGCTGAAGAACGACAGCTCCACGCCTGGAAAGAATCAAATCAAACTTTTATTAAAACTAATGAAACTTCTTCGCCGGAAAAGCATAAAAACTATAACCCCCTCAAGCCTCAGTTACCTCTACAAATTCAAATGCTAAATTCAAAGTCTTTTATTTCACATGCGCCTACATGGGCACTTATAAAACGTTAGAAGCTAGTGCAAGGTAACAAATTGGTCGTTTCCTATGGAGAAGAACCGGCAAGAAACACCATAAACTACACCAAGCATGTGTCGGAATTGGAACCTGGGGATCTACCTACTCCCTTTCTCCGAAAAACGAAGTTTCGATTGAAATTTTGCACGAACAAAAATTGTTTGGCGTACCGAATCTCTAAACCTACTCTAATTAGTTATGTTCCTAAAAAAAAAAATCGAATTTCGAAGTCAAATGAATATCGTTCGTTTACGAAAGTTTCGTTTCGGAGAAAGCGAGAAGACCCCCAGAGCCGGAACCGAAATCGAAGGCAGAGCTATAAATCCGATACATCCCGGCAAAATCAGTGTTAGATAATACAATCGCGATAGCTTGAAGGTTAACCGACCATTGCAATCGAAGGCTACATGACTCCAGGACTTAACGGAATATGTGTGTATTATTTTTTGCGATGGACCTAGTTACCTGCAACAACTTACATTTTTAAATTAAACACGACGCGACGACCAGGACCTGAGCCCTTACGATGAACTCGTAACGCGATCCATTTGACGACCTAAACTGAACTATTATAGGTATACTATAGAGCCCCTTAATGTAGAATGTATCCCTTTCTCGCTCACACGTTTGACATTTTTTCATTCGGTCCTTATCGGCCACAACCCCGTGTCTACGTTAGCGAGAGCCACCTACTCGTAATTTTTGTTGAGTGAAGCCATTGGCCGACACAACTGCCAGTAAGTACAATGATCGCTGAGTCCATATTGTTTATTATTATACATTGTGTATTTTTCAATGTCATGGCGTACTCAGCTAATCTAAAAGATCACTGACTTGCATTAAGGCAAATCAGTGTAAGGTCGCCAAAACGGAGTCGTAAACGACTATAACCTTTAGCTCTACGGACTATAGTGTCAGATTATGGTTCCAGTAAAAAAAAATTAACTCTGAAAAAGGGGAAGATTTTTTTTTCTAAATTGTTTATACACCTACAAAAAGAATACAAATGCATGAATAATAAAAATAATCCTTTCGACCGTATGTCGATCACGGTGGCCACTCTCATCAGAGATTAGCCTATCTACGCAGGAGATAATATAATGCACTGGTGCGGGCGCTAACACGGGTGCACTCTCTGTTCCTGCACTCTCATAGTCCGAGGGGACGGCAATCTGACACGACCGGAGAGAGATCAATAGGCGCTGGACTAACGGCTTTGAAGTGCTTTCCGAGGCACGAGGGTGTCACAACACCAGTTTCCAAAATCCGGGCTGCTACAGAGAAATTCGTAATGGACAACCGTAACATAAATTTTTGCCCAATCCGAGAATCGAACCCAGAACACACGCTCAGTAGTCTCCGCTTGCGACTAAGAGACTAATGAGGCAGTTAAATTAAAATGCATGAATATCATCAACTTATATTCTAGTAATAGACAAGCACGTTCATGGAAACTATTTGCCAAAATACTGAAAAGTTAAAACAAAAGTTCGCTGCAGCGCTACATTGGCATTATGTCGTCTAACAGAACTATTATAAAACATTTTTATTAAAAAAAAAAAATAACCGACTTCACTTAAAAATTGAATTGAACTTGAAGAGTTCCCTCGATTTCACCAAGATTCCATCATCAAATCCCAACTTGGTGACTATGGGACCATTTGGGAAGTATACGCTTTCCAACAAAAATTGAATTTTTCAAATCGGTTGGCAAGCGACAAAGTTATGCGCGAACAAACATACTTAAAAAGAAAAAACATCCGAATTGAGAACCTCCTCTTTTTTTAGCAGTCAGTTAAAAACATACAGCGCTAAGTTGGCTTTTAGAGGACACTTTTTTCGCGACCAAAATGTCGTAAGCGCCATGAATTTCGTGGCACTTACTCGTTTCGTTCAACATAGTTACACCTGAGTCGATTGAAGGGAGTGTTTGGCACGCGTAATCTAGTACATAGTACTTTTATATCGATGATAAATATATACTGTACTTGCATTTTAAACTGAAGCCGACGACCGACCCATAAATAGTTTGTACACACTGCAATATTGAAAAGAAGCTAAGCAGATTGATTGATTGACCTTTTGCATTCTTTAAAACGGCGCAGTACGTAATAATAATTTATAATGACCTTGACAATGACAACATTAGTTTTCCTGTTATATTGTGGTTTAGGAACTGACATTATCTTCGAACTTTTATTGCATGCACCGTATACAATAGACAAATTGAAACATTTAGTTTCGTCGTTCCAATTAAAAAAACCTGTCTAGTGCGAGTGATCTAGCACTGAGGGTTTCGTAGAAACTTACCTATGTAAATAATTCTCGAATAGTCTCGAAGATTACTCCGAATCGCGAAAAAAGTGTTTTTATTTTGTGACGTAATTACAAATAATTTTTCCGAATCTTTCCTCCGCTTGTTCCAATTTCTCCAATTCCAGGATTCTCGGTCAGCGGGAAGTGCCCTTTGCTTTCAAAACGAATGTCAAAATATGCGCCTAAGTGGAGCATAAATTACTTGTATCTTTAGATTGCGTTGACCTAGAAGTTTTATTTTTCACTGCTGCTTGGAGCGGCAAAGTTTGGTATTCCGTATTAATTTCAGCTTCATACCAACAAAGACATCAAAGTGGTGGTGAAAAAATGGAACTTAAATGCCCTTATTGGTTCTATTTTTGCCGACTTATCTACGGAACCCTAGAAAACAAGGTTGTCTATCACTCGTTCTGGCTTTGGAATTTGTCTAACCCTTGGAATTTAAACAAAAATGTCAGCCAATGTCAAGAAATATGTCGACATTCACATTTCGTATCGTTGAACAAAACTGCATACCAATATAGTGCAGTAGATACTAATGACATTTACACGTGCAGATTCATTGCTAAACCGGTTAATTGACATCGTTCTGATCTGTTTACGCGACCATGCCCATAATAAACCTGAACTGACTTTTAGTGGACGAATATTGGTATTACCGAATTCGATATTTAAATTAAAAAAAAAAAAACATTTCTAAATTTGAATTTTAGTATTAGTAGTACTAACTAGTGAAGACCGTGAATTATTTCTATATGCTATTTTATAACGTAAACAATAAATATCAGGCTTCGACAATTTCATTAGTATTCAGGTGGGATGACCATGTAACTGGCAGTCAATGATCCCAGATTCTTGTAATAACGACTCAAGAAGCCATTTCACTGTAGGCCTAAGTTTAAAAAAAAATTAACTTCAATTCGAAGTATTTTTTTTTCACTGTCATCAACGAAAAAAAAGAAAAAAAATAGTGAAGAAGGATGGAGGTGTGGTGGTGTGGAGTGATGAGTGATATGAAAGAAAAGGAAGTTAGTGATAGCATGACGAGTGACAGGATAAAATGGAAGAAAAAAACGTGTTGCGCCGACCCCAAATAAGATGGGACAAGGGCAGGGAGATAATGATGATGATCAACGGTGGTATAACCATAGACAAAAATGAGGAAGCACATTTTCAACCTAAATATTAACAGATTAAGGGTGAGTGTTCCAAAAACTAATTCATGTAAAGTTTTGTGGCTTACCAGTATAAATGAAGGTAACGCTCAGTAGCAGCATGTCACGGGTACAGAACAGTTTCAATGCACCTTTGAACGCGTCCATAGGACTGTCTTGGACCTCATGCGTCACTATTTCTCCCTGAAAATAACGTCAATGAGTAAACATAGTGCTTTAACAACTTAAGATTGAATACAAAGTTGTAAACTTTTATTCTTCCGCATTGTAAGTTGGTAGCCGTCAGTTTTATGTAAAGTCGGATACATACTGCTGTATCGTAACATGCAATGTAACAGAATTCCCATACTTTAGACGCCTTGCGCGCGCGAACCGTGCACTCTAAGCGCGTGAACAGAGCTTTTCAACAATGTCAGTAGGTACCATCAAAGATACTTCCGTTTGACCACCGCTAAGTTCAATTTTTGCTCGCACTCGAAACAAAAACTTCAAAGAGTTTGGTTTGGCGCCATGCCGCAGGATTCAAGCGATTTTTTTGGCAGAAATTACCACAGTGGTACATGCTCGGTTCGTACAAGCGCTGCGTTCACACTTATGAAATGCTCCATTCGTGTTACCTTGCATGTTACGTTACAACAGTCTGTACTGGGCTTTAGGGGCAATGCTCTACCAAAATCAGGGCTACACCTTGACTTGTACTGTACTGTCGATGTACGGGTCTCCAAAATATTATTACACAACTTAAAGCCCAATATAACGTCCGCCATTATATTTCCCGTTAGCCCTCAATACAACTGCCTCATAAAAATCCTACGCAGAAGTAAAGAAAACGCGATCAAGGGAAATGAAACTTGCTGTTCTCGATTTCTCTTTACCTTAATAATAATATTAAATGTATAATTTAATTTGTATTTGTTTTATCGGATAATACCAAAAACATCACCCAGGTGGATCAATAAAATCTTATTTAAGAGCTAGTCGACCGTGATTTAGTTATATAATATGCATTATGTCAATGGTACAAGGTGCGGTTTACCTTGGCATCTTCGATATTGGGCATGCGCTTAGCTGGTCGGAGGAGCATGAGGAAAACTAATCCGACGGCGCAGACTCCCGTCAGCGCACCAAACACCACATTTCTGGTATCCGCATCAATTTGGGTCTTGCCTTGGAATTTGATAAATACGAAAAGATTGCCGAAAAACATGCTGCAAAGAGAAAGCCATCGATTAAGATTTGCGTGCTGAAACATTCTAAAACGGCAGGCATTGACTTTGAATAATATCTAAACGTTAATTGAGCAATTTAGATGCTAACAAGAATTTTATCCATATTTTATTACGTTTTCTAATACATACTACAATATTATAGCACAAAAATATTTGAAGATTTAATCGTTGAACGCCAAATTGTAATACTGATTTAGCAACATCAATTTGAAAGATGAGCACGCTTTCATTCCATCATAAAATTCATCTCAATCAAAAAGAAAGTATCCACTCACCTGCACTGCAACATAGCCCAAAATACTCCAGAGTTCCTGGATATGGTATCGGCATCGCTGTTGAGCGTCAGGTAGTTGCCCTGGCCCGTCCATATCGCAGCCGCGCCCGCGCCGATCAGCACACTCGCCACGTACAGCAGCCACGTGCGAGGGAACAAGAAAGTCACGATGAAGAACCTGCAATGGTATATCTAGTTAGTGATGTGTCTGGAACTTTCGCTTTATATGGCATATGAGACTGAACTGCAATGGAAGTAAGTGCAACAATTATTATTTCATTGGTTGCCTAATATCTAACTCATTGGTTGCCTAGTCTAGATTGACTTGTTGTTCTGTTGCATGGCCATTCATCTGAGGTTAGCTCATGCCATGTAGAATTTATATCGTTTAATCAGCAAGGTAGCGGGCCTCACTACCAAGTGTTTGACTGACAAATAGCCAAGTAATCTCGATAGATACTTCTAAAGTTTCCAGCCTTTCATCATATAACACTTTTCGAACGATGATATGTAATACTATAAAAAACATTATTGTAGAAGATGCAAGCAATATATCAGCCAGTATACAAATAAATGTAATAAGGAGGAACGCCAACAAGCCCCTCAAATCCTAGCCAAGACTAGATCGTGAGAATTGTACTTAATAGAGTATCGAGTCTTGAGCTACATTACAAATGATGTAATAACCAGCTAGAATTTATCTCCAAAAACATTTCAAATTGAAAACGAATTCTGTGACCGGCTTCTTCTCATTGTTCACCGGTAGACGTAAGCTTTACTAATCCAATTTCACGAACCTTACGCAATATTGGAACAAAAAAGGAAACGAGACGAAAAAGGCTTTTAATTTTGGTACGAAAGTTGAACTCTGGCACGATGCCATGCAACTACGACTGTGAACTTAAAATTGATGTGCAGTGGGCCACTAACACACAATGAAGAAAATGCAATGTTGTTTGTTGCGCAACAGTAGTGTTTACGGGTTACAAAACGACCGTACATTATGTCCAAGTGTCCACTATAGCATAAAACAAGTATCGGTTATGCAACCCACTGAATTACTTAGTACGGATGACCGCTAAGGCGCTAACACGCTAGCCTCGGACCTGGGACGGGCTAAGATAAATTTGAAACGTGTTTGTAAGTAAATGTTTGAATAATAATGGTTGTTTAGGTACTTTGTTAGGTATCGAGGAAAACAATTTAGCTGTGGAGACTGGTAAGGTCTATAATGATGTAGCAAATTTGTAACAACAAGGCCATATCAAAATTGACAAGAATTTGGACCATGACGGATGAAAATAATATCTACTCCGGAAATGAGGTAATTATTGTGGTGTAGTATTCTTAATCACGATCAGATGGTAAAGACACATAACAGATAAGAGAATCAGGAAATAAAGATTAAGAAGACATTGCTTACGATACAACGAAATGCACTTTCGCTGTAGTGTAACAAATTGTTGCAATAAGTATTTTTTTGCAGTTTTGTATTGGGGACAGTTTACCAAAATCTAGTGTTAATATTACCATTTACGCTAATATAGGATACCACCTCTGCAAAACATTTCAGCCGTTCAGTCGTTACGGTCTGATTGAGACACACCTCCAAACTTTCGCATTCATAACACCAGTGGGATGGGTGGTCAAGGTTACAGCCATACACGATTCGCATACTTAGCTAGAACAAAGGCATCACCTTGCCAAGGGCATTTGAAAACGAATTAATAAAGAAGAAAACACTTTATAGCTCATTTTTGTTCTGATATTTTTTTTTCTATATATTAGAGTATTGTTTCACGAAACTGTTATTTTGTGGAAATATCATGTACCATTTGTGTTTCTCAGCCTAATTAGAATAACTAACTTTTAATTGATTTCTTCCTCGTTAATCTAAAACCAGAAGAAAATTAAAGTTCCATTATCTGTTAACTGTGCACGTGTCGCAATTCGTTGAGAAAAATGGAAAGGATATTACGACATGCACCGTATGACAATTTACACCGTGTTACGAATTAGACGCAATTTTTTATGTTGCAACTGTTTTATGCTGGTTTAGCTAAACTGTAGCCTAGGCTAGGACTTTTAATAGCAGCCTTGCTCGTTCCAACTCTGTGAAAGACAAAATTGCTCTCGTTTATCTGGTTGTTCAAACGATCATGTGAATTACTGTCATGCACATTGAACATTATGTAATTATGCTCATAGATTTTACACAGGGACCTATTGTTACATATTATGAGTATACACGTGCAGACGTACAGAGTTATGAGTGGTATGATACACGTGGGTGGGTGAAGAGGGAGAGGGAGGCCAAAGAAAGGATGGATAGATTGTGTGAAGAGTGATATAAGAAAAGGAAGTTAGTGATAGCATGACGGGTTACAGGATAGAATGGAAGGAAAAAAACGTGTTGCGCCGACCCCAAATAACACGGGCCCCAAATAAGGGCAGGAAGATCATGACCTATTGTTACATGCCCATCAAAAATAACTTGGACATGACTGATAATGCCCCATTTTCCAAAGCGTTTCGATTGTTGAAAATATTAGGTGAATATGTAGGAATATGAACTAAAACAACCGTGTTATACGGGTAATTAGCTAATTATCTATTAGCCATAAATTTCTACAATAACAGTACGCCATATTGTTAGTAATTTACTACTTAAATTAAGTGCCTCCTTTAGGCAGTCATCGACCTACTTTGACTTCGTTATTTTCTCTTTAGTATTGAAATTTGGACAACAGGAAAATATCATCTAAATTCTGACCTAGGATTTCCCAAGTTACAAAACTAAGTTAGGTATTATTTTAGACAAAACCAGTTTGAAATTAGTTCACATCAAATCGAGACAGGGTCACTTTCTGGTACGGCATGTAGTGACGCAATCAAAATAGCCACTACAATATTTTTACCATGTTAAATAATCTCATTACACGCCTAGTTTATTTGACAGCTTCGCAACAAAACATTCTGAACTAGTTTCAGACAATTTAAGCGCTTGTTAAAATGTTCAGATTTTAGCTAAAAATGTTAATTGGACATAATTTTTAATCACAAGGCTGAGAAATAGAAAATGTAAAAACAAAATGGTCTATTCTTAGAAAAAAATACGATCATATAAATTGTTAGGAAAAACGCATATTAGTATATTAATCATAACGTGACTAGCAATAGTTTAAAAAAAAAATTCATAGTCTAGCGTTGTATTACACTATAAATAAGATATTGTTAAAATAAATGAAAGGAACTATGCAACATAGCCAGCGGGCAGCCTTGAGGGGGCGCCGGGCGTGATCTAGTCTAGTGAAGGATTGTGAGCGAAAATATTTCGATATATAGGTACCAGCCGAGGAATACTATGTGCAGTGCACGATTGGAAACAACCTGTTAGATTGATATCAATATCAAAACACTAAATCGATGAAATGGACACGAATGTAGGTAAATAATCCAAAAATATCTTGATACCAGAATAAGTTTTTCAGTTTAAGTCTTTTTTTTAAAGTATGACATAATCCAATGACTTCATCGGAGGAGGAGGGCGTGTCACATTTTTACTGACTAAAGCCACACCTATTTTCCTTCTTTACGCTTGCGTTCCAGGACCACGGTTTTTCCTTTCGGTAGTCAATCCATTTTTTGTGGTAAATCATCCAATGACTTTTCCCATTCTAGAGCGGAGCGAGATGGCGTGTCAGACTTTTACTGACTGAAACCCACTCCTATGTTCCTTCTTTGCTATCGTTCTAGGGCACCGGGTTTCTCTTTCGCAGAACCCATGGCCCCCAGTAGACTTCGGCATTGCTGGCTATCTACGGTTTTGCTGACATCTACAAAGTTGCGCGTGGGGCGAAGACTCGGGCTCGGTCCAGATAATTACCGGACTGCCGGACAGCGAGCTACCCATTGATCGCCTTCCGCAAGCCAACGTCTACGGAGACTGGAAATCGGAGTCAGAATCCAGGCAGGCCCCCAGGCAGCTGGGGCGTGAGGAAGTCCGTTACCTCACGCGTACGGTCGCCTCCTTCGCTAGCACTACTGCTTCGCAAAAGGAAACAACCGCCAACCCTTCCTCCTCGCTCCAGGCGGAAGTCAACCCATGGCCCCATTCATATTAGATCTATAATGAACTTATTTATAATAATTATTTTATTTGTTTAAAGGAACCTGAAGTTAATTCATTAAACCCCAAGCGAACGCTTCGCGCACCCATTGTCTTTCTATAGTCTCTAATTATCACGATCGAAAGGCTAACAGCTTTGTAGTACCTATGTTCTTTGGATGACAGTGATAGATTATCAGCAGGCTTGACAAGACACATCATTAGACCTCGCACGAATCAGAATGACAATGCAAAAGGGTAACTCCCTCATCAAGTCACCTTGTCAACCGATATCAACTTCTTGACAATCGGCAAGATAATTTACTTTCAAACAAAACCATATTTTCTTTCAAAATGAAAGTACCGTACACATTTGAAAATGGCCATTGTTCCTACGCCCACATGATGCGTAATGGTCGTAGGTACTTGTGGCCTTGTGGGACACAATATGGTTTATCAAACTCTACACAATGCGATAGATAGGCAAATGTAATGTAATGTAGCATGTGTCACTACATCACTAGTAAACAAAGTACCTTTATTTTTTATAAATACTCGATAGTTTATTGTCCCTCGTGACAGATACTAAACTGCCTTGTACATCGTCTTCAAGGCATCGCATCGCACCTTAGGAATTTATTATTGACGTGCGATTCCCTCACATACGTCTTCTTTACTATTTAAATCTCATCATACATTTGAAACGTGCAAGAATGTTGGATCCCTGAGGGACCCAAGTTGATAGCTTTCATGTTATATTACATTTACAAATCAAGTAAACATTCTTTGTCTTCAGGAATCTAGGAGAACTTAACTGTATGATAGAAAAGAAAAAGTAGTTCAATATAGTTAAAAACCATATGAACGCTGATGCTGAAACAGTTGTAAACTGTCAAGAATGTTATAGAGGTCATTTTTAAGTTCAAATGGTTCATAACATTAGAAAAAGCCTTCAAATAGTGATAGGAGGTAAAGGCAATGACATAAACTACTTACATTCACCAACAAACGACCAAACGTGCACAAGTGTCAAAAACTGGGCAAGTACGAGTCGGACTCGCGCACTGAGGTTTCGTAAAAACGCAAATATTAAAACAGTTGAATTCCTGAATTAAGTTACGTAGATTTTTCTGATTCACAAAAAGACAGTTTTTTTGAGACGTAACTACTAATTTACAGATTTCAGATTTTTTTCCTATACTTGTACCATGAGACCTTGCAAATGGCAAATTTCAGGATTCTAGGTCAACGGGATTGATTGATTTATGTTCCTTTGAGAGTGTCGAAATATACCTTTTAACTCAGACGTTTGATTTTTTTACAGCTTCACCCTTTTAGCTGTAAAAAAATCATACTTCTGAGTTAACGAAAAAACTGCAGACTTAAGTATAACATAGTTTTAATTTCAACTCGATGCCTCCACAGACTCCACAGACGGAGCACAAAGTGATCCTATAAGGGTTCCGTTTTTTTTCCTTTTAAGTTGCGGAACCCTAAAAATAGTTTGGTAATTAGAACACGAGCACCAAAGCAAAACAAAGAGTTATTACTTAATATGCACAACACTGCTCGGACATAACGGATCGTACTGGCATTCTACGAGCAGTTATGTTAGTTCCACGGTGCGAGACAACCACGCAATACACGCATTTTTTCTAGTTTCACCATTGACAAATAAACATCTTTTCCTTGTTTGAAATACGATTTTCTCTTGACATTAAACTTCTTTTTGATAACTCCAAGGTTCCAATTGAAGCCTTCTGATTTCAAGGTTTCAAATACAGCCTCTTTGCGACTATATGGAAAGATTGCATAAACTGGTTCCGGATGTGAAAGTGGCATAATTAGCACTAGTCTATTACCAGCAATAAATTACTTTAAGCTGTTTTTTTGTAATTGAAATTCGAATGCCTGACTTTGTTATCAAGAATTTTTGCAAAAAGAGACAATTCACCTAGACTCGTCAACAAAATTTAAATTACCATGACTTGCATTTATTTTATTAGCTTTGATTACCCATAAATCTTCAGTACTTTATTAAGACTACAGAAAATCACGCAATTTCTCAGTGAAATTAAAAATGGAATATTAGATGCGCGTGCGCAAGATGGTCGCACAAGTGTGATAATAATGGATGTTACACGATGCCAACAAACAGATGGACGGTGAAAGTTCGCTTGGGTTATATGCGATTTTTGACTTAAATGTGAAAATATTTAAATGAGTGAGATGTTTTAAATGGTATAGTAGCATAACCTAACCTAACAGATTTATTTGTATTACAAATGATATTTTTATAACAAGTAATAGTAGTAAATATGAGCAAAGTAACACCAATATTGTACCGACCTACTTATAAAGTTTCATTTTAAAAAATTGTGTATTTGTAAAAGGTGTAAAAACCACTTTAGCAGTGGTATGTCTGACAAAAATGTCAAGTCGTGAGTACAAGACATGAAGCTGTACCTATGTAACAATAAATGTAGGTATTGCCATTTAACCTTTGACATCGGCAGAAAAAGTCACTAAAATATATCAAGTATAGACAACAATTATTTTGTTAAAACCTGTTGGAAATCGGACTGGTCTGCTTGTCTTTTCCATAAATAGTAAGAGTTTGACACTATGTCTCGCTCCACCCAAGGGCGGAGGATGTGATCTGGATGATTTTTACCAACCGAAAAAAAAAGGGGCCCAGCAGGGTCGAAACCTTGCCATAATCACGGCGGTATGTCACACACAAAAAGCAGCATCAACGCCAAAATAAATATTAAAATTACAAAATACTTCCATAAAACCTGACCCTAAGTCAACTAAAAAAATCCTACAGTGGCTTATACATTTCCAAAATAGTTATGCCTATTGCCTGTACGCCAAAAACAACTTTCAAATAATGTTCACGACACTAGATTACGAAAACAACACAACAAACAGATGGTCAAACCACAGTCCATTCTCATACACGGCACTCGTACATTATAACACCGAAAGATACATCATCATAATGAGTTATGTATGGATGATCCACAAACCTCGATAGCTGGTCAAAGGCGTACAAATTGATAAATGATAGACATCACCATTACTCTTTCGGACTAGGAATAAAAACGTTGTATAATGTTACATTAGCACAACGTCCGTTATATAATTCTTCAGATATCTAAGTTACGTATTACTCTCTATGGGGCTATGTAGCTTATAACGTAATCTACATTCTACATTACAGTCTCTTGTTAGTAACTTTTCCGATAGGCTGGAAACTCGAGTAGATATTAAATCGGAGAAAGTTTTCTACTACAGTTGGACTTTCTCGTAGAATCGCCTATGATCATTCGAAATTTGTAAACAGCTTTTTTTTAATACTGCTATTTTATTGTTAAATGTTTTACAGCGGCCAATTAATAATAAGTACTCATTATTAAAATAATCAATATTTACGAAACTAGGTGCACTTCCTGTAATTAATCGTTAAAGAGAGTCTCAACAACAAGAAGTAAAACCACTTTTAGACCTATTTTAGGCCAGAATAACTATATTATCAGCACATGTCATCCTGCAAAGTTACATGGTAGATATCAACCATTACGCATCCAAAGTTTTGAAGATATTATGAGCGTGCGTACGTAGTGCTAGCAAGCGTAGGCTGTAAATTGGCTGAGAGCACATCATCGCTTTGACATCAAATGAGATAGTGATCAAACGCGATTCTATCAATTATAGTAAAAGTTAGCCTTTTCTACCAACCTTCTTTTTAATATCGTGCGTATTTCATCACGCCCCTTAAATGTTCTTTTAATACAAGTATTTGTTGTAATACATGGAAAACGCAGGCGAGATGCGTGGCGTGATGTCGGGCAGCAGCCCCGCATGCGGAGCAATTCCGCATGCGTGATAAAACCTGCACGATATTAAAAACACCCTAACGCATGGTCTAATACAGACAAATAGAAGACAATACTCACAAATAAGTAAGTCCTCCAATAAACATGGCTCCCCTAGGGCCAGTGATGGTGATGACGGAAGGAGCCATCCAGTTGCAGATGGCCAGTGTGGCGTAGATGATAGCCAAGGACGTATAGCCATCGCCTGTGAATCCTGGATCATCGTGTGATATGCTGTCTAACACCGTTTTCTGTGGACAAAAGATATGATTTAGTTAGAGGTGTTGTTTACTTTTTTTAGTGATATAAAACGTAAAAGCCAAAATTAAAAAGGTATAGGCTAAGGTCTTTCTTAGCACGGAAGTTCTTAAACCCGGGAAAATGAATATTGCTGGAATGTTTAAGAGTCATCTCTGAGTGGCTCTGGTAGAATTATCATGATCATCATCATCATATTAGCCGAAAGACGTCCACTGTTGGACATAGGCCTGGTAGAATGCACAGGGTAAACGAAGGATATTTTCCTTCGTTTGTGTGGGTTTAATAAGTAAAAGCCCTATCGCTCCACTCTAAAGCGAAGCGGTAAGTCCCCTCTTTGAGGCGTGGCTGGAAAGACCTCACGGCGTCCTTACCTTCCGCATGACGCAGGTCCTCACCGGACATGACAAGTTCGGGAGGTTCCTGCATCGGATTCGAGCGGAAGAGACGCCCGGGTGCCGCCACTGTGCGGAACGCCCGGAGGACACGGTGGAGCACACAGTTGAGGTGTGCCCTGCTTGGGCGGAGCAACGCCGTGTCCTCGTGGGGGCGATCGGCGGCGGAGACCTCTCGCGCCGGGCCTTGGTTCAGGCCATGGTCCGGAGTGAGGAGGAGTGGCAGGCGGTCGCCTCCTTCTGCGAAGCAGTAATGCTAGCAAAAGAGGAGGCAGACCGCATCAGGCAACGGCGCCCCCGCCGCCGCCGCCGGGATTCCGATCCCGATTTCCGGCCACCGTAGACGCGGGCTCGCGGACGGCGAGCCATGGGTAGCTCGCTGTCCGATCGTCCGGTAACTGTCCGGACCGAGCCAAGGCGTCGACGGCGCGCACTGTTCCCGCGCGCCTCATGGAGTTGTCAGCAACAGGAGGGGCCCATCTGGGTCGAAGCCTACCGGGGTCGGGGTTATCCGAAAGGAAACTAGAACCCCGGTATGAAGGCTAGAAGGAACGGCGCGGGGTTTTTAGTCAGTAAGACTCTGACACTGTCTCCCGCTCCACCCAAGAGCGGGTTTCGTCAATGATGATTTTCACCGTCGAGAGAAAAAAAAAACCCTAAAGCGAAAGAATTCATTACAAAATTGAAAAAAAGAAATGAAGGTGATTAAAGTCCAAGGATGAATTTCTAATGGCTGACAATTGACATACTCTAATTCTATTTCTTTTTTAATGATTTTTTTTATCTGATTGACTTGACATTTAAGTTATTGTATTTAAGTTTTTTTTTGTAACTTTATACGCCATTCTTTTGGCAAAACATAGTGCACTTATTTTCTTTTTATGTATGTAATACCTTAATTCACCTATTTTTTTCAAAATAAATGATTGATTGATTGATTGATATTTTATAAGATGAGGAAAATCTAAGTTAGTTTGCTTAGGTAGAATTACAAATAGGTTTATTTAGTTAAAAAAAAAAAAAACACTTTCTTTTTTAATCAATTTTATTATGCTAAAAATGATTGCCTAAAATTTTACCTAACAAATATATCCTGAATGGCATAATTTCTCAAAAGAAAATGCATAATTTACAAAACTTTAATGACTTCACCGATTTCAGGTCGAAGTTCCTTCAAAGTCCCGCAGTTTCGTATCTAAGCCAATTATTTAATTCTATGCATCTAATTATCATAATAAATTAACTTCGTGTTGACAGTTCTGTGATTAATTAGTTGACTCAATACTCATAACTTCTTAAGTCAGACAGAATAATGATTTATCTTGGAACCTTGAAACAGATTCGCATAGTCAAAAGATCAAGAACGTTGCCGGTACTTGACATTGTAAGATGTCACTACTTATCCAAAACTACTGATAAAACACATCAATTTTCTATTAAATTACGCAGGTTTATTTACTTTCACAACGAAGACAACTGTATGTTTTTATAATCTTATCTGAAGTTATACAGCGTTTTCTCTCGTTTCAATTTTGCAATGCAATTCACGTAATTTGGTATTTTTTTTTATTACCTTGATGCTCCAAAAAATAGCCTAAATAGGATCAGCTTTCGAAACCAGAAAGCGTGGGACGTCATCGATGCAACTTTAAAATATCTTCGGGTCCAGTCCAATAATTTATTTATAAGAGCATATCAATGTGATAAACCACTAAATTTTGGCAAGTGTCGCAACACATCGAGGCGACAATACTTTCGATTTCGACATTTCATTTTAGTATCAATAAACAAAATTCAATATTCATCTGCATTTGGATATACAAGGATCTCGATAAATATTACCAAAACATGTCTTTATATGGAGAGAGAGCAATTTTGTTAATATCTTCGAAAACAATAAAAGCCCATATAGACGCAAGCATATCCTTGTAGTATATTAAGAGGAGTGGAAAAGTCCATTGCACATTCTTGCGATATTTATGAACGTCGACTGCAAAACGGTAACTTCAATGTAGAAGACGCAGTGGTAATTTATCGCAAGTTACTTTGATTATCCGCCATGCCGAAAGGCACTTAGCTAAATGTGAATGGGAGTAACAAAAAGCTTGAAAAGTATTAAATACAGTTACCTCCTGTCGTAAGGTTTAAACATAAACAGTGAAATGACCAACGCCCTAGAATGTAACAGGATATTGAGACACTGATTTTGGATACTACAGTATCGGATCGTCCCCAAAACTTGTTATCTACGTAAGGAGGTCACTGGACAGTTGGACACCGCCTATGTAAGGAAGTACACAAATAATTGCGCGATAAATACAAAACTGACAAAGAGACCAACCCAATGACAAAGTTATGTTTTTAAATTGGTAAAATTTTCTTATTTCTGCGTTAATAACCACAAAATACGTAAAATCTCATTTCACTCGCCACGATTTCAATTTACTTGTAAGCAGTTGAAGGTGTTTGTTTTGGAAGACTTTCTTTAGCTGCAGAAGAAAACGCTATATTATTTACTAGATGCTGCCAGCGACTACAACCGCGTGATAGTAGAAAATTATTAAAGGGGATATACCCTCGGGATAAAAAGAATCCTATGTGCTATTTTAGGACATTGTCTACCCGTGTACTAAGTTTCATCGAAATCCATTCGACAGTTTTTGCATAAAAGAGTAACAAACATCTATACATACAGACTTTCGCCTTAATAATGTTAGTAGGATTGGTTTATTCTTCTCCAATCATCTAGTGCTATGACGTCTTAAAACCGTCATGATTCCGACGTAAGAGAGAAATGGAGCTACATAATAGAGGACAAATAGCAGGCTCCTTTTTTCACAACTGAGTCATGAAGCCAATGACTCTGTAGGTATAGTAGAAGCCTGATCTGATCACGATTGTTTATTGACCGGTAGATACTTCATTATGAGAGTCAAACACATTGTCCCAGATTACTTTTTATTCTGCAAGTAAGACAACAGGAAAAAGCTCAAAACGTTAAAGCAGTTTAGTAAAAACAAAAAAAAAAACGTCATTTTCCGTAATAGCAGCTAATCTGACACACTATCACAGTGCGTCACTTTCGACCTCTCAATTATCTGAAAGCGACACATCATTGAATAAACCCTTGAAAATAAATATCTTACCAGTAAATCTATCTGACCTAAATCCAGTACAAACAAATCCTTGAATTTATCGAGTATAGGCAAACAAAACAATGATAAATATACACTTGTATTAACCGCTTATATGGTAAACGAAACTTATTAATTAACAACTCTAGCACCTAGACAGAACCTACTTCAGTATACAGGTTGTAATGGAAATGAGCGGTCATATTATATATAAGGTGTTCTGGTGTACAATAAAGAATAGTACAGGAAAGGCGAACTCCCTCTCTCTCTCTCTCTTTTATTGCATTTACAACTATCATCAGCGTCAACTAAAGGTTGACTGGAAGGAAATACCTAAGTCAATTAGTTAGCCTCTGTACTTTTGTGTGCATAAAGCATTTATTAAATAAATACTGCTTCTGCTCATGGCAGTGAATAACTTCCTTTAAATAAGTCATAGATAACTCCCAAAAATAAATTGGACTTTTCTTACGAAGATTTCGACAGCTGATAAAAATTAATATGGGGGATATAATTTATTTTTCGGATTGAAAGTTGTATCTTAAATATCACCACCCATTTCATTACACCCTGTATCATTAGCTACTACAATGCCTAATGAAACTATGACACTCAATTAGCTAATGGAACAATAGAGATAAATATTGCGTCATAACAATCATCAATGTTTGGATACTTTTAATATTCTTCGGTAATTTCGGAAAGCGTCTCACTTTGAACTGTAGGAAGTTTTATGAGATCATAAGTTCTAAGGCACTATTCATTTTGGTTAGGAACACTGGAAAACCACGTCAAAATGCATCACAGTGCCTACTCAGACATTACGTTTGGGGGATTTTTATAACTCATCAACAGTCGGAGCCGTTTTTGTTCTTTAAGGTGGAATATCTTCCAATAAATTTTTCCGCTCTGAGGAAGCGGGATGTCATAATTTTACTGAAAACCGAACTATATGCCTTCAGTTGCCTTTTGTGTTCCAGGGTCACAGTAACTCTTTCAAACAATCCCGTAGCCTTAGCAAACATCGGCCTTAGTAGGCTAAGTCCATTTTGCGGAACCCGACTGACAGTTTCACAGCTGATCTGCGTAAACACGCAAGCATACTGAATAACCAGTAAATTGAGATCCATCTGAATAATTAGACGACGACAAAATTAGATTAGCCTTAGGTCCTCAAACGGTTTTTCTTCAGCATCTAACTATACCTCAATCTATTTTGTTAGGACTTAATTCATAATATTAACAAAAAAACAGTTCTGAAGATTAACTTTAACGAAAGTCAGCTTTCATGCGCTAAGCTTTTAAGTAATAAGAAGGGAAAGTAATAGCACTTAGATAAATAGAGCACAGCATTGCAATATCAGCTACAAATGCATTCAACGCTGCCTTTCTCCCGTCAGTACTGCGCAAGCGACGCTCGTCCATCGACCCGGTTCCACGATTGATTGATAAAAATATAGTCAAGTGACATAACAATAAGTAACTACGTAGGTCAATATCCCACTTATAAAGCTCTTCAGCTACTGATGTTGTTGAGTTGAAATAATCAGCTAGCTGGCTGGAACTCCACTGAAGCGTTACTATGGAAATAATTGGCTCGGTGCAACGGTGCAATATCCGTAACAAGTATTGTGTAATTATTATCAGATTGCATACTTTCTACGATATTATGCTGAGTGTCGACTTGATTCGAATGAATAGTGGCTTTGTATGAAGGTATGTACATTCATAAAGCCGCGACCATTTGACCATGACCCTTTTTAAATGTCGCTGATAGATTACGGAACTAGAAGACATGGTGCGCGTGAACCAAATAAATTCGGGTAACAATTAATCCAAGAACTAGAGGTCCGGTAAGGATGTTTTTAATATCGTGCGGATTTCATCACGTATGCGCATATCCCCGGCACGCAGAGAATACCAAAATTGTGCGTCCACGCGTTACAATAAGTACTCGTCTGAAATTGACATTTGCGGGAGTTACGCTGGAGGAGCAATCCCGCATGCGGTATCAAAACCGCACGTTATTAAAAACACCCTAAAGACCAAACCCGGTTCGACGGCGTGTCATTTCCCAAGCGCGCCTCAAAGAGATATCAGCAAGATTGACAGGGTCAGTAGGGCTGATGCCTGCCAGTGCTATGGATTGTTGGAAAGAGTACCGTTGCCCTAATAAAGGAAGAAATAACACTATGGGTTTTAGTCAGTAAAAGTTTGCTTATTATTCTCTCACCACCCAGAGCAGCAGAAATTATTTTATGATTTCCCACGTGATGTAGAAATAAAAAAGATCTATTTTTGTTTCCAATTTGCAGATAATCTTATCGGTCACACGGTACAATAAAATGAAGTACCATTTGTATTTTATTTTTAATTTACGAATACATTCCATGTATCTTGTGACATTTCGTCGCAAACAAAACAAAGTTGTCTAAGATCAATATCTATTGGTTATCAGATATCGGAGATATCTTCGAAATGCTAGGGATTACTTGCATTCTCAATACTGCGAAAAAGAAGTAACTATTTTCCTCAACCGTATTTGATACCGTAATTTTTTAACCGTATTTGGCTGTGACATCACATTTCAGTTTGTGCATCCTTATTCTGTTACTTGACTGCTTCCCCTTCCTCCAGATTTGAAAGGTATAACTTATTTGCAATTTTCGATTAAGTTACTTCTTGTAAAATAATTAAGAAAATATGTCGAGTACCCAATTGGATGAATGAAAAAATCCTTGACAAGCTCGCCATACTATTCTGAACCACTGCAAGTAGTACTGGGGAGAGCCAGAATCATCAGTGGTAACCACCAGAAAAAGCCAAAGTTCAAAGAATCTCAGAGAAATTCAACTCTCTTGGATCGGTCGGCGGCGGAGACCTCTCGCGCCGGGCCTTGGTTCAGGCCATGGTCCGGAGCGAGGAGGAGTGGCAGGCGGTCGCCTCCTTCTGCGAAGCAGTAATGCTAGCAAAGGAGGAGGCAGACCGCATCAGGCAACGGCGCCCCCGCCGCCGCCGCCGGGATTCCAAACCCGATTTCCGGCCACCGTAGACGCGGGCTCGCGGACGGCGAGCCATGGGTAGCTCGCTGTCCGATCGTCCGGTAACTGTCCGGACCGAGCCAAGGCGTCGACGGCGCGCACTGTTCCCGCGCGCCTCAAGGAGTTGTCAGCAACAGGAGGGGCCCATCTGGGTCGAAGCCTACCGGGGTCGGGGTTATCCGAAAGGAAACTAGAGCCCCGGTATGAAGGCTAGAAGGAACGGCGCGGGGTTTTTAGTCAGTAAGACTCTGACACTGTCTCCCGCTCCACCCAAGAGCGGGTTTCGTCAATGATGATTTTCCCCGTCGACAGAAAAAAAAAAAACTCTCTTGGATCCAGCAGTGAAATATATATCAGAAAAAAAACCGGCCAAGTAACTCAAAGCTAGTAGTAAACTCGTGCAAGTAAGACTTGTAACAAAACACAGCAAAAAAAACACGTTTGTTGTCTGTTTTTAGCATTTTTTGTTATTACGGAAACAGAAAATTTTTACTGTCTAGCTATCACGGTTCAGGAGATACAGTTTGGAGACAGACAGTCGTACAGGGGAGTCCAAAAGGGTCACGTTTTCCCCTTTTGGGTACAGAACCCTAATAAAAGACAAGCGGAAGAGTAAGAAAAACATGTTTTGTTGTTTAAAATATTTTAGCAGCTCATTCTTGTAGATATCCGTTTAAAATTGCAGCAATAAAATTGTATTCAGGATGTTATGAATTTACTTATGAAAAAAATTCGCAGAATGTGAAACAAATATAATTTTAATGTAACGTAGACTGTATTTCCTGCACGTATACTACAGCATGCTTTCTGATGAGACCACGTTTCGGTGCCTATGTCATCACTGGCAACTGAGCAACACGCACTGGTCATAGACTTTCGTCTTGACAATGTGTTCTATTTGACAGATTCCCGAATACTGTCCAGCCGAGTCGGACAACTTGAAGTGTAGAGTCTCTGATCTTCTTGATAGAAATGGATGGATATTCACCATGACTGGTTTTATCCATGTTCATTTTAAGTCCCACTCTTTCGAAAGCTCTACTGAGGCATGTACTAAGCTCCTCCGTAGTCTCAGCCATGGATCAATAAAGAAGCACAGGACCGGTCGTTATAGCGACTTTTGAGGGAGACATACCTATGTTCAACAGTTGACGTCCTTCGGCTGAAATGATGATGATGATGATACAGCATGATTCTATACTAAGCGCATGCTAATGAGCAAACATCTCTATGACATTCACAGATTGGGGAGATCCATTGCTAGAATCACTTGCGCAACACTGCGAATCTCGGACGATGATCTCAATTTACAATATTGCATAATGCAAACATAAAAGGTGTCTTACGAACTTGATTATAAAGTGGTTAATGTCACGGCGTTCCTTATTAACGTCAAAGATATCAATGTTGTGCCTCTACGAACCATAAATAAAATTAAATAATGTGCATTTATCTGTTACTCAACGTGTTATGAAATAACAGCTATGTATGGTAGTGTCAGAGCATCCGTTTGCATGTTTACAATGTAAGTGTGAGGCCGACTGCATGATTTAAGGATTTTATTGATTTTTAACTACTGGTATTCATTACAGATTTTGCTATTTTGGCTATCTTCGCGAGAAAGAAAAGGGAGTTAGTGATAGCGTGACGAGTGACAGGACAGAATGGAAGAAAAAAACGTGTTGCGCCGACCCCAAATAAAACGGTACAAGGGCAGGAAGATGATGATGATGATGGCTATCTTCGCGAGCACTTTATGCAGTAATAGGGTCAAATTCATGGGTCTTACCGACAATTTACACGATGTTTAAATGACCCATAGGTATGCTAGGCAAGGTCTTGAATTTCTTCTCCATGCCTTTTTTAGGGTAAAAGCATAGACATAAGGTTATATTTCTATGGGTAAAAGAATTGAATAAACGCTTTCATCTAAGTATATCTAGGTCAAAATATACTGATTTAGAATTGTTTGTCGTGGGAGTCCTATCTATGGCAGTGCCCGCATAACGGTTTCCAAACAAATGTTTAGTGAGGCAAGATAAAAACTTAGCAGTCATTTCGTACTGAGCTACACAGCCCACACAAAGCTATGATCGATCCGACCGCCACGCCCCCAACCTACGTCAAGTTCACCAAACACATTGGTATTCAATACATTGTGCCATTGTTTCGGCACTCCGTTGGCTGTCAGCTGGCGAAGTTTACCACACGTCAGTGGTAATCAGTACCGAAGGTAGGTGTGGGCGAAGGGGACCCGCGTCTACGGGTTTTTTTTTTCGGTGGGAAAATTATCCAATGACATCCCCTGCTCTTGGGCGGAGCGGGAGATAGTGTCAGACTTACTGACTAAAAACCCATCCCGTTCCGTCGTGCCTTCATACCGGGGCTGAGCTCTTGAAACTAACTCTGGCTTCGACCCAGCTGAGGCCCTGCCGCTAACAACACATTGAGGCGCGCGGGAACAGTGCGCGCCGTCGACGACTTGGGCTCGGTCCGAACAGTTACTGGACGGTCGGACAGCCAGCTACCCATTGCTCGCCGTCCGCAAGCCCGCGCCTTCGGTGGCCGGAAATCGGGATCGGAATCCCGGTGGCGCGGCGCGGCGGCGGCGAGAGCGCCGTTGCCTGATGCTGTCGGCCTCCTCCTTTGCTAGCATTAATACTTCGCAAAAGGAGTCGACCGCCTGCCACTCCTCCCTCGGTGCGAGGAGGTAACTCCGGACTCGGACCATGGACTCGGACCATGGCCTGAACCAGGGCCCGGCGCGAGAGGTACCCAAAGGGGCTTCACACAAGCTTCAATTTATAGGCGTTTGGCCACTATTTCTCCTGATGGTAAGCGACGATGTGTCTAACACTCGCCTGTCTCGTTTTCGAATTGAGAAAAGGCCTCGCTGATGCACCTTCACCCACGTCAGAATTAGTCAACGCTACGCCTCTGGAGGTGATAGTAGCACTTTAAAGCTTTTATGTGGTAGCAGTGAGGGTGATTTCTGTGGTACAATTGATACCAATGGTGCGCAGTTAACTGTACTTTAATTTTTATTTTTTATACCGTATAGTTCAATCACTCTTATTCATATTATCGTGTTGCGTGTACGATTTAATTACTTACGACATTGATAGAATAATGCCTACATAAAATACGGTGTACGTAATATGCGCTATCAACGCTATTATTATAGTGTCGTAACTCGTAAACGTTTAAAATAGTTTTTGCTGCACTGATAAATCGCTTTTACCCCAAAAATAAACATTTTCATTATTGCTAAGCCAGTATGTTTACCTCAATAAAGTTTTTTTTTAATGGGAAATTATGGGAGCGGGAGATCGTGTCAGACTTTTACTGACTAAAACCCACACAACAAACACTCCTGTAACGACCTTGTGTGTTTTTTGCTTTCGTTCCGGGGCCCCTTTCGCACAACGGCCCCTACGGTTACATCAACACAGTTGAACCCCTTGTTTGTTGATAAGTAAGACACCTTTTTTACTTGGAATATTATCAAATGACTCTTCAGTCCTCAGCTCTGGATGGATCGGAAATGTCAGACTTTTACTAACTAAAACCCACATGTGTTCCTTTAATTGACCTTTGCAGTCCAGGACCACGGTAACTCTTTCGATTAATCCCAAAACCTTGGCAGGTATCGACCCTAACGGGCCCCGTATGTACTGCCACCTCTAAAGTGCGCGTGGAACACAACGCACGGCATTATCAGTTATTATCGGACGGCGACGTACCCAACCCATAGCTTGCCATCCACAATCCCGCGCCTTTCGTGGCTGGGAGTCGCCCTGCAACTTCCGGCGGAAGTTACAATGCGTGAGACACCTCGCATAATTTTCATTTTGTTTTTGTTGATATTACTTTTATTTTTTATGTAGATTGTACTATACTCATACCTACATTGCGCACACGCGAGCCACGTAGGCATTTTGTAGAGCTACATTAGATCCACGCCTCGCCACGACGTTCTACCTACATATCAGATAGTCCACGTGTGCGTCGGTCTAATGTAGTTCTAGTTTTATTCAAACGTGAAAATCCGCGGTGCGACTTCACACTTTTAAAATAACTTGCATGCATTGGACCATAGCTAATAGATATCAGCATGATATTAAATATGCTTTCTTGTAAATAACGTAGTATTCTCTGACTGTTTATGCCTATAGTTGTCTATGCATCGTCATCACAGCGAGCTGGACTACGGTTGGATGGTCCAGAGGAGGAGTGCGGGGTGTAGTACCAATTTCCCACGCGCGCGCCGCCACTGTGGCACGTCTCTTTGTATCAGTCGATAAAACTCACACGCATAAAATTTGTAAAACCAAAATCCTTAATTATACGCCTAAAATCTATCGAAGAAGTTCTTTTAATTATCTCCAAAACATTAGTAAAAATTATATTTTGCTTTATGGGGCCTCTCATATCGCTAACAAATTTAGATAAAAGTCTGCCGAATTTAGAATTTAATTAGTCAGTAAAGTAAACAATAGATAGAGAATTTCATCAGCTGGTAATCATTATCATGTCACCTTTACCATACTACCGTTACCAGCCTCATCTATATTATATAAAAGAAACTGACTGACTGACATATTACCGCGCAGCCGAAAGTATTAGGAACTGAAATTTTACACAAGGTTTCATTTAGCACTAAGAGAGGATTTTCCAAAATGTATTCCCTAAGGAGATGTAATAAGGGTCCAAATTTTGTATGGAGAAACCTAGTCTCATGTGGACGAAGCCGCTAGCAGAAACTAGTTTAATTCATGAATCCCCAAGCGACACCCGGTGGCCGCGCATCTATTGTCTTACTATTGTGTCTCTAATTGACGGTATCTGAAGGGTTAATAATAATAGAACTCACGAGGTTTACAAATAAAACTTTGATATATTGAAATAACGAACTTGACAAATAGTACATTATGCTGCAAGTGATCAAACTTTATTGCAACTGAGGCGCAATAGACGCCTGAGTCGAAAGACGAGGCCCTTACGGACCCGAGAGACTGCAATGACAGTTCACAGTTGGCCATGTCCATTAAATGACTTTCAACACACTTGCGAAGAAACTAATAAACAGAACCCCTGTTTACCACCAGACCGGCCGGGGACAAATGTAATAAATTATGGCGGGGGCGAGCTGGCGCACTTTACCTCACTAGTGCAAAAAACATCAAATTGCATACCTAACAGCGGTAGGGATAGGGGTTTTCAAGTGAGTGTATTGATAAAAATATTATTATAGAAATTTTCAGTTTGTAAACAGTTATTAGGTAAGTAACTGTTTACTACCACTACTAATTAATCTAAAGCAATTGAAATAAAAGATATTAGAGGTAAATTATACATAAAATAATAAATCTAGTCTAGGAGAAAGCAACATTTACCCATGATGTTATAGCACAATGATACATCAATAAAAGTAGTTGACTTAATACATGATAAATAAACAATGGCACTAAGCACTAAGCATTTGACTTGTAATAATACAATATTATATAGCTGCAGCCAGGGGCTTGGACAACATGACTATAAACACTCAGGGGAATAAAATAATAGCCTTCGACCTATTAGAATATAATACAATTAATTCATGAATCCCCAAGCGACCACCGGTGGCCGCGCATCTATTGTCTTACTATTGTGTCTCTAATTGACGGTATCTGAAGGGTTAAACTCGTTAATAAATAAAAAGCCCGTTTTAACATTTGAGAAAGATCCTAAAATGTAACTTGAAACAAAACTGAAAGAAACAATAAAATAACAATTAGGGGTCCAGTGTAGTAGAAGCTATTTTAGTAGTAGGTACACCACACCGGACAAGCCGCTAGGTGGTCAAAATACAAATGTCTAAACAGGCCTTTTATTTTTTGACACATTTATTAATGGTTTTTATTATTATTTGGTAAGACACACTAGCAGCTATTAGCTGACGTGTGTTTCAATAGTTGGGAGATGTTTAGTCTGTCCAATCAATATTTAACTCTTCAGATACCATCAATTAGAGACAATAGTAAGACAACAGATGCACAAATGCTGGCGTTTGCTTGGGGGTTCTTGAATTAAAGTGAACTGCTTTGTGTGGGAACTTGGGAACTAAATGTGGTATAACACATTTAATTTTAATTCTTATCAAACATGGAAGAATTTATGTGTAGGATGTAAATAATTGAATAAGTACAAAATGGATACAGTTTGTGACAAACGTTTGATAACGTTGTACAGTATATTATGTAATTATTTAGTGTTATCAACTTCAGGGCACAAGTTTAAAAACAATGAATTCAAACTCCAATGAAAAAATAATTATACTATAAGGAATTTTTTTTTTTTTTATTTGTTCCAATACATATTTTTTTTTGTTTGCCTGGGCAAAGGCCTCCCTCCACTCCTTCCATCGTTCACGAAAGTCATATTAAGATAAAATAATATTTGTTTTGCTTTTAACAGGTCAATAGCTTGCTGATAGTCATTTCAAGGCCACTGCTTGACATTTAATTGATGCTGCCACCTGCGGAATGTGATCCTTTCTGTGTCAATATAGTATTGACCCAGGAAATAATGAGCAAAGTAGGATTATTGTCACAGTCGAGTATCCATAAAAGTATTTGCTATTTAAATCAAGTATAACTTTAAATTTTGTTAGTAACTGTACCTTTTTTTTGTAAAATTAACCAAAAATATATATATTTTGGTATATTTTAAAAAATATTCATTGTAAAATTTTGTTTGTGTTTTAGAAAGATATGATTTACTCAATTTTATTTATCTACTATAATCAAATGATACAATATATAAATAACCGCGAGGAATAAAATAAGGTACGAATGTAGAATTTTTTTTTTTAACTATATGTTTACAAATTGATCAAGCCAATAATTATTACATAAAAATGTAAAACTTACCTCTATGTTTCCCATAGTTTGAAATGCGGTGAAGACGAACATAAATCCAAATCCAAGGATTATAACATTTGCAAATTTTCGATTCATTTTGATGTTTTTTATAGCTACGGAACTAAACTAAAATTGTATTATTTACCAACTAAAGGCAATACGTTTAAACGCAAGACAATGCGGGACTCAACTTCCCAACATGTAAAAGAGAACTGAGTTGTTGACGTAGTTTTTCAATGATATTATTACACGCAACTCTAAACTCCCTCCACCAGCGCACTAAGCGCGCAATAAAAGCAAAGAAAAGAAATTGTTTTTAGAGATGAGAGGTATATACTGGTAGAGGTATATATACCAAGTATGTGCTTCCCAGTACACAGACCGGGTACGGACCAAAATACTGGGTAAATACCTTCAAGGTATGACGTCAGACGCATAGTACGATACGAACCGCTACCACAAGGTAGCGCCCAGTTTGTGCGGTATCGGTAGTTCGGTACGCCGAAGCCACCCGAAGCTACCCGACACCTTACGAAGGGACCCGAAACGTCATTCGTGCTTTATGAACATTCGGATGATTTAATTTAGTTAGAAAAAATGGGTACCTACTTATTTTTACGTGCTTAAGGAACATAATTGCATAATTACATTTTTTTCACGACGTGAAAGAGTTCCTTAGTTTGTTTATGTTAGGGAATATCTAGTGTAGGTACTGGTGATCTCTATCTAGTGTGGTACGTACCTAACGTACTTAGGTCGACAATGTTTTGATTTTTTGCGTCAGTTGTATCTCATAATGCATAATCACGTATACCTACTTGAAACGTCGTACCTACATTATATTGGAGGCATACCATACTTATCGTATACGTTTACTTGTCGAAATCCTACCACACCCAAATACTTAGAAGTATTTTAATACCTGATATTTGTACTAGGTATTTAGTGATACCCATACCTTAAAGGCCGGGTATGGAGAATGGCAGGTATATCTCATCTCTAATTGTTTTCTTACATGTAAATAAATACACGACACGAAACCTGTTTTATCTGTCAAATGTCAATGTCAAAATTCAAATGACATTCGTACTTTTTTGAACTTCTTCTATTTATCTTTGGCTTGGAAACTAAGTTCTTTCAGCCATTCCTTATATTGTTTTCCAATTGACAACATTTCATATTTTTAACCTACATGTATTATTACATTATATAAAAGTAAATCAAAAACTAGGACACCCATATTTTTTTATTTTTTGAAATGATGTACTTTTCATTCATAATTTCAACTTTGAAATTCGGTGTATTCTAAATAGACGTAAGCGCCAAATGACGTCATACATACGGTGGAATGGAGATAACACCTTTGCTTCGCCGTAACTACTAAAAAAAAAAAAAAAAATTGGTAGAGATGTCAAATGCCAGTGTGGCCAACGTAGGCGATTTGTTGCCATTTAGGCTACTCAAAACAAAATATGTGAAAGGCGACTAGGCGCCTTTCAGACTATTTCAGAGACTAGCTATTTAAAATTCTCAAAACACAAAAAAAAAAATTCTTTAATAAAAATCATTTAAGAATGATGGTAGCTATTTTAACTAGTTCCGGGGAAATCCTTAAATTTGTCTTAGCTATTGTACCTTTGAGACAAGAACTACTGTTCTAGAAAAAAATTCAATTACATAAAATTAAGTATTCTACCATTATAAAGAATGTCCTCGAACCTGCCATGCTCGCGGAACTTTTAAAAGAAGTTGGTTATCAAAGTTTTTTTATAATACTAGATGAATCCCCGATGTGTCAAATGACAAGAGAGAGCTGCGTTTTATTTTATTTATAGAGTTTTTTTTTGTTTAAGAGTACTTTAGGCAGTAAGTAGCCGAATATTAATTTCTGTAGTTAAAATTCGGCTAATTTAGGCTACTCATGCCGTGAAAAATGGCGGTAACATGCTCTGTGTTGTTGGCAACACTGTCAAATGCGTTGTGTGTCAACTTGTCAAACAAGTTGGCGCCTAAACTTGTGTTTGTGTTTGTTACCAAATTAAGTTCGTGACTTTTATTATTTACAAGTGTATCCTTATTCTGTTATTATTAAGTCACCATGAAAGTTTCGGAAGGATTTCTAGTTGCCGATAGCAGAAACTTGCCGAAAGTAGACTATTTAATGCTATTGCAATATATGCACGAAAATGAATGCTACAATATTGCAGAAACACGTAGTGCCAAGGCACTACTAGCATCACGTGAAGCATATGTTGACACAGCTGTAGGATATGTAGAAGTGAAGCGAGAAGGAAACTTATGCACCGTTAAATGCAGGGTAACACCTGAACATAAAGTTAAATCAAAGTTATATCAGGTTACAGCTGTAATCGATGAATCTGTTGAGAACATTATCACAGTAGAATGCAACGACTGTGCAGCTTCTGCAGGAGGCTGCAAACACGCGATATGCTTTGCCATTTGGCTCATAAAACGGTCAGACGAACCTTCAACGACGTCTACTCTGTGTTATTGGACTAAACCAAAACTTGCTGGAGCTGTAGGTGACCAGAAGTTCATCTTGGCAAAAAACATTGGTAAAATTAAAAGAGCTCCTGATAATGTGGACATGAGTGTCAATCTTGCCATGTTTTCCGAAGAATGCAAGAGACGTAAAGTCACAACAGGAATGATTCTAAATTACTGTGGAAATCGACAGCCTCACTTAAATGACTTTAGTGTGTTTAATTTAGTGCTGCAGTTTGTACAACAAATAAATGATCACTGCTATGACAATTTTAAATCATTTTCCGCAACAACTATTACTGTAGATGTAGTTGAAACTATTGCTAAAGCTACAAAAGCTCAAGCAGACTCTAAACTGTGGCATTCTATGCGCCAAGGGAGAGTCACAGGGTCCAGGATCTATGAAGCTATTCACTGTAAAACAGAGAATGGTGCCTTAGTACAAAGCATTCTTGGAGGTTACAAGGTGCCAGAAACTAAAGCTATCAAAAGGGGCAAGGCACTAGAAAAAGAAGTACTCAAGGAGTTAGAAAAAGAATTTGGAACAATTCAACACACAGGGTTGATTTTAATATCCCCTATCATTGGAGTTTCACCTGATGGGATTTGTAGGGATTTTGTAATTGAAATAAAGTGCCCTATAAGTGATAAGACAATGAAAAGTTATGTAAAAGACGGTGAACTATACGAAAAACATAAAGCTCAGATTATGATACAAATGCATGCTGCAAAAAAATTAAAAGGACTGTTTTGTATTGCTGATCCTAGTTTTGAACAGACAAAACTCCTACATAAGTACTGGGTAAATTATGATAAAAAATATGTGACAGGTTTATTAGATTCAGCTGAAGAATTTTGGAAAAAATTTATTTTCAATACGGTTTTACAAAGTGCAAAATAATAAAAATCTATATAAATAGTATTTATTTATTTATATATTAGCTAAGACCAGCAAGTCATTCCTAGTAAACAGCATACGCCTATAGGCGGGTAGGTATATAGCTTGTTATATATAACAAGCTGCCAACGGTGGTTACTGAACTTAGTGAGGGAAAATTCAAAACTCATAAGCGTGTACTAACCAAATAAGCATATTACATGTCGAAGACACTTGTTTGGCAATCTGAGACTACCTTTGCACATGTGGCTCCCTGGCATATCATCAATATTGTGTCTATTAACTGCTCCATCTTTGTTTATATAAACATTTTTCTTTCCTCTAACAAATTGCTTTTGCAATATTTTTTTTTATTATTTACAACTCAACTGCCTTAAATTTATTAGTTAAATTAATTTTTTTTGTCATAATTTTATAGATACATAGTTGTAATCCTTACTGATGTTATAAAAGCGAAAGTAAGTATGTTTGTTACGTCTTCACGCCTAAATGGCAAAACGATTTTGATGAAACTCGGTACATGGATAGACCATGTCCTGGAATAGGACATAGAATTTTTATCCTGGAAGTATGTTCCCTTGAGATAATTTTCTGCTATCACGCAGGCGAAGCCGCTGGGAGCAGCTAGTTATTTATATTTTTCCTGCTTTTTTTTTTATATAGCCTCTTTTTTGTAATGTAAATGTGAGAACACTGTATACTCCACCAACTCTTAGATTAATTTCTATTACAACTTACTTTTTTTTCTTATGATTATTTTTATTGTACTTTTGTGTACAATATTGACTAGTCTACACTGTTCTTACATAATATCTATCATTATTATTTTAATAACAGCCATATTTTTAAAAGAGTAACCATGGAGTTTCTTGCCGGTTCTTCTCCATAGGAAACAACCAATTTGGAACCGTGCACTAGCTTCTGACGTTTTATAAGTCCCCATGTAGGCCTATGAGAAATAAAATATTTTAACTTTTGACTTTTTATGTCTTTTATTTTTTATTTAGGACTGTCTGAAACAATTAAATCAATAAAAATAAAACTTACAAACAAATAATCATTAAACTAACTATACTATATACACTAATGTATCTAATTTTAGTCAAAAAAAAAAAAAAATTAATCTAACTAAAATACAACATTTAAAAAAATGATTTATTCATTCTTAATAATAGAACTATGTAGATTTATCAACCCGCATGCCACAATAACTGCATCATCTGCATGTTGAATTAATTTATTATTTATTACTGAGTGTGGTTTCAACAGTTTATAAAGCCTTACTCTTCTTATTACCCTTTCAACATGGATACGCAGACTGGCAATGACCTTGCTTTTGATAGCATCCTGCTTTGTCAATTTTTGATCTTTTGCAACACTGGGTGGCCGAAGTAGATTATTCTGATTTCTACTTAGTAAAGCATCAACATTTTTAAACCCTCTGTCAGCCAATACAGTACACTTTGGTGGCAGCACATCCAGAAAACCACTGTTTTCTACAATATTGGTATCAGAGATACGACCCCCAAAACCAACAGATACAAAGTTGACAAAACCACTAGGTGTTGTAGCTATCAAGTATTTTAATGTATTAGCATTTTTGTACTGTGACCATGTTAGAGACTGGATAATAGGATTTGATGGTTTTTCAATTTCTATCTCAAAACAGTCAATAATGCAAAAAACATTTGAATATTCTTTGTTGGTCCTGAAGGAGGCTGGCAAGTTTCTTTTGACATCATATACATGAGGAGAATAAATCAATTGTTTGAAGAACTTAGACAGAACACATAAAGTTCTGAAAAATATTCTCCATAATGTGGTTAATGATACTTCAAAGAAATCTGAGATTTGGTAGAAGGGGGTATTATTTTTTATTTTATACAAAGTTACTATTATATCAAAAGACTTTACATTCAGATTACTTTCTAAATATTGAATTAACCAATAATAATTCTTTGGTAAGCCAATATAATTTTGTGGTTTTTTTTTAATAAGGTCAAGCATAAAGCTTCTCCGGGTCTGTATTACAGTTTTAGTGTAGATTTCTGATGAGACTTCTGACATTTCAACAGAGGTAGAACTTCCTTGTGTTGAAGGCAACAAAACTTCTTCCATCTCATCATCTTGTTCAAATAAAGGTTTCTTCGTCTTCTTATTGTATATGGCACAATAAGTTGCTCTATCTGATGTTCTTGGCTTCACTTGTACTCCTTTGCTGGCTTTTGTAATTAATGGATTTTCACAAACTGAATGAAATGATGAGGAAGCTGTAGATGTGCTGGTGCTGGGTCTAGGTTCAATAATTTCTTGATGAACAGTTGAAATTGGTATCTTCACAAAAGAATGTGGTAACCGAGACTTCAACTTTGGCCGCACTTTCATTGTTGTCCAGTACCGGTAGTTCTCCACATCTTCCTCCAACTAAAAGATTAATTATTATTTAAATTTATATTTTATTAGTCCATCTTGTCCATGTATAATCAATCTGATCAGTTATCAGAATATATAATACAAAATAGTACCTAGTGAAATATTACTGTAAAGTGAGCACTTTGTTATTAAGTCATTTATTAGGTGTGGTAACAGTTATTACAATATTGCTCAATATACAAACAGGTCATCAAATAATATTTAGAACAAGATAAACACCACATGCACAATGCATTGTTATCAGGTTTTTCATTTAGGCAGGTACTTACATTGAGATGATCTTCGCATATATATATAACACGTTTAGGACATGATATACCCACAGCATTGCACCACTCTTGTTTAGCTGAGGTAGGCACCGCAAAAAATGCTTTTTGAGTATCTCTAGAACTGTTTTTGCAGGCTGGTACAAAACAATATTTCGGTTCCTTCATTGGCGTATATGTTTCATTGGGATCCATTTTATTGATGAAATAATATCAATCAATAGGCAACAGTTGATAATAATATCAGTAAGTTGTGTCGAGTTTAAAGGAAAATATTATGCAAAACAATTTCGATAGAATTGTAAATATTTTTTTCTTAGTTGACAGTGACATAACATTGACGTTTGACGCTTGATGTTTTCGTCTAAAACGATGAAATGCTTAGGCGAAGGTAACTACTTCATTCAACCGTATATGTGACGTCATCACATGTTTTATGATTTTAATTTTTTTCCTCAGAAATGAAGAAATAAAAAAATATGAAAAAAATATATTTGAACTCAGGAGACGAAAATAAAGAAATGGTATTTTTGTTTTAAGGTCATGTCAGTTTTGAAATGTTGTCAATTATCAAAAGTGCCACAATGTTTTACAAGTGATGTATGTAAAATAATTTGATACTTTTATTTTTAACAGCAAATATCTAATGACTCGGCCTTCTCGGTAGGCTGCGCTGAGGTAGTCAATACTACAATAAACTTAGCACCATTTTACCGAGATTTCATTTTAGAGAGACCAGTTGTGCACTTGTGGTAGAAAACTACATCACAATCATCGTCCATTATTCTCCACTCCACTGCTGGACACAGACTTCCCCCAAGTGTTGCCACAACGAATAATCCTGTGCTGTGCTGTGCGTCTTGCATTTATTGCATTCCCGCGATTCTCATTCGACGCGATCGCAACAGGGTCATCGGTTCACCGCAATATCCACCTCCTTAATAAAAGAGATTGACCATTATATTCAATGAAATAGTCAGCTATATTTGGATTTCAATATCCATACTTTGACTAGTTTTTTTTAGTCCTAATGCTGGATCCCCGAAAGCCCGGGGCTTCCGAATAAGCGGTGCCTGCAGCATTTGCTACTTTTGCTACATGGCTAATCCGCCACTGTTTCCCACACAAACTCCATTTCCTTTTCTCGGTTTGCCTTTAATCGTCGGCGACTCTATCGCGATAGTAAGAAACAGTAACCTAACCTAACCATCGAAATCGCTAACCTCAATTATAAGTACTTTTATAAAATTCGTGCGTAATAATTTTTGTTTATTATTATTATGATAATTGATAGAATAGGCTTGCGTTTGACCACCATCTCACCTGATGGTGAGCGACGATGTGGTCGATGATGAATTGAATTGATCAATCAATCAATATTGTGGAAAAACGCAAAAAGTTGCCAGCGACTGAAGTCACTGCGTTTGGGCTCTGGGCCGAGCGACCGCCACTCCACGCCACCCGACGCCATAAAATAACGTTTTGTTAGATTTTAATGACATCATTGCGTTTTGTTACCTTGTACAGATTACATAAACAAAGTTACTTTTTGTTAGATTATCTGTGCAGACTTTATTTTTCTGATTCATCGAGTGTATTTTAGTGCTGAATCTTTATACGTAAAATTACAAATAAATAAGCTAATTCTAGTGTTATATGTGAATAATGGAAATGTAGTGCCTTAATGGAAGTTTTGTGTAGTTAATTTTCGTATAACTCGACTGCAACATTATTTGATGAGGATGATCTCATTGACATTCTGACATTACGTTCGTTTTAGCGAAATCTTGATCTTTTTATTATTTTGCTATTGGGTCCAATGACCTTGTAACTTATAAATAATTTCATCGAAACTGATTAGTGACAATGAAGAAACAGTTCTATAGGGTTAAGCAACTCGCCGACCAAACGTTTTCAAGGTATACCAAGTACTCAACATTATCTTAGCTATCTGATAAGATTCACCTCTTTGTGGGTTTGGTTCGTTGTTATTGTAATCTTTATACCAGTATCAGTAACGGTAGAACCTATGTAGCAGCTAGTATCATGAGAAAAAAGTAAAATAAACTTTTAAACTTGTTGTGTTGCTTAAATAAGGTCTTAGTTGTATCAACACTTGGTGATTAATATTGATATTCACAGGTCAGGAAAAGCGGAAGGGTTAACAGATGAGTTACAGACAGCGGACAGAAAGGTAGAACACCTCAGAAATGCCTTACAGCTGGTCAGCAAGAGACTGTCAACCGGAGCTGGCAGTACACAGGGCCAGGACCCTGCAGCTAGAGAGAAAAGACTAAAGAAACTGCCTGAATACCTCCTTGGATTATCTATGTGTGAAGCCAGCAACTTTGATGATGATGATAGCATTTTAAAATATATTTTATTTGAATGTGGTAAGTGTTAAATTTACCTTATCTGGCTTTAGTAATAGAGGGATAAATCTAGTTTTAACTAGCTTTTGCCCGCGCGGCTTCGCTCCCGCTCGTCTCTACTCCATAACTCCACACAACTATACCCAACTCTACCCTACCCTACTCTACCCTACTATACCCAACTCTACCCTACCCTACTCTACGCTACTCTACCCTACACTACCCTACTCTACCCTACTCTACCCTACTACTCTACCCTACTACTCTACCCTACCCTACTCTACCCTACTCTACCCTACCCTACCCTACCCTACTCTACCCTACTCTACCCTACACTACCCTAATTTTTTTTCCATAAGAACCTTCTCCTCACAATAACAATCACAACAAAAAAAAAATCAGCCAAATCGGTCAAGCCGTTTTCATGCCAAGTCGTGACAACGGAAAACGGGGGTCATTTTTATATATATAGATTATAGTAAAATAACTTTAATTAATTACATCCTTTTAGGCAAAACTGAAAAGTTTCTGGCAAATGAGATAGCTGAGCATGAACTGAAGGTAGAACAGCTAGTGTGTGCTCCGTTAACTACAATTAGTGATCAAGACCTTCCAGCCATAATGAAAGCTAAGAAACATCTCAGCAGGCTTATGAGCGAGAAGGACAGTGCGGCCAGCAGATATCATGTGAGTTATATTTTATTGAGAGATCCCTTATCAAGAGTTATCTTTGGATTTCCAGATCAACTCTTAATGTTAAGCTTATCTGGCTCTAACAGATATGTATGTCACATAAACAAAACTGTGTTATGATATTTAACAGCTTTTCAATGTCAAATAAATCTAAATAAGATAACTCATATTTACTATGTGGTTTGCTATTGAGCATATTTATGTATTCTGTGTGGACAACATAATAAATAGACAAGAATGTATACAAGTTATTTTACTTAAATATGTATTTATGTAATACAGATTTAAGTAAAATAACTTGTATACAGATTAGGTGTTATATTTTACTTTTTAAATACCATGATTTTTTTATTTTTTTATTACGAGCGACCCGCCTGGGCTTCACTCGGGTAACAGTATTTTTCCACTATTAAATGGATGTTATTATACATATAAACCTTCCTCTTGAATCACTCTATCTATTAAAGAAAACCGCATCAAAATCCGTTGTGTAGTTTTAAAGATTTAAGCGTACATAGGGATATAGAGACAGAAAAAGCGACTTTGTTTTATACTATGTAGTGAAGGACCTCCAACAAAGGATGTACACATACAAGTTAATGATTAACTCTTAAGATACCGTCAGTTAGAGACACAATAGTAAGACAATAGATACATGAATTCCGGCGTTCACTCGGGGATTCATGAACTAATATATTTAAGCTTTAAATTAGTTCACTCCCTCGATTACCATAGGCCACAGCATGATTTGGAGTTTCTACAATGTAAAACTAAAATAAGAAATTACAGACTAAATTAAACTAACACAAATTGGAACATATAATACTTAACCTAAGAACTACTTATAATTTAATTTAAAAAATATAATAATAATATACAACAAACTATTAACTGAACCAATTAATTGGACCAAACCAAAAAAATTTAAATAGTTTTCTAAGATACGGTAGAGGGCACTGGTTCCTGTAAACCAGGTATTTCACCTAGCATGACTTCATTTTACAGTACCTATTTTTTATGCCAATGAAGACCCGTACTCAGCAGTGGAATTATAGGTAGCCTATGTGTTATTCCAGTGTCTCTTCTACTTACCTACCAAATTTGATCTAAATTCGTTCAGTAGTTTCTGCGTGAAAGCGTAACAGACAGACAGACAGAGTTACTTTCGCATTTATAATATCATATATAGTAGGGAAGTAGGGATTGATATTTTCCTCGCTAGAAAGCTCCGATAAACGCGTGCGATCGCTACAAATCATGAAGTGCTATAGGACGAAGCGCGGCCATCAACGCGCTATTTTTAGGCGCGGCGCCGCAACAACTACGTCCCTGCATTTTAAATTTTTAATATCTTCGGAAATATTCACTTAAATTACATGCTGTAAAAAGCATATTGATAATAAATGCGCAATTTATTTAAGTACTTAATTGGATAAGAATTAATGCTGTATTGTTTAAAATCACTTCGTAAATAACCACTTTTTAGTAAAGGATAAAAAATGGTTATGGTGGGTTATCCCTAAGAGATAGACATATACCATCGCGGACTTTTTTGTTGAAATTTTTAAGGTGGACAATACTGTAGTACATTATTTTAATTATTAGGTACAGCCAGCGTTTGCAATATAAGCGCAAAAAAAACGTGCTTATTTACGACATAACATTAGAAACCTCTAAATTTATCAGTGTTTCTGTACTATATTATGCATGTATTATACATATAAACCTTCCTTAAGAATCACTCTATCTATTAAAAAAAACCGCATCAAAATCCGTTGCGTAGTTTTAAAAATCAAAGCATACATAGGGACAGACAGACGGCGGATAGCGACTTTGTTTTATACTATGTAGTGATTAATTAGAGACACAATAGAAAGAAAATGGAAGAGTGAATGCCTGTGTTCAAATGGGATTTAATTAATTAACTAGTGTACCAACAGTGCACCTAAAATAGAATAAAAAAGTGGGGTCAGTTACTAGTTGCTTTTAGGGAACTTTGTTTTACTACATCTACCAACATTTTAAGCCTAGTTTCATAGCCATAGTCTACCAACACTTTCAAATCAAGCTTATAAAAATATTAATAAGTAAAATACTTGCTGTTTTGGTACTTTTCACATAATATTAGTCAATTCAAATTAAAAAAAAAAAAGACATTAGTTTGCATAATTTCCCAGTTAGACAAAGTTTTATCACAAATAACATTTATAGTAAATTTTCCTTAAATTAGACACTATTTTCATGTTAAATTGATTTAAACCTAAATAAGTTTAGTTATTTATTTTGATTAGATATAACTTCAGATTACACAATATCAACAAGTATATTCACCAGATAAGATTGCACATGAAACTTTAACTTGTATTTTTTTCTGCAGCATTTAGAGCGTGCAAAAGAAGAGAATCCTACCAAATTAAATGCCGCACGAGAAGAGTTGGAGGATGTTGGGATACGGGTGGAGGCGGCCAGGGATGCCTTGGCTGCAGACATGTTTGCGCTTGTCGCGAAGGAAGCCCAACTAGCTCACACCCTGCTGCAGTATGTCAAGCTGCAGAGAGCATATCACGAGTCTGCACTACATTCCCTACAAGACACAGTCCCGGAGCTAGAACGATTCATTAGTAAGTATATTGAATTGGTTAATAGTCGAACTGCTGTGTAATCATAATTTGCACAAGTGTCAAACTCTATTTGTAAGTTCGGTCTCCAAGTTTCATTATTTATGAAGTTCTTGTATGTTTGTAAACATCAGCATGACAAGTATAATAATTATTTTAAGTTTAAAATAATTTAATTCTTCACTTTTTGAATAGTTTCATTTCTTTTCATTGTTGTATTAATAAATAATATTGATTTTAAATACATTATAACTAAAATATATAGTTATTTTTAGAGGAAATTGTTTATTTACTTATTATTAAAAAGTGATTAGTAATTATCTAAAATTGGTTAATTCATATTCAACAGTGGTTAGCTAATCTTTGTTGGTTGGTTCTATAATTAGACGTCTGTGCAAATGGTTTTATCAACATCCTCTTGTATTTATTCAATAATCATTTCCATACAATGATGCGCACTATGGCGCGCTATAGATAGCCTGAAGGAAATATTAAAAATTATCCTGTCATACCTAATGTTAAGCTTTGGTAGTTAGCTGATATGAATTTGACTGTCATTTTACATATTTATACGCTTTAACAAAATGTTTTGCTGTTATTCTACTGAAATAATGTACAGTAATGTCATATGCGTTAAATAAAAGTTCTATTTAAGAATTCAAATATAGTTTTGTAAATTACATAAAGGGGTAGTCGTTTCTAGATGATGACCACCACAACTATACGTAGTAGAGATGAGGCATATACTAGAACAGATCTGAGTCTGTTCTAGTATATGTGCCTCGTTCATCTCCTTAAATACTTGATTCTTGGGGACTAGGTATTTAACAAGACTTGTATCGAGGTTATTCCAACTTTTGAAATACTCGATCCACCTAGTCTCACTGTGCCACGCGGCGCACGCCATCCGCGGCCTGAAGTACCGGAGCGGCAAAACATTGCCGCCTAATCGTATTTGCCTAAGGCCAACGCTGCATTAAGCGCTCGCACGCGCGGGCAACTATCGCATGATGTCGCGCGTGTTTCGTGTGCGGCGGTCCCCATAGTTGAAATCGGATTATTACTTGCACAGTTTCGCTATTTCAACTTTAACGTTGTGCATGTGGTCGTGTCGATGAAAGACTTTAATGTATTATTACGTAGCGAAACGGGCGCGGGGCACGGCACTCCGCGACGGAGCAGTTTTGTATGGGACCGCGCTGGCGCCCGCTTAACGCAGCGTCGGCCCTAATCATTCTTATGACAGTCAATCGAATTTGGACCATATTTCAATGTAGGCATCAAAGTAACGCGATGAGCTTTTTCTTACTATTCTAATGTGCGCAGTTCTTCCATCTTTGTCTGTCAACACACGAATCTGGACTCCAACTACTAGGCAGACTTTATACACCAAGTACTAGGTTAGAACACTACATAATAATGTTCATTCATCATAATGCAGTCTAGTATCAAGTACGGATCCATGTGAATGTGACCTCGGTGAACGCAAGGCCAGCTAGGCAAAAATCTGATCTCTCAATTCAAATCTTTTAAACTCGTCAACAATCTACAAAGAAAATAAATCTTTATGTTGACAGCTCTATGACTGCGTGAAGTATGAAGGGAACACAGATTGAACAATTAATTACTACATACGTTCGTACCTACGCTACTAGGCGTATCGGTGGTACGCAAGAACAATGCATACTTTAAAGTGTCACCTATTCAATACTAAACTTTATAAATGTACCTGGACTAGTTGATTTAAGTATTTGGATTGAGTATTTGTACGGAATTAGACTAGGCGCACCTAGTACAAAAATTAGGTAGCTATTACGACTCGTTTCTATTCTTGGTTGAGCGATTTGCTGCTGCGCCGCGTATCGCGGGTTCGATTCCCGCACGAAACAAATATTTGTATGACCTACTGATATTTTTTTCTGGTTTTGGATATCTTTTTAGGTGACTACATGTTTGTGAACGCATCCACGATACTGTAATAATTGCTAGTGCGGGGCAACGTTTTTAAAAAAATAGTTCTTTCCAATCGCACGACATATCACTCAATATTCGACTACAATCATCCATCAACTATCAGATTCAAAGATTCCTCAAGTAAAATAAAGAAGCCACAACATCAAATCAAACATTCAGTCAGCCAAGCATTTGAAGGTGTCCAAATTTGCGTTCAATAAATTATGTATGCTTCCTTTGCATCAGTCTAATATATACATCCGTCGTGGTCACGTTCATTCATCGACATGATACTTCCGGCGGTGGACTGGACTATACCAATTTAGTAATGTACCTACTCAAGTAGGTGCTGTAGCTGTATTATAATATCGAGTTTAAAAGAATGATGCCAGGGTTTCTATGAAATCTGGGCCAACCTTTCAATAGCAAATAGGTAACTATGATAAAATACATTTATCATTGTTTTTTTTTTAAGCAGTATTTGCAGCAATAAATGTAATAAGATTTGGAACTTGGCGCCATAGTAACTTTTATTCATGACTGGCCTGTTGGTCTAGTGGTCAGTGATGTAGGGTTCGATTCCCACAGGACAAATGTTTGTGTGATGAGCACGATCATTTGATGTGTCTGGGTGTAATTTATCTATAATATGTATTGTATTTAGAAATATGTAAGTATGTTTATCAGTTGTCTAGTACTCTCAACACAAGCTCTGCTTAGCTTGAGACTAGACGGCGTTTTGAGATAGTTGTGGAATATTAAAATGCAGCATATTTCCACGATATAGTCAGGTAGGTCCCATTATCCCACTATTCAGTGGCCAAATCAGATTTGAATGAAATGTCCTTGGGTATACCGTGCTCAATACTATGATGTAGGCCATCTTTGTCATTAATATTATTCACCACAAAATTATATATCCAACGATGTAACACACGTAAGCTATTAGAAGGTGGGCCCAGGATTTGCATCCTCCTTTAAATAAAAAAGAACACATTATGTTGTACTGTTTGTTTCTTAAAAGTTTCGTGATCTTCAAGAACAATGGTCACTGTTTTTCTTTATCATTGTCAAGACAATAGGTATAATTCTTTAGATCGAATGTGTATGACATCTCATTCTATGCTGAGTTTATAATGAAAGTGAAGGAAATAAAAGACAAATTAACATTGCATACAGCTTTAGGTATTTATTTAAATATATTAATCAGCATTATGATGTTCCCACTGTTGGGGCTCTAAGTCTAACCTCCTCTCTAGGAGAGGAAAATGCCTTAATAAAATCAGTTTTCGAGTAGGTCCGACGACTTTAACCCTTCAGATACCGTCAATTAGAGACACAATAGTAAGACAATAGATGCGCGGCCACCGGGTGTCGCTTGGGGATTCATGAATTAAATGTTTTTCCTCATTATTATTTAGTAGTGCCTAAAACAGAATTATAATAAACATTAGGTTTGGTTAAAAATGCTCGTTGATAACAAAATAATTATACTGACCTCGCTCTATCAGAAATGCCAGAAATAAGTACCGAAAACATTAAAATCTGTTTTGCTACAACACTAACCAAAAAGTTTGAAATTTCCTGTTAGCTGTTTTCCCTATTCGCTTAAATCAGTACATGTGAGGCTTCTAGAGCTAAATTAAATGTAATTATATTGATTAGGAGTCCATAATATCACAATGTATGTACAGTAGATCTATCAGCCAATGGATCTTTCATTGGCATTGTTTGGAATGTACTAGAACCAAACATTCGAAAACATGTGACTATGGATGATCAACACGCACGCACTGAACCCGCGTAGATAACGGCCCAGATCCTGTCTCAGAGAAGAGGCCTGGCGGTGGGAACTGTACTCTGGAAACTGTAGTCCAGCGCGGATGATACCTCTCTCATCCATCCAGCCTTTTACAATCAACCTGAGGGCAAAAGTAATTTCTTTACTAAGTTTATCTTGAAAAATCATAAAGTCATAATCGAATGTATCCCAGTTCTGGGTAAAAATCTGTTCCCTAAAGCCTCAGATACATTAGGAGATAAACTGTCCCCCAACATGACGCGCAACGCTGTCGAATTGTCAAACAACATGTCCTGCGTCACGTGAATGCGTTATAAAATGTTGGGGATTAAGTTATGGGACACTGAGCAACGTTGCAGCGTTGCGCGCCATAATATGTTATGCGACATTTTGTTAACCTATCACAGTTCCCCACTTGATGGCTTTTAAATCAGTCTATACAACCCTGTGAAGGCCTCACGCTAGTGTTTTCGACGTCTGCGACGATGCCCGTCGGAAGCTTCGTTCTCTTAATCGGAGCGCACAGCGCTGCGGTATGCGGTGCCGCACTTAATCCTTCTCACTGCTACAAAATAAGAGACGTTTTTCATGCGTACACAACGTTAGAATAGTATAGTATAGTACAACGGGCTGTTTTCCGCAACTCCACGACCAAAGCGCGTATTTTGCGTACAGGTGGGAGAAATGTGTCATTCGATCCACCCCAGCTCCTCAAGGAAGGCCAGCAATGCCTTAACGTTACTGACCGCACCCACCCACTACCCACTTATAACGACAAAAATAATAATAGCAACATAACCTTCTGTTTCAGACGACAGTTCCGTGAAGCCGGTGTTCGGGTATCCTTTAGAAGAGCACCTGAGGGTGACGGGGCGCACTATTGCGTTCCCGTTAGAGCTGTGTGTCTGTGCGTTGCACGAACTGGCACTAAATGAGGAGGGACTGTTCAGGATCGCAGGCGGTGAGTAAGAGGAAAATTTATGATGGCTATAATATACTTATATGTATAACACAACTTTATTTTTAGTTAATGCGACACCTGAATATGGTTTGTTCAGAATCAATAATGAATGGATTCCAATAATTTTTACATCATGTAATGTTATATTTTTTCCCAAATATATTTAAAAAGGTCATAAGTTGGACACAACTGACATTAAGTACCACACTGGTCACGGCGGGTCATAATGGGTATTAGGCACCAGCAAACATCTGGTTGCAAATGCAAAACAACTTCTCAGCCGCCTGGATGGCCCGGTGACTATTTATTTTGGCTGACATAACAAGCTTAGCTTGTGATTTACATGATATAGTTATGAAATTTTGTACATAAAAACATTAGACACGTATTTCGGATTTCGTTTACTAAAACTAATAATGCATACTTCTGAATGAATTGCGTTGAAATTTGGCGCTGGTAGTTATGACGTAGGCATGCGCTAGAAAAGGATTTTTCAAAATTTTAAATAATATTGACTATAAATTACTACAAACAAATGTATCAACTCAATTGTGGGGCGCAGCCGCTCCCCCCGGGTCCGTGGACCGACCGACCGACCAATGTCTGTCTGTGGGGGAGGATCTCTCTCTCTTATATTTTGACGTAAGATTCAGGGGACCGCAGCGGTCCCCCACAGGCAATATGTGGCATCACTATTCTTGAGTGCTATATAGAAGCAAGTTCTTAATAATTATATTCTTAACAATCCTGCTTGTTTTGTGTCTTATGAGTATAATCATGTAAAAATTAATTTGTTTATAAGTACATGTAATTTTTTACATGATTGTACGTTGCTCTGTACTTATCTACATTTTTGGCAAATTACCTGATGACTCATATATGAATTTATCGCAAAAATTATTCATACCTCCATTAACAAAATTATAAGAGCTATTCATGTGAGTTGACATTACTTGATACAGCAGGTCAAATTGATAAGCGAATTATTTTGTGCCTCATTTATTTCTTGATAATTTAATAGCAATTTTTGGGAATAGTAAAACAAAAATCTTACATGAAATTGTGGTTTATTTTGATTGAAGGAATGTTCATTCTCGTACGCAAGACTTCAGTAGGTAACTCATATTCCACTATTCAAGCGTGATCGATGCTGTAGTTCATTGATTGCAAAATATCTGTCACGTTCTCATAACAGATGACTGTTATTAGTACTCGGACTGCTCCGATGATGTTTATCATAACAACGCCGGTTGACTAATGTTCGTCTCTTCTAGGCTCCTCGAAAGTACGCAGATTGAAACTATCTCTGGACGCGGGCCTGTTCACCGTGCCGCTGCCCCGCGACTACCGGGACATGCACGTCGTGGCCTCCGTCCTCAAGTGCTACCTCCGCGAGCTGCCCGAACCCCTTCTGACGTACCGCCTCTACGAAAACTTCGTGAACGCATCTCGACAACCCTCGGAACAAACTCGACTGAACGCTCTCTGGGAAGCCATACACTTACTGCCCGAGGCTAACTTCCAAAATCTTAGGTATCTTATCAAATTTTTGTCTACTTTGACACAGAACCAAAGTACAAACAAAATGACGCCCTCGAACCTCGCCATCGTGATCGCGCCCAACCTGCTGTGGGCGGCTGACGACAGCACCTTCGACATGAACATCACCACCGCTGTCAACTGCATCGTGGAGCTGCTCATCAAGCACGCCGACTGGTTCTACAAAGACGACGTCAATTTCTTCATTTCATTCACCAAAGAAGATCTACTTCCAGATCAATGTGAGTACGGCTTCTCACCAAACTTCGTCCACGGTTACAATCAAACCGCAGCACTGAGTCAGGATCCGACGAACGGAGAGTACAGCAGCATGAGCAAGTCTATGTTCGACTACAATCACCAAAGTCTCAGCAAAGTAACGGACGGCGGCCGACACTCCAGGAGCAACAGCCACGACACTAGTTTAATATTGCTTGAGAACGACATCAAGAAGGCTCAGTCTAACAGCTCATTATCTGACCAATCTAGTCCCCCACACGGAAGTCCAAAGCCGATAATGAGACGAAAAAACAAGCCTTTAGCCCCAGTGCCCCCTAACTTTACTCCCGATAAAAATAAGAAAGTAGAGCCACAGCCGCAACCACAACCGCAGCCGCAGCCGGCGCCCGAAGTAGTGAGAGAACAACCGAGCGCAGTGAAGACTGACATCGACAAGCCGGCCAAGCCGCCCAGACCCGTCATATCCGCGGATACCGGCAAAGTGATCAGCGGCGTACAGACTATCAACCGCTCCACGTACAGACAGAACCGAGCCATGAAGGAGGAGGCGGCGCGCTGCGGCTCTCGCGAGAACCTCGCCGACACGCGGCGGCAGAGCCTCGAGCTCGACAAGGACAAGCTCGACATAATGAAGTCGCCCGACGGAAAGGAGACCACACTAGTCGTGAAAAACGTGACTGCGCAGACGGGCGTCGTGGGCCGGATGAAGGTGGTCGGCGACGCGTACAACAGCGGTCCGGCGTCGTTGGGGGCCGAGCGAACGTTCGCAGTAGACAAGGCGACGCCCATCCGGCTGCAGCCGGCGCCCAAGCCGGCCGGCCAGCCGCCGCCCCGGCCCGTGGCCGCGCCGCGCACCATCGTGCCCGCGCTGCCCGAAGACGCCGACGTCACGCTGCGCCACAAGCCCGCCGTGCCCGAGCGCCCCGCCACGCTGCGCCCGCAGAGCTTCCGAGCCCCGAGGTCCTCTCTAACCGACGCCCCGGACGGCTCGCCCACAGTCTTAGAACGTACACACATTTACACTGTCGATAAACAACACCCTACTGTTATACAAGTGGGAGCAAACGCGGGAGCGGTCGACAAAGAGGGCGAGGAAGCACCGCGCGCGACCGTGCAGCGTACGCACAGTTCTGGAGGTCGAGATGGGGACCTGGAGGAGCCGCGCAGCCTGTGCGTGGCGAGCCGGCAGCTGTCGCAGTCGGAGGGAGACATCACAGAGTGCCCGTCGCCGCGGCCGCAGCCGGCGCGGCCGCCGCGGCCGCTGGTGCCCGCGCCGCCGCCGCCCGTGGCCGCCCCCGCCGCGCCGCCCGCCCCAGTGGCCCCTGCGGCCCCGGCCGCGTTGCAGTCCGCCCAGGCGGTGGCCCCACTAAGGGAGAGTACGGATCTTTAGCAGCCGCCGTTCAGCCCCGTGCCCATGCCGAGGTTGAAGCGCAGACGCTAGGTGTCCAAGTCACCTCACTGGGCACGACGTCGGTGTCCGGATCGTGCTTCAGCAGGGCTACTTCTAGTTCCCGCTGTCGTGAATTATAAAGTCGCAACGAGACTGATGTTCGCTCTTATTTTCTGCTAAAACCGTGTCTCGGTCACGTAGAAAGGTATTTGAGAATCGTTTTTCTTTGCATCAAATGAGTATTATCTATTTATTTTTGTAAAACTAGCATTAATAATAAGATAACACGTGATAATTTTAATAATATTATCTATTACCAAAATAGAAATTACAGCTTTTGCGTAATACGTAGGTCTGACGATTAATGATTGACCCCTGGAATGTTATTCCATAAAGACATATCGGTTAGATTGTCTATGTAGCTTTTTTATGCAATCTAATTTTAATATAATAAAAATAATGGAACGTTGTAAGTTAGTTTGTACAATGAGTGAATGTTGCAATTAATACTTGTGATATTAGAAAAATATAATCACCTCTCCCGGTGGACGAGGCAGGCGGGAGCGTGCACAAATGTAACGAACAGCCATATTTTACGATATTGTGATGGTGTGTTTCCATTGACCCGCAGACATTTGGCCAGCGCCGGCAAGTCATTTTATTTGTTAGCCATTGAGACGCATTTTCGACTAATTGGCTGCTAAACATAGACTTTATTTTTTTGTATTCAGAGTAAATTAATAGTATTTATAGAGGTCCGGCGTTGTCCAACTGAATGTGTCTATGGCAGTGTGCCGTCGTGACTTGTCAATGCATTAGTTAGTATTCGACGCAATGCTGTTTCAATGACTATTATTTTAGCTGTAAGTATGTTATGTAGTGTTTACAATCTTATGTGATATGCATTTTATTATTATATACTTCAAGTATACCAGCTTCTGTTGTAAGTATTAATAAAATAGCCCAAACTTTATACGCGTTTTTTAATTAATTACCAACAAACTACTTAACTGAAACACGCGCCAAATGCATAATGACGGAGTATTCTCTACGACATACCTACCTTCTTATTAAAAAAAAAAAATAGAATTAAAAAATGAAAGTCGAAATAAACCCCACGCCGACTTGCTAAAGTAATATTTCAGTCGTAATCTTCTATATTATAAAAATGAGCCCCGTTTTCCATTGTCACGGCATGGCATGAAAACGGCTTGACCGATTTGGCTGATTTTTTTTTTGTTGTGATTATTATTGTGAGGAGAAGGTTCTTATGGAAAAAAAAATTAGGGTAGTGTAGGGTAGAGTAGGGAAGAGCGGGAGCGAAGCCGCGCGGGCAAAAGCTAGTCTATATTATAAAAATGACTCCCGTTTTCCGTTGTCACGACATGACATGAAAACGGCTTGACCGATTTGGCTGATTTTTTTTTTGTTGTGGTCGTTTACGTGAGGACAAGGTTCTTATGGAAAAAAAATAAGAGTAGGGTAGGGTAGGGTAGAGTAGGGTAGGGTAGGGTAGGGTAGGGTAGAGTAGGGTAGGATATAATAGGGTAGAGCGGGGCGAAGCCGCGTGGGCAAAAGCTAGTCTATATATATAAAAATGAAACCTGTTTTCCGTTGTCACGACATAGCATGAAAACGGCTTGACCGATTTGGCTGATTTTTTTTGTTGTGATTGATATTGTGAGGAAAAGGTTCTTATGGAAAAAAAATAAAAATTAGGGCAGAGTAGGGTAGGGTAGAGTTGGGTATAGTAGTGTGGAGTAGAGACGAGCGGGAGCGAAGCCGCGCGGGCAAAAGCTAGACTTTATTATAATTATTCTCTGTACGTGTGTTTATCATCGCCCCTCGGCTAAACGGCTTGATCCCTGAATGGTTTGCAAAATACAGCCCGGTAGGTGGCGCTGCAATCGGTTTAAAATGGGATATCAATCTTAATTTCAATGACAATGACTTCTCTCACTCTCTAGGGTTTAGCGAGAGGGCGTGTCAGGACATTAACTAGCCACACCTGTGTCCTTTAGCTGCCCTTTGCGTTCTAAGACAGCTGTACCCTTGATATGAGTATCCTTTTCACAAAGTTCCCTTTATTTATGCATTGCTAAGTTAAAATGCCCTTATTAGCTTCAATTTGGAAATTATATATTTTCTAACCCTCTGATAATAACAGAAGCGATAAAAAAAAAACCAACTAAGCCTTTATAAAAAATACAACTGCCCTCAATCGTTTTGTCGTACACACGTGTATGCGGCGGAAATATTTTGTAAGACCGCAGCTTCTTAGCATAGCATAGTCGGCCTTATAATGTTCCCACTGTTGGGACTCAGCCCTCCTCAGGAGAACTCGTTAGTCGGGGACGTTACCACTCTGCAACCACAGCTGTTGCGCAGCTGCTTATTCAGTCCAAAATAAAACAAATCTTTCAATAAATATGTCTTTATTTACGTCTGCCATTTGACAATGTAGTAGTTTCGTTTGCCGACCCTGAGCAAGGACAGTAAGTTGGGCAGTATGTGCGCAGACTGCGTGATAACTTCGTTGATCTTCTGTACTTTCTGGTGGTTGATGTAGAAGCCGCCGGCTTGTATGATCCTCATTGCGTCATCTAAAGAGAGATGGTTCGTACATGAGAAAGAACATAAGAAAACGACGCAGTTGTAAGTTTATAGCTAGAACTACATCAGATCGATGTACACCTGTAACACGTACGTAGAACGACGTCGCGTGGCGTGGATCAAGTGTAGCTCTACAAGTCTAGTTTCCATATAAAATGTATGGAGGTCAACGCGCCCGGATCAGCCTGTATGTCACACGCGTACGCACTTGAATGGCTTTTAATGACCTTATTATGAATAGTATTTGATGGCACAGTCGGAGCAGTGGTTGAGCGATTGGCTGCTGTGTTGCGTGTCACGGGTACGGTTCCCGCACGGAACAAATATTTGTATGGCCTATAGATAAATATTCCGTGATAAGACACCCATCTGGACGCGGGCCTGTTCACCGTGCCGCTGCCCCGCGACTACCGGGACATGCACGTCGTGGCCTCCGTCCTCAAGTGCTACCTCCGCGAGCTGCCCGAACCCCTTCTGACGTACCGCCTCTACGAAAACTTCGTGAACGCATCTCGACAACCCTCGGAACAAACTCGACTGAACGCTCTCTGGGAAGCCATACACTTACTGCCCGAGGCTAACTTCCAAAATCTTAGGTATCTTATCAAATTTTTGTCTACTTTGACACAGAACCAAAGTACAAACAAAATGACGCCCTCGAACCTCGCCATCGTGATCGCGCCCAACCTGCTGTGGGCGGCTGACGACAGCACCTTCGACATGAACATCACCACCGCTGTCAACTGCATCGTGGAGCTGCTCATCAAGCACGCCGACTGGTTCTACAAAGACGACGTCAATTTCTTCATTTCATTCACCAAAGAAGATCTACTTCCAGATCAATGTGAGTACGGCTTCTCACCAAACTTCGTCCACGGTTACAATCAAACCGCAGCACTGAGTCAGGATCCGACGAACGGAGAGTACAGCAGCATGAGCAAGTCTATGTTCGACTACAATCACCAAAGTCTCAGCAAAGTAACGGACGGCGGCCGACACTCCAGGAGCAACAGCCACGACACTAGTTTAATATTGCTTGAGAACGACATCAAGAAGGCTCAGTCTAACAGCTCATTATCTGACCAATCTAGTCCCCCACACGGAAGTCCAAAGCCGATAATGAGACGAAAAAACAAGCCTTTAGCCCCAGTGCCCCCTAACTTTACTCCCGATAAAAATAAGAAAGTAGAGCCACAGCCGCAACCACAACCGCAGCCGCAGCCGGCGCCCGAAGTAGTGAGAGAACAACCGAGCGCAGTGAAGACTGACATCGACAAGCCGGCCAAGCCGCCCAGACCCGTCATATCCGCGGATACCGGCAAAGTGATCAGCGGCGTACAGACTATCAACCGCTCCACGTACAGACAGAACCGAGCCATGAAGGAGGAGGCGGCGCGCTGCGGCTCTCGCGAGAACCTCGCCGACACGCGGCGGCAGAGCCTCGAGCTCGACAAGGACAAGCTCGACATAATGAAGTCGCCCGACGGAAAGGAGACCACACTAGTCGTGAAAAACGTGACTGCGCAGACGGGCGTCGTGGGCCGGATGAAGGTGGTCGGCGACGCGTACAACAGCGGTCCGGCGTCGTTGGGGGCCGAGCGAACGTTCGCAGTAGACAAGGCGACGCCCATCCGGCTGCAGCCGGCGCCCAAGCCGGCCGGCCAGCCGCCGCCCCGGCCCGTGGCCGCGCCGCGCACCATCGTGCCCGCGCTGCCCGAAGACGCCGACGTCACGCTGCGCCACAAGCCCGCCGTGCCCGAGCGCCCCGCCACGCTGCGCCCGCAGAGCTTCCGAGCCCCGAGGTCCTCTCTAACCGACGCCCCGGACGGCTCGCCCACAGTCTTAGAACGTACACACATTTACACTGTCGATAAACAACACCCTACTGTTATACAAGTGGGAGCAAACGCGGGAGCGGTCGACAAAGAGGGCGAGGAAGCACCGCGCGCGACCGTGCAGCGTACGCACAGTTCTGGAGGTCGAGATGGGGACCTGGAGGAGCCGCGCAGCCTGTGCGTGGCGAGCCGGCAGCTGTCGCAGTCGGAGGGAGACATCACAGAGTGCCCGTCGCCGCGGCCGCAGCCGGCGCGGCCGCCGCGGCCGCTGGTGCCCGCGCCGCCGCCGCCCGTGGCCGCCCCCGCCGCGCCGCCCGCCCCAGTGGCCCCTGCGGCCCCGGCCGCGTTGCAGTCCGCCCAGGCGGTGGCCCCACTAAGGGAGAGTACGGATCTTTAGCAGCCGCCGTTCAGCCCCGTGCCCATGCCGAGGTTGAAGCGCAGACGCTAGGTGTCCAAGTCACCTCACTGGGCACGACGTCGGTGTCCGGATCGTGCTTCAGCAGGGCTACTTCTAGTTCCCGCTGTCGTGAATTATAAAGTCGCAACGAGACTGATGTTCGCTCTTATTTTCTGCTAAAACCGTGTCTCGGTCACGTAGAAAGGTATTTGAGAATCGTTTTTCTTTGCATCAAATGAGTATTATCTATTTATTTTTGTAAAACTAGCATTAATAATAAGATAACACGTGATAATTTTAATAATATTATCTATTACCAAAATAGAAATTACAGCTTTTGCGTAATACGTAGGTCTGACGATTAATGATTGACCCCTGGAATGTTATTCCATAAAGACATATCGGTTAGATTGTCTATGTAGCTTTTTTATGCAATCTAATTTTAATATAATAAAAATAATGGAACGTTGTAAGTTAGTTTGTACAATGAGTGAATGTTGCAATTAATACTTGTGATATTAGAAAAATATAATCACCTCTCCCGGTGGACGAGGCAGGCGGGAGCGTGCACAAATGTAACGAACAGCCATATTTTACGATATTGTGATGGTGTGTTTCCATTGACCCGCAGACATTTGGCCAGCGCCGGCAAGTCATTTTATTTGTTAGCCATTGAGACGCATTTTCGACTAATTGGCTGCTAAACATAGACTTTATTTTTTTGTATTCAGAGTAAATTAATAGTATTTATAGAGGTCCGGCGTTGTCCAACTGAATGTGTCTATGGCAGTGTGCCGTCGTGACTTGTCAATGCATTAGTTAGTATTCGACGCAATGCTGTTTCAATGACTATTATTTTAGCTGTAAGTATGTTATGTAGTGTTTACAATCTTATGTGATATGCATTTTATTATTATATACTTCAAGTATACCAGCTTCTGTTGTAAGTATTAATAAAATAGCCCAAACTTTATACGCGTTTTTTAATTAATTACCAACAAACTACTTAACTGAAACACGCGCCAAATGCATAATGACGGAGTATTCTCTACGACATACCTACCTTCTTATTAAAAAAAAAAAATAGAATTAAAAAATGAAAGTCGAAATAAACCCCACGCCGACTTGCTAAAGTAATATTTCAGTCGTAATCTTCTATATTATAAAAATGAGCCCCGTTTTCCATTGTCACGGCATGGCATGAAAACGGCTTGACCGATTTGGCTGATTTTTTTTTTTGTTGTGATTATTATTGTGAGGAGAAGGTTCTTATGGAAAAAAAAATTAGGGTAGTGTAGGGTAGAGTAGGGAAGAGCGGGAGCGAAGCCGCGCGGGCAAAAGCTAGTCTATATTATAAAAATGACTCCCGTTTTCCGTTGTCACGACATGACATGAAAACGGCTTGACCGATTTGGCTGATTTTTTTTTTGTTGTGGTCGTTTACGTGAGGACAAGGTTCTTATGGAAAAAAAATAAGAGTAGGGTAGGGTAGGGTAGAGTAGGGTAGGGTAGGGTAGGGTAGGGTAGAGTAGGGTAGGATATAATAGGGTAGAGCGGGGCGAAGCCGCGTGGGCAAAAGCTAGTCTATATATATAAAAATGAAACCTGTTTTCCGTTGTCACGACATAGCATGAAAACGGCTTGACCGATTTGGCTGATTTTTTTTGTTGTGATTGATATTGTGAGGAAAAGGTTCTTATGGAAAAAAAATAAAAATTAGGGCAGAGTAGGGTAGGGTAGAGTTGGGTATAGTAGTGTGGAGTAGAGACGAGCGGGAGCGAAGCCGCGCGGGCAAAAGCTAGACTTTATTATAATTATTCTCTGTACGTGTGTTTATCATCGCCCCTCGGCTAAACGGCTTGATCCCTGAATGGTTTGCAAAATACAGCCCGGTAGGTGGCGCTGCAATCGGTTTAAAATGGGATATCAATCTTAATTTCAATGACAATGACTTCTCTCACTCTCTAGGGTTTAGCGAGAGGGCGTGTCAGGACATTAACTAGCCACACCTGTGTCCTTTAGCTGCCCTTTGCGTTCTAAGACAGCTGTACCCTTGATATGAGTATCCTTTTCACAAAGTTCCCTTTATTTATGCATTGCTAAGTTAAAATGCCCTTATTAGCTTCAATTTGGAAATTATATATTTTCTAACCCTCTGATAATAACAGAAGCGATAAAAAAAAAACCAACTAAGCCTTTATAAAAAATACAACTGCCCTCAATCGTTTTGTCGTACACACGTGTATGCGGCGGAAATATTTTGTAAGACCGCAGCTTCTTAGCATAGCATAGTCGGCCTTATAATGTTCCCACTGTTGGGACTCAGCCCTCCTCAGGAGAACTCGTTAGTCGGGGACGTTACCACTCTGCAACCACAGCTGTTGCGCAGCTGCTTATTCAGTCCAAAATAAAACAAATCTTTCAATAAATATGTCTTTATTTACGTCTGCCATTTGACAATGTAGTAGTTTCGTTTGCCGACCCTGAGCAAGGACAGTAAGTTGGGCAGTATGTGCGCAGACTGCGTGATAACTTCGTTGATCTTCTGTACTTTCTGGTGGTTGATGTAGAAGCCGCCGGCTTGTATGATCCTCATTGCGTCATCTAAAGAGAGATGGTTCGTACATGAGAAAGAACATAAGAAAACGACGCAGTTGTAAGTTTATAGCTAGAACTACATCAGATCGATGTACACCTGTAACACGTACGTAGAACGACGTCGCGTGGCGTGGATCAAGTGTAGCTCTACAAGTCTAGTTTCCATATAAAATGTATGGAGGTCAACGCGCCCGGATCAGCCTGTATGTCACACGCGTACGCACTTGAATGGCTTTTAATGACCTTATTATGAATAGTATTTGATGGCACAGTCGGAGCAGTGGTTGAGCGATTGGCTGCTGTGTTGCGTGTCACGGGTACGGTTCCCGCACGGAACAAATATTTGTATGGCCTATAGATAAATATTCCGTGATAAGACACCCATCTTGCGTTTGTGATTTAGATGTTTGTAAACACACCCAGGATACAGGATTTATTTTTACATAGTGTTGGGCAATTTTTTTTATACCTAGAGTATGTAAACCAGTTTCAGTGCCATACTATGCAAACGAGACTAGACTTTTCTGGTTTTGGATGGAAAATCATCAAACTTCTCGCGCTCTGGCTGGATCGAGAGGGAATGTCAGACATTTGCTGACTGAAATTCATCCGTACCTTTAATTGTTCTTTGCGTTCCAAGGCCGCGGTGAGTCTTTCGAACAATCACGCAGCCCTGGTAGGCATCGGCCGTCAAACGAGACGGCCTAAAGAACAGTTTTGGTCAATCGATGATAATACAACTTTACACCGAATACCACCATCAATAAGGTGTATTATTCAATGGAGCTGGACTGTTCGCCCCGAACAATATCAAAAAGCTAACAATCACAAAGACAAGTTACTTACTCTCAGTTGGGAAGCATTTGGCCTTCATGCCAAGTTCTAACACGGTAATACCAGGTGAAAGCAGCAGGTTGGTCACAGTAGCGTTCTCAAATATTTGTTCCAACTCGGTCCTGCTGAGTGCGACGAGAGACTTCACGTCTTTACTGTATATCGCCTCGGTTGCTTTCAGAGCTCGCTCCAATCCTTCCGCTGAAATTGAGAAATTGATTTTCTGGAAATAATGTATGAATAATTTAGAGATTCACTTGCTAGTTAACCACCACTAGCAAGTGGATCTCTGTCTCACTCATCCAATGAATTCTTCCGCTCTAGGGCGATGCGGGAGGACGTGTTAGACTTTTACTGACTAAAACCGACTCCTATGTTCTTTCTTGTCTTACGTTCCAGGACCCCAGGTTTCCGTTTCGGAAGCGAACCCATAGCCCCAGTATGTTTCGGCCCTGCTAGGCCCCTACGGTTTTTATGACATCTCTTGTGAGTAAATTCGTCGAATTGTCTTGATAATATTGCCGCATGAAGACGCGTTCGAAAAATTGTTATCGATTCGTCGAAATATTTGCGTTGCGGCACTGCAACACATCGTGTGCAATAGCTTTAATGGAATAAAGTTTTTAAATACGACCACACCATTCCATTACTCTGTATTCATTCTTTTTACGAGTGTGCGCCAATATAAACCTTATGTAGGTCTCAATAAAAGTCTAATTTCAATGCTGCCAATGATACAAGTATGGTATGCATACTTGTATCATAGGTATAGGCAGAAATTAGAGCTTTATTGAGAACTATGTAATATGTATATTGGCACACCCTCATGTGTTGTGAAACAAAGGAAAAGTTTTCAAGTACTTACTGCCATGTACTAAAGTTGTAAGCTGATCAGCCAAACATGTCTGAGGATACCTTTGCTCTGGATGTTCTTTATGTTTGAACATAATGTCTTGAATTTCTCCTAAACTATAAAATGTGAACAACTTTAGTAGTTTCTCTACTTCAGAATCTTTTGTTCTTATAAAGAACTGATACAGGGCATAAGAACTAGTTTTCTTTGGATCTAGCCATACGGCGTTCCCTGCTGATTTGCCGAACTTGTCGCCTTCTTCTGTCGTGACTAGAGGTAGGGTTAGGCCTGGAATCAAAACAACAGGATTATTATGACAATGGTATTTAACTATTTATACATTTTCCTTCCCTCAAAGTTTTTGTGCCTAATAAGTATGTTGCAACATTTATAGCGGCATCAGTGGCGTTTTTTACGTCCTCCAAAGATATAGAGACACTTTGTGCACTCCAATAAGTGACCCAGTCAACTAAATCTAAATATGAGCCTTTCGAAAAACTTCTAAAAAATAAACCATTGAATAGTTGGGTGTTAATATGCTTACTTGCTGGAACTTTAAGTAATTTAATGGAAAATCTTACCATAAACACTTTTCTTTGCCGTTCTGCTTATTAATTCATGACCGGCACTTATGTTGCCCATTTGGTCACTTCCGCCTATCTGAAAAAGTAAAGTTTCGAATTAACTATAAGTATTTAGATCCACAAACATTATACACATTGAAAATGGTTTTACCTGAAATCTACAATTATATTCTTTCAGTAAATGTTGCCAGTCATAAGACTGGAATATCTGGTAAGCAAATTCAGTGAAACTCATCCCTATCTCAGAATTTATTCTAGATTGCACACTTTGTTTCAGTAACATGGTGCCCATTCGGAAATTTCTTCCTATTTCACTCACAAATTGTATGGAGTCTATATTTCTGTACCATGTCTCATTGTTTACTACCCTGAAAATAAATTATATTGTCTATTATAAGTTTTATTGACATCTATAATAAGTTTTATTGACATCTATAATAAGTTTTATTGACATCTATAATAAGCATCTTGACATGTGACAGACTAGATCTTTGAGCATCATCCAGAAGACCAAACTCAAGGTTTGCCGAAGGGCTAACAAGCAATAGAACACAGTATATTTTCTGATTAATTAACAGATGGAGTTGGAAACACTATACTGCGCTCAAAAACCAAGCTAGCTAGCTGATGTGGCTCAAAATGCTGCCTAACTTGAATGCGACTGAGCAGATAGAATAGTAGAGTAGAGAGCCAAAATAGTAGAGTTGGTGCCCTAAGGCAGTGAGACGGAGTCGGTGGGACGAACTGGACAGACTTTGCCAGAACTGGAAGGAAGAAGCGCGGCCCCGCGAAGACGTAAGAACTGGAAGGAGACCTTTGCTATGGAATGGGACAAACCTAGCTAGCGAAAAAAAAATGAACATGCAATAGCAGAGACAACATGAATTTTTTTAAATTCCAGGAACGGTTATTTCGACTTTGACAAGACTTTCAATGGTAGATATGATTATATTTTAGAAACAGTATTAGAGTATAGTGCAAAAATAAAACTTCTTCAAATTGTGACCAAATTGCAATGCGTTTTACGACTCTGACGCGAACGAAGTCGCGGGCACGAGCTAATTAAAAATATAGTAGAATAATACATGCAGTAGGTGACTTTTATACAAATCACTTCTTTAGGTAGAATAGGTCTATAATTACTTGATAGGTTTAAGTTTACTTTCATCATTTTTCCAGATATACTTCTTATGGTTTTCAAATACAGTCTCAAGATTGCTTTGGATGCATTTAATATTTTCTTGTATAATATCACTTTGTAAAGCAATGCGGTCTGTACTCCTTCCACTTGGGTCACCTATGTATCCTGTGGCTCCACCTAACTGGAAAAATAAAAAAACGCCAATATAAACAAGGTGTCACATTGGTAATCACCAAATCTATACAATTCTAAAAAAAATTAAGAGGTAAAATTTGTAAGTTAGAATGTAGAAGTTAATCTTTTAAACTACTAAACCTATTCTGAAAATTCTTCCACTAAGCTTGTATAAATCAAATATCGCACTTATTTGGCTAGATTTTCTAATGCTAGACACATTGTGGGGTGGGGAGAAATATAATAACATGGCACACTATGTGGCTAGTATTAAAAAATCAAGCCAAATAAGTGGGACATTTGATTTATACGAGCTTACCTCAGCACTGATCTTACCGCGCCTAGGGTCAGTATCCCATAATGGCACTAAATAAATTATATCAGAGTTTTAATTTATAATGAGGGGAAGTAATTATACCACACAGGCGAAGTCACTAGCAGAAGCTAGTCACTGATAAAGTGGTCAAAGGAACATGAAACTGTTGTGGAGAATTTTTTCTTGTGTTTTTTAAGGCAGGCAATTAATTTAGAAATCTTGTAGTTTTTGGTAGCAAAAATAGTCTATACTATTTGATATATGAAACCACTTACTACTATTATTAGTAAGTGTTTTCATACAGCAGTTCAGTATAAAGGTTGAAAGATTTAGTAAACAACATATTTTTGTTCCATTAGACAACAATCTTTCAACTAGAAGAAGAATTCTATGCTTTTAACCCTTCAGATACCATCAATTAGAGACACAATAGTAAGACAATAGATGCGCGGCCACCGGTGGTCGCTTGGGGATTCATGAATTAAGCTTCTACTGTTACAGTAAATGCAAGTATACTTTACCAAGGCAACAACATAGTGTCCTCCACGCTGCCAGTGCAGGAGGTTTATTATAACAAGCAGGTTGCCAACATGAAGGCTGTCAGCTGTGGGATCGAAGCCAGCATACACACACTGTGGAGCTTTGTTCAGTAAGTCCAATATTTCGGATCTGGAACAGAATGGTAGTTACATTATACTTATGGATTGTTCTAAATGAAAATAAACAATCTCTTTTTTTGTTAGCTTTATGTACAATAAGAAAAATTGAGGATGTGTGAAAAAATTACAAAAATTTGTCATTTTTCATTTAATCCATATCCAGCTTTACTTTTCCTATTATACTTCGGACATCTATTATTTTCAGGGTTTCAGTAAACAGAAAAACTAAATGCCATAACACATGAATCTTAGTTTGTGACTAGGTTTTATATTATTTAAATTCTTAATAATTTTTTTTTTTTACAGGCTAGTTAAAAAAAAATGATTATACAAGAAAACTACATACAGGATAATCACACAAAACCAATAACTCTATAAGAAAAATGATTATTTTATTAATTCATTAAACCCAAGCGAACACTGTCATTGTCTTACTATTGTGTCTCTAATTGACGGTATCAGAAGAGTTAAACTGAAATATATATTTCAGTTTTTAATGGGAGAAAATATTAGTTTCTTAGGGCTGCCAGCTTTAGCTAGTTTTCTTAGTGCTTCTTTCATTTTTATAGGTTTTCAGCCTAGAGTTTGAGCAATACTCAACTTCAAATGCTAAAATCAGAAATCGTTTTTTTAGGCAGGAAATCATCCTATGACATCTGCCGCCCTTGGTCGAAGACGAAGGGTGTATTATACTTTTACTGACTAAAACCCACTCATTCTTTGCCTTAGTTCTAGTGCCCCGGGGTTCACTTTCACGCAAGTCATAAGAAATCAGGGATAAGTAAGACTTACCCGGCTGTGCTAGGAAACATATCTTGATACATCCCTCGTTCACTAAGCTTCAAAATATTTCTACTGGCACTTGCATAAGACCGCTTGTACGATTGTAGCCAAGTAGTCTTGGACACACACATTATTTGCTTTAGAAACTTCATGGTGAGTTTTTGGATTTACTATTCGAGAACATAACCTCAATCAAGGAAGAAGAACAAAAACTGGGCTACTAGTGTTTTCTTATACAGCAAATTATGGCTTTAATAATAATTTTCTGCTTACAAACATTACTTATCAACATTTATTTCATTTTTATAATAATATCTATCAATTTGTAAGTTCACTAGTTCACCGCCGCAATATCTCTATTTCAGGAAACTGACAGAAGTAAATGTGAACAAAATAAAACTTTCGTGCTAGGAAATAAAGCTCATATTCGCAGTAAGACTTACAGTGACATGTCAGCTTTCGTTCAGGAACACTTTAATATTTTTGTCTTGGATACTAAGGCAAGTTGCCAATCTGCTTGTTTTCGTCTGGTTGTTTTGCGGGAAGTGTACTTCTGAATTTCATAGTCTAATTCTGCCAAGCCCATACCATCATTGGACCTCCAGGCGTACAGTGATGCGCCATCGGTACATTTTGGACATCCCACCTATACGCACAAAACGTTTTGGGGACACATTCATTGTGCGTACAGCTAAAGAGTGGAATTCCCAGCTGGAGTCTGTGTTCCCTGATAGCTATGACTATGAATCTATGAGGATGTTTAACTCAAGAGTGAATATCACTTTTCACTTCGAGGCAAACGTATTCCATCGGCAATCACATAGTTTTTTTCCGACCTGTATAGCTCTGTTAATGGCCTTAGAAAGGTGCAGGTGGTTATGCAGGACGGTTAGTAAAGCAGCTGACGCATGTCCTGTGAAGAGACTGGCGTTTTGTTTGAGATGGCAAATCTAGCCAAATGGGGCTTCATTTTGCTAAGATTGTTTGGGCAGCAATCAACCTGAGTCCGCAGCCAGATTGGCAATTATTGTCAATTTGTGTTCAAGCAGAGATGAATTATGGAGGATATGGGTTCTAATGCTTTTACAGCGCGCATTTCCCGTTCATTGTGGCGGCACTTGGGGGAGGCCTATGTCCTACAGTGGACGTCTTTCGGCTGAAATGATGATGATGATTTCCATTCCTCTGCACTGTCTTTTGAACTCAACGTAAGTTATATGTACTTCTGACTACCTTATTCCTGCACAGTAGGAAGCGTTTTTTTTTTGCATCCAGGAAGTCAGTTTATCAGTTAACAACTTACTGCCTGTTTTTACACTAAATCTGTTAATATTTTTGTAGTTTATGTCAACAAAGAATATAATTAAAAGCAGTCTCGTTTATAAATCTTTCCCGAGGTGGTCCTCACCCAATCGGAATCACCAATGAGTTCTTCCCTTGGCTTATAGGAAGTATACAAGAAAAACTAAATAAAATATGCCATTTATTTATTCATAATAGTCTATATTTAGTAGTACATATTTTACGGTGTTTTCTTATCTATACAATTAATTAATTTTTATTATACTTCTCATGTTAAATCATGAACATAGCAATTTATCCGGATGTATATTAGGGCGCATCCACATCTGGCGTCAGCTTGACAACATACATGTTTGCATTTTATGTTGCAACTAATTTTTTTATCTATCTATCTATATGTGACCGCAGCGCGAATACTTTTCAGCAAGGTGCAAGAGAGATTGTTGGCAATGTTGTAACTCGTGCTTAACTAACAAAAGTCGAATAAAAAGCTTTCTGTCAAGAGTAGAGAATGGAGATAACTTTCCCATTTTGTATCATAATGCCTATGATAGATATATAGCGAGCCTGTTTGCAAAACCCCTAGCTTAAACTAAACTATTTCTATCTCTTACTTCAGGAACGATCACTCTATTATCGATTTAGATAAATTGCTACATACATTCATCTAATAGCCATCCACAAAAGCTATAATTATTAGGTACCTATATCAACAAACATGTTAAGAAAAAATATAGACTCATAATATATATCACTCTTTCTATAAAATGTAAAGATCAATAGGGAGCGTCTTCTAATATAATAAACATTGCAGAATTAACAAGCACTGCTTATTAGGCAATTCACTGATATTATATATTAAATATATACCTATTTTGTCATTAGTCTATCCTATGAAATAAAGTTTATTTTTTAAACTGCGCACTTTGCGAAAATAATAACATTTAAATTCCAAGTCAATCTAACGTTATCACTGGTCAAAGTAACTCGTTCTATAAAACAGCAACTTCACAGGTAAAGACCTAACATAAAAAGGTTGATATTTCGTATTGAACAAATATTTAGGTCATCTTTTCAGAATTCAGTCTATATCGGATGGCGTGTTGTAACTTGTGGTGTTTAGTGACAATTTTTCAAAGGATAATGGACACTTTTGTACGTTGTCTGTATGTACCCCATGTATCAAGTTGTGGCATGTGAAGCTTGAAAGGCCCTATTAAAAAGCTTCAATTACTTATTCGACACCAAAAATGACACGTACAGTCAGAGAATAATAGTTTAATTTTAGCAAGATGTCATCTATGTATTACATTCCATACAAATATCTTTTCTTGTTGTCTTTATTCACATAAAAACCTACTCATTCACTGACCTTTGTCTAGAGTGCACGTAAGTACATCAGAAATCAACTTGACACGCCCATTCTCCTTTAGAACACAAAAACTACTACGAAATGACTGATACGCCGACATCCGTTCTACCTACTTTTCGGACGTAAGATTAACACTAGTGTGGCATCACCCTAAGGTGGGACAATATCTCCATATCACAAATTATTACAGTTTCGACAAAAATATTGAATTACAAAAATATTTTTTTATATTTCAAAGAGAAAATATTAGGTATAACTGATACAATACTGAAATTGTTATACCGCGTTTGTAAGAAATTATATTTCAATAATGCCATTGTTCAGATTATCAGGAAGGATGTAATATTACTATTAAAGATCGAAGATTACGTTAAAAAAAATGTTCACACTTCGAGTCATTATTTATGAATATACATTTAATGCTTAACACGCCTAAAAATAATTACCTCCACATAATACAACAAAAAACTTCCTATAACTATGATACAGTTTATAATTTCTTTTATGTGCCCTTTTATTTTTGAAACTGATCACCATTAGTTCACAAAATAAGGATTTAAAATGCAACATAATACAACCAAAATGCAGTAGGTATAAGAAATAAACAAAAAATAATACTTACAAGTGAGACTGGCCTTAGAACAACATCTTTTCATTTGCAGTTTTAGATATGGATAAAACATAATTTAGTTATCTATTGTTCATTTTTCAAAAGTAAACATTTTATTTTGATTCAAATTAAACAATTATAAAACCAACTTAAAAAAAATACACAAAACAAGGAATTATAATTATAATTCCACATGAGAATTTTACAATCACTGACAAAGTTTTCATAATACTTAGCAGAATACTTTTACTGAACTAAAAAAAAATACTTAATTTTGTCTATGACAAATTTGTACCCTGGAAAAACAATAAAAATCTGTGATTATAAAACTCAAACAGGAACATAATACTTAATTAATACTTAACATTAAAACATGGAAAGCAACTTAGGTATGACTAATCTTCGAGGGTGACGTTTTTGAACAGATACGACATTGACTCCTTGTTGTGAATGCGTCTGATAGCCTCACTAAGGAGGACTGATATGTCTATGGTCTTGATCTTGTTGCATTGCATCTTCTGTAGTTCGTGAGGCACAGTGTTGGTGACCACAACCTCGTCGATCGGAGAGTCTTCGATGAGCCGGGGCGCGTCAGATGACAGTAAACCGTGGGTTGCCAGCACGTAAATTTTATAAGCTCCGCATTCCTTTAGTACCTCTGCGGCAGCCACGAATGATTGGACGTCGTCTATCATGTCATCCTGTAATAAGATAAGTGGCCTGTTACTGCTTGTTGACGGAAATTAGGGTCATGTTGATTGATTGATTATAGTGTGGCCAAACCAAGATGTCTCAACTTGTGTCTTTTAGCCTTTCGTGGTAATTAGAGACACAATAGAAAGATAATGGGTGCACGAACGGGTGAGTTCGCTTGGGGTTTAATGAATTAAGCTATTCCAGGTCATGATCGAGCCTGACACACTCACAAACTATTGCCGTTATAATACTAGTGTGATCATTTTGTAGTCACTTTAGAGATACTTACCACCATAATAGCTATTCTGCCACCAACATCACCAACTACGTTGATTGGCGGCTTTTCCTTTGCCGGGTGAACGGGAACTCCCACAGATACATCCATGGTGCGTGACCGACTAGAAGAAAACCATAAAAGCTTTACAATCACTTGCAATTTGCTTGCATTCACAAAGCATGTAGGTGTAACGACACCTACATGATTTGTTGTTAGTTAGATCAACACGTATAAAGATAAGCAATTTCAAATACTGTTAGGGCCAACGATGCGTTAAGCGGGCGCCCGCGCGGTTACCCGTGTCGTCCCATCGCGCGTGTGTCGTGTGCGGTGGTCCCCGTAGCGGAAACCGAATTATTACCTGCGCAGTGTCGCTAGTTAGAACGAATAACATTTTATTTACTGGATCAAGGCGCAAATTAAGGAACTATAACAAATATAACAAATTATAAGTATACTTTATGGAAAATATGCACCACATACGCACCACACACAATATGCGACGAGTTTATAGCGCTGGTTTACAGCGTGGGCCGTTAACGGTGAAGACCTAAAGACGTCGGCACAGTACTGTGTATTAATAGATTTGAACAAGATAGATAAATAAATTTTAGGAAAAAAAAAGAATAAATAAAGAGGAAATACGATATCATATTATGTATAAGGTGGCAACATGATATCACGTTTGTGCCATAGGATAACAGGACGTCGTGTCGATGGAGAACTTAAATATATTATTACGCAACAAAAAGGGCGCGGGGCGCGGCTGCCTACGATGAAGCACTTTTGTATGGGATCGCGCGGGCGCCTGCATAACGCAGCGTCGGCCCTTATCAAATCTAAATCGTAATGTGCAAACACTAATAAAAATAAATGTATTTTTTATCTCAGTACTCCTTATCTTATCAGTGTCAAAGTTACGGTACCTATGATTTATATGGATACATACTTTGGTAAGCATGGTGGCGAGTAGCGGCCATCAACCTCATCACTCTCAGCTTCTTTCTGCTCCCCGTGTATCACAGCAATAGCCAATCGTAAACGCTCAGCATATGAAGTAGCTTTCTTTGCTGAACCTGGGTTACGGGCTACTATCACCGAGTTACGATAATCTGGAATCTAAATTGAAATTATTTAATTACTTTTGAAGAAAACAATTGGGAAAGTACCATTTTAAGTTGGCTTAGATTGTATAGAAAAAAGCACCTTTCTTGTCTTCTAGATAAAATTGGATGTTTTCCAAAAGATACATTAAAAAACGATTGTAGTGGAAAATTTGAACAATTTAAATTACTAGTACTTATTTATTTTGCCAAAAATGAGATAATTTACAAGGCAATTAGAATTTACATAGTGTCACCAAATGCACTGAATTTAACATTGGTTAAAAAACAAATAATTGCAATGGTAGAATGTCAGACTCAATTAGAATTAGTTCTACACCTAAAAGAAACTTACACTTTCTTGAATATATTGCAATAAGAACGGAGATGCCCTTAAATTATCCACAGGACACTCATAGAAACCCTGAATTTCCTTTTGATGCAAATCCATTGTAATGATATGTGTCAAGCCAGACTTGCACATCATTTTAGCAAGGAGTTTTGTTACGATGCAGCCACGCTTCCTCATTTTGCATTGTTTGCTGTATGGCAGGTACGGAATCACTCCTACGATTGACCTTGCCGAGGAAGTCTTACAAGCGTAAGCCATTATCAGTAGCTCCATTATGTTGTTGTTCACATCTCTGTAAAAATATGGTGGTTATTCATTTGTTATGGTGTACAGATATTAAGATTTTTCCCTTAAGAGGGTCCTTCTCCACTCGCTTATCGTAAACATCGAAAATTGTTTAAAAGCTTGTTACTTCATTTAATGCAATCCAACACGATGTTTGACGAAAAGGCAACCCAAAAAGAGAGATATAACGCCTGGAAACTCTGTTAGTATTCGGTAATTCCGAGATTTACTCGAAAATTTCACAAAACTTGCTCCAGGAAACTAAAAACTGTTTTTTTTAACCCTTAAAAGTTTTTGGAAAAAGTTGTCGTCATTTAGAATCTTAATAAAATTTGCAAGGTCTCTAGAGGATTACTTTTTTGACTTTTTTAATTTTTAGGCTAATTATGAAGTGTCAAAGTTCATACAAAATAGGACATTTTCAGAGGTTTTTACTGGATTAGTTTTACACAAATTTAGAAATTGGTTTCTTTAGAAACCTAGATAATATCCACAAGATACTGTGTTTCCAAAATATCTAATGAAAAATGTGTAATAACGTCATAATCAGTAATGAGCGGTTGTATGAAAAACAGTGAAAATGTGAGTCATGATGCACCACCTTAATATTTGGAAACGTGTATTGATTTGAAAAAATCAAAATAATGATTTTTTGGACATTCAATGACTGTAGTTTGTATTGCTACTATTTCTTTTTAATAGTGTTCATGAAGCTGAGTGATATAAATTATCAAACTATTTTTATAAAGAGAATTATACAAACAACAAATTATTCAAAAGATTCTTTGTCATTTGTATAAAATGTCAAAATAATTAGAATTGTTGTGTTAACAGAACATGCAACATAGCACTGCTCCTTGTAATAACATTGTATGAAAATAAAACAATGCTACTGTAATAAACAGTTGACAATGTACAGTAACGGTACAATCAAGCTGATTACTGTAACAAGTACGTAACCACTCTTTTTAGAATATGAGCTTAAATAAAAGCCAATCAGTTTAATGATCGTCATCAACTGGAAACTAGTTACAAGTCAATAATATTGTTTTCACATGACTTAGTTTCTAAAATGTCCTATTCGTTATAATACACCAGTCGTCTTTGTCGGATCATTTCTACTTTGTCTGTAAGCTATACTCACTTAGTTCCAGTCTGAACTATGTAAATATTCTTTCCACGAATAGAATCAGCAATCTCCACAATAGTCTCCCTGTTTGTTTTGTGGTAAACGGAACATCCTCCCTTCCTCACACCCAGTCGACTGTAAGGAAACATTACCCTTATTACGGCAGCAAAAGCATCATAGTAACCAAGCTATAATTCAATTTATATACAAACCTATACACAATAAATTTTGATTGAGGTCAAACTACTTAACCTCTGTAAGTGTCAAACACTAGGCCAGTATTAGAAACCTTGAAACAGTTCTTATAAGAGGGATGAGGAGCAGATACTTACTGAGCGATTAATTCGGCTAGTTCAGGGTGCGAGTTGCCGCTAATGATCACTATGTCTGACGTGTTAGTACCCTCCATATTGCTCTTGTGAGATCTATTAGTGAAACCCACCAGCCTGCAAAAGTCATGCACGTTTTCTTAATCGTCGGACAACAGACCGCCACATGTATATATCAAATTTAAGGAAGGGACGGCACGTTGGATCAACAAGAAAAACAATAAACCTGGTTTTGTTGAGTAACATAATAACCTGAAGGCAGATTTGTATGTTTTATCGCAGAACGAAAAATAAAACTTCAACTAAATAAAAACAAGAACTCCTTCCGTTAGTGACACTTCTTATAACATATGTGGGGGATATTTTATGTGCTACTACGAGTAAAAATAATTATAATTACGGAATACGGAATCACCGATTAGGAGCCGCCACAGATAAAAATGAATAAAATGAAACGATAGAATGAATGTATTCAAGTAACTGTCAAAATAATAGAATGAAATAATTGATTGTTTACGTTTTTTTCATATCACTAGTTTTGCTATTTTATTGAGTTTTTGAACTTGATAACACTCCTGAACACTTTGTTTATCTTTTAATTTGTTAATTGTGCTACAACTCTTTTATTTTATCTCGTAGAATAGTTAATCTACAATTTTTTCACTGCACGTGGTTTAACACAACCAGTTGGGTGGAGAATACCTAGTTTTCAGTATCCCTTAGTTCCGAATTACGACAAAAGCGATTATATCACGAATCCGACCAAATTTAATAGTCACAAAATTTACGGACTGTTGAGTACTATTTGTGACGTTGCGCATTGGTCGGATTCGCGATCTAATCGTTTTTGATGCACGCAATTCGGAACGCGGGCTATATTTTAGTATATCTGTGGATTTTTTCCTACGTCATGCAACATTGATTTTTAATGGTTGGCAACATCATTAATAAAATGTCATAACAAACGAATGTGCACTGTTTTCGGTTTGAGGTTATGTTAACTTAATAAACAGACAGAAATAATATAAAAATGGGTCTAACGAAGCAGTATTTGCGTTACGCACCTAGTGGGACCTTTAATGTGATTGCGAGTGCCGACTGTAATAGCGCTCATGTGTCTTTAAATGGAGTAAGCGGTCGATACATAGCTGTTGGTGCTTGCGAACATGTTGTGATCTGGGATATGAGGCTTGGCGAGAAGGTAAGACTGCAAAACATTATAAACAATAATTCAAACATTTCACTTTAGATTCTACACAAAACTTGTATAAAATTTCCTTTCAGAAAACATCTATTGAATCCCCAAAAATATGTTGATAACATACTTTATGTCATGGTATTTAATTCGCAGGCTCAAGTGCTTCCAGGAGAAAACGTAGTAGTATCACAGATAGCAGCCAGCCCTAGCGGGAACCATATAGCGGTCGGCTATGTGGATGGGAACATTAATGTATTTGAGTTGGTCAATAATGAAATTGTCTGTGTGTTTGCTGGACACAAGTCTGCTGTCACATGCTTGCAGTATGATGAACAGGGACACCGCTTGGTGTCAGGCGCTAAGGTGGGTTACAAATCATTATAATTGCTATGTTTAATTCATGAATCCCCAAGCAAACTATTGTTTCATTGCATTCGCGCATCTATTGTCAATAGTAAGACAATAGATGTGTGAACGCCGGCGTTTCCTGTGTGTCTCTAATTGACGGTATCTGAAGAGTTAATATGCCATCTATGATACAGTAATGCTCTATGTAAAACATAGGTGTTCAGGTGCATCTTAGACTGGAAATATGATGACTATGTTGTGTTCATATCTTATTTAACCTTTCGAATACTGTTATTAAAGACACAATAGAAAGACAATGAGAGAGTGAACGCCGGTCATTGCTTGGGGTTTAATGAATTAACCTTTTCGACACCCGTCTATATAATACACTATGTGTCCTCCAGCACCACTCAACAAATGTAAAAAAAAATATTTTCTGCCGTTTTTGTTTCTATTGAATATAAAACAAACAAGAACTTATTGTGTGTGAAAAAGTTAAAAATATGGCTTAAAACAGGGCAATTTTCCATAAAAACAAAATAAAAGGTCTCTTAAAAGTCGTAAATTTATTTTATACTATTATTACTTCTAATCAAGTAGTGGCGCTGAGGGCACGAAAATCTCGAACTTGTATACAAGTGATTGGCGTTCAAAAGGTTAATATAGTTAGAAAAATATTAGTTGATTGATTGAGACATTCAATTTCAACTATCTGTTTACAAACTCACTACAATTTAGTTTTTCTTTTTAACTGACTGACATTTTGACAATTCAATAGTGGCTAAAAATGGTCTATTTGAAATAAAAAAAATTTGATATCTGATTACTGTATGTTGTTATTATTGCATACTTTTGTAACATGATATATGATATAATGAGCCAATTACTTATTAAATTTTCAGAAGATTTTTTTGTTAAAACTTATTACATTTTACATTTTTTTTTATACAGGATACAGAGGTTATCCTTTGGGATGTGGTTGCAGAAACTGGTAAAGCTCGCTTCAGTGGCCACAAGGGAGCCATAACCAGTGTATTGTTTATCAACAGCAAGAACTGTGTTATCAGCTCATCCAAAGACTCATTTGTTAAGTTCTGGGACATTGAGACGAAACACTGCTTCAAGACTTTAGGAGGACATCAAATGGAAGTATGTATGCTATCTAATTTAAAATTAATATCATAATATGACTTTATTGTATATGAGTTTACATGTGGATGGATGGAGGGGGAGAGGTAGGCTAAGAAAAGTTGGATGGATTGTGTGAGAAGTGATATGAAAGAAAAGGGAGTTAGTGATAGTGTGACGAGTGACAGGACAGAATGGAAGAAAAAAACGTGTTGCGCCGACCCCTAATAAAAATGGGACAAGGGCAAGTAGATGATGACTTCAAACAGAACAGATCAATCAAAAACATTTCTAACATTAAATTCAGTATTACAGAAAAATATCAATATAACTCATTGGTTTTGGTTGCTGCAGAGCAACTTATCCAATGTTAAAAGTTTATGCTAGCTTAGTTTAAGCTAATGTTATATAGGTGGAAATTTGTGTACATTTGCTACTTCTTCACACTTGAATGGATTTAGATAAAACTTAGTACAAGAGTAGTACATGTCCTGGAATAGTACATAGGATCTTGGGAGTATGTTCCTGAATAATTTTCTACTATTACATGGACAAAACCTCTGGCAGTACCTAGTATTTGTTATAAATGATCACTCAAAATTCAACTTAGATTGCATAATACTAAAGTTGATAGTTGAGTGTGTCAAAATAAAATGTAAATTATCTGAGTAAATGGTTTTTTGGCAAAAATCATTTTCATGGCCTGCCACCATTCTGGTGTTTAAAACAATTGAAAGTAAAACTTTATTAATATCAAATTAATATTTCTAAGGTATGGTCAGCAGTACTTCTAAAAGAGGAGAGATACCTGGTGACTGGTAGCATGGATCAAGAGTTGAGAGTCTGGAAACTGAACTGGACAGCTGATGTCAAAGATGAAGAGAAACTATCCAGGCAACTTGAAATTGTCAAGCTTGAAGAGACGGACAATCTTGAGGACTCTTCTGTAAGCATTTTTTTATACAAATAAATTTCATTAACCTTTTAGCTGCCTATGTCGGATATATCCGACGAACACCTTTGCGTGTATTCCGCCAGAGTCGCACATCCACGACCAGATACTCCATCTCAGTCAGCTCTTCTGTCATCTATGGGGATTGAAGAGTTAAACGAGATAGAGTACCCAGTCGCAAACACAAGACTGGCGATTAGGACACGAAAACACTCGTCGATCAATCCACGCAAGCAATCCAAAGAGCTAAGGGCCCATTACAGTACGCGTTATTCAGCACACGATATTCAGACTCGTCGTCTTATTTTTCTTTTCGAGTATGACAGTCTGACTATTATTACACTACGCGATACGTCGAATCATAGACTAAAACGGTCTGAATAACGCTTAGTGTAATAGGCTCTTTAAGAATTATATACACAACAAACTAGTAGGATTTGTTCATGCCTTGTTTCCTTCTTCAAAATGTGTTTTACACAACACAAAATTGTTTTATTGCTCTTTCTCTGTTATAAAATCAGTACTATCTGTTGAATGTTCTTAAGAATCAAATCACACTTGTTGTACTGGAGGTAGTGCAGATCTAGTGTAATTAACTAATAATTATTTTATGTTTTTTTTTTTTTTTTTTCTGTCGACGGGGAAAATCATCATTGACGAAACCCGCTCTTGGGTGGAGCGGGAGACAGTGTCAGAGTCTTACTGACTAAAAACCCCGCGCCGTTCCTTCTAGCCTTCATACCGGGGCTCTAGTTTCCTTTCGGATAACCCCGACCCCGGTAGCCTTCGACCCAGATGGGCCCCTCCTGTTGCTGACAACTCCTTGAGGCGCGCGGGAACAGTGCGCGCCGTCGACGCCTTGGCTCGGTCCGGACAGTTACCGGACGATCGGACAGCGAGCTACCCATGGCTCGCCGTCCGCGAGCCCGCGTAATTACTTTATGTGGCAATACAAGACGGACGTTGCTAGCGAGCGTTTTACTCTTACTAAAACCCCCCTTTTAAAGCTAAAAAACCCCCTTTTTTTCCTAGCCTGCCCCACTTCTGGGTAAATCTTTCACTTTTCACTAGCCCGTGGCCTCGTTCGAGCTCTGGCGAAATCTGTTCCACCTTAATATGTTATAATATTTCCAGATCTTACAATGCCACCAAGTAGGCACCCTAGTGAGAGGAGGCCGAGGCCGCGTGGTAGGCCTCACCACAGATCCAGGGCAGAGTGTGATGGCGTGCCATGGAACTGATGCATTGTTGGAACTGTTTGCATTCTGCTCTGATGATGAAGCCAAGATGAGGATGGACAAACGAATTAGGAAACAAAGGAAGAAACTAGCGTGAGTTTATTTAATTCTTAATTATACACTAAAGCAAGTAGCATGAGATTTTTTGAAAGCTCGTTTTTTTTTTAAATTCTGTTTCATAGAAGTTGTTTCAAACTGTACTGCGACTAGTAACAGTATATTGCGTAACACACGCTGGAACTTGGTACGACGAATTTGGTCGGTCCGTACTAAGGTCGAGCGTGACTCAGCGTAAGTTTGGTCCGTCGTACCAAGTTCAAACGGATGTTAATACTAATTACGACGAGTCATGCACGACCTTGGTACGGACGGCCACAAACTTCGTACGACGGACCAAAACCGTCGTATCAACATGGAATGTGTGTTAACAATAAATTATCTACTTCTTAATATAATTAATACATTTGTTAATCTAACGATATTCTATATTTCTGCATCTACGGATTTCAACTAGCTTCCGCTGATTCTCAAGGCTTGTCGTCATCTTTTGTATTCGTGATTACGACGAGATTAGCTTACATAACTATAATACAGCAACAATTATGCACCATCAAAGACACTTCCACCTGACCACGACTAAGTTCATTTTTGCTTGCACTCGAAACGAATTCAAAGGGTTCAAAATTCAAGCGATTTTTTTTTTAAATGATCAGGCAGAAATTACAGCGATTATACAACAACAAATATTCAGATAAACCTAAGAGAAATCACATAAGAATAGAATTCACTAAATCAAGTTCAAAATCTAGTCAGTTATTTTAATTTCAGAAAACTAAAAGAAACTGGCGAAGCAGACGTTGAAACAACGGAAGTGCCGGAGCTGCTGACCTTGACCGACGAAGTGAAGCGCCTGTCATCCATCAAGTTGGAAGCCAAGTTGAAGTCTACCACGCTATTGCTGGGCACCACGGGGGAGCTGCGTGTCGGCGTGACGTTAGCCAATAATACCGTAGAACTGCATAGCTTGAGAATTACTGAGGGACATGAAGGTATGCTATATTGCATTTGCAATATTTTTATTCTGAACAATGATGCGTGAATAAATGTTTCACACTCAACCAATCTACTCGTACCTAAGACCTACAATTTGGTTGGTCAATAATCATCATCATCAGCTAGAAGACGTCCACTGTTGGACATAGGCCTCCCCCTAGCGTCGCCACCACGACCGATCAAGTGCGTCTTGCATGCACCGCATTCTCGCGACTCTCACCAGGTCATCGGTCCACTTTGAGGGACGCCATACAACACTGCGTCTTCCGGTGCGTGGTCGCTACTCTAGAACCTTTAGGCCCCACTGCCCATCCGTTGTACGAGCAAAGTGTGTCCGCTGCCACTTAAGTTTCACGATACTTCGGGCTATGTCATTGTAGCGGCTTTGCTTGTCCTCCTTTCACCTTAGTGTTTCTTATAAATTCAAATTTTTTAAATTGTGTTTTGTTATTTCTGTAGTTCAATGTCTGAAACAAATAACGCAACCGGGCCATCAAAAGGAGCCACGATGTGTGGCCATCAGTTCTGATAATTTAGCTGTTATCTCCGCGTCCGCGGATTCTATCAAACTTTGGAGCAGGTAAGCATGAGAGCAGCTAGTGTAGCTACTACTTAATTTTGTAAATTTGAGTTTTATAATAATGATGTAAGGTTTAAATTGAAATGACACGTGCCTCTACTTATTAAGAGCTCATACACACTGCAGCCGTCGACGTGTAAAGAAAGAAAAAGAAAGAAAAACGTTTTTTTGAACCTCACACATATTAAAAAACAGTAGAAATACAATAAATACAGAAGAATACATGGTATATAGAGTACACAGAGTATATAGTGTAGTGACACTTGAAACACGACGGTTGCCGCTGATCTTTAAAGTTGGAATGTCGACGCCCGACGACGTGTCGACGGCTGCCGTCGCCCCGTGTCGTTGGCTGCAATTACCTCTGCCGTTAGCAACACGCCGCTCTTGTGTATGATCTAAAAATACCTTTTTCAAATCGTTTATAGCGGAAAGTTTAGTAAGAACATGTTAACCCTTCAGATACCGTCAATTAGAGACACAATAGTAAGACAATAGATGCGCGGCCACCGGTGGTCGCTTGGGGATTCATGAATTAATAATGTGAATCGTCACACTAAAAGTGTATTTAATCAGTTTTTGCTAGTAAGAAACTTTGCTTTTTCCAAACTGGCTCACAAAGAGCGTAATAAGGTTATCCTCTATTATATTTTGGTATTTTATACCCAGGTCAACACAAATCTGCCTCCGCACAATCCCAGTGCTGTCGGGTCGTCCGTGCAGCATTTGTTTTGCGCCGGGCGACAGACACACGCTAGTAGGATGTGCCGACGGCGCCCTCCTACTCGTAGATGTGGGCGCCGGCCGAGTACTGGAGCAAGTGCCGGCACATACTGCTGAATGCTCTGCTGTCGGACTTACTCCTGATATGGTAAGTTATAGTGCTTGTGGGTTGTGCCGATAGTTCCCTTCTAGTGGTAGATGTGGGCGCCGACCAAGTACTGGAGCAAATTCCTGCACATACTGCTGAATGCTCCGCTGTCGGACTTACTCCTGATATGGTAAGTTAAGTGCTTGTGGGTTGTGCCGATGGTTCCCTTCTAGTGGTAGATGTGGGCGCCGACCGAGTACTGGAGCAAATGCCTGCACTTACCGCTTAATAGATATCGGGCTTACTCCAGATACGGTAATTTTGTGGTGGATGTGAGTCGAGGTAATATTCACTGCCAGATTTCCTTAAAATACATCCACGGACATTAATCTTCTGTAAATATAAAAGACAAAGTCCTAACTCATCAACGTCTAACCTAAACCCTTATATCTGGATCGCTGAAATTTTACACACAGGTCCTTTTTACGATGTATACAAATTTTTCAAAATTCACCCCAAGTGGCCCAAAGTTTGTATGGAGAAACCTACTTACACGTGGGCGAAACCTCTGGGAGAAGCTAGTCTAACAATAATCTCCACAAAGTAGCAAATAGTTGACAGTTGAATTTTAATTGACATGTAACTTTTCTTGCAGCGAGGTTGCTATTCGGGTGGCGGCGATAAAACAGTAAAACTATGGCAGTTTGAACTCATAGAAGACCCGACGGCAGAATCTAAAGCGAAGGTAACGAAGAAATAAATCCTTTTTATGACGTATACTAAAACTAATTTTCGTTAAAGTGTGAAAGAGATGGCTTTATATTTCCTTTATAGCTCTGTCTCTTTTTTATGCTTATGATTTATTTGACACATTTACAAATATAGAGAATGCAATTCGAAGAGTTCATGGATAAGTACTAACAGTCACTCGAGTCCGATCACTAAGGGTAAGTTACGCTTGCCTAGGTCAGTCAGTAGATGGGTGCTCGTTTTCGTATCAAGACTCATCCTTGCCTCGGAAAGCTCGAGCCGTTAGTTCTGGTTGTCATTTGTAGACCTTTGGCAGTCGCTGTCAATAGTTAGAAGCCAGGCAATCTGACACCCAGACTTGCCAAGCGGTGTTACCAAATTGCTGGGTATTTGTGGAGCCAGATAGGCAGTAAACCTCACTCTATGTAAATTTCTGATATAAAACTGTGCTCGATTATACTGGAAACCGACCCAATTATACTTGGGAAAAGACTAATAAAGGCAGATAATGAAATCCACGAGCGCATCTATGTGTTACGTGACTCTTATGTCATTGTCATAAGGTATAAATTAGAAAGAATGATGTCTTTTTTTTCAGGTTCTATCACTCTTGCATACAAGGACATTGGAACTGGAAGAGTCGGTGTGTGCAGTTAAAATAAGTCCGAACAACAAGTTTATTGCAGTAGCTCTCCTAGATTCAACTGTCAAGATATTCTTCCTTGATACTTTTAAGGTTAGTAAAACGTTTCAGAATGAATCGTGAACCTTAATAAAGTAGCAATAAGGACTAAAATAAAGAGATTAGTGGTATTATTGTACTATTTGGAGTTGGTGGCGTTGTAGCGATAACTACAAGATTCTACATCTCGCACTAAGAGTTCTCCGCGCGATTTGAACATATACAACATCCCGAAATCATCTCTCGGGCAGTTGCCCAGATAGACAAAACATAGACGGATGTTCGTTCTCGAAATCGGTCAGACCTCCTTTTTCAACGGAGGTTTAAAGAACTCAACATTCTGTTCAGCATACATCCAAAGCGTCAAAGTGGTAGAGAACTTACAACAAGTAGACTGTTTATGTACTATTTTAGGATAACCTGAAATCATAAAGTCAATCTTTCGTTTAAAAATAAAAATCGTTGATCGAAATTTAACATACAATATAAATAAGAAAAAAAAACAAATGAAGTAGGTAATAAATATTCAAATATATAACTATAAACATATTAATTCATGAATCCCCAAGCGACCACCGGTGGCCGCGCATCTATTGTCTTACTATTGTGTCTCTAATTGACGGTATCTGAAGGGTTAAAACATTGGGCACGCCACGATTATGGCGGTAAGTCCCCTCTTTGAGGCGTGGCTGGAAAGACCTCACGGCGTCCTTACCTTTCGCATGACGCAGGTCCTCACCGGACATGGCAAGTTCGGGAGGTTCCTGCATCGGATTCAAGCGGAAGAGACGCCCGGGTGTCGCCACTGTGCGCAACGCCCGGAGGACACGGTGGAGCACACCGTCGAGGTGTGCCCTGCCTGGGCGGAGCATCGCCGTGCCCTCGTGGGGGCGATCGGCGGCGGAGACCTCTCGCGCCGGGCCCTAGTCGAGGCCATGGTCCGGAGCGAGGAGGAATGGCAGGCGGTCGCCTCCTTCTGCGAAGCAGTAATGCTTGCAAAGGAGGAGGCCGACCGCATCAGGCAACGGCGCCCTCGCCGCCGTCGCCGGGATTCCGATCCCGATTTCCGGCCACCGTAGACGCAGGCTCGCGGACGGCGAGCTATGGGTAGCTCGCTGTCCGATCGTCCGGTAATGGACTGAGTCTAAGACGTCGACGGCGCGCACTGTTCCCGCGCGCCTCAAGGAGTTGTCAGCAGCAGGAGGGGCCCAGCTGGGTCGAAGCCTACTGGGGACAGGGTTGTCCGAAAGGGAGCTCGTGCCCCGGTATGAAGGCTAGAAGGAACGGCGCGGGGTTTTTAGTCAGTAAGAGTCTGACACTGTCTCCCGCTTCACCCAAGAGCGGGTTTCGTCAAAGATGATTTTCCCCGTCGACAAAAAAAAAAAAGGGTTAAAACATTCTGGAAACATTTCCCAAATGTCTAATATACATAATTATATGAGTACATTGATCTTTAGTGAAATTGTAATTTAATAGGGTTAGACGAATCAGAGGGTTGTATTAATGACTTTTTATAATAATAATACCTGTTACGGCCGCGAATCATATTTTAATAAAGCCTGAACCTAACACTGATCTATTTGCAAAATGCAAAAAACTAAAGAAAACCCTGACGCTTTTACTTTAGCCGAATCTTTCTTGTAACAGTTCTACCTATCGCTGTACGGCCACAAGCTGCCAGTCCTCTGCCTGGACATAAGCTACGACTCCAACATCATCGCGACCGGCTCAGCCGACCGCAACGTCAAGATCTGGGGCATGGACTTCGGCGACTGTCACAAGTCCATCTTTGCGCACAACGACTCTGTCACGTCACTGCAGTTCGTACCTTCCACGCATTACTTCTTCACGGCGTCCAAGGACGGGAAGGTCAAGCAGTGGGATGCGGATAGTTATGATAATATTATCACGTTACATGTAAGTATTTATATGCTCAAGATTAACGTAGAATTTATCACCAATTGGTTAATAAAGGTAACCGTTTGATAAATTATCAAGATGTCACTTTGCATTCAAATTTTTAACAGGCGCGCAGGTTCTTTTAATAAAGTAGTAGCTAGCATATAAAAAAAACAGCGTCTAGGCTTCTAAATTGTGAAGTAAGCAATTGATAAGAAATCTTTGGCCCATAACAATTTCAGTAAATCGACATAGTTCCTTCTCTACAGAGATTATTTAGTCATTCTGATATCAGTATGAATGGTTAAAAGGTTCATGTTAAAAAAAAAAACATAAACCTTGTTTTTATGTTTTTTTTTTAACATGAAATTTTTTATCTCAATTCAGTCATCATGGTAAGCAAATATAAGCAATTTTTAGGCACAATTTCAAAGCTCATTTCGTCAGCTGACTGACTACTGACGTTCACGAATTCTTGACCGCTTTTATTAGATTACTAACAGTTTTTAATGTCATGTAGGTGCTTCTTTTGTAAAGTTACCAACTTATTTCATAGAGGATTTGTTACATGGCGACAATAGTAGCATATGTATTCTCCCCCAGGGCCACGGCGGCGAGTGTTGGAGCATGTGCGTGGGCGCGGGCGGGCTGCACGCGGCCTCGTGCGGCGCCGACCGCGCGCTGCGCCTGTACTCGCGCTCCGACGAGCCGCTCGTGCTCGGCGACACCGACGAACAGGAAGAGGGACTTGCCACAGGGGACCAACACGTACGTACAGCTCTTCTATCTACAACGTGTAACGTTAAATGCGCAAAACCTCAGACACCCCAAATGATTTTGAATTCAATTGACCTAATTATGTGAGAAAAAATAAATAAAAAAATAATTAAAGGTTTTATGCATATCAACGCACAGCCGAAACTTCGAGGACTAGGAGCGTAAAATTTTGCACAAAGCTTCCTTCTATGACGTAGGCGAGCACTTAGAGATTATTTTAAATTCACCTTCTAGGGGAATGAAGCGGGGTCCAAAGTTTGTACGGAGAAACCTACTTTAACGCGGGCGAAGCCGCTGATAGAAGCTAGTTACTATAGACTCCTCTATATCTTCTGCATGTTATGCATTAAGGACATTGAGAGATGAAATAAATGTGGACCAGTTAAAAATGGTATATTATGCTCTTGTCGAATCTAGACTTCGATACAGTGTTCAATTCTGGGGAAAGAGCTACGGTTATAACTCACAGTGAGCTTTCATTCTCCAAAAAAGGGCTATGCGTACAATTGTTAGAATCACACAAAGAGAAAGCTGTCGTTCTCATTTTCAGCGCTTAAATATCCTAACATTGCCCAGCCTATACGTACTAGTACTGTTAGTTAATTTTAAAAAATATGTCCATGAATACGAATCTGAAGATGAAAAAATAGCCAGGGAAAATACGCGTAGAAAGGACTTTAAAAATATAATTGTACCTAACATTAACATTGCCAAGCATAGTCCTCATTATCAAGCTGTACAAATATTTAATAAACTGCCAGCGGATTTAAAAGATTCATTGTATACTAGCTCTTTTAAGGCAAAGCTAAAAGCATTTCTGTTAGAGAGAAACTTGTACTCCTTAGATGAATTGTAATTTTAATATTATGTATTTCCAATGTTTCTATTTTATAAATATCTGTATTATTTTTGTTTTACGCATGTGTTAATGTTAATTTAATATTTTATCTCTTTTGTTGCATGTTAATTTGAATTTTTATATTAGACAATTTTAATAATTATGATAGGTATATCAAATACAATGTATATTGTTCCTGATAAATAAATAAATAAATAAATAGTCATCAATAATAGTGTGATTGCTTTTAGGACATAAGACCTTATTATTACAAAAAAGAAAGCTTGAGCTTTGAGCTAAAGCTTGATTGATGTAAAATATCAACTTAAAATTAGCGATTTTTTTTGCGCTGCGCTCCCCACAATGAATAACGTTTTAGTAAATAAAGACGCTTGTTGAATTTTGAATTTATTTCTAGGCCCCCGTCCCAGGTTTGCCCGGTCTAACGATGCCGACAAAGAAAACTATCGGAGCAGAAAAAGCTGTAAGTACAATTTTAATACAATAAGCGAGAAGGCAAGGAACTTCGTTTGTATCTCTCGCCTAATAATTACGTTTCGAGATTTTCGCGGATCGAGATTTTCGTCAAATTCGGAGGCAAACTTCGTAAATAAAAATATTGCGAAAAACGCCGACTACTATTTGAACGGGTGAGAGAGAAAAAAAAATTAAGAAAGAATATCTTGTATCTTTGTTATGATGAGTATAGACTACAACATTTTCTGGAGCATTTCTGTGTTATGTAACGTTCTTAAGAATGGTACATTACAGGCAAAAGCTCAGTTTCCAAAGCATTTCCATGTAATGTAACGTTTCTGCGAATGCTCGGCGTTATGTTACGGGTAAATGCTCACAGCGAGTGTGCATTTACCAACATTTCGTTGTACCTTGCGTTCATTCTTTTTTAAAATGTCACCCCGCAACCGCGCATCGCCCGCACTCGTGGCTCGACGGAATGTTACACCAATACGCTCGACGAAATGTTACACCAATATGCTCGTTGGTTTGTAACAAAGAGGCAAGCGTGCTTGACGTTTAGTTCGTAAAAAGATGATAATAATAACAACCCCATCGTCGTATCTCTACGTTGACGTCGTGGTGGGGCTTGTGTGCTCCAACATGCCCTGGGTCTGTATCGGTAGAATTTTCTTTACCGTAACATACCTAGGGTGAGGGGCCAGACTAAGAGAGATACAATCCGCAGGGCAGTTTTGTGGCGAACTGTTGGGTATTAGCGACCCCACGGACCCGATCTCCCGGGAGAATTCCTGTTCTTCATCTCCGGCTTGCCTTTATTGGCCGGCCGTAGTGAACACTGACGAGGAACAGAGCTCCCAACTCTCTCTTGCCTTTATTGGCTGGCTTGAGTGGAGAGTCGCAAGAGCAAACATGCTGGGGAGAAGGATGCATAATCCAGTAGGGTGCTGGTAGGGATCTTGACCGTACTCCTCAAGCGCCTCAGGATATGTCGCCCTCTTGTTGCTACGTCACATCGTGCTAGCGGCCGTTTTGGGGGCCCATTTATTGAGTGTGCAAGTCACCCCCTGCCTTTTATCGATTGATATTAATGAGATTGTACAGGCAGGGGCCATAGTCTTAAGATAGTTCCATGTTACCAGTCCACTTATGACTCCAAAAACCATAGCCCTATTATTATTATTTTCCATATTATGTCGCAATAGTTTTTCAAACCGGGGGTTGTCCTTGGATGCACTAGCATAGCGCGTACAGGGATAGTCACCGGTTGATACCACGTTCCATTAAACGCACAAAAAAGGCCTCTTCGAGCTGGTTTCGGCCCCTCGTACGCCTCCCAAAGGTCCAGGACCTCAGGGTTCTGAGATAAATAAACGTATAAAAATAATAATAATAATCATTTATTTGCAAACAAGTGTCACCATTTACATAAATGTTCTGCCTCCTGAACTAGGAAGTGAACCTGTATCTCAGGAGACAGTTCCCTTCCTGTACATATTATAATTTGTTTACAAACAATGCCAGGTATTTTTTATTATAATAACAAAAATAAAACAATCAAAAAACAAAATTGATTGTGATACGGAATACAAAAAAAAAATAATGATAGAATAAAAATAACAATAATAAAAGGTTACTCATGTGAACTTCGTGTGGTGTGGGGTGTTATTCATGATTATGAGTGTGTGTTTGTAAGAATTAGGGTGTGTTTGAGAGTGTGTGGATGTCTTCAAAGTATAGTCCTTTTATTTATTTGTGTTACTGGTTACTAGATTTTCTACTTGTTCATACTTTAATTAACTGAGCCAGTTAAGTACACTGTTCCTAAAATTGTGGTTATTTAAATTTTGAGCATTTTTTATAGGTAGTTTGTTATATAAACGCGGTGCTGTGGAGTTGTAGTGTCGTCTTGCAAACGTGAACCTCACGAAAGGCGCTGGACATATAAAACGTCTCTTAGTGGTCGGCAACAACTGGGGAATTGTGATGCGGTGGAATCTGCGAAGTACTCGACTTACGTAGAGTTTACGAACTGTGAGGACACCAGTACGATTGTATAAATCTGTTGTGGGGTGCCGGTATGGAAGGAACATTATAACTTTGAGGAGCACACGCTGAGCACGCTCCAGTTCAATTATGATTGATTTGGACGCGCCACCCCAGGAGCAGATGCAATAATTAAGTACACATTCGCCTAGTGCTTTATATGTTGATATCAGAAGCTTTGTGGATGCAATATTTCTTAGTTGTTTAAATATATAAATTAATTTTCGTAGTCGAGCACTTAGACTCGAAACATGGTGATTCCAGTTTAGATTTTCATTAACTGTAACGCCCAAGTATTTTATAACGTTTGATCTTATGAAGACATCACACGTACACTGAGCACTCCCGCCGGGATTTCGGTTACACGGGAAAGCATGAATTCGTATATTATACCTCGAGTCCGGACGAGAAATAGGAGTCTTTGTAAAACATAGGTATTTTGTCTTGGACGTATTCAGCGACAGCAGGTACACTAGAACATATCATAGAGCGGCTCGTTGTTCTGTTACAAGTAAATGTTGTAGTCTATACTTACCTTTAGGTTGAAACTTTTCAGACCACCTGGTTAAGGTACATAACGAGCGTATATCTATGTTAACGTTTTCCAGGCTGACTCCATAATGGAATGTTTATCCGTGGGCGCCGAGTACAAACGCGAGCTGACTGAAGCTCGGGGGCAGTTCGTTCAGCCCCCGTTGCTAATGGCTGCTTACAACTGCACCACGCCCGAGCACTTCCTTGTAGAAACTGTCAAGAGGATACGGTCCAGGTTTGTTCTTAGATCTTATGTAGAATATTTTGTAGAGGAACAGCTTCTTTTCACAAGGAATAATACTTTATTTAATATACTAATAATAATTTATTTCTTTTCACAAATTCTAGTGGTTAAAGTGACCTTTTGGGCAAAAATTGTCTGTGTTAGGGCACTTCGCTCTTACGAAAAGTAACGTGATATACCCCAAGAACTTTCAATCTTAAAATTTTAAGGATTTTGGTAGTTTTACAAAAAGAAAAAATATCCCAAATTTAAAATAGATAAAAATGAACAAAAGTAACATTTTTACTTTATACTATAGCAAAAGTAAGTAAGTCCTATTGTTTAGCCATTAGTCCTTGGAAGAATTGTATAAGTATCTATTTATTTCTAACTAGCTGCTCCCACCGGCTTCGCCCGCGTGATAGCAGAAAATTATCCCAAGGGAACATACTTCCGGGATAAAAAGTATCCTATGCCCTATTCCAGGACATGGTCTATCCGTGTACGACGTGAAGACGTAACAAACAAACTCACTTTCGCTTTTATAATATTAGTAAATACTGGTCGTAAAACGATTAGTTAAATTCCATTTACACTGGACCTAAATGGTCATATTGATAATATCTGAGAATTCTATGCTTATGCTGATTAACGGTTTCGCTAGTTAATTAATTAAAAATATTATCGTTGCAACAATTGGAAACTCTGTTAGGTACGATAAGAGGTAGATACTAAACCGTTCGAATTTAAAAAAAAAACTTACCTTTTTTTTGGGAAATGGGAAATCATCAAATAACTTCTCCCGCCGCTGGGTCCGTAAGGGACTTTTAATTGATATAATTGATTAAAACCTTCCTGTGTTCCTAAAGCTGCCATTTACGTCTCACTCTCTAGAACTCGTGGTCGATCCCACAGCATAAGATATTTAATTTCGAAGTAATAAACATCACCATTCTCTTTTCCAGTGACCTAGAAGAAGCCCTCCTCCTCATCCCGTTCAGCGTCGCCTGTGACATAGTGAAGATGTTGCCGAAGCTGCTGGACCGCGGCGACAACACGGAGCTGTTCTGTCGTCTCGCGATATTCTTGCTGAAGGTGCACCACGCGCCGCTCGTAGCGAACCAGGCGCTGCTGAAGCATATGATACAGATACAAGCTAAAGCGAGCATGCGACTCAATGAGTTGCGGGTAAGTACTCAAATTGACGTTTTTTCTTTCTTTCTTTTTTGTGTCTTTGGTCGCGAATAGAATAGAATAAACTTTATTGTACACCAAAATAGTAACAATTTCATAGAAACTTAAATCTATGCGTACTATGGCGGTATTATCGCTGACAGTGATATCTACCAGACAACCTTAGGATGGACTATAAGAACTTAAACTAAAAAAGGGGGTAGTCTGAGGTGTACTGCTAGTGGTTGTAAGCAATGCTGCTTTGTTTCACGCGCGCCTCCAAGAGATGTTAGGTAAGGACGGGACCTCCTAGGACCGATACCTACTAGGGTTTCGGATTTGTTTGTAGTTACCGTGGTCCTGGACCGCAAAAGGCAACCGAAGCAACACTGGTGGGTTTTAGTCGATTTCTCACCTCAAAAACCTACCTGGTGAGCGTGAAGTTCGATTCCTGCGCGGTTAAAGTGTTATTACTTAGATTTTTCTATCTGGAATTTCTTAGTAGTAGCCCAGTGTCTGCATTTATGCTCAGTTGATGGCAATAAGTTAGGTTACTCCGTTGTGGGCTTTGAAACCAACCAAGTATTGTGCCCCTAACCGGTTTCATAAAAAGACAATAATACGAAGATGGTGTAACATCATCAAAACAATGTGTTAACAAAACATAGTAGCACGTGTCGGAGTAATAAGGTACAAACACACACATCAATCATGTTACTGTCAAGTCACCGATCAATCACGTCAAAAAAATATCAAATATTTTTTAAAGTGGTAGGACATTGATCCCGCACGTCAGTGACGTCACACTAGAGCGTCTCCAGTCATTCACACACAATAATTGATTTAGTGTCTTTTTTTTTTCGGTGGGCAAAAATCATCTTATGAAAACCCCCGCTCTTGGGTGAAGCGGGAGATAGTGTCAGACTCTTACTGACTAAAAACCCACCCGTTCTTTCTTCATACCGGGGCACTCGCTTCCTTTCGGATAACCCTGGCCCCAGTAGGCTTCGACCCATCCTGCTGCATCGATTTAGTGTCTGACTCGTGCCTTTAGACCGCTTTCCCACTATGCCGTAACGGTTAATTTATCGTCGGACGACTATCGTCTCTAGCTGTTCCCATTAAAACTGTGTGTCCGAGTCACGCCAGTGTTGCAACAACGACACATTATTTACCGGTACGGTGTAGTCTTGATAAATATTCATCGTTTTAAGACTGTCGTACTAGCCGTTCTTACTATCATGAAAATCTGTTGTTGACCCCTAAAAAGTCGTTGACTACGACTTTTTTGACACGATTAAGTAATCGTGTCGTCCTATATGTGAACACCTTTTAATATATAAGTCCCGACACTTAAAACTAAACGATTATCTGTCGTTACGACAAAGTGGGTACGCGGCCAATTTACTCATAAGAAGATTTGATCATACTGGCACGGTTGTCTCTAACAATGGTGTTGCCAGATCTGTGACGCGACCTGCTACACGAGTTTTTGTTAACTAGACGTGTCTCCTCTCCGCTGTTTTGAAAACCAGCCCTTACCTAGTCAGAGCTGATAATGTTATTCGCAAGTTATTAACGGCTACTGCCACACTGCCGCATTTTAACATCTACATTATTATTATTATTATATCTAACCTATACTCTCCCACTGCTGGGCAAGGGCCTCCTTTCTTTCATTACTATGTTTCCTGCTCTGAGCAACTTACCAATTTCTAAGGAAGACATCCAAATCGTCCCGCCATCATCTTCGTGGTCTGCCGAAATCTGTTGTGCTATTTCCAGCACTAATTTAATGTTTCACGGGCCCACTGCTTGATCGGCATGCGGCGTACATGTCCAGTCCAGTCCCACTATCTACATTTTTATATTTAACCACCAGTAGTGTCATACTGGTGGGCAATGGTCTCCCCCATACATTTTCAAAATTCTTCGTGGTTAGCCTTTGCCGGTTAATCTAAATCGTGACGCCAACGTTTCTTAGACTGTGAAATGTTTGAAAGAGTTACCATGGCCCGGTTTATTTTTTACGGGCTTGTTGGTCTAGTAGTGGTTAGTGGCCCTGACTACTATGCCGGAGGTAGTGGGTTCGATTCCCACTCAGGACAAATGTTTATGTGATGAGCAGGATCATTTGTTCTGTGTCTCGGTGTAATTTATCTATAATTTGTATTTAGAAATATGTAAGTATGTTTTTCAGTTGTCCCATAACACAAGCTTTGCTTAGCTTGGTACTAGACGGCGTTGTGTGATAGTTGTAGAATATTATTATTTTATTATTGTTTGTCTTGTGCGGGCCACAAATATTTGTTGTATTTCTGTCTTTTTTTTCTCCACCTAGAGCGATAAAACTAACTCTGTTATTTGAGGATTTCCAACCACAACAACAAAACCTTTTTTAGACTAACTTTTTCATGTTTTCTAGGACATGGTAGGCTACAACGTGCACGCTCTGCAATGGCTACGTCGCGAGGCAGAAGAGGCTGACAATGAGCAACTGTTCAAAGAGGCGTTCACTGAAAACCGCAAGAGGGACAAGCGAAGACGCGCCAGACAAGCGGTCAAACGACCTATTGTTACTGTTACTTAGGTTTTAGAACTAATAATAATAAATGTAATTAAGTTATGATGTTGTATTATTTGGCACACGCTTTCAAATAGATCGTGCTTTGCACCGTTTATGTACCTAGGCGGCTCCACGCTGGAGGAGCAGGGCACGAGTGTCGCTCGTCCAAACTATACGAATTTGAGCTCAGCTCGTGCTCGGCTCTTCTAAAGTCGGTCCACACTACACGAATTTGAGCTCAGTTAGCTCGTGCTCAGTTCCTCTAGAGTCGGTCCACACTACACCAATTTGAGCTCAGCTAGCTCGTGCTCAGTTTCTCTAGAGTCGGTTCACACTACACGAATTTGTTCTCAGCTAGCTCGTACTCCGTTCTTCTAGAGTGAGTAGTAAAGGGTAATAACTTTAAAAGTGAAACAAAGTAATAGCTGCTATAATTTATTTGTAAAAAAATATTCTACTCACTACATAGCCAATATATCAGTTAAAACTTTAATAATTTAAGTATCCATCCCTGCGTAAGTCACATTATTTATCATCTATACAACAATAACTAATGTTTCACAATGAGTATTCCGGCCACGTGTTCATACTAAACAATCTCAAATGGATAATTTATGCTGAAACTTACTATAAACGTACAGTTATGTAATTTGACAACAACAATAACAAATGGTCCTTCAAGCTTTCTATATGGAAATTATTGCTTTACATTATTATACATATATAAATACGTCTTTACGAAGAGAATCGTTTGCAGACTAATTTATATCCGCTTATAGTTAGACGAGTTGAAATTTGACATTAAAGACGAGCTTATCGTTTCATTTGTTTGCTACTGGACGAGCGAGTTCGCAGCAACTAGATACTTACAAGTACAACTTATTTCCTTAATTAATACTACGGCTATTTATTTAAATTTAATTTGGATTACATTATAAGGCTATGGGACCATCCTGGTCTATTGCTTTCGTCAAATTGATTGCTATCATAACATTTTCGAAGCTAGTTCGAAGTTTATCACAATAGACTGCGACCTCACTCGTCCAGCACATAATATATAATTGACAATATTCATTTTATATTATTCAGAATTTACTGTTCAGTTTAACATACAATGTTCATCACCACTTATCACAATGTTATTGCTTTTCGGATACACACATCTACATTCTCCAACAAAATATATCACAATGAATAAAAATACTTTTACATTATCATTTTTCGAATAACTCGAGTGAAATAGTAGATGAGAGAGAATACAAAAACAGAAGATATTATGAGAGTTCTTGTCAGTCTTTAATCTTCGAAAAATGATGTTACATACAATGTCGAATGGAATTCCTAGGATATGAATACGAAGCCCATATTCCAGCATAAATTATAATAATACACAACAGTATTGGTACTGTGTGCATCTCTGTCAGACGTGATAATAAAAACGAAATCACAAACACATGCTTGTTAGAGCGTAAGCACACACAACACAACCGGTTTGTTAGTAACTAAACGACGATATACATTGTTCATCAACTCTTAATACCGATATATCCATAAATTAACCTAACATAATAAATAACCAAATTGGAAGATCTATCATAGCTGTATTCTGCTATACGTATCGAGTGAGACACAGAGAAATACGAAACGAGCTGGTCTAGCAGCAAGGAGACGACGTTCCAGTGAGAATATCTAACCAAACATTCCACTACCACCGACAACTACAATTAAGAATTTAAATTCGGAAGTCAATCTAAATAAAAACTATAAAAATATAAAAATAATAAACCTAAGACAAATGTACAGAGTTGAGTTCAATAAAATAATACTGTATTACTACTGCAATCAGCAATATTAGTGGAGTTTTAGAACTGTCATACAATTTATGCACGCGGATTACTTTATATCCTGCGCACGCTAATTATAATACCACGAATCCCATACATTACGACGTATTCCATGAACGACTGGCTAGCACTGAAGCAACAACCACTTCTTATAAAATAGCGTCGATAGGATTCTGTGTATAATTTCCTATGTAAGATCGAATCAAACTGGTATACTCACAATTACAATGAAATTCGAAAAAAATAATCAAACTATTCAATCTTCACCATTACTTCTGGCATCAATTTAAAATAAAAATATTCGAGATAAAATTCGATCAAAGATACACTCTTAGAAAAATAAACACGCCCTAGTACCTACATCAAGTTAAAAAATGATCATGGATAAATCTTTTGAGTTTCAGATTAATATCATCATTAAGAGAGCTAAAGTTAATTAGAGAGCGAAACAGTTTTAGAATTTACGTACATTACAGTTTCATTATAAAAAAGCTAATGAAACATTATTGTCAAGGTAGACTGCTACTCCGAAATAAACGTAAGCAATACTAAACGGTACACACTACACCGACAACTATACAGTGATCCCAATAAGAATGAATAAATAATCTCAATTTTTAAAGCTTTTTAAATACGATAAGCTTGACGTAACGCAGAAGGTTAGCTGCAACAGAATCACACGCTCAGATGTCTCAGCTTCGTTACAGCTGAGGTTTGTCTAGCTAAGTATTATCACAATGTCTCATAGACTGCTGTATTTTACTGGCCCGTGGGGTTTCGATAATTAAACGAACTAACACTAAATTAAGTAGAAACGTCAAGTAAAGGACGGTGATAGAGTTCACAGCAAAATAAGTCGAATGGAAGCAATAACAAAACAGCCCAGTTCAAGGTACAGATAACGTAAATGCTTTCTGCTATAAATATACACATAACACTGACCATCATGAGGTGAATCCGGTAGATTTTAACTCAATATAATGCCACGGTTCTGTTAAATGGTTTGTTCTAATGCTTAACGACCAAAAATGCCCAATATTATAAATGGATTGAAAAAATTAATTCTTAAAATAAATCTTTTACCTATGGTGTACATATTAAATCTATTTTAATAATGCCAAAGTTACAGATTGTTATTATTAATGTATAAAGGCAACATCATATAAATATAATGTTAATGAGATAAGTATACTATTTGTCACAGATTTGTGAACAAGTTATGTTCGAAAGTTTCTTTAGTTTAGGAATTTTCTAATTTTGAAGCAGATAATGCAAAAAGCGTGGTAAAACAAATATTTATTTCTAACATTTCCAAAAGTAACTTGGTATTACTAATCATTTAATTTACCAACCCTACGGTATGTATCCTGGATTTCCAATATTTCCAGAATCATATTTGCTTGTCATTATTGCTTCTTCTCATTTCGTAACCTTAACTAAAAAAATACTCGACTGAAATTAAAAAAAAATACTTACATTGTAAATACTGACCGAAATGGGAAATAAATTAGAAACTTATAATTTATTGAATTTAAGCATTATAACTACTACGTAAACAATAAAATTTACAATATGACCTATAACTAAAAGAATACTTGCGTCCTGCAATAGGTAACCGTAAATATAATTTCAATAATATCAAAGAGAGCATTCTAAGGCAAGGCTTACAATAATAAAACCCGATTCATAGTGTCATTATCTTTTTGAGATTTATAATTACTGATCGAAATCCGCGCCCAAGCGAATATTGAACGAACAAACCCGAATAGTTTTCATACGGCTGCAAGAACTAATCTCTCGTTGGATTGTTCCGAGCTGCCATATCACAAATTGCACGATGCTTACACATGCATGACCAACAATCATACATATCACATGTTAAGAAAATATGTACACACGGAAAGTATTCTTTCGCATATCATTCGCTGTGGTACCATTTTCTTTCCTATACATTAAATAGGCACTAATACAATGAATGTATATTGTTTCCCGCGACCAAATAACGAAGTTCTAATGCGTAATGCCCTGGTTTTCTGTTTCAAACCGATCTGTTTTGAATATCGGATAGAAGACTTTCGACGTGAATCATCAACACAAACTGGACATGACAAGATGTTAAGTCCAAGTTTCTAGTGTGTCATCTTCAAGCTATAATGCCGTTATCTGACAACATCACATTACGAGTGATGAGTAACGCACATAAAAGGAGCGCAAAATCCTTACTAATATTATAAAAGTGAAAGTATCATCTATCTCTGTCTGTCTGTTACACTTTTACGGTTAAAGTACTGAACCGATTTTGATGAAATGTTGTAATTATTTATCTTGGAAGACTATTATTCAGACAGCTCGATATACAATTTTTGGCTGGTTATCGTGACATCAAAAAACAAGCCTAAATCTTTAGTATTATTATAAAGAAAACTTTTACTTTCACGCGGGTGAAACCGCTGGAAGATTCTAGTGGCAGATAACGGCACTTTAGATTAAGGACGGCAGTAGTTATAACCATGTAAATGTATAATATCCTCGATAATCTTTTACCCAATTCAAAAACTCCAAGTCGCACTGTCATTCCGAAATTCAACCGGTCGTTTGATACACTATTTGGAAAGCTAAACCCATCAATAAGTGCTAATTGAGAATCGTTTATGAAAAATGTATGATCTCCTATAAAAATAATTCACATTTCATTATACTATGACGACCGGACGAAAGGAATGAACAATTTTAAAATATATATTTCCCCTCTATTGTCATCAAACACTGGCCTGAACTATCACTAAATAGATATTTAGTACTATATAATACCAAGAATGTTATTGCTTGTATACTTAACTCTATTAATTTTATATTGCTTGTCGACTGAGTGTTGCGACGACTGTTTTACAAAAGTGTGGGAGTGTTGTTCAGCTTTTGTGAAACATTCGTCGACACTCTGTATATCTATCTAGGTTGGAAGAGAAGCAATCGATACAGGAGACACGCCATGCTCCGTTCGGAAATAAAGTAGTGTTAGTGTCATACGCGTGGCGTCATGGTCGTGGCGAGAGTTGCGTGGCTATCACAGAGGCAGTCAGTGAGATTCTTCGGCGGCGGCGACGTGGCTGGCCACTAGGTTCAGCGGCGCCTCGTCGTACTCGGGAGCGTTGATACCCACCTGCGGTAGAAAACGCTGTTTAATGCTCAATAGGATCTAGCGAGGGATTTTTAGAGATTCGAAGGATGCCATTAGATTGGAATAGATTTGGATATTGTTTGTTTTATGTGCAAAATTACTTGCACTCCTAACTCAACTTTTTATCTAATTATTGTTTTTTATTTTTCATTTATTTATTCAAATTATTTTTACTTTTAAATAACTAAATTTTTTTGGGGGGCCGGGGCACCAGCATCTGTAGGAGAATACCCGAGGCAAGTCCCTAAACGTGATCCCCGGGTGGTGCTTATCAGGTGACACTAACTGCTGGTAGGTTTCTTCCGGTGGTTTGCGACCACCCACTGAGCAAAGACCGCCAAACCGCCTAACCGTGTTCCAGTATGATGATCAGTGAAGCCAGTCCAGAGGAGTTGGGTCGAAATAGTGGTTCAACGCAAGCAGTCCAGTCTGGCTTGTGCTGATATAGACGAATCGGGAGACTAGTCGCGGAGGGTAGTGGGATCCGAGTCACGGTGCACCGCTGGCCGACTGCAGTTAGTTGGGGGCCCCCAACTAACTGCGGTCGGCCAGCGGTGCAAGTAATGTGCCAGCCGCACATGAAAGGCTGTCCTGCCAACTATCGAAAAATCTCGAAATGTGTCATCGTGATGATTGGCGAATAGACGAGAGGGCCCAATGGACATACCCGGGAGTGCTCGGGCATCTCCGCAGTCACCAGACTAGTCCCCCAATGATATCGTCTATTCAGTGCTAGCTGCGTGGAACCTCCTTTCACTTCCTAATTCTCTCTTACTTTTATTCAATTAAATAATGAAAAGGAATATTAAGAGACAGGTTCAACAACGACTGCACTCCCTTCCCCTTCTCACAAAGTGCACCTCACTAACATACGAGGTTTGCACTTCAATCTCGTCGCAGTCCACCACCATCTGGTGGTGGTGGACTGCTACGCACGGTGCGCGTGTTGTGCGCGTGCAGCGCCGCCAGCAGGTGCGGCTGCAGCTGGCGCCGCAGCGCCGCCAGCACCGCCTCCTCCGCGCCCTCGCCGCCGCTGAACATGTGTTACCTGGTCGCGATGCGGGCGCACGGTGCGCGTGTTGTGCGCGTGCAGCGCCGCCAGCAGGTGCGGCTGCAGCTGGCGCCGCAGCGCCGCCAGCACCGCCTCCTCCGCGCCCTCGCCGCCGCTGAACATGTGTTACCTGGTCGCGATGCGGGCGCACGGTGCGCGTGTTGTGCGCGTGCAGCGCCGCCAGCAGGTGCGGCTGCAGCTGGCGCCGCAGCGCCGCCAGCACCGCCTCCTCCGCGCCCTCGCCGCCGCTGAACATGTGTTACCTGGTCGCGATGCGGGCGCACGGTGCGCGTGTTGTGCGCGTGCAGCGCCGCCAGCAGGTGCGGCTGCAGCTGGCGCCGCAGCGCCGCCAGCACCGCCTCCTCCGCGCCCTCGCCGCCGCTGAACATGTGTTACCTGGTCGCGATGCGGCCGCACGGTGCGCGTGTTGTGCGCGTGCAGCGCCGCCAGCAGGTGCGGCTGCAGCTGGCGCCGCAGCGCCGCCAGCACCGCCTCCTCCGCGCCCTCGCCGCCGCTGAACATGTGTTACCTGGTCGCGATGCGGCCGCACGGTGCGCGTGTTGTGCGCGTGCAGCGCCGCCAGCAGGTGCGGCTGCAGCTGGCGCCGCAGCGCCGCCAGCACCGCCTCCTCCGCGCCCTCGCCGCCGCTGAACATGTGTTACCTGGTCGCGATGCGGGCGCACGGTGCGCGTGTTGTGCGCGTGCAGCGCCGCCAGCAGGTGCGGCTGCAGCTGGCGCCGCAGCGCCGCCAGCACCGCCTCCTCCGCGCCCTCGCCGCCGCTGAACATGTGTTACCTGGTCGCGATGCGGGCGCACGGTGCGCGTGTTGTGCGCGTGCAGCGCCGCCAGCAGGTGCGGCTGCAGCTGGCGCCGCAGCGCCGCCAGCACCGCCTCCTCCGCGCCCTCGCCGCCGCTGAACATGTGTTACCTGGTCGCGATGCGGGCGCACGGTGCGCGTGTTGTGCGCGTGCAGCGCCGCCAGCAGGTGCGGCTGCAGCTGGCGCCGCAGCGCCGCCAGCACCGCCTCCTCCGCGCCCTCGCCGCCGCTGAACATGTGTTACCTGGTCGCGATGCGGGCGCACGGTGCGCGTGTTGTGCGCGTGCAGCGCCGCCAGCAGGTGCGGCTGCAGCTGGCGCCGCAGCGCCGCCAGCACCGCCTCCTCCGCGCCCTCGCCGCCGCTGAACATGTGTTACCTGGTCGCGATGCGGCCGCACGGTGCGCGTGTTGTGCGCGTGCAGCGCCGCCAGCAGGTGCGGCTGCAGCTGGCGCCGCAGCGCCGCCAGCACCGCCTCCTCCGCGCCCTCGCCGCCGCTGAACATGTGTTACCTGGTCGCGATGCGGGCGCACGGTGCGCGTGTTGTGCGCGTGCAGCGCCGCCAGCAGGTGCGGCTGCAGCTGGCGCCGCAGCGCCGCCAGCACCGCCTCCTCCGCGCCCTCGCCGCCGCTGAACATGTGTTACCTGGTCGCGATGCGGGCGCACGGTGCGCGTGTTGTGCGCGTGCAGCGCCGCCAGCAGGTGCGGCTGCAGCTGGCGCCGCAGCGCCGCCAGCACCGCCTCCTCCGCGCCCTCGCCGCCGCTGAACATGTGTTACCTGGTCGCGATGCGGGCGCACGGTGCGCGTGTTGTGCGCGTGCAGCGCCGCCAGCAGGTGCGGCTGCAGCTGGCGCCGCAGCGCCGCCAGCACCGCCTCCTCCGCGCCCTCGCCGCCGCTGAACATGTGTTACCTGGTCGCGATGCGGGCGCACGGTGCGCGTGTTGTGCGCGTGCAGCGCCGCCAGCAGGTGCGGCTGCAGCTGGCGCCGCAGCGCCGCCAGCACCGCCTCCTCCGCGCCCTCGCCGCCGCTGAACATGTGTTACCTGGTCGCGATGCGGGCGCACGGTGCGCGTGTTGTGCGCGTGCAGCGCCGCCAGCAGGTGCGGCTGCAGCTGGCGCCGCAGCGCCGCCAGCACCGCCTCCTCCGCGCCCTCGCCGCCGCTGAACATGTGTTACCTGGTCGCGATGCGGGCGCACGGTGCGCGTGTTGTGCGCGTGCAGCGCCGCCAGCAGGTGCGGCTGCAGCTGGCGCCGCAGCGCCGCCAGCACCGCCTCCTCCGCGCCCTCGCCGCCGCTGAACATGTGTTACCTGGTCGCGATGCGGCCGCACGGTGCGCGTGTTGTGCGCGTGCAGCGCCGCCAGCAGGTGCGGCTGCAGCTGGCGCCGCAGCGCCGCCAGCACCGCCTCCTCCGCGCCCTCGCCGCCGCTGAACATGTGTTACCTGGTCGCGATGCGGGCGCACGGTGCGCGTGTTGTGCGCGTGCAGCGCCGCCAGCAGGTGCGGCTGCAGCTGGCGCCGCAGCGCCGCCAGCACCGCCTCCTCCGCGCCCTCGCCGCCGCTGAACATGTGTTACCTGGTCGCGATGCGGGCGCACGGTGCGCGTGTTGTGCGCGTGCAGCGCCGCCAGCAGGTGCGGCTGCAGCTGGCGCCGCAGCGCCGCCAGCACCGCCTCCTCCGCGCCCTCGCCGCCGCTGAACATGTGTTACCTGGTCGCGATGCGGCCGCACGGTGCGCGTGTTGTGCGCGTGCAGCGCCGCCAGCAGGTGCGGCTGCAGCTGGCGCCGCAGCGCCGCCAGCACCGCCTCCTCCGCGCCCTCGCCGCCGCTGAACATGTGTTACCTGGTCGCGATGCGGGCGCACGGTGCGCGTGTTGTGCGCGTGCAGCGCCGCCAGCAGGTGCGGCTGCAGCTGGCGCCGCAGCGCCGCCAGCACCGCCTCCTCCGCGCCCTCGCCGCCGCTGAACATGTGTTACCTGGTCGCGATGCGGGCGCACGGTGCGCGTGTTGTGCGCGTGCAGCGCCGCCAGCAGGTGCGGCTGCAGCTGGCGCCGCAGCGCCGCCAGCACCGCCTCCTCCGCGCCCTCGCCGCCGCTGAACATGTGTTACCTGGTCGCGATGCGGCCGCACGGTGCGCGTGTTGTGCGCGTGCAGCGCCGCCAGCAGGTGCGGCTGCAGCTGGCGCCGCAGCGCCGCCAGCACCGCCTCCTCCGCGCCCTCGCCGCCGCTGAACATGTGTTACCTGGTCGCGATGCGGGCGCACGGTGCGCGTGTTGTGCGCGTGCAGCGCCGCCAGCAGGTGCGGCTGCAGCTGGCGCCGCAGCGCCGCCAGCACCGCCTCCTCCGCGCCCTCGCCGCCGCTGAACATGTGTTACCTGGTCGCGATGCGGCCGCACGGTGCGCGTGTTGTGCGCGTGCAGCGCCGCCAGCAGGTGCGGCTGCAGCTGGCGCCGCAGCGCCGCCAGCACCGCCTCCTCCGCGCCCTCGCCGCCACTGCCCGCGCCTGAGGTTGGGGAGCATGCACCACCGCCGCCGCCACCGCCACCGCCGCCCGCGCTTCGTCGGGATTCTACAACAATACACATGATTTACTACTAAAAACTAAACATCATCATCATTTCAGCCGAAAGACGTCCACTGTTGGACATAGGCCTGCCCTAAGTGTCACCAAAATGAACAGTCTTGTACGTCTCGCATCCACTAGTTTCCCGAAAACCTTGCCAGATCATCAGTCCGTCTTGTGGGAGGCCTTTAGACCACGATCGCCATTCCAGAACCTTTTGGCCCAACAGCCACCAGCGTACTGTGCGTCAGTTGCCAGTGATGACATATCGCTCCGAAACATGATCGCTCACGATGAGGATGAGGCTCATTCCTCATCAGAAGGCTTAAAGTCATCCAAAGGGCAATGGGTTACGCTCGGAGTTTCCTTGCGTGATCGAGTCAGGAATGAAAAATCTGCAGGAGAACAAAGAGGACAGAGCACATTGCACACAGAAAAACTGAACACGGCCATTTAAAGTTAGTTTTTACTTAGGCGTCATCAATTCCATTAGTTCCTGTAACGTGAGGGCAATAGAACACGCACGCTACGATATTAAGTGTCCCATCGATTGAGCAACAACATTTAATGTATACTTCTAAGCGAAATCACCAATGAATCTCCACCTAAACCGCCACCTTAACCTTGCTTTAAAAACACTTGTGTCCAGAGTCTACTTAGATTAGATACTCGTATTACAAAATGCTATCATAGCCGACACAGTAAAGGAAAACGCGGGAATATCTTCATCTGATAGAAGAATTTAGAAATGCAGTAGATATTAATTTCAAGTACACATGTATTTTTAACCGACATCCAAAAACGAAGGTAGTTCTGAATTCGATGGTTTTTATTCTTTTGTGTATTTTGTTCAACTATAACTAACGACTTATGCAGGAGTAAAATTTAGTCACAAATTGGTATTTTGGTAGAAGTTCCAAGATAGTGTTAGCATATTTTGTGACCTCTTAAAAGCGTTTCACTGCATTGACCATATTACTCTGATCCGTAAATTACACTATCACAGAATTCGCGGATAAGCTGTTGATCTTGTTTTTTTCCTATTAATCTTAAAGGCAGCACACAACTAACTGTTAATGGCACGATGTCCTCGGGATCTTTAATAAAGATGGGCGTGCCTCAGGGTTCAGTTCTAGGCCCTATCCTTTTTCTAGTTTAATGACCTTCTTTACATGATGGTTATGTTATGGAACACACAGTTCTCTTATTTTTTAAATAAGGTAGAAAAAACAGATGTCTTGCGCGTCAACGAAAGTCTGGCTGATCTTTCCAAAAGGTTCGCGGCTAATAAACAAAAATTTGTAGCTATAGCTATCTATGTACTTACTGCTCTTAGTGTGTTTTCCATCATGTCTCGGTCTGCGACGACGCGTGTGTATAGTATCGCGTCGCATGGCCGTAGGTCGCGGAACTCCATGCAACTTGAAGTACAGTCCACAGGCATTGCACACCATCTCGCCGCGAGAGTCGCGCCGCCATATTGTTGTAGTATGCGTGCCGCAGTTGCTGCAGGAGAGTTCCACACGCGGGGCTGAACGGGCGGAGCCTGTGCCGCCTGGCGTTGATGATGCTTCGGGTGGTTCCTGCTGCATATAGGATGTTAGAATTAGTACATGAGCCTCAAATAATATTTTTGTCGCCTCTGTGTGTGCATCCGCATTTCGCCAGATACGCTTAAGTTCTATGTAATAGGGGGGCGAGCCTTATCGATCTTACTCATGACTCAGAAAATCCTAATAAAAACGCAACACTATTCTCGACATGGGAACTAAACCAAGATCATGCGAGATTAAAAAAAACAATATGTTACTTCTCGCTCTTAATTCATGAATCCCCAAGCGACCACCGGTGGCCGCGCATCTATTGTCTTACTATTGTGTCTCTAATTGACGGTATCTGAAGGGTTAATAGATTTCATACAGGTTTAGAATTTACAGAATTATACTCGGAACATTTTCAAAATGATTTATTCCACAAAAAGACTAATAAAAAAACTGAAACAAGATAGACCTTATAAAATATATCCTTTGTGGGCTTTTTTGGAACTGCCTGTATCTCAAGCAACAACGATCGAGAAGATGACGACTATAAAAGAAAATGGAGAAGGGCACTGCCTCCATCTGTTATAGACATCATAACTTACATTCTCAGACGCTGTTTGCGGCCATTGCGTGTTGGTGGCTGGCGGGTCTACGGCCATGAGAGGCTGTGCTCGTGCGGGGAAACTTTGTTTTCTCCGCGCCGTGCCCGCCACGCTCGAACCGCGTCCCGAACTATGCCATTCACCATTCTGTTGACAATTATACATATTTATTCATTGTTGATTGACTGTAATAAGTACACATTTACATAAATTCACGTCTTTTCTCACGGGGGTAGGCAGAAACTACATAAAACCAGCTATGATCCGTACAGCAAACCTAGCCAAGTCATGACCGTTTCGTTTCAAATCTCTAAAGTCGGTAACGTCTCCGATTCCTTTGTCCTGACCACGTGACTTAACATTGAGATGACGTCATTCCCATACATCCCCCCGGGTCATACACGCACGTTGGTTGCGAGTACTGGTCAGTATGTCTATGTTCTAAAAATGACGGTAGAGTAATATGGTGATGAAATAGATGACATTACTAGTTTTGTTCGTTTTTCCTAGCAGGCTTTGGGCATGGTATTTGTTAATAATAATAAAAATTTGCAGAACTGTCTTTCATCCTAGTGTAGTACTCATAACCTATTAACTTTTGTCTTAGACTACTTGGTTGTATATAAGGAAACCTAGACTCTGGTAGCCAATTCTACTCCTTAGCTGTACATACAATGCACGTGTTTCCAAGACGTTTTGTATGTATGGGTGAAATGTCCGCTATGTACCGGTAGAGCAACGCCGTACGTCTATTGGTCCGACGATAGCGGAATAAAATAATGCAATTCTAATGAACACTTTCGCAAAAGTAAGCGATACACCAGATTATATTCTGGTAAGTAATAAAAAAAATCTTTTATTTTTAAGCATCAAGGCCCATAGTGAGTAAGTACAGATAAATTTACTTTAATAACTATGTAAACTATGTTAGTGGGTCATCACAAAAACAAATACAAACACAATCAGACGATCTAATCAGAATAGTATATCAAGCTTCATGCAATACATGCAGCTCGATAAACCTCCATTGTAGGTCCATCTAGCCTTTCGCCAAATACCTCCAGGATGCCGTTGGTGCTCTCCTTGTTGGTTGTTGGTGCACTCAAGGCAGCAACAAAGCTACTTTTTTTTCGCATTTTAGAAACGTAATCGTCGGTCTGCGCATCAGCGAACATACCTGCCGCACTACAATACGGTGGAAGCCACAACAACTCCCTGAAGTCATTATTATACTACAAGCGACCCGCCCCGGCTTCGCTCGGATGCAATATTATACATATAAACCTTCCTCTTGAATCACTCTATCTATTAAAAAAACAGTATCAAAATCCGTTACGAGGTTTTAAAGATTTAAGCGTACATAGGGATATAGGCACAGGAAAAGCGACTTTGTTTTATACTATGTAGTGATATACGCAGGGTGTTGTCCGATTTGTGGGTATAATTGGCCCAAAGGTGTAAAATGTTTGGCGATATGACTTGAACAATGATATTTTAACAGGTAATGAACTGCAAGCAAACCTTCGAGCCATCATATTACTCTCAAGGCCAGTGCCCTGCGCTCCCTTTCCATATAATGACGGTACCTATAGTAATTATTATTCCGTCATTCACGTATAAAGATAGAAAAACATATTTTTGCTACTCGTTAAAATTGACAATTCATCACGAAGAAAAACAATACATCATGCAATAGCAACATTGTTCTAGCCAAATACATGATAGATAAGTGAATTTCTCATCACCGAACAATTTATCTCAGTTTCAAAGATCTAGCATCGATAGTACTTAGGTATGTGTGCAGAGATAACAATAAGCACATCACCTTTGACGAGACAAGGAAAATGTATTTGCAAATGAATATTACCATAGCATTTAAATGGACAAAAAGAAGTTAATTCATGCTGTCATGTCATACCTCTTTTAACTAAGAATATTGTCAGTTTGCAAGTGAACTTCAGCATATAAGTTGCATTTCAAATATTTAAATTGTGTGCTCTTTACAAAAGGTGTGATTTGTAAAAATCGTTCAATGTTATCTCTGGAGCTAATTTCTGTTCGCAGTTGGAAATACTTTTGATTTAAAACTATCGTCATATTTGTATGGTTTGAAACCATTCAACCAGTGTTGGTTTGTTTTGATTTAGAATCGTAACAGTCAGTATCTATCATACCAGGAAGATACCTAATTTTTTATCGTAACTACGTGATACATGTTTGTTAGATTCTTTAATTACCTACGTCACATTACAAGCTCCATTGATTGATTTTACTATCAAAAAACTGGTTCTACAGGAACTAAGTTTTGGCCAAACAAGTTACATTAATGACTGTTTGCAATGATAAGAACGGCACAGATATCCATCAGAGGCAGTTGTTATTATTATTATTATAATTAAAACACATTTGTGGTCTTGACACACAACATTAAACTACTGGAATTTCTGCAGTCGCTAGTTGGAATTCTGCCCAACCACAACAGGATAGCATGAAGGTTAGTAATACTATTATTGTTTTGAACAGTTTGCTTGATACTAAAATATTATTACATTTTTTTTATTAACGTTACCGTTTCATAGACATTTTAAATTTCCACAAATAAAATATTACGTTATGATATGTCGATTTCGGTCCACTCGTCTATTTTCGAGTTATATTCGATGCCCTATTAAAGTGTAAAATTTAAGCGCTTTCAATCCCAAACCTGTAAGCTGTGGACTACCCTCACAATACATTGTATACTTAAAACAGAAGTGGCACTTTATCAAAACAGTGATTATTCAGAAGAGCTGTGTACACGTTTACTTGATACGAATCAATACTAAGGAATATTAAATGATAAATGATAAATGATAAATGATATTTATTTTTGCAAATAGGTTTAAAAAAACACTTTTACACGTCAATTTTTTTTTTTTTTTTTGTCTGTTTAAGCTAGATGAGGCCGGTGTTTCCTAGCTGACTACCCTGAGAAGAAACACCGAAACAAACTCAGGGGTCAAAGTCTCTTTTAAAGTCCATACAATAAATATGTAATGGTCAAATCACATGAGAACCATGCCGATTAATCTGAGATGGTCTTTTGAAGAAAGAACCATACAGATTTGAGTGGACCCGTCCAATCAGTGTAAGCATTTGTCAGTACTCGCAAAGCTCAACTCAGGACTACTAAGGAGCTCAACGACTTGACGAACAATACCAATGAAAGGACATTTGGGTAGGCCGCAGAAAATACTCAAATTGCCAGACAAACGATAACGAGAAATAAAAAAGTAACCAACATAGTCCTCACATTCACAAAAATAAAAAGAAAGTTAATTTTTACAATGTAAAAATACTTACAAAGTAAATATTTATGTCAAAAATTAATAATAATAAACATTATTTAATGTAACATGTCAAATTGTAAAATAAAATAATTTACAATGTCAAATTGTAAAATAAAATAATATTACAATGTCAAATTGTAAAAACTAAACATTAATGTCAAAATGAATAAAAAAATGAATGAATAATAAACACAATTTAAAACAAAAACAGTTATGTTATAAGAATTAGAGGGTACTGGAGCAGGTTAGTCCCAAGCCTTTTCGTCATCAACATAATTAACTACGTATTCAAACAACGACTGATTTTCGGATTGATTGATTGGCATTTATTGCTAGACAAAAAAGTTAAAGGTTTTTAAAAATTGGAATATTAATTAAGTTCAGTACAGTGCCGACATTCACATAATATTGCCCTTATTTCAAAACTCTCAATATTATTATTTTTTTAAATCTGTTGTAATTCGCTCACCAAAAACCAACTGTTTACATTGATGCACTTCATAGTATAGCATAGTCGGCCTTATAATGTTCCCACTGTTGGGACTCAGGCCTCCTCTCTAGGGGAGCACTTCAATGAAACTTATTTTGGGCTAATAAATTAAGTGTAATTTTGAATTAAGCAGCATTTGCGCACTTCTGCACAATTTGATTTTTGTAATTGGAGTAAAGAAACCATATTGTATACGCTCCATTATGCACGACATCAGACATTAGAAAATAAGGATACTTTTTTGATGCCAAGGACAGTCGTTAATAACATTTACCTACATTCACATCACCTAATTAAAATAACAATAGTATATTGTTGTGTATTGATAGCTGGTATAAGTTTTGATAGTCTATTATTTGATTGACTCATTAACATTTTTTTATTACGGCATCACAACGTAGTAAGTAGAAGCTAATCTATAATCACAAACAAATATTTTCATTGTTCAAACACCGCGGTTATCAAACGCTATCAGTGTATCATGATTTATCACACTAATATTTTATAACAGTAAAGTTTCAGTTCATATGTACTTATCTAAGTTTATCTGGGACTGTCACCCCGTGCCTCGGAAAGCACGTACAGTCTTCGGTCCCGGTTATCATCTGTATATCTTTGACAATCGTTGACACAAAGTCTGACGATCAGTCTATCCAGAGTATTACCCAGTAACTGGGTTGTGGATGTTTGAGCAAGCGCTCCATGTAAAACACGGGTATCCATGTTTCCTTGTCACAATTTTCGTCTTTTAATTCATGAATCCCCAAGCGACCACCGGTGGCCGCGCATCTATTGTCTTACTATTGTGTTTCTAATTGACGGTATCTGAAGGGTTAAGAGGGCGAAGCCGCTGGCTGAAAATAGTCAGACAATAGAGATGCAATAATTTGATTTTTAATCTGTGGACCTGCATTATGCAGGTGTTTGTTTGTAACCAAGGAGGGCCGAAATCTGTTCTGTAACTAGGAGTGGCGAAAGTCAAGCGTATCGTCTTCATAGCTAGCCTTATAACTGGTATTTTTACCAGCTTATCATCCTAAGATGAATGTTCTTCTGTAATAGTCTGTTTTAATTTTTTAACAGAGGAGCAATTCCCGTGTTTAAAATGCAGAGAAAAGTTTCAATTAAAAGCAACCATATACTGATGCTCATATATAGATGCTGAACCATATATAGATGCTCTAGCGGCGTTTCTCTAATATTTCATCTACCTTTTTCTAAACAAAAGTGTCTTATGTTCGTCGAAGCGGAAATCGGCGTAAAGTATGCACGACAGTCGTCCTGTCTAAAACTAGAAATTATTCATAGAGTGGTCGACTAAGCGAATCATATGGTTGTAGATAACACGCACATGGCCAGATAGCTCCTTTGAAGCGCAAAGACCTTGGCAATAGGCCAAGTACGCGCTAGGACAGATAAGAAAGACAACGCAAATATTTGACGACTGGCTGCTGCGCTGCGTATCGTGGGTTCAATTCCCTCACGGATCAAATATTTGCATGACCTACAGTTAGTTTTTCCGGGTCAGAATATTTGTAAGTTTATATTATGTTTGTAAACGCGCCCACGATACAAAAAAATCCAAGTGCTGAGGTACGATTAAAGGTGGACGCACACTTATCCGAGCCGAAAGCGTCGAACGAATCGATAGAAAATATTTTTTGAATTCTTTATAAGAAATCCTATGAAACTCGCACACTTAACCGCGTCAAATCGTCCGAATATGGAAGGATCTCTCTTATCTTTCTTTATTCTATAAATAATTCTAAAATTCTTTTTTTTTTCGATTCGTTCGGCTCGGATAAGAGTGCTTCACCATAAAAAAGAATTGGAAAGTAGTTGAATCTCGATTTTTTAATAATGTAGAATTGTAATAAAGTTTTTTAGTTAAATATAGTAATTTAACTGGAGAGGGTGTTATCGGGTGATATATGTGGGTGTTTTCTATCAATAATATGTATGTATTTAGAAATATATAAGTATGTTTATCAATTGTCTAGTACCCTTAATACAAGCTCTGCTTAGCTTGGGACAAGGCGGCGTTGTGTGATAGTTGTGGAATATATTATGTGGAATATATATAACTAAAAAACTTTATTATAATTCTGAATATGCCTTTAATTTTGGGATTTATATTGACGATTGTAAATATTAGTGTGATTTGTGTAAGGGGCATGTTAACATTTGAATTAGTTTTGGAGTAGCATGCTTGATAAAAAGGAAGTTAGCGTACTAGAAACTTATAAAACATAGTGATATCGGTTATAACATTTTGTAATCACGATACAATTTCGAAGACTGCCCTGATACGAAATAGATGTTGTTTCATTACCTACGTTCCGTGCATGACTGGTGATAATAAAATTACACTCAAATGCGGAACACGTATGCTCGTGTATTTTATTTCCTTATTCGTTTAACACAATAGAGTTTTATAGTAAGTCTTCAGCCATAAACTGTTGAAAGTAAAATGTAGTAAGTGGTCATAACGAATACATAACAAACTGTGTTCTAGTTTACTGTCTCACAATATATTACTGACTTGTCTTACAGTACATTATACAACAATACTACCTTCTGCCAGCGACCCTGGCCCCAGTAGGCTTCGACCCAGCTGGGCCCCTATGGTTTTGACAACTCCTTGAGGAGTGCGGGAACAGTGCGCGCCGTCGACGATTTGGGCTCGGTCCGGTTACCGGACGGTCGGACAGCGAGCTACCCATTGCACACCTTCCGCAAACCCGCGCCTACTGCGCTGCTGGGGCGTGAGCGCCGTTACCTAATGCGGTCGGCCTCCTCCTTTAGCTCTATTGCTCCTCCGGCTAGCATTACTGCTTCGCAAAAGGAGGCGACCTTGCCGGCCCCACTCCACCTCCCTCAGGACCATGGCCTGTACCAAGGCCCAACGCGAGATCGCCCCCACAAGGACACGGCGGTGCTCTGCCCAAACGGAGCACACTTCTACCGTGTGCCCGGAGGACGCGGTGGGGTGTCCTCCGGGCGTTCCACACAGTGGCGACACCCGGGCGTCACTTCAGCTCACTGGATGATATGTGCTTTTTCAGAAAATGTTTTACCCATGTACTAAATTTTGTTCAAATCAGTTCAGCCGTTTTATTTATGAGTGCTCAAGAGTGCCGCCTATCATCTAAGTAATTCTCCTTTGCACGAAATGTACAGGAAAATTATTATCTATCCACAGCTTATTTTACTTTCATATCACTGTTTCATAGAATTGAGTAATATAAATAAGTAGCTATCTATAGTTCGTTTCTTTATCTACCTTTGATACATAAGTGGCTTTAGCTTTCACCAGTGAAACCTCCAATACAGTAATTTCAATCATAACTGATCCTGGCTGTATCACATTTTAGGAATTAGAAGTAATAATAATAGTTACCTGTTAACAAATGGATGAGACAGATTACGGCAAAAAAAAGAAAACAAAAACATATTACCGGTCAGAAGTATCGATCTCTGCGATCGGTTTTTTTTCTGGTGTCCTATATAGGGTTATTTGTTAAACACTGGCAAGCCCTCAGGACTATGGTAATAACATCATAAACAACTTTTGTTATATGACTTTTAAACATCAATCAGTTTGTAGTTCTTCAGATTTTCATACAAAAATAAAAATATTTAAATTGAACATTCTAAATATTACAAATTCTATACGAAGCAAGCGATAGTACAATAGCGAAAAGAAGTGGGGATCGGGCGGTGGGTGACGCGCTTGTACGTCACATTTTAGTAAGTGCATTCTTATTCTGTTAATTGATATGGTTCCCTTCAACCAGATTTGAAAGTTAATATTGAACGGATTTGATAAATTCTTTTTATTTTGTAAGTATAGTTCCTTTTTGGTACAAATATTAAAAAAAAACCCAATGGAAAGGGTTATGCTTGGAATTTCATTGCGTGATCGAATCAGAAATGAAGATATCCACAGGAGAACCAAAGTTGCTGACATAGCCCGAAGAATCGCCAAACGTGGCAATGGGCAGTGCACATTGCTAGCAGAATAGATGGCCGCTGGGGCCGAAAGGATCTGAGGTGGCGCCGCGTACCGGAAGACGCAGCATTGGAAGGCCTCCTACAAGTTGGACCGATGACCTGGTAAAAGTTGCGAAAATCCCATGGATTCGCGATACTTGGGCTCCCCCAAGTGTCGCCACAATTAACAGTCCTGTGCTGTTGGACATAGGCAGAGTTTTATGTCCGTGTGTGGACGTCTATCGGCTGCATCAAATGATGATGATGATGATAAATAAAAAGAAACTGTGTTAACTACCCAATTAGCAAGCAGTACTGACCGGTGACACAGCTCCGTTGTTCGGCTGCTGCATGGTACTGGAGAGCGGCGACGCGGGCGTCCGTAGTGGTGACACCGTCATGCCGAGCTGCTTGCTGTTGATCAAACGCCGTAGTAACTGTGTTGCTTCGCCGCTACGACCTGGACAAAGGGGAAGAACTCGTTGAGAATTTTGTTGCCAGTGTTTTACAAATAACCCTGTATAAATATGAAGGGCAAGCGTTTTCGACTGCCATTCATCCTGGAGGTAGCGCGGCAGAAGATTGCATGGTAATTGTGGTAAGGCAGCTATTAGGAGACCCAGAAGTGGCCTGTGAGCTTAAGTGGACCTAATCAAAGGACTCGCCAAGGTGGCGCGCAATGGTGGGATCTCGGTATTGAAGGATAAAGATTGAAGAATATGCCGTTCATAATGTTTTCATTTAAGCAATCAGTAAGCAACGACTCATGTCGTGTATTTACAACGTAATTTCGGCGACTCGATATTAGTCAATATACTCGTAAGCAGTGGATATGACCCCGAGTTATCGGCTGTCTAGACTTCAAGACCTATTTAACAAAAGTGGAATTCTTAAAAGATAACGACATTCTATTAATATCTCTACTTTTAGTCATAATCTTAACTTTCGATATGCATATAAAAAAAGAAACTAACTGACTGACATATCAACGCACAGACAAAACTACACAAGGCTTCCTTTTATGAAATAGGCGAGCACTAAGAAAGGGTTTTAGGAAATTAAACCTATAAGGGGGTGAAAAGGGGTAGTTACGTTTATACGCAAAATCTGATGTTCGACAATCAATATCCTAGGAAGTAAGCATAAATACACACAATATTCTATGAAGTAAGTAATACACACAAATAGTAACTTGATTTTTTAACAAATGTTGTCATTGTTTGTTGAACAACCCCCCCAATACAACTATTTAAGGGGTTTTAAAGATTGTATGAAACACTCTTATTTTTTGGGTAAATAAATCTGAATCTTGACAAAAGTTTTAATCAAAATGAATAATAATAAAGACTTTAATTGTTTGTTTTTCTAAACCCTTAAAATACGGTGGAGTTGTTAAAGTTTTTATGAAAACATTCTCGGGAACAAAGTCGCCGGCAACGTGCTGGTTGCTTCATATGTATGCAGAAAGCCTACATTGTAACTGAGAATAAAACATTTTAGTAAAGTTTAAACTGTCATATTGTCATCTCAAAACCGGTAAGTTTTGGGTAAAGTGGTTACGATCCAAGATCCAAACAACATAATTACTTAACTTAAACGTGATTATGCGAGGTAATAAACGTTTGTTGTCATATAGAAGATTAAATGCAATAAAATAATGCATATAATACAATTTAATAACAGTGCAATAGTTTGATGAAATCATGTAATTGAAATACAAGTCGTTCCCTAGCAGTGGGGAATTTATACAAGCTTAATTGAACCTTCTCGTTATTTCTATAGAGTTCATTTTTGCAATTATTGGTATCATATACGCGGTTTATTCCCTTGCTTGATTATTAATATATTCTGCATATTAATATTATGTGAATATTAAAGTAAAAGTAGCAATGTTCAATGTCAGATATCAAAGTTCAAAGCAATGTTGACCAATTTACACTTGAATTCTAGAGATGAAACATTAGTACAAAAAAAAAAAAATAAGAAAGGGTAAAACGGGACCTTATTACTAAAACTCTACTGTCTGTCAGTCTGTCACCAGGCTGTATCTCATGAACCATGATAGACAATTGAAATTTTGACAGATGATGCATGATTGCATGAATGATGCATGAATGAGACATGATTTCGATTTTGGAGAACACAAAAATTGCATTTTAATATGCTGAGAAAAGCGTCTTCTTGCCTGGAATATTAGTCAATTCCAAACGATAAAATTGCTAGAAAGGTGTATCAAATCTAGTAATTAATTACCTGACTGTATTATGTGGTAAATCAAAAGATGCAAATTTTTTTTTAGGTGGGAAAATCATCCAATGACATCCCCCGCTCTTGGGCGGAGCAGGAGATAGCGTCAGACTTTTACTGACTAAAAACCTGTTCCTTCGTGCCAGAATTATTTAAAATAAGATTAAGAAAAAAAGAATGAGATTGAGATTTAAGATTTATTATTTAAATTTTCCTTGATTGTTTTTAATGAATCGCCACACACGAAGCAGATAACGCAAATTTGCTATCGCAAATCCTGCAGCCTGTCAATCATCGTTATCTCTATCTACACAATGTATCTGCATGTATATCGACCGCGGCAAATTCAAATATCGTAAGGGACATGTCATTTTATGATTTTCAACTCTCAGTTCTTTGCTAACAGTTCAAAATTCAAGAGTGCAATGTATGTGCCTTATGACAATTGAAATTTCTCCCGTTGCTATATCGACGATGAAGTGACAAGAACCTTTATCTACCAGAACATAATTTTGTTATTGTGTTAGTTCATTAGGTGATCTCGTCAGCAAATTGGATGCATACTTGCTTAATAGTTATTGTCAGTTATAGTCAACTCGTTAAAAAATAAGATATAAAATTAGCTGCTTTTGCCAGCTCACGCAAACGATTATTTAAAGTCTATTTACGTAAAAAAAATAAAATCCCAAAAATGTCACTTAGGAGTTCTTGTCACTTCATCGTCGATATGTGTGTGCTCACCGTTTTGCCTGTGTAAAGCCTGCCACAGTGACTCTTTGTCCTGCTCGTGTTCCATGGGCGGCTGCGGGGAAGACTGGGTTGATCGTGCTGACTGGGTCTCTTCTGGGTCGTCCTGTAATGTGCACAACATTTGTTATATATGATGGTCTTAAAGAGGCTACCCTTCTTCAATATATGACACACCTACTTTTTATCAACAGCGCCATGTGTTAGGTATGCAAACCTATTGCGACTTGCGAGAAATCCAGATTGCAGGCTGCTATTGTGAAATTCTTAATGAATAACATTGATAAAACTTTGCATGACCGAAGTATCGAAATAAGCACATGACTAGCAATCACACTTGAGACCACTGAACCGGGCCATTCAAAACTCGACGATTTCTGATCATAATCATAACCCAGGGACTGAACCCATAAAACAACAAACAGGTTGATGACAATCAGTACAATGTTTGAAGGTCACATAGGTTGCAAAAATATCACTCAATGTCGCTGGATACAATGACGTCAGCCCAACCTTGTTCGTTATCTCTAGTTTTCTATTGTGGACGGCAGAATACCTAGTTGACCTTCCTCTGTTAAACATGCCACTGAAATTAATACTTATCAAATTGTGCAAGGACCTCACCTGCGACATTTGAGATATATCCATTTGTAGCCGATCCGGGTCTGACCCACTACTGCTCCTACTACAATCTTCATACACCGATGAATTTTCTTTTGTCGTCTTCATTTTCGCTCGCCCGAAAACGTGTTGCTTGTACTCATCTACAAAGTTCGTCTTGTGTGTTAGTGCGCCGTGGAAGTAAGTGTTCGTGTGTTCTTGCTGGTCGGTCTGTTCGTGGGGCTCGTTCTTGACGGAGCTGTACAGAGAGAGGTCCATCTCCTTGTTGTCATGGTCGTCGTTGCTGACGGGGCTGGCGGCGGCCTGCGGCGGGTACGCGTACTGCTCGTCGTACTCGTGCGCGTAGCTGTCGCTCGCGCTCGTCGCGTGCGTCCTGTCTATGACGCCCGTGTAGTTCGGTGGATACTTCTGAGATTCTTCGTTTTCCCGCTGAGCGACCGCCACAGCCTTGCTTATAATATCGATGACGGTATTGCAGTGCATCACCTCTCTCGCTCTGTCCGAGGGCGGTAAACTCTGCACACTGTTGAACATTATATGAGGTTCATCTTCCTGTTTGACCGCATATTTACTTGGGTCGTAATTTTTTATCTGTAGTAGTGTGACCGCCGCCTGCCGGCTCTCTAAGTTCTTCATCTCCTCAGTCGAATCCGGAGAGCCGATCTCGGCATATTTGTTTTTCAAATCGTTCTCGTATTCGCTGTCGCTCAGTGGTTTGATAATTTCTTCCAATTTTGCCGCCGTTATGTTCAGGATTTCCTAGAAATAAAAGAGACAATGTTTGATCATCAAGCGGTGCTCTATACTTATTAGTAGGACGATAGCACAAACAAACATCGACCAATGAGACGCTTGCTCATTTCATGTCACTCGTGATATCAGGCGGCTCCTAACTGATAAGATAAAACGTATTGTGATCCGAAGGTGTTCTCCAGTACCCTTTCTAATTTTGATGAAAATGTATTTCCCAACTACATGCAAAGTGAGTGACCGTAGTGACCGCGATAGAAAACAGAGACGATCGTTGTTTGTGTACCTTAAAGATTATATAAGTAATGGTGTTTCTTTGTTGTAGGTGTTAATGATATTATGCGTCCTAGTTTCGTCGAGCCGCGCACTAGAGGCCGACGCGGAAAACGTTCCATGTGATATTACCATACAAGATTCTTCCAATTTAACATTAAACTGTTCGCGCCGGAATATTGATGAGATTCCCGAAAAATGGCCGGAGAGGATAAACAGCGTAGATAAAGGTAAAAAGACTACAGAAGGGAGAGTAGAGAGTGAGCATACTATCAACGCACACTATCATAAGCAAAACTATGACGTAAACAAAACAAATAGCTTTACAATTCCATCAACTTTTATATTCAACGTTACCTAAAAATAACTATCGCTTGAAGATCATCTGAAGTTTTAGTGTGATAGTAAATTATTCATAATAAATTCGGAGAGTCGTGCATACGTTACGTAAGTACGTTTATGGATGCAGTGAAGTTTACCGTGGGTTGAATGGATTAGGTTTTATGATAATACTTAGTTTTATGAATATTGATGAAGTGTTAACAGGACGATAAACTGTTATTAACGCGATACATGAAAATGATTTCTATTATATTTTGGAGTAAATTTTGTTTGTAATAACAGAGATTTGTAAACGGGAGGGGTAATGGTATTTTTCGTCATTCCAGATGGGCATGTGTTGATAACGTTTTTCAACAATACAATTTCGAACGTGTCGCAAGTGCCCTCGGTGCCGGGCAAGAGGGTCGCGATCAGCTTCAAGTCTAACGAGATCGTCGACATCGAGGATGATGCTTTCTCTAATATAGAAGGATTGGTGTACTTGGATTTAAGCAACAACTACATTTCAGGTATGTGTGTTGTTGATATAATTTGGCTTAACACAGGTAGGGGACAGGTAGACACACACAATAACATCAGATGAGAGATAAGTGCCCTGTTTGGTCAACAAACAAGTTACGGGACCGCTCTTATCTGTTGACTGACTGTATAATTTTTCAATTAACACATTTTCAAACATTCATTCTGTTAAAAACAAAAAATTATTACACTAATTTATTTATGCTGACTTATTAGCTTATCTAGCTGAAGATTTTAACTAATATATGGCAGGTACTAAATACATAAAAGGTCAGCAAATACATACAGTTTATTAATTGGCTGTGAAGAGCGCCCAGTTGACCACCCCAAGCGTTAAGCTATCACCGCCAACGTACGAATGCGCGAGACGTAATACGTGATTATTGATCAGAAAAGACTTATCTGGGTCAGATATTTATGTTCACAAGAAAAGCAAACACAGTATCATAAAACAGACGTGATATTCAACATACTCTGTTCAACTTAAATGCTTAGTAACAATGATGACTGCAATCAGTCAGGTGACGTTACAATATAGATTGAAGACAAGGTGCTCAGCATATCCGCTAGTTTCACCTTCGTTGAAAACCCCGGATAAATCAAATTGTAATACAGCCACAGTATTTATAACAGTTTTAATCTACATAACTAATATCGACAAAGAATTTAACGAACGCAATGCATTATCATTTTTTCGGAAAATCTTGTGATCGTCGCCCACGTCTTCTTATTATAAAAAAATAAGCAGACTAGACGGATAAACTCTGAATACAAGATGACCTAAATCACAAACAAATAATTCGTACAAATCCATAAACAACATTAGTAAAGTGTAGAAGTTTCCATTACGTCTATGATTTCAAACTTTCCATTCTAAAGGTGAATGAATTCTGCTAAATGTACCTTCAAACGTGGCGTGATATACATAATACATCTAGATTGGAAAACCATTCATAAATTTCATTTTTTGCGTTTAAGATCTATTCGTATTTGTAATGGTTTGGCATAGTGGCCATATGTATAACGAAGAACAAATGAAATATCATATGTATGAAATCAGTTAGGGCAATAATTTTGCTAATGTAGTAAAGAATTTATTATCTTTCGCGTTCTATACAGATATGAGCGTTCACTCAACATCTTTCATAATATTAGTCACCGAGCGGTACATTTATTTATATGGTTTCGCCGAAGAACGCTACGTTGCAACACTTTGATTCACAAAAATGTCGTAAACACCATCTAACAATAGCCTTGACTAAGACAGCCTGTATAGGAGTTTAGTTTTCTGTATTTCTAAGTGCATGATAAGTTGTCAGTTCAGAACGATATTCACAAACTGAATAACAAGAGCCTCAGGCTTTGGCAAGCTGTCATGTGTGTGTATATGGACAAATATACTGCAGAAATGTAATAAAAACTAACTAACATTCATTATGACGCGCTTCCTTGCGCCTTTACAGGATCCTTATTGCTTTTACTCATGATTTTATTTAATCATGAATATTCTTTAATAAATAATTACAATAATTATAATGATGACTAACTCAGATTGGATCTTAATGCTATAAATGAAGCAATACCTACTTGATTACTAAGAGAATAAAGCAAATTCTCATCTATTGTTAAGGATCTAGATTATACATACACACCTATCGCATTCAGATCCACAAGTAATTAACAACAAAGTCTAAACGGAACATGTAGGTACGTTCCGTCTAACGTGCAAACAGGACGACAAAAAAATCATTAGCGATACCGATACAAGAACTACAAAACTAATCCTCAAGCAAGCGACAGTTCAATCAAAGGCCCGGTTCAATGATCCGTAATTATAGTTTTGTGAGACAATTTTCTAATTTAAGATTTCCTTGTATTGAACCGACAAATGAAATTTTAAATTAGGACACGCCTAGAGGACAACACGAACCAGTTTCTGATAGCGTTATAAACCATAAAACCATAGATGTATAGGAAATATACGTGTGATAAGGTATTTTATCTCTTATCTCAACATTCATGTGTACAATAGAAGTCGCAGATACTCTTTACGCAAAATACACCTATCTAATCAACATAAATACATAAACATGAAGAAAGTGTTTGTACATATAGAGGTGATCTCAGCAGAAAATATTCTGTCGATTTGGTAGCTCGTTAGAAAGTAAACTCAAACAATTACGAGCGCATGATAAAGTATTAATATCGGGAGTACGATGTATCGCAATTAGTGCTCATTAGTCAATAATTAATCAAACAAAGGCCACAGAGTTTGACTCGAGATGAAAGTAACACGACAATCAACTAACGACGAATATGCAGATTGCGCAAATTTTATAGTGATCATTATTTATATTCTGCTTAACTTGTCTCTCTTGACATTGATCAAGGGTAGGTTGCTGGGCAAAGTTTTCTCCATTATTCACTGAGCGATGAAGTTATATTATTATCTAAACTAATAAATAGTGAATAAAATGCAACGACCGTTCTGGCACAGTGAAAACTATGAATCACTAGAAAAGTGGGCGGACTGAATAAGCCGTATGCAACTTCAGAATGAATACAAAGCAGGAAGTTATATTGACGTAAAAACTACAAGTGCGTTGCGTTTAGACAACGCTTTTCTAAAACAGAAATAGGCACTAGTTTTATCAATCATCATCATCATCACTTCAGCCGAAAGACATTCACTGTTAGACATAGACCCCCCCAAGTGCCGCCACAATGAACGGTCCTGTGCGTCTCGCATCCATCGGAGTCCCTCAACCCTTACCAGGTCATCGGCCCACCTTGTAGGAGGCCTTTCAACGCTACGTCTTCCGGTACGTAGTCGCCATTCCAGAACCGTCCACCAGTTTTATCAATAAAGTAAACTTAATGTATATTTCCAGGTGAAGTGTTGAGGAGCGAAATTTTCCAAGGGCGCTACAATAACGGAACATACGGCAACATTGCTTTGGAGACGCTGGACCTAGGCCACAATGACATTCACTCACTGGACCGGTATCTGTTCCAGTACACGCCCAACTTGATAAGACTGTACCTCAACAACAACCCTATTGAGATCCTTGACCATGTCACCATCCTTGCATTGGCGAGTGCTACTAATCTGCAGGTGAGAACGGGCCACTTTTAACCGACTGCGCAACGTAAAGGAGGGTAATCTGTTTATCAGCCTAAATAATGTATAGGGCCCGCGGGAATAATTGAAAGAGTTACCGTAGCCCCGGAGCCCAAAAGGCAACTGAAGGAACACGGGAGGATTTAAGCCAATTTAAGTCTGACATGCCCTCCTCTTTCACTCAGAGTGGAAGAAGTTATTTGATGATGTCCCAACTAAAAAAAGCCTATAGGTAGGATAGTGTGAATTATGAACGTATGACTGTATGTGTATGCTTTTGTAGCGCTATAGTGATTAAACCCGTGGGCGAATTTTGATGATTCTTATAGTGAAAAAGTCTACGAACTACATCAAGTATCAAATGCTTTTTTATTCTGAACAACCATCTAAGATCTATAACAATTTAAAGTTGGTTAGCAACCATTCCCCTTTTGTTTTTGTGACATGATTGATCATGAGCTTTTGAAATGCTACCAACTGCATCAGACTGCTTGAAACGTGACTTGTTTGAACTTTTCAGTTTTTTCCTACAGTTCGATTCTATGAATTTTTCTTTTGTGGTCTTTGTATTGGTAGATATATCATTTTCGCATCAGCGATTACTGGAAAGCTCTAATCGGCTAATCTATGACATTTTTGCCATATCATCGACCAGATCTAATCGTAGTTTCTATAAAGTTCACAATTTCAAGGGAAACCAATGTTGCGCAAAGTGATGTATGCGCTGCTGTTCATCTAACTGACATAATTCTTTAATCGCCACTTACGAAACCCGAAAAATGGGGTGACCTACATTTATTTAGGGATCACTATCACTAACATTGATCGCTGCGATTTACAAAACAAAGTTCACGAACGCAACTATCTGTTTAGTAGTAAAAAAAACATACATTTTAACTATAAACCCAAAGTTTTCAAACCCACTCTGACTTTGTTCGTTTAAATGTACCCAACAGCTGCAGAATATCATTAGTAGATGGAAAATCTAAACTAGCTTTTGATAATTATTTAATGCGTATGATAAATTCGCAAGTTACCTGATAAAAAACGAGGTTATCAAACTCTATGTTTTTTATGGCTTCAATATATTTCTAATTTACGATGGGACAAGTTCTTCAAGTATTGTGTCCACGTCAGACGTCATAAGAATATTAAAAAGTCTATTACTACAAGGAACTTTGTAATGTCAAGAACAATGAGTATTAGTCACGTTATACAAGATACTCTCGCCATCATTAATTAAAATATATAAAAGATTAATGGCTGAGATTACATACAACGATAATTTTCAATTATGATTAGATACATTCCAATATTATGTCAAAGGAACTAAATCCGGATATCTCTCGTAACTTCAAGTAGAGTACTCGTATCTTCTATTGATAGCTGGGGACTCCCACTGAGTTACCCTTCATCTATAAATAAGTCCTTTTTTTCAATTTCAGGTATTGGACTTGGGCAAGACCGACATCGACAACATACCCCTCGATGCGTTCAAAGGGTTGACGAAGTTACAGCAGATCGATTTATCGGACAACCGGTTCGTGACCGTGCCGGAAAGTCTGAGCCTTGTTGGAGAATCCCTGAAGTATCTCACGTTCAACAACAATCCCATTGTGGAGCTCAATGATGACAGCTTCGTAGGTAAATACTTCAATGCACATAATTATTACCACTAGCTGTCCCCCGCGGTTTCACCCGCGTCTTTGGTTACTGCTTTGCTTCCGTGAGTGGTACCGATAGCGTGATGCCTTATTGCCTTCACCGATAAGTGGGCTATCCAACAATAAACTATTTTTCATTTTGAACCAGTACTTTCTCGAAATTAGCGTGATCAAACAAACAGTCTTCAGCTTTATAATATCAAATTAATATTAAGTATAGATTATTTTCGAATGATATTAGATTAGCAAGTACAATGTTTTACATTGTACCAAATAATTGGTGCGGAACCAATTTAAAGAATACGTTTAATCGTAGCGTTTCGTTACCTAACAATAGATATCTATTTATCTAATTTATGTGTCGAAATAGAAACTAGACAAATAATATAAATGTACTGGACACGGTGAAGATTACTGTTGAGTCATAAACAGATACAATACAAAATAACATTCTAGTAGAACCTGTTGTTATCATCTCACGGGAAATACCAAAAACAAAGTAGATTTTTACGACGCTGTTTATCTTTACTACTGCCAAATCAATCGCCATAGTTTCACTTCAATCTCGCACTCAAGTGCTTTTATAACACTATCCTATTAATTTAGCACAAATTGGATCCGATGTTTGGCAACGATGTTAATCTGGAGCATATTATGAAGTATCTATCAAAGTTTCTATTTCAAGAATAACTATTTACTCCATTATACAGAAGTAGGCACATACTACTCTATTAAAATTCCGGTATTCTTGTGCATAGGTAAACAATACGCAGCAAAAAACTACCTCAGATGTTTATCTGTATGTGAAACAGTACTATATATACCCACTAGTATAATACGGAAGTACATGATAATAATAGAATCAGTTTTTTTGCAGGCTTAACGAACTTGATCGAATTGGAAGTCGGCGAAAACGATTATTTGAACGAAGTGAAACGCAGCACGTTCTCCCCACTCAAGAACCTGAGGGTACTTCACCTTTGTCACAACCGAAATCTGAGATACATCAGCCATAATGCGTTCCGCGGATTGAAAGACAAATGGACCTTGAAGGAAGTGAGTAACACATGCCTCTAAACACTTTAGATAGTAGCATCGATGGAAAAACCCTTCTACGGTTTTGTGCGTAATGAAAATTCGGCGCGTCTAAGCTATTCTCAAAGCGGAAATAATTCATTCTGTCATTTCTATTCTAACAAACAAAATCAAGTTTGGAGTGGAGTCATGTCTCTAAGTATTTTCTTACACAGATTAATGTAACTCGGATGATGACATTCGTCTACGATTGTGACTGATATTCTATTATAAGCTCATGGCAATATGGTTTATCAGAAATAAATGTACTTATTGTAAACATTTGGGTGAGCATATATCATCAGATTATAGGCTGTATGCAATCCAATTTGCCCCAGTTTTTGAGTGCTTACATGACAGTCGCGGATCGGGGTCAGCTTACTAATCATTTTAGTATTAGGTTTTGATACACAATCAATCAGTACAATGCCACATTTACCCTAACATTGAAGCAAAATTACTTGTCACTATTGTTCTACTAATTAGATTGACTTTTTACAGTAGCGTAACTAGCGGCTTCTGTAGCGGCCTCTCGGTCTCACACTCAAAGGGGCCTTGTGCAAGGGCTCTTTAAGAAAGAGGGTTTTAATTGATAGGCTCATGTTTGACGACTATTTCACCTGATGGTAAGCTACGATGTCGTCGAACATTGGGTTGCAACAGTCGCTGTCTCGTTTTCAAACTTATGACAGAAAAAGGCCTCGCTGATGCGCCTTCGCCCACGTCTAAATTAGTCCACGCTACGCCCCTGACTTTTAAAATGTAGATAAATATCATAAACATGAGTATATATTTGCCAGGGCAGAAAGATAAGCTACTATGGGAATTACCAAAACATAAGTTTTGTTTTGTAGCTCTGATAAGGCTGACATTAATCTGGTTTTGTATTTTACATACCTTATCAGTTACATTTAAGTGGTTTTACTACTTAGTAGACAATTTTAAAAGCTCCATAGAAATAATGTATGATAATTTACATTAAGGCAAATTGCCAAAGAAATATTTTTCTATTTCATCCAAAAGTTCCTTCATTATAAAATTTTTCCATGTGTTTACAGTTTGTTGTACACTTTCCATTCTGATGCAGGTATACCTTGATAACAACTACCTCAGTGAGCTCTCAACAGACCTGATGCCATGGAACAAAATGGAAATATTGGGAATGACTGGTAACAACTGGCTCTGCAACTGTGACCTAGCCAACATTGTTACTAAACAGGAAGCTGGCACTAAGTTCCAGATTGGAGAGGTTCCTTAGTAAGTACACACATATCCATAAACCCACACCTTTTTCCCACAGGGGTGGGCAGAATATACAGTGCTGTTTATTACAACCCTCACATATTCCTTTTAGATTTATGAAATGTCAGATTCTTCCAAGAATGTACAGATAATCCTGCTCAAGTTAGAAGCCACTTTGTGCTATAGTTGGATCATCCCCACTACCATTAATTTCAGTTGCAAATGGGGAAGTTCAAATTTAATCAGTGTATATTATTTGAAATCTCTGATGGGTGAAATTGCTTTATTGATGAAGTGTCAAGTGATAAAATGATTACTTAGGTAAACCTTTTTTAATAGGTAGGTAGATCATTGTCATGGAAACTGAAAAATAATGTATTAAGATTTTTGACCTTTCAAATATTTTATTTTAAAATGGTATCTATTAAAATTTACTTTACAATTTTATGAAAGGAATCTGAACTGAACTGAATATTATGAAGAGATAAAATAGTTTTTGTTTATAATGTATGTACAGGGTGATTCTCTCTGGTTATACTGATTCAATTACAAAAAAAAATACTTTTATTGATAGAAAACTGCATAATTTTGGCTAGAATAAATGAGGCCATGGCAGCAAAAAACCTAGTCCTAACTGATATAAGATGGATAAAAATATCTTCTAATAATATTTTAATTACTTATCATTCAACATTGTAATTATAGAACCAACAGACAGATTAATAGTGTCACTAGGTATTGATTACTAAGTATTGCCTCATAAATTTATATCTATTAATCTTGATGACATAAACTAACTATTTTAAAGTTTTATTACATCAAGCACATTATGACTTCTCAGTTATCAATCCATATGTTTTAAAGTATGTTTTTTTTTATTGCAGCTGTGCAGCCCCCATGAGGCTCAGTGGAGCGTACATAACAAACATCACTCTTTCCTACTGCCCAACCTTGGACAGCACATCTGCCGTCAACAACTCTAGGGGCTTCACCCTAGCCAATCTAAAGCCAAAACATGTCCTCTACAGCATTTTGGCTGTAGCCTTAATAGCCTGTCTAGGTATGCTGCTAGGTCTACTTGTCAATGCCATGAAGTCTTGCTACAATAACAAGATCAGGAGTCAGCCCATTCGCTACATCAACATTAACTCGGATACCAGCTATGCATGAGGACTACTCAGTACTTACTATCTCTATATTGTATTATATTTCAATAGAATTAAACTGTCAGTATACTTTTAGATAGTAACTAAAACATGTAAATAGAAATTGAATCAAATTATTTTTTTGGAAATTATTAATAAATGATAATAAAACAATAAATACTGTTTTACTTCTGTAAATAAAAAGATAGTATTAATTATAACTCACCTCTTTTGGACCAGATAGTGAATTGGCATATTGCACAAACTGTTCCAAAAGTCTTTCAGACTTGTGTGATAGTTCTCTGAAGGTATGAAATTCATCAAGTTTGTGTGCACAGCCCCCACACACAACTTGTGGCAGCAAGTCTTCAGGGGACACCTAAAAATATTATTCACAACATTAGACATGTACCTGTGTTAGTTTCACAACACCAGTCATTAAGAGAGTTGATGTGGCCAGTGACCTTTTGCAAGTGTAATCATAGATGATGAGTCATTGGTGGCAATCTGATAACAAACACATTAAAGAAACCAACAAGATGTTCTCTACACCAAGGAGGGTGCACACTGTGACAAAAATGGGAAGATGCAGTCCCCCTGCAGATTGATTGCCTTAAAATACCAATCTAAATATAGATAATATTGAAATCTCAAAATAGCAGGGCATAGCATAATGTGGATAAGCACTGTAAAGAGAGCATTGGTTTGAGTAGTGTATTTGTGGAGGACTCGAGGCGAGGGCGCGAGGGCCAGCGCAAGAGCGGCGCGGGTGTGAGGCGAGCGCGAGGTGGTCTCCGCCGCGCTCCTTTGTTATCAGCGACGCGGCCGCTGATACAGCGCGCCAGCCACACGCTCGCATATCACTTCTACGAATGACATTAGTCATACGGCCGAGCAATCGACGCGTGGGCCGTAATATGATATCACAATGCGAAAATACCCAACACCCGCGAGAAAGTTAATGGCGCTTATCAGCATCCACAATCTCATACGCTTACGTTAAACTTTCACACGAGAAAACTCCTCCTTCTTAGTAATCATTCCAAGAAATAATCCAAAATTATTACCATTATTGACAAATTTGCCATTATCATCTCGGAAAGACGTGATTTATCCTTATCACGGTCGAAAATTGGAAGTTTAACATCACTGCAATTATCGCCACAGAATGATAAACAAAGGCGACACACTGAATGGAACTTCGGCGGCAAATTACACATATTTAGAAATTAAAACAGAGAAAGGTATTCACAACGAAAGAAAACATTTAGAAATGAATCAAGTAACTTAATTAAAAATTAAAAGGTTTTGTTGAAAATATAACTCAGCATGCGATGATGTAGAATACATCACATCGCGATTGTCAACCAAACGAACGAACAAGCTACACACACATTGAAATACTCAATTGTTTACGAAGCGTGAACACTTCGTGTGTGTGAGCCACGAAAGTTTGTTCTAGTTTACGCACTGATAAAATGATAACATTATCAAAATGATTTGTACTATCAATATTATTAACAAAGATACTGATAATGATTAGAATCTATGAATGAACTGTTAAACTGTAATTTTCGACCTTAGAAATATTTAAAAAAGGTAAATTAATTCAAGATAAGTCTTCACTTCAAGACTTTTGCAACGTAGAATTTTTATACTATCATATTAAATGATAATAAATAAAGTGTGTTTAAATTAGTCATAGAAGTGAACAATAATAAACAAATATTTGGAAAAAATAATAGTTAACTGAGAATAGTTTAAAATCTATTTCTAGTTGATTTTCTGATAACATTTTGAGTTTTCACGGCTGTACCTATAGCCGTCGAGAATTCACCTTTTCATACCGTTCTGAATGAATGAAAAAGTTGGTAGTCTGTGCAATTTAACGTCAGTGTCAAGCTTATGTCAAGTCTCAACTCAAAAATTCTCAATCCATCACAATCCATTGAGAAAATGCTATCGCATCCCTTGTTTTCACAAAATAATAGTCATAGGCACGTGTAAAAGAGGTTTAGATAAATTATAAATATTTTAGCTGTTAGTGACTAAGAAACTTTATACGACTATGGTGTGAAGGTCTGAGTTAGAGTGTGAATCGTTAATTGGAACCTACTATTTATGAGGGGCAAAACACATATTTCCTTTATTTAGTTTAGTTCATGATTCTGAGAAAATGAGCCACCAGAGCCACTCGTCAACCTCGGTTGCTGATGGAACAGCCAGTTCCATAAGTAATATAGAAACTACATCAGACACAGCTCAATTACTCAGCAATGAAGAAGCCAGTACTTCTAATTACACACAACTGAACAAATCTGTGAATTTCGAGGTATGTAGAAAATATATTGATAACAAGTAGAAAATATTTGTAGTACATCTATTATAGATATTGTTACTATCTCTGCAGGCAGATGTAATATTATTATGAGTGTGTCACTCATTTGTTGATATTACTCATTGGCTTATGACCTCTTTGTGTAATCAACTATTGGTTTAGAATAGCTAACTAGTCACGTGACTTAATATATTTATTGCACTCTACTATGTAAACTTATGAGATTTACAGGAAAATAATAACTATGAATACAAAAAAAAGCAAGAGAGAAAAGACTAGACTATACATTAATTTATGTGCAGGACTCAGATGATGATGAATTCCATGGGAGTCATGGAATTAGAAGGAGACAACCACAACAAAAGATTGAACCAGGCTCAATGAATGTTCTCTCTGCTAAATATGAAGTAAGTTTCTCAATATAGACCAGAAAACATTTTTTTTTTACATTATAGACAAAAATATAATCTACAATGAATAATTTATGCCAAAGACAATGCTTTGTTTGAAACATTTTAGTATAGATTACAGAACAGCACCTTTTACTTCTTTGTTTCAGAGTCTAGATTATGATACATGTGAAAACCATTTACTCCTGGATGAGGAAAGGAAGAGAGGGTATGCATACATTGTCTGGAAGGATATGGCCCGATGGTTCATAATACTGCTGATTGGAGTAATAACAGCCCTCATAGCGTTTATTATTGACATATGTATTGAAGAATTCTCAACTATCAAATATAAGGCGCTAAAGAAATGTATCCTTTACAAAGAATTTTTGAAAAACGAATCAATTTACATAATTAGTTTAAACATTATAGTTATTAGCTACAGTCTTCGCCCCCATGATGATAGAAATTATCCCAAGGAAACATATTCTCGGTATAAAATGTAGACATGGTCTAAGTGTGTACGGAATTTGACCGAAATCCATTCAGCCATTTGAAGATGAAGAACTAACATACAAACATACACTCACAAACCTTCGACTTTGTAATACTAGTGTGATTTTGATTTTAGTCATACTTCCTGCTTCCTGTCATGCCAGGATTTACCCACTCAATTATCATTTCCAAGTACAGTTAATCAACAGATGTTAAACATTAAAATCAATTTAGATGTGAGCAGACGGATAAATAGACTTGGTTTTTTAACAATGAGTCACACTCTTTAATCTATAATGGGTTGTGTATAGATATCTGTTTAGGCAGAAAACACTGCTACTGGGCTCAGTGTCTCATTAGACGGGAAGCCGACCCAAAAATCGTAGGCAGATTGACTCATTTTAAATCCATACTTACTATCAGTAAGGGTCCGTCCAGAAATTACGTCACACGTTAAGGGGGTGGGCAAAAAAACATGAAATTCGTGTGACGTAATTTATGGATCATCCCTAAATGCGGTAAAACCAAATAAAATTGAAATGTTTCCTTATCATTTTTATTATTCATGAAATAAATGAACTCAACTGGAACATTTTAATAAATTAGCATTTAAGTAGCCTAATTCAATTAGGTACAGTACAATGATTTCCGTGACTCATTCATAAACAGCTGTGGACAAATATGTTGTACAAGACAAATTATACATTCCTTACTTGCTGTGGGTGTTATCAAATATCTGTATTGTGTTCATTGGGTCCATGCTGGTTGCGTATGTTGAGGTAAGTCGACATTATAGTATTATTATTATTTGCCTTGATAAGGATTGTGTAAGTTCAGTTCTAGTAAATGGTAATTCCCGATAAAAAAATCGCAGTATATTTTGCAAACATTTGTTGCTATTGAAAATTGAACTTTATGCAATGTTGTTAAGGTTGCTTATACCACAACACTAGTCTGAATACCCAAAATAAAAGACATATTCCTTCATTCATTCTCAAGTAAAATGTTTGAGTGCAATTTTATTATCTCTACTTAAAATGTCAACTGTTAATCTCATACAAAAGACATTATTTAGCTCTAATGGAAATTAAACTTTATCTAGAGAAGATAAGGTTTCTAATCGCAAAGCACATTTCAGCCTGTAGCAGCCGGCAGCGGTATTCCCCAAGTGAAATGTTACCTGAATGGCGTGAAAGTGCCGCGTGTTGTGAGGATCAAGACTTTAGTAGTAAAGGCTATTGGCGTTATCACGGCAGTCGTTGGCGGGCTAGCAGGAGGAAAGGTGAGCTAGTCAAATGACTATCGACTTTATATACGAGTAGTAAGGTTCATTAAGCAATAACAGCAGGTTTCCCCAAGTGAAATGTTATCTGAACGGCGTGAAAGTGCCGCGTGTTGTGAGGATCAAGACTTTAGTAGTAAAGGCTATTGGCGTTATCACCGCAGTCGTTGGCGGGCATGCAGGAGGAAAGGTGAGCTAGTCAAACGACTATCGACTTTATATACGAGTAGTAAGGTTCATTAAGCAATGGCAGTAGGTTTCCCCAAGTGAAATGTTATCAGAACGGGGTGAAAGTGCCGCGTGTTGTGAGGATCAAGACTTTAGTAGTAAAGGCTATTGGCGTTATCACCGCAGTCGTTGGCGGACTAGTAGGAGGAAAGGTAAGCTAGTCAAACGATTATCGACTTTATACACGAGTAGTAAGGTTCATTAAGAAATGGCAGCAGGATTCCCCAAGTGAAATGGTGTAAAAGTGCCGCGAGTAGCGAGGATTAGTAGGGGCCTTAGCACGATGTGTTAAAATGTGAGTCGTGCGAGCGAGAAACAGGGATGAAGCTATACACCTTATATAGCTATCCCTTTAACAGTTCAGTTTAGGTCGTATCTGAAGGAAAGTTAAGCTAATAAAATAACTTTGTGTACTGGTATCAAGGTTAATTAGTTCGATATTTAAAATGTACTTTTTTTAATGTGTCAGTTTAATACATTTGTAATTAATTTTATTTCATTCTGAGGCTAATTACACTACTCATAAATTCGGTTTGTTAATTACATTTGGCTATCGCCTTGGTCGTAATGGTAAATGCCTGCTCAATACCCATTTTTTTTTCGCACCCTGATTGTACGCATGGATGTACAACTTGAATGACCTTTAAAAACGCTCCAACCGCCATTCGTAAACACCGGTGTACGAAATGGATCCGTCGACATTTGATCCCGTTCTTCATTTTTTCGAAGGACTACCCAAAACGAAATTTTCTTACCAAGATGTCATCCGTTGGGGGATTTTTTGAGAAACGCACGTTGACGTAAAGGATCGTGGGAAGGGATGTGAGAAATCATCAAAAGACTCCTGCTCTGGGTGGAGCAAGAGAGAATGTCAGACTTTTACTAACTAAAACAGACTTATCCTTCATTTTCCTTTGCGGGGGCTACGGTAACTCTTTCGAACAACTCCGCAGACTTGAGAGCTTATAAGACCCTGGGTCCGACAAAGTTGCCCCTACTCTGTTACTACCACGGAGTAAGTATAGAAGAGGAGGCGGCCTAAACAACTGTGCACTGTGACTCTCAACTGAGTCCTGACGTCATCACGGTGGGCGTGGCTTAAATCAGTGTATTGTTGGCGTTCGTCCTGTGCACAACTTCGTAAACCTACTTATTTGGCATCATATTCGCGATAGAAAAACAAAAAAATTAAGTGTCGCATTTTATCTTGTAAAAGCTACTTGGATAGACGTTCTGATGCTATGGATGCCATCAAATTTCATTTGTAAGTTATTTTATGCATAATTTACTAAAATACTTCTAGAAAAATCTCTTAAAGTCAGAATTTCCAAATATAATTCTACTCGACATTAGATGGCGACACTTTGTGTCATGGGAACTAAATATATTTAGGCACATAGAGCTCAGTATTCATATATTTTAATAATCATACGTACTGAAATTTGATCAACATTCATTCCTAAAGGTCCTTTAATCGCCAAAATATTATTTTTGTAGTTTTTATATAATTTTGTAAACAGGTCGCCATCTATCGTCAAATAGCAAAAATACAGGGCAGTATTTAGAATCCAACTATTTTATCGAATGTCTCACGGCTGATGAACTTGTAAATACGAGTATAATACTTATATTTCTCTAACATATGATTTGGTCGACTAAATTGTTTTTTAATTACCTCACATTTGGTGTAAAAAGTAGAGTATGCAACACGGGGATAACGCTGTCTTTGTCTTGAGCGGCTTGAATTCCTCACTTCACTCTGGTTTCTTTATAATCTCCCTCTCAATGCTCGGGAGTTAATTATATGAATCCCTCACTGACGTTCGGGATTAAAATCAGCAGCCTTCGTTTCGTTTGGAATTCAACATGCCTCCCGCGACTTTAAGACACTGCTTTATCCCCTAGTCACATAATCTACTATTATTGAATGGTTTCGGACGTAATCATGTGTTTTTTTTATAACTAGCTTTTTAATCAATCTTGATAATTCTTTCTATCAAAATAAACCTTTAAAAAAGTAAAACCTAATAAAAATAGAATAAAAAAAAATGTTACAATAAAAAAAGGTTTTTGATGAATTTCGAATGATCTTCATTCAACATTCATCAAATAATAGTATCACTATTTCAATGAAAAATATATGTATCGGATGGTTTACACATTAATTTAAAAAAAAAAAAAACAGATATCCCTGGTAATTCTGAGTGCGACCCTGTTGCATTCTGCACTTAATGACATCTAGTGTGAGATAGTTACGTAACTACAAAATAAAATCAACAGAACGAGCAAGTAGTTTTGCTATTGACCGGCAGATGGCAAATAAAAAAATGGGCGGAGTCTAACACCCCCTCACCCCGCAAAATGTCACGCTTTTTTTCTTAGGGAAATCTTATTACAACATCTCCTCTTCTATACTTACTCCGTGGTTACTACTCACCAATCAACCCCAGTGTATTTCATAGGACTGATTCTATTTACCAATTCAGAGAATACAGTAAACGTTCTTGTTTAGGAAGGACCTATGATCCACAGCGGAGCAGTGGTCGCGGCAGGCATATCCCAGGGCAAGAGCACAACATTCAAGAAAGACTTTAAGATATTCCAGTTCTTCCGGGAAGATCATGAGAAACGTGACTTTGTGTCGGCAGGCGCCGCCGCCGGTGTGTCCGCTGCTTTCGGGGCTCCTATAGGTAAGAATTAGAAAAACAGATTACCATTTGTTGTAAAATCTTTTTACTTATCAAAAGTATTTAATTTCACATAGGTCTCCATGTAGACCTATGTGAAATAAAACGTCAGAAGCTAACGCTATGAGTTTCGAGTCATCTCGCCCCCTCCCCCCTATTTTATGCCCGATGTTTGCACGCGTATGATGTGCCTGTGTTGCCTGAAATAAATATGGTCTAGTAAATGGAACAACCTGAAACTTATAAAAAGTTTTGGGTGTCTAATGTCCCAAAACATTTTCTCATGCGTTCTGGTATGGCTGACCTAAGATGCGCCTTTCGGAACATTTAAACTTCAAATGTGCAAAAAGACCTTTTTTTTTTTCTTAGTGGAATTCCCTGCTGGAGTCTGTGTTTCCTGATAGCTACAACCTAGGTGAAAGACACCTAGGTCAAAAGTAAATAATTTATTTCAAGGCAGGCGTGTTTTAATTATAACGTTACGAATGATTGCCCTATCCGTTTCGTAATACCAGTGTTCTCTTTCAGGTGGAGTACTATTCTCACTAGAAGAAGGTACTAGTTTCTGGAACCAGGCGCTAACATGGCGAACGTTCTTCGGTACTGTAGTGTCAACGTTCACGCTGAACTGCGCTCTGTCTGCATACCATGGTAGAGCCGGAGAGCTGAGCTTTCCAGGTACGCCCCTCGTCCAACATTTAATAGTTTTGTTTAGTGGCAGAAGATATATGATACATATATCTAGTAGATATGTATGTATAGACAAGGATTCTTTTTTAAAGTTCTAGATAGCTTGTTTATGCGTATTGTTGACTTCTAAAAGTTACCAATGCATTGATAATATTTGACGAGTGTCGAATAATAATTTTTAACCGACTTCTAAAAAAGGAGAAGGTTCTCAATTCGGATGTTTGTATGTTTTTTTTTTATGTTTGTTCGCGCATAACTTCGTCACTTGCCAACCGATTTGAAAAATTATTTTTTTATTACAAAGGTTATACTTTCCAAATGGTCCCATAGTCACCAAATTGGGATCTGATGATGGAATCTCGGCGAAATCGAGGGAACTCCTCAAATTCAATTCAATTTTTTTAGTGAAGTCGGTTATTTATTTTTTATAAAAAGGTTTTTTTTTACGTTGAAGTCGGTTGAATTTTTTTTTTGTAAAAAGATTTTTTTTTTCTTTCTTTTTTCTGCTATCGCCCTGTAAGTTGAAAAATCACATTTCGAAACAGAATTTGAGACCCAAAAAGTTGAAATTGCAATAATTTTACCATTTTATTTTCTGTGACAGTTCTTCTAGTTGAATAAAACGATCTCAGCCAACCAGCGAGCTCAGTTCGCCCAACAAAAAAAAAATAACCTTACTTTTGTTCTAGGTCTTCTAAACTTGGGCAAAATGGAACCCTTTCCGTTTCAATTTTATGAGCTGCCAGTGTTCATGTTCTTTGGCGTTGTCGGTGGACTACTAGGTGCCTTGTGGAACTACATCAATTATAGACTAGCCGTTTTTAGGATAAGGTAAGGATTTTCTAAATATATCTAAGTATTTATTTAATTAAGGAGGTTATATTTAAGCTGTAGAGCAGTTGTACACAAATAAGACAAGTTAATCAAGGTAGTAAACTGTAATCACAATCAAAATGATTTAACTTTTTACTGGTAAAGTTAACAAAATCAGTTCAGTAGTTCCAGAGAATACTTGGTACCATACAAACCCACAAACTTTACCACTTTATAATATTGTTCAAATATGTCGGCCTCATTTAGATAAATTGTCGAACAAATTGACGTGTAATAGTTTTGTTTAAAACCGATTTGCAAAATAAACATTAATCATTTATCATAATTAACCAGAACAAAAGTACCGCATGTATAGGTAATATAACTGTCGACCGCCTCGAGTTGACCACGCCTCCGATTCCTTTGTTCTGGCCACGTGACAGCGTTAAGATGACGTCAGAACAAAGGAATTGGAGGCGTGGCCAACTCGAGGCGGTCGACGGAAGAGGATCGAAACGAAACGATCTTAACTTGGCTAGGTCTAGAGATGGTAAGCTGTAATGTGGTCGACGATTTAGCACGCCTGCCTAGAAATGAACTATTCACTCTTGTTTTCAAAGACCCGTCGGTCCGTTTGTGTTTCCTGATAGGTATAAGCTATCCAAAAACATAAACCTCATTTTGTGAATTCTTTTCCTTAGCTGTGCGCTCAATGAACGTGTTCTCAAAACGTTTCGTGCGTATGGGTGGGATGTCGGAATTACGTCTATCATTTTAATAAAATGTGAACTAAATAAATGCGTTAATTTTCACATTTATTGCATTACCGTAGATAAATACGATTGTGAAGCGAAAAGGGTAGATAGACAGTAATGCAATTAGCCTACGTTCATAGGTAGATCAATAATAATAACCTTGGTGAGTTTTATTGTCTTTATTGAAGAAATCTATCACCAGAACAACTTCTTTTTGACAACTCGATCGGCGCAGTGGTTATGCGATTAGTTGCTGCGCTGCGTATATGCACGTACGGATCAAATATTTGTAGTTAGGTTAGGCTTACAGATAGTTCAAAGTTCAGACCCACTATACACACTAGGGATTATTCCTGTATCGTAGGTGCGGTCACAAACATGTAAAATCACATAAACGAGACACTCAGATCCGGAACGCCTATCTGTAAGCCATGCAAATATTTGTTCCGCACGTGAATCAAACCTGCGACACACAGCGCTGCAGTCAATCTCTCAATCGCTATACTAGCCGTGCCGTCAAAATAACTATCAAGACTTCAGAACCCAGACATGAGTTAGTATCATTTGTCCCCCAGGTACATAGGAACTCCTTGGCTTCGTGTAGTGGAGGCCTGTTTAGTGGCGGCCGCAAGCGCTACTTGTGGCTTTCTTATGATGTTCTTGCTAAACGACTGCCGACCACTAGGGGAGGACCCTACCAAAGTGCCTTTGCAGGTAAGCAAACGGATGCGTACGCATCTCCATACAAATTTATATTTTCTATGAACAAAAGCTGAATTGAACTGAATAAATGTACTACCCCTGATAATTAAAAAGACGTATCTAACAAACACGAAATGGGATAAAAAAAAATTAATGAATGTAACGGGAAATCGGGCCTTTTTTCCTTGTGTTAAAACCGCACTGGAGAAAGTTAGCAAAATATAAAAAATACAGGCTGATGCGCCATTATGTCCTGATTCCGGCAATGTATATAATTAAACTCTGGAAAAAAATGTTTGATGCGTCTTTTTTACTAACGGGGGCAGTGTAGTTCTTTATAATGAGTATGGGTTTCCCCTCACAGATTGGATACACGAGACTTAACAATATGATTGTTACTAATTGTACTGTGATTTTCCCAGCTTTTCTGCGCAGACGGTGAATACAACGCTCTAGCGGCGATCTGGTTCCAAACTCCGGAAGCGTCGGTCCGTTCGTTTCTCCACGACCCGATCGGCTCGTACAAGCCGTGGTCCATCTTCACATTCGTGGTGTGCTACTTCCTACTGTCCACGTGGACGTTTGGCCTCGCCGTGTCCAGTGGACTCTTCATACCGAATTTGTTGACAGGCGCCGCCTGGGGAAGATTGTTGGCAATTGCTATACAGTATATGCTTCCTTCTAATGTGAGTAAAGAAGATCCATTTTAATCAATTCAAGTACCAACATTAAATTCTAGAAGAAACCAGGATTTAGAATGACTTCCATAAAACCATTAAATGTTTATGGGAATAGGTACCTATCGCCTAGGGACTGTATTTTGGTGTATTTTGTACCTATATAGACAAAGTAACTAGTGAAATTTGTAGCTTTGTCTCTAAATACCATTTATTTACATGAAAAAGAAAAACATTTCATAGTCGTAGAAGAAAAATCCTATTACACTTTTCAACCTCAGACATGAATCACCTGGCCAATCGCCTGGTCTTTTTCCTACATATTAGGCTCGGCTTCCATTCGAACTGAATACAGCTGAATACTAATATATTACGTGGAGTGTGTACCTGATGATGTATCTTATCGTAAAAGTTGTTCAGTCACATCAAAAATCATCAAGTAATTTTTCTAGTTTAAAACTGTATGTGCTATTTATTTTAAGTTACAGTAAATAGGTCACATTGCTCGCCGATCAGAGGCCCCACCACGTGCTCTATGACCTAAGCTGAACTATTAAAGGAATTGAGCTATATAGGGTAGCCATTCCCCTTTCGCTCTCGCACGCTTGGCTTTATCACGTCATGTTAAGGCACCAGATAATCGATGGGGCCGAACGCAGCGTTGGAAGGCCTCCCACAAGATGGAACGAGGACCTGGTGAGGGTCGTAGCAAACCGATGGATGTGAAAAGCACAGGACCGGTCGTGTAGTCGTGGACGTTAAAATGACGATGATGATGTGCCTTTTATATGATAGAAATTTTAATAAAAAAATCTTTTAACAGTCTATAAACCCAGCCAAGTACGCACTAATAGGCGCCGCAGCACAACTGGGTGGTGTCGTGCGCATGACAATATCGCTGACGGTCATCATCATAGAGACGACGGGACAGATCTCCAATGCGCTGCCTATCATTATTACGTTGGTCGTCGCCAAGTGGACCGGAGACTTCTTCAATGAGGTAATGTAAATCATCGCACGCCATGACTTTCGAAGCGCTGTGAAAACGGTTGTGGCTGTGATGCTGCAAGTTATTTAGAACTATGTTAACAGTATTTAACAGGTGACAGGCGAATATACGAGGGGACTGGCGCCTTATAATAAAATAAAGAAAATAATTTAATCGACTGATTATACACAAAGGCGTTCTTGACTTGCATGTGGACAATAGTAATACTCATTCTGTACCCTGCCGAAACATGATTTTCACGAATAGAACGACTTTCTTTGACCATGCAAAGTCTTTGGACTCTTTCTTCGAATCTCCTACCATACAGTAGCGTAAATAGACGTAGGCGAAGTGAGCCCTCGCCCGCAGCCTCGCACCCAATTGCACAAGCGAGCGACCTTTAAGAACGAGGGTTTTTTTCATAATTGATAGGCTCTCGTTTGACCATTATTTCACCTGATGGTAGGCGACAAAGCGGTCGAACACTGGGTTGCTACAGTCGCTGTCGCATTTTCGAATTTGTGAAAGAAAAAGGTCACAACTACGGGATGGCCCGGTGACTATGTAGTTTTGGTGGCATAACAAGCTTATAACTTTATGCTTTTTCATGATACAATTATAAAATTTTGAACAAATATTCTTTACATAAAAATACTAGACATGTGTTTCGGATTTCGCATATACTAAAACTAATGTGGTATACATAATGATATTTATTACTCTCTTTTCTTATTTATTTCTCTACCTGCCCAGGGTATATACGACATCCACATCCAGCTAGCAGGAGTGCCGCTCCTACCGTGGGAGCCCCCACCACTAGCGCACAATATCTACGCGTCAGAGGTGATGTCGCATCCAGTCTTCACTCTCCGCACCGTCGAAAATGTCGGCCATGTTGTTGAGCTGCTCAAACTTGTGTCGTACAATGGATTCCCTGTTGTTGATCCGCCGTTGGCTGATGATGTAAGTATTTTTTTTATAATATTTAGATTAAAAGTCCCTATACTTCTATACTAATATAATAAAGAGGTAAAGTTTGTGTTTTTTTCTTTGTAGAAGGTAATCTCTAAAAATACTGGTCCGATTGCTAACATTTTTTCACCGATAGAAACCTGCTTTATTCCTGAGTGACATAGGCTGTATTTAACGCGAGCGAAAGCTAGTTGCTTCATAAAACTTCCATCCATGGAAAAAGATACTCAATATGCTTTTGTTTCAGGTAGAAGTAACAACCTACAAGCGTCTTCGAGGCATGATACTACGTTCCCAGTTGATAGTATTAATACAGAACAAGATTTATAATGAAAACGCGAACACAACGTGGTCTAACTTCAATGTGGACATGAATATGTTCAGAAAGGAATACCCTAGATACCCGTCTATTGATAAGGTAAGGAACTTAAAGCACCAGGCCACCAGCAGATATAATGACGTAAACATGTGAAGGGAAACTATAATTATCTTAACAAATGACTTCTCGTTATTTCAAGATTGCAGGACTGTTTTTGGATTCAAACAAATTTGCTATTTATTAACTTGTAAATTTTGCTAGTCTTAGTTCACGACCTAGATCTCTGGTCAGCTTAACACCCGGATGACCGGCGACGCCTACGGAACGGAGCGGAACGCCAATATATGTTATTGCATATAAATTACAAATAGCGGACACACTACGCGGAAGATCGGTCGCTCCGTCGCGGACGATCAGTCGGTAAAATATTAAATAACATGTACCTAGTCCGTCGTCGCGAATTCCGTCGACCATCAAGTGTAGTCTAGAAGTGTGGTTGTTAGCGAAGACCTAACGACCTAGTTTGTTTGCGAAATTGCGAACTACACAAGGCCATACCCAATCGCTTTAGTAAACAACACTTTGTTATACTTACTATCGAAAAAGGTGAAGGACTGTTTCCAAAAGTTATAGCAAAAAAAAACATTTTTTTCACTTTTTAGTTATTGCAGCACCACTAAAAAGTACCTACCCTTCATCTAAACATAAATTACCTTAGCCAGAGTGCATCTCATAACGATTCTAATAATCCCAAATACGGTTATATTACATGAATTTATCTTCCGGCTTTATCACCAGATCAGTCAGAGATTGCATCACTGCTTACCATCAGGTGGGATCGCAGTCAAGCACTAGTTTATACGAATTAAAAAAAAAAATCTGTTCGATACATCCCCTCCCCTTTTTCTTTCAGTCAGTCAACGACTACACGTATAAACAAAGCAATTTTACTTGACGACAATTCTGCTATGATTCTATGAGGAGTTCTGTTCGGTGAACATATAAAAAAAAAAACATACATTCAGCCGAACATAGAACCTCCTCCTTTTCGAAGTCGGTTAAAAACAAAGAATTTTCGCATGACTTCGACTTTCTTTCTGTCCATAGCTAGACATAGCAGAATGGGAGAAGACTTGCACAATAGACCTGCGACCGTTCATGAATCCTTCGCCGTACACTCTGCCACACCGAGCGTCACTGCCGCGCTTGTTCAGACTTTTCCGAGCGCTTGGCTTACGACATCTGCCTATAGTGAATGATGTTAATGAGGTAATTATTATTTTTATAAAATACTTCTAACTAATCGATGATTTCGTTGATATGAACTTGGTTAAGTCAACATTCACGTATATAGCGTGAGTCTCAGCGTCTTGTGGCGTGGTTTCCTACCTTAGTCCCCTCTTTGAGAAGTGGTTAAAAAGGCATCACGGAAGAAACGCTCGGGTGTCACCATTGTGTGCCCCGCTTAGGCGGAGCACTGGCGTGTCCTAGTGAGGGCGATCGGTGGCAACAACCTATCGTGCCGGGCCCTAGTACAGGCCATAGTCTGGAACAAGAGGGAATATCAGGCAGTCGCCTCAGCAGTAATACTAGGGAGGCGAGGGAGGCGACCGCTCACGTAAGGGAATGGACGTCAGCAAAACTGTAGGGGCCCAGCAGGGTCGAAGCCTACTGGGGCCGAGTGTTCGCTTCTGAAAGGAATACCTGGGACCCTGGAACGCAAAGAAGGGACTTAGCAGCGAGTTTTAGCCAGTAAAAGTCTGACACGCCCTCCTGCTCCACCCTAGAGTGGGAGAAGTCATTGAATGATTTCCCACCAAAAAATAACCATTTTGTATACTAACTAGCTAGTAGTAATTTTTATATACCTACCCATTTTTATTTTTCTGCAGGTGGTTGGAATGGTAACGCGCAAAGACATTGCGAGATACCGAGTGTGGCGACATCGAGGCCATATGGGAATGGAGGAGCTAATCCTCTCTAGTGAAATTTAGCAAATTGGTACAGAGTGCCCAATCAAAGAAACATCTTTGGCAAGGACACATTTCAGTCGACAACAGCCTGAAATTATAACGGAACGAAAAAATAACCAAAGACAATATGCAGAGCAGACTGAAAAGAGTGATGAGTTGACTATAGGCAGGCAAAGACCTATAGTTACTCTGCCAAATTACACAATTTTCGAAACTGTTGAAATGAGATTTTAGTATGTTTAAGAACTATCATTTCTCATGCACAGTTTGTTTTGTAGATAAATATAGATCTCTTTCAGCATAATAAATGTCCACCTTTAGCCGAAAGATGCGCCTTGGTGGGATATTCATACTTTAAATTAGAACTAATTCTAGCAAAATTCGTTCATTATGGCATTATTATTTTATTTATGGTTTAGAATTAAGTATAATTATGTAAAGCCAAAAATATTTCAGGACAATGAAAATGTGATGTCAGATTTTATTTATAAGTGTCTAATCAAGTAATTTAAACTCACCATGTAGAATTTTATCTTGACACATTGTGTGTTGTATGACTGGATTGTTGCATAATAGTATTGTGGTATTACTTTATCTGTGACTATTTATTGTTGTAGTCTAAATAGATAAATAGTAGTGCAAGTATTAGAAAAAAAACCATGAAAGTTAATTATGAAAAATCTTATGTCTTCAGATATTTTTTTTATGGACTGAATGAAGAAGATTGTGGAAGAGATGAGTAAATAAATGTATATAGTTTTCTAAACAATGTGATATTTTTGTTACGATATTCTGGACCTGTACTTGGAATGCATAAAAGTTATGATTCAATTATTATGAAAATTGTTATGATCTATCAATTAGGACACTATTGTGATAATTCTAGGGCTAAGATTCTATAATGTGTTATCAATAAAATGTTTTTATGGAAAATCATTTGTTTAATTTCATATAATTTACCAAGTTCCTTAGTTCAAGTTCGTAGCAGTATTGAACTACAACTTAACAATAACATAAAACTAGAAAGTCTTTCTTCAAAACGATGATGCTCTTATCACAATGCACACCGTATCATAATGCAAAATAGCATAGTTTTGTGATTGTGTTCGCTAGTTGTTTTCAAACAACTCCCAGCCAATACCGGACCACAAATTGAAGAACAGAATCACTGGCAGGATCACCAATAGTATCAGTAAATAGTTGACGAATTCATCCATTGTAGATTCCTTCTTATAGAGTTTATTATTTAAATTATCAATTAAAGGGATTATTTTTGTATAATTTACAACATAACCTAGTTAATTGACATTGACAGCAAGCAAAATGTCAATTGTTTTTTTTTATGGTTAACGTGTTTTTATTTGGATATTAGGTCTTTTAAGCTATGTCTTTGTTTACTATTAGAATACAGCAAAATAAAGTTCAAGAGAACAACCTTCTCGGCAAACTTCGCTGAGATTGCTTTGTTCCGTAAAAATATAACCTGATGATCCTATGGTGCACGTGTTTCATGGCTGTTGACAAAATGGGTAAACAACATTCACATAAATGAATGTTTTCACCTAATTGTAAATAACTATTTGGTTACGCTCCACATCTGAAAATATCAATACCATTATGGATTTTTAGATCAATCTGGTATTAGCTACATCCGAATAAGCCAGGTACAAACTGTTGTAACGTAACATGCAAGGTAAAAACATGAAAAGAGCATTTCATATGTGTGGATGAAGCGCGTGCACGAACCGAGCATGTACCTGTCACATAGTCGTAGAATGCTCTGTGCACGCGCGTGTGTGTGTGTGACGAGCGCAAGGCGTCTACAGTATGGGAATTTTGTTACATTTCAATAATGTGGACGACAAATCTTTTGTTGCGTAATACATTGTATGTTATAGCAGTCTGTTCTGTACCCAGCCAAGCGAACGCCGGCGTTCGCGTACCCGTTGTCTTTCTATTGTGTCACTAATTAACACGATTTTGAAAGATTAACGGCCTGTTCACGACCCTGCCGCTGTGAGCGGTCGCTAAAAAAACATAGTAAGTAGTATGAAAATGTTTAAAGCACGGCACGAGACGCTGCTTATAACGGCGCGCACTCGCTTATCGATGCCTACCAGCCCGCCGCGCTCAAGTCGCTAAGACCGAAGTCGTGAACGGGCCGTAAGAATGCCCGTTTGGCGAGCCACGACAAAGTGGACAAAGTATGTAAACCGCGCGGGCGCCCAGCAGCGGCGTAACAAATTTTTTATACGCCCGGTGCAAGCTTCTTTAATTCATGAATCCCCAAGCGACACCCGGTGGCCGCGCATCTATTGTCTTACTATTGTGTCTCTAATTGACGGTATCTGAAGGGTTAACTGCGCCCCTAGAAAAAAATACAATACGCACAAAAAGGACTATTAGAGATTTTTGCGCCCCTCCAGGGACTGCGCCCTGTGCATGGGCACCGCTGGCACCGCCCTAGTTACGGCACTGGCGCCCAGTATGGTACAAAGTACTTTGTGCGGGCGCACGCTTAACGCGTTATCTATATCGATATTTTCCACCTTTTTGTTTTACACACATGCGCGCACGCAAACCGCGAAATATCGAAAAATACGCGCGCGGCGCACCGTTTGGGGTGCCACCGCTGTGCGGTTGTACGATGACGGCGCCGCGCCGTGATGGGGACTAGCCCTAAGGCGGCCGGTCGACTTGTTCTTGATTATTTTGTAAATAAATGAAATAAAATATAAGTGTTAACACCAAGTCCTTTATTGACTGAATCATTTAGTCCATTATTAAAAATAATGCATAACATTACGATAAAAACATGTATTAGTAATTAAACATGGAAGTCGATTACATTAATATTAACAATTCACAATCACACACAACACAGTAAAACAATGTCTCATTTAGTAAAATTGACAGAGTCAGACCTTCATGTTTTGTAACCATTAAATATAAAGTGACGGAAGCATGATTGTTATTTCAATTACAAATAAAAATTAGTAAAACTATCATAAGATTAAATTGTAGTTAAATTCGTAAAAATAGGTGGTGATAAAAAACTTACGTGAAGAAAGAAAGAAAGAAAGGATATGCTTTTTAACATACGCCAAAATGTGTCTGTTAAAAACATTAAAAGTTTTAATAGTAAACATAATTTCATAGGATCTGTGCTAGACAAAGCGAGTTAATTATTTAATGGCAGTTAAAATTAAATACAATAACATAATAATATCAGTGCTAAAATATATTAAATGATCTTAACTAAACTAAAACCCAAACAAAACGAGTAATAATCACAACTTATATGTATGGAATAGGCAACTAATGGCTTGTTGGGCGTCTTCGAAATACCGCGGTTTATCAATTCTGGCAATACCGTAATCCGGTTCTAAAGCTGGCAACACAATATGATGTCCGCTACACAAGCTCATGTTCAATGATTGGTTGTTTGTATGGGAGATAAATTTGGTTGGCTGTGGTGTATGGAACTTGCTTCGCATGTTTGTCGTCATTCTCTTCGTTCTGTCGACGTTTCCTTTTATTGTTACTAGCATTCTGTGATTTTCTGGCTGGTTGAGTAGCTCAGTCAGGTCCTGTGTAAAAGATAAAAGTTATACTGGTGTAAAAAGAATACATTTAAAAGTGCCAGTAGATAGGTAGGTGGCATTATTGTTACCTTCTTCACAGGTTCGTATTTAGAGAACAGCCATAGATATGTTGCCATGATACAGAACAATTGGGTTTCGCTGTTACTGAACCTCCACATGAATTTCAGGATAGGCGATATACGATCCCTCTGCAAAAAAAAGATAAATTAAAAACAAAAATAACTATAAGGGACAATGATGATTATGATTGCATTGATTGCGTCACATAAGAACTAATCCTGCTTGGCGCAACTAAAATTCTCCGCGCGATTTGAATGTATAGAACAGCTTGAAATCATCTATCAGGCAGTTGCCCAGCAGACACAACACCCGTCTGGTCGGAGACCTCCGTTTCCAACGGAGGTATGTTCGATGGAACTTCGCTCTGTCCGCATTCCTCCAAAAATGAAATGGGTAATGACTGGATAGAGATTATTCTCTCTCGGCCCGTCTAAGTTTATTAATAAGTCAAAATTACCTACTGAATGCTATCTCAATATTTTAGAAATACTGCATGTTTTAGTCTTACCAAGTAAATCTTCGGTCCAGTGATCCTATACCGGGTTAGGTTGACGAGCACGGCGGCGGCAGACTTGAGCACTTCTATGCTAGAAATGGATCTGTTCGTCACCGACATGTAGGTGTACACACGGTGGACAATGGCCGACGCATTGTCGTTGTACAACATCGGAAACACTTCCGTTAATAATTCTGGAATAAATAGGGGACTGTTACTGTGTGTAGGGACTCTGTTATGCATTTCTTCAGATAAAATGAGATGGATAGGAGCACGACATTACTGATATTGATTAACGAAACCGACGTTAAATTTTGTAAGGGTTGTAAAGGGTTTTAATTCATGAATCCCCAAGCGACCACCGGTGGCCGCGCATCTATTGTCTTACTATTGTGTCTCTAATTGACGGTATCTGAAGGGTTAAGAGACTACACCAAACCCATATGAAACGTTTTCTCGGCAATCTGCTCCCAGTATCATTAAGCTGCGAATCAAATAATCGCGGTTCATGGTGACACATCTCGTAGAAAAAAACAATCAAAAACCCATGTTTCTATGAGGACTCGACTCCGCGAGATGGACAGAAAAACCAAGGCGCTTCTGGTCCTCCTTGAGGAGCTGGGTTGAATCGATTGACATGCTTACCCCTCCCATACGCTAAATACACGCTTTGGACATAGAGTTCACTAACCTGACATACACAAGTAATCACTCATACAGAATCACAGAATTTCAAACTTACCAAGGGACCTAAAGGCCTTGATAACTGTCTCGATACCGCTAATATTGCGGAGGACCTCCATAGCTTCCTCGTTACGTTCCTTCATGGACTCCTGGCTGGACTTGAGACCTCCATCCCGCCATCTGCGCCTAATTGCCGCAACGCGCTTGTCGTGAGCAATGTTCATTCGAGCTGTGTGACCGCGGAATAGCGCCTGAAAATACACAGGAATTTAAATTTCCGGTAGCTTTAATAATTTAGCGACAAAATAACGTATGTGAAAGAAAAATATTTACCTGAATTTTGGAAGCTGCCCAGTAGATTCTTTGCTCTTCTCTTGTCTTCAGGATCTGTTCTCTCTTTAACTGTATTTGTTTCCTCACCAAGTATCCTCTGATAATAGCCTGGACCTTTACAATAATCCTTCTTTTTTGTACAAACTCGCAATGAATCAGTCTTGTTAATAACTTTCCTCTCCATATTTTTTGTATAAATCTCACTCGCTCCATAAACTTGACGTACCACGATCGTACAAGGTATCGTCTTACGTGTTTCTGCAGACATACTGCTGCTTCAATTCTTTTAGCTCTTAAAATGTCTCTTTGCTTTTTCAGTCTATAAGCAGCCTGTATTGTGACTACAGCCGATCGCAGTCTGAAGAATCGTCTTCTTTCAATAAATGTCCTAACATAGCTTTGTATTTTAATTATAGAAATCCTGGTCTGACCATATCTTTGTCTTTCTGTTACAGATAATTTGTACGAACGATAGAATCTCTGAATGCATAATGTAGCATTTCTGATAGCTTCAAATCTCTTGCGAATAATGAGCATCCTGACTACAGACTGTACTAGAATAGAACTCTTTTTGAGAGTCAAAAATTCTCGGCGACATACATCACGTTTTTTCGTAGCGATATACCAACTCTGTATTTTGCTCGCCGCTTCATTTATTTTTATAATACGAGCTATTTTATTTGCTCGGAATCTACTTTGTACTAGCAGAACTGCGTTTCTTAATCTCTGATATTCATTTCGAATTCTTCTGGTCTGTTTTACAAGTCTGAAGCGACTTTGAATTAGGATTGTAGCCGATTTGATTCTATTGTATTCGGTTCTTTGGCGTTTACCGCATAAGTACGCTCTAAATCTCCTTTGTATGGTGATGCTTGACTTAACTATAATTGTGAATGCTTGCCTGTCCTTTAACATGAGGCAATGCGCTCTATATTTCCTTTGAATAGCAATAGCTGCAGACCTCATTTCTAAATACGATTTTCTATATTTCCTCATTGCAATCAAAGCCCTGTACCTTCTTTGTAAATTAACAGCAGACCGTTTCAATTCAAGAAACTCGTTTCTTTGTTTCTTGCCTTCTATATATGCTCTATAATACCTCTGAATTGAAATACATTGTTTCAATATCGTGGTATATCTTGTTCTTTCTAATATCATACGTTTTTGTGCTCTAAATTGATTTTGAATGGTCACTGTGGCTGTTCGTAACTGTGAATACGCTTGTTTGTCCCTTCGCATCGCGAGCAATGCTTTGTACTTTCTCTGTACGAGCATAATTAATTGTCTGATCCTTAAATACTTTTCTCTTTCAGTTCTCATAGCACAGAGACTTCTGTATCTTCTTTGTACACATAAAGTCGCTTCGCGAAGCCGGCAATAGTCGCGTCTGGCCTTCTGAATTTCTTTATAACGTTTATAATGATGTCCAATGAGTACTGCTGCGTTTTTCATTTGCAGATAAGTTGCTCTTTGTTTCTTCGTTTCCAAATGCGATTTGTAGTATCTCTGGATAGTTATTGTGGAAGTTCTAATTGTGATGTATTGTTGCCTTACGATTTTCATTTCGATATAGGATCTGAAATACTGCTGAATGCAAATAGTTGCTGTTCTTATTTGAATATACTCTTGTCTTTGTTTCCTACCAATTATATACGCTCTATAGATTTTCTGAATAGTCACACAGGCTTGCTTCGACTGCTGATACTGTTGTTGTACCGCTTTCCCTCTTTTACAACTTCTGAACCAGTTCTGGATTTTGATAGCAGCCTGTTTTTGCTGAAGGTATTCGTTCCTTTGCGATCTGCCTAACACGAAAGCTCTATAAGCATTCTGAATAGTGATACAAGACGATTTCAGTTTTTGATACGTAGCTCTTTGCAAACGCATTTTAATTAGTGCAATGTATCTACGTTGGATAACTATAGTCGCTTGACGAAGTTTGATATATTCATCTCGATGTTTCCTCATCAGCACTTGAGCTCTATACCGTCTCTGCATAACAATCACAGATTGCCTAAGTCTCACATACTCAGATCTCTCTTTACGCATTTTTACTAAGTTTCTGTAGGACTTTTGTAGAACGACAGAGGCATTTCGTAACCGAATGTAGGCTTCTCTTTGACACTTAGCGAGTAAGTAGGATCGAAAATATTGCTGAATTAGAATCGTAGATTGGCGTAGCTTTACATAATCTTGTCTAGACTTCTTCATGATTAGATACGACTTGATATAGGTTTGTAGTACAATCGTTGCATTCTTGACTAGTAAAAAGCATTCTTTCTGTTTCTTCATTAATTGATGAGCTCTGACCTTTCTTTGAAGGAACATAATTAGTTCCCTCTGTCTCATATATTCCTGGCGGCATTTCTTACGTCTATACAAAGCTTGTATTTTAATAACGCTTTCTTTGAGTGCTATATGTTGCTTACGCGCGATCCTCATTTGAAGAAGCGCTTTATAACGGTTTTCAACTGTTTTTACGGCATTCTTAAGCTTTAAGAAATATCTTCTCTGTTGAAGCATACGATAATAACTTTGTATTAAAACAGCACTTCTACGCTTTGTAGCGAATTCCTGCATTGCCTTTTTCATCAATAATTTGCTCCTATATCTCTGCTGGATGGACACGACAGCGTGCTTGTATCGAATATATTCTTTTCTAACGAGATATCTGCGAACTAAACTTTGTACAGTAACAATTCTCTTCAATTGTATAGTGTATTGTCTGACACACAACCACCGCCTGATTTGACATTGTAAATGAATAGCCGCCTTACGTCTCAACTCTTCTCTTTCTGATCTTAGTTTGTCGAGAGTTGCTTTAGCTTCTCTCATCATCTTAATAGATCTGTACCAGGTTTCGATCTTCAGAACACTCTTTTTCCATCTTACGAGGCGGCTCCTATGTATCCACATTCTACAATACTTTTGAACTATAATAGTAGCCGTCGTTATTTGCTGCATCTTCCATTCAACTAGGCGGTTATACTGGATACGGCGCCACCAACACTGGATCACACTCGCAGCGTTAATTCTTTCCTGAAGTCTCTTCTCTTCTTCCCTTCTCTTCTCCATAATAACTTCGAACTTCTTCCTCCACCACGTCTGAATAACATTAGCAGCCTTCTCGAACAACGGAGCGCGGAATACGTGAATGATCTGCCAAAGAAGGGACAGTGTCTTTTCTCTGTGACCATCAGCAATGTCGTTAGACGTAATTTCCCCAACGATCATATAATTAGCCTCCTTCAGTGCAGTTAATGCGACTTGTACGTTATGGATCTTTTGAAGGCGCGATATAGCGGGCGTCCGAAGTTGTTTTAACAAGCCATCCTTCATCAAAATAATCTCCATGACCTTTGTCAATCGAACGCCATCTCTAATATCTAAGGCTATGTTGTGCACAGCATACTTATATTCGTCTAGGTACGATTGTTTGTGGCTCACAACATACCCAAGCGGCCGGAGATGTTTCGTGATGTCACCGATACCAGCGATAAGTTCCCTTGTGAATCTTATAATAATTTCCCTGCTTTCTTTACACACTGCGTTCCTGCAGAATAGACATGGGTCATGTGATATAAGTTTCCTTTGTTTTGCTTGATCCAAGAAGAAAACGAGCATAAAGAACTTCTTTAGGGTAAATTTTTTGATTGCTTCCATGTAAGCTGGAAGTAACATATTCGGCGCATTGGACTTCGAGTGTTTGTTCTTGAGGAAAGGGTTTTTGAACATCCTTTGAATTATGAAAGTAGTGAGTCCCTCTATATCGCTATTTGAATGAAGAGGCAAAACAATGCCATAGATTGCTTCAAGGCCGATCCGCAGCCACAGAGGATTATACGACAACAATAACTCCATGATAATCTTTTGAAGTCCGACGTCCAGATGAAGATTTCGATCAGTCCTGATAGCAATCAGCTTCTTATCAATCTGGGCGTTCAACTTTTGGAAAACTATGCAAAATTCAGGACTCATCAGTAAGACTCTTGCGGACCGTCGGAGACTTTCCAGTCTGTGACTGTTGTGGTAGGCACTCGACACTTGCTCCTTCGTAGGCGCAAGCGGAACTTCCTTATTTCTGTTATCAATCCACATCTTGCCAACATCTATTTTCTGCTCTATGTTACTGTCAAGATCAGCGGGCGGAGTAAGGATACAATTCAACCATCTTTTGAATTCCGTTTCAAACTTTTCCACAGCTTCTTCATCGTAAAAATATGTAGACGATAGAAATGGATCGACTGTAGCAGATTGTGAATAAACATTTCCGATTTGGTTAACAGACATATTTTGCGTAATGCTTTTGTTGGACTCAAACGTCGTGTTGGATACTTTACTACAAATCGATTCTTTACCTTTCATTGATGTTCTATTCTTCACAGTTTTTTTTACATGAGAGACAGGTATTTTCCAAAGATCCGGTTCAGCCCTAATAGCCTTTTTAGACCATGTTTGTATTTGACTAGTTGAAGAGATAGAGGAAAATCTATCATTGGCTTTGTCAAAAGTGCGATCCATAGTGAATGTGGACATTTGCTTATCAGTTCTATCGATTACTTGAGTATCAGAGAACTGTAAACTCTCTTCAGGAATTGATTGAAGAGGAGGTGTTATAGATCTCGGAGGGGGCGACCGCGTATCTACTCGCAAGTCATTTTGCCATGCGTTATGTTCATAAGCATTTACGAAATTTCTTTGATCATACGCTTCTTTTAGGTGTTGGTACTCTCTGAAGAGTGCCTGCTTACACATCCTCGGTTGGTCCTTCAAAAAAAACTGAGGTGGTTTCATTTCGCCCAATTGATTGAAATTAGGCTCGATTGGCGTGTTTGGAGAATCCTTGGTGTATGTATCGGAACTCAGTTTCAGATGTTCATCTAATATTTCATGTGTGTCATTGTTTAACTTAGGAAATGTTTTCCTTTCGGTTGAAAACCTTTGTGGGAAGAATGATAGATCACTAATGCGAGAAAATTCCGTGTTTATAGAGAAGTTAGGACTGTTTAATTCTTTAGGTGATGATGTGTTTGGATGTTTCTTATTTAGAATAGTGGGCGTCTCCACGTACGTGTCGACTTGCGTGTGGTGGTTGACTGTCAACCACTTATTTGGTGGTTGAGTAGATGTAACACTGATTATGGAATGTGTCTGATTTTCCTTATTATAATTTTTATTCTCTAAACTGTCATCTAAGTCGTCACTTTCAGAGTTCATACTGAGGATTATTTTAGGTCCCTTGTCAAGTTTTTCAGCTTTAGCTGTTTTTAATGGAGTAAACGTGAGATTATCAAATAATTCAATGCCTGATACGTCATAAGTTTGCTGTTTATTAGAAGGCTTTAGAACATTGTTTGGTGCATTTAATCTGGTGCTGCTTGCGTAAGACTTGTCATATGTTTGTTGTAAGTAATCAGGTTTGCGCATGTTAGAGAAAATTTCAGAAGTATCAAAGTTAAAATCAATGCTACTTGGCGAATCAAACGGGCACCTATCTTGACGAGAGTCCATGGAACAATTGTTCATGGACATATTTTCCTTGTACGCTTGGTTTATTTTTTGTTGGGACTGGATAACATTGTACGTTTTTTTAATTTGTGTTGTGTTGTAAACAATCTCGGATTTCTTCTTGTAAAGTGAGACAGGAGATTTCTTAGTTGGTTTTTTCTTTATTTTACCTGGTGATATTTTGAAGCCCTTAGCTTGCCCACCTTTTCCTTTTATGTTCTGAAATAAAGTTTAAATGTGCATTATTGGTTGATTTAATTTATAAATATTGATATGGATAAATAAAGTTTTACACTATTATATGCTATAATAGTTTGTGTGACCACAAACCGCCTCCTAAGTCATTTTTAAACATAGCTATTGTTGAGTTATGTATTATGTTCATGCATAAACCTAGAACACATTGTTCATGCCTATGCCTAAAAAACGAAGTTTATGCCTAAGCCTATTGCCTATTTCTAAGAGTAGATGCTGACTGGATGATGGTCATGAACCTTCTAAAGAAGTTTCTAAAATCTTTGACTTCTCTCGCTCTTAGACGTGTAGGAGGGTGTGTCAGATTAAAAACTCAACTTCCAACGCTGCGTCTTTGTTAAGAATATCTCAAACACTACTAATTCTATAGCCAAATTTTGACAAGTTTGCAGGCAAAAGTAGAGTTTAAGAAAGAAATATTTTCTAGAAAAAATTAAAATGTTTAATTCAGAAATACTTATACTTAATTGTCAATATAATATTCTATATATAAAATTACCATAGTAGACTTTAGGATAACAATGACATCATAGCGGCCTCTATTCTCATTTGTGAAGCGTATCGTCTCCCTGATGCCAGTTGGCTGCGTCGGTGTCCACATCATTGTCAAGCAGTAGCATGTTTCCGGTTCCACAACCAGCCATTCTCCTGGCAAATGTATCACCAATCCAGGAGGCAATGATTTTCCAAGAGTTATCTGATGAAAAGGAACAATAAACAATCACTACTGATTTTGTGAAAAATTTGAATATTATGTATCAATATTATAGTGTATCTATCAATGAAAAAATTAAATCTTTTTATTTGTTTCTCTGTCAACTCTTCAATCGTGATAATTAGAGACACAATAGAATGACAATGGGGGTGCGAACGCCGGTGTCCGCTTGGGGCTTATAATATTGAATACTATAATGCAGATACCACAATAATTTAGAAGGGCGATTGTTTTTCCCTATGCAGATTAACAAGACCCTACTTTATACCCCAAGCAAACACCCAGCATTCACTTGGGGTTTAATGAACTAAAGTTATTGATGTAACAGAAATTATTAATTGAAAAAAAAATACAGCAGAATAAATATACAACAACACAGGAAAACCGTTCAGAAGGACACAAAAATATGACCTAGTTGCTGATACTTATCTTACATTAATATTGGATTAATTATTTATTATAGTTAGTAACTAAATCACCTGTTGCACTTGCTTTGATGGGTTGAACACCTCCAGGTTCCTTTCACAGGATGCACCGATGAGAACATTGTCAAAAACCACTTGCGGAGGACGCGAAAATGGAGCCAATACGAGACGAGGACATTCTTCTTTAGGAGACTCTTTCACGACAGATTCCGTGCGACGAGCCCTTCGTATATGCTCAGGAGTATTTTCAATCTAAAATAATAAAATAAAATCAGCAAGATATGCGACAAAATCCAAATTACAGCAGGCTATTCTAACTTTTCAAATATTTTGACTATAAACTGATACACACTTGGAAATACATTATAGAAATGTCTCTAACACTCTTCACTGTCTTATTCACCAGTTTTGCTTTATTTGAACACACATTTTATAGAAATACTTTGAACTTGAATAACAAACGAACTTTGATTGACTTGAAATTCAAACAATTTTCAAACTTCAAACCGTTCACCGTTTCGACATTAGAGTGCGACCAAATTATCCATTAACAACGTTACGGTTTTTCTTTAATACACCTCATGCAAGCAATCAACAACTGGTTGACCATAAACTAAAACGCGTCGTGGACAGACGTCTTTATTTGTCAGAATTGTTTGTATTTGTAAATGGCAACAATTTAATCTAGTTGTCATTTCAGCACCTACGAAATTTTCGTCCTTCCTTTTCTCAATCTTACGTAGGTATACACAGTATTTATCCCTAAAATTTTACCATTATTCCCACAAATTGTGTTCCTATTTTAGCTCCGTGAATAATTTTCCAGAACCCAGCTCGAAACAATGGCTGACTCGAATTCAAACGAGAATACTTGCGTAGTGTGTTTCAAGAACGTTTTATACTATTCGATTGGCGAATGTGACCATCCCGTATGTTTCGAGTGTTCCACCCGAATGCGGGTGCTCTGCCTGCAGAATGAGTGTCCTATCTGCAGGCAAGACCTCTCAAGGGTAAGTTACGAGTTGTATTTAAAATTATGGGTGTTATGTTTCTTAAATCCTTAGAGTACAGGCTCTCATTGTGCAACATTGTGTATTATAAACATATTCAGCGAATCTTTTGCATTATTCTACAATAGGCCAATGTTTCGACTATTCTCTTTATTCGTACGATATCATATCTCTATATTGAAAAACTTTTCATACATGGCAGGATGAGATTGTGTGTAACATTCATAGAGTATGATATCTCACAGATCTCAGTAGATTTATTTGATTGCCATGTTTTGTTCTAAGGGTTATTTCTTGTAATAAAAAATTACAATATTAAAAATTATAATTTAAATTAAGATTAATTTATAATTAATATAAAATAATGTTAATTTTTATTAATTTTCCTAAACTAATAAGAAAGAAAAAACACTGTTCCATTCAACTATATAGTCACCAAGTAATTAACCCTTCAGATACCGTCAATTAGAGACACAATAGTAAGACAATAGATGCGCGGCCACCGGTGGTCGCTTGGGGATTCATGAATTAAATTGTAATTATTTTATGACAAAACACCTAACCTTTATAAATCATAATATTGCACCATAGTTTTTAAATGCTATCCCGTAAGCTCAATAGAGAGTTTCAAGACATGAAATTGATTTTCACACAATCTATACACTGTTAATTAGGAAGCATGGTTCTTGCTTTATTCTTTTTACTTCTGAGGCCAGTATACTTGTATTGTTTACTGTACACACAACTTTAAAATTACAATAAAAATAAGACAGACAAGTGGGATTACCATGACGTTCAAAGTAAATTGGTTTTAATCTTGGTTCCGTGTGGGTAAGAGATTGCGCTAGACAACCTGAATAGCTCTGTCTCTTACCCACACTGAAACAAGATTAAAACAAGTTTACTTTAAACATCATGGTCTAGGTCCTGGACCACTATCTCGTTCCAGGATAAAGAGAAGCCTATGGCACTCAGTGTGATTACCTATTAATTCATGAATCCCCAAGCGACCACCGGTGGCCGCGCATCTATTGTCTTACTATTGTGTCTCTAATTGACGGTATCTGAAGGGTTAAAGAAATCATTTTCATCCACAAACAAAAATTAAAAACACATTAATTTGTGTGCCTCTAAACATCAACACACCATCTAAACCTAAAAAGCTTAATTTAATTTTGTAAATTATTCTTCATTTGTATATTTTTTTGTATTCAACTTTTTTCCTTTCCTTTATTGCCCTTGCCTCTATTTTTTTCTGCATCACCTAAAGATACACTGGTAAATGCCTAAGGCTTTAACCTGTTTTATGTTGGAACATTGATTGATGTGGGACACAATGTCTTTTTAATTGTGTCTTTAATTACAGCGTACAATAGGTTAAGTCCATCTCTACTTTTATGTGCAAATTAATTAAATTCTTTACTTCATTAAACCCCAAGCGAATGACGTGATGTGAGCAAACACGCTCACGTCACGTCATTCGCTTGGATTTTGTCTCCAATTATGGTATTTGAAAGGTTAGAATAGAATAAAATAAACTTTATTGTACATCAAAATAGTAACAATTTCACAGAAAATTAAATCATGGGTCTTAATGCTGATAGCAATATCTTCCAGACAACCTTGGGTTAAGTGATTGGGTCTACTTTTCTTGACCAGAAAAAACAATTCAAAAGTTATATTATTAATTTAGATTACTGTCGCCCAGTCAAAATAAAGAATGTTATCAGGAGATTGGAATAGGAAGAGGAATCAACACAATGTCACTCACATCTAAGCAAATATTAAATGTGTGCCCTTTAATAGGTTTACAAATTAAGCAGACCCAATCTATTTGATAAACGTCAACGTGATCTAAATACACTTCATTATTAAAATAGTTATTTCAATCAATATGTGGGAATATAATTCGAGTTAAACTTAATCTTTAAAAACACTAAGTTTAATTGTAACATTTTCTTCAGAGTTGTCTGGTTCTGATACTGTAGTTTGCTACCCTTATCAATGTTCCAATAAGTTGAAAAATTTTATGTAGTACAGTCCAATATTCAACTTCTTTAGTTAATGCTGAATTGAAAGTCAAACAAAGGTCTTATCAAAATAACTGGAATAAAATACTTGAGATTAATCCCACGCATAATGGTCCACTGAGGACCACATACAAGATATACTTGAGATTTCTTTGGTTTTCCTATCAAAATATCTGCTTTACATGCTAATTGTAATAACATTTCACAGGTTGTATTTACGGACACAGTACAACCCTATAAGGAGCTCCGCAACAGGGCTTTTACGGACCGCCTGTTTGAGAGACAATACAAGATCGGGTTCTGTAGTGAGGAGATCAAGCAAGCTTATGAGCTGCTGCTGGAGAGCCGGTGTAAGATCTGCGACAAGATTCCACCATTTCGTACTTTCACTATGCTAAGCGATCACATGAGAAAAGTTCATGAAAGATACTTCTGTGATCTTTGCGTTAAACATTTAAGGGTAAGACATTTTTATTTATAAAAGAAAAATTATATTTATTTTGCAAATAGGTTTATAAACTTTCACACGTCAATTACTTTTTTTGTCATTTTATACTAGATGAGTTGGTGCTTCCTAGCTGACTACTCTGAGAACAAACATCAAAACAAACTCAAGGGTCAAACTCTCTTTAAAAGTCCATAAGTACAGCAAATCCATACTAATATTATAAATAGGAAAGTGTGTGTGTCTGTTTGTCTGTCTTTCACGGCAGAACGGAGTGACTTATTGACGTGATTTTTTAAATGGAGGTAGTTGAAGAGATTGAGAGTGACATAGGCTACTTTTTGTCTCTTTCTAACCACCTCACTTTCCAGGGAATCCGTGTTAACCCGGATTTAACGCGAGCGAAGCCGCGGGCAAAAGCTAGTATGTGATGGTCAAATTATATGAGAACCATGCAGATTGGTCTTTTTTTGGTATTTATTTATGTACACTTAATTGTACACCAAGATTAGATTAGAGAATTTATAATAAAAAATATACAATCGACGGCCTTATCGCAGTCGGCGTTTTCTTCCAGGCAACCTGGAAAGGTCGACAGGGATAGCCTGGACACAAAATGAGATTGCACATGGTGCAAATATAAAAGCAAACAAAACTGAATAATTCAATAAATATTATTCTGCATACATTTATTTTTTACTACTAGTGTTTTAGTTTCTTTCTACAGAAAACGTAATTGAATTAATAAAATGTCCTTGTATCTTTTGACCACTAAAGGAAAACCGTCAAGTAAATTCCATATTCAATATAAGTAATAAATCTAAAATGACGACAGAGCATAATTGATTTACGTAATTACAAGCAGAGAGATTAGTAATAATGACTAATGTAAACAATATCAAATGCTTGAAAAAGTGTTGGACTGACCACAATGTTTTAATTGGCTTTTAAGAAAATATATAATTTCCTTTTGCTTAGTAGACTTATAGACTATTATCAATACACTTTATTAGGGTCCCGTACCCAATGGGCAAAAACGGAACGCTATTTCTATGCCTTTACTGTCTGACTGTCTGTCACCACACACCAGGCTGTATTTTATGAACCGTGATAGCTAGATAGTGATATTTTCTCAGTTATTGCTTTATCAATACTAAAAAAGAAACACAATAAAATGTGTAAAAAAAAAATAGTTTTATTGGTATGAAACCATTCGTGCGCAAGTCCGACTCGCTCTTTGCAGGTTTTTATTTTAATTCAAATCCAAATTAACATATCATGAATCGGCATTTATAGCTATGTTTATTCCAAACTTGTTACAAGAAGTATTACTACTTACAAATAATTGCTTGAAACGAATGTAATAAAAAAAAAAAAAAAACTAAATTGTGGTTACGCCATCATGCAACATAACTTACGCAATGTAATTTGCAGTCTTAATAACTACTTAGCTACATTTCTATCGAATTAGTTACGTACTACATTTGAATATTTCTTGCACCTAAAAATAATTTACCACAGCAATTGACTCTAGACAAATTGTTTATAATTTTTGTTTAACCTTAATCCTACTTTCTACTAATATTATAAATGCGAAAGTTTGTATGTATGGATGGATGTATGGATGTTTGTTACTCTTTCACGCAAAAACTACTGAACGGATCTCGATGAAACTTGGTACACGAGTAGACCATATCCCGGAATAACACATAGGATACTTTTTATCCTGGGATTATGTACGCGGGTGAAGCCGCGGGCAAAAGCTAGTTATTAAATAATATCAGGTATAATGTAAACAAGGGTTAATTACTTAAATGGGAGCATTATAGTGTAAATTGATAATGCTATCGTCATTGACATAATGTTATGCAATTTGTAGATATTTACTATGGAGAGAAAGTGCTACACTCGCCAAGAGCTGGCTCACCATCGACGGAGAGGAGATCTGGACGATACGTCACACAGGTAAATTTATACTAATGTACCTAGACCTACATCATCATCATCATCATTTCAGCCGATACACGTCCACTGCTGGACACAGGCCTCCCCCAAGCGCCGCCACAACGAATGCTCCCGTGCGTCTCACATCCATCGGTTTCCCGAAACCTTCACCAGGTCATTAATCCACCTTGTTGGAGGCCTTCCAACGCTGCGTCTTCCGGTACGCGGTAGCCACTCCAGAACCTTTCGGCCCCAACGGCCATGTGTTCTGCGAGCAATGTGCCCTGCCCATTGCCACTTAAGTAATGTACCTACAACTAAACCTGTAATATACCCCACTGCTGGGAAAAGACCTCAACCCCCTTTTCTACGTCGTCAAATATTTATCCAAAAATAAATGCATTACACATTATTTCACGATATAGACTCATTTATGATTGGAGTACGCGAAACGTCATAAAATGAAAATAAAATGCGAATACGATTTATTTTGTAGGAGGAAAGTACGTATTCTATTTTTATACTAGCTTTAGGTTTAAAGAATTTATTCTCATAAGAACAATTACATTTCACTTATAATGAGATACAAATAGTTTATAAGTATTGTAATATTCACATCTGGTGTGTTGGTGACGTCATAGGTTGTAGTATACATGATTATACTGGCTTATATTTTTAAAAAGGATAAATCTACAATTACTGTCACTTGGGAATTTGAGTAAAGGTAGTCTTACGGCCTGTTCACGATCTTGTTGCTGAGAGCGGGGCTAAGCGCGGGTCGGCGAGCGGTAAGAACAAATGTATGAAAATGTTTGAAGCACGCCACGAGACGCGGCCCATAGCGCCCGGCATCATGAGCTCGGCTCGTGTACCGCTCGTGCTCGACTCTTCAAGGGTAACTCCACCTTACAAGCACCTACCATCGTGTCCAGTAGTGAGTGTAGCAGCACTCGTATTTTAAAACAAATTATTCGGAAGTTGTTTTATTTTCTTACCTATTCAATGACATAAGCTTTGCTTCTAAAGGTCCAATTAGACCGAGATCGATCGACATAACGACCATTATCGCCCAAACCATAATTTGAAGACAATCAGTTAACGTAATCCAGCCTTCACACATCACGCTTTCAAAGATCGTCCGAACGATCGATCACAATCTATGCCCTTCTTAATTTCATTTATCTTTTATTATTTATATCTATCAAATAATGACAATGTATTTCGCGTAAAACCGTGACACACTTTTTTATCACAACAGCAATGTCTACTTGCTTAGTTATCATTTGAATTTACATAACTAATTATGTTTTGGATGACTGTTATGTTAATTACATCATAATTATATGAACAAGCGATGCATCAGACATCAATATGCGTCCCCTAGGTGCATGTTTAGTCTTCTCCATATTTAGCTACGGGGCTAAGATTTGGAGTTTAAAAAAAGGCGGACCGCGACCGCATTGATGGCTTCGAGATGTGGTGCTGGAGGAAAATGCTGCAAATTCCCTGGACTGCTATCCGTACAAACCGCTCAATCTAACGTGAACTGAACATCAAGATTAGACTGTCGACTACCTGCATTACTGGAGTTCTTTGGCCACATTGCCAGGAAAATGGCCACAACTTTGAACAGCTCATCGTAACTGGCATGGTTGAAGGCTAACGACCAAGAGGCCGCAGCCCAATAAGATGGGCAGATGAAGTCCGCTCCACACTGGTCACCCAATTGCACGTCGCACTTCATGATGCTAAGATCCGTCACAGATGGCGAGATACCATCAAGAAGAAGCTAATCCAGCGAGAACTTCACTACCCTCAGTAATGAGGAATACGACTCGAGGAGGTGGAGGTGCAGTACCAGTGTGCGAGTTTACATTCGGGGCCCGGGAATGAGAATAAGCTTCTCTTAAAATCTGGCTTTAACTCCAGATAATATTGGTAAATTATTTTTAGTCGTGGACTTAGAGGTCATATCTCTGTCTTGCGCCACCGCCTCACTCGCGATGCGACTCGATGTACTTGATGTGAGCTCTATGTTTGGCGGCTTGAGAGTTGTCATAAATGTGCAAGTTTGATGAGCTCCGTCCACCTTGTTGGAGAGGGTCCACGTGATCTTTTGCCCGTGACTTTCTCTTGCACCATCTCCTCATTACGGGTGATATGCTCGAAGGACTTGAGGATTCGTATTTGCACAGACGACGAGGTTCTTTCAAGATCCAAATATTGGTTCGGTGCGCGGTCTATGGGATTCCAAGCATGCGTCTCCAACATCACATTTTCAATGCGTCAATCTTGCGACGGTTTTGCCTTCTCAGCGTCCACGTCTCAGCTCCATATGGAAAAGACCAAGCACTTCATCAATCGAACCTTTGTATTTCTGATTATTCTGCGGTATATTAGTACATAATTAAGTTTAATAGAAACATGTTTAACATTTTTAGGTTGGTTTGGCCCTTTCGATCCGTCACTACTCTAACCTTATCCGTGAACTAGTTAGACGAATGTGGATTAGTGTGTTTGTGCTAAGAGTTGCTTTAGAACTTCGCCGCCGAAACAAATTGGCCGGCCATACGCGAATGATGAAATACGCTGATAAGCGCTCAGCGATATCGGAAAATGCGAATACTATGTTTTGGTTACAAGTAGGCTGATATGTATGTAGTCATATTTCATTTCCATATTTTTCTTCGATACAATATTTTGTATACAAATTACAAAATGTGGCATATGAAACTGTTATGTTAAATTGATGAAGTATTTCATAATATTCCGCCTAAATAAATAATAACATGGATACTAAATACACGTAAATATTTATTTATCAACTGGTAGAGTATCCCCTTCCTCCCGCCATATGGTCTAAAAAATATCAAATTATGACGTCAACCTATAACTCATATTGACGTCTTCCAACCAGTGCTGGCCCCGGGTCGACAATGAAAAATAATGGGCCCATTCCCTCTATAACAGTAATTATTTAGTAGAATTGACATAACAAAAAACACAATATTCTTGTTAGAAATTTAAAAATTAGTTTGTTTCAATGCTATTTCTGATTTGAAATGTTTTAAATTCTAAACCTTTAGCGGACCATATTTCATAAAGACCATGAACTGTAATACAATGAGCACAAGAAAGTAAGAGCGTAAAATTACAGGAATGAGGCCGGTGTCCCTAGCACGAGCTCTTAACGCGATGCATTTGACGACCTAAACTGTGTCATGTGCGGCGGTCCCCGTAGTGGAATCAAAATTATTACCTGCGCAGTGTCGTTAGTTCAATTTTAACGGTGTGCATGTAGTCGTGTTGATGGAGAACTTTAATGTATTATTATGTAGCAAAGCAGGCGGCGGGGCGCGGCTGCCGCGACGAACCTTTTGTATGGGACCTCGCGGCGTAACGCCGCATCGGTCCTTTCTCTTCAAGAACTACTAGTATGATCTTATAAAAAAATATTTTGTCAACAGGGGCCATCCTTTGTGTGAGTTCTGCGAGGAACGTTTCATGGACGCGGACGAGTTGTACCGGCACTTGCGCAAGGAGCACCTCTACTGCCATCTGTGCGACGCCGATGGACGCAACCTGTATTACGCGTCCCATTCTGCGCTCGCGCACCACTTCCGTACAGACCACTATCTCTGTGAGGAGGGCGAGTGCGCGGGACAACATTTGACAGCTGTTTTTAGAAGCGAAATTGATCTTAAAGGTGGGTTGACGATGACGAATATATTGCTTTTAGATGTTGTTGGGGATGGAAATGAGTAGACTGTATTTGTTATAACGCTGGTATATTGCCGATAATCAATATCCCAAATTACATACGATCCCGGACAAACAGTACCTAATTTAAATATTCGAGAGGTGTCGTCTGTCGCAGCGGTGTCCGTGAAGCGTGTCCGCGGTGCGCCGGACAGCTAGCGTCGCCGCCCGCGCCTCCGCTCCCCGCTACCGATGACGTAGGCGAACGCCGCCCGCGCGTGCAGACCGCGGCGCCGATGGTTGTTGGGTTCAATTCCCAACAGATGTCATGAAGACTGGGACTTTGAACACTAAGAGAATCGTAGGCAGAAGCTTTTCAATTTGTAAAGGCGTGAGCGTAACCACAGTAATCTAGAACATAAATTTATCTAATTACATTATTTTCTTATCCCGGTTTTTCATTGTCTAACTGCCCTGTCACGACTTCAATCTTAGCAGCGAGCGCGCCGCATATCGGTAAGGGGGAAAATGTAAATTTTAAATGCAGTTTTAGGGTACTAAAACTAGCGACTAAATGAAAACTGTATTTTTGTAGTGGTTTATTAATACTATATAAATAATCTAATTGAGATACTTTTCAAAAAATGAGTGCAATACCCTATTGCTGCTTCCTTTTGATAATCAATTTTGATAAGGTTCTCAGAGAACGATTTCTTATTTTAATGTTAATAATTATATGGTATGATATGTTGCTCAAAATTCAGGAAATGCCCAATTATATCTGTTCATACACGAACGCTGGTTCTTAGTACTCTCTTGAAAAAACATCACCAACAGAGACTTTTTGTTTTGCGAGTTGAGAAGTCATCCCATGACTTTTCCTACTCTAGGGTGAAGCGAGCGTCGTGTCAGACTTTTATAGGCTAAAGCCACACCTTTATCCCTCAGTTGCTCTTTGCGTTCTAAGACCATGGGTTTCCTTTCTAGAAATTCCCTATGGCCCTAGCGGGGAGCGTTTTTTTGTGTTCAACGCAAGTCTATCCAAGGCCGGGGTGCCACGACAGAAAACCTCCACGAGTGCCCGCGGACTGTAGTTCCCTTGCGGACACGTCCTGAGGGAAGACCAGTCTGCGGGACGGTGCACCCTGGGAGGCGGCCATAGACCCCCTTGGGCACTCCTACCGCCGTCCTCTATTACTCCGTCTAATACTCCTACCTCCTATGGCCGTCTGCGAATGTTCTGTCTGACGGAACGCTTCAACGCGTGTCCCTCTGCTATAGCAGAGGGCACAGTGGCGAAGTAAGAGCGGGCTCGGTTTGCACTCACACTGCCGCCGGGCAGGCAGGAGGAAGACATGTTCCTCCTTCTGCCACCGTTAGTCTCGTAGCCCCAGAGATTGTCCAAGGTCATGTTTCTGACTTTTGATGGGGGACGAGGGCCTTGGCTTAACCGCCCGGGCCGCGAGGAAGACAACCTCTATAAAAAATTACCCCAAACCTCCAAGCGGCGGCGCACCGTGAGGGAGGTTGTTAGCTTGACTAATGGGTAGCTAAATTAGTCTCTAGTGCGAACATCGTATTTGAGCTAGTACAATAATATATATACTCGTGGGAACAAAAATGGATTCAAAATTTTTTATAAAACCACAAGTGAGTGATGCGCGGTCGGAGTCCGACGTGGCATCCAGAAGGAGCTCGGAGCGCTCGGAGAGTGAGGAGGAAGCGGGCGGTTCTGGGAGACACTCTAGTCTCTCCCAAAAGAAGCGCTCCGCTTCTTTTAGAAAGGAGGACGGGTCGTCCTGCTCCGAGGGGCGGGCGAAGATCCCCACCAGCAGTCGTGGCGCGAGCCGAGCCCGCGGGAAAGGAAGGGGCCTCACGGCCAAAAAATCCGCCGAGCGAGCCGACAGGCTTGCCGCGGAGGGGCGCCACCCCGGCGCGGGCGACTCTGGGAGGGACCTCTCGGAGCCGTCCGGCAGCGAGAGGCGCACCGAGGCGGAGTCAGGCGGGGAGGCGGCCATGCCCTTCAAGGAGCTGGCCGTCACCCTGCTTCGAGACATGGCCCGCCAGAGGGACAAGGCCACGCGGGAGCGAACAATCCGTCGCCACGCCGCGTCCCTCCAGGGGGCCTTAGACGCCTCCGTCGAAAAGAGGGTGGAGAGGCTCCGCAGTGAGTTTCGGGCGGAGCTCCAGGCCGAGCTCCGGGCTGAGGTCCGGGCGGAGCTCGCAAGGGCGCCGAACAGGGGCCGCCAGGAACCGATGGAGGAGGGGCGCGAGCAGGAGCAGGGGCAAAGCCGGCCCCAGCCCCAGCCCCAGCCCGAGCCGGAGAGTCAGCTGCTGACACTGATGCAGCGGGAACTCGCTGCTTTCCAGCAAGGGCTGCAAAAACAACAGCTGGAGTTCCAGCAGAGCATCCGGCAGCAGCTTTCTCTCCTGGAGGGAATTGTGTTGCGTCCTCCACTGGCGGCCTCTGGCCAAAAAAAGGCGGTGTCATATGCCGCTGCCGCGGCCGCGGCTTCTGCGCCTAAGGCAGGCCCATCGGGGCAAGCCGGGCGCGGGGCTGCGGCACCGGTGCCCGCGAGGCCGGCCCCGACGACGACGACGGCTAAGCAACAGCAGCGGCAGAAAAAGGGTGCGGCGGTGCCTGCCGCTAAACCGGCAGGACCTCCTGCCGCCGTGGCGACTAGGCCGCGCCTGCCACCTCCTCCACCCGAGGAGTCTGGCGCCGAGTGGACGGTGGTCGGCGCCAAAAAGCAGGCGGGCAAGGTGGCCAGAGCGGCCAAAAAGCGCGCGAGGCGGCAGGAGCGCAAAAAGCGGGCCATGGTGGCGCGTCTTCGCGCCCCGAATTCCGAGGCTGTAGTAATTACGCTACAGCCTGAAGCGGAAAAGAGGGGCGTGACGTTCGACGCCGTCATGGAGAAGGCGAAGCAGGCGGTGTTGCCCCACCTTGGCGAGCTCGGAGCCGCTGCGGGCTTCCGCATGAGGTGCACGATCACCGGGGCCCGAATCCTAGAGGTCCCCGGTGCGGCCAGTGGTCCTGCAGCGGATGCCCTGGCCGCAAGGATCAGGGCGTCCCTCAGTGCGGAAGAGGCCCGAGTGTCCAGGCCCACAAAGTGCATTGACATGCGCATAATGGGCCTGGACGATTCCGTCAAGGTGGACAAGGTGGTGGCCGCCATTGTCAGGGCGGGTGGGTGCACGACCGAACAGGTTCGGGCGGGCGCCATCCGTGCTGACAGCACGGGCATGCGAGCCGTTACGGTGAGCTGCCCCGTACAGGCGGCCAAAGCAATCGCGGCCGAGGGCCGAAGGCTTTTGGTGGGCTGGGTTTCGGCCCAGGTAAAGATGCTGGAGCCCAGACCTCTGGGTGCTTCCGTTGCCACGTGGGAGCCCACTGCGCCGCAGAGGATCGCAGCGACCGCTGCCACCAGTGTGGCCAGCCCGGTCACAAGGCCGCAGATTGCCGTGCTACGCCGCACTGCTACGCATGTGCGGCGGCCGGCAAGAAGGCCGACCACCGGGCTGGCGGCAGGTCCTGCGACCCCCCCGTCAAGGCCAAGGGCAAGGCCCACAGGCCCATCCCCACTGAGGTCCTCGCCGCCGCAGCCGCCTCGTTGGCCGCCGCCGCAATCGCCGCCGCACCCGCCGCCGCGACTGTGCCCCCTAGGGGAGCTCGGGAAGAGACCGTAATGGAGTGTCAATAACGGCCCCATTACGTCTTCTCCAGGCGAATATCAACCACTGCGCCGCCGCTCAGGATCTGTTGCTCCAGAGCATGGCGCAGTGGTTGATCAATGTCGCCGTGGTCACCGAGCCGTATTTTGTCCTGCCCAGTGGTGACTGGGTTCAGAACCTGGACGGCTCGGTGACCTTAATTAAGTCGACCGCCGCCGGTACCCCGCCCCCCGAGTCCGTCACGAGGGGGCGAGGTTGCGTGGCAGCACGGTTCGGGGACATCGCCGTGGTAGGCGTCTACCTGTCCCCGAGCCGATCTCTCGACGAACTGCACGTCTCCCTGATGGAGCTAAATTCCGTTGTCGCTGGGTTCGGTTCCCTCCCCGTGGTCGTTTGCGGGGACTTCAACGCCTGGAACACGGCTTGGGGTTTCCGGTTCACGAACCAGAGGGGTCGGATGGTGGAGGACTGGGCCTTGGAGCTGGGCCTGGTCGTACTGAACCGGGGTTCTGTCCCCACGTTGGTGCGGATGCGGGGTGAGTCGGTGGTGGACATTTCGTTCGCCAGCCCCGCTCTGTCGCCGCGTGTCGTCGACTGGCGCGTGATGGAGGAGGTGGAGACGTACTCCGACCACCGGTACATCCGGTTTGACGTCTCCGCCGAAACCTCGGCCGCGGCGGTCCGACAGAGCCCTTGCGGTTCGCGGTGGGCGCTTAAGCAGATGGACCGGGAGCTCCTCCTGGAAGCCGCGACGGTACAGGCCTGGGTGCAAGCACCGGACAGGCCTGTCGACATCGACGTCGAGGCGGAGTGGTTCCAGGAGGCCATGTCGCAAATTTGCGATGCGGCAATGCCCCGTGTCCGTCCAGGACGAGCTAAGCGCCAGGTGTACTGGTGGTCGCCAGAGATCGGCGCACTGCGCAATGCTTGCATTCACGCGCGACGCCGGTATGCCAGGCACTGCAGGCGCCGCATCCGCCCGCCGGATGCGGAGGCCAGAGTGGCGGAGCTGTATGAGGGATACAGAGAGGCAAAACGCACCCTCCGAACGGAGATCAAGCGGGCCAAACTCGAGGCCCGCAACGTGTGACTGGGGTCTCTGAACGCGGACCCGTGGGGGCGCCCGTACAAGTTGGTACGGGACAAGCTTCGCCCCTGGGCTCCGCCGCTGACTCAGAGTCTCCGGCCCCAACTCGTGGAGGGTGTGGTTAGCACTCTGTTCCCTGCGCGGGGGGAACGCTCCCCCCCGCCCATGGCTCCGCCTCCGCCGGCGGTGTCTGACGCGGATCGCAACAGCGACGACGACAATGCTCCAGAAGTGACCGAGGTAGAGTTGAGAGTGGCGGTGCGAAGGCTGAGTGCCAAAAACACCGCCCCAGGACCCGACGGCTTGCCAGGGAAAGCCTGGGTCCTGGCCATGGAGGCTCTCGGGCCTCGACTGAGAGGGCTCTTTAGCGCATGCCTGGAGAGGGGCCAGTTCCCTCTTCGCTGGAAGACGGGGAAACTGGTCCTCGTAGCGAAGCCAGGGCGCCCTGCAGACTCTCCGTCCGCATACCGGCCCATTGTGCTGCTCGACGAGGTGGGCAAGCTCTTTGAAAGAGTTATTGCAAACCGCCTCGTCGTGCGGCTAACACGGGTGGGGCCGGACTTGTCGGACGGACAGTTCGGCTTTCGCAGGGCGCGCTCTACTATAGACGCCATCATGCGCGTGCGAGCCCTAACGACAGGGGAAGCGGTGTCCCAGGGTAGGTGTGTCGTGGCAGTATCCTTGGACATTGCCAACGCCTTTAACTCCCTGCCCTGGAGTACGATCCGGAGGGCACTCCGGTACCACCGGGTGCCCGAATACCTCTGTCTAGTGGTCGAGGCGTACCTGTCAGACAGGTACATTGTCTACCCCGGTCACCAGGGAGACTGGAATCGTCGAGAGATGTCCTGCGGTGTTCCGCAGGGGTCTAGTCTAGTTCTAAGCCCACCCTTGTGGAACATCGGCTACGATTTCGTGCTGCGCGGCGACTTCCCTGACGACTTCCTGAGCGTGGTTTGCTACGCAGACGACACGCTGATCCTAGCGCAGGGAGAGTCGCACCAGGCGGCGGTCGCTCTAGCGACACGCGGGGTTGCGATAGCCATTGGTAGGATCCAGGAGTTGGGACTCGAGGTGGCGCTGCATAAATCCGAGGCAATGTGTTTCCACGGCCCTCGGAACGCGCCACCATCGGACTCCCAGCTTACGGTAGGAGGAGTTCGCATCGGCGTCGGGTCGACGATGAAGTATCTGGGACTCGTCCTCGACAGCCGGTGGAATTTCGTAGAACATTTCCGACGTCTGGCTCCCAAGCTTCTCCGGGCTGGGGCTGCTCTCAAGCGGCTCCTGCCCAATCTTGGGGGTCCAGACGCCTCCTGCCGGAGGCTCTACGCGGGGATCGTTCGGTCCATGGCCCTCTACGGGGCGCCGGTGTGGGCGCCGTCGCTGGCAAAGCGACCGGCGTCCATACTGAACGCCTGCCTGAGGGTCATGGCAATACGGATGGTGCGGGGTTACCGCACGATCTCCCGCGAAGCGGCGAGCCTTCTGGCTGGCCTACCACCGTGGGATCTGGAGGCAACAGTCCTTGCACACATGCACGACATGCGCGTGGAGATGCAACGCCGGGGTGAAAGTCCACTGCCGCAACATGTCAAGGCATGGCGGACAGAGCTCCGGCGGGATCTCATGGTGAAATGGCGTCAACGGCTATCGCAACCCAGTGCTGGGCACGCCACGATTATAGCGGTAAGTCCCCTCTTTGAGGCGTGGCTGGAAAGACCTCACGGCGTCCTTACCTTCCGCATGACGCAGGTCCTCACCGGACATGGCAAGTTCGGGAGGTTCCTGCATCGGATTCAGGCGGAAGAGACGCCCGGGTGTCGCCACTGTGCGCAACGCCCGGAGGACACGGTGGAGCACACCGTCGAGGTGTGCCCTGCCTGGGCGGAGCATCGCCGTGCCCTCGTGGGGGCGATCGGCGGCGGAGACCTCTCGCGCCGGGCCCTGATCGAGGCCATGGTCCGGAGCGAGGAGGAATGGCAGGCGGTCGCCTCCTTCTGCGAAGCAGTAATGCTTGCAAAGGAGGAGGCCGACCGCATCAGGCAACGGCGCCCTCGCCGCCGTCGCCGGGATTCCGATCCCGATTTCCGGCCACCGTAGACGCAGGCTCGCGGACGGCGAGCTATGGGTAGCTCGCTGTCCGATGGTCCGGTAATGGACCGAGTCTAAGACGTCGACGGCGCGCACTGTTCCCGCGCGCCTCAAGGAGTTGTCAGCAGCAGGAGGGGCCCAGCTGGGTCGAAGCCTACTGGGGACAGGGTTGTCCGAAAGGGAATGAAGTATGGTATGAAGGCTAGAAGGAACGGCGCGGGGTTTTTAGTCAGTAAGAGTCTGACACTGTCTCCCACTCCACCCAAGAGCGGGTTTCGTCAAAGATGATTTTCCCCGTCGAGAAAAAAAAAAAGTCTATCCAAGGCCCGCCTTTGTCTACCTTTGTACAATTCTTGTGCATGAAGCTTTAAATAAATAAATAATTTTTTCCCGACGTCGGGAGCGTCTCTTGTTGCGGGACGGGCGTGAAGATCATTCTCTTACGGTTCCGGCCATCTCTTTCGCTAGCATCACTGCTTTGCAGAAGGTTGTGACCGTACTCCAATCATCTTCGCTCCGGACTGTGGTCAGAGCCAGGGCCAGCCGCGAGAGGTCACCGCCGCCGATCGCTTCCATTAGGACACTGGCGGTGCTCAGCCCAAGTTAGACACACCTCTACAGCGTCCTCTGGCCGGTCTGCACAATGGTCTGGCACAGGAATCTTCCGAACTTACTCTCCAATCACTCTTCAGAGGGGTCTTATCGCCATGATAGTGGCATGTAGGTCTCATCCCGGTGTTCTCACTCGCTGCCGTTTTTCATACATCTTAAGTATAATATTGCTTGATACCGGCAGCCCATAAGGCGACAGTGCACGGGCGCGGACTAGCGCGCGGCGCGGCTCGGCAGGCGCGCACGCTGGAGCTGCAGTTCAACATCACGCCGCACGCCGTGCAGAGGACGCCCAGGTATTGTGGCCCAGCATGCCTCGTTGCTGTACATGGACTATCTTACATGTTCTTCTCCATAGAGATCTATGCTTTAGAATGTGCAATTAGCGTCATTATTTTGTAGAGCTTGTTCTGAAATATCACATAGGACTTTTTATTACGGGGGAAACATTCCCTTAGAAGGAATTCTACATTCACGCAGGGGAAACCACTGGCAAAAGCTAGTTATAATTGGCTCTATATATATAAACAAAAATATTTCATTCAAAATGTCAGATCGACTTCTTAAGAATTAAGGAAGTCCACATCTACATTTTAGGTCTAGTTTAACCAATTGCGGGATTGTACTTTCTCTAGGCAAAATGTGTTCTGCCACCATGCAAATAAAGTACATTATTTGCCTGTAAACCCAACACCTGTGTGCAGTATATTACTTTTACATCGCTGTAATACTATGAGAAAATAATGCAAGTGTAAGAATGTGTTACAATATAAATTCTAAATTTTACCTCTGACATATAAGTAATTGTATAGGTAAGGCAAAACTGACAATAAAAAAATACATTTTGTGTACCAAGTAACCACTCAGTTTATTTGGTGTACATCATCGTCATAATTATCGTCGACAGTAAACAACAGCCAATCGCTGAACACGTTGCGGAGTACAACTCTTTCAAAATGGAGATGTTTCCATACATGCACAAACGCCACCGCCCTGGCGCCCTATGGCTGGGCGAATACATTGAAGACTCCAGGACCAGAACTTCCCACCACTGACATAGCTGCCCTCATCATCTCATGAAGAGGATTGTGAGGATATGTCATGATTTTTCTTGATAATTGAAATATAAAAACACTGCCAGTTTTTGCCAATATGAAAGCAAAACGAACAAAAGTCAAGTTCAATGCAGAAAGTGTTTTAAAGAGTTATACTTTGCAAAATATAATTTTTGATGGCAAATTATACTCTAAGGAAACTCTATTCAGCGATGAAGCCGCCATAGATTTAAGTTTCTGTGAAATTGTTACTATTTTGGTGTACAATAAAGTTTATTATATTCTAGAGACAGGAACAACCGTGACCAAGTTCGCGAAGAGCCTGCACCTGCCCCGCTGCCTCCTCCGACGATGACGCAAGCTAACATCGACACCGACAGCGTGGAGCAATTCCCGCGACTGTCGGCCACGCCCGCCGCCCCCGGACTGATGATGTCGGCGCCGCATCGTGCTTACAAGGGTACTGTCAGCACTATACATACAAGCTAACATCGACACAGTTATTTTGGAACAGTTCCCGCAAGTAAAGGCCACGCCCGCCGCGACCGAACTATTGATATCTGCTTCGCATCGTGCTTACAAGGAGCATTGTACATACCGAGGTAGCATATTTCCGAGCGACTATTACTTGGTAAAATTAGACTTGTGCCCTTTTTCCAATGTTAATTATCAAAAAATATTCTAGGCTTCTCAACAATATAAAATGAATTATTTTTTCCTCAGGTGTAGACGGCCTACTGCGCAACGACAAGAACTTCCCCGCACTGGACGGTGCAGCCGGCCCGTCGCGCGGCCCGCGCCCCGCTGCGCCCGCGCCCTCTACCGTCGCCGCTACTATTGTCAGGAACAGTACGTACAGTTATATACACTACAACGACAAGAACTTCCCCGCACTGGACGGTGCAGCCGGCCCGTCGCGCGGCCCGCGCCCCGCTGCGCCCGCGCCCTCTACCGTCGCCGCTACTATTGTCAGGAACAGTACGTACAGTTATATACACTACAACGACAAGAACTTCCCCGCACTGGACGGTGCAGCCGGCCCGTCGCGCGGCCCGCGCCCCGCTGCGCCCGCGCCCTCTACCGTCGCCGCTACTATTGTCAGGAACAGTACGTACAGTTATATACACTACAACGACAAGAACTTCCCCGCACTGGACGGTGCAGCCGGCCCGTCGCGCGGCCCGCGCCCCGCTGCGCCCGCGCCCTCTACCGTCGCCGCTACTATTGTCAGGAACAGTACGTACAGTTATATACACTACAACGACAAGAACTTCCCCGCACTGGACGGTGCAGCCGGCCCGTCGCGCGGCCCGCGCCCCGCTGCGCCCGCGCCCTCTACCGTCGCCGCTACTATTGTCAGGAACAGTACGTACAGTTATATACACTACAACGACAAGAACTTCCCCGCACTGGACGGTGCAGCCGGCCCGTCGCGCGGCCCGCGCCCCGCTGCGCCCGCGCCCTCTACCGTCGCCGCTACTATTGTCAGGAACAGTACGTACAGTTATATACACTACAACGACAAGAACTTCCCCGCACTGGACGGTGCAGCCGGCCCGTCGCGCGGCCCGCGCCCCGCTGCGCCCGCGCCCTCTACCGTCGCCGCTACTATTGTCAGGAACAGTACGTACAGTTATACACTACAACGACAAGAACTTCCCCGCACTGGACGGTGCAGCCGGCCCGTCGCGCGGCCCGCGCCCCGCTGCGCCCGCGCCCTCTACCGTCGCCGCTACTATTGTCAGGAACAGTACGTACAGTTATATACACTACAACGACAAGAACTTCCCCGCACTGGACGGTGCAGCCGGCCCGTCGCGCGGCCCGCGCCCCGCTGCGCCCGCGCCCTCTACCGTCGCCGCTACTATTGTCAGGAACAGTACGTACAGTTATATACACTACAACGACCAGAACTTCCCCGCACTGGAAAGTGCGGCAGTGCAGCCATGCAGTAAAAGTATATAATTTGGACGAATGGTTAAAAAGATAATACGAAACTCGCAAATGCACCCATAAGAATCAAGCAGTGAACGCTCAGTTTATCTACTAACTGAACAAAGGTGAGATCGTCGCGTTGTAGTAACGACATACGAGCAGCATTTGAATTATTTAATTAACACGCTTTTTTTTAGTTTAATTAGCTGGCTGCCAGTAGCATGGCCCACGTGAATGTAGAAAATTGGCCCTAGAGAACTTACCCGTGAGTGTGGAAAAGTAACAGACATACACCTACACTCACAAACTTTCGTCTTTGTCACATTAGTGTGATTTGGACCCGTGCGAAGCCGAGGCGAGTCACTAGTTTGCGATAGTTATCAAATTATGAAATAAACTCTTTTTCATGTGCCATGTAATGTTCAAGCTCCATTGCACAACATATGTGTCAGTAGCAATTAACATCATCATAACCACCAGTCAGTAGCGATGAATTGAAACTATCTCGAATTATAATTACATTCAAATACTTTTCCTTTCGTTCCAGCTAAGCCCAGCGTGTCCATCCAGCTGCACAGCCAGCCGGCGAGCGCCAGCAACTTCCGGCTGACGCAGACCAGCGGCCACCGCATCTCGGCGCCGCCGCAGCAGAGGAAGCCGCCCCCCATCAGCAACGATGACGACTTCCCGTCGCTCGGCATCGCCAGGGACGATTATCCTAGCATCGGGGCTGGGACCGTGCAGGCGCCTAAGGTAGGCTCTACTGACATTTTTCTACCCCAATCTGCTTTATTTCTCGGAATCTATAAAACTAAGTCGAGATTGAATATGTGTTACTTCTAGGCAAGCATGCTCCATTATCGACCAAATTGTCGCTTGCCATGGGTGAGATATTGGTCAAGCACAAGATTGTCAATAAAAACACATATGTTATACATAATCTCTCTTGTACTTCATTTTAGTATGGAATCAATTCAAATAAAGGATTGTTTTTTAGGTTAAAACGAACAAGTCCTATTTTATTGTAAACACGCCTGTAGCTTATTTCACAAGTTTGTATAACAAGTGGTTATAATTTTTACTTCCAGGTTACTCTAATCAACAGCCAAGAGATGCAAGCTCTAAAGAGCAACCACGTTCAGACTCATCATAAGAAGACTCCTCTGAGTTCAGAAGCGTTTCCCGCTCTGTCATCAACTTCCGCGCCGGTGGCTCCCCCGCAGTGGATCACTGTCTCCAAGTCTAAAGAGAAGCAGAAGCCGAGCAAGCCTGAGCCTCCTCCGAAGCCCAAAGAACCTGCCTTCAACGCTGTATCAGACTTCCCCACTCTACCCATCAACTTGACTAAATCCAAGTCCAAAAAGCAAACTCAAGCTCAGCCTTCCCCACCACCTCAGAATAACGAAAACCAAAAATTAAGCAAAAAGGAAAAGAAAAAACAAAATAGTAAAAAAGAAAACTTACTCGACACGTACAACGTGAATGGGACCAATGACAAGAAGCTACTGAAGGAGTCTTACGCTTCTGTCAACGCTAATAATAATAACCAAACTGTGGAAGATAAAAAAATTAAGTCTGTAGACACTACGGTTGACGCCGAGAAAAATAGGAACGGAGGCAATGGAGATTTCAGTCTTACTGCTAAAGACTATCCTCCACTAAACTCGCGGAGTGACAATAGTTTGCCCACCAAGAAGATGGTCAACGGTAGCGTGCCGCCGGGGTTTAAACCTCGGCCCGCGTGCGATGGCATGACGTTCACGAACTCGGCCGGACAGACGTTCCCTGCGCCATTACACACATACATACCACCGCCGAACTTCGAACACAGGAACCGAGCTTTAGTGAAGCAGTTTGCAGTCGCTCTAGGCGGCGCCGAAGCTGTTGAACAATTTAAGAACGCGTCACGATCGTTCCGTGACAGTTCAATCAGTGCGGAGCAGTTCCACCAGCACTGTCGCACAGCGTTAGGGTCGCAGTTCGACGCCGTGTTCCCCGAGCTGGTGGCGCTGTTGCCAGACATAGCTAAGCAGCAGGAGCTGATGGTCGGTCGCAGCGAGGAGCTGCACATGTGCGCTACTTGCGGCCAGCTGCTGTCGCCCGCCGACCGCGACGCGCACAACACGCAGCACTGGCCGCCGCTAGCGCCGCGCTAGGTGCCGCCAGAGCCGCCAGGCCGCCGTTAGCGCCGCTCCAGGCCGCCGCTAGCGCCGCGCTAGGTGCCGCCGGAGCCGCCAGGCCGCCGTTAGCGCCGCACCAGGCCGCTGCTGGCGCCGCGCTTGGCCGCCGCTGGCGCCGCGCTACACTACACCTGCCGCGTGTTCATACCTCTCACTTAGACGCCACTAACTGTGCCGACGACAAACTGACAGTGATTGTGAAAACTTTTATAATTAATGCCATACGGAATACGGATTTGTTTACTATCAGCCAGTGCTTACGTCGTTGATTTGCGACTAGATTTTTGGGTAGTGTAATTTTACATCACTCTTAGCTACAGATATTGCCAGAGTAATCAATTTTGTAGTGAGTCAACATTGACGATTTTGATGTTGTTGTACCTATGTTTTGTAAATACATAGTTATTTCATAGATTTGTTCTGTGTATTGTTGTAGATCTTTGTGACACATTGGCGCTTCGGTGTCCTCTGTATGACAACATATTTCGCTAGCCTCGATATTCCTCTGACTGTGCATTGTTATGTGATCATATTAAATCCACAGTAGCGCAATGAATACACTCAATTAATGTGATTTTGTAAACTGTAAATGTAACGATGTAAAATATATTATTTCAAAGTTTTTATTATATTTTTGTACTTCTAAAATAGAATGATTTCTTTAGTTTTGTGTAAAATATTTTTGTTGAATATTGTTAGTAGTTTTATTGCGACCCTTTGTGCTAAATAACTAAATTATAATAGATAACGTAACAGTCCATCTTCTTAACTTTAAATACATTTGTGTATGTAATACATTTGTGTATGTGTACATTGTATGGATACAATGCATAAAAATTTATATATGATAATGTACATACTCTTATACATAATTATATATTCGAGTGTATCACTTTGTTTGAAACAAGCATAATTATTTTCCTACTTTCCTAACAATTACAATTCACGTGAAAAACTTTTATAATATTGATTGAGTTCCAGCAAAAATAAATAGGTCCATAAAAATTCAACAAAGATTTTATAGCAAAGGAACCGCGAATTCTTTGTTAAAATTTCATAAGTTCAAGGTTACTCACTACTATCAAAACGTGATAAAAGACACCGAAATAAAATAATCTCGACAGATTGAATGATGTCTCCACTAGGATTACATTTATCTTAAACTATCTTCTGCCAGCGGTCTCGCCCGCGAAACTCGTCATATGCAAATAATCTATAGTTTATAGTACTCTGGGATAGTGCAGCTAAATATTACTAAATAAATTTTCACAATTGGTTCAGTAGTTTCAGAGATTACCCCTATATACAAACTTATAAATTTTACCACTTTATAATGTTATTACTAATCTTATCTATGCCTAGATAAAACTGGAGAAGATCGATAAGAAATCCCTATAAATTGTAAACTGACGCGTGTGGTCCTCTAGATACAAAATAAGAACAAGATGAAGATATCTGTTTTACTTTTGTGGTAAGTTTAGTTTTTTTTTTACCCGACTACGATTTTTGGTGGCAGGAAGTAAAACCTAAACAGAATCTAGTTTCAAATGTTATAAAACAAAGACGCGTCTGTCTGTCTGTTCGCGAAAAACTCAAAAACTACTAGGTTTTTTATGCGGTTTTTACCAATAGACAATTTATATGAAAGGTTTAGAAGTATAAATACATGCATTTTATTTATAGTACAGGAAAATTGAGAATTTCATAGATTTGTAACACCCATCCGAAGCTGCGTCGGGCCACTAGTCCTAACTTATATTGTAAATGCAAATGTGTGAATTTGTTCGTTTGTTACGCTTTTACTCGTACAGACTTTTAGACAAAATCTACAACAGCGGAAGTGAGCCGTGAGAAGTACGCTAGTTTATTATGTATCTACTTTCAAACGGGCGAAAATCCGCATAAAAATCCGGGAATACGGGAATGTGCTCGCCTAGATAAAACAATAATCTGATTTTCTACAAAATCCAATCTATCCCTTCATATAATTTCATTAAAACTTTTATAATTTAAGGAAGGGTTCATAATATTATTTGTTCGCATTACAGAGTAATATTTTATAACCCATCTGATCATCATCATCATTAATCTTATCATGATCATCATATCTTTATATGCAAGGATAGATTTGACGAAAACGAACGAAAGAATAAATAGAGTCTAAGCATATAAATTGTCTCATGAAAATTTCAGTAAATTCACATAGTTACTACTTTAGAGACTGTCCAGCCATTCTGATATCAGAATGGACGGTCAACCATAAATAGTTTTAATTCTATGAAATAAGCAATTCTCTCATTATGAGAAGCGCAATTTCAAAGCTAAATACGACTGTTGACCGGAAATGTTGGCTTTCACGTATCAATGACGATCCTAAAAAAATATTGATTATCGTAAAGTTGCCTCAATCCTATTTGTATATTCATAATCTTTTTAACCGACTTCAAAAAGAAGGAAGTTCTAAGTTCGACTGATTTTTTTTTCACATAGTTCTGCAGTAACACTAACATGGGGCGTTGCGGTAAAGCAAGGTAGAAAGTTTCCGGATGACTTCATCTTCGGAACAAGCACAGCATCTTATCAAATTGAAGGAGCATGGAATGAAGATGGTACTTATCATATTATGACCTTAAATTCAACTTTATTCCCACCACACATGATTCATTATGCGCTGACCTGTTTTAGGTAAAAGTGAGAACATCTGGGATTATTTGACTCATACAAATGCAGCAGCTATCGAGGACCAAAGTAGTGGCGACATAGCATGCGACTCTTACCATAAATATGAGCGAGACATAGAGATGATGAGGGAACTTGGCATCGACAGCTATCGTTTCTCCATAGCCTGGTCCAGGATACTGCCCAATGGCTTCGCCGACTATGTAAATGAAGAAGGAGTAGCGTATTACAACAAAATAATTGACGGAGTACTAAAATACAACATTGACCCCATGGTCACACTATACCATTGGGACTTGCCACAAAATCTTCAAGAAATGGGCGGATGGCTGAACCCTCTCATAGCAGACTGGTTTGCTGACTATGCCCGAGTAGTCTTCGATCGTTTTGGTGATAGAGTTAAAAGTTTTATCACCTTTAATGAAGGACGGCAAATCTGCTATGAAGGTTATGATTCGGTTTCGAAGGCTCCGAGGTTAAATATGTCGGGTATTGGCGAATATATCTGCGCTAAGAACCTTGCGATCGCTCATGCTAAAGCATACCACATTTATGATGACGAGTTCAGGCCTACACAAGGAGGAGTGTGTGGGTATACGATCGCTGCTGGTTCTTCTTTGCCTCTCACTGATTCTGAAGAAGATGCCTATGCTGTGGAAATACATGATCAACTGTCGGTATGTTCACAAAGTATTACGTCGTCACCTACAGTTTTAGATAGTTACTGTTTAGAATGGTACCTACCTGGCTTATTTTATAATTCAGTAGGTATTTTTATGTAAGTTTAAGTGCGAAGAGAGGCATTCTCCTATTTTTAAGGAGCGTTCGCATTCACTTTGCAGTCTCAATTTTTATACATTTAACACCAATGATGAACTATGTTACGAGGACGTCGCTCGTCCTCCAAAATCTCGCTTAGACCATTGATTGTTGCTGAGATGTTACAACTTCAATGTGAACGTTTTCTGTGTTAGGTATAGGTACTTATAAGAGAATTGCCCTTCAGGGTAAGCTTTACTCCATTTTCTCAGAAAATTATCTACGGTATTTTTTTTGTTTTCAGTGGGGCCTATACACCGACCCAATCTTCTCAAAAGACGGAGGATTTCCCAAAGAGCTTTTTGAACTTGTAGCCAAAAAGAGCGCAGCTCAGGGCTACCCTAGATCTCGGCTACCTGACTTTACTGAAGAAGAGAAGGCCTACGTTCGAGGCACGAGCGATTTCTTTGGCGTGAACCACTATTCGGGAGCCCTAACTTCTGCCTCACTGTTTTCGCCACCGTCGGTTGTGCCTTCGCCTTATGATGATATAGGGGTCGGTCAGACGGCACTAGATGAGTGGCCACAATCAGCTTCCTTTTGGCTTAAAGTAAGTTCCACAGTTAAAAGTTTGTGTTATTTTGCTGATTTGGGCTTTATATCTTAAAACATTTATTTTGCTGTGCCATGTATCTTATGACATAGACTACTTAATTTCCCGCGCTATCCTGTTATTTTATTTAGCAACCTTTATTTAACCTAATATGTCATTATACGTCAGCATAGTTATATAAATATTTATCAGTCAAATCTAATAACTTAGATAAAAATTATCTACTTACTTGATAAAATAGTGTTAGTGACATAAAGTCACAAACACTTTATTTTTTTAAGTAGGTAGATAAGTAGATAATAATGTTGCTATTTAATTTTTTAACGATGTTTTTTTTCAAGTTTATTCTCACTGTCCCCAGCAAATGCCAGACAGCGTTTACATTGTACTGAAAAACATACAAAAAAGATATGGCGATGTGCCGATCTATATCACCGAGAACGGATGGTCTACCCACGAGGGCATCGAAGACGAAGGTCGGGTCGCTTACTATAGGGCAGCGCTGGAAAGCGCTTTAGACGCTCTGGACGATGGAATCAACCTTAAAGGTTACTACGCATGGAGTTTGATGGACAACTTTGAATGGATGGCTGGATACACGTAAGTTAAAAATATGATTGATTCCTATAGACCTATTATTACAGACCTATGCACATCTATCAGAAGTAAGAATTATGAGACAAGTGAATATGGATGAAAAGAAGCAGTTAAAAAAAGCATGATTAGATTGTTTATTGGCTACCGTCGTCATTTATCTCTTATATGCGGTCGCGCTTGACCGCATGATCTCAACTGATTGCAGGGCTTGAAGTGATCGAAGATGGAGCACACTTGCCTAGAAGTAACTCTTGATTTTGAGGCCCATCGACGTGTAAAATATTTGTCCTAGATACGAACAGAACGTAATACAAAACCTGAGCTAATTTAGAATGTATCTTTACAGGGAACGGTTCGGCTTATACGAAGTGAACTTCGACGACCCCGAACGCACGCGGACCCCGAGGAAATCAGCTTTCATCTACAAACAGATCGTTAAGACGCGGACGATCGACCATGAATACGAACCAGAGAATTATGTCATGACTATAGATGAGGGACATTGATGAGACTTGTTAGTAAATAAAAAACTAAATTTATAGATGTATATAATTTGAACCCTTCAAAACAAATCCTGGTATTTAGAGGTATACAAGGTGTAAAGGACAGCCCTCCGCAAACTGGGCTTGCTCAGTAAACGAAACTGAACAACCTTCCAAAAGGTTTATTTTTCAGGAAACGAAAAAAAATCAACGTCACCATACAAAATGATAAACTTGATTGGACAATTTGCCATGCCATGCCCTTATAGTTTCCGGAGGGCTGTTTCTTACACCTTGTATTATAAAATTTAAACCCAGGAAAATGTGTAAACATAATTTTTTACTGTTTTAAACTAGTGCTTGTCTGCGATCCCACCTGATGGTAAACAGTGATGCAATCGTTGACATTGAGATGCGCGCTAGTTTATTAAGAGCCTATTACAATCCTATTAAATTATAATCGGACGGGAAGATCGCAACAGGCAGATAGTTTAGTCCTTCGCTGTACGCGGTATAAACGACGAGGCGAAACGCTTAGTCCGGACCGCAGAGATTTCGAGACAGCTGTGGTATGTCGGACGGGAAGAGAACAATGTAAGAGTGGATACTCGCCGTAAGTCCCTACATCTGTGCTCCAGGCTTTCTAGATTGGATTTTATCAAATCTAGATCACCAATTAGCCTCTTCGCACGCCTTTCCACTGAGTCCAAAGCTGCTAGATGGTATTATGCAGCACTAGCCCATATCTGACTACAATACGTACTTCACACAGGATTGACCTGTGCTTTGTATAACTTTTGAAGCGGTCCGTACGGTTTTGATGACATCTCTGAGGTGCGCGTGGCGCACTACGCGCCGTCGACGAGTCGGGCTCCGTCCGAACGGTGAGCCACCTGTTGCTCATCGTCGGCAACCTTAAGGTCTCACGCTACGCAGGCAACAAGCGGCGTGAAGTATCGCCGGACCTTTGCAAAAACACCCGAGTGTCCTAGCAGTTTGGGCTTTTACGGTAACATGCAACATCTACTTGTCCCTCTTGCCGCATCCTAAGAAACCGTTGACCAATCCAGTAAGGTCGGGATCCCAGCGGCTGGGGCGTGAGAGCCGTTAATTCTCTCGCACTTGCGCCGGCCTCCTTTGCTAGCATTACTGTTTCGGACCGCCTGCAATAGCAGGCGGTCCGAAACAGTAACACACCAGGAATACCTCCTCATTCAGGACCATAGCCTGTACCAGGCCCTGCGCGAGATGTCGTTGCCGCCGATCGTCGCACAAAGGACACAGCAGGTGCTTTGCCCAAACGGGGCACATCTCTGCCGTATGCTCCACAGTGTCCTCCGGGCGATCCACAATATAGTGACATACGAGCGTTTCTTCCACACAAATCCGGTGCAGGAACCACCCGATCTTACCATATCTAGGACATGTGTCATACTAAAGGTGACTGGAATGCGCAAGGAAAAGGAAAGTATGGCCGTCCCCGTCAAGCCTGGCATCGCACCGTGTTGACAGAAGCGGCGAGCAACGGATGACGTGGAGCGAGGTGAAGCGTGAAGATCAGGACCGATCGCAATGGAGGATTACTGTGGACACCCTCTGCCCCATCTAGGGATAATAGCTCATTAAGTCAAAGGTCAGGACGCCGTGACATCTTTCCAGCCACTCTTCAGAGAGTGGACTTGCCGCCATGATTATGGCGGGCCCATTCGTCTAAATCGGTTAATATTTGGCGAAGATAACGCTGAAAAAAAACAAAAAAAAACTCTTGAGAATTTGAGAACCTTCTTATTTTTTAGAAGTCGGTTAAAAAATGAGAATAAGTTCAAGGTTACTATCAAATATTGATAAAAGACCACACCAAAACACAATAATCTTGACAGATTCAAGTAGATAATGTATAAAGTCTCCCCTAGCATTACATTTATCGTAAATAAGATTATGAAGAAGATCGATAAGAAATTCCTATAAATTATAAACTGACGCGTGTGGTCCAGTAGATACAAAATAAGAACAATATGAAGATACCTGTTTTACTTTTGTGGTAAGTTTGAATTTTTATTTCTGTTTTTTCCAACTACGGGAGAGTATCTACTATTTTTGTGTCTTATGATGAGTCTATTTGTCGACCTTAGATGAGACCTTAAAATTTCTCACTTCATGATGTAACCGATCATATCAAGAAATGGTTGCATTTCATGATATAGCCAACTAAAACTGGCCAGATCGTTTAAACGACAACGTTTGATGATATTTCGTTCCACATTGGGCCATATCATTTATTTAGACTTAATGAACTTTTTACAATTAATAAGGGACTGGGGCACCTCTACTCGGACCGGTTAGATTAGAAGGAGATGACGGGGTCTAGTGAGCGAGCGAACACACCACACCCGCCATCGCCTTCGCGGTATTTTTTTTTTAACGACCCAGAAATGCATATTTTGAAGCACAACAAGGATTTTTTATGCAACATACTTATATTCTGCAGTAAAGAACCGAAATAAATAGGTATTAAAATCGTATATAATGTCGTTGGCAAAACTGTACCATACTGCTGTTGCACCGTAACTTCCTGTTCTCTTTACATACTTACATAAATTCATTAAAACTATCTTCATATATAGAAGTGTATTTTGCAATGAAATGCCTTTGCGATAGCTCATATTATTGGTGAGTAGTGTGTACGCATCTGATGTCGACACTGCTTTTGGGTCAGGCCCTGTCGGCTTTGGTGGCACCAATGACAAATTGATGAACCTAGTAAATGATTACCATACCTATCTATAATTTCCATAATCCATATTAGTTAAACCTATAATTCACTCAAGCACTTTTTCACTTAGTTCTGCAGTAACACTAACATGGGGTGTTGCGGTAAAGCAAGGTAGAAAGTTTCCGGATGACTTCATCTTCGGAACAAGCACAGCATCTTATCAAATTGAAGGAGCATGGAATGAAGACGGTAGTTATCATATGACTTTAAATTCAACTTTATTCCCACCACACATGATTCATTATTCGCTAACCTGTTTTAGGTAAAAGTGAGAACATCTGGGATTATTTGACTCACACAAATGCTGCAGCTATCGAGGACCAAAGTAGTGGTGACGTAGCATGCGACTCCTACCACAAATATGAGCGAGACGTAGAGATGATGAGGGAACTCGGTATAGACAGCTATCGTTTCTCCATGTCCTGGTCCAGGATACTGCCCAACGGCTTGGCTGACTATGTAAATGAAGAAGGAGTAGCGTATTACAACAAAGTAATCGATGAAATATTTAAATACAACATTGAACCAATGGTCACACTATACCATTGGGACTTGCCACAAAAGCTTCAAGAAATGGGCGGATGGCTGAACCCTCTTATAGCAGACTGGTTTGCGGACTATGCCAGAGTAGTCTTCGATCGTTTTGGTGACAGAGTTAAATACTTTATCACCTTTAATGAAGGAGCTCAAATCTGCTATGAAGGTTATGATTCGGTTACGAAAGCTCCGAGGTTAAATATGTCGGGTATCGGCGAATATATCTGCGCTAAGAATCTTGCTATGGCTCATGCTAAAGCATACCACATTTATAATGATGACTTCAAGCCTACCCAAGGAGGAGTGTGTGGGTATACGATCGCTGCCAGTTCTTTTGTGCCTCTTACCGATTCTGAAGAAGATGCGTATGCTGCGGAGTTAGTTAATCAGTTGCAGGTATGTTCGTATGACGTCATCTTATACGTTGTCGTCAAACGTAACCTATACAGTTTTTAATAAATAGTTTAGTACTCTAGCACCAATTTATAAAAATAGTACCAAAGTTAAGTACTTTTATTGCAAGCCTGGGGCCGTATTATGACCTCTTAAAACCATCATGTTTTCGGTGTGAAAAGAGACGGAGCTATACAGGACGAATAGCACTATCCTTTTCTCACACAGAAAACATGATTGTTTTAAGATGTTCGGCCGCTGTTCTGTTCCAGTGTGTGAATAGAGGGGTCAATTCTCCAATTTTTTTAAGGAACGTTCGCATTCACATTAAAGTCGTAATCTGTCAAAATCGTCTCTAATTTCCCTACATTTAGACTACCGACTTATTGCTGATAAAATGAACATGTTGCGACTTCAATGGTAAAGTTAATTATGTACAAACATTGCTCATCAAGGCAAGTCTACAGTAAGTTTCTTTCTTTTCAGTGGGGCCTATACACCGACCCAATCTTCTCAAAAGACGGAGGATTTCCCAAAGAGCTTTTTGAACTTGTAGCCAAAAAGAGTGCAGCTCAGGGCTACCCTAGATCTCGGCTAGTTGACTTTACTGAAGAAGAGAAGGCCTACATTCGAGGCACTGGCGATTTCTTTGGCGTGAACCACTATTCGGGAGCCCTAACTTCTGCTTCACTGTATACGCCACAGCTCCCTGTGCCATCACCTAAGGATGATATTGAGATCGGTCAGATGACACTAGATGAGTGGCCACAAGCAGCTTCCTTTTGGCTTAAAGTAAGTTCCTCTGATAAAAGTAAATTGACAGTTATTATATCATATTGTGAATAAGGCTACATTATGTTGTCATAATATTTATCAGTCAAATCTAGATAAAAATTACCTAACTGATAAAATAGAGAGCGACATAAAGTAAACCAAATTAATGGTGGTTTTTTTTTTAAGTTATGAATGCTGCTATGTATTTTTAACAATCCATCTTTTATTCGCACTGTCCCCAGCAAATGCCAAACAGCATTTACATTGTACTGAAAAACATACAAAAAAGATATGGCGATGTGCCGATCTATATCACCGAGAACGGATGGTCTACCCACGAGGGCATCGAAGACGAAGGTCGGGTCGCTTACTATAGGGCAGCGCTGGAAAGTACTCTAGATGCTTTGGATGATGGAATCAACGTTAAGGGCTACTACGCATGGAGTTTGATGGACAACTTTGAATGGATGGCAGGATACACGTAAGTTAAAAATAATATATATGTAAGTATATAATTTGCTAGATGCTGCAAGTCGCATCGCCCACGGAACATACCTTCGGCATAAAAAGTATGCGGTATTATATTCCTTAACATGGTCTACGGTACGGTTGAACGGTTTTGGATGAAATTTGGCACATTTGCCAAATTTCATCCAAAACCGTTCAACCGTTCGAGCGTGAAGAAGTAACTAACATACACACATACAACTTACGCTTTTATAATATTAGTGCGATTCTTATAGATCTATGAGGAGCATGAGTCAAATGAATGTGGATGAAAAGGGGGCAAACCCTCAGACCAACAAAAATAGAAAACTAAAAAAAACATGGTTAAATTGTTTAAAAGGTTAATAGGTACCATCGCTGGCCACTAGGCCACACTAGCCTCGAGCTTGACCACTATATCGCCTGATGAAGTGGTTGACAATGGACGTACTTGCCTAATCACTGACGTGTAGGTAAAAGATTGTTAATCTTGTATACCTAAATGTTTTTTTTTTATTTCAATGAATGAAGATATGAACATAAGATTTAAAACAAAACTTAAACTAATATCGAATTTATCTTTACAGGGAACGTTTCGGCCTATATGAAGTCAATTTTGAAGACCCCGAACGCACGCGAACCCCGAGGAAATCAGCTTTCATCTACAAACAGATTGTTAAGACGCGGACAATCGACCATGAATACGAACCAGAGAGCTATGTCATGACTATAGATGAAGGGCACTGAAACTTGTTAGTCAATAAAAACTAACAGATTTATAGATGTATATAATTTGAAACTTTAAAAACAAATCTTGGTACATAATAAAACCCATGAAAATTTGTATATAGTTGCATATCTACTTGTCACTCTTGCCCCATCCCAAGAAACCTTTGACCAGTCCAGTAAGACCCGCGCCTTGCTTCTTATTGTCAGCTGCGCCGGTCTTATCGTCCAAGTTCGGAAACTCCACGAAGTTGCAAGCTAAGTCGAAGAACAACGGCTTGCACGGAATGGCCTCCATAGACGGAGGCATTTTGTAGATGTTGGGGTTCTTTGTCAAGACCTGAGTATCCTCGCGGTACTCATCCAAGCGGTCCACCAATGGTTTCTTGTCCTTATACTTGCCAGAAGTATACTTCGTGTCTTCATCTTGGTCTTCATCGTCTTCGAGAACGGAGTCAGCGTGAACTTCAAATTTGCAGCTTTCAATGTCCTTTTTCAGCGCTTGTAGTTTTGCTACGAGTTGTTTGTCGTCAAGCTTCTTACCTAGCGACTCGGTGGAGTAGTTGCTGCATCGCTCTAGCATGGCGAGAGCCTCCCTGAAGCGACGCAGCCCGGTCAGCACTTGAGCGATGTAGTAGCAACGGAATGCGCGGTACGCTTTCGTCAGTGTTTCTATCTCCTGTTGGTAAGCGGCGTCGGTTTCGAATCCGGGCAGTTGCTGCAGTTCAGTGAAGTTCTGTAGAATGATCTCGTACAGCCTAGTCAAGTCTTGAGGACGGACCTTTTTGCCGTCGATCTGTATGTTGTTCTTGCGAGCTTCTTCCGCCTGTTGTACGAGCAAGTTGTTCCTATCGACCGTACGCATTAGACGCACATACATCAAGTAAGATAGTAAGTAGTTGATCCCAGACATCTGCGTTTCAGAAGCCGACTTCAACTTGGGATCGGTTTTGATCTCATCCTTGATCGCTGATATAGCGTCCTTGCAATCCATGAGAATGTTCTCGAGGATATCGATCTTGGCTTGGATGGTGTCCGCTTTGGCGACGGATTTCTCTAGATCTTGCAGTGCGATGAGGAACAGTCGCACCTTCTCGGGCCTCACACTTACTTTGCGGCCGCGCCATTCCACTTCATGCATTACGCCGGAGCGAGACTCCCTGAAAAAATACATGAAATAATGTGTGAATTCCAGCAGGAGCCAGGAAATTTGATACTAGTCTTGAGAAGAGGAATCGTGTTACCCAGCTACTAAATTGATAAATTGTGGAGATCACATAGAAAGTCGCTCATTGTAAAATACTAGTATTTAGCTGCTTTCGGTTGGATTGAAGTAGTGTATCTATGGAGATATAGTTAGTTACTTTTCTCAAAAGAATTAGACGCCGATCCGTATGATCAGAAATTATTTACGTGAATTAATTAATTAGAAAAATATTTACATTATTAATAACATAGCAGAGCATAATCAGCCTTATAATGTTCCCACTGCTTGGACTCAGGCCTCCTCTCTAGGAGAGAAAATGGGCCGTCATCAAAAACGCGCGCCCGGTGCGGGTTGATGAATATCACATACCCTATCACATGACTTCGAATTTTTTTGTTCTAGAAAATGTCGGTTTCCTCGCGATGTTTTCCTTCACCGTTTTGAGGGCAGTGGTTACGAAATAAATTATACAAAGTAATACGCTTGGCTGGGTTTGTACCAGCTACACGACTCGTAACTTCTGTAGTACAAAATATTGGCAAACAAAATTCTTTAAATCCTGTGGCTACCTAAAAGCATCCTCAACAATTCTTTAACGTGGGTACTAACTTAGCTTGCGCCATAAGCGTGTCCAGGTTGTCGATGAGCCCCTGGCCGCGCATGGCCACGAGGTCGCCGGCGGCGGACTCGTCGCCGATGTTGTACGCGCAGTAACGGAGACTGGGCTTCAGTTCTTCAGCCTAGTGACAGAAGACAAGGCGTTACGACAGGAAAGTTATTCAGAAGATAAGACATTACGACAGAAGAGTCATTGGCAAGTTGTTAATAGAAAATGTTTGATATCGCATCAAGTCTATTTTGTAGGAAACACTCTAAAATTCCACACAAATTGTAATACTGGACACCCAGACTCACTTTCAGGTTAATGCCAAGAAATGGCGCACGCTGAATTTGTCAGAGTATTCCAATAATTGGAAAAATCGTGTTGATTCGATTTTTTTTTAATAAATATAAAAAATTTGATGTGTCATGTACAAATAATGTAAACCGGTTTTCTTTATGTGATTGTAATTTTTGTTGGCTACATATTATAAATAACAGTTCCCGCTATGATGTGCGACGGGAACACTATCCCAATACCCCACTATCTTAACACAGGTAAATGAGATTTCATATATATGATAGGTTAAGTTTCTTATAAAGATAAAATGTTTTATATTTTCACCGTGTGTGTTAGCAAACTAATAGAATCAAATTAAATTTAAAAAAAAAAAAACGTAAACCATCATCGTTTACTTTTAGAGAGAGATGGAGCTAACAAAAAGAATCCATTTCCACCACGCTTAAATGTCGGCTCTAACACTGATCGACAGAATAAGTAGATCATTTCGTCTAGCCTATAAAGTAGGTACATAACTCACCTTCTGCTTATAAACCATGCGCTCGTCCTCGGGCAGCGCGGCGCACAGCTTCTCCAGCACGATCTGCGCGCGGTGCAGCGCCTCCGCGGCCGGCCGCCACTGCTGCAGCTCCACCAGCAGCGCGCCGCTCAGCCACGCCGCGTACGCGCCCGCCTCCAGCTGCGTGCGCGCATCGCAAACGCCACTTTGCTACAGGCGGAATAACATTCAATTTACAATGTGCTAGGAAGAAGATGATCTGACGGTACCTGACACATTACACGCATTCAACTCCCAGCTACATGCAAGTTGCAACGGCGTATGCGCCACTTTGCCGATGGCGGAATGAGATTCATTTAAGAATGTGCTAGGATGGTTATTTGACGTTACTAGTCACCGCGTACTCTTACAACTCGAGCTGCGTGCGTGCATCGTATACGCCATTTTACCGATGGCGGAATAAAATTCAGTTTTAGAATGTGCTTTAGGTACCAGTCACACCACGCACGCGTACAACTCCAGCTGCGTAAGAAAATGCGATACGATGCACACTAGCGATAAAATACAGACCATTTTAAGTTGTGCTTTAGTGAGAACATGTAAGGAAGAAGTTGATCTGTTAGTAACAAGAGCAATGCACGTTAGTAGCATGTTGACGATTGTAATTTTAGTACGTGGTTTAACGACAATACGCACGTCAGAAGTTAAAAGTAATAGGCCACGATACGTGTGTCGCCCGCTTCCATGTTGTATTAGCATGCTGTAGACCCAAAATAAACTTACTAAGCGAATTTCAAGCGGTTAATCTATATTATATTTCCAAAGAATGTGCCCAAACAGAGGTGCACTTGATTTTAAATTCACCTCACACAACTGCAACAGTGTCTGCGCATGAGCATACGCCTTCTTCAACCTAGCGACCAGATGGAACTTCTTCCTTGGTTCGGTGTTGGCCTCCTGCCTCAGCTGCATGGCGTGCGCCCACGCCCTCTCGGCCTGTAGGAGCGGCACGCACAGGAGACGGCTCTCGGCTGACGTCGCCGTTAGGTGCACGGTCGTGACGTCTCGGCGGCGGTAGTGGCGCCTGTCACCCTGGATGAGAATTATAGTAAAAGTAATTAGCAGAGACTAAATGGCACACAACATATTCTGCAAAATATTGTGTAACTGTTCTGCTTTATCTGATGAGAATGAGGTATCTAATGTATTATGTAATGATACATTTATATACCAAATGTAGTGGATATACTATTTTAGGGTTGACCAAGCTGTGTCTCATGAACCATGATAGCTAGACTGATAGCTGAAGAAATGATATATTTCTGTTGTAGCTATAACAACAAATACTAGAAACAGAATAAAATGAATACCTAAGTAGGGTTCTCCCATACAAAAAAAGAGAATCTTTGTTATGGATGGTATGGAACCATTCTCCTTCGACCCAGCATATATTTTTTTTATTATTATTGATAGGCTCGCGTTTGACCACCATCTCGCCTGATGGTAAGCGACGATGGAACACGCTTGCCTAGAAGTAACCTATTCACTCTTGACTTAAGTTGGATGGTTTTTCTAACAGATAATGGTCAAGCTTATTAGAAATATCTCTTATGAATTGGAATATGACATAAACAAACCTGTGGTATTTTGAGCACTTTGCGCAGCCTCCTAAGTCGCCTTGAACAATATCCTCGGTAGCGCTGATAGTCACCATGGCGAAGACCATGTTGTTGTTGAGCATCCTTCGTGATACGGAAAACTGATTCTCTAGTTCAGAAATGTTATTAGGAATTACGGATGCATACCTATGGTGAAAGGGATAATGATAGTAGAATAACATTTATTTGGTATGGATTATGGAAACTTTCCTTAGATCCAGTGCCATAACTAGGGCAGTGCCAGTGGTGCCGTGGCACAGGGCATATGCATGAAGGGGTGCAAAAGTTTTATATCTAGTTCTTTGTTTTTATTGTACTTCTTTCTAGGGGTGTTACAGAAGCTTGCACTGGACGGATGAAAGGTTAGTTACAGCACTGCTTAGATCTAATGCCCTAAGGCAAGAGGATAATGATGAATGTCTGTTAGCTTTAGCTTTGTATTCTGATTGATAAAAAAAAAATAGAATTAGATCAATATTAGCTAGGTCCTTAAAATTAACTGGACTTGATGTAACTGCTGCACTTGACACAATTCAGTAACATATTGTATGAACCTTCCAATGCAACTCATATGTTTTGGAGCCTGAATATAGTGTAATGACTGAGTGGTTCACTGCAACCTGTTTTATAAGTGAAGTAGTGAGTACACATGGGTTATTTGTCTTTAATTAAAATTAAGGATACCTATTGGAACTTACAAATGATAGGGAATACAAGAAGATATTATGACTTATAAGATAAGAGGATTACGATGTTAGTATCATACGGTGACGGATTATAAATAAAATTTAAAGCAGGATTTATTTAAAGTAAACATAGAAATAAAAAAATAAATTCATATTTGAAATTCAAAGGATACTTTCTAATGTTAAAAGTCTCGGAGATTTGACTTCTTCTTTTTCGGTTTCTTCGGAAGATAAAGGTTTGGCATCTCCAGAATCGCCCTCCAACACCACCATTGTGACTTGCTAGGAATTTAATTAGTCAGTTTATGTTAAATTACCGTAAAATTCCCTTTCAATTTAGTTTTACTAAAAACTTGATATGACAAGACACAAGACAGCTCGCAGACAACACGACACATGTTTTGAATATCCAGTTTAATATGGTTACACTATAAGCATGAAAAGCAGAATTTTCTCACTTATATTTTTAAGGAATATACGAGCTAAACAGAGACAATCCGGTATATAAAAGCTCAAAATACAAGTAATGTTCTAAGAAATGGAACGTTCCGTGTTTGTGGTTCGTCACTTGACATTAATTCACTTATGTAATTTTTTTAATTTTTGTGGTTTCGGAACGATGTTTTTATGGATTCTAAAGAAAACAACCTTTGACGATCAATAAGTTGTTACAATGTTTTCATTATATGGAATACTAGCGACCCGCCCCGGCTTCACCCCAGCACATAGTATAAAACAAAGTCGCTATCCGCCGTCTGTCTGTCCCTATGTATGCTTAGATCTTTAAAACTACGCAACGGATTTTGATGCAGTTTTTTTTTGATAGATACAGTGATTCTTAAGGAAGGTTTATATGTATAATACATGCATAATATAGTAGAGAAACACTGATAAATTTAGACGTTTCTAATGTGATGTCGTAAATAAGCACGTTTTTTGTGCGCTTATATTGCAAACGCTGGCTGTACCCTACGAGATAGACCAAAAGAATGTACTACAGTATTGTCCACCTTAAAAAGTTCAACAAAAAGGTCCGCAATGGTATATGTCTATCTCTTAGGGATAACCCACCATAACCATTTTTTATCCTTTACTAAAAAATGGTTATTTATTAAGTGATTTTAAACAATACAACATTAATTCTTATCCAATAAGTACTTTAAATAAATTGTGCATTTATTATAGATCAATATGCTTTTTACAGCATGTAATTTAAGTGAATATTTCCGAATATATTACAAATTTAAAATGCAGGGACATAGTTGTTGCGGCGCCGCGCCAATAAATAGCGCGTTGATGGCTGTCATGATTTGCAGCGATCGCACGCTTTTATCGGAACTCTCTAGTGAGGAAAATATCAATCCCTACTTCCCTACTAATATTATAAATGCGACAGCAACTGTCTGTCTGTTACGCTTTCACGCAAAAACTACTGAACGGATTTAGATCAAATTTGGTAGGTAGGTAGAAGAGACACTGGAATAACACATAGGCTACCTATAATTCCACTGCTGAGCACGGGTCTCTGCCCGCGCGATAAAAACTGTAGTCCACGCGGGCGAAGCCGCGGGCGGAAAGCTAGTAATGTACTAGCTTTCCGCCCGCGGCTTCGCCCGCGAAAACTTTCCTCTTGAATCACTCTATCTATTAAAAAAAACCGCATCAAAATTCGTTGCGTAGTTTTAAAGATTTAAGCGTACATAGGGATATAGGGACAGAAAAAGCGACTTTGTTTTATACTATGTAGTGATTCACAGACCGATCATACCAGATATGTAGATATGTGTACCGTTTACGCGCTTGTAAAAAGTCTGTATCAAGATAAGGGATGAAATTAATTCAAAACACCTATTCTATAAGTAATTTTTATTTTTATGACGACACGATCACACAACCTCTTCTGAACTGAAGAAAAAAAATCGGATGACTTCTTTACCCGCTTACGAACATAATGAAAATTGATAAAAAAAAATAGTGTAGCGAGTTCACACATTCCTCATCATTAGGCTTCGGGACCAAAGTTTGAGCTGCCTAATCAGGCATACATTTTCTTTACCAGGCATGGAAATTACGTTTCTCGTAGTGAGAGGCATGCAACGATAGACTGGAAATCAAAGGCCATAGCTGTATGTACCTCTTACCTGCTGCTGTTCTTTGAATCCTACATGCCATATCCACGCCTATTTTGGGTATCGAGATATGTTCCATTTATTATGATTTTATTAATGCTTTTTGCGTAAATCGGAACAGAGATCATATTGAAACGTTTCAGGTTAAGGGATTTCAAGTTCTTCAACTGCGTCTGCGGTTGTCAAAAAAATGTGACAGTTTGACAGCAGGATAGCCATACCCATTATTTAACAAGTGTGACAAAGATAACAATTGACAAATGCTAAGTGTCAGTAAAAACGAAACATTTAAGCCGTCAAGCATATTGTTTTCCTCTTGTCTTTTTCTCTTGCTGTTCTAGGTTGGTGTTTATAGGTTTTAAAAATATTTCGTAAAATATCTGTGAAATCTCATTGAATTTGCTGAGTTTTGATCGTCATATAAGGAAACCGAGTGCTAGTTCTTATAATTGATTACATATTTTCTTTACAGGACACATAATTCGACAAAATGGCAAAGTCAAAGAATCACACAAATCATAACCAAAGTGAGTACTGTTACAAAAACCGTATGATGTAGGCAAATTACAATCGTGATATACTGTTTATGTTCCAAGCGTACCTACCTTATTTATCATTGGTACATGGTAAATCTTGGGTAGCTTGTTTTGGTTTTTTGTGGTTAAGTACCTATACGTGTAAATACAACTCGTCTTTCTTTTATTTCAGACCGCAAAGCCCACAGGAATGGCATCAAAAAGCCTAGGAACCAGAGGCACGAATCCACCCTTGGCGTAAGTGTATTTTCTTAATATTACCATAATAAACGTAGAACTTTTTAAGAATACACAAACACAGTGCCTAACTTTTTAGTGTTTATCACTAGGTACAGTGAGGCTTGTGGTTAAATAAATAATAAATTCGATCTTCGAAGTAGCATGGCTTATCCAGTTTGATCCATGGATAGGTGATCATTTGAACATATCGAGATTCCTGAACCATTAAGCTATTTGGCCTCGCTGTCATTTGAAGATCTTTGGCAGTTATTATGGGTAGTCAAAAACCTAGCACTAGTCTTGCCATGGAGTGTTGTCATACCTGGTTACAGGATTATGTAAATTAGATAGTAATTAGTCTTTCAATATATCATAGTGGTGCTCAGTTAGACTGGAAGTGGACTCTACCAAAAAATAGAGGGCTTGGCAGATTTACTGGGTGTTACCTATAAGTTTTTTTAAACAACCATTCACTTATGTATACCACTTACTTATAACAACTGTTGCACAATGAATTATACTTTGAAGGAAATAGGTGTAAACTGGGCCTAGGTTCATATAATTTTTAATTATTTATAAGTTGCCAGTTAATAAGAAACCATGATTTTTTTAGTGACATGAATGTTTATTAAAAACGCATGTTGCTAAAAGAGTTATGAGTTTACATGTGAATGGATGGAGAGGGAGGCCAAATAGAAGGTGGATGGATAGTGTGAGAAATGATATGAAGGAAAAGGGAGTTGGTGATAGTGTGACGAGTGACAGGACAAAATGGAAGAAAAAAACATTGCGCCAACCCTAAATAAAAATGGGACAAGGGCAGGAAGATACTGAGCTATTAGAAATTGAGCTTTTATGAAAGGCTATAGGCACATAGCTTTTAGAATAGTTTGTTTAGAATAATAAAATTTGCCTCATGGATGTGCAACACATGGCAATATGTTGTGCATCAGAAAACCTGGTTTCAAAGAAGCACATTGTCATAAAATCCTGCACATTTATAAAGTTAGTACTAATGTACTACTTACTAACTTCATAAACATGTAGTAAAGATTACTGTGCAGTGAAAACTTAAATGCTTAATAATCTCTTACTGACCTTATTTCAATTTTGGAACCATGTCAGATTGCAATATGGCAATTTGGAAAGGATAATACTATAAATTCTATGTACATAGGTTTGATGTGTTTAGAATAAAATCACTTTTTTGATGTACACTCGTCATCCAAAAAGACGTAGCTTATGGTGAAAACTACAAGCCTGAGTGAGTTAAAATTGAGTGAGTGGAAATTGGGGCAATAATTCAATAAAGTGGAATGTCCGATTTTAGTAAATATCATTTCCTTGATTGATTAATACACTATAATGAAGTAATGTTCCTTTTTTTTTTGGTGCCACACTTGGCCCATAACTAACACTAATATAACCCTTTGGAATTACACTAAAGACTTGTCAAAACATGACATTAACTATCCCTACTAATATTATAAATGCGAAAGTAACTCTGTCTGTCTGTTACGCTTTCACGCAAAAACTACTGAACGGTTAGATCAAATTTGGTAGGTAGGTAGAAGAGACACTGGAATAACACATAGGCTACCTATAATTCCACTGCTGAGCACGGGTCTCTGCCCGCGCGATATAAACGTCCACGCGGGCGAAGCCGCGTGCGGAAAGCTAGTTAAATTATATTTTAAAATATATTTTTTATCTTTCCAGATGGACCCCAAATTCCTGAGGAACCAAAGGTTCTGCAAAAAGGGTAACCTAAAACCCGCGAAGCAGCTGGCCCGCGCCGCAGAAAGGAAAGCCACACGGGAGGCCAAGGCCAAGAAATGAACATCTAGTTGTAAGAAAAAATAAAAACCTAAAAATTTATTCTATAGTTTAATTTTCAAGTAAACCTGTCCTACACACTTACACTCACAGCACCTATCACACTTTCAGTTTTTATTTTTTTTGGGTAGAAAGTAAGGCATGGTCTTTTACCAAAGGTAGGTAGGTAAGTAAACAAGTGAAACACAAGTGGGAGCTTAGAACAGAATTTTTATTTGATGGTTTGCTTAGCCTATATATACACTTGTGAGTACACGCAAAACTCCTAAAATAATTGCGGACCAATCGCAAACGAGCTAGTGCGCGGGTCGCCGCCGTCATATCAAAATATGTCGCTGCAGTCGCCTCTTCGGTTACTCGGTACATAGATTTTACTACATATAAACCATACGCGGCCGGCGCGCGCGCCCTAGTGATCTATGAGCGCGCTGCCTGTAGGTGTCTGGTACATGGCTCCTCCCCAGCGAAGCGTACTGGTGGTTTTGAACATCTTCCAGTCCTCGTGGTGTAGGCAGCGTGGCTGATGACTTCATCTTCAGGCTCGGAGTCCAGCAGGAATGCAGGTTTCAGTCGATCGATGGACATAGTCTTAGTTTTCCCATCGACTTGTATTGTGTACGTCTTATCATTCCGCTGTAGTACTCGGTGTGGGCCGTTGTATGTAGGTGTGAGCGGCTTGCGGACTGCATCGTTGCGTACAAACACATGGGAACACGTACGAAGCAGTCGAAGTATGTATGTTGTTCGACGATCGGTATTAATTCATGAATCCCCAAGCGACCACCGGTGGCCGCGCATCTATTGTCTTACTATTGTGTCTCAAATTGACGGTATCTGAAGGGTTAATGTGTGCGGCGGATAGTTTTTTCATCGCGCTCGTTATCACATCTTCGTAATGAGATTGTATTTGTTTCGTTATGTTCTCGCCGATCATTTCACCGGGTAGTCTGAGTGATTGCCCATACAGTGCTTCTGCTGCGGAGATGTCCGTGTCATTTTTTATGGTAGCACGTAGTCCCAGCATGACCGTTGGTAGTTCGTACATCCAGCTTGAGTTTTGTAGTCGAGCTGTTAGTGCTGTTTTCAGTGTGCGATGATGACGTTCGATCATTCCATTTGCTTGTGGGTGGTAAGCAGTCGTGCGCGTGCGCTCGATACCTAGTCGCTTCATGAGGTTTCTGAATAGCTCGGACTCAAATTGACGTCCTTGGTCGCTGGTCAATTTTTCTGGGCATCCGTAGCGAGCTATCCAACCTTCATACACAGCACGGGTGACGGTTTCAGCAGTTATGTCAGCGACTGGGTAAGCTTCGGGCCATCTCGTCGTCCTGTCGATCATTGTTACGCAATATCGTTTCCCATCCGATATAGGCAATGGTCCAATTATGTCAATGTGGATATGAGACAGACGCTGAGCGAGTGGTAAGGCTTCGAGAGGTGATACAGTATGACGTTGCGTTTTTGTTTGCTGGCATGCGATACAACTTCGTGTCCAGTTGGTTATATCGACGTTCATGTTAGGCCAAAAGAATCGCTTCGTTATGAGATGTCGTGTGGCGCGTATTCCGGGATGACTCATCTCATGGATTGCAGTAAACACTGTACGTCGTAGCTGTGTTGGTATATATGGCCGGGCACTGTCTGTTGACGTCTCGCATAATATTTCGGAGCTCGAGTCGATTGATTTTATGCGTTCAAATCGTAAGGTTTTGTTGCGTATGACGTTTTCAATCTCACTGTCGGCTTGTTGCTGACGTGCCAGCTCGTCGTAGTCGATCGGTGACGGTGACGTAATAGCTTCGATTCTGGATAGGGCGTCGGCGACAACGTTGTCTTTTCCGTCGATATGAAGGATCTTCGATGTAAATTGGCTGATGATGTTGGCTGATCACGTCGGGGTCACCACTTTACCAAAGGTAGGTAGGTAAGTAAACAAGTGAAACACAAGTGGGAGCTTAGAACAGAATGTTTATTTGATGGTTTGCTTAGCCTATATATACACTTGTGAGTACACGCAAAACTCCTAAAATAATTGCGGACCAATCGCAAACGAGCTAGTGCGCGGGTCCGCCGTCATATCAAAATATGTCGCTGCAGTCGCCTCTTCGGTTACTCGGTACATAGATTTTACTACATATAAACCGTACGCGGCCGGCGCGCGCGCCCTAGTGATCTATGAGCGCGCTGCCTGTAGGTGTCTGGTACAGTCTATAGAATTGCCCAATTCCTTTCATTAATTTATTTCCTTATATAACTTTTTTTGGCTTTATACAGTTTGTGTAGTTTGTTTTTGATTATGGTACCCAATGGTACCTATACAGTCTCTTTGTTTTGCATAAGAAGGCTGATGTACTTAACGCGTTCTAGTGTCTGTCAGAAAAACTTTGCTGAAGTAGATACAAATAGAAACCCGCCAAACTTCGAAAAAAAAAACTTTAGTTTAGTGTTCTACAAGTTTGGGAAACATTGGTCAAGTGCAGTTTTGATTTGCATGCGAAGGGTTCCATATGATTTTTGTACAGCCACAGAATAGAGGTCTGAGTCCAGGAACTGTGTTCACTGCTGGTAATGGGAACATTAACAAGGCAGATTATGCTTTTATGTTAGCCATTACACATTTAAAATTTCAACTGTATTCCCTGTGATAGGTACATTAGATATCTAAAGCTGCTGACGGAGCGACAGTAGGCTTGAAGTTGAAAGCCTTGCGCAAATTAGGGACCACGGAATAAAGAAAAGTAGAGGAAGAGCCCCTTAGATATCGCGCGCGTGTCAACATCAAGCGAGATTCGCAGATTACATGTGCAGGTGTATATGGCACCTATTTCAAAGGCACTAGCGTTCTGAATAGAATAAATTGGTTACAGCGCCATCTAGCGTTGAGTAGCCGAACTCGTTTTAAATTGGTTTTTAGACGAAAAACTTCTTTATTTTTTATGTCGTGTCAATGATACTGATTGGCTACTCAAAATGGATTATCAAGAGACTGAAAACTTGTTAAAATTCATTGTGTGCTAACATCCCCATTACCCGCACACACACCATCACACTCACACATACACCTACACATTCATTCACACGTACACACCCATCACCATCACCTCTTAACATTAATATTATTAACCCTTTAAATTATATAGAAGCTTCACAACAAAATGTACCTGAAAAAAAAAAATCGAAACAATAACCACGGCTGAACACTGTGTCCCAAAATACAAGCGAAAGCTTAGTTTGGGAACCAGTATCTGCAACTCCTGCGATTACTGTACCTATATTATACTGTACTTTTATTACATATTGTGAATGCTTATTTTTTTTTTTTGTATCAATAAACAATTTTTTTTTTTTAAAGACTAGTCTTAGTAAAAGAAAAAATAAAACCGTCAACCTCTTCCGGATGCGAAAAAAACAGATTTTTTACGTATAATTTTTATTTCTACACCAAAATAGTTTTAAAACAAAGCTTAAAATAATTGAAATGAAACAAATAAGTTTAAAACTAAAATCCTTTACGTAAATTGTGATAGAATAGTGATACATTCGTTACAACAGTTACTGGCTCAATAATCTCAAAATTGTCTTTTGTTTGCCAATCAACTCTTCGCTTTTCCGCATTATTTAAAACAGCGCATTAATCACATTTTGATTTCCGAATAAGGATTCTCATACTCAGTCTTTTACAGTCCGATATGGACAATACCTATTCATTTAGACTGCGTATTGAGCTGAAATTGAATCTTGGCTTACCTTTTGAACGCCAATCACTTGTGTTACAAGTTTGAGATTTTCGTGCCCTCAGCGCCACTACTTGATTAGAAGTAATAATAGTATAAAATAAATTTACAACTTTTAAGAGACCTTTTATTTTGTTTTTATGGAAAATTGCCCTGTTATAAGCCATATTTTTAACTTTTTCACACATAATAAGTTCTTGTTTGTTTTATATTCAATAGAAACCTTTGTTAAATAGTTTAACATAGCAACAATTTGTTGCGTGGCGCTGGAGGACATATCGCCTATGGGCGTCGAAAATGTTAGGATCACGACTTTTGGTGTCCTAAAAGTTGGTGCACTGCATTAGCCAATAAAGGGCTAATTTTATAGGTCTCTTATTATAAATGCAAAGCCCGTAGTACCTACTTACATCCATTTGGTCATCAAATTTTAAATGAGATCCATTAACTTTGGCCAACCATAACACCGTGTAATTACTTAAAACATTCATCAAACAATCATCAAAAAACATGAAAAAGCTACGTATTTATGGTACCTACAGACTATTACAATCAAAACTAAAGTATAGCGAAGTAACTACCACTGATCGTTAGTGATTGGTCTCGATAGGAGCTCAAAACTTATTTTTCGCGCACCACACTGCCTTCATAATAGAAATGATTACATTATTCAAATACATACGAGTGTATACGAGTATCTCATTTGACTAAAACACTCATTCGGATGTCACGTTCACACTTAAAATGAAGAACTCTTTATTTTATGTGCGACGTGAACACAGGCTGCCTATCGCCGCCATTCTCAGAATCGATTGACTAGTTATTTAAATTAAATATTTAGGGTTCTGTAGCGTATCACGTTAAACGTCAGGACCATGTTCCTTGTTGGCTCAGAAACATTCTGAAAAGGAGCCATTAAGTCAATATCAAACATGGACTCAAAATATTGACAAGTTTAGAAACTTGCAGGCTTCTTTTCAACGATCATTATGACGTCTACCGGAAGTTTTGGTAATTTTTGAGTGTTACCTTGGCGATCTGATACCTATTTTGGTACTGATCACTACTGAACGTATTGCTTATTAATTGATTAAAACCCTGGTTAATTAATGACTAGCCCAGCTAAGTAAGATGCGCGCGAGCCGTGTGTGCTGTAGCACCCACTCCTCGCGCCTACCTACTAGAACCCGATCTCTTTTAGAACGGACAATAAAAGGCAGCCTTATTCATACACACATTACGTGCTTAAAATAATGTAGCATATTATGAAGCCCTGTGTGGTGAACGTAATAACAAGAATTGGACTCCAATGTCGACCTTCTCAATATAACAAGTCAGACTAGTTACATAAAATCTAGATTATAAAAATATCCCATTTTCGACGATATATGCGAATAATGGAATGGTAGCGTAATTGGTTGTAATTACGATTGCGCTTTATTTTTTGCTTTAGGTTGGGGCCCAGCTCCATTCTGCTTATTTTTACCTTCCGCATTTTTGGGTCCCTTAGGCCCGGGGCCTTTAGGACCTGGTCCTTGGTTTGGCTTGTTATCATTTTTCCCATCACCCTTGTCATTTTTGCCATCGCCCTTGTCATTTTTGTTCTTGGCCGGCGGAGGTGGGATCCTCTTGATAAAGAATCTGAACGACAATTTCTTGTCTTTGATGTAGTGCACCAAAACCTCCAAAGGCAGAACGGCACATTTCCCTTGACGGAAGATCTCTTCGGGTTTAATGGCATCATTAAAGCAATGTTCCGTGAACACGACTTTTCTTCTAGGATTCTGCTTGCTCATGACATGAATCTCATAAATATGATCATGAGCCGCTTTCTTGCTGCCAATGTGCTGTATAGTCCAGTACACCATCTTTTGAAGAGTATCGATCTTCACAGTGATGATGAAGAGGAACTTGGTTTGGGCGACCAAGTAAAAGTGACGATCATCGTTTTGAATGTCAACGTTGGTAAGTTCCACCTCTTCGTCAGTGGTGACGTTGCAGTGGGCAGCATGACGATCCTTAAAGTGCTCCATCATGTCCTTTAGCTTACCTGTAGGAAAAATAAATATTTCATTGCTCATACTCTGAAAGTAGGTCTGAAGTTGCCTGAGGAGCGGGCTGAAAAGTATCACACTTTTCATCCCTAGGGAGTTTTACTTTCAACTAACAGCTGCCAAATTATTAAAAAAAAAACTAGTTCTGTCTTCTTGTATTCGTAATGAAAAGCACTATGCTTACCTCGGGGTTAAAGTTACTTATTTAGTCCCTAGTGTAACAATGTACTATTGTAAGTGTCTTATTAGTGTCTGTTGTCATGTGAGGATAAAATGAGTCATGCTAATTAGTTCTTGGTGGGTTAACTGTTGCAGTTTAAAATTACCTGTCCAGGAACATTTTCCGAACACAACACCGAGCGGGCAGTCCATTTCTCGGAAGATACATTCCTTGAGATGTTCTTCCAAGTCCACTGACACCATGGTATAGACACATCCCGAAGATTTGTTGGGACACGGCACTTTAGCCTGGAAAAGATTGACACAAAATTATTAGAGGAGCAGAGCTGTGATTATACTGTAATAAACACTGAAACTTCTGTCATATAGATGGACTAGCATATTTCCCGCGACTTCTTTCTCTTGAATTTCCCCTTTTTCCTGTTTGGGATAGATTTGTGAACAACCCAAAGTGTGTTTTCAATTCCTCGTTTTCAGTCAAATGCAAATATACCAGGTTTAACCTAAACTTAATCGGCTGGTGCGATAAGGTTAATTTTCTTTCTCACCTCGTTATGAAGTTATATAAATAGAAGAACTAATTATTACATTCTATATTACATAGTATGTCAATTTATAATATTAGATATAAAACAGCGCCAAAGGTACCTATCACTCGCCCGGGGCGCTTCGGTGGTTAAAGCCGGCTCTGATTATATCTCACGTGCGTGTACCTATACTAACACGTTTTTGACGTGGAATTACGGACATCAGCCCGACGTTTACAGGTACATAGGTACTTACTAATTACCCACATAAATTAGACTTAAGGCAAGTTTCTAACGGAGGCAATAAAACCGTAGCAGTTGTTCCCATAGAAAACCATAATTATAAAGTTACCTTCGCAACAATTTCTTCCAACTGCCAGTTCCTCATTTGCGTGAGGTTCTGGCGACAGATGGGGCATACTGGTGGCAGCAGGTTCTGAGTGCAAGAGTTGCACAGACTGTGTCCGGATTGGCACTGGAATATCGGTGCGCACATGGTATCCAAACAGACGGGACATTCTGGCAGGTCAATCGCTACTGCTGCGGCTCTGATGACAAACAAAAATCGTTATTCATACACCCAACTCACTCCTTCTGTAACTAACTAGATTCCCAGTAGATATAAAGTAAGTTAATATATCTACTGGGAAACCAATAGATAGAAGAAAAATAGAAAAGATATACTTTTTTTATGGATAGACAGCACAACGGTTATAAACACAAATTAAAAAAGAACAAAGTACAGGATGCGCCGAGGGTACCTGTACCGAAAAGGTGACCACCTCAGCATTTGCTGGGCGTCATACACCCAGGCAGAGCTAGATATCCAGTATTGATGTACAAAGACAAAATAAGTAGGTGCATTCAGAAGCCGCAAAATGACAGAGTGAAACGGAATTCCCCGCGATAAAAATTCGCTTGTTGAGATAAGCTCGATGCTCCTGCGCAGTTGTCTGAGTTTTTCACCGATTAAAGAGTACCCAACCGTTTCGGGGATTTACAGCTTTAGAATATTAAAGTTGGAAACTCACTTTTTATTCGGCTTTGCTGTCGCCATTTTTGGTTACTGGTATAAAACTGTAAACAAAAGAGACATACATTTAATCAAAATATGTAGTTTATTTATATGTATACGATCACCGTACCTCCCACTGTATGTGTAGGTACTATAGAGGTATCCGACTGGTGTAATCACAGGACCAATGTTCGGTGGGTATAATTATAACATGAATTGTAATTAATGACTGTATTTTTTCTAGTGTTCGGTTAAATGAACGTTTTATCAAAGCCAGGGACTATCTAGGGAATACATTTACCATTGAATTGGAAACTATGCCTACACATTGAGTAGGCCCTCGTTGTGTTTACCGTGGGAGGTATAAACTAAGTGATAAAGTATTTATAATACAGAGGTTCTGAGGTCAACATTATTTTAATAGTAACACAACCATAGAATTTTCTTTGTCCTTAACACTTTAGCCCATAATATCTCTGCTCGAATTTAAGCAGTTCATGTTATCATTATTTGTGACATTATTTTAATTATTGCTAAATAGGAGCTCGTACAACTCGTATTTCGTTTAACTAAAGATTTGACGGCTGATGATGGTATGCATTAGTTATCGTTAAGAGGGTCCTTTTTCACTCGCCTATCGTAAACATCGAAAATAGTTTAAAAGCTTGTTACTTCATTTAATGCAATCCAACGCGATGTTTGACGTAAAAGCAACGCAAAAAAAGAGAAATAACGCCTGAAAACTCTGTTAGTATTCGGTAATTCCGAGATTTACTCGAAAATTTCACAAAACTTGCTCCAGGAAGTAGCTGTTTTTTTTAAACCCTTAAAAGTTTTTAGAAAAAGTTGTAGCAATTTAGAATCTTAATAAAATTTACGAGGTCTCTATAGGTTTACTTTTTTGACTTTTTAAATTTTTAGGCAAATTATGAAGTGTCAAAGTTCATACAAAATAGGAGATTTTCAGAGGTTTTTACTGGATTAGTTTTACATAAATTTAGAAATTGATTTCTATAGAAACCTAGATAATATCCACAAGATACTGTGTTTCCAAAATATCTAATGAAAAATGTGTAATAACGTCATAATCAGTTATGAGCGGTTCTATGAAAAACGGTGAAAATGTGAGTCATGATGCACCACCTTAAAGTTAGTTGGTGCAGCTCACTCTTAATTAAGAGTAGATAATATTAAAACTTTATTGGCATTAACTAATCAGTTAATGTTATTAGAGTTTATAATATAACGATCTACAAATAATGCTTTTCTTTGTTTCGTAAGAAATTAATTGCCAACGTTGTCTGATAAAACTAATTGGATAAAAAATGGTAATGGTACCAGCCTAACTGAGGGCCTTTGTTACTATAGATAGAGTATAGTGAGTATCTCTCATTAAGTAATTCACACAGAGAAGTACAGTAAAACTAATAGACAAACGTTCATCGCCCCTCGATATCAGACGATATCCCTTTTACGACCTAACAGAACTGAGTTGGAGCTATACAGTCATATAAGTTGTATGGCTCCTACTAACTCCTCGTCCTCATCTTTCTCGCTCACACGCCTGATATTTGGGATTACACGTCATGGTAAGGAAGGCCTTAGGGTAGCAATATAAGTACCTAATTAACATTACTACGTAGGCTGTCGTTTGAAAACGGTCTACCATGCACTTCGGATGTAAAACGTAACAGATAACAAACAGACTACAACAACATAATCATTATTACTCGTGATTTAAAATGGCTGCTCGGGAAATCCCCGACCATTTTCCTTGTTACCGTCATCTCGTAATTGATCTCAAATCGGTTGTCAGACACGTACATTATAAAAACAATAGATATTTACATAAACCCGGCAAGACCATCTACCTACCTTTTAGTTAATTAAGTCGAGTAGGTATGTACTTACTAAGAGATAAATATAAAAATATACTCAGTAATATCCAGTTATTTATCACGTATGTAAAATTACTCTTTGTTATAGCTGCTACGGGTGTAGGTAGCTGAACGTTATCAAGCTGTAACGTGAGGAGCAGGAGGCATTGTAATGTTTGTGAATGTAAACACAAGTTCAAGTTCTGAGAACAATATGGCATGGGGTTCACCGAAGGTGACCGAAGTTGGCGAGATTGTTCTGAAGAGTACCGTAGTTGCTAAGAAAGAGCAACTAATGGGGTACCTACACAGAGTACTATAATATATACCTACCAGGGTCAATTTTATGTATTATATTATCTATCCTTCTACACTAATATATTAAAGAGAAGCTAGTTTATTATATTCTTTATTGTACACCACATAATCAAAAAATACAAGATAAACATTATGCAAAATAAGTGTACAATGGGCGGTCTTATCACACAGGGAAACTTACACACAACCTTTGGATGGACTGTAAGAAAGGAGATAGATTTTAGTCAGTAAAAGTCCGACACTCCCTGTCGCTCCATGTAGAGTGGGAGAAGTTAGGTATTTGATGATTGTCCATCCCAAATAGACAATGGTATCAACGAGGTCGGTGACATGCCATAGATATAAGAAAGGAGTGTGTTTGTCTCTTGTCCGACTGTTTTTTATATTTTTATGGTGCATGCTATGCTACTGAGGAAGCATAGGCAATATCTATAGAATTGTTGTTTTTTTAAGCATTATGGCAGAGCAAAATCCATACTTCCATTAATTTGAGAAAGCGTGTCTGAATTGTCTAATGTGGGTTACGTTTTCATGTCTAATCCGCTGTATGAATTTTAATGAAACAGGCACACGAATATGATCTTGATAAGTGTATACGACACTATTGTCATCCTAGGAATAATTACCCGTAGGATGATAAAAACTGATAAAACCATTTTTCATGCGGACAAAGCTGCGGGTAAAAGCTAGTATGCTGTGGCACCAATTATTGGTGGACTTACAGACCTGACCTTTAGGTACACACGGACGTTTTTATACTCTGTTCAACTTCTCCACTACTACTAAAAACGCCTATAAATAGAGTATCTTATTTTTTGAATTCTTATGATTTTGAATCCAAATCGATATTATCGACACGTGCAAGGAATAACATTGTAACTCAATTCTAGGCAATTTTACATCATCGACCACATCGTCACTTTCCATCAGCAGGTGAGATAGTGGTCAGGCGCTAGCCTACCAACAATTAAAAAAATGCATTCTGCTCTTTGTGGAGCAAGAATATGAGTGCAACTTAAAATAAAATTACCTGTTATTTCCTAAAAGTGTCGTTAATTCATGAATCCCCAAGCGACCACCGGTGGCCGCGCATCTATTGTCTTACTATTGTGTCTCTAATTGACGGTATCTGAAGGGTTAAGTGATTATTCGGTAGGTACTGCTACTGCCAGCAGTTACACCCGCGTGAAAGCAGAAATTATGCCTATGTCATTCAGTGATTAGATAGGTAGCATTAGAATTTTTTTAAAATCGGTCCAGTAGTTTTTGAGTTTTTCATAAATATTTTTCCTCTTTATAATTTATAGTACTTATAGTAAATGCATGGAACACCTCAAATAAAAGTCTTTTATCATTTTTATTTCCATGATTATGCAGTTTTGGTTCGTTTTTAAGGAAGAGGTTTAAGGCAGGCAGGTGCCAAATTAAATAATTGTTAAAAGAGTGAAAGAAAGCGTTGCATAATCTCTGATGCATACTTTCTAAAACATAAGCCTATCATCGGTTTAAAGTTAGATTTTAAGAAAGAACTAGAAAGAGTACCTACTTAGTTTGTTTACAAGTTATTAAAAACAAACATAAAGCAAGTACCTACTCTAGCCCTGGGCTTTATTTTTATATTCAAGTTTGAAGATTCCCCACCAAAAGTGTTCGCCTTTATAGATTGACCATCCATATTTGTCCTACATTATCTCACACAAGTTGTAAGTTTCAGGGCGATAACGATAAATGATAATAACCATTAGAATTTAGTCGTAGAGGGATAATAATAACAATATTACCTACTTATAAAACAAATTCACATGGATGTAAGATGATTGAACGGTAAAAAAATAAAATGGCAGACGTAAGTACCACAAGCATATCCTTATCTTATTTCACGAACTACGATTTCGATCGTCATTTAATTGATAAAAACACGTCGTGTAGGTACTATGCTATAATAAATAAGTACAGAACAGAAAATACAAGGTTCTGTGTAAATAAGTAAGTACCTGCTTTTTGAAGGACAATTATAATTATCATCACATAAACCCGGCTCGCCATTTTGCCAAACAATGCAAGCGTTATTTCTGTCAATACGATTTATTTCACTTTTTATGTACCTACAAAATTAATTATTTAATAATAGAATGAAAGTCTTACCTTTAATGGATCTCGTGTAAGGAGAATACAGAGAGCTGGAACACAATTGTGCACGATGCAACAGCCGATCTCAAAATTCGCGTCTACAATGCTCGAACGCCGTTTATAAATGCGCTCGGTGACGTGGTGGAGTCACATTCATTCGCATTTCATGCAACAAAATTCATACAATAAACTTTAAACTTTACCACAACGACATAAAGTTGATTTCTATAAACGTTTGCCACAAATGTCGGGTAATCCTGAAACTTGGTGGACGATGTTGCCATATAAATTTATTGATTTTGTCTTTGGTTTCATCCTTACAAAAAGGTAAAAAAGTGAAACCGTGTTTTGTCGAATGACAAGGTGATTTACGGACAAGAATTTGTAAATGCGGTCGAAAATAATAAACATTAGCTTTAGCAGTAATTCGAGTGCTGTTTTAGATTGGCCTTGGGTAGTTACAATGTTATTGTCTACTTTATAATAATAGTTTTAATTAGTTTATGTTGTACGTGACTAGTTAGTAATATTTAACAATAAGTTGAAATAAAAATGTTTTTAACGATGCGACTTTAACTTTACAGAGAGGTGCGATATTAAAATCACCAGCGATGGAAATATGTGAAAAGCGACTAGAAGCCTTTTAGGCTACTTCAGAGACGAGCTATTTAAAATTCTCAAATCACAAAAAAATATCTTCTAATAAAGATTATAGCCACCCTAAGGTCTGTGTTACTACATTGCTGAAGCTTGCCGGAAAGGTTAACGACACCTTCGCCACCAAATAAATAATATAAACTATAAACATTAGAATATGTAACATCCGCATTAAATGGAAAACAAATCGACTGTATTCTGAATCAAAAATGAAATGCTTTCTGCACTGACTAATTTCACGTAAACGAAACCTAAGACTACAATAGTATCACGAAACTTGATGAAACGTAAGAAGTCAAAATAATAAAAGAAAACGACATTACAAAGACAAAAAAAATTAATGTTGCAAATTTATCGACTTAAAAGTATGACGGCTTTTGTAGTATAAATTAACTGTTTTAGATATTGAGATATTGTTTTATACTTAAGTTTTTTATTAACTTATAAACTTAACGTAAAAAAAAAAAACGTTACCATTAAGTATTACACTTATGTGACTTATCCGAAGAAAACAAAAACGAGTCTGAATATCGTGTGCTGTATGACGCGTAGTGTAATAGGCCCTTTAACACCACCACCGACTAGGAGTAAACAATACACTGAATAGAATAACGCATTATATCCTCTAGTGTATTTTTTTGATATTTTATCAAGTTTTATTGCAGACGAAGCAATATTTGATCATAACTAAATTATAAAAGTTGCATTATTAGCAACTTTTTATTACCGGTCTTTTTTTTACAACTAACACACACACACACGCCGTCTAGTCCCTAGCTAAGCAGAGCTTGTGTTATGAATGAGTACAAGACAACTGATAAACATACTTATTTAAGTATATTTATCAGTTGTCCAGTTGAATATGTCTCAGTTGTTTATCTATAAGTATGTACTTACATACTTATAGATAAATTATACCCAGACATAGAACGAATGATCGGGTTTATCACACAAACATTTGGCCTGGGTGGGAATCGGATCCACGACCTCCGCCATAGCAGTCAGGGCCACTAACCACGAGACCGGCAGGTGAGTCTAAAAAGCCTTAGATGGTTTTTGTTGGATCTGCCTCTGGTAAAATTATTTAGCGACTTTCTGTCGACTTGATAATGAGTTTAAAGGCTTGGAGATTTTAAAGTTGGTAACACTGTCGAAAATGTGACAGTAATTATTATTAAGGGCCCATTAGACACGCGTCATAACGCTTACGATATTCAAACTCGTCTTATTTTTCGTAAGACAGTCTCCTCTGACCCTTATGTGTAATAAATACGCGATACGTCGAACCGTAGACTAGATACGTAGAACCATAGACTAAAACGGTCTGAATATAGCGTAGTGTAATAGGCCTTTTAGACTGAAAAACTTTCTATCCATATTGAAAAAAATATGACAGTGACAAATTATTAGAAAAAAATATGAGTGACTCAGCAAGTGACTGACAGCTGACAGACAGCCATTAATTTGTGTTGCTGATGCTGACTTGCTGTTGAGTGTTGACAGCTTTGTAGATTTGAAAAGGAGTCTAATTTTTAGTGCTAAAACATAAAACATTTGAAATGCTTTGAATGTTTGACAAAACCGAAATACGAGTTTTATTTTTATGTATGAGACTACGAGAGTATAAATTTTAGGATTGGTAACAATCCTTCACACAACTGTTTTGTTTAGTTTCCATACCGGTTAAGTTTGCATCGCTTCACTTTCTTTCGATAGCTTTTGTATTGGAATCTGAAAGGAAAGTTATTATAGCATACCATAAGCGAATTTTACATTGCTCTATATTTTTCATTGTAAAAGCAACCTCAAAATGGAAGAAGTGAAGGAAGAGGTCGAAAAAAACAAGTTTACCGTCGAACAAATGCAAAATAGCTTAGCAACTGTATTAGAAAATATTAATAATTATAACTACGTAAAAGTTAATCTTACTAAAAGTTCCTATGTTGGGTTTATGCACTCAGTTGACCCAGTTACCATCAGGTAAATTAATATTCTTTACTAAGGTTCTACACTTTTACCATAGGTAACCTAACACTATTTTTACTTCAACAACAATCAGTACCTATTTGAGTATAGGTACCTTCAAAGCCAGCTGCCAAACTTCCTAACCCATTATGTTGTTTTGTTTCTGAGAATGATTTACTTAGATCTATAGTAGAAGGAAATTTCACATTTATACTCAGCATGCTTAAAATCTTTTTAAAACTAGAAATTATATTGTTTTTCAGTCTGTATTGTCATTTATTGAATGCTCTCTTTTCCAGTATTATCCTGTCCGTGCCTCAAGGAGATGCTTATAAAACAGTCATTATTCCTGGTCATGCAATAGTTGACATTTCATTCCAAGAAAGACCGGATAATGTTGTACTGCCACCGAAGAAAGAAATTCCTACAGAGTCAAAACAAGACATATTGAAACGAAAAGCAAGACTAATATCTTGGTTCAAAACAAATTTGCTGCCTGTCACAGAACTAGATAATAAAATAGTAATTGGGAATGTTACTCTAATAGAGCCATACAAGATTTCAGACATAAGTACAGATAATCCTATAGTTGCTATGCGAATAAAAAATGTCATAGAAAAAATGCCAGAAGATTTTAAACCAAAATAAATGTATTTGTTGATGTAATGTTATTATATGTGTAAGCATACATTTTTGTTTTATTGTGGCCATGTGTTGAATAAAAAATTGATGGGACAAATTAACATTACAAAACACTACCTATTCATTTAGGCATATAATCCTTACTAATATTATTAAAGCGAAAGTGAGCATTTTTGTTTGTTTGATTAAACTTGGTACATGAATTGACCATGTCCTGGAATAGGACATAGGATACTTTATATCTCGGAAGTATGTTCCCCTGGGATAATTTGCTGCTGATACGCGGGCGTAGCCACTGGGAGCAGCTAGTCTTATAAAGTGATAATTTGAAAAAATCAATATCATCATTTGATGATCATTTTGATTTCGGGAGGATTGATTACTCAAGAAATCTTCAAATTCATTTTAAGAGTATTAGAAGAAAACCAAGTTAACTTTATTGTTTCCACTTTGAATGGGAACATCAAAAGCCTATATTGAATTATTAGTATCCTTATCTAGGTCCCCTTCGCAAAAGTGAAGGAATTGATAATACTATTGTAATTTTATTTTATGTTACCACAGATGTTACAGACCATGAGGGTAGGGAGAGTAGACCATGCAATAAAGAGGTCCATAATTATAATATTCTTCCAGTATTTAGGTATATACCTATTTCTAAAACTCATTGTATATTTTAGATATCTTATTTAATTTCTTTAAAAATAATATATCTAAAATTCACGGCTTTGAAAGTTTTCTCTATCCGTAATAAAAACGATAAAAAAATAAAATGTGCAAGAAAAAGAGCGTATTTAGTGATTCAGTCAGTAGACTTATACTAAAAAGTACTCTGTGGTCAGTAGACTTATACTAAAAAAAGTACTCTGTGGTCAGTAGTTTAGTGTTCGGTTGAACACAGTTGAACAGCATTCCCGCCTACTCGCACACTAATGTCACATTTACCGACGACGCGACGGTCGTCGTCGGCGCAACCCTGACAGTTCATTGTCGAGATAGGCGGCCGTTTGTAGTGCTTCGTATTTAATTCAGATAAGAAATTATTTTACGTTTTTGCAATTCTCTCTCACTTTTCGGCATTTATAAATAAATAAATTTAGCATTTCCAAGTTATTTAAAAAAAAAACGAAATGACCGAAAATACAGACAGAAAAGTGCAATATTTGGCGGGTGTATGCGGTGAGTAAACAAAATTTAAAGCGCGAAATTTTGAAATAAAACAAGTGTTCTATAGTTAATTTTTTTATAAAAACTTCAGCTGCGTTCGCGTTTACATTCACCGGAGCAACTCTGGCATGGTCGTCGCCGGCAATTCCAAAGTTCAAAAATGGTGAAACGAATGTTATTATCACAGATGTAAGTAATATTATCAATCGAACGGATAACACTTATTATAGTAGCCTATAATTAATATACCGCTACCGCTGTTTCGATGCTCTAATTGTAGCTCCAATGATTGGAAAGTAGGTAAGACGAAATTAAATGGTTTTCAGTTACAACTATAGCACTTCATAGAAAACATATAAGTATTAATAATAGAAATCTCAGAAGCAGTTTACAAAATATATTGTGTCACTCATTGCCAACCATTCAATTCGGTGAATTGGTAAACACTCAATTAAATAATTATAAATATTTATACTAAAGGTTAATGTTCCCAATAACATAAGTACACGACACTGTTATCATTATCGTAATTGAATCGTCATTTTTTATTCCCATATCTGCGTTGGAAGGGAATTCTACCTTCTTTTTATTTATCTGTGTCCACAGAACAGAAAATATAGGTCTGTGTCATGTGAACTCTAGAGCAAAGATTTTATATATCCTACTAGAGTAGCTCTAGAGATGCATGTTGTAATTCAGACAGGAAAGCTGACTGGGCATAAACATACCTGTTCATGAGGGATGCAACGTTCTCTTCAGAACACAAAGTGTGCTGAGTAGGTCCCTATATACTTGTGAGTGCCGGTCTTATGATATTTTCACGCAACCCGCGTTTGAAACCCAGGGTTAGATCATTAAAGCTGCCTGCTGCTGGTGGCCCTAGAATGCAAAAGCCAACTAAAGTAATAGAGGTCCTCTCGCTGCACCTGGAGAAAGGAGATGTAAACTTAGAAGGTTTATTTGATGATGTTCCACCTGAAAAAAACTTCGACTTAGATCGAGGCAACTAAAGCCGTAGATACTTCCTATTTACTTTAAGAGAAAACCAGAGATCACAACATTTACATTGCTGTTTAGCTTCTATATCCAGCATTAAAAAAAGTAACCAGTTAAATATAGTTTTTTATCTTAGTCAAGTTGGTTGATCTAAAGCCGGGTCATCTACGAGCCTGGCTCGCGTATAAAATTTGGTTACTGTATCTGCAACGGTTACAGTTACGGCTCGTAGGTATTATTTTTCACGTAGGCTTTGCTCGGATTCATAAAAATAGCTTACGCACATAAGGTCAATGTAAATTGATAGTGACATCCAAGATCCCACAGTACCAACTCGATTGTTTGAAATAGAATCTGCAGCTGCCTATACCTACATATAATGTACAGATACAGACATCGTGGGTGGTGTCCCTGCACTCGGCAGGGGCGCTCCTCGGGTGCTACTTCGGGCAGGTGTTGAACGAGAAGGCTGGAAGACGTCGCACTTTCTTCGGCTCAGCCGTCCCGGCGCTCTTAGGTGCGGTACGTTGTATCATACATGATAAAAATATAACAAACACCTTACAATGCTATACAATTTATAGGAGAAGATATCGGAGGCATGTACTATCAAATACACTTCCGCCTACCCACCGTTAAGTTCATTTTTGCGTGCACTCCAAACGAAAACTTCAAAGAATTTGGGTTGGCGTCGCGCCGCAGGATTCAAGCGATTCAATTTTTTTTTAAGTGATCAGGCAGAAATGATGGTATCTATTGCTAATCGAGTCCACTTTATGCAAAGAACTGAGGCCCTACCACGAGCTCTTAACGTAATCCATTTGACGACCTAAACTGAACGGTAGGGATGGATGGATTCTCGCTCGCACGCTTACCTTTTAAAACGTCATGGTAAGGCGTCGAGGTAAGCAAGAGAGAAGATTCTTATTGTAAGGACGGCCAAACCTAAGTAAACCATCAATGTCATCTAAACGTCTTATCATTATCAATTTTTCCAGGTTATCCTCCTGAATACAAGTTTACCTGAGCTGATGTATATAGCCAGGTTTCTGATGGGGCTAGCGACTGGAATCATAGCTGTGGTGAGATTATAATTATTGAGGATCTACTTCATTCTTTTTAGGTCTTATTTTGCCTATCTCAGGCAACTTCGTTGTCAGCCAGTATCATACAATGATATAAACTAGTGCTTGACTGCGATCCTACCTGATGGTGAGCAGTGATGCAATCGTGGATGGTGAAGCGCACTAGTTTATTAAGAGCTTTTATAATAGATGCACGGATAGACCATGTCCTGGAATAGGACATAGGATACTTTTTATCCCGGAAGTGGGAGCAGCTAGTAAATAATAATTTGACGGAAAGACCGTAGCAGGCAATTTATCAAATTCATTCAATCGTATCGAAAAACAACATAATTTGTGAAGCGATACAACATTTTAAAGCACAATATCTAAATCACCTATATAAATCAACCCAAAAACCCGCATGAATTAAATTCTCCTGTATTTCCTCTTTCTTTCAGGTCACAATGATATACGTAACAGAAATAGCGGACAAGGAGATCCGAGGTGCGTTAGGGATGACAGTTCAAGTCATGAACAACTTCGGAAGTTTGACGGTCTACAGCATTGGACCTTTCGTCTCCTACACAACCCTGAACTGGATTATAATGATCATACCTATTTGTTACGTCTTGCTCTGTCTGTGGATCCCAGAGTCTCCATATTATCACCTGAAAGATGGGAGGTTCGAGGCAGCGAAGAGAGAATTCAAGAGACTTCAAAGGAATCAAGACGAAAGAGTGAGTATCGAGTAGAACCTATGGCGTTTAATGGTAATATGTATAAACGGGAAGACGTACAGGACCTACCATATAGAATACAGCAGCGTTTTCTCCAAATTTTATACAAGCCACTTGGAGAAGATCTAAATGCTTATTATAAAGCCAGCTAGAGATATCAGATTAAGGGGATTTAACAAAAAATCCTTTTATTACATAATTGCATGATCATTGAGTTGATGAGTTTTGTCAATCTTGCGTAATCAGTATGACAGATTAACAGCTGTTGACGTGTTGAAACACGGCGGATATATCCGACAAACACTCGCGTTTATTCCGCCAGGGTTGCACATCCACGATCAAATACTCCATCTCGTCAGCTCTCCTGTCGCCTATGGAGATTGAAGAGCTAATGGAGATGAAGTACTCAGTCGCAAACACACGACACTGGCGTATAGGACACGAAAACACTCGTCACACACACCAATCCGAACGCAAGGTTAAAAGGTCTACCCTCAAATTTGATGAAAATTGGTTTCATATTGCTTTATCATGGCACTTCTTTATTTTAGGTGCTAGATGAACAGATGAAGATAATGCGCGACCATGTTAGGGAAAGTATGGAAAACAAGACAACTCTCAAGGAACTGCTAACGAACATGAAATATAGGAAGGCTGTATACATAGTGACAGGTAAATATGTAAGTACCCATTGAGTACACAAGTACATTGACTATGTCTTTGACTAGCTGAGGGTTAAACTTAATTGAAAGCGCCCTGGTATGTAAAACGACTTCGGAATTTTTGAACGAAACGAAATCTACGAAATTCAAATTTTCTATAAGCTTTTGCATTTTTCAGTTATATGAGAGAGAGTTATGTTGCTGTGTTTTAATGAGTATAATTATTGTAATTGTGTTGTGTCTTAGGTACTCTTCGTCAAGGTGATGTATAAACACTTAAACAGCCTTATAATGTTCCTACTGCTTGGACCCCGGACTCCTCTCTGAGAGAGGATAGGGCCGTATAATGCACCACCCGGGCCCAGTGCAGATTGGTGGATATCGCGTCTTTGAATTTTACAAGCTTATATTTCGTTTCACCTGTCCCGATGTTTGTCTGTCATCAAAACTTGCAAATTAAATGTGACCTACTTCCCGGTTACCGATTGAGCTGAAATTTTGCATGCATATGTAAATCAGATGACAATACAAAATTATAATGACATGGAGCTGATCTGATGATGGAACCGGAAGGTGGAAGGTGGCCGTAGGAACTCGGTAGTTAAACGACACAACCCCATCGAGTTTGGGCTCGTATGATTCGTCTTGATGAGTATTAATTATACAGGTATAATGCGTTATAAAAGCTTTTTATGAAAAAATTATTATCATTACAAAACTTGTTTAGTTCTAGGACATGCCGTTTTCTCACGATGTTGTGTGCCGTGTTAGGTTTGAACTCGCGATCTACAACTTGTTAGTCGGGGCCGTTACCACTGGGCCACCACTGGTCTATATTTATAATTGGATGTATAATAATATTACCTATAAGTATAATGATAGTGATTGTTTGTATAAGGCTTGTAGCTGCTAATAACCTCGGTTGTAGTAAAAGAAGATAAACAGGTAGTACTGTATATGTCTGGCGAACAAGTTTACATACAAATATCTTATCAACTATATATATAATTTATTAAGGTCACTGTCTCGTCAATCTCGTCGTTGTATATCAAATTAATTGTCCCCCGCGTCTTTGGTTAGATACTGCTCGCTCCCATTGATCGGTTTTAAATCGTTTTAGGTAGGGCCTTTTAGATTAGCGCGTTCAAAGAAATTCTTCAGTCACTCTGCGAAGCCGTAATTTGAGCAAAGGTCCTCTCAAGCTTCACATTCCGGCCTCTGCCAGAGGCGCCCCGGACATTTGGAGTCGCTCGCAGATTCCCGGCTGCCATAGGTGCGGACTTATTAATGGGCGGCGTACAGTGCGTGGCTCACCATCAGATCTCGATCGTTCCTTGAATACCATGGTGACCCTGGCAGGCATCGACCCTAGCTCGCCCCATTCGGCTAGTCAGGGTTGATGCCTGCCAGGGCAGTGGATTATTTGAAAGAATTACGGTGGCCCTAGCTAAGGGTAACTGAAGGAACACTGTGGAGTTTGGGTCAGTAAAAATCTGACACTCCCTCTCGCTTCACCTGGGGCGGGTGGAGTTATTTTATGATTTCCTAACTGGGAGAGAAAAGAGAGAAAATTGCATTATGTTGGTCTGACCTTTAGGTAGGTTACTAGAGTAGGCATGATAAAATGATTAACCTTTTCACTAACCCAACACGAGATGTCTTGCACCTGGTGATAAGCATAAGTGCTTACTGATAACCCAATCAGCTGTTTGATAGGCAGGTGCGGATGAGATCAGCGTCAACAAAGGAGCAGTTAATACATAGTATTGATGAATTCCTTGATATGTTCATTCCATTCATCTGTAATCGCCTAGGAACCATTCTACAGTAGACCTATAAATCTACACTAATATTAAAGAGATAATGTAGTTTTGCTTGTAGGAAATAATTTCTGGAACTGCTGAACCGATTGTGAAAATTCTTTCACCAGTATTAAGCTACATTATTCCTGAGTGATGAGGCTACTATTTGATTGTAATTAATATTTTAAGCGCAGCGAAGCGGGCAGGAGTCAGCAGCTATCATCATCATCTTCCTGCCCTTATCCCGTTTTATTTGGGGTCGGCGCAACACGTTTTTTTCTTTCATTCTGTCGTGTCACTCGTCACGCTATCACTAACTCCCTTTTCTTTCATATCACTTCTCACACAATCCATCCATATTTTCTTTGGCCTCCCTCTCCCTCTCCAGCCATTCACATGTAAACTCATAACTCTTTTAGTATATGTGTTTCATCCCTCCTCTTTGCATGGCCATACTAAGACAAACGGAGTCAGCAGCTATAATACTTACAAAGTGGAAATGTACCCACATTTCGCTAGTCTTAAGATTGGGTATGACAAATATAGTTGTTGGTTTGTCTATACCATTGTTATTTCAATTACGTGTTTAATTTATATAAGTTATAAATATAACGTACACATTGTCAATGCAAACTCCCAACCTTGTCGTTGTTTACCTAATTTATCTGGGTTGACTCAGGCTCAGACTCAGTTTCGGAAACCTACATACTATGATAGATACAATTGTCAGTTTCGAGATACGAATTTTATCAGTTTTATCTAAATAATGAAGACAAAGTCTACTAACGAAAAGAGATAGATACAGATACTGTTATCAAGGAGTGTAAGAATACAATTTCAAATTTTTTATCCTTTCATGTTCTCAGCTTGATCATGAATCAGTCATTATGAGCACATAATGTTTGACTTTGAATTATAAAAAAAGTCACGTGAAATTGTATCTTTGCAACTTTCTACGGTAGAATCCTCCCTGCCATGCCAAGGCGTCGAATTCTTCGAAAACGTTACTCAGGTTTAAGTCAGTAAAAGTCTTACACTCCTCGCTCTACCCAGATCGGGAGAAGTGTGGGTTTGTGAACGGCGAGTAATGGTAGCACGCCGTACGGTGATCATCAGGACCGAGCACGAGTCGTTGACGGTGCAGTGTTCCACGCGCGTCTCAATGTCAGCAAAAGCGTAGGGGCCTAGCAGGGTCGAAGCCTACTGGGGCCATGGGTTTGCTTCTGAAAGGAAAGGGCCCTGGAACGCAAGGCAAAGAAAGAACATAAGGAGTGGGTTTTAATCATCAAAAATCTGACACTCTTCACGCTCAGCCCAACAGCGAGAGAAGTCATTTAATCATTTCCCACATAAAAAAGGATCCACCCTAATTTCATTAAGTACATATGAGAGCCAAAGAAGCTAAAATATGTTTTGAAACATTCATCCAACAAAGTGTATTGTTCTCAGGTCTGAAACTACTGCAGTATATGACTGGTATTCTGGTCATTCAGTCGTATTTGGAGCCAATATTCAGACAGAGCAACTTTGTGTCCGGCCCGATCGCTAGCATCGTGTATGGATTCGTGCAGTTAGGAGCAGGTAAGCGTTGTCAAATTATAAGTACTTGCTGAGGTACGTAACCTGCTGGGGTTTTTAATCAAATGGTGTTTTCGTGTCCTATTCGCCAGTGTCATGTATTTGCGACTGGATAATCTATCTCGTTTAGTTCTTAAATCCCCATAGGTGACAGAAGAGCTGACGAGACGGAGTATTTGATCGTGGATTTGCGACCCTGGCGTATTAAACGCAAGTTGGATATATCCGTCGTAGGCAGTCAATAATTATTACGAATGTGTCCAAAGTAAAATCAAAAGCTGCATTTGCCCGCAACCCTATACTGCACTAGCAAAATACGAGTTTTTTGGGTTGACAAAATTGTAAAAATCTGTATTTTTTTTATTGCCAGGAATTGGTGCAACATTCCTATCCAGATGGTTCGGACGAAGAATTCTTCTATTCATATCCTGTCTCGGAGTATCGCTGGCCATGACCTTAGTAGGCTTGTATTTCTTCCTACAAGATGCTATGCAAGTCAGCACCGAAGTCTCGCGAGCAATTTCATGGATGCCTCTAGTTGGCATCTTAGGTTTTAATGTGCTGTACGCCGTTGGTGTAGGGAACCTACCTTATGTGCTACAAGCAGAACTGTTCCCAGTAAATGTGAAAGGAGTGGCCTCAAGTTCAGCTACTATGCTTGCCTGTATCTTAAGTTTCTTAGTAACCAAATGCTACCAACAAGTGAAGGATGCTTGCGGCCATTACATGGTCTTCTGGTCTTTCGCTGTGGTTGGCTACGTGGGACTATTCTTTATTTACTTCTTCGTGCCAGAAACGAAAGGCAAAACTTTAGAAGAGGTACAGAATAATATTCAAGATCAACGACCCGAAGAAGAGGCGCTAAACTCCGGGAAAGTCGAAAAATCATAGAATAATTTAATCTATTGAGCTGTCAGGGTTTTAGTATTTTGAAAAGTTTACACTCACAAGTGCTATTTCGTAAATATTTATTGTAGGTTTACTATAAAGTTAGCATTTATAAGCATGTTATTTTTGAAAGGTTTATAATGTTGGTATTAGTTATTAATAAGCTGAAAATACAAAATTGTTTTTATGTATTGTTGAAACAGGCGTAAAAGCTTCAAAGGTGATTTTTCAGAAATCAAATATTAGACGGTAGAAAATTCGGCCCCTAGTCTTTCAAACTTATAGTCATAATAAGCTTAGTTTAAACTATTTAAATAGGTACGAAAAAGACTGTAAACAAATGTGGGCTAAAACAAAAACCAAAGTGTGACTATAAAATTGTATTCGGCTGAATAAAAATATGAAATACATACTGATTACCTGAAACCTTATATTATAATGACAACCTTATACAGATTGCCACGCAATCTCGAGATGTAAGAGGCTACTGCAGAATACCAGCTATACAATAATAAGTATGAACTTGGGAGTACAAGAGACGACCTTAAAGTACAGTAGATGACCTTGAAGTACAGTAGATGACCTTGAAGTACCAGAGGTAACCTTGAAGTACAAGTAATGTCTTTAAAGTACAACGTTTGTTGTAATTCTTTCTAAATCCTCTTGGTGTTCCCGTATGAGTAGAGGGGTGCGAATGGTGTGTCGGCTTGTTCGTCGCCGCTTTCCTCTGACGCGTCAGACTCGAACGTGTTGTCCGGGATGTCGTATAGCCGGATCAAAGGCTTGTTGGGGTCCTTCATGATTAGGTATTTACCTGGAATTGAGAAGATTTATTGAAATTATAATTCGGAGCAGTCCATAAACTAATTCGGAGAAATGGAATGCCGATGAATCTAAATATATTATATTTATAAAAGTAAGCAAATACCCAGAATGTATTGGACGCCAATACTGCGGCTACGCACTAATCTGTTCGCATTGTAATTTGAAAGGGTCTCTAGGCTAGCTGTATATGAGCTGAAATAGAGCTAGTCGCATTACTCAAGGTAATCGACTAATTACATTAATTAGCCGATTTCGACTAATTTTATTAGTCGATTTGTGTACACAGGATCGCTCCGAGTCATAACAGTCGAGCATAAAAAGTTGCTTGGTGTCCAATCTTGATTTTAATTTTTGCGTACATCTAAACTTAATAATTTGTGCCACCATTCGGCCACTTGACAAATGAGACTTAACAACAAGCTCTATCACTGAAGTATCAACATAATATTTTCATATTCCTTGCCTAGTTTGGGGTTCAATGGTCTCAACTAAATATATGTACAGACTAAAATTGACAAAAAATTTTGTACACAAGATTCTGTTCACAGATATTTACTATGTACCTACCGATGCTCTTGTGTGTAATTTAATGTTTATGGGAGCAAATCAATATTATTATTATTATTATTATTATAAAAAAAGAAATAAGTAAGTGCACTCACCATCCTTCTGCTTCATGCAGATATCTATGATGCACCGCAGAATACCCCACGCGTTGTCCATAGACAAGTTGATTTGCGCGGCAAACTCGTGCGGCTTGAACTGCTGCGTGCCCAGGATGACGTGGCGAGAGTTGTCGCGCACCTGCGCGCGGGACACGTAGCCGAACTTGATCTGATCGGAGCCCGCTAGCAGGGCCTGGGGATACAAACAGTGGTTTTTATATTTATATCTACTATAAACTACTGAGGACTGGAAATATAATCTATATTAATAGGCAACCTTTACTGACTAATAAATATGCCAACAGCTCAAACCACCGAACGGATTGCGCTGTTTGGCACGCAGGTAATTATTACGAAGGTAGGCATACGCTGATTGACAAAGGATTTTCCAAAATTCATCCCCTAAGAGGACGAAACGATCCCCGTCCCAAAAAATATAGTTAGCACAAGCCCAAACTCATCATTTCAGTGAGAAAATGTGTATCATAATCCATCAATGTAAGTGACACACTGTGACTGGTATGTTACTCTGAGAAACGTGATTCTGAGAAATTAGAAATAATGATTTGTATAAGGTGCTTTTGAAGGTGAGTACAGGTACCTCGACTTCAGAGGTGTGGACTAATTTAGTCATATTTCCTCTCCTAGAGAGGAGGCCCGAGTCCCAACAGTGGGAACATTGTAAGGTCGACTATTATACTATACCAGTCAGATTGCATTTTCTTCTATTTAGGACAGCCAGGTTTACGAAGAACAGTATAGGCTACATAACATTACGCTACGACCCACGGAAACAGAACAGTATCCAAAGATGTGGGAGAAATCGCGGGGCCAGACATAAATACTTAATGCAGTATCTTACCTGTACGGTCCACTTAGCAAGTTTGCAGGAGTTGTTCCTGAGTTCATTGGCGAGTACGGCACCGCGCTGCGTGTCGAGTTTCTGGCGCCACTCCACACCGCTGGCCAGCTTCGAGTCCCACTCATTCAGGGCCTTGATGCTCAGGAACTGGGTCTCGTTCTGAGGACCTTGCATTACTGCGTCATGCTCGCATCGGGCGACTAGCGTCTGAAAGATGAAGACGTTCTGTTAAGTTCTGGGATAAAGGATTTTTCAAAGGTAGAAAATTATTAAGTATTTAGAAAATAAGCACCTCCGCTCAAATAGTGTCACAAACCAAAAATGTTTTTTGCTTAATTTGCTGATAATTTTGCTATTAATTTCAGAATTCATCATACTTTATGCTCAGGTAGTGTAGTGAGTATATTTGAAGTTCAATTATTTACCCACAGGAGACCCATTATTATTTATTTATCCCTAAATTTATTACAATTTACAGTCATTGATTTTTGAGTTGTGACCTTATTTGAGCGGAGGTTCGATATATGTAATAATAATAATTAATATTATGTTGCAGTAAAAGTGTCTCCAAGTACAAATGTTAGGTCTAGTTTTGATACAAAGCTCAAATAAGGGGCTATAGTAAACAGTAGGCATCTCTGAAGGCTGTTTTGTAAATTTGGTCCAACAAAAAGTACCCATTTAAGCTTTGTAAGTTTTTCTTTCTCGTTTTAGCTACCCACGATTTGTGCATTTAGCCAATGTCAAGTTTAAAAAGTGTTTGGTTTTTACAGAAACTTCGAGTTTCATTAGAATGCAAATGTAACACGTTCTAATGTTTTGTAGGCAGTGTATTTGGCAGCAAATGTATCGATTCAAGCTTCTGGGCAAGCTTCGCTGAGCTAGTGTAACACACGGTTCACAAAAAAAACTGCTTCTACATTCTTTTTGTGGCGGCCTTTTTTTGTGCGCCCGACCACAAGCTGTCGCGCGCTTCAGCTTTTTTTTGTGGCCGCTTCTAGTTTTTTTTGTGGCCTGTGTGAAGGAATACTTAAGACTGATTTTGTTTCAATCTTTTTTTATTTGTGTCTATGGACTCGGATTCCACAATTCCACATATTGTCCAGTTGTGCAAACACTTGAGATACAAAACTAAACTAATTCTACATCATGTTATCTACTAGAAATCAATTTGCGAACAATTAAAGTAGCGACAGCAATTTACTCAAAAAAGTCGTGACTAAAACTCTTTGTAGGTTTTTTTTTGAGTATTTATAAAGTGTAACTCACCACACCGTTATTGAGGTTCCACTTGCGGTAGCGGTACCCTACGGAGGCGACCTCGCCCTCCTCCTCTTCAGACACGAACGGGTTTTGTTCGGGGAACTTGTACTTGGTTTCGTTGGAGCCGTTCTTCAATACCTGGGTTATAAAAAAAAAAAAAAAATGTTTTAGTATTAAAAAAATTAGATTATTACTACTAGATACAGAAGACAAAAAATTTAGGATGGGGGTAGGAGGGTAACAATAGCTCTTTTACCCATTCTCAGCCCCACAAAATCATTAAAAAAAATCGGTCTAGCCGTTTCGGAAGACTTCGATAACAAACACTGTGAAACTTAGTGATTTTTACAATATGTACAGTTATGAAATTTTGTACATAAGTTTCTTTACATAATAATACTAGATAGGTGTTTCAGGTTTTGCATATACTCAAAATAATGTTGGATATTAGAAAGATTTTTATGTACTTTGCTGTTTCCTTGAAGTTTGTGTCAATCTTATGATGCATAACATTATGAAATTATTACAATTGTTGGCTCATTTTATGTGCACAGTTGTAGTTATTTTATTGTAACAACATTTAATTCGTTACAAAGGAACTAAAACTTCAAAGTCTTGCATCGCAGAATCCGTTCTTAGCGCGTTTAGAACAGATAACAATCTGAAATTAACTATCGACACAACATTGTTGAAATTTTATTCCATAATTTTTTAAGGTTTAAAAAAAACTAACAGGTGTTTTTTTTAAAGAAGTTTTGTAAAATATTCCGAGTAAATGAAATCACCGAAAGCCAACAGAGCGTTCAGCCGTTATCTCTCTTATGTCGTGTTTTATGAAACATTAAGCTTTTAAAGCATGCTTAAGTGGATGATAACAAGTGGGGAAGGATCCTCCTAAGCTTCAAAATTAGATACCTACATGTCTAAAATAAGAAAGTCCCCGTTTTAGATGCGTAGACTAACCTGCTGGCTAAAGTTGTGGTTGATGAAGGTGGCCTCAAGAGCGAGGTTGCGCGGCGAGTTGATGGAGTTGCCGTCGTCCGTGGGCGGCTCCACCGACGTCTCGTTCACGGTCAGCAAGTCGAACTCCGTGTTGTCGCGCTTGTCAAAGAACAGCTTGTCACCTTAATAACATAAGACAGCTCTTTAACATATTGTTGTAAGGCTTATATAATAAAAATGTAACATAATAAACGCACATCCTGAAAGTTAGTATGTTCAGAATCAATTACTGGATCAATTTCAGCTATTTTTAAAATAGGTAGTTTTTATCCTAAAATAATGAAACACGTTAACACAACAACTTCTTGAAACAAAAACTCGAAAAAAGACCTAAACTTGAGTGTTTTACCTCTCCTCAAATTGTGTATTTTACTGACCAGAGACCGGCCGGCAAAATCAGCTGATGATAGTAGGTGACACATGACACACGAGGCACAGACCCGAGCTTGAACCGAACGACGCGCGATATTTCATGAACGCAGTGTTTCAGCCGCAACCAATCTTTGGTTAGTCACTATAGACTACTATGGATCATTGAAATAATATTGCCAGACTTGAGAATCGAACACAACCGATCTCATAAGTTCTACTTCATACAACCGATCACTAACAAGACAGGTGAGTCTCTTAGAAGTAAAAATAATAAAAAAAACTTACCAATCTTCTCAATAACAATATCCCAGGAGTAGTTGGAGCGGGTGCAGCACATGATGGTGGCCAAGATGGCATCGGTGGCGTAAACCGTGCCCACCGTCTTACTCAGCCGGCGGATCACCGGGTCATCAGTAGTTGTCACCTGACAAATGTTATTGAAAAGTTGTAAAAGATTGCTTTTAGCAATAAGATTACTAAAAGTATGGTAAACTATACTAACGTGTAGGCCTTACCATACACGCTAGGGTATACCTGACAGGTTTACCTGCATTGTTTTGCAACTTACACACTCCGGTTTACCTGATAGGTATGACTATACAAGCAAACCTGTCAGCTATACCAAGTTGGTGTACAATTAAGAGTATTATTACTATTTAGTGGCACGCTAGAACTGTACATAATAACTAATGTATTCATTAGCAAAACTAAATGCTTCATAATGGCCTGCATGTGATATTGTGATGTCAGACACTAGTAACAATTCATGCAGTCTGTTTTATGTTTAAAGCAGTTTTTCTATTGTTTCTAAGTCAAGTAGAGTGAAAATTGTTCTAGGCATGCTTGGTGTGACTTCAAAGTTTATGACCATTGACAAGTGGAGGGGATAAGTTAAAGTATTGTGCTCTGTTGTAATTATACAGTGTTTTTTTTGTTTGAAATGGTACAAAAACTTTTGTTGATGGTTTGAAATGCTACAAGGACTTTTGTTGATGGTTTGAAATGGTACAAGGACTTTTGCTGAAGTTTTCAGAAAGTGAACACTAATTATTGTTTTTTTACAACATCAGGTTTATCACTTTTTAAATTCCTATTGTTTAGGATATCAAATGCATTTTCAAAAAGGTGGCAAGAGCTCAGTATATTACTAAAAAATTACCAAAATCAAATTTGCTTTGTGGTAACAACTGAATATTATTCTTCTTATAAATCTTGCCTGCAAGACTAAATGAAAGTAAAATAACTTACCGTATGGAAGATACGGTCAATACGCTGCAGAGCTTTCTCGTGTTTCACATTGACACGGTCATAGGCTTTGTCATAGTACTCCAGTGTACCACAGCAAACAATGTCTTCACCTGTTGAAACAGTAAACCGTTTTAATATATAATAAAGAAGTATTATATTTTGTAGAATATCAAAGATAATCTTTTTATTATGGGATATACTAATATTTTAGCCTATATTAACTTCAGAGAGAATATTTCTGAATCATTCTTATTTTATTTAACATTTTCAGTGCCAAGAATATAATAATTTGTTTTAGTGCCCAAAATTTACCTACTGAGACATTGTTATATGTGCAAGTTACAACTTAATCTCCAATGCATAAGTTCATAACATAGTTTTTGAGTAAACTTGTATTATCACTACATAGTATAAAACACAGTCGCTTTTTCTGGCCCTATATCCCTATGTACGCTTAAATCTTTAAAACTACGCAATGGATTTTGATGCAGTTTTTTTTAATAGATAGAGTGATTCAAGAGGAAGGTTTATATGTATTCATCTATTAAATAGTGGAGAAATACTGTTACCCGAGCGAAGCCGGGGCGGGTCGCAAAAACATAAACATAAACATATAAAATAATTCGACGGGTGCAAAGTAAAAAAAGTTATCTGCAATTTTGTGATTTTCTATCATCTTTATTGAATTAGTAACAATAAGCAGTTATTTAGTAGGTAATTTTTTTTTCAAAAATATTATTAAAAAGAAAACTATAATTTTTTGTTTTTGACACTTGAAAGGTTTCTCATGTCTTAGAATATTAAATATTTGTTAAGTTACTGCAATTATCAGAAAATCGCAAAGTTGCAGATAACTTTTTTTACTTTGCACCCGTCGAAATATGTATTAATGTTTTTTATTACATGCAGCGTCTGGTACTGTAATCTTATACTGATTATTTGATTGTATAATGCAAATACATTGGTTAAGATTAAGAATGTTTCTTCTTAAAAAATGCACTTTTTGCCTTATGACCTTACACATGGGAGGTGTCTATGTAGATATTTTTGACTTGCATTTGTGCACAGTACCTGACTAGCAACTAAGTTCTTATACAACCTGGGTCTTCGGCACTGAAACTATTAACATACTTTGCTGGCAACAACAACTAAGCTGTTCTAACTTATCAGCCAGTTGTGTTGCTTGGGAATTAGTTTGTACATTTCTTCTATCAGATAAAACAAAAGAATGTGGTAGAGGGTTTTTTTTCTTTTTTGGTGGGAAAAATCATCCAATGACAAAAACCCGCCCTTGGGTGTAGCGGGAGATAGTGTCAGACTCTTACTGACTAAAAATCCACCCCATTCCTTCTAGCCTTCATACCGGGGCTCGAGTTTTCTTTTTGATAACCCTGGCCCCAGTAGGCTTTGACCCAGATGGGCCCCTCCTGTTGCTGACAAGTCCTTGAGGCGCGCGGGAACAGTGCGCGTCGTCGACGTCTTTGGCTCGGTCCAGACAGTTACTGGACGGTTGGACAGCGAGCTACCCATGGCTCGCCGTCCGCGAGCCCGCGTCTACGGTGGCCGGAAATCGGGATCAGAATACCGGCAGCGGCGGCATGTGATAGAGGATGACATTTTAGGAGACTGTCTTATTTGATTGAGAAGTGCCTACTTCATTCCATGTATTCTAGACTTAGCAATTTTATATAATAAAACATACATACCTTCTTTAATACCAGGTAAAGACAACTTAGCAAGTCGAGGGAAGTCCATGTCCTCGATAGTGACCCATGTGGGCCTCACGGTGACGGAAGCATCACGGATCTTCATTGGAGCGCCTCTCTGACCCCATCTCTTGCCAAGCTTACGATCCCGTTGCTAAAAAGAAGTAACATAATGGTTACACAATAAACAAGGGGGCCATTCTGATTGCTGTCATTAAAATTTACAGTGGTAAGTAACAACAGTAATGAGTTTGTGTGCCCACAATATGCCTGAAGAGCTATCATGCTTAGTATAGCTGATAGTTTTCTTTTTTTTAATTTAAATAATTGGTGATAGGTACAAACATATTTTTCAGTCTTACTAACTAACTAAATAATTGAGAGTAAAACTCTCAATTATTTCACTAGCTCCTAGTTACCTAGCCTAGGTGAAGGCTATGCTTAGGAGCATACGGTAGGTATACCATTACTTTTTTTTTTAACAAAGTAAGTTGGTTTTCTATAAAATAAATTACATTTCTCATGTAGTTGCCCTTGTTGAGGGTAGTCATGCCACCAGGCGTGCGCGCGCCCCTAGCGCCGCGGCCCCTTTGCCCGCGGGCACGGCCGCGCTGGTATGGTGGTTTCTGCACCCTCGTAGTGTCCACCAGATGGAACGTACTTTCGTCCTCATCGTGGAAGTATGCGTACGACGAACCAGCGCCGAATTGAGACGCATACTTGTCTGGAAAAGAGTTGATTTATCTTAAAAATTGTGAATATTTTTTTTTTTGCAGAAACAGTTATCACTGTTGACATGTCAAAAGAAAGTGATTTTAGCATTTGTTTTGGGTACTAAAATAAAATAAATTAAAATATCTGTTCAGCTTATGAACAGTGCCCTTCTATGCACTATGGTACAATGCAACATTGGGAACGAAGCTGGTGCAAAAAAACGTCATCATAACCTCAAATAGTCGTATTGTTTAGAGAAATATTGTGACTTATAATTGTCGCAGGGTAAAGGAATAAACTTACTTTGATATTTCTTGTCTTGTACGACAGTCCAATCACTTATTTTCCCCAAGCGATCGCCTTTACTGAAAGGTTGGTAAGGCATGTCCCGAAACTGCTCCGGCATTTCGGCTGGGCCCCATCCTGTAGGATTATCTTGAATTATTGGAGCTACAAATCGTATCGGCTCTTCGGCCGGTAGCACATGCTCCGACATTGTAACGATTCAATAGAATTCTTTATTTTAGCGATAATCCAACATGAAGATACATCAATGCCACACGACACTTTCGAAATGACTTTTTTTTTATGAATGACAATTAACATGGCAAAGTAGATACGAGACTTTTGGCTGCACTGGCTTGGACAAATCAAAATGTTACTAGTTGAGAAAATTCAATTACATGATAGAACACGGAACACAGAAAAATAGTTTTCTGTGTTCCGTGAATACGGTGAATATAACCATGGATTATGCACCTATAATTACAAAACCACTTGTATCGTTTGTATGAAAGTATTTGGTTATAATTTTTGGTATCCGTACTTGTCCAACGTTAAATGTGCCAAATTGCAAGTCCTTCCTACTAATATTAAGACACGAAGGTTTATATTTGTATGGATATTTGTAACTTTTTCAATCAGAAACTACTAGACTATCTCCTGGAATAGCACATAGGATACTTTTTATCCCGGGACTATGTTCCTTTGGGATAATTTTCTACTATAGCGCAGTCGAAGCCGCTGGCAGCAGCTAGTAATAAAATGTCCACCGTTGTCGTAAATTCTCCAGAAAATTAAAGCATTTTTTTTTTAAAGTTATAATGCAGTAATGATGAATGATGATGGCAATTTAAAGCTTTTTAGTTCCCGCGCATTCCTTTTTGGTGGAAAATTTTCAAAGGTGATGATTCCTTTATAGAATTTGCGTTGTAAAATTGGTGTTGTTTTGGTAAGGTAACTGAACAATATGTGGAATCATTGAAACATTTGCAATCTTGTTAAAATGGAGCTAGAATAAGAATTTTATTGTAGTGTTGAGTTGTTACTTCAGAGAAATTTTCCAAGAAGGTTGCCTTGGAACATTTGCAGCCAAATAATACAAAAACATTAGAATGCGTACATCCATATTCTAATGGTAAAAAAATATGTACTTTTTATATATCTCTATTATGCCGACTACTTAAAGAACTTTATATATATCTATGGTTAAGAAATAAATAAAAAAAAAAGTTCCCGCGCGACGTGCGTGGTAAGATAGAATTTAATATTCTTTTGTGTTATTCCAATAAATTAATGTTATTTTGGCAATTTTTATATCGTGACAATGTCGTAGTTATTATTTAAAAAAAATACAAAATGTCAAACTATCTCGGGTCGAGAAATTTAAACTGTAGCCCGCGAAATTTAAATAAGTGTTTTGTATTTTGCAGGTCAATGTTAAGTTGTATGTCGATTAACATATGATTTGCAACTGTAACACGTATTTATGAAATTATCATTATTGAAATCATTAATACACCTCTCAGTTCGTCTAACACTATTGAATGGCTATTTCATGAAAAAGTCTTGTAACCCTATTACATGACTTTTTAACTGAACTAAAAGGGATGTTTTAATGGTTTTTGATGATTTCAACGCAGTAAAGTCATATTTTCGTGAGCACAGAACATGTTTTGCAGGTCAATGTCAGGAGACAGACTTACAATATATATATAATATAATAATAATAATATATAATATAATATTCCACAACTATCACACAACGCCGTCTAGTCCCAAGCTAAGCAGAGCTTGTGTTATGGGTACTAGACAACTGATAAACATACTTATATATATCTAAATACATACATATTATAGATAAATTACACCCAGACACAGAACAAATGATTATGCTCATCACACAAACATTTGTCCTGGGTGGGAATCGAACTCACGACCTCCGGCATAGCAGTCAGGGTCACTAACCACTAGACCAACAGGCCAGTCGAATATAGGTACCTACACACGTAAATAAATTTGTATTACGCTCAAACTGTTCAAATATGGTTATAACTGATGTTTATATTTTTGATTCATGTTGTATTATTCGTTTAAGAGAAACACTATTACTATATATATTATATGAACTCTAAGTGTCGTGATGTCCCTGTGGTTAGGGCACCTGCATCTCTTGCTTGAGGTTGCGGCAATGACTATACAACCTTTTATTCTCTTTGGGTTGCGGGTTCGGTCCAATGTAATTTTATTATTTTACTTAGAACGACAACGCAGCATACTGCGTTGCCCCATAGAGCAACCTATACATACTACTCCTGTGTCGTGGGTACATTCACAACTAGTAAACAACATACACAGGATACTCAGATTAGGAACACCCAGATATCTATGGGATCACCTATCCGCAGGCCGTACAAATATTTGTTCCATGCGGGAATCCAACCCGTAACACTCAACGCAGCAACTCAACCACTCAATCAGTGCCAACCTTGCCATAATTAAAATGTGGTTAGAAAAGCACAGTTTATCTAAGAAATCACTGAAACCTCATGCCTCGTAAAGAAGTTTTTGTCTCCGGACTCCTGGTTGTCATTCGTAGATAGATATTATAGAAAGGCTGACCACATTGACTTTACATATATATCGATGGCTGTCCATCAGTCTATTCCACTCAAGGAGTACATACAACATACATAATCAGCCTTTTGAATGTACCCACTGCTAGGACTTAGACCCAGGCGCGGTCCGAAGGGGGAGGGGGGGATCACAGGAGACATGACACCCCCTAAAATCGTACCTACCTGTCAAATTGAAAAATCTTCCAAAAATTTACAAAAGGTAGCATCAGATGCTCATAGAGATATGTACCTATACCCACTTGAAAAAAGGCCCCGATATAACAATTAAAATAGAAGACTTCTAAATGTTGTATATTGTGCAATAAAGTCCAATTTACTCGATATATTATTACGGTAGATTTCTAGTGACCTCCTCCAAAATTTCAGGCTGCGACCGTGCCTGCTTAGGCCTCCTTAATAGGAGAGGGAATGGGCCGTAATCCACCACGCGGGCCCAATACGGTTTGGTGAATGTCACGTCTTCGAATTTTTGCTTCTAGGACATGCCGATTTTCCTCACGATGTTTACCTTCATCGTTTTGAGAGCAGTGGTGATGAAATAAATTACACAAAGTAATGCTCCTGACTGGTTTGAACAGAACAGGTTTGATTTAGGTAGGTTTTTCGGTCGCGACCTAAAACTTGGAAGTCGGGACCGCTACCACTGGGCCACCTCTGCTCTATCATCAAGGAGTATTGTATTGCATAGTAACTGGTTTCCTAGAGGTCTGATAGGCAGTTGCTCCATGTCTACATGTAGGTAAAACACGGGTATTCACACTCACAAGTATTGCTATAATTTTTGCACCGATAGAAAGCTGCTTTATTCCTGAAGTGACATAGGCTATACTTTATGTACGCGGGCGAAGCCGCTGGCAATGCTAGTAAGAAATAAAATGATAGTAAAGTTGACGTAAATGCGAATGACGATGATTACCCTCCACACGACCACTCAAGTTCCGCTGGGGCGCGCTATCAGTATGAGGTCAAAGCATGGGTGGATTGTAGAACCACCTAGCGTTGCTACTGTTTTGGTTATAAGCTTAGGATTGTGGCTTACTAATGCGGTCCGGTCTTCAGGTATAAGAAGTTGATCGATGAGCGAACGTATATTCCGCTGTCAACCAAAGCCCATCTGTCTAAAATTAACATGCCGTTACTCTGCAGTAAGGACAAATGAGACGGTCTGATGGCTATCTATTTCATGAGGAGTCTCTCGTTTCCAATGAAAGCGTGATAAGTTGACCGCAGCTATGGTCCCAGCAGCAGAAGTTTAAAAATCTTAAAAGTTGAAATACTTCAGGGCTGTCGCGTCTTGTCCGGTAAGAGCGGAGTCCGAGTCGACGATGCGTAGTGTTCCACGCGCGCTTCAAAGATGTCAGCAAAACCGTAGAGGCCTAGTAAGGTCAACGCCTGCTAGGGCCCTTGCACACATGCACGACATGCGCGTGGAGATGCAACGCCGGGGTGAAAGTCCACTGCCGCAACATGTCAAGGCATGGCGGACAGAGCTCCGGCGGGATCTCATGGTGAAATGGCGTCAACGGCTATCGCAACCCAGTGCTGGGCACGCCACGATTATGGCGGTAAGTCCCCTCTTTGAGGCGTGGCTGGAAAGACCTCACGGCGTCCTTACCTTCCGCATGACGCAGGTCCTCACCGGACATGGCAAGTTCGGGAGGTTCCTGCATCGGATTCAGGCGGAAGAGACGCCCGGGTGTCGCCACTGTGCGCAACGCCCGGAGGACACGGTGGAGCACACCGTCGAGGTGTGCCCTGCCTGGGCGGAGCATCGCCGTGCCCTCGAGGGCGCGATCGGCGGCGGAGACCTCTCGCGCCGGGCCCTGGTCAAGGCCATGGTCCGGAGCGAGGAGGAGTGGCAGGCGGTCGCCTACTTCTGCGAAGCAGTAATGCTTGTAAAGGAGGAGGCCGACCGCATCAGGCAACGGCGCCCTCGCCGCCGTCGCCGGGATTCCGATCCCGATTTCCGGCCACCGTAGACGCGGGCTCGCGGACGGCGAGCTATGGGTAGCTCGCTGTCCGATGGTCCGGTAATGGACCGAGTCTAAGACGTCGACGGCGCGCACTGTTCCCGCGCGCCTCAAGGAGTTGTCAGCAGCAGGAGGGGCCCAGCTGGGTCGAAGCCTACTGGGGACAGGGTTGTCCGAAAGGGAGCTCGTGCCCCGGTATGAAGGCTGGAAGGAACGGCGCGGGGTTTTTAGTCAGTAAGAGTCTGACACTGTCTCCCGCTCCACCCAAGAGCGGGTTTCGTCAAAGATGATTTTCCCGGTCGAGAAAAAAAAAAAGCCTGCTAGGGCCGCAGGAATTTTTGAACGAGTTTCTGTGGCCCTGGAACGTGCAGACACATCCTCTCCCTCGATATATATTCGTATATGTAACGGGAGAAGTTATGAGATGATTTCCCACCGCACAACAAGGGTTGTCGCGTTGCTGCAAATTGTTGAATGTGAAATAGGCAGTTGCTTTAGAAAACATGGTAATTGACTACGGGTAGACAAGCCAACACTAAATTAGGTAAGCAAGCTAAGTAGTATTTTTTTCTAGATAGGATGTTAAGAATATTATGTCTGTCCTGCCTGCTTCTTATTGTCATATGGTAAACTGGACAATGGGAAGCATTGTTTAAAACGTATCCTGTTTATTCCAGTGCTACAGGCATATTATTACATTACAAGAAATTTTGGACACAGAGCAGTCTTTATAACGCTATCGCATTTGATTAACTACGTTCCAACAAAGTGCATGGCCAAAAGTATTCTAGGAACTATAATAATAACCCTATCGCCGTATCTCTACGTTGTTGTGTCGTGGTCATTCGAGTTGTGGTAGAGCTTGCGCGCTCCAATAAACCCTGGGCGTGATTATACATTAGTTTTAGTTTATGCGAAACTCGAACACGTGTCGAGTATTTTTATGTACAGAATCTATGTATGAAATGTTATAACTGTACCATGAAAAAAAAAACGAAGTTATTAAGTTAAGTAAGTACCTAGTTGATCCCAAAAATACATGGTCATCCGGGCGATTGAAGGAATGTTTTGCTTTCGCACCCAGCTGTACGCTGGCACCTAACACCCACTATGACCTACCGTGAACTGTGTTGTACTTAGTGTTGGCGGTGTCCAACTTTTGGTCTTTTTTAAATATTTTTAGGAAAAAATATAACATGATCAATTTTGAATAAACTATATTCAGGTTTCGCATAATATACCTACTAAAAATAATGTTGTATTATGTTATGAAAACTAAATGGTGTTAACAATAGACAGATATGCGATTGCAGAAATCTCGGAAGATTTGCTATCTTATATTGAAGTGTTTTATGATTTATCTCCGAAGTTCTTCATCCGCCTTTAAATACGACCACCTGGCAATCCAATTCTTTGAGACCAAAGAAGAGCCGTCATTTGTTTACATTTGGCGAAGATATCGCTAAACAAGACACAAAGAAAAACTGACGGCTTCCTTCTCTATTTTTGGAAGTCGGTGCAAAATAAAAAAATATTGTGCTATCGTGTAGTTACAGAACAATAAATGCATGCATTATTTTTAACTGGCAAAGTTATTTTACATTGCTCATTATGAGTTCATCGTTGCATAAGACAGTAGTTATCCCCGACACGCAGCGGTATCGCGGTGAGCGGTTTGTATCCGAGCCAGGGGCGCCGGCTTTTAGAAAACCACATGGGTGCTCATGCTCATTTGATGACTCGAAACAGTGGCGAAGTGTGAGAAGAGAAATGCACACTGATCGACCGACAAATAATAATAATCTTTATTAAATCTTTTACACAGTACAGTTTCATATAATAGCCACAAGTAATTCTTAAATAAATCATTATGCTAGTACCCAACAAAGAACTATGAAGCCCTGAAATATCAATCGATAATTTACATTTAGTTATACACATAGACTATGTGTATAACTAAATTATCGATATTTCAGGTGTTATGGAAAAATATTTTTAAACCTAGAATTATGTAAGTATAATTAGCGACTTTCCTGAGCTAGGTTTACATAATAAAACCTGTGTTTCAGATCATCATTTAACAAGACTAATCATTGCGGATGCATGTATACAGAATTTATTATAGAAACATAAAATAAAGGTCCTACTTACATACTGCGACCCACACCAAGGTTTTCCCTTGTGCTATGGAAACTACAAATAACGAAGGTACGACAAACATCCAGACCAAACACATATATCTTTTTCATCAACAATCATTTGTGTTGGTGCGGGAATCGAACCCGACCTTTGCGTCTCAATCAGCGCTTTAAACCACTGCGCTAAACGGGTCGTCAGGTAATGAACAAATGCCCATCACTAAAAGGCATTTACTGATATAGTCTGGCCAACGAAAGATGACAGTGAATTATTTATTGGAGTACATATATGGCAGCATTTAAAAAAAAAACAGTCAAAAATGTGTCGTTGACGTTTCTTCAATCTTGGGTTTACATAGAGTCAGGGTGAACAGTTTTTTGATTCGGCCTCCTTTTTGTTGTGTCATCTTTCGATAGCCAAACTCTATGTTTAATGTCTATTCTCAGGGGTGCCCGGCACAGTCGGCATCGGCACCCACAGTTTATTTCTCATGTCAGCGCCCCTGATCCGAAGCGGAGTAAGTAGGGACTTTACTCGAGAATTTCTCTATCACAACGTCAAAAGTCCCGGCCAACGGGCCAACAGATATCGTAGCGTACGTCGCATAAAACTGAACCCAAATTGAATTTCGAATTAGTGTTTCGTAGCCCTTCGTGTTGATCACATCTGAGGCATAAAGGTACTTATTACTTTTTTTTACTTGAGTGTTACTTGAACGCAGAATTTTAAGTGGATAGTTCCACCTCTTACCAGGGTTTGTGTTGTCGACTCTCAAGTGGCGCCCGGGTGTTTTGTACGATTGTCATGTTAGGGGTCTTAAGTTCGATGCGGTGGTTATGGTGTTTTTTTTTTTTAAAGTGGGAAATAATCCAACGGCTTCTCCTGCTCTGGGGCGGAACAGGAGGGCGTGTCAGACTCTTAGTGATCCCGTACACGGGTCTTAAAAAAAAACACCGCTTCAAGCTTCTTTTTGAGGCGGCTTTTTCTTTTTGTGGCTCGTGTGCTTTGGTTCCGCCACAAAAAAACGCTTGAAGCCGCTTCTAGCTTGTGGCGGCGTTTTTTTGAGGCTTGTATGCAGGGACAGTTACTGATTAAAACCACACCTATGATTGTTCTTCGTCTTGCGTTCCAGGAACCCAAGGTTCCATAAGATAGGACCCATTGCCGGTGGTCATGGTGGTGAGCACAAAACAGATGAAAGAAAAGAGGTCATATAATGGCCTTGTGGTCGGGGTAGGCATCCCACAAGGTAGAGCAATGCTCATAGTTCAACTACCAATAGCAAACTTGCGATCTAAGTGTGCGTGATGGTTAGTGGGTTGCGTAAAGCGCGTTCGTGGTTTATTGCCTGTAGTGGAGTTAAAGGGTGTGAGACGGCGGCGACATTCGTTGTAGTAAAATAATTGAAATTAAAATAATTCTTGAGCTCTATTTGAGACGTATCCCAACGAGTACACTAGTGGAAATAGCAGCCTAAATTGTAACTTTCGGCTATAAAATAGCGGTTTAAGGGTGAAAATAGCAGTTTAAAGTTGTATTACTGCATCCGTAAACGTCTATAGCTATAAAAGTTACTAAAAGTGCTAAAAGCTAAACCAAATACTACCCTAGCCTTCATAGTAGTTTACGTTAGAACATATTTGCCGCTTAAACCTTTATATGAGAGTTACGAAGGTCATTCTGTCACTGGTAGCTGCAAAGTGGTTTCTACTTATTGTAACTTATATATGCTACTTGGCTGCAAATAAGAGTTAATTGTAGACTGTTTGCAGCAGCTATACAAGAGAGGTGAGCCACTAATATACCACTACAAGTTTTTATTATAGAAATAATAGATGCCCTTATGAAAGTTATAGTTACAAAAAAATCAACAGTGTAACTAAAGACTGCATTAAATATCTACAAGAGAAACAAAAACTGCCTTTAGTAATACAGTAGAAATAATTTCCTCCTTGCAGGCTCAATCGTTAATAAAGTAATTTAATTTTTATTTTAAAATCTCTCGTTCTGTAATCCTACTGATTTTTCTACACAAATGAATGTTATTTAATATAATATGTGTGTATGTATTGGAATTCAGTGGAAACCTTCCACTGAATTCCTTATTATTTTGTGTCAAATAAATTAAATAAGGGCGAGGCTTCCGCAGATATTATTTATCCTAACAATGGTGTTGAGGATTCAGTTATTGATAAGAGGTGAGTTGTGAATTAATCTTAACGTGTATGAGTTGCGAATATGGGTTCCTCAAGCCTGAAAATAAATGAATTTTATTTTATTTATTTTTAAGGGATAGGTACTTCAATAATAAGTATGTATATAATAAGTATGTCGCTCATTTACTGACGATGAAGCCGCTGCCACTGTCGTTGGTAAGACATGATCCTCTTCTAGCTCTGTCGTTGAACACACTTTAGATTTGACTGAACAGCTATGGACCGAAATGCTAGACATCTCGATCGGTAGCTATTCAGCCGAATCAATAGTTGGTATTTTTTTCTTTTTACGACGCAATTCATTTTAGACCATCCAGGTGCAGGGACAGAATTTTCCATTTTGCAAAGTTTCTTGACTTTCTTATTTGGCCAGTATAAAATACCCCTCTTTTCCCATCCTGAAGGGCAGATTGACAGCTCTTTCTTGCCTGCGTTTTGCAGTTTTAACCATTTTTAAAGGCATTCTGTAATAAAACGGAAATAAGTAGTTAATTATTCCGCCGTCTGGGAATGGGAAATGCGAGCTACGAAAATCAATTGTCAAGAATAAATTAACACTTTATTTTTGTATTTTTATTGTTTAAAAATTCAGACGGGCAGGAACGCGCAAATACCTACAATGCTTGCCACCGTACGTCGTGTGTTTCACAATATGTGTACTAGACGGGCCACCGCCATAATCAGTCTGGATTCTGTCCCAAACGCGAATTCAGTAGCAAGACCACGGTTATCGTTTGCGGTCGTGCAAAATGATCATTCAAATAATAACAAACTTCGGTGTAAATTAATAATAAAGTTATCAAACAAAATTAAAAAATAAATTGATTTAAAAAATGGTGTAACTAATTAAGTGCCTGTAAATGGGTGAAAGTCTACTTAAATATAATATAAATAGTGTGTTTGTTGAGCTTATTTTGACGAGTTTTATTAAATAAGGCGAAGCGAACGTAAGTTGTGGCTAAATATAACGAAAATAGCAGTAAGTAGAAAGCTTAAGCTAACAGGAAAATTTAACCAATTAAGTAACCGACAGACACAATAATGAAATATTTGAAGTAATAATTCAATTGTGCTGAACAATATAACTAAAGCTCTTAATTATAAGGATTGAGAGGTCAGTCTAACCCTATACGTAACGATGTACTTAATTTGGCTCACACAAAATATCTGTTTACAAAAATCGATTCTATACTTAACCTAGAATTTTGAACTCTACATTAGTACGCTACATTTCGTGTGTTCACAAACTCTTACAATAACCTACATAGATAAACAAAGCACTATCTAAAAAACTATGGCAAACAAAAGACAGATGGAAGAATAATCTTTTGTCACAAACAATTCGGAATCATCCTTCACGAACGCCACCGCTAAACTAAAGGTCAACAACACGCACCATCAACACCAAAACAATTTTTCTAAGAACATTTGCGTTCCATCTCTCTTGTAAAAAATGTAGATGTTATCCTATGAAGCTAGGAATAAAAATAATATGTAATGATCTACAAATCTGAGCAATTAGGTACTTAATATAAAGGTTTCTTTTTTAATTTAGTGAATTTAGTTTTAGTGACTTGGCTTTATTTGTAGCTTTGTCATTTATTTTTGGTGTATCTGGGGTGCGTTCCAGTCGCGCGACCGTTTTGGTGTAGGTATCTAGCCAAATGTGATTTCAGCGCGAGCATACAAATCACACGATTTGCGGCGCAAGCAAGCATTTTGTATCGCAATTTTTATAGCAAACACATGTAATTTATATCGTTGATCCGCCTTTAGAGAATTTTATTGTAATGTTAATAGGGAAATGATGAATGCCGAAATAATGTCCTCGTGTGCTTGCATGTTGACGCAAATAAGAAAAATATCACTAAAAGGCCACTTTTATCCTTATTTACAACAGATTACTTCTAGACAAGCGAGCTCCATCGTCGACCACATCATCGCTTACCATCAGGTGAGATGGTGGTCAAACGCGAGCCAATCAATAATAATAATAAAAAAAGTTATTTTTAGCAATATTTCGGATAACAATTATCAAACGTAGTTACCTACATGCATTGAGTTTAGCAGTTATGTAACGATAATTAATTATAAAATTTTAATTCATGAATCCCCAAGCGACCACCGGTGGCCGCGCATCTATTGTCTTACTATTGTGTCTCTAATTGACGGTATCTGAAGGGTTAATATCATTACTTTTATAAGTTTTGCTTTTTTTCAGAAAATGGAGAGCGGGAACAGAAGAAACCTTTATTTGGTGACACTATCCGGTAAGCACTGCTTCAGTATTTCTTCATAGATTATCATAAATTCGCTCTTAATTCATGAATCCCCAAGCGACACCCGGTGGCCGCGCATCTATTGTCTTACTATTGTGTCTCTAATTGACGGTATCTGAAGGGTTAAAAGAGAAACAAATCATTTCCCGCCACTGCAAAGTTCGCTACTAAGCTTATTTCAAGCATCCCTTATCTTGCGCAAGAGTGGTTGTGTGTTATTTTAGTCGCAATTAAACATTTTGGGTATTACCCGGACACTTGACAACCGCGCGGGTCGCTTGAACCCGTGGCAGATAAAGTCTAGGGCGACAGATAAGAAGCATTTTCTTTATATTACCCAAAAGTTTTCAATCATCTGAGAATAGTTTGTGTTATCTTTATATCATCAAAGCGTCTCTTTACGCTTATGCCAAAAAGCTTGTTACAAAGTGTTCAGGGTTAGGTAGACCATGAAATGCTACTCGGAAATATAGTATTCAATGTAATGCGTCGCAATGCAATCTTATATTATCGGAGTCAGAGGGTCCTCAATCTAATATCGCACAGGTAACCTCTGGAGTTCTATAAAGGCTCAACTCTTGGTCCTAGTTTTATTTATTTTGTATATCAATACTAAGTTTCTTTTATACCTCAAGGACCTCAAGGTATATCGAGCTATATGACAAATTAAAATTTCCAATATCATCATCATCTTTAAATTAAATTTGATTGTCTTCTACTTCAGCAAGACTTGGTTCGACTATTGCCATAATAGTGTCTAATAAAATAGAGATATCGCGTCTCTGAAAAATAGTGTTTCAATTCAAAAATCAAATTATTGATAAAAATACCTATTCGGGGATATAACGCAACATATAAATAATAAAAATGGGTCACCTGTGTGCAAATACAGGTGCGTCACATCTGCGCTTAAAGCTTGATGAATTCTGAAATTAATAAAATAATAATCAAGGATGAGTTTAAACTTAACCCTTCAGATACCGTCAATTAGAGACACAATAGATATATATAATAGATGCGCGGCCACCGGTGGTCGCTTGGGGATTCATGAATTAATCCTAAAAAAATCTTAAATGGAAAATGGTCAATCAAGTATATTAACTACATGGATTTATGTTGTAGACCTAATAGATTAAAAAAATATGTATGTGTGTCCCTAGTACGCTCTCAGTTAGAGTAAGTATGCCGTGTCTTGTCCATCGAGAGTCCATGCTACAAAAGTATAATATGAATTAATTATTGAGCGTGTTCAGCTCAAATTCTGGGATAACCATGCATTGATGTAGTGGATATAAATAGATGACAAAGCCACGAATTTTTACATTATTCTTATGAATAAATTCAACTGTATTGATTTGTCTAACATGTATCATGCTTTGTAGTTCCTTGGACAGTCCATAAGCAAAAAGGTTGCAGGCAAATTATTTTCAGTAGGCGTTGCAAGTCGACTCGGGTTTGTGTTTAACTGTTTGCAGGAGGGTCGATTCCTACAATGTAATTTTTGAACATAATAAATAGACATTTTCGCAGGTCTACCCTGTAATTTCAAAAATTTTATACTCGAGGAGCTTTCATGAAAGTTTTTTCTTGTTCTCTATTAATTCGATCTTTGTTGTATTATTTATTTTTTGGTTGATTGTAATGATTTTATTTATGGTATAAATAGCGTCACGGGCTGTAATATTTGTGTATGTTTGGTTTGCCTCTGATGTCTATGTTTTATATTGTGTCTGTTTGATGTTCCTCTTTATAAAAGTGAAATAAAATAAGCTGACTCTGCTATATGGTCTTAAAATAAAGATCTTTAACGTTTTCACAGCTGGGCATCAGGTCTTCTCTCTGGACTAGGAGAACGAGCCGCAAACCACCACGCGGGCTCAGTATGGGTTGATGGATGTCTATGTCACCCGATTTTATCGTTTGCCGTTTTCAGAGCAGTAATGATAAAATAATTTATACAAAACCTGCACAGATTCGAAGGCACAACCTACAACGCTTACGTTATGGGCGTTGGCACTGAGCCACCACTGATATTGATTTTTTGATCTTACGGTAATTTTGTTTGCAGTGTCAATGGCAATGATGACACTGGGTGTATCATCTACCTGGCCCACAGTGGTACTACCCAAGTATGACCATAATGAGACCAATGTCGATATTGATAAGGTAAGTTAACAGTTTTCATTAATATCATGCTTATTCTTTTTCTACACAATATGTTGTTTTAAATATTAGTGATTCCTTAAAATGCTAAAAAGTAATAGCCAACCGGTGGTGCCGGAAACAGGGTCTGAGCGACCTGTGGTTAGGGCTCCAGAACGAAGGTTCTCCTAATAAGGACTTCTAATACGAGCCGTGTTAAGAAGTACTGCTCTCTGAATCAAGGCCTTAAGCCCTTGGCCCTTGGCTCTTGACCTAACGAGACCCTTCTTAGGCGTTAACCTCGTAGTTGTTTTTCCTCTCGTATCTCCGCCCAAACAGCTCACTTTTGTTTTCAAGCTATCACGTGCGCAAACCCGCCAAAATTGGTAAACAAACACAAATGGTTGTAGTCCAATCAAATTTTCTCATACACGGGATAATAAAAGTTCTTATTTCAATGCAGATATTAATTTTAAACAAAGTAAAACTGCACGAAAAACCTTTAATTTATTTTAAATGTTTTTTTTTTACAGATTCGGTTCTTTTAAATCAAAAATCATTTGGGGTGTCTGAGGTTTTGCGCATTTAACGTTACACGTTGTATATTAATAATAGTTAAACAAGTGCACATGGACCCTGTCGGGCACAAAAATTTCATAGAAGTAAGTAGGTAGAATTAAAATTTTTAGGGAACAAAGTTAAACATAGAGAAAAAAAAACGAAAATTAAAACAAAAATAGATATAAATAATAAAATGACAAAAAAACATGTATGTCAAAGTTAATTTCTTCAAAATTAAAAATAAAATCATTATAAATGTTAAAATAAATTCATAATAAATATCAAAATAAATTAATTACAAATAGCAAAAAAAATTATTACAAATGTCAAAAAGTAAATTATTACAATGTCAAAATAAATTCATAACTCTTTTGTCACTTATGGCGACTGAAGAGCTAACTGACTCTATTATTTTTATGAAATATACAATCCGTACAACAATTATATCAGCCTTATCAAATTCACATAAATATCACGGTAATCAAAGCAAATATGTGACGCCTGTTCTTCCGTTCGTTTGGCTAACTGCAGTATATGTGTGTGCACAACTATTAGAATCAACTAGCTTCTGCCAGCTGCTTCGCCCGCGTAAAAGTAGGTTTCTCCGTACAATCTTTGGTCCTCAGTTTAGGAGTTGAATTTTGGAAAATCTTTGCTTACGTCATTAAAAGGTACCTTAGTACCACAAAATATATAGGTACATACATAAGTCAATCTACATACAAAGAGCTCTCGAGCAAAGCACACATAGACACCGCTCACGGACACGATATCTCGGAGCGCCTCGGCCCACTCGTCGAAAAGTTCCGGCTCAAACGGTCATTAGTGTGCGTCCACCGAGCGTAGGTATAAAAAATGAAGTACGTACATGAGATTGTCTTCTGTACCTACCTATGTTAAATAATGATCTTGTTGCCTTGTATTGTTTACAATTTATATGTTTTCTAAGAAGGAAATTGGTTGATACGCTATTTAAAAAAAATGAAATGAAATAAAGTTAAGTTTATTTAAAAAAAAAATCTTTCATTTACCTATCTAAGTGTTTAGTCCTTATCTTACAATAATATTAAATTTACCTAATGTTAAAATTTTATATTGAAACTATTATTTATTAAAATTGTTTGAATTGATCTCGAAAAGTAAATGCAGAAGTTAATGGACAATAGTGTGGGGCAACGTTTAAAAAAAAACGTTTTACTAAAATTGACTTATTTTTTTTTTACAGGACTCGGTGCCAACGGTGTTGTCTCTTATCCCTGTCGGGTTTGCAGTAGGCTCTCTATCTACTGGCTATATTGCAGACAAGTTCGGGAGGCGAACCATTATACTGGCGAGCGTACTGCCTTTTACAATTGGATCGGTAAGTTTAACTTAGGATAGGCAACTTGATACTTTGACTTTATTTTGCTGTTTAAACATTTAATTTATGAATATGAACTTTATTTTTACAATCATAAAGTATAATTTAAGAAACGCTCACACTGACAAATACGGAAATTATCCCGTAGAATATGTAATATTATTTGTAGGTAAGTATATTTTGTACTTATAATTACTTATTAAAGCTAGGTCAAAGTTTGGTCTGTCATTAGATAGAAAAAGAAAAGAAAGATACGTACTATGCGTTCCAAATAAGAATAGGATCGATTGCCATGTTGTGACGTCACGTTGTACTGTCAAATCAAAGAAATTTTCGCAAAATTGAAAACTTAGAGATGAGTAAAATTGAAGAACTGGATTCTGATTAAACCGTTTTTCGTTCACAGTTAGTAAATAAATTAAATTTTTCGTAAAATAATTAAAGTTTAAAAATTTATTTTCTCGATTTGACAGTAAATCGTGACGTTACAACATGGCAATCGATCCTATTCTCATTTGGAACTTGGAACGCATTGTACAAAACACTTTTCGACTTGGCGATCGAAGGTAAGGTACCTTGGATCAATCAAATTTTACAATCGGCTTGTTGAGTCATTGGCACATGACTGGCATAGTCAATTGTCTAACCATGGTATAAATTTACCAATTGGCACAAAGGTCAATGAAATATAATGTCCGGTGGCAGGCAAATGTGCTACAATGCCAAAAGACTAAGTTCTCATGTGATTTGACCATTACATATTTATTGTACTGAGTATGTTTCGGTGTTTCTTCTCAGGGTAGTCAGCTAAGAAACACCGCGGCTATGTCTAGTTTAAACTGACGAAAAAAATTGTCGTGTAATTTATTGACATTTTTTTTTTTAATGAATGTATGTCATTTTTTTTTTTAATTTTATTAATTTAAGTTATTTATTTTTAATTTAATTTACATTGTTGTTTTATTATTGTTTCTGTATTTTATATTTTCAGTAACATCGTCACCTTATTATTTTGTATGTTTTCAATTTTTTTTATGGATTTTTAAGGTCTGAAATAAAGGTTTATTATTATTAAAAGTATTTTTTTTTTACTTTTTTGCAAAATAAATATCATTTATCATTATCATTAATGGACTAATTCTTGAATTGACAAAAAAATACCTACCATAGTAAAAGATGTTTTTGCGCTGTATGATTACCAGACATCTAGGTATAAATATATACTATAACAGTCTTTCGTGAAGTTGATTTAAAGACCACCCCCTGATTGTATCTGGGTACTTAGATTCATGTCGAGAGATTGCAACTTTTTTTATTTACTTTATACACACAAAAGTTCAGAGACGGACTTTTAAACTTTTACCAATCAACCTGTGAGTGAAGTAATGAAAAATGGTAGTGGTAGTTAGAGAAAAAAAAATCCAATTGATTTTGGATCACGCTTTGTGTATGTCTGGCGAACTTCGTACCGCGGAACAGTCAATGAATGGAGTACGAAAGATATAATCAACCGATAGCAATGAAAGAAAGCCCAAGTAATAGACCAAATTACACACAATTTTAATGTATAAAAGTTATCTATATCAATTTCGTATATTTCACGTGATGCGCGCACAACAAAAACAGTTTTGTTTTACAGATCTACATGTATAGATTAATGTGTGTATCTTTTTCAGATCGTGATAACGTTTGCTGTTAAAGCTTGGCAAGTGTGCATATCGACGTTTTCATGGAATTGCGGTTTAGGCATGGTTAGCACGGTAAGTAATCTTCATTTATTTGGTCTCAATACAAAAAGAAAAGCGGTTCTATCAGAAATAAGTTTTTAATTCATGAATCCCCAAGCGACCACCGGTGGCCGCGCATCTATTGTCTTACTATTGTGTCTCTAATTGACGGTATCTGAAGGGTTAAATATAAAAAAAAAATTGAGAATCATCGAATCGACATATTCTATCCCTGCTACCGCTGTTAGCTACCACAATCGAGAGTTTCGTATAGGAATTGTTGGTGTCTCATCAAAATGAAGCTACTCCCGGAGAATTAGCTTGATAGTAATCAAGTGCAAAAATGGACCATGGATCCTGGACTTTTAAGACCATTGAATGTACCTGTAATACCTCTATTTGTTCATTAGGTTGTCAACTACTATTTCTCGGAAATAGCGGATAAAAATGTCAGGGCTACTTTGTCACTCATCACGGGATTCATGTTTAAATTCGGTAGCCTTGTCGCCATGACCACGGGCCCCTTCTTGTCTTACGAAGGCATGAACTACATCCTGCTTGCCCTACCTGTGATCTACGGCGCAACCTGCTTGTGGATACCGGAGACGCCATATTTTTTACTGAGAAATAACAACGTGGAAGGGGCCAGAAAATCACTTCGGATTTTGAGGGGATATAAGAATGAGAAGGTAATTAAAAAATTTAATAAAATAAATATATATGAAAGGTGTAAGGGACAGCCCTCCGCAAACTTTAAGGGCTTGCTCAGGAGCCGAAACTGAACCACCTTCCAGAAAGATTTTTTTTCAGGAAGTGAAAAAAAAATCAGCCTCACCATACAAAATTATAAATTTGATTGGACAGGCCAAATCTTGTGGAAGGCTGTTCAGTTTCGTCTATTGAGCAAACCTTTAAAGTTTGCGAACGGGTGTCCCTTACACCTTGTATAATATAATAAATCATGATATGAGGAAGTATGACCTTACACTATGTGGGTAAGTTTGTCATTAAGACCGAGGAAGAATTATGGAGTCGAGTGCTGCAGTGACAAACTACGTGAATCAAACGAGGTTTTTTAATACACTTAAGGAAAAAATAAATAAACGGAGTTTGAGTGGCGACTGAAATAAATGATACAGTGATAAATACAATCAACTATGGCGGGGCAAGCTCACGCACTTTTCGCACTAGCGCGGAGAGCAGTAAATTACTTACCTAGAAACGGTAAGGACAAAAGTGTGTAAATGTATTGAAAAAGATTCAGATTGATTATAATTATCGGTAAAAATCTGTCGACGATTTGATTAAATATGAGGAAAGGAATATTTCCAAAAATCTCCTTTCAGTAAATAAAGAAAAAGATAATAAACAGTTATTATTGAAACCCTTCTAATGATGTTCCTTTAGCGTTACAATTGGGGTTTTTCAAATCAGCAAATTTTTTTTTCAAAATGTCAGAATTGCTGATAAAATTAACTATTATATTGACTATAAATATTGGTATATTCTGCAGGTTTTGGAGGAGGAACTGCTTGCTTTGCAGGCGAATGTCAAAAATGAAATGAAACACTCTAGCTCAATAATGGAATTGTTCGTTGGACCGCAGTACAGGAAAGCCATTATAATTGCTACCGGTAAGTCGGTATCTAAAATTGTATTCATAATTATCATTTCAGCCCAAAGACGTCCACTGTTGGACATAGGCCCAAGCGTCGCCACTACGACCGATCTTCCCTGCGTTCCGAATTGCGTCAAAAGCGATAATATCGCGAATCTCACCAACGCGCAACGTTACAATTTATTAATCAATAGCCCATATATTTTGTAACTATTAAATTTGGTCGGATTCGCGATATAATCGCTTTTAATTTGACGCAATTCGGAATGAAGGGCTTGTGTGTCTCGCATCCACCGCATTCCCGCGACTCTCATCAGGTCATCGGTCCACTTTGTGGGACGCCTTCCAACGCGGCGTTTTCGGTACGCGGTCGCGACTCTGGAACCTTTCGGCCCCATCGACTATCCGTTCTACGAACAATGTGCGATTCCACATCGATTAATGTGGGAAGACCCTAAGTGTCTAGAATGACGACGACTGACGACGAATGATAGCACAAGATTGGCGATGAGCGACATCGCACCAAAAAAAAATGAAAAACTGAGTACTTAATAACACACAAACCGTTATTTTTCCAGGACTGAAAATTACGCAAATGTTTACTGGTGCTACGGTTATAAAACAGTATCTCGGATTGATTATGAAAGAGACGAAGCTGAAAATGGAGCTGTCCCTAGTGTTCGTTATATATGCCGCCATTACCTTCGTTGTTAGTAAGTAGCCCTGTTTTGTTTACATTATTTATTTTATGCAATGCGGTAATCATTGTGAAGGTTTTCAAATCAATTTTGGTTCTCTTTACATTTGTAGAGATCTACGCTTTAGAACGATTTACGTATTTAGCTTCACTTTTCTTGGACTGATCGACATTTGAGTATTCAAAAGTGACTGCATTTGGTCTATTTGAAATAAATGATATTGTATTTGTAATGTTTCCAAAAATAATTCAGTTCCATCCATAATTATTTTATGACAAGTCTCGTCGCAATAAATGACGAGATTCCATACAAACGTTCATCCCTTTTTTCAAAAATCCTTCGTTAGGGATCCTTTTTTTAAAAGGCTCTTGTGAAACTCTCGTATTATGTTTGTTGATTTAGCAGTTTAAGTTAACAGCTGTGTTTTAAAAATGAATTAATAATTTTAATAAGTAGATCTATTGATCTTGTTTTGCAGGTATGATGTCTTCGGTGCTGGTAGACCGGGTGGGCCGGCGACCACTTCTGGTGTTCTCGTACTTCGGCACAGGCGCCTCTCTCACAGCTGTCGGCTTCTACTTCTTCCTCCAAGAGGCCATCAACATCAGCACTGATACTCTAACCATCCTCAGCTTCATACCATTGGTCGGCATCATTTTATCCACCGTCGTCTCCACTTTGGGTTTCAGTTCACTAATCTTCATTATCCAAGCTGAAATATTTCCTATCAACGTGAAAGCGAAAGCTATGACTTGTCTAAGCCTTTTGGGCTCTCTTTTAGGTTTCGTTATATCTCATGCGTACCAAAGAATCAAAGATTATTGTGGTCTGACAACAATTTTTTGGATTTTTGCTTGCTTCGCGTTTATCGGCAGTGCATTTAGTTACTTCATCATCCCTGAAACGAAAGGTAAAGATCTGAGAGAAATACAGGTAGAGTTACAAGGTGCTGGATACGAAACTGCTGAAGTTGATGATAGGTTAGAAAACGTTGTAACTAATAATGACGAAAATAAAGAAGCCACAGAAATGGAGAAACTCAACAAGAAGGAAAGTTTGTAGGGAGGTTTGAATTATAATGTTATTTATAATCTCGTTATACGTATCACATAAAGAGATATTATTCTAAATCTTGATAGCCGTCTTGGCTTGTAATCTCCTCAAGTCAATTTATTGTAAGTAATATGAATATTAGTCTATTTTATGTCATCACAATCAGATACGTTACGTTTCGTCTCCAAATTTATAAGTTTGCCTTTCATAGAAGAGTTTAAAAGTTAGTATACCACTAACCACTAAGACTGTCCATAGATTTAAGAACTGCATCTATCTCGCAACAAGAAATCTCAATTGCATTTTTTTATATTAAGACTTGAATATTTTAACAGAAAGCTCCTATTGAATATATTATTATTATATAACGCATTTACTACGCTTCAGGTGTAAGAAAGACGCAATACGGGTAACTTTAGTATTTACACGACAGAACAAACGGCTTAGCGTGATTCACGAGCCACGGAGGAATCTCGATATGTATGTTAAGATGGTCACCCATCCATAGACCGGCCTCGGCAAACGTAGCTTAACCTTGGAGATTTATTCGAGTAATTGCTTAGCCACGAACTTCTCAGTATGTAATTCATTAGTATGTAGAGGTAACAAATTTTATTAGCAGTGCACTAGGGCAGTGCAAGTGGCGCCCAGGCACAGGGCGTAGGAATGATCAAACTAGGTCCAACTTTTGGATCATGTTTGGTAGTTATACAGGGTTATTTGTAAAACACTAGCAACCTTTAAGGTGCTAGTTAAGAACATCATAAACAACTACTTTTGTTCTATGACCTTTTACAAAACATAACACATTTACCAAAAATAAACTTTCAAGATTTCGTTGTTCTATCTAACACATTTCAACTCTGTATGTAGCTGTACCTACGTACGCCTCCTGCACACTGTTCTCGTACTAATAGTAAGCAGGTTTCCGAAACATTGTCATCACACCAACCTAGCAAGCATTTGCACCAATTTTGTGTACTCATTACACCTGAAAATTGATACGCCAGCATAGACTTCGTAACATTTAGAACGTTCAAGTTAAATATTTTTATTTTTGTATGAAAATCTGATGAACTAAAATATGATATTTTTTTTAAAAGTCATAGAACAAAAGTTGTTGTTTATTATGTTACTACCATAGTCCTGAGAGGTTGCCAGTGTTTTACAAATAACCCAGTATAAGTAGCATGCATATACAACCTTATTTTTAGTACATGCGAAACCTGAAACACCTTGCTTGTAATATGTAAAGAATCTATGTACAAAATATCAAAACTGTATAATGAAAAATCACAAAGTTATATGCCTATTATGGTACCTGGTTGGCGACATAAACACATGGTCACCGGGCCACCCGGGCGACTGAGGGGTAGTTTTGCTTCCGCAACCAGCTGTGCGCTAGCACCTAATGCCCGCTATGACTTGACGAGACCAGTGTTGATCTTAGTGCCGGTGGTGTCCAACTTGTGACCTTTTAAAATATTTTTGGAAAAATATAACACGGTGTAAAAGTTATTGGTATCGATTCTGATCTGACTGAAACTATATTCAGGATTCACATATACTAAAAGTAATGTATTACTTATTATTTATCGTGTATATAATTCTGTTGTAAACGCCTTATTAGGAGTACGGATTCCGTGGGTGCTCACGGCTCCAGTACTAAATAAATAGTGCGTGGTGGCGGGGGTTGCAATAGTGTAAGCATCACGCCATGTGTATTTTTTTATAATATTACTCATTTTCATTGTTTGAGTCGGGTAAGGTGAAAACTTTGGGGGACCCTCCTCACACTCTCTCTGGGGTGGCCCTTCTCACAAACCTCGCACCGGGCGACGTGTAAGAGGCTAGTTCCGGCACTATATTTTTCCAAAGAATTTTAGGTTTGCATCACAATAAAACCTTAGATACAATAGGGAACAAACTGTCTTCCAACATGTCGCGCAACGCTAGCAAATTGCCCAACAATATATCCCGCGTCACGTAACTGCATCGTAAAATTTTAGAGGCTAATAGTGGGACACTGGGCAACGGTTCAGCGTTGCGTAAATTGAGCGTTGCGTGTCATGTTGGGGGACGTTCTGTATCCTTAATAAATCTGAGTCATAAAGTATTCCACATGGACATAATTTTACATGAACGCTTCTTTTTTTATCTTTGTATTATGTTGATATACCAATTTAGATATGAGACTGTGGTGTTAAAATGTATTTGATATTTATATTAAATATTAGCTCATCACCTTTCGATGCTAACTTTTTATTTGCAAAGGAACAAGTTTTTAGTATAGGTTAGAGATAGAGTTTTAGATTTTCATCACAATAAAGCCTCACATATACTACAGAATAAAATTTTACATGACGCGCAACGCTGGCAAATTGCCCCGTGTCACTTGAATGCGTTGTATTTTGGCGGGACACAGTGTCACGTTGCTTGTGCGTTGCGTGTCATGTTAAGGGACATTCTGTCCCTTATCTGAGGCTTAAAGTATTCCACATAGGAATCATTTTACATGAACGTTTCAAATTTTTTTTTGTAATTTTTATAAATCTAAGTTGGTATAAGGTTTAGTAAATACGAGACTGTGGTGCTATAATGTATTTGATATATATTTACTGCCTTACTTATAACTTTTTTACTGCCTTTTTATTCCCAAAAGCTTTGTATAGGTTTTATCATAGAATTAGTACTTGAATGGCGTTACATATTTGCTACTGCAAATGCTCAGTGGTATAAATAATGTATTGTAGAGAGGCTTTGATTTCTATTAAAAAAGGTGTCATTAATGACATCAAAATGTTTTATCCTTGACAGTATAAGCTGAACAATGTTTTGATAAGGTTGGGTGGCTGAAAGATGTAATAGTAATGTTTTATTTACACTTTTTTTTTGTAATTTAGTGACTTTTTATGAATCTTTGTAATGTTTTTCTCTCGAAATAGGTTTAGCGTTACCAAAATGAGCTTGGACTCTGAATGTAGAATATCACTTGTGTCTGGTGGGGTCCAACTAAATTTAGTACCTACCCACCCTGCACAGTTTTTTGAGGTGGTAAATCATCAAATAAGTTCACTCGCTCTGTATGTAGCAAGAGGGTGTGTCACTAACTAAAATCGTTGCCTTTTGCGGTGCTGGGTCCGGGGCAATTCTTACGAACAATCCATTGCGGCAAGCTGACAGTTTTTTGTTTAAACAGAACTAACTCTCTAGCAGTCTAGCAGGCTAAATACTTACCTAACATGTAGAGGTGTAAAGTTTGAATTTATTACATAGCTAAATATTGCCTATGTCGTTCGGAAATAAAGCAGCATTCTATTATGGAAATAAAATTTCGCTAGCTGGCCAGTACTTTCAGAGACTACAAACAAAAAAACATAAAAACAAATTTTACATCTTTATAACATTAGTATGGATTGTTTTCAAAAGTGGTAAACAATTAATTTTTCTGACTACTATATGCTTAGTAATTACGTGACTTAAGACTGTGAAAGTTTAGTATTAAAAGAAAGCATTATAAATGTACCATCAAAGACACTTCCGCCTGACCGCCGCTAAGTTTATTTTTGCTTGCACTCGAAACGAAAACTTCAAAGGTTTTGTTTGGCGTTGCGCCGCAGGATTCAAGTGAAAAGCAGAAATGACCGCGACAGTACAATAAAAGGATGAAAGTGTATTTCTAAACAAATATAAAAAAATAAGGTTCTTCTTATTTTTGATTTTGTACTTCACAGTGCGAACAATATGAAGAATGTGTCATGAAAACTGCCCCTGATAGTTAAAAAGACGTATCTAACAAAAACGAAAACGGATAAAAAATGTTTTAATTAATGAAACAGGAAATCGGGCCTTTTTTCCTTGTTAAAAAAAATACAGGCAGATGAGTCCTTTTTTCCTGATTCCGGCAATGTATTTAACTCAATTCTGGAAAAAAATTTAGATGCGTCTTTTTTACTAACGGGGGCAGAAAAGAGTACCTAGTTTGATAATTTAAAGGCTTTTTTATACTTAATCGTCTTTTTAGGACGGTTTGTGGTCAAGCCACGATACTGGACACATTTTGTGTCCAGTATCGTGGCTAAACACCAGATACAATGCTGTACTCCAATGATCCTATAGGATTCCATAATTTTATTATGTCATTTTTTTTTAGATGTTTTTTGATCTTTTGCTTAAATACTGTAATATTATATTATTCTGTATGTAAAAAGCTAATTCTGCTCGAATTTCTTTGCGTTAGCTAGTAGTTTTATAAATGCTTTTTTACTGTTTTATATAATTGAGTAAAATAAAGAATTTTGATCTTATTTCACAACTTGTTGTTTCTTTTGCTACTCGTATGTTAGTTGTGATAGATTATCAGTGCAAAACAAGTTACGGCAGCTTAGCAGGCTCGCGCACAGCCAATAGACGTCCACTGTTGGACATAGGCCTCCCCCAAGTGTTGCCACAATGAACGATCCTGTGCGTCCCGCATCCATTGGATTCCCGCAACCTTCACCAGGTCATCGGTCCACCTTGTAGGAGACCTTCCGACGCTGCGTCTTCCGGTACGCGGTCGCCGCTCCAGAACCATTCGGGCCAAACGGCGATCTGTTCTGCGAGTAATGTGCCCTGCCCATTGCCACTTAAGTTTGGCGATTCTTCGTGCTATGTTGGCAACCTTGGTTCTCCTGCGGATATCTTCATTTCTGATTCGATCACGCAAGGGAACTCCGAGCATAGCCCTTTCCATTGCCCTTTGGATGACTTTAAGCCTTCTGATGAGGCCCATTGTGGGCGACCAGTTTTGGCACCTTATGTCTTCACTGGCAACACGCACTGGTCATAAACTCTTGTCTTGAGACACTGACCTCCCGATATTGCGGTGATAAAATCTAAATTTCTGGAAATCTATAAAAAAAACATAAAGGTGAGTAAGGACTACAACATTTTCTGGAGCATTTCTGTGTAATGTAACGTTCTTACGAATGGTACAATACAGGCAAAAGCTCAGTTTCCAAAGCATGTCCATGTAAAGTAATGTTCCTGCGAATGTTTGGCGTTATGTTACGGGTAAATGCTCACAGCGAGTGTACATTTTGCTGGACCTTGCGTTCATTCTTTTTTGAAATGTCACCCCGCAACCGCGCATCGCCCGTACTTGTGGCTCGACGAAATGCAACAATACGTTCACAGTAAACACCGATACGCTCGAAGAAATTTTACACTATGCTCGTTGGTTTGTAACAAAGAGGCGAGCGTGCTCGATGTTTAGTTCGTAAAAGGATGATACACTAGAACATATCATAGAGCGGTTCGTTGTTATGTTACAAGTAAATGTTGTAGTCTATATTCACCTTAATAATAGGTCTTTACAGTACGCGTCAAATAACTTTGCCGCTCTGAAGTTAGGCTTTCCTAACAACGGCGCAGGTACTATCGCGTAAAAAGTGTTCACTGACGTAAAATTAAATTGTTTTATTTTATAATGAAAATAAATAGTGTAATTTTTTACTTGTACTTTCTGCATGTAATTCACCATATTATGAATTACTTTTCGCGCTTGTCGGCGTAAAACCGTTTTCCGTTTTGGCATTTTGTCTGACAAAACTAAGGACAACGTCAACTAAATAACAATGCAAACACAACAATAACAATTCAAACACAACAATAACTATAAGAAAAAATAACAAAAAACAACAAACTTAAAACAGGTAGGTAATTTACGCGTAACACTTTTCGCATCGACGACCGTATGTACCTACTGTGCGAGCGGAACACAAGCTGGACGTATACGAGCGACTGAGATAGAAACGTAACACTGAGGTTCGTCTATTGCATCGCTAGCCGCGCATGCGCAGTGCTGTCTTTTTTCGTAAAATTGATTAATGCGCAGTGATTTGTAGCCAACTTCAGAGCGGCAAACTTAGTTGAAGCGAACTGTACCTATGAAATTGCCGTTCTGCAGTACTGGCCATTTCAAATCAAAATAATTTTTGTTTGGCTAAGAATTCTAATTGCAAATTAATTTTATTTTAAAACATGGTTTTTTTTCTAAAAGTAGTCATTTGTTTATTGATTAATGTTACATTTTCATCGCATTTCAATCTTTTTCGTCATCATGGATACGTTAAAAATTCGAGTAATTATGGAATATGAGTACCGTCGTGGCAGCAACGCGGCACAAGCGGCACGCAACATAAACGACGTTTACGGAGCTAACACTACAAACCAACGCACCACCTGTTATTGGTTTGCTCGCTTCCGTTCTGGAAATTTCGACCTGAAAAATGAACCTCGCGGGCGTCCGAAGACTTTGGTCGACAATGACGAATTAAAGGCTATTGTGGAAGCTGATGATACACAATCTACGGCTGAATAAGCAGCAGCTTTCGACGTTAGCGTCAAAACAATATTGGTCCATTTGCGTCAAATTGGCAAGGTAAAAAAGCTTGACAAATGGGTGCCCCACGAACTCAATGATCGCCAGCGCGAAGTACGCGTCGAGACGTGCCTTGCACTGTTCAACAGACACACAAATGAAGGAATTTTGAACCACATTGTTACCTGCGATGAAAAATGGATTCTGTTTGATAACCGCAAGCGCTCAGCAAGTTGGTTGGATCCTGGTTCAGCACCTAAACAATGCCCTAAACGAAAACTTACCCCTAGAAAAGTGATGGTCACTGTTTGGTGGTCTAGCGCCGGTGTGATTCATCACAGCTTCTTACCAGACGAGGTAAGCATTACTGCAGATGTGTACTGTGAAGAACTGAACACAATGATTGAGAAGCTGGCACATCTCCAACCAGCATTGGTCAATCGCTCGTCTCCGCTGCTCCTGCACGGCAACGCGCGACCTCATACTGCCCAGCAGACGGTGTCTAAGTTGCAAGAATTGGGTTGGAAGCTCTCCGTCATCCGCCCTACTCACCAGACCTTGCGCCTACGGACTACTACTTTTTCCAGAATTTGGATAACTTCTTGGCGGGAAAATATTCAATACCCGAGAGGCAGTACAAAATGCCTTTGAAGAATTTGTTGCCTCCCGTCCAGCTGATTTCTTTAAGAAGGGCATCAATAAACTGCCACTGCGTTGGCAAAGATGCATTGATTGCATGGGTGATTACTTCGATTAATACAAATAAAAAATACATGAAACAAAATCGTTTAAATTTTTTCATACAAAACGGCAATTTCATAGGTAAAGACCTTATTGTCAATAATGTACCTAGTTGACAGTACCATTGTATGTGTGTGGCTAACCTTAGGTACATCCGCGTTCTAATGGAATTCATATTAAATTAAAGCGATGGAAAACTGAATCGTCTCTAAACTTGACACTGGCTGCACAAATGCCTAGACCACGGTATGAGACCTTGCTTCATGCCAAATTTCAGGGCTCTAGGTCAATGGGAAGTAGCTTAGGCACCCTATGAATTTTGATTTCCTTGAGAGTATCGAAATGTATGTTTTTTTACATACCTAAACAGCCGTATCTTTTTTTTTCGTTAACTTAGAAGTTTGAATTTCAATTTGATAAGACAGATAACGCGAGAACGTGTTAAGGTCCACTCGTTCTCGAGATAAAAGGTTTAGACAAACATAAGTTGAATATTTACCTTTATTTTTGGGTTCCGTACCTCTAAAGTAAAAAACGGAACCTTTATAGGATCACTTTTTCGTCCGTCCGTCTGTCTGTTAAGACGAAAACCAAGATCTCGGGAAGCCGTGGAGATATCGAGTTGAAATTGAAACCATATACTCAGGTCTGCGGACTCTTAAAGCTGTAAAAAATCAAACTTGTAAGTTAATGAGAAAACAATATACTTCGTTTTGTATAACAAATAACAAAATTTCGACATTCTTAAGGGAATCAAAATTCATAAGGTACTTCCCGTTGATCCAGAATCCTGAAATTTGGTATAAAGCAAGGTCTTATAGGACAAATATATTCCTGGAAACTTTAAATTTGTTGTTACGTCACTTTTTTGCGATTTGGAAAAATCTTTCGTTGGTTATTCCGGAATTGAATTATTTACTTAGTAGGTAAGTTTGTACGGAACCCTCAGGGCGCGACTCCGACTCGCACATGCCCAGTTTTTTATCTTTTATGCGTTTTGATAAAATAATAAAGTAGCTTTCCAAATGCGGAAGAGATTACAACAGTGCAATTTATCTGTACAACGAATAATACTCGTAGAATATTATTTTCATGAATTTTGTGAATAAATATAGCTTTTTCATTCTGTTGCGTAGGTAAGCCGGGTTTTAGTAAAGAGCTCGTTATTTTCATTGTTGGTCTTTCAAGAATTTAAGTGCACGTGAAATTGTGAGATGGCGGAAGGGAGACAAGCTCAATATTTAGTGGCAGCTGCCGGTGAGTTCAGTAAAATTGATATATAATGTGAACCAAATTACGTGTGTTGCCTGACGGCAAGGACTAATAAAACCGAAGATATGTCAGTGCTAATAAATATAATGGCTTAACATATAGAATAAAATAGAATAAACTATATAATGGAACATGCACGAATTCATAAAAATCTAATAAGTAAAATTATTCTCTAAATATTGGTTTACACTTACCTACTAAAACTCGCTCAAGTCTTACTACTACCGCTTTTAGGCACGCAATTTACGGCTTTAACACTATTTATTTATTTGGGTGGTGGGTGATAAATTAAAATTTTACAGTGAATAATTCAAAATTGGACATTAAATTATATTAAAATTAAATCAAATTAAATTCATGTCAAACAAACATTAAAATAAAATTAAATCCGTATTAAATTAAACTAAAATCAAGAAGAATTTCGATAAAATTGTCAATATTGAGAGGTGGTAGTTTTCCACATCTTGGCTAGACCCTAACTTGTGCACTGGAGTTGTTTTGGCTAGCATCTATGATCGTGGAAAAGCTCTTTGTGTAATAGATTGGAAAAATATTAGTTTTACGCTAGTACGGAAAAGTGTGTGAGCTCACCCCCATCACAATTTATTACATTTATAGTATCAGGTTGGGTGCTAAGCGACCCCCACGAGTTGTGTGTCTACCTCCGTTTATTTTAATCTTTTTAAGTGTATTGAAAAACGTCGTTTGATACATGTGGAGATTTGTCACTGCTGCACTCGGTTTCAAAAACATCCTCGCCAACGGCTTGGGCAAATTCCGCCTCGGTCGCAATGACAAACTTTTCCGCTTATATCAAAATGTACTATTGTGCATATGTTACGACTTTGATGTTCCTGTTTCTCTCTGTTTCAGTGTGTATGGCTGCTATGGTCGCCGGATTTTCACTAGCATGGAGCACCCCGATGATACCGAAGTTCCTCAACAATGAGACCGGCATCAATATAACACATGTATGGTTATGAAGTCGTTAGGGTCATCATTCATTTTATCATTAATGCTATCATAAATGTGAAGATCAATACGATTGATACTGTTAGAAAACCATATCATAACACGATTTGAAGCCTACATACAAATGACATCACCAACAAGCCTGCCAAGCAAGCCTGTGTGGGTAAATATAAGCCACGCTTTTTCACGCAGGCGACGTATTTGTATTGATTATGCAGGTATTAGTTACTGTCAAAATATTGTACCATGGTCAATATTTTATTTTTGTTCCTTAGTGCTGTGGGTGGGAAAAATTATTGACAAAAACTTCTTACAGAAACAAATATCATGGGTGGCTGCCTTAACTGCCCCTGGCTTCATGGTTGGCAGTCTGGTGACGAGGTTCATCTCCGACGGTTTCGGGAGACGAGCTGTTATATTGAGCAGCGCTGTGCCTGTAGTAATTGGAACGGTGAGATTTTGAAAACCAAATAATTCGAACAAAATTTTCAGAGAATCCGTGTTGCATTAGCCAGTATCTACTTAGGATTTTTTTTTTATGGTACAATAATCGTTTTTTTACAAATTGTTTACTGAATAACTATAGGAATTATTGTTATATGTTATTAATTCATGAATCCCCAAGCGACCACCGGTGGGCGCGCATCTATTGTCTTACTATTGTGTCTCTAATTGACGGTATCTGAAGGGTTAAAATTTAAGCTGGGTTAAGCTTACCGGGGCCAGGGTTATCCGAAAGGAAACTCGTGCCTTGGTTTGAAGGCTGGAAGGAACGGGGTGGCTTTTAGTCAGTAAGAGTCTGACACTATCTCCCGCTCCACCCAAGGGCAGGGGTTGTCATAAGATGATTTTTGCCCCTCGTAAAACAAAAAAAGGGTGAATGTAAACAATGAACGTAACATCTCTGGTTCCTAGTTTGTGAATCCGGGGTCAGTAACTTACATGAGAACTTGCTCACTATTCAGTTTTAAGTGAGGCTACAACTGAAAAGTGAGAAGTAAAAAAGGTTTTCAAGTTCGGAAGTCGGTTTTTCTGGTATTGTTTTCCCGTTTATCGACATAGTTTTCAAAACTTGAAAATTATTTTGCAATTTTTAGTTTTCGTCATTTTGGTCAATGGTTCTACTCTATGTATAAAAACTTTTTTCTCTCTTCTAGTGTGTTTAAAATAGCTAATCATAACAATATACGCATCCCTTGCCCCGCACACTTCTCACGATGCAAGTGTTTTACGCCGCCGTCAGGAAATTCATAAATAAAATTTACGAGAATTAACTGTAACCAAACTCAACAAGAAAGACCAGTTTTTAAAGCTTACATCAGTTTCGTAAATTAATTATGGATAAAAAAATAAATGCCCTCGGGCAGGAATTTATGAGCATTTACTGCGAATTTTCCCAATTCGCCCAAAATGCCAGGACATTTGCCCATCTCTATGCTTGACACATTTTTAGCACGGTGATAGTATGATATGGTGTAGTGGGTAGAATATTTTATTCCTATTTGGTTTTTATTACTATAAGTATAATTTTTGTTTACTTGTCGAAGTGACACTATACATTTTCATTCATTCTATGCAAATTGTGTTTCTTTTTCAGATTATTATTTTAAGCACTACGACAGCGTGGTGCCTTTACGTAACGCGCTTCTTATGGGGTGCCGGCACTGGTATGATATCTACTGTAAGTACCTTTACTAATTAACATAATTTAATATCGTAAATGCGAATGTGAATTTGTTTCTTTAAATTGTCATGCTTAGTATATGAGTAGGTAGACCATATCCTGAAATAGGAAATAGAAAGTTAAGACATTTTATACCATCGACCGAAGAGTACCTACGGAGGGACATGCGACGGAGGTTTGCCCTGTTTTAGGGAAGCACCATCGCCGCCGTGTCTTCATGCGTCTTCACAGCGGCTATCTTCGAATCCGGCCCTGGTGCAGGACATAGTATAAAGCGAGAGGGAATGGGAAGCAGTTGCCTTCTGTGAAGCACGATTTTTATCCTAGGATTATATTTCGTCGGGATCATTTTCGATGATCATGCAGCCGCTGGCAGAAGCTAGTATCTACTAGTATATCAAAACATTCTACCGTTAAAGAGTACACTGAATATTGAGTCACCATCAGAAATTGTAGAAGTAAAGTCTCTCAGTCAATAGAGTACCTATGTTAAGTTTTGTTCATTTAATGGTACATTGTTACCCTAGGGGTCAAAGTAACTTATTTAGTCGGCGTCCGAGAGTAGCGAAGTCGCCAATAGTTCGAGGGACTATTAGAACTAGTTTTTTAAATAATTAGACAGCTGTCAGTTGAAAGTGATTTTCCCTAGGGATGAAAAGTATTATTACTTTTTCAACCCGATCCTCAGGCAACTTCAGACCTACCTACTCTCAGAGTATGAGTAGTAAAAAATAATAATTTATTCTGTTTTCAGGTGTCTTCTATGTACTTAGCAGAGGTATCCGACACAGAGATTAGAGGTAGAGCTATATCCTCAGTTCGCTACATGTCGAGTTTTGGCAGTTTCCTCATCATGTCGATCGGCTCCTTCGTCTCGTACCACACCATCAGCTACTTGCTTCTGGTCCTGCCCATTTGTTATTTTATCGCCTGCTGCTTTATACCTGAAAGTCCGTATTATCTCCTAAAAGAAGGAAAGGTTAATGCCGCAAGAGCTTCCCTCATTCGGTTAAGCGGCAACAAGAATGCAGAGGTAAGAAAAAAAAAATTCATGTGAAAAATTAAAGAGCCTTTCATCATCATGAGGTAATTTCCTATTCCGTGGGTCATTCCGGTATCCCGTCAGTTCACCAAAAAAGCTGCGAATGTTGTCTATAAAGACATTCTGTAGTATATTCATTCAGTCTCAACATTGTACCCGCATTGTTTCGGCATCGGATCTAAACTGGTTTCACAAATATAAAACAATATTGTTGATTGTTACAGGTAATAGATAGTCGGTTGTCAACCATGGGCGTTGCCGTGAGGAAGGAGACGCTTCGCTCCGGTTCACTCAAAGAGCTGTTCACTGGCAAGCAATACCGCAAAGCACTGATTATTTGTATAGGTAAGTACTGAGAAATGAGTGGTTTTTATTTATTCTGTGTACCTTCTGGCCTTCTGATTCTTCAATTCTCTCTTGGCGAGCAGAGATTTGTGCGTCTAGGTTTGGCAAAATCTATTTCAGAGGTCCGATGAGAAACTGTACTGTCTCAGCTCTGTGCTTCTTTGGCCCATAGTTTGTCCAGTATCCGGCAGATATGTCCTGCTCTGACTCATTTAATTAAGATGATGGCTTATGCCATATCAGCTTTCTAGGTTTTGAAGTGGAGTACAAACACCGTATTTCAGCAGTATGGACGCACATACGTGTATCATGAATCATGATACACGGATCATGATTCATACTCCAGTAAATGATTCTGGATTCTTCAGTAGTAGAATTTAACGTCAGCAATTTCCTTTTTTATTTTATTTTAAAGTGTATAAAATTGTAATATTTATCAAGTCTATTTTTAATGAAAAAATAAATATATTTGCACCTGAGCAGACAGTTTCTTCTATGTTAATTCACACTGTGTTTTTAATGAAAAAAAAATGAGTTGATTACATTGTAATTTAACATAATAAATAGTTAACTTAACACAGCCAGTACAATCGCTTTTAATTGCGCCTTTCATATGTTCTTCTTCTTCCCTTATCCTATATTACTTGGGGTCGGCGCAACACGTTTTTTTCTTCCATTCTGTCCTGTCACCCGTCAAACTATCACTAACTCCATTCATTCCTCACGTAATCTTCAACCATTTCTCCTTCGGCCTTCCTATCCCTCTCCATCCATCTATACACGTATACTCAGAACTCTTTTGGTAATATGCGCTTCATCCCTCCTCTTCACATGACCATATATTATCTGACTATTCTTCAACAGGTTTAAAAACAACTCAAATAATGTCTGGGTCGCTTGCTATACAACAATACTTGGGGCAAATTGTTCAAGAAAGTGAGATGAACATCAATGTGTCGACGGTGTTGATAATATATGGAGCAGTGAAATTCTTTGTAGGTAAGAAAGTGTTATGCCAATTCTTCACCGTTTAGGTCAATTATTTATTTATTTCAAGAATAAGCTATTAATTTAATACAGAAACCGAAGATAAATTATGTTATGTGTAGAGATGTGCCGTTGCCGGCAATCTTGGAATATTCGTGTCAATATTGCCACCAATATTCATACAACGGGCAATATTCCCGGCATTATTCCCACCAATATTCCCACTTCACGACAATATTACCGGCAACGACACATCTCTAGTCATGTGTGCTCATTACATCAACATTAGATATATAGAGAATATAAGAAGAAATAGAATATCATATAAAGTTGTTTGACATATTTTCATGAAAAAATGTAACGTGTGTTTTTATGGAGCTGCCTAAAAAATCATAAGCTTTATAAAATATTTTAATATAATTTTTAATATTTTTTTTATTGTGTACTGATATTTGTTATCCCTATAATATAAAATAAAATAAAAATCACTACTCTTTGCAGGCATATTTTCATCGACGCTAGTGGACAAGATTGGGCGACGACCCCTGGTCGTCTCCTCCTTCTTCAGCACTGGATTATCCCTCAGCATAGTTGGAACTTATTTCTTGATACAACCTAATTCTTCCCCATACTACGGTTACATTCCTTTCATTGGCATCATCTTCACTTGCATGATATCTATTCTGGGCTACAACTCAACAGTACCAGTTATTATGGCAGAAATATTCCCCCTTAACGTCAAATCAGTAGCCATGACTCTGCAGAATATTTTGGGAGGGTTTCTGAACTTCCTATCAGTCAAAGGATACCAAGAAGTAAAGGATGTAGCAGGTCTGGCTGGAGTGTTCGGTTTCTACGCTGGTATAGCAATAATCGGTGGTGTTTTTTCATATTTTTTAGTACCAGAAACGAAGGGCAAGAGTTTGAGAGAGATTCAGGTTGAGTTGCAGGGTGCTTCATATGACGAAACTGATGAGAAGCTAAAGATTGTCACTGTGGAAAAAGATGATAACAAGACAGAGCTGAAAGAATTGAATCGTGATTAAGCCTTTGTGAAGCAAACCGGTATTGCGGTGGGAATGCTTTTCCACTCGCCTATCGTCAACATCCGGCTTGGTTTAAAAGCTTGTTACTTCATCTAACGCAACGCGATGTTTAACGAAAAGGTAACGCGAAAAAAGAGAGATAACGCTTGAAAACTCTGTTAACATTCGGTAACCCCGTGATTTACCTACTCGAATATTTACAAAAATTGTTCAGAAAAAAACGTGTTTTTATTAAACCCTCAAAAGTTTTGAAAAAAAAAAATGGTCGTTTAGAACCTTGATGAAATTTGCAAGGCTTCTATTGTTATACTTTTTTGATTTTTTGATTAAATTATGAAGTGTTAAAGTTCATGCAAAATAGCAGATTTTCAGAGGTTAGACTAGATTAGTTCACCACCAAATTATAAATCGATTTCAATAGAAGCCTAGATAATATCCACTAGATACTATGTTTCCAAAATATCTAATGAAAAATGTGTAATGACTTTTTTTTTTTTTTTTTTTGTCGACGGGGAAAATCATCTTTGACGAAACCCGCTCTTGGGTGGAGCGGGAGACAGTGTCAGACTCTTACTGACTAAAAACCCCGCGCCGTTCCTTCTAGCCTTCATACCGGGGCACGAGCTCCCTTTCGGACAACCCTGTCCCCAGTAGGCTTCGACCCAGCTGGGCCCCTCCTGCTGCTGACAACTCCTTGAGGCGCGCGGGAACAGTGCGCGCCGTCGACGTCTTAGACTCGGTCCATTACCGGACGATCGGACAGCGAGCTATCCATAGCTCGCCGTCCGCGAGCCTGCGTCTACGGTGGCCGGAAATCGGGATCGGAATCCCGGCGACGGCGGCGAGGGCGCCGTTGCCTGATGCGGTCGGCCTCCTCCTTTGCAAGCATTACTGCTTCGCAGAAGGAGGCGACCGCCTGCCATTCCTCCTCGCTCCGGACCATGGCCTCGACCAGGGCCCGGCGCGAGAGGTCTCCGCCGCCGATCGCCCCCACGAGAGCACGGCGATGCTCCGCCCAGGCAGGGCACACCTCGACGGTGTGCTCCACCGTGTCCTCCGGGCGTTGCGCACAGTGGCGACACCCGGGCGTCTCTTCCGCTTGAATCCGATGCAGGAACCTCCCGAACTTGCCATGTCCGGGGAAAATCATCCAATGACAACCCCCGTTCTTGGGCGGAGCGGGAGATAGTGTCAGACTCTTACTGACTAAAAACCCACTCCGTTCCTTCTAGCCTTCATACCAGGGTTCGAGCTCCCTTTGGATAACCCTGGCTACAGTAGGTAGGCTTCGACCCGGCTGGGCCCCTGCTGTTGCTGACAACTCCTTGAGGCGCGCGGGAACAGTGCGCGCCGTTCTAGATCCCCATAATCTTTTAAATCTTCGGTGACCATATGGACTAGGTATATGAATTCACTCTACGGAGAGCGGCAGCGTTACGTAGCACAGGTCAGATCCCCCAATTTACGACCCCTAGCTTGAAATACCCCTGGCTTGATAAAGTTACCATCAATCGAGAATTCTACTTCGATGTTGCTCAGTTTAACTTATCAGTAGGGTCAATCAAAGAAATTAAGATAAGTTTCTGTGCAGAGAATTAAAGACGAGATAGGTTTAGTAAAAAAATATTTTTGTCTTAAATATATAATTTACAATATAGGAACAAGTTTTACATGGACACAGTGTGTAGGTACATCATAAGGATACTAAGAGTTTCGTTATTTAATTTTAACATGAATTTTACTTTTAATTCATGAATCCCCAAGCGACCACCGGTGGCCGCGCATCTATTGTCTTACTATTGTGTCTCTAATTGACGGTATCTGAAGGGTTAATAGTTATTCAATAAGTATATTTTTAAGTTATATTAAAAAACTAGCGACCCGCCCCAGCTTCGCTCGGGTGCAATGCTGATACTAAATACACTACAGAAAAACTGTACACATATAAACCTTCCTCTTGAATCACTCTATCTTTCAAAAAAAACCGCATCAAAATCCGTTGCGTAGTTTTAAAGATTGAAGCGTACATAGGGATATAGGGACAGAAAAGGCGACTTTGGTTTATACTATGTAGTGATATACTTATTGAATACTCGTAACTATTCGAACACTAACTTTTATCTTCAAACCCTCATACAATAAATCGATAATTTTTATATACGTTTTTGTCCTTTGGATCCGTCGATTAGTTATAATACATTTATTTAGGTACTTAAAGGGAAGTAAACCAATACATTGAATTAGGGGTATTTTTCATTATAATAAGTATTATAAAAAAAATCATGAGTTCCTTTTAAATCTTTTATTGAATATCACTTTTAGAATCAGAATCCAGGCTAGTTTTTATCAAAAGAATCGGATGATTTCTTTGTCTTATTTAAGCTTTATTAATATAATTATGTGCAGTGTTATGATGCATTTTCAGTACTACTATGTAATTTGGTTGGAGATTTGGCACTATTTTTCTTTCCTTGCTTTCATGTTAACATGAAAGTCGAAATGTCAAGTTAACAGAATTCATATTTATTCATAGTTAAGATTTAAATACATGGTAGCAGTCCATTTTCAACAAACTCTGTTTTCCTGTCAGGCACAGATCGGGAATTACCTATTATATTATCGAATATAATATGTAGTGGAATATTATTGTTATGGTCACTTGAAAAATTTTTTTGAAAAGGATCTAACTTTAGAAAATGGAACCGTGGTCCTGATATTTTCTAATCACTCTTAACAAGCACGGTTGATTTTCGTGACAATATTCCAACCCCGCACTTTTAATCATTTTCGGTATTTACTTTAACGATTAAAACACAGAACACAACACATTCTACTGACACATGACATAAACGTCAAGGATTACTTCCGATTTCGGCCACGCGCCAACTTAACGCGCGCGCACTCTATCCACAATTATGGTTAATTCAGATCTTATATCTTAAAATTTTATATCACTTTATCCATCTTATCAGTTTATGCAGTTTTAATCAACCACTAAGTCAGCTAATTAGACTTCACGTAGGTAAGTGTTTTTTACTCAGTATTTCCTTTAACACCATCAGTAGTTGCATCTTTCTTCAAATATTTATCAGTATCATCATAAATATTACCTTGCAATTCTATTTGTATCTCTCTCAAGCTTTTCCCTCTTGTTTCGAGAATAACAAAGTATGTAAATACTGCGCCACACAAAGCACTACTTGCATAAAACCAGAAAACTCCGTACAATCCCGTCCAATCCTCCATTACCTGATATCCCTTCACCACTGTAAAACATAAGAACGCTGTGAAAACGTTCTGTATAGTCATGGCAACAGATCTGACATTGATAGGAAAAATTTCTGAAGGAATAATAAAGATCAAAGTATCGTAACCAAGGTTAGATATTACTATGGAGAATATAATGCCAATAAATACAACGAAACGGAAAGGATTTGAGGGTTCCTCGTTAATTCCCACCACTTTTTGGAGAAAGAAGTAAGCTCCGACAGTGGCGAGCATTACACATGAGCCCATGTAGGAGTATATGAGCAATGGACGACGCCCCATCTTGTCGACTATAACTGGTGATATTAAAGCTGCAAACAAAATAAAATTTAATTGATTTCAGATTTCATTGTAATTTCATTTGTATTCATAAATGTAAGTTATTCAACATTGAGTTATGTTTAGTGTCGTAGTTTCCGTAAATTAGAGTCCAGTAGGTATATACTTGAGTAAAAACTTACCTACTACAAATCGTACTACTCCAAAAATAACGAGAGCTATGGAAACTTGCAAGCCGCAGTTGCTTTGTTGAATGATGCGTCCTAAGTGTAGCTGGATAGGTACACTGCCAGCCAACATCTGCGTAATTCGTAGACCTGAAAGTCAAAATAAAATTAATACTTCAAATTGTTCGACGACATTTTTAATTTATAAATTAATTATAATTTTTGTTGTAAATTAAGTGAGTTGCAAATCAAACGTACCAGTACATATAATAACTGCTTTTAGATATTGTTTGCCAGTGAACAACTCTTTGGCTGAACTAGATCGGAGCATTTCCTTTCTCACATCTGACATCATCAATGATAATTTCTCATCCACCATCTGCAAGATATAAATAAATAAATACATTTTTTAGTTTGCATATCCATTAATCTATATTAAATTCTAGTTGAAGCACAGGAAAGATACCTTTTCATTCTTATTTCCGGAAAGTCTTAACAGCATTTTCCTTGCCGAGTCCACCTTTCCTTCTTTGAGTAAATAGTAAGGAGTTTCGGGGATTGTCCAGCAGGCTAATAAGTAGCATGCTGGTATCGCTATCATGAAATAGCTCAATACTTGATAAGTAACAAAGGGACCGATTGCCAACACTAGTAGGGACCCGAAGCTAAACATGAATCTGGTAATAGCGGTCAAGGTACCTCTTATTTCTTTATCAGCTATCTCAGATAAATAAACGCTCGATACCTGAAATCACAAAACCGCAAGATAAAGAAAAATTTAAATGATGAAAGGTTGCAAAAATTTGCAAAGGCATTGTTGTTTTATCAAATAAATAGCCATAATTTCAAAACAAGGACAGTGAAAATAACCTTACAGGTGATATACAAGGTAGATTTTTGAGACAGTTGAACGTTTTCTTGTAGTTCATTGGCTGGTTTCTACCGTTACAACTACTTAAAAAAAAAAATCCTGCTTATGTGAGTGATTAATACCAACCGTGCTAATCATGCCATTCCCAATGCCCCACAGGATTCTGCCGATATATAGCATCCACGCTTTTGTAGCGTACAGCACAAACACCTGAAAGTAGCATACTTTAGGATTAGTGACCCCATGAGAAGAGGATTATCGTTTATGCATCAATCAAAAGTTTTAAATCTTTCACTACAAGAGCGCCTACCAACTTCATCAAACCATGAATTACGAAAAACAAACAAACATACAAACGTGAAAAATAATACTTCAACAAAAGTATGGCTCGCATACCATAGTGTAGTACTTACCGTACCAACAACGAATGGAGCAGCACTTGTAAGGAGAGTGACTCGCCTGCCGAACTTGTCGGAGATAAAGCTGGTGACCAAGCTACCCATGACCGTGCCCGGTGATAGTATCGCCACTACCCACGATATTTCACTCTGCAACCAAAGGATGACATCTGGACCAGACTTAATTGGAGCTTCTCAAAAATACAAGGTTTAACTGAAATAACGCAATATCTGAATAAATATTAATCAACTTCCATTATTAAAAATTTTTGCTCATCGACGACATACGTACATTTTAGAGTTTTGCATCGGTATATAAATAGTGTTCATTAGAAGGCTTAAGAGCGTTCACTACACGTTACGCACTATTTGGTTCAAAAATTATGATTTTCAAACCTGTTTTACTTAGGACATGCTGAAAGTTACTGGATTCTAATAAATTTGACTAGATATATTCCTTTGCCATTAATTATTGCATACACAAAATCACTGTACAAAGCAATTGGACTAGTCTTCTTTAGGGACCTCTTTAATGGCTTTATGGAACGCATTCACCACCAAGTACACGTGATTTCTTACTACACTTCCCCCCTTGTGATATTTCGTGTTTTTGTCAAACCCCTCCCCTCCTTTCAAGCCTCACTCGATTATGGGCATTTGATGGGAAGGAGCTGGAGAAATCCAAAACCACGGTGAAAGGATCGTGTTAGAACCAAGAACGTTTGTAAAATAAACTTTAAAAAAAATGTTTACTTGCGTTTACTGTTTGTGCATAATATAAACTTTTTTACCTAAGCGATTACCAACACGAGATTTATACCTGTCGATAGAGAATATAATGACTGTAAATATTGTGCAAATGCTTTTTATAGTGTCAGTACATTTTTCTGAGATATTAGCATTTTTTCGATAATTTTGTAAATCATAACCTCAAAATGTCAAATAATAGGTCGTCTAGGCCTAGGATGGGTGGACGTATGTCAGTTTTCTCGCCATAAGACTTCCATATTTACGTTGATTAATCGTTCAAGGGTAATAATATAGGCAAAAAGAGATTTAAAAAAATTTCAAGGTCATCGGTTAACCCTTCAGATACCATCAATTAGAGACATAATAGTAAGACAATAGATGCGCGGCCACCGGTGGTCGCTTGGGGATTCATGAATTAATAGGAGCCCCCTGATGGATGACGATGAGTCTATCCTATGCTACTCACACTTGTAAGACTGATGCTGGTCTCGTTATTATGAAACTTCGGCAAGATGGGAGTCGGCCAGAAGGAGGTTATGCTTGTGCTCATAGTTGCTATTGACACTGAAACATAGTAAATTGATTAAATTTATCTTTCATTCATGATACCTACTTCAGTGATGATCTAAATCAGATAGAAGAAATCTCTTCCCTCATCTATAATTTGATTGGCATAAATATAATATGCTATATAATGCGTTCGTTAAGAAATTGCGAATAGGTTGCCTAGCTAAATATGGTGCCAATGCTGTACAACAAAATTTGTTGTTACATTTATGAAAGCAATTACCCCTCTGTTGTTATTTGGGAAAGTCAAGCATCAGATGAAAGAATGTGTCCCAAGGAAATGAAAAATAATAGGTTTCCTGCTTTTTTTTGGTGCAAATAGGAGGGTTGCCTCGCATAAACAGGTGAGTAAATGGCCATAATTTAGCCTCACCTGGTTTTTAATCGATTGTTTTTTTCTAGCTAATTAGTGTTTTTTAGTCTAACTTTTAGTCTAGCTATGCGTAACGATAGAACTCAATTTGTAAGTATTGGATAAAGTCGAAAATATAAAATGTTTGCGATCTCGGACAAATTTTCTTTAACATCATTGGCACCAGATTTAGCTGGGCAACCTATTTGGAATGTTTTAATAAACGCATTATCTGGCATATAATATTTATCATAATCGAATAACAGTTGAGGGGAGAGATTTCTTCTACATATCTCGTACTATGAGTTTTGAGTATCTTTTGATGATAACCTGTGGTGAGTACCTGTACGAATAATAATAATCTACTTTAGTTTGTTTAGTGTACCACTGTACCACACACGGGCCACAAACAAAAGCTAAAGCGCGCGACAGCTTGTAGACTCTGACGAAGAAGTATTAAATGCGCGAATGGCATGGCATTTTGGCCACCATAAAAAAAGCTAGAAGGGGCTTCAAGCTTTTTTTTGAGGTGACACCGCCGCACACGATCCCGAAAAAAAGGCCGCCTCAAAAAGAAGCTTGAAGTGGCTTTTTTTTGTGGCCCGTGTGGGGGGAGTTACTTAGAGATCGCAAACGTTACCACTGAGATGAGACTTTGTAGCTCGATTCTTGGGTTGAGTAAAGCTTAGTAATTTATTAAAAATGATTGGTCTACGACCTTTACAAAAAATTAGCATTAAAGATTGATCGAATAAAAAACGACGTTGTACTACATCATTACTTTTATGGATTTTGTTCATAAACGACATAGACAGGCTTTTAATTGGTCCACTTTTTTACGTTACTGGTCTGCGGGTATTGTATATGTTAGTGTACGTGTTTGTTAGCGCACCCACGATACAGAAGGAATTCCAACTGAAGGACAAAAAAATAGCATTCTTTCTCAAAAAATATGTAGACTTTGTTAACATACTAAATATCTTATATCACAATGATATAGGTACCTAATATCATTGCGATCTGCTCTTAAACTAAATTTCTTGAAGTACTTTATCTCAGTATTTTCTTAACGTTATCAAATATACTTGAGTTTATCTAGTATCTATTTGATTAGCTCAAAATGCATTACATCGGGCGTGGAAACAAAATTTAGGTTAAGTCGTGGAATCTGGGGGCCGATTCTCGATTTTAGAGATGGTGTCGAACTCGACAAAAATTTCTAATGACGTAATTTTTTTGACAAATTTTAAAAGTCGCTATTCTGGGTATGTCGAATTCGACATTTGTCGAAGGATAACGTTAGAGTTCATGTCGAGTGCTTCTGAGCAGTAGAGATGTCATGTCGATTGTAGAGATATGTCATTTCTGAGTGAATTCGTTGAGTTTTGTTAGATTTTTAGTGCGTTACACTGTGTTTTCTTTGTTTTAAAATACGGCTTGGGTCCTCTTATTGGAATTTCGATTTGAATTGTGATTTGTGGATCGTGTATTTTCTTGGAACAACGACCTTCGCGTACAATAACGGACTTGTAATTTATATATCCACGATTGGACTCGAAACCACAAAAAAATAGACGAGTTTATTAACATATTTTTATTAACATATTTATCTCGGTGTTGTTGGAAAGTTGTGAGCAACTGGCACATACACGGCGACAACAGTCCACTTATCACGCCGTCGCTGTTTACGACTTGAGCGAAACAGAAGTCAAGTATTTTTCCCCTCCATGTTTTTTAAAGTATAAAACACAGTACATACTTATTCTTATGGTATAAAACGCACAACAATAAACAGCACAGTTCACAAAATCAAAAGTTTTGAACCGCGAATTCTGACAATCAACTGTCAAACTAATTATTTTAGCACGAAACGTTCCGTTTTATACATAAAGAATTAGATCTAGTCAGCGTTTTAAAACCAAATCATTAATTCATTCATAACTGCATAAAACGGAACTTCCGATTACACGAACTTAGTCTATGGTTCTTCCTAATGGTAACATTATCTTCACTCGACTCGACATTTTCGTGAAATTTATTTCTATTTTGACTGAGAATACGGAATGCTGCTCAATTCGACATTTTTTGGTAGAGATAGAGATATTTTTGATAGACATAGAGATAGACTTGTAATCTCGAATGCGAGATAAATGGCGAATATCGAGAATTGGCCCCCTGTTGCTAAATTACTTACCGGCAAAAGTCGCCAAATACTGCATCCTGTTATTTTGGCCCATTTTTTTTACACTGACGTGTAATAAGAGCGAAGATTTACACTTCCGGTAAAATAAACGAATCACAGCTTATTATTAAGATATCAACTTTATTTATAAAAGCTTATTAATCACATATTTTCGATCATTCCATTCTTGATTTGATTCTTGAATTGTTATTTTTAAGTAACATTTTTTTTTTGTTTTTATGACTCTAAAACACGTTGTGTCTAATATGTGATCACAAAATGACTGCTTGATGGGCCTAATAATGTTAGATATGTTTTATAATTCGCATACGTTCGTATATTTGTTAGATTCGGTTATCAGCAGGTTATGATATCTAACTACTTGTATGCACCTAGTTTTAAGTAAGAGTAGCTACATAGGTACAAGTAGTTACATATCATAACTCATAAGTATAATTCGAAAAAAATTGCAAACTAATGTTCAGTCCTATGACTTCTTATCAAAGAGATATATTTTAGTGTCTTAACTTCTTATATGTGACGCAGCATTTATTTAACAACCTAGGATGAAAAAGAAAAAATAAATTCATTGTCAAAAAGTCGATCAGTCAAAAAAGTGAAATTAAATTTCATATTCCAGATTTAAAAAAAAAAAGCGTTGATCTACTGGAGAAAACGTGCGAAGAAGTCCATGGACACTTTTAAATCATGTTACGGGTTACAAAAATATTGGTTATACATTTCTTGTCCCTTCTATGCACAATGTAAATAAATAATGAAAATAAGAGTATTAATTAAAAACTGTAAATTGAAATAAGCCACTGGCAGTTAAGAGATGATCAGTTTCACTTTCAACTGACCGAAAATGATGCGTGCATCAGGCCCAGTCAGCTCGACCATTTTGAAGGGAACTGAATGACCCAAATACACGTGCTTTTAATTATCTCACAGATGGTGTAAAAAGTATACTATGCAACACGGGGATAAAGCTGTCTTTGTCTTGGGCGGCTTGAATTCCTCACTTCACTCAGGGTTTTTTATTAACTCCCTTACAATGCTCGGGAGTTAATTATATTAATCCCTCACTCACGTTCGGGATTAAAAGTAACAACCGTCGTTTCGTTCGGAATTCAACATGCCGCCCGCGACTTAAAGACACTGATTTATCCCCTAGTCACATAAACTACTATTATATTATACAAGCCAGCTATTTGTTTCTAACATTGATCTCTAATAAATTTCTTTTATTAGAAATCGATGGTTTCTAAAGATAAAAAAAATAATAAATTACTATGGTTTTCTTATAAAATAACTCTATTATAAAAGAAAACCATATCGAAAACAATAGTACAAAAGGGTCAATAGTATCTCTTCTAATATCTATATATTTACAAAAATAAAAATAGAAAACAGTTATTATTAATTCATGAATCCCCAAGCGACCACCGGTGGCCGCGCATCTATTGTCTTACTATTGTGTCTCTAATTGACGGTATCTGAAGGGTTAAAAGTGGCTGGGTAGAACAGGAAATATATTAATTAATAATTTTGTAGGTAAATGTCACTGTGGCTGTGGAGCAGAACTGGCATTTAGCCAAGCATTTTTATCAAGGATATCATCTTCTAAATTATTATACGCTTGTCTACATATTGTGTATTTAATGCATGTTTCTCGTTTAGTTCAAGGATTTCAAGTGATATTATATTATAAAACTAGCTTTTGCCCGCGGTTTCGCTACTACTCTATCCTAACTCCTACCTATCCCACGTACCTACTTACACTACCTATTATTTGCTTTTAAACCTTCCCTGCATGCTGGGAATTAAAAATAGAATGATAAAATCGGCGCAGCCATTCTCGAGTTTTAGCGAGACTAACGTACAGCAATTTATACAAACACTTATAGATTAAGAAACTAAGTACTGCATTAAATCTATAAGTGTCAACCAGGTTCTCACCTTATCTAGTAAGTTCGGGAAGGTCTTGCATCGGATTCGTGCGGAAGAATCACCCGGGTGTCAAAACAGTGAGGACTAACCGGAGGACACGATAGAGCGTATGGTAGAGGTGTGTCCAGATTGGGCAGAGCACTGCCGTGTCCTCATGGAGGCGATCAGGTACAACGATCTCTCACACCGGGCCTCGGTACAGGCCATGGTCTGAAGCGAGGAGGAGTAGCATGTGGTCGGCTCTTTCTGCGAAGCAGTAATACTAGCAAAGGAGGAGGCCGCATGTGTGAGGCATCGACCCTCAAGCCCCAGTCATCGTGATTCTGATTAAAATTTCTGGCCACCGTAGGCGCAGGCTTAAGGACGGCGAGCAAAAGTAGTTCGTCGCCGCAGCTCTTGTTACCTACTATGCCGATGCTTATGCATGGCTTAGTAGGTTTTATAATGGCACTATTTATATCTCAAAAAAAATGTATTTTATATAATATTGAACATCGATTACTGCTTTTGCAAACCTCATTTCTAAAAACTAAATATTCTAATGGAATCTTCTATTTATTTACATAGGTCTGTACTGACCAAGACTTTTACACTAAACAAACGAGAAGCCTTCAAACAAGATTCAACACAAAACACGTCTTAACAAACCAACATTAATTTCGATTAAAAATGCATTCATCTGGTTCACTAGTAAAGTCGATTAAAACTTATAATAAATCACCCGTCCTAATAAGAAGCTAAAAAAAGATATCACCCAAGAGAGAGCAATAAATTGAAAAAATCTATTATTATAGTAAAATATGAATATTTAAATGGCAAATTTATACAGCTCGCATAATAATATAAAATAAAAATAATAGTAAGTAATAATCTACACTAATAATATTTTATAGAGGTAAAGTTTGTCTTTTTCTTTGTAGGAGGTAATCTCTGAAAGTACTGGGGTCCTAGCCAAGAGGCATTCGTATCCGTGTCGAACTCGCAACGAAGTTCGATTTCGCCTTAGCGATGTCGACTATAAAATGGTAGCCAACGTCACATCGACCAACATATCGCTAAGTCGAAGTCAGAGCGAAGTGTTGATTCGAAAGAATACACGGTGACCATGAACTTGATCCAATTAATATCACACGAATATGCCAATGTAAACAATAACGTGATCCTAGCGTCTAGCGGACCTCAATGGCGATTGAAATCCGAGCGTCCTGAGTCAGTAGTGCGTGTTGGTAACAATATTGTTGGGAATTGAACCCAACAACCATCGGCGCCGCGGTCTGCATGCGCCGGCGGCGTGCGCCTAAGTCATCGGCAGCGGGGAGCGGGGAGCGGGGACGCGGGCGGCGACACTGGCTGTCCGGCGCACCGCGAACACTCGCTTCACGGATACCGCCGACCGACAACACCTCTCGAATATTTAACCTAATTACTGTTTGTCCGGGATCGTTGTATTTTGGGATATTGATTATCGGCAATATACCAGCGTTATAATAAACAGTCCACTCATTTCCAACCCGAACAATATTAAACTGGAATGGTTAATAAAATTCCAGAAAAATGGAAAAAGGTAGCAATTGAACAGCCATGTATGTTAATCATCATTATTCCGTAACTTTCCGACTCTTTCTTAATTTTAATTTCGAAATTAATTAGGGAAATAAAATTACTGAAATGAAAAATTTCCATTTGATAAGGCTCTTGTTCTATCGACAACTCTCTACTTTGGCATATTTTCCAGTCTTTCAATTTTTTTGGCGGTAACTGTATCTTTTCTGACGCCTCAACAACAACACTTTCATTATGTGCCGCCCGTAGTAAATACAATGTATGCTTCTATATTAAAAAACAACAACAAAAGACATACTTGATACAAATAACACCACCAGCTGACTAAAAACAGCCATGTTGATTTGCTTTTCTACAGGGTTCAAGACTTCGCTAAGCTGTCGAACGAACATTTCGAAATCTCAGCGATTTAGAATATCGAAAGTGTAACTTGGCTAAGCATTTGTATGAGAATATCTTTTATGTTGATCGAAGTTCGTTGTCATTTCGTAACGCAGTGTGACATTGTCTAGCAATTAGCGATCGATCACGTGACATTTCGAAAGCTTATGTCAGTTCCATACATTTCGGAGATATCGAATTTCGTTATCGTTGATGAAAATGTAACGTTGTCTAGGCCCCCAGCTCCATGCATTTCGGAGATATCGAATTTCGTTATCGTTGATGAAAATGTAACGTTGTCTAGGCCCCCTGGTCCGATTGCAAGAATACAATATAATGTAACGAATGTTTAATGAAATTGTAAGTAAAGGATCGCAAACATTTTTTTTGGGCTTTAGGAACTGCATGTATGTGAACAGTTGATATATTTTTTAGACGTGTATAAATCACATGATGTTTCATCGTATAATCACGCCATTCTGTTCTACTTCTTATTTTAATCATATCTGTGACAAGACCTTGACAAATGACAGTCCAGGTAAAAAAAATTATAGAATGAAATGTTCTTAATTTTAGTTATAGCCAAGTTACAAAATATGTAGAACAAGCGATTGAGTCAAGCACGTCAACAGGGCTACAAACTTGTACCTTTTTCTAAAATCACCGGCAATCGGCATTACTGATTGTAGAAAGAGATTCGTCACGAAAAGGTCGTTACCTGGCTAGAACTGCAAGAGTAACAGAAACTCCTAAATCCCGCATCTCAGAGAAGCGTTGTATGGACGTGGCACCTACTACGTACTCGTGAACTAGCGCAGCACGCGCGCGCGTAAAACTTATCACATCACCGAGCACTTCGAAGAAGTTCTAGGTTAAAGAGAACGTCTCCAGCGATAAGACCGCCATAATGGCGGTAATATATTAATACAATGATTGTATTAATAGATTTATGTTTCTGTAAAATTGTTATCATTTTGGTGTACTTACACTGTACAGTAAAGTTTATTCTATTCTATTCTATACCCTCCTCGAACCATTCGCAATTGGATTTACTATATCCTTGAGCAGCAACTTAAGGTCATCTGCAAATAATAAATAAATAATAAACAGAGCCATATTTGACGATTTCCGGTATGTCGTTTGTCACTGTAGTAAATTCAAGAGGCCCCAAAATGCTGTCTTGGCTAACGCCAGACCAGGTGTAGTGTAATGTAGATCGGATTCACACCCATCATAATTCTGTACTGCTGTCTATACTGCATATAGCTGGTGAAGAAGTGCAACAGTTTCTTTAGTAATGTATTGTTGTCGACAGTGGCGAAAGCTTTTTTAAAATACATGATAACATACCAGTAGCTATTCAAAAATAAAGAGGTTCTTTTAAGAGATTCTTGGTTCAGTTTTTTTTTTGGGTAGTATTGCATTGCAGTGTTTTTTTGCTGATAAACAAGGCAAAAATGACTGCTGCTAAATAGTAATAGTAGTAATTTAGTAATAATGTAATTTTATACATAACATTTTGCAGTGCCCGTACAGGGTCCATGTTTTAATACTGTGATAGGAATTTTTAATGTATACCTAATATTCAAGGTCAGCAAATAAATAAATAAAAAAAACTTAAGAGATTAGGTTTCTCAGAGAGCGGCGCGATACTATTTTGTACAGCGAGCTTAAATAAAGTAACATTTTCTCAGCGACAACGATTGTCATCATCTTCCTGCCCTTGTCCCGTTTTACTTGGGGTCGGCGCAACACGTTTTTTTCTTCCATTCTGTCCTGTCACTCGTCACGCTATCACTAACTCCCTTTTCTTTCATATCACTTCTCACACAATCCATCCATCTTTTCTTTGGCCTCCCTCTCCCCCGCCGTCCATCCACATGTAAACTCATAACTTTTTTAGCAACATGCGTTTCGTCCCTCCTTTTCACATGCCCATTCCAAGACAAACGATTTCCTTTCAACTTTTCAGTCACTGGCGCCACTTTCAAACTTCCCCTTATATACTCATTTCTCACTTTATCCATTCTTGTCACACCACACATCCATCTTAACATTCTCATCTCTGCTACATGTAATCTTTTTTCATCCATCTTTTTCACAGCCCAACATTCTGATCCATACAGTACGACAGGCCTTATTACGGACTTGTAGATTTTACCCTTTAACTTGAGGGGCATCCGTGGGTCACAAATGGTTCCCGTGACCTGTCGCCATTGTCAAATACTATGAATCTCATATCAATGGTAACAGTTTTGAGAGGAGTAGAGAAAACAAGCGAAAAAATATCATGTTGAATATATATTTTTTACAAAATTATTAGGTATACGAAAAAATCAGGGTCTAGTTCTTAAAATCGAAAGTCACTACATCGATGGTCGCTGTATCGAAAACTTTTATCGACGAGCTAATGTATCGACAGTACCCTAAATTGATCGTACGCTACATCGACAGTAACACAAATTGATGGATGGATTTTTAATCACAATTTGTTTAATCTGTAAATTTAAGCAATTTTGATGGAACCCACATTAAATGGTTGAAAAAACATAAATTAGTATACAGTAACATTGATTGATAGTACTAATTTTAAAAAGAAAAATAATAATAATAATAACAAAAACTATCTTAATCAATTATTTAAAATCCTGTGTTTTTATTTAAATCTGGCTCGGGTCGGGTAGTCGATGCAGCGTACTATCGATTTGGTTTACTGTCGATGTAGCATTCGTTTCAGTGTACTAACGATGTAGCGTACCATCGATTTGCGGTACTGTCGATGTAGCGTACCAACGATTTAGGGTACTGTCGATACATTAGCCCGTCGATGGAACGTTCGATTTTATTTTATGAACTAGACCTAAAAAACCATGTATACGAATCTATAATTTTTTTTTTTTTCAATTCTGTCAACCCAGCGAGTTAGTTATGCTTCAGAAATTCACAGTTTTTAAGAGATTAACGGCAATAAATAGAAGCATGTGCCTAAACAAATACCAGCGGCCAATTCTTTTTTTTTGGCAGAGTGTTGATGACAACACTAATTTTATCAAGGAAGATTTACACACTATTTATATTGCGATATCATACTTTTGTTATTTGATATCTCCGAAAGAGTTACCTAGACCTAATTAGCTAAGTATGTCATCAAGTAATTACTTAATAATGGCAACACATTCGAACAATCACGCAACCCTGACAGAAATCGGCTCTAGCAAGCCCCGTCACTTAAGCTGACATCGAAATCACTCTACTACTTCTGACGCCCGGAACGCCTCCTGATGTCCTCTCTCAAATGGTTTCTACCATCTCTTTCCCTTGCATTACTGCTTTGCAGAAGGAGATAACTGTTTCCCATTCTCTTTCGCTCCGTATCTACCATTGCGTGAACCAGCACCGGACGTGACACTACTGTCACCGATCGCCTCTACGAGGAGACGGTGATATTCCATCCAAGTGATGCAAGATTTACCGTATGCTCCACCGTGTCTTTCGGGCGTTTGGCCCAATGGTGACACTCAAGCATTTCTTCCCACGGAATTCGAAACAGATACCATCCGAAACAACCAATTCCGGTGAGGAACTGCGCCAGGTGGAGAGTGAGGACGCCATGGCACCTCTCTAGCCTTTCAAAGAGAGGAGAGACCGTAGCGATTACGCTGTGCTCAAAGAAGAAAACGCTGCGTTTTTTCCGGCAAAAAAAGTTTAACAAAATGCTTTTTAAGATTGCAATCGTTGTTCTTTTGCTTGTTTACCTTTTTTTATCTTGGATTACACGTTTTGATAAAATGTTTTAGTAACCAGTAGTACCCAAAACGCAAAAGAGAACGCAACAGTGCAATTTTTTGTCTAGTGTGATAGAAATATTTTCATGATTTTTGTGAATCAATATAGAAATTTCTTATACCACCCGTTATTACAATAGTAAATTTTACATGAATATTATGATATGTAGTTCATTTTGGTGCATAGTTAGGCTATCTTTTAGAAAAGAGCTCGTTTTTTCTTTTATAGTCTTTCTAGAACTAAAGTGCACGTGAAATTTTGGGATGGCGAAAAGGAGACAAGCTCTATATAGTGGCGCCGGCGAGATTAGTAAAATAGTTTTTTTTTTATTGTGAACCAAAATATAAAAATAAATTACGTGTGTTTCTTAGAATCAAAAAAGGGTAAAATGGGACCCGATTACTAAAATTCCTGTTCCCACTATAACAACAAATTCAATTTTTTTTTTGTTGTGTGATTTTTATTAGGACAATAATTAAAGAAATTAAATTATAAAATAAACTTAAATAATTAAAAATAATATATACACTAAAGGCCTAGCTAAATATGACGTCATAAAGCAACAAATACAAAAAAAAATATGCAACAGATAGCCGTTTTTATAGATTCATTCGTGCGCAACTCGCATTTAGCCAGTTTTATTATATCTAAGTAACCTATCTAATTGTTGGAGTAAAAGTCTTTAATTTCATCAAAAGTAATCTGTAAACTTTTCTAAAATGTGAAAAAAATAAATATAAATAAATAAATGAGTAAAATTGGTACAGCAGCTTAGCAGTCAAACGAACAAAGAGAAGTTACTTTTGCATTTATAATCTTAATTTAAGTTTGGGGTTAAAACACTAGTGCCATGGGGCCGAGCTCTCATCAAATTGTTCGTGGTATCAGCAAACAGCTGGTCGACTTTTCACGTGACTTTTTCTGCTGTCAACGAACCAGCAGTGCTATCTTATCTTTTTTTACTTGCTGTCTTAATTACATTACATTTTTATTCAAGAGACAATGATAACGCAGCGTTTGTTCCAGCAAATAATGAAAAAACATGCTATTCATAATGAAAAACAAACGAAACCGTACAGTACCTACGGTATAGGTAAATTGTTATTTATTTAAGAATGTTTTAAGGTTCCTCAAAGGAAAAAACGGAACCCTTATAGGATCACTTTGTTGTCCGTCTGTCTGTCTGTCTGCCTGTCAAGACCCTTTATCTCGGAAACGCGTGGAGGTATTGAGTTAAAATTTAAACTATATACTTAAGTCTGCAGTCCCTTAAAGCTGTAAAAAAATCAAACTTCTGAGTTGACGAAAAAAAAAGATACGCCCGCTTACGTCGCAAAGAACGACACTCTCAAAGGAATCAAAATTCATAGGGTAGTTCCCGTTAATCTACAATCCTGCAATTTAGCAAGAAACAAGGCCTAATAGCAGAAGTATAGGCAAAAACTTAAAAACTAAATTTGTTGTTACATCACAAAAAAAACTTTTCAAGATTCAGAAAAATCTCCGTTACTGAATTCTGGAACTTAACTCTTAACTTAACCGAACTTAACTATTTCCATAGGTAAGTTTTTGTAAGGAACCCTCAGTGCGCGAGACCGACTCGCATTGGATCTGATCCTATCAGGTTTTGACATATTGACGCAAAATGCCACATTTGCAAAATAACACATTCTAAAAAAACACATTAAATAAAAATAAAAAATTGTTAAAATTACTTATGTACTTCTTGCAGTGGGCTTTTTAGTAAATGTATGAATAAAAAATAATACTAATTTAATTTTTCCAGTATAAAATAAAATAAAAATGTAAATTAAAGCAATTATCAAAATTTTCGCCAGGTGGCGATATAAATAATGTAATTACATTACACTGATTTTATTTACCCCGTGAATAAACTAATTAGATTTTTATTCGAAATTAGTTACCTCCACTTATTTTTAATAAGTTTTTTTAACTAACTAAAGTATTCAGTGATAATACAATCAATGTATACTACTCTGTCAAGAAATTACCGGGAAAAGATCAATAATACACAAAATGTCTGTTATTGATCCAAATTTATTTTATCACCTTCAAAGTATGCTCCTTTAGAAACGATACACTTGCGCCAACGAATAATCAATTCATCAAAACATTTTTTAAACGTTGCTTCCTGAATTGAGTTCAGTTCTCGCCGCGAATTCTCCTTTATGTCTTCTATCGATTGAAAACGGGTGCCACGAAGTGGTAATTTGAGTTCAGGAAAAAGAAAAAAGTCAGCAGGAGCCATATCTGGTGAATATGGTGGTTGCTGGATGGTATTTGTTGAGTGTTTGGTCAAAAATTCGTTCACAATGATAGCCTTGTGCGAAGGCGCATTGTCGTGGTGCAAAATCCAAGAATTTTCTTTCCACAAATCTGGCCTTTTTCGTCGAATTTGCTCTCTTAAACGCCGCATAACGCTCAAATAATATTCTTTATTTACCGTTAGACCTTCCGGTAAGAATTCAGAGTGCACAACACCGCGATAGTCAAAGAAAACAGTCAACATGACTTTGACTTTTGATCGACTTTGGCGTGGTTTTTTCGGTTTCGGATCAGTTGGAAGGCGCCACTCCGAAGCTTGTTGACTAGTTTGCATGTCAAACTCATAAACCCACGTCTCGTCACCAGTAACAATGCGTTTCATGAATGTTGGGTCCGAACTGACTCGTTCTAGCATGTCCTCAGCGACTTTCATGCGATTGAGTTTTTGGAGAAAATTCAGATCTTTTGGGACTAGTCGAGCAGCAACATGTTTCATACCCAAATGATGATTAGTTAAAATGGTACGGCTATCTCTCTCAGAGTTGAATGGGGATTTTCAGTCACTATTTCCTTCACTTTCGCGATGTTAACTTCAGTTGCAGACGTTGACGGCCTACCAGAGCGAGGCAAATCTTCCATCACATCTCGACCGCTTTTGAACGCTTTAAACCACTCATAAGCACGAGTTTTTGATAAAGTCGATTCACCGTAAGCCTTCTGTAACATTTTCAGTGACTCCGAACACGAAATTCCATTGACGATGCAAAATTTAAGACAAACTCTTTGTTCGATATTTTTGTCCATTATGAAATTCGCAATACACACTATGTATGATATTACTAAAACCAGCACTGTATTTAATATAAATAACAGATGCAACTCAAATTCCGCGCCAAAATGGAAAACAGTTGTGCCAATCTAACAACTACAAAAAAACAAAAATTTGAATTTGGAACCATAAACAAATCATCCATTCCCGATACTTTTTTGACTGAATGTAAATAATTCAATCTATGTGTAATAAATTCAATCAGTGTGTAATTCAATCAATGTATCTTGAATGTTATACTTGTAATCAAGCAGTCATTAAGTTTTAGCCAGATGGCTTTTCATAAAAACATACTATTACTATATTCTACTTGAGGAAATATGACCAAGCTACAGATCTGAGCTCAAATGAATGCCCATTCGCCAGAGAAGGAGTTTGCGCGCTCTGACTACACTTTACTCTCTGCTCAACTCTCCCACTCCTCTTTCGTATCTCATATCTCGCTTTCAATATCTATGTTCTTCTCATACTAAAAATCTGCGTTCTTCTAACAATATTTTACTGCTTTGTCCTTCTCATACTTCTGATTTTGTTCATTCTTCCTTTCATGTACAGTCTATACTTCTGTGGAATGCGCTCCCTCTTGACATCAGGACGGCCACCAGTCTGTACGCATTTAAGCGGATGTTGCGGTATTATTTCCTAAATAGTTTGTGAAGTCGTCTCAAAACCTCTTTCTTGTACTTTATATATATGTATATATAATAATATATTTTATATTAAATTATATATGTATGTTTATTTTGGATTTGTTTTTTGAGTCCTTTTTTTTCTTAGTCAACTTTTATTTTAATTTTAATTTTTTTTATGCACCTACCACGTTTTTATCTTTACCGCCCTAGGTAGACTGGTAGAGAATGCCTAAGGCATTAAGTCCGCCTTTGTACTTTTATGTTGCATGAAGTTTTAATAAATAAATAAATAAATACTAACATCCAAATAAAAAAAAATACTGAGTTCGAGTGACATTTTGACATTAGGCGGAAGTGGCATTTTGCGAAGATGGCATTTTGCTAATGTGACGTTTTGCGATATGGAATTTTGAGAATATGACATTTTGAGAATATGCCATTTTGAGAATATGCCATTTCGCGATTGTGACATTTTTCGTTAATATGTAATTTTGCGAATGTGGCATTGTGCGCCTAATCCGTTTTGACTGATATATTTTTGTAACCAGAGTAAACTTTTTCTAACGATATCTAAATAATAATTTTGTTGGCCTTTATCTTATAGACGTTTAGATAAAATGATTCACTAGCATCCAAAACATGGAAGAGTATATAACAGAGCAGTATCTTATAAAATTATATTAATATAATAAGTTTCATGAATTTTGTTAATTAATATAGATTTTTTTATGGTGGTATAAGTAATTAGCATATTATAATCGAATATTTCACATATATAAACTTCTGGACACATCTATTGGCCCACCTTGTATTTTCAGTTTCGTTTGGTCCTAGCTAAAATTTTATATTAGGTCGAGCAAAAAGTTTTTATGCAGTTTTGAACCTGGCACATTCACAATTTCATTCAATAGTCTTTTTTTGAATTTCGAACACAGAATTTAAAGAAACAAAAGATAATTTGGAGCCTGTTTGTTGATATCAAACAATCGAATACTTAAAAAACTTGGTTTTATTGGTTTACTTGGATTTAATTCTTGAAAAAGTGATTGATATCTTTGGTTTTGCAACAAACATTACTTATTCTTAACATTAAGGTGAGGTTCTATCAATAATCTATGGATACTTCACCTGAAGTCGCGCGCCCAAGCTGTGGCACTTATTTAGGCCGGACACAGCCAAAGAAACGTGAGTGCTCAACTTAATTTAAGTCGATCTGCGGTCCGAAATGTTTGTCGGAGGTACCTAGAGACTGGCGGCTTTGTTCGTCGCCAAGGAAGGCCACGATCTCGGGTCACAACTGAAAGGCAGGACCGATTTATCGTGACGACCAACTTGAGAAATTGTCACCTTACCTCCATTGAGTTACAAAACCAACTTCGCGACTTCCACGGAGTATCTGTGAGCGCTCGAACTGTTCGGAGAAGGTTAAAAGAACGCGACATGGTACCACACAAGCCAGCTAATGGGCCCAAACTAACGCGAGCCCACCGAACAGCGCGCCTTCATTTCGCACGCAGTCATTTAAATTGGACACAGCAAGATTGGAGCCGTGTACTCTTTTCTGATGAGTCTAAAATTGTGTTACATGGCAATGATGGAAGGAAGAAGGTCTACCGACGTAAGGGAGAGCGTTTTGCACAATGCTGCTTTGAAGAGAACCTGCTTATGGCGGTGGCTCATGGACTGTCTGGGGCGGTATATCCACGAGCGGCAAAACTCAACTTGAGGTTGTTACAGGACCACGGCTGCCAACATTAAACGCTGAAAGGTACATTCGTGAGTGCTTAGAACCTCACGTGATACCATACGCGGACTATATGGGCCCAAATTTCCTTTTTATGCATGATAATGCAAGAACCCATGCGGCCGGCATCGTCAGGGAATATCTTCGGAATGTGAACATCACAGTTATGGACTGGCAAGCCAGAAGCCCAGACATAAACCCCATTGAGCACATGTGGGACGAGCTAAAAAGACGTGTTAGGGCTCGTCAGCCAGTTGCTCAGACGATGCAGGAGTTGAAAACTGCCATAGAAGAGGAATGGGAATTGATCCCTCAAAATTTCATAGAGCGGTTGATAAACTCTATGCCTAATCGTATGAGAGCTGTAGTAGATGCCCATGGAGGCAACACGCGTTATGAAATTAAACCTCTATTTGATAAAACATGTTTTTTATTCAAAAATCAATTGCCTTTAACAAGGCGCATATCCGACTTGTTAGGCGTAGCTCCATGTCATATGGTATTCTGAATTCAAATTTAAAACAATACGATCGAAAAACATGGTAAAATGTATCAGGTTTAAAATTACTGCATCAACAGTTTTTGTTCAATCTAGCAATCATATTTCGGTAGGGGCCATCGAAACCTAAACTCTAAGGTGGGCCAATAGATGTGTCCAGAAGTGTAATTGTTATGGTGTGTTGTCCAGTTTGGTGCTCACTTTAACTAGGGATTAGTAAAGATCTCGCTATTTTCATTGACGGTATTTTAATAATTAAAGTGTCTGTATATAGTTGTGAGATGTCGGAAGGGAGACTAGCTCAATATTTAGTGGCAGCTGCCGGTGAGTTTAATTTTAATGTGACATCATGAGGAAAACGACATGTCCTAGAACCCCATGGGTAGTGCGAAAGTGAACCTTGGGCCCTGGAACGAAGGCAAAGGAGGAATAGGAATGCGCGCCCTCGCGCTGATTTTCCGCCTAGAAAAAAAATTACCTTGTACCACAAAATCTGAGACATGCCCGTGTCTCTCGCGCCGGGCCTTGGTTCAGGCCATGGTCCAGGAGAAGTGGCAGGCCGTCGCCTCCTTCTGCGAAGCAGTAATGCTAGCAAAGGAAGAAGCCGACCGCATCAGGCTACGGCGCTCTCGCCGCCATACCGTGACCTGTCGCGGCAGCAGACTTTCACCCCGGCGTTGCACCTCTGCAGGCGTATAAAAAAAATAGTTTATTTCTCACCATTACATGTTTGAGGGTACATTAATTTACAATTTTCTGTGGTGGACATAAAATGCACAGAGTATCGACCCTATCCCTTGAACTAGGCTGGAACCTGTGTCTCAAGGGATATGGATTCAGCTACATTTATATTATATTATATTATTCTTATTAGGACATTTGTGTCACTGTTGTACAAATAAAAATACCATAAAAAGTGAATTGGTTTGTTGGTGAGCTTTAAAATAAGGAATAGATGTGTGTTAATATGTATGTAAGTGAATAGAGAGTAAAAGTGTGAGTAAATGTCAGGGTGAGTTTGTAATGTTGTGGGGGTGTGTGTGGTGTAGTGAGTGAGAAGAATGTATGCATATATGTATAACTACTTATGTTATTATGGAAGATAGAATTATACCTAAGGTGTCAGTAGGTTTTCGGTGTCTTCGTAGTCCAACTGTAGTAAGTAAATTTTTAATTTATTCTTTGCTTCATAACTGCTAAGACTTACTATATTTGTTTTTCCGTCAAGTTTGTTATATAAGAAAGAACTAAGTACATAATGTTGCCGTTTTGCAAACTGTGTTTTATGTGGGACATTTGGACAAGCTGCTGGATTTCTGCGTCTACCAGTGATAGGAGGCACTGTAACAGATCTATGTCTTCTTAGGATTGATGCAAGTACAAAAAGCTGTCGAACAGTTAGCACCTGACATTCCGAGTACAGCTGTCTAGTTGGGAATCTAAAAGGCTTCCTTTTTATAACCTTCAGAACAGCTCTCTGAGCTCGTTCCAAGACCAGAAATTTCGTCTTTGTGGCTCCTCCCCACACAGGAATACAATAATTTATGATGGATTGACACAAGGCGATGTAAATTTTAATGAGAAGCTCTTGGGAGGCAGATTTTCTGAGAGTTTTAAATAAATAAATCATGTTCCTCAACCTTGTGGTTACTTTTTTGAGTTGTGTATCCCATCTCAGATATTCATCAATTTGAATGCCTAGATATCTGACAACACTGGCAGATGTGATGGGATTACAATGACAGTTTTGTGTTGTGGTTAGACAAGTGTGTGCTATTACATTGAACCCTTCAGGCGGTTTGTTGTTATTTCTTATTTTGAAGGTTACATAATTAGTTTTGTCTAGATTAAGAGACAATAGGTTAGAGTTTAGCCAGCGCATTATCTTCCTAATACAGTTTTCAGCCATTTGCTTTACGAGAGCCCAGCTAGAGCCGTGAACCACAATGGCAGTGTCATCTGCGTACGTATAAATTTTTGCATTTGGTGTGGACATTTTACAGAGCTCATTAATATAAATTTTAAAAAGCGTTGGACCTAAGACACTGCCTTGTGGCACCCCAAAATCAACAATTTGTTCGTTGCTGAGATAGGAGCCTATTTGTACTTGTTGAGTCCTATTAGTCAAATAGTCCTTGAACATCTGAAGAGGTATTCCCCTAATACCTATGGACTCAAGTTTGGTTAGCAGGATAGGGACAGAGACCGTGTCAAAGGCTTTTGCCATGTCTAAGAAGATGCCAATACATTTGTTTTTACTATCCAGTTGTCTTGCAATGAATTGCGTCAGATCCAGTACGGCATCTTCAGTAGATATACCTCTACGGAAGCCATACTGGTTATCCGCAATAGTGTTGCGACTGTCCAAAAATCCGTTTAGTCTGCTGTTTAGGATTTTTTCCAGTATCTTAGACAGTGCAGGCAGTACCGATATTGGCCTATAATTATTGACACAGTCTTTGTCCCCCCCTTTATGAATTGGGTGTACCAGAGCTTTCTTAAGTGCTTGAGGAAAGACGCTCATGTTTATAGATCTGTTAAATATGTGTGTTATGGGAGCTATCAAAGAATTTCTACACTGTTTTAGCAGATTGGAAGAGATTTTGTCCCAACCTGTTGCACAATTACTACGTAACCCCAGTATTAAGGATTCAATCTCAGTTTCGTCGGTCTCCATGAGAACAAATGAATTAACAGGGGAGGAAGACGTATCCTGAGATGGTTCTGGTTCTCTATTTTGATTCTCAGAAATTATTTTATTTGCTAGGTTACGACCTACATTTGTAAAAAATGAGCATACGTGGTTGACGGCTAAATTGGGATCGTTTTGAATATTTAGCAGTTCAGAAGGCGAAGTTTTAGTTTTTTTAGTGTTGGTTATGTCTTTGATTACATTCCATAAGGCTTTAGGATTGCGGCCTGCTATCTCAATTTGCTTCTTTTCATAGTCGCTCTTTAGTCTTCGCAAAAGGCGATTACAATAATTACGATATCGTGAATAAGTTAGCTTTAGGATTAAATTATTAGGGGTCTTAGATAAACTTTTGTGTAGTCTATTTCGGTGTGCAATGCATCGGAGGAGACCTGGAGTAATCCAGGGTTTTATATTTCTTTGCCTTCTAGGGACTTTAATAAACTGTGTGTATTTATCTATAACAGACATCAAAAGGGAGATGAACATATTAGTACTTTCATTAGCATCTTGTGATTGCAGAACTGTAGTAAAATTCATATTTTCTAACTCATTTTTGATCGCTTGGTAGTCTACTTTAGTAACTATATTGTTTGGTTTAAGTTTTGTACTTACGTGTTCTAGTGAAAGCATTACTGGCGAATGATCTGTAATACAAGACTCAATGACCAGAGATGTGGCCGGTAGTGTGGACTTGAGCATAATGTGATCTAGGCAATTGTTTATTCTGGTTGGTAAAGTATGGGTAGGTACAAGTCCATGCATCGCATTAGCCACAAGGTAGTCGTTACAACGCGAGTCCAGAGTGTCCATTTTAATGTCTATGTTAACATCACCTATTAGGGCAACATTGCTATACTCCGATAATTTCTCATATATTTTATTTAGGCTGTCTAAAAAGTTATCAAAATGTTGCCTGGTCCTATAAGATGGTGAACGGTAGATGGTAATAATTGCCAGTTTCTGATCTAGAAAGCAGACAAGGCAGTTAGCGTCCATAAAGACTGGCTCAGTTATGGTGCAGTTTAGAGTTTTATCAGTGTATATGATTATACCATCGTTTTGATTGCTGGTATTTTTAGTATAGTGTGAAGTATAACCATCTAAAATGGGGATTTTGCTTGTTTTACTCAGCCAACACTCTGTCAAAACTATAATATGGCATTTGATCTTAACTGATGTCAAGAGTACTGTGAGTTCATCAAAGTGTTTATTTACACTTCTTATATTTAAATGTATTATTTGTATTGCCTTATTATGACTAGGAAGGTATATACCACATTGTTCCGGAGAGCAGGTAAGAGATTTAGCCCTTTTAATTGACTCCAGTTCCTCATTTAATTCAATAATGTTAGACATTTATAATCAGGTGTTTACATCGAACACGGTCACAATAACGACAGTTGAATGTATTGATAATAAAATAACGAGGAACTGGTGAGCACTGAGAAACCGTTTTATGAATTTTGGTGGGCATTTTAGATATATACTAATAGATTTCCGAGCGGTATAATTATGTAATGTGTTTTGGGAAAGAAAGTTTTTTGGTATGTTAATAATAATATTGCGTGTATGTTTGTGTATAATTGGAGAAATGTGTATGTTTTTTTTATAGGTGTTTAGAGTGCAATATTTTTGCGTGTACCATTCTATGAGTGAGTAAGTGTGAGTGTATGCATATCGTAAGAGATTAGAATAATATTTATGAGCAGATCTAGCATAGTTAGTCACTCGTAAATTTACTAGTCACTTGTTAGTATTTATGGCAACCTGAAGACATTTCTCTGAGTGTATTAATATTTGCCTGTCTCCCTCTTTTTTCCGTAGAAAGATGTTGCCATTAGATATCCAGCAAAATGTATAATGGTTATTTCTAGCAAATTCACGCGTTAGGTAAAAAAGTTTCTTGGTATTAGCCGGCAGCTGTTCCGCAACGTAGACTGGTTGAGATGTTCCTGGAATACCCATGAGTGCAGTATTAATTTTATCACTCTTTCCTTTGTCCTTGTTGTATGATCGGACAGCAGATATAAGTGTCAGCTTTTTCTGTACCGAAGAAAACTCTGCAATAATCGGTCGCGAAGAGGCGGGGGTGGTGAGGGCTTTTCCAGGCAAACGATAGATGTCCCGCAGATCAGTTTCCGCTATCTGTACACCAACAGTTTCACCCAAACTGCGCACTGTTCTGGCAAGACTGTCCGAAGTTTCTGTGTCTGACTGTGGAATGTTCCGGATTTCAACTCCTGATGACCTCGACTTAAATTGCAGATCCTGTATTTTTTTCTCCAAATTTTCAATATACAATGTTTGTTCCTGTCGTTCTTTTCTCAGGTATTCTACTTCTCTTTTCAGGTCTTCAAATTGGACATTAATGAACGACATTGACTTCACAATCTCTTCATTCGATTTGCATACCTCCGAATTAGACACTTGTATCAGAGTATTTTGAGTTTTGATTTCCGCAATGTCAGTTACTAACTTGGATATTGCTGCGGTTTGATCTGCTAACATTTTCGCAATGGTGGTGTTCTGATCATCTTTCCATTCTTCGAGCTGGTCTTGGAGCTCTTGCGAGCTAAGAACAGCGACACCCTGTGGCGAATTGTGCGATGTTGTGTTGTGACGGAGACGTTTATTTCTACTGGTGTTAACATAGCCACTCTTAGTTACCGCGGAATTGTTTTCTAGTTCAGATTTAGTCTCATTCTGGCTCATGTTATTAGTCTGAGAATTAGGAGTTTTTGGAGGGGTGCGCTGTACAGCAGCCATATTGTTCAGTAACAATAATAATAAAAAACAATACGGAAACCAATTCTAAGCCAACAAAAAGCGACACAGTAAGTAATAGTCTAATAATATTATAATAGTTGTACTTAGTAAACGTGTACTCTCACTGCGTCAACTTCGTAGTCGATAAGATGCTCGTAGGCGATGTAGGTTCGTAGCTCGTAGCAGCCGTAGCAGCGTAGCGGAGACGTCAGCCACACGTAGCCGATAGCAATTTGAATGTCGCTGTTACTTGCTTGGTGGCGCGTTGGCTAAAACCGCTCCTCCCGCCGCCGCGTCGCTGGTTCAATCCCAGCTAATCACAAACACTTTTCGAGTTCAAAATGTTAATGACACTGACCAATTTAATAATGTCTCTTTCTAAATTGCTCGGTGGGCGTTCACCACAGGTAAGATTCACGTAGGTGAGACAAGGAATTAAAATTACTTAAAGTGACCAATCACAGATTTTAGGGCAGAGAATTCTAAAAACAGTCGACACACGTCCTCACTGTGACACGCTTCGAGCCGAACTTAAGTGCAATAAGCGTGCAATATCTTTGACTGGCCTGTTCGTCTAGTGGTTAGTGACTCTGACTGCTATGCCAGAGGTCGCGGGTTCGATTCCCACCCAGGACAAATGTTTGTGTGGTGAGCATAATGATTTGTTCTGTGTCTGGGTGTAATTTATCTATATTATGTATGTATTTAGAAATATATAAGTATGTTTATCAGTTGACTAGTACTCATAACACAAGCTCTGCTTAGCTTGGGACTAGACGGCGTTGTGTGATAGTTGCGAAAAAAAAAAAATAGTAAGCTAGGTAGAGGTTGACGATGAAGGAGGTTTCGGTAAAAGAAACAAACTCTCTCTTGACTCAAAGTTATAGTTTAGTTATAACCTGCAGGAGTTCCATTTCTTACCGGTACACACAATGAAAGCATTTCCAAAAGTATTTTGTGCATATGGTACCTACGTGTTTGAACCATGGTGATATACAAACCTATATCTCTCTGTTTCAGTGTCGCTGGCTGCTATGGTTACAGGTTTTGCAGGTGCATGGAGCACCCCTGTGATACCGATGTTCCACAACAATGAAACCGCCATCAATATTACAGACGTAAGGTTATGAAGTATTTACTGCGTTAAAGCAGGATCTTAATTTAGTGTCAATTATTTCGTCAGCGCTGCGCTGCTATCATAATTGTGAAGGTTATTTTTAAAACACTGGCAATCTCTCAGTACTATGCTGCTAACAAAATAAACAACAGCTTTTGTTCTATGACTTAAAAAAAACAAACATATTTTAGTTCATCAGATTTCCATACAAAAATAAAAATATTTAAATTAAATGTTCTAAATATTACGAAGTCTATGCGAAGCAAGCGATAGTACTATAGCGGAAGGGAATGGGGATCGTGTGGCGGGGTTCTTGCGTCATAAAGACGTAGGTAGGTATAGCAAAATATAGTGATTAAATGTGTTAGATGGAACAAGGAAATTTGAAGGTTTGTTTTTGGTAATGTTTTGTAAAAAGTCATAGAACAAAAGTTGTTGTTTATGATATTAGTAATACAGCCCTGCAAGGTTGTTAGTGTTTTACAAATAGCCCTGTATAGCTGGACTATACTGGTAGCTTATGAAAACAATGGTGCCTGGGTGGTAACGGCCCCGATTTGCGAGTTGTAAGTCGCGGTTTGAAACCCAGCTAAGCGCATTACTTTGTGTAATTTATTCCATCAGCACCGGTTTCAAAACGGTGTAGGAAAACATCGTGAGGAAACCGGCATGTCCTAGAACCAAAATTCGAAGACATGTGACATCTACCAACCCGTACAGGGCCCGCGTGGTAGATTACGGCCCATTCCCTCCCCCAGGGAGGAGGCCTGAGTTTCAGCAGTGGGAACATCAAAAGGCTGATGCTTATACTATGCTTGTGTCGTTGGAACTGCATCTAAAAAATAAAATAAATAAAATAATACGTCGTCATCATCACCATGTCTTTGTCCCATGTTACTTGGAGTCAGTGCTACACATCCGTTTCGAAAAAAAAAACTTCAACCGTTTAAAGAAAATATTGTAAAAAAATTACAGAAAGAAATATCATGGGTGGTTGCTGTGTCTGCCCCTGGGTACATGACTGGTAGTCTGGTGGCAAGGTTCATTTCCGACGGTTTGGGAAGACGAGCTGTTATACTGAGCAGCGCTGTGCCTTTGGTGATTGGAACGGTAAGATTTTAAAAATCTATGAATGATTTGACCAAGATTTAAAAGGACTCATTATTATGAGTTCCCTACGACCAGGGGCTCGAGTCTGCTATTTTTATGAATTCGTCATTTCGACGATCCCATTGTCATTTTGCTAAAAGTTCGTAGTCTGCTAAATCATAATGATCGATTATTGATCGGTCAATGGTCTCGTGGTCAGAGTGGTGGTAGAATAACAATATCGAGCTTAAACTGCACAATAACGTTCTAATGGTAGGTCACTGATCAAAACAACTGTCAAAAGTTTTGCAAATTAGTGCATACGTCAGACATTCATTTGTTATTATGTACGAGATTACCATTGTATGCCACTTCTTTCAATGAAGTGTCAGTAGTTGACCATTGGAAAGTCATTATGACGCCATTATAATAGTAGATTACCAAAACTTGTCAAAATCAACAATTATGAAGTCAATGATAGACCATTCTGACACTATTGTAATAGCAGACTTGAGGCCCAGGATCTTATCTAGAGTTTTTTCTAGTCCTTGAAAATCTAAGTTTTTACGAATTGTTTACAGAATAACTTTATAATAATGTTAGGTAGCATTGAGGAGTCTGCCCACTTCACTAAACGAGTACACTACAAGATTGACAGAATTGTATTGTATTTAATTGAATTGAAATGTACTGAATTGAATATTATATTACGACAATGTTTGCAATATACATTATACATAATTTAATAACACGGGAGCTACATCTGCCGACAAACTACTATGTAGTTTGGCAGAAGTTTATAATAATTGTAACAATTGTCTAAAATACAAATAAAGGATTTTATTATTATTATGTTTATTCATTATAAACACATACCATTTACATTTTTTTAACAGTATCATACACAAAAAATATCAAAAATATAAAAGTATATTTTTTTTCTGTTACGTCCCGTGCATGACACGCGACGTTGCCAGGGAGCATACCAAGACCATGTATGATGAACATTCTAAGCCCGTTAACGAAATTAAACTTAACATATGAAATATATGATACGTTGTACGAAAGCACGTATCATATTTTCCACCGTTTAAGTATAAATAATTGTCTGTATAAAAATTCACTTTTTTGACACGGCGGCTTCAACAAGAGAATGGGAACGAATAAGACACGCAGATCGTACGGGGATGATACAGTTACAAAACCCGATGTGATAAGCTGTTGTTCTTATGTGCTTAATAGTCTACTAGCTTCTGCCCGCAGCTTCGCCTGGGTACATAAAATATAGCCCATGTCACTCGGAAATAATGCAGCTTGCTATCGGTGAAAAATTTTGCGCAATCGGATCAGTAGGTACTTACAGAGATTCCTACAAACAAAAGAACAAATAACCACTTTATAATTTTAGTGTAGATTGAGCTCGACGGGTTCATGTGATGGTGTGTGTGAATATGTGATGGATTAGCTCATGGTCGACGGTGTAGTGGGCAGAATTCTTTATTCCTACTTTTTATGATTTGCCTTGCCCGAGTGAACATATGTTATTGATCCGAACAGATGTGTTTATCCTTCAGGTTATTATATTAAGCACTGCGACAGCGTGGTGCCTTTACGTGGCGCGTTTCCTATGGGGTACCGGCGCTGGTATGTCAGCTACTGTAAGTACTGTTGCATCAATTGACACTCAACATCATCATTATTTCAGCCAAAAGACGTTCACTGTTGGTCATAGGCCTCCCCAACGTGTTGCCATAATGACCGGTTCAGTGCGTCTCGTATTCATCGGGTTCACGCGACCCTCATCAGGTCATAATAATATAATATACCATAACCATCACACAACGCCGTCTAGTCCCTAACTAAGCAGAGCTTGTGTTATGGGTACTAGACAACTGAGAAACATACATATACAACGTGTAACGTTAAATGCGCAAAACCTCAGACACTCCAAATGATTTTTAATTTAAAAGACCTAATTCTTGCTCCTGTGCGTCACGCATCCATCGGATTCCCGCGACCCTGACCAGGTCGTCGGTCCACCTTGTTGGAGGCCTAGGACAGGCGCACAGGACCGGTCATTGTGGCGACGCTTGGGGGAGGCCTATGTCCAGCAGTGGACGTCTTTCGGCTGATATGATGATGATGATGAATTCTTGCTCTAGCAAGAAAAGCAAGTATAGATGTTTTTAGCCTGCGGAACTGTATTGTGTGTCGTATAGTTTGTCCTGCACATTTACTTTCGGTACTGATTCGATTTTCTTGACTTTCTTCATTTATTTTTCAGCTTTAAGCTCATGGGTGTTGGTGTAAGATCTATAGGATCAAGTATATCCTATAGACCTTATACACTTGGGCATAACACTAAAAGAATATTCAATTCGAACTAGTGGATAATATTAGCTAGTAGTAAATACTTCCTGAGAAGCGCGTTCAAACAACCAAACAAACTTTTCAGTTTTATAATATCAATAACATATAATATAGTATAGAATCTCTTTTCAGGTATCCGCCATGTACTTAGCAGAAGTATCTGACACAGAGGTTAGAGGAAGAGTCACATCCTCAAGTCGCTACATGCGAAATTTTGGCAGTTCCCTCATCATGTCGGTTGGCCCCTTCATCTCGTACAACACCATAAATTACTTACTTCTGGTCTTTCCCATTTGTTACTTTATCGCCTGCTGCTTCATACCTGAAAGTCCGTATTATCTCCTGAAGGAAGGAAAGGTTAATGCTGCAAGAGCTTCTCTCGTCAGATTTAGTGGTAACAAGGATGAGAAGGTAAGATAATATCTGATCTGAAGATTAAATTTACTGTAATAATTTTGTTTAGAAAAAAAAAAGACCGAAAAATTTAACTGAACAGCTAACGGCAGATAATTTCATTATCACAAAATTATAGTTCTTCTTAGTGCCTCAACCTGGTGCTGTAGTAGATCAAAAGATAAATGATAAAGAAAGATTTACGTGATATAATTTTACAAAATAACGCTGTTTTCGGCGTAGCTGGTTTCCGATTTTCCAAATATGAAACAGTATTACTGATTGTTGCAGCTTATAGATAATCGGTTGTCAGCAATGGGCGTTGATGTGAGGAAGGAGACACTCCGCTCCGGTTCACTTAAAGAGTTGTGCACTGGGAAGCAATACCGCAAAGCTTTGATTGTTTGTGTAGGTTAGTATTATACAAATGAATAGTGTGAATAGTCTATTGTGTCACTCCTGGGCTTACAGTTCTTCCACCTTTTGCGAGCTCCTGCTTTTTGGGTTCTGTTTTTAGCAAAATTTGTCTTCCTGGTCTAATACAAATCAATGATGCAACATCTTCGGACTTCTTTGGCCCAATATCATCTAATAATATCTTAATATTCTTTAACAGGTTTAAAAACAGCGCAAATAATGTCTGGATCGCTTGTTATCCAAGACTATTTGGGCCGAATTGTTCAAGAGAGTGAGGCGAACGTCAATGTGTCGACGGTGTTGATAATATATGGAGCAGCGAAATTCTTTGTAGGTAAGAATGAAGTGCTTTGTCAATTTGCGGTTACGGATCAAAATATTTATTTAAAAAAATAACAGACAGTTCTTTTAACGTTAGGTAAAACAAAAGTCGGAACTAACATATTTACATTACATTAGATCTATAAAATAACACAGTTTGAGAAAAGAGTACAAAATTTATGAATATGAAGAACTCCCTAATAATCCATTGTACCAGCCAATTATGAAACTCTCAATTGCTTTGCAGGTATATTTTCATCGGCAATAATTGACAAGATTGGGCGTCGGCCCCTGCTCGTCTACTCTTTCCTCATCTCTGGTATATCTCTCATCGTTGTTGCAGTATATTTTTTGATACAGCCAAATTCTTCTCCATACTACCAATATATTCCTTTCACTGGCATCATTTTCTCTAGCATGGTGTCTATTCTAGGTTATGACACAATAGTGTTTGTTATTCTGGCAGAAATATTCCCCCTTAACGTCAAATCAGTGGCTATGACTCTGCAGAATATTTTGGGAGGGTTTCTGAACTTCTTTTCGGTCAAAGGATACCAAGAAATGAAGGAAGTAGCAGGTCTGGCTGGCGTGTTCGGGTTCTACGCTGGAATAACATTAATTGGTGCTGTTTTCTCATACTTTATGGTACTAGAAACAAAGGGAAAAAGTTTGAAAGAGATTCAGGTTGAGTTACAAGGTGCCCTGTATGACGAAACTGATGAGAAGATAACGCTTGACGTCGAGAAGAAAAACAATAATGAGATAGAACTGATAGAATTAAAACGTGATTGTACTTGAGCTCTAAGACAACGATTATGAAATTGTAGTCTACAAGAGTTGAGTACCAAGCCACTCAGAAAGTTTTACGAAAAAAAGTTTTCATGTTTACGGCACTGGCCATTTGTAATTAATATAAATTAATATAATTATAAAATAAAAATTTTGAAAACTTAGTTTATTTATAAGTAAAAATACCATTGTTCCAATTTTGAATTTCCCTTTACATTATTTCGAGAGCCAAATCAAACTATCGTGTCTCATTATTATAAGTTAAAAGATTTTATGTATACTACTAGTACTATCTATATATATAAAAATCAATGCCACTTTTCGTTGTTATTTTATAACTCACGAACGGGCCCACCTATCCAAACCAAATTTTTAGGCTTTGTTCGGACTATTTAGTAGATGGTTTATGTGAAGTTTGGTAGGGTAGAGTAGGGTAGAGTAGTGTAGAGTAGAGTAATGTAGAGTAGTGTAGGGTAGTGTAGGTTAGAGTAGGGTAGAGTAGGGTATAATAGGGTAGAGTAGGGTAAAGTAGGGTAGAGTAGGGTAGAGTAGGGTACAGTATGGTGGAGTGGAGTATGGTATGATGGTGTGGTGGTAGGGAAGAGCGGGAGCGAAGCCGTGCGGGCAAAAGCTAGTAGGATATATAAAATCTTCGTACAAGCTTTTATTTAGTTTCACCTGTCCCGATATTTGTCTGTCATCAAATCTTGTAAATTAATTTTGACCCACTTCCCGGTTACCAATTGAGCTGAAATTTTACATGCGTAAATCATGTGTAAATCAGATGACAATGCAAAATTATTATGACATGGAGCTAATCTGATGATGGAACCGGAAGGTGGCTATAGGAACTTGGTAGTTAAACGACGCAACCCTATCGAGTTTGGGCTCGTACGATTTGTCTTGATGAGTGTTAATTATATAGGTATATCGAGCTATAAAAGCTTGCTATGAAAAATTTATTTTCAATAAAAGCTTGTTTAAAAATGATGATAAAATTTTTCTACGATTTCAAATATGGCCTAACTATGTGGCCTAACTATATCGTGCCATCTCTTTCTTTGTCTTCCTTGCTTTCTTTTACCGTCTAATGGAATCCATTCTGTAACACGCTTTGTCAATCTTGTTCACACTAATCTACACCTACAGCTTACATACAAAACTACATATAATACTGTGTCGATGAAGCGGGAACGACACGACGACACGACATTGTCGCTTGGCCGATACAGCACCGCTAGCCAAGTTAATAATCTCCAATTGTTAACGCTAGTCGAAAACTAATCAAATGTATGGGAATGACGTTATCTCAACGCTCAGTAACGTGGTCAGAACAAAAGAATTGGCGGCAAGGTCAACTCCAAGCGTTCGACGCAAGCGAAACGGTTGTAACTTGGCTAGGGGGGTTGTTTATTAGAATTGTGCCACACAGGTCTTGAACCAAATATATAGTCCAGCTCTCACAAAGGATAGATGTTGTAATTGCTACTTATTTTTAACCTTTGTACCTTTTTATGAATTAAATTTATATTGTTATCGAAGACTATTTTTTTTACAGTTTGCTTTAAACTAACTAAAGAAAGAAAGAAACTATTTTTTTTTTTGGCATACACACTCGAAGATACATACAATGTAGTAACAATATATAGACACTAATTATATAAAAAGAAAGAGACAACTAACAATGTGTGTCTCACGGCGGCGCCAAATAGGTCCAGTTCAACAAAAATGTCAGGTAACTACCTGACGCTGGTTTTCAACTGAATCTTATTTCGAGTGTACGGTTGAAAATTGGTTTTTATTTAGCTATACCTCTGCTCTGGACTGTATAATAGTTAAAATAATTTTTAGCTTTTTAAAATAAAATAATATTATACAACCTTATTTTTAATATACTTATGCGTAACCTATTTTTTATTTTATTTCTTTCTTAAAAGAAATAAAAATTATCATTATTTTTATTTCAGATCAAATTTTCGCTATCATACAAAATTACATGTTATGCAACGGTGGTCTAAAAGTAATATGGGCAATCTCTTTCCGGACAGTCGTATTCTAATCTTATATTTGATAAGAATTAACACTTATGTACGTTTCCGTATATCATATGCTAATAAATTAGGTAAGTATGTCATCAAGTCAAGTAAAAAAAGTAAAGTGTGTACAGTGTTCATAATGTCAAACATTGAGCTACCCATGGCTCACCGTCCGCGAGCCCGCGTTTACGGTGGCTGGAAATCGGGATCAGAATCCCGGCGGCGGCGGCGAGGGCGCCATTGCCTGGTACGGTCGGCCTCCTCCTTTGCTAGCATTACTGCTTCGCCGAAGGAAGCGACCGCCTGCCATTCCTCCTCGCTCCGTACCATGGCCTCAACCAAAGCCCGGCGCGTGAGGTCTCCGCCGCCGATCGCCCCCACGAGGGTACGGCGATACTCCGCTTAGGCAGGGCACACCTCGACAGTACGCTCCAACGTGTCCTCCGGGCGTTCCGCACAGTGGCGACACACGGGCGTCTCTTCCGCTTTAATCCGGTGCAGGAACCTCCCGAACTTGCCATGTCCGGTGAGGACCTGCGTCATGCGGAAGGTAAGGACGCCGTGAGGTCTTATTAGTAGAGTCAATCAAAAAGAAACTAGGACTTTCACACTGTGGTATATTAGATGAGAAAATACCGAGTAATTTCCCGTATGCTACCCAGTTGTGATATGTATCAACAGTAAATTAAAAGAATTGGTCGCTGTTCTACATTTTTAAAGTGATTGTGTATTATTGTGGTCATTTCTGCCTAAACATTAAAAAAAAAAACTTTAATCCTGCGGTGCGACGTCAAACTAAATCCTTTGAAGTTTTCGTTACGAGTGCAAGCAAAAATGAACTTAGCGGTGGTCAGGCGGCAGTATCTTTGATGGTGCTTATTGCACATAGGTAGGTTTTGTTAAGAACGATGAATGAGGTGAAAAAGCTTTATTTTAACTTATTAATGGCGTCCATCAAAAAAACTAGGACCATTCAGTTTCAGTGCAGATAATAAAAAAAACAGCAGGTTTAAAACAAAGAATTTTTGTCATATACGTTTAATTAACACCATAGGGTCAAGTTTTACATGGGTAGTTTTGTTACATCACGAGGGCATTTGTTATTCCATTTTAATATAATTTTACTAATGATATCTCACTATTAGCACACATTAGCCAACCTACCATTTTTTTTCTCTATAGAAGTACAATCTCAACAATCAGATAGCTATACAAATCACAACTAATTGATATTTAGTTATTTTTATATCACTTTGTTCATCTGTTCATCTTACGGGGCAGTTTGTGATTTGATACTATTTTAATCACCTATCAAGTCAGCCAATGACGTCACGTAAGTTCTTTTAGTTCAGTGTTTTCTTTAACACCATCAGTAGTTGCACCTTTCTTCAAATATTCATCATCATTATCGTAAATATTACCTTGCAATTCTATTTGTATCTCCCTCAAACTTTTCCCTTTAGTTTCAAGAACAACAAAGTGTGAAAATACTGCGCCACTCAAAGCCATGCTGGCATAAAACCAAAATACCCCGTACAACCCTGTCCAATCCTCCATTACCTGATATCCCTTCACCGCTATAAAACTCAAGAGCGCTGTGTAAACATTCAACATAGTCATAGCAACAGATCTGACATTCATAGGGAAAATTTCAGACGGAATAATGAAGATCAAAGTATCATAACCCAAGCCAGATATTATTATAGAGCTGACGATTCCAATAAATACAATGAAACGGAAAGGATTTGAGGATTCCTCGTTAATTCCCACAAATTTTTGGAGGAAGAAGTAAGCCCCGACGGCGGCGAGCATTACAAATGAGCCCATGTAGGAGTATATGAGCAATGGACGACGCCCCATCTTGTCGACTATAACTGGTGATATTAAACCTGGAAACAAATTAAGATTTAACTGACGTAAGCCTTTGATATCAATTCTTATCTATTAGTATTGTGTATCGTATTTCCAGTAAGTAAGAGTCTAGTATATACTTGACTAGAAGGTTTAAACTTACCAATTATAAATCGCACTACTCCAAAAATAACGAGAGCTGTAGAGACTTGCAAGCCGCAGTTGCTTTGCTGAATGATGCGCCCTATGTATTGCTGGATGGGTAAAGTGCCTGCAAACATCTGAGTAAACCGTAGTCCTGAAAGTAAAATTGAATTAATACTTCAAGTTTTGGAGAACTTATTGTTATTGAAAGAGTGAGTTTTAAATCGAACCTACCGGCAGATATTATAACTGCTTTTCGATATTGTTTACCAGTGAACAACTCTTTGGCCGAACTAGATCGGAGCATTTCCTTTCTCACATCTGACCTCATCAATGACAACTTCTCATCCACCATCTGCAAGATATATAAAAATAAACTAAATGAACAGTTCATTTATTCATAAATCTATATTAGATTTCAGTTAGAGCATGTTATAGGTACCTTTTCATTCTTACTTCCGGAAAGTCTTAACAGCGCTTTCCTTGCCGAGTCCACCTTCCCTTCTTTGAGTAAATAGTAAGGAGTTTCTGGGATTTTCCAGCAGGCTAAAAAGTAGCATGTTGGTAACACTATCATGAACCAGCTTAATACTTGATAAGTAACGAAGGAACCGATTCCCAACACTAATAGGGCCCCGAAACTAGACATGAATCTAGTAATAGCGGTCAAGGTGCCTCTTATTTCTTTATCAGCTATTTCTGATAAATACACGCTTGATACCTGAAATAACAAAATCGCAAGATAAAGACCAATTTAAATGATGAATGTTCGATCAAATTTAAAAAGGAGGTGCCTTATTAAATAAACCGCATAATTTCAAGTCAGGGATAGTGAAGAGAACCGTACAAGTGATATATAGAAGGTAGATTTTTGAGATAGTTGAAAGTTTCTTGTAGGTACCTTTACTAAAAGAATCCATATCAAAAGACGTCATGAAAACATCCGACTTATGTGAATGATTTATACTAACCGTCGTAATCATGCCAAACCCAATTCCCCACAAGAATCTGCCGATATATAGTGCCCACGCTCTTGTAGCGCACAGGACGAACACCTGAAATTAGCATCATCAAACCACTAATTTAAAAAAAAAAACCGTCAAAACATACACATGCGATAAAAATAATGCTTTAATAAAAATGTGGCTCGCAGACCTCAGTGTAGTACTTACCGTACCAACAATAAATGGAAAAGCACTTGTCAGGAGAGTGACTCGCCTGCCGAATCTGTCTGAGATAACGCTGGGGACCAGGCTGCCAGCGACCATGCCTGGTGACATTATCGCCACTACCCACGAGATTTCGTTCTGCAAACAAAAGAAAACACTTTAAACTCGTCGAATGCGTACGTATGTATATTATATTAGGTTTTGCATAGGTACTGTTGATAAGCTTCATAAATGGGGCTCATATTTATGCCCATGCCTCAGAAATTGAGCTCATCAAAAAGCTTACAGTTCTTCGAGACAAAAGCAAATTCTGAATAGGGCCCACGTTCGAAATTTTCTTACGTGATTGAATCGGGAATGAAGATATCTGCAAGAGAAACTTAAATGGAAGTGGGCAGGCCACCTAGCTCACAAAACAGATGGTCGATGTGGCTGACCAGCTGTTCCTTTGGAGCACTTTTAGGACTGGTTTTTGCGCTCTTTCTAGCATATGCACCACCCTACGCTGTTTTAAGGTCAGCAGGAGATTTAAGCTTTAAGTACGTGTAGGAGTACCTTTTTTGTGTGTCTATATTACATTAAACGAGTATATGCCTGTCCCAGTTAAGGCGGGAGTCATTTTTTATACCTGGGTATCTCATATTGGATGTGCGTGCGTAGGAAAGGGAGGCTGTTCAGCTTAGAGCTTCGACAGGTATGAGTTTCTAATTATAAGATTATTTGGCGATTGGGACACGAAAGCGGAAAATCTAATTTTAGTTTAGTTTGTGTTTATTGTAAGAACGTTGTCACATCATTAATCATGGTAAAGAGGGCTCTTTCAGTTTCATCACAGGCTAACTACCAGTCAAAAAAAAATAATTCTGCAGTTATTAATGGACAACTGACATAGGTCATCGATATACGCTAAAATAATGGGTCCAAGCACGTTACCTTGCGGTACACCATATGTGAGAAATAATTATTTGCTAATGAGATTTTAAATCTTCACACGCTCGACGAGGTAACTGCAAAACAGCTTTGACACCATGCCGCATGTTATTGTAAATATAATATGGATGTTTATAAATATAATTTACAAGCAAATACGAAAGAATTAATTTACTGACAGCTTCTTTACGTAAAATGTCATAAACATTTTATAAGCCGCTAATAATAAAAAGTTCTATAAGTGGTATTTTAAAACTTAACCCTTCAGATACCGTCAATTAGAGACACAATAGTAAGACAATAGATGCGCGGCCACCGGTGGTCGCTTGGGGATTCATGAATTAAGACGTGTTATTCAACGTATAATATGCGAAAAAAATAGAGGTGTGAAGTGTGGTGACGTGAGCACCATAAGTCGTAGAAAGACACCGTAACTTGATAAACACTTCATGTGATATGGAATACCAAAGTTATGAAATGGTCAGTGAGAGGGTATTTTTAGATAGGACTAATTAAATTATAAAATAAACTGAAATAATTAAAAATAATATATACACTAATTTAAAGGCCTAGCTACATATGACGTCAAAAAACTCCTCCGCTTCGCTGTCGACTGGAAGTGTGCCCAAAAGGCTGGCAGCATTGCCACGTTGTATGGCAATGCTTAATCTCTGACCGAGGTAGAAGCCAGCCCTTGGGTCAGTTGTGATCAAAGTTCAGTGTACATATCGTCAAGTCAGTATGCCATAACGTCACGAGAGTTAGTGGTAATACAAAAGACTAAGTCAACAACTTGTCCAGCAACAGGGCAATATGAATCTTGTATTAATTAACTGATATTTAACCCTTCAGATACCGTCAATTAGAGACACAATAGTAAGACAATAGATGCGCGGCCACCGGTGGTCGCTTGGGGATTCATGAATTAAGTACGTGATTTTTACGGTTTATTGAATATGATGTGAAATAAAATGAAAAAAGCAGGGTTCAAATATATAAACACAGTACGATATAAAATATGTAGATATACCTATATGGTGTAGTATGTAAGAGAAAATTTAAAAGAGGGAGGGGGGGTTTGTAAATTGTTTGTTATAGTATGGGCATGTGATGAGGAGGAAAGAGAAATACATCGTAAAGAAAGTTTGAAGTTTAAAAGTTGAAAGTTTAAATATACGAGCTGGGCTTCTACAATACTCACACTTGTAAGACTGATGCTAGTCTCGTTATTATGAAACTTTGGCAAGATGGGAGCCGACCAGAAGGCGGCTGTGCTTGTTGTCATGGTTGCTATTGACACTGAAACAGTAAATTTTATTAAATTTTGACTATCTTCTAATGACATGCTGGGGTGAGCACACGAAAAGTATAATAAATTTATTTTTAAACATAAGCCCGACAGTATTTACTTGGTAAATTGTCAACCTCAGTTGGTCTAGAGATCCTTTACTTTCAAGATGATGTTTTGAGTGCCTGGTTCGAGCTTGTTTTACGTTAACACGATCGGCACGATGGTGGCCGAGTGGTAACGGTCCCGACTGAGAGCAGTGGTGGCCTAGTGGTAACGGCCCCGACTTAAAAGTTGTAGGTCGCGGGTTCAAATTCAGCCAGGCGCATTACCTTATTTCATCACCACTGCTATCAAAACGGCGAAGGAAAACATTACAAGGGATGGGAACATTATAAGGCCGACTATGAACGATCGGCACATTTATGACGTTTGGCGCGTGGTCTTTGATTGGCTCTCTCTCTCTCTCTTAAATCAGAGAGCCCAACACAGTAAACGTTTCGATCGCGTTAACGTAAAAACAACTCGAACTCAACGTACTAAACTTTGAAACGTGATTCCCGAGTTGAGTAAAGTTTACTAATTTATTTAAAATCATTAGTTTATGACCTTTATCAAATATTAGTCAAACAAAAAATTGAACTACGTCATTATACGGTAATAACGAGTTCCAATAGCACGGACTTTTAATTGGTCTACAAATATTTGTTCCATTACTGATCAAACAAAAAACAGCCAGGTGTAACACCACACTTGCCACCAACACCAACATTGTACATGTTTGTGAGCGCACCCATCATCATCTTCCTGCCCTTGTCCCGTTTTATTTGGGGTCGGCGCAATAAGTTTTTTTTCTTCCATTCGTCCTGTCACCCGTCACGCTATCACTAACTCCCTTTTCTTTCATATCACTCACACAATCCATCCATCTTTTCTTTGGCCTCCCTCTCCCTCTCCATTCATTCACTTGTAAACTCATAACTCTTTTAGCAACATGCGTTTCATCCCTCCTCTTTACATGACCATACCAAGACAAACGGTTTCTTTTCAACTTTTCAGTCACTGGCGCCACTTTCAGACTTCCCCTAATATACTCATTTTTTACTTTATCCATTCTCGTCACACCACACATCCATCTTAACATTCTCATATCATTGCGATCTGCTCTTTAAGGTTAAAGTGAAGCACTTTATCTCAAGTGTTTTCTCAATGTTATCAAAATCACGAGTAGCCTAGTTCCTCTTTTGTTTGATATTTAAGTACCTACGTTATATTTGAGTTTATCTAGTATATTTGATTAGATCAAAAACGTCTGGCATGAAGGTAAAATGTAGGTGAAACCACACTATCCTATTGCTAGATTAGTTAAGTACTTACCGGCAAACGTCGCCAAATACTGCATCCTATTATTTTGTTCCATTTTTTTACACTGATGTGTAATATGAATAAAGATTTACACTTGTGGTCAAATAAACGGGCCACAGCACATTTATCAAACACTTCACTTATAAACACTTCTCAAACACATTTTTGTTGAAAATTACCACGCGTGACATTACTGTTCTCGATTACACTTCAATAGTTTTTTTTCTAACATTGTTTTTTATTGTAATTATGACTCTAAAACACGTTGTCTCTAAGATACGATCACAACACATCTGTTTGTTTGATAGGCCTTAGTTACGTTTTATAATTCACATGTTTGTTAGATTCAGTTATCAGTAGGTTAAGATATGTAACCTACTTTGTCTATTGACATAGTTTTTATTTGTACCTTTCAGAATGTGTTCATAATACTAAATACTCAAATGTTTACCCATTTGTTATTTATTTTAAGTAACAATAGACTCTTACATCGTGAATATTCGAATTAAATAAAAACAAAATGTTACATAAATTAAATAGAATTAAAATGATTACAATTAATTTAAATTGCATTGGATTATAATTACATTTTAGTCAGTCAAAAGTCAAAACAAATTAAGGATACATATACAGTACAGTCCACAATTACAATGTTCTAACAGGAATTGGAACATCAGCAGATCTGCTACAGCCATGCCTGGTATAACTAGGGCAGTTTGACCCATCGGCGTCTATTGCTAGAAAGACATTCTGTCCGGCTATTCCAGGAAGACAAACCACCAGGGACCTGGACCACAGGCGCATAGTATGTGTAAGGCCGTGTTCAAACCAAACTGACTGTCAGCCGCCGAAAGTGAGCGAACGTTACGCAGTTTATTTTATTTCCATACATATTCACTTTTTCGTTCACATCTAACCGACGATACGTTATTACGCTATGTGTAGACGCTGACATTTGGCGGCCGATTAATATAGCTCTACGCTCCGCGGACGCTTATTGTATATTGTATAGCGTACTCGTATTGTCAGCATACTGTGAACGAAAAACACCGTTTATTTTCACGTTTACACTGGGGCTCACAGTGAGCCTGCTCACATTCAGCGGCTGACAGTCAGTTTGGTTTGAACACAGCCTAACAGTCATTGCGTGCCTGTCCGCGAACATTCCTGATGCGCTACAGAGACGGGGCAGCTCCCGGAACACGTTACGGGGGGCATTGTATGCTCAAAGGGCAACCAATGCTCCCCGTATCCAGTCAATATTCAGTCGCACAAGTTGATACAAACACTCCGTCCACCTAGCACCCGACACGCTGACTGCTGAGCGAGGCGATCGGCTCGTTCATGAATAGGTGTGGTGGCAATGTGGACGAGGTCAGGCCACCCTGCCTTATTTCACTCTCAATAGTATAAGTGTTAATACTATTGAACTATTTTTCATAACTATATAATTTTTACTAATTTTATAACGATAAATTTTTAGAGTTTCTTTAAAATTAAAATATTTGATTTTAGATATTTTATACGCTTATTCTTTTCCTCTAGCTAGATTATTCACTTTTAGATAGTTGCCCTAGAACGTTACATCTACAATATCTACACTAATATTATAAAGAGCTAAAGTTTACAAACATTACCTCTTTTTTAAAGAGGTAAGCTTCCGAGTACTGGCTTGATAGGTAAAATTTTATCACCGATAGAAAGCTGTTTTATTCTCGAGCGACATGGGCTATATTTTATGTAAGTAAGCGAAGCCGCGGGCTTAATATTCGACAATCGACGGCAGTAGTAAAGGACCACGTGGAATCGGCCTTCTTAGCTCCCGAAACCGCCTTGCTCACTTGGCAACAACCCCTCTTTCCCTTGCACGTGTTGAAGCCGAAATACTGATTTTTTTTATTACTTTTTTTTACACTTATTGGTTATTTTAACTACAAATATCGTCCATGTCACATTTATTATTTAGATCGATTGAACACTGTAAATCCACGGAGGAATCACCACGCTATCACGTGCCACTCGTGGGAGTCGTGAGTTATACTAAATAGAAACCAGCGGAGTGTGCGCCGGTTACCGTTATTCTACAGAGCCCCTCCCCCGCCGCCCACACAGCCCCCATGCAAACTCAAGGTCTTAGCATCGAGATAAAAAAAGCCCTAAAGCCCTAGCGAACGCCGGAGTTTGCTCTCTCATTATCTTTCTATTGTGTCTCTAATTACGGTATTCGGATGGTTAAATAATGACATTTGCAGTAGTGGAACTATACAGTGGCAAGCCTGGCAAAATGCCACGGACTCCCGAGCCGATGGGGACCCCGTTTCGAGCTCAGAAGAAGTAACCCAACCTATTTTTAAATTACAATTAAATCACAACGCGACGACATCCCTGGGGCCCCATTCAATGTATTTGCTACGGGCTATGTAGTTAAAGGGCCCCATTCAATGTATTTGCTACGGACTATGTAGTTGCGCCACTGGACATTTGGTTCATATTTCTAAGACTTACCTATAGTTTATGGGCCAGTTTGGTAACCCGTATATTTTTGTGTGATTTTAAAGACGTTTCACGTCAAAATTACAATTACAGGACAAATGCTCGTATATCCCGATGACCTGGTGCGAGTCGCGGGAATTCGATGGATGCGAGATGCACAGGAGTGGTCGTTGTGCTGACACTTGAGGAAGCCCTATGTCCAACAGTGGAGGCCTTTCGATCGAAATGAAAATGATGATGATTCGTGTTTTATATTTTCCGATATTACGAATAAGTACAAAAAATCACTTTTTTTGCCAGATATTTTACATCTATCATATAATACCGCAGGCTGAAGATGTGAAATATTTGGGAATGCATCTAGATAAAAGACCCACGTGGAAACAGCACATCTAGACCAAGCGCAAACAGCTAGATATGGAAGTCAGATCAATGCACTGGATGATAGGTCGCCAGTCAAGCCACATAAAAGCAAGATATCTATCTATTTATAAAACCATCTTTAAAGCAATCTGGACTTACGGAATCAATTTCAAAGTAAGACATTGAGAGGCTAGATATACCATACTAGAGAAGCTAGGATATCTATGGCATGAGTTGAAGAGATGAGTCAGAGCGAGGAATCTAGCTCCAGAGACGTTTGGCTATTAAACAACTTTACAAGAAGAGTGGGATAAAATCTAACTGCATAAGATTGTGGCCTCATCCGTACAGGAACTAGAAGCAGTTATTATTAATATTAATAATAAAAATCTTTATTTGGAACTAAAAAACACCTTTAACAATTTATTTATACACAAGATTACTGCAATAGTTTGAAACTGAGGCGCAGCTGTCAACGCCCACCTCCAGAAACATAAGAATATCAGTAGTTCCATATCTTATACAATCTTATACAGTATAATATAAGTAAATCCTAACCTATAGTAGTGAGTGTGTGGTGTGTAGTGAGTATGTAGTGAAGGTGTAGAGTGGAGGGGTGTGTAAGGGTGGATGTAAATAGAGTGCATGTAGTATGATTTTGTGGTTTTAAATTTCATATATAGCCTGAGGAGGAAATACGAGATAATGAATAAACTGTTTTTTGTTTCACGTCTATGTTTCAAACATTAAAACTAAACATACAGCTGCCGAACAAAACACGAAAGCCAAATTTTAATTTTAAATATTCTTAAAATATTCGCAATTAAGTGGCGTTGTTTGTTTTTTGTTTAATGTAAAAAAAGAACCATAAAACTCTTTCAAAAATAACTTTGGAGGACGCTCACTTATACACGTGCAAGACAATGACAATACATTTTGTGATTCGTTCTGGTGAAGACCACAAAAATACCGTTGCTAGCAAGAAGACCGGTACAGGAGCCTTGACATCACATCATATTAAAATATCTGGCGTGCGAGCGAGAAAGCCGTATAGTAGCTCCATCTCTTTAACAATTAAGGTCGTAAAATGGATCGCGTTAGGAGCTTGTGCTACTGACTCAATGTAGAGTTCACTAGAATTACTAGTTAAGTATTTAGGTTTATTGTAAATGAAACAACCAAATTGTTAGTAAGCAAGCAAATCCAAGGATTGACGTCTAGTCGATGCCCCGGAAGGATCGCGACTGCCGTGACATCAACCACTTGGCTTTTCCTACATTTAATGTGTATACCACATCCAGGTAGCGCAAACTAACCAATTTGAACACACTATTGTTTTATGGACCGGTCCTATCTTACACATAGAATATTTTTACCGCAGGAGTATGTTTCTTTGGGTTCGTATTCTACCTACGCGGGCGAAGCTGTTGGCTGCAGCTAGTGTATTTATTATTATCGAATTCGAACCTAAAGTGTTTAAGTCAGTAATGTGCATGTTTTGCTGTTTTGTCCATCTGTTTCTCAAAACACTAGTCTATATATTAGTTATATAGTTTGTTTGCTGTCAATAAAATTATAACTACGATCTTAAATGTTTTCTTCGATAGGTATAATAATAATAATTAAATTTGGACAGTTGCTGTCATTTGCCAGCGGGTTAGAAAATTATCCCGAAGGCACATAATATCAGGATAAAAAGTATCCTATGGGTTATTCTAGGACATTGTCTGTCCGTGTACCAAGTTTAATCGAAATCCGTTCAGACCGAATAAAGGAATGATCGGGATCAATGTATCTGACAACAACACACACTTGTTGTTCCATTAAAAGCTTATAAAAGGGCCTGTGCAAGTTGGTTTCAGCTCTTTGTACGCCTTCTAAAGGTCCAGGTGAGGTCCTGGACCTGGGTCTTGAAGTAAACAAATATATAAAATATAATATATATAATTTGTTTGCTGAATTTTGCTTTTTTTTAAACAAGTAAATCCGTACAATTTTATCGGGTAGTTGTGCATTGGCTACTTTATTCTACTGTTCTTTCGAGAAGCTAGAAAAAAAAAAAACAGACGCCACTGATGCTACTGACTCAAAGATCGCGGAATGCGATAAGGCAACCCATTGTATGTTTGCCTTAGTTTTAGTAGTTTCTTTTTTGTATGTGAACAATCAAGATTATAATATATTATATAACTTATTATATAATATTATAAAACAAATAGGTAGGTAAATGATTTGTATCTGTAATCTCAGTAACAAATTCGACATTCAAAATTTTTTTATGTTATTTCTAATTGCAATTGTATCACAGAAAAATATTTATGACTTTGCATACTTTTACTCAGCAATAAAGTAGATCTATATTAGTATTATAAAGAGGTAAAATTTGTAAGTTTGTATGTATGGGGTAGAAGTATTGGTCCGATTGCTAAAATTTTTTCACCAATGGAAAGCTGCTTTATTCCTGAGTGACATAGGCTATATTTTATGTACCTACGCGGGCGAAGCTGCGGGCAAAAGCTAGTATTATATATTTTCCTGGTTAAAGAATTATCAAAATCAGTCCGTATCGTTTGGGTTTATTCACTACCTACAAAAATACACATTCCTCTTAGTAATCTTATTAAATCCTCACCAAAATTAAGAATAAAGACTGTTACGGGGTGTTAAATTTTATATAAAAACATTCTACCTTATAGCGTGAGTGCATTTCTTGATAATTCTCAGCTAAGATACAGAGATCACGTACCTGCCTTCCGGCTTCATTATCTGATCAGTACAATATGTCCCTCTTCCTTGTCAGTCATTGACTACGCGTATAGATAAGCAAATTTACTTCTTACCACAGTTCTGCAATCCGTGATAAGACCTGTCATACTGTACGGATCAGGATATTGGGCTGTGAAAAAGACGGATGAAAAAAGATTGCATGTAGCGGAGATTAGAATGTTGAGATGGATGTGTGGTGTCTGGTGTGACGAGAATGAGCCAGTGACTGAAAAGTTGGAGGAGAACCGTTTGTCTTAGTATGGTCATGTAAAGAGTGAGAGAGAGTCTCTTGAAAATGAAACGCAAGTTACTAAAAGAGTTTTGAGTATACATGTGGATGGATGGATAGGGAGAGGGAGGCCAACGAAAAGTTAGACGGATTGTGTGAAGAGTGATAGGAAAGAAAAGAAAATTAATGATAGCATGACAGGTGACAGGATAGAATGGAAGAAAAAACCTTTTTGCGCCGACCCCAAATAAGATGATACAACGGCAGGAAGATGATGATGGCAATGATGATTACAGTTTTGCTGTTATCCTATAAGGAATTCCATTCAAATTCAATATCAGTATTTCTATGAAACCAATATATAATATGGGAGTAATTTTTAAACTTAAACCAAAAAAAAATCGCCACAATTGACCGAAAAATCATCTCAAATACATTTTTATTTAATTTTTAGATAAAAGATTTGCTCTTTTGATCTTACACATTTGTATAAGATCAAAAGATAGCGAATCTTTTGCTGATTACGGTGGCTTTCAAAAATCTAAATCGGTCTAATGTCAGATAAGCGGTTTTAGTTTAAGAAAGAGCTGAACACTTCACACACATATTATGGTTTGTGGTTCATTATTGTGTTTGGTTTAGACAGGTTTTTAGTAAAGAACTCGTGTATTTATTGATGATCTTTAAAGAATCTAAGTGAACGTAAAACTGTGAAATGTTGAAAGGGAGACAAGCTCAATATTTAGTGGCAGCGGCCGGTAAGTTCTATGAATTTTTTTTTTTCGTATCTCCGTACAGATTCAGAAATAGGAATAATTAATTCGGATTATCCGCTAGTTTCGGTTACGAAAATAAAAATTAAAACGTAAAATAGAAAGAGCAAGATTTGACATTTATTTTTAGTCTAGGCTAGCTGACTCGGTGAACTTCGAGTTCATACCGCCTAACAGTCAAAGTGTGATACTTTACTTTTTTTAATCTTTTATAAATTGAGGGACTTTTGATCACAGTAAGACGATAAGTCCCATCGTAATCTAATACAAGTAAAGCTACCTTGAGCCTTATCTACTATTAGGGCTCTAAAACCTTACTCATTAATTTATAAACAGCGATATCTGCGTTAGAGAGGGGTTCGGACAGTATACTCAGAATAAAACCAACATCTATCAAATTAATTTTGAAAGTATTCATTCGCACCTCTCTAGCAGCTCGTGTCCTGAGTCTGACGCATTCCACCAACAAGTGGTGGACATCCTCCACCTACCACATTCTGAACACTGCACTGTCACTTTTTCTCATTAGATGGCCGAAACTGGTTGAGTGGAACTTGTCCAGACCGCAGTCTATGCGCTATTATTATAAACTTTCTATTTAGCTTAACCCTTCAGATACCGTCAATTAGAAACACAATAGTAAGACAATAGATGCGCGGCCACCGGTGGTCGCTTGGGGATTCATGAATTAATATTGGTTACTTTACTTCTTGAACACTTTAAATTTATATTTATGTCGATATCGTAAACCGATTGGAATGAAACAAAGCTTAAGTAATATATCAAGTTACACACAATTTTAATGTATAAAAGTTATTCACATCGATTTCGTACATTTTACGTGATTTGATTTTAGGCACAACTAAAAACTTGTACAGATTATATCATTTATCTGGACGAGCAACACATACAAAAACCTGCCGTAAATGGGTCGCCATTTAGACCCCGACTTTACCCGAAACTATTCGGAACTTTTATTTTAGACTAGCTTCTGACAACGGCTTCGCTCGCGTGAAAGTGGGTTTCTCCACTTTGAACCTCCGTTTCATCCCATTATAATTTCTAAAAATCCCTTCTTAGTGCTCGCCTATATCATAAAAGGAAGCTTTGTGCAGAAATGTATGTTCCTAGTCACTATAGTTTTGGCTTTGCGTTGATATGTCAGTCAGTCAGTTTCTCCTTTATTTAAATAGATATCCGACAGTGAAGATTACCGTTACAGCAAGTATTTTCTACTTACCAACAATAACTTATCTATTACGTCGCGCAATGGCTGATCAATATTCAAGGTTGTTTTTTTTTGTGTCATTGTTTTGTGAGGAGGCCGATAAGATGGACCTACTCGTAAATAAAGGTTATGGGAAATAATTGGAAGTAAGCGACGTCAGATCAGTTAATACGCCGATAATTATATTTGTCTGAGGTTGCCAATGTCCAATAGCAAACCTTTTGTTTTATTATTGACTAGCTGCTGCTAGCAGATTTGCCTGCATGAAAGTAAATTCCTCCATACAAACTTTGGAACCCCGTTTCATCCACTTTGGGTGTAAATTTTGAAAAACCCTCTCTTAGTGCTCTGCTATATCATAAAAGAAAACCTTGTACAAAATTTGAGGATCCTAGTTCCGGTAGTTTCGGCTTGGCGTTGATAATATTGACATATTAGTTTCGCCTTTTTATATGGATACCGAACTGTGATCGACTTCCATCACTCGCCTAATGATAAGGGAGAAAGTGATCGGTAATGGAGTACGTTTCGCCAGATATAACAAATTGTCTCTTTAGTTAGAGATCCCTAGTTTATAGTTATAGTAATAATTTCGCTTTTTAACCGACTTCGAAAAGGAGGAGGTTCTATGTTCGGCTGAATGTAATGGTTTTTTTTTTTTGTATGTTCACCGATATTTCGGTCAATTGTGGACCGATTTCGAAATTTTCTTTTTTGATTGTAAGGTTATGCTTCCAAGTTGATCCCATAGAAATATTGTTATGATCTGATCATGAACTTCGAAGATATGGAACAGAACTCCTCATAGAATCATAGCAGAATTGTAGTAACAAGTAAAATTGCTTTGTTTATACGTGTAGTCGATGACTGACTCAAAGAAAAGGGGGAGGGGAAAGGGGGAGGGGGTAAATTCATGTAATATTTACCGAATTTGGGATTATAAGAATCGTTATGAGATGCACTCTGGCTATAAGGTAATTTATGTTTAGCTGAAGGGTAGGTACTTTTTAGTGGTGCTACCATAACTAAAAAGTGAAAAATAAAAAACTTTTTACAAAAAAAAAATTAAACCGACTTCAAAAAGCACAAAATAACTTTAATTTCGGAAGTCGGTGTTAAATAACGAAGATTAGGTATCTATTATAGAAACACCGACTTCCGAAATTACAGTTATTTTGTGCTTTTTGAAGTCGGTTTAAATTTTTTTTGTAAAGTTTTTTATTTGTCAAAAGTCACGTTGATAGAATCACCAGTGCGCGCTATGGCTTAGATGTACGCACAAAGAAAACATTTCCAGAATATTTTGCTGATATGGTACGCTCTGAACGATTATGATATACCTATTTCTCTCTGTTTTAGTTTCGCTGGCTGCTATGGTTACAGGATTTTCAGTTGCATGGAGCACCCCTGTGATACCAAAGTTTCACAACAATGAGACCGGCATCAATATTACAGATGTAAGATTATAAAGTACTTATGCTTAATTTTGTGTCATTAACTGTATGAAGGACAACAGCGTTAGGAAATCATGTGATATGTGTTATTAAGTGGCATGCACTAACTCGCACTGAGCATCATCATTATCTTCCTGCCCTTATCCCGTTTTATTTGGGGTCAGCGCAACACGTTTTTTTCTTCCATTCTGTCCTGTCGCTCGTCACGCTATCACTAACTCCCTTTTCATTCATATCAATTCTCACACAATCCATCCATCTTTTCTTTGGCCTCCCACTCCCTCTCCATCTATCCACATGTAAATTATAACTCTTTTAGCAACATGCGTTTCATCTCTCCTTTTTACATAACCATACCAAGACAAACCTATCCTACCTATTGCGGCCTATTGGTCTAGCGATTAGTGGCCTTGACTGCAATGCCGGAGGACGTGGGTTCGATTCCCACCCAAGACAAATAATTGTGTTATGATTTCGATTATTTATTCTGTATCTGGATGTAATGTATCATATTTAGACATATATAAGTATGTTCATCAGTTGTAATAGCACAAGCTCTGCTTAGTTTGAGATTTGATGGTGTTGTGTTATAGTAGTGGAATGTTATTACTATTCTTTGGGGCCAATAGCGCTGCTAGACGAGGGCGACATGGGCCCTTGCACCCAAAAGGGACTCGCACAAACGAGTGCTCTTTAACAATCAACCATTTTTTTTTATAATTGATAGGCTCGCGTTTGATCATTATTTTACCTGATGGTAAGTGATGATATGGTCAGACACTGGGTTGCTACGGCCGCTGTCTCGTTTTCAAATTTATGAAAGAAAGAGGCCTTGTTGATGTACCTTCGCCCACGTCTAAATTAGTCCACGCTACGTCTCGGATTAGGGCTGTTTACACGCGTTAACTTACTACTAAAAACCTGTAGCCATCTAAAGAAAATATGAATATTAAGAGACACTTTTTGTAGGAAGAAATATCATGGGTGGCTGCCTTAACTGCCCCTGGCTTCATGGTTGGTAGTCTGGTGACGAGGTTCATCTCCGACGGCTTTGGGAGAAGAGCTGTTATATTGAGCAGTGCTGTGCCCATGGTGGTTGGAACGGTGAGTTTTTTTAATACAAATCAATCGGACAAGATTTACAGTGTATAAGTGTGCTCTATGAATAGTACCCAGAGTTTTTACTAAACTTCTAAAAACTAAGTCTTTACGAATCGTTTACAGAATAATTCTATAGGAATGTAATGTTGGATTAAGAAAAGAAATAAAAATATTTTTCATTACTCATGCTCTGGAAGTAGGTCTGAAGTTGCCTGAGGAGCGGGCTGAAAAGTATCACACTTTTCATCCCTAGGGACTTTTACTTTCAACTAACAGCTGTCAAATTATTAAAAAAAAAAAACTAGGTTTATCTTCTTGTATTCGTAATGAAAAGCACAATGCTTACCTCGGGGTTAAAGTTACTTATTTAGTCCCTCGAATTAGCGACCTCGCTACGCTCGGCCGCCAACTCCTTCTCAGGACGAAATAAGTAACTTTCACCCCTAGTGTAACAATGTACTATTTCATTACTCATACTCTGAAAGTAGGTCTGAAGTTGCCTGAGGAGCGGGCTGAAAAGTATCACACTTTTCATCCCTAGGGAGTTTTACTTTCACCTAACAGCTGTCAAAATATTAAAAAAAAACTAGCTCTATCTTCTTGTATTCTTAATGAAAAGCACAATGCTTACCTCGGGGTTGAAGTTACTTATTTAGTCCCTCGAATTAGCGACTTCGCTACGCTTGGCCGCCAACTCCTTCTCGGGATGAAATAAGTAACTTTCACCCCTAGTGTAACAATGTACTATTTCATTACTCATGCTCTGGAAGTAGGTCTGAAGTTGCCTGAGGAGCGGGCTGAAAAGTATCACACTTTTCATCCCTAGGGACTTTTACTTTCAACTAACAGCTGTCAAATTATTAAAAAAAAAAACTATGTCTATCTTCTTGTATTCGTAATAAAAAGCACAGTGCTTACCTCGGGGTTAATGTTGCTTATTTAGTCCCTCGGATTAGCGACCTCGCTACGCTCGGCCGCCAACTCCTTCTCGGGACGAAATAAGTAACTTTCACCCCTAGTGTAACAATGTACCTACTATTATTTGGAACACATAGATACACACAATGTAGAAAAAACATGTAGACACATAAGATTTAAAAATAGAAATCAAACATTGTGTGTAAAATTCTGTGTAAAATGTGGAAACGTGGGCGTCCGCGCGTATTTCCTATATTCAATGCCTTACATTCATCGAAAATTTGATAATTTTGAAATAAACCTTATTTCCTGTCCGTTCAATCTATTTTGTCTACTATTCCGTAGGCATTATAAAAGTTAAAAAAAAAGTGGTTACAATACCAACTATTTACTGCAACCACTATTTGTCATGCCACTAACGTAATAAGACTCAAAATCGGTTGAACGAACAGTAAAAAAAAAGGTTTGTTTAAATGGCTAATCTTGTTTCGAATGGAGTATAATTCTCTTCCTTCTTTTTGCAAATAATGTGTCTTTTTTCTCAGATTATTATTTTGAGCACTACGACGGCGTGGTACATTTATGTAACAAGACTCCTATGGGGTGTCGGCACTGGTATGATTGCTACTGTAAGTAAAGTTCCAATAATACGCACGTTCTAGCAATGATCGGCGCGGCGAGCGGGGGCATCGGTAAACGGGCGCGGGGCTGCTTCAAAAATTTTCATACATTCGATCTTAGCGCTCGCCGCCCCGCACTTAGCTACCGCTCACAGCGACAAGCGGTGCTATTCTCTAAAAAAACAGCCTTGAGCGCAGCGTTGACCTCAGCGACGAGTCGAGAGCGCAGTACATTGAATTAACAGTCCAATAAATAGGTCCATTGGATTGTTAATCTAATGTACCTATTTGGATTTCGTCGCTGAGGCCAGCGCTGCGTGTGTGTGCGTGTGTGTGTGTGTGTGTGCGTGTGTGTTTTTGCTGTTTTCTTAGAGAATAGCAATGATCGCCGAGTTCACGTCTCACACATCGATAACCTCGCGAGTCAAGTCAATATACTTAATTTGTTTATCTTTCTCGGTTGTCACGAGGTTTTCGTCATGCGGAACGGATATATCAGTAATCATTGCACGCCTCTCGCTCCGGTCCACCTGATGGTGCCTGATAAAGCAATCTATATCAGGCTTATTGGCCTAAAATTGTCCTGTGATAATGGACCGATCTCAGTACAATGTGATATGGCAATTATCATTATTATTATTAACACGTTCGTGGTCAGTAACGACCACAGGCGTCTAAATAGCTAAAAGTGATACGACAGTAAGCCACACGACGACCGATTTTTCATACTATCATAAAGAACGGCATGTTGTACTGTCACCACAGGTATAATTACGACTTTTGTACTGTCACTGCATTATTTACAAAAATTCGTCAAAGAAAGTGGGCGATGTATGAAAAAAAGTAGTGTCTCAGTAGCTGCAACCTGTGAAATAGTACTGTCCACAAACGTGTTTAAACCCGTAAAGAGTCATAGATCATGACCCTTAGTTATGTTTTGTTCTTTATAAATATTAATTTAATCTCTTTTCAGGTATCAGCCATGTACCTAGCAGAGGTATCCGACACAGAGATTAGAGGTAGAGTCACATCATCATATCGCTACATGCGAAGTTTTGGCAGTTTCCTCATCTTGCTGGTCGGCCCCTTTGTCTCGTACAACGCCATCAACTTCTTGTTTCTGATCCTACCAATTTGTTACTTTATCGCCTGCTGCTTTATATCTGAAAGTCCGTATTATCTCCTCAAAGAAGGAAAGGTTGACGCTGCAAGAGCGTCCCTCATCAGGTTTAGCGGTGACAAGGAAGGGAAGGTAAGAGAAGAGAATAAATGAATGTAACGATTAAATTGCCTTTTATAGTTTGATGTTAGAAGTAAATAACTACCAGAACATCTATCGGGAAAAAAGCCTTACAATGACGTGTAAAAATGTCAAACATGAGAGCGAGAAAGAGCGATGGCGCTATATAGCTCCATCCTTTTAACAGTTCAATTTAGGTCGTCAAATAGATCACGTCAAGAATTCGTGGTTGGGCTATATTTTTACTTTTTACAAAACAATCTCTTCAAAAATTTTTCTTTGCAAATCTGTTTTTTAATCAAGAGACTGTACAGTTGTACGTTTGTCGGTATATTCTGTAAAAATCTTACCGTGAAAACTCAGCTGAAGTGAATTTTAAGTGAGCTGTCATTCCACTTGATACTAGGGATTGGCAGCTCGCTTTGCCTTTTCACGGAACAATTTTATAGAACAGCTTTGAACAATTTTGCAATTTTGCAAAAAGCTGCGAATCCTCTAAAAGGACAAACAGTACTACAACTACACTAAGACAGTACGCCGAAACAGCTACTCAAACTTTATCAAGCACAAGTTCGATCTTGTATAGAGTACCATTCTCATCTTTGGGACGGATCTGCCCGATACCAGCTTGATGCCCTTGAAACAATTGAGAGGCGAGTCAAGAGGATCATTGGCAATGATGCACTCGTCGAGTCGAGGTTTCGAAGTCTTGAGCATTGACACCGAGTCGCTAGCCTGTCGGTTTTCGGCCGGTTTTCATTTTGGGGAGTGTGCGTCCGAATTGCATAGCCTAATTCCGCCTAGCCCGTTCCATCGTCGGACCACCAGGCGTACGGCGATGTGCCACCGGTTCATGGTGAACATCCCACCTATACATACAAAACATTTTGGGAACACATTCATTGTGCGTACAGCTAAGGGGCGGAATTCCCTACCGGAGTCTGAATTTGATAACAACAATCCAGGAATCTTTCAGGAGTCAAGAGTGAATAGGTTACTTCTAGGTAAGCACGCTCCATCGTCGACCGCATCGTCACTTTCTATCAGGTGAGATAGCGGTCAACCGCAAAATTATCATCACTAAAAAAAAAACTATTTTTGGAGTGATATAGTTTTTTCTTAAAATATAAACTAGTGCTTGACTTTGATCCCACCTGATGGTGTGATTGAATGAATCTGAAAAAAGATAATAATCTGATGGTTGAGCAGTGATGCAATTGTTGATGGTGAAGCGCCAAAATTATAATCGGACAGGAAGACCGCAGCAGGCAAACTGTCTCAGTCCTTCGATGAATACGATATAAACGACGAGGCGAAACGCTTAGTCCAGACCGTAGAGGTGTTAACAATGTAAGGGTGGATACTCACCGTACGTCGGGTTATCCGATGATAGAAAGGCGATGGCGGAATCAAGTCATGCAATTCCAGCGCACGCTCTCCAAAATGCATTCTGTAAAATATTTAAGCTTGTTTCTCAAAAAAGTTAACACAATTATTGATTGTTGCAGGTGATAGATAGTCGGTTGTCAGCATTGGACGTTGACGTGAAGAAAGAGACGCTCCGCTCCGGTTCACTTAAAGAGCTATGCACTGGGAAGCAATACCGCAAAGCACTGATTATTTGTATAGGTCAGTGTTGACAAAAGAGTTTATTAGCATGTATTTCATTTTTAGCTGTCTCTTTTTCCAACTCTCGCAAGCCTGTGATTTGATCATCCAGTGATGAAAGATGACGGAACTAGAAAGAATTTGCTTAAGCCGAGTACGGACGTACGAACAAATTTGTTGAGTTGCCAGTAACCAAGTTGTTGTGTATCATACACAACAACTTGGTTATAGTGTATCATACACAATAACTTGGTTACAGTGTATCTTACACAACAACTTGGTTCGCACGTGTATACCACTAATAAACATCAAAAACTGTTCGTCAATCATGTTTGCAAATCGACCACTTTCAACGATGCCGCCATGGCTATATTAAGAGAGTTCACGACTATTGTGCGCAAACTCGATTCGAACTATGTTTGCGTTCGTGTTCAAATATGCCGTCTATACGAACAAACCAAATGTTCAAGTTTGGCTATAACCTGTCTATTTCTGCCGTCTTTAAGGTTTGCTGCAAATACGTGTTATAGTCTAAGGGTTCCCGGGTGGAAGGCGATTGTTTGGAAGACTTGCCGTGGTTCTGGATGCAAAAGGCTGAAAGAACTCAGATGGGCTATAGTCATTAATAGCTTGACAATTTGTTTCGCTCCCAAAATCCCATTGATGATTTCCCGCCAAAAAAAACTAAAATTGTTAAAGGAAATAATTTGTATTGCTAGATATTACTAGCGTATTATTATGCTTTAACTGATTTGACGATTTCTCATATTAAAAAAATATTATTTTATTTGTGCAGTTTTCTGATAATACCTGAATGTTTTTCAACAGGTTTAAAAATAGCTCAAATAATGTCTGGGTCGATTGCTATACAACAGTACTTGGGCCGAATCGTTCAAGAGAGTGAGACAAACATCAATGTGTCGACGGTGTTGATAATATATGGCGGACTAAAATTTTTTGTTGGTAAGTTAGTAGTATATTTAATGTCTTTGGTAAAATTTGAGAAGTATTTGCGGTTTCGGAATAAGATACTTGTTAACTTACAGAGAATACATATAATCAATGTAATAGAAAAGCACAGGCAGGTTTAACGTTAGATAAAGTCAGTATTGCAGCTAGTTAATTTACATTAAAAATGGATGTAATAAAAAAAATACTTTATGGCTTCTTTCAAAATTACAACTTCAAATTTTTTTGCAGGCATATTTTCATCGGCTATAGTGGACAAGATTGGGCGTCGTCCCTTGCTCATTTACTCCTTCTCCAGCGCTAGCATATTCCTCATCATCGTTGGAGCTTATTTCTTAATACAACCTAATTCTTCCTCATACTACAGTTACATCCCTTTCATTGGCATCATATTCACTAGCATGATATCCACTCTAGGTTATGACACAGTAGTGTTTCTTATTCTGGCAGAAATATTCCCCCTTAACGTCAAATCAGTGGCCATGACTTTTCAGAATATTTTGGGAGGCTTTCTAAACTTCTTTTCAGTCAAAGGATATCAACAAATTAAGGATTTAGCAGGTTTGACTGGAGTCTTCTGGTTTTACGCCAGTATAACAATAATTGGTGCTGTTTTTTCATGGTTTATGGTGCCTGAAACCAAGGGCAAGAGTTTGAGAGAGATTCAAATTGAGTTGCAAGGTCCCTTGTATGACGAACTTGATGACTAGAAAAGATTGACATCGTGAAGAAGAAACATGGTGAAGTAGAGCAAAAGTAGGGACAGGTTTATAGAATAAGTTAAGACAGTATATACAACTTGTAACATTAAATGCGCAAAACCTTAGACACCCCAAATGATTTTTAAATTACCTATCCTAATTCTGTGTGAAAAAAAATTAAGGTTTTATGTTCAGTTTTAGTTTGTTTAAAATGCGTATCTGCATCGAAATAAGAACTTTTATCATCCCGCATATGAGTAAATTTGATTGGTCTACAAACATTTGGGTTTGTTTACCTATTTGGGCAGGTTTGCGCACGTGATGGCTTGACCTATTAAAAAATACCTTCAATTGACCTAATTATGTGAGAAAGAAAAACATTAAAAAAATTATAGGTTTTATGAGCAGTTTTAGTTTGTTTAAAATTCATATCTGCATTGAAATGAGACCTTTTATTATCCCGTGTATGAGAAAATTTGATTGGATTACAACTATTTGTGTTTGTTTACCTATTTTAGCGGGTTTGCGCATGTAATGGCCTACCTATTCATAAATAGACAGGTCGAAGTTTTTAATGAAGATTTTTTTTGAAAAATATAACCTATATTAAAAAGTGGTTTAATTGATTCTGCTCGTTATTCCGATCAAACTATTTTTAGGTTTTGCGCATTTAACGTAACACGTTGTATAGGTACTATGTAGTTTAATGATAAAGGTATTTATTATTAGACTAGTTAGAAGTACGGCTTACCAACAAATATCATAGGTATATTTTTTTTATCTTCAAGTTATTCTCGATAGGTCACACTTGAGTCATAAAATGGATATGTAAAGTATCTTGTATCTACAATACAGACTTCACGTCCCAATGTAATATATAGGTACTCAAGATAAATAGTGGTTGTATGAATTTACAGTGCCGAAATGGATCTCTAATATATTATCTACCTATTTTATAAAATGTCGCTTTATTTAATTTTACAGGTTTAAAACATAATAGTTTATAAAATAGGTCCTCAAAAATTTATTAAGCCAAAAATATTAAAATATAAAATATTTTTTAGAATAAAAATGGCAGCTCAATATTTAAATAATGAAGGCATATTCTATTTCAATTAACGTTTGGTTAACAAAAATGTTAATAATGTTTCTGTGATTAATTGAAATGAATTGATAATAATAGACTAGCCTGTTGGTCTAGTAGTTAGTGACCCTGACTGCTATGCCAGAGGTCGTGGGTTCGATTCCCACCCAGGATAAATGTTTGTGTGATGAGCATAATCATTTGTTCTGTGTCTGGGTGTAATTTAACTATAATATGTATGTATTTAGAAATATATAAGTAGTTTATCAGTTGTCTAGTACCCATAACACAAACCCTGCTTAGCTTGAGACTAGACGGCGTTGTGTGATAGTTGTGGGATATTATTATTATATTATATTATTTGTAAAGTCTTTTTTCTATCTTTTCTGTATTATTTATTTTTATATTGTTTTTTTTAAATACATTTTTAAATAAAGGTTAACATTTGTATTTAGGTTATTGTAGGTATTTAACAATAATGTAATTGCTCTCTCAAAGAGTGAATTGTAGTGAATAAATAAAATAATGTTATTCTTTAGAAAATGTTTTCCTTAATTTGTCCTGTACCTATACAATAATGCTAGTTAATACTATTTATTTTTTCAACTAGATGTACAATAGTGATAGTAGTACAATATTGTACAACAAGGCATTTTCCACTAGTATAATAGTAGATGGGTGTGTAATAAAATTAAATTTTTGGGAAAATTTTAATGACTGCTTGTAAAATAATTATTTCAAAAACAGGAGGGTACATGTGATTAGTAAGTAGGTAACAATCTTGTTTGTATGAATGTATGGTTGAACTTTAATGACACAAGCACTTGACTGAAACTCTTAGTTTTAATTTTATGGCGGTCAGTCAGAAATGTGAAGCTACAGGCATGTCTATCTGACTCGGCAAACGTTGTTCTGCCATATAAATTATCAAAGAGAAAATGCTGGTGGTAGGAGGGTAAAAACTAGCCTACGACATATTCACTGGCCTACCAAATTTGCACAAAAATAATCATAAACGTCGTTCAAGCCGTTTTGGATGATTTTGATAATTCTTATTGACATTCTTATGATCATAATATGTATACTACTACAATACTATTAAATATAAAAAATAAGTTGAAAATAATACTACTACTAATAGTATATTATTATTTATTATTATTTCCTTTATTATTATTATTAATAAAAGTTTTGTTATTATACTAGTGTTGATTTTAAGAAGGCGCCATCTATTGGTGGCTCTAAACGAATAGATGAGGTCGTTCCTCGTACAAGAGTTCGACATAGTTACAACAGTATCTCATAGAGGGCCGAACTATAAAGTTTAGTATGAAAAATAAAAATGTCGAATAACCATTTTATATTTAGGTCTGGTTCCAAAGCAGGTAGAGAAAACATAAAAGAGTACTTACCTTTTCCACGATTTCCTGACTTCACGGCGTGAGGCCAGCAAGGAGACGCGCCGCTTTGCTGGAAGCTATGCGGAGACCCCGCATCATCCAGATTCCCGTCACCTTCTAGGACGTGTTCAGCAACGGCCGGTGTCTATACCCGCGCTCCACAAAGAGCCATGCACCGCATAAAGCTGCATCGAGCCCCCGCCAGGAGGAGTTTGGATCTCCTACATTGGGCAGGAGCCGCTTGAGGGGCTTTATGGCATTTGAGGGTAACCCCAGCCTGCTCCAGTCGGAAGTGCAAGAGGAGCATTTATCTAAGATATAAACCTGGTGTGGTGTGAAGGCATGTGAAGAAGTAAACAAAAAGGCAACCTTTTAACAAATTTCTACCACTTATCGGCTTTTCCTTATCATGCCATTTATGTAAAAAGCAATAAAGTTGTGTAAAACACGTTGCTAACATCTATATCTATACTTATAATAAATCTGTAGAGAGGTCAATTCTGTACATGAAATATATTTCCAAAATAACTATCAGGGGGTGATTATTGATCGATACTGATTCCAAAAATGCAAACAGTAAAATTTTTGTCTGTCTGTCTGTCTGTCTGTCTGTCTGTCTGTCTGTCTGTCTGTCTGTCTGTCTGTCTGTATGTTCTTTATAGAAACAAAAACTACTCGATGGATTTTAACGAAACTTGGTACAATCATTCTTCATACTCCTGGGCAGGTTATAGTATACTTTTCATCACGCTACGATCAATAAGAGCAGAGCAGTGAAGGGAAATGTTGGGGAAACGGGAGAAATTACTCCATTTTTTAAGCTTCCGTCGCGTTTGCAGCCTTAATGGTTAAAGCTACACAGAAATCATGTAAAACGGAAATGTTCTCCTTAAAATTATATTTATTATATTTAAAAAATCCCACCACAGCATATGTCTATCTTTTATGGTTGACCCACAATAACACGTGTAACTCCCGATAGCTCAGGAGTTCGGAGCTTTCTGTTTATTTTTGTCTACTCTTACGTTTATAACACTCTCACTCATCCCTAATTAAAAAAAGTTAACATTATCACTATTCAATAAAAAAAAAAAACATAGAAATCGGTATAGAAACACCAAAGTTATACATAAAATACGCTAACAGGATCCGCGTACGAAGTCGCTGGCAGAAGCTAGTTTGAAATATAAATCGTACAATTGAAACAAATTCGGTCATTTTTTAACTGACTTCAAAAAGAAAGAGGTTTATATTGTAGACTGTATGTTTTTTTATGTATGTTTACCGATTTCTCGATGAATTCCGATTTTTTTATTTGTTTTTCAATTGAAACGGTATGCTTCCTATAGAAATATTGTTATGATCTGATAATGTACTTCGTAGATACAGAACGGAACTCTTCGTACGAGCACAGCAGAACTTTTGCTGTAAATGTATTCGATGACTGACTGAAGGAAGAGGGGGAGGATATGACAGCAGTTTTGCCTTACAATCACAGTTATTATTTACCCTATAATAGGAATTACTCTGATATCTAGGCGTATTTAAACTCAAATACACAACATACCCAGACCCGAAGCATCTACCTATATGGTAGGTCATACAAATATTTGTTTCATGTGGGAAACGAACCTTTATAACTTTTGTTTAGAAGTTAAATCGAAAAATTAATTGAGTTGAGTTTTAATTGGACTTTCGCCGAGATAACTGAGCATGCTCTAGTAATTAAATGAGCATAATCATTGATTGAACTACACATTTTCGTTAGTTTCAAAGTTCACGCAGACCAGTACCGCTAGCCAAGTTGCTAATCTGCAATAGTTAACGCTAGTAGAAAGCTTCAAATATACGGGAATGACGTCATCTCAACGCTCAGTCACGTGGTCAGAACAAAAGAAATGGCGGCAAGGTTAACTCGAAGCGTTCGACGCAAGCGAAACGGTTCTAACTTGACTAGGGGGCAGAGATTGCCTCTAGTCTCCGTGACCTTAGACAATACTTCAGGGAATATTCCCAATAAGTTCATTACAATTTAGAATAAAGCCACGATGAGAAAACCTGCCTACGCAACTTCATAAAGTAAATATTATATCTATACGACAAAGTCTTAAGCAACGACGCCGAGTCTAGCCTGTTTGTTTTCTCTTGTTTACATTTCAGACTATCATCGAACCACTAGAGGTACAGTTTTGCGTTATCGGGAGACACATGGAGGACATCATCCCACCCATATACGCACCAAGTGTTTTGGGAATACATCCATTATGAGTACAGCTATAGAGCGGTTCCTTGCCGGAGTCTTTCCTGACAGCTAATAAAAATAAAAACGATGCGTTTTAATCATTAGACCAAAAGGTCTAATACTTTTAAATTTGTCATATTTATAATTATCTTTAGCCTTGTTATTTCGTTTATTTACCCTTTTTTTTGCAATGGGGAAAATCATCGTATGACAAAACCCGCTCTTGGGTGGAGCGGGAGATAGTGTCAGACTCTTACTGACTAAAAACTCCACCCCGTTCCTTCTAGCCTTCATACCGGGGCAGGAGCTCCCTTTCGGACAACCCTGTCCCCAGTAGGCTTCGACCCAGCTGGGCCCCTCCTGCTGCTGACAACTCCTTGAGGCGCGCGGGAACAGTGCGCGCCGTCGACGTCTTGGACTCGGTCCATTACCGGACGATCGGACAGCGAGCTACCCATGGCTCGCCGTCCGCGAGCCCGCGTATACGGTGGCCGGAAACCGGGATTGGAATTCCGGCGGCGGAGGCGAGGGCGCCGTAGCCTGATGCGGTCAACCTCCTCCTTTACTAGCATTACTGCTTCGCAGAAGGAGCTGACCGCCTGCCATTCCTCCTCGCTCCGGACCATGGCCTCGACCAGGGCCCGGCTCGTTTATTTACCCTTGTAAATATTTTTGCCAAAACTTACAACCTACCTAATAAAACACTCGTAAAAGAAATATTAAAAATACGTAGTAACAGCAGAATACCAACAGGTTTTATCATGTTTGGGAGGCAGGGAACAACTTATCAAGTGTATTTTTTAATAATTGACTTACTTGTCAAGCACCTTACTCTTACCTCCTCGGTCGTTTGATTGGTTCAAAACCAAAACTAATTACCTCGCAAGTGCACAACTTCGTAGAGCTAGAATCGATGACCTAACCTCATCGAATTATTCGATTACGAACTTTTTACAAAACGTACGGCGAATTGGCGAGTAATTTTTACGAACCCATTTATCGGATTAGGTTTTGTTAGGAGACAGATTCGATTAATGCGTATGGGATCGAGTTTGATGTAAAGGATATTGATGATGAGGTAAGGAAGGTTTGACAGTCTTCCACACTTGATCGACAGCCTGTTAATTGCTATTTTGAATGTGTAAACACTTATGTGTAGGGACTTATGTCCATTTATTTAACGAGTCAAGAGATTTAAGGTTACTAGCTGATGGTATTTACTCTTGTTTGAGATTAAAATCTAAATTTAGAATAGCGTTGACTTGTGACGATTCTATTTTAGAAGAATACATCGTATCTGGAAGTCAATTTGTCAGCTAACATTTTTTTGTTTTACCTTTTATGTAAAGATTAGTTCAGAGCATAACTTTTATAATTATATCCTCTTTCATAACCTTTTATATTAACCTTTATATTGTTTTCTCAGCTGAGACTATGTCTAAGCTCTAACAGAGGAAATGGGTGGTAATCTACAACGCGGTTTTGAATTTCAACAACTTTCAAATGCTGAAATTCGATGAATCTACACTTCAAGCTTAGTTGCATAATGATATTGTATAAAAAATTATGATATTGTGACCAACAATATCATAATTGATAATTATATCAATCTAAAAAGCAATAGTTACACATTCACGGATTTGTAGGACACGTTTAGTATTCAATAATTTAAAGGAGACTGACTCTTACTGTTACTGAAAAATGACTTAGTTTTTCAATTTTCAATATTAAAAATGATTTTTTTCATAAAAGATCCTGTGTAATAAAATAAACATATTTATCTCATTTACAAGACACAATATATTATAATTAAATGAATCCTATATCACTCAGGAATATAGCAAATTTTTATCGGTGAAAAAATTTTAGCAATCGAACCAGTACTTTCAGAGGTTACCTCCTTCAAACAAAAACGAAACAAATTTTCACTCAACAATATTAGCAAATATTTAAAATAGAAATATATTTGTTTTTTGTTGACATGTAGGTACTAAAATCAATATATACGATTGAATAATTAATAACCTATCTAAGCTGCTTACGGTAGGAGGAGTTCGCATCGGCGTCGGGTCGACGATGAAGTATCTGGGACTCGTCCTCGACAGCCGGTGGAATTTCGTAGAACATTTCCGACGTCTGGCTCCCAAGCTTCTCCGGGCTGGGGCTGCTCTCAAGCGGCTCCTGCCCAACCTTGGGGGTCCAGACGCCTCCTGCCGGAGGCTCTACGCGGGGATCGTTCGGTCCATGGCCCTCTACGGGGCGCCGGTGTGGGCGCCGTCGCTGGCAAAGCGACCGGCGTCCATACTGAACGCTTGCCAGAGGGTTATGGCAATACGGATGGTGCGGGGTTACCGCACGATCTCCCGCGAAGCGGCGAGCCTTCTGGCTGGCCTACCACCGTGGGATCTGGAGGCAACAGTCCTTGCACACATGCACGACATGCGCGTGGAGATGCAACGCCGGGGTGAAAGTCCACTGCCGCAACATGTCAAGGCATGGCGGACAGAGCTCCGGCGGGATCTCATGGTGAAATGGCGTCAACGGCTATCGCAACCCAGTGCTGGGCACGCCACGATTATGGCGGTAAGTCCCCTCTTTGAGGCGTGGCTGGAAAGACCTCACGGCGTCCTTACCTTCCGCATGACGCAGGTCCTCACCGGACATGGCAAGTTCGGGAGGTTCCTGCATCGGATTCAAGCGGAAGAGACGCCCGGGTGTCGCCACTGTGCGCAACGCCCGGAGGACACGGTGGAGCACACCGTCGAGGTGTGCCCTGCCTGGGCGGAGCATCGCCGTGCCCTCGTGGGGGCGATCGGCGGCGGAGACCTCTCGCGCCGGGCCCTGGTCGAGGCCATGGTCCGGAGTGAGGAGGAATGGCAGGCGGTCGCCTCCTTCTGCGAAGCAGTAATGCTTGCAAAGGAGGAGGCCGACCGCATCAGGCAACGGCGCCCTCGCCGCCGTCGCCGGGATTCCGATCCCGATTTCCGGCCACCGTAGACGCGGGCTCGCGGACGGCGAGCCATGGGTAGCTCGCTGTCCGATCGTCCGGTAATGGACCGAGTCCAAGACGTCGACGGCGCGCACTGTTCCCGCGCGCCTCAAGGAGTTGTCAGCAGCAGGAGGGGCCCAGCTGGGTCGAAGCCTACTGGGGACAGGGTTGTCCGAAAGGGAGCTCGTGCCCCGGTATGAAGGCTAGAAGGAACGGCGCGGGGTTTTTAGTCAGTAAGAGTCTGACACTGTCTCCCGCTCCACCCAAGAGCGGGTTTCGTCAAAGATGATTTTCCCCGTCGACAAAAAAAAAAAAAAAACCTATCTAAGCTCAATATTAAGTTATTTACAATTTACGCCACCCTTTGGAACAAGCACACAAATAGTGCCAGCTGTCCGTCCTCGAAGCACTAGTGGTGTGCCGTATAACACAAATATTTGTCGATAGTTTACCACGGACGTGCAGCGCTTGGCATCACTGTCACGTACGGTCGCATCGGGAATGCTATATTGCGCAAAACAATGCTAACCTACAATTGTGTAATGGGGAAGTTGAATGGAACCATCCTGAAATTGATTTAATACAGGTTTATTTAAATTTCAAGCACTTTTTCTCAAAATATAAGGCAGAAGATATACATAGCTTGTTTTTTGACGGCACGGTTGGCACAGTGGGTGAACGTTTGACAATTGTACTGTGTGTCGTGGATTTGATTTCAATTTTACTTGAAATCAAGGTTGTTTTTAATATTGTGCGATTTTGATAACGCACAGAATACGCACGTGAGACGAGTTTTTTTGCATTTTGAAATTTTCTGCATGCATGATGAAATCCGCACGATATTAAAAACTCCGTTATATGGCTTACAGACAGTTGAATCGCAGTCAAACACTTGTTTACATCACTTAAAAAAATGTCTCAACTCAAAAAATAAATATACGAGAACCTTATCAAAACGTTTAGCAGTTCAAGATAAAACGAACGAAGACGGACACCTTCCCCTCCGTTATTTCCCCCGTGCCCACTGATCTGTTTTTTCGCAACGATGGAGAATATTTTTTCCTTTTGTTGTTACGAGAGTAAATGCTCGATAGGTGTCCTGATAAGAAGCTTTGACAAATCACTTTGAGCCGCCGGCAACCGAAAACGTGTGTGATCAAAGAAACTGTTTAGGCGCGACATTGCGACAACGAACCTTGAGACAGTGGAATGTCATAGAAATGGTCATAACAGTCATATCAAAACAAAAAAATCAAAGCAAAGATCTTTACAGAATACATGTAAAAAACTCCGTGGACACTTTTACATTAACAAGATTAACCATGGAGTCTCGTGTCGGTTCTTCTCCATAGGAAAAGACGATAATGTGTAATTCAGTGCGGTGTATTTTTAGAAATTTTGGAAACTGTAAGAGCTTTTAATTCATACAATCACAAACCATCACGGGTTTAAAATGTAAACAAACACTCTTCAGCTCAAAACTTTTTATCTTTATAATATTAGCATGGATTTTACTTGATAATAGTTAGGACTGAAACAAGGTGTTTCGACCTCTACATCTGTCATATTTTTACTCAACAGGATAGCACGCGGACAGAAATATTTTTGTTATCCATATTATTTGTCGCAAATCCAATTATGGCGAGCGGATATACGTTTTGGTGGTATGTCGCTTTAGGAGGAGTGTGCAAGCAAACCCGGAGAAATCAATAATGCTTTAGGGCTGCTGTAAGATTGCCAACCAAATTAAAACGAGCTGTGGTATTTAAAGAAGGCAATGCCATTAATTTTATGGTGTGAAAGTATTTAATGTACCTCCTTATGTTGTTTAACCTTCTGTTTTACGTTTTACTGCTCGAAACTACATTGACCAGAAAAGAGTCCAGCTATGTAATAATAATAATATAATATTCCACAACTTTAACTTAATTTCATTTAGTCCCAAACTAAGCAGAGCTTGTGCTATGAGTACTAGACAACTTACTGATACACATACTGATATTTCTAAATACGTACATATTATACATAGATTGCCAGGTTGCCTGGAAGAAATCACCAAGTGCGAGAAGGCAGCCAATTCTTTGTTTTTTTTTATTATAGGGTTTCCTTTTTTTAATATTGCGATATTGGTGTACAATAAAGTGTATATAAAAAAAAAATACCCTAACACAGACTAAAAGACCGTGCTTACGACTGCTTGTTTTTTTTTTTCCTAAGTTGAATAACAAATGTGGAAGGAAGAGGACAGTTTTTGCTTGTGTATTGTAGTAAATTACTATTTCGCTGTCTTAAAATAATTGTTTCATTTTCGATACGACTTTAGTGAGACAAAATCTAATCAGCCCAAAATTCCCCCATATTGATTGTAGTATGTAGATTCAACGCTGGCTGAGACTAAGTAAACGCAATATCTTGCCTAATTGAATTCAATCCGCGTCTCGCGGGGACTGTCAAAATAATTCGATTACCTTCTAATTTACCAAGGAATTGGCTGTTATAATGATTGAAATTCAAATTTTGATGCTATAAAAGAATATTATTCGATGCTTTAATTCATGAATCCCCAAGCGACCACCGGTGGCCGCGCATCTATTGTCTTACTATTGTGTTTCTAATTGACGGTATCTGAAGGGTTAAATAGATTCATGTTGTTGACACTTCGCGTGACCGAAGAGCTGGCTTTTATTTAGGACAGGGGATAGGCATTGCCATACAGTATGGCAATGCCACCAGTCTTATGGCACATTAATCGTCGACAGCGACATTTAGGAGTTTTTTGACGCCATATTTTTGGTGGTTTTTAGTTATTTTTTTTTAGTCAACGGTTATTATTATTTTTTGGTTTATTGTAATTATAGTTAGTTAAGTATTTTTGAATATAAATTATTATATGTGTACTGGCTTTTGTCAACGGCTTCGTCTGCGTGAATGTGGTTATTGCGGACGCGAAGTATTCGAGGATGGATAATAAGTAATCTATGCCCTTCCTTAAAGTTCAAGCTTCCTTCATACTGAATTTCATCAAAATCGAGTCAGTAGTAAAACCGTGTAAGTGTAATAGACAGTTAGACAGACCGAGTTACTTCCACATCTTTATCCATATAAAGAAAGTAAATAAAGATATTTGAAAAAAAAGTAACTTCTTTATTTAAACAACGTTCTTGGAATAAGAACACTTGATCACGAACAAAAACAAAAGATAAAAACGCATTCCATTCGCAGTTATCCAGATGAAAATAACAAAAAGTCGATGAAGTAAAAATTTAGAAGAAAATCTTTTACGTCACTTCTACGACTGTTCAGGCAGTATCTCAATGTTGCAAATGATTATAAATCTGAGAAGTTTTAAATTCGGTCCGTAACGAATTTGAGTAAATCGGATCCTTTGAGAAAGGTCTTCCACTCTTCATCGCACTCAAGGGAAAATAGGTACTATTTTGGTATCAAAGGATGTTTTGAATTTTAAAATAATGAGGTGTCACTGAAGAGTTGGAAATTTTTGTTCTATTTTGCAATGTAAACAAAGCCATCTTGTAATAATGTGGGTAATAGCCAGTAAAAGTAACAAAATCCTAGACAGATTCCAAAATAAAACATTAAAACTGCTTTCATAAACTCACCATCAACGATTGCATCACTGCTTACCATCAGGTGGGATCGCAGTCAAACACTAGTTTATATCAGATAAAAAAAAAGCAAAGCAATCTTCAATTTACCGCATTATAACAACCAATATTAAAAAATACACTGTTAAGGAAGAGATCATCAAATATAGCGTCTGGACACAAGGATACACTAACTATGAAAATCAGTGGATGCGGATCGTTTAAAAAGACGTAGCATTTAGCTCCTGAATAAATTCTCCCACTTAAAATGGAAGCCTCCCACAAATTGCCATGGCTCATGGTCACTAAAATCACTTGAAATGAATAATATCTGCGAGAGACCAGCATAGCATAGTCGGCCTTATAATGTTCTCACTGTTCGGACTCAGGCCTCCTCTCTAGGAGAAGGAATGGGCCGTAATCCACCACACGGGCCCAGTACGGGTTGATGAATGTTACATGTCTTCATTTCATTCATTTTTGCTTCTAGGACATGCCGGTTCCCTCAAGATGTTTTCCTTTACCGTTTTGAGAGCAGTGGTGATGAAATAAATTGCACAAAGTAATGCGCCTTCCTGGGCTTGAACCCGCGACCTACACTCGTAAGTCAGGGCCATTACCACTCGGCCACCACTGCTTGTTGCAGAAGAAAAAAATATTTTGCAATGAAATAATAATTAGTGTACAAAAATTAAATACGACCTAACTTAGCTACAGTAATTTTTCTAGTTACGAGTATGCTGAAAGATGTGTGACTAATTAATTTATGAATGGCCCTTATTTAATTACGTAAGCTCTAAGAGGGAGCAATTAGTAAAGTAATTAAATTAGTCTTCTTGTATTTGTGAGGTGTTATTTAATTACTACCTAGCGAGTAGGCTCCTGAGTTAGGTACGTATGTTTTTGTAGTCGAATTTGCGTGATTATTAAAAATAATGACTTAAGGTAGACTCAGGTAAAAACGAATACCTAACATCATAATCATATTAAAGAGGTAAAGTTTGTTTTTACGTTTTTTTGTTTGTAGGAGGTTAATCTCTGAAACACATGAAATTATTTTATTTTAGATTATTTTGATAGATGATACCGGTGTTTTCTAGCTAAGAAGAAACACCGAAAATATCAAAGTTTTTTTTTATAATTAAAATGTTTACAATAATCTATACTAATATTATAAATGAGAAAGTGTGTGTGTCTGTTAGTCCGTCTTTCACGGCAAAACGGAGTGACGAATTGACATGATTTTTTAAGTGGAGATAGTTGAAGAGATGGAGAGTGACATAGGCTACTTTTTGTCTCTTTCTAACCCCCAACTTCCCAGGGACCCGTGTTACCACGAATTTATCGCGAGCGAAGCCGCGGGCAAAAGCTAGTTTGAAATAATAGGCCTTCCCGAACTGCTGCCATACAACCTTGATAATCCATCGCATTCATCAGATTTCTCGACCCTCGTTATCCGATTTTAGGGATTTTGGCTTACAAGTGCAGTACGTACAAATAGTATCAAAACATCGACACATATTACTTTGGGTACACAAAACAATGTAAGGAATAAAACATGAACAACATCCGATTTACAATAAAAGTAAAAAGTATGGCGGAAAGTGAAGTACAGTCGGGAAAAGCTTTGCTAGGACTATGCAATTGTCTATTCAAGCATTCAGAAACTTGTCCTGCGCGAACTTGCTCTGTTTTTATTGTGTTCGTATGAAGTTCTGGGTGGCTGGGACATGAAAGACGGGATTTAGACATCGGAAGTTAAAAAGAGTGGAACGTTTGCTGGAATTTTATTCGTTTTTATTTTTTTTCATCTATTTACCGAAAGAGTGGGTCTTAAAATGAACATGGATAAAACCAAAATCATGATTAACAACCATGTAGCGCCCACTCCTATCAAGATCGCAGGCTTTACACTCGAAGTTGTGAACGATTATGTCTACCTCGGACAGACAGTCCAATTGGGTAGGTCGAACTTCGAGAAATAAGTCAACCGTGGAATCCAACTCGGTTGGGCAGCGTTGAGGAAACTACGCGGTAACTTCTCGGCTAACATAACACAGTGACTCAAGACGAAAGTCTATGACCAGTGCGTGTTGCCAGTGATGACATATAGCTTTGAAACGTAGTCACAATGGGCTTACAATGGGCTTACAGTCACCCAAGGCAATGGAAAGGGCTCGGGGTTTCCCTACGCTCTGCACAGTTAGTGGGCTTGAGTTGCCCCACTAACAGGTTATGGGCCCAACCACGTCTACTCCTTCAGGGCGGGAACCTGAGTCAACTGTTGGTGATCAACAGAAGGAACGGCGTGGGGTTTTTAGTCAGTAAGAGTCTGACACTATCTCCCGCTCCGCCCAAGAGCGGGTTTTGTCAATGATGATTTTCCCCGTCGACAAAAAAAACCCCAAGAGGATCGTGCGTGATCGAATCAAAATTAAAGATATTCGCAGGAAAACTAAGGTTGCCGACATAGCACGAAAAATTGCCGAATTTAAATGACAATGGGCACATTGCTCGCAGAACAGATAGCCGTTGAGCCTAAAAGGTTCTGGAGTGGCAACCTCGTATCGGCTGAAATAATGATGATGATGACCTGACACGCCTAATTTTTTTAACAGGAAAAATAAACCCTAGATACGCCAATGACCAGCATCGTTGCTGGTATCAATAGCCAGCAACAGCAGCCAAATTAACTGCAGGTGGCTGCATTGGTCCTCCCTCCTCCTCTATTGGGCTCTTTGATAAATCTTTTATTTTTGTATATATTCGACTAACATTTTCACGTTTATTCGGCCAGGGTCGCACATCTATGACCAAATACTCCATCTCGTTAGCTTTTCTGTGGGGATTGAAAAGCTAAACGAGATGGATAAAGCTATAACTACACTGCTAACGCACACGTGTAACACGCCTGATTTGTACGTAGAACGACGTCGCGTGGCGAGTTACAAGTGTAGCTCTAAAAGTCTAGTTTCCATATAAAATGTATGGAGACCGACGCGCCCAGATCGGCGTGGCGTGGCACATGTATTGGCAGTGTAGTTTTATCTTCACCCAGTCGCAAACAGACGACCCTGGCGAATAAATAAATAATATGCTCAGAAATTAATTTCAAAATAAAACAATAATTTATGTACCTCCAAAATAACTTAAGCTATCAAGTTGTTTCACGTAGAACATCTGCATTTATGTGAGAGTAGTGCAAATAAATTAATTGCCCCGCAAATGCACTTCCTGCGGCGGGGAGCTAAGTTTTCATCGCAGGCATAGAGAACTAGACTGAGTATTACCATCACATTTTTGACTATTCTGCACGAAGAGACAAAGTGAATGTGCGACCAACATCTGGTCTTTTTCAGCAGAAGGTGATCATGACCAGTGGATTCACCCGCGTATCGGTAAGGAATTATCTCAGAGGAATATACTCAATATACTACTCACTACACACAACTCACTGTACTTATTGTTACTATTTTATTTATTTATTTAACCTTTATTCACATTTAACACTGTACGAAAGCGGTCTTAATGCCTTAGGTATTAAGACCACCTTTGTCCTACCAGTCACCAGTGCCAGTATTTTTGGTGAAGAATAAAGTTTAATCTTTTTTATTGTATTTCTAGGATAAAACGTACATATCACGACACAAGATCAGTCATTGTGGTGACATTTGCGCGTAGCTTATGTCCAGCAGTGTATGGTTTTCGGCTAAAATCAATTATATGATAGTTTGGCAAGAAACGCTCAGTCCAGTTCTCTATATCTTTTCATTAATTCATCTATTTATTAATGTCATAATAACAATCCACCACTCGGGCGGTGAAATGCTTTCGCTTTAATGGCATTCATTTTCCCACAAAAGATACTAACCATCTCGTAAATGCGTTGCACAGATTAATTGCTTGATACAGAGACGGTTAGAATAAAAATATTGCAGCGCTTGATTAAATTTTGAAAATGTAGGTACAAGCTTCTCCTAAAATAACAATTAGTTTTTGCGAGTGCGATTTTGTAAATTTCTTTTTTAATAAGGTCTTTTTATGAAGTCTTTAATTGATTTCTACTTGCCCTATCTACCTTTACCTTATCCTTCCTTAGTTACCTTATAGCATCATCTTCTTGTTTCTGTTCTATATTACTTGGGGTCGGCACAAACACTATTTTTTTCTCCCATTCTATCCTGTCATCCGACACGCTATCACTCTCTTTTCCTTCACATTACTCCTCACACAATCCATCCATCATCACGAATTGTAGGTACCAATAACATACTTAATTTTATTTCTTAAAATTTCCCTGGTTCTACCTTTATTTATATTCAAAACAGGTTGTAATAATTCACCAAGCAAAAACCGTAGTCCGTACCTCATAGCAGATAACCAAAATCGCCGTAAAAGCCCGAATAAACTTTTAAGGTCGCTGGAACACAAGCGTATGTTTTAAACTGGAAGCTGTATTTTGTTGTAAAAAAATGCAGTTAAGCTGTATACGATCGGACGAATGTAATAACGGTGCCTTTCACAGAGTGATTGGGAAAATAGCATTACTTGAGTCACAGAGAGCTCAAAGAGAATTCAGTCATATGCGATACTTTTGCGAGTACATCCATATACTGGGTAAATAACAGCGCAGCTTCGGGGTCGTCTGTTTTGAATTTTTGAGATTTTTATTCGCAGTTCTATTTTCAAATGGGAACGATATATTTTTGTTCCATATTTTGTATTTGGTAGAATAGTAGAATGCAGTGCGGGTGTTCATCGAAATTATAGTAGTTTTTAGTCTATATATTTATTCTCTAGAAATGGATTTTTATATTGAGCTATTGGATTTTACAATGCTCTAGATTTTTGAATATTTTTTGCCGAGTTTGAAAAATGTTTTGCAATATTTGAAAACCCGAACTTACCTCTACCTGCTGCTTTTAGGCTAGCAATATTTCGCAGTGGTGGGGCGGTCAGGCTTCGGCACAATTTATATTATTCTACCAGCCTGATTGTCAGTCAGTTCACTGATCACAAGTTCTTATCGGCTGCAAATGCCCACTTACATCAACATTGGCGTAATCCAAACCAAGCTCGCATCTTGATAATAGACTACGCAGTACCATATTCAGGCGACCAAAAAAGCGCTCCTTCGACTATTGTTTCTCGTCAGTAGCTTTAATGCCTAATGCTTCGGACATATCCAAGAAGTTGTATCAGTTAACAGATCTCAGGTGTATGGAATGTGAAAAATGGATTATTATTATTATTATTAAGTGATTAGAATAAAAAACAGAACCAGAAAACACAAGACGAGCAAGATTATTTAGTTATAGTTTTACCAAAAACTATGGCAATAAAGTTAGGTACCTACTGGTAACAAATAAATTTAATTTAACTTAACTTAATTAAAACTAACTTAAAAAATAAAAATAAAACCCTAAAGAACTAAAACAAAAAATGGCAATTTAAAATAAGGCGTCGAAAAATTCCTCCGCATCGCTGTCGACTGGTAATGTAGGTACCCAGACTGGCGGCATTGCCACGCTGAATGGCAATGCTTATCCTTTGACTGAAGTAAAAGCCAGCCTTAGGGTTGCGCGAAGTGTCAACGAGGCGTTTCGTTTGGCAATAAATATGTTTACATTTGGGAGCCCCAATTCGAAAAATCCCTAAGTCCTAGTTAGGGATTTTTTGCACTACTAATACAGGTAGATTTGCCGTTTTTTCCCCTCTCTGTTGGGATATCATAACAAAAAAATTGTTGGACGTATCGATAGAGAAAAAACGGCAAATCTACCTGTATGCAAAAAATCCCTAACTAGGACTTAGGGATTTTTCGAATTGGGGCACCCATTTAGAGAAGCTCAGTTACCTACCACTACAATAAGATACCCTCACGCATAAGAAACTTCTTATTAAATGCACTCAAAATCTAACATTGTCTTTAGGGGTAGTTTTAGAAAGTTTGCGATGGATGTTGTCGAATCTAAATTAGTAAGTATGTAATAATTATTGTTCTCAAGTAAAGGACATGTTATGTTTTTATTGAGAATAAAGTTTCTTCTTTTCTACGTCTCTGATTCTGAGCACCTAGGTTGTCCTTATTCGGGATACGATTTAGATAAAGACCGCACAAAAAATACGCAATAACGTACATACAACGACAAAAGTCGTCCCCAACTTAGAATACGTAATAGGGGCGTAGGCATTGTCTTCGAGTTCCAATCCGTCACGTCACTCAGAATAAGTCTACGGCGAAAAGTGAGTGATGTTCGCTGCAGCACTCGTAGAGAAAAGACGATTGTGAGGCAAAGGCAATAAAATTTTCTGCATATGTAAAGACAAAGAGGATTATTTGGCAGAATATTAGAATTCATCATATGTGTTTTTTTTTTGTAAGACAGGGTTGTACTTTTTCGCATATGGTAGCCTAAGCTGTTACTGTTAATGTGAAATATTTATATTAATTTATTATAAAAGACTGGCTGATTGACAAATCAACTTGGGAGTGTAACTAAGTCAAAAGTGAATAGGTTGCTTCTAGGCATACTCCATCGTCGACCACATCATCGCTTACCATCAAGTGAGATGGTGGTCAAACGCGAGCCTATCAATACTAAAAAAAATAATCAAGACACAGCTAAAACTCTCGGGATTAGAAGTGTGAAATTTTGCACAAGGCTTCCATTTATGTCGTAGGCGAGCACAAAGAAAGAATTTTCAAAAATCCACCCTCTAAGGAGATGGAACGGGATTCCAAAGTTTGTAGGAAAAAACCTACTATCACTCAGGCGAAATCACTAGCAGAAGCTAGTTGTGTGTAAAATTTATTTGTAATTCGGAGAGAGGTGGTAGCAGGCCTTACGATTTGTGGGGTTAATAAACCTAGGCAAACATTTTAATTTCTCTATTTGATCCACACACCAATGCTTTAAAAAAAAATAGGATCGGAAACATCGTGAGAAAACTGACGTGTTATAAAACGAAAATTTGGACTATGCGTGAAGAGTATTCCACCAATTGGCACTGGGCCCACGTTGTGGGTTATCATATGGCTCATTCCCTTTCGAGACGAGGCCTAAGTCCCTGCCATACTATGCTTATGCTTATTTATAACTAGCTTTTAACCGCGGCTTCGCTTGCGTTAAATTCAGGGTAACACGGTTCCCCGTATAAATATCGTTAATGTACACAGAAATAAATACAAAAACTGAACAAATTATATGCTAAAACCTTCCTCGAAAATCACGCTATCGAGTGGAAAAAACCCCTTGAAAATCGGTGCAGTAATTTTTGAGTTTATCGCGAACAGACAGACAGACAGACAGACGCAGCGGGGGACTTTGTTCTATAATTAATATGTATTGATACAATATCGCTCGTGTATAATGTTAAAGGTACAATACTGGAAAAAGTGGTCCCTATGACTCTCCTGACTACTAACTGAAATCAAATTAGGTATAGCGACAAATACAAACACTGTTAGTTACCTATATAACCAACCACATAACCAAGCAAGAGCTGATTAAGCGACTTAGCGATCAAATTCAGTTATGAACAAACATACACTAGCTTAGCGGTCGAGATTGGCAGCTACTGTCAATAGAAATTTGATCAGGTTGATAGCAAACAATATAATATATATCTATAACTAGCTGCTCCCAGCGGCTTCGCCCGCGTGATAGCAGAAAATTATCCCAAGGGAACATACTTCCAGGATTGGATACTTCCAAAGTATCCTATGTCCTAATCCAGGACATGGTCTATCCGTGTACCAAGTTTCATCAAAATCGGTTTTGCCATTTAGGCGTAAAGACTTAACAAACAAACAAACTCACTTTCGCTTTTATAATATTAGTAAGGATTATCGATGTATCTTCTATTACTGCGCTATTTCTATGTATATATATCTCTATCATTATTTCAGCCGATATACGTCCATAGTTGGACATAGGCCTCCCCCAAGCGTCGCCACAACGAACGTTCCTGTGCGTCTCGGATCCATCGGTTTCCCGCAACCTTCACCAGGTTATCGGTCCACCTTGTTGGAGGCCTTCCAACGTTGCGTCTTCCGGTACGCGGTCGCCACTCCAGAACCTTTCGGCCCCAACGGCCATCAGTTCTGCGAGCAATGTAATGGATAAATATACATATATCTCTATATGTATATATATTATCTTCAATTACTGGGCTATCTCTGTTTACCCGCGAGAAGTTCCCTTGTGAGCAACACATACGTACGTACGGTCCATCTAGGGACTAATGTACTGAAAATCAGAAGTTTCATAAATACAAAATGATACCTTACTACCTAAGAATAAAGTCTATTTTTCCACGTTTCGACGGTGCCATCTGTGTTAGCGACTTTGATTCGATTAACGTGGCAAGGCAGTATACGTTTGATAGATAACGAAGCGGTAATGTATTAAATTAGTTCCAGAATAAATATTCTTTAGGCTAGAAATATCATCTGTGTAGTTGAACAGACAGTTTGTGGCGCCTCTTCATCAAGTTGCGACGAGCGGGAGTTTTGGTACTTTTGGACGTCACCCTACCTTTTTATTTTGTTGGGCAAAAATCATCCAATGAATGGGTGGAGCGGGAGATAGTGTCAAACTCTTATTGAATAATAACTCACCCCGTTCCTTCTAGTCTTCATACCGAGGCTCGAGCGCCCTTTCGGATAACCCTGGCCCCAGTAGGCTTTGACCCAGATGGGCCCTCCTGTTGCTGACAACTCCTTGAGGCGCGCGGGAACAGTGCGCGGCGTTGACGTCTTGGGCTTGTCCGGACAGTTACCGGACGGTCTGACAGCGAACTACCCATGGCTTGCCGTTCGCGAGCCCGCGTCTACGGTGGCCGGAAATCGGGATCGGAATCCCGGCGGCGGCGGCGAAAGCGCTGTTGTCTGATGCGGTGGGCCTCCTCCTTTGCTAGCATTACTGTTTGGAGGCGACCGCCTGTCACTCCTCCTCGCTCCAGACCATGGCCTGAACCAAGGCTCAGCGCGAGAGCTCTCGGCCGACGTAACCCTACCTGAAGGTAAAAATTTACGCTCAAATAATTGAATGGATTTGGTAGGTCCGGGCATTTACCAGACGGTTGGATGGCGAGCTACTCATTGCTCGTCGTCCGCAAGTACACACCTTCGTGGCTGAAATTAGTTGGATGAATGAATTCGAACTAATACTTGATGTAGAAGGAATTTCATACCTCTTGAACTAGGTAAAATTTTTTGCTTATGTCAATTCTCGTTTGGCCATATCATTGATGTGAGATTTCTATGATATTAAAGGGCTAAAGAAGTACTCTGCTACCCACGGTGACCCAATTTAAATACCTTGGGTCAATAATTAGTAATGATTGCAAAATCGAACAAGGTGTTACTCATAGAACCACAACACGATGGATGAAGTGGAGACAACTCACAGGTGTCATGTGTGATAGAAAAATGCCAGTTAAGGCCTTTAAGGCCACGTGTATAAGACGGCAATTAGACCAGCTGTCTTGTATGGATCCGAATGTTGGGCAACCAACAAGCAGCTCTTAAATAAACTGCACACAACAGAAATGCGCATGCTTCGCTGGTCAGCGGGAGTCATACTACTAGATAAAATTCGAAATGAGTACATAAGAGGCAGTTTTAAAGTTGCTCCGATATCCGACAAAGTCAAGGAGAAGCGCTTACGTTGGTATGGTCACGTACAAAGACGCCCAGATGATCATATGGTGACGCTTGGCCTTGAAATGCCTACGACGAAGCGCACGTGTGGAAGACCACCCTCCACTTGGTTGACAACGGTCCAAAGAGACCTAAACGAAGCTCATCTCGACATCGACATGGCACAAAATCGTGCACAATGGAAGAAAAAAACAAAGAGGGCCGACCCCACATAAATGGGATAAGGTCTAGCCAGAAGAAGAAGATTAAAGGGCTAAAGAAAGTAGGCCAGACGAAGATTAACATATATATCATAAAACTTTAATGTTTAAAACGATCTAGCGTTTTTTAGTTGGCCATATCATGAAGTGATCAATTTCTAAAGATCTGGCCACGACATACGAACAGCCACAATAAGGTGGATTCATCTTAAGAATCCAAATTTGTTTATCAATAACATTTATTATGTGTAACGATATTGGAAGCAGAAGCTGTACCGATAGACCACACCAAAATAAACAGAGATCTCATCAAAAAAATATTTACGCTATTTTATTTCCATGAAATCGTTTTATATTTGCTGTAAATCGGTCGGCACCATTATAAATTAGATTGGTTGGCTCAGTTAATGTAACTGACGTCTCTCGGCTTAATCTTGGGCTTGCGACGCTCGGTAAACAGTAATCTTTGCCGACGCGCTTTGGTTCAAACACTTGGTATTGTGCAGAATGATTGGGGACAACTTTTGTGCCTACTTCGTGTTTACATTCGGGCGGTCCACCGTACTTTGCGAGACAATCACGTGATGACAGGTCTAACCACACAAAACGTGAATGCGTCCTGGGGCCGTATTATGACCTCTTAAAACCATCATTTTTTCGGTGTGAAAAAGAGACGGAGCTATACAGGACGAATAGCACTATCCTTTTCTCACACAGAAAACATGATGGTTTCAAGATGTCATAATATGGCCGCTGTGCGCTGAGTGCGAATTGAGTCTGTTTTTTTCGAATACGCACGCACGAAAGTTGCGTTGCATGATACGCAACAAATTAGTTCGCAACGAACATTGAACACTCTGTTTGTCAAATATGTTTGCGGCGATTCTATTAGTATTTTTTGTATAGTGTTTCTTTCTGAATGAGAACACCAAAAAAACTTTTCCCTACCTCACAATTGACAATTTTCAATGACGCCGCCGTGGCTATTAAGAGAGTTCACAACTGTTATGCGTGAACTCTATTCGAACTATGTATGTTCGCGTTCGAAAATGAACGAACACGAATAAAACAAAAATTCAAGTTTGGTGTTTGTGTTCGCTATGTTCGTGTTCGTACCTGCAGCTTTACGTGGACACGATCGAAACGTTTAACACTTTTGACTTTCTGGTTGGGTAAAAGCTTGGAGCGGGCCAATCGGAGCACGTAATGTAATAAATGTGTCCAATAATTGACTCACACTAGGCACTATATACACTATATGCGACGTGTTAGACAGTGTAATAATTGCACTATGGACGTCCGATAAACTCTCAACGAAAGTTGAAGCCTTGCGTGCTATGCCTGTGGTGAAATTAATTGTGGGCGGTTACCAAATTCATCATTTTTGTTCTTTTCTTAATCTGATAAAAACTAGTGCTTAGCTGCGATCCCACCCGATGGTAAGCAGTGATGCAATCGTTGATGGTGAGGTGCATTAGTTTATTAAGAGCCTATTCACTCTAGCCTTGAAAACACCCAAATTACCTATATAATCGGACGATCGGATTATATCTATCGACATTCTTTACAGTACTTATTATGAGATTAATTCCGTATTTACTGTATTCAACGATTTCAGTAAATTGCATACTTTTTACTTATGTAATGTACACAGACAAAATTTTCATACTTCCCATTAATCACACCCTCCCCGCTGCGTGGTTCAAGTCGTTTTGTTCGGAAAAGCGTTGCTCATGTAAAAGTTATATTCTGTTTCATAGCCTTATGACACTTAATTCCACATAAACTATACAAGATCTACGCCACAAAGCGAACTTTCAATGCAACGAAAATCCACTCAGTGCAATATCGAAGTTAGCCTACACAATAACAGCCAAACCAAAACGAGATTCCAGCACGTTCCAGTTGGTTTTATGCCTTGATCACACGTATCAAGTATAAGAGCGAGACAGTAAAATGTTGCTCGGCCGAGACCGTGATGTTGAAAACCAGCGTCAGGCAACTGCTACGTAGTGGCCTGGCATCATGCTGAATTGGACCTATTTGGCGCAGCCGTGAGACATACAATGTAGGTGAGACATACAATATTCTAGGTTTAAGTTTGTATACCATAATTATAGTATTATCTCGTTGTGTGTAACTCTGTGCCAAATAAACGTGTTTTCTTTTCTTCTTTTCTTTTCTTTTCGTTGATGTAAGCAAGTTGTAGAGATAAGCGCTCGGCCGAACACTCGGCGCTGTGTTTATTTGTACCGAGTATTCGGCCGACAGCACTGTCTCGCTCGCTTACTCGTTACATGTGATCAAGGCATTAGGCATAAAACGTGTCCGCGGCGCAATATCTCATCTCTCTGGTCATTTTCATCAAAACGAATGGAACTCTATCCAGACTTATTTCCGGGGGCGCTCGTTTGGAATAAACAAACAGGCGACCTACGGAATATAGAATCAGTGACTTGATTTTTCCTCATCGAGCCTTCGGTACTAATCGATGTAATGACTAAATATGTGCCTTTATTTATGAATAAATGTATTTGTAATCAGTGGATCATGTATAGATTCAATGTTTTGTTTTGCTGTGTAACTGGAAATCGTTTTTTGTTTATTAGTAGATAGATATATAGTATATTTATTAGACGATGTTGATTTAACGAGTATACATATACAACGTGTAACGTTAAATGCGCAAAACCTCAGACACCCCAAATGATTTTTAATTTAATTGACCTAAGACAGTGAGAAAAATATCATAAAAAAATTAAAGGTTTTATGTGCAGTTTTAGTTTGTTTAAAATTAATATCTGCATTGAAATAAGAACTTTTATTATCCCGTATATGAGAAAATTTCGTTACTTACGGATAAGTTCCATGTGAAGGAAGGCTGCGGGTACGTTCGTAAGAGTTACCCTGGCCCTGGGATGCAAAAGGCAACTGAAGGATCACAGGTAGGTTTTGATTAGTCTCCTCGTTACACCCAGTGTCATCATCATCATAGGCTTTCTTGGGGGAAGCCTATGGACGTCTTTCAGCAGTATTACCAAGAGGTCATCATTTGATCCCTGAGTTTATTTCAGTGTTTCTTCCCAGGGTAGTCAGCTAGGAAACACAGGCTTTATCTAGTTTAAATTGATGAAAAAATTTGTATAATTAATATTTAGCTCTTAAGTGGCCTCATAGATGTCACTACCATAAGTAAAGTGTAATAATATGTGTCTAAACTGCAGTCCTCTGTTTCTTCAATTCAAGTAGTTGTTGATGAACAGACGTTGATCATCATTCACATGCAGTCATTATCATCATCATCATCATCATTTCAGCCGAAAGAAATCCACAGCTGAGACAGACATAGAAGAAAGAAAGAAAGAAAAATAATTTATTTGGCACAGCACAAGACCCAAACACAAATACAAAAACTAATACCAAAAATAAAAATAAAGATAAAAAATAAAGTTGTTGTGTGCCTCATGGCTGCACCAAAATAGGTCCAGTTCAGCATGATTGCCAGACAACAAGTGCCTGACGCTGGTTTTCAACTGAATCTGTGGCTGTGACGCAACGGACGTAAAACATAGGGGGCACGTCTACTGGTTCAGTGTAAAATTCAGCCACTGAAAGAATCTCCGAGAGTGTCCAAGGCAGAGGAAAAGTCTATTTATCTAAACTTACAAAGAGGTAAAGTTTGTTTTTTGTTTGTAAGAGGTAATCTCTGAAAGTACTGGTCCGATTGCAAAAAAAAAATTCACAGGTAGAAAGCTGTTTTATTCATGAGTGACATAGGCTACCAACCCACACTGGGCCCGCGTGGTGGATTTCGGCCCATTTCCTCTTCTAGAGAGGAGGCCTGAGTCTCAGTAGTGGGAACATTAAAAAGGCTGATGATGATGATGACATAGGCTATATTTTAACACTTCAGATACCGTCAATTAGAGACACAATAGTAAGACAATAGATGCGCGGCCACCGGGTGTCGCTTGGGGATTGGCGAAACTTCGGGCAATAGCTAGTACAAAATGTAATTATTTACGCTAGATTTCATGGTTACATGAATTTCTCCAATAAACGAACGTTTCATCGGAAATATTTGATCGACGATTACGTACTACAATTGGTAAAGTTATTCGTATTTACTTATTATAGCTTGCGTTAATTACTTAAGGGGTAGATATATCGTTGAATTGTGTCTTTAAAAAGCTAATCTCACTTAGAAGAAGCGTCATATTCTTTTACAAACTTATATGATTCTTTTACAAAATTGCATGACTGCAATTGCTGCATGCTTCTTCCCAACCAGGTCAATCCACTTAAGGGGGTGCAACTCGACACACATTTTCACAGTTTTTCATACAAACGCTCTTATCCGATTATGACGTTATTACACATTTTTCATTAGATATTTTGGAAACACAGTATCTTGTGAATGTTATCTAGGCTATTGAAATCAATGTCTTTTGTGTAGCACTAATCCAGTAAAAACCTCTGAAAATCTGCTATTTTGCATGAATTTTTAACACTTCATAATTTACTCAAAAATTAAAAAAGTCAAAAAAGTAATACTATAGAAGCCTTGCAAATATTGTTAATAAGAGCCTTGTAAATAAGATTGTACATGAATGTTTTTTTTTCAAAAACTTTTAAGGGTTAAAAAAAGAAACAGGTATTTCCTGGAACAAGTTTAGTATAATATTCGAGTAAATCACGGAATTACCGAATACTATCAGAGTTTGCAGGTATTATCTCCCTTTTTTATGTTGCCTTTTCGTCAAACATCGCGTTGGATTGCGTTTTATAGATGAAGCAACAAGCTTATAAACCATGCTCGATGTTGACGATAGGCGAGTGGAAAAGCATCCTCTTAAGCAAATAGTGCTATCCCAGGCATTTAACCAAGACTGTAGCTAAGCTGGTGCATTGTCCGATGAACGTAGCTTCAATTAGTTCAGATATCAATTAAAGGCAGTGTGCACTAGCTATGTAATAATACAAACATTGGAGAGGAAATTATGGGATATAGCTTTGTTACAAATATGAACTCAGCCATTACAGTGAACGCATCCTTTAGTTAAATTATTTATGCCATCTTTCCTGTACTCTATTACGAAAAGTGATCGATTTAAATATATAGGGTGACTGGTAATTAGTGACCGATATTTATGCACGTTATTGCACTGTATTTCACTTTTCATTCGATTTTAGGTATCTATCCTTCGATTTAGATGGGAAAAGGTTTTCCACTACTTCTTCAGCCTCTTCTCTTATGGAATCAGACATTAAATCAATATTAGAATTTCATGAACTCATTGTGAAAAAAGAGATCTTACTATACGACAGTATAAACAACCCAACGAGTCAACTCAACGAAAAAACAAATGACCACGGATTCCCACTTTTCCGTCTATTTGGTTTTTTTTTTCTGTGGTCGGCCAGCAGCTATTCAACCACTATTTTTAATTTTCATCATTGTAAAAATGGCAAAGTTATTGGGACACGGTTGTAATGAAAATAGAACTAGTTTCTCCCTAGGGCTGAAAAGTATTACTTTCAACCCGCTTCTCAGGCAAGTTCAGACCTACTTTCCGAGTATGAGTAATGTGAAATGAAATGGCGTCGTATTTTTTCAATTTTTTTTTGTGATATGCCTATCATATACAGTTGCATATTGAAATAAAGGGTTCAAGGAGATAATAAAAAAAAACACAATAATATGTAGTAAATAAAAAAGGTTAAAAACCCGACGTCAAAAAACGACCAAAAAGTCAAAACATCACTTGACAATATTTTTTCAGTACTTCCTATCCGATCAACTAAACCGATCAACTGGTTAATCAGAATGGAACTCGGTGAAGGATTTATTTCCAATCTAATCAACTTTGAAACGGATTAACTGTTTTCTTTCTCAACGGTTCAACTTTTTAGTTGGTCCGATAGGAATATTTTACTTTATTTAATTTATCTTTTCAATCGTGAGAACAATGAACGTCTGACATACATTTACTCAAAAAGCTTCAGTCTGTCCCTTAACAAAATATCAATAGATATCTATTACAAATGGCTAACTATCCTGTGCCTAATGTGAGGGAATTTCATAGAAATGCGTATATTAGTTCCAGGATATCGAAATTTATTCAATCGAGATGATATGCCAGTTGTACCGTGACGAATGTGTCAATAATATACGGATATAATAATCATATTCGTGACGTATACAAAGATGTATGAGTGTACGGGATGTTTCTTTATTTGTATTCGGCGTTGGACTTTAGATTTGGAAGCCAATGTAGTTTTTAAAGGCTTGGTTTAGACAGTGGTGTAAAACTTTGATCTATATTTATTAACAGCTAAATGGTGCAAAATTTGAGAATGACTGGACCAATTTGGGTAAAAAAGAAGTTTCAGGAACGTTGTCGTTTAGACAGATGATGTTGAAAACGAAACGATGGTTTCCAAGTTTCAATCCTGAACGCAGTGACGGGTTCATATAATGAACTTCCGAGCATTGCGAATACTGCAATATTACAAAAACTGCAAACACAAAAAAAATATATATATATTTCGAAAAATTATCGCACCATTAAAATATAAAATTAATTATATTCTATTAATATGTACAAGGTTTATTTGTACTTAAAATCTAAATCAATCCGAATATATCTTAGTTGAAAATAACCAAGTTTATAAATGTAACGATGTTATATACCCTAATACTCGTATGTGTAGTCGTTTTTAATCCAAAAGTTGATTGGTAGAGAATGCCTTCTTGCATTAAGTTCACCGGTGTACTGTACATTAAAGTTTGAATAAAGTAACTAAACTATAATTATAATATACTAGCTTTTGCCCTACTATACCCTACTCTACCCTACACTACTCTACTCTACACTACTCTACTCTACACTACTCTACTCTACACTACTCTACTCTACACTACTCTACCCTACTATACCCTACTCTACCCTACTCAACTCTACTCTACCCTACTCTACCCTACTCTACCCTACTCTACCCTACTCTACCCTACTCTACCCTACTCTACCCTACTCTACCCTACTCTACCCTACTCTACCCTACTCTACCCTACTCTACCCTACTCTACCCTACTCTACCCTACTCTACCCTACCATACCCTACTCTACCCTACCAAACTTTACATAAACCATCTACTAAATAGTCCAAACAAAGCCTAAAAATTTGGTTTGGATAGGTGAGCCCGGTTTTTGTTGTTAACTCACTTGAGTTATAAAATAACAACGAAAAATGGCATTGATTTTTATATACATATATAGATGCGTTTTCACGCATTTTTTTTTCACTTTGACAATGCTAGTATTTTAGAGTTTCAATCCTATTTTGTGGAAAATCACAGCCTGTATACTGGTACCAATTTCTTTTTTTCGCTCGGTTACATGCCTAACGTATGTAAGGCTTCCTAGAGAGCTCCAGATTTACGAGCCATAAAGTTGTTTATCACGTTACATTTATCCTAGGACATTGACATTCGCCTTGGACGGGTCTAAGATCTTATGTAGTCTTAAAAATAAGCCTGGACTACTTGCTCAGAGATTCAAGGAATATAGGATGAAAATATTGATTACCACTCCTTTATTGTATGAAGTCGGCAATAGCCTAAAAGTCTGGAGTTTATAATGCCTACGTGAACGAGAGGTTCGAATATTATTTCTCCCTTTTTTCAGGAGAAAATTATCAAATTACTCATCCCGCTCTGGATGGAGCAATTCGGAGTGTCTGACTTTTACTGAATAAACAATAATAATAATAATAACAACAATAAATTTATTTGTTAGAAGTTTGTTGTTCTATGGTGTTACATACTGTAGCGTAGTTCAGCTCATGGTAGGCTTCGTGTTGGGATTTTTAGCTATAAAGAAAAGAAAGGGTCGGCACACTTCTTAATATTTATTTATTTATTTATGTACACACAAACACATAAAAAAGAAAAGAACAAATAAGAATAGAAGATTTTTCTTTGTTGTTCGAAACTCAAAAAACAACACACATCTTTTTTTCTACAAATATTCAAAATTATTCAAGAATGCAAAATCCTTAAAAAGTATATTTTACGAGCCACTCTGTTGGCTATATAAAAAAAAAACTCCTGCGATCTCCTTTCGATATCACAATACAATAAAATTTTACGTCTAAAATATTCTGCTGTTTTCAGCGTACATTTTGAAGAATTACGATTAGAAATAAAATTAAAATTAATTGATAAAAACTCTACAATGTGAAATATAAGGAAAACATTAATTGCTTCAAATACAATGTCGAGAAATACGAAAATAATGTCAAGAAGGTGCCTCCCATTTGTGTTACTTCAATAGTTTTAACCGGCAATGGGTAGCTTACCGTCCGCTTGTCCTATTCATATTTAAGATGCCTTATTAAAATATAATACAATGGTGTATCTACTTTAATACGGGGTCATTAACGTATAACCATGATGATAGTTTTTATACAAGGTCGAAAACGCCCCGTATCGCAGGAATGAAAACTAATAAAAAATGAGTACCACTGGCAACGTGTAAAAATTTTTATAATATTTTTTTTCTCCAGCTCTTGGCCAATGATTACAAGAGAAAAAGAGACAGAGAGAGAATTGACAACCAACCAATTTCCTCCAGCACATTTTTCAAATGACAATAGAAACTGCTAAATAATCTCAAAAAACGAGCACTAGCATACCTCAGTAAGCCTACCTTTCCACAGGAGGGGAGGGAGGGAGGCTGCGGAGCGGAGAAACGGAGAAATATTAACTAATAGGATTACACAAAATCTCCACTTTTCTGATTTTGTGCAATACTATTGGTTAACATTTCCCCGTGTCTCCACTCCGCAGCCTTGGTCCGCTCCTGTGGACAGGCAGCATAAGATTAAAGCATCTTCTTGCGTAAAACATAAGTTTTGAACAAAGGAAGCTCTCACAACGGAACTTGGTCTAAAAACCGCTGCGACGCGACGTTTAAGAAGCAGTTACGGTGGCAACTTTGACAAGTCACCTGGCACCCAAGTACATTAGGAACTTCACATTTATTATGATTTCATTGAAGCTTTTGATGCAGTTGGATGTAAGAGAATTATGGTTTAAAACGACGGCCATATGAATTGGGTATAATGAGTTGCATTATAAAATATTATATTATATATTACTATTTTTTTTCCACAGAAAGGATGAAAGAGGTTAGAATGGCCTTGTGGGCGGGGCAGGCGTGCCACAAAGTAGGGCAATGCTCATAGTTCAACTACCAATAGCAAACTTGCGATCTAAGTGTGCGTGGAATAGAACTTTTCTACGTTTAGTGGTGTGAGGGTTTATTTGTATATGTGTAATGTTTGTTATTCCATCACGCAGTCACGTTGAATAATAATAATACATTTATTTGCCAGAATGCAGGTGTACAAAGTATTAAGATCTTAATTTAAATTAGTGCCATTTACATTCTACCATTACTTGTGGTGTGCAAATATTAATACAGGATACAATAAATTTATTAGAAATTTTTAATAATTTGTTCTGTGTCTGAGTGTAATTTATCTATTATATGTATGTATTTAGAAATACATAAGTATGTTTATTAGTTGTCTAGTACCCATAACACAAGCTCTGCTTAGCTTGGGACTGGACAGAGTTGTGTGATAGTTGTGGAATATATTATATTATATTATTATATTTATACAATAAAGAAGATGAAGAGACTGAATGGATTTGCACGAAATTTAGCACATGAGCATATCGAACTTTTAATGGCAGGGCGTGGTGTTCCGTCACTTCCGTGGACAGGTGCCACAGAACAGCACGAAGTGAACTTAGTGCAATGTGAAGTGTTACTAACATAGATTTAAGTCTTATTTACTAACGACAAGTTGTATTTACTATGTTAGTCTGTATGTATCTATAATTATTCAATTTCTTTTGAACATATTTTAAATCGAATTCCCAGGTCTCTCATTGTTGGAGGCCTTCCACATCTACGTCTTCCGCTACATGGTTGTCGCATTGGATGCGAGACGCACAGGATCAGTCGTTACGGCGACTCTTGGGGGAGGCCTTTATCCAACAGTGAAGGTCTTTCGGCTGAAATGATGATGTTTTAAAAACTTCAATACACATCAATCAAATCTCAACTCTGCAAAAATTTAAAAACGCCTTTGAAAAGAAATCTGTTTTAATTTCGTAACATGAAACAAAACTAATAAAGTAAACGGAATTTTATATCAAGTTGTATCTTGTTAACGTCTGTGGGCCGCCACTAATGAGAATTTAAATATTTCAGAGCAAAGCGGGGAGGAGGAAAAATCCGCTAATCCTGAAAGAGAGCTGTGGTGGCTATGTAATGGAACTTGTTGAAATAATTACATTTTTTTACTTAGGTTGAACTGTCTTTTTTTATTATTGTGGTCAAAGATAGTGTTTTTGCCCGCAGCTTCGTCCACGTACCTAAAATATAACCAATGTCACTGAAGATTAAACCAGCTTGCTATCGGTGAAAAAATTTGATCAATCGGACCAGTACTTTCAGAGATTACTTCCTACAAAAAAAAAAACTTTACTTCTTTACAATATTAGTGTAGAAATAGATTAGTGTAGACAAGCTTTTGCCCACGGCTTCGCCTTCGTACATAAAATATAACCTTTGTCACTAAGGAATAAAGCAACTTTCTATCGGTGAAAAAAATTTTGCAATCGGACCTGGGGCCGTATTATGACCTCTTTCTTAAAACCATCATGTTTTCGGTGTGAAAAAAAAACGGAGCTATACAGGACGAATAGCACTATCCTTTTCTCACACAGAAAACATGATGGTTTTAAGATGTCATAATACGGCCGCAGTACTTTCAGAGATTACCTCCTTGTTCCGATAACCAAAAAAAAAAACAAAAAAAACTTTATCTCTTTATAATGTTAGTGTAGATAAGCTCGCGTTAAACGAAGCTATCTCACCTGACTGTAAGATGCTGAAACACGCTTGCTTAGAAGTAACTTATTCACTCTTGATTTCCTCATAAATATCCCTTAAATTATAAGCTATCTGGAAACATAGACTCCGGCAGGCATTTAGAACTCGAGGCCATTACCACTGGGCCACTACATGCTTTTTTTCCGGTGGGAAAATCATCTAATGACATCCCCCGCTCGACAGAAACAATGCGCGCCGTCAACGACTTGGGCTCGGTCCGGACAGGCACCGGATGGTTCGACAGCGAGCTACCCATTGCTCGCCCTCCGCAAGCCCGCGTCTACAGTGGCTGGAAATCGGGATCGGAATTCCGGCGGCGGCTACGGCACTGTGAGCGCCGTTGCCTGATACGGTTGACCTCCTCCTTAGTTAGCATTACTGCCTCGCAGAAGGAGGCGACCGCCCGCCACTCCTCTTCGCTTCGGCCCATGGCCTGTACCAAGGCCCGGCGCGAGAATTCGCTGCCGGTACTGAGAATGTTTTCGAGATGATGGGGCACGCTTGCCTAGAAGTAACCAATTCACTCTTAACTAAAATACCCCTACGTTGTAGCTATCAGAAAACACAGACTCTGGCAGTCAACTTAACTGCTGTATTGCTTTTTTCTGTGTAAGAGAAGAGATGACCAATTTTCTACCACACAATCATACTCCTTACCTATTTACTTTTCTTTCCTCATTTACATAACATTTTTAATAACAGCAACCTTCGGGCCAATGTTAACGCGAACAATATGTATAAACAGTACACTCTCATTGTAGCACTCGGTGGAGTAACGGTATGTAACAATAACAGCCAAACATACATAGACATACACACAGAAATGAAACGCGTTTTGTTACTGTTAAAGACTCGCCACACGACATGTAACGACAACGCAACTTGTAATAAGCATAATCAGCCTTTTAATTTTCCCACTGCTGGGACTCAGGCCTTCTCTCTAGGAGAGGGAATGAGCCGTAATCTCACCACGCGGGGCCAGTGCGGGTTGGTGAATGTCGCATGTCTTCAGAACATGCCGACGATGTTTTCCTACACCGTTTTGTGAGCAGTGGTGATGAAATAAATTACACAAAGTAATGCGCCTGGCTGGGTTTGAACCCGTGACCTACAACTCGTAAGTCGGGCCGTTACCACTCAGCCACCACTATTTCTTATAACAATAATAATATTTATTTTGTTAACAAACAACAAAGATCGTAACAATATAAAATAAAGATTAGTAACAATATTCTTATCCTGTGTTAGTACTTAATTATCAATCGTGACAATGTACGGTCCACCAATGCCCACACAAGCGAGCTGTTTTGCCTTCCGGCCACAACACGTAAAATGCCGTTGAGGCTGCCGCAGAGTCTGTGCAACAGTGAGAGATTTTTTTTGAGGTGAGAAATCACATTTTTTTCTGAGAGAGAGAGAGTGACAGATTCATCTGTTCTCTTTAAGTTAGTGCTCTCAGCTCAGGAGTAATTCACTGCCGGAGTCTGTGTTTCCTGATAGCTACAACTCAGGGGTCTTTGAGTCAAGAGTGAATAGGTTACTTCTAGGCAAGTGTGCTCCATCGTCGACCACATCGTCGCTTACCATCAGATGAGATGGTGGTCAAGCACGAGCCTATCAATAATAATAAAAAAAATGTGCTGAGAAATCATTAAATAACTTTTTCCGCTCTGGTTGGAGTGAGAGAGAGTGTCGGACCCATCTGACTTTTCATTCCAGGGCTGCAGTAATTCTATCGAATGATCCCGAAGAAGTTAATGATCAGGAGCTACATATAAAAATTCATTCAAGTATTCAAAGACGACCAAATCTTAATAATGCATAGTTGCATATTTGCGGTAAGTATTTAAGGCGTGAAATCGCCCGCTAGGCATCGTGTGGGCCGGCTCTTACGTTTTTGAGAATTAAGCCAAGCCACAAGGGAAAATGATGGCTATTTAAAGTCGCTCAGAAAATTCGCATAGAAGATAAGCCAGTAATTGCGGACGATCTTGTGGGAATGTCGGGAAATATCCGCCGAGGCCGAATTTTTATCAATATCTATCTGTCTTTGAAAGTAAAATAGTGGTATTTGAATTCTTTTGGTACCGTCGAGGTGGGTCGTTATGGTTTATCGTGCGAGCTCTCGGCGGAGTCCTAATGGTTATTTTCTTTGAATGTTTTAGATACCTTAGGGGTTCAAATTGTTACTATGTGACAATATGACTTTGGTTTTTTGATGAGGCCTGTCAAGTCGATGCCTCTGTGATTGTTCGAAAGAGTCACTGTGGCCCCGGACGCAAATAACAACTGATGGAACTCAGGTGAGTTTTAGTAAGGAAAAGTCACTCTCCCTCTTCCTCCAACCGGTTGGTGCAGTGGGTAAGCGATTGGCTGCTGTGCTGTGTGCCACAGGCCAACCGCGACCCAGATCGCGGTTGGCCTACTCATAGATGTTTTGGATCAGGGTGTCATGTGAACCCACGATACAGGACAAATTCCTATGTAAGGCAATGTTACTTTATTTGATAAGATTTCCCACCAAAAATGAGGGATATTTTTAGAGTTCCGTACCCAAAGGGTACGCGATCCTATTACTATTACTATGACGTCTGGTCTGTCTGTCTGTCACCAGGCGGTACCTCATAATCCGTGATAGTGAGACAGTTAAAATTTTTACAGGTGTATTTCTGTTGCCGCTATAACAACGAATACTGAAAAATATAATAAATTAAATAATAAATAAATATTTAAGATTTTTTCCCTTACAACAAACGTGACTTTTTTTTTGCCGTTTTTTATAGATTGTTTGCGAGTCTGACTCGCGCTTGGCTGGTTTTTTTTATAGTTTCAATAAAGCTAAGAAAAAACTTTATTAAAACTTTAAAGTTTTATTTTTATTTTTGGTGTACAATCTATCTATATATATAAAAGAAAGTCGTGTTTCTTACAACACTTATAACTCAAGAATGGCTGTACAGAAATGGCTGAAAATTGGTGGGTAGGTAGCTTAGAGCCAGGTGACGGACATAGGATACGGTAGAGTAGGGTAGAGTAGGGTAGAGTAGGGTAGAGTAGAGTAGAGTAGGGTAGAGTAGGGTAGGGTAGAGTAGGGTAGAGTAGGGTAGAGTAGGGTAGAGTAGGGTAGAGTAGGGTAGAGTAGGGAAGAGCGGGAGCGAAGCTGCGCGGGCAAAAGCTAGTATAATATATATAAAATAAAGTCGTGTTAGTTACACTATTTATAACTCAAGAATGGCTGTACCGATATGGCTGAAAATTGGTAGGTAGGTAGCTTAGAGCCAGGTGACGGACTTAGAATACTATTTATCCCGTTCGACAGCTTAGAGTAGGGAAGAGCGGGAGCGAAGCTGTGCGGGCAAAAGCTAGTAAAGAATATATCTATCTATCTTTAAAAGTACAGCTAAATCACATAAGGAAGGAACGTAATGATGCTCAATAGAAATAGTATCTGTTATTTGATTCGGTACCTGACCTTTTCTACACGTGTGCCTACCCCTTCAGGCTTACACGCGTGGCGATGTAATCGGACTTTCGACTTCGAGTAGAACACTGGATTGTTCGCTTGTTCCACAAAATATCTCGATAAACTCTTACCATTAGTCACCTTTGACATCCAATTAGTGCCTTGTCGTTCCCACTCATTAATTATACCGATTGTACTCCTGTCCACGTGTCTATACACTGGACGTTTCAATAATAGCTTCGATATTCGCTTATGCTGAAAGATACTGGACTGGCGCCCGCGTACCTGCAGACGTAGCGTTTGAAGGCTTCTTACAAGGTGGACTTATGACCTGTTGTTTTTTTGGTGGGTAAAATCATCTATATCATATACCCCGTCCTCGGACTCTTACTGACCAAAAAGCCACCCCGTTCCTTCGTTCGTTTCCTTTCATACCGGGGGATATGAAAGGCAACGAACCTCCGAGCCTCCCTTTCGGAAACAGACCCTTGTCCTGCGGGTTGGCGAATGTTACATGTCTGCGAAGGTTTGGTTCTAGAACATGCCGGTTTCCTCACTATGTTATCCTTCACCATTTTGAGAGCAGTGGTGATGAAATAAATTAGACAAAGTAATGCGCCTGGCTTGGTTTGAACCCGTGACTCGTAAGTCGAGGCCGTAACGTTCGGTGCAGGTGGTTGGGGAAACACGCTTCCCAACCAAGGTCGTTGAAGGTCATGGATTACAAGATTACAACTGCTGTCTATACGGATTGAAACTAGCAAGGTCACCTTGGTTGGGACGTTGGTTTAGAACCATCTAATCGCCCCTTTCATGTATGAGGCAGAGCGTATCCCACCTTTAAATTATTCTGTAAAATTAGTTCTAAAAATTGTACCAACCATTTTTATGGATCAGATAAAAATTAAGAAGGTACCTACAGGGTGTTCAGAATCCACGTCTCTTCCTCGTTTGAATATTTTAGAAATAAATGTTATTGTTATCTCCGTGTTTAATTTTCAATGCTGATGCTGCCATTTCCTAGTATAACTTCGGAAACCTTCACTTTTATGTTATTATTCTCTTCAGCTTTTCATTTAATATGAATGTTACTTATTCTTGGGAGATGTCAGCAAACAATAGAGGGCCCAGCAGGGTTGAAGCCTAGTGGGGCCAAGAGTCTGGCCTGGTATGAAAGCAACGAAGGAACAGGATTGGGGTTTTAGTCAGTAAAAGTCTGACACGCCCTCACGCTCTGTCCAAGAGTGGGGGATGTAATTGGATGATTTACCTGCCTAAAAAAAACTACCCTAGGAAGGAGATTGTGATGTAATAACAACTGCACAAATTAATCGTCTAGGTTTAAGAAACTCTCGCTCCGTGTCATGGTTCAGTCCAGGGCCAGACGTGAAAAGTCTCCCCCGCCGATATCTTGCATAGAGGGCAAGGGGGTGCATCGGGATAGACCTCCATTATATCACTGTGTCCTCTACGTGATCCACACAATGGTGACCCTGGTGTTTGTTATGACCAGATACGACACAGGTGTCCGGTCAGGCTGAAAGTGAGAATACCGGGTTTCTTTAGCATTTAAATAGCATAGCAATCAGTCTTTTAATTTTCCCACTGTTGGGACTCAGGTCTCCTCTCTAGGAGAAGGAATGGGCCGTAATCCACCACGCGGGCCCAGTGCGGGTTGGTGAATGACACATGTCTTCGAATTTTTGGCTCACGATGTTTTCATTCACCGTTTTGACAGCAGTGGTGATGAAATAAATTATACAAACTAATGCGCCTGGTTGGGTTTGAACCCGCATCGGGGCCGTTACCACTGGGGCCCAGCTGGGTCGAAGCCTACTGGGGCCAGGGTTATCCGAAAGGAAACTCGAGCCCCGGTATGAAGAGGCTAGAAGAAACGGGGTGGGTTTTTAGTCAATAAGAGTCTGATACTATCTCCCGCTCCACCCAAGGGCGGGGGTTGTCATTGGATGATTTTTGTCCACCGTAAAATAAAAGTCCTCTAACCATTCCTCAAAGACGGGACTTATAGCCACGATTGTGGCGTGCCCAGCCCATGGTATTACCCCACCAACCGTGTTCCCACGTTGTCGTCGTGGTGGGGCTTGCGTGTCTCAATGACCTTGAGGGCTATGCCGGTAGAGCTACTCATGCCGGAAGGCCTCAAGCGAGAGACCAGACCAAGAGGAACACACGGCGGAGTCCAGTCGGACCGCCCGGCGGGTGCGCTGTCCAGGAGCGCTGGCACCAACAGCTGTTGGCGCCTTCTGGACAGCGATTTCGAAGAGTGGGTTCGCCTCGGGTACGTGTCTGCTCATCAGACACGACCACGATGGCGAACGTGTCACTGGGGACCCCACCCCATAAAAAAGGCAAAGCTGTGTTCAGCACATCATGGCCGCGCACTTAAAAGAGACATTACCCCAGGAGGGTACCGCCTGCCCCGCAGGCGGAGAATCCCTCCCCGAGCAGAGCTCGGGCTGCCCCTCGTATTCTGGGGGGGGCAAAGAGCGCGCCAGGTCCGTTAAGGACCTGTTTTTACCGTCCTTCGCAGACGCATCGAGGCAGGGTGGCTCACTAGCCGGCAGCGCGGAGTCCCTGGGACCAGTTCCCAGCACGTCCGCGACGCCGGTGGAGGCCGGGCGTAGCTTCGGCCTCAGGGAGGTGAGTGAAGACGCGGCGTCGGACTCTGATGCCGCGTCTTCACACAACTCTGATGTGATGGAGGTGGAAGAATCCACCTCCATCAAAAGGAAGGCGGAGTTTTTACGCTCCGTCTCCGATGACGAGGCGGCACCTGCCAGGAAGGTCTCGACCTCGGGGCGGGGTACCGCCCGAAAGACAGGTAAAGGGAGAGGGCTCCCCGCCGAGAGCGCCAGCGAGGGACGCCAGGCCAGCCTCATACCGCCGGAGATCCCTACCGAGCTGCCGGAGGGAATGGAGGAGGCCATGGCCAAATTTAAGGAGGTCGTGGCAGCCGCCATAATGAGCGTGGCCAACAAGCGGGAGAGAGTGGCCAAGAAGCGCTCCATCGAGTTGGCCAATGCCACTATTGGGGGGGCTCTGGGGTTCGTGTTCGAGCCCTACGAGCTGACCCTGAATGGGAGGATTGGCCGACTCGAGGCCTTGGCCGGTCTCCAGGACTCCCCTCCTGAACAGTCACCGGAAGGACGGAGCACGAAGGCGGAAAGCGAGGTGCTGTCCTTGCTGCGGCAAGAGCTGGCTGCTGCCAGGGAGCAGCAGCAGCAGCAGCAACAACGCTTCCAGGAGCAGATTCAGCGCCAGCTTTCCGTCCTGGAGAGCATTGTGCTGCGTCCCCCGCTCGCGGCCTCCAACCCGGAAAGGGTGGCGTCATATGCCGGCGTCGCCGCGGCCACGACGACTACTGCACCCAGGGCAGGTCCGTCGGGGCAAGTCGCGCGCAAGGCCGCGGCGCCGGAAGCGGCTAGGTCGGGTCCTGTGACCAAAAAGCAGCAGCAGGGGAAGTCTGCCGCCCCCCCGAAGGGCAAGGTGGCGGCTGCCACCAAACCGGCGGGGCCTCCTGCCGCGGCGGCGACTAGGTCGCGCCTGCCGCCTTCTCCGCCCGAAGACTCCTCGGCTGGCGCCGAGTGGACGGTCGTCGGCGCCAAGGAGAAGGCGAGTAAGGCGGCTAGGGCGACCAATAGGCGCAAACGGCGACGGGAGCGCAAGAAGCGGGCCATGGCTGCCAGACTTCGCGCCCCGACTTCCGCAGCTGTAGTGATCACACTACAGCCGGCTGCGGAAAAGAAGGGCGTGAACTACGACGTAGTCATGGCCAAGGCGAAGCAGGCGGTGGTGGGGCACCTCGACGAGTTCGGAGCCTCCGGGGGCTTCCGAATAAGGAAGACCGTGACCGGAGCCCGAATTTTGGAGGTCCCCGGGGCGGACAGCGGCAAACTCGCCGACGCTCTGGCCGACAAAATCAGGGCGTCCCTGGACGTCGAGGAGGCCCGAGTGTCCAGACCCACCAAGAGCGTAGACATGCGCATTATGGGTCTGGACGACTCTGTCAGGGTGGAAGAAGTGATGGCCGCCATCGTCAGGGCGGGAGGGTGCACGACCGATCAGGTTCGGGTGGGCACCATCCGCGCTGACAGCACGGGCATGCGAGCCGTCACGGTGAGCTGCCCCGTGTCGGTGGCCAAGGCCATCACGACCGAGGGCCGAAGGCTGTTGGTGGGCTGGGTTTCAGCCCAAGTCAAGATGCTGGAACCCAGACCTCTGCGGTGCTACCGATGCCACGTCGGGCACCACGTGGGCGCCTATTGCGCCGCGGAGGTGGATCGCAGCGACCGCTGCCACCAGTGCGGACAGCCTGGTCATAAGGCCGCCGAATGCCGTGCATTGCCGCACTGCTACGCATGTGCGGCGGCCGGCAAGCCGGCCGACCACCGGGCTGGGGGTAGGTCCTGCGACCCTCCCACCATGGCCAAGGGCAAGGTCAGGAGGGGCATCCACCCTGACGTCCTCACCGCCGCAACCACCACCCTGGCTGCTGCCGCCATCGCCGCCGCTCCCGCCGCCGCGGCAGGACCCTCACAAAGGGCTCAGGAGGAGACGATAATGGAATGTCAATAACGACACCATTACGTCTCCTCCAGGCGAACATCAACCACTGCGCCGCCGCTCAGGATCTGTTGCTCCAGAGCATGGCGCAGTGGTCGATCAATATCGCCGTCGTCGCCGAGCCGTACTTTGTCCAACCCCGTGGAGACTGGGTTCAGGACTTGGACGGCTCGGTGACGTTAATTTCGTCGGCCGCCGCCGGTACCCCGCCCCCCGAGTCCGTCACGAGGGGGCGGGGTTGTGTGGCAGCACGGTTCGGGGACATCGCCGTGGTAGGCGTTTACCTGTCCCCGAACAGATCTCTCGACGTGTTCCAACTCTCCCTGATGGAGCTAAATTCCGTCGTCGCTGGGTTCGGTTCCCTCCCCGTGGTCGTGTGCGGGGACTTCAATGCCTGGAACACGGCTTGGGGTTCTCGGCGCACGAACCGAAGGGGTCGGATGGTGGAGGACTGGGCCTTGGAGCTGGGCCTGGTCGTCTTGAACCGGGGCTCTGTCCCCACGTTGGTGCGGATGCGGGGTGAGTCGGTGGTGGACATTTCGTTCGCCAGCCCCGCTCTGTCGCCACGTGTCGTCGACTGGCGCGTCATGGAGGAGGTGGAGACGTACTCCGACCACCGGTACATCCGGTTGGACGTCTCCGCCGAAACCTCGGCCGCGCCGGTCCGACAGAGCCCTTGTGGTCCGCGGTGGGCGCTTAAGCAGATGGACCGGGAGCTCCTCCTGGAAGCCGCGACGGTACAGGCTTGGGTGCAAGCACCGGACAGGCCTGTCGACATCGACGTCGAGGCGGAGTGGTTCCAGGACGCCATGTCGCAAATCTGCGACGCGGCAATGCCCCGAGTCCCTCCAGGTCGTGCTAAGCGCCGCGTGTACTGGTGGTCGCCGGAGATCGGCGCACTGCGCAACGCGTGCAACCACGCGCGCCGCCGGTACGACAGACACTGCAGGCGCCGCAACCGCCAGCCGGATGCGGAGATCAGAGAGGCGGAGCTGTATGAGGGGTACAGAGAGGAAAAGCGCACCCTCCGAACGGAGATAAGGCGGGCCAAACTCGAGGCCCGCAACGTGTGGCTGGGGTCTCTGAACGCGGATCCTTGGGGGCGCCCGTACAAACTGCTACGGGACAAGCTACGCCCCTGGGTTCCGCCACTGACTCAGAGTCTCCGGCCCCAACTCGTGGAGGGGGTGGTAACCACTCTGTTCCCTGCGCGAGGGGAACACTCCCCCCCACCCATGGCTCCGCCCCCGCCAGCAGTGTCTGACGCGGACCACAACAGCGACGACGACGACAACGCTCCAGAGGTGACCGAGGTAGAGGTGAGAGTGGCGGTGCGAAGGCTGAGTGCCAAGAACACCGCCCCAGGACCCGACGGCTTGCCAGGGAAAGCCTGGGTCCTGGCCATGGAGGCTCTCGGGCCTCGACTAAGAGGGCTCTTTAGCGCATGTATGGAGAGGGGCCAGTTTCCACTTCGCTGGAAGACGGGGAAACTGGTCCTCATCGCGAAGCCAGGGCGCCCTGCGGACTCTCCGTCCGCGTACCGGCCCATTGTGCTGCTCGACGAGGTGGGCAAGCTCTTTGAAAGAGTCATTGCAAACCGCCTCGTCGCGCGGCTAACACGGGTGGGGCCGGACTTGTCGGACGGACAGTTCGGCTTTCGCAGGGCGCGCTCTACGGTGGACGCCATCATGCGCGTGCGAGCCCTCACGACAGGGGTTGCGGTGTCCCGGGGCAGGAGCGTCGTGGCAGTGTCCTTGGACATTGCCAACGCGTTCAACTCCCTGCCCTGGAGTACGATCCGGAGGGCACTCCGGTACCACCGGGTGCCCGAATACCTCTGTCGAGTGGTCGAGGCTTACCTGTCGGACAGGTCCATTATCTACCCCGGTCACCAGGGAGACTGGAAACGTCGAGAGATGTCGTGCGGTGTTCCGCAGGGGTCGGTTCTAGGCCCACCCTTGTGGAACATCGGCTACGACTACGTGCTGCGCGGCGACCTCCCTGACGGGGTCTCTAGCGCAGGGAGAGTCGCACCAGGCGGCGGTCGCTCTAGCGACACGCGGGGTTGCGATAGTCGTTGGTAGGATCCAGGAGTTGGGACTCGAGGTGGCGCTGCACAAATCCGAGGCCATGTTTTTCCACGGCCCTCGGAATGCGCCACCATCGGACTCCCAACTTACGGTAGGAGGAGTTCGCATCGGCGTCGGGTCGACGATGAAGTACCTGGGACTCGTTCTCGACAGCCGATGGAATTTCGGAGAACACTTCCGACGTTTGGCTCCCAAACTCAACCGGGCCGGGGCTGCTCTCAAGCGGCTCCTGCCCAACCTTGGGGGTCCAGACGCCTCCTGCCGGAGGCTCTACGCGGGGATCGTTCGGTCCATGGCCCTCTACGGGGCGCCGGTGTGGGCGCCGTCGCTGGCAAAGCGACCGGCATCCATACTGAACGCCTGCCAGAGGGTCATGGCAATACGGATGGTGCGGGGTTACCGCACGATCTCCCGCGAAGCGGCGAGCCTTCTGGCTGGCCTACCACCGTGGGATCTGGAGGCAACAGTCCTTGCACACATGTACGATAAGCGCGTGGAGATGCAACGCCGGGGTGAAAGTCCACTACCGCGACAGGTCGAGGTATGGCGGACAGAGCTCCGGCGGGATCTCATGGTGAAATGGCGTCAGCGACTATCGCAACCCAGTGCTGGGCACGCCACAATTATGGCGGTAAGTCCCCTCTTTGAGGCGTGGCTGGAAAGACCTCACGGCGTCCTTACCTTCCGCATGACGCAGGTCCTCACCGGACATGGCAAGTTCGGGAGGTTCCTGCATCGGATTCGAGCGGAAGAGACGCCCGGGTGCCGCCACTGTGCGGAACGCCCGGAGGACACGGTAGAGCACACAGTTGAGGTGTGCCTTGCTTGGGCGGAGCAACGCCGTGTCCTCGTGGGGGCGATCGGCGGCGGAGACCTCTCGCGCCGGGCCTTGGTTCAGGCCATGGTCCGGAGCGAGGAGGAGTGGCAGGCGGTCGCCTCCTTCTGCGAAGCAGTAATGCTAGCAAAGGAGGAGGCAGACCGCATCAGGCAACAGCGGCCCCGCCGTCGCCGCCGGGATTCCGATCCCGATTTTCGGCCACCGTAGACGCGGGCTCGCGGACGGCGAGCCATGGGTAGCTCGCTGTCCGATCGTCCGGTAACTGTCCGGACCGAGCCAAGGCGTCGACGGCGCGCACTGTTCCCGCGCGCCTCAAGGAGTTGTCAGCAACAGGAGGGGCCCATCTGGGTCGAAGCCTACCGGGGTCGGGGTTATCCGAAAGGAAACTAGAGCCCCGGTATGAAGGCTAGAAGGAACGGCGCGGGGTTTTTAGTCAGTAAGACTCTGACACTGTCTCCCGCTCCACCCAAGAGCGGGTTTCGACAATGATGATTTTCCCCGTCGAGAAAAAAAAAAAAAAAGCCCATGGTATTATTTTTCTTCAGTTCATGGTCATGTTAAGTGTTAAGAAAACGTTTAGATAAGTCTTTATAAGGTTCGTGAATTATACCAGGTCAGCCATTCCAGCGTTTTCATTGACATATATCTGTAAATATCTTTGTTTGCTTTTAATTATATATCCTTCCAATATCACGAAATCATCTAAGCATTTTAAATGATTATTTTGTCGTTTATTTGTTTACGAATTCTACCATTTTACTCATATGTTTTCTTGACACAATTTGATGCCTTACCTATTTACGTATATCACACCTAAATTATAATTAGTGTTGGGGAAATTCCAATTTAGGAAAATACGGTTTTACTTGCTCGTAATATTTGGTACTGTACTGGGTTTTGTGATTTTTTAATGATATATTTTGAATGTTTTTGAAATTTTTACTAGCGCACACAAGATATTTATTTTGCAATTCAAAATGGTTTTATTTTTTAAGAATGTTAGATTATGTGTTTCTTATGATTAACTATCACTGAACTGCGTCTAGTTGGACGTAATAAAGATGATTGTCTTGTTACAGTACACAGATTTCTTGTAATATATCAACACATCAACACACTAACACACACACAATTTTTTTTTTTTTTTTACTCTGTGTACCATACAGTAGAATGACACAGTCCACTTGTGATAAGTTTTTTGTCTAATTACTGTAACCTTAGACCGCAAACTACCTCTTAAAATACAGGTATACCCTAGCTTAAGAGGTAGAGTATTACTCTTGTACAGAACTCACAACATTAAATGTATGTACTTATCAAACTGTAAGTCAAACTCTGTATGTTTTTGGGTAAATAAAGATTTATTATTATTATTATTATTTTCATTTCTTTATTTATCACAGGACCCTGAGGTCCTGGGCCTTTGGGAGGCATACAAGGAGCCAAAGCCAACTCGCAGAGGCCCTTTAGGTTATTCTAATGAATCTTGATACCAACCGACGATTATCCCTGTACGCGCTATACTAGTGCACCCAAGGACAATCCCCGGTTTATTATTATTATTATTATTAATATTATTGAAATGTGATAAAATCTGCCTGAATTGACCATTTACAGGTTAGTAACAAGCCGTGGTAACAAGTTAGTTTTCATTGCTTGACGACTTGGGCTCGGTCATGACAGTTAACGGACGGTGGACAGAGAGCTACCCATTGCTCGCCGTTCGCAAGTATGTACATAATTAGGTTTTAGTATAAATAGTTTAGTTAGTATGAAAAATTAAATTGTGTTTATGAACAGAATATCATAAATAAATTGTTATTAGTTTCACTTGATTTGTGTATTTCCTGTAAGCTATACAAACACAATAATGTGAGGGATATCAACAGACTATACCCAATATTACAGTCCATGAAAGCCAGTACAACATATGAAGCGTTATAATTTCTTTGCAAACAATTGACGATCAATTGGACGTTGTGTCGTCATACGTAATCGAAATGTACTGTCGTTATGGCTGTGTTCCTGTCGAGTAGTCAAGGAGTGAAAGTGTCACAAACAAACTCACATTCGCTGTTACGATATTCAGTTAGAATTGTCACTTACTAAAATCACTCACAAAAAAATATTTTTGTCAGTAAAAATTAACACTTTTATCAAGTTTTTTTTCGAAGGGGGAAATTCCCCCGCTCTGGATGCAATGTGAGGAAGTGTCAGACTTTTACAGACTAAAACCTGCCCGTGTTCTTTTAGTTGCCTTTTGTGTCCAGGGCCACGGTAGCTTTTTCTACCAATTGAGCAACCCTGGAGTTATTATTCCAATTACGAAATAGCGATCCAAGATTTCATACTCATAATTTTCGACCCAAAGAGTTTCATTGCTGGACATAGGCCTCCACCAAGTGTTGCTACAACGAACAACCCTGTTATACCAGGAATAAACTTAAGAATATTATCATCTATACCTGCAAAGCTATTCTATAAATAATAAAGTGAAAAGTCAAGTATTTGTAAATTGAGCTATTTTTACAGAATATACAGGCTGTACTAACTCTGCCTGAATTAGTACAGCCGGTATATTCCGCATGTGTGCCAGCAAAATACTTCTATAAATTAAATTATTGCATTCCAGGCATTATGCTATGGACCTGAAATGCAAAGGGCAGCTAAAGAAATACAAGGTGTATTTGTTTATAAAAGTCTGATACTCCGAGAGCTAGAGCAGAAGAAGTTATTTGATGATTTCCCTCGAAAAAAGAACCATTACCCTCGAGGTCTGCTACTTCAGTAACTATGAAGGGGTTGTCAGCCTTCAATTTTATTTTAATTAAATCTCCTAACTTAGGCTAAGAACTGACGGAGCGGTTTTTGCCCGCACCTGCCGCGACGGGCGGTTAATTATTATCAGTTGAGTTTCAGATCGCCATGGACGCACACTTGAACATAGGACAAAAAACGAAAGTTACCGACGCTCTTATTCATGCATCCACGCTTAAATGGAAGTGGGCTCAACACATCTCACGATGTACAGATAAAATATGGACTATTGAAACCACAAGGTGGAAAGGCCCAGTAGGAAAAAGAAATGTTGGAAGACCAATGAGCCGGTGGGCTGATGATATCATTCAAGTAGTAGGAAACGATTGGTTAAATTCTGTCAAAGACAGAAAGTTGTGGAACAAGATGGAGGAGGCCTTTACTCTTACTGGGGTCTATTTATATATTTCAAAATAAAATAAATACTAAAATTACTAACATAATTTAAGAAAACTTACTAACCAATCACTTCAAATGTAAGCTTAAGAAATATGGAATAAATGGCTATCATTATTATGGACGCTCCCCTAAATCGAGCTGTTGTGCTATATTTATTTCACAGAAGAAATAAAAAAGAAGGCTAAAAAGTCCTCGGTGTCTCTATCGAGCGCCAACCGATTGAAGACAGCGGGCGCGACCCATGGCTAGCAGATCATCGCGGCCTCCTACTAGTTGCCCACCGGTCCAGTAGGAACCGCAAACAACCGTGCACACCACGACCATCAAACGCGCCTTAAAATGCGCTATAATTTTTTACATTTATATCTGCATTGTACAGTGACCGTATTCCTATTCTACGGGCCCGCTAACGCGGCGGACGCGGGTGAAAACCGTTTCGTGCGATCTTAGCCTAAACATCAATTCGATGTTGATTCTTTTGTTTCTCTCTTTGTCCGTTTTTGTTTAATTTTGTCCGTTTTATTCCGAAATTGTTATTTAATTATTCCGGGTTTATATAACTTTGAAATTCTGTTCCGAAAAAATATTGTTAAAACAAATAGTTGAAAAATGTTATTTTAATAGTTAGACAAAAACGGAGGCTCTTTTAAATTATCTGTATAATGGTGAGATAAGAAGATCACCTAGGGCAATATTTAGTAGTAATAATGGACTTTAGGGTCATTAAAATTTCGAATACAGTAATTAGAGACATAATGGTAAAACAATGAGAGAGTGAACGCCGGCGTTCTGAAACTGAAAAACCAGCGCTGGGTGTATGACGCCCAGCAAATTATGAGGTGGTAACCCTTTCGGTACGGGCATGCTCAGCGTATTCTGTACTTTTGTTCTTTTTTAGGATTCCTTACTTCAAAAGGAATAAAACGGAACCCTTATAGGATCACTTTGTTGTCCGTCCGTAGGCTAAGACCCTTTGTCTCGGAAACGCGTAAAGATATCGAGTTGAAATTAAAACCATATACTTAGGTTTGCGGTCTTTTGAAGCTGTAAAAAATCAAACTTTTAAGTTAACGAAATAAAAAGCCATATCGTTTATGTCGCAATAATGCACATTTCGACACACAAGGGATCCAAAATTCTAAGGTGCTTCTCATTGACCCAGAACCTTGAAATTTTGCATGTAGCAAGGTCTTATGACACAAGTACAGGAATGAATCTGAAAACTGATTTGTTGAAAAAAAACGATTTGGAAAACTTTCGAAACTCCAATCGGGAATTGATTTCTTTACATAGGTAAGTTTGTACGGAACCCTCAGGGCGAGAGTCCGACTCGCGCTTGCCCAGTTTTTTATTTTGTTTGTTATTTCGGTTTTTCCTGAATAAAGGTATTTATAAGCTTTTATTTAGTTTCACCTGTCCCGATGTTTGTCTGTAATCAAATCTTGCAAGACCCAGTTCCCGGTTACCGATTGAGCTGAAATTTTGCATGCGTGATCAGATGACAATGCAAAATTATTATGACATGGAGCTGATCTGATGATGGAACCGAATGATGGCTATAAGAACTTGGTAGTTAAACGACACAACCCATCAAGTTTGGGCTCGTATGATTCGTTTTGACGAGTATCTATTAATTATATAGGTACACCGAGCTATAAAAGCTTGCTATGAAAAAATAATTTTCATTCAAAGCTTGTTATACTATTCTGTTCTATAGTTATTCACAAGCCTGATATCCTTCGAGAGGCTTTATTTGCTAGACACGTTCGAGATGGACCTCTATTAGAGATGAGCTCCACAAGTAACAGTACGCCTACATCAAAGAAATGGAACAGTTTCATGAAAGCAATCCATACAAGTATTGAAAGTAGAGAAGCACTCACGGTTTCGTTTTCAGGAATTATAAGTATTCAATTAGCTAGATGAATCCACTAATCCTACTAAAATACTTAAACTGGTTTATTTTTCTAAGCACACTACCATTAGTTTCTGTCCATACGAAAAAATATGTGTTTGTTTGTCTGTCTATTTGCGATCAACAGTACTGAACATATTTTCATGCGGTTTTCACCAATAAATCGAGTGATTCATGAGAAAAATTTGAGTATGATCAAGATTAGGCGAACACAGAAAAATATGGATACTTTCGGAAATATCTGTTTTGATTATTTAGGATAGAATTGAACAATTTATGTGTGTCTAAGCTAAAATAAATCGTAGTCTCTCGTTATTTGGTAACTACTTACAATGGCACGACTAGTCGCGTTAAGTCCGTTTATGTTATATTATAGACTAGTGGGGCGTAGACAAAGTGTATGTATTATATATATAGTTATAAATGTATACTATAATAGACATAAAAAACCGAGAAATTCAAAGATTTTTAACCCTCATGCGAAACTGGGTCGAGTCATCAGTTTTTTTTAATTATTGATAGGCTCGCGTTTGACCACCATCTCACATGATGGTAAGCGATGGTGTGGTTGACGATGGAGCACGCTTGCCTAGAAGTAACCAATTTATTCTTGACTTAAATACCCCTAAGTAGTAGCTATCAGGAAACACAGACTCCGGCAGGGAATTCCACTCCTTGGTTGGTGTCCCCAGATGAAATGTGTTCCCAAAACGCTTTGTGCGTATTGGTAGGAGATTTACAAAGTACCGGTGGTGCAACGCAGTTATAAATAATACGTAAAATTTCCATAGTCAACACGTACAATCAAACCGGTCTAAACACACGACGTACATCAAAGTGAATACAATCTGAAACGGTGCCGTAACTTTAAAACATGATGGCTGGCTGTAAGCCGAGGAAGATGTACGGAGGTATTATTTGTTCAGTGCACCTGCGACAATCGGATTGTCAAGTTAGTTGCAGCTATTTCATGGTCGGCGGATCAGGGCATACAGAGACTAGGGCTGGCAATTCTTGTGTTTAAAGTGTTTTTTTTTAATTGATGTAAACTAGAGCTTGACTACCTGTTCAGGGTCGCGGGGATCCGATGGATGCGTGACGCACAGGACCGTGTCGTTGTGGCGATGCTTGGGGGAAGCCTATGTCCAGCAGTGGATGTCTTTCTGGCTGATATGATGATAATGATGATGGAGAGCTTGACTGCGATCCCACCTGATGGGAAGCAGTGATGCAATCGTTGATGGTGTGGCGTTTTTTAAGAGCTTATTCACTCTTGCCTTGAAGACACCTAAATTATAATCGGACGGAAAGACCGCAGCAGGCCATGATGATTTATGATTTTAGGATGATAATATAATATTTAGGCTCTCTGTCTGTGTATAGAGTATCGTATTGCTCAATAACTGGGTTGAGGAGGTCTGGGGCCGAATGGCTCTGGTGTGACGACCACGTACCGGATGATGCCGCGTTTGAAGGCACAATGTAGACCGCGGATCTGGTGAGGGTCGCAGGAAATTGATGGTGCGTATAGGATTGTTCTTTGTGGTGATTGGGAGAGGCCTATGTCTAATAGTGGACGGCTTTTGGGCTGGAATGATGATGACGATAACGATGAATATAGTAGATTTGAGATAAACTTGAGTGGCGAAATGTTGGAAAGATATAAGTATGCACCACATATTGATACGTGAACTCTTATATAAGCACTATCTAACCTATTTTTAGTGAGAAATTATCAAATAGCCCCTTTCATTCTGGGCGAATAGGGAATATTGTAATACTGTGGTAATGCCTTGATCACTCGCACCGAGTAAAAGGGCGGGACAGTAAAATGTTGCTCGGCCAAGACAGTGATGTAAGCGAGTTGTAGAAATAAGTAGTTGGCCGACCACTCGGCGCTGTGTTTGCACGTGCCGAGTACTCGGCCGAGAGCACTGTCTCGCCAGTTTACATTGTACGTGTGATCAAGGCATAAGAGTGAGTGTTGCACAAAATGAAGAGCTAATATAGAGAGCTAGTAAGCGCACCTAAACCAAAAATTGCGACTTGAAAGTAACCGTTGGCCATCCCTACTGTATCGGCTAGAACAGGGGTGCAGAGCTCAAAGTGTCACCCCCGTTAACGCTTACGCAGAAAACCTTCTATGCATGGCTCACGATACGAATACGACTGAAGGCAGAGATGTAGTTGTCAGCTGTACTGTTCACTCAGTTAACACACACACACACACTCACTGTCACATGGGAAAAGAGAATTTACATTTCATGTGGAAAACATCATATTTTGTTCTAGTTTTATGTTACTGTCCCCGCACACGGGACTCAAAAAAACGCAGCCACAAAAAAATGCTAGAAGCGGCCACAAAAAAAAGCTAGAAGCCGCAGCAAAAAATAGCTGAAGCGCGTGACAGCGTGTGGCCGGCTTGAAGCTTTAAGCGGTTTCGAGCGATTTTTGTGTTGGCACCGCCGCAAACGAGCCATAAAAAAAGGCCGCCTCAAAATGAAGGTTTTATTAGCATAGCATAGTCAATCTTATAATGTTCTTACGGCTGTGACTCAGGCTTTCTCTCTAGAAGAGGGAATGGGCCGTAATCTACCACGTGGGCCCAGTGCGGAAGATGTCATATGTCTTCGAAATTTTGACCGGTTTCTTCATGATGTTTTCATTCGGACGGTCGGATAGCGAGCTACCCATTGCTCACCGTCCACCCGTGTGAGGCAGGGATAGGTTGCTAGTTCTATATCAAAGTAAAATGACATTCCACAGAATATTCATTTTCCAACAAACTTCGGAAGACTTAAAGCACATTTCTTTTCTAATCTAAGTCTTGCAGAGCAACTTGATATTACTATCATATATTAGAGAAAGATATTAAATATTGTCTCAAGTTAAAAGTTACAAGTCTAAGTTATATGTTCCGGTCGCAGATAGCAGGGAATAAAGTAGGAATAGTGGTCGTACTTAGTGCCGTAAATAGGGCGGTGCCAGCGGTGCCCGGGCACAGGGCGCAGTTCCCGAAGGGGCGCAAAAATTATATACCTAGTCCTTTATGTTTATATTGTACTTTTTCTAGGGGGCGCAGTTATAGTAGCACGCACCGGGCGCATAAAAGGCTGGTTACGGTACTGGTCGTACTATATCATCTAGATATTCTTTGGTGTAGGTGGAGTAAAAAAAAATTGCAAAATAACTTTAATTTCGAAAATCGGTGTTTCTGGTTTTGTTTCTTTGTTTGTGTCTGATTACGATAGCGTCAGAATGTTGATTTCATATTTGTTGATTTTGACAAGTTTGGTAATCTACTAATATAATGGCGTCATTATGACTTTGTATTATCCGTAGGATATATAAAATCTTTGTTTCTAATGATCAACCACTGACACTCTATTGAAAGAAATGGTAATCTTGTACATAATGACAAATGAATGTCTAACGTCGTTTACGTAATCTGCTAAATTGACAGTTCCTTTGATAAGTGACCTACCATTAGAATGCAGTTTAATGCAGTTATTGTTTTTCTGCATTTTTCTAGGAACAACCTAAAAACCTAAATTTTCGGCCAAATTATTTTTGTACAAACGTGAGTAAAAAACGAAAAATAAGTTTTTTTAAAGGGCATTCAAGTTGTACAGACGTAAGTGCATACAATCGGCGCTCGGCGGTAGAATTAACAGATTACGAACTTTTAGCAAAATGACCATAGGATAGTGTTGGAATGACGAATTTACGAAAATAACAGACTAGGGCCAGGTTATACAGATAGGAAATAAGATATTCATCCTCCCATCTCGGAAAGGGCTCTTCGATATCTAAAAGCAAAGCCGGTTTTATTATCTAGAGAGATAAAGTAAATTGAATTAAGAATATCGCGTGCACTATGTTTATGGCATTCAAAACATCATTAAACCTATTTACTTCTACCTCCATGGTACCAAATTTGTCATACAACTTTTTTGAATTTGTTAAAAACTCAGACTCAGAGCCTCCTTGGTGTACTTTTTTCTTGCATTTAGGCGTTTCCTTGCTGAGGTGGGATGAAAAGTTACGTGTTGCACTCGAGAGCAAAGATTTATCACCTCGTGCTCTTTTGATTCTCTCGCTAACGCTCAGGATTCTATTTTATGAATCACTCGTTGCGCTCGTGATTCCATTTTAGAATCCTTTGCTTGCTCGATTATCAAAATTGAACACGCGGTTAAAAAGCAACTTTGCACTCTTGTATAACAAATAACTATTAACACTAGTATTTACTTTTTCACAGATCAAACAAGTTTAACTGATTCAAATTGTAGGAAATGATCCCAGTTGACGTCCGTCATGAGTTCACGACTGTCGACTCACGAGCGCAACTCGATCGCGTCCAAACAAATGGAGGACGCTTGACGTCGCGTCGAAGCGCCCTCTTTATCTGACAGCCCGACGCTTACGTCAGTCCAAAGGGTAATGAGTGGGCATTTTTTATATCTCTGCTTGGCTAGATATTGGAGCTCTTTCCCTAGTCGAGTGGATTATTAATACAGGGTGCATTTTTGAGACGGGTTAGTAAGAGCAAGCATGTTAACTGTTGTAGTTACAGTAAAAGGTTTACAGGACACCATCCCTAATTTTTTAAGATATTTTGAACTGCATAGATTTTGGAAAAAAATACAGTCAGCAATAAAGATTACAAAAAAAGATAAATAATAAAAATCTATGCCTATCGATCCTATTTCATGTAAGAATTAAAAGACTTAGGAATCAGAAGATTTAAAAAAATATATATCTGTGAATGCAGTTACAGATCGTATACAGCATTCTACTGGTGAAAGATGTTTTTAAATCGGTTCAGTAGTTTTTGATCGTTCATTACGATCAAAAAAATACGAATCTTTCCTGTTTGTATTGTTTGATCAATATAGACAAACTCAAAAACTACAGTACAATTTATTTTTAATTCGTTCATTAGTACAATGTAACTTTATTTTTGCCTGAAAAAGGATGGCGTGGGAAGTTATTAGTAGAAGCTGGTTTATAATAATTTTGTGGCCTGTAAACGTTCAACTTCCACTTATTAATCGATTTCTCAAATCCGGAAGATTACTGTCTTCGAAGCTGTGATTAACACAATATAATAATTATTCTTGTTTACTCCACAATCGCTTTGTTGCGCACATTCCGTGGTTAGGGGGTAATTTTCAATTCAAATCAAGATGTTTCAGAAACCCCGTATGGATTATTATTAATAGGAAGGCGGGTTAGCGTGGTGTTCTGAGAATCATTATAATAGTTACGTGTTTATTATGTTACACAGCTTCATTTAAAGCTATTAATTTTGTTTGTGTATTGTAGCAGCACTTCTATGACCGCCCATTGTGACATATTAATTTTAAGTTCCTATTCAAATTTTATTTAAGTGTATAACAAAGATTATCTGTCGTAGATTGATAGCGCCACAGAAAAGATGAAAGAGCTTCGAAAGGAAATACTTTCCGATTTGCATTGTAACGAGTGTCGCCGCTTGTCTTGTCTCCTCTACAGGCAATAGACCAATATGATCGCGCATTACGCAACTGATAGACCACGCACACTTAGAGATCGTAAATTTGCTATTGATAGTTGAACTACGAGCATTGCCCTACTTTGTGGCGCGCCTGCCCCACCCACAAGGCCATTCATCTGTTCTGTGGATGGCGCTATGGTGTGACGGTCAGCGCCATCTAACAATTAGTCTTGTGAACTAATAATATTGTCACCGGAAACCCAATCGGCACCCTACCGCTTGGACACGATCGTCGGTAGAAGGGATGCAGCGAGGACTGTAGGAAAGACGAGTGGTGTGGGATTCTAACTCTGACAGCCTTGGCATACGCTCAGTACCAACGCACGTGCTTTATTTGTAAAACTGTAATCAAAATAAAGTTATTTAAGAATCGACTTACATCTCCCTCCACTTTTTCCTCCATATTCCTACTTTTTCACTGTACCCTCGAGTGCCAGGGGGTTAATGACCTGGTAAATTGCCGTAAAAACCTTTTTCTGGATTTTTCTAGGAAAAAAAAATCGGCTAAATCAATTTCGTACAAACGTGTCAAAAACGAAAATTAAATTTTTTTCAAGGTCATTCAAGTTGTACAGACTTAACTCCCACATAAATTACATCTGACATCGAGCTGTTTAAGCAATTCCTACTTCTGTCATCTAATGATAAGCAAAGGAGAGCATTAAGTCACCAACACCAGTGTACATAGGACTGTACAATATCTACGTGAGGTCTTGTTCGAATTACCGTTTGTTTAGCGAACATTTCGTGGGTGTAATATACGTCCTAAACTAACAGCCAAGTGTGCATAACTAAGGAAATGCCGCCAACAACACAACACGCCGCCGCGTTTTGTTGTGGTCACAATAAAGGCAGTATATATATTGTGTGTTTGGGATTGTTTTGTTAACGCTACAATTTGTGTGGATAAAAACGCCTTATGGTTTTTTTTTTTGATGGGGAAATTCATCTTATGGCAACCCCCGCTCTTAAGTGGAGCGGGAGCTAGTGTCAGACTCTTACTGTCTAAAAACCTACCCCGTTCCTTCATACCGGGGCTCGAGATTCCTTTCGGATAACCCTGGCCCTAATAGGCTTCGACCCAGCTGAGAACTCCTTGAGGCGCGCAGGAACAGTGCGCACCGTCGATGTCTTGGGCTCGGTCCGGACAGTTACCGGACGATCGGACAGCGAGCTACCCGTGGCTCGCCGTTCGCGAGCCCGCGTGTAGCCTTATGGTTGCACGTTTTCAAATCGCAAGTTTTTATAACAAGCTTTTATTTAGTTTCACCTGTCCCGATGTTTGTCTGTAATCAAATCTTGCAAATTTTTTGATCGACTTCCGTCTTACCGATTGAGCTGCAATTTTGCATGTAAGTGTAAATCAGATGACAATGCAAAATTATTATAAAATGGAGCTGATCTGTTTATGGAATCGGAAGTTGGCTGTAGGAACTTGGTAGTTAAACGACACAACCCCATCGAGTTCGGGCTCGTATGATTCGTCTGGATGAGGATTAATTTATAGGTATACCGAGCTATAAAACCTTGCTATGAAAAAATGTTTACCATTAATTCATGAATCCCCAAGCGACCACCGGTGGCCGCGCATCTATTGTCTTACTATTGTGTCTCTAATTGACGGTATCTGAAGGGTTAAAGCTTTTTTACTTTTAAACCACCTGCGACGGATATATTTAGCAAACACTCTCGTAGTTATCGCACATCAAGAATCAGAGCAAGCTGATGCAAGTGGTTGAATACCAAGAAGTTAAAGTGGGAAATCATCCAACGACTTCTTCCGCTCTAGGGTGGAGTGTAAGTCTTCAGCAGCGCGTAATGTTTCATGAGCTCTTCATAAATATGACAGCAAACCGTAGGGGCCCAGCAAGGTCAATACCTGCTAAGGCCCGGCCACAGGGATTTTCTGTAAATGAAACCCGTGGTCCTAAAACTCAAAAGGCAACTGAAGAACACACTGGTTTTAATCAGTAAAATTCTGACACCCCCTCACTCTTCATCCAGAGTGGGAGGAATTATATCCATATTATTTGAAAACTCGGCTTGACATTCTAATCCCGAAATAGGACCTACACTGACAGTTCCAGAATTTTTTGCCACGAAAAATAAACGATGTGTTATGTGTACCCACTCCATAAGTTTGGAAGCGACGCACGCCTTCTTCTGACAGCAGGAAATTAATTGAAATGCTCCAGTTACTTGACGTCTGTGATTACTGCTGGCCCACTATATAAAAATAGCTCGCTAAAATTGAATAAATACAACAGTCGTTTTAGTATATGCAAAATCCGAAAAACGTGTCTAGAATATTTATGTAAAGAATCTGTGCACAAAATTTCATAACTGTATCATGAAAAATCACAAAGTTATGAGTTGGTTATGTCAGCAAAAATACATAGTCATAGCCATCCAGGCGACTGAGGGCTTGTTTTGCAATTGAACCCAGCTGTTTGTGGGCTCCTAATACCCGCTATGACCTGCCGTGATTTGAGCTGTACTTAGTGTCGGTGGTGTCCAACTTGTGAGCTTATTAATTATTTAAAAAAATATACCATGGTGTAAAAACTATTGGAATCATCGATTGGAATCCATTCAGTTACTGATCCTGAACAAACTAGATTTAGGTTACATATAAACTAAAAATAATTTTGTATAAATAGTACTCACTTGTTATCTGATCTACTAATTGACAAACGTAAAAAAATTGCACGAAAGCAATTTGCTTAGATTTTTTTTAAAGTAGGTAATCACCATTGGCGGTCAAATATGCAAACGGAAATCCAGCTAGCGAGCCTAATTGCACAGACAAGCAAGCGGTGCTATTCTCTAAGGTAACAATCCAATGGACCTATATATTGAATTGTTAATTTAATGTACCACGCTCTCGATTCGTCGCTGCGGCCCAAAACAGAGTTCTCTGGCGCAAGAGTACAAGGAGATCCGACCCCAGCTAAACTGGGAAAGAGGGTTGGACAAAGAAGGAGAAGAAGTAGGAAATCATCAAATAATTCTCTATAGAAATCTGTTTTTTTAAATATTGGTTTATAGTATACTAGCTTTCCGCCCGCGGCTTCGCCCGCTTGGACTACAGTTTATATCGCGCGGGCAGATACCCGTGCTCAGCAATGGAATTATAGGTAGCCTATGTGTTATTCCAGTGTCTCTTCTACCTACCTACCAAATTTGATCTAAATCCGTTCAGTAGTTTTTGCGTGAAAGCGTAACAGACAGACAGACAGACAGAGTTACTTTCGCATTTATAATATTAGTAGGGGTAGGGAGTACGGATAGTAGGGATAGTAGGGATTGACGTATTTACACAGGTTTATGTAGGTACACTGGATCCTACCCTCGAATGCGATCTTCAAAACTTATTGTTCAGTTATATAAGCTTGCCTTTGTACATAAATTATCCAATCAATGTATTAAAGTTAAGTTTTTTGTGTGTACAATAAAGAATTAAAGAAAGAGAAATAACTTTCAAATGAACTACAAACTTATTTAAATTCTACAGAAGCGTTGTTCAATGAAATTAAAATTTATTCTTGTGTTCTAATTACGGAAAGTAAATAGGTGTTTTCCAAAGCTATTAACTGTTATACCTAGTCGTAATTTAGTTTACAAGAAACTTATTAACTATAGCATTATAATGGGCTTTAAATTATAAGTTTGACCAAAATTCTCCGCTTTTCGGTTGAGAATTAGTCATCTGATTAATTTAGATGGTCGTTCTTGCCCGAGTTTGTGACTATATCCCAATTTAATCCCGCAGCTTGGGACCTGAGCTCATTGGATTAGTGAAAATTTCACTAAGAAACCGCCCCTGCTTAGTTACGCTTCTCTTTCAAATATTTATTAACCCTTCAGATACCGTCAATTAGAGACACAATAGTAAGACAATAGATGCGCGGCCACCGGTGGTCGCTTGGGGATTCATGAATTAAGATGCTGAACAGCTATTCATTTCTTAAAACGCTGGAAGAAAACAGTGAAAATATGTCATGGAACCAAAACCAATCTCAAGGTTGCTCTCTCCAGGAGAGCCTAGAGAGGAGTCCCAGTAAGGGAACATCATAAAGCTGACGACTCCAATGCTGTAGCCGCATTTATGTGTATCTGTCTGTAGCGACATCTGTGGCGTCACGTAAGAACTAATGCTGCGTCATGCAATTAAAGATCTCCACGCCATTTCAACAAGAACAGCCCGAAATCATCTATCGGGCAGTTGCCCACCACCAGTTTAACACGACACTCTCGAATGCGGCTCAAGCATAAGTAAAATTATGAAATTTCATTTTAGCATTATATTTCATGATATACGTATGAAGTGTTTATTAATTAAGCCATTTTAAACCTTATCGAAATGTCTTTTACGTCTCATATTTGTTTGTGAGGCACAGTAGGTACCTAATTAGTTCAGTCAACAATGTTTATATTTGTCATAATAAGTGTTTATTTAATAAGAGTGTTAATCAGTGAATTTTATGTTGACTTAGGGTTTTATTTGTTAATTAAGACAAACTATCCGGGCTTTAAAAAGAGACTGACACGTTAGCATGACTGGTAGAGATGATGCTCTTTGGATGTAAGGACAGAGTATTGAAAATAGTGGATCATCCGATCAGACGGATGATGAATTTTTGGTTCAAGGACATGCCGCCTTCATCACGCTATTTTCCTTCATCGTTTGGAGAAAAGTGGTAAGGAAATAAGTTACACAAAGCAAAATATCTGTCTGAGTACCCACGTCGACGTACCTACAACTCGGGACTGCAATAAGAATTTACCAAAAAAACTTTTATTTATGTGGGACATCATCCAATGACGTCTCACGCTGTAGGCCGGTGCGGGAGGAAATATCAAACTTCTGACTAAAACTCACTCCTATGCCTTGCCTTCCAGGATCTTAAGCTTTCTTTTCAGAAGCGAATCCATGGCCCCAATTGGCTCCGACCCTGTTGGGCTCCTACGATTTTGCTGACCTCTTCTTGAGACGCGCGTGATGCATCGTTGATGACTCGAGCTCCGTGCAGACGGTTACCGGAAGGTCGGACAGCGAGCTACCCTACCGCTTACGGTGGCTGGAAATTGGGATTGGGATACCTACATGTATGGTGGCGGCTGAGGCGTGAAGGCCGTTTCCTCACATGTGTGGCCGCCTCGTATATTACTGTTTCGCAAAAGGAGGCGACCGCCTGCCATTACTCCACGCTCCTGACCATGGCCTGTACCAGTGCCCAGAGTGAGAGGTCATTGCAGTCGATCGCTCCACCAGATTTCTTCCGAACGAATCCAGTGCAGTGCAAATAGATCTGTCATTTGTGTTTAGAACACGGCATGTTTTTGTAAGCCAGCTCCATAACCCAGCTCTTTCTGCAAAGCAGTAATGATGGTGAAGGAGGCGGCCACACGCGTGAGGAAACTGACGTCCGTTCGCCCCAGCTGCCGGGACCCCGATCCCGACTTCAGACGTGTAGAGGGCCTGCGGACGACGAGCAATGGGTAGTTCTGGTAACCGTCTGGACTACAGGTCAGGACCGAGTTCTAGTCGTGAACGGTACTTAACGTTCGTAAAGCCTACTAGGATCATGGGTTTACTTCCGAAGTGGCACATTTGGTTTCTGGAACGCAAAGGGTAATTGAAGGAAGGAAGGCGACTTTAACTAAAGGAAGGAAGACTTTTACTGGCTTAAACCACATCTATGTACTATGGTTTTAGTCAGTAAAAGTCTGACACGCCCTCCATCCCCGATCTAGAGCGGGATCAGAAGGCATTTGAGATTCCTCCTGTACAATTGTCCCAAAAATATCTCACTTGATCACTTCACTTACTTATATAAATAAAACCAACTTCCAGAGTAAAAACACAACACTTTATTTGAATAATACCGTTGAGACCATATCTCGCCGGAGAATCTTAACATCGCGATTTACAATCGTGACGTATCAGAACAACGCCATCTGTTATCCAAAATCAGTACCAAGCTAATGACAAATGTCAACCTTACAATAAGATTTGTCTGTAGTGTTTATTAAACAGATTAGACATTCCGCCCACCATGGACGGCTCTGTCCATTAACCTTAACATGGCAATATAAACTTAAATTATTGAAAGCGCTATTCACTATACTCTAATCCTCGAGTCTTATATCTACGATACAAGTTCCTTGCCTTATAAAAAAATTAAACATTAAACAACAGTAAAAAAGCAAGAAAAAAAAAATGCAAGGAAATTCACAACGTGTATGTTGTGTGAATAAAACTATAGGTATATAATTCACCAATGAGATGATAACTAATAACTAAGTGTTCACAGGTAACATAATTAACTTAGAAACAGGTCTTTTAATCTCATTATTCTTACACCGTATGGTTACAACGCGAGTAATGTTGTCCAAACCTGGATGTTTATTGGTAATAACCCCGTATAGCCATTTCGCGGGGGGGAGATTATCCTCCTTCACCAGAACCAAGTCTCCAATCTCAGGTTCAGGCTTACAATCTGTCCATTTATATCGATGCTGCAATTGAGTCAAGTACTCTAGTGACCACCTACGCCAGAAATTTTGAAGCATTTTTTGCGTAAGATGCCACCGCTTTAGATTACTAATGGATGAGATTTCATAATTTGCATCAGGTACCGTTACTAGAGGTTCACCCACGAGAAAGTGCCCAGGCGTCAAAGGACACGAATCCTCTGGATTGTTAGATAGCTGTGATATCGGCCTCGAGTTAAGGCAGGCCTCAATTTGAGCCAACACAGTTGTCATTTCTTCAAATGTCAATGTGCTGGTGCCTATAATTCTCTTCAAATGATGCTTTGTGGACTTGACACCAGCCTCCCACAATCCTCCAAAGTTTGGAGCATGGGGAGGTATGAAATGCCAAGTCGTACCATTCATAGATAGGAAATCAGCTATTTCCGAAGCTACCATAGACCTTTCAGCGTTGAACAGTTGTTTCAATTCCTTTGCACTACCAACAAATGTGGTTCCGTTATCACTCCATAAGTCCAATACTCGGCCACGTCTGGCTACGAAACGCTTAAAAGCCGCAAGAAAACTCTGAGAAGTCATGTCACTGACCACCTCAAGATGAATAGCCCGAGTGGACATGCAAACAAACAAGCAAATATAACCTTTACTGGAATGATGACCACGACCTTTAGAAGTTCGGATGCTGATTGGACCTGCGTAATCTACGCCACTGCATTGAAATGGCTTCTGAGGAGACACCCTGGCCTTCGGTAACTGGCCCATCATTTGTTGGTGGGTTTGTGTTGAATGTCGAATACAAGTTACACACTTATGAACATATTGTCTAACGAGAGTTTTTGCATTGAGTATCCAGTATTTGGATCTTAAGTAATTGAGCATCAATTGCGGCCCGCCATGCAAAGTTCTCTCGTGAGCCTCCGCAATCAAAAGATTGGTGAAGTGTGATTTATGAGGGATTAAGATAGGGTGTTTCATATTCTCATCAAAAGAAGCCCGGTGCAAGCGACCGCCTACTCTTAAGATCCCGTCATCATCAAGAAAAGGACTCAATGAGGTAAGTTTACTACCTTTATTTAGTTTACGGTTTTTTTTTACTTTTTACTATTTCATCGCTAAAGGACTGAAGTTGGCAGAGTTTGATACAGGTAAGTACAGCTTCATTTAATTCCTTTGTAGTTAGCCAAGTAGTTATTTTATTTTTATCATGTTTAAATTCCTTCATTCGTAAAAATCTTCTACAGTAAGATATGACTCTTATTAATCTACTGAACTTAGAAAATCTAGTAAATAGACTATCGTATTCTACCGCAGTTGCATGACATTTTGTTTTTATCTTTCTTTCTTCTAGGGTAGTTGATTGTATATTTCCTTTATTATAGTCTATTTTTTCATTCTGTAACCATACTGGGCCTTTTTTCCAGAGTTGCATATCGTTACACTCAGAAGGGCTTGCTCCTCGAGATGCGCAATCTGCTGGGTTTTCCGACGACGACACATGTGACCACTGACTTCTATCCATAATGGTAAGTATTTCGGAAACACGATTTGCGATAAATGTTTTCCACCGACTAGGGTGGCTGCTTAACCACGCCGCAATACGACGGATGAGTCTGTCCACGCATATAAATACTGTTTGGGAATTTCTAAAGTCGAAGCGACTTCTTGAAGAAGCTTAGCTACTAGGACAGCTCCACATAGCTCTAATCGCGGAATCGATACCTGCTTAACAGGAGCAACCTTGGTTTTTGAAGTCACTAAGGTTGTGTGAATATGTCCATCTCTATCAATGATGCGGACGTACACAACCGCGGCGTATGCCACATTGGAAGCATCTGAAAAGCCATGCAACTCTAGAACCTTGTTCTCCTTGCTAGAGTTGATCCAACGAGGCAGACGAAACTTAATAAGATTACAAAGGTTCTTCCGGAAGTCAAGCCACTCCGTCAGCAATGGTGCAGGTAGTTCTGCATCCCATTCGATCCCAGTCATCCATATTCGTTGAATAAACACCTTCGCAGTGATGATTGTCGGTGCTAACCATCCAAGGGGATCGAATAGTCGCGCTATGTCCGAAATAACCTTACGTTTCGTCACTGGTAAATCTGGATCTTTAAGCTGAATAGTGTAAACGAATTCGTCATTGTCTTTGTCCCACGTTAAACCCAATATTTTTGAAATTGCATCTGTTTTTAGTTCCATGTTCCCTTGTGTTTGTGATATTTGTTCATTATCTTCAATTAATCTTAATAATTCTCTGTTGTTACTGGCCCACTTTTGAAGCTGGAACCCTCCACGTTTAAGCAACTCCGATGTCTGCTTATAAATTTCTACTCCTTCTTCTATGGTTTGACATCCCGTCATTAGATCATCCATATAGAAATCGGAAACAACACGGTTCTTTGCTAAAGGAAATTCAGCGCCTTCGTCCTGAGCTAACTGCTGCAATGATCTTACTGCTAAGTAAGGCGCCGAGGATGTTCCAAACGTTACTCGCAAATGACGTAACACTTGAATTTCGTCATCTGGATTTTCACGCCATAATATACGCTGAAAGTCTGTGTGATCATCGCATACCTTAATCTGTCTATACATCTTGACGATGTCCGCTACCAAACAGATAGGTTCACAACGCCAACGCATGATAATATGACGAAGCTCACGCTGTAAAGGAGGCCCCACCATTAGATCGTGATTAAGAGATACCCCGTTGCTGCCGACACATGATGCATCAAATACGATGCGCAACTTCGTTGTACTTTTATCGTTACGAATGACGGCATGATGAGGTAAGTACACAGAACCTTCTTTGTCCCTATCCTGTACTATATCCATATGATCAAGAGCGATATACTCATTTAGAACCGTTGAATACTGAGCTTTGAACTCGGGATTCTTTAGAAATCGCTTTTCTAAGCTTAAAAATCGTTTGAGAGCAATGTCTTTCGAATCACCATATTTACAAGCAGGATCGCTTGACCTGAAAGGCATATGCACAATATAGCGACCAGATTCATCTCGTTTAGTCGTGGCCTTAAAAATATCTTCGCACTTCTGTTCTTCTGGGGTCAAGTAAACCTTATGGTAATCGCCCTTGGGCTCAGATTCCAGTTCCCAAAACCTTTTAAGGAGTGCATTCTCATCTGTATGAGTAGAATGCAATGTGACTACGGTATTGTGGCATGTCTCGCTTTGGTTGATTTCACCTACTTGACCAGACAAGATCCATCCTAGTCTAGTGCTTTGTGCGATGAGTTGACCAGATGGATCTCTGACTAAACCTTCTAACAAGATCTGGCCATACACTTCGGCACCTAAAAGCAGATCAATCTTGTTCGGTGTATCGAACGAAGGATCTGCTAAAGCCAAAGACGAGATTGTGGTTAAAACGTTTGCCCTAACCTTCCTTTCCGGTAAAATAGTCGTTAGTTTCTTTAGAATATAAGCTTTAACAGTGATAACAAAATTAGGTTCGACGCGTGATTTAACCTTAATGAGAACCATCGAATTGAATGAACTCATCGATTGGCCTTGATCACCACCTATACCTGAAATTGAACCTTTAGTTGGCAGTCTTTTGAGACCTAAGAGCTGGACTGCGGACTCCGTCACAAAGGAAGCCTGAGATCCCTGGTCTAACAGGGATCTTAATACTATTGCAGTACCGCTCTTTGATTCCGCTTCAATAAGCGCTGTGGCCAATATTATTTGACCATGATCATTAGCAAAACAACTTACAATATGATTGGAATTACTCTGGGTTGAAGTGGTATCAGCAGAAACGCTGCTTTCTGCAACTTGATCAGGTTGGTTTCTATTACCATCTGATTTGGAGATATTCTTGAGATGTAGAAGACTATGATGCTTCTTTTTACATATATGACATCTGGTGGACTGGCGGCATGCATATACGGAGTGATTTGCCCCTAGACAGTTGTAACATAAACGATTGGTTTGGACAAAATTACGACGCTTATCCATATCGAGCCTGGCGAATTTTTTACAATTAGCAAGCTTGTGATTATCTTGACAACAAATACAAGATGTAGTTGACACATGGAGCGATTTGACTGGCACATTACGATTGAACTGATGACGTTGACCTTTGTTGTCTAAAAATTCCAAAGACCGAAATCTATGTTCAAGGAAAGATTTGAATTGATTAATTGTAGGCAAGTCGTCTGAACAATCACTAATTTTCATTTCCCATTGTTTACGTGACTCAGTGTCTAGTTTTAAACTCAATATATAAATAACAATAATATCCCAATGCTCAACCATTATGCCTAAATTTTCTAAAGCATGTAAGCATTCGTTAGAAGTATCTAATAACTCCTTGATTGCGCTGGATGATTCAGTTACAATTTGTTTTTGACTCATAAAACGTTTAATTATACAATTCGCTAAATATTTTTTATTATTATAGCGATCCTCTAATTTTTTCCAACAGGTTGTATAATTAGTACTTGTAATAGGAATGTGCCGTAAAAGACCTTCAGCTTCTCCAGACAAATACGATTTTAAATAATGCAATTTCTGAACATCGTCTAGTAAGCTATTATTGTGTATTAAGGATTTAAATAAATCTCTAAAACTAATCCACTCAGAATTGAACCTTTAGTTGGCAGTCTTTTGAGACCTAAGAGCTGGACTGCGGACTCCGTCACAAAGGAAGCCTGAGATCCCTGGTCTAACAGGGATCTTAATACTATTGCAGTACCGCTCTTTGATTCCGCTTCAATAAGCGCTGTGGCCAATATTATTTGACCATGATCATTAGCAAAACAACTTACAATATGATTGGAATTACTCTGGGTTGAAGTGGTATCAGCAGAAACGCTGCTTTCTGCAACTTGATCAGGTTGGTTTCTATTACCATCTGATTTGGAGATATTCTTGAGATGTAGAAGACTATGATGCTTCTTTTTACATATATGACATCTGGTGGACTGGCGGCATGCATATACGGAGTGATTTGCCCCTAGACAGTTGTAACATAAACGATTGGTTTGGACAAAATTACGACGCTTATCCATATCGAGCCTGGCGAATTTTTTACAATTAGCAAGCTTGTGATTATCTTGACAACAAATACAAGATGTAGTTGACACATGGAGCGATTTGACTGGCACATTACGATTGAACTGATGACGTTGACCTTTGTTGTCTAAAAATTCCAAAGACCGAAATCTATGTTCAAGGAAAGATTTGAATTGATTAATTGTAGGCAAGTCGTCTGAACAATCACTAATTTTCATTTCCCATTGTTTACGTGACTCAGTGTCTAGTTTTAAACTCAATATATAAATAACAATAATATCCCAATGCTCAACCATTATGCCTAAATTTTCTAAAGCATGTAAGCATTCGTTAGAAGTATCTAATAACTCCTTGATTGCGCTGGATGATTCAGTTACAATTTGTTTTTGACTCATAAAACGTTTAATTATACAATTCGCTAAATATTTTTTATTATTATAGCGATCCTCTAATTTTTTCCAACAGGTTGTATAATTAGTACTTGTAATAGGAATGTGCCGTAAAAGACCTTCAGCTTCTCCAGACAAATACGATTTTAAATAATGCAATTTCTGAACATCGTCTAGTAAGCTATTATTGTGTATTAAGGATTTAAATAAATCTCTAAAACTAATCCACTCAGAATAACTTCCGGTAAACGTAGGCAACTCAATCTTTGGCAATTTTACAGAACATATCTCTTTAGAATTCTTCGCAGAAGATTCAGACACTTTACCTAAACTATCTGAACATACTATTTTCTTTAATGCTTCTTTCAACTCAGTTTTATAATCAGTGAACAATTCTTCCGTGGTCTCATATAAATTTGTTATGTTATAATCCGATTTTTCGAATTCAATAGACTTAAACCGATGATACAATTTTTATATGAGTTTCAGAAAACGCTGACCAGTTAGCTTCTAAATTTTCTAATCTTGTTTCTATGTATGAACTGGTTAATCGCTCCTTAGGTGATTTCTTAAAATTAGACCTTGCTTTACTGATAGTAGAATTTAAATTGAATTGTAAATTACTCAAAGCTTCCATATTGAATAAAGTCTTTTAAACCAACTGTTCCGGAACGCTATGCTAAGTTTTGGAAAACTCGTAAAAAATCACAAGTCTTTGAACTTAATACACTTCGCTGCAAAATCGGGCATAGGTTCCCCGTGGTTCACTTTTTGTTGAAATTATTCTAAGTCTGTTAAATTTTCTAAGTCCAAATTGTTAATTCAAATTTTTCTAAGTTAATAAGGTCTAAATTTGCTTGTCTCTAGTCACTTAGATATTTTAAAGTACTCACAGTTTATCCTTGTATCACATCACTTCACTACCACTCACTTTTACGTAGCTCGTCGTGATGATATGCGGGTTACTCTCCCCGCGCGCTGCAGCTGCTGCTCACGCCAACACGAACTATTTGCCAGCACCAGCGCTGACCGTTGTGTACCACTTGTACATATACGCCGAAGCGCCAACCTTGTACGATCCGCCGATGCTGCTCACCACCACTGAGCGTGCTGACGTCACACTCGCAGCAGGTTGACCATTCAACCTGACTCCACAACAATGACAATGCACACCAGTCCTTTATCCGGCTCGAAGGACCATTTGTACAATTGTCCCAAAAATATCTCACTTGATCACTTCACTTACTTATATAAATAAAACCAACTTCCAGAGTAAAAACACAACACTTTTTTTGAATAATACCGTTGAGACCATATCTCGCCGGAGAATCTTAACATCGCGATTTACAATCGTGACGTATCAGAACAACGCCATCTGTTATCCAAAATCAGTACCAAGCTAATGACAAATGTCAACCTTACAATAAGATTTGTCTGTAGTGTTTATTAAACAGATTAGACACCTCCTCTAATGACTTTTCATTAGATGATATCCTACCACAAAAATAAAGCTCCATTCTTTGAGTTCTCTAATTTAAATAATTTCTAGTACCAGTCTCTGCAAGCTTATGAATAAACCACTACATTTTAAATTTAATAAAGAGTCTAGTTTCAATATTCTCACTATTAGGTTAATTGTTTTTGTATAATCCGAGCTGAACTGGTTTGTGCCACATACAGAGGATTCCAAGTATGTTAGAAAGGTATTAAAACTAATTCAATTAGTTGCTCGATTATTATTATTTTGTTTTGTATATCAAACAAATCATTGCCATTGGTGACATTATGATCAGAGTGAATAAGTTCGTAAGACTGGTGCGTTTCACTACTAACCATCAGGTGGGATCGAAGTCAATCCACTAGTGTGTATCAATAAAAAAAAAGCATGCACAATTTTTTTTTTAATTAACTATAAAAGAATACCTTTCAAATCTGGTGGAAAGGGAAACTGTCAAATAACAGAAAAGGATGCACAAATTAAAATGTGACGTCACCAGTACCAAGTCCAGCGCGAGCAAAAGACATAGCGAGATCTTCCCACCACGATCCTACTCGATTCGTTATTTAATAACCGATTTTGATCTTGTTGATGTCAGCGACGGTCACAGGCGTGGGCGGCGCGGCCGAGGCCGTGAGCTTGACCACGAACGTGTGCGGTCGCGCGCCCACGAAAAATGATCTAAACTTAGGGTTACAACTTATATGAAACTTCGTCGACGAAGCGGCAGTGTCGTATCGTTGCCGCGTCGTGTCGCGTCTTTGAAGCTTCGGGTCTGTGTCTGTGCACAGTAAGCCTGAAAAAAGCTAATACACGTAGATAAACACGCTAAAAAACAAGTTTTTAATGAAAATTATTTTTTCATAACAAGCTTAAGCTTTTATAGCTCGGTATACTTATAATAATAATAATAATAAGGGCCTGATACAGAAGGCAGTACTCCTCGATACGGCATGCATTGTGAGGAGGTTCCTGTCTCTGGAGCCCTAACCACCGGTAGCTTGGACCCTGCTCCCGACATCGGTGGACCACTATTTTTTGTATTTTTAAATGTTTTTTTTTATATTTGTTTTAATTTTTTTTTAAATATCAAAAATATGTACCTATAATTGAGAAATAAAGGAAATAATAATAATAAATTCATTTATTTCAGGCTAGAAAACCCATAGTAAAAATACAGTTTACAGTTTAAAAAAAAATATTATGAAAAAAAGAAAATTTTTTCATAATAATATTATAAATTCAGATTTAGTACAAAGTCAGATAACTATATAATAACAATGTCAGATTCAGTTCGATAATTTATAAAATGTCAAATTTAGTTACATTAATACAATGTCAGGTTTTGATAAATGCGTTAATAATAAAATGTCAGATTCAATTCAATAATTAATACAATGTCAGATAAATAATAACAATGTCAGATTAAGTTCGATAACTCATAATAGGTCAAATTTAGTTAAATTAAAACAATGTCAGGTTTAAAGCAATAAATTAATAGTAAAATGTCAGATTCGGTTCATTAATAAAAAAAAATGTCAAATAAATAAATAACAGATTTCAGTTCACAATGAAAAAATATTTAGAAGTCATGTACAGTGTTTTAAAAATTGTCTTTACAATTACGTTATTGCAGCTCATTAGTCTTGCATGAAAAGATGCTCTAAGCCTTCTTATTACAGCGTAGAAATCATCAACCCTGTTCTCAGCAAACATACCAGACGCGCTACACCGCCAAGGCAGGTTGAGCATGGCCCGGAATGCATTATTGTATTGTACACGAAGAGTGTTGTACGTACTCTTCGTGTACCTTATATAATTAATACTCGTCAAGACAAATCATACGAGCCCAAACTCGCTGGGGTTGTGTCGTTTAACTACCAAGTTCCTATAGCCACCTTCCGGTTCCATAATCAGATCAGCTCCATGTCATAATAATTTTGCATGCATATGTAAATCATTACATATGCATGCAAAATTTCAGCTCAATCGATAATCGGGATGTGGATCAAATTTATTTTCAAGATTTGAATACAGACAAACATCGGGACAGGTGAAACTAAATAAAAGCTTGTAATAAAGTGATCCGGTGTAGTAGTAGCAATTTTAGTAATAGCTACACTACACCGGACATGCCACTAATATATATATAACTATTTTTCCTTTAACGCATTGCTTTTGCAATATTTTTCTTTTTATTATTTAGACTTCAGCTGCATTAAATTTGTTAGTAATTTATTTTGTTAACAGTTATAATTATTTAAATTTTTCTTGCTTTTTTATATAGCCTCTTTTCGGAATGTGAATGTGAGAACACTGTATAATCCACAAACACTTAGATAACTTTCTATTACGACTTACTTTTTTATTTTACGAGTATTATGATTAATTTTGTGCTTTTTTGTACAGTGTTGACTGGTCTACACTGTTAAATCAGTCAATATTGTAATAAACACATTTTTTAAAAGAGTAATCATTGAGTAACCATAGAGTTTCTTGCCGGTTCTTCTCCATAGGAAACGACCAATTTGGAACCGTGTACTAGCTTCTGGCTTTTTATAAGTGCCCATGTAGGTCTATGGGAAATAAAATGTTTTGACTATGACTTTGACTTTGACTATGTAGTCAAATTACAAATGTCTTTCATGTTTTGACAACTTTACCTGTGTTTAAATATATTTGCTGAAGCCGAACTAACATGCAGACACCGTCCAGTTCGCTAGCAAGTTTCTACTGAATCTATTTTGCCCAGGATAGACAGTTCGACCGAGTCCAACTTTAACAAACAGATAAAGCTAAGAATTCCGCTTGGTTGAGCAGCATTCCTGAGCAAACTAGTCGCTCACTTGTTATCGTGCTAGACTGCGCAAGTTATGTCTTGTGATGCGCTGGTAAATATCAACTGCTGGATTGGAAGAGAGGGAATCAAAAACATATACGATTACCATTTCATTGAAAACGCGACATCGTGTCGTGTAATTTCCTGCCGGAGTGTTATCTGACTGGCCTGTTGGTCTAGTGGTTAGTGCTCCTGACTGCTATGTCGGAGGTCGTGGGTTCGATTCTCACTCAGGACAAATGTTTGTGTGATGAGCATAATAATTTGTTCTGTCTGGGTGTAATTTAAATATAATATGTATGTATTTAGAAATTTGTATGTTTATCAGTTGTCTAGTACCCATAACACCAGCTCTGCTTAGCTAGGGACTAGACGGCGTTGTGTGATAGTTGTAGAATAGTATATTATTATATTATATTATATTTAATTGGTAAGGTGACATCGTGTCGTGGAATTTCCTGCCGAAATGTTTTCTAATCGTAGCGTAGCATAGCATAGCAAAGTCGGCCTTTAAAGCTCCCACTGCTGGAACTCACGTCTCCTGAACTCTAACTAATTTAAACTCTAACTCTCTAATTTTTTTCATGTATCTTAATTCAACATGTGTGAGGTACAAATAAACTTTTTCTTTCTTTCTTTCTTTCTTTCTAACTCTAAATAAGCTAATCTATATTTAAGTACGGGTAAAATGGGGTGAATGGAGACTTAGGGGTGAATAGAGACCAAACCTTAAAGGATATTATCGCGATATTTGAATTTTTTTTTGCGCATTTATCTATATCAATTTATTAATGAATTGTTATTCAAAATAATCGATGCTGTTTTAGAGGCCAATATTATGGTATCAAAGTGAAACCAAACCAAAGTTTTCTCACTCCTAAGTCTCTCGGGCTCGTGGACAGCGAGCCATGGGTAGCTCGCTATCCGATCGTCCGGTAACTGCCGGACCGAGCCAAGACGTCGACGGCGCGCAATGTTCCCGCGCGCTTCAAGGATTTGTCAGCAACAGGCACCCAGCTGGGTCGAAGCCTACTGGGGTCGGGGTTATTCGAAAGAAAACTAGAGCCCCGGTATGAAGGCTAGGAGGAACGGCGCGGGGTTTTTAGTCAGTAAGAGTCTGACACTATCACCCGCTCCACTCAAGAGCTGGTTTTGTCATAAGATGATTTTCCCCATCGACAAAAAAAAAAACCCTAAGTCTCTATTCACCCCGTTTTACAGTAATAGTAGTTTTAGAATGAAGCTGTAACCAATAACACGTGTGAAACCGCGGGTTACAGTAAGTAACACATAGGTACGATATCAGCTGCATTATTCACAACGTCAAACTTCGTCCACAACAAAGTAAACCGGTATGGTCGGGTTGCACCAATCAATGTTTCAAACTTCACCACCTAGTTAACACTTAAACACATACGCTAACGACGACGAGGTAACCGTCTCTTTGTCCCCAGTTTAACTACGGTTAAACAGAACAGACTGGCGTCATGATATTCATAGTTCAAACTACTAATATTCAAACTACTAATATTCCACAACTATCACACAACGCCGTCTAGTCCCAAGCTAAGCAGAGCTTGTGTTATGGGTACTAGACAACTGATAAACATACTTATATATTTCTAAATACATACATATTATAGATAAATTACACCCAGACACAGAACAAATGACCATGCTCATCACACAAACATTTGTCCTGGGTGGGAATCGAACCCACGACCTCTGGTATAGCAGTCAGGGCTTCTAACCACTAGACCAACAGGCCAGTCAAAAGTCAGTTGACCGAGTACATAAGCTACGACTAGGGTGATGGACTTGTGCAGGTGCTAGAATAGAATAGAATAAGCTTGACTAACTTGTGCTATCCTATTTCGCCCGGAGGAGATTAAAACTCTTAAAGCCAGGAGTATTCTATACTTCCTGGAAACTTGCGGGCTAAAAGAGTTACTCTAATTCTCTTTAGTTAGTCACAATAGATCTTTTTGGTCGCAGTGACTACATCCCCTACACTACGGGAGATGCATAGCCCCTTATCTTCAAAATAATAATAACTTGTGCTAAAACAATTGCTAGCGACATCTATGACGCCATATAGGAACTAGTAAGACAAAATCCTGCAACGAGTTCTCCGCGCGATTAGAATATTCGGCACTGATTTTTAATTTGTGTAAATACTAAAAGGGCTTATTAGAACAGAACAAGAAATTCGCCTTTTTACTCGGTACGTGTGATCAAGGCAAAAGAGATGAAGTGGCCTCGCTATTGAAGGATCGTCAATTGTTTTGTTCTGCGTTTCTCATGAAACCAGCGATTCACTGTGCCAACATAATCGCACCAACTGCAACGCTTGCCCCTGCAACCGCTGTAGTCACCGCCCGGTCACTCTAGACCAAGTCTTAGTTCCTCTGTGAAGTTTTGCTGCTCTAGATTAACATTTGTAGTGACAGTTCGTATGTGAAACGATAAACTTGGTTTACAATGTAAACGAGCTGCGTCTATTAAATTTCTTCCGACGTAGTTACTGTTTGAGTTATCACTCTAACATTATAAAGCCAAAAGTTTGTTTGTCCGTGTGCGTAGGTATATGTGTGTTACTCCTTCATAGCTGAACAGATTTTGATGAAATTTTGCACTCTGGTAGCACAGTTTAAGAGCAGTGGTGTAATTTATTTCATCACTACTGTTCTCAAAATAGTGAAGGAAAACATCGTGAGGAAACTGGCATGCCCTAGAACCAAAAGTTCGAAGACATGTGACATTCACCAACCCGCACTGGGCCTGCGTGATGAATTACGGTCCATTCCCTCTCCTAGAGAGGAAGCCTGAGTCCCAGTGGGGACATTAAAAAGGCTGATGACGAAGATGACTAAAAACATAATATCTAAATATTTAAGTGAGGCTCCCGCTTCTTAGATTACCAGGTAGGTATTATAAGTCGAATATTTAATCATCATTACAGCCAGAAAACATCAACACAACAGATATAAGTGTTTTTCGTGTGACGCTAAAATAAACGGTCTTTTTTTTTCTTTTTTTTTCGGTGGGCAAAAATCATCTTATGACAACTCCCGCTCTTGGGTGCAGCGGGAGATAGTGTCGGACTCTTACTGACTAAAAACCCCACCCCGTTCCTTCTAGCCTTCATACCGGGGCTCGAGTTCCTTTCGGATAACCCTGGCCCCAGAATAAGCGGTCCTGTGCGTCTTGCATCTGATTCTGACAACTCTCACCAGGTTAGCGATCACTAAGTCGAAATTAAATTATGCCAGAATAATATTTTACCTCATTAAAACATTTTGTGATTGAACCCCAAGCGAACGCCGTTCACGCTGTCATCGTCTTTCTATTGTGTCTTTAATTAACAGTATCTAAAAAGTTAAGAGCGTTTCCGGTAATCACTAAATAAAAAAACCGGTCAAGTGCGAGTCGTAACTAAGAGTTCCGTAACTTTATCTTACAACATTAGAAAATATATTTATAACTTATTTTAGAATACAATGCGTCATCTGTGAAAATTTCAACTGTCTAGCTACCACGGTTCATGAGATACAGCCTGGTGACAGACAGTTAGAACCACCGTGGACTCTTAGTAATAGTCCCGTTTTTATTATTTGGGTACGGAATGCAAAAAAAAACCGAATTTCCATCACAAAGAAACAAGAATATTTACCACCAATAAAAAATATCGGAAAACAGCGCGAAGGCGAACATCGCAATAACGATAAATAAAACGAAACATTGCCATTCTTACAAATTGTCATCGCTCGCCAAAACATGGCTAAAGTTCTTTGAATTTCAGCTAATTTAAGTAACGATTGTTCGAACTTAAGTTCACAAAGAATCATTTGAATTGCAAACGAACTTAATGATTTTCGTTTTTGATTCGTTACAACGCGAACACCGACGGAAGTAATTATGGATTAATTATACGAATATAAATTGTGAGCTACTGTGTTAGAGTCCTTAGTTCAGTTTTTATTAGTATTAAAATCATCTTTGCCTAAACCTGAAAACTGGGTCGAAGCCTACTGGGGCTGTCATGGACAGCCGGTGGAATTTCGGAGAACATTTCCGACGTCTGGCTCCCAAACTCATGCGGGCGGGAGCTGCTCTCAAGCGGCTCCTGCCCAATTTTGGGGGTCCAGACGCTTCCTGCCGGAGGCTCTACGCGGGGATCGTTCGATCCATGGCCCTCTACGGGGCGCCGTTGTGGGCGCCGTCGCTGCAAAAGCGACCGGCAGCCATACTGAACGCCTGCCAGAGGGTCATGGCAATACAGATGGTGCGAGGTTACCACACGATCTCCCGCGAAGCGGCGAGTCTTCTGGCTGGCCTACCACCGTGGGATCTGGAGGCAACAGTCCTTGCACACATGCACGATAAGCGCGTGGAGATGCAACGCCGGGGTGAAAGTCCACTGCCACGACATGTCAAGGCATGCATGTCATCACTGCACGCAGTTGAAACATGAAATCAGTATAAATTCAGTTCGTTGGTATTATATTAGATGGTATTACTCGTATAATATAAATGATTACCATTTATTAAAAAACACTTAAGAGGGTCCTTCTTCACTCGCTTATCGTAAACATCGAAAATGGTTTAAAAGCTTGTTACTTCATTTAATGCAATTCAACGCGATGTTTGACGAAAAGGCAACGCAAAAAAAGAGAGATAACGACTGGAAACTCTGTTAGTATTCGGTAATTCCGAGATTTACTCGAAAATTTCACAAAACTTGCTCCAGGAAATAGCTGTTTTTTTTAAACCCTTAAAAGTTTTTGGAAAAAGTCGTCGTCATTTAGAATCTTAATAAAATTTGCAAGGTCTCTAGAGGATTACTTTTTTGACTTTTTTAATTTTTAGGCAAATTATGAAGTGTCAAAGTTCATACAAAATAGAACATTTTCAGAGGTTTTTACTGGATTAGTTTTACACAAATTTAAAAATTGGTTTCTTTAGAAACCTAGATAATATCCACAAGATATTGTGTTTCCAAAATATCTAATGAAAAATGTGTAATAACGTCATAATCAGTTATGAGCGGTTGTATGAAAAACAGTGAAAATGTGAGTCATGATGCACCACCTGAACTATTAAAACTATATATACACAAAAACTCTTACCTAAAATATGGTGTCAAAAAAATTCCTCCGCAACGCAGTCAAATATAAAGATGGTGTTTTAATTTTGTTTTAACGTGACTCTTTCTTTGGTACAGTATATTATGTAGTTTACTTACGAGCATATTAACATGCATTAACATAATGTTCACGTGTTGACAATTATATTCAAGTGTATGATGAATATGGTGCATCTCTATTTAATTAGTAAATAATATACACAGCAGTTCCAATGACCTGGTGAAGGTCGCAGGAATCCGATGGATGCGGGACGCACGGGATCGATCATTGTAGCGACACTTGGGGGAGGCCTATGTCCAACAGTGGACGTCTATCAGCTGAAATAATGATGATGATGACACAGCAGTTCAAATGTTTTTAGGGTTCCGTGCTTCAAGAGGAAAAAATGGATCCCATATAGAATCACTTTATTGTCCGTCTGCCTATCTGTCAAGACCCTTTATCTCGGCTTATCTCGGGAATGCGTGGAGGTATCGTGTTGAAATTAAAACCATATACTCAGGCCGGTGGTCCCTTGCTGTGCTGTAAAAAAAACTTCTGAGTTAAAGGAAAAAGATACAGTCGCTTATGTCGGAAAAAACGTATATTTCGACACTCTCAAAGGAATCAAAATTCATAGGGTTACTCCCCGTTGACCTAAATTCCTGAAATTGGGCATCAAGGTGGTGCATCACGACACACATTTACACTGTTTTTCATACAACCGCTCATAACTGATTATGACGTTATTACACATGTTTCATTAGATATTTTGGAAACACAGTATCTTATGGATATTATTTAGGCTTCTAATAAAATCAATTTCCAAATTTGTGTAAAACTCATCCAGTAAAGACCTCTGAAAATCTCCTATTTTGTATGAACTTTGACACTTCATAATTTGCTTAAAAATTTAAAAAATCAAAAATGTAAAAGTATAGAAACCTTGTAAATTTTATTAAGATTCTAAATGACAACATTTTTTTTTCAAAAACTTTTAAGGGTAAAAAAAAACAGCTATTACCTCGAGCAAGTTTTGCGAAAAATACGAGTAAATCTTGGAATTACCGAATACTAACTGAGTTTTCAGGCGTTATCTCTCTTTTTTTTGCATTGCCTTTTCGTCAAACACCGCGTTGGATTGCGTTAGATGAAGTAACAACCTTTTAATCCTTTTGCGACGTTTACGATAGGCGAGTGGAACAGGACCCTCTTAAGCAAGGTCTTGTAGCACAAATATAGGAAAAAGTCGGTTTATAGTTTACGTAACAAAAAATTTTTTTTTGCGATCCTGAAAAGTCTTCGTCATTCAATTTGGACTGTTTTCATAGTTAGGCTTGTACGGAACCATCGGTGCGCAAGTCCGACTCACACTTGCCCGGTTTTTTTTTCATTGATTTAAACGGGTTGTTCCCGTTCGTCCACACCCCGTCGTCCACAATGCGGACGACTGGGAGATGCGTTCTGTTCGTTCACAGTGTAGACGAACACAACGCAACATTCCCAGTCGTCTGCATTGTGGACGACGGGGTGTGGACGAGCTGGAATGACTCATTTAAACTAGTGCTAGACTGCGATCCTTGCAAAGGGTGATTCAATCGTTAATGGTCACTCAAAACTTTGAATTCACCTGGGAAGACTGCAGCAGGCAAATTTTTCTATCAATGTATTCGGTATAAACTACGAGAAGAAACGCTTAGTCCGGATCGTTGTGATGTAAACAACGTAAGGGTGGAAACTCACCGTACGTCGGGTTGTCCAATAGTAGAAAGGCGATGGTGGAACCAAGTCATGTAAGTTCTGCGCACACTCTCCAAAATGCAGCCTATAAAATTCTGAAAGACTGGCTTGATGTTAACCAAATCTGGATCATCAATTAGCTTCATTTTGCTTAAAAATAATTGCAACGTCACCTAACTTCAGAAACGCGGGCTTGCGGACGGCGAGCCATGGGTAGCTCGCTGTCCGATCGTCCGGTAATGGACCGAGTCCAAGACGTCGACGGCGCGCACTGTTCCCGCGCGCCTCAAGGAGTTGTCAGCAACAGGAGGGGCCCAGCTGGGTCAAAGCCTACTGGGGACAGGGTTATCCGAAAGGGAGCTCGTGCCCCGGTATGAAGGCTAGAAGGAACGGCGCGGGGTTTTTAGTCAGTAAGAGTCTGACACTGTCTCCCGCTCCACGCAAGAGCGGGTTTCGTCAAAGATGATTTTCCCCGTCGACAAAAAAAACCTAACTTCAGAAAAAAAGAGCCACATAATTTTCCAATCGGTACGCATAAACCAAACAACGTTAAACCAGTTTAAACGAAACGAGTATCAGGGTCCAATATTAAAAAATTGTAACCAATGGACCAGAGTTTCATGAATACCAAGCGGTGCCATTACATAGGGGACGATCCTAAGTAAACATGTACCGTCGCCAATAACGCACACAGTATTGGTTTAATGACAATTCGCTTGTTAATTCAATAGAAAACATACCCTTTTTTATGTTGTTTGAAAAACATTAATTGATTCTCAGCGTTATGCCCCTTTTTGAAATGGCACTGGCGAACAAAGAACAGACCAATGTTTGGTATTAATTATAACAATTCCCTACATTATGTTTTGCATACTGATTAAGTTAATCGCGAAGATTAGAAATCAGATTAATCACGAAGATTAGAAATCAGATTTAGGCTAAGGTAAATAAAAGGTCGTTCACAACCTCGTACGATTCAACGTTCGAAGCATCTTGCGTCAAACGAACTTGCATCTTCATGCCATACCGCATTCCGTCAATGGCCTGAAGCTTTGGTTTCCTAGGATAGCGGTGCCGTCATATAGCGGCCGTAATACAGCGGTGAATGACGGCACTAGAACGTTGTCTATGTAAACATAATGGCGCGGTTTCCTAGAGAGCGGTAACTGCGCCGTAACGTCAAAAAGCGGTGCCGCCATTTGTATGACGGCCGTCTTCTCGGTGTCAGATGGTTTTGTGAACGCTACATTGATAGCGGTGAAGTTATTTTTAATACGTATTTGTGTTTTTTTTTTGCACGACTATTTGCCTTTTCTGATGATAGTTCATCCTCCAAATAAATTACTAAAGCTAAATCAAGGTCGTCCATTTTCTATCATGGATACTTTTCGTTCGACGTTTGTTTTAAAAAATTACTGACTGTGTTTTAAAACGGCCGTGGAACTTTCACATGTCGTCACAGTAAAGACGGCCGCCTTTTTGCGTCCGTAATATTACGGCCGCTATATGACGACTCCGTTTTCTTAGGAAACCCAAGCTTTAGTGAGAGTTGTTTTTAGGTTATCATCGAGATCAAAACTTTTACCACGTTTGGCCCTGTGATTGGTTAAAAGCTTGGAGTGGGCCAATCAGAGCGCCGAACGTTGTAAACGTGTCGATCGCGTTATTGTAGAAACAACTCAGACATAGGTCACAGACTGCAAGCGTGTGTGTTGTTGAGATGGTCCAAGTTGGTTTCTTCATACAATGTTCGGACTCGCGTTTCATCCCCTTAGGAGGTGAATTTTCAAAAAGCCTTACTTATTCTTTGTATATATCATAAAAGGAACCTCACTGCAAAGTTTTAGGCGGATTCACTCCTGTCAACAGACTACTATATTTACTCAATACAACTCTACCCTAACCTACTCTAAAGCATATTAATTTAATATACCACTAAACACATCAACCGGTTAACTTCAAATTGTCAAATTTAAACCATAGACACTAAACGTAATGTTGTCTGTCAGTTGTGTTTTGTTATACTACGTTTTATGTCACGTTCTACGAGAACGGGATAAAAAGAAAGAAAGAAAAACCGTTTATTTCAAAAAGTGTCCTATGTCCATCTCCTAGATCTAAGCTACCTCCCACCAATTTTCTGCCAATACGGTTCAGCCGTTCTCGAGTTATAAATAGTGTAACTAACACAACTTTCCTTTATTTAATTATTAATTATTTATTAATCGACATATCGATTAATAATTCAAAGACGCAATTTTCATCGCATCGACTGCGTTTGTCCTTCTCGCGTTCCCAAAATTCTACTGGCATAAATTAATAGATGATTCAGAGAATCACGAGAAAGATCCAATTTATAATATCGTAGCTACCCTTTACAAGGCCCACGTCAGGTGATAAAGTGCTTTATTGTTAGCTGGGATCGTACGACAAATAACAATTAAACTATAATTAACTTAACCCCAATTAAGAAGGGAGTTTCTGTAATAGAGGACTATTAGACTATCCTCCTGAATTGGCCACTTTTGTAAAAGTTTATGGTTTGAGATTTTATACTATTGGAATAGTTCTGGAGTGGTAACCACGTAACGGAAAAAGCAGCATTGGCAGGCCTCCCATAAGGTGGATCGTTGGCCTGGTGAGTCAGCCTGGTGAGTGCAACAGTCCTTGCACGCATGCAGTGCGGTGGAATGGCGACAGCGACTGTCACAAGCCAGTGCTGGGCATGCCATAATTATGGCGGTAAGTCCCCTCTTTGAGGCGTGGCTGGAAAGATCTCAAGACGTCCTCACGGTCCGCATTACGCAGGTTCTCAACGGACATGGTCAGTTCGGAAAGTTCCTGCACCGGATTCCTGCAGAAGTGACGTCCGGGTGTCGCCATTGTGTGGACCGCCTGGAGGACACAGTGGAGCATAAGGTAGAGGTGTGCCCCGCCTGGACACAGAACACCGCGGTGTCCTCGTGGGGGCGCTCGGCTGCACCGATCTCTCGCGTCGGGCTTTGGTACAGGCCGTGGTCCGCAGCGACATATACACCGCACGATATGTATACCGCAGTAACATAAATTCTCACCCAAGACAAACATTTGTGTGATGAGCATTATAATTTGTTCTGTGTCTGAGTATAACTTAACTCTAACAAATATAAAAGTAAGAAAGTTTATCAGTTACCTAGTACTCATAGCATAAGCTTGGCTAGTTTGGGATAAGATAGCGTTGTTTAAAAGTTGAAGGGAAAAAAGCTCATTTCAGCATAATGCAATGAGTCTATAAGTTATTTAGTTTGTGCACTTTATACAGAAACCCACCGCGATACTACCCAGTGCGTTAAAATATTTATAGGTACCTATCGCTCTAAAAACTCATCATTATAATGTGCCATAGCCCCGTATGGTAACATGCCGTCTCTTGGTAACACAGTATACCACCTTGAAATGTACCAAATATTTAGTCAACTGTACAAAGTTTCTTTTAAGAAATATAAATAAATGACTTGACATTTTAAACTATTTGAGGAAAATAAAGTGACTTGCAATACAGTGAAAATATGAGGTAGTTTAATTTAAAATCAATATAATTTTGAAATAATTTGATTTCACCACCGTAACCTTTTCCCACCCTACCGTACCCTTAGATTAGGGTCAGGTTCCAGTCTAACCGGGTGCGGCATAACCTAATTACTGGGCAGCACTATACTCCTTGGATAGACTGACAGTTAGACCTTCTGGCGTCTAACTACCTGTATCGAATGTCAAAGGTAAGGGCGGTTGGGTTTGGGCGGTTCATTGAGTCCAAAGCAAAGGTAGCTGCTAGGAAACTCGGCGTTCTTGCAATGGTCGGGCGGTACTTCACACCAGGACAGCTTATAATGTTATATAAAGCACAGGTCCGATCGTGTGCGGAGTACTGCAGCCACATTTGAGCTGGTGCTGCAAAATGCCACCTGGTAGCTTTGGACTCGGTGGAAAGGCGTGCGAAGAGGCTGATTAATGATCCAGATTTGGTTAAGTCCAATCTTCAAAGCCTTGAGCACAGGCGTAGGGTGGCCAGCCTTTTGGTGTTTTACAGGTTGCATTTTGGAGAGTGTGCGCGGGAATTGCCTGACTTGATTCGACCATCTCATTTCTACCATCGGACAATACGACGTACGGCGAGTATCCACCCTTACGTTGTTCGCGGGCTCGCGGACGGCGGGGACAACAGGAGGGGCCCAGCTGGGTCAAAGCCTACTGGGGACAAGGTTGTCCGAAAGGGAGCTCGTGCCCCGGTATGAAGGCTAGAAGGAACGGCGCGGGGTTTTTAGTCAGTAAGAGTCTGACACTGTCTCCCGCTCCACCCAAGAGCGGGTTTCGTCAAAGATGATTTTCGTCGACAAAAAAAAAAAACCCTTACGTTGTTGAAACCTCTACGGTCCGGACTAAACGTTTCGCCTCGTCATTTATACCGCGTACATCAAAGGACTGGAACAATTTGCCGGCTGCGCTCTTCCCGTCCAAAGCTAGAGTGAATAAGCTATAAGCTCTTAATAAATCAGTGCGCCTCACCATCAACGATTGCATCACTGCTTACCATCAGGTAGGATCGCAGTCAAGCACTAGTTTATATGAGATGAAAAAAGTCTACGAATAACAATCGGGACCAACGCCTTTAAGTGCTTTCCGAGACATCCCGTAGATGTCAGTAACGTACTAGGTCATCATTTCAGCCGACAGACGTCCACTGTTGGACATAGGCCTCCTCCAAGCGTCGCCAAAATGATCGATCCTGTGCGTCCTAGGTAAATTTAGAAAAGTACATATGCATTGAAAAATTCACATTGGCATTTACCCGGATTTGAAACTGCAACCTTATGCATGAAAGGCGTGTCTGCCTTAACCAGTGGGCCATTTTGACACCAATATATGAATTTTACTATTTATCATTTAATCTAAATATTTGACCAACTAGCTTGCTTCTGCCAGCGGCTTTGCCCGCGCATATGAAATATAGCCTATGTTACTCAGAAATGAAGCCGCTTTCTATCGTTGGAAAAATTTTAGCAATCGGACTAGTATTTTCAGGGATTATCTACTATCTACAAATAAAAAAGCAAAAAAAAACATACTTTTCTTTATTATATTAGTGTATAGCTTTATGTTTTATAGGGATGTGTTTGTTTTGCAGATAACATATCGATTAAATATCACACTAATAAAACTAGGCTAGTTGATGTGGCTCAAAAGGCTGCCCAACTGAATTCGGACTGGGCAAGACATAATATATTGTCTGCCACCTGAGGGTCAAAGTAGCACAAAATTTGGTACCCTTGAAACAGTGCGACGGGGTCGCGGCAGACCATGAAGGAGGTGGCGCGTCGAACTAGACAGATTCAGCCAGAACTGGGAAGAAGAAGCAAACCCTGAAAGATCTAAGGAGTGGAGGGAGGCCTTTGTCCAGGAGTGTGACAGAACAGCAAAACAATAATCTAAGGGATTAATCAAATAACATTTCGGTAATACTTGTCATTCATCATCATCATAATTTCAGCCGTCCTTTTGGACATCGACCTCCCTCAAGCGTCGCCACGACGACCGGTCCTATGTGTCTCGCATCCATCGGACTCCCGCGACCCTGACCAGGTCATCGTTCCACCTTGTAGGCCAGCGCTGCGTCTTCCGGTACGCGGTCGTTGCTCCAGAACCTTTCGTCCCCATCGACCATATGTTCTGCATGCAATACGCCATGCCTTTGGCCACTTAAGTTTGGCGATACTTGTCATTGAGAGAATGTTAGTAGGTTTAACCGAAAACGTACTCTGTGATAACTTTTTCGGTGTGACTTTTAAGAGACACATCGTGATATCCGATCAACTATTCCATCTTACGCGTGGTGGATTACGGCCTATTCCCTCTCTTAGAGAGGAAGCCTGAGTCCCAACAGTGGGGACATTATAAGGCGGGCTATTCCATCTTATAAAAATATGGATACTCTTCTTTATAAGTAATAAACTAAACTTCAATTTCGGTCATTACAGAATAACAGCGGAGGTTCTAAATTGGATCATGGGTGCTCATAGTTGTGAACAAACAAACGTACAGTTTCTTTTCAATGAGATGGTAATCTGGCACGGGATGATGCCGCCGGGATTCCGATCCCGATTTCCGGCCATCGTAGACGCGGGCTCGCGGACGGCGAGCCGTGGGTAGCTTGCTGTCTGACCGTCCGGTAACTGTCCGGACTGAGCCCAAGACGTTGACGGCGCGCACTGTTCTCGCGCGCCTCAAGGAGTTGTCAGCAACAGCAGGGGCGCAGCTGAAAGGGAGTCCGAGCCCCGGTATGAAGGCTAGAAGGAACGGGTTGGGTTTTTAGTCAGTAAGAGTCTGACACTATCTCCCGCTCCGCCCAAGAATGCAGGTTGTCATTGGATGATTTTCCCTACTATAAAAAAAAGATTAGGTTATTTGAGGTTTTCCCACCAATATTCGTTAAAAAAGACATTTGACGATGGCAAGGTAAGATACTCTTTATAGCCAATTAATTATTAATTTTAATTTTAATTATCAATTAAATTAATTTTGCTGCCATATATTTTGCAAAAAAATACTTATTAATTCATGAATCCCCAAGCGACCACCGGTGGCCGCGCATCTATTGTCTTACTATTGTGTCTCTAATTGACGGTATCTGAAAGGGTTAAACCTATGGGTGACTCACATATATTTACACTGCATACAGTATACACTTACTCAATAAATATATACTCACCTACATCTATTATGTTTATTTATACATTCATATATATTTATATATTTCCAAGTTCACAACAGACATACTAACTAACACTAAACACAACATACAGATTGACGTGACGCACTGGACACGCGCATTGTTGATGACGCGCCTGCGATACATTTTCTTCTACCGTCGATTGTAACATTTATTACAAGCTTTTATTTAGTTTCACCTGTCCCGATGTTTGTCTGTAATCAAATCTTGCAAATTAAATTTGATCTACTTCTCGGCTACCGATTGATCTGAAATGCACATGCATTGTGTAAATCAGATGACAAGGAGCTGATCTAAAGATGAAACCGGAAGATGGCTAACTATAGGAACTTGGTAGTTAAACGACACAAACCCATCGAGTTTAGGCTTGTATGATTCGTCTCGACGAGTATTAACTATATAGGTATACCCAGCTATAAAAGCTTGCTATGAAAAAATGGTTTTCATTAATATTTAGTTTACATTGTGAAAATATTTAGTTTCTATAAAAAATTGTTCGTGTACACTTTTAAATGCAAAAAAAAAACAACAACATCAAGCAACAACTACGTTGAAAATTAGCGAAATTTATGTACACGCGAAGAAAATAATTATATTGGAATTGTAACAAAAAGTGAAATTTATAGAATCTGACATTGGTAGAATCTGGCGTTTTTAGAATCTGACCTTTGTAGAATCTGGCATGTGTAGAATCAGGCATGTGCAGAATCTGACATTTATAGAATCTGGCGTTTATAGAATCTGACATTTGTACTATCTGGCATTTATATAATCTGACAATTGTAGAATCTGGCGTTCATAGAATCTGACATTTGTAGAATCTGGCATTTGTAGAATCTCACATTTATAGAATCTGGCATTTTAAACTCAGCTGACACTTGTAGAATCTGACATTTATCGACTAAACCGTTTAGTATTAACCGCTGTTCAATAAGTTTGCAAACACTAATGGTTTTTAATTATAAGTTCACCTTTTTGTATAAAGAACAATATAAGAAGGATATTCTGTCACTAAATGTCCTTGGCGGCCGGTATGTTGACGATGAAACATGTAATTTTTATTTTAGTACCGTGTTTCTCGATAGATGGCGTTAAGGTCGATTTATAAGTCGATATCGTTTGGTTACCGGCGTTTGTATAGCTATTTACAACCTTGTAGTGTTCACAATTAAGTAGTTCAACATTACCATCTCGGTAATAAACAGATGGCGCTGTGTGAAAGTCGTGGAGTATTATTCGCTGTTAGGACAGATCTGGCTTTTAACGCCGTAATGTCTGCTGTAACCTTAGATAGCAGAATCCTTATAATATGTCTTATACAAAATCATATAATTATGTAGGTGTATTTGAATAAAAAAAAACTAATAACAAGAAAGGCAATATTTAAAAATATGTGCGTCGATGATGTCACCCTTGCAGATATCGATAAATAATTGGAAATTAAACAATGACTATCAATATGCTAATTTAATTAAATAAATAGTATGAGCAACTACATATATATAAAAGAAAAGTTTTTAAAAATTTACTAAAAGGCTGGCATCTGGTACCTTACCATGTCATCGAGGTAAGTTTTCAGTTCTTTAATTAGTTGTCTTTTTTTGGAGCGTGTTAAAGGCTTTTAGATCTAACAAAAGTGCAGCTAGATAAGCTTGAGAAATTCCAAAACTTTTATATTAGGTTCATATTTGGTTTACGCAAATATGACAATGTTCCTGATATTTGGTTTACGCAAATATGAACCTGAATTCCGAAGTTCCTGAATTCCGTATTGAGTTCGAGTGGCTACTGATCTGCCTTTGCCGGAATACCCTTATTTTCTTCTTCTCAGTCGTACACTTTTGACAGAGTGGTCGTGGTCATATCTCGGTCGAGTCCCGCACCACCACTTCTCTCGCAATACGACGCCATGCAGCTCTGTCTTTGGCGGCTTGGGAGCCTTCGTTTAAGCTGCAGTGTGTCACGGTTTTGATGAATTCCGTCCACCGTGTTGGACAGCGTCCACGAGATCTTTTGCCCTCGACTTTCCTTTGCACCACCAAACGTTCCATCGAGTCCTCGTGCCGGGTGATATGCCCGAAGAACTTGAGGATTCGTATTTGCACCCATATTTTATCGTTGATTTATAGTGGCCTGTTTATTCCTACAAGCCCCTCTTATCTCAAAGAACGTTTTAAGTTCCTTCATGACACACATTCTAGACGCTAGAGATGTCGGAGAATTTGACACTTTTAATGTCCTCACATTCTACCATGTTCTGTGATAAATTGTTCACGATCCAAGTGGTGCGATTGTGGTCTACTGGGGTCAGGATTAGTTTCGAGAGGTAGCTCAGCCCCGGTATGAAGGAACGAAGGAACGTGGTGGGTTATTAGTCAGTAAAAGTCTGACACTCTCTCCCGCTCCGCCCAAGAGCGGGGGTTGTCATTGGATGATTTTCTCACCAAAGAAAGGTGCGATTGTGGGACGAATTGCTGACACCAATTAGGCAAGCCCAGTCACTGGCTTCTTTCAAAAATCTAGTCAAATTTAATTTCCTTTCACTACATTTTTTTTTAAATTTATACAATGCAATGGCTATTCTGCTTCTACCAAAATTCAGTTCTTTCATCACTATTTGAAATTATGTAACATATAAATATTATATATCTACATAAATAAAGTTCATGAGTTTATGGATTTTTTTTTATATGCAACGTGTAACGTTAAATGCGATTGCGATTTATTTAAATATGAGAGAAAAAAAAAATGTGTTTGTTTACCTATTTCAGCGGGTTTTCACACGTGATGGGAAGATTTTTTTGAAAAATGTAACCTGTATGTAATATTAAAAAGTGGTTTATTTGACTCTCGTTATTTTGATCAAACTAATTTCAGGTTACACCTTGTATAATAGCTAAATATAGGTATATCTATTATACATATATTATATATAATAGATTATATTTTTTATTTTAAAATGTAATACTTTATTAATTTGCAGACTACCCCCTTTTTATTTTAAGTTCTTACAGTCCATCCGAAGGTTGTCTGGTAGATATTGCTGTTAGCAATAAGACCGCCATTGTACTCATAGATTTAAGTTAGATGAATTCATGGTACACAATTGCAACTTCTTCCTTTCTTTCCTTTTTACAGTTCTTCCTTCTTTCTTTCCTTGACTGCGTGTATTAAATGTCTGTTTATTTTCTATGCTGTCGGTTTATAAAACATTATAATAAGTGGGATGTTTTTTCATACTTTCAGTGTAGAAGCATGCTTGTCGTCAACATTGGGTACAGCTCAGAACTTTGCCGCGGCTGTGCAATACTTTGCAGCGGCACAATGCCTACTCTCGCACCCTATTCTGCCAGATGCTAAAGTAGCCGGTAAGTGGTACAATGCGTACCAAATGAGATTAGGATCGATTGATATGTTACAAACATACAACAACAATGATAACAACAACAACCGATATGTTCAATATTATGTTCAACATTGTGTTGAACATATGGAGGAAAGAAATTTTTAAACTTTAATTAATTTACGAAAAATTTAAGTCATTTATATATTGTTTGTTCTATGTTGTCTAAACTTAATTAGGAAAAATAATACATTGATATTGAATATAATAAATATACGAACATCTTAAAAAAGTTTCGTAAGGATTATAACTATGAAAACAAAATCCAAATTGGTAGAAAATGAAACGTTAATGTTCATGTCGGCTTTCTCTTTCGTGCTTGTTTTGATGATTTATTACTTTATTCTTGACTAGCTTTTGCCCGCGGCATCGCTCGCGTTAAATTCGGGGTAGCACGGTTTCCCTTCCGGCTTATTTTTTCCCAACCTCTTTAACAAATATCGTTAATGTACACATAAATAAATACAAAAACTTAACAAATTATGTACTAAAACCTTCCGCGAGAATCACGCTATCGAGTGGTGAAAACCACTTGAAAATGGGTGCAGTATTTTTTGAGTTTATCGCGAACAGACAGACAGACAGACGCGGCAAACGAAGTCCCCCTTGTTTTATAATATGTATTGATACAATATCGCTCGCCATACAAAATCATCTTTAGATTCGAAAATATGAAATATTATTTATTATCTCTGTCGTGTGTGATAGTCCATTGAATTGTATGGCGAGCGATATTGTATCTTAAGATAAAATATTATAGTATCTTAGCTGTGTGCAGCGCCCCTTAGGTAACTTCACTTCGGGTGACGTAACGTACGACAAACTTATTATTTTCGGTTGGTACAGTAATGGATCTAGGGATCGAACCGCAAAATTAAGTTTGTTTTTTATTATATATAGTTTTCCGGAATAAAACTCAGTGTGGTGCCCAGGATATTAAAAAATAATTATACCAAGTTTCATCGTAATCGAATCGGCCGTTTTTGCGTGATGCCTGAACAAACACTTTTTTTTTTAATTAAATTAACACCCCCTGCTATTTATTTTTTTGATATTTTCAATGTACAGTATTTTCACTTCTACAGATTTATTATGATTATAGATAAAAAAACATTAACAATTCTTTCATACTTGTTTATTAAAAATATTAAATCAAGTAAATAAAAACTTTTTCTGCATATTATTTTTTTAAACAAATGTACTCTTTTAAATACTGCGTATTGCACGATTTTTAAGTAAGTTTATTTATACTCTTATGTAAGTTTAACAATTAAAAATAATTAACTTTTTGTTTCAGATCATGAGACTTTTGATTACATAGTAATTGGATCAGGCTCTGCAGGAAGTCCAGTTGCTAGTCGGTTGAGTGAAAATAAGGCTTGCAATGTTTTGCTTATAGAAGCTGGATGTGATGCCCCAATAGAAGCTGATGTAGGTTTTGTCCATTATGAAGAACATATAACATAGAACTCATTAATTTTTATTCGTGGTATTTAGCATCTGGGTTTATCTTATTTGTAAATCATTTGTCTCTTTGTGCCTATTGGTCTAGTCCTGACTTTTTGCTATATAGTTTGGGAAATGGATATTTGATATTTGAATACTATTCCGCTGTTATTCTCTGAATAACTTTGCGCTGGAATTTATACAATTGAAATGTTTCCCTAGACTCGTCAAGCTTCCTTGCCTCGGCCATTTACTATTGGCCGCCATAATTAATAATGATTGTTAGGAGTTGCATTGGTTGGAAATATAAAGTAGTATATGTTTTTCAAAATAACAGAGAATTTAGAATTCTAATTTATTTACATTCACGGTTTTATGACTTTCAGATTCCTGGCACTGAAACCTTATTGATTGATTCAATATACGATTGGAAGTACGCAGCAGAAAATAATGGAATATCTAGTCAATACCTCATGAATGGTTCCGTATTCTGGCCCAGAGGTAAAATGTTTGGCGGTAGCAGTAGCATTAATGCTATGATCTACATTCGTGGAAACGAACAAGATTATCAGACCTGGCACGATTCAGGCAATAAGGAATGGAGTGTTGATGAGGTTCTAAGATGTTACAGAAAACTTGAAAGTCTCCAAAACCAAGACATGTGTAACAATGCTACGTTAAGGGAATTCTATGGCCATGATGGGATGGTTTTTATAAATAAATTTAACAACACTAACGAACTGATATTAGAAAACATAATAGACTCATGGCATGAAATGGGTTTTAGAAGGGTTCATGATTTAAACATGGAAAATGTTATGACTTCCGGATTTATAACTTCAAATGCAGATAACGGAATAAGACAAAGTACAGATAGAGCATACATAATGCCAGCAGCAAATAGACCAAATCTGAAAATACTGAAAAAAGCTTTTGCAAGAAAAGTTTTGATAAACGAGAATAAAATAGCGTATGGAGTTGAAGTTGAAAAAGATGGCGTGATAAAGACATTCTATGCGTCCCGGGAAGTCATTTTAAGTGCTGGTCCAATAAGTTCTCCACAGCTTTTGATGTTGTCTGGTGTTGGTCCGCAAGAACACCTTCAAGAACATGGTATTCCAGTTATTTTAGATTCACCAATGGTCGGTCAAAATCTAAAGGATCACAGTTGTTTCACAATATTTATATTTGCTGATTTGCCAGAGCAGCCGCATATTGAAGCTGATTCTTATCTTAATTTCATTAACTATCTTGCCCATCGTCGAGGCCCATTATCAACTAGTGATTTTATAACACATGCTATCGCATTATATTCTACTGAAGAAAACCCTACTTATTCCAATTGCCAAAATCATGTTACAATCATTCCGAGGAACACAACAGGTTTCAAAGCAAACTTCCAGAAAATATTTCGATTCAAAGATAGCGTTATAAAACCTTTAGCAGAACTAAACCAAAAACATGCTATTTTCGCTTTCCACTTTCATTATTTACACCATCTTTCAAAAGGAAACATATCTTTACGTTCTAGCGATCCTAATGATCTACCACGCATCCACTATAACTATTTTGAAGATCCAAGTGATTTAGAAAATGCTGCGAAAGGAGTAAAAATGGCGACAAGAATTATTAAGACCAAGTACTTTAAATCTATAAACGCTTTCCTGCCAAGAATAAATGTGCCTGTTTGTAATGATTTCGAATTAGACAGTTTAGAGTATTGGAAGTGCGCTATTACAAATTTAGTAGCTACAGTGTTTCACCCTTCTGGTACTTGCAAGATGGGAAGTGATAAGAGTATGTCCGTAGTGAACAGCCGGTTGAGCGTTCACGGAATACAGAATTTGCGAGTGATTGACTCTAGTATAATGCCCGGTCAAATCAGTGGAAACACAAATGCTGCTTCCATAATGATTGGAGAAAGAGGAGCAGAGCTAGTTATGGAAGATGCTGTAGAACAAAATAAATTAAAATGACCAGATTAAATTGATAATTTTCCTTTTCGTTATTCGTTAATACAAATAAACTTTGTGCAATAGTTTTAGTGGTCTTATTTTTCTAACCTTCTCCTTCCCATAGTTCTGTATTTGATTGTCATGCACGTCACAACGGTCTGTTCCAAATATATGTATCTGTGTAATAGCAATTATAACTTTACTAGCTGCTTCCAGAGGCTTCGCCCGCGTGATAGCAGAAAATTATCCTAAGGGAACATACTTCCGAGCATCTTTCGGGATAAAAAGTATCCTATGTTCCAAGACATGGTCTATCCGTGTACCAAGTTGCATCAAAATCGGTTTTGCCAGTTAGGCGTGAAGACGTAACAAACAAACAAACAAATAAGCAAACTCACTTTCGTTTTTATAATATTAGTAAGGATTCGTATTAAAACAAGCCCATAGCTGAACACATAATGTTGATTGTTCGATTGAATTATTAGAATAATATTACCCTAATCATAACGCTACTAATTTCGATATTAAATTTTATCTAATTATTATTTTCACCTATCATAGTGTAGTTTTTTTAACTCAAAGATTGAGATGTAAAGAATGCTTTGTTTCATTATGTGCGCCTATATACCACTAAGTAAAATAAAAATAAAATGCATTTTATTCCTTATATAACATAAACAACCACAGAACACAGGAATCATACAGTAGATAAACAACAAAGCAAAACAAAATTTAATTCTATTTCAAGACAGAGTAAATTAAAATTTATCTTAAACCTGGCTAAAACCACACATGTCTCCTTCAGTTATGTTGTAGGACTACGAATTTTGTAGCACCTTCAGGGCTTTCGTAGGTTTTTTTTTTAATGTGGGCAAAAATCATCCAATGATAACCCCCACTCTTGGGCGACTCTTGGGGACTAAAAACCCACCCAGTTCCTTGTAGCCTCTTCATACCGGGGCTAGATCTCTCTTTCGGATAACCCTGACCCCAGTAGGCTTCGATCCAGATGGGGCCCGGCTGTCGCTGACAACTCCTTGAGTCGACGTCTTGAGCTCGGTCCGGACCGTTACCGGACGGTCGGACAGCGTCTTACCCATGGCTCGCCGTCCGCAAGCCCACGTCTACGGTGGCCGGCAATCGGGATCGGAATCCCGGCGCCGGCGGTGAGAGCGCTGGTGCTTGATGCGGTTAGCCTCCTCCTTTGCTATCATTACTGCTTCGCAGAAGGTAACGACCGCCTGTTTAGAAATACGTAGCAAAACTTATGAAGAAGACTACAAAATGGTCAACAAAACTTCACATTTGCATAGATATTTCAATGAAGATATATTAAGTAGTAAAGCAAATAAATAAATTATTTATGTAAATACAAATAAATAAATTATTTATGGAAATGGTACCATCAAACTGATCTGATGATGGAGCTGTCATGAGTGTAGGTGACGCTGATTATATGTATAGTTGTTTGAATTTTTATGTTCAATTAATAGATATCTTCTTATTTTAATATGTCTTAGCTAATTACATGTTTTAAAAGTGTAAAAGAAAAAACTTGATAAATAATTAAAAACTACACAACACGAAATTTTAAAATGGTCAAAATAACTTTATTAATGTAAAGCTAATTTTCCGTGAGTAGCTTCATTTTGATACGACGCCCAACATTACAACAACAAGGATAAAATATATATGATTTGATAATTCTCAAAAAATTACTAATTTTTTTTTTTAATAATCGAAAAAGTATTTGTCCTACAAAATGTATGGTTTGCTAAAAGAGTCCCCTCTACTTCCAACATGTTTCTACAATGAGGTCATCATACTCATCATAAATGATATTAACCAGTAGATTTTTTTTGTTACTTAGTTTATATTCATATAATTTAACAGTCATAATTGCGCGGTACGTTATCCCGGTCCTACGCTCAGAAATTGTCAACACCACAAGACCGTTTTTCTCATTACTAACTGTAGGACAAAAATATTACTTACAAAGTAATAGGTTTTTGTTTGTTGGTAATCTTCTGCGATGGTTCGCAATAGAATTGTCATATTTTCATTGTCTATTTCTGTACAGTACAGGATGGATCAAAAAAATCTAAACACATTTTTTTTAAATTCAGAAAACTAAAATGGATACAGCAAATGTCACTATTGGGTATTCAAACATTAATAAAACTTTCCTTTAACAAAATCTTTTATTTTACAGCATATTTATCTGTACTAAACGACCTGAAGCTACAAAAGAAACCAATTTATCTCCAAATTACCACCACGAAACAAAATATCCAGAGAATTACATATAAATAATGCAAAAACAGTACGGTTTGGTTGTAAATCCCCTCTAATCGGTCCCACAAGAGCTCTGACCCAAATTCGCGGTACCTTTGGCAATTTTCACATGATTACAGTACCAAAGATTATGTACGGCGATGTTTCGGGGTCTATAGCTGAGTCAGGAACTACTGGTCCTAAGCAAACGGGTTGGTTAGTAGTAAATATTTTAACAATAGAGAATCGCGCTCACGTTGCCCAATCCCTGCAAACATTGAATGACAAACGTTTGTTTGGCGCAAAAGTTAATTTTTGGTTCGTTTGTTCTGCGATGTGGTCCGCAGATTTGGTAAAGCGGCCATTATCTATTGCGGGGCTAGTTGTTTGTTAATGAAACTCTGTTTTGCCACCAGGCAAGCATAATAAATTAAGATTTAATAGAGCAGTGTATGTTTTGTGGTGTTGTTTTAGTAAGTTCTTCATCACTGCTTAGTTTGCTACTTACTCAAAGTGGAAGTTGAAAATAATATTCCATATGGCTTCTACCTCGGTCAGAGATTAAGCATTGCCATACAACGTGGCAATGCCGCCAGCCTTTTGGGCACACTTCCAGTCGACAGCGATGCGGAGGAGTTTTTTGACGTCATATTTAGTTAGGCCTTTAGTGTATATATTATTTTTAATTATTCAAATTATAGATTATAAGAAAGAGAAGATTAATTCCATAGAAAATTTGAAAAAAAAATCAAATGAAAGAATGGGCTGAAAAGTTTGATTAATAGTAAGTATCCAAGTAAGTGGAGGCAGGTAAAAGCACTAACTACAAAGGTTTACAGAATTTAAAAAGTCTTTACCCAATAGTGACAATGAACATTAGGAATTTTGACCATGTAGGTATAATCTTAACGAACAGTAGAATTGGAATTTAGAATGCGTGCGGTAAAAAATACAATGTTAATCCAATTTATTTATTTTTTACAGATCCAAGTAACTTTTCTCATTCAGACGGTTTTCTATAGCCTTTTAAAACGAGTAGTCCTTAAAAATCCGAAAGTTTGGCTTCGAAACAAACCTTAGAAGAACACCCGTAGACTTTCAAATTGCTCGTAATGCCCTTCAGGCTAGTTAGAAAAAAATTACTGGCATATAAAAAGAGTTAAAAATGAATTCGAATAAAAAAAAGAATGTAGACAGATAAGTAGGTGAGATTAGGATGGCTAAAAAGTCAAAGACTTGGAAATTTTGTATAATAGAGAAGGAAGCGACCACCTGCCACTCGTCCTTGCTCCGGACCATAGGCTGAACCAAGGCCCGGCGCGAGAAGTCTCCGCCGCCGATCGCCCCTACGAGGGTACGGCGATGCTCCGCCCAAGCAGGCCACACTTCGACTGTGTGTTCCACCGTGTCCTCTGGACGTTCTGCACTGTGGCGACACTCGGGAGTCTCTTCCGCTTGAATCCGGTGCAGGAACCTCCCGACCGTGTCACGTCCGGTGAGGACCTACGTCACGCGGAAGGTAAGGACGCCGTGAGTTCTTTTCAGCCACGCCTCAAAACGGGGACTTACCGCTCAGGACTCAAAAATGACATTTCAAAAATGGTTTCTAAAATAGGTAATTATACACAAATAGAAATTGGTAAGCACGTGTTTACTCGTGGGATCCAGTCGATAGCAAGTCAGGTACACCACGCACCACTGCCCAAACTTCCAAGCGAAGTAATTTGCAACAAAACATGACCCTCAGAATATGCTGAATAAAGTTTAGACCACGGACGCGGTCAGTCGCAACCACACGTAACGTAAGCGATACGTGCTCGGCTAAACCCTTGCGGGACGCCGCAAATCTCTGAAGCTTACATCCACTCGCGTGAATATCATATTAAATCGTTTTTAGTTTCATGTCCTAGTTCTATATACTCTTCATTTTATTTTTATTCTGCCTGCGGCTTCGCCTGCCTGAAAGTTTCTCCATACAACTTTTGAACCTCGTTTCATCCCCTTAAGAGGTGGATTTAAAAAATCTTATTTAATTTTTTATTATTGATAGGCTCGCATTTGACCACCATCTCACTTGATGGTAAGCGATGATGTGGTCGACGATGGAACACGCTTGCCTAGAAGTAACCTATACACTCTTGACTTAAAGACCCCTAAGTTGTAGCTATCAAAAACAGACTCCGGTCGGGAATTCTACTCCTTGGCTGTACGCACAATAAATGTGTTCCCTATAACGCTTTGTGCGTATGGGTGGGATTTATTATGTACCTGTGGCGCAACGCCGTACGTCTTGTGTTCCGATGATTGAACGGAATTAGATTGTGCAATTCCAGCACAAGATTAGCAACTCGGCGGCGATGCTCAACGCTTCGGAGCTTCGACTCTAAAAGTGCATCATTGCCGATAATTCTTTTGGCTCGCCTCTAAATCGACTCCAGCGCATCAGGTTGGTATTTTATAGATCCATCTTAAAAATGAGAACAGTACTCCATACACAATCGAACTTGGGCTTGAATCCTCTCTTACTGCTTACTTATATCATATAAGGAAACCCTGTGTAAAATTTCATGCTCCTAGTCTAAGTAGTTTTGGCTCTACGTTGATATGTCAATTAGTCAGTTTCTGCTTTTAAATATATAGACTAGGTTCTGCCAGCGGTTTTGCCTGCGTAAATGTACGTTTTTCCATAAAACACTGAACCCCCATGAAATTCCTTCAGGGAACAAATTTTGAAAAATCCTCTATTAGTGCTAGCTGACGTCATAAAAGAAGCATTTGTGCCAAATTCCATGCTCCTAGTCCCAGTAGTTTTTTCTTATAGCCTCCTTCCAGTTCCATCATCAGATCAGCTCCATGTCATAATAATTTTGTATTGTCATCTGATTTATACATGCATGCAAAATTTCAGCTCAATCGGTAACCGGGAAGTGGATCAAATTTAATTTACAAGATTTGATTACAGACAAATATCGGGACAGGTGAAAGCTTGTAAAATGTTGATGATCCAAATTGTGTCTTAAATTCAACTGCTGGGGAAAAAATTTATAATTATTTAAAAAAAAATGTTGTTCATGATTTAATAATTCTCTTTTCTTACTGTTAACTGTTTGTTTATTGTTACGAACACGTCTTTATTTGTGTTTAATTCATGAATCCCCAAGCGACCACCGGTGGCCGCGCATCTATTGTCTTACTATTGTGTCTCTAATTGACGGTATCTGAAGGGTTAACAAATACTGACTTGTATTGTAATTTATGTAGAAGTTTAAAGTAAATTGTGAACTCAATATTAAATTGTAACCTTTATAGCCACACAAAGCGACAGGTGTTTAGGCAACTTACAATAAAAATTGATAACCGAAAGTAACCTGCCACGCCACATAGAACGACAAAGGTCAAGTTATAACCACTGCCAGATTCATTGGGGACTGCTAGCAACCTAAACGATACACGATGGCTATCACGCCTTTGGGTCACACTTGCGGTACGCCGCGTAGCTTTGCAGCGGTACGATGTCAGTAACCTCTGTTGCCAGTTTGAGTATCTTAAAGTTTTAGTCCTTCAAAGTTTTGAGTAGTGCTTTATTGATAAAATCCACAGTAGCTTAGTAAACACAGTAGTATATTGATACACTTTTAAAAAATATAAGAATTTAACATTTATCATATGAATATTTATATCATACCAAACAAAAACGTCAAAATTTTGATTACAATTAGAATACAATTAATATTATTACAAACATTAAAAATGCAATCAATTAGTCAAGTTTTCAAGCATACATGGTCAGATTGGCTTATAACAATTTAGTAATGGTATTTTTTTTTTAATTAAAACATTATTAAGTTTCTGTATAAATTGTTTCAAATTCAAATCTTTGATATCATTTGGTAGTTTATTAAATATTTTAGAGTCATGCAGAGAATGCTGCCCTATCCTGTTTGCCCTGCTGGCCTAGCATGTCAGTTATTTAACGTTAGAACACGGGTTTATTTTTTACTTTTTAGTTACTTTTTACGTTGCGGCTGAACTAAACAAATTGTTCTCGGCTTGTTGTTAGCAAGCCGTGCATTTTTTAGACACGTAGTGTAGTGTTGTGAGGTGGCTCTATTTAAAATAATGGCTCTATTAAAGGCAACAGGTCAGTCACTTGTAGTATGTAGTCTAACATTCTTGATTCACGAGTTGGTTCATGAGAAGTCTGTTGTATGCGAAAATGCCGATCCGATACCGATTGATGTATTGACTTTTGGGTGAGATAGATGTAATGAAAATTTCTTGTACATTGGTTGTATCTTTTGCAGTTTAGTTATACAGGGTTATTTGTAAAATACTAGAAAAATCTAAAAAAAAAAAATTCGGCCAAATAAGTTTCGTACAAACGTGTATACAAAACGAAAATTAAGTTTTTTTCAAGGTCATTCAAGTTGTACAGACGTATGACTTCGTACAATCAGCGCTCAAAAGGTTAAAAAAAGAAACTATTCATCTATTTCAGGTAACGAAAACGGAAAGCTTGAATACTATGTTTTGCGAACCTAAAAAACTGCCGATCAACTGCAACTGAAAAAACAATACTAGCATAAATTAAATGTTATTGAAAGACGATGTCAACGACCAATTTATAGGAGCATCTAAGATCCACCACTGTTTTGTATTCCAACCACGTTTACTTCGATATTGACTCATGTCTGTCTGTGAATTCAGTCGAGCGCCGCATGAATTATTTTTAGTTTAATGAAACAGTTGATACAGATAAGATCTATCGTTAAGATATATTAAGAGGCAATATTGGAATACCTGTAAAGAAAAAAAAAGACATTTATTTGCGTACTTACACATAGTGTTGCCCAAATTCAGTCTTGGTCTTGCAGTCTTGGTCTTGTTCTTGCGTTTTTGCAAGACCAAGACCAAGAACAAGACCGCGTATTTTTAGCAAGACCAAGACCAAGACTGACCGTGCAAGACTTGAGCAAGAACAAGACATAGCCTGCAAGACTCTTGCGTCTTGCAGCTAGGACTTAGCGCTATTTCACTGAGTAGTTAGGTGTAACAGTTCGGTGTATAGGTAGGTACGCTTAGGAATTCTATGAGACACAAAAAACTGTATCAAAGAATATGAAAAACTGGACCTATGCGCATTACGACTAATACCATAAACATAGCGAATAAAAAAATATCTATTAAAATCAAACTGAGTGCATGCATAGTTATGTTTTAACCATCGGCACTTTGATAATGCGGCATCAAAGGTTTTGTACTTACTTCTCAAAGAAATTTGCCGCTTTTCGGAAGTACATGGTTATGATACACGCGCCGGTGGCTTCTTTTGAAATCTAAAACAATCGTTGCCGCCACGCCGAAATCATAACATTTGTGACACTATTTGCACAATAGAAGGAGACCAGTATTGTAACTCAAGCGTAAAATTGAAATTTATACCTACGGCTGGTCAGTTGATTTTTCGAATTTCTTATCAAATCTTCAGTTATTTATTAATCTGCTTGATCTTTACTATGGCTATGTTAATTCAAGCTCACAATGTTCCAATTCTAATACGTTTTTCTAAGATTTAAAGTAAACTTTAATAAATAGTAATAGACTAATAGGTAATTGCAAGACTTGCAAGACTCTTGCTGCAAGACCAAGACCAAGACCAAGACTGGGAGCGCAAGACCAAGACCAAGACCAAGACCAGGTGTATTGGCGCAAGACCAAGACCAAGACTGGCTAAGTCTCGTCTTGTTCTTGCATTTGGGCAACACTACTTACACAGCCAACAACATTCAACACAACAATTTGAAATCACAAACAGCTTCACTAGCTAAGTCATATTGTTAGCTCACACAGAACTGATTCACCCTGTTCCCCGTACTAGTGTAAACTGTATTACGGTGAAACAGTATTCATCGGCCGCGGTTTATATTAGTTCATACGTTAGACTAGTGGCACTAATAAATAATGTAACAAATAATCAATTCAATATAACAAATCAAAGAAAGACGTTACTATCGTTAGATACGAGATATTTTTTATTGGGTTACGACTTTTTAATCTCTTTGTTTTTGACATTACGAGCATGGCAGTTAGGAGTTTGTCATGCTCACTTAAACGTCTCGCTGCTGGTGGCGCGTGTATTGGGTCATTCGGTTCCCTTGAAAATGGTTGAGCTGAGTGGGGCTGATGCACGCGCCATGCTCGTGAACGGGTGCCGTCAGTTGAGACTGGTCATCTCTTAACTGCCAGTAGCTTAATTCAGTTTTTATCTTTTAATATATTTTTTATTTTAATTTTATTATCTACATTGTGCTCACATAATAGAAGCAACATGAAATAATGTAAACAAACATTATATGTAACACATAATATGATTTAAAAGAGTGTCCATGGAGTTTCTTGCACGTTCTTCTCCATAGAGATCTACGCTTTGGAACATGCAATTTAGCTTCACTTTTCTTGGACTAGCTTCACTTTTCTTGGACTGACCGACATTTGACTATTCAAAAGTGCCTAAATTTGGTCTATTTGAAATAAATGATTTTGAATTTGAATACAGCGGGTATACATTGAATATTGTTCATCAGTCACCTTACGAGAAATGTAGGTAGTTTCAAAAGTTGACATAGTATATGCAAGGCTTATAGATACGAGTACTTCGTTTGTTTACATTGTTGATAGGGCAGACTGTAGCGTCCTTGGGTACATAATAATATCAAACCTCTTCAGGAAATCACCGTAAACGACAGGTTGCTCGTTTACGGTAATTTTGATACAAGTGCAGAAAGCCCTCGGCTCCATAAAATCAAAATATTGATGAATGGTACAGGTAGATGAGAAGAATATTGATGGATGGAGAGGAAGAGGAAGGCAGAAGAAAAGACGGATGAATTGTGTGTGGAGTGGTATGAAAGAAAAGGAAGTTGGTGATAGTTTGACGGGTAACAGGTCAGAATGGAAGAAAAAAACGTGTTACGCCGACCCCAAGTAATATGGGATAAGGTCAGGAAGAAAAATAAGAAGAAGGTACAGTCATCAGAACTTTGTTTTTAAAATACATGTGATTTTTTAATTCATATACAATGTATTTTCCTTTTTTGTCTAGGACACCCCGTGCCTCTGCAAGAACGTAAAGCCATTGGCCACGATTGTTATTTGTAGATCTTTGACATTCGTAACAAGTAAATGCCCGAAAGTCTGACCATCAGTCTATCCAAGGGTACCGTCTCGTCCAGTAACCGAGTTGCGGAGATCTGATTGATAGGCAGTTGCTTCATATAAAATACAGATATTCAGCAGCATCTGGTTGGACTAGAAGTCGACCCTAAGCTAGTTGGGAAAAGACTAGATAGATAATGATGGTCATCGATACTTTTTTGTTAGAGAACCATTCCTGCAGAGCAAGCAAATATTCGCTTCCAGTTTTCTTCCTAAAAAAGGTCGATATCTCCGCTCATAAAAGTAAGTCGCGTTGAACTAGCTGTCAGCCATACATGGCATAGTCTCATGGTGGTTTAAAAATAAAACAACTAATACTTAAAGCTGAGTTTGAATACTCGTTCTAATTTGACAGTGCGCTTCACATCACAGGTGAACTCGATGGCTTTGAAAATACCAAAAATACCGGTGCAAAATCCGAATGCAGTAGACGCACCCGACTTTGTGAAGTAAATACCGACGCATCTTACACTCCGTACACTCCGATTCCGACGCAGTGGATGCTTATTTTTAATGTGTTATCTTTCATAGTACCACAAAATAGATAGGTACAGAAGACAATGTGATGTATGTAGTAAAGTGAAGTACATACAACTTCACTTTTTATACCTACGCTCGGTGGTCGTACACTAATGAGCGTTTGAGCCGGAACAGTTCGACGAGCGGGCCGAGGCGGTCCGAGATATAGTGTCCGTGTGCGCGCTTTGTATGTAGATTGACTTCCGTACCTTTATATTTTGTGATAGAACCTACATGGATGGATCTGAAAATATTTACCTGTCAGCAAACTAAAAAAATCGCTAAAAAAACCTTTCAACCCAGTAATAAACACACCAATAGCCCTTTTTTACGTAAAAAACGGTCAGTCAACAATAAAGTCATTCATAAAAATAATAGAATGATATTACTCATCATTACCATAATAAACCACATAGGGGAAGCAGATAAAAATAGGAGGAAAAATGAGAAAAAAATAACGGAGGAATGAAGCACGGAGTAAACTTGGAAAAAAAATCAGATCATTTGTCATTTACCCCTAGCGGCATGATGATCGATGTCAAAACGGAAAAAACATAGTCGATTTTCCATCGAGCTTTGCAATGGCCGGCAGGTAAATAATCCTCTGGGTCAGGTCGAACGGAAAAGGTACGATTTACGCTTGACTGTTATTGCTGTAAGGGCTCAATGGTACTTTTATACCTTAGGCTTTACGTGCTTTCAGATGCACAGGGGCATTACCACCAACTTCCAATCTCCGGGTGAGTAATTTTTAAAAGGAAAACCTAATTACACTATGTCCGACCCGGGTATCAAACTCAGGATCTCACGCTGAACAGACGCAACTTGCAACCACGAGACCACTAGATAGATAGTTACAGATGATGGTAGGGAGGGTGATAAGGAATATTTCATGAATGACGATTTTTTCTGCGTCGCTTAGTGTGTTTACCTAGTATCCAAATTTTATCTGGATCCTTCAAATGCCCAGCAGAGAAGAAAGCGAAAGATATTAAAAATTAGTTAAAGAAGTACATACATTACTAAAAAAGCGATCTCTGATTAATATACTGATAATATTGTAATGTATATGTGTAATTAGTTAATTAACTACCTCAATGATTCTATAAAGGATTGTCATTGTATAAAAGACAGTCTGACTGTATAAAAGACTGTCACAATTCATAGTTGCAAATTTTGAAAATTTGACGTTGTCAAATCGATTTTGTAATAATTCGAAAGCAGATGTCCATGTTTGGTATGCAGGATTTAAAATAATTACTCAACTACAAGTTGAGTATGGAATGAAATATATTTCGGTAAGCTTGCTGTTTTTATACAAAATTCTTTTTTAATAGGAATGTATTAGGTATGGGTGTTTTTTTCATCTTATGACATCCCACGCTCTTGGGTGGAGCGGGAGATAGTGTCAGACTTTTGCTGACTAACAACCCACTCCTGTTCCTTCATTGCCTTTCGTACCGGGGGCTGAGCAACCTTTCAGAATAACCATGGCCCCAGTAGGATCTAACCCTGGCCCCAGTAGCAATGTATTGTGGTTACATTTAAAATATTCATTCAAACATATCATGGTAAATATGTCCATAGGTAAATTTGTAAGGATGACATTCCGCTACACCCATAAAATACAAGTATATTGAGAACCATAGACTACCCGACCGTAGCTATTATCGTATAATGTCATACGTGACTTTATGTTATCTCTAGTCTATGAATAAAGAAGTACGAAACAACAACAACCGTAAAATTGCTAGTGAGATTAGTAATTACGATTCATAGGGTTCAGTGACAGCTAAATAGAGAATCCCTTTGTACTGCACATGATGTAAATATAACATGTTTAAATTGTTTTAACACGAGGTCCATATAGTTGTGTTGGGTTAATAATTTAAACAATAACAAAACAACGAGGATTTATTCTCCGATGGGTTTTTTTGAGGGTGGAAATTCATCAATAAACTTTTCCTACTTTGAGTAGAGAGTAACACTTATTTTGGCTGGTATGTTTTGTAACCGCAGGAGAACCAAGGTTGCCGACATAGCACGAATAATCGCCAAGCTTAAGTGGCAAGGGCAGGGCACATTGTTCGCAGAACAGATGGCCGTTGCGGCCGAAAGGTTCTGGAGTGGTGGCGGCGTAACGGAAGACGCAACATTGGAAGGCCTCCTACAAGTTGGACCGATGACCTGGTGAAGGTTGCGGGAATCCGATGGATGCGGGACGCACAGGATCGTTCAGGTTCATTCAGGTTGTTGCTACGTAAATAATCCTAACTTTTATCACACTTTAAACGCATAAACTAACTTTAAGACAATTATATATAAGACTAGCTTCTGCCAGCGACTTCGTACGCGGATCCTGTTGCTTATGCCAGCGACAACGGGGTCGTCAAAATCAAATATCTGAAACGTCTGATGTCGAATTCTAAGAGCCCGGGTACTGGAAAACAACGTGATGCGCGAGACGATTCGAGACGTTCCAGATCTCTCCCTTCCACTTACGCGCGTGACAGTGCACACACCTTAGACATGGAACCAATGTCTCCGTATTCGATGTAATTAATAAATGGGTATAACTTTGGTGTTTCTATACCGATTTCTATGATTCTTTTTTTATTGAATAGATAATAATGTTAACCTATTTTTAATTAGGAATAAATGAGAGTGTTATAAACGTAAGAGTAGACAAAAATAAACAGAAACCTCCGAACTGCTAAGCTATCGGGAGTTACACGTGTTATTATTAGTCAACCATAAAAGATAGACATATGCTGTTGTGGTATATTTTTTATATAATTTTAAAGAGAACATTTCCGTTATACATGATTTCTGTGTAGCTTTAACCATTAAGGCTGCAAACGCAACGGAAGCTTAAAAAATGGAGTAATTTCTTCCGTTTCCCTAACATTTCCCTTCACTGCTCTGCTCCTATTGATCGTAGCGTGATGAAAAGTATACTATAACCTGCCCAGGAGCATGAAAAATGATTGTACCAAGTTTCGTTAAAATCCATCGAGTATTTTTTTTTTCTATAAAGAACATACAGACAGACAGACAGACAGACAGACAGACAGACAGACAGACAAAAATTTTACTGTTTGCATTTTTGGCATCAGTATCGATCACTAATCACCCCCTGATAGTTATTTTGGAAATATATTTCATGTACAGAATTGACCTCTCTACAGATTTATTATAAGTATAGATAATTATATATTCCTTCATACTCAAACTCCGGAATGGATTTGAATGCCACTGAATGGTAATTAGCTTATATATCAGAATAACAAATATTAAAAGAAGTTATTATTATAACTTATCATTTAACTTAACACACGGGTAGACCATGCCCTAGAATAGAGCAATAGATTATTTTATCCCGAGGGTTTTTTTTTTTTTTTTTTTTTTTTTCTCGACGGGGAAAATCATCATTGACGAAACCCGCTCTTGGGTGGAGCGGGAGACAGTGTCAGAGTCTTACTGACTAAAAACCCCGCGCCGTTCCTTCTAGCCTTCATACCGGGGCTCTAGTTTCCTTTCGGATAACCCCGACCCCGGTAGGCTTCGACCCAGATGGGCCCCTCCTGTTGCTGACAACTCCTTGAGGCGCGCGGGAACAGTGCGCGCCGTCGACGCCTTGGCTCGGTCCGGACAGTTACCGGACGATCGGACAGCGAGCTACCCATGGCTCGCCGTCCGCGAGCCCGCGTCTACGGTGGCCGGAAATCGGGATCGGAATCCCGGCGGCGGCGGCGGGGGCGCTGTTGCCTGATGCGGTCTGCCTCCTCCTTTGCTAGCATTACTGCTTCGCAGAAGGAGGCGACCGCCTGCCACTCCTCCTCGCTCCGGACCATGGCCTGAACCAAGGCCCGGCGCGAGAGGTCTCCGCCGCCGATCGCCCCCACGAGGACACGGCGTTGCTCCGCCCAAGCAGGGCACACCTCAACTGTGTGCTCCACCGTGTCCTCCGGGCGTTCCGCACAGTGGCGGCACCCGGGCGTCTCTTCCGCTCGAATCCGATGCAGGAACCTCCCGAACTTGCCATGTCCGGTGAGGACCTGCGTCATGCGGAAGGTAAGGACGCCGTGAGGTCTTTCCAGCCACGCCTCAAAGAGGGGACTTACCGCCATAATTGTGGCGTGCCCAGCACTGGGTTGCGATAGTCGCTGACGCCATTTCACCATGAGATCCCGCCGGAGCTCTGTCCGCCATACCTCGACCTGTCGCGGTAGTGGACTTTCACCCCGGCGTTGCATCTCCACGCGCTTATCGTGCATGTGTGCAAGGACTGTTGCCTCCAGATCCCACGGTGGTAGGCCAGCCAGAAGGCTCGCCGCTTCGCGGGAGATCGTGCGGTAACCCCGCACCATCCGTATTGCCATGACCCTCTGGCAGGCGTTCAGTATGGATGCCGGTCGCTTTGCCAGCGACGGCGCCCACACCGGCGCCCCGTAGAGGGCCATGGACCGAACGATCCCCGCGTAGAGCCTCCGGCAGGAGGCGTCTGGACCCCCAAGGTTGGGCAGGAGCCGCTTGAGAGCAGCCCCGGCCCGGTTGAGTTTGGGAGCCAAACGTCGGAAGTGTTCTCCGAAATTCCATCGGCTGTCGAGAACGAGTCCCAGGTACTTCATCGTCGACCCGACGCCGATGCGAACTCCTCCTACCGTAAGTTGGGAGTCCGATGGTGGCGCATTCCGAGGGCCGTGGAAAAACATGGCCTCGGATTTGTGCAGCGCCACCTCGAGTCCCAACTCCTGGATCCTACCAACGACTATCGCAACCCCGCGTGTCGCTAGAGCGACCGCCGCCTGGTGCGACTCTCCCTGCGCTAGAACCAGCGTGTCGTCTGCGTAACCAGCGTGTCGTCTGCGTAACCAGCGTGTCGTCTGCGTATCCCGAGGGTTGTTGCCTTAGGATGGTTTTCAACATTGACGTAAGCGAAGCCGCTGGCAGAAGCTAGTTAATAAAGCATTGCATTGCATTGTGCATAAAGTAATATTGCTACAACTCAAAAGATTTCTTAAAATATATAGGACCAAAATAAGACGTTGTGTAAGCATTTCCAGTTTTGTTACTAAAAGTTATAAATTACCTTTCTACGTAATAAAATTCTCAAAATAAAAACGGTATTTTAAGGGTTTCTTGAACAAAGAGTTGTAGTACCTACTTCATGCTTTTGTTCCAAAAAATAAAAACCCAAACAATAATACAACGGTAGAAAAGTAATTTTTAGCCTTTCGTTCAGGAGGTGGAAGTTCAAAATTATTCATTGTAGGCACTTCGTTATGTAGCAACGTTACAGGAATTCAAAGAAAAAACTTAAAACAATCTTTATGAAATTTATTTTTGTAACAAAATGTTTTCCCTTTCCCCAGTACGTAGATTTATAATTAGCTTGTTTCCGGTTTTTTATGTTACGCAATTTCTTTTATGGGTTGGCCACACGTTTGCAAACTAGTGTTCCAACCAAGGTGATCTTTTTTTTACGGTGGGCAAAAATCATCCAATGACAGCAGAGGTTGTCATTGGATGATTTTTGTAATGTATTATGGGTGTTTTTTTCATCTTATGACATCCCACGCTCTTGGGTGAAGCAGGAGATAGTGTCAGACTCTAACTGACTAAAAACCCACCCCGTTCCTTCTAGCCTCTTCAGTAAGCCCCAGTAAGCTTCGACCCAGCTGGGTCCTTCCAAAGTGACCTTGGTCATGTTTGGTTTGTGTTGAGGCTACCTGGATGTAAGCCACACGCAAACACGTTCGGTGATTGAGAAAACGCACCTCCCAACTAAAGGCGTTGAAGGTCATGGATTACAACTGCAGTCTACACGGATTGCAACTAGCAAGGTCACCTTGGTTGGGACGTTGAATACAACCATGTGGTCACCCAGTAAGTCCTTTTGCAAAGTTGAAAGAAAATGTTAATCGCACTGTTCGTGAATACTGCGTATTTATTGCATTCCCTAACACTAATCACGATGAACCACAGAACAGAAAATATAGGTAGAAGTGCCCCTAACGTGGCTAAGCACGGGAACCAGTGTCGCCAAACTCACACATTTGCGTATCAAATTTTACATTACACACATAAAAAACAGTAATATGATTGGCTACGAAGCTACGAATTACAAACTTAACTTTTACAAATCATATTCTTATTGCTTTCATAAATTAGGTCTTATTACAACGTAAGAAAGTTGTTATTATTTGACATGACACAAACAATAAAGAAGTTTTAATCAATTTACAACGAGTTTGGCTACTCAACGCTAGATGGCGCTGTACCTAATTTATTCTATTCAGAACGCTAGTGCCTTTAAAATAGATGCCATATTCACCTGCACATGCAATAGGCGAATCTTGCCTGCTGTTGACAAACGCGCGATATCTAAGAGGCACTTCCTCTACTTTTCTTTATTCCGTGCGATGAACGAACCTAAAAATTACTGTCCAATAAAAATATTTACAATATTCGAAAAAATATTCAATAATTGCCAAATTCTTTTTTAATAAACTCTGCTCCTCTCTCTGCTATCATAATACTTGGTGCATATATATTACCACTGGTTATATGTGGCATTACACTTGCATCGACTACTCTTAAATGCGACACTCCATGGACCTTCAATCTGCTATTGACCACTGATGTTTTGGGATCAGGTCCCATCTTACATGTTCCAACCAGATGACTCATCGATGTCACCATGTTAATACTAACACATTCCCAGTATTTGTCACTATCCAACTCAAAGCTGTTGCAAGCAGGCCAATTCATTCTCCCCAAAAATCCTCCTGTACTTTTGAAAAATTTGGTTTTAGGAAGTTTTGACGCCATTTTGAGTCCTTGAATTGCAGTTTTCAGATCTCTTGGGTCATGGAAGTAATTTAAGAATATAAGCGGAGTATCTTTAGGATTGTTTGTATTTAAGGAGATATTGCCTGTTGAATGTGGGTTCAAAAGTGTAAAGGAAAAGAAATATAGTGAATGCTTTTTGTTCATCTCTACTATGGAGTCTATTATAATGTCTTTGTACCCGTACTGTGATTTTAGGAATTGTTGCAAATCGGTCGTGTTCCTCGGTACTATTGAGAGATAAAGTTGGAATTCTGGATAAGATATCATATGATGAGTGGAAAAAAATGCTGTTATATCTGTGAAGATACTGCTTTCCGCTAAGCTTCCCGAACGATCAAAAATGTAATTGATTACGTCACGATAGTTTTCCTTTGTTGTCTGTTTCTCGGGTCCATCACCATAAACTGTTATAGGGACAACTAGATGATCTTGAAGGTTTTGTCCTACCATTGGGGAGTTAACTAAACATGTTATATTCTTAGAACTAAGATGTTCCTTAGGACCTATGCCTGAAACCATTAGAAGTTGTGGAGTATTCACAGCTCCAGCACTCAAAATAACTTCATGTGTTGAGTAAAAAGTTAGGATTTTACCATCTTTTTCCACTTCGACACCAAAAGCCAATTTAGAATCCTTTGTTATCAATATCTTTCTTACAAATGCATTTTTAAGTATTTTCAAGTTCCATCTATTCTTGATTGGTGCTAAATATCCTGTATTAGTACTTTGTCTCACTCCATCAGCTGCTGTGGCCGTTACAATGCCACAACCCATAAGGCCAGCCGCGTTCAAATCAGGAACGTACTTAATTCCAATTTCATGACAGGCTTTTAAGACTCCGTTAGTAATATCTCTTTTGGTACTGTTGAATCTATTTATAACTATTGGTCCGTCCTTGCCGTAAAATTTATTGATAGTAGGATCTTTAAGTAGCTTCATGCTTTGAAGGCTTTCGGCTTTTTTAAAACAGCGATGTACGTCATCCAAGCTCCAGTCCTTGTTGCCAGCATCAAACCATTTTTGAAAATCGTTGTCATGTCCCCGAATATAGTACATTTCATTGAGACTGCTGCTTCCTCCAAACATTTTGCCTCTCGACAGTTTTATGGAGCCGTTAACAATCGCCTGATCTATGGCTCCATTGTTCGTTGATATAGATTTCCAATTGAATTCACTATCAGCAAACGTGTTGTCTAGGCCTGGAATCTAAAAATTTTGGGGACGTAAAGAATATGAGATAAAAATTAGTTAAAATAAAAATTAATTAGAGCAGTAGTGGCCGAATGGTAACGGCCACTAACGGCTTACGAGTTGTAAGTCGGGGTTGTGAGTCGGGTGTGTGGTGTTGTGGGTTGTTGAAGTTGTGGTCACGGGTTCAAACTCAGTTTGCCGCATTACTTTGTTCAATATATTTCATCACCAATGCTCTCAAAAAAGTGAAGGAAAATATCATGAGGAAACCGGTATTGCCTTAGAACCAAAAATTCGAATACATGTGACATTCACCAACCCGCACTGGGCCCGCGTGGTGGATTACGGCCCCTTCCCTCTCCTAGAGAAGAGGCCTGAGTCCCAGCAGTGGGAACATTAAAAAGCTGATTATGCTATGCTATTTGGTTGTAAAATTTTGAATGCCAAAACTAAAAATTAACAATTTTAAATAATAATTATAGAAATTGTAATACTGTTGCAGTTATTTATATCCACCTTTCAACCTATCATTATATCAGAGCTGTTAGTTATAAGCGCTAATAAATAGACGTACTCGTATATGGTTTAAAATGCTCTCAAGTTTTGTTAAAGGTGAGTATAAACTACAACATTTACTTGTAACAGAACAACGAGCCGCTCTATGATATGTTCTAGTGTATCATCCTTTTACGAACAAAACGTCGAGCACGTTCGCCTCTTTGTTACAAACCAACGAACATATTGGTGTAACATTTCGTCGCGTGTATTGGTGTAACATTTCTTCGAGCCACGAGTGCGGGCGATGCGCGGTTGCGGGGAGACATTTAAAAAAAATGAACGCAAGGTTCAACGAAATGTTGGTAAATGCACACTCGTTGTTAGCATTTACCCGTAACATAACGCCGAGCATTCGCAGGAACGTTACATTACATGGAAATGCTTAGGAAACTGAGCTTTTGCCTGTATTGTACCATTCGTAAGAATGTTACATTACACAAAAATGCTCCAGAAAATGTATATTGATATATTTAACACCACAACTGTTATGACGGCTTATGTCCTACGACCTATGTTCTCTGCGGTACTTACATTAGACTCAACAGGCGGGTCGCCTCCAGCCTCCACGAGCAATATTTTCCACCCTTTAACTTCACTAAGTCGTCTTGCGACCACGCTCCCTGCTGTTCCGCCACCGATTATTATGAAGTCGAAACTTTGGAAGTCTGAAAAGTAAATGTTCGAATGTTTAATATATTTTATCCTCAAATTGTATATTACCATATTTATTCTATATCATGGAGACGGTTTAATCTTGTATATGTGTTTACGAGCAATTTTTTTCTGCGTGTGTAAGCCCGGAGCGTTCGTTGTCATAGAAAACAGCTTAGACACAAAGAAACAATGTGTACGCGAATTTACACATACATTTAAAACCAAAGTACTTTCATGAAATAAAATACTTGTACTAATATTCACAGTACATTAAACGTGCTAATAAAATGCTTAGTTTTAGGGCCTGCCCTCACTTGAGACAAGACGTCTTAGACAAGTATAGTCGACAAAGTCGGCTCAAAAATAATTTACTCAATTTATAATTCAATTTTAAATTATAAATGTATGAAAATGTAGCGTTCTCGGGGTTTAAAAATACATGTTTTTATGTTCAGCTATTTGAGTATGTAGGTACTGCGATAATATCGATATTTCGATATATCGATATTTTATCAACAGCCCTAGCGCCCCGTGTCGTAGACAAAACTATTTTTGACAAGTCTGTCTTAGACGTCTTGTCGCAAGTGAGTGCAGGCCCTTAGTGCATAAATCATGACGTTTTATTTATTTATTTAATACTTCGTGCACACAAAAGTACAGAGGCGGACTTAATGCCTTAGGCATTTTCTTCCAGTCAACCTTTGGGTGATGCAGAGAACAATAGTGGTAGGTGCAATAAACGAACGAGAGTAAGGTGAATACAAGAATTGATATACTTTTATTTTGTGTTTCAAAATAGGATTCGTTAGGAAAATGACTGTTTCTGATATTAGCATTTGTCTGTGGCTTCGCTCGCGTAAATGAAATATACGTAACTCAGGACTAAAGCAGCTTACTAACGGTGAAAAAAAAATCGCAATCGGACCAGTACTTTTAGAGATTACCTCTTACAAATAAACTTTACCTCTTCATAATATTATGGTAATATAGATAGCCTCACGTTTGACCACCAACTTATCTGATGGTAAGCAATGATGTAGTCGACGATATAGCACGCTTGCCTAAAAGAAATCTATTCACGCTTGACTTAAAGACTCCTAAGTTGTTGTACATTAAGGTTTCAAAATTAAGTCACCGGGCACATCATTTCACCACAGGCATATCTTCAACAGAACACAGCATGCTACTAAGCAGCAAAAATAGCTGTGGTGGAAGAATGCTTATAGCGATTCCTGTACCTGTGCCTTCAAATTAAGTTCGAGCATCATAGTGTTGTACATTTGGTTTCTCGATTAGAACGAAACTATTAAAACGACAAACGATTTTAAAACAATTAAACCTAAGAAAAAATTGCCTTTATTTGGTATACGTCAACGAACTGAATTTCATAAATTAAAGGCTGTGGCCAAAATTTCAAAATTACATATTATGTATTCGCTATTGATTCTCAATCTCATCGATAAACTCTTCATTTTTTTCGTTCATATTTAGACTTGAACATAGAGTAAAGTCCCGGAAACCTCCATTGAAAAGGGAGAATCCTCCGACCTGACAGTTGTTATAGTTTGGTGGGCAACTGCCCGATAGTTGATGTCAGGCTGTCGTATATGTTCAAATCGCACGGAGAACTTTGATTGCGCGATTTCGTATTTTTCTTCGTAGTTCTTATGTGGCGTCATAGATGTCGCTACACTAAGTACCTAGGTACGTATCATCACTAGTGGACTGTTGAACTGGTGGCGGTCGCGTGTTTTTAATTTGTATGGATTAAGAAAGCAGCGCGACACTTCGCGGCTAATTTGAAGGCGTCCTACGTTAAGAAAAGCATAGAAATAATTTAGATACATACTTGGAACATGAGATTCCGGCAATGTCTCATGGTTGAGAAGGCACTGTGCTGCAGCGAAGTACTGCAGTGTGGCAGCAAATAACTGAGGACCTGCTCCGGTCGTGGGCATCAGACATGATGCATTGTTAAGGCTGGAAATTAGAAACAGACAATTTTGATCCATATTTTTAATAGACTATACAAGGTTATTTCTTAAACACTAACAACCTCGTAGGATTGTATGACCAACATCAAAAACAGTAACTTTTGTTCTATGACTTTTTACAAAACATAATTTATTTACCAAAAACAAACCTTCAAGATTTCTATTTTTTTCTATTATTGTTGTTCTATTAATTATCTAACACATTTCAACTGTGTATTTTACTTTACCTACCTGCGTCTATATGACACGACGCAAGCGCATCGAACGCCCCCTCCGCCTGAATCCCGCTCGCCTCTGCTATTCTACTATCGCTTGCTTCGCATAGACTTCGTAATATTTAGAACGTTCAATTATTTTTTTTTGTATAATAATCTGATGAACTAAAATATGATACATTTTTAAAAGTCATAGAACAAAAGTTGTTGTTCATGATGTTTGTTTGCCAGTGTTTTACAAATAATCCTGTATTGTATCATAGAGCTGTGTAAGGAAAGAACTCCTACGCCGAGATATAAATTAAACTTGGAGATTAACTATAAACGAGACAAAAGTAAGCCAAAATATCATCCAAAGTTTGTAAGCATACCTGTTTTTAAACAAATTAAAACAACGCAATAAAATAATCGGTTTAAATTTATAATAAAATAAAGTTTGACGACCTTTTACGATTGTTTACATAAAAACAAAAGGATTAGATATCATTCCATTTATCAAGCTTTGAGAGGACTCTAAATATCTCTTCTTTATAATAATAACAGCCAGGGTTGAACTTTGCATTTAACTACGATTGCCGAGGTCAGTTTCTGGATAGGTAATTATTAAAACATATCGAGTTTCCTCCGTATAATAAATCCTCTATAAAATAAATCTAGAAAGAAAGAAAGAAAACACGTTTATTCCGCCCAAACAGACGCACAAAACATCATAAATACAGAAACAACCCTGTCAGGCTATGTGTGTATTACGCCTTATAACCATAGACAAAAAATTAAATTAAGTGGTTTTGACCACTATAATCTGTGGTTCACACACCAGCCTCAACAGAGACAAACATTAACCTATAAATTACCAAAAATATAAGAAAAAAACATAATAATTAATAAAAATCTAAGTTGTGCGTCGCATCTAAGTAAGAATAGGCCGTTGCTCAGCATATACCGTGACGCTGGGCAAATCCAGCCATCTACGGTGCTGGTTTTCAGCAACCACCGTTCGAGTGACAACTTTGGCGTCCCCTCGGAGAGTAAACACAAAACAGAAGCAGGTTAGTACTTCTAATACACATACTATCATACATCATACCTATATTATTACATTTCTATTTAATAAAACAACAACATTACAAACACCAGACAATACAAAATTTTAACTATTATTACCTACACTAATATATACGACATTTATTACATTTCTAGATTTATAAAAATAAACCTAAACTGGAATACCCACAAATTTTTATGATTGCAGCTACAAAGACACAACAAACATTCATTCAAGTGTTTCATCCAATGTTTCAACACTCCTAAAACTCATACCTCGCCCAGAGGACCGCGACGAAAGAGGGCAGTACCATAAATGGAGACCATCATCACTGTGGAAGACCTTACCATTGCTCGAAGTCCAAGACCGAAGAGGTAAAAGCTAAAAATAATAATCAGATTGTAATGACTCAAGTTATGTCGATTGTTGAATTTGCATAAAGTATTTTTTTAAAATGTCAATGAAAGTTTTCTTTGTTTGTTGCACCCCCGCAGCAGCCTTTGTATGGCGAAATAATTGTTGGTTCTGCCTGGTCAGCCGTTCGTTAACGTAAAAGCGAACCGGCTTCCCCTCGAGACCAAGATTCTCTGTTGTGGTGCCTCTCCGCACACGAGCACCATTAATTATGGCGTCACGCTGGTCACGTCGAGCAAGGCGGACTATGATAGGACGTGGGTGGGGCTCTGTTGACGCTGACGGGCTAGTCGCTTTTATGTGTCTGCCACCTGCTCGCTCTGCGCACACAATATCTCGATCCTCCAGAGAGACTCCCAGCTTTGCGGCAATAAGCTGGAGGAGATGCGTGGGATTCTCGCCTTGGGTCTCAGGCACATTTGTGATGACTACGTCATTAGCCATGAGCTCCTGATCCCTATCGTTTAGGTCCCGTTTAAGCTGCTCCACAATGTTCTCCACTACTCGTGAATCTGGTGACGAAGCACAACCTTCAGCCTGCCGTTTTTCGAGCACCTCCAACCTGGATTCGATCCCGTCCATGCGAATGTGGCACGATTCATTGGACGCCTTCAAATCAGCCACATCTCTACGAAGCTCCAAGACCTCGTACCTCAAGGTGCGCAGCTCCTCCACCACCAACTTCAACGCCGAACCCACATCCTGTGGGAACTCTTGAAACGACGCTACAGCTGACGAAGGTGAAGTCGGATGACCCTGTTGTATTGTACCTGCTGGAGTCACAGGTGTCGACGCTGATATCGAAGGCGGCGTTGACAAATGCACATCCACTGACTTCTCATTTTGCAGCTCAGCTACCAACCCCCGCACAGGTGTATCTGCCTTATTATCCCTACGGACATTTTTCCTGCACTCGGGGCACTGCCCTATGGTGGATGCGGGACCTTTCGCAGGAAGGCCGACACACGTACGGTGATAAACACTGCCACATTTCGTGCACTTTGTGGTGTCGCTTGCCGACACAAACTTGCCGCACCCACCACACTTTGCCGGCATTGTTTAGGTTCAACGAACTTCGAATCAAAACAAACGAACTGACAAAAAAGACGTTGAAAAAATTAATCTATTAAGAGGGTAAGTAAATATTTTTTACAGATGGTCAGCTGTTCATTTACACAGATAAAAACACTGTTAGGGGCAAATTCGGGATTTCCCCACACTTTATGTCGTGTACTATGTTGCTACACACCTTAATAAAGACTTTTTAAACACTTTAACGTGGTATTTTTATTTTTAATCCGTAACATGTGAGACACTAATCTCCCCAGAACAAACGTCAAAACGTCACCCCTAAATCTGATATCTGAGCAGTGGTGTCCGGGTGGAAACAGGCCCAAATTACGAGTTGTAAGTCGTGGGTTCAAACCCAGCCAGGCGCATTACTTTGTGTAATTTATTTCATCACCTCTGCTCTCAAAACGGTGAAGGAAAACATCGTGAGGAAACCGGCATGTCCTAGAACCAAAAATTCGAAGACATGTGACATTCTCCAAACCGCACTAGGCCCGCGTGGTGGATTACGGCCCATTCCCTCTCCTAGAGAGAAGGCCTGAGTCCCAGCAGTGGAAACATTAAAAAGGCCGATGATGATGATGAGTTACCGGTTGATACACTATTTAAAAATGCCCGACAGACATGTGACATTCTCCAAACCGCACTAGGTCCGCGTGGTGGATGACGGTCCATTCCTGGCTGGACTGACTGGACTGGAGGCCCGAGAACCAACAGTGAGAACATTATAAGGCCGACTATGCTATTAATTACTTGTAGAGTACAAACAATGTTCAGCATTCCTCAAAACAATGCCAGAACTTTTTGAACAAAAATAATAAAAAAACAAAAAAACCTTCTCAATGACCTGACCTAAATATTATTATTTCGGATGAACTCAATCGGAGAACGAAATAATCTTCTCATAACACTATTTGTGGAGAGTTAATAGAATATAGGTTAATAAATTCTAAGAAATTAATTAACCTTTCGTATATTGTCCTAATTAGAAATACTATTAAAAAGCCATTGTGTCTCGCTCAGATCTGCGTTGCAAGATTAAACGAGTTATTAAAATGCCTCGAATATACGAAAAGACAATAAATAAAAGAATATGCTCTACATTTGCCTGCTGCGCTCTTCCCGTCCTATTACAATTTAAGCGTCTTCAAGCCCACCACCACCAACCCCACCACCACCACCACCACCAACCACCAAACACCAACAACGATCAGCACCACCAACGATCAACCATCAACGATTGCATCATTGCTTACCATCAGATGGGATCGCAGTGAAGTACTAGTTTATATCAGATAAAAAAAAAAAAACTAAAATATAATTTAATGTTCATATTATATAATATGATAAATTACTTTATGAATATAAATTTAATTTGAATTTTCAATTTTAAGTCGATAAATACAAGCTTTGGTTTTCATTATTTGATTTTACCTCGATTTTTTTACTTTATCGGGTGATAGAGTATAATACCTCTACTACCGCAATTGTTATTGATACCGTAATAAGCCCGAAAGCAGGTATTATGCTATTGCGTTACATATATAAAATAATAACCCTCGTACGTATAGGGGTATTACCATGCGTGTTTACGTAAACTCGCCAAAAAAAAAGATATAAACATATTTTTTTCTGGATCTAAGGAAAAACGAAGACGTAGAAACCGAAATTTGGGGACGAATAAATTTCGTGCACCTGTGTATACAAAACGAGAATATGGCGTTTTTCTAGGTCACTCAAGTTGTACTGACGTATGTAGGTACAATCGGCGTTCAAGGGGTTGAGCAGCCAATACGAAGGCTCTTTATCAAACACTAGCGGCCCGTCCTGGCTTTGCACGGGCAATAAATATAGCCTATGTTACTCAGGCTGAATGTGGCTTTCCAATGGTGAAAGAATTTTTTCATTACTCATACTCTGAAAGTAGGTTTGAAGTTGCTTGAGGAGCGGTCTAAAAAGTATCACACTTTTCATCCCTAGGGAGTTTTACTTTCAACTAACAGCTGTCAAATTATTAAAAAAAAAAACTTGGTCTATCTTCTTGTATTCGTAATGAAAAGCACAGTGCTTACCTCGGGGTTAAAGTTACTTATTTAGTCCCTCGAATTAGCGACCTCGCTGCGCTCGGCCGCCAACTCCTTCTCGGGACGAAATAAGTAACTTTCACCCCTAGTGTAACAATGTACTATTTAAATCGGCACAGTAGTTTTTGAGTTTATTCATTACAAACACACATACAAAAATAAAAAAAATCCCTCTTTATTATATTAGTGTAGATTATTTTGGACTGCGTTGGATGGAACAACAAGCTTTTATACTATGCTGACGTTGACGATAGACAAGCGGAGACGGGCTCTCTTAATGCCAAGTAATGGATCAAAACCAATAAAAATTACACACAAAACAGTTCCAATAATTTATGAACAACTTAACCCTTCAGATACCGTCAATTAGAGACACAATAGTAAGACAACAGATGCGCGGCCACCGGTGGTCGCTTGGGGATTCATGAATTAATTATTCATTTCATCATCATCATCATCATATCAGCCGAAAGACGTCCACTGTTGGACATGGGCCCCTACTAAGCGTCGCTACAACGACTGGTCCTGTGCGTCACGCATCCATCGGACTCCCGCGACCTTGATTATTCATTTCAATAAAATAAAAATTGCTATAATTATAAAACTCTAAATTCAAAATAAGAGATTATTTATAATAAATATAAGTAATTTAAGGATTAAAATCACTCACCTAAACATTTTTCACAAATGTTTTCCACTGCAACAAAGTACTTACTTGAAGAACGCGCGCACAAAGAATGAGGCGCAATGAATTGATTGCAATCTAAATATATCTGGCTTACTATTAAATTAAATTTTATGAAGACAATTACATACATGTCAGTGCTAACTTAAAAAAAAACCAGTTTACTCCAAAAATCTTAACTGTTGCTCCTGTTACGTATTTGATATATAAAATCCTAAAGATTCAATCTGGTAGATGTTTGACAGCTATCACACCTATAGTGGACGAATATAGAGCACGCTTGTCTGCAAGTAATTTGTTCACAAGGCCTCCAGGTGAATCCATCTGGAGATCTTTAAGCCTCTTTCGAACCTTTGTTTTGAAAGAGGAAACACAGGCGGATTTTAGTCTGTAAAAGTTTGACACTCCCTCTCGATCTGCTCATAGCGAATAGTGAAACACAGAACGGAAGAAATTATTTGAAGATATTCCATCAAATAAAAAAATGTTATAGTTACCAAAACAGATACACAGAATCTGACAAGAAATTCCATTCACTAGCCGTACGCACAATTAAACCTTAACCAAATTGCTGAACAATTTTACTCTACACTGCAGACACCGGAATCTGTTTCCCAATAGCTACAACCCGAGGATCTTTTTAAGTTAAGAGTGAATAGCTTACTTCTAGGTAAGCGTGCTCCATCGTCGCTTTCCATCAGGTGAGATAGAAGTCAAGCGCGAGCCTATCAACAATATTTTTTTTTTTAACTAATTTTAAAATTAATTAAAACTGTTGTTTACTGTTTACGTTAAGTAAGTAAATAAAACTGGTGTTATGCCACTACAAAAGGAGGTGTTGTTGTTGTACTGAAAGTGACTGTCCGACCTTCGTCACTAAACGTGTTTTAATGATATTGTGTATTATGTATTGCAATCGAGAAACCCTAATGAACCGCGCAGACTAAATGATCACGTGCAAGATTTTTTGATGATTTTTAATAATCAACCTTATAAACAGTGCTTGAAAGTATAAATGAGAGTGAGGGTCTAGTTGTATTTACGACTATTTAGTACCCGTGACGTACTGCGTCTTACTCGTAAAATAGTACAATGCCATTTGGTCACAATTTATAAGAAGATTTTGTGCGTGTATCTCTAATTCTTTTTCCAAAATGATTGTAACTTAGCTTACTTTTTATAATATCAGCTATCTTTCAGTGTACCTAAGTCCCATCAAAATTGGTCACTGGACGGAAAAAACACACAAAAAAAAACTTTTTTAAAGTCGAAGCTGTCGACAGTCTCGGACACCATGGCCTGTCCTGCTGCAGGAGCACAGGCCGCATAGCACGACACGCTAGCATCAACCATATTATTCGTTGAGCTCTTGTCACCACCGGCGTAACCGCTGTGTTAGAATCAAATGGCTTGGTACGTGACGATGGAAAAAGACCAGATGGTATGACGTTGGTACCGTGGAAGGTGGGTAGGCCGCTGGTGTGGGACGCAACCTGTATCGACACCCTTGCGCCAATATTCCATGTACGACTGCTGAGACCCTTAAACGGCGCAAATACTGTAACCTTATTGGTAATAACGGTTTTGAGCCGTTTGGGGTTGATAAGCTTGGCTCATGAGGTCCGAGTGCGCGACTCTTTTTTAAGGAAATTTCTCGCCGACTGATCGACACCTTGCGTGAGGGCTGGCTCGTTATTCGCTTAAAGAATTAGCATTGCCATTCAACGTGGCAATGCTTCTTGGCACATTTCCGGATGACAGCGATGTTGAGAAGTACTTCGACGCCTGAGTGTACTTTGTGTTTTTGTATTTTATTTATGTACATTATGTATTTATTTAGGTGTTAGTATAAATAGTTTAAGTTTTTTATGTACACACATGTAATTTTTATTATGTACACAAATGTATTTTTTTTTTACATGTATCCAATGATACTTGCATATGCATTTGCATTTCGTATGCAAAAAAAAATTTTGATATTACAAATAGACACTTCAATTTTATTTATGCTTGAGAGCAGTACGGATGAAATCACTTACATCCTATCCTACTAATATTATAAATGCGAAAGTTTGTATGTATGGATGGATGTATGGATGTTTGTTACTCTTTCACGCAAAAACTACTGAACTGATCTCGATGAAACTTGGTACACGAGTAGACCATATCCCAGAATAACACATAGGATACTTTTTATCCTGGGATTATCTACGCGGGTGAAGCCGCGGGCAAAAGCTAGTTACAAATAATTGCCCAAAATACATAATCACACCAAAATACATCATGGCGCCAAAATACATCATTACGCTAAAATTGCGCCTGTCTAAGTTTGACCCCATGACCTCCGAATTGTAAGCGCAGGCTGTAACCACTGAGCCACTAGTTTTCATCATCATCATCACCAGAGTGAATTTGCATAATTATATGTCTGATTCGCTTCTGCCAAAACTTCGCCTGCGTGAAGATCGGGCAAGTTATCATGTCAAACACATTCCTGAGATAAGAAGAACCGTTCGTCATGATTTAGGATATGGTCTAGTCGTGTACCAAGTTTCATACAAATACGTTGTGTAGGCACATAGTGATAGATTTAAAACTTCCAAAATAATAAAGTCTTATAGGGAGTTAAAAATATTTAGTACACTATAACAGCTAATAAAGCTATTTAAAAATTAATCATTTAATATGACAGGTGAAATATAATAATTATTATGCCAATAATATTTATTGTTAAAACAGCTGGTACATTTGCGTAATATAATGTTGATCGACATGACGCAGTTTACAAAATACCAATTTTCAAGTAAATATAAGGTGTAATGTTAAATGCGCAAAACCTGAAATTAGTTTGATCAGAATAACGAGCAGAAACAATTAAATCACTTTTTAATATAGGTTAAATTTTTCAAAAAAATCTTCATTCAAAATTTCGACCTGTCTATTTATGAATAGGTCAAGCCATCACGTGCGCAAACCCGCTGAAATAGGTGAACAGACACAAATGGTTAAAAAAAATCAAAGCATTTATTTCAAATAGACCATTTGCAGGCACATTTGAATAGTCAAATGTCGGTCAGTGCAAGAAAAGTAAAGCTAATTTGCACGTTCCAAAGCGTAGATCTCTATAGATAATATAGAGAGGTTGTAGTTCAATCTAATTTTCTGATACACGGGATATTAAAAGTTCTTATTTTAACTCAGATATTAATTTTAAACAAACTAAAACAGTACATGAAACCTTAAAACCTTAAAATTAATGTTTTTTTTTTCAGAATTAGGTAAATTTAATTAAAAATCATTTGGGGGGGTCTGAGGTTTTGCGCATTTAACGTTGGAAGTTGTATATAAGAAATCAGTAGAAGTTTTTAATTGTATGCGTATCACGTAAAATGTACAAAATCGACGTACCTAGATAACTTTTATGCATTAAAATTATGTATCATTTGATGTTACTTAGGCTTTGTTTCATCGTAATCGGTTGACTATATCGAAAGATGTAATACATTCATTGACTGTTAGGCGGTACTAAGTTCGGCCGGGTCAGTCTACCTAAACTCCGGGCTGTTACTGCTACTATATAGGTATGATGAGTCGTCAGGATGGTTTGATCTACTACATTACGTTTCTGGGCGTATCCTTTGCCTATCTCGTTGCTAGATATCCCACGTTCCTTCTTGTACTTCTTGGATGCCATTCGGTCACAGCCTTACTTCACCAGTTATCTGCATTTCAGGTCACAGTCTGGGGTGAAAGGAAAAGCGTTCGCCTCATTCTGCGAAGCAGTAATGCTAGCGAAAGAGACGGCCGCTTGTCTAAGGACATTCTCACGCCCTAGCGGGGGAGCGGGCGACGAGCAATAGCTACCGACCCCAAGTCATCGACAACGCGTTATGTTCCACGTGCGTCTCAAAGAGATGTCACCACGGTAGCCCAGCACGGTCGATGCCTGCAAGGGCCACGGGGAAATTCTGAAAAGGGTTCCCGCTGTCCTAGAATTCAAATGCAGCTGAAGGGTACTGGTGTGGTTTCAGTAAGTGTAAGTAACACGGCCCTTTCACTCCACCTCCGGGAATACATCGCATGATTTCCCACTTCAAAAAAAAAAACCTGTCGTCTGCATACTCTAAAGATATTAAAAGTCAGTTGCTTTCAACTGACCTTATCTTTGTCAAGTTGACAAAAGTGAAAACCAAAAATAACACAAAAAAAATGTGATGAATTCAAGATACTGACTCATCAAAGTTTTTTTACAAAACTCGTCTTCAAAACCAACAGTGAAACAGATGGTTGCGTTAATTAATTGGTTTCCTTTTTCCAGGAAATTATATCTCTGAAAGTCAAGTACTTATCAAAATAATAATTATACTTAAAGGAAATATTCTTACTTACTTTTCTTGATTCCTGAACATCAATCAATTCTTACCTCGAAAATCCAGGAGGAAAAATTGTTTTTGCCATAAAGCGTGGATAATAAAGGGGTTAAAAGTTATTACGGGAAAGACAAAAGGTTGAATAATGAACGAAACAAAGGCGACGTGGGCTAGCTGTAAATATGATTATGCGAGCCCAGAATAACTTTTTATCACGGAGTATGAAGGAATGGAGTGCAAATATATTTTTTTAACAGTGTAGGTACTGTTAAAAAAATCCAAAACTTATGTTTATTTATTTATGGTTTTACTTTAACAAAAACGGCCTACCTTACCGTTTTTAGGCACGTAATGAAATGCATTTCTCCCTAGCATAGCTTATTGCGTAAGTTGGGGTTTGCCAAGCGCACTCGGGTTCGCTTTTGTAAAATTTGTTTGACAGGATGGCACTCCATCTGTTCCTGCGCCATGACTGCTACCGATGAATTATGACCGCCTACCACAGGTACAAAGGTGTTGGTAATTATTAAAGTCATTTTAAATTGTACAGCGCTATCACTTTATAGGGGTATGGTTTAACTCAGTTAGATGTAAGAACCAACCCTTTACGTAGGCCACCGAAGTTGATCAATATTAGTGGAATTATATAAATAGGTCATAAATGGTTTTAAGTGTCGGCCACATGGGCCACAAAAAAAGCCGCTTCTATCTTCTTTTAACGTGGCCCGTGTGCGGCGGTATCTCCACAAAAAAAGCTAGAAGCCGCTTCTAACTTCTCCGGCCACAAGCTGTCGCGCGCTTTAGCTTTTTTTTGCGGCCGCTTTTAGCCTTTTTTTGTGGCCGCTTCTAGCTTTTTTTGTGGCGGCTTTTTTGTGGTCTGTCTGCTACTAATGTTGTTTTGAAGCTGTAAAAGAACACACCCTTAAGCCTAAACCACGCCCGTCTTAAGTTGCCGTTGTGTTTCTCTACGTCTTTGATTAGAATGTTCAGATAAAAATAACCGAGCCTGGGACAAATGGAAATTTTATTGCAACATATAAAGATAATAAAGATAAGTTTTTTCGTTGTAAATGTTTTTTTTTTTTTTTGTCGACGGGGAAAATCATCTTTGACGAAACCCGCTCTTGGGTAGAGCGGGAGACAGTGTCAGACTATTACTGACTAAAAACTCCGCGCCGTTCCTTCTAGCCTTCATACCGGGGCACGAGCTCCCTTTCGGACAACCCTGTCCCCAGTAGGCTTCGACCCAGCTGGGCCCCTCCTGCTGCTGACAACACCTTGAGGCGCGCGGGAACAGTGCGCGCCGTCGACGTCTTGGTCTCGTTCCATTACCGGACGATCGGACAGCGAGCTACCCATGGCTCGCCGTCCGCGAGCCCGCGTCTACGGTGGCCGGACATCGGGATCGGAATCCCGGCGACGGCGGCGAGGGCGCCGTTGCCTGATGCGGTCGGCCTCCTCCTTTGCAAGCATTACTGCTTCGCAGAAGGAGGCGACCGCCTGCCATTCCTCCTCGCTCCGGACCATGGCCTCGACCAGGGCCCGGCGCGAGAGGTCTCCGCCGCCGATCGCCCCCACGAGGGCACGGCGATGCTCCGCCCAGGCAGGGCACACCTCGACGGTGTGCTCCACCGTGTCCTCCAGGCGTTGCGCACAGTGGCGACACCCGGGCGTCTCTTCCGCTTGAATCCGATGCAGGAACCTCCCAAACTTGCCATGTCCGGTGAGGACCTGCGTCATGCGGAAGGTAAGGACGCCGTGAGGTCTTTCCAGCCACGTCTCAAAGAGGGGACTTACCGTCATAATCGTGGCGTGCCCAGTTCGTTGTAGTTGTCGATTTGAAATTGCGCCAAAGGAGTATTTCAATAACTTCGTAAGTTCATAGATTACAATATGTAGAAAAAAAAAAATTAATCACAAACGTAATGCTGATATTCCATCTACAATGTTCTATTGAGATCAAAGATCTAATGAGCCAGAGGCATACTGCAATATTGTCTCTTCACCTCCCTAGGTCGACTGGTAGAGAATGCCTAAGGCATTAAGTCCGCCTATGTACTTGTAGGCTATAGCTAAGGTACACACAATATTCACATACACAAATACAAAATACAAATAACTCGTACATAACATTTACATACATACTACATAAATACATGCGTAATATAATGTACTCAAAACATAAATACTTAACACCCGTGTGTACACAGCCTTATGCTTCCGCACGTTTGTACACACCCTTAGCTATACCTACAGTCCGGCCGCTAGCGGAGCCCCGGCGCCCGCTCTGCCTAAGTACCTAGATCGAGCAAGTTCGGTAAAAAGCGCGCGAGGCACACGGCGGTCGCCGCCTCCACCCCGCGCTCTCGAGCCGCGCCCCTCGGTCGCCCTCGCCAGTCCGCGCCAAACGACTATCGCGTACGCACGGAAATATTATACTCGCTCATCACAGTGCTATATTGTCAAACCTATAGATTTTTAATGTTGTTAATTGTTTAATAAATTATACATTCTCTATATCGTTAGTGCATAGTGTTTAATTCAAGTAAACCCTACTTCCTAACACTAAAGACACTACAGTGGTGACCCCGAAGACTAAAACACGTGTTTGTGCTACCTTGTGCGGACTTGCGGAGAACGTGGACTCAACCAATATAAACTTTGACCATATCCTAGTGCAAAATGAGTGAACCGGAGCAGGTCCTAAACGACGCGAAGACCGAATCAACGACATCACAGGATGTTTTCCGTGTAGGCGTGCGCGTTCCGCCATTTTGGCCTGAGAAGCCCGAGGTATGGTTCGCGCAAATAGAAGGCCAGTTCGCGATTTCCAACATTACGGCGGACACAACGAAATTCTACTACGTCGTAAGCCACCTCGATCCAAGGTACGCAGCCGAGGTGGAAGACCTCATCGTGAACCCACTAACGGCCAACAAATACAGCAGACTGAAGACGGAGCTGATAAAGCGGCTCTCCGAATCGAGGGAAAAGAAGGTGCACCAACTCCTGACTCATGAGGAGTTAGGCGACAGGAAGCCGTCGCAATTCCTTCGTCACCTGCAGAACCTTGCTGGTCCTAATGTACCAGAAGAATTTCTGCGAACCATATGGTCGAGCCGATTGCCGAGTAACATCCAGTCTATAATAGCGTCGCAGGCGTCCTCACCTCTCGAAACTATAGCAGATCTCGCCGACAGAATTCACGATGTCGTGCCGAGAGGTCACGTTGCTGCAGCAACACAAGGGGTGAGTGATTTACTGAGTAAACAGATAGCCGAGCTTACAAAACAAGTGGAATTATTAACGCGAAAGGTTAACGACCTTTCCCGCCCAAGCCGATCAAAAAGTCGCAACGACCGCTCAACTTCCCGCGTAAACAGATCTCATTCAAGAAAAAAGGTACATCCAACGTGTTGGTACCATTTTAAGTTTGGTGAAAAGGCCACTAAATGTGATCAGCCCTGTGACTTCAAACCGGAAAACTCCAAAAGCAGTCAGTAATGGTGGCTGATGACTGCTCAACATGTAAAGGCCGCCTATTCAACACCGACAAACGTACTGGCGTACAGTTTTTAGTAGATACTGGTTCCGACGTATGTGCCTATCCGAGAACGTATTTAAAAAATCAGCTGCATTACAACAAAAAATGTGACTACGAGCTTGTCGCTGCTAATGGCACACCGATACCTACCTACGGCACCTATCAACTTAGCCTCAATCTTGGATTACGCCGCGAGTTTACCTGGAAATTCATTATTGCAGACGTGTCAAGACCTATCATAGGCGTCGATTTTTTAAGTTATTTCAACCTACTAGTCGATTGCCGACAACAAAAGTTGATAGACTCCATTACGAACCTGACCGTCGGCGCGCCTTCAACCCATGAAATAACGCACGAATTACTTTCGTTGAAAACCTTTACAGGTCATTCACCTTATCTCGACTTACTTCGACGTTATCCCGAAATTACGAGACCATGTGGATCACAAAACATACCAGTTCACAACACTAAGCACCACATTAGAACTACACCTGGTCCACCCGTAACATCACGACCACGTCGTTTGGCACCCGACCGTCTGAAAATTGCAAAAAAGGAATTTGAGGAAATGTTACAAAATGGAACAGCTCGTCGCTCTGAAAGTCCATGGTCGTCTCCACTACATCTCGTGCCCAAAAAAGACGATGGCTGGAGGCCATGTGGCGATTACAGACAATTAAATGCACGAACAATACCGGACCGATACCCAGTGAGGCACATTCACGATTTCGCATACCAATTATCAGAATCCACAATATTTTCAAAAATTGACCTCGTTAAAGCCTTCAACCAAATACCGGTTTATGAAGATGATATTAAAAAAACTGCCATCACCACACCCTTTGGACTCTTTGAATTTACCGCCATGACCTTCGGTTTAAGAAATGCTGCTCAGACTTTTCAGAGATTTTTGGATGAAATTCTTCAAGGACTAGACTTTACCTTCGGATTTCTTGACGATATTCTCGTATTTTCAAAAGGGGAAACAGAACACATTGGACACCTGACAAAAATATTCGATCAATTAAAAAAATATGGAGTAGTGATCAATACCAACAAATGCGTCTTAGGTGTTAGTGAAGTTACCTTCTTGGGTTATCACGTATCTGCAGCTGGCATACAACCTCTCCCAGAAAAAGTCAAAGCTATACAGGAATACCCCATCCCTAAAACTGCTAAAGAGTTAAGAAGATTTCTGGGGATGATAAATTTTTACCGAAAATTTCTCCCCGGCGCCGCACAAATTCAGGGTCCTCTCAACCAAGCTTTGAGTGGCCCAAAAATCAAAGGGTCAACGCCCATCATCATAACACCTGAGATACAAAAAGCATTCGAAGCATGCAAAACGAACTTGTTAGAAGCTACGCTCATCGCGCACCCTGAACCTGTAGCTGAGTTAGCACTTTTCACTGATGCTTCAGACATGGCCATTGGAGCTGTTTTGCAACAGCGAAGACATGACAGCTGGCAACCACTGGGATTCTTTTCACGCAAGTTGTCTCCTGCTCAAACCAAATACAGCACTTACGACCGTGAGTTGCTCGCAATAATAATAATAATAATAATATTCCACAACTATCACACAACGCCAACGCAATACATGAAGGTATTAAATACTTTAGGTATATGCTCGAAGCGAGAACATTTAAAGTGTTCACCGATCATAAACCCATCACATTCGCCTTCACAACAAGCCGAGATAACTGCTCACCTCGTCAACACCGCTATCTCGACTACATCTCCCAATTCACAACCGATCTCAACCATATCACAGGAAATGACAACGTAGTTGCCGACGCATTTTCACGATTGGAAAGCGTCGACTCTACCATCAATTACAAACAACTGCAAAATGAACAGGAAAACGATCAAGAATTACAGAACTTGCTACAAAACAATACAGCGCTAAAACTGGAAAGAGTAAAAACGATGGATGCCTACATATACTGTGACCAGTCTACTTCTCGTCCTAGGCCATTCATTACACCAAGTTTCCGCAAACAAATTTTTAGAAACTTACACAATCTCAGTCATCCAAGTCCCAACGCAACAGCAAAACTAATCTCAGAAAGATTTGTGTGGCCTAAGATCCGTCGTGACTGCAGAACTTGGGCTCAACAATGCACTGATTGCCAACGCAACAAAGTTACCCGCCATACCCACTCTCCTCTTTCCTCATTTCCTGTTCCTTCTAACCGTTTTTCCCATGTCCACCTTGACATAATTGGCCCTATGGCACCCTCTTCTGGTTTCAGGTACTGCCTTACAGCCATAGATAGGTTTACTAGATGGCCAGAAGCCTACCCACTAGCAGACATCACAGCGGAGACCTGCGCTAGTACCTTCATTTCTGGCTGGGTCGCTCGTTTTGGATGTCCAGAAAAAATCACCACTGATCGAGGGAAACAATTTGACTCGCAACTGTCCTAGAGCATCTCATCGATCATAGGCGCTTACCATTGTCCCACAACAGCTTACCACCCGCAATGCAATGGCTTAGTGGAGAGGATGCACAGACAGCTGAAGGCCGCCATAATGTGCCACAACAACCCACAATGGTCTGAGACACTTCCTCTTGTTCTCTTGGGTATTAGGAGTGCCTGGAAGGAAGATTTACAAGCCTCTTCAGCCGAATTGGTCTACGGCGAGCCACTCCGACTGCCTGGTGAGTTCTTGAAGCCAGAGACACATCACAACATAGATCCAACAGACTTCGCAGCGCGACTTAGACAACATATTTCGAGGTTGTCGCCTGTGTCAACATCAAGCCACGGTGAGAAAACGTTTTATGTTCCTAAAGATCTCAATACAGCTAGTCACGTGTTCCTACGAAAAGGACCTCTAAAAAAGTCTTTAGAATCACCTTACTCTGGCCCACACCAAGTTATAAAAAGAGAACAGAAAACCTTCATAATCGACGTGCAAGGAAAGCATCTTACAGTGACCATTGACAGGCTAAAACCAGCATACATGGCTAAGAACGACGAAGATTTCTCTCATAAAACATCAACTCTACCACAATCACCATCTGCTTTATCGCCAGTTCCTGCACAACCGCAGCCGGAAACCACCACTAGAAGCGGGAGAACTGTGAAATTTCCACGGCATCTTACACACTATCGACCGTGAACCGGTCTCAGCGGGGGAGTATTGTAGGCTATAGCTAAGGTACACACAATATTCACATACACAAATACAAAATACAAATAACTCGTACATAACATTTACATACATACTACATAAATACATGCGTAATATAATGTACTCAAAACATAAATACTTAACACCCGTGTGTACACAGCCTTATGCTTCCGCACGTTTGTACACACCCTTAGCCTACAGTCCGGCCGCTAGCGGAGCCCCGGCGCCCGCTCTGCCTAAGTACCTAGATCGAGCAAGTTCGGTAAAAAGCGCGCGAGGCACACGGCGGTCGCCGCCTCCACCCCGCGCTCTCGAGCCGCGCCCCTCGGTCGCCCTCGCCAGTCCGCGCCAAACGACTATCGCGTACGCACGGAAATATTATACTCGCTCATCACAGTGCTATATTGTCAAACCTATAGATTTTTAATGTTGTTAATTGTTTAATAAATTATACATTCTCTATATCGTTAGTGCATAGTGTTTAATTCAAGTAAACCCTACTTCCTAACACTAAAGACACTACATACTCTGTGTTGCATGAAGATTAAATAAATAAATAAATATTTCGTTTATAATATCTTCTTTTTATGTTTGACAAATGGCCGTCCCCAAAACCAAGTACGACTTTTCACTCATATTTATAAGATTTACTGTCCAAGGAATCTTCAATGCTTTAAAATCCTTGAATTTCACCATAGGCCAACCTGCTCACTTCTCTAACAACACTGCAGATAAAATTTGCGTATCGCTTTGTACTATCATTGTCAAAAAATGTTCATGGAAGGATTTGATTTTCCCCGAAATATTGAAAAGAGTTAATATAAGATAACTCCAGTATAAATTAAAACTTGTTAAAGATGGGACATTTAAAGTTATCGTCCCATTTCTTTATCTCTTATCGAAGCGTTTTGAAAAACTGGTTTCACAAAACCGTTTACTAAATTATTTTAAAATAACAGAACGGTTTTATTTTTCCTGATTGCTTATTTAACATGTTCGAGTCAATGTTACATAGATTTAATTTCGATCCAATTAGCTTTCGATAACCCTATCAAGTCAATGAATTATTGCTTACAATAAAAATATTACAAGTACGAGTATAATGGTATTTGCAGTGTTTTATTATTTATTAGTTCTCGTGTTATATTTAACAAAAAACACGAAGAGATAGTTATGCAAGGGTTCAATTTTGCTAGTCTAATTGTAACATCTGGCGTACTCTTGTTTATTTTATTTATAAACAGTATCAGTGATTGTTTGAAGTTCTCAAAATTTTGAAAATATTAATTTTAATTCAGTATTCTGCAGATTGCAAGAAGATCTTGAACATTTTTAAACCAATTACTAATGTGTTCATATTCCAAACTCTTCAGCAACCCCACCTACCGTGTTCCCACGTTGTCGTCGTGGTGGGGCTTGCATGTCTCAATGACCTTGAGGGCTATGCCGGTAGAGCTACTCATGCCGGAAGGCCTCAAGCGAGAGACCAGACCAAGAGGAACACACGGCGGAGTCCAGTCGGACCACCCGGAGAGTGCGCTGTCCAGGAGCGCTGGCACCAACAGCTGTCGGCGCCTTCTCGACAGCGAACTCGGTTCGCCTCGGGTACGTGTCTGTTTATCAGACACGACCACGATGGCGAACGTGTATTGGGGACCCCACCCCATTGCCAAAAAGGCAAAGCTGTGATTCAGCCTATCATGGACGCGCATCTTAAAAAGCAACTACCCCAGGAGGGTACCGCCTGCCCCGCAGGCGGAGAATCCCTCACCAAGCAGAGCTTGGTCTGCCCCTCGTATTCTGGGGGGGGCAAAGAGCGCGCCAGATCCGCAATGGATCTGTTTCCGTCCTTCGTGGACGCAAGGAGCCAGGGTGGCTCACGAACCGGCAGTGCGGAGTCCCTGGGACCAGTTCCTAGCACGTCCGCGATGCCGGTGGAGGGGGGCCGTAGTTTCGGCCTCAGAGAGGTGAGTGAAGATGCGGCGTCGGACTCTGATGCCGCGTCTTCGCACATCTCCGATGTTATGGAGGTGGAGGCGTCTACCCCCAATAACAAGAGGAAGTTGGACTTCCTTCGCTCCGTGTCAGACGACGAGGCGGTATCTGCCCGCAAGGTCTCGACCTCGGGGCGGGGTACCGCCCGAAAGACGGGCAAAGGTAGAGGGCTCCCCGCCGAGAGCGCCAGCGAGGGACGCCAGGCCAGCCTCATGCCACCGGAGATTCCTAGCGAGCTGCCAGAAGGAATGGAGGAGGCTATGGCCAAGTTCAGGGAGGTCGTGGCAGCCGCCATCATGAGCGTGGCCAACAAAAGGGAGAGGGTGGCCAAAAAGCGCTCCATCGAGATGGCCAATGCCACGATTGGGGGGGCTCTGGGGTTCGTGTTCGAGCCCTACGAGCGGACCCTCAAGGGAAGGATTGGCCGGCTCGAGGCCCTGGCTGGTCTCCGAGGCGTTGGTGCCGAGGAGGGGCCGGAAGGGCTGGGCACACAGGAGCAGGGTCAATCCCAGCCCTTGCCCCGGACGGAGAGCGAGGTGCTGTCCTTGCTGCGGCAGGAGCTGGCTGCTTCCAGGGAGCAGCAGCTGCAGCAGCAGGAACAGTTCCAAGAACAAATCCGGCGCCAGCTTTCCGTCCTGGAGGGCATCGTCTTGCGCCCCCCTCTCGCGGCCTCCGGCCAGAAGAAGGCAGTGTCTTATGCCGCTGCCGCCGCGGCCACTGCAGCTGCGCCCAAGGCAGGCCCGTCAGGGAAAGTCGGGCGCGGGGCCGCGGCGCCGGAAGCGGCGAGGTCAGCCCCGGCGACAAGACAGCAGCAGCAGCAGCAGCGGCAGGGGAAGCCTGCCGCTCCCCCGAAGGGCAAGGTGGCGGCTGCCAACAAACCGGCGGGGCCTCCTCCTGCCGCGGCGGCAACTAGGTCGCGCCTGCCGCCTCCTCTGCCCGAAGACTCCTCGGCTGGCGCCGAGTGGGCGGTCGTCGGCGCCAAAGAGAAGGCGAGCAAGGTGGCTAGGGCGGCCAAGAAACGCAAGCGGCGACAGGAGCGCAAAAAGCGGGCCATGGCTGCCAGACTTCGCGCCCCGACTTCCGCAGCTGTAGTGATCACACTACAGCCGGCTGCGGAAAAGAGGGGCGTGGACTATGACATAGTCATGGCCAAGGCGAAGCAGGCGGTAGTGGGCCACCTCGACGAGTTCGGAGCCTCCGGGGGCTTCCGAATAAGGCGGACCGCAACCGGGGCTCGCATTTTGGAGGTCCCTGGGGCAGAGAGCGGAGAACTCGCCGACGCTCTGGCCGAGAGGATCAGGGCGTCCCTGGACGTCGAGGAGGCCCGAGTGTCCAGACCCACCAAGAGCATAGACATGCGCATCATGGGTCTGGACGACTCTGTCAGGGTGGAAGAAGTGGTGGCCGCCATCGTCAGGGCGGGAGGTTGCACGACCGATCAGGTCCGGGCGGGCACCATCCGCGCTGACAGCACGGGCATGCGAGCTGTCACAGTGAGCTGCCCCGTGTCGGTGGCCAAGGCCATCACGGCCGAGGGCCGAAGGCTGTTGGTGGGCTGGGTTTCAGCCCAAGTCAAGATGCTGGAACCCAGACCTCTGCGGTGCTACCGATGCCACGTCGGGCACCACGTGGGCGCCCATTGCGCCGCAGAGGTGGACCGCAGTGACCGCTGCCACCATTGCGGACAGCCCGGACACAAGGCCGTCGAATGCCGTGCATTGCCGCACTGCTACGCATGTGCGGCGGCCGGCAAGCCGGCTGACCACCGGGCTGGGGGTAGGTCCTGCGACCCTCCCACCAAGGCCAAGGGCAAGGTCAGGAGGGGCATCCACCCTGACGTCCTCACCGCCGCAGCCACTACCCTGGCTGCTGCCGCCATCGCCGCCGCTCCCGCTGCGGCAGGACCCTCGCAAAGGGCTCAGGAGGAGACGGTAATGGAATACCAATAACCACGCCATTACGTCTCCTCCAGGCGAACATCAACCACTGCGCCGCCGCTCAGGATCTGTTGCTCCAGAGCATGGCGCAGTGGTCGATCAATATTGCCGTCGTCGCCGAGCCGTACTTTGTCCAACCCCGTGGAGACTGGGTTCAGGACTTGGACGGCTCGGTGACGTTAATTTCGTCGGCCGCCGCCGGTACCCCACCCCCCGAGTCCGTCACGAGGGGGCGGGGTTGCGTGGCAGCACGGTTCGGGGACATCGCCGTGGTAGGCGTCTACCTGCCCCCGAACAGATCTCTCGACGTGTTCCAACTCTCCCTGATGGAGCTAAATTCCGTCGTCGCTGGGTTCGGTTCCCTCCCCGTGGTCGTTTGCGGGGACTTCAATGCCTGGAATACGGCTTGGGGTTCTCGGCACACGAACCGACGGGGTAGGATGGTGGAGGACTGGGCCTTGGAGCTGGGCCTGGTCGTCCTGAACCGGGGCTCTGTCCCCACGTTGGTGCGGATGCGGGGTACATCAGTGGTGGACATCTCGTTCGCCAGCCCCGCTCTGTCGCCGCGTGTCGTCGACTGGCGCGTTATGGAGGAGGTGGAGACGTACTCCGACCACCGGTACATCCGGTTGGACGTCTCCGCCGAAACCTCGGCAGCGCCGGTCCGACAGAGCCCTTGTGGTCCGCGGTGGGCGCTTAAGCAGATGGACCGGGAGCTCCTCCTGGAAGCCGCGACGGTACAGGCCTGGGTGCAAGCACCGGACAGGCCTGTCGACATCGACGTCGAGGCGGAGTGGTTCCAGGAGGCCATGTCGCAAATCTGCGACGCGGCAATGCCCCGAGTCCCTCCAGGTCGTGCTAAGCGCCGCGTGTACTGGTGGTCGCCGGAGATCGGCGCACTGCGCAACGCGTGCAACCACGCGCGCCGCCGGTACGACAGACACTGCAGGCGCCGCAACCGCCAGCCGGATGCGGAGGTCAGAGAGGCGGAGCTGTATGAGGGGTACAGAGAGGCAAAGCGCACCCTCCGAACGGAGATAAGGCGGGCCAAACTCGAGGCCCGCAACGTGTGGCTGGGGTCTCTGAACGCGGATCCGTGGGGGCGCCCGTACAAATTGGTACGGGACAAGCTACGCCCCTGGGCTCCGCCGCTGACTCAGAGTCTCCGGCCCCAACTCGTGGAGGGTGTGGTAACCACTCTGTTCCCTGCGCGAGGGGAACACTCCCCCCCGCCCATGGCTCCGCCCCCGCCAGCAGTGTCTGACGCGGACCACAACAGCGACGACGACGACAACGCTCCAGAGGTGACCGAGGTAGAGGTGAGAGTGGCGGTGCGAAGGCTGAGTGCCAAGAACACCGCCCCAGGACCCGACGGCTTGCCAGGGAAAGCCTGGGTCCTGGCCATGGAGGCTCTCGGGCCTCGACTAAGAGGGCTCTTCAGCGCATGTATGGAGAGGGGCCAGTTTCCACTTCGCTGGAAGACGGGGAAACTGGTCCTCATCGCGAAGCCAGGGCGCCCTGCGGACTCTCCGTCCGCGTACCGGCCCATTGTGCTGCTCGACGAGGTGGGCAAGCTCTTTGAAAGAGTCATTGCAAACCGCCTCGTCGCGCGGCTAACACGGGTGGGGCCGGACTTGTCGGACGGACAGTTCGGCTTTCGCAGGGCGCGCTCTACGGTGGACGCCATCATGCGCGTGCGAGCCCTCACGACAGGGATTGCGGTGTCCCGGGGCAGGAGCGTCGTGGCAGTGTCCTTGGACATTGCCAACGCGTTCAACTCCCTGCCCTGGAGTACGATCCGGAGGGCACTCCGGTACCACCGGGTGCCCGAATACCTCTGTCGAGTGGTCGAGGCTTACCTGTCGGACAGGTCAATTATCTACCCCGGTCACCAAGGAGACTGGAAACGTCGAGAGATGTCGTGCGGTGTTCCGCAGGGGTCGGTTCTAGGCCCACCCTTGTGGAACATCGGCTACGACTACGTGCTGCGCGGCGACCTCCCTGACGGGGTCAGCGTGGTCTGCTACGCAGACGACACGCTGGTTCTAGCGCAGGGAGAGTCGCACCAGGCGGCGGTCGCTCTAGCGACACGCGGGGTTGCGATAGTCGTTGATAGGATCCAGGAGTTGGGACTCGAGGTGGCGCTGCACAAATCCGAGGCCATGTTTTTCCACGGCCCTCGGAATGCGCCACCATCAGACTCCCAACTTACGGTAGGAGGAGTTCGCATCGGCGTCGGGTCGACGATGAAGTACCTGGGACTCGTTCTCGACAGCCGATGGAATTTCGGAGAACACTTCCGACGTTTGGCTCCCAAACTCAACCGGGCCGGGGCTGCTCTCAAGCGGCTCCTGCCCAACCTTGGGGGTCCAGACGCCTCCTGCCGGAGGCTCTACGCAGGGATCGTTCGGTCCATGGCCCTCTACGGGGCGCCGGTGTGGGCGCCGTCGCTGGCAAAGCGACCGGCGTCCATACTGAACGCCTGCCAGAGGGTCATGGCAATACGGATGGTGCGGGGTTACCGCACGATCTCCCGCGAAGCGGCGAGCCTTCTGGCTGGCCTACCACCGTGGGATCTGGAGGCAACAGTCCTTGCACACATGCACGATAAGCGCGTGGAGATGCAACGCCGGGGTGAAAGTCCACTACCGCGACAGGTCGAGGTATGGCGGACAGAGCTCCGGCGGGATCTCACGGTGAAATGGCGTCAGCGACTATCGCAACCCAGTGCTGGGCACGCCACAATTATGGCGGTAAGTCCCCTCTTTGAGGCGTGGCTGGAAAGACCTCACGGCGTCCTTACCTTCCGCATGACGCAGGTCCTCACCGGACATGGCAAGTTCGGGAGGTTCCTGCATCGGATTCGAGCGGAAGAGACGCCCGGGTGCCGCCACTGTGCGGAACGCCCGGAGGACACGGTGGAGCACACAGTTGAAGTGTGCCCTGCTTGGGCGGAGCAACGCCGTGCCCTCGTGGGGGCGATCGGCGGCGGAGACCTCTCGCGCCGGGCCTTGGTTCAGGCCATGGTCCGGAGCGAGGAGGAGTGGCAGGCGGTCGCCTCCTTCTGCGAAGCAGTAATGCTAGCAAAGGAGGAGGCTGACCGCATCAGGCAACGGCGCCCCCGCCGCCGCCGCCGGGATTCCGATCCCGATTTCCGGCCACCGTAGACGCGGGCTCGCGGACGGCGAGCCATGGGTAGCTCGCTGTCCGATCGTCCGGTAACTGTCCGGACCGAGCCAAGGCGTCGACGGTGCGCACTGTTCCCGCGCGCCTCAAGGAGTTGTCAGCAACAGGAGGGGCCCATCTGGGTCGAAGCCTACCGGGGTCGGGGTTATCCGAAAGGAAACTAGAGCCCCGGTATGAAGGCTAGAAGGAACGGCGCGGGGTTTTTAGTCAGTAAGACTCTGACACTGTCTCCCGCTCCACCCAAGAGCGGGTTTCGTCAATGATGATTTTCCCCGTCGACAGAAAAAAAAAAAAAAAAAAAAAAAAAAAAAAAAAAAAAAAAACTCTTCAGCAATATCATTTAGAAATATAAATGTTACAAATTAAGATTTAAATAATGTAGATCATAATTATAAATATTACATCCAAAAGAGACATCGACAAATAACTTCTTGATTAGAACATTCAAAATATAATAAACCGCGGCTAAGGGGTTTTTTTTTTTTTTTTTTTTTTTTTTTTTTTTCTCGACGGGTAAAATCATCATTGACGAAACCCGCTCTTGGGTGGAGCGGGAGACAGTGTCAGAGTCTTACTGACTAAAAACCCCGCGCCGTTCCTTCTAGCCTTCATACCGGGGCTCTAGTTTCCTTTCGGATAACCCCGACCCCGGTAGGCTTCGACCCAGATGGGCCCCTCCTGTTGCTGACAACTCCTTGAGGCGCGCGGGAACAGTGCGCGCCGTCGACGCCTTGGCTCGGTCCGGACAGTTACCGGACGATCGGACAGCGAGCTACCCATGGCTCGCCGTCCGCGAGCCCTCGTCTACGGTGGCCGGAAATCGGGATCGGAATCCCGGCGGCGGCGGCGGGGGCGCTGTTGCCTGATGCGGTCTGCCTCCTCCTTTGCTAGCATTACTGCTTCGCAGAAGGAGGCGACCGCCTGCCACTCCTCCTCGCTCCGGACCATGGCCTGAACCAAGGCCCGGCGCGAGAGGTCTCCGCCGCCGATCGCCCCCACGAGGACACGGCGTTGCTCCGCCCAAGCAGGGCACACCTCAACTGTGTGCTCCACCGTGTCCTCCGGGCGTTCCGCACAGTGGCGGCACCCGGGCGTCTCTTCCGCTCGAATCCGATGCAGGAACCTCCCGAACTTGCCATGTCCGGTGAGGACCTGCGTCATGCGGAAGGTAAGGACGCCGTGAGGTCTTTCCAGCCACGCCTCAAAGAGGGGACTTACCGCCATAATTGTGGCGTGCCCAGCACTGGGTTGCGATAGTCGCTGACGCCATTTCACCATGAGATCCCGCCGGAGCTCTGTCCGCCATACCTCGACCTGTCGCGGTAGTGGACTTTCACCCCGGCGTTGCATCTCCACGCGCTTATCGTGCATGTGTGCAAGGACTGTTGCCTCCAGATCCCACGGTGGTAGGCCAGCCAGAAGGCTCGCCGCTTCGCGGGAGATCGTGCGGTAACCCCGCACCATCCGTATTGCCATGACCCTCTGGCAGGCGTTCAGTATGGATGCCGGTCGCTTTGCCAGCGACGGCGCCCACACCGGCGCCCCGTAGAGGGCCATGGACCGAACGATCCCCGCGTAGAGCCTCCGGCAGGAGGCGTCTGGACCCCCAAGGTTGGGCAGGAGCCGCTTGAGAGCAGCCCCGGCCCGGTTGAGTTTGGGAGCCAAACGTCGGAAGTGTTCTCCGAAATTCCATCGGCTGTCGAGAACGAGTCCCAGGTACTTCATCGTCGACCCGACGCCGATGCGAACTCCTCCTACCGTAAGTTGGGAGTCCGATGGTGGCGCATTCCGAGGGCCGTGGAAAAACATGGCCTCGGATTTGTGCAGCGCCACCTCGAGTCCCAACTCCTGGATCCTACCAACGACTATCGCAACCCCGCGTGTCGCTAGAGCGACCGCCGCCTGGTGCGACTCTCCCTGCGCTAGAACCAGCGTGTCGTCTGCGTAGCAGACCACGCTGACCCCGTCAGGGAGGTCGCCGCGCAGCACGTAGTCGTAGCCGATGTTCCACAAGGGTGGGCCTAGAACCGACCCCTGCGGAACACCGCACGACATCTCTCGACGTTTCCAGTCTCCCTGGTGACCGGGGTAGATAATGGACCTGTCCGACAGGTAAGCCTCGACCACTCGACAGAGGTATTCGGGCACCCGGTGGTACCGGAGTGCCCTCCGGATCGTACTCCAGGGCAGGGAGTTGAACGCGTTGGCAATGTCCAAGGACACTGCCACGACGCTCCTGCCCCGGGACACCGCAACCCCTGTCGTGAGGGCTCGCACGCGCATGATGGCGTCCACCGTAGAGCGCGCCCTGCGAAAACCGAACTGTCCGTCCGACAAGTCCGGCCCCACCCGTGTTAGCCGCGCGACGAGGCGGTTTGCAATGACTCTTTCAAAGAGCTTGCCCACCTCGTCGAGCAGCACAATGGGCCGGTACGCGGACGGAGAGTCCGCAGGGCGCCCTGGCTTCGCGATGAGGACCAGTTTCCCCGTCTTCCAGCGAAGTGGAAACTGGCCCCTCTCCATACATGCGCTGAAGAGCCCTCTTAGTCGAGGCCCGAGAGCCTCCATGGCCAGGACCCAGGCTTTCCCTGGCAAGCCGTCGGGTCCTGGGGCGGTGTTCTTGGCACTCAGCCTTCGCACCGCCACTCTCACCTCTACCTCGGTCACCTCTGGAGCGTTGTCGTCGTCGTCGCTGTTGTGGTCCGCGTCAGACACTGCTGGCGGGGGCGGAGCCATGGGCGGGGGGGAGTGTTCCCCTCGCGCAGGGAACAGAGTGGTTACCACACCCTCCACGAGTTGGGGCCGGAGACTCTGAGTCAGCGGCGGAGCCCAGGGGCGTAGCTTGTCCCGTACCAATTTGTACGGGCGCCCCCAAGGATCCGCGTTCAGAGACCCCAGCCACACGTTGCGGGCCTCGAGTTTGGCCCGCCTTATCTCCGTTCGGAGGGTGCGCTTTGCCTCTCTGTACCCCTCATACAGCTCCGCCTCTCTGATCTCCGCATCCGGCTGGCGGTTGCGGCGCCTGCAGTGTCTGTCGTACCGGCGGCGCGCGTGGTTGCACGCGTTGCGCAGTGCGCCGATCTCCGGCGACCACCAGTACACGCGGCGCTTAGCACGACCTGGAGGGACTCGGGGCATTGCCGCGTCGCAGATTTGCGACATGGCCTCCTGGAACCACTCCGCCTCGACGTCGATGTCGACAGGCCTGTCCGGTGCTTGCACCCAGGCCTGTACCGTCGCGGCTTCCAGGAGGAGCTCCCGGTCCATCTGCTTAAGCGCCCACCGCGGACCACAAGGGCTCTGTCGGACCGGCGCGGCCGAGGTTTCGGCGGAGACGTCAAACCGGATGTACCGGTGGTCGGAGTACGTTTCCACCTCCTCCATAACGCGCCAGTCGACGACACGTGGCGACAGAGCGGGGCTGGCGAACGAGATGTCCACCACCGACTCACCCCGCATCCGCACCAACGTGGGGACAGAGCCCCGGTTCAGGACGACCAGGCCCAGCTCCAAGGCCCAGTCCTCCACCATCCGACCCCTTCGGTTCGTGCGCCGAGAACCCCAAGCCGTGTTCCAGGCATTGAAGTCCCCGCACACGACCACGGGGAGGGAACCGAACCCAGCGACGACGGAATTTAGCTCCATCAGGGAGAGTTGGAACACGTCGAGAGATCTGTTCGGGGACAGGTAAACGCCTACCACGGCGATGTCCCCGAACCGTGCTGCCACACAACCCCGCCCCCTCGTGACGGACTCGGGGGGCGGGGTACAGGCGGCGGCCGACGAAATTAACGTCACCGAGCCGTCCAAGTCCTGAACCCAGTCTCCACGGGGTTGGACAAAGTACGGCTCGGCGACGACGGCGATATTGATCGACCACTGCGCCATGCTCTGGAGCAACAGATCCTGAGCGGCGGCGCAGTGGTTGATGTTCGCCTGGAGGAGACGTAATGGTGTCGTTATTGACATTCCATTATCGTCTCCTCCTGAGCCCTTTGCGAGGGTCCTGCCGCGGCGGCGGGAGCGGCGGCGATGGCAGCAGCAGCCAGGGTGGTGGTTGCGGCGGTGAGGACGTCAGGGTGGATGCCCCTCCTGACCTTGCCCTTGGCCATGGTGGGAGGGTCGCAGGACCTACCCCCAGCCCGGTGGTCGGCCGGCTTGCCGGCCGCCGCACATGCGTAGCAGTGCGGCAATGCACGGCATTCGGCGGCCTTATGACCAGGCTGTCCGCACTGGTGGCAGCGGTCGCTGCGATCCACCTGCGCGGCGCAATAGGCGCCCACGTGGTGCCCGACGTGGCATCGGTAGCACCGCAGAGGTCTGGGTTCCAGCATCTTGACTTGGGCTGAAACCCAGCCCACCAACAGCCTTCGGCCCTCGGTCGTGATGGCCTTGGCCACCGACACGGGGCAGCTCACCGTGACGGCTCGCATGCCCGTGCTGTCAGCGCGGATGGTGCCCACCCGAACCTGATCGGTCGTGCACCCTCCCGCCCTGACGATGGCGGCCATCACTTCTTCCACCCTGACAGAGTCGTCCAGACCCATAATGCGCATGTCTACGCTCTTGGTGGGTCTGGACACTCGGGCCTCCTCGACGTCCAGGGACGCCCTGATCTTGTCGGCCAGAGCGTCGGCGAGTTTGCCGCTGTCCGCCCCGGGGACCTCCAAAATTCGGGCTCCGGTCACGGTCTTCCTTATTCGGAAGCCCCCGGAGGCTCCGAACTCGTCGAGGTGCCCCACCACCGCCTGCTTCGCCTTGGCCATGACTACGTCGTAGTTCACGCCCTTCTTTTCCGCAGCCGGCTGTAGTGTGATCACTACAGCTGCGGAAGTCGGGGCGCGAAGTCTGGCAGCCATGGCCCGCTTCTTGCGCTCCCGTCGCCGTTTGCGCCTATTGGTCGCCCTAGCCGCCTTACTCGCCTTCTCCTTGGCGCCGACGACCGTCCACTCGGCGCCAGCCGAGGAGTCTTCGGGCGGAGAAGGCGGCAGGCGCGACCTAGTCGCCGCCGCGGCAGGAGGCCCCGCCGGTTTGGTGGCAGCCGCCACCTTGCCCTTCGGGGGGGCGGCAGACTTCCCCTGCTGCTGCTTTTTGGTCACCGGACCCGACCTCGCCGCTTCCGGCGCCGCGGCCTTGCGCGCGACTTGCCCCGACGGACCTGCCCTGGGTGCAGTAGTCGTCGTGGCCGCGGCGACGGCGGCATATGACGCCACCCTTTTTGGGTTGGAGGCCGCGAGCGGGGGACGCAGCACAATGCTCTCCAGGACGGAAAGCTGGCGCTGAATCTGCTCCTGGAAGCGTTGTTGCTGCTGCTGCTGCTGCTCCCTGGCAGCAGCCAGCTCTTGCCGCAGCAAGGACAGCACCTCGCTTTCCGCCTTCGTGCTCCGTCCTTCCGGTGACTGTTCAGGAGGGGAGTCCTGGAGACCGGCCAAGGCCTCGAGTCGGCCAATCCTCCCATTCAGGGTCAGCTCGTAGGGCTCGAACACGAACCCCAGAGCCCCCCCAATAGTGGCATTGGCCAACTCGATGGAGCGCTTCTTGGCCACTCTCTCCCGCTTGTTGGCCACGCTCATTATGGCGGCTGCCACGACCTCCTTAAATTTGGCCATGGCCTCCTCCATTCCCTCCGGCAGCTCGGTAGGGATCTCCGGCGGTATGAGGCTGGCCTGGCGTCCCTCGCTGGCGCTCTCGGCGGGGAGCCCTCTCCCTTTACCTGTCTTTCGGGCGGTACCCCGCCCCGAGGTCGAGACCTTCCTGGCAGGTGCCGCCTCGTCATCGGAGACGGAGCGTAAAAACTCCGCCTTCCTTTTGATGGAGGTGGATTCTTCCACCTCCATCACATCAGAGTTGTGTGAAGACGCGGCATCAGAGTCCGACGCCGCGTCTTCACTCACCTCCCTGAGGCCGAAGCTACGCCCGGCCTCCACCGGCGTCGCGGACGTGCTGGGAACTGGTCCCAGGGACTCCGCGCTGCCGGCTAGTGAGCCACCCTGGCTCGATGCGTCTGCGAAGGACGGTAAAAACAGGTCCTTAACGGACCTGGCGCGCTCTTTGCCCCCCCCAGAATACGAGGGGCAGCCCGAGCTCTGCTCGGGGAGGGATTCTCCGCCTGCGGGGCAGGCGGTACCCTCCTGGGGTAATGTCTCTTTTAAGTGCGCGGCCATGATGTGCTGAACACAGCTTTGCCTTTTTTATGGGGTGGGGTCCCCAGTGACACGTTCGCCATCGTGGTCGTGTCTGATGAGCAGACACGTACCCGAGGCGAACCCACTCTTCGAAATCGCTGTCCAGAAGGCGCCAACAGCTGTTGGTGCCAGCACTCCTGGACAGCGCACCCGCCGGGCGGTCCGACTGGACTCCGCCGTGTGTTCCTCTTGGTCTGGTCTCTCGCTTGAGGCCTTCCGGCATGAGTAGCTCTACCGGCATAGCCCTCAAGGTCATTGAGACACGCAAGCCCCACCACGACGACAACGTGGGAACACGGTTGGTGGGGGCGGCTAAGGGGTAAGGTATTAGGTATATAGCGAATGCAGGCCTCATTGGCGTCAGCAACTTTGAATCGATAAAGAACGAAAAAGTTAAATGTACCTGGGTCAATTGGCAAGGACCCACCATGCCACTTGACCCAGGTACATTTAACTTTCAAAGTGTTAAAAGCAGGAAGTGTAGACAAAGAAACATATTCGAAACATTGAAAGGCAAGTGCAGCATATAGGTCAAAAAAGTAGTCACATTTTGGCATTTTTCATCGAAGCAGCAAAGAAATTTAAAACAAACCTCTCGACAAATTTTAAAAAGAAAATCTTCCCACTGCCGGTAAAACATGTTCCAACTCAAAGGTGGTGCCTTTCAGAAGCATTCGCTCCCTAGTTTTTGAAATAGCTTGCTCGTTCGTTATTTAGCGGGAGTCAACAAAGTAGTGTATTCATAGGCGGGGTTCATTCCGTGTCTAAACGCTGTTAAAATCTATGTTTTAGCTCAGACTTTACTCAGGCAACGTAAACAGTCTGGTTCATGACAACAAATTGAGGTGCGACTGCATTATAGGCTAAGAGAGCGGCACTTAATTATGTGACGTCACTTCACTGTTTGTTTAAAATATTGTTTTTATTATAGTTAATTTGATAGACTCGACATACGTTTTCACTGTGATTTCATACATCCGCTCTTGAGCGATTATGATGTTACTAGCTGCTCCCAGCGGCTTCGCCCACGTGATAGCAGAAAATTATCCCAAGGGAATATACTTCCGGGATAAAAAGTATCCTATGCCCTATTCTAGGACATGGTCTATCCGTGTACCAAAATCGGTTTTGCCATTTAGGTGTGAAGACGTAACAAACAAACATATATATGATATAGTAAAGATTACACGTTTTTCATTAGATATTTTGGAAACACAATATCTTGTGGATATTATCTAGGCTTACAATGCTATCAATTTATAAATTTCAAGATTCTAAATGACTAAATTTTTTTTTTAAATACAAAAAAATTTAAGCGTTTAAAAAAAAACACGTTTTTCCTGGAATAAGTTTCGTAAAATATTTATGTAAATCACGGAATCACCGAATGCTAACAGAGTTTTCAGGCGCTATCTCTCTTTTTTCGCATTTTCATTTTGTCAAACATCGCGTTGGATTGCGTTAGATGAAGTAACAAGCTTTTAAACCATGCTCGATGTTGACGATAGGCGAGTGGAAAAGCAGCCTCTTAATATAAAAAATTGTTTTATTAATAGCTGTTTGGTGATCAATCACTCCTTAACGACTAACCCAATTCGAGTACGGAATACCGGTAAACGTGGCATTGAAAACCTGACTTTGGAAAATATTGCATTTAAACTTCATTCATTCTTCTATTCAAACTTTCATATTTTAATCGAATAAAATTCGAAATTGTCTGAATTTTATATTCCAATTAGCAGAACAAAGTATCATCATCATCATTTTAGCCGATAGACGTCCACTGTTGGACATAGACCTCCCCCAAGTGTCGCCACAATGAACGATCTTGTGCGTGCCGCATCCATCGGAGTTTCGCAACATTCACCAGGTCATCGGTCCACCTTGTAGGAGGCCTTCCATCGCTGCGTTTACCAGTACGCGATCGCCACAAATAGGGTAGTTTCCAGGGTCAAAATAACTACATTTTATTTAAGTTACGCTTTTAGCCGCTTTAAGCCCATTAAAGTTACGTGTAACGTCACGTCGTGCTACATTTTTTCGCACGGGGTGACGTCACACGTAATTTTAATGAGCTGTATCTTTGTTATTTTTTGTTTAATCTAAAAAAGAAAAAATACGTGTCGGATATTTTTTAGGGCTACTACATTTTTTTAGGGACTAATTACATTTTTTTAGGCAACTAGCCCATTATCCTTAGTATTAAATAGAGATCGTTGAAAGGAGTGGAGGGAGGCCTTTTCCCAGCAGTGGGACAAAATGGGCTAATTATAATAATTTAATAATTAAATACTGGTAGTTTAAACTTTTTGTGTTCAACCAAGACACAGACAGCACTAAGAAACGGCAAAAGTATGTTTCCGTATTTTAATTTCAAGGTGTGTAAATAATGTATATACTTTTGTGACATTGTTTTGTTGAATTATTTTAGTTCTGCGTCTTTTTGTAATAACATTGAGACAATATTTAATGACAAATGAGTCACAGAAATGTAGATTTTTTGAATAATGTGCACTTTACTCATTTATATTGATTTAAATGTTTTTAAAGCAAGATTGGTTTAGAATAATTTAAAAAAAAACATATGTATACACACAGCTTATGTGTAACAGTGGACGTCTTTCGGTTGAAATGATGATGATGATGATAATGATATGTATAGCATTACATAGTCGGACTTTAATGTTCCCACTGCTAGGGCTCAGGCCTCCTCTCTAGGAGAGGGAATGGGCATTCCACCACGCGGGCCCAGTGCGTGTTGGTGAATATCACATGTCTTCGAATTTTTGGTTCTAGGACATGCCGGTTTCCTCACCATGTTTTCTGAGCAGTGGCGATGAAATAAATTACACAAAGTATTGCACCTGGCTGGGTTTGAACCCGCGATCTGCAACTCGTAAGTCAGGGCCGTTACCACTGCTCTCAATGATATGTATATTAAAGAGATAACAAATATCGGTCTCCTGGTCTATGTTCACGATTCATACAGTTCACGTCGCATCGCAAAAGGTGTGTTCCGCACGGCAACTAGTACTTTAGGTAATTGAATTGACTACTTAACTGATATTCACATATTGCTGTCTGATTCCTACTTTATTTATATTACAATAAAGTTCACATTGGTTTCTACGCTTTCGTTTCTTACCGTAAATTTAAATCTTTGAATTTCTATCTCACTTTTTATCCAATTAGTTCAATATTTGCATGTTCCGATGAGAATGTATTTTTACGGAGGCATCACCTGAATTGACATTCAGGATTAGCTCCAGATAAGGAACTGTTAGAAAGCGTGAGCTTGAAGCATGAGAAAAGCCCCATATCCTGGCCAACATATTTCAGATGGAGAGCAATGGGTCGCTCGCCGTCCGATGAAGGCCAAACCATGCGCGCCTCAAAGACAGTTCAACAAGATTATAGCTTATACTACATTAGATTGACGCACACGTGTAACACGCTTGGTTTGTATGTAGAAGGACGTTGCGTGGCGTGGATCAAGTGTAGCTCTACAAGTCTAGTTTCCATTTAAAATGTATGGAGGCCAACGCGCCAAGATCGGCGTGTGTGGCGCACGTGTTCGCAGTGTAGTTTTACCTTATATTTTACCCCAAAAGGCGAGTTAACGATGATCTTGACATTTCGGGTTGTTTACCAAGTCAAAATATGCTAAGTTACCTAACTAGGTACTTCTACATTTGTTTATTTTCTAACACTGAAGAATGTAAGCCGAGGTTTAGGTGGACTAGTCTTTAGTTTAGAGACTAAAGTAAACGCTAAAATATTCATGAATTTTCACTAGTATCATAACTTTGTAACATGGGTGACTTTGATAGCAACTACAGTATAGACTAAATTGCAGGCTTGCGGACGGTGAGCCATGAATAGCTCTCCGTCCGATATGGACCAAGTTCGAATCGACGGCGCGTTGTGTTCCATATGCGCCTCAAAGAGCTACCAACGCATAGACAAGGCCCATTTATGTTAATCCTTTACCCAGTGGTAACGGGCCCAACTTAGGAGTGGCCACCACTACTCCAGATTTTATTACCACAAGTACTTTTTATTCTTGCACACATTAGTTCAGATCATCATCATCATAATCATTTCAGCAGAAAGACGTCCACTGTTGGACTTAGCCCCAAGCGTCGCCACAATGAACGGTCCTGTGCGTCTCTCATTCATTGGAGTCCAGCAAGAAATCGTTCTGCGAGAAATGCGCCCTGCCTATTGCCACTTAACTTTGGCAATGTTTCGTGCTATGTCGACAACCTTGGATATTCTCATTCCTGATTCGATCACGCAAAGAAACTCCGAGTATAGCCCTTTCCGTTGCCCTTTGGGTGACTTTAAGTCTAAGAAGACTTAAAGTTAGTTCAGGTAGCTGGAGTAATTCGTCCTTGGGAAGAAAAAAACACATAAAACCTATTTACTTTGAACATAGTAGAGACAAGAGCCAACAGTTACCTTTACTTTCAAACTTTTCATAATACGACAATTTGGTCAACTTTTAAAAGTAATCCCATTTTTCCAAGGATCTTTCCAGATCCACTTTGCATGTAATTTGGTTACCTTATACATTTTACATAAACATACTACAGTACCAAAGAATGTTGTTTGGAAAAACACAAATTCTAACTTAAAGTTCTGTAGGAACTTGCGCGTGACTGCGATGAATCTTATTCCAACATTGTTGGGAGTAACAGACCACAATTCACCGCATTGCCGTGGATACTCAATTCACCTGGAACTTAGTTTGTTTGACTGTTAAAATCAAAGATATAGATAGACATAGATAACGCAAGTATCACGATCTGGGGCCCAAGTCTGCTATTTTTATAAATTCGTCATTCCAATCAATCATTGATCGGTCAATGGTCTCGTACTAGAGTTGTGGTAGAATGATAATATCGAGCTTATTAAAACCAATAACTGCACAATAACGTTCTAATGGTAGGTCACTGATCAAAGGTGCGGTCAAAATTTTTGTAGATTACCGCATACGTTAGATGTTCACTTGTACATGTACGAGATTACCATTTTATGCCACTTCTTTCAATGGAGTGTCAGTGGTTGACCATTGAAAAGTCATAATGACGCCAATATATTAGTAGATTACCAAAACTTGTCAAAATCAACAATTATGAAGTCAATGATACACCATTCTGACACTATTGTAATAGCAGATTTGAGGCTCTGTATGAAAACCAAGCGTACCATTTTTTGACTACCGATTCTGTAATACAAATGTTTTGTTTTTCTCAATTTTTTGATTGCAAAAAATATTTTTTTAAATTAATTACGCATATAACTGACGTCTGACTAGCGCTATATACCGATGCAGAGTGAGCGCGAAAGTGGCCACTTACGATTTTTGTACGTAAGCTAGGCACGCATTTAGGCACGCGAAGTAGTTACTCTTGCATTATCTATAATAATAATATCCTTCATAATAAACTGGCAACTCTGGATGTCAAAAGTGTTGTGTCGTTCATGGAATTTTTTTTATATAAATTAATAGTTTTGGAGCCGCAATCCTACAAATTCTTATCCCAGAAGTCCATTAAATAATTAATAAATCAAATATAAACTTCTCTTCAATAAATAAAGGCCAAAACATGGAAAGAAAAGAAAATTTTGAATCAGACAGATGACATTTTATGTCACACATAAAATGATGCAATAATACGACAACAATCATGCTTTTACAACAATGCTGACAAGAGCTGCTGCTCGAAGTGCACGCCCACCACCTCCGGCCTCGTCGCTCAGCTCCGCCTCGCCGCCGCCGGAACCCAGCCTCACCGAGAGTGCTGTGATACCGGCCGTGGCAGCTGCGTCGAGCTCGAGCGACGAGTACTACTCGCCGCCGACGACACCACCACCTGTGCGTCGTCGGGGAGGACGCCGGCCGCCGGCGTGTTTAGGACCTCGAGGCCCACCGGTCTCTGACAGGGTCCCAGCTACCGGCGGAAGTGTGCCGCGCATGCGATGGACGCAATCGACCAATGAAAACGTCATGCGCGCATACTATGGGGCTACAGAGGGAGGAAACAACCTGACCGCGTACCGTGTTCGGATGCTCTCTTTGTTTCAGGTGCTTGAGCCAGCCGTCAACGTTTCGGCACAACGATTATCGGATCAGGTACGGGTCATCCAGCGTAATCATATGTTGGACGATACTGTACTTGATCGCCTCCGAACGGAAATGGGTAGCCATGTCATTGCTTCCTCGTCACAGACGGCGTTACCTTTACAGGTATCACCGTCCAACCATCTCCCCATCCACGCTGACGAGGAGAGCACTGACATTGTTACACATGTAAGTACTAACGAATTGAGGAGTGCTTTGGAGTGTGCTATTCGGGAGTATCGCAACATGCCGCTTGAACTTAGGCCACGTTTACCTCGTTTGCCCATGTGTAATAAGAATAAGGCGCTGGTGGCTGCTCTGGACTCGCAGTTGTCAAACTATTTTGATGACTGCGAAGATCTCACCGATACACACTCGATCATGTACTGCGCGGCCGTAGCGGCATGTCGTGTAGCTCACGTCAAATTTCCAAACAGCGACGTAGCTACACGACCAAAACCAGCTGTGCCGGCCTGGCAGTGCAGGATCGAGCGTCGTATTGGTGGGGCCAGAGCACTCATCGGCAAACTAATCTGCTTCAGGGAGGGCAACACTCGCCCACGAGTGATGCGCTTTGTGAGACGGGCGTTTTCGGGGACTGACATCAGCCCCCGAGACTATATGTCCCATGTTACAGAGCGCATCGACTTCCTGAAGCAGAAGGTGTATGCATGGGCAAACCGTATACGAAGGTATAAGCGGCGGGTTGAGCGGTACATCCAGAATAGCACATTCCGGAATAATGAAAGGTGGGTATACAGGGTTTGGGAGCAACCGGACCAAGGTGTGACTGACACGCGCCTTCCGGATGATGACGCCATGTGTTCGTTCTGGCGCAACATCTGGTCGGTGCCTGTCAGTCATACTGAAGGTGGTTGGACTCGAGAGGTCGAACGAGCGTGCGAATCGATACCAGAAATGGGGGCAATCACAATCAGCCCCCAAGATGTGGCCCGTGCAGTCCGTCCGTTGCCTAATTGGAAATCTCCAGGGCCGGACGGACTGCACAACTTTTGGATAAAGTGGCTTGTAAGGTCGCACGCTCGTTTGGCATCTCAGTATCAGACCGCCTTAGAGTCTGGTTCGCTACCCGAGTTTTTTACAACAGGAGTTACCCACCTGCTCCACAAATCTGGTAGCACCGCGGAACCCAAAAACTATCGGCCGATTACATGTTTGCCGACAGTTTACAAGGTTCTTACATCCATTTTGAGAGAAAAAATTAACCAACATATTGATAATAACACTATCATGTCTGCCTCTCAAAATGGATGTAGGAATGGGTCCCGCGGTACTAAGGAGCTACTCCTCATCGATATGGCCATTAACCAACAGGTTCGGCGTTCCCGAAAGGATCTGTCGACATGTTGGATAGACTATAAGAAGGCCTATGACTCAGTTCCTCATACATGGCTCATGAGGGTGCTGGAGTTGTATAAAGTTGATGCAACTCTTCGCACCTTCCTGATGTCATGTATGAGGAAATGGAGGACGGTCCTTCGCTATCCAGGATGTCGAAATATCCAGAGGAACAGCGAACCGGTAAGGATTGAGCGAGGTATATTCCAGGGTGATAGTTTGAGTCCGCTTTGGTTCTGCCTAGCCTTGAATCCTCTGAGCACATTGCTGGAGAATTCAGGCCTAGGCTATCGGTTGAAGAGAGGTGGTCAGGTTATATCTCACCTCCTTTATATGGATGATTTGAAGCTTTTTGCCCCCAACAATCTGCAACTGATGGAACTACTGAAGGTAACTGAAACCTTCAGTAGTGCCATTAGGATGGAGTTTGGTGTGGACAAATGTGCGATCATGCATATAAAGCGAGGGGAGATTGTGGAATCCGTGGGTACCCAACTCTCGGATTCCATAAACTTGAGGTCCCTCTCTCCAACCGAAACCTATAAGTATTTGGGTATGTCGGAAGCGTTAGGCATCAATGCCACTGACATGAAGCAATCGTTGAGGGAGCGCTTCCTTGGCCGCCTGAAGAAGGTACTTAAGAGCCTTCTGTCAGGTGGAAACAAGGTGCGTGCCTTCAACGGTTGGGTCATGCCGGTATTGATGTACGCTTTCGGTGTACTCAAATGGACTCAAACGGAACTTGACGCCCTGGATAGGAGGGTTCGTACACTGTTGACTGCATACCGAATGCATCACCCTCGGTCGTCGGTAATGAGACTGTATATCCCGCGGAAGTGTGGGGGTCGAGGCTTTTTAAATGCTAAGACCCTACACAATCGCGAGGTATGCAGTCTCAGGGAATACTTCCTAGCCGCCGACGTCGGTATGCATCGTGATGTAGTGGCAGTGGACAAGGGACTCACCCCGCTCTCCTTGGCTAACGAGAACTGGCGCAAACCTGTAGTGCTTGACACTAACGTACGCAAGGAAGTATGGCAGAGTAAGGAACTTCACGGACGCTTTTTCCGGGCCCTTCATGGGCCCGATGTAGACCAACTAGCGTCCGTAGCCTGGCTGCGCGTCGGTGACCTCTTTGGGGAAACCGAAGGTTTTGTCTGTGCAATTATGGACGAAGTTATCATGACGAATAACTACCGGAGATTTATTGTGAAGGACGGCACGGTTGACATCTGTCGGGCATGTCACCGACCGGGTGAATCAATACGCCACATTATCTCTGGTTGTTCTCGTCTAGCTAACGGGGAATACTTGCATAGACATAACCTTGTAGCCAGGATTATACATCAGCAACTTGCTCTGAAGTACTCTCTTGTGGAATCGGAGGTGCCATACTACAAGTATGTGCCCGACCCAGTTCTCGATAATGGCGATATCACGTTGTACTGGGATCGGTCCATCATCACTGACAGGACTATTGTAGCCAATAAGCCTGATATAGTGGTGGTGGACCGATGCGAGAGGCGTGCAATGATTGTTGACATATCCGTTCCGCATGACGAGAACCTCGTGAAAGCCGAGAAAGATAAACAAATCAAGTATATTGACTTGGCTCGCGAGGTTGTCGACATGTGGGAAGTGGATTCAGCGATTATTGTACCGATAGTCGTTTCAGCCAATGGCTTAATAGCCAAGAGCCTCGACCAACACCTTAGGAGGCTCTCGTTAGGCGACTGGATCAAGGGCTTGATTCAGAAAGCGGTACTCCTGGATACGGCTCGTATAGTCAGGAGGTTCCTTTCTCTGGAGCCCTGACCGCCGGTGGCTTGGACCCTGTTCCCGATACCGGTGGGACACTATTTTTTATATTTTTAAATGTTTTTTTTTTTATTTTTTATTGAAATATTTAAAAATATAATTTGTATGTATTTTGAATGAATAAAGGAAATAATAATAACCCCATCGTCGTATCTCTACGTTGACGTCGTGGTGGGGCTTGTGTGCTCCAACATGCCCTGGGTCTGTATCGGTAGAATTTTCTTTACCGTAACATACCTAGGGTGAGGGGCCAGACTAAGAGAGATACAATCCGCAGGGCAGTTTTGTGGCGAACTGTTGGATATTAGCGACCCCACGGACCCGATCTCCCGGGAGAATTCCTGTTCTTCATCTCCGGCTTGCCTTTATTGGCCGGCCGTAGTGAACACTGACGAGGAACAGAGCTCCCACCTCTCTCTTGCCTTTATTGGCTGGCTTGAGTGGAGATTCGCAAGAGCAAACATGCTCGGGAGAAGGATGCATAATCCAGTAAGGTGCTGGTAGGGATCTTGACCGTACTTCCGGGATTGTCCTGATAGCCGTGGTATGCCTCTCCACTCCTCAAGCGCCTCAGGATATGTTGCCCTCTTGTTGCTACGTCACTTCGTGCTAGCGACCGTTTTTGGGGGCCCATTTATTGAGTGTGCAAGTCACCCCCTGCCTTTTATCGATGGATATTAATGACATTGTTCAGGCAGGGGCCATAGTCTTAACATAGTTCCATGTTATCAGTCCACTTAAGACTCCAAAAACCATAGCCCTATTATTTAGTTTTCCATATTAAATTGCAATAGTTTTTCAAACCGGGGATTGTCCTTGGGTGCACTAGTATAGCGCGTACAGGGATAATCGTCGGTTGGTATCAAGATTCATTAGAATAACCTAAAGGGCCTCTGCGAGTTGGCTTCGGCTCCTTGTATGCCTCCCAAAGGCCCAGGACCTCAGGGTCCTGTGATAAATAAAGAAATGAAAATAATAATAACCCCATCGTCGTATCTCTACGTTGACGTCGTGGTGGGGCTTGTGTGCTCCAACATGCCCTGGGTCTGTATCGGTAGAATTTTCTTTACCGTAACATACCTAGGGTGAGGAGCCAGACTAAGAGAGATACAATCCGCAGGGCAGTTTTGGGGCGAACTGTTGGGTATTAGCGACCCCACGGACCCGATCTCCCGGGAGAATTCCTGTTCTTCATCTCCGGCTTGCCTTTATTGGCCGGCCGTAGTGAACACTGACGAGGAACAGAGCTCCCACCTCTCTCTTGCCTTTATTGGCTGGCTTGAGTGGAGAGTCGCAAGAGCAAACATGCTCGGGAGATGGATGCATAAACCAGTAAGGTGCTGGTAGGGATCTTGACCGTACTTCCGGGATTGTCCTGATAGCCGTGGTATGCCTCTCCATTCCTCAAGCGCCTCAGGATATGTTGCCCCCTTGTTGTTACGTCACTTCGTTCTAGCGGCCGTTTTAGGGGGCCCATTTATTGAGTGTGCGAGTCACCCCCTGCCTTTTACCGATGGATATTAATAACATTGTTCAGGCAGGGGCCATAGTCTTAAGATAGTTCCATGTCACCAGTCCACTTATGACTCCAAAAACCATAGCCCTATTATTTTGTTTTCCATATTATGTCGCAATAGTTTTTCAAACCGGGGGTTGTCCTTGGATGTACTAGCATAGCGCGTACAGGGATAATCGCCGGTTGATACCACGTTCCATTAAACGCACAAAAAAGGCCTCTTCGAGCTGGTTTCGACCCCTCGTACGCCTCCCAAAGGTCCAGGACCTCAGGGTCCTGAGATAAATATACGTATAAAAATAATAATAATAATAATATTCCACAACTATCACACAACGTCGTCTAGTCCCAAGCTAAGCAGAGCTTGTGTTATGGGTACTAGACAACTAATAAACATACTTATATATTTCTAAACACATACATATTATACATAGATAAATTACACCCAGTTAAATTACAACCTATGTCTATCTATAATATTTACGGTTAAAATGGTTTTAATTTAGACGACAGATTGCAGTGCCATTGTGGAACTATTGTTCTACAAAGGGGAAATTGCAATGATGTTAACTGTTGTCATTTCGTATGATTGTGTATGAACAAAGAGTCACCAGTGCAACTGACAAAGGGTTTGTTAGTTGACGGAATAGTTATAAGTTGAATAGTATGGTAGCAAGTAATCATAAAATAATTTCTCCCGAGTAAAGTCTGACAGTCTTCTTCCCCATTTGGGAAGAAGACTGTCAGACTTTACTGACGAGATAATAGCTATAGTCTGTCTAAAAAGTAAAACGACGACTTGGGAATTTTGTATATTAATCATTTAATAAAAAATACCTAAATTCGATGCTGTTTATAAGGTTCTTCTATTAGTAAACAATGATCTGGATCTCTTAATCAACCTTGATTATTGAACCAGTTTTGATTACATCAGATTTCATTTTATCTTAATAATTACCCAAGTCGTTTGACTTTTAGACTGACTCTAGGTATCAAATTTGTTCTCTTCCCTCGAATTTGTTCTCTCTCTGACTCAAAGGTTTGCTGGAAGAAAACTCATTGTTGAGTCAAGCTAGCCTTTGTACATGAACTATCTGTATCAACGTGCATCTACACTTATATTATAAGTTTTTTTTTTTTGAATTTGTTTTAAGTAATCTCTGAAAGTACTGCCCCTAGCCAAGTTACAACCGTTTCACTTGCGTCATACGCTTCGACGCAAGCTTTTGTCGAATTCTTTTGTTCTAACCACGTGACTGAGCGTTGAGGTGACGTCATTCCCGTACGTTTGAATATTTCTACTAGCGTTATTCGGTTTATTAGTTATTCGCGATTTTCGCCATATCCTTTGCTTGCCATTTCTGCTTTGCAGAAGGTGATACCAGTTACAAGCTTTTATTTAGTTTCACCTGTCCCGATGTTTGTTTGTAATCAAATCTTACAAATTAAATTTGATCCATTTCCCGGTTATCGATTGATTTGAAATTTTGCATGCATGTATCAATCAGATGACAATGCAAAATTCATATGGCAAGGAGCTGATCTGATGATGGAACTGGAAGTAACTATTTGAACGACACAACTCCATCGAGTTTAGGCTCGTATGATTCGTCTTGACGAGTATTAATTATATAACCCAGCTATAAAAGCTCGTAATGAAGAAATGATTTTCATTAAAAGCTTGTTCTAGTTTTGGTGCCGGTGACATTTACCGCAATGCAGTTAATAGGGGCCTCGAAACGGATAAAAAAGATGGCTAAGTCTGAAACGTCAGCAACAGATATTCTAGCTACAGTGCCGGGAAAAATATTAACGAACAAACTTGGATTTATACTTTTACACTGTCAGCTTTCCCGCGACAAATTATTTTAGGTGAGATTTTTATGAAAAGGATTACGTTTATATTAATTTATGGACACCTTTTTTGTTTAAATTTGAATTAATTATATAAAAGGAGCCGACTGAGCACGAAGAATTGCCAAACTTAAGTGGCAGTGAGTAGGGGACGTTGCTCAAAAGTTCTAAGTGGCCACTGGCACGCAGCATTGGCAGGTCTCCTACAAGGTGGCCCGATCACCTGGTAACGGTTGTGGGAATCCGATGGAATCGAGACGCACAGAGCCGTTCATTGTGGCGACACGTGGGGGGAAGACCATGTCCAACAGTGGACGTCTTTCGGCTGAAATGATGATGACGATGATGATATAAAAGAAGGGAGAGTTTCTTTTCAATCTTTATTTAGAGAAATAAGAGTCGGTACTAATACCAACCAACCCGGGATCCTGAAATGCAAGACAAAGATGGAACATAGTGGATTTGTCAGTAAAAGTCTGACACACCCTCCCGCTTCACGCTAAAGCAGAAGAAGTCATTGGATGATTTATCACCAAAAAAAACCTGGTAACAGTTTCTTCAACGTAGATCATTAAAATTCGCGAAACCTAGATACCTGAGTAAATACATATTCATGTTTTAACTAAGCATTGGGGAAGTTGGGCTAAGTTGTAGCAAACTTGCTAAACTTCACCGCTATTTGAAGCACCTTTGCAAACTGCTCGACTTTTAGTTCAAATGGCAGCTTTCAAACCAAAATGAAAAGAATTCAAAAGATACAAAAAGGTAGTAAGGGTTAAACTTGTCTGTTAGGTAAACCTGTGTGTCTTTGCTGTTTATCAGCTTATTCATTAGCTCTCTAGAAGTTTGAAACACCTTTCGATATATATAATATGTACTACGCACTAGATTAGGCGTGCCGAACACTCACTTCAGTCGACTCAGGTGTAATGTCGACTGTACACCTTGAACATTACACTATGTTGAACGCACAGAACAGAAAATATAGGTAGAAGTGCCCGTAACGTGGCTAAGCACGGGTACCAGTGTCGCCAAACTCACACATTTGCGTATCAAATTGTGCATTATACACATAAAAAACAGTAATATGATTGGCTACGAAGCTACGAATTACAAAATTAACTTTTACAAATCATATTCTTATTGCTTTCATAAATTAGGTCTTATTACAACGTAAGAAAGTTGTTATTATTTGACATGACACGAACAATAAAAAAGTATTAACCAATTAACAACGAGTTCGGCTACTCAACGCTAGATGGCGCTGTAACCAATTTATTCTATTCAGAACGCTAGTGCCTTTGAAATAGATGCCATATTCACCTGCACATGTAATAGGCGAATTTCGTCTGCTGTTGACACACGCGCGATATCTAAGAGGCACTTCCTCTACTTTTCTTTATTCCGTGGTTGAACGAATCGCGTCAGTGCCACAAAATTCATGGCGCTTAAGAAATTTTGGTCGCGAAAAAAGTTTCCTTTAAAAGCTATCTTAGCGCTGCATGTATTTAATAATTCTGTTAGACAATATAATGCCCATGTAGCGCTGCAGCGAACTTTTGTTTTAAATTTTCAGTATTTTGACAAATAGTTTTCATGAAAAGGCTTGTCTTTCAATAGAATATAAGTCGATGGAAACCTCAAATTATAGTTTCTTAAGTAGGATTTTCAAAATTAACCTGCGAAATTTAGTTTTTTTATGCATTTTGCAATCACGATGTTTTCCTTCACTGTTTTGAGAGCAGTGGTGATGAAATAAATTACACAAAGTAATGCGCCTGGCTGGGTTCAAACCCACGACCCTCGTAGGTCTGAGCCATTACCACTTGGCCACCACTGCTCTTAAGGTAATTGGAATTTAATGGACAGATTAGTTGACCGACTTAAAAAAAATATATTTGAGTTCAACAATGTTAATTTCCGTCCATTGTCACATTAATTCAACCAACACAAAGCAAAATAATACAACAACAAAATGAACTCACCGGTTCATTTCAATTCATAGCTTATTAAATTCTCCATATAAATTGTAGTTTACGAGATGGACGCATAAAACACGGTACATTTATAATCACCTTGCACCCAGGGGATGCAAGCGCGTGTTAATTTTATCCCACCTCTCCTCCGAGGGAACCTGAATTTATCATAATTATATTGAATATTTTGTACTGAAAGGAATATTAACATATATTAATGTTTTATTTATTTAATATGCGATCATTAGAACCAAAGAACCAAGGTTGCCGACATGAGTACTAAGAATCGCCAAACTCAAGTGGCAATGGGCAGGGCACATTCCCTCTTACAAGATGGACCGATGACCTGGTGAAGGTTGCGGGAAACCGATGGATGCGGGATACACAGGATCGATCATTGTGGCTACATTGGGGAGGCCTATGTCTAATAGTGGACGTCTATCGGCTGAAATGATGATGATGATGATCTAATATATTGGTTAAATAACGTTAATGTAGGTGCACACCTACATTGCAGCACTTATTAATGGCAACTCTTGGCCCTAGAACGCAAAGGGCAACTGAAGGAACATATGCCTATGTTTCTTTAGTTACAATTTGCGCCCTATGTTATTTTAGTCAGTAAAAGTCTGACACGCGTTCTCACTCCGCCCTAGAGTGGTAGAAGTCATTAGCTGATTTTACAACTCAAAAAGATACCTAATTAATATTTCTTAAGCAGTAGTTATGTTGATCTAGTTCTATTTTACAAGCTTTTATTTAGTTTCACCTGTCCCGATGTTTGTCTGTGGTCAAATCTTGCAAATTAAATTTGATCCACTTCCCGGTTACCGATTGAGCTGAAATTTTGCATGCACGTGTAAATTAGATGACAATGCAAAATTATTATGATATGGAGCTGATCCGATGATGTAACCAGAAGGTGGCTATAGGCACTTGGTAGTTAATCGACACAACCCCATTGAGTTTGGGCTCGTAAGTCGTATGATACGTCTTGACGAGTATTAATTATATTGTTATACCGAGCTATAAAATCTTGCTATGAAATAGTACATTGTTACACTAGGGGTGAAAGTTACTTATTTAGTCCCTCGAATTAGCGACCTCGCTACGCTCGGCCGCCAACTCCTTCTCGGGACGAAATAAGTAACTTTAACCCCGAGGTAAGCATTGTGCTTTTCATTACGAATACAAGAAGATAGACCTAGTTTATTTTTAAATAATTAGACAGCTATTAGTTGAAAGTAAAACTCCCTAGGGATGAAAAGCGTGATACTTTTCAGCCCGCTCCACAGGCAACTTCAGACCTACTTTCAGAGTATGAGTAATGAAAAAAATATTTTCATTAAAAGCTTGTTTCAAAGCAAATACACTAAAAGCATAGTTAGTGTATGCCTGGCATAGAGGAGTGAACCAAGACTTTGATAGTTAGACCGTATAGAACAGTAATCCTGTTTGCATTAATTCCATGAATTAAACTAGCGTGTGCTACATCTTGATTCAGCATCATCATAGCACGATTGAATATAGAACTCTTTCTACATATGATATTATTTTATTTCAGAAAAAATCATATAAAGTTCATAACTTCAAATACTAAAATAGTTATCATCATCATTTCAGACGAAAGACGTCCATTGGTGGATATAGGCTCCCCCCCAAGTATCTCAATCGTTAACCAGGTAGTGGGTAGAAGCAACAAGAAATAATGTAACCAAACGATTTAAAAGAGTGTCCATGGAGTTTCTTGCACGTTCTTCTCCGTAGAGATCAGATAAACATTGGGACAAATGAAACTAAATAAAAGCTTGAGAAAGACAACACTGTGGTAGGTTTGAACAATAAACAAATAACAGACAAGTCATAATCTTAGCAGTACTAAAAAATGTCAGAGATAGAATAATATAATTAAAATCTTAATATACTTAGCCAGACTTGGACATATAAGCCACTGGGGGATAGCAGCATCCACAAAATTATAATTAAGACAAAGGGTTCTATTGTGCACTCAAATATAATATGTTATTCGTAATAATTTTGCGAACATCATAAAGTTAACCGAAGGACATTAAGTTGAGCCAAAAGACGGACAATGAACTGACCACTATGTAGCGAATACTACAGCTGACTAAGTATTTATTTTAATTGTATTTTCTATGACTACATATGACTTAGGTGTGACATTCGAGTTCGTTGCCCTGAATGTGCGGCAGGGCGTGCTTGGGACCTATTTATTTACCGCTCCCACTAACAGGGTTATACCTAACGTGTAGCTTAGATGTCTATTGGGTTTTAAGTTTAGTGTATATTAAATCTAGATAATTTAGATGAAGGGCCAATGATCAGAGATAAAGATTAAAAAAAAAGGTTAAAATGTTTGTAATTGATCATTTACTTGATAATCGATCATAAATTATCGATCTTATTTATCGACATAAATTATCAATTAAATTAAATTCTCACGCTGAAAACCAGCGCTGTGAGCTCATCGCATTAAACGTGAGGTCACAGCTTTATGCTGAGCGTTGGGCCATTTTGCGCGGATGTGACGCATATCTTTCCTATTGACTGATGTTATGTTTGTTATCTAACTTTAAGCATGCGTCTTATTTCGCGTATAAAAACTGTTTTTCTTTCTTTCTTTTTTCTTTCATAATTCGGTACCTGAATGGTCTCACGGGATATTTATTCAAAATTGTATGCCCTATTGAAACAGGCAACAATACAAAGGCGGACTTTAATGCCTTAAGTACTTACCAGTCGACCTTAGGGTGGTGATGAGACGTAACATAGCAGGTGTAACTTAATAGACGACATCATCATCATTTCAGCTGATAGCCGACCACTGTTTGACATAGGCCTCCGCCAAGTGTCGCCATTATGATCGATCCAGTGCGTCCCGCATTCATCGGATTCCCGCAACCCTCACCAGGTTATCAATGTTCGAATAGAAGACAACAGAAAGGAAAAAAAAGAAAAGATGTTCAGCTCAATGTAGAAAAAAAAAAACAATAATTTATAGTATATGTGCATCAGCAATGCTTAAGGAAGACGTCTACATCTTCTTCGTTATCAGATAAAAGAATTTCTCGCTGAATTTTGAAATCGTTTTTAGTGATATAATGGTATGGAACTATTAATATGAGGAAAACTCTATAGTTTTCCTTGCTGAGTAGTTAAAACTCTATAGTTTTTCTCCTAAAGACATCCATCAATTTTTCATTGCACTGGCGTTATAAGCTAAATTAGAAAATTTCGAATCCAGCACACTCAGTATAAACACAAACTTGAAAGTAACAACAGTGTTTTACAATCTTAGAGGAAGATTGAGTACGTAACATTTATTTTAAAAGTAGCCAGCACACATGTATAGGGTGTTAACTTTTAACTAGTTGTAGCTCCGTTTACGAGCGGGTCCCGAAGGCTACGTTTTATAACGAGACATTCTTAGCACTAAAAAGATTGAACTCGGTGTTAGAAGAGTGTTCCGTATCAGTTGTTTAATAAAAAAGGTTTTGGTGTAGAGTATTTTAAGTCTTTGTTTTTCCTCCCACGACCCTGCTGGACCCCTACAGTTACTTTGTTAGCAACCGTAGGGGTCCAGCAGGGTCAAAGCCTACTGGGGCCATGGATGATGCAAAAGAGATCCCCGAGGTCCTAGAACAATGGCAAAGAAGGAACAGTTGTGGGTTTTTAGTTAGTAAAAGTCTGACACGCACTAAGTATCGCTCCGCTCAAGGGAGAGTCATTTAGATGATTTTCCCACTTAAATAAAAGTCTTCAGGTTTTACCTTAACCTTAAGTTGCATATTTAGTTATGCATAAATAAATATGCAACTTAAACTTTCCTGACATCACATTTTTGAAATTTTCATTATTGCAATCACATATTGGGTACAGTTTTAAAAAAAATCTCTCTGTCCGATATTTACAGCAACTCTACAACTAGTCAAATATGAACAAACGAATCCACATTTATTACAGTTCCTGAACCAATAGGTATTTTATTCAAGAAAAGTAAAGCATCTAAGTATAAAGCGCGGTAAGCGTAAAAAGCGATTTGTCTCCGTCGGTGTAAAGCGCAACTTTTTGCTCAGGGATTTGGGAGAGCTCCTGCGTTAACACGATTCGCGTAGGCTTATGGCGATATAACTTGCTGAGTAGTTAAAAATTATAATTTTTACTGTAATAAAATTTACATATGTACATAAAAAACTTAAACTACTTACTTAGTTACACTAAAACCATATTATCCATAAAACCATACATAACGTAAATAAATAAAATACAAAAATACAAAGTACACTCAGGCGTCGAAGTACTCCTCCACATCGCTGTCATCCGGGAATGTGCCCAGAAGACTGGCAGCATTACTACGTTGGATGACAATGCTAATTCTTTGAGCGAAGAACGAGCCAGCCCTCTGGTCACGCAAGGTGTCGATCAGTCGGCGAGAAATTTCCTCATTTATTACGTTTGAATTTTGAATCAATTGCGTCTTAAATTCAAAAGGGTTTACAGTCTGCAAATGATATAAACATAGAAAGAACATGAAAAATTAAAACACTTAATTGTTTAGGGACTAATATTTTAGTCTTTGGATAATTTTTGAAAAAACAACGTCCTGTATTTTTTTTCTTTTCACTTTTGCTGAAAATAAAATTGAGTAAGGGTCTGAAAATTACGCTGTATGTTTTTTTGCCATTACTAGAATAATATTGGAATGAGAATGTTGCGTCGACCCTAAATAAAAATGGAGATAAGGTTAAGAGTGATGATGATTTCTTTGCCATTTATCATTGCTACCCTGAATCCATATTAGTGCTATAGATATTAGGGTTTTTTTATTTTCATCATCATTCATCATTTCAGCCGATATACGTCCAATGTTGGACATAGGCCTCCCCCAAGCGTTGCCACAACGAACGATCCTATGCATCTCGCCTCCATCGGTTTCCCGCAACCTTCACCAGGTTATCAGTCCACCTTGTTGGAGGCCTTCCAACGCTGCGTCTTCCGGTACCCGTTCGCCACTCCAGATCCTTTCGGCCCTAACGGCCATCTGTTCTGCGAGTAATGTGCCCTGCCCAGTACCACTTAAGTTTGGCAATTCTTTGTGCTATATTGGCAACTTTAGTTCTCCTGCAGATTTCTTCATTTTTGATTCGATCACACAAGAAAACTCCGAGCATTTTCTTTTTTGACTCTGTTGTTGCAATTGTACATTACAAGCTTTTATTTAGTTTCACCTGTCCCGTGTTGATGTTGATGTTTGTCTGTCATTAAATCTTGTAAATTAAATTTGACCCACTTCACGGTTACCGATTGAGCTGAAATTTGCATGCATGTGTATATCAGATGATAGTGCAAAATTATTATTTTATTTTATTTTATTTTATTAATAAGGCACACCAACAATTTGTTCACAAAATAAAATTTCAGAATGATTATTTAAATTATGGTTCCGTGTAAACAAATCAATTATAGGCATGCACAACATTCACAATGGTTATTTATAATTACATAATCACATAATTTATATAAATTTCAATTAAATTAAAAAAGATTCATTGATATCATAAAAAAAAATTCCATTAAAAATTTCAATAAACCAACTTAAATGTTACAATATTAGTAAAAAAAAACATGATAATTAGAAAAAGATCGCATAAAAAAATAAAAACAGACAAATTATTATGACAAGGATCTGATTTGATGGAACCGGAAGGTAGTTAAACGACACAACCCTATCGAGTTTGAGCTCGTATGATTCGTCTTGACGAGTATTAATTATATAGGTATACCGAGCTATAAAAACTTGCTATGAAAAAATGTTTTTCATTAAAAGCTTGTTTTAAAATTATTTAGACCTGCTGAGAGCTTATTTTTGTTTATGGAGACATGCCATTTATTCATAGGTTATTTTTATTTTATATAGCCTTTTTATGATGTAAATATGAGAACTGTAAACACTGCGCGATTCATAGATTGCTATTTTTATTGTACTTTTGTTTGCAATGTGGACCGATATACTTTGTCTTCTCATTTAAATTAATATTGTAGGAAATATTGTAAAATCATTTTTTTTAAGAGTATCCATGGTGATTCATGGTGAACCAAGTTCTTCCCGATAGAAAAACTATAGCTTCTGATGTTTAATAAGTGCTAATATATGCCTATGTGGATATAAAAACTATTTTGAATGTTGTTTTTTTATTTTATTCTAGGCCTAGCAGAAAAATGACATTTTAATCTAATTTCCAAACCGACTGCATTCAATCACAGAGATATCTCCCGACCCACTGAGCACGAGCCATCTAGTTTCACGTTAGTTTGTAAAAAAATATTCAGGCTTAAAAGGCTGAAATATGACGTAGTCCGAATTACGTATGTGTGTAATATATTTTTAAGCCTGGAGCGGTCGCGGCAATATGGGACTCGTAATTGCGACGAGGACATCGGTCTTCCATGTTATAATTGGATTTTTAAAACTAATATTCGTCTGTGGTTTGACATGTTTTTTTTTTTTAGGGAAGCTGTAGGTAGATTTAATTGAGGAGATCGTGGATTAAATAATACCAACCATAATATCTAAGGTCAAGCAACACTTGCCGAGGTCAGTCTATGGATGGGTGGGGACCATCTTAATATACCGAGATTTTTCCATGCCTTGGAGAGCACGTTATGCCGTTTGTTTTGGATGTCATATCTAGACTTTTGATTGTTGTCACAGATGGTCCTTTAAAGGGTTAAAGGACCATCTCAACAACGATCTCAACGACAACAACAACAATAGCAACGGCCAACAACAACAACGACCACCATCAACAACGATCACCATCTCGCTTGTTTTTTTTTTGTGATTTTAGAGAGGGCTCTAAAATCATTCATTGGTCCTTCTAAACCGAGAAAAGTAAAAACAATTTGTCTTCTACAGCATCCTCATTATTTTCGATGAGCAATGGGTTGCTCGCCGTTCACCTGTCTGGTAAGGTCTAAGCCCAAGTAGTCAATGGCGCATGAAAGAGATACCTGCAGAACTAAAACTGACTGAAAACAAAATTGACGTGTAAAAGCGTTTTTTTTTTAAACCTATTTACAAAATAAAGAAATAAAAAATTAACGCCCCATGAAGAATTACCGAAAAGAAAACTTGTGGTCCTAGAACGGAAAGGGCAACTGAACGACACTAGTGTGTTTTAATCTGACACTACCTCAGAGCGGGAGAAGTCATGGATGATTTCTCAACTCAAAGGAACAAGTATTTTACAAGCTGTTATTTAGTTTCACCTGTCCTGATGTTAGTCGGAAATCAAATCTTGAAAATTAAATTTGATCCACTTCCCGGTTACCGATTGAGCTGAAATTAATCAGATAACAATACAAAATTATTATGACATGGAGCTGATCTGATGATGGAACCGGAAGGTGGCTATAGGAACTGGGTAGTAAAATGACACAACTCCATCGAGTTTGGGTTCGTAAGATGAGTATTACTTGACGAGTATTAATTATACAGGTATACTGCGCTATAAAAGCTTGCTATAATTTTTTTTTTGTCATTAAAAATTGTTTCTAACTAATTAAAGATTAAAACTGTTTTCATATTCGAAAAAAATATTTACTAAAACCCCACAATACGAGACCAACGGCATTCACCAGAAGTTTTTGTCACTTAGGTCAATCCTACAAATATATTATTCTTTTCTAAACTAATAGTACACAATCGATTCACCAAATCCCCAACAGATGGGACTTTACCGTATTTATATGAACGAAAAAACCCTATTATAAGTTTATACAATGTTTTCGAACACTCTTAAAGTTACGAAAGGGGTCCAAAAGTTCTGTACACCCTCCAGTCATTATTTATGAGTAGTTGTACAAAAAAATGTGTGTGAAATGGCTGACTGACAGGTCGGTATTATTTTGTTTTTGCCAGCTGAAAATACGAATCTTTTCAAATATTTTAGCTGTTTGTGTGTAGTAAACCTTGAAATGGCTGGCATGTACACAGGTGAAGTTGGACACACCTGAAGGCCTTGCGGAGCAGGTATTATAGACAATACGGTAATATTAACACTTAGGTATAAAACGGCGGTAGCTCGCCGTTCTTTAAGAACCAGGCCCGAGTTCACGGCGCGTTGTATTCCACGGATACCTCAAAGAGATGTTAGTAAAATCGGCCGATGACTGCTAGGGCTGCGGGTTTGTTCGAAAGAGTTACTGGGGATCCAAAGGAACGCAAAGGAAACTGAAGGAACACAGGTGGGTTTTAGTCAGGAAAATTCTGATACAGAGAGTATCGTTTCACTCAGAGCGCCAATAATTATTTAATATTTTCACATCTCAATAAAAAGAAGGTATCAATCAGTCGAGATTCCACCCTGAATCCGATTGTTTTAGTCATCAACACAGCTCAGTTAAAAATAACAATGTAACCAACCCCTCATCAACCAAACAGATTCAAAAAATTACACACGAGTGCTCACAAACCGAACATCACAAAAACCGCTTAACCCAACGTATCTAATAAAAATCCCCATCGTTCACTCGAATACATTGCTTAATAAGGTCAATTTCATCGGCGTCCCAATTACTGAATCATTTCGCGTTGTGCAAATAAAAAGGCACAGAAAGGCACCCTTTTCATGCGGCATGGCTGAATAATTTGTTGTGACAAATCGTCGGCCCATTCAAAACAAGCGACCGTCACTGCCTGATTTACGTAGCTTTTGTGAGCCTCCCGCAATTCAGAAGACATTTTTCTGCGCTTATAAGCAGATACTGGGCTTTTTTGTATTTGTTTGTAGAGGGAATTGTGGGGAGTTCTGCGGGAATTTCTTGTTGGAAGCTTATCGAGACGTGATAGTTGATAGAAAGGTTAACTTGTTAAGCGATTTCTGGAACTATAAGATAGTTTAAATGAGTTTGTTAGTTTTTGTGAGCTTCCCGCAATTCAGAAGACATTTTTCTGCGCTTATAAGCAGATACTGGGCTTTTTTGTATTTGTTTGTAGAGGGAATTGTTGGAAGCTTATCGAGACGTGATAGTTGATAGAAAGGTTAACTTGTTAGGCGATTGTTAGAATTATAAGATAGTTTAGACGAGTTTTTTTTTATTGATATCAACTAGTTAATTCCTTAGCTAGTTAGATTCCTAAGGATTTGATTGTAAGTTCACTAGTTTTGGGGTACCTAAAAGCCATTAGTTGTTGCGATTCAATGAGTATTAATTATAAACTTAGAATAAGTTTATTCTACACTATTATTTATACACTATACCACATTAAAAATATTCAGTACAGTAATAGACTGACATTGCGTAATTCAAGACTACACAAAATTAAAATGTAATATGAAATTTTAGGACATATTAGTTTCCTCACGATGTTTTCCTTCACCGTTTTAAGCCAAAAATTCTAAGACGTTTGACATTTACCAACCCTCACTGGGCCCGCGTGGTGGATTACAGCCCATTCCTTCTCCTAGAGAGGAGGCCTGAGTCCTAGCAGTGGGATGCTATGACATTTTAATGCTTATGTTATACTTATGACATTTTAAAACACAAAAAGTCTAGATGTGAACTTTTGACCTTTATTTCTACCACTGGATGTTTCAACCTTTAAGATAAGGTTAAATAAATAAAACAGATATTTATCAAGATATAAATAACAGATTTGCTATTTCTTAATTCTATTCAAATCAATAAGATTTATAGTGAAGGACAAAATACCACAGAAGATAGATCAAATGCTTACACCGTAACTTTGCATGGACAGCCATAATTTGAAATAGCATACGAAACTGGAAAGTTTGGAGATGCAAGCCTTTGCCAGATTGCTAATAAATTATATTGGACGCCCTCCAAAATATGCTATACGCTGTATGTGTGTTTCAAATTCGTTGAATGTGTCCATAATGTTGGTTTGGTGGGATCGATGAATTTGAATCGAAAGATGGATAGCGTTAGTTACCACTTTTAGACAAATGTAGCTATCAGGTTTCGTCATGAAACTTCTTCAACACACGTTAAAATATCCTCTCTTGGCAAAGTCAATAGTACGGAAGCCCATTTGACAGCGGTGATGACATCACACAACTTTGACAGAGTCTCGGCTGAGTTCGTGCGAACTGAGCAGATAAAAGTTGTAACGGCATGGAAGTGGCTTTTTTTCTCTTTTGGAATCTGGGCCGATCACTGGAATAGCTAAAGCCTACATCATAATATATCAGTTGCGTGAGCAGCCCCCCTAGCCAAGTTACAACCGTTTCGCTTGCGTCGAACGCTTCGAGTTGACCTTGCCGCCAATTCTTTTGTTCTGACCACGTGACTAAGCGTTATTCCCGTACATTTGAAGCTTTCTACTAGCGTTAACTATTGCAGATTAGCATTTTAGCTAGGGGTACTGGAATAGTTTGTTTACTATTCGTTACCTCTTTACCATTCTTCTACTCATCACCTACACGATATGTTCTCTGGAGGAGAATCCTCTTCAGAAGAATCAGCGTCCTGAACCGACATGCTTCTAAACTTTTATTTATTATAGACTAGCTGCTCCCAGCGGCTTCGCCCGCGTGATAGCAGAAAATTATCCCAAGGGAACATACTTCTGGGATAAAAAGTATCCTATGTCCTATTCCAGGATATGGTCTATCCGTATACCAAGTTTCATCAAAATCGGTTTTGTCATTTAGGCGTGAAAACGTAACAAACAAAAAAAACAAACAAACTCACTTTCGCTTTTATAATATTAGTAAGGAAGGATAAGCTCGCGTTTGACCATTATCTTCCAAGATAGTAAGCGATGATATTGACTTTCGGTTATATCATCGCTATGTCTATAGAGCCTATTCCTCTTGCATTTCAGTGATAATTATGGCGTACATAGAGATTATTGAGTAAGTATAAAGGTAATACGACCGACAGATAGTTGTTTCTGGTCTGTATACCTTGTGTATATTAGTTTACCTGTTCGTAAACACATCCACAATATTGAAGTACATTCTAGTGAGCGGCAACGTTTGTTAGTAGAGTTTAAAAAGAATCATCCAAATTTTTTGGTTGCTATATTTATAATTTATATTAGAATATTGAGCCAAATTTTTGAGACAAATTTTTCCCATACAGATGCGCCAAGCCTGGGTCGAAGCCTACTAGTGTCAGGGTTAGTTCCGAAAGGTAGCTCAGCCCCGGTTCGAAAGGCAACGAAGGAACAGGAGTGGGTTTTTAGACAGTAAAAGACTGACACGTCCCGCGCCGCCCAAGATCGGGGGATGTCATTTTTACTCATGTAATGATTTTGCTTATTTATAAAGACCTTTTCAGGAACCATTGATCAATCAATCCTTATCGTTATGCAGGAAATAAGAAAACTCAGTGAATAAATATAATCTCAATAAAACTACACGCATAAAACACTATCCAAAGACTTGCATATTATAAGACACAAGTCTTTGCATCTTTCTCTTTGGCAAAGACAAAACGCATTTACTAAAACCTTGGTTCGTAATGCATTCTGTCTTGGATTTGTCGGCATGTTTGTGTCGACTACAAGCCGTTCTAATTGAGATGTATGTGTACTCGTGTAGTGTGTCGTAATTGCTGGGTATTGCTGTATATTGCTGTATATTGCTGTGTGTTACTGTATTCTGAACAGTACACATGTATTTGTTCATTTGCACTAACATATGTTACCGCGTCTCCTTTAGAATGATAATAATGGTTGTTGAGGAATGCTTGTTTGTTTGTTTGTGTGTGTCGAGTATGGTTATGGAAGTTATAGATTGAGTATATGTTGTGGCTTAAGATGCTCACAGCTCAGGAGAGCTATTCTCTAAAGAAAACTGCCTTGAGGGCTGGCCGCAGCGACGTAATCCAAATAGGTACATTGGATTAACAATGTACCTATACATTGGGTTGTTAATTCTATGTACTGCGCTCTCGACATCTTAGAGAATAGCACTGCAGTACGTTACTTTGAACAGGTATTTCTGCGACTTAGGTACATATTTCCATGATCTTTCGAATGATGAAGAATAAAACAGTTTTCGTATTTTGTTTGATTTGATACTCATTTGATCACTTCTACTATCATGCAATGGCAATGGAGAGGGTACAACGCTCGAAGTTTCTTTGGGTAATCAAATCGGAAATGAAGATATCTGCAGAAGAACCAAGGTCGCCGACATAGCCCGAAGAATCGATAAACTTAAGTGCAGGGAGTAGGCACATTGTTTGCAGAACCGTTGGTCGATTGGGCAGATAGGTTTTGAGTGGCGACCGCGTATCGGAAGACGAAGTGTCATGCAATGGCAATGGAGAGGGTACAACGCTCGAAGTTTCTTTGGGTAATCAAATCGGAAATGAAGATATCTGCAGAAGAACCAAGGTAGCTGACATAGCCCGAAGAATCGATAAACTTAAGTGCAGGGAGTAGGCACATTGTTTGCAGAACCGTTGGTCGATTGGGCAGATAGGTTTTGAGTGGCGACCGCGTATCGGAAGACGAAGTGTCATGCAATGGCAATGGAGAGGGTACAACGCTCGAAGTTTCTTTGGGTAATCAAATCGGAAATGAAGATATCTGCAGAAGAACCAAGGTAGCTGACATAGCCCGAAGAATCGATAAACTTAAGTGGTGAGGAGTAAGGCACATTGCTCGCAGAACTGTTGGGGCTATAAGGTCTTTCATAAGGTAGAACAAAGACCAGGTGAGGGTCGCAGAAATCCGAGGGATGCAAGACGCATAAGATTAGTCGTTGTGGCGACACTTGAGAGAGGCTTATGTCCAGCAAAGGACATCATTCGGTTGAAATTTTAATGGTTACTATCTTTCCAAAAATTTGTAGTGTGATTTTACTTATCAACTTTAATTTGAAATTCAGACCTACTTTATTTACCTTAGCAGTCGTTATTACAAAAGCTGTGCGTCTATTTTTTAAATTAAATTAAATCTACGTTCAGATCTCTTTTTACACTAGGCTTATTCCGTTATTAAACGCCCAAATCCTGAGTGATGTGCGTCGCTGGACATAAAACCGTTTTGTTTACGAGTTTGCCTTCGTATTAAATTTTCATCTTGTCTAGAAGATGTTCAGGCTTCGCGAAGTCGTATAGTTAGAGAAATGTACCTTTTTTGTCTCGTAACTTTACATTGAATTGGGTCCCTAGAATAAACGGTGATTTGGTGTTTCAAAGATTTATGAAAATCTGTAAATCTAAGTGTCTTTGAAATCTCGATCTCTCAATTAATGATAGTTTTAATCACACTAATATTAATAAAAGTTTATTATACGAAAAGTATGTATTTGTGTGTATGTTTGTTATTACTTCGCGCTCGAAAGGACGAAAAGATTTCGATGAAACTGGGAAACGGGTAGACCACGATCTGGAATATTATTATAATAATAATATATATATATAATATTATTATAATAATAATATATATATATAATATTATTATAATAATAATATTATAATATTGCACAACTATCACATAACGCCGTCTAATCCCAAGCTAAGCAGAGCTTGTGTTATGGGTCCTAGACAACTGCTAAACATACTTATATATTTCTAAATACATACATAGTATAGAAAAATTACACCCAGACACAGAATAAATGATCATGCTCATCACATAAACATTTGTCCTGGGTGGAAGTCGAACCCACGACCTCCGGCATAGCAGTCAGGGCCACTAACCACTAAACCAACAGGCCAGTTAAAATAGAATATGTCTTTACTGTCACTGGAATACCTAATTGAGTATTATCAAATTATTAGCTGCTGCCAACGGTCTCGCCCGCGCGATAGTGTAAAATTGTCTAAGGTAACATATTACTGGGTTAAAAAAGTACTTATACTATGTAATATATATATATGGATAGGATATTTTTGGCTTGGTTTGATTTACCAGTAATAGCTTCATCAATTTTCGCCATAACAAAAGGTTTGCTTTTTTTCGATATTTAGAGACTACTTTATGAAGAACTTCTTATTTATGTACACTCTTGGGAGGATCCGAGGATGTAAATATAATGCTCAATATTTTATAATCTATGCGGATGCCGTTCGCAAGGCGCAAAATCACGCGCGAACGCCGGCGTTCAGTAAGGCAATTATCACACTGCCACGCACACCGCAGCGTAGTGCGTGAATGCGTATCTTAACGTTGCTTGAAAGTATCTTCGTTTGTATAGAAAACACGCACAGTCCAACACACCGAAACACGCACTCACGCGCGTAGGTGCGGAGTGACACGCAAGCTATGCCACATTGAGTCTCGTAGTACCGTGCGTATGTATGCTGTATGAAACGAATGCGTGCCTGCGTGAATTTACAAGATGTACGTACGCGCGTGAGTGCGGAAAAAACCCGCACGATGATGCAGATCTGCACTCCCGCAAGTACGTGTGTAGGTGCGTTTTCACGCGGTATGTTGCATGGTGCGTGGCAGTGCGATAACCGACTTAGGGTTTGATCAGTTCTCAATATTATCTTTCAGCATCTTTACTGTTAGATGGCTTTCTGATTTTAGGTTTTCTGTGTAAGTTTCAATTGACGGCACGATTGGCGCATTAGTTAAGCGATTGGTGTGACACTTCGCGTTGCGGATTAGATTTCCGCATGGAATAAATGGGTCTTAAATTATGTAAGTAGGTTTACATGTTTGTGCGTGTATTCATAAAACAGAAGTAAAGCTAGAACCAAATTACACCGACGCACACGTGTAACACGCCTGATTAGTTCGTGGAACGACGTCGCGTGACGTCGCATGGCGTGGCGTCGCACACGTGTGCGCAGTGTAGTAAAGAAAGAAAGAAAAACAGTTTATTTACGCGAAAAAGACGCAAACTTATAACTAGCTAACAGACATAATATAACAACTTGAAATTAATAGGGAAGATATGCATCACATCCGCGCAAAACGGCTGAGCGCTCAGCATAAAGCTGCGGCCTCACGCATAATGCGATGAGCCCACAGCGCTGGTTTTCAGTAATTTAATGTAGGGAAATTAGTAAAGATAAGTAAGATTTTCCTACATATATAAGGTGTAACGTAAAATGCGTAAAACCTGAAATTTAGTTTGATCAGAATAACGAACAGAATCAATTAAACCACTTTTTAATACAGGTCATTTTTCAAAAAAAAAATTATTAAAAACTTCGACCCGTCTATTTATGAATAGGTCGAGCCATCACGTGCGCAAACCCGCTGAAATAGGTAAACAAACACAGATAGTTGTAACCCAATCAAAAAGTTCTCATTTCAATGCAGATATGAATTTTAAACAAACTAACTGGTCATAAAACCTTTAATTTTTTAAATGTTTTTTTTTTCTCACGTAATTAGGTCAATCGAATTAAAAATCATTTGGGGTGTCTGAGGTTTTGCGCATTTAACGTTACACGTTGTATAGGTAAGTATAACACAAAAATCTTTTCAAATGCACCTTAAAAACCCCCCTCATAATTCCATACAAATTCACAACCACCACGGTAATGAGTTTCTCGACTGAAATTGCCAAAATAAATCAAACCTATGGTATATTTAGCTTAAGATAAGAACCACATAGATGACACCATAAGATTGCATTATTATAGTGAATAATGAGACTGATATTTTAGATAGAAAGAGTCTGGAAGTAGCCGGCGAGCTAGGGTCACACAATAAATGTCACTTGAGGGAACTGCAAGGAAATATAGTTGTGAGTCTGTTGTAGTTTGCGCTCATGATATAATTTGTTATAGAATAGAATCTGTTTATTTATTTATTACGCTTATCAACAAGAAATATGTAACCAAGATTATATGTATTTCAATGAGTCAAAAGTGTGTCCATGGAGTTTCTTACACGTTCTTCTCCATACAGATCTACGCTTTAGAACGTGCAATTTAGCTTCACTTTTTTGGACTGACCGACATTTGACCATTCAAAAGTGCCTGTAATGGTCTATTTGAAATAAATGCTTTAATTTGATTTGCATCTTATAGCCAAATTCGCGTGGCCAAATATTAATTGAATTTATGAAATCAACGCAGAAAAAATGCTTAAATATTGGCACGGGTCACGTAACAATAAAAAAAAAAAAAATATTCTAAAGGCAGAGATTCACCGTGATATTTAAAGCACAAACACCTTTTTAGTTTTCAGGAAACGGATCGTAAAGCATGTCTAACGACTTGCTAACGAGAGTATGAGAGAGAAAACGGAGAAAAACGGATAAACCCAGGATACAGATGAGTACAAAAGATTAGGGAAATAAATGTGATTTAACGGCCCTGGCCCGAATTTAACGGTGGAAAGTTTTTACAATACATAATTAGCTATTTATTCCAAAATATTTCTGGAATTTCTTTGCGGAAAAGTTTTGTAGAAGGACTTTTTGTAAACAATGTTTTATTTTTGTACTTTAATATGATTTTTAGTTTAATTTTGGCCACAATATCAACTGCTTTCTCTGATGCCTGGTACATAGTGTTTCAAACATAATTATATTGTCCGAAAACTGGAGTCTCTGTTTTCTGATAGCTACAACTCAGGGGTCTTTAAGTGGGCTCGCGGACGGCGAGCTATGGGTAGCTCGCTGTCCGATCGTCCGGTAACTGTCCAGACCGAGTCCAAGACGTCGACGGCGCGCACTGTTCCCGCGCGCCTCAAGGAGTTGTCAGCAACAGCAGGGGCCCAGCTGGGCCGAAGCCTACTGGGGCCAGGGTTATCCGAAAGGAAGCTCGAGCCCCGGTATGAAGGCTAGAAGGAACGAGGTGAATTTTTAGCCATTAAGAGTCTGACACTATCTTCCGCTCTACCCAAGAGCGGGTTTTGTCATTGGATGATTTTTTCCACCGAAAAAAAGGGGTCTTTAAGTCAAGAGTGAATAGACTACTTCTCGGCAAACTTCCTCCGTCGTCGACCAGATCACCACTTACCATCAGATGAGATAGTGTAGAGTAGTCAAACGCGAGCCTACCAATAATAAAATAAATTAATTAAGATCTTTGGGTACTTTGTAAATCAATATAGGAAGCCGTCAGTTACAGTAATGTTATAATTCCTGTAACTGTTAAAAATGTAATTAGTTTAAGTACTATTTAAAGCTGACTTATATTTTTAGTATCGAAAAACAATACAAATTCTCGGAAAACAATTATTGGCTGAACAGCAATCAGTCATTTATCAATAGTTTATTATTTTACTTTACGAGTTATTCTGAAATCAGAAGTACTGATTTATTATTTATTCCTAACCTATCAAAGTAACCTTTTCGAGAGAATTTTCGAAACCCGAAACCTCATCAAGTCAGCAAGTCCAATTATATTGAAAAAGTTCGCATCTCCGCCATTCTAAGGGTGATATATCAGCGGGTCCTCAAACTTTTTTGACAGCTCAGCAATAGCCGAATTCCTATTCATTTTATTGGATCCCCCTTTTAGTATAACTTCGAGCAGAGATGGTCAACCTTTTTACATAACTTGTTGCGATGTTTGTTTAAAAAGCAACCATGATTCATCATCATCATAAAATGTCAAAAATAATTAAATAAAAATGAAACCAAAAATAACTATGGCACATCCAAAGTTTTTGTTTATTATAAACAAGCTTTTGTCCGCGAATTCACTCGTGTACATAAAATATAGACACTAAGGAATAAAGCAGCTTTCTATTGGTGAAATAATTTCAGTAATCAGACCAGAACTTTCAGAGATTATCTCCTACAAACAAAAAAACATAAACGCAAAGAAACAAACTTTTACTTTTTATAATATTTGTGTAGAAGTGTAGATATAGATGATTATCAAACAGATTATAAATAATTATTATTTTTTATATTTTTTGCCAACATACCACAGTGTCCCAAGACGAAAGTCTATGATCAGTGCGTGTTGCCAGTGATGACATATGGTTCCGAAACGTGGTCGCTCACAATGGGCCTCATCAGAAGGCTTAAAGTCACCCAAAGGGCAATGGTTACCTTGCGTGATCGAATCAAAAATGAAGACATCCGCAGGAGAACTAAGGTTGCCGACATAGCGCAAAGAATTGCCAAACTTAAGTGGCAATGGGCAGGGCACATTGCTCGCAAAACAGATGGCCGTTGGGGCCGAAAGGTTCTGGAGTGGCGATGCGTACCGGAAGACGCAACGTTGGAAGGCCTCCAACAAGGTGGTCTGATGACCTGGTGAAGGTTGCGGGAAGCCGATGGATGCGAGACGCGCAGGAGCGTTCGTTGTGGCGACGCTTGGGGGAGGCCTATGTCCAGCAGTGGACGTGTATCGGCTGAAATGATGATGATGATATTTTTTGCAATTTGGTGGTAACTTTTGATTTATGCCGTGCCCAGATTTTATGTTACCAATGGAATGCACGCCATAGGTTCGCAACTCCTGTATTAAGGTTTTGTCAAAAAGATTCAACGTAGAGGGAACGTAATAAATCTAGGGTGTGTTCATTTAGTTTATTGAGTCATTCGTGGTTTATGTGCGTAGAGGAACTCGTTTGTGGTAACCCTGAATACGAGTACTGCGGCCCAGATTAATACTTGAATAGTTACGTTACTTGTGTTATAAATCAGAATGTAAAATGGAGGGCTGACGCTCTGTGTACCTAACTGTGAAGCATTATTGCAAAATGGGCCCATTTATCTTTTATTTCTACCACAAATTGTGAAACAAAAATTATTTACAGCAATGATGAGAGATTTGCTGCCGTCATACACTCAATAGTTTTGTTTTTGTTTTTGAAAGAAGTTTTTTTTTCCGGTAGGTAAATCATCTAATGACATCCCCTGCTCTTGGGCGCAGCGGGAGATAGTGTCAGACTTTTACTGACTAAATACCTACTCCAGTTCCTTCGTTGCCTTTCGTACCGGGGGCTGAGCTACCTATCGGAGCTAATCCTGGCCTCAGTAGGCTTCAACCCAGCAGGGCCCCTTTTGGAAGAAGTGGTGGCCGAGTGGTAATGGCTCCAACTTACGAGTTGTAGGTCGCGGGCTTACAAATTACACAAAGTAATCGCCTGGCTCGGTTTGACCCAGCTAGGTGCATTACTTTGTCTAATTTATTTCATCACCACTACTCTCAAAACTGACTGAAGGAAAACATCGTGAGGAAACCGGCATGTCCTTGAACCTAAAATTCAATGACATGTAACATTCACCAACCCACACTGGGCCGGCGTGGTGGATTACGGCCTATTCTCTCTCCTAAAGAGGAGGCTATGTTATGCTATGCTGTCATATGAAAGTGATTTTTTTAAATAGATATTTAAACTAAGCTTGATTGCGATCCCACCGATGGTATTAAGCAGTGATGCAATCGTTTATGGTGAGGCGTACTAGTTTATTAAGAGCCTATTCACGAATCATATCTCCCATACCTTCTGACGATCTATAAGATAATGTTTATTGAATAATGAAAGCTTGTAGTATCGTGAGAGCCTGCTTCATTTAATTAAAACCTCTATACACATTGATGGCCACCCTACATATTGCAAACTGAAATTGACACACATCGTGGGGAAAACCGATTAAACATGCAACCTAGGACATTGGCCTGTAAAAGGAGGAGTTTAATGGAATAGAGAAAGTGCTTTAGAAGGAAACACCGTTGTTATTAACTTCTCAGCCATTTTAAGTCATTATAACCCGTGATATTTTTAAGCGCGAGTATTTTTACAAGCTTTTATTTAGTTTCACCTGTCCCGATGTTTGTCTGTCAACAAATCTTGTAAATTAAATTGACCCACTTTACCTACCGATTGAACTTAAATTTTGCATGCATGTGTAAATCAGATGACAATGCAAAATTATTATAACATGGAGCTGATCTGATGATGGAACTGGAAAGTGGCTATAGGAACTTGGTAGTTAAACGACACAACCCCATCGAGTTTGGGCTCGTATGATTTGTCTTGACGAGTATTAATTATACAGCGTGGCGATTAGGTTATCACATTAAATTATGCAGCAGGCATTACAAGTTGTTGTTGTGTTATTATTCCGTTAAAATAATAAAATTAACAATTTTACTAAAATTAAGAAAATGAATTTTTCAAACAAAATAAATAGCATTATAATTGGTAAAAAATAAATCATCCTTTATAATAACAGTTTACTGACCTGTAAAAGCGGCAACGCCGCGGCGCTGGCGAGTACGCGCCGTACCTACGCGTACGCGAGTTATGAATGAATACCTACTTGTGGATGTAGGCGCGCGCGCGTGGTACGACAGTACCTACTTAAACATTTTGACAACATAGGTATTTTATGATATAGTTTTATGAAATAATCACAAACTAACTTTTAAAATCTAACTACCCTATTTAAAAAAAATCTACATCTACTGTCACACACACTATTTTCACTAATGTAACTAATAATACTATCATATTATTAATTTACTTTATTTTACAAAAAAAAAAAAACTAGCACAACAATTTCCACAAATAAAAACAACAATAATATCTACGAAGGGCGCGCGCGCAAATAGCTTACTCGTAAACTATCCCTCAAGTCATTGCCTCAAGTATTTTGGCGGCGGACTAGACTCATTCATAGGACACACCAAAGATTTCGCGCATAGAGATTTAAACCTTAAGTCGTCAACTGTAAGAATATTGTTGCATATTTTTTCATACCTCCCATGCGGTCCCTTTACATCTTTTAATTTAGCACACAAAAATCGCCTTCAGTAATTAGTCATAAGAACATTTTTCGCTTGAATTGTTTACGTTTGTAGTAATGATTAGAAGAAACATAAACAATTCAAACGTAAACAATTTGTAAAATGATAGTTGCTTGTAGGTAATACGGAATGGCAACGTTTGAAGTTGTGAACTAGATATCTTCACCAACCTCGGGTCTTTGACCTACTTTTATTGGTCAGCTGATTAAGTTCATACAATACATGATGTTGTGAAATATTAAAATGGAAAAAAATCTCCCACGAGTATAATATTGTTTATTATTAAATTATTTTAACCGAATATGATAAAATACCTAATAAAAAGTATGTGGCTTCAATTAATGTGATAACCTAATGGCCACGCTGTATAAGTATACTGAGCTATAAAAGCTTTATTTTAAAATAAAAGTGTGACGTGGCCGAGCCCTTACATTCGATGAAACCATTTTGTGCCCATTACTATTTTTAATTATTTGGTTATTTCATTTATTTTCTACTTAAGAATGCTACGTTTATTTATTTTAGGTTATACTTGCATAATAAACCGAGAAGAAAGTGAGGCAGCGAATTTTAGCGATATTGCGACTCGGAAGAGGGTGAATATTATTCAGTTGAGAATTTACTGAACCGTCACCTGTTAAAATGAATACTGTTCGAAAACGATTTGACCGTGCTTGACCGTGATCCCACCTGATTGTAAGCAGCGATGCAATCGTTGATAAAATGACTAAATAAGTCCAGCGCAAAAATATAGGAAAACTACCCAAAATCTCCCAAAACTCCCATAATCTGTTTTAATAAATATACATTTTTTATTTGTATTTTTTTCTATAGGACATTGCTTTTGCAATACTTTTTTTTTAAATTTTTGAGACTTCAACTACCTTAAACTCGTTGATAATTTATTTTGTTAACAATTTATTGATAGTTGCAATTATCTATATTTTTCTTGTTTTTTTTTTTTTTATATAGCCTCTTTTTCGTTTTGTAATGTGAATGTGAGAACACTGTATACCTTACAAACCTTTAGATTACTTCCTATTTAAATTACTTTTTTATTTGAATTACTTTTTTTATTTTTGCTTTTGTGTACAGTAGGTATTGATATACACTGTTCTTACATACTATCATATTGTAACACCTACCACTTTTTTTTAATAGTAACCATGGAGTTTCTTGCCGGTTCTTCTCCATAGGAAACGACCAATTTGGAACCGTGCACTAGCTTCTGACGTTTTATAAGTGCCCAAGTAGGCCTATGTGAAATAAAATATTTTGACTTTTGACTTTGACTTCAAACCCGAAGATACTTGATACTCAACATCATCATTACTTCAACCGAAATATGGTTGGACAAAGGGCTCACTAAGTGTCCGCACAACGATTAGTTATGTGGACCCTGAATGGGGTACCGGTCCACCTTGTGTGTCTTCCAACGCTGCATCTTTCGTCAATTCACATTTGGCTATCGTATTGGACTGTGACCTACTCCCTGTAATGGCCCGTTCACGACCTCGCCGCTGTGAGCGGTAGCTAAGTGCGTGGCGGCAAGCGTAAGAAAATGTTTGAAGCACGCCACGAGATGCTGCCGCCCATAGACCCGTGCGCGCGCTTACCGATGCCCCGCTCGCCGCTAAGACCGAAGTCGTGAATAGACTATAATAGAAAAGTGGCCAATGCAAGGCAATGTTATACACAATAAGGCTTAGGCCACTCGCCCACGGAGACTTTTTGTAGCAATGCTGTAGCGCGTTCGCATCGATACAGTCGCAACGCTGTAGCGCGTTGGCATTTTTTCTATAGCGCTTGCATATGCGAGTAACGCGCGTTTGTAGCGGTGCTGTCGCACGCTTAAGCTTTGGTTTCCTAAGATAGCGGTGCCGTCATATAGCGGTGAATGACGTCACTAGGAAACCGAGCCATTAGGTTTACATAAACAACGTTCTAGTGACGTCATTCACCGCTGCATTACGGCCGCTATATGACGGCACCGCTATCCTAGAAAACCAAAGCTTTACGAAACGCGCGACAGCATCGCTACAAAAAGTCTTTGTAAGCGAGAGGCTTTACTCTAGTTTTACTTACCTACCTATCTAAATGAAAAAATACTAGATATGAATGTGTTGACTTGCATCTGCTATGCAAATGTACCAACGTTGATTTTGGAATCCTACATTGACAAACATTTTGAATAGTTTTTGTATTTTTTTCTCCTTTCCGTAGTATCGCCCGGCCGCAAACGCTCAGCGGTCGCAAAGCGGGCAATTCGTGGAATGCCCAATTCGCACGATGTCCAATTCGCAGAACATTCGTATCGGTATTTTGCGGTCGAACGTGTGGCGAAGTAGATTTGATTTTGTTCGCAGCTGAAACTGGGAAAACTGTGCCCAATAGCGATATACACGAGTTGTGCTTCACATTTGTAAGCTTGGACACAAATACTATAATATGTTACTGAAAAATTGGACACCCTTATACACTCCAATTATAAACTTAATTCATGAATCCCCAAGCGACCACCGGTGGCCGCGCATCTATTGTCTTACTATTGTGTCTCTAATTGACGGTATCTGAAGGGTTAAGTTCCAATCATAATACAAGCACTGAAATTTTACCCTACTTCGTGCCACGAAAAGCACGTAAAGCTGTTGTTCATGAATCTGCCCCCCTAGCCAAGTTACAACCATTTCGCTTGCGTCGAACGCTTCGAGTTGACCTTGCCGCCAATTCTTTTGTTCTGACCACGTGACTGAGCGTTGAGATGACGTTATTCCCGTACATTTGAAGCTTTCTACTAGCGTTAACTATTGAAGATTAGCAACTTGGCTAGGGGTACTGGGCCTGAATGGTCTGTCATTGACTTCATAATTGTTGATTTTGATAAGTTTTGGTAATCTACTAATATAATGGCGTCATAATGACTTTCCAATGGTCAACCACTGACATTTCATTGAAAGAAGTGGCTTAAAATGCTAATCTCGTACATAATGACAAATGAATATCTGACGTATGCGGTAATTTGCAAAACTTTTGACAGTTGTTTTGATCAGTGACCTACCATTAGAACGTTATTGTGCAGTTATTGGTTTTAATAAACTTGATATTGTCATTCTACCATCACTCTATTACGAGACCATTGACCGATCAATGATTGATCATTATGAGTTAGCAGATTACGAACTTTTAGCAAAATGACAATGGGATCGTGTTGGAATGACGAATTTATAAAAATAGCAGACTCGGGTCCCTGGTCTCTTTTCGGTCGTGTGATCGTGTCGGATTGCCATCCCAAAGGAATATGAAAGTAGAGATACAGAAAGTAAACAATATCTATAATATCTCCATTATCTCCTACGTACGTGTTATTTTCCATTGTGATAGACCACCATGGTCAACATTCGGTAGGGAGTATTATTTTATTTGTTTATTTTATTTGACTACTCTTTATTTACAGTTTGCAAAGACCAACACATGCAAAGAGTCAATAAAACAAGATATATAAAATTAACTAAAGCAAAAAACAAAGAAACAACAAGAAAAAAAGATATTACTAATAAAAAAAAAACATCGTTAATTATGTACCTATTCAATTTACATTGGGTAATATTGATGTAGTACCTAGTTTTGTGCCGAATGTTATCATGCCTGTGTCCTCGTAATTAACTCAGTGAAATTTTATTTATATAATTGAACCAATACCAAAAATAACACATTTACTTTAACACAATTTTCACTTTTCACAATTCAGAAAAATCACAACATTTCCATACAGTAAATCCGGTTTTATTTTTCTTTGTGTTTCATCCAGTTTCCAAGTTTTTAATTATTAACAGAAGTCATAACAACAAACAGAGTGCGTAACCACTGAAATAAATGTCCCCAGACTATACACGGCGGAAATTAAACTTCGTAACAGCGTGACAGTTTAATTAAACTGTTTTCACGTATTATGCACATACGAAATATTGTATGTTCTTTGGCTCTACTTCGTGCTTAAATGATCTTACAGGTTTTTTTTGGAAAGTTTCTTTAAAAAAATCCTAACGAAATTCAACTTCGCAAACGCCCCGGGTGTCAGGAATCGCAGAACGTACTCCAGCCACCGCTGCACTGTAGGCACGGACTTGCAGACGATGAACAATAGATAGCTCGCCGTCCCGTAATGTCACGTGCAGGGCCAATGGTCGCTAGGGCCACGGGGAATATTTAAAATTGAAACACTGATCCTAGATCGCAAAGAGCAACTGAACATAAGTGGGTTTATTTTAGTCAGTAAAAGACTGACTCGCTCTCATGCTCCACCATAGAGCGGGAAAAATAACCGCAAAAAAAACGTTTAGATGACATACTAAATGTTGCAGATACCAAATGCACCTGTAGGTAGTTTTAGTTAGTAAGTCTGATACACTCTCCCACACCAACAAGAGCGGAAAGAATTATATAGGTACATATCTCTGGTTTCTCTCTCATTTTTACCGACTTCCCAAAAAGAAGGAGGTACTATTTATTATTTATTTATTTCATGCAACATAAAAGTACAAAGGCGGACTTTGTTCGGCTGTTTGTATGTTTTTTTTTTTTTACATATCTCGAGTTTTTTTTTAATGAAATATTATTAAAAGTATAACTATTATATTCCATATATATTCCATATAGTCCACCCCAAAAAAACCTTCTTATTGACGATTATTTTATACATTTTGGACTTTTATAAAAATCGTCACGGCAAATATAATTTCAGTATGTAAAAAGCCTAAAGAGATCCCATGCAGTAGCTTTGCCTTATCAACTTATAATAATATTCGTGGAAACAGGCTTTCCGTCGTGCCACCGGAGATTCCATCTGCCGCATAGTTTTCAAGATTAAACGAAGCGCACAAACACACGCGGTCAGGAACTTTGACGCCATAACTTATACAAGTCCCTACATTATAATAACGTGTGTTGCTCTTATGTTTTCATGAACAACAGTGACTTTGGCTCTTGTTGTTGTTATTTTGCTTGGTGCAATTCGAAAATTTACTTTCAAAATCTGAAAAGGATGTTTAATTGTTTTTTACATAATTTTATACTTCTTAACTTTTTGAGGAAATCTTCATATACTATGGATATTATTAAAACCTTCCTACGAATACGAAGGGTTGTATTGAACTAGTGGTTTATTCCCATTGGCTACCCCGAAGTTGGCCACCGGGGTGGCGGTTGGCACTTCTTCATTCCCATCGGCCACTCGTGAGCCCATCACCGGGGTGACGGTTGGCAGTTCTTCATTCCCATCTGCTTAGGGGAGGCCTGAGCTACCTACCACCTTATTACCATTGTTTGTTTAAAACTTGACCTCGATACTAAAAATTCCCATTTATTGCAGTTTATCTCCAATACTTTGGTGGTTATTGTGGCACAACTCTCTTCCAATTTAATTAAACATTGAAAACTACGGTTAACAGCTAAAATAGTTTTACACGGAAATATTGAAAATGGAACAGCTGTGAGGCCCGCAATTAAACTTAATACATTCAAAATAATTTTATTTCTCTTATAAAAAGTCAGATGCTAATATTTCGATTCCAATTAGTCATTTCTTATGGAGAAGAACCGGCAAAAATCTCCAACTCCCTCTCAATCTACTACTCTACAAAAAGAGATTTTACTACATTCCCATATAACAATATTGTTGAAATATAATTAAGTATCATTCTGTTCGTGTAAATATTGTTATATTTACACAGACAGCATGAATAATTATTCACCAAGGTTTTCAATAGTCTAAGTCTGTACGTGCTACATTATATTACAAATTAACCCAAATTACATAATTATGCTCGCAGAACAGATGGCCGTTGGGGCCGAAAGGTTCTGGAGTGGCGAACGCGTACTGAAAGACGTAGCGTGGAAGGCCTCCTACAAAGTGGACCGATGACCTGGAGAAGGTTGCGGAAATCCGATGGATGCGGGACACACAGGATCGTTCATTGTGGCGAAACTTGAGGGAAGCCTATGTCCAACAGTGGGGGTCTATCGGCTGAAATGATGATGATGATGACCCGAATTAAAGCATGTTCCTAAATCAGATCACACAGTAAGCTCATCTAGTGTTACAAAATCCTACGAACGATTTGGACAATTTGTTTTTGTCAAACAAAACCACACGCACAGGGGAACTGAGCTTTTTAACCGACTTCTAAAAAAGGAGGTTCTCAATTCAGATGTTTGTATAATTTTTTTTATATTTGTTCGCGCATAACGTCATCGCTTGCCAACTGATTTGAAAAAATATTTTTTTGTTGACAAGGGTTCAATTCTCAAATGCTCTCATAGTCACCAAGGTGGGATCTGATGATAAAATCTTGGCGAAATCGAGGGAACTCCTCAAATTCAATTTATTTTTTTAGTGAAGTTGGTTATTTTTTTTACAAAAAGGTTTTTATCTTCCAACATTTTATACGGAAATACTACCAAACAATATCAATTACTTACCTACTTTACATAAACATTTACTAGACTTCAAAATTACACTGAAATTGAATTAAATATCGCTCCCGAGGCGCTACTTCTAACTTTGTTTGGTGTTATTATTCATGCTTGTTTATTACAGAGTTTCATTGCCTTATGTCATTTAAAACAATTCAGATTGTTCTCAAATTATTAAGATACTATTGAAAAACAGACCAACTGCAATTCGAACTCGGCGCTTTAAAAAACACGATTCTTGTATGGGAGTCCCTACTTAAATATTTATTTTATTCTCTTTTTAGAACTTGTTGCTGGTAGCAACAGAAATATATGTGTGATCAATTGTCTAGCTAGCATGGTTAATGAAATACAGACTGGTGACAGAATAGACAGAGGTTTAGGTCACAAAATATATAGGTACAGAAGTCAATCTACATACAAAGCGCGCTCGAGCAACGCACACATAGACACCGCTCACGGACACGATATCTCGGTACGGTCTCAGCCCGCTCCTCGAACAGTTCCGTTTCAGCGTAGGTATAAAAAGTGAAGTACATAGATGAGATTGTCTTCTGTACCTATCTATATTTTGTGCTTAGATCCCTGAGACGAAACAGCGGGTAAAGAAGTAAATTTTCACTGAAAAGTATACAAATACTTTTTGTTAATTGGTTTTTTAAGTACAGTTCTTACACACGTAATTATTAAACGCTTCATGGCAGGTTTTAGACTGAATTTAATTTAATTGCATTGTACCTTTAATGATTTCACCACATAATTACATCATCTGTCATTCTTTACGACCATCATTCGGTTTCGGTCGATTTAATCAAAATATTTCGGAAATAAAAGCATTATAGTTTATGTACAACATAAATAATGCAAGCCAACGTAAATTCATTGAATTTAGTGCTCACATTGACTTTCTATAACTAATTCGTCAATTTTTTGAGCCTAAACTAACATAAACAACTCCAACTAATAAAGTGTAAACAATACAAGGAAGTAGCCACATTATAATTTATTATGCTACTAGCTTTAGCCCACGGCTTCACCCGCGTACATAATCCCAGGATAAAAAGTATCCTATGTTGTTATTCTGGGATATGGTCTACTCGTGTACCAAGTTTCATCGAGATCCGTTCAGTAGTTTTTGCGTGAAAGAGTAACAGACATCCATACATCCATCCATACATACAAACTTTCGCATTTATAATATTAGTACCTATATACTGGGTTATTTGTAAAACACTGGCAACCTCTCAGGACTATGTTAAGAACACCATAAACAACAATTTTTGTTTCGCCGATTTTGTATTGAAAAATCGATGCTCTTAAATAACCCGACGGGGTTACGGTAGACCACAAAGAAGATGGCGGGATGACTTAGATGTCCTTCTTAGAAATTAAGAAACGGCCGTGAGCCGAGAACATTGGCGAGGGCCCACGGTCCAGCATTGGAACAGTACAAGGTAGTTACAAATATATAATTAAGAGGGTCCTTTTCCACTCGCTTGTCGTCAACATCGAAAATGGTTTAAAAGCTTGTTACTTCATCAAACGCAATCCAACGCGATGTTTGACGAAAAGGCAACTCAAAAAAAGAGAGACAACGCCTGAAAACTCTCTTAGTATTCGGTAATTCCGAGATTTACTCGAATATACCACAAAACTTAGAAATAGCTGTTTTTTTTACACCCTTAAAAAATTTTGAAAAAAGTTGTCGTCATTTAGAATCTTAATAAAATTTGAAAGGCTTCTATAGTTTTACTTTATTAACTTTTTTCATTTTTAGGCAAATTATGAAGTGTCAAAGTTCATACAAAATAAGAGATTTTCAGAGGTCTTTGGTTTAGTTTTACATAAATTTAGAAATTGATTTCAATAGAAGCCTAGAAAATATTCTCAAGATACTGTGTTTCCAAAATATCTAATAAAAATGTGTAATAACGTCATAATCAGTTATGAGCGATTGTATGAAAAACAGTGACAATGTCTGTCGAGATGCATCACCTTAAGAAGTTTACATAATAATTATGTCATCTCGTTACTACAGTATCTTTAAAGTGTTAAGTAAATTATATTTACAGTTTTTCATGTCACCCTTTTTCATTCAGAAGTGTCACATATCCAGTCTTCACCGTTTCAAGCTGGGCACGCCATAGTCATGGCGGGAAGTCTTCTTTTTGAGGAGTCGCTGAAAAGGCCTCACTATTCGGATGACACAGGTCCTTAGTGGACATGATAAGTCCGGGTTACTCTTACATGCGTTCCTCAAAGATAAGTCACTAAGCCGTAGGGGCCAACAGGGCCGATGTCCACTAGTCCCGTCGGGTTTTCCTGAAAAGGACACCCGTGATTTTAAGACGTTAAGGTTAACAAAAAAATAGATAGGTGTAGTTTTAGTCAATAAAAATTTGACTCACCTTTCAGCTTCGGCGGCGTAGAGTGAAAGAAGTCATTAAATGATATTCCTGCGTAAAAAACCCTTCTGTACTAAATATAAAAGATATAAAAAACCCGTCCAAGCTCAAGTTAAAACGATGAAATACTTCTATGAATACATTAACAAGTATTCCTAAACGATAACAAGTGTTAAGTGTCAGTTGATTTACATTTCATCAACATAAAACGCTTGAGCGAGATTTTATAATTTATCGAAGGTATAGACGATCTTCTGAAAGCCCCTTGAATAATATACAGAGGGATGAAGGATGAAGCGAAATTAATATTTTATATTTTACGTTATGCTGCCTATCCACTAGAGTTGTGGCTATGCAGCTATGCTGTGAGTGGAAGCTAAGCTACGAAACTATGTGTCCGTATCGATGGACGACTAACTATATATTTAATTGAAAATTTAAATGCATAAACTAAAGACACTTGTCATATTTATTCATTTCTTATAATTGATGGATAATACATATTTAGCTTTTTAAATATTTTTACGCCAGCAATGGTAATAACTATATATATGTGAATCTGTTTTTAATGTAAAATCTAAATGTACGTTATACGCAGAAATAAATCTTTCTTTCTTTATTTATCTTTATTTCCTTCTTTTTTTCTTCAATTGTCGTGTGAGTGAGTTAGGTGTGCTATGGAGATGTTGCCACGAGGTAGCAGTGCGAGGAAAACGCGTAGCTCAAATTATGCAATAGTAAAAAAGCAAGGAGAGCCTGCGCCTACTGGCAACTATTCAAAGCACACATCCATACCATACACCTAGAGCACGCATCCAGAACACGTATCCATCTATATTTAGTTGAACCAGGTTCCATTAGAGCTAATTAACTACTTTTAAGCTAAGCTGTCTATGGACCAATAAATATTATTGATAGATATCAAACGCATTGACCTCGCCGATGACCTGGTGAGGATTGTGGGAATCCGATGGATGCGAGACACACCGGACCGGTCATTATGGCAAAACTTGGAGGAGGCCTATGTCCAACAGTGGACGTCTATCGGCTGAAATGATGATCAAATGCATTTATAGCAACGTAGCATAGCATATCTCTGGAGAAAAAGCACCATAAGTATTATTTGGCTAGGTTCGGTTGGGGACAGTATAAAGATTGAGTTATGTACGTGTTAATGGACAGGCTTTTTCAATTATTTGGGTCAGTGGGCCAGGCTAGTGATTAAAATTTCATCAGGAGGTGTGAGAACTTTCCAACCACCAGTATTTGATTAAATCGATACTATATAGCAATCTACCCCAGCTTCTCATAAAATCATTGAAACTCTTAACTTTTGTCGGCTATAATTTGTGTATTTTACATTTAAAACCTTTATCGTGTGTTTTTTTTTTTGAGGAGTGGCCTCACGGTGTCCATACCTTCCGCATGACTCAGGTCCTCACCAGATATGGTAAGTTCGCGAGGTTCCTGCACCGGATTTGTGCGGAAGAAACGACTGCCCGGAGGACACGATGGAGCATACGGTAGAAGTGTGCCCCGCTTGGGTAGAGCATCACCGTGTTCTCGTGGGGGCGATCAGTGGCTGTGATCTCTCGCGCCGGGTCTTGGTACATGCTATTACCTGAAGCGAGGAGGAGTGACAGGTGGTCGAAGCAGTAATTCTAGCAAAGGAGGCGGCTGCACATGGGAGGAAACTGCACTCACGCCCCAGCCACCAGGATCCCGATCCCGATTTCCAGCCACCGTAGATGCGGGCTTGCAGATGGCGAGCAATGGGTAGCTCGCCGTCCAACTGTCCGATCCGAGCCCAAGTCGTCGAAGGTGCGTAATGTTCCACGCACACCTCAAGGAGATGTCAAAAACCGAAGCAGTAGGCTTCGGTTTTTGACATCTCCTTGAGGCTATGGGTATGCGAAAGAGAACCCCAAAGCCTTTGAACGATGGCAAAAAAGAAACAGGAGTGGGCTTTGGTCAGTAAAACTGACACTAAAGGGCGGGAAATATCTTTAGATGATTTCCAATATAAAAAAAAACCTTTGTTGTAAATTATTCTATCTATTGGTTAAAACCGAATGAAAAACCGTTCAGAAGTTGTTTTAGTTTGTCACGAATGGACAGACTCGGTGGGAAATTTTGATGAAGGATTTGTTTTGACATGTAAACCGAGTTATTGAGACTTCAGTAAAACTGGGTTTCGGAACCGTAGCGCGGGCTTCTGGGACGGCTAGCAATGGGTAGCTCGCCGTCCAACCGTCCGGTACCCGTTCTGTCCGAGCCCAAGACGTCGACGGCGCTTTTTGTTCCACATGCGCCTCAAGGAGTTGTCGGGAAACCGGAGGTGCCCTCCAGGGTCGAAGCCTATTAGGGTCAAGGATATGCTTCTGAAAGATAGATTCGACCCCGGTTCGAAAGGCAATGAAGGAACAGGAGTGGGTTTTTAATCAGTAGAAGTCTGACTTTATCTCCCGCTCCGCCCAAGGGCGCGATTGGACGATTTTGACACATGAAAAAAAAAATGTTTGCCGCCATAACACTTTCTTTTTTTTTACTGTTTAGGACACATTATCAATAGACCGTAATATACATGTTTATAGAAAAGTAGACTAGGCTCCTAAGGTACGGATTTATAAAAGTGTTAGGGGTCTTATGAATTCTGTCAATAACACGATCGTCTCTGAGACTCTTTGGTATAAGGGCCCTGTTAGACACGTTGGTTTTTCTTACGTGAATATCCTCAAACCTTGTAAAACTATAAACGTGTGCAAGATTAATTATTATTTCTGTCTACAATGAAAAAGAACCAAGGAAACAAGAATAAAAGGAAGAATAAAGGAGGAAGGTTGACTGGAAGAGAATGCCTTAGGCATTAAGTCCGCCTCTGTACTCATCCGTATAAAGTGTTAAATAAAAAAAAATATCAGCGAACTGTCTTCTTTTTAAAAACCTTCAAAAAATTATTTATTTCGTCAGAATTTCGTCATTTATGAACCTGTACCCCTAGCCAAGTTGCAAATCTGCAATAGTTAACGCTTGTAGAAAGCTTCAAATGTACGGGAACGACGTCGTCTCAACGCTCAGTCACGTGGTCAGAACAAAAGGATTGGCGGCAAGGTCCACTCAAAACGTTCGACGCAAGCGAAACGGTTGTAACTTGGCTAGGAGGGCTGATTTGGAATATTATTTTTCAAAGTAATTTTTTCTTTAATGAATACGAGCAAAAGTAGAAACTATTTAAAACATTATTAGAGTTCTGTACCTAAAACTCCCTTTATCGTCTGCCTATCTGTCTATCCGTCTGTCAACGGCCAGTATTTCATAAAATATGAGAGTTGAGATTTTCAAAGCATGTTTATTTCTATTGCCGGTACAACAACAAATAATAAAATTTAAACAAAGTTAATGACTAAAGGGGTTTCTCATGCAAAAACCTTATTTTGTCGGCGTGTTGACTCGACTTTATCAGTGTGGACTGTGTTACAGGATCTTTCGTGTGGAAGTCCAAGTTGCGTTTGACTGAATTTTGAGTTTTTATACCAAAGCCTGTTCCATTTCTTTGTAAAAAGTTTTGCACATATATAATAGCTTCACACTCCATTGATCAGGTATGCGCATCTCGTACCTAATGAATTGATAAATCAATCACACCATGAGCTTGGATAGTAAGTTATTTATTAGACCGCAGACACATAGCTCTGATTGATACAGCTACATAAATTGAATGAAACGGTTTGCCATTAAATTAAGCGTACTGTTAATTGAATTAGTGCATTCTGCTGTTTTGATGTGTATTTGACACTTCGATGAAATTCATTGGCGTTTTGCTGTGAATATTTAGCTTATTTGTCATTGAAGCATTGTTTTCAGTGATTATTTAATCTGCTTTCATTTGTAATGTGATTTAATTTGTAACATACAGTGCTTTGTTGTGACTGAAAAGTTGAAAGGCAATCGAGAGGAGGGATGAAACGCATGTTACTAAACAAGTTCCAAGTATACATGTAGATGGATGGAGAGGGAAAGTGAAGCCAAAGAAAAGATGGATGGATTGTGGGAGGAGTGATATGAAAGAAAAGGGAGTTAGTGATAGTGTGACGGGTGACAGGGCAGAATGGAAGAAAAAAACGTGTTGCGCTGACTCCGAGTAATATGAGATAGGGGAGGAAGATGGAAGAGGAAAGTACAGTGCTCTGTAAAGAGCGTCCGCGCGATGGAATCAGAGGGTTTCGCCAAATTGATAAATCTACAATCGTTAACGCTAGTAGAAAAATTATATGGAAATGACATCTCAACGTTAAGTCACGTGGTCAGAACAAAGGAATTGGAGGCATTACCGACTGTACAAAGAGATTCGAAACAAAACGGTTGTAGCTTGGCTAGGTCAGGGATTTCACAGGAGAACCATAATTTTACCAACATGGTTCAAAGGTTGACCAAACTCACTCAAATTATCCAGCTCATTGGCTTCATTGCTTGCTGAACATATGGTTACTGGGGTTAAAAGGTTGCCTATTATCTTTTTCTTTTACTGTAAGATTTCTTGGAGTACAATTAAGTATATTTACATAAATAAATAAATAAAGGTTCTGGAGTGGCATTGGAAGATCTCCCACAAGGTTGACCGATGGTGAGGGTCACGGGAATCCAATGGTTGCGAGACGCACAGAACCGGTCGTTGTGGTGACTCTAGCGTAATTTATTAGCATAATAATCACCCTTTTAGTGTTCCCACTGCTGGGACTCAGGCCTCCTCTCTAGGAGAGGGAATAGATCATAATCAACCACGCGGGTTCATGTGCGTTGGTGAATGTCACATGACTTCGAATTTTTGGTTTTAGGATATGCCGGTAAAAAAAGTGTAATTTATTACAACACCACATCTCTCAATACGGCAAAGCATCTTGAGGAAATGGGCGTTTCTTTGTATCAAACGAAAGAACATGAAGACATGTGACGTCGATTGATTACGCCCATCGACTTACATTCTATATCGATGATTACGGCCCATTTTTTCTCATAGAAAGGAGGCCTATGTCCCAACTGTGGGAACATTATAGGGCTGGTAATGCTTATACTTTAGTTCATTATCCCTATACGTTTGTTTTAAAAAGTACAGATTATAAATAAAACATGTCGACTTTTTGAAATAAAAAATTGCCTTACCTACGGCTTTCCACATATTCTTTTTTAATTAAAAGTACCTACGTATCATATTGTAGGCACTCGAAGCTTCTGCATACTTTAGCCATATTTAACAAGCCACTGCAGCAATTACTTTAAAAAGAAATTCTCAAATAAAAATACCATAATCTTTTGTCCATAAAAATTACTAGCAAAACAAACGACGGTATCTTATTTCGGTCAGACGCCGACGTCGGGACGGGGAGCATTTCCTCAGCAAAAAATTGTAAAGTATTCACGAAAAGACACTGATAAATTACTCCGTGTTTTACAGACACATCTGACGATTTATTACTGCGCTCACATACAAATAATACTAACATACATAACGATAAATACGTAAAAATACGCTTACACACCACCAATAAATCTTGACAGATCATGGTGGCGCTGCTTGCTAAGGAAACTGTCAAAGATGTGTCAGATTTCATACTTTTCGATCTATTTCCAAATTTTGCCGTGGGTCTAGTTACATTGGTCTCTGTATGTAAACATACGCTTACATCGACATGTGTCCTGGAAGAAAAGATCGATTGCGCTGTAAAAGGCACGGGAAATGTTTTATTCTGCCTTATTTTATTTTCATTAGACGTGATTTTTTTGGTGACAATTTATTAGGGTCTGTTTATGGTGATGAAGGACGTCAAATAACTCAATTTTGAAACAAGGCAGCAAAAATACACACATGTAAAAAGATGATAATATACACTAAGAATTTTCTTCGAGGCTTCTTTAATGACCAAGAAATTTAAGGTAGAACTACACATCGCACATGGGTGTCACACACGCCGATCTACCTTTCTAATTCCATACATTTTATATGGAAACTAGGCATGCAGAGCTACACTTGATCCACGCCACGCGACGTCGTTCTACGTTCAAATCAGGCGTGTTATACGTGTGCGTCGGACTAATGAAGTTCTACTTTTAAAATTATAATGATATCTTTCATAATTTCTATAAAATTAGTTGATCCTAGCAGTTGCTAATGCTAGCGTCAACTGATGCTTCGTTACAGCACAAGAAGTAAAAAACTTAAAAAAAAACGATTTTACTAAAAAATTGAATTGAATTTGAGGAGTTCCTTCGATTTCGCCAAGATTCCATCATCAGATCTCAACTTGGTGACTACGGGACTAATTGGGAAGCAACAAGCAATCGCTTTCAAACAAAAAAAAAAAAATTCAAATCGGTTGGCAAGCGACGAAGTTACGAGTAGGTATGCGCGAACAGCCATTTCAAAAAAACACAAACATCCGAATTGAGAACCTGCTCCTTTTTTAGAAGTTGGTTAAAAATTACCGTAACATCTATTTTATTCTAGAACAACATGGTGCTAGTAGACGTATTATTTTCAATTGAAGAACCTCTCCAAAAAATCTAAGGCCAGCCTAAAAAGAACAATATACCCACACATTCACAACTCCACACCTGTAGTTTAGAAAAAGGAACATTCGTATTCTCAACAAGACTAGAGAACGGTAAAAACTTGCCGCCATTTTTCTCACTCATTTTCACATTTTCACGTGCCAACTTATTTCGCAAACAAAATAATCTGTGGGGGGAGGGGCAGGATCATCTGTCAAGGTCCAATCCACACTTAGGTCCGTACTTAAACCCTTTATGTTTCGTTGTACCAGAGAGGGTACAAAAAATAGACAGGTACAGAAGGCTGCTTCTATACAATGAGCAAAAACGCACACACATATACTACCCCTGATAGTTAAAAAGACGTATCTAACAATACCGAAAACTTATAAAAAAATGTTTTAATGAATAAAACGGGAAATCGAGCCTTTTTGCTTGTGTTAAAACCGCACTGGAGAAAGAGTTTAAAGCGAATGCAAGAGCATCTGAGGCTGTCATTTGATTCGATATTGTCGTACAAATGCATCTATGTATATGTTAGTCTGTTTTTACCCGTTCTATGAAGTAGACCTTCGGCTCCAATCTGCTATGTGGTGAATAGTTACCGTCCTTTATGCTTGAAAAGAAAAATAACCGAACACAAAAAGGCCTTTTCTACACCCGGATGCGTCTGAATAATTTATTAAGAAGAATTCTCTAAACAAAGGAGGCTGAAGTGTTTTATGGGCTGTTTGCATAATAGCCTTATTATGTGTGTGCGATAATAAAGTGTTAGGGTTAGTGCAGGATTTTTCTCAAGTAGGAAACTTATTCAAGGTAAAAATAAAATAGTCCAGCAGTAGATATTTTTAAGTGTAATTTTTCTAGCTTTGGGGCTATGTGAGGACTATTGTCCAAACTCATTAACAAACACCTAAGACTCAATTTATTTATTGAAGGCCTGATAGTCCTAATCTAAAATTGATTAGTTTAAATCTTACGACCTGAACCAGCTTCGCATGGGTGTTGACAAACCTTTGAATTTCTCAATATGTCTTAAGAATTCCTTTGTCTGATGGTGAAAATTGGATTAAAGTTCGTTCAGTAAATTTTAACCTAGATATAAAAATAAAAAATATAGAAAACTAGCTTTTACCCGCGGTTTCGCCCGCGTTTACTTTACTGTTTCTATATACTTTACTGTTTCTCCACCTTTTCCCAAATAAAAAAAAAATAGCCTATGTCCGTCTCCAGGGTCCCAACTATCTCTGTACCAAAATTCATCAAAATCGGTTTTGCCATTTAGGCGTGGAGACGTAACAAACAAACAAACTCACTTTCGCTTTTATAATATTAGTAAGGATTCACTATTCACTTTGTCTGTCGTTTGTCGATATGGTTACTAATACCAGCTTATTTAAATCCGCATACACAACACAACAATCACAACATAATGCTAGTCCACAATGCCGGTGACCTAAGGCTAAAATATTGATAACGTAGCATATCTATACAGAGTTTAATGACTAAAATAATTATGTAACATTGTGCAGTGGGCCTGAAGCAACAATTAGATGCCGCATGACGCATAATTGATCGATTGTTATGACTGTCTAATTAATTTTATCTCTGAGATGAAACAATAAACAGGCTTTGATCCAAAGGGCAGTGCACTGTATTACAATAATACCCGTTGTTTGCGACTTAGTTCATATAAAATCGATAGATGGCGTTGGCGTCAAATTAGAAGACGGTATGGTTTTTTAGTATAACTGTCCTCGCACACTAGCTTTAAAAAAATGCCGCTTCAAGCTTCATTTTGAGGCGGTCTTGAAGCGGCTTCAAGCTTCACCGGGCACAAAAGGTGTCGCGCGCATCAGCTGTTTTTTTGCGGCGGCTACTGGCGTTTTTTGTGGTAGCGTTTTTTTGAGGTTAGGGCTATATTTCACCGAGACACCATGGCGGCGTGACCAGTCGTCACTACCAACAAAATGTATACAGCTCTATAAATAGTTACTCACCTGGTGTCCATTTGGTTGCGCGACCACCTCGGACGTGTGGCGACTCTTTTGTCTAGTTTGGTAGATTAGGGCTGTATTCTACCGGTGAAATATAACCTTTAGGCAAATAGTTTTTTTAATATTTAATATATTTCTGTATATTTTTCATCACTATAAGCTAGAAAAATATGCCCGCAAAATTTTGTTCGAGACTTCGCCATGATCCCTCGTAACACTTAGAAGTTAATTATATAAGCCCCTCACTTGCGTTCGTGATTAAAACTTAGCAACCATTTTGTTCGGAATTTAACTGCCACCTGCAACTTGAAGATACTGCCATCCCCTAGTTAGATACATCATTTACTATTATCATTTATATGTTACTTTCACCTATAGTCCACTGTCATAGTATATATGTCACTTGTCATAGTAAAATGGTACAGAACGTGAAGTCTGTTAGAAATGCCTGTACTTATGGCTTGTTCACCGACTAAGTCACCTTAAGTAGGGTTGAGCCACGCGATGACTTATTCATGCATGCCAACTGTCACAAACTGACCTGCTATTTCTTTAAAAGCCAGTTTAGACGTATGTTACATTGCTGTCACGTAATCGGGGACCTCCATAAGTGTCTAGTTTTTATGGAAATGTTGACCATGAAGGATTTTTTTGTACGTGTCGTTGTTTTAACGTGTTCGGGCTCCAAAGTCTTTGAGAGAGTTAGGTGAAGTTTAGAAGGCATACTGACGATTTGGCTGCAAATGTTGGGTTATGCCAAATTTATTGAAGCTGTTTAGTACTCGTACATTTAATTTTTTTTTTAAGTGTGCCGAATAGGCACACTTAAAAAAAAATACATTTTCTGAACATACTGTGTCCTAATAGTCAGTAGCTCGTTTAGAATTTGGTTCTTCAATGCTTTAGTACCGTGGGCTGTTGTGAAAACCATCTTTATATTGGATCTGACACAAGTTTTCTTACGACCTGTTCAGACAAAAAAGGTATGGCAAAGGATTTTGCCACCAATCAGCGTATACTTAACTAGCCGTTTAAATACCACGGCATTCCAGTGCCTTGCCACAGCATGCCGCGTCACGTCGAAGTATGCCTCGGTAGCTTTTGCTACCCTAAGGTGTACAGGTTAATTATTGCCTATGGATAAATAAGAGATTTAAGTTTTGATGACAGGCAACGGGTAGTTCGCCATCCAGCCGTCCGGTAAGGACCGAAGTCGAGTCGCCAATGGCATGTAGTGTTCCACGCGCGCCTCAAAGAGATAAGCAAAATCGTCGGGGCCCAGAAAGGCCGATACCTGCAAAGGTCGCGAGAATTTTTGAAAACTTTATCGTGATCTCGGAACGCAAACGGCAGACCCTACAAAAATGTAACATTTTACTAGGATTTTTTTTCAATTTTATTCTTGGCCTCTAATCATCATCATCATATCAGCCGAAAAAGGTGTACTGTAGACATAGGTCTCCCCCAAGTGCCGCCATAACGACCGGTAGACCGATGATCTGGTCAGGTTTGCGGAAATATGATGGATGCGTGGCGCACAGGACCGGTCGTTGTGGTCTCTAATATATTTAGCAATTTACTTCTGATTTGTTTGAATTCGTTTGCATCTCTTGATAAACATAAACAGTTCAGCACAATGCACTAATAACATGTAGTTACTCGTACGATAACTGTCCACTCGACTTCTCCGAGCGTCTTCGACACTCCACCTGGTGTAAACACTCGACTCTCATGATTTTCTTTAAGGAAATGTGTCGTGAAAGATGTTACACTACTTGTAGATTTTGTTTGTTAAACCTGTATGGTGTTTTAGCTATGTACTTTTTTTAAAGCGGGAAATCATCAAATGACTTCTCTGAATGATTCAATAATGCTCTAGGGTGGCGCGGGACGGTGTGTCAGATTTCTACAGTCCGAAACCCACTCCTATGTTTCATCTTTACCTCGTGTCCTAGGACCCGAAAGTTCCCTATCAGATGATCCACGGCCGCAGTAGGCTTTGACCCTGTTAGGCTCCTACGGTTTTGCGGCGTCCGTGCGAAGACTCGGGATCGGTCCAGATGTTTACCGGACGGCCGAATAGCGAGCTATCCATTGCTTATCGTCCATAAATTCACCCCTATGATGGCTGGTAACCGGGGTCTGGGTTCCGGCAGCTGTGGCGTGCGGACGTCCGTTTCTTCACCCTTGCGGCCGTCTCGTTCGCTAGCATTACTGCTGTATTACATTACTCCGTTCTGTATACCAAAAAGAACGAAAAAAATTAATTATTATCATTCATAGATCATAGAATTGGTCAAAGCTCGTGCTACGCTACTCCGTAGCGGGTGTCCGTAACTAAAGCTAAATGCTACGCTCGTAGCACATGCGTAGCAAATTAATATTAGACTCTGTGCTGTATATTGTGATCAAAATACCATTTTGCTATGTTAAAAGCACATAATGCTGTCTTTTTTAAGTCTTTCTTCGTGTTTTTTTTTTAACGATGTCTCCTGTTTGACATCAATCTCATCTGATGGAAAGGGATGATGTATTTGACGTTGCAGCACGCTTGCCTAGAATTAATTAAATAAGAAATAAATCAAGATTGGATGGCTGCCCACAGGCAGCTACCCGAAGGTTGTTCACAAGCAGCTACAGTAGCTGCGAGGGTTAGCACAGGTGCATTGCCTAATTGCTCACATTTTTTAAAGAATACTCTTAAATTTTTTAATTATTTCTGTTAAGTGAATTATCTACTTTTCACTTAAAGATTATTAATGAAAGTTTTCGTGACATTTACTTATTTATTGACGACTTGTCACTAGATTGATACATACAGATTTTGTACAAATGAAGAAAAAATTATGATGAATTTGTCACTTACACTTACATAGATAATTATGAAAAAGAGGTGATCATTTAAAAATAATTACTTAAAATATTTGATATGAATTAAAACATGGCAATGATATAATAAAGAAATGAATTAAAATAAATAAAAAATTACATTGAAATGTCAGAGACTAAAATAAAATACAGTACATTGAGATCATTTACATTTTGCAATTTGGTACGTACCTACCAAAACAGCAGAATCACGATGGAGCCTTTAATAACAAATTTTAATGACTAGCCAACCAAGAAAACTATATTCCCTGTACAGTTGAAGACTTCAAAAATTAAAAAGTAATTTCGTTGCGAAAGGAAACGCGACTCGAAGGAGCAGTCTTTGGCGACAGCTAATCATAATAATGAGATAAGAATTTAATGGACTGCCTATCTGGCCCCCGAAGCTGTAGCCTAACAATACCAGTGTAACTTGACCTCAATAAACTAGTCGCTTTGAAGATATACAAGGTCTTTCCTCCTGGTGTGAAACAAGTTATTTAAGAAGATTACGCAGTTTCATTGGCCCTATAAAACACTAATGTCTTGTCGCCTGTTTCGCAGATACTGCGAAATATAGTGAGGGTGAGATGGCCGTCGTTTTAATGATGGCTGATGGGTATTTTTTTTCTCATAAAATATTATTTTTTATGATTTACTGTTAATGATTGGTAAGGTAAGTATACCGATAGCTACTTACCAATCACAAATCGTCAAGCACTTAGTGTCTGCTTGCTTAAATTTATTATGTATTGGTGAAAATGTAAAATAAATATAGGGGTGTAGAGTCTGTATAAAAGTCAAATGACTTAATGAATTACTAGAGTAAAATGAAATCTGATGTAATCGACACTGACTAGTTCAATATCAAGATGGATTAAGAGATTCAGATCAATGTTTACTAATATAAACTATCGTTAAAATATTATCCAAAATTCCTAAGTCGTTAGCAGACTAATAATTATTTTTAAATATTCATTTGTGGAATATCTAAAAATAATCAAAACAGTCATGTGTTCTTTTTTATAATTGATATAAACTAGTGCTTGACTACGATCCCACCTGATGGTAAGCAGTGTTGCAATCTCTGATGGTGAGGTGTACTAGTGTATGAGCCTACTCGTATTCACTCTTGCCTTGAAGACACTCAAATTATAATCGGACGGGAAGACCGCAACAGGCAGATTGTTCCAGTCCTTCGGCTTAGTTTATATCATAGTATTTATTTCTCAAAGGTTAACACACAGTCGCTTAGCAAAAGAAACAAAATATTACTTACTAATTTTTTTTTTTTTTCTCGACGGGTAAAATCATCTTTGACGAAACCCGCTCTTGGGTGGAGCGGGAGACAGTGTCAGACTCTTACTGACTAAAAACCCCGCGCCGTTCCTTCTAGCCTTCATACCGGGGCGCGAGCTCCCTTTCGGACAACCCTGTCCCCAGTAGGCTTCGACCCAGCTGGGCCCCTCCTGTTGCTGACAACTCCTTGAGGCGCGCGGGAACAGTGCGCGCCGTCGACGTTTTGGACTCGGTCCATTACCGGACGATCGGACAGCGAGCTACCCAAGGCTCGCCGTCCGCGAGCCCGCGTCTACGGTGGCCGGAAATCGGGATCGGAATCTCGGCGACGGCGGCGAGGGCGCCGTTGCCTGATGCGACTCCAGTTGCACGATGCGAGGCGACCGCCTGCCATTCCTCCTCGCTCCGGACCATGGCCTCGACCAGGGCCCGGCGCGAGAGGTCTCCGCCGCCGATCGCCCACGAGGGCACGGCGATGCTCCGCCCAGGCAGGGCACACCTCGACGGTGTGCTCCACCGTGTCCTCCGGGCGTTGCGCACAGTGGCGACACCCGGGCGTCTCTTCCGCTTGAATCCGATGCAGGAACCTCCCGAACTTGCCATGTCCGGTGAGGACCTGCGTCATGCGGAAGGTAAGGACGCCGTGAGGACTTTCCAGCCACGCCCCAAAGAGGGGATTTACCGCCATAAATTACTTACTAATAAAGTAATAATTAAGAAACAAAGTTCAGAGCACGTGTTTTACAGTTTTTGGTAGGTTTAGAGAAATACTCCACAACTTTCACACAAAGCTGTCTAGTCCCAAAATAAGCAGAGCTTATGATGAGTGCTAGGTTACTGTTAAGCATACTCTAGATTATAGATATAATACACCCAGACACAGACCAAATGATCGTGCTCATCACATACTTGTCTCGGGTGGGAATTAAACCCACGACCTCCGGCATAGCTGACAAGCCCACTAACCACTAGACTAACAGGCCAGTTATCTACACTAATATTATAAAGAGGTAAAGTTGTTTTATTTGGTTTTTACGTTCTCTTTGTTTGTAGGAGGTAATCACTGGAAGTACTAGTAGGTACGATTGCGCTAAAATTTATTCACCAGTACAAAGCTGCTTTATTCCTAAGCAACATAGGCTATATTTTATGTAGGCGGGCGAATCCGCAGACAAAAACTAGTACATACTATTTGGTTATTAAATTTTGTATAAATCTATATTAATATCTATTTATAATATAATAAAACAAACAGTGTTTATTACATATATCAGTCTAATTTATTTATTGATACAAATATATTCATAATTCAAATTTTGACTTTGAGTTCCAACTGACATTATTATGTAGTCTGCCAAGTCTTGATCTTTTAACTAAGTAATTATATTTAGTGCAAAGCCCTCATGAGCTGGCGGTAAATCTTAGAGAATAATTAACGGAACTCATTTAATAGAAACGCTAAGTAATATTTAGTGGAGGGTTCTGGAGAGTAGAATCAAAAGGAAAATGTTTACTTAGGCTCCTTTTATTATGAGTACAAAATATGGACGGAGGGGCGTGAGGGCGTAATATTCGTATATTTAATGTAATGAGCAAGAAAACGAACTGAATTCTAATAAAAATAATACCTGTACTGTATAAGTAATTAAGAGCATAGTCGGCCTCAGGGATGTAACGGAGGTAGTTTTATCGGAACCGAAGTCGGAGTCGGAGTTTTTAAATTTGATTTATCGGAATTGGAATCGGAGCCGGAATCGGAGTCGGAGGCAGGGTCAGAAGTGTCGTGTGCGTAACGAATTAACAACAAGTGAAAAAATAATTGACGATTGAGTGCACGTAGCGGAGGTCGGCGGGATTCCCCGCGCGACATGTATGAACCTGTTCATAACAGTCGACGCAGGCCGCCGTCGCCGCTATGTTATGCTTCGACCTCCGATTTAAAAGTGTCGGAGCCGAAGTCGGAACCGAAGGTGTAATAATAATCGGAAGTTCCGACTTAACGGAACCGGAGTCGAAGCTCCGTAACATCCCTGGTCGGCCTTATAATGTTCCTACTGCTGGGACTCAGGCCTCCTCTCTCTAGGAGAGGGAATGGGCCGTAATCCCCTATGCGGGCCTAAAGCGTGTTGGTGAATGTCACATGTCTTCGAATTTTTGGTTCTAGGACATGCCGGTTTCCTCACGATGGTTTCCTTCATTGTTTTGAGAGCAGTGGTGATGAAATAAAAATTATATAAAGTAATGCGCGGGAATCCGATGAATGCGCCTGGCTATATATCAGTCAGTCAGTTTCTTCTTTAATTTACATATATTCAATCTGATTTATAGGTACTGGAATGGCTGAATGAAATGAGTCAGAGCCGCCGTGAATTCACAAAACGCAAAAACGCAAAAACGCGCGTGCATAAAAAACCAGCACGATGATGCAGATCTGCATTCCCGCAAGTACGAGCGTAGGTGGGTTGACACGCAACATACAGCGTGATGCGTGCAACTGGCAAAGCGTAGGCAGGTACCTACAGTAATGACTAGTTACTTACCTCTTCGGTTATATAGGTACATAATGTTAGCGTGGTCTGGCGACTAGGAATGTATCGTTAGCTTAATATACGGCGCTGGACGTCGTCCAGTTGGACGGTAGCTGACGGGTTCTACACTTTACGGGTTTACTATATGTGGGCCGGTGAAATGTTTGGTTATACGAATAGTAACAGGAATACTGTTTGACTATAAATCACAATTCTATCTGCGGTAGAAATAGGTTTTTGGTGGAAATAGATCTCTAAAACCATGCAACGCATTTTTTTTTTTTTTTTTTTTTTAAATACATAGTGTGATTCAAGAAGATTTGATACATGCATAAGTTAGTAGAGAATCACAGATAATTTTAGAGGTTTCTAATGTGATGTCGTAAATAGTCACATTTTTTGCGCTTACATTGCAAACGCTGTCCAGATTTAAAATACAAAAACATAGCGGTTCCGGTGGTATCAGCATTGCACCCGTACGAAGCCAGGGCGAGTGGCTAGTTACAATATAATATGGTATAATATAATAATTATGTTATTGATTTTCATTTTAGCTTGCGTGATGAGTTTAATTTATCCCATGAGAATGAATTACAGGAATACCAAGTATCCAGGTTATGAGCAAATTTCGTTCAAATCCGTTCAGATGCATTCAAATTTTTAAATAAATTTTAGTACATAGTAGAATTTATTACACTAATTGAAAATAATGCCCACAAACGTACCCTATGTACCTACTACCACATTTTTATTACATTTCAACCCCTATACCGAGCTTGTCAGTATAAATCTTTCATTACTTGCAGCGTTCAGTGTTCGTTGCGTATCTTTCCTGTCTGGCGTTCGTTCAGCTTTGCCAGCCGACCGTGGCCTGCACTGACATACACTTTCAAGCACCACAGGGTATGAGTTTATGTTTTTAATGTTTCATATTTTTTATTGTACCTGCATTGTGTTGTAATAAATTCATGTAAGATTTGATATCTGAATTTGGTCCTAAGGATAGCCGAAATAATTAACTATATTCTGATGTTCCTTTTTTAAGTCTATTGTAAGTCTATCTTTCGCATTGAATAATCAAAATAGAAATATTGAATTTGTAGTCCCTTGAGACAGCATACAACAACAAGCAAATACCAGCTTGATGCGCTGGAGTCGATTGAGAGGCAAGCCAAGAGAATCATTGGCAATGATGCACTTGTAGAATCGAAGCTACAAAACCTTGAGGTTCGCCATCGAGTTGCTAGTCTGACAGTTTTCTATCGATTACATTTCAGGGAGTGTGCACTGGAATTGCACAATCTAATCCCGCCAAGTCCGTTCCATCATCGGACCTCAAGACGTACGGCGTTGCGCCACCGTAACATGGTAGACATCTCACCCATACGCACAAAGCGTTTTGGGAACACATTTATTGTGAGTACTGCCAAGGAGTGGAATTCCCTGCCGGAGTCTGTGTTTAATGATAGCAACCACTTAGGGGTCTTTAAGTCAAGAGTGAATAGATACTTCTGGGCAAGCGTGCTCCATCATCGACCACATCATCGCTTACTATCAGGTAAGATGGTGATCAAATGCGAGCTTATTAATAATAAGAAAACATTAACTTTTGATGAAAAAACCTTTACTTAACAAATTGTATAATTTTTTCTCGTAATACTAACATGAATAAGTAATTATTTCGAGATAAACTGAGACAATTACCTGATAGAGGATGAGGTAAGGACACCGAATAACTACTGGTCATGCTATATCATGATCATGCAAACACATTCATCCTTCTCTCTCCTTAATTCGACCATCAATGTAACGTGCACAATATGCCACCTACCAAGCTACCAGGACCCGTAGGTAATAACATCTCATTTGGTACAACGCAAACGTAAATTAGTGGCTCGCTGACTGCAAAAATTACAGTCGCTGTCATAATAAATTCCTCGGCGTTGAGTTTTTCGTCACGGTTGTGTGTTTTTATTAAGAATATTTTTTTAATTTCTGTAAAAACACTTACCTATACGTACCTACCCTTTGATTGGCTGTTGTCGTCTTTTAGTAAAGTGGAATGCAGCTTCATACTAGTATTTTCAAGGAGGACACGCAGTATAAGGTGGAGATATACCCCGCTTGGGTGGAGCGGCACCATAATCAATATCGTTATCGATATTATTCGATCGTTGATTCAAATAATATTGTTCACAAGCTTTGTTAAGACACAGCTTTTTTTTTAATTAAATTAAAGGTCTTTGTCGCTTAGCGACCACATTGCCCAGTCCAGAAAACAAGAAAAACTTACAATCTACCTTAAGGCTAACTCAAACAATTGTTTAGCTTTATCGGACATTGGAAAAGAGAGGATTGTATTACAAATTCCAATATCATATGTTTTACAGAGTCCAAAAATATTGATTCTTGTATTTTCGTTCCGGACACACTCCATCAAGATGTGGACAACATCATCAACCACACCACAGTCATCACAATTTGGAAACAAAACTTTCTTCATTAAATAGTTGCATTTATTTGATGGAATATGTCCGGAACGAAGTTTTACAGCTATAGTTATTAAATTTCTGTGTAGATTACAGTCTATCCATGGAACCCGAGAAATCTCGGGCTGAATAGTTCGGTACCATATCCCTTTTTCTTTTGACCTTTTGTCAAAATATTCCTGCCAAAATTCAAAACAATTTTTTTTTGCTTTCCCAAAGTAATCAGAATATAGTGGGGTAATTTTCATGGGAACTCCTTCAACACACGCTTGTTTGGCGAGTAAGTCAACCATATCATTTTCTTCTAACTGCACATGGGATGGAATCCAAGACACAGCTAGTGAACACAGTTCTATACACCGCTAAATTTTAATCGGTTTAATCCCGTGGAGGGTCGACCCGGTACATGAAACACTATCGATTTGTAACCATAAAAAGTAAAAAAGTACCTTTTTTAAAACTCGTATTAATTTATGCATGAACGAAATTAATTTCTTTTAGAAAACGACAGCTGAGCGAGTCCAATGACCTGTAGGTAGTCGGTGTTGCGTACTAACTACCTAGTACACAAAATAGCCTAGATTACATTTTCAGAGGAGAGTTTTAAATCTGTATCAAACACATCATTCACAGTCAAGTGATTGTTTAAAATTACAAAATATTTCATTGTGTTTAAATTAAACTATAGTTCAAATATCTATATTAATAAAATAAAAAAAGATAGGCTCACGTTTGACCACTATCTCACCTGACGGCAAGCGGTGATGTGGTCGATGATGAACCATGCTTGCCTAGTAATAACCAATTTCCTTTTAACTTAAAGATACCTAGTTTGTAGTTATCAGTAAATATAGACTCCGGCAGGAAATTCCACTCCTTAGCTGTACGCACAATAAATGTGTCTATCATCAAAATGACGTAAATTTTCCCTCAGTAGTAACAAGGCTTAACATATTATAATTCGATGTGTGTCTTTCCATCCGTATACAAGAGGTCCATTACGGTAATTAATAATCCATTAACGGACCCTCACTTAGCTTTGGAGTATGAAGCCTTGCTTCAATATTACGCTTTAATTTATCTATAACATATCGAAGAGCAACCAAACTGAAAATGCGAATCAAAATATTGTCCCATAATATTTATTTTATTTTAGTGTACTGAGTCTCTTTATATCACTAAAAAGTGAATCGAGATAAAAATTAAGTCCGATTTTATTTTGTTTTTCTACCGATCAATAAAAGAACTATAAGGCCGTTTGTCCACCACCGCCGTCACCGGGACGTCACCGAGAACGAGATTATTTCGGGCCAAGTTTAAGTTTAAGATGCGCTCGGGTGACGGGCGTGCGGTCAGCGGTGGACACATAAGGCCATAAAAATCCATAAAAATGCATGTATCGCTAAATCGGCGCCGTCATCTCGTTTTCGTTGACGTCCCGGTGATGGCGGTGGTGGACAAATGGCCTAACAATCTAATAGTGTGAATAATTATCAAATAATGATACAAAACTTTTAATTTAACAGATACATACATGTCCTTAAAAACCGTTTTTTTTTTTGTGACATGACAGCTTTATAGATGTGTCAACAAAAAATGCAGGATATCGAGAATAAGACAAAAATAAAAATGAATATAGTAACGTAGTTAATCTTACAGCAACCACATTACCGCACATATTTCCGGGATAAATGAGTTTAATTTCGGTGAGTTTTCAATCAGTGATAGATTTTTATAATCAGATCAGCCCCAGAGAAAGAGATCGTGCTATGCTAAGCCCAGAACCTTCTGATGACCTGGTGAGGTTTGCGGTAATACAAGCGAGCCGTACAGGACCGTTCATTGTGACGACATTTGGGGAAGGCCTATGGCTAACTGTGCATGTCTTCCTACTGAAATGATGATGATAGTGATGATGAAATACTCCAAATTGACTGAAATGAACTTGCATAGACAAATTAATAATTTAATAAAGTCTTGTATGTGTATGAACATTTTCTGTCAGAAACTATAAGACTCCACTGCATGCAATATGCATGTTGCATTTTCGATATTCAGTGATTCCATATAAATGAGTCTATTTATGAATAAACTGAAAGCAAGCCAAACATATTGTGAGCACTTATCTCGAACGAGCTTGCAGCCACACACTCTTTGCATAACATGAACGTATCATAATGCCAAGGCTTTTTAAGGTGGGAAATCGTCTGACTTCTCCCACTTTAGTAGGATGCCCATGTCAGACATTTACTGAATAAAACGACTCCTATGTTCCTTTAGTTGCCTTTTGCGTTCTATGACTATGAGTATCCCTTTCATACTTTTCCCCATACCTCTAAGGTTTACTGACATCTCTTTGATAAGCGGATGGCAAGCTACCTATTGCTCGTCGTCCGTAAGCTCGCGCTTACGGTGATGACAATACCACATCTATCACTTTCAGGAAAGCAGAACGGAGTGTTTAATCCCATTCCCCTTTTTAACCTATTCACTCTTGACTTGAAAATTCCCGGGTTGTAGGCATCAGGAAACACAGATTTCGGCAGAGAATTCCACTTCGTAACTGCATAGCATATCATAGTCGGCCTTGTAATGTTCCCACTGTTGGGACTCAGGCCTCCTCTCTAGGAGAGGGATTGGGCCGTAATCCACTACGCGGGCCTAAAACGGGTTAGTGGATGTCACATGTCTTCGATTTTTTTTTAGTTCTAGGACATACCGGTTTCCTCACGATGTTTTCCTTCACCATTCTGAGAGCAGTCATGGTAAAATAAATTGAACAAAGTAATGCGCCTGGCTGGGTTTGAACCTGCGATCTACAACTCGTAAGTCGAGGCCGTTACCACTCGACAACCACTGCTCTTAACTGTACGCACAGTAAATGTTTTCCCAAAACGTTTCGTGCATATAGTTAAGATGTCCATATTGTACCCAATTGAGGTTGAACACATGTGTATTTCAGATTCTGTTTTGCTACAAAGAATTTAGCAGAAAAATCTCAGCGAGAGAAATTCCACTAAACCCTTTGACCATGAGTCACGAACCAAGCTAGACAAACGATACAATCAATCAATTATTTTTATACGTCGTTTAAAAGTTAAGGTAGCACACATAACTAAACGATTCTATGTTTCTTCTCATGAAAACGACCAAGAAAAATCCATTAACTGCGCCGTAAAAACACAACTATCAGATAATTTTAATTGTCCGACTCCATTGTGAAAAGTTCACAAAAAATTCAAATAGATTTCCGAGAGCAAGCGGCGTTCCGTGGCCGTTTTGCATTGTTAGATAAATTCCCGACGCCGATTCCTTAAGTTCCTTAGTTCTTCCCCGCCATTTCTTTTACTAATTATTACTCCACAGAGGCGGTACTGCGGGAAATGGGCGTAATAAGATCTTTTGTAATCCCATTTATTAATTTTCGTCTGTCATTATTCTCTTCCTTTACAGCGGCGGTCGGTTCTAAACAAGTCGGTTGTGTCGCCCGTGTCGGTCGTGTCGGTGAACGTAATTATATTTCGGAGAGATTTCTACGTCGCTCGGATACTATGTTTCGATTTAAAGCCGTGTTGCTTGTGAGGTAACAAATTGTTATTTCTTAAGACTGGTGCAGACGATCGACTAAGCTGTGTCGTTGTTTTAATGGCGCAATGTCGTGTTGTTTAGTTTTGCTGAGAAAACTTTACTTGATCGTTTACACGTATTAAACGACAGAACGATTTTTGAATTAAAAACTATGTAATAGAAGCCAACACGGTGGACGGACCTCATCAAAACCGTAACACTGCAGCGTAAATGAAGGTTTCCAAGCCGTCAAACATAGAGCTGCATGGCGTTGTATCGCGAAAGAGGCGCAGGTGTAGGACTCGACCGAGACATGACCATGACCACTTTGTCAAGTCTCTGTCTCTGACGACTGAGGAGGAGGAATAAAATACATAATTATGTGCTCTTCTCGTCAAACACACAAAATTTCGATTGAAAAGTTTACTTTATTAATGAAATCAAGTACCTTAATAAATGATTAAAATCAGTAATATTTACTAGTTTTTTAATCCTTTTAAAATAAGAAATAAAAATACAGGCATTCTTGTCATTGAATTAGATTTTAAAGAGATAGAGCAATTAAGCTGCCACTAAAGTTAATTGGCAGCCAATTGCTTAAAAACACTGAGCTACCCAGCTGCGACGATTAAGTAATCATCATACTAGACAAAACTTCATCAACTTTAAGTACCTGTTTTAGTATCCACAGACATACTAAAACATGCCAGATCTCAAATCTGAATCTAACCAAGACATTATTCGACCAAATCCAAATTCCATTACGACTAGACGTTCTCTAACTAAACTGAAACTTCAGATACAAAGCACAATCCACCGCTATCATTGTGAGCGACTAATTACAGACTAAGTTCACCTATCTTATGTCGCTCTAATCTACTGTATACGCTACTTAAGGATCAAGGCGGTGCGGTATTGTATGTGTGTTGAATGAACTTAATGCAATCGGTAATTTGGAGACTGTAATTACATTAGTTGATGCTGAGTTTTCGGGAGTTTGATTTTTATTATCATGGTTTACTGTTTCAACTTATGCTAATTTTTAGACGACGAAAGGTTCTGGAGTGGCGAAGGTTCGGAAGACGCAGCGTTGGAAGGCCACCAACAAGGTGGACCGACGACCTGGTCAGGGTCGCGGGAATTCGATGCATGCGTGACGCACAGGGCCGGTCGTTGTGGCGACGCTTGGGGGAGGCCTATGTCCAGCAGTGGACGTCTTTCGGCTGATATGATGATGATGACGAAAAATTTTAAGGTAGTGGAGGCCTTGTGGTAACTGCCCCGACTTACGACTTAGTGATGTCGGATTTGGGGATTGGGAAAAAAACAGAGCTTATCAACGTCCTATATATTGTTTTTAACATACGTTCATTGTACCGATGCCGTCATCCTAATGTGTCATGGCTTTTTCATGTTATTCTTCCTCTCTATCTCATAAATGCCATCTCATTCATACAGTTGCGTTTAAAATTCCCACATGCTAGGCCGGATCGCGGGTTCAAACCAGTTCAAACTCAGGCAGACGCCTTACTTTGTGTAGTTTATTTCATCATCACTGCTCTCAATATGGTAAAGGAAAACAGCGTGAAGAAACTGGCATGTTCTAAAATCAAACATTTTCCATTCTCTGCCATTTCTTTCATTGGAGTGTCAGTAGTTGACAATTGGAAAGTCATAAGACAAAATAGATAGGTACAGAAGACAATGTCATGTATGTACTTCACTTTTTATACCTACGCTCGGTGGAGGCACATTAATGAACGTTGAGCCGGAACTGTTCGACAAGCGGGCCGAGACGCTCCGAGATATCGTGTCCGTGACCGGTGTCTATGTGTGCGTCATTCGAGCGCGCGTTGTATCTAGATTGACTTCTGTACCTATATATTTGGTGGTCATAAAAAGCCATTATATTAATAGATTACCGAACTTGTCAAAATCAACAATTATGAAGTCAATGATAGACCATTCTGACACTATTGTAATAGCAGACTTTATGCCCAGCAGGCCAGTCAGTAAAGAATCTCACATCTCCGTTATCACCAAGATTTAACGATCAACCGTAACGAGTTAAACCTACAATTCTCGGATCACTTTCTCTTCGCTACCAAAATGAAAAGAGAATGAAAACGCTCATATATTACCTTGAGTGCCAATTAATTCATGTGAGGGAAATGTAATGTATCTAATTATCTGGATTGTCTCGCGTTGCCTTGAACTGCCGCCTTAAATAGGAGGGTTTGGTTGTTAAATAAATATTCCTAAGAGGATTATTCTTTATTAAAGAAATATGGTAAAATTATGAACGTTGTATTTTATGAGATCAAAGTATGGAATATACAACATTAGTTTTGGTATAATGCGAAACCCGAAGCACGTATTTTTATGTAAAGAATCTACCTATATAATAAATTTCATAAGTGTATAAACTGGTTATGTTACTGGTTGTCCACACAAATTCATGGTCATTGGACCATCCGGGCGACTGAGGAGTTTTACTCCCGCACCAACCTATGCGCTGGTACCTAATGCCCACTATGTCTTGCCGTGATCTGTGTTGTACCTAGTGTCGGTGGTGTCCAACTTGTGTTAAATATTTTTGGTAAAAAATATAACAAGGTGTATAAAATTTGGAAACAATTCAGTTACTGATTCTGCACAAACTATATTCAAGTTTCGCATATACTAAATATTATATAATGTTTTATAGACTATTGCATAAGTAAAAGAGTTCTGTAGAATTAGTGATGGTTTTATATCTACAATAGACTAGTGGTGGTAGTTTGATATGGTGGATTCGAGAAATGATATAGCCTCCTCTAAGAGAGGGAATGGGCCATAATCCATCACGCGGGCCTTGTGGGGCTTGATCAATATCACATGTCTTCGAATTTTTCAGTTCTAGGATATGAAAGTTGCCTCATGATGTTTTACTTCTCCGTTTTGAAAGCAATGGTGCTGAAACAAATTGCACAAACTAATGTGCTTGGCTGGCTTTGAACCCACAGCCTACAAGTATGTTGGGGCCGTTACCACTGGGCCACTGGCCCACTGGCTTGAGAAATAATTACATGATAATAGATATCTAGTTAATGCAAATATTAACAAACCAAAAATATCAAGTGTTTTGATATTTTTTTCAGGCATTCTTGTGATCTATGAATCTTATCTGATAAAAAACCAACAGACCTGTTTTGCACGTCCAAATATTTCACAAACAAATTGTGCAACAGACTGAAAAGATTTAATTTTGAAACGCAAGTAATAAGCCCTTGTGCACATGCCAAAAAACATATAACATCTATCAATATCTAAAATCAGCTCTACCTTTCAGTAAATGAGATTATCATTGGAGTGAACTCGATGTGATTGATAATTTGGAGACTGTTATTACATCCAACATACAATCAATTATTAAGAAATTTGTTCCTAATTTATTCAATCCCAAGCAAACGCTCGCGCTCTCTATTGTGTCTCTAATTACAGTATCCAAGGTTAATAACAAAAAAATAAATTCATGTTCAAATAAAACACGATTTTCTAACTCACTCAACATTTTACATTTCAAAGTAACCTCCGAAGTCCTCTTTTCATATGAAAATTGCGCAATCTGATAGAAATCAGTGTTGCGGGTAACTCAATTGTTATATGCTCAGCAGTTGTCCCGACCAACGTTTTAAAGTAACCTAATGTGTGTCCACGGACGATATGTGGGTGACAGGGTTGACCAACGTTTGTAATTGGCAGAATATTATGCCTTTTGACAGTATTGAACTTATGAATATGGAAGCCGTATTATATGTGACAGAATTAATAAGCGAGGGATCCCGGAAAGGGCTAAATGGATTTGGATACATTTTGGTTCATGGTTTCCTTGACATTTAGTTACATCTATCATCATCTATAAAAGGAGAAACTGACTGAAGAACTACTGAGACTAGGAACGTTGCAATTTTGCCTAAAGTTTTCTGTAAAGTTTATGGCTAAGATAACATTTTTCAAAATTCACCCCCTAAGATTAAGAAACAGGGTTCAAAATTTTGTATGGAGAAATCTACTTTTGCGCTGGTGGAGTCAATGGCAGAAACTAGTTTAATAATAATAAAATTCACGTAAAGAAAACTGTGGATCCTATAACTCATGGTTTGGTTTTAAAATTCATTTCTAGATTTAGTTTGGAAACCAAAATTTAGGATTCAATAAATGCAAGTTATCATCGAGATACAACCAGCAGACGATCAAAATAACTTCTAATATTTTTCCTCATAATCCAGTACATTTGGTAAAGAACGTCTAATAAAATCAGTTTCTCCTCCAAACAACAATAGAAATACAACCGCTGCAATAGTAATATATTTCGGCCAGCAACCCTGCATGTAATCGACCAAGCGGACGGAGACGTCAATTGGGTTTGAGTTCCCCGCTCGATATGCAGATGGCCCCTCGTTAGTTGTCCGCTCTTATGTACCCACCTTTACAAAGTCGTGGCGCCTAATACATTTACTTGGAGCGAAATTGAAACATGCTGTATGTAACTGGCCTAAAAGTGACTGTGGAGTGTATGGCCAATGCTTAATTATGGCTTTTGAATATGGAATGAGGATGGTGAAATTGCAATTATGGTCTTTGTCTGTTCACTGTCGTGAGGTTTAAGCTGTCTTTAAGTCTTTGTACATTCTGTTTTCAGTTATTTCATTCCGCTTTTTCAGTTGTTTCAGTCCTGTCTGTGTAGATTAGGTTTCTAATAATTGTTACGTTGAAAATGAAATGTCTACATTTTTAGGCGCTGCTCAAATGTAGACACTTTTAGGTTTCAGTTACCTACACCCAACACTTGATTTTCATGCGTATGTGCTATGTGCAAAAAACTGGACACAAAAAATGTTTACGTATCCGCAGGGAGTGCATGATTTTATACTGGTTTTATTGAAATCAAACATTTATCGGTAGCTTGTATCTGACACAAGACACACGTTTGTGCCTGTGCAGATTTTCAATATAGGTAGAAATTAATAATAATGAACGAAAAATATTAATATTATTGTGATAAAAGCGTGAGGCCCTTTGTGCTCTATTTTTCGTAAATCGAGTACCCCATACTTTTTTCACAATATTATTAATATTTTGCGTTCATTATTATTACTTTTTACCTATATTGAATATTTATTTTACACTTTTTATTTTGATATTGAATTCGCTTTGAATACATCCAACATTTGCGGAACTATCACTTTTAGGGATGCGAAAACCACGGACTGGGACTTGTACAGACGAAAGCTCCAGGAGAGACTCCTAGACGTCCCTAAAACCATACGCTCCCCTGAAACATTGGACTATGCTGTCACTCAAGTTACTGAAGCCATTACAGCCTCTTACCAAGAGAGCTCTCTCAAGGAGAGAAGTCCCTCAAGGAGCCAGAATCCACAAAGTCTTATCCAAATCCCCTACGAATCAACTGGGACTCTTAAAGAAACCAGACGGTGCCTTCACTGCATCAGCGGAAGAAACCCTGAAACTTTTGGCGTCAACACACTTCCCTGGCTCGGTGATGGCACAAGACATCATCGTACCATATTCACCTCATGTCCGCCTCTCCAGGCCTACAAATGAAGACTGGAGAAGAGCGGCGAGGTATTTTAGACCAAACAAGGTAGAATGGGCTATAGACTCATTCAAGCCGATTAAGTCTGCAGGTGATGACGATATTTTCCCAGCTCTCCTGCAGCAAGGGAAGACTATACTCATCCCTATCTTGATCAAAATCTTCAGAGCAAGCTTTGCCTGGGGATATATACCTGAGAAATGGACTACAGTTAAAGTCTGTTTTATCCCAAAGGCTGGTAAGAAAGACTACTCTCAACCAAAGTCCTTCAGACCAATAAGCCTTACCTCCTTCCTACTCAAGAGTATGGAAAAGGTTATAGACGAATGCATCAGGGATGGACCATTAAGGGCTAACCCTCTGCATCCGAAGCAACATGCTTACCAAAAAGGAAAATCCACATAAACTGCTCTGTTAGATCTAACAGACAGGATCGAAAGGGCTTTGGAAGATAAACAGATAGCTCTATGTGCTTTCCTTGATATTGAAGGAGCTTTCGACAACGTCACCATAGACGCCTTTTCCAAGGGAATGAAGGCGAAAGGGATTGACGAGACAACTACTCGTTGGATCGAATTCATGCTCCTCAACAGAACTATCAGTGTTACCTTACACGGAACTACAAAAAGCTTCAAAACAACTAAAGGGTGCCACATGGTGCACAGAGAACAATTTATCGGTTAACCCGAGTAAAACAACAATAGTCCCCTTTACTAGGAAGCGAAAGTTGGACAAACTTGTAACGCCCACTGTAAAGAGGACTCGCATACCATTCTCCAATGAGGTCAAGTACCTGGGCGTAACTATCGACCAGAGACTGACCTGGCACACTCACATTAATAATGTGATTCAAAAGGCTAAAATAGCTTTAGGAATATGCTGTCGCTTAGCAGGGACGAAATGGGGCCTAAACCGTATATACGTATATATAATAACGTATGCCTGCGTAGTATGGTGGAGGAAAACATCCCAAGTGACAGTCATTAACAAACTTAATGGTTTGCAGAGACTTGCATGCATTATATCAACAGGGGCCATGTCTACAAGCCCAGGAGCTGCTCTAAATGCCCTGCTTAACCTTCCGCCACTTCATCTATTAATTGCGAAGGAGGCGAAAGCTGGCATGTATAGAATAAACAGCACTGGCAAAGTAAACTGGCGCTCTCAAGCACTGAGATCGCTACACGAATCAGTGCTTGAACACGATCAACTAGCTATGACAACAGACGTCATGCTTCCACAGTGTAACTTCACAAGAAATTACACAGTGGAACTGCCGAGCAGAGAGGATTGGTCAAGCAACCTCATTACTTGCAAGGCTGAAAGCCTGATCTGGTTTACAGACGGATCCAAAATGGGTGAGAATGTAGGATGTGGAATATTTGGCATTAGCCCGAAATTCAGCAAAAGCTTGAATTTGGGTAAATATGCCACCATATTCCAAGCAGAGGTATACGCCGTTATAGAATGTGCGGAAGCCAACCGTCAACGAAACTACATAAATCAATTAATTCTGATTTACTCAGATAGCCAGGCAGCTCTTAACGCCCTGAACTCGAATACAATAAATTCGAAACTGGTAAAAGACTGCGTTAACAAACTAAATGACCTGGGGCAAAGGAATAAAGTTATTCTGAGATGGGTACCGGGTCATTCTGGAATTACTGGCAATGAAAAAGCCGACGAACTTGCAAGAACTGGGGCTCAAGGTCATCAGATAGGATCAGAACCTTTCTGTGGTATCTCAAAGAACCAGGCCATGCAGACCCTTAAGGGCAACCTATTTGGCGATTCAAAAAAGCACTGGTTGTTACAACCAGAACTGCTACACGCCAAATCTCTTATAGAAGGCTACTCACAAAAACGAACTGCCGAGCTTCTTGAACTTAGCAGGACGAACATCTGTGCGATAGCCCGCGCCTTAACCGGCCACTGCAAGTTAAACAGGCACCAATTTCACATGAAACTGAGTGACACTGATGTTTGCCGGTACTGTAATCAGGAGAGGGAGACGCCTAAGCACCTTTTGTGTGAATGTGGGCCCTCTTATCCACAAACGGAGTATCCATCTGGGTCGACACATTATTCGCCCAGAGGAGATTAAAACTCTTAAAGCTAGGAGTATTCTAGACTTCCTGGAAGCCTCCCGGCTAAAAGAGTTACTCTAACAAGGTGGCGAGTCACAATAGATCTTTTAGGTCGCAGTGACTACATCTCCTACACTATGGGAGATGCATGGCCCCTTATCTTTAAAAATAAATAATAAATAAATATTTTGATACGCTATGAAAGCGTGTTTTTTAGTTTTTTTTTTAAATATTTTTGTCTTTCACTTTTTACTGAATAGCCACCTAATGTGATAAAAATATTAAGGGGTTAAATAGTCAAAGTGATGTGCAAATAAAAAAAATATTAATTGGATTATTGCATTGCCATCGGTCTTTAATGAGTGTGCAAAGTTTGAAGATTGGGGTTGGGGGTTTGGGGTTGGGTTTGGTTTGGGTTTGGTTTGGGGGTTGGGGTTTGGGTTGGGTGGTTGGGGTTGGGGGTTTGGGAGTTGGGGTTTGGGGTTTGGGGTTTGGGGTTTGGGGTTTGGGGTTTGGGGTTGGGGTTGGTTGGTTGGTTTGGATTGGGGTGGGTTGGGGGTTTGGGGTTTGGTTTGAAGTTTGAATCTGATTGTGCAAAATCGAGCTCAAAGACAGTGACTATAAGCAAACATAGGTACATAATATGAAGCAAAACCCAGTTTTCTTTATACTTGTACCACAAACAAGAGCCTTTGTCTGAGTCAGCGTTTATTCCGTAATTTTGTTTTGCTATTGGACATAAAACAATATAGTGTTTTTAATATAATTACCTTCGCCAACTGAGAATATCTTCACTCTAACAACTTGTTTACAATGTTATCTGCTAACAACATTTTCAGATTGCTGTTGAAGTTGTTGAACCGATACATTTGTTGTTTTAACTTTAATGGATTATTTTATTTAGCAATTCATGGTGTTTATTTACGTATTTATTTATTGGCCGATGAGGAGCAACTGACTGACTGACATATCGACTGACTGACATATCAAAGTACTGTCAAAACTGCTGGGATTAGGAGCGGTAAAATTGCTCAAAGCTTCCTTTTATGATGTAGGCGAGCACTATGACAGGATTTTCCAAAATTCAGCCCCTAACGGGATGTAACGGGAGTCTAAAGTTTGTATGGACGAGCCTAAAATCACTCGGGTCAAGCCGCTGGCAGTAGCTAGTAAATTATATTTTGGAAAACTAGTGTAAAATATAATGCGATACCCACAGCATAAATAAAAATATTAAAAGTAAAAAGATTTTACAATTATAGTGAAAGAAAGAAAAACTTATTTATTTGTGAAAAAAGACGCAATCATAAGAACAGCTTATAAATTATAAACATTTTATAGAGAAAATAAACGCTATTTCCGCTTAAAATGGCCGAGCGCTCAGCATAATGCCGTGGCCACATGCATATTGCGACAGGGATTTATCTCAGCTGGTTTTCAGCGTGGGTCGATGACGGTGTCGATGTCGTGGCCAGACCCCCCTAGCTAAGTTACAACCGTTCTTCTTGCGTCAAACGCCTTGAGTTGGCCACGTCCCCGTTTCTTTTGTTCTGACCACGTGACTGAGCGTTAAGATGACATCATTCCCATACATTTGAAGTTATCTACTACCTAGCGTTAATGATTGCAGATTGTCAACTTGGCTAGGGGTGCAGAGCTTAGAAATGAATCACTTCATGATATAGCCAAGTAAAACTAACCAGATCGTTTTAAACGTTAAAGATTAATGATAGGTTAATCTTACATTAATGATATGGCCAAACGAGGATTGACATATCACCAAAGGTTAACGTTAAAACGATTTGGCGAGTTTTAGTTGGCCACATAATGAAGTGATCAATTCTAAGATCTCGACACACGACATCGACACAAAGATGTCAAAACGGTATTTTGTGCTAATATATTAAAACTAAAAACAATGGATAAGTTTGTATATATACCTATTAGCTTATAATATTTAATAATTAAGATGTATATATGTATGTTAATAAAAACTCCCCTGAAAGGTAAAAAAAAAAAAAATCAAAACAATGGATAACAAATTCTTAAGTTTAGTCGTTACTTATTTAAGGTTGACTTGAGGCTTAAATTTTTTAATTGACAAGCAATCGCAATAATAATAAACCCATCTATGTTCCTTTAGTCGCTTTTAACAGAGCCACAGCAACTATTTCGATTAATGTGGTCCACAACTCGAAGAATGCACGTGTGATAATATTTTCTTCTTCATGTCGATGGCATAACATTTTTTTTTTTTGTTAAATTCCATGCTTGGCCTAGTATTTGGCCACGGCAATCCGTAGATCCCTACGTTAACACTCAGGTAGCAGGGCATATGACGCAGGACGTAAGACGGGACATAGTCTGCGAAGAGACTCCGTACAGACACTGAAGATAGTCCGAACGGTTCGAGAACCCGCACCTCTAGGCAGTGCCTTTGCTAAATTATTAAAAAAAAAACAGTGTCCTAATAATCCTTCATTATTTACTTCTTAACCCTTCAAAAGCTCACGCGAGAGCAGGATACCCACGTCACGCGATAAATCGGATAGTTCTGACGTGCCATCAGCTGCGAACGAAATAAGCTCCTTTGTAACGACGGACGCTTAATCCCTAACACGTAACCGTGGTGGAATGAAAAACTAATAGCATCGATCGTGGTCATAATCTGATGGGTGATAAAGTGGTGATAAATCTTTAGCTGGTAAAAGATCGGACGGCCAGCCATGGGTAGCTCGCTGTCCGATCGTCCGGTAATGGACCGAGTCCAAGACGTCGACGGCGCGCACTGTTCCCGCGCGCCTCAAGGAGTTGTCAGCAGCAGGAGGGGCCCAGCTGGGTCGAAGCCTACTGGGGATAGGGTTGTCCGAAAGGGAGCTCGTGCCCCGGTATGAAGGCTAGAAGGAACGGCGCGGGGTTTTTAGTCAGTAAGAGTCTGACACTGTCTCCCGCTCCTCCCAAGAGCGGGCTTTGTCAAAGATGATTTTCCCCGTCGACAAAAAAAAAGCTGGTAAAAGATTAGTGAATTTTTTTGTTACCAATAGGGTGGACTTTGTCTAGTATCTTATCTGATGATGCAGACGAAGATGCCTAAAAATAACTTTTCGATTCTTGACTTAAAGACCTTACAAGGTTACATCTGAAGTGACATCTATGGCGTCACATGAGAATTAAACTACGAAATCCTTCATCGCGCAGTTAAAGTTCTCCGCACAACTTTAACACATACAACAGCTTGAAATCATCTGCCGAGCAGTTGTCCACACCAGACGCAACACCAGTCTGAACGAAGGATCCTCCCTTTACAATGGAGGCTTGCGGGACTTTACACTATGTTCTGCTTACCTCCAAACTATCGGAAAAACGTATACTCCGGATTTTACTTCTTAGCTGTACGCACAATCAAATATTCGCAAAATCTTTTGTGCGTACGGGTGAAGTAACCGTTGCCATTGCATCGCAAGTTAAACGCCGAATGTCTTGATATCCGTTGAAGAAATGGGCTTTGGCGGAGTCAAACGGTGCAATTCCAATACAAATTCCCTGAAATCGTAAACTATTGGTTTTAACTTGCTGAAGCATTTGGATCGTGTTTTTGGTCTACGCATACTTTCGAGTTTGCCAGCCAACACTAGTCACATCATCATCATTTCAAACGAAGGACGTCCACTGTTGGTCATTATGCTTTTCCCAAGGTGGACCGATGACCTGGTAAGGATCACAGAAATCTGATGAAAGAAAAACGCGCAGAACCGGTCGTTGTGCCGAATAAAGTCCCATCCAAACTAAAATTTAAGTCTGAAAGTTGACCGTCGTTGTAAACTCTTAGTTAGAGTTGTTGGAAACTTACAAATGCGCTTCGAGTGACTTGAAAGTCGTAGAGATAAACTGCAATGTTCCATTAGAATCCATTGAATATCAGATTCTGAACAAACTATATTCAGGCCTCAAGGCAGGCCATAGCGGGCATTAGGTGCCAGCGCACCGCTGGGTGTGAAACCAAAACGACACTCAGTCGCCCGGGTGGCCCAATGACTATAATATGTATTTATATCGCCAACCAGGTAGCAATAACTGGCTTATAACTTTGTAATTTTTTATAACTCAGTTTTGAAATTTTGTACATACATAGATTCTTTTATTAATATTTAATTCATAAAAATACTAGACTACTAGTTATTTACAATACTACTACGCTTATAGTGTTGTTGAAAACCATCCGACCAATAAGTTTTGTGTTTAATTATTAAGTAGCCTATCACGTCAGCAGTTTGAGATAAGCCTATGCATAGCTGAAGACTGCAATAGGTTAAGTAGATAATTTAATCAAGTCTGCACAATTATATTAAGTAATTTAATTAAACCTCTATATTGTTAAAGCGCTCTGAGATTCAATGTCTTGTTCTCGTAGCGCAGCCTTATTCGGAACCCTTGTCGACAATGCAGTGCAAATAAATTAAACATTCCTCAGATGCCTTCACTTACAACCGTTGCTTACAACGAAGTCAGTGATCGCATTTTTGTTTAAATGTTGGAACATAGTGCAGTCGAAAAATGTATACCTTCAACAGTTTTTTTATATTCTTTTATTGCACCTACCACTATTGTTCTTTGCATCACCCAAAGGTTGACTGGAAGAAAATGTTTAAGGCATAAGTCCGCCTCTGTACTTTTATGAGCATGAAGTATTAAATAAATAAATAAATATATTACCTCTATCAAGTTAATTTACAAATATTTTATTTTTTTAATTTTGATCTTTGTTTTGTTGGCTTCGTCTCTGCCACAAATACAAGAACCTTAAAATATTGAAAAAAATCACATAAACAAGCTTTTAATGAAAATCATTTTTTCATGGCAAGCATTTATAGCTCGGTATACCTATATAATTACTACTCGTTGAGACGTATCATACGAGCCCAAACTCAATGTGTTGTATCGATTAACTACCTACCAAGTTCCTATGGTCACCTCCCGGTTCCATCATCAGATCAGCTCCATGTCATAATGATTTTGCATTGTCATCTGATTTACACATACATGCAAAATTTCAGCTCAATCGGTAACCGGGAAGTGGGTCAAATTTAATTTACAAGATTTGATGACAGACAAATATCGGGACAGGTGAAACTAAATAAAAGCTTGTAATAATAAAAATATTTACCTGGTACCACGATATAATATAATCCTTACTAATATTATAAAAGCGAAAGTGAGTTTGTTTGTTTGTTACGTCTTCACGTCTAAATGGCAAAACCGATTTTGATGAAACTTGGTACACAGATAGGCAATGCCCTGGAATAGGACATAGGACACTTTTTATCCCGAAAGTATTAATATATTATCCCTTGGGATAATTTTCTGCTATCACGCGGGCAAAGCCGCTGGGAGCAGCTAGTTATTTATATGGCAGAACAGCGTTTCCCGGGTTAGCTAGTACTTTTATATAATATCACTAACTCCCCAGTTTTTCTTCAACGAGCTTGGGGTCGGAATCCACCCTTACCAGATACTGCTGAATACTCATGTTTTACATAGAGCGACTGCCCATCAGACCTCTCTCCCTCGGATAGGATAGTCAAACACCACTTGAATACATCAAAACACACGTTGGATAGCCCTTATAGAGATGTTGTCCTAGCTATGGCAACGTAGTTTAATATACACTCAATGCCTCTGAGTATCGGAACACATTAATCAATGGCTATATGAATCATAATATTAGTCAATAGCATGATTAATTAATAACCGTATCAGCAGCTGCCATTACTTAAAGCTATTCGTACTTATTTGATATTGGTCCTGTGTCCTTTTAGTACATAGTCCTACTAATATTATAAATGCGAAAGTTTTTATGTATGGATGGATGTTTGTTACTCTTTCACGCAAAAACTACTGAACGGATCTCGATGAAACTTGGTACACGAGTAGACCATATCCCAGAATAACACATACGATACTTTTTATGTACGCGGGTGAAGCCGCGGGCAAAAGCTAGTATTCAATATTTTCTTTATCTAGTTTGTTAGTATACAATCTTGTATACAACCCTGTATACTGAAGCTCAACTCACACCAAAAGAGCGTCGAAGTGCATCGAAGCGGAGCGCAGTTTCAGTGTCATATGAATTTTAACTTTATTTTCAGACGTTGTTGTTAGTTAGTCGTGCGGATGGAATTCCCGCGTCACCGCGGGCATCCGTGCGACTCGTTCAAGATTCTCATGCGATAATAAGTATTATAGTAATGAAAATAAAGTAAATACTGATACAACACGCTGTCGACTAGAGCTCGATTCTTACCGGCCGGCCGGACGGTCAGCTACCCATGGCTCGTCGTATACTATGGAGGCCAGCAATCGCCCTGCAACTCTCAACGTTTTTTTTAATTGATATAAACTACTGCTTGACTGCGATCCCACCTGATGGTAAGCAGTGATGCAATCGTTGATGGTGAGGCGCACGTTTGGGGCGACTCCTTAATATACATAGGTATGCTGTATTCCCACTTCTGGGGAATACTAACTAAACGTAGAACGCGTGATCATAAAGGAGTAATAAGGTGGTTGCAATCCAACGTCCCAACCAAGGTGACTTTGCTAGTTGTGATCCGTGTAGACAGCAGTCCAAACCACCCAACGTTTTGACGCGTGAATTACATCAATATAGCAACACAAACCAAACACACAAACCAAAGTCACCTCGGTTATAACGCTAGTTAGCAACCGTGTGGCCAACCCTTAAACGTTATAGGCTACGTCGTTCCTGTTCAATTTCCTCGAACCTGCATGTTTAAAGCAAAGGTAATAATGAACCCAACTAAGTTCCCGGAATTGGTACGGTAAGTATTAATAGTAGGACTTCAGTGTAATACCACAAAATAATATAGGTACAGAAGTCAATCTACATACAGAGCGCGCTTGAGCAACGACCATAATTATAGCGGTGGCTCACGGACACGATATCTCGGAGCGCCTCGGCTCGCTCGTCGAACAGTTCCGGCTCAAACGCTCATTAGTGTGCATCCACCGAGCGTAGGTATAAAAAGTGAAGTACAAACATGAGATTGTCTTCTGTACCTATCTATTTTTTGACCGTGTGTTCACTCTGAACTAAACCCAAGGTTATGACTGCTGCTTGTATCAGCTTAAACTTTAAAGTTGTTGGCGGGGTAAATATGAAAACTTTTTGCGTAATCCACTTTTTATTACACTTTTTCTTGTTGGTACTGTCCTACTTTCAAATATAACCACGTGTAGAACATACTAACATAACTAGTTTTTATCACGCAAACTTGAAGTCAAATAGTTCATAAATCCACATACTTGGAGTTTTTATGGATAAAGTAAATTATAATTTTTATTTCCGTGTATGAAATTGGAACGATGGGCGTGTATTATATTGCTGCTAAACGAAAATACCTAGAAATAAATAAATTTCAATTACAATATAGTATTAATTAATTAAGAGGTATATACGTTACGTAGTTTAGGGGACAATAAAAATGTAAACAGGACTGACTATCTTCTTTTCTATCGACAACAGATTAGTATAATAAAATGTAATAATAATATTTTTCAATACACTTGCTCATAAAGTGACTCTTATTGCATTGCACTTCGGTATATAATAGCACTTGTTACCAAACTGTGACATATTGATTACCATTACGCAATAGTGCTATAATGTGGTTAAAACTTTACTGTTCAACCTCTCCACCGCCATAATTTTATTGCATTTATCGTATCAGGATGGGCTCACGAGAAAAAGAAAAAAAAATGGGCGCGCATATGAAAACAGATTTTTACCGCCACAAAAGTTTACTAGTTTTTTCTTCACAAAAGTATTGAAAAACGTCGTATGATAGGTACACGTGAGAATTACGCACGTGTACCAATAATTATCGTTCTGGGCTCTCTTAAGACCCTCGCCATGACTCGGGTCTAAATACCGCCCCAACGATAATCACTAACATTACACACTTATATTATAATGTACTATAATCCAAACAGTTACAAAAATGAAAAAAAAAAAACATTGAATTAAAAAAGTTTTTGTTACAAAAATCCACATCAAAAAACCCAATAACACTTTACCCAACTCTTGTACGAGCACAGAAACCCATGCTCATAAAGCTCAGCTATATCGTTTGCTGGTCGATGGACATAAGTAAACGATGCGTATTCTACAATTCGCTGACTAGAAATGTACAAAATTGGAACGACAGCCGACACGCTACGATGGCATGACTGTACACTGTTCTGTGTTTATTTTGGTCCATTTGGTCGACTGTGAATTAATTAGGCTTTAATTAATTACAAAATGTTGGACTAGCGACCAAATGATTGAAAGCTCATTCGCAGACTTTGAAGGGAGGAGTTATTTTATGGTGTTCAAAGTGTTCAAACCACATTTGAATAAGCTTATAGTAATCGTAGGTCCACTAGACGTTTGACGTTGAGCCACAGGTACATAGACAACACACAATAAGTACAAAACGTTTGATAATAAATTCGTTGAGCGTGCAAAACCAAGACAGCGGAAATTCCACTACTGAGGGTGTTTTTAATATCAGGTGGAAGTGATCCGCATGCGAAAAAGAATCACAATGCAAAAGCAAGCGTCCCGCGTGCGTATTCCACGCATTACAATAAATACCTTTGCGGGGGTAATGCGTGCGGCGCAATCCCGCATGCGTGATCTAAAACGCACAATATTAAAAATACCCTAAGTAGTGGAATGCCCTGCCGCTGTCTGTGTTTTTCGATAGTTACGAGTATAACCTGAGAGTCATCAACAACGATAAGTTCAGAGTGGATAGATTACTTCTAGACAAGCGTGCTCTATTGTTGACTATCATTTACTATCTGGTGAGATGATGGTTAAGGGCGACTCGTCAAAAATATTTTCAGAAGATTCTGTCGTCAACATCATGATTTCAGCCGAAAGATGTTCATTGCCAAAGACGGTCACAACAATGACCAGTCCTGTGCATCTCGCTTCTATCAGATTCCAGTAACCTTCACCAGGTTCTCAGTACTTCTTGTAGAGGAGACCTTCACGGTGCCATGTTCTGTTATTAATTTATTTAATCTTTATGCAACATTCTCTACCAGTCAACCTAGGGTAGTGAAGAGAGAATATGGTAGGCGGACAAAAAATAAGTTTTGTTTTGAAAACAAGAGTAAAAAGTATACATATAGTTGAAATACACATACATATATATTATTTAGTAATGAAAGAAGTTTTTGAGACGATTCCGCTATTGGTGTAGAAAATGATAATATAATGATAATGTAATTTAATTTCAATTACACAACAATATGTAACTATTATCACCGTCTTTTATTTTCTATGAACAAAACCGTCGCTATTACGAACAAAATTCAGAAATACAATAAGAAGCTTAGGATACAAACAATACGTAAAAAGCAATATTTACGCGTAATCGCATTTCGTGGGGCACGGCACCGTACGGAGGTCACAATACATAACGAGAATTGAGCGAGACAACGATAGAAGATATGTAGGAATGTATGTATATGATACTTCGTTAAATATATTAAACTAGCGACCCGCCCCGGCTTCGCAAGTTTAAGCAAGGTGCAATATTATACAAACCTTCCTCTTGAATCACTTTATCTATTAAAAAAAACCGCATCAAAATAGCATAGTCAGCCTTATAATGTTCCCACTGTTGGGACTCAGGCATCCTCTTTAACCCTTCAGATACCGTCAATTAGAGACACAATAGTAAGACAATAGATGCGCGGCCACCGGTGGTCGCTTGGGGATTCATGAATTAAGATAAGAAATGGGCCGTAATCCACCACGCGGGCCCAGGACAGGTTGGTGGATGTAACATTCGTCCACCACTGCTCTCACGTCTCACGTCACTCTCTGCTTGTCACGGAGTACTTTAATGGAAAGATTTCTGTTGCGCCATCGTCAGTCAGAAATGATTTGCAGTCAGTGAAAATATATGACCTTATAGAGTCTGTAAAAAATATGTTAAACAATTTTTCACAAATGCTATAGCTGGTCTGCGGGACTGTTCGAAAGAGTTACCGTGGATATGAAAAGCAAAGGGTAACTGAAGGAACACAGGTGGTCAGTTCTTCGTACCAACAATAAACAGGAACTGAACAGGTAACAGGTATCCAAGTAATCCGGACGGCGTGCCAGGGGTAGCTCGCTGTCCAAGCCCAAGACGTCGACGGCGCGCACTGTCCCCGCGTGCCTCAAGGAGTTGTCAGCAACAGCAGGGTCGATGCCTACTGGGGCCAGTATCCGAAATCGTTCGAGCCCCGGTATGAAGGCTAGAAGGAACAGGGTGGGTTTTTAGTCAGTAAGAGTCTGACACTATCTCCCGCTCCGCTCAAGAGCGGGGGTTGTCATTGGATGATTTTTGTCCACCATAAAAAAAGGCATCCAAGTAGTCAGTGAAAGTCTGACACTCCCCTCTCTCAGAGAAGTTATTAAATTATTTTCCAACCAACAAAAAAGAAAAAGAAAACTACTAGGTCTACTTCTTCCTAACAAAGAACTGCGATAAAAAAACGATCGTGTGTCAAAACTCTTAGTTGTCGTGTTTACGCTCACGATATGCTGAAATTAGGTTGGACAGTCTCATGATTTGTATCCCAAGTTATCGCGGAACAATTTTCCATTTTTACCGACTTCCCAAAAAGGAGGAGGTACTACGTTCGGCTGTTTGTATGTTTTTTTTTTTTTTTTTTTTTTGTATGTTTGTTCGGCCAATACTCCGCCAAATGTGAACGGATTTTCAAAATTCTTTTTTTGTTCGAAAGTAGATAGTTCTGAGGTGGTCCCATTGTCACCAAATTAGGATCTGATGATGGAATCTTGAAGAAATTGAGGGCAACCCTCAAATTTTATAGGCTCACTTATTGATTTTCGCATATTTTATGAAGTACCTTGTGTATTTGCGTATGGTCGTTACCATCTCAGGTAGCTGAGCTGATGATGGAAGGTACAACTCCTTAACAGTAAGAAGTTAGTCGAACAGGCAAGGATTGTTTCAGTAAATTGTTTTGATGTTTGATACTGTTTTAGTAAATTGTTTTGTTGATCAAGTCATGACCTGATGCTGCAGTCAGGATAGTCTGCAGAGTACCTAAGTCCTCGACAACTAACAGCAGATATATCGAGTTTAGACTCATTGAAAAGGGCTCGATGTGTGGATAAACGTACTGCTAATAAAGAACACCGAAGTACATAGAGACCTGATGCTGAAGCCAGGAGCATCAGAAAAAGTACAAACCGAGAAATTACAGCACCGTAGTCGTGTTTGGGCTCATTTTAAACAGGACTAAATTTTAAGTTCAATGCAATGTTGACATAAGTCTGGCCTGATGCTGCAGCCGGGATTATCAGCATCTAGTCTAATGACTGATTGAAAGAAGAGGATATATCGAACTGGATCTAACCGTGTTTGGGATTATTAGAACCGTTATGAGATGCGCTCTGACTATAAGGTATTTAAGTTTGACTGAGGGGTACTTTTTAGTGGTGGTACTATAACTAAAAAGTGTAAAATAAAAAAAACTTTTTACAAAAAAAATATAACCGACTTCAATGTTAAAAAAACACTGAAAAGTACCAAATAACTTTAATTTTGGAAGTCGGTGTTAAATAACGAAGAGACTAAACTATTATAGAAACACCGACTTCCAAAATTAAAGTTATTTGGTACTTTTCAGTGTTTTTTTAACATTGAAGTCGGTTATATTTTTTTTGTAAAAAGTTTTTTGGTATATTTTTAAAGGCAAAATTGTTGACGCTACGTTGAGTTTAATGGTTTCTTGATTCGGAGGGGAAGACTTGTAGTTATTTTGGTATATTTTTTTTTATTAAAGCATGTATATGAAAATGCAATGTTTTTGACTGGAATTTGTTAATAATTAACGTAGTTATGACAATTCGTATCACATAACATCTTCCTGCCCTTGTCCTGTGTTATTTGGGGTCGGCGCAACACATTTTTTCTTCCATTCTGCCCTGTCACCAGTCATGCTTTCACTAACTTCTATTTTTTTTCATATAATTCTCTACAAAATAATCAAACAAAATCCATCCATCTTTTCTTTGGCCTCCTTCTCCCCCTCCCTCTCCCCCTCCCTCTCCATCCATCCACGTGTATGTGTATACTACATAAGTCTTTTAATGACATGCGTTTCATCTCTCCTCTTTACATGACCATACCAAGACAAAAGATTTCCCTTCAACATTTCATACCTACAAATATCTGTAAGTATGGCTGAGTATCTTATACATTTAGTTTACTTTTTTATGAACGCATCCATGATACAGAACTAATTCCTAGTGTGAAAGATTTCCCTTTAAAAAATAATAAAATAAATAAGCGAAATGTCGCTACACGTTTCATAAGTACATACAACGTTTTTTTAGTTTATGTCAAATTTAAATCCTACTAATATTATGCGAAAGTTTGTATGTATGGATGGATGTATGGATGGATGTATGGATGGATGTATGGATGGATGTATGGATGGATGTATGGATGGATGTATGGATGGATGTATGGATGGATGTATGGATGGATGTATGGATGGATGTATGGATGTTTGTTACTCTTTTACGCAAAAACTACTGAACGGATCTCGATGAAACTTGGTACACGAGTAGACCATATTCCAGAATAACACATAGGATACTTTTTATCCTGGGATTATGTACGCGGGTGAAGCCGCGGGCAAAAGCTAGTAAACTTTATTTCAGAATCAGTAACTGAATGGATTCCAATAGTTTCTACATCATGTTAAATTTTTTCCCAAAAATATTTAAAAAGGTTAGTTAAGTTGGACACCACCGACAAAGCACAACACAGGTCACAGCAGATCATTGCGGGCATCAGTTGCCATCAAACAGCTGGGTACAGCGCAAAACAACCCCTTAGTCGCATGGAAGGCCCGGTGACTATGTATTTTTGCTGAAATAACAAGCTTATAACTTTGTGATTTTTTATGTTACAGTTATGAAGTTTTTTGTACATAAAAATACTAGACACTTGTTTTAGATTTCGTATATAAACTAATGTTGTAAATTTTTCGCATAGCTCCGAACTTTTACATTTATTATTGTCAGGCTCGCGTTTGACCACTATCTCACCTGACGGTAAGCGATGATGTGGTCAGACGATAGAGCACGCTTGCCTTGAAGAAACCTATTCACTCTTGACTAACATCCTATTTATAAGCCTTTTTTTTTTTTTTTCTCGACGGGGAAAATCATCTTTGACGAAACCCGCTCTTGGGTGGAACGGGAGACAGTGTCAGACTCTTACTGACTAAAAACCCCGCGCCGTTCCTTCTAGCCTTCATACCGGGGCACGAGCTCCCTTTCGGACAACCCTGTCCCCAGTAGGCTTCGACCCAGCTGGGCCCCTCCTGCTGCTGACAACTCCTTGAGGCGCGCGGGAACAGTGCGCGCCGTCGACGTCTTGGACTCGGTCCATTACCGGACGATCGGACAGCGAGCTACCCATGGCTCGCCGTCCGCGAGCCCGCGTCTACGGTGGCCGGAAATCGGGATCGGAATCCCGGCGACGGCGGCGAGGGCGCCGTTGCCTGATGCGGTCGGCCTCCTCCTTTGCAAGCATTACTGCTTCGCAGAAGGAGGCGACCGCCTGCCATTCCTCCTCGCTCCGGACCATGGCCTCGACCAGGGCCCGGCGCGAGAGGTCTCCGCCGCCGATCGCCCCCACGAGGGCACGGCGATGCTCCGCCCAGGCAGGGCACACCTCGACGGTGTGCTCCACCGTGTCCTCCGGGCGTTGCGCACAGTGGCGACACCCGGGCGTCTCTTCCGCCTGAATCCGATGCAGGAACCTCCCGAACTTGCCATGTCCGGTGAGGACCTGCGTCATGCGGAAGGTAAGGACGCCGTGAGGTCTTTCCAGCCACGCCTCAAAGAGCTATTTATAAGCCTTAATTATGATCATGAATCATGATTGATAGACTCGTGGTAATTTAGTGTGGATCGGACGGACCGCTAATGCGTGTGAAGTGTCTTTAGAGTGACAGCTTCGAATACTATTGACAACGCCGCATGTATGATGATCACATTTAAATTTGACGACTGAATAACCTGATCATTTTAAATTTGATATTAACTTAAATTGATTTTAATTTTCTTTTGTTTAACATGATTTGGATAAAATTACTTTGTGAGGGGTGCGAGGTTGTATATGATATAAAAGCATTGATTGGTTTTGGATATAAAAAAAAAATTCAATGCTATATTAAATGTTTTGTTAAAAGGTCATGTTAGATGAATGCACCCAGTCCGTTTGGTTTGTCTCTTAAAAAACCTAATGGTATTAAGAGCTAGTTTATTAAGAGCCTAAATTATAATCGGACAGAAAGACCGCAGCAGGCAAACATAATTATTTCAGTATACTCTTATTTATCACTAAAAACATACATATATACATCTTAATTATTAAATATTATAAACTAATAGGTATATATACAAACTTAAAGAAAAAATATATACAAACGAGTAAAAAACCAAAGGAACTTATAGGGCATCAGAAAATTCGTCCACATCGATGTCAATGGGAAATGTGCCCAGAACGCTGGCAGCATTGCCACGCTGGATGGCAATGCTGCCAGCGTTAAAACTAAAAACTTATTTATTTATTTAAACTTCATGATCAGTCGTGATACATAGGCGGATTTAATGCAACAAGGCATTCTCTCCCAGTCAACCTTTGGGTTAAAAAAGACAACACTGTGGTAGGTTTGCACAATAAACAAATAATTTTAAATATTACTTATTATTTATGCAAAATATATTTATTTATTTTTCACAACAAATAAAGTTGATTTGTGTCGGTAGAATCAACACAAGGTTCAAAAAACCAGCGTCAGGCCTTTACTTTGTCTGATATTTTGCTGAACTGAACCTATTTGGTGCACCCGTAAAGCACACAATGTTATATAAGTTTATACATATTTGTTGCAACATTGTGTGTATCTTTCCTATCACTCGTTGTGTGCCAAATAAATAAGAAATGTTTTGTTTCTTTGAAATTGTTGATATATCATTAAATTTAAATAAAAAATATTTCCGTTTTACGTCCACATCTAATCTAACATACATAACGTACATAACACACATGTATCGACATATTTATATCATATATATATATTAATACATATATATCAAACTTCTCCGAAATAGTTTGACGCAATTTTATGTTTTTTTAGGATTCCGTAGCCAAATGCCAAAAAACCGAACCCTTATGGATTCATCATGTGTGTCTGTCTGTTCGTCCGTATATCACAACCACTTTTGCAACTCGGTAAATAGATGTATTCTGTGAACCGCATTAAGATTTCTTCACAAAAATAGAAAAAAAAAAACAAAAAAATTTGGGGGTTCCCATACTTAGAACTAAAACTCAATTGTTTTTTCTTCAAACCTATACGTGTGGTGTATCTATTGGATAGGTTTTCAAAAATAATATTGAGTTTTCTAATACCTACCATTTTTTCTGAACGGAACAGTTTGCACGAGAGTATAATTTAAAAAATCTCGTGTGTGTTTGTTTTCGAACTCCTCCAAAACAGCTCGAGCTGTTTTTATAAGTATTTTTCTTGTCTATATTTGGTAAATCTTAGTAATTAAACAGGTCGTAGACTAATTTTTACCCACCGATCCTCACCCGCAATTTTTTAACTACGAAATTTCTTTGAAAATTGCAAATGCAAATAAAATGATTGATTGATTGATTGGTAACATCATCATCTTCCTGCCCTTGTCCTGTATTATTTGGGGTCGGCGCAAAACGTTTTTTTCTTCATTCTGTCCTGTCACCCGTCATGCTATCACTAACATCCTTTACTATAATATCACTCTTCACACAATCCATCCATCTTTTCTTTGGCCTCCATGAGTGGAGAGGGAAAGGGAGGCCAAAGAAAAGACATATTGTATACTCCTTCATTATTATATTCATTCATTCTTTGATAACCTAAATAGCAGAATAACGTTTGCCATGCTAGCTAGTTTCGTTATATATTATTATCGCTTCGTTTGTAGTCTGGAGGAGTATATAGCTGACCCAAAACTAAATAAGACAGCTGCCTGGATGGCTGGAATGGAGGCCCACATATTTGATGTGATCACTATTTCATTTATTTATCTGTGCAGCTGCGAACTTCTATATATTTATTTGAGTGATGTAACTTGACTTTTCTTTTTAAATGATATAAACTAGTATTTGACGGCGATCCCACGCAAGCAGTAACAGGTAAGCAGTAATGCAATCGTTGATGATGAGGCGCACTAGTTTATTAAAAGAGCCTATCCACTCTTGCCTAGACATCTAAATTATTTTCTGACGGGAAGACCGCAGCAGACAAATTGTTCCAGTCCCTCGTAATAATGACGAGGCGAAACGCGTGGTCCAGACCGTAGAAGTTTCAACAACATAAGGCTGGATACTCGCCGTTCGTCGGCTTGTCCAATGCTAGAAGTATAGATATAGTGGAATCAAGTCATGAAAAAAGGTAGATTAGTTTTATGCAAGTTGACGATAGAAACAATATCACCTTATATTTATTTGTTTATTACACACTTATCAGGGGCAAAAAATTATAAAAAAATAAGTGTACAATAGGTGGTGAAACCGCCAGGGCAATTTCTACCAGAAAACCTTTGGATGGACTGAACGAAAGAAAAAGATTTGGGGCTGTCAGTGTACTCTAGTAGAATACAACATAAATAATGCAAAAAAAGAGACAATAAAAGTACAATAATAATATAATATAATTTATTATTGTCTATTTATTATAATTTAAATATTTTTTCGCGTTAGGATTCAAATTAAATAACATAAAAATAAATTATGTTTCAGTGTTCAACCAATAACGCACTGAAAAATCTGCAGTATGTTATGCCGCGATTGAAAACCGTCGCTCCTTTGTTTCCAACGTTTGATATTGAAATTAAATTACAAAGCTTCAAAGGGTATACAAGGGAACAGAGGAATCGCATCAAAATGAAATACCGTAAAATTGCAGATAAAAATTAAAATAGACAGTTTGAAAGATAATGTTGGTTTTGTGGTCTAAAAAGTGTCAATTTGGACACTGTCGCAAAATGACGAGTCCGAAACGACAGTAAGGTTCAGCGCAGACAGAGAGGAGTACAGCGGAGAGGATTTTATTAAGGCACTCGAAAATAAACTTTATACTTATTGAAATACTGTGCGCGCCAGGTGTGCGCGGTGCTTCCTGCGTATCTTCGAGGACGCGCGAGCATTTCTTGTCAGTTGCACTTTTTTTTTACGGTGGGCAAAAATCATCCAATGACAACCCCCGCTCTTCGGTGGAGTGGGAGATAATTTCAGACTCTTACTGATTAAAAACCCACCCCGTTCCTTCTAGCCTCTTCATACCAGGGCTCGAGTTTCCTTTCGGATAACCCTGGCCCCAGTAGGCTTCGACCCAGCTGGGCCCGTCCTGTTGCTGACCACTCCTTGCAGTGCAACAGTGCTGCAATCGTTGATGGTTTTTTTTTTGTCGACGGGGAAAATCATCTTTGACGAAACCCGCTCTTGGGTGGAGCGGGAGACAGTGTCAGACTCTTACTGACTAAAAACCCCGCGCCGTTCCTTCTAGCCTTCATACCGGGGCACGAGCTCCCTTTCGGACAACCCTGTCCCCAGTAAGCTTCGACCCAGCTGGGCCCCTCCTGCTGCTGACAACTCCTTGAGGCGCGCGGGAACAGTGCGCGCCGTCGACGTCTTGGACTCGGTCCATTACCGGACAATCGGACAGCGAGCTACCCATGGCTCGCCGTCCGCGAGCCCGCGTCTACGCTGGCCGGAAATCGGGATCGGAATCCCGGTGACGGCGGCGAGGGCGCCGTTGCCTGATGCGGTCGGCCTCCTCCTTTGCAAGCATTACTGCTTCGCAGAAGGAGCTGACCGCCTGCCATTCCTCCTCGCTCCGGACCATGGCCTCGACCAGGGCCCGGCGCGAGAGGTCTCGGCCGCCGATCGCCCCCACGAGGGCACGGCGATGCTCCGCCCAGGCAGGGCACACCTCGACGGTGTGCTCCACCGTGTCCTCCGGGCGTTGCGCACAGTGGCGACACTCGGGCGTCTCTTCCGCTTGAATCCGATGCAGGAACCTCCCGAACTTGCCATGTCCGGTGAGGACCTGCGTCATCCGGAAGGTAAGGACGCCGAGAGGTCTTTCCAGCCACGACTCAAAGAGGGGACTTACCGCCATAATCGTGGCGTGCCCAGCACTGGGTTGCGATAGCCGCTGACGCCATTTTACCATGAGATCCCGCCGGAGCTCTGTCCGCCATGCCTTGACATGTTGCGGCAGTGGAATTTCACCCCGGCGTTGCATCTCCACGCGCATGTCGTGCATGTGTGCAAGGACTGTTGCCTCCAGATCCCACGGTGGTAGGCCAGCCAGAAGGCTCGCAGCTTCGCGGGAGATCGTGCGGTAACCCCGCACCATCCGTATTGACTCTGGCAGGCGTTCAGTATGGACGCCGGTCGCTTTGCCAGCGACGGCGTTCACACCGGCAATCGTTGATGGTGAGGTGCATTAGTTTATTAAGAGCCTATTTTGAAGGAAAGAATGACCCAATAACACTTGCCACCATCAGCGACACATTTAAGTGGGCATCAGAACATAGACTACATAGAAAAATATGGTCAATCAGAATAATTTTCTACTTTCACACTTGCAAAGACAGTAGTAGAAACTAGTAATAACATAAAACAGAACGAGCACCTAATACAATAAAAAAGGAAATAACCAGAACACTATTCAGCTACAAAAATCGCCAATTATTACCTAATTTTCTTTCGGTCTAGATAAGCCGAATACGGTATATATTTCGAACAGGTGTTGGCTAAAAATGTGTGTCGGCCGTCATAAACACTCTGCTTCTACGAACACGTATGAGTGAGAACATAAAATATTAGTATAATGTTCCTCATTTCTTTTATTTTAATACTACAGAATGTTTGGTTTTCTTATCTAAATGTCAGTCTGAGAACATTGTTTCCACATGTTATTGTGAACTCGCTACAGTGTGATTTGCTATAGAATAAATTTCATAAATTCATTGTAAATTCGTCACAACCATAAAAAAACATTCATATATTTGTATATATATTTTTTTAAAGACGAGAACTTTCAATTTAAATAAACAACCGATTTTTTTTTATAATATACATGAAATTGGTTTTATTTGAAAGATGACATTGATGTTTGTATATTATGGTAATTTCATGCATATTACATGCCCTGCCTTGGTTCAGGCCATGGTCCAGAGCGAAAAAGAGTGGCAGGCGGTCGTCTCCTTTTGCAAAGCAGTAATGCTAACAAGGGAGGAGGCCGACCACATCAGGCAACGGCGCTCTTGCCGCCCCCGGGATTCCGATCCCGATTTCCGGCCAACGTAGACGCGGGCTTGCGGACGGCGAACTATGGGTAGCTCGCTGACTGACTGTCCGATAACTGACGGAACGAGCCCAAGACGTCAACGGCGCGCACTGTTCCCGCGCGCCTCAGTTATCAGCAACAGCAGGGGCTCAGCTGGCTCGAAGCCTACTGGGGCCAGGGTTATCCGAAAGGGAGCTCGAGCCCCTGTATGAAGACTAGAAGGAACGGGGTGGGTTTTTAGTCAGCAAGAGTCTGACACTATCTCCCGCCCTGCCCTAGAGCTAGAGGTTTTCATTGGATGATTTTCCCTACCATAAAAAAATGCATATTACATAAATTATTAATTTTAAGTTCTCCGCCTCTAAAAAAACAGCCTGTAAACGGTATTATAGATAAAAGGAGGTTCAAGTCAATGAAAGATTGGGGTTTATAAAGGCCTTTGAAATAATGAAAACAAATTGATCAGCTCGAATTTATAACATAAATAAAGCTTCTAAATACGTGCCGAAAGCTTCAAGGCCAGTATCGAGGTCGTAGCCGATATACTTGGCCAATTTTCCAAGGCGGGTTGATCTTAAAAGTGTAGGTTCATATACACTTTCTTTTCTGTGTGCATAAGCTTAAAATTGCAGCATAGGCACATAACATATTTTATCATTTCAGCCGATATACGTCTACTTTTGGACATAAGTCTCCCCCAAATGTCGATACAACGAACGATCAGGTGCGTCTTGCATCTATCGGACAACATACTTCATCATCATCATCATCAACATTTCAGCCGATAGACGTCCACTATTGGACATAGGCCTCTCCCAAGTGTCGCTACAACAAATGATCCTATGCGTGCCGCATCCATCGGATTCCCGCAACCTTCACCAGGTCATCGGTTCACCTTGTAGGAGGCCTTCCGACGTTTCGTCATCCGGTACGTGGTCGCCACTCTAGAACCTTTCGGCCCCAACGGTCATCTGTTCTGTAAGCAATGTAGGTACCCTGCTCATTGCCATACTTAATCTACATTATTTTTAGTTTATGCGAAAACCAAATCGAAGAATCAGTAGCTGAATGGATTCTAACAGTTTTTACACCATGTTATATTTTTAACAAAAATATTTAAAAAGGTCACAAGTTGGACATCACCGACACTAACTACAATACAGATCACAGCAGATCAATTACTATCAGTAAAAGTCTGATATTAACTCCCGCCCCGTCTAGAGTGGAAAGAATCACTTGATAATTATTTCCTGGGAATAAATAAAATGATTGCTTAATGATTGCTTCCTTATCTCAAAAATAAATCCATATCTTTACCACAAGTTGCTTTACCGTATCTTGCACAGAGGCTTAACTACTCAGACCCGACTCTTATTTTATGTGTTACCAGCCTTCGCCTATAGCCTAGTTTCTAGTGCATGAAGTTCTAGAAATAACGTCATGCTATTCTCTCCTTTCGAGATCATATGAATTACTATGTGTTCCAAATGAGAATAGGGTCGGTTGCATGTTGTGACGTCACGATTTACTGTCAAATCGGAGTTTTTTTTTTCAAAATTGAGGAACTCAGAGATGAGTAAAATTTAAGAACTTTTTCATAAAATAGTTACATTTTAAAATTTTCTTTCCTCGATTTGACAGTAAATCGTGATGTCACAATATGCAATCGATCCGTTTCTCATTTGGAACACATTGTGTGATGCCAGGCTTGTCGATCTATCAATCTAATTTTCCAACGTAGATGAGAGAACGTCGATCGACGACTATATCTCCGTAACATGCACCCAGGGCATCATAATTCGGAATGTATCTTGGTGGCGTCTTACCATTGATTCGTCTTACGACATGTATTTTTCCTCAAACCTTCAGGTTACATTGTGTAACAGAATTGATTGTTTATAAATCAGCCATTTTTTCTCACAAATAAAAGCTAGTGGACTTTTATACCCCTTTCATAAAAATACATGAAACACGTTTTTCCATGACGCGAATTTCCCGCGCCTTATTGAAGCTCTGTGACTACAATATTCAGATTTTTCCCTTATTTGTCTCAGCGGAAATTGTTAAAAGGGCTTCAGCAAATATTTTGTTGATGCCGAAACAACAGACTTTGCTTTTTATTATGTAAATCTGTGTGTAGAGTTAAATTGCAGACAGCTTTGTGACTGAAACGTTCGATCGGGACGAGGGCTTGTGATGTTATGGTAATATAAAAAAAAATATAGTTCTTGCATTTCAGTATGACAATGAGGGGTCATTGATCTATTTATTTTTTTAATATTCCCGCTGTTATTGTTAATAAATCACGTTTATATGTCCACACTTAATATGATAAAGAGTTAGTTAGTTTTTTTGTAGGACGTAATCTCTAAAAGTACCTACTGGTCGGATAGCGAAAATATCTACCGATAGAATGTAGTTATATTTAATGTAGGTACGTGGGCGAAGCCGCAAGCGAAGGCTAGTTAGTAATACAGGTAGATCATGCCATGGTATTATGTTCTATTGGACATATATAGCATAACGTATATAATCTAGACTCCTTTGAGATAATTTTCGACATCGCTAATCATCTGGTGAAATAGTGATCAAATGCAAGCCTATATATAACAAAAAAAAACCTTCATGGACAAAGTCGCTACTAAAAACTACTAAAGACTTATAGTCGTCCTGAATACATCTATCGTGATCCTCAGTAAATTTCTATTAATGAAAAACGACACGTTATTTATTGTTCGGGCTCCTACGAAGACATATAGCAAAGGGCACTGAACGCTATTGACACGCTAAAATGAAACCACTACACTTATACTGGCCTCCAGGCAGCGTTGCTCTAATGATACTGTCACCAATACCCTCTGTATTGACAGTCGTTAGAGACATGAAATATTTTGGCTTCGTCTTGGTATAGTCAAAGTTCTCTACAATACTACTGGTATAGCTTTTTTTCGAGGTGGGCAACCATATCGGCGGCGGAGACCTCTCGCGCCGGACCTTGGTTCAGGCCATGGTCCGGAGCGAGGAGGAGTGGCAGGCGGTTGCCTCCTTCTGCGAAGCAGTTATGCTAGCAAAGGAGGAGGCAGACCGCATCAGGCAACGGCGCCCCCGATCGTCCGGTAACTGTCCGAACCGATCCAAGGCGTCGACAGCGCGCACTGTTCCCGCGCGCCTCAAGGAGTTGTCAGCAACAGGAGGGGCCCATCTGGGTCGAAGCCTACCGGGGTCGGGGTTATCCGAAAGGAAACTAGAGCCCCGGTATGAAGGCTAGAAGGAACGGCGCGGGGTTTTTAGATTAAACAACAACATTAATAGGTACATTCATTTTAATGTATTCAGAGCAGAGATACATATCAGAGTACTGGTGGCCGAGTGGAAATGGCCCTGACTTAAGAGTTGTAGGTCGCGGGTTCGAACCCAGCCAGGCACATTACTTTGCGTAATTTATTTCATCACCACTGCTCTCAAAATGGTGAAGGAAAACATCGTGAGAAAACCGACATGTCCTAGAACGAAAAATTCGAAGACAGGTGACATTCACCAACCCGGAATGGGCCCGCGTGGTGGATTACGGCCCATTCTCTCTCCTAGAGAGGAGGCCTGAGTCCCAGCAGTGGGAACTTGAAAAGGCTGATGATGATGATGATGATATTAATGTATTTACATACCAGCACAAACTGTCGCAGGTTTAACAGCGGTATGTCAGAAGCAATAAACTCGTCGCCAAAACATACTTCCGGGCGAACAATACGTGATTCGTTCATCAGGTACAAAAAAATAAATTTAAGTAGGTACCTATTAATAAAAAAAATATAGACTTCTAAAAGTAAGCGAGGCTTAACCATTAATTTAACTAGGTTTAGTTTAGTGAAACAACATAATTATCACTGACGATAAATTGGTGTTTTGTCATATCACTAGATAATTTTAGTAAGAAGACGTAATAAAGAAGAAAATTCGACATCTACCGGGTTTTTGTAAAATCCCTGATATCTTCATTTCCAAAAAGTATCTTTTTTATGACAATTCCCACTCTTGAGAGAGATAGTGTCAGACTCTTACTGAGAAAAAAAACCCACCCCGTTCCTTCTAGCTTTCTTCTCGGGCCTCGAGTTCCTAAGGAGCTAAATGAGTTGGGTTCAGCCACTCATATGCCTTCCAAACTTCCGGGATTCCAGTCTGATAAAAATAATTAAAATAAACTATTTCTTATTATTTTTTATTATTGATAGCCTCGCGTTTGTCCACCATCTCACCTGATGGTAAGCGATGATGTGGTCGACGATGGAGCACGCTTGCCTAGAAGTAACCTATTCACTCTTGACTTAAAGACCCCCAAGTTGTAGCTATCAGGATACTACTATGGACTATATAAATCAGGCATCAAGATACCTGATATAAATGGTGGCTAATCTTCTATATTATAAAAATGAGCCCCGTTTTCCGTTGTCACGACATGGCATGAAAACGGCTTGACCGATTTGGCTGTTTTTTTTTTTGTTGTGATTGTTATCGTGAGGAGAAGGTTCTTATGGAAAAAAAATAAGAGTAGAGTAGGGTAGGGTAGGGTAGGGTAGAGTAGGGTAGGGTAGGGTAGAGTAGGGTAGGGTAGGGTAGAGTAGGGTAGGGTAGGGTAGAGTAGGGTAGGGTAGAGTAGGGTAAAGTTGAGTATAGTAGGGTAGGGTAGGGTAGGGTAGGGTAGGGTAGGGTAGGGTAGGGTAGAGTAGAGTATAGTAGTATAGGGAAGAGCGGGAGCGAAGCCGCGCGGGCAAAAGCTAGTCTATATATATAAAAATGAAACCCGTTTTCTGTTGTCACGACATAGCATGAAAACGGCTTGACCGATTTGGCTGATTCTTTTTTTGTTGTGATTGTTATTGTGAGTATAAAGTTCTTATGGAAAAAAAATAAAATTAGCGTAGTGTAGGGTAGAGTAGAGTAGGGTAGAGTAGGGTAGATTAGGGTAGAGTAGGGAAGAGTAGGGTAGAGTATGGTAGAGTAGGGTAGAGTTGGGTATAGTAGGGTGGAGTAGGGAAGAGCGGGAGCGAAGCCGCGCGGGCAAAAGCTAGTAGATATATATATCTTACAAACTAACAAATGCACCCTTCAAAGTACTAAAGCACTTAAAACCTGATGGCCTAGTTATGATATTTAAGAACCGTAAAATAATAGTTCTAAGTAAGTTTATAACTTTAATTATTGCGTAAAATGTTCCCAGTTAATAAATGTGGGAACTTTAATATTTTACTTGAGAGTTGGAACGATCATCGGGGGATTTGTGTGGGTTAATGAGTAGCGGGTTTTACTTGTTCATTATTAATATACGTCAGCCAATGTTAAACTATTTGAGGTGGATTAAAGTTTAAGCAGTTATTTTTGTAAAATTGGTTGTAATACTGGTATAGCGATAGCGGTATCCAGTTTAACTGAAAGTAGGACTTGATATAGTTGGAAAAGGGTTAACTGCCTTTTTTAACCGACTTCGAAAAGGAGGAGGTTCTATGTTCGGCTGAATGTATGTTTATTAATCAATGCTATGTAAACATTTTGCAGGCCATGGTCCGGAGCGAGGAGAAGTGGCAGGCAGTCGTCTCCTTTTGCGAAGTAGTAATGCTAACAAAGGAGGAGGCCGACCGTAGGAGGCAACGGCGCTTACAGCGCCCCAGCCGCTGCCGGGATTCCGATCCCGATTTCCGGCCACTGTAGATGCGGGCTCGCGGACGGCAACCTATGGGTAGCTCGCTGTCCGACCGTCCGGTAACTGTCCGTGCCGAGCCCAAGACGTCGACGGTGCGCACTGTTCCCGCGCGCCTCAAGGTGTTGTCAGCAATAGGAGGGGCCTAGCTGGGTCGAAGCCTACTGGTGCCAGGGTTATCCGAAAGGAACTCGAGCCCCGGTCTGAAGGCTAGAAAGAAGGTGTGGGTTTTTAGTCAGTAAGAGTCTGACACTATCTCCCCTCCACCCAAAAGCGGGAGTTGTAATTGGATGATTTTTGCCCACCAAAAAAAAAGAACCCCTTAAAACATTCACTTTTATAAAAATGAACAGGCTAGTCTTAGCAATTACATAGTTTTTCAGCAGAAAATAATGGTTATGATACTTTTGCTCTTTATATTCTTTACTCGTTTATGATCGAAACGAGTGCAATATTTTTCTAGTTTTCTGACGATAAAACAGCAGCTTTATAGGCAGTCTCCCATTGACGGTCTTAAAATGAATATGAAGAAAGCAAGGTCATGGTAAGTATCCATCTTGCTCTTTGCGGTAAGCTTCACTGAGGTGACCAATGCTACGTTAAAATTTTCAGCTCCATTTTATCGAGATAACTTTTGTTTTAATGATTCGACATACTTACACAACAATACCACTAGGTTAGCTTGCAAATGATTGGAATAGCTGTTAAAAAAGTTTTGTTACTCTTTTACACTAATGTGACCAAGGAAAACAGATAAAAAAATCAAACAAAAAAAAAAAAAAGTTCCAACGAGAAAAAGTTCGTTCCTCGTTCCACATTCAAATGCTCGTACATTCGACCACACATACAATTTGAACACGTTCAGTGAGTTTTAGCTTTGAATAGAAAGGCGTGAACTACTTGGAGTCTAAACTTTTTGCTTATATTCTCACTTCACTGGCTTTGTTAACCGCTTTAATAGTAAAGAGAAACTGTGTGGGGGCTTTTATGGCTTTTTAAGGTTACAATACAAATGAATGGGGGTTTCCTAGAGGTTTATTTATATACAGCATGGTTTTCAGTATATATGAAACCTGCATATAGTTTGTTCAAAATCAGTAACTGAATCGATTCCAATATTTTTATACCATGTCATTTTTCCCTAAATTTTCTTCAACACTTACACTAAGTACAACACAGGTCATAGTGGGCATTAGGCTCCAGCGTAAAGCTGGGTGTGGGAGCAAAACAACCCCTCAGTTGCATGAACGGCCCGGTAACCATGTATTTGTGCGGACAACTAGGTAACATAACAAGCATATAACTTTGTCATTTTCCATGATACAGATATGAAATTTTGTACATAGATTCTTTATATAAAAATACAAGACACTTGTTTTAGGTTTTGCATATACTAAATTAATGTTATATATATAACATAATAATAATGTTTTATGAACATTTATATGAAAACTCTACTAAACATTTAATGATCAAAAACTTACCTTGTCTATACCTGAACGTAAATATAAAAAGTTAGATATTTGCGAAGGGAAAGAAGAGTGTAGAGCGAGGGTAATCTCTAAAGTGCTGATCCGAACGAAAATATTTCAGTTATAGAAATATCCCCTATCGCTACGAAATTCTCTATCAAGAAAAAACAGCTCCAGTTGCTTGGAAATAGTCTGATATAATTCCTGTACATTTTTGATAAATTCTTCCAGCAGAAACCAATTATTGATTATAAAATAGTAATTTTAAAGAGGAAATACAAACTGCGATGCGACTTCGCATCGTAAAATCTGCGAGTTTGCGCGACACATCGTTAAGATATTGAGAAATTAAAATGTTGAACAAAATCGTATCACAGCGATTCGCATCACAAGTGTCTGCGATGTAGCGTTTCGTCAGCCCCCTTAGTCAAGCCGTTTTGCTTGCGACAAACGCCCCGATTCTTTATGTTCTGACCACGTGACTTGAGAGTTGAGATGACGTCATTCCCAAATTTTCTGAAGTTGACCGATAAAATATCGAAATACTTCAGTTATCCACAGAACTTTGTACTGTAAACATTCATCAGGTACAATTGCTATCAGACCACCTGACAGTCTGATGTTTTGTGTATCTGATACCTGCCCAAAGGAACTCGAGCCCCGGTATGAAGAAGCTAGAAGTAACGGGGTGGGTTTTTAGTCAGTAAGACTGACACTATCTCCCGCTCCACCCAAGAGCGTGGGTTGTCATTGGATGATTTTTGCCCACCGTAAAAAAAACCCGCACTGGTCCCGTTGGTAAATTATAGCCCATTAACTCTCCTTGAAAGGAAGCCCGAGTCCCAGCTGTGGGAACATTAATTAATAGGATATGATTTTCGACAGCAATTAAAAAAATATATATCAAAGTTTAATTATAATAGTTTTAATAACTCCAAGAACATTCTTATCCATGTGACCTATTTTTTGACCGCACAGCTTTGTTCTATCTCTTGTTTATTGTATTTTGTTATCTCTTATTCGTTAGGTATTATAGCTAATATATAAACTAAATATTTTATTATCATTTAGCAGAAAATGTTGATAGGGGAAAGATGAACTCGACTTTTATTCGAGGAACTGGCCTGTAATGACTAAACATAGATGTAACGTGGAAAAAGGAGAGGAAAGATTTTACCTAATAGCAGGACTTAACAGTTTAAGTAAGTAGATAGATAGATAGACATATAAAGTATAATTGCTAGGAGATCATCCTAACTACGTTTGTTGATCGATCAGCATATTTTTATCTGAACACTAACTTCTGTAAAAAATATAATACTTACTAGCTTCACCCACGTGAAAGAAGATTTTTCAAATCGAAATATTGAATCCCCCAATGTAAGGTGAGTATAGACTACAACATTTTCTGGAGCATTTCTGTGCAATGTAACGTTCTTACGAATGATACAATACAGGCAAAAGCTCATTCTCCACAGCATTTCCATGTAATGTAACGTTCCTGCGAATGCTTGGCGTTATGTTACGGGTAAATGCTCACAGCGAGTGTGCATTTACCAACATTTCGTTGTACCTTGCGTTCATTTTTTTTTTAAATGTCACCCCGCAACCGCGCATCGGCCGCACTCGTGGCTCGACGAAATGTTACACCAATACGCTCGACAAAATGTTACACCAATATGCTCGTTGGTTTGTAACAAAGAGGCAAGCGTGCTCGACGTTTAGTTCGTAAAAGGATGATACACTAGAACATATCATAGAGCGGCTCGTTGTTCTGTTACAAGTAAATGTTGTAGTCTATGCTCACCTTTACCGGCCAAATAATTAGGTAATTTTCTTATTAAACAAACTAAGCTGTGCTCCGCTACCGTCTTTGTTAGCAGGCTTTCCACAATGTAGCCGGGTGACCTGGTGAGGGTTGCGAGAATCCGATGGATGGTGGTCAAACGCGAGCCTATCAATAATAATAAAAAAATAATGTGAGACACATAGAGCCGGTCATTATGGCGACAGCGACACATGGGGGAAACCTATATCCAACAGTATTTCGGTTGAAATGATAACGATGATGATAACGTTAGTATAGACAACCCTTTCCCCCTGTATTTGTCATATCTTTTCACTCCAGCAACCATTACTAAAAAATAATACACCAGTAACCAACCCGTGAATATTAATTCGATGAAGTCGCCCCACATAGCGGGAATGCACACAGATTGCAGTAATGCTACCTACTAACAGTTTGTTGCGAACGCTGCCAGCATCGTGTACCCTATTTCCAGCTGATGGACGCTTAATATTTTTGTATTACCTAGGCCACAGAGGCAGGGTTGTTTCAGTTTGTCTAAATTTTAAAATGTAGATTATTTTCCATCTAATATACACCCCTATTTTTTTTATTAGTACAAACACTTACAGAGCTTATTAGAAAAGGTCTTGTTATTATTTAAGCAAAGTCTCAAGAAATAATATTCATAAACAGCAAAGTTGTTTATCCTAAAATGTCGATTTCAATTTATGGAAATATTGTGTAGAAATATATATTTAAAATGGTAAAACACTGCGCCTACTATTTTCTAGCAGCAATTGTCATGAATGATTGAATCAATGTATGACAAATTTTCGTGGAAAAATTTTGGGATTTGGTTTTCACTTTTTACAAATGTGATCAATATCATCATATTTTTTGTTCTTTTTATGTAAAAAATAGTGCTGTTTAAACATTTTGAGTGTTTATTTTAAAACTCTTCCAAAGATTAACCGATTTTCTTTTTTTGGGTTTTAGTATGTCTTTTTTTTTGGTGGGAAATCATCAAATAACTTCTCCTGCTATATGACTTTACTGACTAAACCCACTCCAGGACCCCGAAGTTTTTTTTCGAAAAACCCATGATATTTGCTAGGTCTGAGAATAGATCGTAGATTATTTTTTACCCTCCCACACTCACTAACAATTTTCTTTTACAATTTATATAGCAGAATAACGTTTGCTGGATCAGCTAGTATTACTATTTCCTTGGTAGGGTATGTCAATCAATTCATTGAGTTGCAAAAATAATTTTTGAGTCCCTCAAAGAGACTTTAAAATCATATTCGCAGCTCGTTTTGATTTGTAAATTTTGAAAACGAAAATTGAATTTAGTGAAAAGCTTATCGTTTAAACATTTTTTATTTATTTATTTAAACTTCATATACCAGCCATTCTCTACCAGTCAATATTTGGGTTAAAAAAGACAATACTGTGGTAGGATTGCACAATAAACAAATAACAGATACTTCAAACGGAAAAATATAAAATAAGTTATTTATAATAATAAAATACATAAATATCCTAAAATAATAAGCTATGAATACTATGAAAAATATCAAATCATTTAGATAACTCAATAATAATAATAATTCTGACGAAGATTCCCACCTGATGGTAAGCAGTGTTGCAATCTCTGATGGTAAGGGTCATAAACTAGTATGAGCTTATTCATTCTTGCCTTGAAGACACTCAAATTATAATGGGAAGACGACGTATAAACGACAAAGCAAAACGCCTAATCCGGATCGTAGAGGTTTCAACGACGTGAGGTGCACTAGTCTATGAGCCTATTCACTCTTGTCTTGAAGATACTCAAATGCAAGTAAAATAATGTATGTCGTGGAAATTGATATGTTTTATTTTAGCAGAATATGTAGACGTTCAGGAATAGCCTTCTACATTCAATTACATAGTCATATGGATATCCCTAAGGAGATAAAACGTGTAACAAGAAAAATATTTGTCTTCCTTTCTGTGTATTTAATCATACATTATTATTTTTTCTTTGTTCTCAAGAGAACAAAAGAAAGAATATTCTTACCGTACTATTTATTACCTTACATTCTTAATGACAAAAAATGGGCTGAATGACTTTGTCTTACTCAATATTTTGTTGAAAATTCACCCGAAAAAGGTCCGTTTCTGGACATGGAGTCCCTTAAGTATGCCTGTATGGACTGGTCCAGTGCTTCAAACAAGGTGGAAGGTAATGAACGCTTTCGAATCCTGTAATTTGGAATAAAACAAGGTCTACGACAAAGCAAGTGTACAGGAATAAATCTGAAAACTGACAATTTGTTGTTACGTCACAATTTTTTTTTTGCCTTTCGGAAAAATCTTCTGAGACTGAATTGCAGAATTAAACTATTTACATAGGTAAGTTTGCACGGAACCCTGGGCGCGAGTCCGAATCACACTTGCCCAGTTTTTTCTTAGAAGGTAAACTAAATTACCTGAGAAAAATATAAGGCACTTTTGACAGTGACCTCAAACTGTTTTGATAAGGGTGTAATATGTGGAAGGGGTTGTAAAGTTTTAATGTGATTAAAATAGCATATAGTTATGAAAAAATATGTAATAATTATTAAATTATTTTACTAACTGACTGGCCTGTTGGTCTAGTGGTTAGTGGCCCTGACTGCTATGCCGGAGGTCGTGGGTTCGACTCCCACCCAGGACAAATGTTTATGTGATGAGCATTATCATTTGTTCTGTGTCTGGGTGTAATTTATCTATAAAATGTATGTATTTAGAAATATATAAGTATGTTTATCAGTTATCTAGTACCCGTAACACAAGCTCTGCTTAGCATGGGACTAGATGGCGTTGTGTGATAGTTGTGGAATATTATTAACTGAACAGAAATGATAATTAGCTTCGCTAACAGCATCGCCCACATGATAGTCGAATCAGAATCAAAGTATCTTATGTCCTTGATCTTGGACAACCAAGATCGCCTTAATTCATGAATCCCCAAGCGACCACCGGTGGCCGCGCATCTATTGCCTTACTATTGTGTCTCTAATTGACGGTATCTGAAGGGTTAAAGACTCCTAGGTTGTAATTATGATTTCCTAAAATCTTGAGAAAACATCGAAATATACAGAACTAGCTGCTCCCAGCGGCTTCGCCCGCGTGATAGCAGAAAATTATCCCAAGGGAACATACTTCCAGGACAAAAAGTATCCTATGTCCTATTCCAGGGCATGGTCTATCCGTGTACCAAGTTTCATCAAAATCGGTTTTGCCATTTAGGCGTGAAGACGTAACAAACAAACAAACTCGCTTTGGCTTTTTTAATATTAGTATGGATTTTACATTACATCACATCAATAGTACCAAGTAGTAGTAGACCAAGACAGGAAATAAATCATAGAATACTTTTTTATCGCGAAGAATATTTCTATAAGGTGAATTTAAAAAAAATAAACTTTTTTTTGAAGCCACTGGCAGAAGTCAGTTTAAAATATTAATAAAATAATTTTTATCTACCCTAGTATTATAAAGAGGTAAAGTTTTTTTTTTGTTTGTAGGAAGTAATCTCTGAATTAACTGGTCCGACTGCGAAATTATGTTCACCAATATAAAGCTGCTTTATTCCTGATTTGAAAAGGCTATATTTTATGAACGCGGGCAAAGCCGCGGGCATAAGCTAGTTATTTATAACTGGAAATGCACTCAAGTGTGATTAAAGGTACAAAACCAAAACCGTATAAAAGCCTCTTTACCGCAACAAATAAAATTATGAACGTAACGGTATCTACAGGTACACGGTTTCCCATACGTACGATTGTTCCCTCTGAACCCTCCCTTTCACACAAAAGATTACGTCGTATTACGTATGTTTAGGGAGGCTTGTGTCGTTAGGGCTTCGCTCGAGCACCGGAAAGACTCGAGCATTGACTTGAGGAACATTCAACCCTCTGAATATGATGCCTTTCTGCTTAACGGCTCTCGATAAGGTAAAGGTGGAGTTTACTTAGAAATAAAAATTTAACAGTTTTGGTATTTGTGTCGTTTTGAGGGATTGGAAAGATGTTTTTTTTTTTGTTTTATTGCTTTTATTATAGAAAAATGAGAAATGAATTAAAGATATATTGCAAAACTAGAATTTTTAATATTCCAAATGCTTGGATCACACGTACCGAGTATAAGGGCGAGACAGTAAAATGTTGCTCGACCGAGAAGTGATGTAAGCGAGTTGTAGGGATAAGCGTTGGGCTGAGCAGTCAGCGTTTTGTTTATACGTACCGAGTATTCGACCGAGCGGACAGTCTCGCCCGTTTACTCGGTACATGTGATTAAGGCATTGGTGACAGCGTGACGAGTGACAGTACAGAATGCCAAAAAAAAAAACGTGTTGTGACAACCCCAAATAAATCGGAACTAGATCAGGAAGATGATGATAAATATAAAAATTTGGATTAACCCTTCAGATACCGTCAATTAGAGACACAATAGTAAGACAATTGATGCGCGGCCACCGGTGGTCGCTTGGGGATTCATGAATTAATAACTAGATATCAAAACTCAAATAAAAGAAATAGTGTAAGCTCAATAAAAAGATATACACACAGTTACTTTACATTGCTCTTTATAAATTTTCCGTTCGATGAAATAAAATTAAAGCCGCGAGCGTATGCTTTATTCATTACCTTTATTTACATTGCAAATAAAGATTTTCATGCCAACGGTATCAAACAAAAGGAAGCTTCGCCTGGGGCCACAAATCATATATGTGGACTTTGAATGCAGGCTTCCTATTATCGTGACTGCCTTTGCAAACACAAATCCTGGATCTCGCTTCTGTGATGGTGGTTCAACGTCAGACTAGATACTCACAAGCATCTATTCCATTGATGACTTCCTATGTAGTTTCTATAATTATTTCTGTATTGTCAGGATTTTTGAATGACGGTACACAATATTATCTATCTGCCTTGGGCATTTAAGTAGATATAAGATATGGAATTATGGAAAGGTTGCGTATTTTTGATAGCTACTTTATGAAAACACTTTTTAATTCCATTCTTGGATACATACCCTGGTTTGAGTGGTTATGCAAGCAGAAATCAGAAACGTTTATCTACATTAAAACAAAGAGGCAAAAGTTGTTTTTTTTTTTAGATAGTCTCTGAAAATACTGCATTCCTAGCCAAGTTGCTAATCTGCAATAGTTAACGCTAGTAGAAAGGTTCAAATGTATGGGAATGACGTCATATCAACGCTCAGTCACGTGGTCAGAACAAAAGAATTGGGTGCGTGGCCAACTCGCAGCGTTGGACGTAAGCGAAACGGTTGTAACGTCTTGGCTAGGAGGGCTGGTCTAATTTATAAAAAAATTTCACCAATAGAAAACTGCTTAATTCTTGAGTGACATAAGCTATACTTAGTGTACGTGGGCGAAGCCGCTTCCAAAAGCTAGTTTCAAACAGACCAAATAAAGGCACTTTTTAAGTGTCAAAATGTCGGTTAGTCAAAAAGAAGTGATGCTAAATTGCAAGTTCCAAAGCGTAAATCTCTATGGAGAAGATATTACGAATTATATAAATTCTGGGTAAATATTTATTGTAGCTTCTATTATGTGAGAACAATGTGTAATAAAAAATAAAACTAATAAAACAATAGAAATTGAATTTAGCCACGGGCATGTAAGAAATGACCTATCTCAATTGATGGCGTCCGTTCACGAGCATGACGCGTGCTTTTCCAAAGAAAGACATGTGTTGTTTATGTTAGTTTACCCTCATTGAGTCACCTGACTCAATCCTGATCAAAAACCGCGGACTTTTCATCCATATTTAATTCCCGTATTAGAACAAACCTTTAGCTAAAAATTTCTTTATTGGATTCATTAATTTCACGCAAATCAGCTGCTCCATCAACTAATCAAATAGTCAAAATTTTAACAGTGCCTTCATTAGTACGTTCGTCTTTGATGTAAATGTTCATAAGTTTCCTAAAGGTAGACCGTTGAAACTGATTGCTGCTCATTTTCTTTGGATCTAGTTTGAAAACTTGTGAATGACAAACATTTAAGGCAAGCTAACGATCGACAAAACTTTCGTGTCTTGAAAAGAACAGTTTTAGTTATTCCAATTTTACGCGTATTGTAGAAACTTCTAGTAAGTAATTGATAAAAATGACTGTATTCTGTCAGATATGTAGCTCTATTTATTATCGATTTTAGGTCTTAATGAGATCCATTACACGACCTGAACTGTACTGTCAAAGAGATGGTGTATGGCTCCATCCCTCTTTCTCGCTCGCACATAGGTACAGTCAATCTACATACAAAGCGCGCTCGAGCAACGCACACATAGACACCGCTCACGGATACGATATCTCGGAGCGCTTCGGACTGCTCGTCGAGCACTTCCGGCTCAAACGCTCATTAGTGTGTGTCCACCGAGCGTAAGTATAAAAAGTAAAGTACATACATGAGATTATTTTCTGTACCTATCTATTTAGTGCTTTCACGCCACTAAAACCTAAAAAAAACCCTTAAACTTTAAAAAATTTAAAAATGTGCCACAAAATTCGATGGTAATATACCCACCCTAAACTTTAAAAAATGTGTCACGAAATTCGATTGTAATATACACTTCTACCTACCGTCAGGAAAATACATCATGACATATGTTGGGTATCGAACATATACCCTTAGATTTATTATACAATCTACGAAAATGCCGACACTATTCGATATTTATTGTCCCATGAAGGTTCAACATAAGCCGTAATATCCACATTTATGTCAGCCCAAAGGTACAGAAATAAACAAAACTTTCCTTTTTACATTCCTAACTTATAACAAACACAATATTGGACTTGTCGACATTTACCGACATTTCCGCGTTAGGCATGAATTATGTAGGTGTGAGTATGAAAAATATATTTTGATTTTAGTCAAGTAAATCCGGGTTTTATCGCTAGCTCCGTGCAAAGTTAGAAAGGATGATTAATGAGCTGTATAACAAGTCAGGTTCATATGTAGCAGAATCGATTACCCTTTGGCGAACTGGAAAAATTGCTTATACATGCTATATGGACGTTGTTTTATTACCTAGAGATTTTTTCATCGAATGAAAATCATTTGGATTGGTTGGTCACTTTTATTTTTGAATTTTTCGTTTTAGACTACAGAATTTTTTTCGGTACCGGTATGTTGTCGTAAAAATTTAGAAATTGAGTATTTTTCAAAACAAATTTTCACTTGAAAATGTACTAAATGGAGCAACAGTAAAATAAGACTACAATTCCATAATAAAGTATTCAGGATGCAGGTATATCAGAAATGAAGACTTTCACCGAGACCTTAAAATGGAACTCGTCACCAACATCATTAAAAAATTTGCTGAAGTCCACGAACACAGACTTCACCGACACATTTCGATGTGACTAGTCATGACGATGTCATATGTCTTTGAATTTCTGATTCTAGGACATGCAGATTTCCTCACGATATTTCCTTCACCGTCTTGAGGGCAGAGATGTTAAAAAATATATATATATAATTGTTATAAACTAGTGCTTGACTGCGTTCCCACCTGAAGATAAGCAGTGATGCAATGATCTGATGGCGATCCTATTCACTCTTGCCTTGAAGATACCCAAATTATAACGAGAAGACCGCAGCAGGCAGATTAGATATTGTAAAAAAACGACTAAGCGAAAAGCTTAATCTGGATCGTAGAGATTTCAACGACGTATGGGTGGTTACTCGTTGTACGTCGGGTAGTCCTATAGTAGAATTAAGATGGCGGAATCAACGTACACAAAATAATGCGCTTGGTTGGGTTTGACCTGACCTACCACTCGTAATCGGGTCACATTACCACTTGGCCACCATTGCTCTCAAAAGTGATACTATTGCTCAATTATTGTAGCACTAAGCGTAAGACAATTAAAGTTTCACGCAATATTGTGTATCTATTATAGTGATAACAAAGTTAGCCCTGTTGAGGCGTTCCTTAAGTGCAGAAGTTCTATATTTTCAATTGTACCCTGTAAATCGTATAAGTTTGTACTGCTCAGGTCTTTAGGTGGCAACTTTGGACATTATGTGTCACCTGTGGCTTTATTTACGCCTTTACACCTAAAGGGAGCTAGAACATAACACTTAGAAACACATTCTAGGTATTCCCGAAAGGAATCTTAGGAATCTTGTGTATCTTTGATATTGGATCTTTAGTAAAACTGATGATTTCGTATTTTAACTATTAATAGTATCGTTATTTATTTATTGATTAAATGCTTTATGTACACAAACGTACAGAGGTGGGCTTAATGCCTTCGGCATTTTCTGCCAGTCAACCTTAATAATCTAACTATGTTAATCTAACCTAAGTTGATGATTAAGTATTGTTCATCTCATAACTATTGCAGCCGAAAGACGTCTACTGCTGGTCATAGACCATCAGAGCAGTAATTGTTTAAGTTTTTTTATGTACATATGTAAATTTTATCTATTGAAATAAAAATAACAATTGCATACGCGTATGACGATGTTTTTCAACACATTAGTAAATCTTCATAAATTTTGCAATTTATGAGTGATTACTCGTAGAGCAGCCTGGTACAATAAATAGAATAAATTTCAGAAGCAGCTGACTGCCGTATTTTTCCACTCTAGTATGAAATAAGGTGCATTTTTTTATAACAAGCCTAAAAATGATAGGCGTAGGAGCAGATTTTCAAAGAGGTGTGTTGAAAAAAATATTGACCGCTTCCTTTTTCAGCATTACTTTTTTTTCTTTGATCGAAGGACAGAATGTAAATACTTCGGTGGAACCGCAGTAAAGGGTTGGCCAATAGACTAGCATAACAGTAATCCACCCTTACAAAAACTTATATCTTGCCTAAAACTATAAGCAGCTTAGGTATTCTATTTTTCCTGTTCCTAGATATAAGAGGACTTGGTGCAAAATGAAATATAATATATTTTTTGGAATCCTTCTAAAAAAGAAAAAGGTTCTTAATTCGTATGTTTGTATTTTTTTTTGTTTGGTCGCGCATAATTTCGTCGCTTGTTAACCGATTTGAAAAATTCTTTTTTTGTTGGGAAGGGTACTTTCCAAATGGTCCTAAAGTCACCAAGTCGGGATCTGATGATGGAATCTTGGGGAAATCTAGGCAACTCTTCAAATAGTTAGTTATAGTTAGTTAGTCTTAATAGTTATATCATAAACGGGTCATTTTGTATGTGTATGTATATGCCTATCACTCTTCTTCTGACAGGAATCAAATGAATTTATTACGGCATACGAGTAAATCATGTCTTGGAATGGCACGTAGGATACTTTTTGTAAATAATGAATATATTCTCTTAGGATAATTTACAACTTTAACGCAGGTGGAACTGCAGGCTTAAGCTAGTTTATTTCATGATATAATTATTTATTAAATCTTCATGTGAACACATCCGCCTTTCTACCTTACAAGCGACTATGTATTTTTGCTAAGGTTGTATGTACTTTGAACCCTCGTTTCATTATCTTAAGGGGTGAATTGTGGAATGTCAGCGTTCTAGGTCCAATGGTTTGAGCTGGGCATTGATGAATTAGTGAGTGAGTCAAGACTTTGCCTTTTACATGTAGAGATACAATTAAAATGAACATACCCTCATATACCTAAGTGTAAAATAATAATGGGGTTATCTAGACCAATTTTTTATTTGTGGGAAACTTTATTTGTGGAAAACTTTATTTGTGGAAAACTTTATTTGGGGAAAACTTTAATTATGGAAAACTTTATTTGTGGAAAACTTTATTTGAGGAAAATTTTATTTGTGGAAAACTTTATTTAAGAAAACTTTAGTTGTGGAAAGCTTTATTTGGGGAAAACTATATTTGTGGAAAACTTAAATTGTTTGCTACCTCCGTTTAAATGCATACTGGCTGGTATACTGCCATCATGCATCTGAACTATCCGTTGACGTAGTCGTTGATGACGCGTAGTGTCCCACGCGCACCTCAAGGAGATGTCAACAAAACCGAAGAAGTCCAGCAGGGTCGACACCTCCTGAGGCCATGGGTTCACTACTGAAAGGAAAACCCGGGCCGTATCTTTTTAATTCTTTAACCTAGAAGTTTGATTTTTTCACAGTTTAAAGGGGCCGCAGACTCGAGTTTATGGTTTTAATTTCAATTCGATACCTCCACGCGTTCTTGAGATAAAGGATCTTGACAGACAGACAGACAGACGGACGGACAACAAAGTGATCCTATAAGGGTTCCGTATTGCCCTTTTCAGGTACGGCTGAAATAAAAATACGGAACCCTAAAAATACATAATTATATGAACAAAGCAAGCCTCTTATGAATACCGTTCTTTATTACGTATTACTTACTTCTTATTACGCAGTATTTCTTGTTTATTATTTTCCTTATTCCATTTTTAATTTTGACAACTTATCAAAAATGTGAGGCATAAACAAACATTTTATTCTTTCTTTTTTACTTCAGCAAAGCTATTAACAACCAAAAAATAATAAAACAGCTCAAAGGGAATTTGTAATTCGTTCGGATACCCAGATCATCATTTAATTTAGATAATTTTATTTAAATTTACTTGATCTCAAGTTCTATCTGCCTATATTTTGTTTCCATTTTATATGCCTTCTCTATCAATCGAACCCGGACTGTGCCTTTAAGAACTCCCCAAAGTACGTAACGTAATGGATTTGGTAAAATAATACGAGAATTTGTGTGTACTTTTTACTCAGAAAGGGTTTGGATAAGTACCAACATACCTATGTATATTTTCTTAGGGTTGCTTGGTTCAAAGATGTTATTGTATGTTACAAGTTTATCGTTTTAAGTAGAGTGCTTTTTTATTTTATTTTAATTTAAGACTCGACCTTTGTCAGGATTATTTCACACTTTCCCAAAATCGGGAGAAACGGTAACAAGAAAGGGGAGGTGTGGACAGAAAAGGCTGAAAATAAAATAAATTAATAATGACTCTATAAGTCATTCCTCTGGACTCCAGAATAGTTAGATTATAACTCATTAATTTGTCCTCCGATTGGCTTATTCACCGTACGGTTCGTTATAGAAAAGTTTCTGAATGAGGAGGTCGACCCAGTAAATGAATTGTGGTTATTCGATAGTACGATGAGAATGCCTTGGTCCCTTTCAAGATATTATATGGGTTCGGCAATTATGTCATGTTCGAAATTTCACGTATCTAGTACGTATGTCTATAACAGCGGACAGAATCCAATCTACCGTGTCCAGTTGTTATACAAGATGTCAACAGCAATAGTTAACAATCTATTTGTCTTCATGAACCAACCACTCGAATTTCACACCAACTACATGAAATATCAAACAGTATTTGTCTATTGTATTAACGGTTGACAACGAACTTTCATGTGGCCAGTATTGAGTGCCACATGAATTATCCACATTCGTTTTTCAAAAATGAAAAAGGAATGTTATTCTAATTAGTCGTATAGAATTTTTAACAAGTTCTATGTGTTGTACTCGAATGTATGTAAAAACAAACTCGAAAGTCCATTTCCTTTTGTACGAATGCCCCAACATTTCCACTCGATGTGATATTATTATTTACGGCGCCTGCTCGCGTGTAAGGAATAATAATGTTCTGTTGTAATAATTTTACGGACGACACATTTATCATAACAGTATTTACTATTTAAGGTATCTAGAGGCGAAAATAAAGCTATAAATACCGGTTTGGTAAATTATGATACCTTGCAATAACCTAATTAGGCTTTTAATTATTAATATCAGTTTTAGTAAAATATTTTAGTCACACTGCTATTAAGTCAAAGTAGCGAATATTAAAGGAGTAGATTTGTCGTTCAAGAATTTTACCGCCATTTAAATTCCGTCCCTAAAGTTCAATAAGGTCGATCTCATCGATAAACATTTTTAATTATAACAAGACTCTCCCTAATTTTACTCGAGGGAAAAGTAGGAAGGGTTTTCATTGAAACGTCAAGCAAAATTGATGGGCTCGCCGTGTGCCGTGACCAATAGTCGTGGGGCGTTTGTATCGTTGGGTCGCGTCAGTCGAACGTCCGGAGTCAGTGTGGCCACACGCTTGTTTACTGTGGACACGTCCTGTCACGCGGTCACCACGTGGATACCGCACGTGACAAAACAACTTTTAAATTTAAATAATCGAACGCGTATCCGATCACTTCGGTTTAAGATTTTTTTTTTTGATCTGTCAAATATTGGCGCGAAATTTTTATCTGTCAAAGTGAAAATAGTGATGCGAACTTTTGTAATGAGAACAGTTGTGGTCGGTTTGGATTTTTGCTGTAGTTTTTGAAGTAACGAACAACATGCGCGGCATTCGGTACCTCGTTCTCTGTTTCCTGGCGCTCCCGGGCCCTTCCTGCAGCAACTCAGATAATTTAGGTTGGTGTTAGATTTATTACTAACATAATTACCGGGGCATCCGCAGCTTGTGGGTAATGGCGCATTACTTAATAACACTCGTTGACAGTGTATTAATGCTTTTAGATATGTATGTTTTTAGCGACTATTAGTGTTATCGTGTTCTGTTAATTGCGTTATTGGATGAGCTTATTATTTGTAGTGATGTTTTTATTAGTTTAATGTGTTTGTTTTAAATTAATTTTAAAGTTATGGCATGTAATTAGTTGAAAATATTTGTACAATTATTATCTCCGTTTTACCAATTTAATTAGGTATGTTATGAGCGTTGTGATACTTCATAATATAATTAGTAGATACAAATTGACGTGATTATAGGTTTTTTTTTGCTTTACTATACAATCTATAATTGCATGTTTGTTTAAAGATTTGTTTTATCCAGGAGTAAGATATGTTGAGTTAATGTTGTTATCTAGTGCTCATTAATGAAGAGTTAGAACTAGTGTTAGGTAATCTAATTGCTTATCTTAGTACTATTTTCTTTAATGACCTCATTAGTATTATTGTTTAGATTTTACTGTGGATTAGAGTTGCTTCTCTATCTTCAATTTCTGCTTCAACATAAATAATTAAAATTTTCATTGTGAATGTTTTAGATATTCATAATTCGTAGCAGTAGAAATGTTTTACTTTTAAGTATCTTGGAGTTTTATTTAAATTACTTCACCGTTATTTCAGGAATAATATTTTTAAGGACGGTACAGTTTATCGTGGTCCAGAATTAACCGAGACTGTACCCACATAAAAATCAAACAAATATCTGTTTTAATTAAAACCGTTTGCATAATTCTAGCAACTCTAGGCTAACATATGCTCCACTATTTAGCACAGTTAACAACATCGTGTTTTGGCAACAGAAATTACGCAAACAGCCTCACTCGCGGAATTAAAACGTTTGCCAGTAATTCGCAGCAAAGCCTTTGGATAATCACAACATCATTCGGTACGAGCGTAGCGTGAAGCTACGAATCTTTAGTACGCCGAGTGGCGTTCAATTGGGCGGCATGCGAGTTACGATCTTGCATAATACTGAAGTTCCTCAAGTGTTCAAGTTTGGAACTCAATTAAACTTTTCTTTTATTATGTTAATGAAGCACGCATACAAAAAAGTGGCCAGTCTCTTCAAAGTTAATAAATTATAAGATAAGGCGTTTTATTCTATTCCGATGCTAATTGTAAGGAATAAGTTGCATTTTTATGAGCAGCGCAATAAAGAAAGAATACCTTTGCTATTTAAATATATTCTTGAGAAATATTCCTTTTGAAATCAATCTTATTTTGACGTGATTATATTACTGATAATTGATTGATCAATTCCGTATTTTTACTAGGGATGTTATAACTCTTTTGAGGAAAAGAAGACGATAAAAATAACGTAGATGTTAATGTGAAAAATAGGTGCATCAGGAGTTGCTGGTCGACTCCTGTGATGATTCGGGTGGGTTCGTGGACGGTGAGCAGGGGGTAGCTCACCGTCAGGTGAAGACCAAGCTTAGGTTGACGTTATCAGTTAGGACCAATACCTGCCTGGGCTGTGGACTTTTCGGAACAGTTATCGTGGCCCTTGCAAAGGTTAATTAAGGGAACACTGGGTTTTAGTCAGTAAAAGTCTGTCACTTCTTCTCACTCCACCTAAAGTGGGGGAAGCCATTTGTAGAATTCTTACGCAAAACAAAATGTGGTACTGGTTATAATATCATTGTTTTCGAAGACTAGACTCATCTTCATCATCATTCAATAGGATTTCATGGCAATCTGGTTTTGTTTTTTCTTATTCATCTTGATCAAATATATTGGTAGTTTGCTGGAACCACACGTTTACAGTATTCGAACCCTTATACCGTTGCACGAAGACTGATTTTCATTTGTCAAATGTCTAACCACAATCAAATTACCGAACGTCCGGACAATATAATACGAATACTATTATATCTAGCTTGTACTGTCCTATTCCTGGGCATTCTACTTCTTTTTTTCAAATGATATAAACCAGTGCTTGAATGCGATCCCACCTGATGGTAGGCAGTGATGCAATCGTTGATGGTGAGGCGCGCTAGTTTATTGAGAACCTATTCACTCTAACTTTGAAGACACCTAAATTATAATTGGACGCGAAGACCGGAGCAGGCAAATTGTTCCAGTCTTTCGATGTACGCGGTATAAATGACGAAGCGATACGCTTAGTCCGAATCGTAGAAGTTTTAACGATGTAAGGGTGGATATTCACCGTACGACGGGCTATCCGTTGGTAGAAAGGAGATGACTTCCTTTCTTACAAGTCATTTTTAGTCGATTCGTAAAGAAGATATCTCGCCCCGCGTTCCGAATTACAATATTTTCGATGTTGGCGTGCTTGACAGTCGTTCCGAATTACCGTAGCCGGATACTCCTGGCAATTTGTTGACGCGCTAACAGCGCTGATATCGGAATTCGGAACGCGGAGTAAGTCGTCCCGTCTTTATCCATCGTGGTCTTAACCAACTCCCTTAAAGGATCTAATCTTTATCTCTCAAATTAAACGAAGATTTTAACGATTTAAACTTTTTTTTTTTTATCAAATATTCGATTCTGATGGTTGGACCGAATATTTGTCACAATCATTGATGCTTACATTTCACCTCGCCTCAAAACGTCAACACTGTCATACAAAGTGTTGCCATACATTAACCTTCGGTTCGATACTAACTATTTAATTAATAGATTTAATATTCGACTAGAATTATAATAACAACTATTTTAATTTGCTTTAACTTTAGATGCAAATACATTGTATTCATGGTTACATACTATAGCTAGAATATTATCAAAATATTCACATCTTGGATAATCAAACTTACACCCCGTTTTGCTATTTCACAGTGCAGAAATAAGAAACGTTTATTTCAAATAGACAAATTACAGGCACTTTTGGATTGTCAAAATGTCGATCAGTAAAAAAGAAACTGACGCTAAATTGCACGTTCCAAAGCGTAGATCTCTAAGCATAGAAGAACGTGCAAGAAACACCATGGCCACAGTGCAGCACTAATTTTGCGTTTTAAGATCCTAACATTTGATCGGCTTGAGGCAGACATGTCCAGCCTGGTTCCACTTAAGCTACCGAGCCGAGCCACGTCAACGACCTGCGTTTTGGAGCACAGTACAGCAATTTCGACACCAAGTATACTGCATTCCGTTAATTCAACACCAAGTATACTGCATTCCATAGGTGCATAGCACGTTGGCAAACTTTTAGGGCCTGCTCACACTTAAGACAAGACAGTCTTAGACAGATTTGTTTTGCAAGTGCAAGACAGACTTGTCTATGCGAAACAAATCTGTCTGAGACTGTTTTGTCTTAATTGTGCGCAGGCCCTTAGTTTGGACTTTTGGATGGTCAAACACAAAATAGATTGGTACAGAAGACAATCTCATGTATGTACTTCATTTTTTATACCTACGCTTAGTGAACGCACACTAATGAGCGTTTGAGCCGGAACTGTTCGACGAGTGGGCCGAGACGCTACCGAGATATCGTGTCAGTGAGCGGTGTCTATGTGTGCGTTGCTCGAGTGCGCTTTGAATGTAGATTGACTTCTGTACCTATATATTTTGTGCTAAAGCGCAGTTTCCTTTGAAATTGATAGGTTCTATAAAGTCGTGGGCAAGCTGGTTTGTGGCAAACAAAGCTTTGATGTTGCCAACAGAATCAACATATAGGCACAAAAAAGATAGGTACAGAAGACAATCTCATGTATGTACTTCACTTTTTATACCTACGCTCGGTGTACGCACACTGATGAGCGTTTGAGCCGAAACTGTTCGACGAGTGGGCCGAGACGCTACCGAGATATCGTGTCCGTGAGCGGTGTCTATGTGTGCGTTGCTCGAGCACGCTTTGTATGTACCTAGATTGACTTCTGTACCTATATATTTTGTGCTAAAGCGCAGTTTCCTTTGAAATTGATAGGTTCTATAAAGTTGTGGGCAAGCTGGCTTGTGGCAAACAAAGCTTTGATGTTGCCGAGAAAACCAACATGTAGGGTAGTTGTGAATGCTCATGAATTGCCAATTAACGTCCGCAGTCGTTCTTTTGTTTAATAAACAATTTACCTTTTAGTTCCAAATGAAATGTTGAAATCAATTGTTGCTAAAAATACTGAAATTTTGATGGGATTTATTGAATTATTTTGTTGTTTCTATTGTGTATTACTCTTGAGGTGGACGCTAATTTAAATTGCTTTTTGGTTATTTCTATAGAAAGAGGTAGCGCCTCTAAGAGGCTGTTTGTATTGTTTAATTTCCTTTTATTTCCTGAAGTTATATTGTTCATTGAAATGAGTTGGTCTATCACTGAGCAATTGCAAAAGGATACGTACAGCCTTGTCTGGTTAATAAAGCCTTCTTTATGATTTATACCGAAGATTGTTGATGCATAATACTTCAAAAACTGTACTTGTTTTTTATTGAAACATTATCCAGCGTTTACTGAAACTTGGAGAAATCTTTAAAAGAATTACCGCTGCGTCGAAAAACTCAACACAAAGGACCACTAGAACATGGGTTGTGCGAAAATGAACTCCAGGCCCTGAAACGAAGGCAAAAAGAAACAGGAGTGAGTTTCAGTCAGTAAAAGTCTGACATGCCCTCGAACTTCGGCCAAGGGCAGAAAAAGTCGTTAGATGATTTAACACCTAAAAAAGGACCACTAGAGGACTACTAGTGGGTTTGTGTTAGTGGAAATCTGACATTCCCTCTCAATCCACTCAGAGCGGGAGAAAATATTGATGATTTTGTACCAAAAAAAAGTAGTTCAAATTGGAAATTGAACTAACAACCTGTAGCGTAGAAAACCATAACCGTTAAGCTATGGCTACAATCTGCAATAATATGCACAGAAATAAGATCATCATCATCATTTCAGCCGAAAGAAGTCCATTGTTGGACATAGGCCTCCCCCAAGTGTCACCATAATGAACGGTCCTGTGCGTCTCGCATCCATCGGATTCCCACAATCCCTACCAGGTCATCGGCTCACCTTGTAGAAGGCCTTCCAGCGCTCAGTACGTAATAAGATACTTTATTAAAATTAATATTGCAATGTGTAAGTATAACTGACGTTGTAAGTTCAGTGTTTAGAAGCTCTAAAGTTTCTTTTGGCTTTTAAAACTTTAGCGAGAAAATACACTTAAGATTTTCCTCTCATTCCAAGTTTCTGTTAACTTCAGACGTAAGCCCAAGTGGCCAGTAACATATCTTTGCATTGTACTAAAAAGTTTTTTTTGTTTACACACCTTATTTTTAATGGAATTTTCCGTGAAAATCTTACACGCGTGTCCTTGTTTTTACCTTGTTGTTTGGTACTACTGTTGATTTTTTTTTGTTATAAACTAATCAGTCTGTGGAGCTTCTTTCCAAATATGTTTGAATTGGTTTCCTGTAAAATCTGATATAGCTGAATATCAGTGTTTGCCATGAAGCGACAGCCTATATGACTTCTACAAATGGACAACAAATATACTCTTTAGGCTTTAGCAAGATTAGTGTCATATTTTTGTGTCTTCTGTATTGACTGTCAAAGATCTACAGATGAAGCCTTTTAAAGGCGAATTTACATCAGAATAGCAGTGGCCGGCAAGGACGCGAAGTTACCAGCGAAGCCGGCCGCTGTCGGTCGCTGTCGGTCGCTGGCAGCCGCATACGGTCGCGGGCGACTGCTTACAGGACCGCAAACGTGCATGGCCGCTTGACTGCTCGAGAAGCCGCGATCAGCCTCGTGGCACCTTGGGCGGTCACGCACCCTTTTTAAACCTTTCAAACGATACTAGTCTTATAAAAATGCAAATAAAGTTGAAAATGGTACAAGGTTGACATCGCACCCATATGTACAAAGCGTTTTGGGAACACATTTATTGTGCGTACAGCTAAGGAGTGGAATTCCCTGCCGTAGTCTGTGTTTCCTGATAGCTACAACTTAGGTGTATTTAAGTCAAGAGTGAATAGATTACTTCTAGGCAAGCGTGCTCCATCATCGACCACATCATCGCTTACCATCAGGTGAGATGGTGGTCAAACGCAAGCCTGTCAATAATTAAAAAAAAAATCACTCCAAAAGTCGCTGCTTCGCTGTCAGCTGCTGCCATTTCGGAATGAATGAGCCGATCCATTCCAAAATGCCAAATATATTCGCAAAAAATAAAATAAAACTTAGCTCTGCATGAAACCTATTTTAAAAGAGCCTAGTTGAACCTCAATCCAAAAATTGCTAACTTCCCTCAGACCGATTATAAAATGTCTAACTTCCCATCAGACCGATTATAAAATTCCTAACTTCCCATCAGACCGATTATATTCTCCCAAACTGGATCAAACTAGTTACGCCATAACACTATTTGTACAGCTAATTTCGGTTTACAATGATGAGAATGTAAATGTAAGTGCCCGCAGCACTAAAGCCACGTTAATTGATGAATTTCACATAAGCGGACTAAGGTTATGCGTGATACCCGGCCTCACCCACTCGTAAATTAATTAAAAACGTGACAACCGCGAATTTAGCCCTTTTCATGCCGTGACTGAGTGGAGTAACGAAACAATGAAGGTTATGTTCTGAGGGAGAAGTTTAGCGGGATTTAATGTTAATCATGTTCGATGGCGCAAAATATGCTGTCAAAGGTGGAATTTTTGTTTCACAATTTCGATCTTACGCGCAAAAACGGTGTAAGTGTAATATTTGATTGTAAATCTCAAAATAAATTGTACTTAAGTATTAATTACTGAATTACATATGCTCAAAAATAAAATATTTTGTGTCCTGTAGACCTGTACCAAAACATTTTCTCAAAATGAGAAAAACGACAACAACTTTTTCCTGGGCCAAGTTTTATCTAAATCCGTTTGCTTACTAGCCGTCAAAAGAAAACATACAGACAGAATTACTTTCGCATTTATAATCATTAAGTGGGATATAGCTAGTTAATATAGTAGCTTGACAGTAAAACACAGGTCCTGTACTGCTGGGGTAAAAGTATTATAAATTTTATTCCAGGTTATGGTCTACTTATATGCTAAATATTATCTAAATCCGTTTGTCCGGTTTTAGCGTGAAAGAATTACAAACACACACAAATACATAGAAACTCATTTTCCTAATATTAGTTTAATATATTACCTATAGTTTAGTTTGGATAGTATATCATATTAGCTTTTGGCCGCGGCTTTACGCGCATACATATAGCCTATGTCACTAAGGAATAAAGCAGCTTTCTATCGGTGAAAAAATGTTAGCAATCGACCTAGTACTTTCAGAGCTTACCTTCTACAAACAAAACAAACAAAGTTTTTCTCTTTATAATATTAGTGTAGATTAGCAATAAGTACGCACAAAGATTGGAGAACAATGTTTCATATAAAACATCGAACATTGATTTTTACTGTTGAGATTTTTCACACGTTTCGCTGACTCGTGATTTCGATCTAACGCGCAAAAACGATGTGGGTCCAACGTTTGATTGCATATTCATAGAAATTTAGATACCCATCTTAATTATATAAATGCTTGATATTTATTTTTGGTTTAAACCAATGACTGGATGTTTGTTTTGGTCAATTTCAGCGAACAGATTTTCAATATAGGCCGTACCTGTATTTGTCGAGGTCAGGAATTTAGCTCGGTGATCGACATTCGATTAAGCATTTCTAGTTAATCCACTGGGGAATATTTGGATAGCAACATCATTATTGCTATAAATCACGTCTAGAACAGATCTATAGCTGTTCTAGACGTAACTTAGGCCTTAATAAAAAAAATTACTGGCTGGCCTGTTGGTCTATTGGTTAGTGACCCTGACTGCTATGCCGAAGGTCATGGGTTTGATTCCCACCCAGGAAAAATGTCTGTGTGATGAGCATGATCATTTGTTCTGTGTCTGGGTGTGATTCATCTATATTATGTATGTACGAGTATTTAGAAATATATAAGAATGTTTATCAGTTGTCTAGTACCCATAACACAAGCTCTGCTTTGCTTGAGACTATATAACGTTGTGTGATAGCTGTGGAATATTAATTTAGGCCTCAATAAAAACAACTACTTACTTAAATGTCAGCAAATTTCTCCATTCTCAGCATTAAAAAACATCACGCCTAAGGAAGCGTACAGAACGTTTCGTTTTACCAAAAAACACGTATCACTATCGCATTTTCCTTTCATGACTAAACAGATTCGAGGAAACGACCTGGAGCAAAAACTGCGATAAATCTCATTCCATAAAGATGGTTCCGTAATGGACAGAGCGCGAATCAAACAAAATATCACGAATAAAATATTTGAGTTTAAAATAAATTAGCATAATACTTATCTTTATGCGAAAACGGTACTAAGACTTTAAAGTGAAAGCTAGGAGCCTAAAAGTGGAGTATATTATTGCTAGATGGCGCTGAGGTAATTTTTTTAGTTTTTAGTGTATTGGAGCATTATTAAGTCAAGAAAATTATTTGGATATTCAGTTGATTAAACTTGTCAAATTATTATCTCAAAACCTACTTGATTCTGACTGTTCATTTGGTGTAGCTACATTGATTAAGACATGGTGGAGCATACAGTGGAGGCGCCTAAGTGTATATATACACTTAGGCGGAGCACCGCCCGATTTTTTCGTGCGATTAATAGTTATGTCTCAAAAAATATTTAGTAATTTTGCAACTTTTCCCCACTCCTTCGAAACGGCTTGGATCTTTAAAAATATTTTTACACATACAAATTGGTAGTTAATTATTCTTCAAAATGAATATACCTTATGTGAATCAATTAATATTTCGCAAAGAAAATGGATTTAAACGCCAGCGGGGCTCTATCTGAGCGCAGCTGCCCGCAATTAAATGCACTGATACTCGTACTGCTGCCTAGGCGGGTACGAGTGTTGTGTCCATTTAATTCCGGCCAGATGTTCAAAGGACTATAAACCTTAACGTTAAATAAAACAAAATTTATCACAACCTAATTTATTGACATTAAAAACGACAAAACGTCGAAGAACAAAGACAATTATATTCTTGAAAAAGCGAAGTACAAAATAGGTACTCGTACGATGTGAGAAAAAACAAATACTTATGAGGATCGCGACAATTTGATTACCTCCGAATAAATTTCGCTCTTTTCATACAGGGTGTTATGTAACAAAAACATATTAATTTTTTATTTTACTCCAGACAAGATGTCTGAACACAATGCTCGTCAAATCTCAGAAATATCTTCGCGTCTTTGCCAAAACTTTTATGTCATACGTCTCTTCTGCAATATTAGTAAAAATATTCTTGATATTTTCCAGTTTTTATCATTCAAAATTGTATATTTGTGAAACTTCATTTCATCTCGTTTCTTTACTATCATGTCTAGTTTCAGTTTAATGACATATACAGTCTTTATACTTTAAATTAGATTATAAGTACCCACGACTAATGAGTACATTAAAATTTTAGTCATAACTTTCTAACTTTTATGACTAAAATAAATGGAAGAACTTTGTAACTAAGGTGAGTAGTTAAAAATTATGACGTTGTAAACACTAATGAGTAGGTTTGTGTTATTCTTACCTATGCAGTTACACAAGTTTTTTAAACTTTAAAATGGTAAATGGAATAAGTATATTTAATTCACTAATGCGACACACCCTGTCGGTCTGTGCCGTGACCTACATTTTAGTAGTAAGCATATACATAAATATACGTTTTTATTACGTGTTAGCAATGTTATGTACATTGCACTAAATAAACTATTGGTGATTTTTTTACACTGTTTATAGGCTCGCGTTTGAACACTTTGTGACCAGCCCTCCTAGCCAAGTTACAACCTTTTGCTCGAGTTGGCCACGCTCCCGATTCTTTTGTTCTGACCACGTGACTGAACGTTGAGATGACGTCATTCCCGTACATTTAAAGTTTTCTACTAGCGTTAACTATTGCTTTTTAATAACTTAGCTAGGGGTAAAGATAATAAACGACGAATTGGCCGACGATGGACCACACTTACTTAGAAGTAGCCTATTCACTCTTGACTTCAAGACCCAAAACTCGTGTATCAGGGATGTCAACTATGGCGTTTTTTAAAGCGGAAATTACTACTTCCCACCTTTTGTATTCCTAAGTTTATATTCTAGAGCAACACATTTTATTTTTAACGGATTTGAATAAAAGCTATCCTGGTATCTTTCATTCAAATTCGTTCAGCCATTAGAGTATGAAAGAGTAACTAACATACACCCATACAAATTTACTCCCTCATAATATTAATGTGATGTACCCCAGTAATATACCGGTAACTTTATAAAGAAAATATAACAAAAAGAAAAATACAGGTATAAACTATCGCCTAGTGAACGGGAAACTCTGTTCATTCTTTGCCGTCCATTGACGCTTGTTCGCATAATAAATAAGGCTTTAACATCCATTATTGGACTCTATTCTATAGAAAATAAAGTTAAAAATCTAAAAGCATGACACACAGGCTTATAAAGGTCGGGATTGCGGTCCCGGGATTATAATATGATCACCTTTCTACGTACTAAGCGCGGTTTTAATGGCTAAAATGCATCAAGAGTGAGGTAATCCGGAGACTAATATTGAAGAAAACTTAGATTCAGGAAAAATATGAAAGCCTTGTACACTTCACAGCATCTTTTTTATTATTAACTAGCTTTTGTCCACGGATTCGCCCGTGTACATAGAATACAGCCTATGTCACTCAGAAATAAAGTAAATTTCTATAGTTTAAAAATTTTAGCTATCGAACCAGTAAGTACTGGCCCGATTTATATGAGAGCTAAAACGAGAGCGCTTGACTGCTATCTCACCTGATGGTAAGTGATGATGTGGTCGACGGTGGAACACGCTTGCCTAGAAGTAACTTATTCACAATCACAATTCGTTTGTAGAACATGCTTGCCTAGAGTTAATCTATTGGCCCTTGGCTTAACGGGCCTGAAATTTTAGCTGTTAGGACACACAGACTCAGGCAAAGAATTCCACACCTTAGCTGCACGCACAATGAATGTGTTACCAAAACTTTCTTCTTTTTGTGATTGAAAATGTATGATGCAGTATTCTCAAAATTATTAATTGTAACGAAAATTTAAGCAAGCTCCCAAAAACGGTAAAAATCTACTATACCACTTCAATATTATATTTATTGTTTGAAATGACGCAGTATTTCTGAAGTTATTCCAAAAAATAATGACAAAACTCAAACGCTAGCTTCAAGTGGACTCCAATAAAAAGAATCTTGACACTAGAAATGACAGCACAGAACCTCTGAACTCAATGTCGGCTTAAAATGCAGCAAAACTGCACCATCTATTATAAACAGAACTCTGAGCAGTTTGTGTAAATTTTTAAGTTTGTCAAAAACAACATTGTGACCAAGGTGTTTGGTACCTTCATTTTATTGAACTTCTAAGTAACTGGTCTTTGGGTACATTACCAGTCGACAGCGATGCGGAGGAATTTTTCGACGCCTTACTTTAAATTGCCATTTTTTTTTTTAGTTTTTTAGGGTTTTATTTTTATTTTTTAAGTTAGTTTTAATTAAGTTTAGTTAAATTTATTTGTTGTTGAAGAAAGTAAATAAAACAAAGGTTATATTATTATATATTACTTCTAAATATTTTGTTATTATAAATCGAATTCTGTCATTTATTTTCTTGTAATGAATCTGACATTGTATTATCATTAGTATTTATTTTGCTGAACAGGACCTATTTGACGCCGCCGTAAGACACACATTGTTGGTGGGTTTTTTTCTTTTTATAATAATCATTAATGTCTACATGTTGTTACTACTTACTACATTGTGTAACTACGAGTGTGTATTGTCAAATAAATAGTTATCTTTCTTTCTTATTATTTATTTAGTGAAATGACTCTGATATTGTATTATTATTAATTTTCAATTCGAACGTCTTCAAATTGTACATAGTAAATGCAATGTAATTTATGTAATTTAAACGTATTTGACTATAAGTATTCCGAGACTAAAATAAACAAATTTACTATTATTAAACACAGAAAGATTTCCTGTTTACCGGTTTTTTTTTTTCTTTTTTGTCGACGGGGAAAATCATCTTTGACGAAACCCGCTCTTGGGTGGAGCGGGAGACAGTTTCAGACTCTTACTGACTAAAAACCCCGCGCCGTTCCTTCTAGCCTTCATACCGGGGCACGAGCTCCCTTTCGGACAACCCTGTCCCCAGTAGGCTTCGACCCAGCTGGGCCCCTCCTGCTGCTGACTATTCCTTGAGGCGCGCGGGAACAGTGCGCGCCGTCGACGTCTTGGACTCGGTCCATTACCGGACGATCGGACAGCGAGCTACCCATGGCTCGCCGTCCGCGAGCCCGCGTCTACGGTGGCCGGATCCTGTTTACCGGTGTTTCCTTTATTATATGCATGAGGCTTGAAGTCCTTCGCGTGTTTAAACTAAAATATTGACCGACCTACTTTGTGCCGAGTATGTTGTTAAATAGAAACTATTAATAAATAACTCTGTGACCTATATACATGGAGGGTTATGTACTGAAAGGGGATCAACCGTTGCTATGATCGGCCGAGAGTAACTTGTCTATAATCGATCACGATAGAACGAACCACTTTGTGCATTTTATGATGATTGATATGATATTAATGATAAATATTTTTTTCTGAACTGTGTATAAATAATTATTTTTTTTCGGTGAAAACACATCAAAAATCTTCGCTCTTGATGGAGCGTGAGATAGTGTAAGATATTATTGATTAGAACTCTACTGTGTTCCTTTAATAGGTTTTTGCAGTCCAATATTTTTTTAGTTTTTTTGATGAGAACTATCAGAACAGAAGAATGTACTATTGTATGATTCCTGTGTTCTGTGACGAGAACGATGTCGATGTTTCAAAAACACACGAAAGTGAAGAGCCAAATGTGAGTAGCAAACATTCATTGTAATTGAAGAGTTGAGCTATTCTTGTGTCATAGAATGAGAACTGTTAATCTATACTTATAATAAATCTGTAGAGAGGTCAATTCTGTACATGAAATATATTTCCAAAATAACTATCAGGGGGTGATTAGTGATCGATACTGATGCTAAAAATGCAAACAGTAAAATTTTTGTCTGTCTGTCTGTCTGTCTGTCTGTCTGTCTGTCTGTATGTTCTTTATAGAAACAAAAACTACTCGATGGATTTTAACGAAACTTGGTACAATCATTCTTCATACTCCTGGGCAGGTTATAGTATACTTTTCATCACGCTACGTTCAATAAGAGCAGAGCAGTGAAGGGAAATGTTGGGGAAACGGGAGAAATTACTCCATTTTTTAAGCTTCCGTCGCGTTTGCAGCCTTAATGGTTAAAGCTACACAGAAAACATGTAAAACGGAAATGTTCTCCTCAAAATTATATAAAAAATGTCCCACGACAGCATACGTCTATCTTTTATGGTTAACTCACAATAACACGTGTAACTCCCGATAGCTTAGCAGTTCTGAGCTTTCTGTTTATTTTTGTCTACTCTTACGTTTATAACACTGAATGTCGCTGGCATAAGCAACAGGATCCGCGTACGAAGTCGCTGGCAGAAGCTAGTTTTAATTAAAACAATATGCCAAAAAACTTAAATGGAGTTTGTTTTGTTTCTCTATTTCACTACAATTCCTTATTGGGTGGGGGGAGAAAGCTTTGTTTACCTTTTGCTAATGAGGCGTGGGGTGTTAGTATTGGTTGTGGAGTCTCGTAAACATAACCAAAACTATTAGTAATCCGAAATAAAAAATAAACCGTAACCGTTACTGAATTTCGGTTAGTCTACACAAAAACTCGTATAATAAAGAGTTAAAGTTTTTTTTTTTGTTTGTAGGGAGTAATCACTGGAAGTACTAATCCGATTGCTAAATTTTTTTCACCGATTGAAAGCTTTTTTTTATTCCTGAGTGAAATAGCTTATATTTTATGAACCTGCGTGGATTAATTTCAGGCAAAAGCTAGTTTTAAATAAAGGCAGAGTGTAAATGATAGGTTACGACTTACCATGGCGCTGGCGTGTTAAAATGTCAGTCGTTCGAGCAAGAAAAGGGGATGTATTTATGCAGCCTATATAGCTCCATCCCTTTAACAATTCTGTTTAGGTCGCCTAATAGATCGCGTTAAGAGCTCGTGGTAGGACTACAACTACAAGCTGACTAAAGGTATATAAAATGAAAAAAAAAAAAAACGAAATATCAATTAGGTAACTAAAACAACAGAAAAAAAACTGCAATGGCTCTATAGTATGGCATGTGTCATTACAATCATCATAAAGTAAACAAAGCATATCCAACGTAATGTTGATTACAATAGAGTCTGTTACTGCTAATTCATTTCGCTTAATCCCATATACTCTTGAATGACACCCGAGGGAATCAGAAGAAAAACAAAACAGAGGGTGGGCTTTTCCTTGTCGAAAAATACACAAACGTACCTACCTAACGGTGCTTACGGACTATATAACATAACATGTTACACAATATTGCTATATAACATGTTTCGGATAATGTTGACACTGAATGTTATAAAACATGTTATAATAACATGTTACACAAGCAATGTTATATACGGATAGTACTGAAGAACGACAAACGACAATGGTTGTATAACATTGTTATATTGCACTAGCTTTTAGCTAGTTTATATCGCGCGGGCAGAGACCCGTGCTCAGCAGTGGAATTATAGGTAGCCTATGTGTTATTCCAGTGTCTCTTCTACCTACCTACCAAAGTTTTATCTAAATCCGTTCAGTAGTTTTTGCGTGAAAGCGTAACAGACAGACAGACAGACAGACAGAGTTACTTTCGCATTTATAATATTATATAGTAGGGAAGTAGGGATTGTTATTCTAATGTATACAGTATTGTTTTATGTTGCAATTTTGAATAACAAGGTTACATAATGTACACAAGTTATATAATATGTTACATAGTCTGTACGCACCGTTAGATATTTAAACATGTATATGTAGCTTTACATTCACACACATACATGTATATTAAGAGTATTTTAAAAAGAAAATTTTGCGATACGTTTGAAATGTGCCCTTTGCTTTCTACCTTACCCTCTGGGACAATAAAAACCCGGCTAAAAGTATATAGGTATTCTGTTCGGTCGGTATGTTAACATTCAGGAGCACCTTTGTATCCCATGGGATAATACGTGAGGATAATGTCAGGCACCGTTATTACATAACAGGGTTGATTCCGTTACGGACTAGCTCGCGATACTGTAGTGGTCAGCAAGTAAGTGAAATGTCATTTATAGCTTTTTTTTTGTTGCCAGTATTTTTTGGGTTATTTATAGTCGAAACGTTTTTTTTGGTGTTTATTTTTTTGTAGTTAACAAGTAAGGGGGATGCCATTTATAGATGTTTTGTTGCCAGTATTTTTGGGTTACTTATTTGTGAAACGTTGTTTCTGTTGTCTTATTTTTTTCTTTGGTAGTTACGTGAAATGTCATTGAATAGCTTTTTTGTTGCTGGTATTTTTTGGGTTATTTATAGGTGAAACGTTGTTTTAGGTTTTTTTTTGTGGTAGATAAGTGAAATGTCTTTTATAGTTTTTTTGTTGCCAGTAGTTTTGGATTATTAATAGTTGATCTTTTGCTCAATCTCCCTTTCGGATTACCCTGATTATTTTACAGGTGAAAGGTATTTTTCTCATTCAAGTTTTTTCTATGGTCAGCATGTAAATGTGGGATGTAGTTTTGTTTATATTTTTAGCCAGTTTTTTTTTTGTAGGTGAAACATCGTTTTTTTTCTGTGTTTGTGAGTACTTTTGAAAGGGCATGAATAACTAGCGTTGGGACAAACGTAAATATAAGAAAAGTATATTATATATGTTTAATTATCAAATTAAAAATGTGTTAACAAAGTTTAAAACTGGTTGGCGAGAATTTGAACTTCACCTTTTTTTTCTACATTATATCGGGATTCTAGTAAGCTTTATCAACTTTCCATCGAGTGTGTACTTTACGTATATTTTTACGATCACTAAAAGTATAACGTATAAGTATTAACGAAGGTTTCATATTCGGAGTAAAATTCAATAGACACGCATTGACTACAAATTCTGTTTAAAAACGATGATGAGTCGAACTGGCCCTGAAAATTAATGGCCTTTCAAAAGCTATAAATTAAGGTTGGTCTAACGAGGCCCTGTCGAATAATAATCTAGGGTTTTGGAAACCATTAAAAGGCTTTAGGACCCCATTAATAAGCAACCGGAAAGAAGGTATTGGTTCATTCACAACTGGTATAATTAAGTAGTCGACAATTTTTGTTTTGTTATTTGTGTTAAGAATTAACTTTATCAAAAACCGCATATATAGTAATATTTTTTCAAATTCATCTACATTTATATAATATTACTAGCGGTCCGTCCCGGCTTCGCATGGGCAATAAATATAGTCATGTTACTCAGGGTGAATGTAGCTTTCCAATGGTGTAAGAATTTTTTAAATCGGCACAGTAGTTTTTGAGTTTATTATTTACAAACATACACACACACACACAAAAATACAAATTTTCCCTCTCTAAATTCTTGAGTGACATAGGCTATTTTATGTACGCGGGCGAAGCTGCGAGCAAAAGCTAGTTCCAAATAAAGTAAATTAGAAATCTTTCAAGTCTACTGGAAGGGAAAACTGTCAAGCAGCAGTTTATGAATGAACCATTGGACATATGAAAATGTGACGTCATCGCTATTGAGTTATGCTTGTACCTAAGAGATAGTGTGATGTTGCCTACTTAGGCTGGTGTAGAGATCTGGCTTATCATGTTATGTTTCTGCACCAGGGTTGACTGGTAGACAATGCCTAGGGCATTACGTTTGTCTTTGTAAAGTTGTTATTACTAGTGCATAAAGTTTTAATAAATAAATATTCCTAAAAAAAAAAATACAAAAAAAGAACACCCCCATTTTTTTCATACCAATTACTATAACATACCAATTACGATTCCTTTATACGTCATTTAGTAACTAATTTTGGTGCTGTTTTTAGAAAAAGATTTATTTTGTCTTTTAATAAAAAATATTGTACAAAAACAAACAAAGAAAGTATCTAATTGTGAGAATAATCTTTTCTTTCACACCAACAATCTTTGACCCGAAGTCCGTTGACATAAGCCAGCGGTACACAACACACATTTACCTGTAAACAAACCCAAATAAACCTGCCACCCGACACCGCTCCCAACATATATTTGCCTTCTTACGTCCTAGACCTTATTAACACTAGAAAAGCACCAAACATACCACGAATAACAAACATACAGATAAGGGCGAAATGGACCCAAATATACTGCTGTTAAAGTGTCCTTTAAACTTGGAATTCCGAGTCCCAAGTCCTTTACCCAAATTCCACTCCAATTAACCGCTAAAAACTGTTAGTTTGCCACCGAAATCCTAATTTCATATATATTTTTTGACCTTCAAACTTTTAGAAGCGTTCCCATGTAAGTAAAGGGAACTATAATGTATAGAGTCAACAAAGTGCGGAAGGATTTTGTTAAAGTAAATTGTAGGTATATCATGCTTACTGTGACAGTTTTAGACGTCCTAACTAAACAATTTTATGTAAGTTAAAGTCCCTTTTGTTTTGTCAATTTGTTAAGTATCCTTGTTTGTTGGGGAACCTTGGAATCGGGGAAAAGAAAACAATGTTTATCACTGGTTTATTGTTCCGCGCCGGTAGTAAGATTTAATGAGGACTTTGAAAAGGAAATATTATCTTTCTACAAACAAAATAATCACTTTTTGTCTAGCTTTAACATTGACAGCTATTATCGTTTATCGAAATATTTTTGTTAGCTTTTTTTTTCGGTGACTTTTTTCTATGAAACTAATTTATTAATTGGATTGTATTCTGCACTCAATTTTTATAATACTCGTACAATCAATATAGAACAGCCGATGTACACAAGCGAGTGTAACCCACAGTTGGGTATTTTTTACAACAAACTTTCTGCAATAGAGAGAAAAAAAATGCATTTGAGGATAATTATAATAAATGCACAACAAAAAATTAAACACATTAATTAAATAGAAAGATAAGCGAGTGATATGAAAGAAAAGTAAGTTAGTGATAGCATGCCGAGTGACAGGATGAAAGAAAAAAACGTGTTGCGCCGACCCCAAATAAATTGGCAGGAAGAAGAAGAAGAATATAATACGTAAAACCAAAAATATTTTAGACAAATATGTGTACAGCAAACAATACATACACATAATATGTAAATAAATAAAAACCTATTCATACATACATATTTTTAGGATATGTTGATGGGAAATATTTCCTAATTCTTCTCCTGAAAACCTCCAATGAAGGGTTAGCCCTCCAGTTCTTCAAATGTTTTTTTTTTTTCACTCGGATAAGAATAAAAAAAATACTTTAATTCAATTCATTTATTTCCGGCATTTAGGCCCATATTTTCACATACAATATTAACATATAAGGGGATAAGAATTACAATGAATGTTAAAAATTAAAATGCAGTAAAATTAAATTCATGAAAATTAAAATTTGATAAAATTCATAATCAATGTCAAAAAAGTTAAAAGTAGGTACAATAAAATTCATAATTCATGTCAAAAATAAAATTACAAGAAGTTAATGTCAAAAAAAATACAATAATGATAACATAATTATAAAGATACACCACTGCACAGATTATAATAAAGGCTCTTGTTGTAGATATTCATGATAACAGAGTCTCAATCGAATAACGATGAAGCATCGCTTTTTTATAATTTGATATCAAAAATTTCTTGAACTAGTTGCCTAAAAGGGTGAACAACACGTGCCATCAAAGTTTGTTAACAGCAGTTTAATTTTCAACCTTCCAGGTATTTCCGTTTCCCTGTTCCACTTGAGACAGGGGTCTCAATTCCGGTACGTCACGTCAATCACGAACGGGTCGGAAATCAAATAGCACCTTATTTGATTGTTGGATACTTCGAAACAGTTTGTTGCTGAATTGAATAGAGTTTTAAAATATTTTGAAGTATAATATTCACAATTTTTTTTTTGAAAGAGCCGTGATGGAACGGCTCCAACTTAAGGTCGTAGGGTTTAAACCTAGCTAGATGCATTAATTTTTTCATTACCCTATCTCAAAATGTTAAAGGAAAACATCGCTAGGAAACAGACATGTCCTAGAACCATGTTCGAAAATTCGAAGGCATGTAACTTCAACGAATCGGGCCCACAAGCTGAATTACAGCCCATTCCCTTTTCTAGGGATAAAGCTCGAGTCCCAGCAGTGGGAACATTATAAGGCTTACAGTGCTATGTTATGCTACATGAAAGTATTGTAATTTATTTACGAGTGAACTGGCTGTTGCTGAGGCTTCGTAAAATATAGCCTTTGTCAATCAGGAATAAAGCAGATTTCTATCGGTGAAAACATTTTAGCAATCAGACCAGTACTTATTTTCAGGGATTACCTCCTACAAATAAAAAAAAAACATAAATTGTCTCATTATAATTTTAGTGTATATGGGCACTCTAGTGCGCCTCACCATCAACGATTGCATCACTGCTTACCATCAGGCAGGATTGCAGTTAAGCACTTGTTTATACCATATAAAAATATAATTACCTACTAATCTTAAAGAAAAAGTTACTGTGTTTGTCTATATGATCGTTAACTTTGCACACCTTTATTAGTGTGATATCACCAAATGACTTCTCTTTCTCTAGCTGAAGCAAAAGAGAATCTCAGAGTTTTACTGACCCACTTATATTCTTTTAGTCATCCTTGGCTTAATAACTAGAGCAAGAAAGGATGTCAGAATTTTACTAAACCGCTTATGGTTTTTCAATCGTCCTTGGCTTATTAACCTTTTTCGATAATCCCGTCACCCTTGCAGGAATCAGCCCTAGCGAGCCCCGTCAATGTTGCTGACAGCTCATCGAGGTTCGTTTGCGGCGTGTAAACGACTGGCTAATCCAATCTCAAGGTTTAACTTACATACAGAACCCAAAGAAGGATTCATAAACTTTTTGATAAACATACCTCGCAGTCAAGGCGGCAGGCTGCTAGATTGTATGAAAGAGTCAAGCTAGAAATATATTAGACCGACACACATGTGTGACACGCCTGAACTGTAGGTACGTAGAACGACGTGGCGTGGTTCAAGTGAAGCTCTTCAAGTCTAGTTTTCATATAAAATGTATGGAGTCCGACGCGCCCAGATTGGGGTGTGTGGCACACGTTAAATTTTTACTTTTTACAATTTTAAATATTTTTGTAAATTATGAGGACCAAAGTTCACATAAAGTAGCAAGTTTATTGGATTAGTTTTACTAAAATTTATATTTTGATTTCTATAGAAGCCTAGATAATATTTACAAAAAATCTGTGCATCTAAAATATCTGGGAAAAATGTGTAATAACATCATAATCACGTAAGAGCGGTTGTAAGAAAATGTACCACGGATTAGCTGCTCGAATGTCAGATTCTGCCAGCGACTTAACCCCCGTAAAAGTAGAAAATTATCCTAAGGACATATCATCACCCTGTGCGTCTTTCATCCATCGCATAGGAACCGGAATAATAATTATGCTATGAATGAATCTGTTCAGTTATTTGAGCGTAAAGAAGTAACAAACAAACACACACATTCATTGAAACTTTCGCATTTATAACACAAGTGTGATCTTGCGAAAAATCAATGATCCCCATTTTTCGCTAACCCATATTCCAAATTCCAAACGCAATAAAATCTAATAAATATTTACAGAACCATTTCAATATCATAAAAAAGACTCCTCAAATAAATTGGAGTTCCATTGAATTGAAAACACTAATATCCTGCCTATTATTACCAACAATAGATGTTTAATATACAATACAATAGGTGTTAAATATCCATTTCGTTTTGTATAGTGTTATTTCGTTCATAAATTTCGGGAAAAACCCATTGAAAAGGAGCTATAGCGATATGGATTTTGAAAACTGTTTGACTCTGTTCAATACAATGTTTTTATAGTAATTTATGGGGTTTGGTTTTAGACTTTATGGTGGTTTAAGTCATTATGGCTTTGGTGGATAGTTTTTCAAAATGGCTGCCGCTGGCTAGCTTTTCTATAATGACTGACGTATACCAATAATTTCATTATTTTTTGTATGGCTTACCATCAATTGGGCTGCAGGATGGATCGAAAAAGTAATTATAGTTCTGGAACGCAAAGAGCAACTGGAGAAACAGGGGTGGATTTTGGTTAGTTTTTACCAACCAAAATCCACCCGTGTTTCTAAAAAGTTTCTAAAAGTCTGACCTCTCTTTCGCTCCACCTTGATTGGGTGACGTGATTTCTAATCCTTAAAAAATACAGAACAGCTATTTAGTAAACTATGGTTCACTTTCCTACCCCCACCCCTCATTTTTTAATCGCGATTTTAGTATTTCTTCGATTATTTACGCTTTTTTTCGATTCTTTGATCATTTTTATGGCACAACAACTTTTACTGGACCAGCTAGAAACATCATCATCATCATCATCATATCAGCCGAAAGACGTCCACTGCTAGAGATAGGCCTCCCCCAAGCGTCGCCACAACGACCGGTCCTGTGCGTCACGCATTCATCGGATTCCCGCAACCCTGACCAGGTCGTCGGTCCACCTTGTTGGAGGCTTTCCAACGCTGCGTCTTCCGGTACAAGAAAAACATGAATAAATATAAATATTAAGATATTTAGGATTAAACATACGGTTTCAAAATTAAACATACAACATATGCAGTTAAGAACACTAAAATCAAACCCTATTTTAATCACAATTATATTATAAACGAGCTGTTCCCAGCCCATTTATGCTATGTTAAGTGTTATCTAATCCATTGGGCGTTTATGGCCCACTAATATTTGTATCACGTCCTGTGATAACCGTAATCATGACAGCACGTCTATAAAGGTCAAAATTGAATGTTTATGGAAAGTTATACAACATTATTTTAAGTATTTGCGAAATCTGAATGTAGTTTGTTCAGAATCGGTAACTGAATTGATGCCAATAATTTTTACATTTATATTGTAGGTCGCGGGTTGAAACCTAGCCAGGCGCATTACTTTGTGTAATTTATTTCATCACCACTGCTCTCAAAACGGTGAAGGAAAACATAGTGAGGAAACTGGCATGTCCTAGAACCAAAAATTCGAAGACATATTGTGCCGTTCACCAACCCGCACTGGGTCCGCGTGGCGGATTACCACCCATTCCCTCTCCAAGAGTGGAGGCCTGAGATCCAAAAGTGGAAACATTTATAGGCCGACTATGCTATGCTATGCTAATTTTTACACCATGTTGTATTTTTCCAAAAAAATGTTTAAAAGAGGTTACAAGTTGGACTTCAACGACCTTAAGTACAACACAGATCACGGCAGGTCATCGCGATCAGGTGCTAGCGCACAGCACGGTGTGGAAGCAAAACAACCCCTGAGTCACTCGGATGGCCCGGTGACCATGTATTTGTGTGGACAACCAGGTAACATAACAAGCTTATAACTTTGTGATTTTTATGACACAGTTATGAAATTTTGTACTTAGAAATACTAGACACGTATTTCGGGTTTTGCATATACTAAAACTATTGTTTGTATACCTCTTAAGCTATAATATTTATTAACCTCGATACTTTACTCACAAACAAACGTTTTCTGTTTCAAAACATGTTTCCGAAGTCCGTATACCCGTCCGGAAACTACAGCATATAACTACTTACTACTCATATCAGTCGACCTAAATGTCTGCAACGCTTCCGCATGGCTGTGCGCATCGCATCTGATCCCAGGGTAATGGCGCCCAAGATACAGGAATACTAATGATACCTACATGTTAATGTGAACTGTTTACCGTAGAAACTGAGTTAGGGTAGAATGAAAAGGGTAATGTATAAATGTAATCGTATTATACATATAGTCACACTGACTAATATTACATGGGCGAAAGTATATTTGTGTTAGTTTAAGTTTATTTTTATTTAGCATAGCATAGTCGGCCTTATAATATTCTCATTATTGAGACATAGGCCTCCTCTCTATAAGAGCGAATGGGCCGTTATCCACCACGCGGGCCCAATGCGGATTGGTAGATGTCACATGTCTTCAAATTTTTCTCACGATGTTTTCCTTCACCGTTTTGAGAGGAGTGGTGATGAAATAACTTACACAATGTAATGCACCTGGCTGGCTTTGAACCCGCTGCTCAGCCACCACTGCTCCCCCAGCTGCTATGTAAAACATAACATGGTTTAAAAGAATGCCCAAGGAGGTGTTTTTAATATCGCGCGTTACATAACCATTACAGTGAATACTTGTACGAAATTGACATTTGCGAGGGTTACGCGCGCAAGGCAATACTCGTACCTCATGCATGATCAAAACCGCACGATATTAAAAATACCCGCTATGGAACGTGAAAATTAGCTTCACTTTTTTGACTGACCAACATTTTGACAATTCAAAAGTGCCTGTAAATTGTTAATTAGAAACTAGCTTGTGCCCGCAGAACACAACAAGAACAGAAGAATTTAGATAGAAATCGTATAGTTCCTCATTTGTATTAGGACCAACGTACCCAAACTCACACAATAGACAGGTATATCATATTTAATAACACTAAAAAATCTTTATTTATTTATTTATGTACACACAAACACATAAAAAAGAAAAGAACAAATAAGAATAGAAGAGTACAAAGGATCTGCTTATCTCTAAAGAAATCTTTAGTGTGATGGAGCATTTTAATATTAATTGAAAGAAGACAGTTTGTCCTTCTATAGTACTGTATGATTCCTATGTTCTGTAGGGTTGAGTATGTCCTGAATTAGCACATAGAAAAATCATTTAAGTATATGTTTGTATTCCAAATGAATATTAATTTAATCAGAAGTTAGTCAGTATGTATTGATTGCATACACTAATAATCAATTAGTGTATGTATGTAGTCAGAGACAATTTATTTAATTCATGAATCCCCAAGCGACCACCGGTGGCCGCGCATCTATTGTCTTACTATTGTGTCTCTAATTGACGGTATCTGAAGGGTTAAACGCCAAATAGGTTTTAAATGTCAAAAGTATTGTAAGTGATTAAGAAGAAAGAAGAGCAAGAACCTTTAAGCCCCAACGGCCATCTGTTCTGCGAGCTATGTGCCCTGCCCATTTCCACTTATTTACTTATTTTTTTGTTCATAAAGAAATAATAACTTCTAACTTTAGCAAGGTTATAATGTGACAGTTTTACAAACATAATACTATTGCCATAATACGAGTTTATGATTCTGTCGTGTAACAAAATTTTATAAAATACTAGCTTTTGCCCGCACGGCTTCGCTTCCGCTCTACCCTACTCTACCCTACACTACTCTACACTACTCTACCCTACTCTGCCCTACCAAACTTCACATCCACCAAACCATCTACTAAATAGTCTGAACAAAGCCTAAAAATTTGGTTTGGATAGGTGAGCCCGTTCTTGAGTTATAAAATAACAACGAAAAGTGGCATTGATTTTTATATATATAGATAAGTGTGAGGTTTAAAATAATATTACATGAATATTTTATTACCTCATTATGTGATCACCACTTATAAATGTTAAAGGTCTGCCTGTATTTATTTATCCTCATTATCTTCTAAATTTAGAATAAACTAGCTGATCCGGGAACTTCGTAGCGTCTCAGTCAATAAATGTAGTATAAAATATATTTCGATTTTCTTCTTCTTTTCATGTCGATGCTCTCAAACTATACTTTTTCTGGCTAATATTTGGCAACCTGTACACTTATAGATCTATTGTTGGCCTACCGTAGACTTGCGGACAGTGAGCCATGGGTAGTTCGCTGTCTGACAGTCCGGTAACTGTCCGGACCGAGTCCAAGACGTCGACGGAGCGCACTGTTCCCGCGTGTCTCGAGGAGTTGTCAGCAACAGCAGGGCCCCAGCTGGGTCGTAGCCTACTAGGGCCAGGGTTATCCGAAAGGGAGCTCAAGCCCTGGTATGAAGGCTAGAAGGAACGGGGTGGGTTTTTAGTCAGTAAGAGTCTGACACTACCTCCCGCTCCGCCCAAGAGTGGGGGTTGTCACGGATGATTTTCCCCACAATAAAAAAAGCTCTATTGTTGGTCTCGTATAGATCCTGAAAACTGCAGGTCGTTAGCAGGATGGGCAGCATAGCAGGTGGTGCATAGGGTGGCTCCACACTGTGACTGTGTCAGAGATGGGTCGAGGAGACCCCATTTGGCCAGATTGATTTCACAGCAGCCAACCTTCGATATAGTCAACCGATTGCGATGAAACAAAGCCTAATAATACTATATATCAAGTTAGTCTCTCTAAAAAGTAAAACGACTTGGAAATTTTTAAACGAATTAAAAAATCTGTTATACAAGGTGTAATGGACAGCCCTCTGCACTGCAAACTTTAAAGGCTTGCTCAGTAGACGAAACTGAACAACCTACAAAAATTTTTTTTTTCAGGAAACGAAATAAGAATTTGGCCTCGCCATACAAATTGTCCAATCAAATACAAATTGTCCAATCAAGTTTATAATTTCGTATAGTGAGGGTGATTTTTTATTTCCTTACATCTTGTATATATTACATACAGTACTTTTTTTTTAAGGTTCTTTTAGTAAACAATGATCGCCATACAAAGTCTTTATTTAATTTGTTTTAATACATATGTACATTAAAAAAAAAACTTAAATACTAAATAAACTATTTATACTAAAACCTAACTATGTACATGGTCGCCATGATTATTCAACCAATGTTGACTACATCAGATTTTAAGAATTAGATTATTTGATTAGATTAACCATGTCATCAAATTTTTTAGACAGACTAGATTTTGTATCAAAAGTGATTACAAAATAACGTCAACACAAAATCAACCAGCCATAATTTTATTTGCGTGTTTCAAGCAGCTACTGCACATAGATCTCAATATACCACGTACACAAAATGCCTCATGCCTCGGTATGGCAACGAGGCATAAATATTCCACTATATTAAACTGAACGGGCTTGGAACACAAGCCCAAACAAAACACTGCCTTGTAAAGAGACGGATACAGTAATAAATAACAACCCTTGTATTTTTAACTTACTTCAAAATAGGTGGACGCCATTTTTTGTAGACAAAAAATGGTAGTGTACCCTTCCTGACTTTCCTGAGTGACAGTTTATCACTTTGGACTGCTACTTTTGCTGTTCATAAAGGTTAATTTAGGCCCTATTTTACCAGTCTCTTAAATTAAATTAAATTTTAGATACATACGGAAAAATAATACGTTGTAAGCCCGAGCCGCAGGTTTATCGACTAAGAGCAATAGGCTCGCCGTCCGGCCGTCCGGTAAGGATCAAACCCAAGTCGATGGCGCGGTGTTCTACGTACGCCTCAAAGAGAGGTCAGTAAAATTGTAGGAGCCCAGCAGTGCCTTTGCCTGCTAGAGCTGCAGGAATGTTCGAGAGAGTTAGCGTGACTATGGAACTCAAAGGGCAATGGATGCAGTACAAGTGGTTTTAGTCATTAAAAATCAGACACGCGAAAGATGTTCCGCTCTAGGTGGAGTGTTGTTCTTCCGCTATATTATTATTAATTATTCTTCCTTAAAAAAAAAGACTCCATTCCATCAAAGGCGTTTGGGAATACATTCATTTTGCGTACAGCTAAGGAGTGGAATTCCCTGCCGGAGTCTGTGTTTCCTGATAGCTACAACCTAGGGGTCTTTAAGTCAAGAGTGAATAGATTGCTTCTAGGCAAGCGTGTTCCATCGTCGGCCACATCATCGCTTACCATCAGGTGAGATAGTGGTCAAACGTGAGCTTATACATTATAAAAAAAAGGCAGTAAGTCAGACATTTTTTATTAAAAAAAAATAATTGAGACAAATCTAAAAAGGTCTAAATGTCTGAAAACCGATTGATTCTTTCTGTCAATCCATTCTTCTGAAACTGTTGTGTATTTTTACCATTTCTAAACGCGGTTTTTACTTTGACGATAACATAGTAACGATTGCAATCTATCTCGTCTCAAATCTAATGGCGTATTACTTTTCAGGCTCAGCGTTCTCGTAAAAATGGACGACTTTGTTATTTTGACTCCTAAGTAAAATAAAATTGGTACTTTGTTTGAGTACTAAGCCTCAAATTATGACTATGAATTTAAATGTGCGTGATTTTCTTTGTCAGACAATTTAATTTTTTAAATCTCTTGTCTTATTACGTGTTTTGAAATATGAACCTAAACTACCTTTTTAAGTTTCTGAAGAAAAAAACCGGGCAAGTGCGAGTTGGATTCGCGCACTGAGGGTTCTGTATAAACTTACCTATGAAAACAGTTCAATTGCCGAACGAAGATTTTTTCGAATCACAAAAAAAGTTATTGATTTACGTAGGTAACTACGAATTTACAGTTTTCAGATTTTTTTTCTACACTTGTGCTACGAGACCTTGCTTCATGCCATATTTCAATATTCCAGTTCAACGGGAAGTACCCTTTGCATTTTAGTTCCCTTGAAAATATCAAAATATACGTTTTTTGCGATATAAACGAGCGTTTTTTTTTTTTGACCATAGCTTCAAGGGACTGCAGATTTAAGTATTTGTTTTTAATTTCAACTCGATACCATCACGCGTTCCCAAGATAAAGGGTCTTGACAAACAGATAGACAAGGGCCCTTAAAAAGAAAAGAAAAAGAGGAACGTTGAAGAAAATGGTTTGTCTTGGTATGGTCATATAAAGAGGAGAGATAAAACGCATGTTACTAAAAGAGAATACGAGTATACAATGTAGATGATAGATTGATATCAAAGAAATTGCAGTTAGTGATACTGATGACAGAACAAAATGGAAGAAAAAATATGATGTTGCTGACCTTAAATAACACGAGACAATTGCAAGATGATGATACATCATCTTGCCATTACCATACATGAAAATTCTTCTTTTATTTATTATCTTCTATCTAGTGCCTAGTAACCACTAAGTATCGTACTAAGTATCCCGTTGCTGCTTTTACATTTATATTATTTCCTGTGTAACTCTAAAGTCCCTGATACTTGTACGACTTGTAACACAAAGTAGGTGATCCTATTACACAGTCTTCGAGTTATGTGTAACTTTGTGTTTGTTTTTCTTTATTTATGTCATTATTCATGTAATAGATGGTGCGAGAATCGATAGTGTTAGAAACACCATATGTTTTTTGTTTTTTTTTTTACCTTTTTGTTTTTTAATATTAATTAAGATTTTAATTAATTTTTTAATAGTTGTTTTGTTCATTGTGTGTCAAATAAACGTGTTTTCTTTCTTTTTTTTTTCTATGTGGGTAATCTTCAAAAAATAATTCTTTTCAATAATCCCGTTGTCCTGGTAGGCATTGACTGTCGATGATGACTTGTTGCTACTGAAAAAGTGCCAAAGGTCTAGTGGAATATGAAATTAGGTTAGGAAAAGGACAATGTAGGTAACTTTGTCTGTTTGGTAAAGTTCAGTAGGATTCAGACTTCTAATATGGCAACTTTAATCTTAAAGAAGGCTCGAGTTTCTAAAGCAAAATATCAACCTTCTGTCTGTTTAGGGTTCCGTACCTCAAAAGAAAAAAACGGAACCCTTATAGGACCTTTTAACTTTGTTGTCCGTCCGTCCGACAGTCTGTCTGTCAAGACACTTTATCTCGAGAACGCGTGGAGGTATCGAGTTGAAATTAAAATGTCGCAAAAAAACGTATATTTTTATACTATCAAAAATCAAAATTCATAGGGTACTTACCTGTTGACCCAGAATTCTGAAATTTGGCACAAAGCAAGGTCATATAGCATAGGTATAGGAACAAATGTAAAAATAGTAAATTTGTTGTTACCTAGGTAACAAAAAAAAAAATTGCTAATAAAAAGCTGCACTTGCTCAGTTTTTTTATTAGTGAATGCAGGATGAGAAATCATCAAACACCGTTTCCTACTCTCGGAAACATGTTTCATACCGTTGATAACAGTGCATAGACATCCTCTGATGAACTGGAAGCACCTAATTGAAATGAACGGCAGTGCAGCCTGCATAGGTACCTACTCTCCATATTGCAATCATCTCTCGTTCGGTTGAAGCCAAATTGGGAGCAGGGTATCTAGTCCTGGTCCACGTTGTTCCTTTTTGAATGATTTGTGCCATGATCTAAAATTCTCGACCGAATTAAAAAGCGTTTTTTTGCAACAGAATGAATTAGTTTATTTGTGTGAAATACTTATTTACTTACACCTTTAAATATGTAATGTGTGTTTGTATGAGCGAGATGACGACAGAAAAAGTAGGTAAATCAGATGGTGCCAAATCGCGCGGACTCGCGCGAATTGTTTGAACGAGTTGACGAACAAGCCTTTTTTTTCTATCTCTATCCTAATCTTTCGCAATTTCGCGTTCTGTTAGTTTCTAATCCTGTATTTCCTTATATTTTTTTATACGATATATCGAGCCTTATCAGGATGAACATCGTCACATAATGTGCTCTTTGCAGGAGGAGTAGGAGTATTTTCTTTCCTAATTTAAAATGATTTATTATAACATCATTTTAAAGACATTATTTGTTATTCATAAAAAAACTGATCTATTAGAATGTGCACCATTGGCGTTTATAATTTTTAGTTAAAAGCCCCTTCCCGAAAAAAACTGTGAACTGTCGCTTACAATGTCCTTTCTGAAAAGGATCTTTATCTTATTTAAGACCTGAATAAAGCTGTTTTTATTTCTGTCAAAATCCTCATAATGATATATAATCGCATCCTAGACTTACTAATCGTCCATTTCTCTAGTGCCTATTTACCTAATTGAATATACCATCACCCCAACACAGTTGCGTCTAACAAATAAACATAATTAAAATGGCGTCTCTACATGCAAGTTTATAACAGTAATTTCCGTAAACATGCTACCCGTAATTATTTCCATGCCGTTTATTCGCGATGCATTAAATGGCGACATTAATTTAAGCTGTATCATTGCCCTTTATTTTGTTGTGGGGAATAATTTTGGGTGCTAATTACTGTCTGTATTCTGTACTCTGTACTATTTATGTCAGTACGTTTAATTTAGAAAACGGTTGAGACCGTTTGAAGATTATTTGTGTGATAAATGTGTAGCTATTTATTTTGAAATTCGAGTCACATCCATTCTGTGTGATCATATTTGTCGGTTCAAAACTGAGCGAATGAAATAACATACATCATGTCGATAAAATAATGTCGAACAGTTCAGTACTGACTGCATATTTGTACTTGTTTTTTACAGTGCATTTGCCTGCCTGAAAGTATTTTATGCCATACGAATACACAGGATCCTCTTGAAACGCAATGTTTTATGCCAAGTATTTAAAAAAGATAAAGTCTCACGCTATTTTATTTACAAGCTTTTATTTAGTTTCACCTGTCCCGATGTTTGTCTGTAATCAAATTTTGCAAATTAAATTTGACTCACTTCCCGGTTACCAATTGAGTTGCAATTTTGCATGCATGTGTAAATCAGATGACAATGCAAAATTATTATGACATGGAGTTGATCTGATGATGGAACTGGAAGGTGGCAATAGGAACTTCGTAGTTAAACAACACAACCCCATCGAGTTTGGGCTCGTTTGATTCGTCTTGACGAGTATTAATTAATACCGAGCTATAAAAGCTTGCTAAGAAAAAATGATTTTCATTAAAAGCTTGTTTAAAACCTGCCAGCCCATGTACACAAAATAATTCGCCTATTTACATCACTCCTATTACAATATTTAATCGGTGTACCTAAATAAAGATCAAAGGGCAAGTTTCGAAAAAATTATTAAACTTGAACAGAAAGGGTGAAAAATTCTAAATATAGATAGTAAAGAAAAGTAACTACGCACAAATATAAACTTTTTTATAATGATATAAGTTTCTTAATTGACCACGCTAATGAATAACAAATAAATGTAAGTATGTATTCATATCATTCAGACTCGCCTAAGAAGTTTCACTTAGCAAAATTAAAAAGCAAATATCAAAGAGCCACAAAATATCAAATATTTTTATGTTTCATCTACGAGTACAAATACATACATATATTTGAGTTGTAGATCAGAATATCATCACTTTAATATATGAGTATATAAGATATATGTTGGCATATTTATTTTTGTGTGTTTTTGTATCTATATGTTTATTATTCCTTCACTCTTAAACGGTTGATAAATTGGAATGAAATTCAGTATACTGTGGCACAAAATAGTAACGTACAGAAGACAATAACATGTATATACTTCCCTTTTAAAACCTACGCTCGGTGGACGCACACTAATGAGAGTTTGAAACGGAACTGTTCGACGAGTGGTCCGAGACGATACCGAGACATCGTGTCCGTGAGCGGTGTCTATGTGTGCGTTGCTCGAGCGCGCTTCATATGTAGATTGACTTCTGTACCTATTATATATTTTGTGCCTGTGGGTACATAAAATGGGTGCATAACGCATTCATTAAGTCGTTTCAAGTTGAAATAGGATATTGGTAGAGTCTGCCTAAAAAGTGCTGTAGCGCGTTAGTAGCGCGTTGGGATTTTTTCTATAGCGCTTGTAAAGGCATTTGTAGTAATGCTGTTGCGCGCTTACGAAACACGCGACAGCATTCCTTCAAAAACTTGCAGTGAGCGAGGGGCCTTAGATAATGGCGCCACTTTCTTACGCATTATAGGGTTAAAGCTGTCAACGCGCGCATTTCTAAATATTTGTGACGCACTACAGTGACGCGGCAACATTATTATACTGAATGCTTAGGATGTTGTAGGCTTGTTGCGTCGCCTCTAAAAGAATCCCTCAGCATATACTAAAAGGAAATATACTAGGTACTTTAATGAAATATACACTTCCTCATAAAGTGACACTTATTGCACTGCACTTAGGTATATAATGGCACTTGTTACCAAACTGTGTCATTTTGATTACCGTTACGCACTAGTGCTATAATGTGGTAAAACATTTTTGTTCAACCTCTAATTTTATTACATTTATCGTATCAGAATGAGCGCGAGTCGTCCCCCACAAGGAAAAGAAAAACAAATGCGCGCGCATATGAAAACAGATTTTTACCGCCAAAAAGTTTACTAGTTTAACAGTTATTTTCTTTATGAGTGTATTGAAAATCGTCGTATGATACACGTGAGTAATTAATGATTACCTTTCTCGGCTCTCTTAAGACCCTCGCCATCGCTCGGGTTTAAATACCGCCTCGATGGTAATAACTAACATTACACACTTATATCATAATGTATACTATTATGCCACAAGTATAATAATGAAGTTAATTGGGCGCCAATCTTACACCAATTTCATCGGGTTTGAACCAGCTTAAAACGCAACTTAATTATGCAGCCTGCCCTCTGCTGCACAGAGTATAAATGATACGGATGTGTGCGAAGTCGATCGCCGGCCGTCCATCGATTACGGACATTTACCCCGCCGATGTCACCGTTAATCGAGGCCTGGACTTGCAACCTCGTTAGATAATTATTAATGAACCTCGATGCCCCAGGGCGTTGTGTCGTGGACTCGTGGTCGATGTTAATCTTTGATTAAACGATCGGTTATTTCGATGGTGGAGGTTTTCGGTGCCCGATTTTTATAATTAAGATTTTGTTATTAAAGTGTTTAGGTTATAGTCTTGGGCGATATTTTGCAGGAATTCTTGATGATTTTTAACGCTTAATTATTGATTAAACGATTGGTTATTTTGATAGTGGAGGTTTTCCGTTTGTTGTTAAAGTAACAGACGATATTTTGCTAGATCCATGATTGTTTTTAACGCATTATTAAAAACAGTGCAAAGGAAACCCCCTGAAACACAATGTCTACCCTAAAAATATCAAAGACAAAATAAAAGAAAAAAGAAAACTTAGAAAAATTTGGCATATAACTAGATACCCGAGAGACAAAGCTCTATTTAATAAATGCTCGGCAGAGTTAAAAAACCTCGTAGAAATGTTTACTAACAACAACTTGCAGAGCTACCTGTCAACATTGTCACCCTCAATAGATACGAATTATTCGCTGTGGAAAGCAACGAAATCCTCAAAGAAACTGAAAGCTCAAATAACCCCTATTAAGGACAAGACAGGAGGATGGGCAAGATCAGATCAGGATAAAGCCAATGCCTTTGCTGACCATTTAAGTACTGTCTTTCAACCATTCCCGGCGTCTGATCAGGATCACACAACAGAAGTGAAACAGTTCCTTGACTCGCCTTTGCAAATGTGTCTGCCGTTGAAATGCGTAAGTCCTAAAGAAATATTAAAAGAAATAAAACATCTTAAGGAAGGAAAAGCACCTGGCTACGATATTGTTGACGCCACCCTCTTAAAACAACTACCACATAAGGGAATTATGATCCTGGTTAAGATATCCAACGCCTGCATTCGGCTGGAACACTTCCCTGGACAATGGAAAATTGCTCAAGTTGTAATGGTACCTAAACCAGGCAAACCACCACAAGATAGGACTTCATATAGACCTATAAGCCTCTTACCTGTAATTGGCAAACTAATGGAAAAATCCTTTTAAAAAGAATGAAAGAGCACCTAAAAAATGTAATCCCCAGCCACCAGTTTGGATTCCATGAAGAACACGGTACAGTTGAACAGGTACATCGCATCATAGACGTTATCAGTGGATGCCTGGAAAATCGATTGTATTGCTCAGCTGCTTTTTTGGACATAAGTCAGGCCTTTGACAAAGTGTGGCACGATGGATTGGCATACAAACTTAAAAAGTTACTTCCACACTCATTCTACTATATGCTCATATCCTACCTAAACCGAAGAAGCTTCCAAGTGAAATGTAATAGTGAATGCTCTGCCCTATACGAGATCTGCTCGGGTGTCCCTCAGGGTAGCATACTGGGACCGGTTCTATACCTGATCTACACTGCCGATCTTCCAACTAATGGGGACACAGTCACTGCGACCTATGCCGATGACACTGCAGTCCTGTCAGTACATTCCAAATCGGAAACCGCTTCATATCAGCTGCAAAACCATCTGAACGAAATAGAGAAGTGGTTCAAACAGTACACTAGATCTGAAAATACGAACGGTAAAGCAAGAAATCAGCCAACATAGCCTAAGATATCAAAAAAGACTCGCACAACACACAAATGAGCTGGCACTAGCACTGAGTGGAACAGGAGGACAACAGCACACGAGGTTGAGGAGAAGTGACATCCCAAGTCTCAGTGCCAGATTTGCATAGGGAGATGAGAGCTACCCTGAAACCGCTCTCATTTAATATAAATAGACTGCAAACGGACTAAAAGTCGGTCAACCCAGTGGTTTATTGTCCTAGGACAGATTGCCATGGTGCAGAAAGGAACAAAAAAAAAAAAATTAAAAATAGTTATATTGAGGGTTATGAAACACATGCCAAGGTTTTAATATTCTTATTGATATAGTTAATGATGATGATATAGTTAATTGATTTTTTTTCTTATCTTTTCTAGCACTAATTTATTTCTGTGTTGTATTAACAAAATTACCTGTAGGCTATATAAATATTTGTTCTGCATGGGAATCTAACCAGTGACAAGCAATGTAGCAGCTATCTATCAATCACTGCGCCAACTGTGCATTATAAAGGTGAAAGTTTGTGAGTTGGTGAATGTGTACGTGTATATGTATGTTTGAAACTTCTTCACGCTTCAACGGTTGAACGGTTTTTGATGAAATTCGATGCAAGTGTAGATCATGAAGGCATTCCTTCATGATCTATACATCTACATAATAGTGTGCTATCTGCTATTCCATGGGGAAAAACATTTACCTAGGGACAATATATTTTTTCACGTAAGCGAAACCGCTACCAGCAACTAGTCTAAAATGAATAAACATATCTAATTAATAATCTAAACTGCAACATCTATTATCAACCCTCGAAAATTTAATAGTTATTCTTTTGGAATTAAAACGAAAGTGTTTTATTAAAATGAAGGTTTAAAAACATTCAACAGAATCCTAAATCTGATCCTTGAAGTATTAAAGGGTTTTATTTTTCAAAGTAATTATTGTGAGAGTGTTATTATTTCTGAAGCTTAAATCAACTTTGATCTTTGCGATTTTATTTCATCGCGTGATTTGAATTTTAAGCGCAGAAATCTTTATTTTCATTGCAGACTTACTTCTGATAGCGACTTCGTCTGCGTAAATGTATAAAATAATCACAAGGTAACATACTCCTGGATTTAACAGTATCCTATGTGCTATTCCAGGATATGGAATATCCATGTGCCAAATTTTATACAAATCTATATTATTATTATTAGCTTAAAATTAATAGGGCGGTCTTATTGCTAAAAACGATTTTTTCAGACAATCTTTGGAGGGAGTTGACAGCAGTTTCAGAGTGAAGGAGCAGCAAATATATACCTACATACCAAGATACTTTCGCTTTTATAATATAAGTGTGATGTGATTGTTGTCATCTTAAATCAGAATCAGAATCAGAATGTCTTTGTTGTGGGAATAGGTTACATACAGATATTAAAAATTAATAATAAATTACAGTTCCATTAGGCATACAATAATAAATTACAGAATATACTAAAAAGTATTTGAAAATAATTGAGTCAAAAGAATTATAAATATTATTCATTAATTTAGGAAATCCTGGATCGTGTAGTAAGCCTTATCGATTAAGAAATTACGTAATTTATATTTAAATATTGCAATTTCCTTAGTGCTCAAAATGCCAATAGGTATTTTATTGTAAATTTTTGATGCCATACCAATGAAAATTTTGTCAAACTGAGCCGTTATGAAATATTAGCAAACGATGAATTTAATTATAATTTTATTTTTTATTGGCTATTTTGTTGTTATTTGACCCGACAAACAGCGAGTATCCACCCTTTTTTTTCTGATATAAACTAGAGCTTGATAGCGATCCCACCTGATGATAAGCAGTGATGCAATCGTTTATGGTGAGGCGTACTAGTGTATTAAGAGCCTATTCACTCTAGCCTTGAAGACACCCACATTATAATCGGACGGGAAGACCAGACCGGGCAGACCTTTAAACCTTGGCGGCGGAGACCACTTGCACCGGGTCTTGGTGCAATAATGCTAGCAAAAGAGGAGGCCGAACGCATCAGGCAACGGCGCGCTCGCCGCAGCCGCCGGGATTCCGATCCCAATTTCCGGTCAGCGTAGACGCGGGCTCGCGGACGGAGAGCCATTGGTAGTTCGCTGTCCGACCGTCCGGTAACTCTCCGAACCGAACTCGGTAAATCTCCGGGCCGAGCTCAAGATGTCGACAGCGCGCACTGTACCCACGCGCCTCAAGGAGTTGTCAGCAACGGCAGGGGCCCAGCCGTGTCAAAGCTTACTGGGGCCAGGGTAATCCGAAAGGATGCTCGAGCCCCGGTATGAAGGCTAGACGGAGACGGGGTAGGTTTTTATTCAGTAAGAGTCTGACACTATCTCCCACTCCGCCCAAGAGCGGGAGTGGTCATTGGATTGGACCTAGTAAACTAAAATACTTAAAACCTAAGCTACAACAAAACATAGGTTTACCCTAATAAGACTACACAGATGACCAAACGAACTCACTGTTAACCCAATCAATTCCTTTTGTTATCTCACGAATCAACGATCATTACGCGTTCCCATCCTTCTCACCTTTTGTTTACTTTATTATGTAGCACATACTAGAAAAATAAATAATACACCAACTACCTTAACTCTCACCCCTCGAGAGATTCGCAAGACACCTTTCACGCGTAATATTTGTAACATCTGTCCAACTAGGTATTATTCGCACAAGACATGATGTTCGGTGACACGTGACGGTCAGTCCTCTGTGTCTTTCCAACCTAATGGGCTCTTTAATAGTTTAAAGGTAAATACGTGTTTTGTAGACTTTTGCATTTAAATATAACATGTTTTTAGGGTTCCGTACTTCAACATGAAAAAAACTGAACCCTTATAGGATCACTTTACTGTCCTTGTGCTTGTCTGTCTATCAAGACAATTTATCTCGGAAACGGGTGAAAGTATCGAGTTGAAATTAAAGCTACCTATATACTCAAATCTGCCGTCCCTTGAAGCTGTGAGCAAAACTTTCTGAGTTACCGAAAAAAAAGAATACGGCCGTTTATGTCGCCAAAAACATATATTTCGACGCTCTCAAGGAAATCGAAATTCATAGGGTACTTCCTGTTGACCTAGAATCCTGATATTTGGCATAAAGCAACGTCTCATAGCACAAGTAGGTACAGACAAAAGTCTGACAATTGTACCTAAATGTGTACCTAAACATCATAAGAAAAAAAATTTTTTGCGATTTGAAAAAATCTTCGTAACTTAATTTGGGCATTGAACTTTTTCATAGGTAAGTTTGTACGGAACCCTCAATGCGTGAGTCCGACTTGCACTTGCCTGGATATTTTATTATGAATAAGTTTGCGTTAGATCACAAACGTGAAATAATTCAGAGCAAGGGCAGAAAGATGATGATATAAAAATAATATTCCACAACTATCACACAACGCCGTCTAGTCCCAAGCTAAGCACAGCTTGTGTTATGAGTACTAGACAACTGATAAACATATTTTTATATTTCTAAATACATACATAATATAGATAAATTACAACCAGACACAGAACAAATGATCATGCTAATCACATAAACATTTAATCTGGGTGGGAATCGAACCCACGACCTCCGGCATAGCAGTCAGGGCCACTAACCACTAGACCAACAGGCCAGTCAATAATGATACGTCGCTATAAACAGTCAACGTACCCCCCCCCCCCTGCGTGACCCTCTGTTCCTAACATGCACCAGACGTTGGAGTGCCCCAAGTGCCCCGTTCATTGACACACGCTGTTAGAACTGTACCCCTAGCCAAGTTACTAATCTGCAATACTTAACGCTAGTAAAAAGCATTATATGTACGGGAACGACGTCATCTCAACGCTCAGTCACGTGGTTAGAACAAAAGAACTCGACGAAAACTTGCGTTGAACCGTTCGCCACAAGCGAAACGGTTGTAACTTGGCTAGGGGAGCTGGTCATTAGCTCTAGGTAGGAACTAAAGCATTCTTAAAATCAAATTACTTAAAGACACTACAATCCAGTTTATTCGGTGGTCTGTAGATTTGTTCGAGTGTTTCTTAGCTAAGTTGGATCGAATCCTTTTTCAATGCCTCTGAGATTCGCCCAGCTTCATTTGATTGTCCAGTTGCAAAAAATAAGGCAAGCTGAGCTGCGTTATGCATTATGTGGGTCAGAATTCATGAAAATTTGCAAACATAGCTGTCCCACTATTATTTCGCACAATTTCGCGAGATATGACGTGTGAGTGTGACGAGCAATCCTTTGTCTCTTTCCAACTTAATAGCCTTTTTGATATAGTTTTAAAGGGAAATGTGTGTTACACATTTAAGGCTAGCGCACATCGTTGAGAGCGGTAAATGTGTATTTGGAGGCTAAAAGGTCAGTATGTGGTTGGTTTGTTTTTCTATGGTAAAGAACTGACTTTTTATCATTGATTGAACGCTTCAGCCCAGTGTGATTGCACTTTGTAGCAGCTGTTTGTTTGCTAGTTTGTTGGTTTGCTATTTATTCTATGTTCTACTATAGGTACACAGTATGTTCCCTTGTGATATTTTTTCACACTAATATTGTAAGGGCGAAAGTTTTTGAGTGAGTGATTATGTAGGTTTGTAACTTTCTTCACGCTTATTTGACTTAACGTATTTCGATGAAACTTGGTACACCTAATGGCGTATCCTTGTATGATAATCTAGAACATGAGCTTTCTTAGGATAATTTTATCCCAGCAGATTTTTTCCCTTGAGATAAGCGTGGACGAAGCTGCTAACAGTAATTGGTCGAAAAAAAAAACCTCTCTATCTGTCTGAAATATTACCAATTCTCCTAGTAGGTGCCTACCAACAGCTCACGAAGATGAATTGATGTCAGCATGCTCTATGACCCAATTAATAGGGTTGGCCGTAACGTCTATCACGGCCTAATGTCCAATGCCACACGTCCTAATGACGTCAGAGAGAGCCCTGTGGTTTGTACTTCTGAATCTACTCATTTTCCTAATTGTTATTGAGTGATTCAACTTTAGTGCTCGATTGAGCGTTGACAGTGATGTACTTTCTCTCGCTACTCGAGTTAGGCCGAGTAAAGAGGTTATTCTGTTCGTCTAAAGGGCCAATGATTGATTTTTAAAGGCTAAGTATAGAGTAAAGAATAGAATAAACTTGTCTGTATACTAAAATATTAACATAAATTTCAAAAAAAAAAAAAATACTACAAGTAAGTTAAATGGCGGTCATATCGCTAACAGTATCTAATATCTACCCGATAACCTTAGGATGGACTATAAGAAGAGCTAGCAATAATTGAATTAAACAAAACTTTATACTTAAAATATAGTATACGTAAATAAAAAATATATAGGTGTGAGATACAACTGTGGATTTATTTGCGAGAACGCAAAGGCTAACTGAAAGGACACGGTTGGTTTTTAGTTGGTAAAAGTCTCCCAGTTCCACCCACAACGAGAGAATTTATTCGATGATTTCTCATCTTTAATTCATGAATCCCCAAGCGACACCCGGTGGCCGCGCATCTATTGTCTTACTATTGTGTCTCTAATTGACGGTATCTGAAGGGTTAAAAACCGTGTTTTATCTAAATCAGCTGGATTAAATTAAATACACACTAACCCCGAAATGTTTTGAAAGAGTTGAGTAGGTTAAGATTCAACTTAAAGAGATAGTGCAGCCTCCTGATAGAACATAGGTTGATGTTTGAACATCGACTTATATTCTAATGATAGACAAGCACGTTCATAGAAACTATTTGTCGAAATACTGAAAAGTTAAAATAAAAATTCGCTTCAGCGAGCGCTACTTTGGCATTATGTCGTCTAACAAAACTATTAAAACATACAGGCTTTTAGAGGATACTTTTTTACGTGACCAAAATATCTTAAGTGCCATGAATCCTAAAAAATCGTGGCACTTACGCGTTTCGGTCATTATTGTGCAATGATGAAGGTGTACGGACTACATTAAACTTTTTTTTTTCGATGGGCAAAAATCATCTTATGACAACCTTCGCTCTTGGGTGGAGCGAGAGTTAGTGTCAGACCCTCACTGAATAAAAATCCACCCTGTTCCTTTTAGCCTTCATACCGGGGCATGAGCTTCCTTTCGGATAACCCTGGCCCCAGTAGGCACACCTGAGTCGATGAAGGGAGTGTTTGGCACGCGTGATTTAGTGCTTAGTACATATATATCAATAACTTCCAAATAATTTTGACCGCAAAAAAATGAAACATCAGTCCACAGTGACCTCTGATTTTTTTTCATGCCTTATCTACATAAGCCTTGGGAGCGGAATCGTTAGAAATGCTAGGTGTCTAGACAAAACTTTCAACAGTTTTTGAAAGGTAAATCTTACATGCTACTAAGTACACTTAGGGGAATAATTCGTGGTACGTGTTACTGAAGAATATTTCTCATATATTTTATTTAAAACTGTAATTTCACTGTCTATAAGTTTGTATTTATGTGTGTTTAGTTACCAATTTATGAATTTGTTCGAACACAGCCAGGCGCATAACTTTGTGTAATTTATTTCATCGCCAATACTGTCAAAACGGTGAAGGAATACATTGTGAGGAAACCAGCATGTCCTAGAACCAAAAATTCGAAGATATGTGACATTCGCCAACCCGCACTGGGCCCGCGTGGTGGATTACTGCCCTCTCTTAGAGAGAAGACCTGAGTCCCAGCAGTGGGAACATTAAAAAGGCTGAGAAAATAAGGTATATTGTATTTGTGTACTTTAATACTACTTAATTTTCAAACGGCTGAATAGTTTTGGATCCGCGCCCGCGACTCCGCCCTCGTGAATGCAGATAATTATATCTTGGATTTTTTTTATCCCAAAGAAAACAAAATCCGCTAAGCTTTATATTTTATACCAGGTAGACCATATGGTCTACCCGCGTACCAAGTTTCATGAAAAACCGTTTCGCCATTTGAGAGTGAAAAAGTTACAAACATACGCCCTTTATTAGTGTGATACATGTGATACATACAGACTAACATAACATGGGTCATAATTTAAGATTAACCCTTCAGATACCGTCAATTAGAGACACAATAGTAAGACAATAGATGCGCGGCCACCGGTGGTCGCTTGGGGATTCATGAATTAAGGAAAGTAAGTGCTAATTCCATGCAAGCAAAGCTGCTGGCAAAACCTAGGGATTAAATACTTTTACTTGAGGAAAACCAACTTAAAATAAAAATAAAAGGTTAAAGCGGTACAGACTGAGCCCCTTATCCACAAACGAAGTATCCATCTGGGCCGACACATTATTCGCCAGGAGGAGATTAAAACTAGGAGTGTTCTAGACTTCCTGGAAGCCTCCGGGCTAAAAGAGTTACTCTAACAAGGTGGCGAGTCACAATAGATCTTTTAGGTCGCAGTGACTACATCCCCTACACTACGGGAGATGCATAGCCCCTTATCTTCAAAATAATAATAATAAAGCGGTACCGAAAAAGAATTTAGTGAATTTAGTGAAAAAAGCAACACCCACTTAACTTAGATTAAGTAACAAACATTTACAGAGTGTAGTGTAGTGATTTCACGGCTTGCCTCCCACTTGTAAAGATAAGGGCATTCAAACAGTACCTTGATCAATGTACTGATTACAGAAAAATTGCTTTTTGGGAGCCCTTTTTAGGGACACAGATATTATATCGCTAATAGGTTTTTGTATCTAATTACGGATTACGCTATGTAACAATTATTAGAGCTAGCCTACTGAAAGGTAATTTTTGTTATAATGAAAAGAAAAGGAATAATTTACAACGCTTTCCTTATTAGATATCATAACAAAAAGTATAATATAACACTTAGTTTGAATCGACTGTGGGTTTATTAATCCTTACTAATATATAAAAGCGAAAGTGAGTTTATTTGTTTGTTAAGTCTTCACGCCTAAAAGACAAAATCGATTTTGATGAAACTTGGTACACGGATAGACTATGTCCTGGAATAAGACATAGGATACTTTTTGTCCCGGCAGTATGTTCCCTTGGAATAATTTTCTACTATCACGCAGGCGAAGCCGCTGGGAGCAGCTAGTTCTAAAATAAAACACAGTTTTAGATATTCTCAGAATGGAAAAGTGATAGTAATTTGCTAGGGAGGTAAGATTTAAAAACTATGACTAGTCTATGATCTCGTGACAAGCAATTAGAAAATACAATTATGATATTATTATAACAGTTTTACAATATCATGATTGCTGATATTGCAAGCACTAGTTTACGTAATTAAAAAACAATTTTTAATTGTTATTTTCATCAAAATATTTTGTTTACTGATGTCATAAAAATATGAATAATGGCGTGTTCAGTGTATAAAGTTTTCAGCTCACTTTTTGTTTGACATTAATATGTTTGAAGTTTTTGGTTTAGGTGCGTGTTTTTGATGAATGTGTTTATTTGAAGATTACAAAGTATACTTAGTTTTGCGGCGTTCTTTTAGAGAACATCTTAAGCTTATTGGATGGAATTTAATAGAGACAGATGTATGTCAAGATAGAAATCGTCTAAGGGCATAGGGCCTAATTTCCCAAAGGGGCTACCGAAAGTAGTTTTGAATAGTTCTCGGTAAAGGCTTTTCTTTTTTTTTCTTCTTGGATTTAAGGTATCCTTTCCTAAAGACATTTTGTAAGGAATTCTATTACCATACCTTGGTATTGCTTTCAATTAACTGAGTTTTTTTTTTCTGAAGGTAGTTTAAAACGAAAAAGCTTTTCTAGAAAATAGTTCTGTAGTCTTGGCTATCTTGTTGACTGCCACAATATTTATTTACTAGCTGCTCCCAGCGGCTTCGCCCGCGTGATAGCAGAAAATTATCCCAAGGGAGCATACTTCCGGGATAAAAAGTATCCTATGTCCTATTCCAAGTTCCTAGTACCAAGTTTCATCAAAATCGGTTTTGTGTGTGAAAGCAAATCTATGTAGTTTTTTTTTTTTTTTATTCATGTTGGTTTACATTTATTGACATTACTTTGCTCCCCTGTAAATTAGCCATTATTGGCTTACGCACTGTTAAAATTCCACGAAATAACATTTCATTTCCAAGCCAGCATATTCTGCACTAAACCAAATTCTGTGTAAGATCATAGTTGATTACTGTGCCATCAACATGCATCTTGAAGTTCACCCAAAGTGAACAGGCAATGTAAGTTTTGAAGACGTGTCGTACGTGGAATAAATAGCGAGGCAAACGTGCCCCGAAACGTAGGTTTAACTTACGTATGATCTTCGTTTTAAAGTATGTTTAAACTGTTGTTGTAGACTGAATGAGTAAGATCCTAATTGCCGCACTCAGAGACGTCATTTTACTTTAATATCAATTATAGCAAAACCTAAGGTACTTAACATCATAAAGATATAGACTATTATTCAATGACAAAATTAGTAAATCAGAGATTAGCGTTAATGGGCGTCTCTGAGTGCGGCAGTAAGAGTACAAGAATATTTTTTATGAAGATATTTTAAGGGTTTTTTTTTAAGGTGGGAAAATCCTCTCAAAACAAGCTTTTAATGAAAATCATTTTTTCATAGCAAGTTTTTATAGCTTGGTAACGGTATAATCATACGAACCCAAACTCGATAGGGTTTTGTCATTTAACTACCAAATTCCTATAGCTACCTTTCGGTTCCATCATCAGATCAGCTCCATGTCATAATAAATTCATTTAAAGCTCAATTGGTAACCGGGAAGTGGGTTAAATTTAATTGACAAGATTTGATTACAGACAAACATCGGGACAGGTGAAACTAAATAAAAGCTTGTAAAAAAATTCAAAATGTTTTTATTTGACATAGGTCCACATAGGCACTTATAAAACTTCAGAAGCTAGTGCACGGTTCTAATTGGTCGTGTCCTATGAAGAAGAACCGGCAAAAAACTCCATGGTTACTCTTTAAAAAAAATGGTTCTCGTCTGGTTCTAAAGCGGAGTGGGAGAGTATGTCTGACTTTTATTGACTAAAACTACACCTATGTTCTTTCAGTTGCCCTTTGCGTTCCAGGACCACGGGTTTCCTTTTCCGAAGTCAATGCCTATACCCGTGTTCCTCATTACTTTTCAAGGTTACGGATGAGAATAAAGATAATGCAATGCTTAAGGTTGCAATATCAATCGCTACTAGCCATCCCCCGAGGTTTCATCCTTGCTTTGGTTACTGCTTCTGATATTATATGGCTAATTTAGCCTTCCTTGATAAACGGGCTAACCAACACAAAAAAAAAAACAATCAATTCGAACTCAGATCAGCGTTTAACCAACAAAGTCTTCAAGTTTTTATTTTATAGAATTTAAAAACAAAAATATCGTTTTGATTAATTTCTGACAACTGCAAGATGGACTGAGAAAATACCTGAGGATATTGTCCTTTTTTTGATCATAAAAGTAGAGTGATTCTAATTTGTAATGTTTTCTTATGGTATTTCATCCATAAAAAGATAATGTTAATAAAGTAACTATAAAGATTTAACCGGATAATTTTTTTACATAATTATGTGAGCAGATTTTTTGAAAGGGGACGCTGTTACCCAAGAAACGACACAAACAAGGTTATGGATAAAAAAATTGAACATCACATACAAAATTATAAAAACATAACAAACATTTTGATTAAATAACAAAATTATAAAGCAACCAACCGGTAGGTGGTTCTTCTTTTTCCAAAAAAGAAATAGTTTTTAGAACGCCTTCATCAACAATTTTTCATTAACTTTAAAATTCTGAAAAATTTTCTTCATTATCAAGGCAGGCACGTAAACTTCATTAATTTTGAAATTAAAATCTTAGGCAATAAACTCAAGTCTTGAACATGGTTCTTATAAAAAGACTAGAAAAATATTAAAATTCCATCAAAACATTTAAGAAAAAAGTTAGCCACATGTAAAGGAGCATCTTTCATTGTTAATTATGATTCAGTGAGTGTAAAAGTTTTGAGTGGGTTCCGTAACTTATTCTTAGAGTTTAAGTTTCTTGCTTAAACTTTCTAGAATTCTTAAGTCTGGAGCCCCAACCCTGGGTGGTACTAGCACACTTTTAGGATTTATTTTGTTTTATTTATAGCGCTGTATTTCATAGTTTTCGAGTCTTTTTCCTCGTGTAATAAAGATTGGCAGATCTGTTAGAAGACGGCCAAGTTCTGTTCCATTTTATCAAAATTTTACTATATTTTTATTATCTGTTGTTTCTCTTTCACATGGTTTTACAAATCTTTTTTCCAAGACTCTTATTTTTTTTTTGGTCGGTAAAAATTATCCAAATGACATTCGCGGAGCGGGAAAGATAGTGTCAGACTCTTACTGACAAAAAATTGGTTCGCTTTTCGCTTTTACTGTTCGCTTTTGAAATGGTTACCTATTCGTCAGCATAGAGCACTAAGGGCCTTAACTGCTCTGTTTTCTTTCCTAGATAACTCTTCTTCTCCTTCTTATCTGACTTCTCAAATCCAATTCATTTGCTCTGCCCACAGTAATAATCTCCGATCAACGAATAATCGTCTACTACGATGTCCCTCGCACCGCTCTGTGTTTATCCGGTCTTCTTTTTTAGTCCAAGCGATATTTCTTTGGAATGAGCTCCCGTTGAATATCAGGATGGCGACTAGCCGGCTCTCTTTTAAGGTTATGGCACGTGAACACATTCGCAAGAAATTGGCAGAATAATCACAGCTGTGATTGGTGGATTTGTTTCTCATTATAATTTTGTTTATTTGTATGTATTTATATAAGTATTTATTTGTAAAAGTTTTCTTTATATCATTATATATTTATTATAGTTTTAGCTACCATGTTTTATTTCTGCACCACCCTAAGGTCGACTGGTAGAAAATGCCTAAGGCATTAAGTCCGCCTTTGTACTGTTTTAGTGCATAAAGTTTTAATAAATAAATAAAAAACCTACCCCGTTTCGTACCTACTTACGAACTTTATGTACCTACCTACATGATTTTAAGAGACATTATTTATTTATTATATTCTTTATTGTACACCACATAAACAAAGAAAATATCATTTAATTTTTTTTTTGAGATAACATTTTTTTTTAACCCTTCGATTCAGTGAATGATAAAAAACACATTTTAAAAGTTCTCATGTTGAAATCTACTATATAAAAATAAGTCTGGTTTTCCTTCCTGACGCTATAACTCCAGAACGCACAAACCGATTTCCACGGTTTTGCATTCGTTGGAAAGGTCTCGGGCTCCGTGAGGTTTATAGCAAAGAAAATTTAGAGTAGGGTAGGTAGAGGAGGGTAGAGTATTTTAGAGTAGGGTAGAGTAGGGTAGAGTAGTGTAGAGTAGGGTAGAGTAGTGTAGAGTAGTGTAGAGTAGGGTATAATAGGGTAGGGTAGAGTAGGGTAGGGTAGAGTAGGGTAGGATAGGGTAGGGTAGAGTAGGGTAGGGTAAAGTAGGGTAGAGTAGGGTAGAGTAGGGTAGAGTTGGGTAGAGTAGGGTAGAGTAGGGTAGAGTAGGGTAGAGTAGGGTAGAGTAGGGTAGAGTAGGGTAGAGTAGGGTAGAGTAGGGTAGAGTTGAGTATAGTAGGGTGCAGTAGGGAAGAGCGAGAGCGAAGCCGCGCGTGCAAAAACTAGTTTAGATATATAAAATGTGTACTCAATTGTGTCTTTAAAATATTTTTCACTTCTTTTTTAAGTATTGGCGTTTTGGCAGTTAGCTTTTCTATGTAAATGTACCATAAACGAACAAGATCCTTAAGGAATCAATAGCAAGTACAGAATTGTTAGTTTTCTACATTTATTTATTTAATCTTCATGCAACATAAAGTACATAAGCACATAAATTTCTTATTTCCATTTCGCCAACTTGACGCGTGCAGTTCGTACGCGTCAAGTCGTGCAAGCATAGATATAAGTATTTATATTTCAATGCGCGCAAGCCACAGCTAGTCTAGAATAAAAAAAATAAATAAAGAAATAAACTTCGTTTTAATTTCAACACCCTAAAGAGGTATCAAATTCAAAATAACCTTTGAACCTAATATAAGTCGAACAGAGAAAATATTTAATCGCATACAGCTTTAAAGCGCACGGAAGTACCTAAGATCGCCGATAGGGGCGCTGCCTGTCACTGGAATATAAACTACAGGCTGCAACGTCAATACATCGAGGTCTCGACACTCGATTAAATAGCTGAGTGCATGCACATTTTATGTGAGGACAACATTTTACATAGGTAATCTGCTGTTGTTCTAAATTATTCTTTAGGTTATTTATTACGTTGTCAAGGCTTTTAAATGACTTCTCCCACTCTGGGTGAAGCGGACGGGAGTGTCGGGTTTTTACTGATCAAAACTTATAGTGTTCTTTCAGTTAGAGCTACGGTAACTCCTCAGAACAATTCACAACCACGGCAGTCCTAGACTGAATGCAGTCAAGTTCCACGTGTATTCTTTTTAAACATTGCCCCACACTAGGTACTAGGAATTACTTCCATATCGTGTGTGCGGTCCCAATGATGTAAACTCACAAACACGAGACACCCAGACCTGGAACACCTGTCTGCTAATCAAATATTTGTTCCGTGCGGAGATCGAACTCGCAACCCATAGTGCAGCAGCCAATCGCTCAACCATTGCGCCAACGTGCCATCCAACATATGCTTCCCTATAAATTCAATATTTTTCCCAACGCCGTAAAGTCCTAAGCTAAGCAGAGCTTGTGTTAGAGTACTAGACAATTGATAAGTATACTTATATATTTCTAAATACAAACTAACCACTAGACCAACAGGCCAGTCCAGTCTATACTAGATTGCTGGTTCATTAGAGCTGGTGCTGTTGCCACGTCAGCATTGCACTGCGGCTAGATCTTTAAGCTGATAATACCGCTAGCACTTAAGCTGCCACCGCTAATAAGACTTACGCTAATGTACCATAACCTTCGTATCATCACGGCCATTTGGATTAACGTAAAGTGGCCGAAGTGCTGGCCCCGTGGTCGAGTTTGTAGGTCGCGGTTTCAAATCTATCCAGGCGCATTACTTTGTGTAATTTATTTCATCACGACTGTTCTCAAAATTTTCATCATGAGGAAACCAGTAAGTTTTAGAACCAAAAATTTGAAGACATGTGGCATCCACCATTCCGTAGGTACTAGGCTTACGTGGTAGATAGCGGCCCATTCCTTTTCCTTGACTGAGACTCGGACTGAGTGCAGTCACATTATACATTCAAGGCTGATTAACTTAAGTGGGGAAATTTAAGTAACTTAAGTGGGGACACTTATTGTGACGGACGGAAAACTACGGAACCTACTGAGCGTGGCCCGACATGCTCTTGGCCGGTTTTTTTAACAGTAGGAGCACACATTAGTATCAGCTAGTTATTGATAAAATACAGAACAACTATCCAAAAATAAACCTTTTTTTTCGGTAGAATAAAACAAATACTTCTTTTAGAAGGCAATAAATAAACTGTTCTTAAATAAAACATTACACTTTTCACACCTAAGAAATTTACTGTCACGCGTCCGGCTGGCCCGAAATAAATGTTGGCAGTACATTAACTATATATTGGATTCTGTCTGATATAGTGTCAGTATTATTCTATTTACAGCATTTTACTTTTTCTGATATTTCGTTTGTATTTTGGAAATAGTTTTGTAGCTATCATTTTTTTTTTTCTAATCTCGCGCTTGACCTCTATCTCTCCCGATGGTAAGCGATGATGGAGCACGCTTGCCTAGAAGTAACCTATTCACGCTTGACTTAAAGACTACCAGGTTGTAGCTATCGGGAAACGTAGACTCAGGTACGGATCCAAGACGTCGACGGCGCGCACTGTTCCCGCGCGCCTCAAGGAGTTGTCAGCAGCAGGAGGGGCCCAGCTGGGTCGAAGCCTACTGGGGCCAGGGTTGTCCGAAAGGGAGCTCGTGCCCCGGTATGAAGGCTAGAAAGAACGGCGCGGGGTTTTTAGTCAGTAAGAGTCTGACACTATCTCCCGCTCCACCCAAGAGCGGGTTTTGTCAAAGATGATTTTCCCCGTCGAAAAAAAAAAAACTCAGGTACGGAATTCCGCCTAGCTACAATTAGATCTAGGAATACCAGATGTTGGATGTAATAAGAAAAAATATTATTTATTCTTTTACTTTTACAAAAGAATTATTATTTTATAATTAAATCTAATTTCAATAAATAACCCGCCCCTGACCGCATTACCTTGCTTAGCGATGGCTAACCTTTGCACCAAAAATGACTTGGACCGGGAGAAACCCTTTGTTTCCCAGAGGCTACGGCCAAAATCCCCCACATACGGATCAAAATAATACTATATGCTTACGAATAATAGGCTAATCATAATATTTATATTTTTTATTTTATTTCTTATAATACAATTTTACTTAAAAATGTTTTACAACTTTATGCGTAAGAAGTAACGTATACAGAGTGTGGCGTAAATAATGGATAACCCTGAAATTGTCGATTGGCCAGATTATCATCTATCATTTACCCCACTTATATCACCATATTACGCATGGATGTCCAAATTATTGATATTTTTGATATTTTAAATAAAAATCGTACTTACTCATAAAAAATCAGCTGCCATTTCTTCAATCGGTGACTTTCTCTCGTTCTGTTTTTTTTTTATATCACTTCTGAATGTTTTTATTATCAGACCAGTATTAAGTTTTTTTTTAATACAATCTAAGATAAAATGATAAAAAATATTTAATTTCAAATTTTATCATTTTGTTTTAAGGAATTATAATTTTTAGGCCTCTTTATTGCAAAAAAGTGTAGTACACTGCGGTGGCCCATTATTTAAAAAATATGCCTATTTAATGCAAATTCTAAAATAGTATAATAATAACCAATATGTTAATAAAATACAAAGTTATTGCTGTTCGAATCTTAAAGCAAATTTTTCATACAATTCTGATTTTTAAATTAAATTACTATAACACTACTGGGATAAATGATAGATGACAATCTGGCCAATCGACAGTTTCGGGGTTATCCATTATTTACGCCACACACTGTATATTCACATTATCTACTGGTGAAATAATTATTATTATAAAAGGTTCGCTCTATTTTTTTCGCGGAATCTTCATTCATTTTTTCAGGAAAAAATGTAGCATATGGCACTCAGTTTTGTATCATTGAAAGAATTTTTTCGTACCTCCCATAAACAAAATTACGAAAAGGATGTCTTCCAGAAAAATGTGTTATTCTTTTCCTTTATGACGTCAGCTGCTTCAAAACAGGAGTTTTCAATAACGACTTGGATTGATGTTGTTCTTACTAAAATATTTGTCTGTACGTAAATATTTGTTGTATACTGTATCTAAGTATATAAAACACAAATATTAAACAATTTTTTTTCTACATAATGTCTATTTTAGACTTAAATAATTAAAAAAAAATCTAACTGATGAGCCTTAAACCAGTTTCATTAAATAGCCAATAATGCATTAAAAAATAGCGTAGCAGCACTCGCCGGGTATCCACTAGTACATAAAACCATAGAGTAGAGTACAGTAGGTAGGGTAGAGTAAGGTAGAGTAGGGTAGAGTAGGGTAGAGTAGGGTAGAGTAGGGTAGAGTAGGTATACGGTATACGGTATACCTCCAGACCTAACACAATCTACAGATTCCCTAAGAGTTCCTAATTCGAAGTTTAAGTATATTTTTCATTACTCATACTCTGAAAGTAGGTCTGAAGTTGCCTGAGGAGCGGGCTGAAAAGTGTCACACTTTTCATCCCTAGGGAGTTTTACTTGCACCTAACATCTGTCAAATAATTATTAAAAAAAACTAGGTCTATCTTCTTGTATTCGTAATGAAAAGCACAATGCTTACCTCGGGGTTAAAGTTACTTATTTAGTCCCTCGAATTAGCGACCTCGCTACGCTCGGCCGCCAACTCTTTCTCGGGACGAAATAAGTAACTTTCACCCCTAGTGTAACAATGTACTATTTAACGACTGTTTTTCTTACTGGCCTGTTCTAAACTTACCAAGCAGAGGTTATATTTTATGTTCGATTAAACATTTTTCACATCTTTCTTGACCCAATTCTATAATTCACGTAGATGAAATGGCGGGTAGAGCCTTCCATGACGTACTACACTATTTTTTTGCCTGTTTAAAATATTAGCCCATTTCTTAGGCTGACTGTATTGACATGAATACTTGATACATAATAAATGTTTGATATATTTCAAGCCTAAAATAAATAATTCATTATAACCTGTTTGTACGATAAACGCTATAAAAACAGATATTCCAGTCTAGAAAATAAAATACCAATAAATTGTACCTTTTTGGAAGTAGAGACCATTCAATGTCTTTTTCGCTTTTAAATAGAGCAGGACTCTGACTAAAACCACACCTGTGTCCTTCAGTTGCCCTTTATTTTCTAGGACCACAAGTTTCCTTTTCAGAAATTCCTCGCGGTCTTAGCGGGCATCAACTCTGCTGGGCCTCTAATGCCCCTACAATTTCACTCCCTGTCTTTAATACCAGAAATTTTTAATACCCCGCGCGCCCCAGAGAGAGGCGCGCGTGGTATTAAAAAAATCTCATTTTAGTTGAAATTTAATATGTATTATCATTTCTGCCGAAAGTCGGCTACTGTTGAAAAGAGATACTAGGGGAGGCCCCTAGTATTACATCGACCGATCCTTTGCGTCTCACATCCATCAGATTCCCGCAACCCTCACCAAGTCATCAGTTCACCTTGTGGTAGGCCTTTCAACGCAGCACCCTCCATTACACGATTGCAACTCCAGGACTATAGCCATCAACAGCAGAGGCCCAACGGGGTCGAAGCCTACTGGGACCAGGGCTATCTGAAAAGGAGCTCCAGCCCCGGTATGAAGGCTAGAAGGAACGGGGTGGGTTTTTAGTCAGTAAAAGTCTGACACTATCTCCCGCCGAGCAGAGGTTGTCATTGGATGATTTTTGCCCACTAAAAAAAAGGACTATCGCCATCTCCAGCGTCACCGACCATCTATTCTGCGAGAAATGTCTTGATCATTACTTCTTGTGGATGGTAAGCGATGATGTGGTTGAAGATGTAGTACGCTTGCCTAGAAGTAACCCTTTGACTTAATAGCTTATACAGCAACCGGGGGGTCTCCTGGAAGGGATTTCTACTGCTTAGTAGTACGCACAATGAATGTGTAACTGACAAAACCTTTTGTGCATATGGATAGAGGTACCATCAAATATACTTTCGCCTTTATAATATGGGTGAATAGTATAATTGTACATATTATACTGTATACCGTGTCATGACGTGTAGGCAACGGCATAATGCTCAGTATTTTTTTTAGGGTCGTGTACGTTAACATTAAAATGCGAGGTGCGCCGCGTATATCATTCGCTATTATTTTATGTACATATATTTAATGTCAACAGTAAACACGCAAGCTTTATACGTCAAAAGTGTCATCACAGAAAGTAAACCTAATTAAATGTTGACCTAATAAGTTTTTTTTATGCTGCCAAAGAGAAGGTTTTTGTGTGAAAACTGCTGAAAATGTAGGTCAAAGAGTTTGGCCCGTTAGGTTACCTGCTTTCATATAATTCGTTTTAAAGAGACTCAGTCATGAATCTCGACTTAAAACTACATCAAAGTAATGATTTCTATGAAATCTAATAGTTTGAAAGTACTATGAAACACTGAAAAGCTCTTTTCTTTGGATCCCGGGTTATAATAGAAGGTAATATTTAATAAATAATAGTTTAAAGCTGTCAAAAAATAAAAGGCCCATTTTGACATTTGGCTTTTTCGATGTAGTGTAGCTACTACTACACCGGACCCCTAATTATTATTATTTTTTTGTTTCTTTTAGTTTCGTTTCAAATTATATTTTAGGGTCTTTCTCAAATGTCAAAACGTGCCTTTTATTTTTTAACGAGTTTAAAGATGTATGTAAATTAGATATTTGCTTTGCAAAAATTTTAAAACGCAAATGAGTGAAAATGCTTTTTGACATTTCTAATAAGATTTTCGCGCACTGGGCCCGCGTGGTGTACGGCTCATTCCCTCTCCTAGAGAGGAGGCTCGAGTCCCAACAGTGGGAACATTATAAGGCCGACTAGGCTAGGCTGTACGCATAATAAATGTTTTGACAAAACGTTTTATGCATATGGGTGAGAAGTACATTATGTACCGTGGTGTTACAATGATAGAACGAGATTGGTGGAATTAAGTTATGCAATACAGACGTACACTTCCCAAAATGCAACTGACAGAAAACAGACAAGCTACTTTTTTTTTTGTCGATGGAGAAAATCGTCTTATGACAAAACCCGCTCTTGGGTGGAGTGGGAGATAGTGTCAGACTCTTACTGACTAAAAACCCTATCCCGTTCCTTTTAGCCTTGATACCGGAGCACGAGCTCCCTTTCGGATAACCCTGGTTCCAGTAGCCTTCGACCCAGCTAAGCCCCTCCTGCTGCTGACAACTCCTTGAGGCGCGCGGGAACAGTGCGCGCCGTAACACGACGATTTGTTTCAAACAAGGTCAAATGCCAACCATTAACCTTAACACTTGACTCCTAAAATTACTTTCCCGAATAATAAAACGAACGAACGCGACAATAACCGAACAACTTATGAGCATCAAAACTTCAACTGTGAAAGTTTCGAAGTTAATCTGAACAACACATGTCATTAGAGTATCAACATCTTCGCAAGTGTGACGCAATCAGTGTCTCGAAGCTCGATGGCTTCTTATTTGTTTTCTCTTGTTTACGAAGTCGGTAATTATTATTATTTCTGGAGAATTCTAGATCACGTGTCTGAGCTTATAGACAGATGATAGGAATGAGATTGTTAAAAGTTTCCATAAGTCTGCTCGCCCACGTCCGATTTCGGTGACCGATTTTTTGTAGGAGAAAATCTAGAACACACTGAAAGCAATAGTGCAACGCACAGGTCCTACAAAAAGTCGGTCACAAATACAGAACAAACAACAGAATATTTGTAACAAAATATACAAAATCGGCCCGATTATCTGTCCTGCAAAAAGTCTGACGTGGGCGAGCAGCGTTAAAATCAAAAAGTCAGTAAATATCTTCGTTTAATAATAATAACTCTGGACGCGAGACGCACAAGTCCTAATAACAATGCCTGGGTGTCACCATTGTGTGAATCGGACATCGTGGAGCATACGGTGGACGTGTGCCCTGGTCCAAAGCGAGGAGGAATGGCAGGCGGTCGCCACCTTCTGTAAAGTTGTAATGCTAGCTATGGAGGCAGCCGCACGCGTGAGTGAATGGACTTCCTCATGCTCCAATCACTGAGATACCGACCTCGACCAGCGCCGTAGACGTGGGCGGCCGGCGAGCAATGGATACTGGCCGCCCTGCCATCCGGTAACCACCCGGACCCGGCCCGAGTCGTCGACTGCGCATAGTATTTCACGTGCATCTCAAGGAGATGGGGCCTTAATTCATGAATCCCCAAGCGACCACCGGTGGCCGCGCATCTATTGTCTTACTATTGTGTCTCTAATTGACGGTATCTGAAGGGTTAAAAACTTAACAGGCCGTAATAATACAGGCAGCTGACGGCTTATAACTGGCACAAAACTATGTGTTTTCACGGTTCAGGCATAAGATTACGAACACAGTGCGTTTCACTTAAGACGTTCCTTCGGCGTTATGTTGGCTCCCCTGTCTGTCTACACAAAAAAGAAGGGAAAAAAGGAAAGAGTTGCCTACTCTATCAAAATTGTTCCCCAAAATGCGAAACGAAATCGATTTTAACGGTAGTTGCAGCACTTTTTAGAGAATTATGAGGGGAATGGGATTTTATTTAAAAAAAAAAACAGGTCTAAAAGAACGTTGTTATAGAGAGGGACGATACTGTGGCGTGGCGTTTTCGGTATTTGAAAGAATTGTAGGACAGTCGGAATTGATCCCAACGCCGTATACCTTATTCAAAAATAGTTTAAAAAAAAAAAAAACAAAAATTGATAAAAGTAACGAAGTATCAGTTAATCTCCCTAATATTAAGTAATTTAATTGCTAAAAATATTGCAACACTGTTTTTCCGTATTGTCAACATTGCGGCAAAGGAACTTCTTAAGAGGGTCCTTCTCCACTCGATTATCGTAAACATCGAAAATGGTTTAAAAGCATGTTACTTCATTTAATACAATCAAACGCGATGTTTGACGAAAAGGCAACGCAAAAAAAGAGAGAACGCCTGGAAACTCTGTTAGTATTCGGTAATTCCGAGATTTACTCGAAAATTTCACAAAACTTGCTCCAGGAAATAGCTGTTTTTTAAAACCCTTAAAAGTTTTTGGAAAAAGTTGTCATTATTTAGAATTTTAATAAAATTTGCAAGGTCTCTAGGGGATTACTTTTTTGAGTTTTTTAATTTTGGAAACTCTGTTAGTATTCGGTAATTCCGAGATTTACTCGAAAATTTCACAAAACTTGCTCCAGGAAATAGCTGTTTTTTAAAACCCTTAAAAGTTTTTGGAAAAAGTTGTCATCATTTAGAATTTTAATAAAATTTGCAAGGTCTCTAGGGGATTACTTTTTTGACTTTTTTAATTTTTAGGCAAATTATGAAGTGTTTTTTACATTTTCAGAGGTTTTTACTGGATTACTTTTACACAAATTTAGAAATTGGTTTCTTTAGAAACCTAGATAATATCCACAAGATACTGTGTTTCCAAAATATCTAATGAAAAGTGTGTAATAACGTCATAATCAGTTATGAGCGGTTGTATGAAAAACAGTGAAAATGTGAGTCGTGATGCACCACCTTAAGTGAAACGCACTGTATTTGAGGCTTGTTGCAGTGTAGGATTGACAAGCCGTAGAAAAATTTAGATCAAAACGACTCGTCTCTCAAGAAAAAGGTTTGCACAGTACCTGGTTATCCTGGACACAGCTCAGCATACACGATGGCATAGTTCCTCAAAGCACAAACACCAAACACTCGATTCCCGAACGGACACAGCACTTCACAGTTCAACCATTTGATTCCATTGAATTTGCGGCATACACACAGAAATGTCATTCCATAAACGATTACGCGGGTAGTCTAGTCCCTCTCACTCACACTAGTATGACAGGTAAGAGCAGGAAAGGGATAGGAATGAACTGTCTGCATCTCTATATGTTATATTATGTCTTAGTGTACAATAAAGAATTAAGAACGGGTTTGGAATTGTAACATGTAGTAAATAAAAAAAAAAAATTATCACGATTTATAAAAAACAGCAGAACAACATAGATACTTATACAAGTCAATCTACATACAAAGCGCGCTCGAGCAACGCACACATAGACCAACGCTCACGGACACGATATCTCGGCTCAATCACCCGGTCGCACACATACAGTTCGAAGCAATGCGCTGACATGTGTGCGACCGTAGGTATGAAAAGTGAAGTACCTTCACGAGATTTTCTGTACCTATCTATTTTGTGCCTGAAGTGAGATTTATGCCAACTGCCAAGGTTGTCAGTTCCGTATAACGTAGATTAAAATTTCTACGTAATTTTGGTATGTAACGCTCAGAGATATTCTTTGCAGTATTCTCAGAACAAAGTATTTTCGTATTCCGTATTTCTGAAGCTATAAAAAAAAGATTATTATTCACCTGTGTTCCGTAATGTAATATGGTTTCTGAATAATTCAATGGAAACGAACTATACTTATCCTGGTACCAAGGCGATTGTCAGATTATGGCAACATTTCCCCAAATTCTTCTGTTGTATCTTTCCGATTATCTTAATGAAAATATACTCCATGAGATTGTGAAACAAAATATCTGCCGATTGGTAGATTTGTTTTATGAAAATTAATGGAACAGCTGATGATTTTTCACTATATTTTAGTGTTGGTTGGAAAGTACAATTTATTTATCTATACATATTATAAAACCAAGTCCCCCGCCACGTCTGTCTGTCTGTCTGTTACTGATAAACTCAAAAACTACTGTACCGATTTTCAAGCGGTTTTCACCATTCGATAGGGTGGTTCTCGAGAAAGGTTTTAGTATATAATTTGTTAAGTTTTTGCATTTATTTATATGTACATTAACGGTATTTGTTGAAGATGTCGGGAAAAAATAAGCCGAAAGGGGAACCGTCTTACCCCGAATTTAACGTGAGCAAAGCCGCGGGCAAAAGCTAGTAATATATAATTATAACGAACCCTTAAAGTGAGGTTCAAACTCAGTCAGGCGCATTATTTTGTGCACTTGTAATTTATTACATCACCACTGTCCTCTCTCTCGTGCCGGGCCTTTGTACAGGCCATGGTCCGGAGCGAGGAGGAGTGGCAGGTGGTCACCTCCTGCGAAGCAGTAATGCTAGCATAGCCAACCGTATCAGGCAACGGCGCTCACAGCGCCCCAGCCGCCGCCTCCGAGATTCCGATCCCGATTTCCGGCCACCTTACGGTGGCGCAGGCTTGCGGATTGCGAGCAATGGGTAGCTCGCTGTCCGACCGTCCAGTAACTGTCTGGACCGAGCCCAAGTCGGCGACGGCGCGCACTGTTTCCCCGCGCCTCTAGGAGCTTTCAGCAACGGTAGAAGCCTAGCTGGGTCGAAGCCTACTGGGGCCAGGGTTAGCTCCGAAAGGTAACTCAGCGCCGGTACGAAAGGCAACGAAGGAACTGGAGGTACGTATTTATTTATGGAATTTTAATCATAAAAGTTAAGATTATCACCCTCTCATTTTTTTAACGTATTGAATGGCTATTTCATTACATAATTCTGTAAATAAATACGTATGTGACAAAAAAAAAATTGCGCGTTACTGTGAACAACTCAAAACTATTATAGAAATAACGACTTCGTAAATAAGTTATTTTGCACTTTTCTGTGTTTTTTACTTTTTTTTTATTGAATTCGGTTGTAATTTTATTTGGATAGTCTTTTTTTGACGACTGTTTCTAGACTTAGAATAGACCGAATCAAAACCACACCGATCGACCGCACACACAGACACACACCACAAATCACACACGACCCGACACGACACTGATCGATCTTTTACAAAAATCACACACACCACAAATGGTGTAGAGGCGGGTAGAACGAAAATGTTTAATTACGACTAAATAAGTAGGTATTACTCTGTAACGAAACCATAGCGCGATCTAATTCGATCCCAACGCCATCTATCGAGCTAAGAAACAACTCTGACCACAATGAAAAATATGAAACATTTTTTATTTACTACATTTATTTTTAACCGATTTCAAAAAAGGAGGACGTTCTCAAGATATCTGGAATTTATTTTGTATCTTGTTCAGCAATATCTTCAAGAAGTGTAAAACGATTATGATGATTTTTTTACAAGCTTTTATTTAGTTTCACCTGTCCCGATGTTTGTCTGTAATCAAGTCTTGCAAATTAAATTTGACCCACTTCCCGGTTACCGATTGTACTAAAATTTTTAACAAAACGTTTCTATATTTGTTACAGCACTTCTCCTGGACACTCTCAAGGTCGTACAGCGGTCAGTATGCAACGACGAGACTGTAGCCCTTGCATGCCCTACGGACACCATCCTCAGCATACAAGTCGCACAATACGGGAAGGCTGGTGAAGAGCAGGGCTGCCCTGCTTTAAGCAAGGAAGAAATCGAACGGAGCAAGACTTGTAAAAGACCTAATGCAATGCAGGTTGGTAATTTGGTTCAAAGATTCAAGATTCAAAGCATTTTATTTCAAATAAACCATGAACAGGCACTTTTGAAATGTCAAGAAGTCAGTCAGTCAGAAAAAAATATGCTAATTGCACATTCCAAAGCGTAGATCTCTATGGAGAATTTTTTTTTTCTCTTTTCAATCATGTTCAAGCGCAAACCCATAACAATAACAAAAAAAAAGATGTGTAGTTACAATATCATTATAATAATATGTTACATGTTACTTATGTCTCTATCATGTGAGAATAAATAAAAAAAAGCTAAATATCGATAATTATAATGTAAACTGGCAGCTAAGAGATAAACAGTCTCAACTGACAGCACCCGTTCACGGACATGACGCGAATATTAGCACCACTCAGCTCAACCATTTGGAAGGGAACCGAATGATTCAACACACGCGCCATCATTAGTGAGACATTTGAGTGAGCATGACAAAAAGCATACCTGTAGAATATACCTATAGGATAGAAAGAAATAAAACCAATGTCGACTACGTAGCAGAAGATCCACCTGGCGGGACTCAAGGGAATCCGATGGATGCGAGATGCGCAGGAGCGGTCGTTGTAGCGATTGTTTGGGAAGGCACATGTGTAGCAATGGGTGTCTTTTGGTAAAAATGATGATGACGATGAAGGAAGAATAGGGGTAAAGATAGAAAAAAGCTTTGGTGATGACGTTGATGACTGTATAAATTAGAATTAAGTTCTGTGTTTAATCACCTCAGAACTTAATTCTAAATATAAAATATTTATAGCTATAGTTATAGCTTACTACGGAATTTAGAAAAACTAGTTTTAACTACATAAATCTCTCAGCGGGTTGGTCCATGTCTTCGAATTTTTGGTTCAAGGACATGCCGGTTTCCTCACGATGTTTCCCTTCGCTGTTTTGAGAGCAGTGATAATGAAATAAAGTATACAAAGTAATGCGCCTAGCAAGGTTTCAACCCGCAACTTACGACCTCGAAATTTGGAGCCATTACCACTCGGCCACAACTGCTCTTTCTAAAAATTATAATCATTGACTATTTCATCGTATAATCGTTTTTTAACAGACCAATTTAGTCTTAAATTGTCTCAGTTTAGATTCCACTTAAATGCCTAAGATACTGTCATAATTTCCGTGAAAGTTGAAAACAAATTCCTTCTCCATTTACAAGTAGAAGTTATTTCAACAAAGCCATTCAGGAATTCCATTCGGTTATCAAGTACAAACCCCTTATTGAAACATTAGGATTCGATTACACTCTCCGTCCGAATTGTTGTTCGCCCACGATTCATTGGTTCGGTCATATAACGCATTCTGATTGGCTCGCGCAGCCTGAATTCTAATTAGGTAATGTATAGTGTCAGCTTGCATGCGGTGTGTATGCGGACAGCGAACAAATGTGACGTTCCCTTTATGTTGAATTGTGTTTGGTTTTTTGTACGTTTAGATTTTTAAGACAAAGTGCTGTTATAAAAGAGCCACGTGACTTTAAATTCTGTCTAGTCATTAAAGTGAAAGTAGTTTTTAATATGACGATTAGCAATAGGTAGCGACAACGAAAAATGGGTTCTCAGCTCGTTGTCCAGCCGTCCGGTAACCGCCCAGACCGAGATAAAGTTGTCAACAGCTTGCATTGTTATACTTGCGCCTCAAAGAGATGTTGGCAAAACTGTAGGAGCCTGCTATGCCCACGGGGATTTTCTGAAAAGGAAACCTGTAGTCCTAGAATGCGAAGGGCAACTAAAGCACACATGTGATTTTTAGTCAGTAAAAGTCTGACACGGGGGAAAAGTCATTGGAGGATTTTCTACCTGAAAAAAAACCTAATACACTGATGCTGCGGGATTATTAAGGCTAGAATGAATAGGCTCTTAATTAGGGCTTCTTCACTCGTACTACAACCACATCATGACCACAACCACACCTCAACCACACCACGTGGCCGAGCGTATATTTTGTATTGAAAATGAATAAGACTACAAGTACCACATTTTGCAGTCGTTGTAAAATTGTGTGTGATACCGATCATATCACAACCACAACGCAACCACCAGCGACGCTGTGAACTAGTGGTCGACCTCATCGCAAACACAACGTAACGTCGACGCAACGACAGTGCGTAATATCTGCACACCACGTAACCACATCGCAACTACTGGCGACAACGCGAAAAGCTGCAGCGACACTGTTCACACGTAACCACTGCTTGACAGTATTTAGTCGTTGCGATATGATGTGGTAGTGTTACGTGTGAAAAAGCTCAAACTAGTGCAATTCATCATCAAAGATTGCATCACTGCTTACCATCAGGTAGGATCGCAGTCAAGAGCTAGTTTATATCAGATAAAAACCAATAAGGCCCTGGAACGTAAAGAACAACTGTGTTCCCTACAGGTGGATTATATTTAGTAAAAGTCTGACAAGTCAAAGTCCTCTTGCTTCAACCAGCGCGGAAGAAAATATTTGATGATTTTGCACCTCTAAAAAAAGTTATATACACTGCTTTTAAATTGAATGTACCCAAACTTGGCTTACCATAAAAAGTGTATTAAAAATTCGGGGAGAGTCTATTCATAAAACCTTATTTGCAAAGGTGCCGAAATTGCGGATGTCTACAGACTATAACAAGCACTTAACATCAGGTGGGCCAATAGCCGTTTGTCATCCTTTGACATAAAAAAAGAATGATGACTTTAATAGGAAACATTAGATCCTCTTTCGCACTTAAAGTGATATTTTTCTTAGGGATACTTCCTAAAGTTGGTGATGTATGTCGTTACCTGTAGGGAAAGGATAATTTATTTCCTATGAATATTTTTTTTAGAGATTTATTGCTTGCTAAATATGAGTTCAAAAATCTCGCAACACATTTGCAACACTTTAAAATCTGGAAAAGAAAATTTACTATAAAAACAAATGAATATTCCACAGTTTAAGTTTTCAATTAATCATAGCATAAGCATAATCAGACACTATACTATTATGCTCTCACTGCTGAGACTCAGGCAGACTCAGGGTTCTTTCTTGAAGAGGGAATGGGACGTACTCGACCACGTGGGCCTAATGTGGCTTTTATGACCGTTTTTGAGAGTAGTGGTGATGCAATTAATTTAAAAAAATTAAGCATCTGTCTGTGTTTGATCCCACAATCTACAGAGTGTACGTCGTTTAAATGAAAAGCAGAAGTGTGGTTTTAATCAGTAGGAGTCTGACACAGCCCAGACTGTGAGGCAGCCTGGGCGTTCATGAGGAGTTTCCACTCATGTCTAAAAGAAAAAATCCACAACCTACAACTTCTAAGTCGACGCCTTTACCATTAGGCCACCAGTTTTTTTTGTTTTTGATTATTAGAAGTTAACCAATAATCTGCTTGAACAGTAAAAAATCCAACTGCAGCAAAAACTTTACCCAGCCAGAAATTTACAGCATATTCAAATTGATTAACTAAAACCTTTTTCTTCTAGTACTCATTACTGCAGACGGTGGTGGAAGCTTGCCAAAAGAAGCCGCAGTGCAAGTTCAGTACCCTGCCAATGGCGGGTCTCGTGGACCCCTGTCCCCGGCAGAGCAAGTACGTCGAGGTCGCGTATAAGTGCCGACCGTGTGAGTAATAGAATCAATTCTTTATATACAGCATTATTTTTAGTTTATGCGGAACCTGAAGATACTTTCTTCAGAATCGGTAACAGAATGGATTCTAATAGTTTGTACACCATGTTATAATTTTTCCGAAAAATATTTAAACAGGTCACAAGTTGAACAACACCGACACTAAATACAACATAGGTCACGGCAGGTCAAAGGCAAAGCAAACCGCTGGGTGCAAGTGCAAAACTACCCTTCAGTCGTCTGGATTGCCCGGTGACTATGTGTTGCACACCTTGCTTATTTTGTGATTTTTCATGAAACAGTTATGAAAATTTGCACATAGATTCTTTACATAAAAATACACGTGGTTCGGGTTTCGTATATACTCGTACTAAAACGAATGTTGTATATAATATAATATATATAAGATATGTTATTGAGGATTTTCCAAATAAACCACAAATTGTTTCTCTGAAAATCAAAGAAACGACATTTAAAGTTTACTAATATCGCCTCCTCAATTATATCCCTTTATTTTATCTCTTTACAATAGAATTTTTACAATAAAATATGCAAAATAATCTAAACATCATCTGCCATTCAATCACACGTCACCCCGTTCCACAGAACATAAATTCCATCGACAACTTCAACGCGCGAAGCGCGGCAAATTTGAATTAATGAAATGTCATTTCATTACATATATATTATTCCTCAACTGTCACACAACATTATCTAGTCCCATCTAGTCCCAAACTAAGTAGAGCTTGAGTACTAGACAACTAATAAACATACATAATTATACAACGTGTCACGTTAAATGCGCAAAACCTCAGACACCCCAAATGATTTTTAATTCGATTGACCTAAGTAATTATGTGAGAAAAAAATCATTAAAAAAAATTAAAGGTTTTATGAGCAGATTTAGTTTGTTTAAAATTCATATCTGCATTGAAATACGACCTTTTATTATCCCGTGTATGAGAAAATTTTATTGGATTACAACTATTTGTGTTTGTGTACCTATTTCAGCAAATGGCGCACGTGATGGCTTGACCATTTCCTAAATAGACAGGTCGAATATTTTAATGAAGATTTTTTTGAAAAATGTTACCTACATAATTTATAAAAGTGATTTAATTGATTCTGCTTGTTATTCTGAACCAACTAATTACAGGTTTTGCGCATTTAACGTTACACCTTGTATATATTTCTAAAAACATACATGTTTAGATAAATTACACCCAGACACAGAACAAATGATTATGCTCATCACGCAAACATTTGTCCTGGGTGGGAATCGAACCCACAACTTACGGCTTAGCAGTCCAACAACAGGCCAGTCTTACTGGTACGACTATGTGAAGAGAGAATATGTAGCTGTCGTTACTGTTGATCAGTCAAAACTAGTTTTGACAAGGTTCAGTTAAAACGCATATTTTTTATTATTTAAAAATAATACGAAATGTTTCAGTTATCAGTATGTACAGGCTACGTAGAATCTTATAATTTTTTTTTGGATGGAGAGAAATGCCAAAGAAAAAGTGGATAGATTGTGTGAAAAGTGATATGAAACAAAAGGGAGTTAGTGATAGTGTGGCGGGTGACAGTACAGAATGGAAGAAATAAACGTGTTGCGCCGACAGCAAAGTAGATGGGACAAGCTGTATACATTTTGTTGGTAAAATATAGCCCTAAGATCCCCAAAGCTACAGACACGACTGGAAGCCATAGCAAACGAAAAGTGCGAGTAAGTATATCTTTCATGTACAGTATCAGATAAAACTGACGCAAGTTCGCTTTCACAGTTTGAACTCCCCATGAGTTACGGTAATGGCTTTAGAGAGAGGTGGGGGAAATATTATTATGGGGCAGGTGGTTTATATCAGGACTAATGGCGATGCAGATCTTACAAGTGAGACTTCTTGCACAAAATATAGAAGGTGTAAGGGACAGCCCTCCGCAAACTTTAAGGGCTTGCTTAGTAGACGAAACTGAACATCCAGTAACCGTTCGGACCGAGCCCTAGTCGTCGACGGCGCGTAGGGGCCCAGCCGGTTCGAAGCCTACTGGGGTCATGGAATAAGTAAAAGTGAACCCCGCGACCCTGGAACGTACATAGGATTGGGTTTAATGCTTATTTACCTTCCACAAGATTTGTTTTCAGGAAACGTAAAAAAAAAATCGGCCTCTCCATACAAACTGTCCAATCAAGTTTATAGTTTTGTATGATGCGGCTGTTTTTTTTTTGTTGATGGTTGTTCAGTTTGGTCTAGTGAGCAAGCCCTTATAGTTTACGGAGGGCTGTCCCTTACACCTTGTATAGGTACAATCTACATACAAAGCGCGCTCGAGCAACGCACACATAGACACTGCTCACGGACACGATATCTCGGAGCGTCACGGCCAGCTCGTCAAACAGTTCCGGCTCAAACGCTCAATAATGTGCGTCTACCGAGCGTAGGTATAAAAACTGAAATACATACATGAGATTGTTTTCTGTACCTATCTATTTTGTGCTTCTTGTAAAAAACTCATATTTAGAAATCAAAAAATTTATTTCAAATAGACCAGACCATTAACATGCACTTCTGATTTATCAAAATGTCAGTCAGTCAAAAAAAAGAAACTAAAATTAAACCATACAATAATTATAAATGAGTCAAACAATGTATGTCAGGACCACTGGTAGTATTTGTATAATATTAGATAATAATTAGTCAAACTCTAACCTACATAATTACCAAAATCCTAACATATTAACATACGAGTAGTACCTATTGATAATGACTCTATAAGCACAAATATCATCGCTCACATTGTAGGTAATAATATTTCAACTACTGAAACAGTTCTCATGAAGCCGCATGTTCTAATTCAACTGACAGCACCCGTTCACGAGCATCAGATGCAGTACCACGTCAATTGTGGAACGAATGTGTTTGAACTCACGACCTTTCACACGTCGGTCCCTCTTTTTGAGGTGACTGGCTAAGGAGTATTTTGATGGTTATAAAATTGCCGGTTCAAATTGGGCAATAAGTCAAGGCAAATGTGACTTGATGGAAAGGATCTTGAAGGAGCGTGAAGTGAATAATGACGCAGACAAGTAACCAATTGTTGAAAATTGATGGTATATTATGACTATGTGAGAAATTGCAATAAACAGTCGCTTTTCCATTACCTGTTCATTTTGTTCAGCAATATCAAACTAGAATTTGCATGTATTTCAAGTGTCTAATTATTAATGGAAGTTTATAAAAAGCACCTAAATGTTATACCAGCGGCTGAACTCTAATGTTAATACTTACTTTTGCCCGCGGTGTATGTGATTGTCAAAAACCTTAAAACGTTTGTTGGGATAACAATACACAAATATGAGAAATATCCTATACTTAGGGCATGTTAAACTATGGTTATGGTTGGTATGGTGGTCTTTATTTTTCTGTGAGAAATCATCAGTAGATTGCACCCGTTTTTTTGCCGCCTCCTTTTGCAAAGCATTAATGCTAGCGAAGAAGGCGGCCAAACGCGCGAGGGAATGGCCTTCACGCCAGCCACTGGGATCCCGATCCTAATTTCCACCCACCGAGGGTGTGGGTTTGCGGACGGCGAGCGAAAGCTCATCGTTCGAGAGCCCTAGTCGTCGACGGCGCGTAGGGGCCCAGCCGATTTGAAGCCTACTGGGTTCATGGAATAAGTAAAAGTGAACCCCGCGACCCTGGAACGTACATAGGATTGGGTTTAATGCTTATTAACCTTTCAATCGTGATACTAAGAGACATAATAGAAAGACAATGGGTGCGTTCGCTTGGGGTTTAATGAATTAATAGATAACTTCTCATAAAGAAGAATAATAATTTAACTATTTGATTAAAATAAAATAAACATTTTTTTTAAATTTATGTACACTCTGTATATTGTACAAAAGTACTGCTTCTTTAAAAAAGCAATGATATATTCATATTGCATCGCAAATTCTTAGTATTTAGAACTGATAGCAAAAAAAAAACAACGTAAATAATTTATGTAACGTAATATTTTTAATTCCCTAGATATTCGAATATTTTGTTGCTAGCTTCAGTTAAAATATGAAATATTTGCTGAAATATAATTGAACAAGTTTTCAAATTAATTATTAATTGAGTTTGGGTGTTCATTAAACTCTAAATGAATTAAAGCTAGGGTTTTGGTAATCACTTTGGGAATAGTGAAAAAAAAACATTAGGTTTAGTTCAAACTTGGATTGGCTGACAAGTTTGCTATAAAAACAATACACAATAGATACATGGGAAATTCTTCCATCTACCGTCAATCGACAAAAAACACGGACAAATTACACCACAGTCACACTTTTTGTGCTAATCACATAAAGTTTGACTGTGGCGTAGGTATTTTGTCCACTCTGTCAAAAAAAAAAATTAAGCCCTGAAATAACTAAAACTAACTTAGAACTTAAACTAAGTACTAAAATAAAGAATTGAAAAACTTTAAAATTTCAAGAGTAATTAGGATATTTACATTATTTTTTTCCGGAGAAAGCGATAGTTAAAGTTAAGAAAGCGAGAGGTAGTCGGAAGATATACCTATCAAATATATGTAAACGTCAAAAAAGTATTTTTTTATTTTTTTCTTGATTTGGATTCTTCTCTTTCTTCCTAAAAATTAAGTTTTATCGATATTTTCTTTTAACAGTCAGCTTTTTGCATAATAATATGTGGATAACGTTGTTAGTAATGTAGGTTATATGTTAGTCCTATTTACTAAGTACCGGTATTATTGTATTATACTGCTGTGTGTTATCCCAATAAAAGAAAAAAGAAAATAAAACTAACTTTATTACCATTCTGAAGGTTAGCAAAAACGGCTTGTTTACGTGCCTGAAAAATATCATGAATTCAGCAGAAACAGTCCTGCCATTTGAACTATGCAGAATTTAAATTCTTTTATCGGTTTTTAGAATTCCTTGCGATACCTAGTAATAGGGTAATACTTTTTGCTTTGACGCGACGTGACAACAATCTATTTATACTGCAAATATATAACACTAGTTTTTACTTGCAGCTTCGCTCGTGTACATGAAATATAGTTTATATTACTTAGGGATAAGGCAGTTTTCTAACGGTAAAAAAAATTTAGCAATCATTCTTTCAATGATAAACAAAAACTAAATTTAAAAAAAAAACTTGACCTGTTTGTAATATTAACGTGAAAACAAAACAATAAAAGTAAATCCAACGTTTATTATTTTACATCTAAACTTTTGAAAACAAAATTTTCAGAATCTGTCGTGGTCTTTCTGTGACCAAATGTCCCCAAATTTATAAAAGAATAAAAAAAACTATTGAATCGATTTCAACAATTTTTATTTTTATGTGATATTTCGATTAATTCTAATTTTAATGTTATTTGGTTACAATTAGGATAGCTGGTTTCTATAAAAAAAAAACTTCACTTTTTAAAGCAATTTAATTAAAATTTCTGTGGTTAATATTATGATTACATCTACACTAATGTTATAAAGAGGGAAAATTTGTTTTTATAGGAGGTAATCTCTGAAAGTATCCAAATGCTAAAAATTTTTTCACCGATAGAAAGCTACTTTATTCCTGAGTGACATGTGCTACATTTTATGAACGCGGGCAAAACAGCGGGTAAAAGCTAGAGTAGTATGTATCTATTTTATATTAAAACGTTGGCTATCTGAGCATCTCGGTCTTGTCCCTATTTTTATGAATTTTCCTCGATTTTTCCATTTCCCCTCAATCAGGTTCATAATTATTCAGTAAAGACCGCGACGTATTCTAACGACCACTTTTAAAATTAATGAGTTTGCTTTGCAAGGGAGCGTTGAATTTTTTCTATCGGTCAAGAAGAAATTAATCGGTTCAGCAAGCAATCGATTTTGATTGATTGGTGCTGAAATAAAAATAAGTACGAAATAAAAAAAAAACTTAACGATGTTTTTCATAAAATAAATGATTGAGGAATTTTACCGTACATACAACGAGATAGAATAGAAAAGAAAAACTTTATTTACAAGACAAAATTAATAATATTTTAAACAACTTGTTTCCTTTTCAACAAAACAAAAGAAAGTTTTCCAAAAATAACCACAAATGAACCCTCCATTATCGAAATTGGTTTGCCCACAAAAAAAGAGACATCGGGTATTTTACTGATAGCATGACCCTCTAAAATAAAAGAGAGGGTAGCAGAATCACCGATCGCGTGACGTACATACCTACCGTTCCTCCTGGAAGTGTATTGAAGTGATTTATGCCCAGTTAATAAATTCCAGGATGGGGTGAACGGCCGAAGGTAGGGGCGTGCACAGGAGTGCCGCCATAGGTGTGCCGCATGTACATTAAAAGGTACAGACGGGCGTTTCGAACGCTCATCGTCGTGTTTGCGGTTTCAATTATTGTTTATGGTAATACTTTTTTTTAGTATTATAAACCAGTGCTTGACTGTAATCCCAGTTGATGGCAAGCAATAATGCAATCGTTGATGGTGAAACGCACTAGTTTATTAAGAGTCTAGTCACTGTAGCACCTAAATTATAATCGGATAACAAGACCACAGTATGCAAAATGTTCCAATCTATATGCGGTATGAACGCGCATATCGAAGGACACAAATCCTTACTAATATTATAAAAGCGAAAGTGAGTTTGTTTGTTACGTCTTCACGCCTAAATGGCAATACCGATTTTGATGAAACTTGGTACACGGATAGACCATATCCTGGAATTGGACATAGGATACTTTTTATCCCGGAATTACATGTGTTCCCTTGGGATAATTTTCTTCTATCACGCGGGCGAAGCCGCTGGGAGCAGCTAGTAATTCATAATTGTGACTTAAAAGATAAACTAACAAAAATTTTATTTTAATCCAATCTAACTTACGTGGATGCAAGTCAATATTACAAAAAACTAACTCTTAATTCATTAAACACCAAGCGAACGCCAGCGTTCGCTTTCTCATGGTCTTTTTATTGTGTCTCTACGATATTCGAATGATTAAGGCCTCATCTAGTGTAGTATGACGTTTATTAGTCAGCGTTACTTTCAATAATCTTATTGTAAATAGCCCCCCTAGCCAAGTTACAACGGTTTCGCTTACGTCAATCGTTTCGACGCAAGCATTCGTCGAATTCTTTAATTCTTACCACGTGACTGAGCGTTGGGATGACGTCATTCCCGGCAGGCTTCGACCCTGCTGGTCCCTCTACGGTTTGCTGACAACTCCTTGAGACGAGTGTAGATGCCCCCTCGACATCTTGGGCTCGGTCCAGATGTTTATACGGCGAGCTACCTATTGCTCGCTGTCCGCAAGCACGCGCCTACGGCCGTAAATCGGGATCAGAATCCAGGTGGCTGGGGCGTGAGCGCCATTGCCTTACGCGTGCGGCTTCCTTCTTTGCTAGCATTACTGATTCGCAGAAGGAGGCGACCGCCTGCACAAAACTTATACAGGAATATTAGTAAAACACTGGCAACCTCTTAGGACTATGTTACTAATTTCATAAACAACAACTTTTGTTCTATGACTTTAAAAAATGTATCGTATTTTAGTTCATCAAATTTTCATACAAAATAAAAACATTTAAATTAAACATTTTAAATATTACGTAGTTTATGCAAAGCAAACGATAGTACAATAGTGGAGGGGAGCGGAAATCGAATGACGAGGGTGCCTGATGCGTTTGCGTCGCATCATACAGACATAGGTAGGTACAGCAAAATGCAGAGTTTGTTACTGGAAAATGAATTATGTTTTGTAAAAGGTCATAGAACAAAAGTTGTTGCTAGTGTTTTACCCTGTATAAATAATCAGCCATAACAATGAAAGTTAAGTAACTCTTATTTTAAGTTCTCTTTCTCAACTGGTACCTGCCCAGCGACCCCAAAGGGAAGCTCCACAAGCACACAGGTGTTCAAAGTACATAACACGCTACTGAGAAGTACTGTTTACGTCAACTGTACTTTTTGTCAGCCATTTTTAGAAATATTTCTAAAGAACCTAGTTGCTATTATTCACAGTGAAAAAGTGCTGGATTCAATGACGTCATTAGTTGCTACCTCGCCATCTTGTTATTTTTAAAACTTGAGAACACTTTGTAGCGGTGTTGTTACGGAAAATACTCGAGTTTCATCTTTGATTAAATAATACTCGTAATTAGTTATAATTTGAGAATCTTAGCTGTTTTTATGAAAATGTCTCGGTTTGAGAACAAATTGTTTGTTGTTATTACACTATTTGTAACACATTTATCAAAGTGTTTTTTTTTGTAAATAAATGTGATAGCAGATATCTTTTGTTCTAAAAATAATCTTTTTTTTAAATTGATATAAACTTGTTCTTGACTGCGATCCCATCTGATGGTAACCAGTGATACAATCTTTGATGGTGTGGCGCACAAAATGAGCCTATTTTATAATAAATTAAACTAGGAACTTACCTTTTTTTAGTTTCTTGAGATGTCATCGAATCGTACATAACTTTTTCCGGAAAAACTTCTGGGACCATAGGTTTGCATCTGAAAGAAAAACCCTGGGCCCTGGAACGCAAGGCAAGTTAGTCAGTAAAGTATAATAGCCCTTCCGCTCCACCCTAGACTGGGAGAAGTCATTGGATGATTTTTTACCTAAAAAAAGACACTCTTCGCGTTTTTAGATGCAAACATAGTGATTTACAAGAAGCCGAAAAAAGCAATTACGAGAACAAATTACTAAATTAAAAAGTTTAATCAAATTGAAATTTCTAAACACAGTTTTGCAAATCATCTTTCAGATTTACTTTGAATATTTAAGGTTTAAAACAAAAAACTTAATAACAGCAAAATAATTACTACGAAAGATGAGAACAAAGTCTTATTTGATTGATTGCCAAATATGTATTACTTTTTAAAAATAATTTCGCTTTAACAAACTTCGAAGGATTTTTATTTTTAAACTATCTTTAAGTTGGGCTAATTATTTTGTTTAATAAAAAATCAAATATATTTGTTTTAAATAGTATTGTTTTGTTTTAAATTTTTCTATAGTTCTACAATTTTTATTATAAAAGCGAAAAAAATAATCATATTCATATTCTTTATACACATAATTTTAACAAACGATAAAAATAGGACAGTAGAAATGTACATAAGCGAGTTTAATCCACAACTGGTGGAATCTTTAAAAGTTTTTATTTTATTGAATTATTTTCTTTAATTTGGTTTTCACACTAGTAAAAAAAGCGTGACGTGATAACTCAATGGTTAAAGCACCCGCCTCATGCATGAGGTTTCGGGTTCAAAACCGGGCAATTACCGATGTAAATTTTCCAATTCATATGTAGATGCTTTCCTAAGTTTATCTAGGATATTAGGGACACCCTGTTACTTGGAAAGCACGTAAAGCCATTTGCCACGGTTGTCATTCGTAGATCTTTGACATTCGTTACAGGTAGACAGATGCCAGAATGTCTAACCATCAGTCTATGCAAAGAGTATGGTGTTGTCAAGTAACCGGGATGTAGAGACCTGATAGGCAGTCGATCCATGTGAAACGTGGGTACTAAGCCGCATTCGTTTAGCACTGGAAGTTAACTTTAAGTTAGTTGGGAAAAGACTGAGGAATAACTGGTAGGTATAGCCATTCTATATTCATAAGTATACAGGGTATCTCTGTATACCTTAAAAAATGGAAAAACGGTCGAAAAATTCGACTACTAGGGGGTCCAAAAGCATGTTAACACATTTATTGTGCGTATAGCCAAGGAGTGGATTTCCCTGCCGGAGTCTGTGTTTCCTGATAGCTACAACTTAGGGGTCTTTAAGTCAAGAGTGAATAGGTTACTTCTAGGCAAGCGTGTTCCATCGTCGACCACATCGTCGCTTCCCATCAGGTGAGATGGTGGTCAAACGCAAGCCTATCAATAATTAAAAAAAAATTGTACTAAGTCTGTAGTATTAATGCTGGACTCCCTCAGGGGTCAGTACTCTCGGCAACATTATTCTTGCTGCACATAAACGATTTGCCTAAGCCCGGTACTTTTGGGTATGCAGACGACAGCACTGTTGCTGAGAGTTACACATCCAGTGCACGAGCTAGTGGGTCACAGATCCAGTCTCTCCGAGAAGGCTATGGTTGAGCGCTTGAACTTGTCCTTGGAGGCAGTCTCCGATTGGGGTGATGCCAATTTGGTCAGGTTCAATGCCGCAAAAACCCAGGCGTGTCTATTTTCCGCGAAAAGGAGCCAATTCAGCCCCGCTCCAACTTTCCGGGGTGTAACCGTGCCGATAACCGACCACCTTGACCTTCTTGGTGTTACGCTGACATCAACACTCAACTTTGGGTCATACATCGAAGCAAAGGCTCAACTGGCTGCAAAAAAGCTGGGAATCCTCGCAAAGGTCAGACAGTACTTCACGCCGGAACAGCTGCTCAAACTTTATCAAGCGCAAGTTCGATCGTGTACGGAGTATTGCTCTCACCTTTGGGATGGATCTGCCCGATACCGGCTTGATGCACTTGAGGCAATTGAGAGGCGAGCCAGACGGATAATTGGCGATGATACACTCGTCGATTCGAAGCTTCAAAGTCTTGAGCATCGACGCCGAGTTGCTAGCCTGTCGGTTTTCTACCGATTGCATTTCGGGGAGTGTGCGTCGGAATTGCATAACCTGATTCCGCCTAGCCCGTTCCATCATCGGACTACCAGACGTACGGCGATGCGCCACCGGTACATGGTGGACATCCCGCCTACACGCACAAAACGTTTTGGAAACACATTCATTGTGCGTGCAGCTAAGGAATGGAATTCCTTGCCGGAGTCTGTGTTTCCTGATAACTACAACCTGGGAATCTTTAAATCGAGAGTGAATAGGTTTCTTCTAGGTAAGCGCGTTCCATCGTCGACCGCATCGTCGCTTTCCATCAGGTGAGATAGCGGTCAAGCGCAAGCCTATCAATAATTAAAAAAAAATGTACTAAGTCTATAGTATTCATTTGTGCGTCGATGTCAGACACCCCGTATATAGGGAATTTACGGAAAGGTTTGCTTATTTTCGATACAAACAAACTACTTTATGACGACTTATGTGTGTAGTACTAGTACTTGTAATTATTAGTGTACTTGATGCGAATGTTTTTACAAGTTAAAATTCAAAACATGAATCTAAAACAAGGACCAATATTTACAACTTAAAATTCATAGCCCAGACCCGTAATAAAATCGCGAACAATGTTGCTCCTTTATTTTTTACGAGGCCATTCCGTGCCCTTCGTATGAGGTTTTACCATAATTTCGTAACATGACGTTGCATTTAAATCGGTAACGGCCACTTAGACCCGACGTCCACGGAACGACAAGGGGTTTTAGGTGACGAATCGTAATTTAAGCAGATACTAAAAATCTACTCATTCAGACTTCAATTATCTCACTTAGACTTTTTACAAAGTCAGATGCCAGAAAGTCTGACCGAGCCCAAGACGTCGACGGCGACAGCGCGCACTGTTCCTGCGCGCCTCAAGGAGTTGTCAGTAACAGGAGGCCAAGCTGGGTCGAAGCCTAATGAGGCCAGGGTTGTCCGAAAGGAAATTCGAGCCCCGTATGAAGAGGCTAGAAGGAACGGGGTGGGTTTTTACTCAGTAAGAGTCTGACACTATCTCCCGCTCCTCTCAAGGGCGGGGGATGTCATCTGGATGATTTTTATCCACCGAAAAAAAAGCGGAACAGGAGGGCAATGTCAAACTTTTACCGGCTAAAACCCACTACCACGTTCCTTCTTTGCCTTGCGTCCCAATCCCAAGACTCCATGGTTCCCTTTCGGCAGTCGGAAAACTTTTGGGTGACATTAACTGACGATGCTGATGATGATGACCATTTTAAGCGCAGACAAAAGCTAGACCACGCTTTCTTTAACCTAACATTCTTGTCATACAACGCCAGTGAACGCCAAAAGGCCTGGTGTTGAGGCGACACTTACTGATGATGCGATGATGACGATGATGATGACCATTTCACGCACATAAAAGCTAGCCCATGTATGCCTTAAAGTTATTATCACCATCCTTGCCTACCTTCCACGCCAGTGACCGCTAAACCTAAAAAGGAAGTATCGTCCCAATCGCCCGTCTGCCCAAGTCATTAATATTAGTTATAGCTTCCTAAGCTAAGCGTGAAACACTCGGACACTCCACTAATTGATACACGAACACTTACTGAAGCTTTTATCGTAGTGGCGGTTTTATATTACATACTAATGGATGCGAAAGGGGTGAAACTAAAAACAAAGGGAAGGTAAGTATTTCGATATCAGTGAAAGAGTTGTCTAGGGTTATCAGTGCTAATTAGAAGTGTAAGTGATACTTGATGTCACTTTGCTGTTGTCAGTTATGAAAGGGCTAAACTTTCATAACTAAGAAGAAATTAGCTTATATTTGAAGCTAATTTCTTCTTAGTTATGAAAGTCTTTTTTTTTCTATACAAGCATTTTAAAGAGAACTACAGCGGAGATCTCAATACCTCTTACGCATAGTTAGTTGAGTTATTAATTTATTTAATACTTTATGCACAAATGTACGAACTTAATGCCTTAGGCATTTTCTTCCAGTCAAACTTTGGGTGATCCAGAGAAAAGGCAGTGGTAAATGCAATAAAAGAGTGAGTAAAAGGCTATTATACGAATAAATATACTAATAGACCATAGAATAGATATACCAATAAACCTTGAATCTAATGTAGTATTATAAACAGATAAGTAGAGACCAAAAATCTGCTTTGGAAATCACACACCAAACATATCTACAGACCGATCTCTGGAAGCATAAAACTAGAACTACATAAGATCGACGCACACGTGAACCACGCTCGATTTAGTAAGACTGACACTGTCTCCCGCTCCACCCAAGAGCGGGTTTCGTCAATGATGATTTGCACCGTCGAGAGAAAAAAAAACCGCCCGATTTGTACGTAGAAAGACGTCTCGTGGCGTGGACCTATTGTAGCTCTGCAAGTCTAGTTGCCATATAAATTGTATGGAGACCGACGCGAGATCTACGTATAGCTTTATTAATATTCAGCCACGAGCGGAGCCCCTCTTCAAGAGTCAACTGGAGTTATCAGCACTAATTAGGTAGTGGTGAAAGTGATACTCAATTATCATAATTATAAATTGGCATCGAGTCGATCACGCTTCCGAATTAAGCTTGAATTAATATTTGTATTTTAAAGTGGGATTTGCTTCGAAATCGCAAATGTCGGATAATTATTATTGTTCAGATTTGTTGATTTTCAATTTCATGATACCTACGTATTTGGGTTGTGGGAATTTTAGTTGGCTTTATTTGTGTTTGTATGGTCAGTTGTTTGTTTTTGTTTAAAGATGATACGGTTTTCATCAGAATTAAGTGTGCGCAAAGTGGACTTTTGCCTATGACTTTTTTTACGATGGACAAAAATCATCTTATAACAACCCCCGCTCTTAGGTGGAGCGGGAGATAGTGTCAGACTCTTACAGACTAAAAACCCACCCCGTTCCTTATAGCCTCTTCATACCGGGGCTCGAATTTCCTTTCGGATAACCCTGGCCCCAGTAGGCTTCGACCCAGCTGGGCACCTCCTGTTGCTGACAACTCCTTGAGGCGCGCGGAAACAGTGCGCGCCGTCGACGTCTTGGGCTCGGTCCGGACAGTTACCGGACGGTCGGACAGCAAGCCACCCAATGCTCGCCGTCCGCAAGCCTGCGCCTACAGTGGCCGGAAATCGGGATCGGAATCCCGGCGGTGGCTGGGGCGCTGTGAGCGCCGCCGTTGCCTGATGCGGTTGGCCTCCTCTTTTGCTAGCATTACTGCTTCGCAGAAGGAGGCGACCGCCTGCCACTCCTCGTTTCGGACCATGGCCGGTTGCCTGTGGCCTTGCACCCTACGGAGCCTTTTTTTTTTGTCGACGGGGAAAATCATCTTTGACAAAACCCGCTCTTGGATGGAGCGGGAGATAGTGTCAGACTCTTACTGACTAAAAACCCCGCGCCGTTCCTTCTAGCCTTCATACCGAGGCACGAGCTCCCTTTCGGACAACCCTGTCCCAAGTAGGCTTCGACCCAGCTGGGCCCTTCCTGTTGCTGACAACTCCTTGAGGCGCGCGGGAACAGTGCGCGCCGTCGATGTCTTGGACTCGGTCCATTACCGGACGATCGGACAGCGAGCTACCTATGGCTCGCCGTCCGCGAGCCCGCGTCAACGGTGGCTGGAAATCGGGATCGGAATCCCGGCGACGGCGGCGAGGGCGCCGTTGCCTGATGCGGTCGGCCTCCTCCTTTGCAAGCATTACTGCTTCGCAGAAGGAGGCGACCGCCTGCCATTCCTCCTCGCTCCGGACCATGGCTTCGACCAGGGCCCGGCGCGAAAGGTCTCCGCCGCCGATCGCCCCCACGAGGGCACGGCGATGCTCCGCCCAGGCAGGGCACACCTCAACGGTGTGCTCCACTGTGTCCTCCGGGCGTTGCGTACAGTGGCGACACCCGGGCGTCTCCTCCGCTTGAATCCGATGAAGGAACCTCCCGAACTTGCCATGTCCGGTGAGGACCTGCGTCATACGGCAGGTAAGGACGCCGTGAGGTCTTTCCAGCCACGCCTCAAAGAGAGGACTTATCGCCGTAATCGTGGCGTGCGCACACCCTAAGGAGCCTCGCACATAGATGGGTTCTTTTTTATAATTGATAGGCTCGTGTTTGACCACTATTTTACCTGATGGTAAGCGACGATGTGGTCAAACACTGGGTTGCGACAGTCACTGTATTGTTTTCGGATTTATGAAAGAAAAACACATCAACCTTCGCCCACGTCTAAATTATTCCACGCTACGCCTCTGTTTTTCATTTGGTAGAGTTAATCGTTTAGTAAGTGAAGAGCAGATAGTTTAGCTGTTAATAGTTCATTGTGATGAGAGAGCCGAGAACGGTAATCATTAATTATTCACGTGTATCATACGACGTTTTTCAATACACTTGTGAAGAAAATAACTGTAAAACTAGTAAATTTTTTTTGGCGGTAAATAACTTTTTACATATGCGAGCCCACTGTTTTTTTCTTTTCGTCGTGGGGAACGACGCGCGCTTTTTCTGATACGATAAATGTAATAAAATTATGGCGGGGGAGAGGTCAAACAAAACGGTTTTAAACTACATTATAGCACTAGTGCGTAATGGTAATCAAAATGTCACAGTTAGGTAACAAGTGCTATTATATACCTAAGTGCAGTGTAATAAGAGTCACTTTATAAGCAAGTGTATTGAAAATACTGCTTTTGTGTTCACTATGAAGTGTTGATTTTTGTTTTTATACATCTGAAGTTTGCCTTTTCACAAGGACGACACTATAGCATGTTACTTTAGTATACTTTGGAATAAAAATCGTTCCAAAATTAACTTGGCAAGTTACCTACCAAATGTGCATTACTTGTTGTATTTTAAATATTTTAGTTAATGGCATACTTACTTGACTACATTTTAATTAACTCCTCGATCCCCAAGCGAACGGCCGGCGCGGCGTTCGCACGTAAAGTCATCGCGCCATGTATTTATTTCAGATGCGTATTTTATTTTTTAATTTATTAAACCCCTAGTGAACGCCGGCGTTCGCGCTGTGATTGTCATACTATTGTGTCTTTAATTGTGTTATCATCTTGATCTTTTATTATGGGCGTGAAAGAATAACCTCTTTTTGAGATGGGAAATAATTAAATGACTTCCTAAGAAGAGTGAAACGAACTGGTCAGTGTTTTACTTACTAAAAGGGATGCCTACTGGTTCTTCACAGGCGGAATGTAAAAAATATCCCTTTTCATCCTGATAATAGTACATCATGATATAAGTGTGTAATGTTAATAATTACCGTTGAGGCGGTATTTAGACCCGAGCCATGGCGAGGGTCTTAAGAAAGCCGAGAAAGATAATCATTAATTACTCACGTGTATCATACGACGTTTTTCAATACACTTTGAATAAAATAACTGTAAAACTAGTAAACTTTGGTGGCGGTAAAAATCTGTTTTCATATGGGCGCACATTTTTTTTTTCTAGTGGGGGACGACCTGCGCCCATCTTGATACGATAATGTAATAAAATTATAGCGGTGGAGAGGTTGAGCAATAAGGTTTTAACCACATTATAGCACTAGTGCGTAATGGTAATCAAAATGTCACAGTTCGGTAACAAGTGCCATTATATACCTAAGTGCAGTGCAATAATAGTCACTTTATGAGCAAGTGTATTGAAAAGATATATTTATTGCGTAACTGTGTACATTAAGATCTTATTTATAAACATTACATTTTTAGTTTCAACATTCTACCCAAGTCGGATATGCAATAGTGTTTAAGGAAATTAGGCATTCACAAATTTGATTTTTATCACAAAAATAGAGACACACAAATATTATTTTTTATTAAAAAACACATGCAGATTATGTAATACATTGTCAATCAAAAATTTTTTCAATTTATTTTTAAACACACTTCCATTTAATTGCTTAATGGCTGGCGGTACTGGTTGTACACACGAATAGCAGTAACATAGGTACTTTTGTAATACATCATATTGTTGATAACTGGTAAATTAATGTCATATTTATATTGTTTCCGAATGTTTATCTCTGTGAAAACTCTTGAACTAAATATAAAGATACCTTATAAAAGCCGACAGTGACAGTTACCTAACTATATCTTATATCAATCGTTTAAATTGTGAGTGAAAAGAAAACTCATTGGTATTCAGACTTGCTGCTCAATATGTATGTTATGTGTTTATTGATATTTTTAACAATAATAAATATTCCACAGCTCTGTTCCTAAGTCGAACCGAATGTGAAGGCGAGGAGGTCAAGCTGAGCTGTGATCCTCACTCCAGGATCTCCATCTTCAGTGCTGAGTATGGCAGGACAGCATTCGAGGCCGTTGAGTGTCCGCAGACACAAGGAGTGCCGGACGAAAGTGAGTATTACCAACTTACTTGTGGCTAATTTCATCTTCTTCTTCTTAGTATATTGATGGAAAAATTAATTGCATTCCACGCCTGGTCCAGTATTCGGCCACAGTAATGCCGTCGACTGACATATTGACAGTAATGCCGTCGACTGACATATTGACAGTGATGGCATTTGAGTGCAGTTCTAGTGTCCTAAATGTAGTTCAAAGTTCAAACACAGTTGGTTTAAAACAGAGGTAATAAATTAATCAATATAAAAGTATCTAAGTAGGCGACAATGCACATCTTACTATAATTAAGTGTGTATAATTTCAACGTTAACGATGTAATCATTTTTTAATTACTATTATTGATAGGCTCGTGTATGACCACCATCTCACCTGATGGTAAGCGATGATGTGGCCGACGATGGAGCACGCTTGCCTAGAAGTAACCCATTCACTGTTGAATTAAAGATTTCCCCTAGATTGTACTTATCAGGAAACACAAACCCCCGCAGAAAATTCCACTCCTTAGCTGTACGCATAATGAATGTGTTCCCAAAACGCTTTGTACGTACGGGCGGGATGTCCACCATGTACCGACGGCGCAACGCCGTACGTCTAGTGGTCTGATGATGGAACGGACTTGATGGAATTAAGTTGTGCAATTCCTATGCACACTCCTCGAAATGCAGCAACTCGGCGTCGATGTTCAAGGCTTTAAAGCTTTGATTCGACAAGTGCAGTATCAGCGATGATCCTCTGTAGCACATTTATTAATTTACAAGAGAGTCTTGGAACTTTTATGCACATTTTTTTTTTCTTAGAAATCCACTCGTTGGATCGTATAAATATATCTTTGCATTTTTTGTGACAGTCCGACTTTGACAATTCAAAAATTCGAAGAAATGATTTTTTGGGGTTATAGACGAAACTGTATTTATTTTTCATTTGGAATGTTGACCGTTTTCTTAAATTTTTACTGTTCTTTTAGTTTATGGAACTGATAACAATTGTTTTATGATGACAAGGAAAGATACGACTCTTTTCTTGACTACGTTGTCATAACAAAAGAAAAGTAACGATTTCATCAATGTAGTCGTATAAAAAGGCCGTATATTTCATTGCCTTATCAAGAATAACTGGTAGGGCACTTAGATATACGTAGTAACTGCTGACAAAGTCCTTGCTGGAATAATATGACGAGAGCCTTATACTCGTACTCCTTTAGATGCAATATTTGAAATATTTTCGATTTTATACTAGGTACTTATCACACTTAATGGTAAACGATGATGTGGCCAACGATGGAGCACACTTTTCTAGAAGTAGCCTATTCACTTTTGACTTAAAGACTTCTGTTTTCTGATAGCCACAATCTAAGGGAAGTTGTGGCTATCAGGAAACTGATTCTGACAGGGAACTTTTTAGCTATACGCACAACAAATGTACCATGTACCGGTGGCGCAAGCACCGTACGTGTAGTAGTCCGATATGAGGGAACTTAGCGCAATTAAATTCTGCTATTCTAATGCACACACCCCGAAATGTAATCGATAGAAAACAGACAGGCTAGCAACTCGACGTCGATGCTCAAGAGTTTAAAGTTGACTCGAGCGAATCATTACCGATGATCTTCTTGGCTCGTTTCTCAATCGACTCCAGTGCATTAAGCTGGTATTTAGCAGACTCATCCCAAAGATGAGGGCAGTACTTACTCCATGCACTATCGAACTTGCGCTTGATAAAATGGCAGGCAATGATGTGATAAAGATGGAATGGTTGTCTAGAAGTAACCTATTTACTTCTGACTTAAAGACTACCGTTGTACCGACGTAAACACAGATCCCGTTGTACCCATATATTTTATTTATACATATTATAATAAGCTAGCTGCTCCCAGAGGCTTCGCCCGCGTGATAGCAGAAAATTATCCCAAGGGAACATACTTTCGAGATAAAAAGTACCCTATGTCCTATTCCAGGACATGGTCTACTCGTGTAGCAAGTTTCAACTCACTTTCGATTTAAAATATTAGTAAGGATCTGTGGAAGTTTTTAGTTGTGCACCATCACGTAAAATATACGAAATCGATTTAGATAACTTTTATAATACATTAAAATTTTGTGTAACTTATTCACTGACGATATATTACTTAGGCATTGTTTCATAGCAATCGGTTGACTATATCGAAAGATTCATTGACTGTTAGGCGGTATAAAGTTCGCCAGATCAGTTAGTTATACATAATTTTTGATTAAAATTGGAAATTAGGTTCCAATGTTAATAATTTAGGTACTATTCGTTTCGTTTCAAATAGCTACGTTTTAGTTATTAAACGTTATTTGAATTTTCTTATAACCTAATTTCTGACAGCCAAAATTAGTTTGTCACTCAATTTCCTATTTCCACTACCAATTTTAATCTTCAAAGATCGTGTAGAAAATGACCAGTAACGATGACAGAGAAGCGAGAATATTAAACTGTTTTTTAGATTTGAAAAAAAAACGTAATCATTCGTAGAAAATAAGGTAAAAGGAAGTTTCCTAAGTTCCTAATGATCCTGAATGTAAAAACTAATCGAGGGTCTTTTGATGAAGTGGACTAACTACTACTGACGAGTAATTAAATTAGTTTTCGTTATTGTAAAGGTATACATACACGCTAGGGTATACCTGACAGGTTTGCCTGTATAGTTCAGTTTAAATACAAGAAAACCGGAGCGTGTATGTTGCACAAACTATGCAGGTTTTCATACAAGCTTACCTGAAAGGTATAACTGTGCTGGTGAAGGTTGCGGTAAACCGATGGATGCGAGACGCACAGGAACGTTCGTTGTGGCGACGCTTGGGGGAGGCCTATGTCCAACAGTGGACGTGTATCGGCTGAAATGATGATGATGATGACTAGCATTAACTATTGCAGATTAGCAACTTGGCTAAAGGTACAGGTCTTAAACAATAATAAGATTTATACGTACGTTTATTTTACAAAATATGTTTCAACTTTTAACTAAATAAAAGTTCGAGGAAGTCGCACAATATTCGTGGAAAATGTGTTGTGTGTTCCAAAATTGTGTGAATTTCATTTGTCATCCTTAATGGTAGACGGGTGTGGCACTGTCCTATATTAGTGTGTAACGCAAACATTTGTAATTTGTTTTGACGTACTCCAAATTAGTGGAATTATTTTTTCGTCGTAAAATAAAAGAAAATGTCAAAAGAACATGACATATTAATATTCGGTGTGTGTATACTGTGACTAGGGAATACAAAATCAGATTAAAATCTAGAAAAAGCGCATAGTAAAAGATAATTATTACCCTATTGTGATTAACTTAAGTGGCAGTGGGCATTGCTCGCAGAACAGATGGTCGATGGGGACGAAAGGTTCTGATATGATGACCACGTACCAAAAACGCGGCGTTGGGAGAGCTCTCACGAGATGGACCGATGACCCTGTTGCAGAAATGCGAAACAATAGACCGGTCATTATGGCGCCACTTAGGGGAGATCTATGTCCAAAAATGGACATTTTTCAGTTGAAATGACGATGACCCTATTGTGACGCGGGAGAAGTCTTTGATGATTTCTCACTTCAAAAAAAAAGCGTAATTGTTAAACTGCTATTGCCCAGTACTTGTAGGGACGATGTCTGCTAGAGCTGTGAGAACGTTTGAGCCGTGGCCCAAGAATGCAAAATACATCTAAAGGATACATAGGTAGGTGGGTTTTACTCAGTCCTCCTCCTTGCGTTGTATTCCTCAATACTGAGGGTCGTGACCTCCCTGCTTCATCACTTTAACCCTTACGATCTCGTTCCAACTGTTTCTGTCTCTGGCGATGTGAAGGGCATTGTACATTGTAGAGTCAAGAGCGGTGTGGATCTGGTCGGACCAACGTATAGGGCTGCGCCCGCGAGGCCTTTTTCCATCCACTTTGCCGGTCACCATGAGCCTTTCGAGTTTGCCACCGTCCTTCCTTGCAATGTGACCGAAGTATTGTAGAACTTTGCGAAGGCACTCGGACGACAGTCGTGAGGAGATTTTTAGTTCTTGCAAAATGGATACGTTGGTCCGAAATGCTGTCCAAGGGATACGGAGCATCCTTCTCCAGCACCACATCTCAAAGGCGTCGATGCGTTTGCGGTCTGCAGCCTTTAGCGACCAAGTCTCAGCGCCATACGAAAAGATAGAAACAACTAGTGTCCGTACCAGTTTGGTTTTGGTCTTTACGGAAATGTTACGATCCCTCCAGACTTTACTAAGCTGACACATAGCGCTCTTAGCCATTCCAATTCTCCTGCGAACTTCCCTCTCGCACGACCCATCACTGCTAATATTGGAGCCCAGGTAAATAAAGTTGTCCACTGTTTTCATAATAGTCAGTAGGTAACTATAAATAATAATCATCATCATCAATGTCGGTGGGTAAAAATCACCCAAATGACTGCCCCGCGCTTAGGCGGAGCGGGAGATAGTGTCGGACTTTTGCTGACTAAAAAACCCACCCCGTTCCTACGTTACCTTTCATACCAAGGCCGAGTTTTCCTATCAATAGCAGACCCATATCCTCAGTTGGCATCGACCCTGCTTGATGACTTGCGAATGGAAACATTAAAAGAGATGTAGACAGTAGTGTGCAGAAATCTCTCCATCCGTCGTGTTTTGCATTTGCAGTAAAACCAGAATTTAAGCTAGAATTAGTTCCCAATTGACAAAAAGGAAGTGGATGTATTAATATGTGGTAATCTGTAGCCTTGCCCACAGCATGCGCGACTCCTCATGCAGTGAAGACAGTGCTCCAGCTGTGTCTCGGGAAGAGGCGATGCCAGATAGCAGCCAACAACAGGACTTTCAACTCTTCTTGCAACTTTCGTTCAAAACCATATCTTAAAGTCGTCTATGCTTGTGGTAAGCTTTTGAAATCACTTCTTTTTTTTTCTTATGTTTCTTTTTTTTTTTTAAGTTTTTTATGTAATAAAAACGCTAAAGAGCTGTGAAGTGGCGACCGCATACCAGAAGACGCAAAGTTGTAAGGTCTCCTACAAGATGGACCGAATCCGATGCATGCGAGACGCTCAGGACCATTATTTATGGCAACACTTGAGATGATCTAATGTCCAACAGTCTTTCGTCTGAGATGATGATGATGAATGCAATAAATTTTGTGTCTGTACCTTCCTATCTAGAACTAATGTTGAGTTTTCGTTCAGGTTAAGCTTACCAATGATTCCTGTATTCTGTGTTACCACCCACAGAACAGAATGATTCCTGTGTTCTGTGTTACCACCAATGCATTTTCATTGAAACTAAATCAATTTGTTACGTAAAAAATCAACTCTATAGAACCAAATGTAGTGGTTCTATTCACCTTGCAAGATTTTTACATATTTATATCCAAACAAAATAACGTAACAAAAATTGCAAGTTTAATAAAAGCTTGAAATACTGTTATTCCATCGATAAAAATTGCCTGACTTAATATATCAGTAAGAATATGGCAAAATAATTAAATGAATAATGAATATGGAATACGAATATGGGTTGCCGTTCATTGTGGCGACACTTGGGGGAGGCCTATGTCCAACAGTGGACGTCTTTCGGCTGAAATGACGATGATGAAGAATATGGTTACCTTAATGGGTATTTTACCTCTGAGATTGGAGCTCAAAGATTATTAAGTGGCATATTTTAAAATGTATATTTACAAGATTCCTAAATCATAAAAAAAAATACATTTAGAAAGCAATGCGATTTTTTTTGATGATTTAGACTAGTGCTTGACTGCAATCCTACCAGATAAAGAAGGGTGAAGCGCAGGTGTACTAAAAACATATTCAATCCAGCCCTGCTGTTAAAGGGAATGTTAACTTAACCAAGCGATCTATGTGCATAATTCTGGGAGAAGATATGGCAGTTTTATTATGTGACTTATTATTTTTGCTATGTGTATAACAATTTTATATTTTTGAAATATTTTTGAGGCTTATATTTATTTTTCGCATACATTCTTGTTCTGAGCAACATTTATTCACATTTGCAATGTTGATATAAAAATATCAATGCTGTTCAGCTTTACCCATTCACGTCATTCAATTATTCACGTATTAAATAACACCAGTCTGGACCGCTACCGGTCTGGTCTGAAAGAGTTTCGTCAAATTGGCCAACTTCAAACTCGGCAAAGTTGTATACTAATCAGTAGATTGCTTTATCACAACATCACCTCAATCTCGTGTAACCTCGAACAACTCCTAGCACGTTTCAGCCCGTAATTGCTCAACTTGCTCAACTCTTGAACTACCCTATTCTGGTGCATCTTGTAAGCTTAATAATACAAATCACTATTTTACCTTGCAACTTTGCTCTTTGTTCTATTATTCGGTTTAAATTACAAGAATCTATGCTCGTAATAGTCTCATCATCGTGTTGTCTGTTCAACGTTTCTGACTTTGTTTGGCAGCATTATTATTTGCTGTTTTCAAGTATTGGCCTGAACCTCTAAATTATTATATCAAATAATGTAGGCAACTTGAAAAATTTTGTCATTTTATTCTTCTTGATTAGTACTAAACCAATATATCTAAATTACTACGCAAAAACTGAAGTGTAATTTTCTTTTACAGTACCATTAGGTGTCCTCTCAGAAAAGTATGAGAGTGCCCCTGAAAGTGACGAAGATTCTACAAAATTTGACCATAGCAAAGCGGTTTTTGATAAATCAGGTAAATGTGACCACATTATTAAAAATATCAGCAGCAATAAAAAAAGATTAAAAAATATTTACATTCTGTTTTTTTTTTTTAGTAGAAACAGGTGAAAAGTGGAGCGAGCCAAATGCAGATCACGCTCTGCAGCCATCTCTAATTGAAGATAGGGTCCCACCAACTCTTCCAGAAGCTGAAATAACAACTGGTGTCCAACCGAAAAAGAAAATCGACAGAAATGAAGGTAAATCACGATTATCAAAAAATCTAAGTATTCAATTATCCCAAAATCCTTTTCTACCTTCATATTTCATGCTCAAATGCGATCCATAAATTTTGAGTACACCAATTAAACTCCTAACAAACATAATACATCAATGTATTTGTGCCGATCCGAAACTAGAACGCATTAGTTAATTTCGTACAAATATTAGGTGCTACATGAGAAAATATTTGTTTGTTTCAGAGCCACAATACGGTAACTCGATATTACTGCTGTCCGTTAGTATAGGACTACTAATATTCATCATCATAATTGGGACATTAATTGCTGCCAGATGTTATATTAATCGCAAGAAAGATCATTCCAAAAACGGAGACATGTATACCACTGAAGCACCTAACGTCTTCAATGATGCTTTTTCTGATATCGACAATGACGCGGACATCAGCCATATTTCAGGAACATTCCATGACCCCTTGCATCCAGATATGATTCTTTACAAAAATGTTCCCGGAAGCAGAGGAACTCTAAGAGCTATGAAACCATTGTGTACAATTTATCCTTCGAATGCTGAAGCTAATATGTACGGTAACGTGGACTATGTGCCTTCACACACGAGAGAAATAGCTCCTAGGTTTACTAGAAGCAGAAGTAATGAAGAAGAAATGGAACCGAATGTTATGACTAGTCCTAGGAGTTTAGGAGCGCATTCCAGTAATTATTACTACGGCTGACATCACGACGATGGAGGCAGTCAAGATGCCTCTAGGACATACTGCTTTTAAAGTGTAATCTCAAACAAGTGCACAAACAAACAGAAGGCTTATAAAGCAAAGGATTGTGTAAAAATAATGGTTAAGTACGGAACTGTTAAAAACTATGGATTTGTTTGTGAGATTTTTAATTGTTACATTGTATTAGTTTAAGAATTTTGATTGTACTGTAAGTTCTCCTACTCATTATTCAATCTGTCACGCTCATTAGCACATGCACCTATTGTATTTCAACATCCTATGCTAGTCAACTCAGCACTTTTGTATTTCAAACTATAACTACAATTCCATCTGTGATGGTTAATTCTATAATTCTATTATCCTCTACAACTCTAAAATATAGAAAAGATTATTTGTATAGAACTGAAGCTTCATTTATAAAATTTCGCCCTACTATGTAGAACATTGTAAATCCTTTTATATCACTTTTTTAAATAAAAATGCGGAAAATCTGTGTTTCATTTGACGTCCACGGTAAAAGATGTACAACAAAAATAATGGGTGAGACATTAACCACAGTTATGCGATATTTTTTCTTGTTAAAACGCGATGTAATGGTCGCGTGGTTGATGTCATTATTCATGGAAATTAAGGGGAGATCCCGGTGGCTATCACTCAAGAAGCTAAATAGGGGAGAAGGATAATGGAAGGTCGGATAACAACAAAGTTATGCATATGAAAAATAAAAGCAATAGATTATAAAAATAGGCACGCCGTTTGAAGTCACGAACATGAAATTTTGGAGCGGAATGCAATTTATTACAACACGAAACATCTGTTTTTGCAATCGCGGAGAATAAATTAATACCGTGTATGCTACAATAACAATCATACTTTTACTAGCTTTTTTATGTTTTGGTTGTTAGTATACAACAGGAATGTTTTTAATCAATTAAATTTGGTGAACTACAAAACTGAAACTATAAGTAAGGCAGACGCAATATTTTTGGCCACTATATTGCGTAATGCAAACAGCATACTTGAAATTTTGGACGATTACGTGGAACAGACCGACAATCCAATTGGGTAAGTCTAATTTCAAGAAAAATATAAATCGTTGAGTTCGACTCGACTGGGCAGCGTGGCAACATTCGGGAAGCTACGCGGTATCTTCTCGTCTAACATACTACTGTGTCATAAGACGAAAGCCAGTGCGTGTTGTCTGTGATGACATATGGCGTACGTAGTACATATATATCGATGTATGGCACTGAAATGTGTTCGCTATAGTGGGCCTCATCAGAAGGCTTAAAATCACCCAAAGGGCAATAGAAAGGGATATGCTTGGAGTTTGAACAGAAATAAAGATATCCACAGGATACCCAAGGTCGCCGACATAGCTCGATGAATGGCCAACTTAAGTTGCAGTGGCCAGGGTATATCGCTTGTAAAACAGATGGTCTATGTGGCCGAAAGGTTCTGGAGTGACAATCACGTTCCGGAAGAAGGTCTTCCACAGCGTTCCACAGCGTTGGAAGGTCTTCCACAAGATGGACCGATGACCTGGTGAGAGTCGCGGGTATGCGATGAACATGAGACGCATAGGTCAGGTCGTTTTGGCGAGACTTTTGGCCATGTCTAGTAGTGGACCTCTTTTTACTGAAATGATAATAATAATATTCCACAACTATCACACAACGCCGTCTAGTCCCAAGCTAAGCAGAGCTTGTGTTATGGGTACTAGACAACTGATAAACATACTTATATATTTCAAAATGCATAAATATTAAAGATAAATTACACCCAGATAGAACAATAAATGATCATGCTCATCACATAAATATTTTGTCTTGGGTGGGATTCGAACCCACGACTTCTGGCATAGCAGTCAGGGTCACTAACCACTAGACCAACAGGCCAGTCAAAATGCATAAATATTAAAGATAAATTACACCCAGATAGAACAATAAATGATCATGCTCATCACATAAATATTTTGTCCTGGGTGGGATTCGAACCCACGACCTCTGGCATAGCGGTCAGGGTCACTAACCACTAGACCAACAGGCCAGTCAACTAATGATGATCATAAAACAGCATATTAAACTAAATAAATCGAAGAACTTGTTAAAACCAAATCCTACCATTTTCACAGCATTATAAAATTCGATCTCAAAACGTGTAAAAATTCAATACCCCTAGCAATATTGATTGTGAAGTTTCATTACCAAGTGCCGAAGACGATAAAATTTTTATTAAAGCACAAAGCCGGCTCATTGGCCCCGCTCTTGAATCCCGACGAGGAATTTGCATAATTTTACAACTGTAATCCAAAGGTTCACAACTTCGGCTTCATATCAATAGTTAAGAGTTAGTTCTGTCGTAATCTGTTCAATAATTCTCGTTGATTATGCGATGGACCAGTAGGTGGGATATTGGATTTAACTTTATGATTTAGGTTTCTATGAATTACGTACGGAATTATTTTAATTAGTTATTGCATTTTTAGAATTTATGAACTCGCTTTAGTTAAGGGAGTTTTTAGGGTTTAAAGATAATCAGAACTCTTATAAGATCACTTTGTTGTTTATTTTGTCTGTCTATCGGTCTGCTAGACCCATTTTATCTAGAATGCGTGAGGGAATCAAGTTGTCATTAATTTTGATACTATTCCAAATGATATGGCCGTTAATGCTACATATTTTGAAACTCGCATAAGAATCGAAACCGGGTAGGTACTTCCCGGTAACTTACAATCAAGAGATTTTTTAAAAAGCAACGTTTTATAGCACAAGTAAAGGAAAACTTCCAAAAATAGTTAATTTGAAATTTTATCACATAAAAAATAAATATTTGTTTATAGTAACAAACTTATATTTGCAGTTGCAGAATTAGCTGAGACGGACCCCTACTCTATACGTGGCCCAACATGCACTAGACCGGTACATAATAAATACAGGGAAACATAATTACTCCTAAAATGAAACCCAATAAAGAAATGCGAAATAAAAACATGAAAAAAGTCAACAACACTAACTACAGTGACACGGTCACTGTAGTTAGTGTTGTTGATCAAGCGGAGTTAATTTCAACTACAGATTCGGTTTCACATAACAAATATTACTAAAACATATTATAAATCACATAAAACATACCAAATATAAACCCACAGATAACTTTACGGCATAACACACAAGAAAGGTAACGCAAAATTAACCATTTGAAATACTTTTGCTATTAAACACATAGGTATACTGCGTCGAACTGTGACCAAGCCAAAGTTCTATATCAACATAAATCGTTTGCAATAAAAACTATAAAAGTGAAAAAAATGCGGTAAGTTTATTCAGAGTTTCCTGAGCGCGCTGCGATCGACATGAGTCCAGTCGTGCGGTAACTTTATTATTCAGCAGCCCAGTGTGATTAGTTCAAGCTATGATCGCTAGATGGCGTTTAACATAATTTTACAAACAGCATGTTATTTTTAAGCGGATTTTAGTTTTTATTCAATGAATAAGTATTCTGTGACCGTGTTTTTTTAATGGAGATTATAATTTTATGAGAAATAGTTTGATTTGTGTGAAAATACAAGATTTTGAAAAATCGTTTTAATCTATCGTGGTGTATTGACTTTCGTCCTCAAAATACAGATGACCTGTATACCTGTACCTAGAGATTTGAGGTGGAAGTTTCGAACCCCGTTTGATGACCAACATTCACATACATTTTATAAAAAAAAAGGAATAAGTAACAGTTTCTTATTAGGTTCGAACTTCGGACCCCCAGATATCCTTTCCTATGCGTAACAGTCAGGATTCAACCTTTTTTAACACACTCTTTTTAGACATTTTTACATAACTGAGTAATATTTGGTAGCACGAAAAAGAGTCATAAATACCTTGATATGAAGGCAGATCAAACTTATTAGCTTATATTATTATATAATAGCAATTGTGTACATTGACCTTCTCTTCATTAGTAGCTGCACAATATAATTGTAATAAACTGTTTTTCATAACTAGACATCGAAATCATTAAATAACACGACAGATGTCAATTCAAAATAATGTTTACATATATATTTCCGTCTTTTAAATTAAGAATGTCAATGAATTTAAGAGGATCAATGACTGATATTGCAAATTTATCTAGTACGTACTATATTGGATACTAAACCAATAAGCAACTCGATCGTGAGATACCTAGTCAACGTTCAACTTTGCCCGCTGAAGTCACCAATTCAATAATACTCGTAGTTTGATTTAAAGATTTAAGTTACAAATGAAGCATTTGAGTTTGATTTTGCATAAAATTTGCCTCTCGATGGGTAATTACGAATAGTATTTTCAAATAATGAAATAGGAAAAAAAGGTAATATTTGTTTTTTCTTTAGAGCTTATTTTTATTATAACGTCAAAATGAATTTTAATGAAAATATCGATCGGTCAATGGTCTCACAACAGAGTTGTAATAAAATGACAATTTAGAGCGTCATTGTGTAATGATGCACAATTGCACAATGACGCTCTAATTTATTCATTACGGACGGTCATTGATCAAAGGAACTGTCAAAATTTTATCAGATTACCGCATACGTCCTGATATTCATTTGTCATTATGTACGAGATTACCATTCTATGCCACTTCTTCCATTGGAAAATCATAATGACGCCATTATATTCGTAGATTACCAAAATTTGTCAAAATCAACAATTGTAAAATCGATGATAGACCATTCTGACACTATTGTAATAGCAGACTTGAGGCCTACTTCGCACACAGGATGCAGGAACACTATTGGCTAGCGAAAAAAAAAAATACGGTTCTCGTAGCAGTTCGTACTTCGGAATACCCTAACAAAAAAGTCAAACTGGGACCCAGTGAAACGTTGCTATCTAAGCGATTCCTTCAAAACACGGTCCGTTTGTACCCCATGTCGTTACTCCGCTGATTTATTATTATAGGCCCCATTTGTTTCTTTAGTATGCATGTAAATCCCGCAAAGGATTACTTATACCAATAGAAATCGGTACGTGCCGAGAATTTTGCTTTCCTTTATTTTTTTTTTGTCGGTGTTTTGTTGATAATCGTCACGGGATGCATTTAGTTGTGCAGGTTGGGAGTTTATGAGATAGATTTTTTAATTCAAACTGTATTGTCGTTCTTCTTCTTCTCAAATAGTTGGTGTTTCTGTAATAGTTTTGTCGTTACACCGAATTCCAAAATTTAAGTAATTTTGTATTATTCAGTGTTTTTTTAACATTGAAGTTGATAAAACATTTTAAAATTGAAATTTTTTTTTTGTAAAAAAATATTTTAAAATATTTAGTTATGGTACCGCCGCTAAAAATTACCCCTCAGACAAACTTATATTATAACGATTCTAATAATCCCAAACACGGTTAGATTACATTAATTTACCTCCCGACTTCATCATCAGATCAGTTCGATACTACACTTATAAACAAAGCAATTGTACTTGTAACGACAATTCGTGATGAAGAGTTCCGTTCCATATCGTCGAAGTTCATGATCAGATCATAACAATATTTCTATGGGACCAACTTCAAATTTTTTTTTTAATTCATTCCACAATTGATCGAAATATCGGTGAACAAACATATAAAAAAAAACATTGAGCTGAACATACAACCTCCCTTTTTCAAAGTCGGTTAAAATAGAGAGACAACGTTTGAATATTCTGTTGACAATTGGTGATTCCGTCACTCACTGAAATATTTCACAAAACTAGTTCCAGAAAATACGTGTTGTTTCAAAAACCCTAAAATCGTTTGGAAATTGATTTCTCTATTCAGAATCTCGATTAAATGTACAAGGTTTCTACAGTTAGATTGTATTTACTTCTTTATTTTATTTTTAGGTTGGAAAGTCTTCTAAATGACATCATCCACCTGGGAAGAGTAGGATGTTAGACTTTTATTGACTAAAGACCAACTCCTGTCCCTTCTTTGCCTTTGGTCCAGGGCACATCGTTCATATAACCCATGGCCCCAGCAGGCTACGGTTGCTGTCAACTCCTTGAGGCGCACGTGGATTACTTCGCGCCCTCGACGACTTTGGCTCGGTAAGGACGGTTACCTGATGGTCGGACGGCGAGCTACCCATTGCTCGCTACTTTTTAATTTATGTAGTACATCATGAATGGCGGGTTCACACAAGATAGCAGATTTTCAGAAGTCTGAATACTGGATTAGTTTCTTAATGATTTCAAAAGAAACCTAAATAATATCTATAACATACCCAAGTTTCCAAAACATCTAGGGAAAGATGTATAATAACGTCATAATCACGTAAGAGCGGTTGTACGGAAATGTTTCTCGGGTTGGCCGATCTTAAGTGCTTTAGGCTTTCATTGCCGTGGGGATAAACTAGTAATTAGGCTGTGGATTTCTTTCAAAGAGTTACTACGGCCCTGGAATGCAAAGGGTAAGTTAAGAAACATAGTTTTTTTTCTTTTTTTTATAGTTGTTAGATATGCGCTTGACCACTATCTCACCTGATGGAAAGCGACGATGCGGGCGAAGATGAAACGCGCTTACCTAGAAGAAACTTATTCACTCTTGAATTAAAGATTCTCGGGTTGTATTGTTGTTGCCATCAGAAAACTCACTCTGGCAAAGAATTCCACTCCTTAGCTGTACGCACAATGAATGTGTTCTCAAAATGTTTTGTGCGGGCGGGATGTCCACCATCTGGTAGCGCGTTGCCGTACGTCTGGTGGTCCGATAATAGAACGGGCTAGGCGGAAAGCTTTTAATCAGTAAAAGTCTGACACACCCTCTCGCTCCATCCAGAGCGCAAAATAAAGGCAAGAGACAAAAATATTTGGCGATCTAATCACTATATAAGAATTAAAGGATACGCGTTTGGAGGTATGCGGAACAGGGAGTAAAGTTCCGCAAACCTTCAATGAATAGGAGGACTCTCCGATCAGTGTTATGTCTGGTGGGCAACTGTCCGACAGATGATATGCGGGCTGTTCTATATTATGTTAAAAAAAAAGTTTAAATTGATCGATACAGGCAGTGTTAGTTCATATGTGACGCCATAGATGTCACTACAAGCGAATTCCATTACTAATTATTATTATAATGGAATTCGCTTGTGGAGTCGGCGTTGTGTACTAACTACCTACAGGTCATTGGACTTACTCAGCTGACGTTTTCTTAGAGAAATTAATTTCGTACATGCATATATTAATACGAGTTTAAAAAAAAGGTACTTAATTTTTTAATTTTATCGTTACAAATCTAGTGTATCATGTACCGGATCGACCCTCTACGGGGTTATAACGTTCAAACATTTAGCGGTGTACATAATTTATATTGCAAAATGAAGGTCATGGTCTAGACTATGTCTCATATATAACTTAAACAACCCATACTCAGATCGCCTAAGAATAGACACAAATCAATATAGAGAATGGGTAGGTATGACATAAGCGGTCTTGTCTCGTCATCACCATATGTCAATCCATTTACTCGCTTGGGAAGTGTAGTATCTCATACAATATAGTAGTACCCGTCTTAAGAATTTTTATTTTTTTTTATTGATAGGCTCGCGTTTGACCACCATCACACCTGATGGTAAGCGATGATGTGGCCGACGATGGAACACGCTTGCCTAGAAGCAATCTATTCACTCTTGACTTAAAGACCCCTAGGTTATAGCTATCAGGAAACACAGACTCCGGCAGGGAATTCCACTCCTTAGCTGTACGCATAATGAATGTATTCCCAAAACGCTTTGTACGTATGGGTGGGATGTCCACCATGTACCGGTGGCGCAACGCCGTACGTCTTGTGGTCCGATGATGGAACGGACTTGGTGGAATTAAATTGTGTAGCTCCAGTGTACACTCCCCGAAATGTAAACGATAGAAAACGGACAGGCAAGCAACACGGCGTCGATGCTCAAGACTTTGGAGTTTTGACTTCACAAGTGCATTATTGCCTATGATCCTCTTGGCACGCCTTTCAATCGAATCCAGTGAAGCAAGCTGGTATTTGGCTGACCCATCCCAAAAATGAGAGCAGTACTCCATACACGATCGAACTTGCGCTTGATAGAGGTTGAGCAGCTGTTCCGGCGTGAAATACTGAAAGGTTTGTTTTTTTTTTTGTTTGTAGGAGGTAATCTCTGGAAGTACTGGTCCAATTGCTAAAACTTTTTCATCTATCGAAAGCTGCTTGATTCCTTAGTGACATAGACTACATTTTATGTATGCGGGCGAAGCTGCGGGCAAAAGCTTTTTTTTTTCAAATGATTTAAACTAGCGCTTAACTGTGATCCCACCTGATGGTAAACAGTGATGCAATCGTTGATGATGAAGCGACTGTTTATCATGTATCTTTGTATACGATTTTATCGGTTCTGATGATATTTTGTGCGTCTAATATTTGAGTAGGATATTGGATAGTTTGAAAATAAAATTGAACCTAGTAGTTGTCTGACGAAAAATCAGTTTTTGGGCAGGACATCTCCCGTTGCCGCTAGAAATATAATAAATTATGGCGGATCTAGCAACGCACTTTTCCACACGAGTGCAATAGATAGAATTCATGCTTAAATCGTGCTTTTGTTGCTGTTAATTTACTTCAACAAGTTAGTATAAATTCGAAATACTCCTGCAGATTAACTAGAGTGCTTCTCAAATACATACGAGCACATTATGAACTACTTTGAAAAGCTTAGCATCTTTGTGGCTGCTGCAATGAGCAGATTAGAGAAATATGTAACGAGTTGGTGAGAAATGGGAGATTTCAGATTATTGTTTTTAACCGACTTCTAGAAAAGGAGGAGGTTCTCAATTCAGATGTTTGTATGTTTTTTTTATAACTTCGTCGCTTGCCAAACGATTTGAAAAATATTTTTTTTGTTGGAAAGGGTATACTTCCCAAATGGTCCCATAGTCACCAAGTTGGGATCTGATGATGGAATCTTGGCGAAATCAAGGGAACTCCTCAAATTCAATTCAATTTTTTTGTGAAGTCGGTTATTTTTTTTTTATAAAAAGGTTTTATTAGCAGATATTTATTTATTATTAGGACTTTGCTGTTGTATCCTGTTAACTTGATAAATCCCTTATCAATATACTTACGGTACCTGGTAAGTTTCTTTTGAGAGTAAAATCATTTAATAGCTTCTCCCGTTCAGTGGCGCGAGAGCGAATGTTACACTTTTATTGTGTAAAAACCAACAATATTTTTTCAGTTGCCGTTTGCGTTACAAGCGCGATGATTTTTGTTTTATTTTTATATGCCAAAGTCTTTTTGAGGCGCGCGTGGAACTTAAAGCCCAACCCTTTTCCCCTCGCCTATCGTCAACGTCAAGCATAGTTTTTAAAAGCTTATGCTTCGTCTAAAATCGGCTTCGGCAATCCAACGCGATGTTTGATGAAGAGGCAACGCAAAAAAAGAGAAACCGCCTGAAAACTCTGTTGACATTCAGTAACCGTGATTTTTTCGAATATTTTACTAAACTTGTTCCAAGAAATACGTGTTTTTTTTTTTAAACTCTGAAATGTTATGGAAAAAAATTAGTATCATTCAAAATCTTGATTAAATGTGGAAGTCTATAAATTTACTTTTTATGTTTTTAATATACTCATATGAGTACATTATGGAGGGCCAAAGTTTACATAAAATAGCAGATTTCCAGAGGCCTTTACTGGATTAGTTTTACAAAAGTTGTGTTGATTCTTATAGAAGCCTAAGTAATATCCACAAGATATCTATGTATCCAAAATACCTATCTAGAGAAAGATATGTAATAACATCATAAACACGCAAGAGCAGTTGTATGAAAATGTACCTCAGATTGGCCGCTCTTCTTTTTCTTTCTTACGCTTTTCACTGCCTCCTTCGGTTGCGTTACTGCTATGCAAGAGGTGACTGCTTGTCACCTCTTCTAATTCTGATTCTGATTCTCTTGCGAATTTGTGTGTACTTGCTTACCGTGTGTTGTCAGGTTGAATCACACTCGCACAATGGTGACCTCAGTACGTATCTTTCCGCCAAATCCGAAACAGGGAATTCTCGAAAAATTTGTGGACATCGTATCCATTCGTACAAAGCATTTTGGGAACACAATCATTCATAATGCGTAAAGCTAAGGAGTGGAATTTCCTGCCGGAGTCTGTGTATCTTCATAGAGATAACGTACGTGTCTTTAGGGCAAGAGTGAACAGGTTGCTTTTAGACAAGCGTGTTCCATCGTAGGCTACTTTATCGCTTTCCATCAAGTGAGATAGTGGTCAAACGCGAGCCTAACTACACTTTAATATTAAATAATTAATTAATATAAGTAATATTATAAAGAGGTAAAGTTTGTTTTTTTTGTTTGTAATCTGTAATCTCTGGATGTACTAGGTCCGATTGCAAATTTTTTTTCACCGACAGAAAGCTGCTTTATTGCCGAGTGAGGCTATATTTTGTGTACGCGCGCGAAGTCACGGACAAAAGCTAGTCTATTAAATAAGAAAATCGTGTCCGAAACCCAATAAGCGCGGCCGGGCGGGACTCAAAAAAATAGTATATAGTAGCGTAGCGGCCACAAATAGAAGCTAGAAGCGGCTGCAAAAAACAGCTGAAGCGCGCGACCCTTTGTGTCCGGAGAAGCTTGAAGCCGCTTCTAGCGTTTTTTTGTAGCGGCACCGCCACACACGAGCCACAAAAAAAGGCCACCTCAAGAAGAAGCTTGAAGCGGCGTTTTCTTGTGGCTCGTGTACGGGGATAGTAAGGTTTCTATTTGGGTTTGAATCTACGTAAGAAGACGTTACTACTAGGTCACAACTATTCGCTACATTAACCCTGTTTATAAGTTTATACATGTTTACAATGACCTTTTAGTTCTAGACGAGTGTTGAAGCTTTAGAGGCACTTATGTCAAAGCTCGTTCTTCTCTATTCGTGCCACGTACACGGCATTGGCAACAAAGTCATAAGCCCCCGTCGAAAGTTTCCGAACTCAACCGACGCGCATCTTCAGAGCTCGGGAAAATGGCAATCTTAAGAAAATACTACCTTTAACATCGAACTTAAGTCGACAACTAATTCTTTTAAACTGTTATTATTAGTTGTTAAAGAAAAGGCAGTTTTGTTAGCTGTGTTTTTAATGTGATCTTTTTATTTATTTTGCTAACAAAGACTTCGACCTTAAACTTTTATCAATGTTTCAAAAAAGAAAAAAAACATTCTTGTATGATTTATGTGGGGCAAAACACTTTATATTTACGATACTCCTGTTATACTCGTATTATATCATCATTATCTTCCTGCCCTTGTCCCGTTTTATTTGGGGTCGGCGCAACACGTTTTTTTCTTCCATTCTGTCCTGTCACTCGTCATGCTATCACTAACTCCCTTTTCTTTCATATCACTTCTCACACAATCTATCCATCTTTTCTTTGGCCTCCCTCTCCCCTTCCATCCATCCACATGTAAACTCATAACTTTTTTAGCAACATGCGTTTCGTCCCTCCTTTTCACATGACCATACCAAGACAAACGATTTCCTTTCAGCTTTTCAGTCACTGGCGCCACTTTCAAACTTCCCCTAATATACTCATTTCTCACTTTATCCATTCTTGTCACACCACACATCCATCTTAACATTCTCATCTCTGCTACATGCAATCTTTTTTCATCCTTCTTTTTCACAGCCCAACATTCTGATCCATACAGTACGACAGGCCTTATCACGGACTTGTAGATTTTACCCTTCAACTTGAGGGGCATCTGTGGGTCGCAAGTGGTTCCCGTGACCTGTCGCCATTTCATCCATCCTGCGTTGATCCGATGTGTTACGTCCCGGTCTACCTCACCATCCCCTTGGACGAGCGACCCTAGGTACCTAAAATCGGAACAGATCGGTATGGGCGTTCCGGCGAGAGCTAAAGGCACAGGATTGGAGAGACCGCCGAAATCGCAGAACAAGTACTCGTATTATATCATCTATCAAAAACTAACTTCCTTTTTTTAATTTTTTTTTTGAGTACAATCCCTGTCATACAGGTTGTCCTAGTTCAGGGGTGGAGACCACATTGATGTAATGTTTTTGAAAATTTGGAAAATAAACAAATTATTATTATTATTAACTAATAGGTAATTATTTAGTTATCTTCCTATTAAATGCAAATAACCTTATAAAAGTATATTTGTCTAGAACTAGCCCACACGCGAACAAGGTACGATTCGCATGCGAGATCTCTTTTTTGATATCAGAGTACCTACTTGATTTTTGAGAATTGATATAATTTTGGTCATCCTTGACTGATCAGAGAAAGTCATATTCAAAACACTATAAAATTGTCATCATCATTTCGAAAAACGAACGGTCGTGTGCGTCTCGCATCCATCGGATTCCCGCGATTTATTCTGACGAGTTATGTGATTAGTTTGTGAGTGGCATCTCTGAGTGCTATTATTATTCAACTACAGTAGTTAACTTGGGTCTATACCTTTTAATTCATGAATCCCCAAGCGACCACCGGTGGCCGCGCATCTATTGTCTTACTATTGTGTCTCTAATTGACGGTATCTGAAGGGTTAAAACAATTGTAAGTGTGTAAAAAAAAAATATATTTTTAAATGTAAGGTTCAAATTGATTGAATAATACTTATAATCTTGATGTACAATAAAGTATCATCATCATCATCATCATTTCAGCCAACAGACGTCCACTTTTGGACATAGGCCTCCCCTAAGTTTCGCCACAATAATAGCACGAAGAATCGCCTTTAACAAACTTAAGTGGCAATGGGCAGGGCACATTACTCGCAGAACAGATGGCCGTTGAGACCGAAAGGTTCTGGAGTGGCGACCTCGTATTGGAAGATGCAGCGGCGGAAGGCCTCCTACAAGGTGGACCGATGACCTGGTGAAGGTTGCGGGAATCCGATGGATACGAGACGCACAGGATCGATCATTGTGAATAAAGTATACGTACCCAAAAATAAACAAAACAAAAATTGATCAGAAATCTAGTGGCATTGAACTTACAATAAAAACCAGAGAATTTATAAGAGCGTACATAACTTGTTTTGCATAATACATTCAGATATATCCAATATGGTGAGTATTTTCAGTTCGAGTGAAAGTTTCCCAGTATGTTCAAGTCAAAACAAAAGATATTGTGTTTGTTTTACAGACATAGCGAGTTACTAAAATGTCATTTGTTTAGATAGTTTTTTCGAAAACTCTATTCATATTTATTTTCTAGGATTCTTGCTCCAGATTTCTTGAAATTAATTACAAGAAGATGGAGTTGGACTAGATTTATTTACCGGTGTTGGGGTACGACAAACTGATGAAGGATATTGTAGATGAATTAATCCTTATCACTATTGTAAAACGATTTTAAAATCTGATTTAGTATTGTGAGGAGCTTGAGGGCAACGCTTAATGAAGTCAATGCTCGTGGATGCAAAGCTCGAGGAAGCAAGAGACCTTATATCGACAAAGCTAGCCCTACATTAGTTTGTACATTAGTTTATGTACAAGCCATGTTACTTTTTGGTATACAATAAAGTTTATTCTATTCTACATTAGGCCGACGCACGCGTAGACTACGCCTGATTTGTACGTAGAACGACGTCGTACAGCGTCGCGTGGCGTGGATCTAATGTAGCTCTACATGTCTAGTTGCCATATAAAATGTATGGAGAACAACGCGCCCAGATCGGCGTACGTGGCACACGTGTGCGTAGTGTAGTTCTACTTTAAAACATTCAATACGACAGTCACCAGCAGAAGATACCAGAACAGTAGACACCAGCAGAAGGAAAAAATACTTGATGGCAGTCGGGTCACCATTTTGGAGGTATGCGAAACAGAGAGAAAAGTCCCACATAATAATTTTTCGTTGAAAAGCCAGACAGCTGTTATGTCTGGTGGGCCACTGTCCGATAGTTGTTTTCGGGCAGTCGTATATATTCAAATCGTGCGGAGAACTTTGATTGCGCGATGCAGGATTTACGACATAGCACGAAGAATAGTCAAACATTTGAAAAAACGTTTTAAAAAGTAAAGTAATAAAGTTGGATAGTCATTGAAGAGCTTCTGACCCTCAAACAAGAACACACACTAACACTAATTAAGAAAAGTCTAGGCAGATTGATTGACATTGTTAATTGAACAAGTATCAAACATCTTAAATTCTGAACATCTAACTATTTAACACGTGATTTCTGACCCCATCTAACCTCAGCCTTTTCCCAAAATTACAGCCACAGAAAACATTTGCTTTACAAAAATAACATCACACGAAATCGAAAGAGTTTTCATGCGATCACGTACGAACGACTCCAAATTGTACGTAAGCCTCTTTTGGTCGTGACTTGGTGGAAAAACGCGTGTGCTACCCTAATCGACATCTTAATGATCATTGAATGTACGTACCATGTAATTATCTTCAATTTTCTGAGTCATTTTACTAAAGATCGAGCTGGTTCGTGTAGATATTACTTTCATTTGGGGTTGAATTTATTGATACTAATATTGAAGTCGTTAAAAAATAAAATGCACGTTTTGACATTTGAGAAAAACTCTAGAATGTAACTTGGAACGAAACTGAAAAAAAAACAATAAAATTATAATTAGGGGTCCAGTGTAGTACTGGCTATTTTAGTAGGATAGTCTGTCTAAAAAGTCATACGATTGGTATAATATTTAATCATTTTAAAAATACTTATATTGGATACTTTTTATAAGATTCTTCTATTAGTAAACAATGATCAAGATCTCTTAATTGACCTTGACTATTAAATAAACTAGTGCGTCTAACCATCAGAAATTGCATCACTGCGTACCATCAGGTGGGATCGCAGTTAAGCACAAGTTTATAACAATTTAAAAAAATCCAATGTTGACTACATCAGCTTTCATTTTGCCCTAATAATTACCTAAGTCGTTTGACTTTCTAGACAGACTTTAGCTACAAGATCAGGTTTTTGGCTAGACTCTATAGTCTAAGTATCCACACACATAAGCCACAAAAAAAGCACTTCAAGCTTTTTTTTGTGGCGGTACCGCCGCACGCGAGCCAAAAAAAAGACCACCTCAAAAAAAAAGCTTGAAGCGGCTTTTTTTTGTAGCTCGTGTGCGGAGACACTTAGAATATAGAGTGTAGCCAAAAATCTGATCTTCGTTTTGTTTTTATTCACTCCTTAATTATTCCTATCCACCCCGTGTGTAAATACATGACAATCTACACTAGTAGGTAAAAGCATTATAGGGAACAATCCAAGCATAAGTACCAATAATTACACTTTTCTTTCAGTAAAAAATGTTAATGCACTCTACTCTTTTGAAATGAAGTAAGTAAATACATTAGCAACATTATAAAATGCTTTTGAATACTTCTTTCTTATTACAGCAGATTTACTTTAGGATTGGTTCTTTTATTTATGAGTTAATTAATTTCTTCGTGGAAATGTTATGTTTCATTGTAAAATTTGTTAGTTATGAAGCTCGGTTGAAAATCCAGGAAATAAGGGCATGTATAGGTTCGGGTTAGGTTCGTTTTGCGCATTCCATACATTGGCGAGCCAATCGTCTTCATTGTTAGATACATGCAGCAAGCGCAGAAAACGAATCACGAGTGACGTCTATGATGCGATGGCGCGGCGAGCCAATCACTGACGCTCACTTCATACCACGAAATAGGGCCGATATTTGATTTCTGCGCAAGTGAATATCAGCGCTCAAGATTCGTGCCGGTACCTATAACTAAGGTTATTTCAATTGTAATTACTTGAGAAGCTTCTTTATCTCTACATCGTTGGTACGACAATATTTCGAATTTCATTACAAAGTTTCGTTTACTGAGTAAGCCCTTAAAGTTTGTTGAGGGCTGTCTCTTACACCCTGTATATCTAATAATTCTCAAACTCAAAAAATAAATAACTGGCAGCATGTATGATAATAGTTGAGACAAAGTTCTTAACAGTTACTACTATGTCAACTTTGAGCTTTACCGTAAAAAATCACGTGATTTGTATAGGTTATAGAAATATAGAATATTCTCTTTAGACACAAAAATACACGATACTCTTAAGAAATTACTAAGTATTCTTACGACAATATCTCGAATTTCATTACAAAGTTTCGCTTAAATTTTAAGGGCTTGCTCAGTGCCCTTAAAATTTGTTGAGAGCTGTCCCTTACACCCTGTATATCTAATTCTCAAACCCAAAAAATTAATAACTGGCAGCATGCATGGTAATAGTTGAGACAAGGTTATCTAGGGAAATGTTTTTTTAACAGTTACCACTATGTCAACTTTGAGCTTTACCGTAAAAACACAAGTGGTTTGTATAATAAAAATATAGAATATTCTCTTTAGACACAAAAATACACGATACTCTTAAGAAATGAGTAAGTATTCTTAAATCAGTAGAGACTCCTTATTCGTACAGCTTCGTAACTTGAAACAAAAATCTCAGGGATTCTCAGAAACGTTAGTCTCAAATACGCTAGCTATGAGCTAAAGCGAAACAAAGTACTAACTTATTTTACTAAAGCCTGAACACAGAGCAGATAGTTGCAGAAGACCAGTACCCCTAGCCAAGTTGCTAATCTGCATTAGTTAACGCTAGTAGAAAGCTTCAAATGTACGGGAATAACGTCGTTTCAACGCTCAGTCACGTGGTCAGAACAAATAAATTGGCGGCAAGGTCGAATCGAAGCGTTCGACGCAAGCGAAACCATTGTAACTTGGCTAGGGGGGCAGTTCCTTGCATTATGTGAAAATAAGCGTGAGCATTCATACTCGTAGATGCGTACGTGTGTATCATTGTGGTAATTTCTGCTTGAAAACTTAAAAAAAAATTGGCTTGAATCCTGCGGCGAGGCACCAAACCGAACCCTTTGAACTCGTCGTACAGTTCATTGTGAGCGCATTCACACTGGACTGTACGACGTCTAACGTGAGCATTGTCCCATTCTCTCTCCTGGAGAGAAGGCCCGAGTCCCAGCAGTGGGAACATTAAAAACGCTGATAATGATGTGATGATACGGTGGTTCTCTCCCTGTTCATGCATTAATAATGAAAGATTTTGGACCTTTTCTGTTCTCATTGTATAAAGCAAACCTTTTGAAGTTTTTTGTTTGTTTGCCTGAATCTAGTACTGAGGGATAGTGCTCCCAAGTCCCGATGTAAATGGAAGTGGTCGCTGGCGGGTAGTCTCGTAAGTTCTGTTTTTAACCTACTTTTTCTCGGCCTCTGTCTGTTTATATGTTTGTAAGTGTGTTTATAAAATTACGTTCCGTCTGTTTTTATTGTGAAACTCTTGTTAAAATTCCCTTGTTTGTGGTATTTGCAAGGTTGAAGAGGTGCTTTAAAAATGTAGTAAGTCTGAGGGAAAAAATGTCGTGTGGTGTTTTTTTACACTTGAGACATTTATTTACTCTATTAACAAGTAGCTTTTGCTTTAAAATATTTAAAATATACCTATGTCACTCAGGAATAAAGCAGCCATCTATTGGTGAAAAAATTACTTCCTACAAACAAAAAAGCATAAAAACAAACCTCTTCATTACGTTAGTGTAGATTGATGTATGTATTTAAAATTAAAATAAGAAGAAAAAAACAGAAAAATAAGTACAAAAGTTGATGTGATTATTTCTTTAGAAATATCTTCCAGCATACCTCTGGAAAGAAAGTTGGAAAATTGAGATCTAGACACCGACTATACTGACACTATTGATTTAATGTAAAAAGTAATTTTAAACTAATTTATGTTGTCGTCTCAAGCAGCGAAGGGTAAGATATCTCAGCGCTCTGTGAACCGAGTAGGTAATACACAAACCATCGTGGATTAAATTTTTACTCCAATTTTTTTTTTTTTGTCTTTTCATTATAACATTTTAAACATGAGTTCAAAGAAATTATTTTTTGGGTATTTTTGCCAGCAGACCGGCGAAGGGAAAGAGCGGGTTTTGTCAAAGATGATTTTCCCCGTCGACAAAAAAAAAAAAAGACCAGCGAAGGGCGACATTAAATGAAATGTAGAAAACAGTGTGTAACAGAAGATAAGAAGAATCGGTTCTTACCAGAAAAAGTCTAGTTGCTAAATTAAGTAGTTTAGTAGTATCATCTTCAGATTTGATAGAGTAATGGCAGTTTGTCGTGGACGATCAAAAGTGACTGTAATGATTTTGCCAAATGATCTGTTGTCAGGACACAGCCACCAAGCAACTGTTCGCTAAATTTATAATCAACAGCTAGTATCACCCTTATCCAAACTTTTTGGTCATTTCACTCTCATCAGAGTGTTCGTGGTTATCACGGAGGTAGCTCTCTGAAATCCGTCAGGGTACGTCGCACAACTTCCAGCCACTTTTGCCTACTGGCAGTCATTCGAAAAGTCATGTTTAAAGTCATGTTGTTTTGATTGGCAGTTATTCAATGAGCCGCAAACAGCCGTTTTGATTTGGTCAGTCCGTCGCATCGGTGATCTGCCACGCGGCCTTGTTCCTTCCATTATTTCGAAGAAAAAGAAGGCTTTTGATCGAGTCATCTAAACGTCGACAAATATGGCCAAAGCTTTGAATATTATTCTTCTAATGGCCAAAGTATTTAAAAGTAATTCCAGGTTGCCTGGAAGAAATCGCCGAGTGCGATAAGGCCGCTTTATTTTTATTATAAGGTTTCAATTTGTAAATTTGTAGTCTTGGTATGCAATAAAAATAGCTATATATAATAAAAAGCTACATACATCATGACAAAGCAAATAAATAGCCGAGGAAAAACATAGTACCACCAAAGTCATTTTAGGGAGTGTCAAATGGAAAGTCTTTCTTTTATACCGTGTTGTACGATCGGAACGTGCGCTGGACCCTTGTATTAACAGTTTACGGTCCCCACTACGTGTCTGTAGTTAAAGTCGTGGAAATATTTCGATTGCACTGTTGGCAGTGAATACACCTCTAGTTTTCTTATCTATACCACGGTAATAGTATCATACAGTATTGTAACTCGGCCGTATCTTTGACAAAAAATAAATGCCTTTTACAGCCGCGCGGTACATAAACATGCGATAGGGCTGCCCGCCTCCAGCAATCTAATTACATTTGCCTAGTTTGATCCCATTTATTTTTGTGTTTGTAAATATACTTACTTTTTTATATAAACAAAATATTTTGTGGATTGAATAGGAAGTGTTCAATAAAAATGCGTGTAGTTTTAAATAAAATGCTTTTTCTAGGATTATTCATACACATAGTACAATAAACCACTATTATTAATAATAAAATACTAGGTCTTTACTTTGAATTATACAAACTAACAATAATCGCGCGATTATTGTTAAAAAAAACCGTCGTGTCCGTACATCAGTTGCGACGGTCGCGACTGTCTACATGCCGAACGCATGCTACAATCGAGGCGCGTAGGTATAGCTCGCGTTTCGTCCGTTTGTATGAAGTTGGAATACTGTATGATATTATTACCGTGGCTATACTATTATATTTTTTTGTTTTCAGCCAAGTTTGGTTGCCAAGTAGTTACAATAACATTTTCAGTATTAAATTTTTTGGGAGAATATCTAGTAAAAGGGGTGTCGAACGAGCATAACCTGAAGTAATTTGCGGTGCTCAAAGAACGTGCCAAAATTACGTGAACGTTTAATATAAAGCGGAGTGAAGCCTAGACCTACTTTTATCCAACTGCCTTAGTAGAAAGGTTATATTTATGACGACAATAATTAGACTAGGTATCTCCTCTCGCTTAAATCTAAAGTACCTCCCAACACATCACATCACAGTGTAATTAATCACGCATATTGTGAAGCCTAAAGTTTGTTGTTTGGTGCTTCTTCACGATCGAAAGGCAGAAATGATTTCGATGAAATTTGGTAAACGGGAAGACTATGTCTTGGAATATCACATATTTTTTTGTCTCGGGAGTATATTCCCTTGGAACACTTTTTTTTAAGGTGGGATAATCATCTATCGACTAAATGAGATAGTGTTTGACTTTTACTGACTAAAAACCCACTCTTATTTCTGCTTTGCCATTGTTAAAAATCGGATCAGGGATCTCTTTTGCATCACCCATGGCCCTAGTAGGCTTTGACCCTGCTGGGCCCCTACGGTTGCTGACAACCCCTTGAGGCGCGCGCGGAACACTACGTACCGTCGATGACCTGAGCTTGGTGCGGCCGGATACAGGACGGTCGGATGGCGAGCTACCCGTTGCTAGCCATCTGCAAGTCCACGCCTATGGCCCTTGGAACAATTGGCGTTCAACAAAAACGCGGGTGAAGCCACTGGTAGCAGCTAGTTCGGACATAATATTTTTAATAACTAAAATAAACCTTAAAGGTTTGGACTGGAATAAAAAATCATCTAGCAGACATAACGTGTGACTGACATAGGCTACATTTTATCCGAAAGGGAGCTTGAGCCCCGGTATGAAGGCTAGAAGGAACGGGGTGGGTTTTTAGTCAGTAAGAGTCTGACACTATCTCCCGCTCCACCCAAGGGCTGGGGTTGTCATAAGATGATTTTTGCGCACCGTAAAAAAAAAAAAAAAACAAAAAAAAGTGTGAGTGAAATAGACTACATTTTATGTAGATACGCCGCGAACAAAAGCTAGTAACAGATAAAGACAATCAGTTTCAAAAATAGAATTCAAAAGAAATCTGGCAGCGGAAAACAAAAGTGAATTCAAAATGGCGATCAAACGTTCGGATAGTCACCTAGCTAATCAGGAATCGAGACGAAATCGAACAAAAGTAATATAACTTTCCTTATTGAGTATATTAAGTAAAATCGGACCCGGTCATACGTATAATTAAGGAACCTCAAAGTTCGTTTAATATAATCGTCTGTTCCACCGATTGTCGGATTGGAAGTCTGGAGAAACTTGCGCTATAGAATAATAAAGGGACGATTTTAGGGCTTAGAAGATAGGTATTATAATTAAAGTTTCTGCTGAAAATGTACTTGGAATTTGCTCACATTAATAAACAGACAATTCTTAGTACAAATACAAGTTTCATTTATTTCAAATAGACCATTTGGTCGCCACTTTTGAATAGTCAAATGTCGGTCAGTCTAAGAAAAGTAAAGCTAAATTAAATTGCACGTTCCAAAGCGTAGATCTCTATGGAGAAGAACGTGCAAGAAACTCCATGGACACTCTTTTAAATCATATTATGTTTTACATATAATGTTCGGTTACATGTTTCTTGTTGCTTCTATTATGTGAGCACAATGTAGATAATAAAAAAAAAGTAATTATAACTTTTTGTTATATTTTTTAATGGTTATTTTTTAAGAAATATTAAAAAATGTAAATAATATGTACATACGACTAATAAATAGAATAATAATAATATAGATATAGAAACTGAATTAAGCCACTGGCAGCTAAGAGATGACTAGTCACAACTGACTTAAGGTACTTACAAGTTCCACTGGAAATGCAACTAACATTGATCCAGCCATATATATATATTTACTACGCAGTAAATTAGGCGTGCCGAACACTCATTTCAGTCGGCTCAGGTGTAACGTCAACTGTACATCTTGAACATTACACTACGTTGAACGAAACGCGTAAGTGCCACGAAATTTATGGCGTTCAATTCATGAATCCCCAAGCGACCACCGGTGGCCGCGCATCTATTGTCTTACTATTGTGTCTCTAATTGACGGTATCTGAAGGGTTAAGACATTTTGGTCGCGAAAAAAGTATTCTCTAAATCTTAGGGCTGCATGTTTTAATAGTTCTGTTAGACGACGTAATGTCAATGTAGCGCTGCAGCGAACTTTTGTCTTAACTTTCCAGTATTTAGACAAATTGTTTCCATGAAAAGGCTTGTCTATCACTAGAATATAAGTCAATGGATCCGGCCCATTGCAGACCTCAATAACAAAACAGTCATAAAACAAGCTCTATGAAAAATAATATCCGGCAATTTGCTGCTAAAATGTTAGAAATACTTGAACCAAAATGCCTGTAAAAATAACAAATTGTCATTGAAGAGTAAACGAGAAAAATATCATAAATCATCTGTCAGTGATGTTTATATGACTTAATTTGATTTAGATGGGTTAATAACGGTTTTTTTTTTGTCGGTATTCGTTGCTGCGGTCATTTGGGAAGTAAATAAAAATGTTTGTAAATTATGTTCAAAATTCTAAAACGTTTGGAATAAAAAGGTTAAAACTCTGCTTATAATATTAACTAGTGACCCACCGCAACATCGCATGGGTGCAATGCTAATCTATATATATATAAATGACCCCCGTTTTCCGTTGTCACGACTTGGCATGAAAACGGCTTGACCGATTTGGCTGTTTTTTTTTTTGTTGTGTTTGTTATTGTGAGGAGAAGGTTCTTATGAAAAAAAAAATTAGGGTAGTGTAGAGTAGGGTAGAGTAGGGTAGAGTAGGGTAGAGTAGGGTAGAGTAGGGTAGAGTAGGGTAGAGTAGGGTAGAGTAGGGTAGAGTAGGGTAGAGTAGGGTAGAGTAGGGTAGAGTAGGGTAGAGTAGGGTAGAGTAGGGTAGAGTAGGGTAGAGTAGGGTAGAGTAGGGTAGAGTAGGGTAGAGTAGGGTAGAGTAGGGTAGAGTAGGGTAGAGTAGGGTAGAGTAGGGTAGAGTAGGGTAGAGTAGGGTAGAGTAGGGTAGAGTAGGGTAGAGTAGGGTAGAGTAGGGTAGAGTAGGGTCGAGTAGGGTAGAGTAGGGTAGAGTAGGGTAGAGTAGGGTAGAGTAGGGTAGAGTAGGGTAGAGTAGGGTAGAGTAGGGTAGAGTAGGGTAGAGTAGGGTAGAGTAGGGTAGAGTAGGGTAGAGTAGGGTAGAGTAGGGTAGAGTAGGGTAGAGTAGGGTAGAGTAGGGTAGAGTAGGGTAGAGTAGGGTAGAGTAGGGTAGAGTAGGGTAGAGTAGGGTAGAGTAGGGTAGAGTAGGGTAGAGTAGGGTAGAGTAGGGTAGAGTAGGGTAGAGTAGGGTAGAGTAGGGTAGAGTAGGGTAGAGTAGGGTAGAGTAGGGTAGAGTAGGGTAGAGTAGGGTAGAGTAGGGTAGAGTAGGGTAGAGTAGGGTAGAGTAGGGTATAGTAGGGTGGAGTAGGGAAGAGCGGGAGCGAAGCCGCGCGGGCAAAGCTAGTACTAAATATACTACAGAATGTCTTTATATACAACGTTCACAACTTTTTGTCCTTAAACAATACAAACATATATTCTTTAGATGTTTCTCTTGAAAGAACGACATAATTGGCCATGTCAGAAACAGTCAACGCTCATATCTGAGCCTGCAATGTTGAAAGTTTGACCCTGCAATTTAATAATGGTCATTGCAAAAGATATCTTTACCAGAAATTGTTGGCATTTAAATTCTATGTCCCTGCATTTTGTACTGCAACCAGCGTCAAGCAACTGCTACGTAGTGGCCTGGCATCATGCTGAACTGGACCTATTTGGCGCAGCCGTGAGACTTACAATGTTGATATATTCTAGGTTTAAGTTTGTATACCAATAATTATAGTGTTATCTCATTGTGTGTACCGGTGTGCAAAATAAACGTATTTTCTTTCTTTCTTTCTTCATTTTAAAGATTATAGTAAGATTGTTTATTTGTTTACTTACATGCTTGTAAAAAGTAATAAAATAATAATAATATAAAACGTTTATTTTCTCATCACATGGTTACTTAATGTTAACATTTTACAATTTATCCACCGCGGTATAACTAAGTGAGAGACTGATAGTGGAAAGTAATCTTTGGAAACAATTTTGTTTTTTTTTTTCACTGAATGAAAGTTTATAGTATCGCTTATAATAATACCCAATTTATGTCCTAAAAAATGAACTGTCAAACTTGTGGGTAGCAGCAAGCCACGGGTAAAATCCGTTATTTAATAGTATGTAATTTGCTTTGATGATATTGTTTTTAAATACGGACTGGGATATATCTGCAAGAGAACCAAAGTTACCAACATAGTCCAAAGAATCGCCTTTAAGAGGCAGTGGGCAGGGCACGTTACTTACAAAATAGATAGTCGATGGAGCCGAAAGGTTCTGAAATCGAGTTTTGACCGGCAGATGCAGCGTTAGTAGGCCTCCCACAAGGTAGATCGATGACCTGGTGAGGGTTGCGGGAATCCGATGGTTGCATGATGAACAGAACCGATCTTTGTGGCCACACTTGGGGAGGCCTATGTCTGAAATGATAATGGCTGTGGTAAAACCATTCATGTAAAAGGAACCGAAGATTTGAACTGGCTCAGTCAAACTGAACTGGCTGATTTTCAAACCGGGTATACTGATCCAACCACCTGTAAGATATCCTTCCGTCTGTAATATAGATATTTAGTCCAAAATATGAAGCTTTGCGGTCATCCCAGCATCCCGACGATTTGACTACGAATTGACTACGAAATCTGACAGGATTCGAAGCTAAAATTGGACCAAAACTAAGCCAATAGAGATCTATTGTGAATGTTTGGATCTGATACACTATCGGATTTAGCTATCCATTGCTGTATTTGATAACACTTCTGATTGCAAATCCAGCCTCAGGGAAATTGATACTATTATAAATTATATCCTATGAGCTGTGTCTGGTTTATAGTAATATGCGAATAATGTTTTGCGTCCAGTTTGATATGTAGACTTTAATATAAGCAAAATTAGTCTTCTCTTGGAGAGGTATTGGGCCTTATAACATCAAGGGACCTGGCTAAACAAACTTTTGTTTGATGGTTGTTAGAGGTTTTCAAAGTTTTGTTTATAAAATAGATATACCATTTTCTTTCTTAATTTAAAATTCATTTTAAAAAGAAATGGAAATTTTGTATTTTTCTTATTCATATTAACTGTGTTTTTTTTTTCGTTGCCAAAATAAAGTCAGTTCAATTGCTTCTCCGGATCTTATTCAGTTACTACACAGCTTTGATTCTCTTCAGGAGGTTCACAGTTATCATGGCTGAGCTTGTTCCATAAAAATAATAACAGTAATGCCAGTTATCTGCAATAATATATTGTAAAAAAGTAAAGTTTTTTTTAAATGTTTTTACGAGGTAATCTCTGAAGGTTTCACCGATAGAAAGCTAAAATCATCAATCTATTTCTCCAGCGTAGGGTAAAATCAGAGAAAGTGTCAGACTTGTACTGACTAAAATCAACCTGTCTTCTGTTGACTGTCTCATTGGCCTGTTAGTCTAGTGATTAGTAGCTCTGATTGCTATGCCGAAAGTCGGAGATTCGATTCCCACCATAGACAATGTTTATGTGATGAGTTTGAACATTTGTTTTGTGTCTGGGTGTAATTTATTTATTTTTATGGGCCTTAGTGAATCTTTTGAACGTTCTCGCAGCTCTGGGGCCTTACTTACCATCATCATCTTCCTGCTCTTGTTTTTTCTTCTCTAGTGCCTTACTACAATGTGTTAAAATATCAGTCGAGCGAGTGAGAAGGAGAGATAGATCATACAACCTATATAGTTTCACGTCTTTAAAAGTTCAGTTTGAGTCGGCAAATAGACTGCATTAAGAGCTCGTGGTAGGGTTTTCTTTGATTCATTTTATGCTTTAAAATAAAACCCATTGAACCAAATTTCGCCATTGTATTTCCCAAACATATTATGTGCATAATACATTACTAGCAGCAGGAAAACAATGTAGGGAAGCCACACGTTCTCAATAATATTTGACGTCTATGATGCATGAGGGAGCCGGTGTATCGCCATTTATACCTGACTGAGTAGATAAAGGGGAAAAGTTATGTTTCGAAATTCTGTGGCTTTTTATCATAATTTATCGGGTTCTGAGCAGCCAGTCTTATAAAAATAACTTCTTTTCTGTGAGGAACAATAATATTATATGCTAGCTGGTACCAGAGCCTACAGCCACGTGATAGTAGAGAGAGATACAGCGTATCCAAGTATTCAAGTGCTATTCTAGGACATGGTTTACCCGCGTACCAAGTTTCATAGAAATCCGTTCAGTGGTTTGAGCGTGAAATAACGTAGTATACACGTACACCATCACACTCACAAACTTGGATTTAAGTGTTATCACTGTCTTGATGATAATGTTCTTCTTAAAAAAAGTATAGTTTGGTAGGTTGTTAAAACACTTTTTATTTATTAACATAATTATAAGTAGGTACAAACTTTCTAACACAAAATGTGGATCTTATACATGAAGCAAAATTAATAAGAATAAAAATAATAAATAGCGCAGTGGCGTAAGCTCTTTCAAATGCAGTTAAATAACTATTAATTACTAGCTTTTGCCCGCGGCTTCACCCGCTACATAACCCCAGGATAAAAAGTATCCTATGTGTTATTCTGGGATATGGTCTACTCGTGTACCAAGTTTCATCGATATCCTTTTAATAGTTTTTGCGTGAAAGAGTAACAAACATGCATACATCCATCCATACATCCATCCATACATACAAACTTTCGCATTTATAATATTAGTAGGATTAGTAGGATATTACTTGTATATATATTCCTCCGTCTTCTAACCAGCGATCTACTGCATCACTTATGTCCCATTTAGTACCTCTGCATACTTAAATACCTAATCTTATTCACTCCACACTATGTTAATGGTTTGAAGATCCTTAGCGCCATAAATTCAGATATACGCCATAAAGCGAACGTTAGTACTATTTTATGGTCTTCATAGATGGTATCCTTCGTTCTCCAGAAGTTTATGGGTTGTTAGCCATCCTTGGAATTTATAACGTGTTCCAATTATGGCGTTTAGGTAGTACTTAACAGAATTCATAATTTTCTTGTGATTATTTGGAACTGGATAAGATAGAACAGTTACGTAATCATAATAACGGTTATTTATCTATATCTCTTCGCATAAAACGTTTTGGGTACACATTCATTGTGTGTACAGCTGAGTAAAATTTTTTGCTGGAGTCTATGTTTCCTGATGGCTTCAACGGGAAATCTTTAAATCAAGAGTGAATGTTTCTTCTAGGTAAGTGCGTGCCATTGTTGTTCACATCAGGTGCCATCAGGTGAGACAACGGTCAAGCGCAAAACTATCAACAATAAAAAAAAATCTTTGTCATGAATATTATCATCAGACGAGTTGCTTAACAAGAACACCTCAACCGTGTACTCCATCGTATCCTACGGGCGGTCCACACAATAGTGACACCTGGGCTATGTGTTTAGTTTGTTTTGCGTCTACATGGCCAACACGTTCGGTGGTTAAGAACTAAGTCGAACTCTCAACCAAGGGCTTTGAAGGTCACGATTTACAACTGCTGTCTATACAGATTGAAACTAGCAAGGTCACCTTGGTTGGGACGTTAGTTTGCAACCGTCGGCACCTAGCCTACATATTTAATCCAGTAACCATGTTAGTTCATTTATTACACAGTCTGCAAATACCGCTACAGCAAAACCATCATGAAAAAATATTGCCGCTCTAGTTGGACCAGCGACGTCCCAAAAATACGATTTTTTTGGGGTAGTAAATTCATAACTTCCCTTTAGAGCTTACCGTAGTCAACCTAAATGAAATTTAATGCAACATCCAAAAGGGATTTCCGGAGAGTTGTACTAATTGAAGGAAATATTTACTTAGGATGCTTTGAGCTTCTCGTAATTAAAATAAAGTTCCTATATTATTTCTGGTAAATGGAACTGTTTTTATTAAAAAAACGTCTAAAAATGTTTTATGTTAAAAAAAAAACATGTATTTTGCTACTTTTCCTACGGTATTTCTTAAATATCAAATTCATTTGAATTTGCTCTATACATTGCTCTGCTCTGTTTTTTCTCTTTTTTTAGGTGAAAAATCATCGAGTAATTTCTCTCGCTCTAGGTGCAGCAAGAGAGAGTGTCAGTCTTTTTATCTCGATATATTGCCCCCTCGATATATATAACTCAATCATTTTTAATTGGTACAATTACTAGGGCTTACGTATTACAAAAAGTCTTGATATTATTTAAGTAAAATCTCAATAAATAATATTCTTAAACAGCAAAGTTATTAGCGTTTATTTTTATCCCAAAATCTCACTTAATTTATGGAAATTTTATACAGGCTATTGATTATGAATAAATGAGGATCAAAATGGAAAAACACAACGCATAGTATTTTTTAGTAGCAATTGCTATGAATGATTGATTCTACTATCATCATAATAATCATTACAACCGATAGACGTCTACTGTCGGACATATGCCTCCTCAATGAATTCTACTATGAATTTTACAAATTATGACTAACTAGCTTCAGCCAGCGGCTTTGCCCGCTTATCCGTACAAACATTGGAACCCTGTTTCATCCTCTTAGGGGTGGAGTTTCATAAAATCCGATTTTAGTGGATTTGGTCTATACCCCATAAAAACCTACCTGCCTAATTTTAAGTTTGTAGGTGTTATAAATTCTGAGATTTTGTGATTAATCAGTGAGTGGTATTTCTTTTTTATATTATACAGGGTTATTTGTAAAACAGTAACAACCTTGCAGGCTAATAATTAATAATTGCTAATATCATAAACAACAACTTTTGTTCTATGACTTTTTACAAAACATAATACATTTACCAAAAATAATCCTTCAATACTTCCTTGTTCTATTCGGCGTGGGTGCTTTACACAACGCTAGCGCATCAAACACCCCCGCCGACTAACCCACTTCCCCTCCACCATTGCACTATCGCTTGCTTCGTATATACTTTGCAAAATTTAGAACATTAATTAAATTATTTTTATTTTTGTGTGAAAATCTGATGAACTAAATATGATAAATGTTTAAAAGTCATAGAACAAAAGTTGTTGTTCATGATGTTAGTAACATAGTCCTGAGAGGTTTCCAGTGTTTTACAAATAACCCTGTATAGACAGATTTTCGGGGACAATTTTGGGATTTCGTTTTTTTTTATGTCTGACTAAAAATAAAATACTATCAGTAACGAATACGCATAGAGCTCCTTTTTTTTTGGACTGCTTGAACATAGGGGTATACATGTTATATTGTGTTAATGCAATTAATTTAATTCAACATGAATAAACATGAGCTAGTAGGACAAAAAACGGAGAAAAGTTCAATGAACAATACCTAGCCACCGCACACACAAGTCAATTATAGAACACTGTCACGTCAACTTTAAACCACCGCTTAACTTATCTTTTGGTCCCTAAATTACAATTTCTGAGGTACCCCGTATCAGCCATTGACCTTTGCCATTCATCAACCCGCAAACGGAAAAGTGAAAAACGTAGATGTAAGCACTATAATATTGTGAAGTGACATGAATATTTTTCGGTTGAGCGCACTTGTAGGGTGCGTGTTTGCCAAAGATCGAGTACCTTAGGTATCGGTTTTGGTAGGAATGGTTAAAGAGAAGACGGTATACGCTGGAACTGCTAGAGAATTGATATTTGTGAAATGTGTTAGTTTGTAAAGGCCGTCTTTAATAGGTTTTTTCTAAGTTAGTGTGCTGCGTCATCTGCCATATCATTGCTTGGTCAAACGTAAGGCTATCAACAAACAAAACACTTATAAAATAACTTGCTAGCTCAGCGGTATTCCCAATTTCTGTCCACTGTTGGACTAAAGGTTCGCTTAAGCGTCGCTACAAAGGCCAATTATGTGCATCAGGGATCTATTGGACCAGCAACCAAGGTCCTCTTTGGAGGCCTCCAAAGAGTTCCAATAATGCGTTTTTCGGTACATGATCGCCACTCCAGACCCTTTCTGCACCATCGACCATCTGTTCTGCAAATAATGTCCACAGTCACCCACAGCAGATATCTTTATTTCTGATGTAATCACCCAAGGTAACTCAAGGTATAGCTAAAGTCTATCGCCTCCATTTTGCACATGGTAAGCAATTAACCTATTTTTGAAAAGTGTCTCAAATCAATCTTATGGGGCTAAAATGCCACAAAAAAGGAAACTTTTATTCAATCGATAAGTGCCATAAAATACAGTTTTATATGTTTTATATTTTCGTACGCAATTTGACACAAATTTTATGAATAGGGATGTTTATCTACACTAATGTAAGATTTTTGATTTTTTTGTTTGAAGCACTGGCCCGATTGCTAATTTGGTTTTACTGAGAGAAAGCAGCTTTATTCTTAAATGACGCTGGCGAAACCGCAGGCAAAAGCTAGTATTTTATAAATCAAGTCCATTATTGTATTCTTGTAAGTTTCTATCAATCCTAAACTAAAATCTTGTTTTTATTTTGAAACCTAATCAAATTATTGTCTTACCAAATAAAACGATATTATTTCTGTCTTTTCCAGGACTTGTATTAATTCTGAGCCATCACAGTCCGTACGCCTGTCACGTTTTTTATATGAATTTAACGCAAAGGGAGACGAATTTGTGTCCTCCATTTTCCTTGTCGGTAGATCTCGGCCATGTTGGATTTATGTATTTTGTACGTCATAAATGTTTTGACTAGTGCTAGTAAATCTAGCTTGTTTTGTTTTAGGAATTTGAAGATGATCATAATTGCTTTGCTCAATCCGTTGTCATACAACTAATCAAAAGTAAATTTAATAAACCATTTACACACACTTTAACATTTTTCATCATTATCAACAGTATTTCAGCTAATAAACGCCTACTGAGATAACCCAACCGTGAGCAGAGCGATCAGTCCACTGCTTCTTGTATGCAGCGGACCACCCTGTCCCTCACCAGATCATTGACCTATCTTTTTGCCCTAATTAAACATTGGTGGTGTATATTCGTACCTTTGAATGTACTTTTGTTTTTAAACACATAAAATGTTAGCTGATATCAATTAAAATCATTGAATAAACATTGTGAATGAACCTTTAAATTATTTTTAATCTAGGTGTTTATGATAAGTAATGCCTTTATTTTTTGTTTAATTTTTATTGTTATGGTTTTTATTTACTTGTAATCTATAAAATTTAATTTCTATGTTATAATCTATGTTTAATTTTTTTTAGTGCTGATAGTAATTGTAACAAATATACTTGAGAAAAACGTTACAAATTAGATAATTATTTGTACTGACAAATATCTTATAAGCAATTCTTATAATTCTCATGGGCTTATATACAGAATATATGCAATATATCTTGTAGATCGTCCTGTCTGACTTCTACCACCGCAAAAGGCACCCAAGAGTCTATCGTGCCAGAATTAGGCATTACAAATTTAGAGCCATTAGTTAATTTCCAAATAATTTACGTATGTCCATTTACCTAGCCGACCATTGTTAATGACACAATAAACTGAAGCTTTCGCCTCTGTAAAAAATTAATTGGATGTATAATATTAAATAATTATACATCCAATTGAATCTATCATCCAATATTGTAAATTATCAAAACGCAATTATTTGCAAACATTGATCGGTCTAAACGTTATTGAAATGGAGACTTTTGCTAGACCTTAGATTGGCCGCATATTAACACAAATTTGCAAAAAAATATAGATAGAACTCGTTATATCCAACATTGGACGTCGGCTGATAAGATGATAATGATAATGATGATATATTAAAATTTAATTTAGATAATCCCTACTAACATTATAAATGGAAAAGTGTATGTATCTGTTTTTCCGTTTTTCACGGCAAAACGGAGCGACGAATTGAGGTGATTTTTTAAGTGGAGATAGTTGAAGGGATGGAGAGTAACATAGGCTACTTTTTATCTTTTTCTTACCCCCCACTTCCCTAAAATTTAACAAATTTAACGCGAGCGAAGCCGCGGGCAAAAGCTATATAGCATAGTTTTATTTTCTATCTTATTTGTATACACTGTGTGTACATCTCTCATCCAACTCGCTGCAGGTCAGCTGGAAGAAATTTCATTTGAAATAAGCAGTACCTTTGTGCTCTTCTATCTGTTATTAATATAATACATAAATAAAATTAAACTGATTGTGGTTACTCTACTATTCGAGATAAATAACCAGCCATGGATTAGTTTAACGACAGTAGCGGATCTGCGACCAGCCTTAGATTGCTTTATGATAATTTGTTATTATTATTCTTGCTAGATGTTATTGGAAGTTGATTTTCGGTTCGGAATCTATTTAAGAAAGTTATGATGGATAATCTGCTAAGAAATACATATAATTCAGAGAGGCCAGAGGCTCCAAACAAAGTGATATTATTGGTCAATAACGATTGTAAAATTTTCTAAAAGTCTGAATTTAGAAATAGAACATTAGTCTCATACATTTAAATGTCCAAGTCCACATGGGCCGCAAAAAAAGCCACCACAAAAAAAAGCTGGAAGCGGCCAGAAAAAATATTGAAGCGCGCGACAGCTTGTGTCCATGCGTACAGTATCATAATGGACTCTGACGAAGAAGTATTAGATGCGCGAATGGCAAAGCATTTTGGCCGCCACAAAAACAAAGCTAGAAGCGGCCACAAAAAAAATTTGAAGCTCGCGACAGCTTGTGTCCATGCGTACAGTATCATAATGGACTCTGACGAAAAAGTATTAAATGCGCGAATGGCAAAGCATTTTGGCCACCACAAAAAAGCGCCGCCACAAAAAAAAAGCTAGAAGTGGCTTCAAGTTTTTTTTTTGTGGCGGTACCGCCGCACACGAGTCTCAAAAAAAGTCCGCCTCCAAATGAAGCTTGGCCCGTGTACGGGAACACTTAGACGTAGATATAGAATGACAGTTAATTAGTTTGATGGCAATATTGGCGTAATGGTAGAGTGATTGACTGTCATGTTACATGTTGCGAGTTTGATTAGCGTATGTTACAAACAGACAGACAAATAGATAATTGTTACCGGTTTAGGTATCCTGTGTATGTAAATCACATGTTTGTATGTGCACCCACGATACAGGATTCTTAAAAAGTTTATTTAAAAAAGACTAAAAATTAAGTTCATCTTGAGTGTATGAACACTTTGACGAATATACAGCTACTAGTTTTTGCCCGCGGCTTCGCCCGCGTGGATTGAATATAGCCTATGTTATACAGGATTATTTGTAAAACACTGGCAACCTCGCAGGACTATGTTACTAACATCATTTAAAACAACAACTTTTGTTCTATGACTTTTAAAAATTTATCATTTTTTTATTCATCACATTTTCATACAAAAATAAACCGTCCACCACCGTTTTGAGAGTAGTAGTGATTTAATAAATTACATAAATTAATAGGCCTGGCTGGGTTTGAACCTGCCTCCTACAATCCATAAGTCGGGGCCCTTACCACGTGGTCACCACTGCTCTCTATGCCTATGTCACTCAGGAATAAAACAGCTTTCTTATCGGGATAAAAATGAATAAATTAAAGCCACAAGAGGCACGCAATCAACCATCCTTGGCAAGCACTACTTAGTTCCCAAATCCTTACAAAATAACCTCCTCTTTTTTGAAGTCGGATAAAAACAAACCACAGTCTACAATGTTTAATCAAAACGTCCACGTGTTTCAACTCACAGAGGACCTCTAGTCTAAGTACGCCATAGTCGTACTGTCGTTCAATATGGTAATGTATCCAAATACGGTTTCTCTTAGTCCCTGCTAGAATAGAGAGCTTTGAACCAAGTCATTTTTCGCTTTATAGCACCTCTACGAAATCTAGACGTTCTGTTTATAATTCGAATCTGGTTTCTGGTTTTGATTGAAAAATTACTTATTCCGTACCTAATATTTCTATGTGTTATGTAACCAGCCTCCACAAGATAATTGAATCAAATCTTTGTTTATTTTAAGCTTATTTGTTATGTTGAGATAATACCATAATAATTAAAAAAAAAAAAACGAAATAAAAATATTGTTTTCTGCCGTAATAATGGTATCAATCTTGGTCCTTCGTGGTCCTTCGAGCCGAATGACATCATTACCAATGAAGACTAGAATTTATTATAATGTAGTGTCGTTTTTAACGTTGATAGCTCAGTAATTTAGTTCAACAAAAATCAAAATTCAGTAATTGAGTAATTATTAGGGCAAAATGAAATCTGATGTAGTCAACACTGTTTCAATAATCAAGGTTGATTAAGAGATCTTGATCATTGTTTACTAATAAAAGAACCTTATAAAAAATATCAAATATATATATTTTTTTTTAATGATTATATATTATACAAAATTCCCAAGTCGATTGACTTTTTAGACAGACTATAAATATACTTTATTTTAGTTGAATATGTAAAACATACAGTTTCTTTCCGACTGTCGCCGCTCGATACCGCCTTCTGACCCTTTTCATTATTTATCCTTATTGTTCCCATTCCACGTCCACTACTTAAACTAGTCCAGACTCCAGATTTTGGGTTCCGTTGTTTATTTTACTTAAGCTATGGATATCTGACATTTATTCGAAGAGGCCAGTCGAATTTCTCGCCTTATTGTGAGTAATAACGGGCCATTATTGGCCCTATTGAGTCCGGCTGGATGATATACTGATATTACTTTAGTAAAGTTTGTGGGAGGATCGGCACGTCATAAGTTATGTGGATAGAGTTAGTTTTTGATATATTTTAAACTATCCCAGAGGCAGTTTTGGTTTTTTAGGGTTCTGTTACTCTAAAGGAAAAACGGAACCTTGTTGACCGTCTGTCTGTCTGTCTGTCTGTCAAGACCCTTTATTGCGGTAACGCGTGCAGCTCTTGAGTTAAAATTAAAATCATATACTCAGGTCTGCGGTCCCTTGAAGCTACAAAAAAATTGAACTTAAAAGTTAACAAAAAAAATGGCTCATGTTACAAAAATAAATAAATGAAAAACGTATATTTTGACACTCCCAAGAGAATAAAAATTCTTTATAGGGTACTTCCCGATGACTCAGAATTCTGAAATTTGGCGTAAAGCTAGGTCTTATAACACAGGTATAGGATAAGCCTGAAAACAATAAAATTGTTACGTCACATAAAAGCAACTTTTTTAGGATACGGAAAATCTTCAAGACTTCATTCGGGAATAGTTCAATTCACATAAGTAAGATTGTACGGAACCCTCAGAGCTTGAGTCTAACTCGCACTTTTCCGGTTTATAATTACTAATTTGGTTCGTAGTTGAATTTCTGATTTTAAAATGATTTTTAATATTTTCAGAATACACAATAAATAGTGCCGTCGGTGAATGTTACAGACTACAGTGCGTTTTACTTAAGAAGTTCCTTTGCCGTAATGTTAGCAATACGGAAAAACAGTGTTGCAATATTTTTAGCAATTAAATTACTTAATTTTAGGGAGATTAACTGATGCTTCGTTACTTTTAACAATTGCTTTTTGTTTTTCTTTTTAACTATTTTTTTAATAAGTATAGGAGGTTGGGCTCCATTCCGATTGTCCTGCAATTCTTTCAAATACCGAGAACGCTACGCCACAATATCGTACCTCTCTATTAACAACTTCCTTTTAGACCTGCTTTTTTTTTAAATAAGTTCCTATTCCAAATAAATTTCAAAAAGTGTTGCAACTACCGTTACTAACTAATCGATTTCGTTTCGCATTTCAGGGAACAATTTTGGTAGAGTAGACAACTCTTTCCTTTTTTCCCTTCTTTTTTGTGTAGACAGACAGGGGAGCTAACATTACGCCGAAGGAACTTCTTAAGTGAAACGCACTGTACCGCAATGATGCTTGATACACAGTAATATTGAAATGAAAGGAAAATATATTTTTCTTTACATATAAACTATAATACATTATAGCACGGAAATATAACTATATTATAGGCCAAATTAGAGCCATCCTATTAAGGGAAATTGTAAGAAAATCCATTACTGCGTTTGACAAAAGCAATAAGTCGCAGCTAAAAGCGGGTTACTTTGAACTAAGCTCAAAGCTGTCCGTTGGGTAGCTAATTATGTTTGCTAAATACGGAGTGCAGTATGCTGGTTATTGTGCCATAGATCTTTGTTGAATCACACTGCAATGGTCCCGCATTGGGTATGTACATATTTTGTTTTGTGTATTAAGAGTATTTGTTTTTGCGGTTGCGAAGCGATTGTATGCACGCACATACAACGCCGCGCGGCTCTATCCAACGTGAGTGCGAAATCACCACTTTCTTTTCGATTTAATTTTTTCTTGTCTAATCTGGGCCCGATAGATAATTTCGGGCTTTTATACATGTTCAAATCGACTGGCGACCTCTGACTACCTGATTCAGGATTTCAAAATATTAAACTAGTCACAGGAACTCAAGGGTTCTTGCGAAAACATCAAACCATTTGCATGCAACCGCTTCGCTTCGTTTATCCCTGTACCGCACCCACGTGTGGTTGATAGATCACAATACATACGGTATCAAATGTTTGTTCTATTCACGCCCGGCGATTTGCACTGCGATCGTGTTGAATCGCCGACTGCATGCCATATACGAGTACCCTAGCCCTTTTCCAACTGTGATAGAGGTATCCTCAAGCTTTACTGGATGAACCTGAGCGCTAGTATTTTACATGGAGTAACTGCTCGTCTGACCTCCACGACACAGTAACTGGGTAACTTGGCGCACCTTGGCAGAATGGAGTCGGATTCTCTGGCTTGGTTCTTAACTGCTGATAATCTCCACATGTCTATACTAACCCATTGACTTTGCCATAGCCGCTGCGTCATAGAATAAAATATAGTCATGTCGAAGCGATATTTACAAAAAAGACTGCTATAGGTTTTCAAGTATCTTTGTCGCTGGATACTGAACTAAGTTGGCTTCGTCTGCAAAGCAAGTCGTCAAACGGACCATTAAACAGTCAACCAAAGGGCTACGCCAAGTTGATAATCCACAATCATTAACGCTTGTAGAAAACTTCAAATGTATGGGAATGACAGTGTTTAGTAGTTTTTTTTTTTTTTTTTTTTTTTCATCTATGACGCCACATAAGAACTACGAAGAAAATACGAAATCCTGCATCGCGCAATCAAAGTTCTCCGCGCGATTTGAACATATACGACAGCCCGACATCAACTATCGGGCAGTCGCCCACCAGACTATAACACCCTGTCTGGTAGGAGGATCCTCCCTTTTCAATGGAGGTATGTGGGGCTTTACTCTCTGTTCCGCATACCCTCCAAACTGGTGACCCTCGACAAAGAACGTCAGCGCAGCCTTCGTGCAGCTAGTACTTCGTGACGTCATCATCACTTCCTCAAGCTTTCGAGCAACGAGCCATACAAGCCAGCACCCTCGGCTAAGGGTATCCTGACCACCAGTATGCCTACCTGGTCATACCTGGTCACCACCTCAGCCGCATCAGCGACCTTGGCACACCGCACCTTCGGCCAGTCATATGAAGAGCCTTGAAGAACCTCTCCTGGTCGACGCCAGCAATCAAGCCCTACGTCGCACAAGCACCGCTCCGACTCACTGGAGCCAGCAGCACTACTCCGACTCACTGGAGACTGCAGCATCGTCCCGACTCACTGGGACAGCACCACCCCGACTCACTGGGGCATCATCCCGACTCACTGGGACAGCACCACCCCGACTCACTGGGGCATCATCCCGACTCACTGGGACAGCACCACCCCGACTCACTGGGGCATCATCCCGACTCACTGGGACATCATCACCCCGACTCACTGGGGCATTATCCCGACTCACTGGGATAGCAACACCCCGACTCACTGGGGCATCACCGCAGACAGTTCCGACTCACCGAGAACTATGCGGCATCGGTTCCGACTCACTGGAATCAACCTACCGCTGGCCTGGCACACATCAAGAAGCATCAAGAACCATCGATCTCCGATCTCCGGAGGGGAGTGATGTAGCGACATCTATGACGCCACATAAGAACTACGAAGAAAATACGAAATCCTGCATCGCGCAATCAAAGTTCTCCGCGCGATTTGAACATATACGACAGCCCGACATCAACTATCGGGCAGTCGCCCACCAGACTATAACACCCTGTCTGGTCGGAGGATCCTCCCTTTTCAACGGAGGTTTGTGGGACTTTACTCTCTGTTCCGCATACTTCCAAACTAAGTCACGTGGTCAGAAAAAAGGAATCGGAGGCGTTGTCGGTTCGAAGCGATCGATGAAAGAGATTTGAAACGAAACGATCGTAGCTAGGCCAAGCCTGCTGAGGCCTTATGAGGCTTATGATGTGATAAAATATCAGTCGTACGAGCGAGAAAGAGGGATGGAGCTATACACCCTATATAGCTCCATCCCTTTAACAGTTCAGTTTAGAGTGTAAAATAAATTGCGTCAAGAGCACGTGGTAGAGCCTCTGATGTAGATGAACCTTAGCAGACTGGTAGTGAATGTCTAAGAAATTACATTTGTAATACCTGTAATACCATAATAAAAAATTGAGTTAATACAAATCACAACACAAGAACAATCAAAAACATAATTCTATCAAAACTATCTGAAGCTAAAGCATAATATTATTATATCTAGCTCATACTGCCCCACTACTGGACAAAGGCACTCTCTCCACACCTTCCAATAGAATAATCCAAGTCATCCCACCATCTCCTTCTTGGTCCACCGCGACCTCGTCGTGCGATTAGCATTATTAACCCTTCAGATACCGTCAATTAGAGACACAATAGTAAGACAATAGATGCGCGGCCACCGGTGGTCGCTTGGGGATTCATGAATTAAAACGGGACAAGGGCAGGAAGATGATGATGATGATTATTATTATGCACGTCAAAATCTGTCCGATGATATTTATTTAGTTTCCACTATACTCATCAGGAAAACAAGACACAGGAAGCTCAAAGGTAGTCAAGAAGCTCGGACGTTGAGTCGTAATCAATCATTAGCTCGATGATCCGACATCACTTCGCTTGATACGCCACATCATCAATCACACGAGAACTATCCGGGAGGTAGTATGTCTAGATGAGACAACCAAATATCGGAGTTATACTGATTCTTTCAGATTATACTAAAACTAGCAATCCTCCCCGGCTTCGCTCGGGTGCAATATTATACATATAAACCTTCCTCTTGAATCACTCTATCTATTAAAAAAACCGCATTAAAATCCGTTGCGTAGTTTTAAAGATTTAAGCGTACATAGGGATATAGGGACAGAAAAAGCGACTTTATTTTATACTATGTAGTGATGGTGACATTATGTTCAAACAATGGCTGTGTAGGTGGTGGGTTTAAACCCAAGCATGCATAATTACTCATTTTATCTCCACTGCTCGAAAATGGTGCTAGAAGACATCGTAATGAACCTGACAAATCTTAAAACTGAAGCCAGGTGTCACTCATTAACTCGCACTTAGCACTCATGGTGTACTACGACCCATTTGCTCCCACAGAGAAGAGATTTGTGACCCAGATGTGAGAACATTAACATAATTAGCTTAATCGGCCTTACAATATTCCCACTGTTGGGACTCAGGCCTCTTCTCTAGGAGAGGGAATGGGTCGTAATCCACCACGCGGGCCCAGTGCGGGTTGGTGGATGTCATATGTTTTCGAATTTTTGGTTCTAGGACATGCCGGTATCCTCACGATGTTTTTCTTCACCGTTTTGAGAGCATTGGTGATGAAATAAATTACTCAAAGTAATGCGCCTGGCTGGGTTTGAACCCAAGACTCTGCCACCACTGCTCTCCAATTCTAAAGAAAAATAGAAATTAAAAATGTTTATTCGTAGTGGTAACAAAGGTTTATAACGCGTCCACCGTTATTGTATGGTATTTAGTTTAATTTAAACAGTTCAATGAAACCAGTTACAATATGCTCCTCTATTCCAAAACATCAAACCAATCTATTACCCAAAATGAAAAGCCTTTCATCAAAATCATCCTAAAAAGAGATTTCATAACCAAATTGATTTGATACGATATAATATTCGAATGTAACCTTGACAAAGACCCTTGGCAATACATTCCAATCAAACAGTTCGGTGAATTAAGTGAACCAGAAACGTCCTGATGTATCAAATGGTTTTCCAGCTAATTAAGCAAAGGGCTACGTGGAATCAGGCGAAATTGGGGACGCCATCATTGATTTTGACAACATCCTGTAGGTATTTATTGAAATAAGTGGATGGTGCAATTGAAATTATATTTTTCTGTTTGTATGATTAAATAAATTAACCTTAAATGGATACTAATTGCCAAATTACTAAACATAATTCAATTTTAAGTAGTGATATTTTTTTTCTGAAGCGGAAAATCATCAAATAACTCCTCCTGCTCTAGGTGGAGCATGAGAAGTATTAAGCTTTTACTGATTAAAGCCCATTTGTATTCCTTCTGTTGCCCTGTCTACGAATATGGAAAGTGGTGACATGTGTCGGCGCTCTAGGACGGAGCGGGTGGACTTATCAGACTTTTACTGACTAAAACCCACGTCTATGTTCTTTCTTTGCCTTTCGATCTAGGCCCCAGGGTTCCAGACCACCTATACTCCGAGTAGGCTTCGGCTCTGCTAGGCCCCTATTGTCTTCTGGAATCTCTTTGAGGCACGCGTGGAACCCTCCGCGCTTTCGACGGTTATTATTATTCTTTATTGTACACCGCATAAACCCCACCTATGTTCCTTCTTTGACTTGCGTTTGAGACCCCGGGGTTCCCTTTCGGACAAGGAGACTCGAAGAGATTTTTGAGGCGCCTGTAGATCACTACGCACCGTCGACGAGTCGATCCGAATCATCCGGACTTCTAATGACATCCCCCGCTCTTGGACGGAGCGGAAAATAGTGTCAGATTTTGACTGACTAAAAACTCACTCCTGTTCCTTCTTGCCTTTCGTACCGGGGCCGAGCTTCCCTTTCGGATATCCCTAGCCCCAGTAGGCTTCGACCCGGCGGCACGTACCGGATGGTTCGGACTAATTTCTAAAACTACACAAATTAACCGAGCCATTTCCAGTAGCTCTCAGTATCCGTGTAAACGATGGCAGTGACGTACAATCAGATGATCGTAGTGCGTTCAAACTGCACGTGAAAGCTTTGTAATGGTCGGCCATAGGATGCCTAATTAGCTTGTCTGTGTATGGAGTCTTAATAGTTCAAAGCTTGTGAGATAGGAGATTGGTTTGTGGTTTGATTACTAGTACTGTGTATGTTAATTTTAGACATAGCATTTGAACGTGGTTGTGGGAAGCATAATTGTTTGTGTATAAAAATGTATCATGATGATACATTTTATCATGATGATACATTTTTATACTTTCCTTTCCTTCGCTCTTACGGCCACCTCCTTCGCTACCATAACTCCTCCGAGGAAAGATTCCACATCCCATTCTCTCTCATTCCGGGCCAGGGTCTAAATCAGCCAAGACGTCGACGGCGCGCACTGTTCCCTCGTGCCTCAAAGAGTTGTCAGCAATAGGCCCAGTTGGGTCGAAGCCTACTGGAGCCAGGGTTATCCGAAAGGAACTCGAGCCCCGGTATGAAGGCTAAAAGGAACGGGGTGGGTTTTTAGTCAGTAAGAGTCTGACACTATCTCCCGCTCAACCCAAAAGCGGGGGTTGTCATTGGATGATTTTTGGCCACCGAAAAAGATAAAAAAGGGCCTGAATCAGGGCTTAGCCTGGGAGATCACTGCCGCCGATTGCCTCCACTAGGTCACAGCGGTGCTCCAATCAGCCTTTTTTTAATGTTCCCACTGTAGGGACTCAGCCCTTCTCTCTAGGAGAGGGAATGGACCGTAATCCACACGGGCTCAGTGAGGGTTGGTGAATGTCACATGTCTTATAATTTTGAAAAAAATAATAATTATGCCGTATTATTTAAAAGGTTCGTTTTTTGGCTTTCGTACCCGAAAGGTTACGATACGGTTTGCTGATATTTCTCTGAGAACTGCATGGAATACTATGTGCTGTCGACGACTTAGGCTTGGACTGGGTCATTACCGGATGGGACAACCGGACGCTGAGCTGCTCGTCTACCACAAGCCCGTGCCTACCACGACAGGCAACGGCTGGTGAGGGCCTACGGAAGGTGAGGACGCCATGATGTCTCTCCAGCCACTCCTCGAAGAGAAGACTTACTACAACGACTATAGCGTACCCAAAAGCTTGAAGGCTGTGATATCGTTAAACCTAACTCAATGAAAATTGTTCTGTATCAACTCAACGGAAAGCTTTCAAGGGAATACAGACCTCATAACTACGCTTCATGAATATTATGTTGGTAGATTTAGAATCTAGGAGAAGGATCACAGTATAAATTAGATCAAAACTAGGTTAGATATCTAGTTAAGATTTATCAACTTTATAGTTTGCAGATTTATGCAGCTGACCTGGATCCTCTCGAAGAATGTTTTAAAAACTTTGAAAAAACTTGCTCTATAAAAAAAGTTTGCTAGACTTCTCATTTCCATTCGAGCTGTGAATAATCCATCGGAAAACGTTGGATGGCTTCCAATATGGCCCATTAGGCATGTATTTATGTATGCTTAAATAATAATGGTTGAGTTGGCGACATTAGAGAAAACGTGGAAAGGAATTGTGAGATAAAAATTGTTCTTGTTAATGAACACTTTCTCGAGGAGAATACTCGAGTGTGGTTGGACAGAGCTTAAGCAATTGCACAAAAGTTAATTAGGTATACCTAGTGCACTAGAATATATTTATAGAAGTGTACTATTTCTTTTGTCATCATCTTAAACCGATGGGAAGGAAATCCAACTGAACTAATTTGAGATTAGGAGCCTGAAGGCACAAAATGTGACTGGGAATATTTTAAGTAGGTACTGCCAATACTTTTACTAGGTACAGTTAATATCTACTTTTACCAGGTACTACCTATTTTTTACCAGGTACTGCAAATTCTTTCACCAGATATTTACCAATATTTTTACCAGGTACTGCCAATTCTTTTACCAGATAAAACTAACAAACAACAGATAATACCAACATTTACCAGGTACTGTTAATACTTTTATTAGGTACTGCCAATACTTTTACCAGGTACTACAAATATTTTAACCAGGTACTGCCAATTCTTTTACCAGATACTACTAATATTTTTATAAGGTACTGCTAATACTTTTATCAGGTATCGCCCATATTTTACCATTATCAAATACGGGCGTGAACATCATAAAATAAAATGCCAAAACAAGGTTCATAATGTCAAATCAAGTGCAAACCAGCTTTCAAGTAATGAGATCTCTAACTCGATTTTGCAACGACTTTGGAAAGCTAATATAAAGCCTTTTAAGCCAGTCTATGGCTCTAAACTGCTCAGAGAACATTAAGATACCAGGATAAGTTTGTTCGAGAACACAACCGATGGACAGATGAAAATTTGTTCAAGGTTATGTTTTCCGATGTGTTCAAATTCTATTTATTTACACACGATGGGAGACGATAAATATTTAGACGACCAGGAAAATAGTATCAATAATTTAACTAGCATTTTTAAAAAGAAAAATTTTGCAGTACATTTTTCTTTTTAAACACGAATTTATCTTATATATTTATTAATCTTCATCTACACTAATATATGTAACAGGAAGGGCTATTTTTTGTAGGAAGTACTAATTCGATTCCTTAAAATTTTTCACCGATACAAAGCTGCTTTATTCTTGAGTGACTTAGGGTACATTTTAGTTAGGTATGCGGGCAAAGCAGCGGGCAAAAGCTAGTCTTATATATTTAAGAAACTAACACAGTTTTTATTAGCGACCCGCAATATTTGCGGCTCAGTATATATTGGCAGATAAAAGGTTAGACAGAAACGTTACAATGTTTTGATTGGAACATGCAAAGGTCGCAGGTGGCCCATCGACCTTTGGGGCCAGTTTCTTGGATTGAAAAAGAAAACGACGGTCAGAAAGCACTTAAGGATGTCATAAAATCGACCTCTTATATCCCGAATAGTCGAGAATGGTAGTTTTTCGTGTGAATTTGATGTCTCGCAGGATTATGAGATTGGTTTAACATGTTTGAAAGTTTTTTTTTTTCTGGGGAACAAACATAATCTTTTTTTTTTAAATGAATGAAATATATAAAACATTCTATCTTTATTTTTTTGCTTTAATTGTGAATATGAAAATACCTAACCGATTTTTGTTTTAAATCTGAGATAACAATTTGACAAGCCCAAATGTCAAACTCAAGAAATATGTTGTCAGCTTTATGATTACAGTAAAAGGTAAAAGTAATTTTTTTGGTGACTTCGGACCTTAAAAAAAAACAAAGTCATGAAGCCGATAACAGAATAATATTGTTCTACTATCAGCACAAGCCTTCCACATATTGTGCCTCCACAACAAACGGTCCTGAGTGATGACTGAATGGAAGTTCTTTGGATTCCTACCATCGGTCCACCTTATGAGAGGCCTTCCAATTCAGCGTCTTCCAGCACGCGGCCCTCACTCCAGAACCTTTCGACCCCATCAATGAGGCTCATTGCCTTCAGCCTTCTGATGAGACCCGTTGTGAGAATCCACGTTTTAGAGTCATAAAGTCACTATTATATTGTCATCGCTGTTAGCACGCACTGGTCATAGACTAAATAGTCTTGAAATAATATAGTATGTTTGACCAGAAAATACCAAACCGCATCCTGAAGGCTGTCCAGGATTTGAAAATTGGTTATTATGACTAAGTAGTATAGTATTGTTAGCAGTTGCTAATTTGAAGGGTGGGGTTGGTACCTATGTAGATTTAGGATGCTAGATAGAATGTAAATCTGCTGCCTAAGCGGAAATTGAAACTAGGATAGCTGCCTACTCCTAACAATTCTGTATTTAGGATTACCTTTGTACGACGTATGAATAATCGAATATTAGTTCAGTTGTCAGTTTTGTTGATACTTTTAAGGTGCTAACTACGCCTTTTTTTAATCGACTTCCCAAGTGGTTTCACAGTCACCAAATTGAGATCTGATGATGGAATCTTGGCAAAATCGAGGGAACTCCTCAAATTCAATTAAATTTTTTGAAGTCGGTTATTTTTTATATATAAAAAGGTTTTTATTATTTGATATAAACTAGTGCGATCTCACCTGATGGTCAGCAGTGATGCAATCGTTTATGGTGAGGCGCACTAGTTTATTAAAGAGCCTATTTACTCTAGCCTTGAAGAAACCCAAATTATAATCGGATGAGAAAAATGCTGTAGGCAACTTGTTCCAGTTAGTATACTATAAAATAATAAGACTTATTTACTTCAAAAATATTCTCGTTGTACTGAAATTCTGTCCGCAACGTATTGAAGTTCATCCTGTTATATCGTCTTAAGGTGAATTTTTTTTTTTCCCATTCTGCATGTCAGTCTTAAGGAGCTTAATGATTAAAATTTGATTAGCGGCCGCAACACGATTATTTTTACAAAATTATGAGAAAAATCTTTCTATCATCCAACCATATTTTAGTTTATCATCATTTCAGCCAAAAGACGTCCACTGTTGGACATAGGCCATGCACTCACGCATCCCCCAAGCGTCGCCACAACGACCGGTCCTGTGTCATGACCTGGTCAGGGTCGCGGGAATCCGATGGATGCGTGAGTACATATATTCCGGCAATATTATCGATATACCTATAGTAAGGAGCGGTTTGCGGTGGGTTGCACTTGCCGGATCGTTACACGTGTACTATAGATAGACCAATCAAGTCAAGTGGTTTGCGGTTGTGATAATTTGGCATAACATCACGCATAAATTCCTTGCAATGAAGGGTAATAGAAAGGGCTATGCTTGGAGTTTCCTTGCTTGATCACATCAGAAATGAAGATATCCGCAGGAGAATCAAGGTTACAGACATAGCCCAAAGAATCGCCAAACGATCTTCCCGGTATAATTTAGGAGTCTTTAAGGCAAGAGTGAATAGGCTCTTAATAAACTGGTGCATCTCACCAATGATTGCATCACTGCTTACCATCAGGTGGGATCGCACACTAGTTTATATCAATTAAAAAAAAACTTAAGTGGCAGTGGCCTGCTGTCACATTGCTCGCAGAACAGATGGGTTGATGGGGACGAAAGGTTCTAGAATAGCTACTACGTACTGGAAGACGCAGCGATGGAAGGCCTCTCATCACTTGGACCGATGACCAGGTGAGGGTCACGGGAATCAGATAGATGCGAGACGCACAGGACCGGTAATCATGACGACACTTGGGGGAGGCCTATGTCCAACAATGGACGTCTTTCGACTGAAATGATGATAATCATGATGATGATAGATTCCTCGAAGAGGAAGGTAAGCAGGGGTTTGTAGTATGCCATCATTTTGCTACTTAGGTTCTAGTCCAAACCATCAGTCGAAAATTCGAAGACGTGCGGGATTGAAAAACTACAGGTTTCCTCCTTTTTTTGTTATGCAAAGATACAAGGAGGTTTGTCTCGCATAAAGAGGTGAGTAAATGGCCAAAATTTACCGTCATCTAATAGATATTTTCAAATGTTCATTAGTGTTTTTTAGTCTAATATAAGCTATTAGTAACGATAGAACTCAATTTGGAAGTATTTGGATAAAGTTGAAAATATCAAATGTATGCCCGTGTGGTGGATAACGGCCCATTCCTTCACACTTCACACACAGAATATTACAAAAGGCTGACTATCCCTAGTCATGGAAGACGAGATGTTTACGCTTAACTGGGTACAAATTGAGACTTAACCTGCAACTAACATGTCGTATCGTGATGGCCAAGTGGCCAGGTGACCCACCTCTCATACATGAGGTCGCTGGATGGAGCGAGGGGAGTCAGACTTTTACTGAGTAAAACTCACCCGCATTTCTTTACCTGTTCTTTGCGTTTAAGACCCACAGTAACTCTTTCAAATTTTCCCATAGCTTTATCCACATCGCTTATCACTGTTTTAGCCACAAATCTATGAATAGAAGGAGGAAAGCAGTGAGATAAATGACGTTACATACAATCGCACTATCTAAAAGTATTGATTACCTGCTGAACCCAGTATCGACGAGGTATTCCAGGTATATACCTATACTATGGGTGTTTATCGTTTAGATACGATGCATATAAACGAGATAGGAATGTTTAATTTCCAACATTCAAAATTGAAATATTGCATTCTTTCAAAGCAAAACTCGTCGATTTAGCAATTTTACATAAAATATTTTTGTAATTAAATATTTTTATCTTTACTAAAAATGATAGTTATTTTTTATTTGGTGCTAAAAGCTGCGAACAATGGAGGCTTTGATATTTTACACCGTTTCACTATCGAAGTTAAAAATCACAGGTCAACAATCCTTGTTTCGTAGAGTTAGGAACTACCAACTGGGCCTAAAAACTTTGAGGGAAAAGAAAACCATTGATTTGAGACGAAGAAGTAGGATTAGGAAGTATAATAATTTTTAAGATGTATGCTCGCGTTTGACGAATATCTCACCTGGTGGTAAGCGATGATGTGGCCGGCGATGGAGCAAGCTTGCACGTATATTCGGGGTACCTACCCTGAACATGCGTGCAAGCGTTCTCCAAAGCTTGTTTGAATTTACTGTACCAACAGCAAATTTGAAACTGTGGCTAATAGTGGTCATTGACAAGCTAAGTAAAAGTTAAATGAAGGTGAAATTTTAATCACCAAAGTCCACAGTCACGTCAAACTCCCCAACTTCGTCAAAAAATACCAAAGCATGTTTAGGATTAAAATGAAATTTCAAAATCTTACCTCAATAAATTAATTCAACAAAATAATTACTTAGACCAAGAACTTAATAACTCAATTACGAAACTTTTGAATTGATAGATAATTACGTTGTTCACAAAATTAATGTTAAAATTCGGCCAGCATTCCTTCCACATAGGCACTTTGCGACAAATATTCGGAGAGCTACCTCTTAGCAATCAAGCCAAGCCGACTTGAGTAAGATTAATTAAACCAACAGAGCATCAATCATTGGCCGGATTCCCCATCGTAGTGGCAGACGTTCCACAAGTTCAGTTCGTAGGTTACTTAGATTGTTCCTACTTTGGTTTTGGACTTACTGGGTGGGTTAAACGCTACGTGAACCCAGTGTGCAACTTTTTGACTTCATGACTCTTTCTTTAGAAGAAGTTGAATTTTTCTTTTGTTGACGTTGTTTTTCTTTTTTTGACATTGAGCTTTTTTTTGTTGACGTTGACTTTTTCAGTTGTTGACGTTGACTTTTTTTGTTGACGTTAACTTTTTCTAATGTTAATGTTGAGTTTATCTTTTGTTGACGTAGAGTTTTGCTTTTGTTGCCATTGACTTTGTCTTTTCTTGACTTTTTCATGAAATAGTCATTCAATGGAGTAAGACGAATTGGGAAGGACTTATACTCCTACGAATCATATTCTTATCAACATACATAAGTTCTAGGTTGATATGTTATTACCTCCATAATGTAAAAACTTAATAAATTTTAATGCCGCAGGCTACTTTGAGCATTCCTTTTATAGTTGGACCCAGTCTTATGTCTGTTAATTACAATAGTGAACACACAGATTTGACTTTCTTAAAAGTTTGAAGATGTTTATTATTAACATCACATCACTTAAAAGTTGGCTGTACTCGTTATTATAAACCTCATTCAATAGTAGCAATAACATTTTGTTTTTTGATTTGGGATTTCATCAAATAATTTTTCACGCTTTGTGTGTAGCGTATAAGATTTTTGCTGACTAAACATACCTGTGTTACATCAGATGCCTTTTGTATTCTAGGGCTGCGGTGACTTAAACCCTGGCAGGTGCAGAACAAACCCTAAAATCGAAAAAATTATAAAATAAGTTCTATTAGACATATTCTTAGGAAACACAATTGTTTAGTTTATCTACACTAATATTGTAAAGAGGGATGGTGTGTATGTTTGTAATGAACAAACAAAAACTACTACGCTGATTTCAAAAATTCTTTCACCATTAGAAACCTATATTCATCCTGAGTAACATAAGCTATTTTTTATTTATTGCCCGTGCGAAGCCGGGACGAGCCTCTAGTGTATAATATACAAAACTAGATTGTATATAAATTAGGGAATACCTTTAGACTCTTATTCTGTTAGGTTCAATCCTTTAGGTAATGAAAAAAAAATATCCCAGACAGAATAAAACTAATAATATTAAATATTTATCAATGTCGTCTCCACACACATATTCAAAATAAAACATAAAGCAACTTACAACAAACAAACAACAACAGCTTTCACACAAAGCAACTCAGTCCCACACTAAGCGGAGCTTGTGCCATAAATACGACAATCACTGATAAACATATTTATATATTTCTAAAAACAAAGGTTATAGATAAAGATAAAATACCAACGATTATGCTCATTAAACTAACATTTGTCGACTACAAACTAACATTTGCAAGTGGGAATCAAACCTTCGATCCCCAGCATAGCAATCAGTGCCACGAACCACTAAACCAACTTAATACTTATTTTGTACTCACTGTTTTTATGGCATTTTTTTTTTCTGCTCGTTTATCTAACCTAGTGCGTGACAAGTTGATTGGGCGAGTATTACATCAATCGTTCCCAACCCATATGATGTACATATTCAAGTACAAGGGTGTGGCTAAAATTAGTGTTTGGATTATATAGCGTTAAGATTTCTTTAGTTTGCTGCCTTCATGTGATTTTTCTTGCGTAATATAATTAACTCGTTTTTTTTTGTTGAGGCACGCAACCGTCGATTTTTGTCATTTTTAAGTGGTATGGAAGGGCGTGTGACTTTTACATACTAAAACCATCATCATCATCATCATATCAGTTAGAAGACGTCCACTGTTGGACATAGGCCTCCCCAAGCGTTGCCACAACGACCGGTCTTATGCGTCACGCATCCATCGGATTCTCCCGACCCTGACCAGGTCATCGGTCTACCTTGTTGGAGGTCTACTAACGCTGTGTCTTCCGGTAAGAGGTCGCCCCTCCAGAACCTTTCGTTCCCACTAAAATCATACCTATGATATTTCAGTTGCCTTTTGCATTCCATGACTATGAGTATATCCGTTTCAGAACCGTCCCCATGGCCATAGCAGGCATCAGCCCTGCTGGGTCCTTATGGTTTTACTGACATTTCTCTGAGGAACGCCTACACACCATCGACAACTTGGTCTCCGTCCTTATTACGAGCGGACGGCGAGCTACCCTTGCATCATGAGACAAGAGCAGCAAGATGATAATATAACAAGAATTAGGACAACAATCATCGCAAAAAGATTTTTTGCAACATCTTAGAAGCGAATGCTCATATTTTCTCTTAATAACGTATCAGCAATATATGAGTATCTACGTATTAAAGTGATACGGGTGGAACCCATCATGTCCTAGAATCAAAAATTCGAAGACATGTGACATTCACCAACCTGCACTGGGCCCGCGTGGATTACGGCCCATTCCCTCTCCGAGAGAGGAGGCCTGAGTCCCAGCAGTGGGAACATTAAAAGGCTGATTATGCTACGCTTTAATTGTTTCTGATGGAGTGCAATAATGGATGGCTATTTCATTTCTCATCATAATCGATAATAATAACTACATGAAAACTATCAAATATAAAGGCATTTGAAGGGCACAGGTGTGGTTTAGTCAGCAAAAGTTTGACACACCCTTCACAAGTCATTAGACTGGCTTGTTGGTCTAGTGGTTAGTGGCCCTGACTGCTTTGCTGGAGGCCGTGGGTTTGATTCCCACCCAGGACAAATGTTTGTGTGATGAACACGATAATAAAAAAACTGTAATGTTATAACATTACAGTTGTCTAGTACTCATAACACAAGCTCTGCTTAGCTCGGGACTACTCGTAGACGGCTTAGTATAAATAGTTGTGGGGAAAAAGGCATCAGACTAGATTTGCCACATCAAACAAAAAAAAAATCTAGTTCAATGCTCCAGTTAGTTATCTCCATCCACCAAAGCGACCGAATTTGACGTCTATTAATTTGATTTTACGACACTTTTTATTAAATTAACAAGAATGAAAGGCAAACGTGATTTATTAGTCGGATAATAAAGCCATTGTTTGTCTAACGTCTTAATTAGATTAGAGAATTCAATATAAACGGGAGTTTCTTGTGCAGTCTGTCCTAAGATTCTTTGTTTCTTTATGAAGATTTTAATAGAACCTCAACAGAGTTATTGTTCAGTCACTTAGTAGGTTTAAAAATATTATAGTAAAACGAATTAAAATCATTATTACGTTAAAATCATGACATTATAATTTGAAAATCTTTTTTTTTTATTGTTGATAGATTCGCGCTTGACCGCTATCTTACCTAATGGAAAGCGACGATGCGGTCGACGATGGAACGCGCTTACCTTGAAGAAACCTATTCAGTCTCGATTTAAAGATTTCCCGGGTTGTAGTTATCAGACAACACAGACTCCGACTAGGAATTCCACTCCTTAGCTGCTCGCAAAATGAATGTGTTTCCAAAACGTTTTGTGCGTGTACACATGAGTGAGAAATGTGTGCAAGGGATGTGATTGAAATATGTGTGCTAGAGACGTGAGTCAAGAATGTGTGCTAGACACATGAGTGAAAAATGTGCGCAAGGGATGTGAGTGAAGAACGTGTGCTAGGAACGTGAGTGAAGAATGTGTGTTAGACACATGAGTGAAAAATGTGTGCAAGGGATGTGATTGAAATATGTGTACTAGACACGTGAGTCAGGAATGCGTGCTAGATACGTGAGTGAGAAATGTGTGCAAGGGACGTGAGTGAGAGACGTGAGTGAGGAACGTGTGCTAGGAACGTGAGTAAAGAATATGTGTTAGACACATGAGTGAGAAATGTGTGCAAGGGATGTGATTGAAATATGTGTGCTAGACACGTGAGTCAGGAATGTGTGCTAGACACATGAGTGAGAAATGTGTGCAAGGGATGTGATTGAAATATGTGTGCTAGACACGTGAGTCAGGAATGTGTGCTAGACACGTGAGTAAGAAATGTGTGCAAGGGATGTGATTGAAATATGTGTGCTAGACACGTGAGTGAAGAATGTGTGTTAGACACATGAGTGAGAAATGTGTGCAAGGGATGTGATTGAAATATGTGTGCTAGACACGTGAAACAGGAATGTGTGCTAGACACGTGAGTGAAGAATGTGTGTTAGACACATGAGTGAGAAATGTGTGCAAGGGATGTGATTGAAATATGTGTGCTAGACACGTGAGTCAGAAATGTGTGCTAGACACATGAGTAAGAAATGTTTGCAAGGGATGTGATTGAAATATGTGTGCTAGACACGTGAGTGAGAAATGTGTGCTAGACACGTGAGTAAGAAAAGTGTGCAAGGGACGTGAGTGAGGAACGTGTGCTAAGAACGTGTGTGTAGAATGTGTGTTAGACACATGAGTGAGAAATGTGTGCAAGGGATGTGATTGAAATATGTGTGCTAGACACGTGAGTCAAGAATGTGTGCTAGACACATGAGTGAGAAATGTGTGCTAGACACGTGAGTGAGAAATGTGTGCAAGGGACGTGAGTGAAGGACGTGAATGAGGAACGTGTGCTAGGAACGTGTATGAAGAATGTGTGTTAGACACATGAGTGAGAAATGTGTGCAAGGGATGTGATTGAAATATGTGTGCTAGACACGTGAGTCAGGAATGAGTGCTAGACACGTGAGTGAGAAATGTGTGTAAGAGATGTGATTGAAATATGTGTGCTAGACACGTGAGTCAGGAATGTGTGCTAGACACATGAGTAAGAAATGTATGCAAGGGATGTGATTGAAATGTGTGTGCTAGACACGTGAGTCAGGAATGTGTGCTAGACATGTGAGTGAGAAATGTGTGCTAGACACATGAGTGAGAAATTTGTGCAAGGGATGTGATTGAAATATGTGTTAGACACGTGAGTCAGGAATGTGTGCTAGAGACGTGAGTCAAGATTGTGTGCTAGACACATGAGTGAGAAATGTGTCCAAGAGATGTGATTGAAATATGTGTGCTAGACACGTGAGTCAGGAATGTGTGCTAGACATGTGAGTGAGAAATTTGTGCTAGACACATGAGTGAGAAATTTGTGCAAGGGATGTGATTGAAATATGTGTGCTAGACACGTGAGTCAGGAATGTGTGCTAGACACGTGAGTAAGAAATGTGTGCAAGGGATGTGATTGAAATATGTGTGCTAGAGACGTGAGTCAGGAATGTGTGCTAGACACGTGAGTGAAAAATGTGCGCAAGGGACGTGAGTGAGGAACGTGTGCTAGGAACGTGAGTGAAGAATGTGTGTTAGACACATGAGTGAGAAATGTGTGCGAGGGATGTGATTGAAATATGTGTACTAGACACGTGAGTCAGGAATGTGTGCTAGACACGTGAGTGAGAAATGTGTGCTAGACACGTGAGTGAGAAATGTGTGCAAGGGACGTGAGTGAGGGACGTGAGTGAGGGACGTGAGTGAGGAACGTGTGCTAGGAACGTGAGTGAAGAATGTGTGTTAGACACATGAGTGAAGAATTTGTGCAAGGGATGTGATTGAAATATGTGTGCTAGACACGTGAGTCAGGAATGTGTGCTAGACACGTGAGTGAGAAATGTGTGCAAGGGATGTGATTGAAATATGTGTGCTAGACACGTGAGTCAGGAATGTATGCTATACACGTGAGTAAGAAATGTGTGCAAGGGATGTGATTGAAATATGTGTGCTAGAGACGTGAGTCAGGAATATGTGCTAGACACATGAGTGAAAAATGTGCGCAAGGGACGTGAGTGAGGAACGTGTGCTAGGAACGTGAGTGAAGAATGTGTGTAAGACACATAAGTGAAAAATGTGTGCAAGGGATGTGATTGAAATATGTGTACTAGACACGTGAGTCAGGAATGTGTGCTAGACACGTGAGTAAGAAATGTGTGCAAGGGATGTGATTGAAATATGTGTGCTAGACACGTGAGTGAAGAATGTGTGTTAGACACATGAGTGAGAAATGTGTGCAAGGGATGTGATTGAAATATGTGTGCTAGACACGTGAGTCAAGAATGTGTGCTAGACACATGAGTGAGAAATGTGTGCTAGACACGTGAGTGAGAAATGTGTGCAAGGGACGTGAGTGAGGAACGTGTGCTAAGAACGTGAGTGAAGAATGTGTGTTAGACACATGAGTGAGAAATGTGTGCGAGGGATGTGATTGAAATATGTGTACTAGACACGTGAGTCAGGAATGTGTGCTAGACACGTGAGTGAGAAATGTGTGCAAGGGACGTGAGTGAGGGACGTAAGTGAGGAACGTGTGCAAGGAACGAGAGAGAAGAATGTGTGTTAGACACATGAGTGAGAAATGTATGCAAGGGATGTGATTGAAATATGTGTGCTAGACACGTGAGTCAGGAACGTGTGCTAGACACGTGAGTGAGAAATGTGTGCAAGGGATGTGATTGAAATATGTGTGCTAGACACGTGAGTCAGGAATGTGTGCTAGACACGTGAGTGAGAAATGTGTGCAAGAGACGTGAGTGAGGAACGTGTGCTAGGAACGTGAGTGAAGAATGTGTGTTAGACACATGAGTGAGAAATGTGTGCAATCGATGTGATTGAAATATGTGTACTAGAAACGCGAGTCAGGAATGTGTGCTAGACACGTGAGTGAGAAATGTGTGCTAGACACATGTATGAGTAATGTGTGCAAGGGACGTGAGTGAGGAACGTGTGCTAGGAACGAGAGAGAAGAATGTGTGCTAGACACATGAGTGAGTAATTTGTGCAAGGGATGTGATTGAAATATTATGTGTGCTAGACACGTGAGTCAGGAATGTGTGCTAGACAGATGAGTGAGAAATGTGTGCAAGGGATGTGATTGAAATACGTGTGCTAGAGACGTGACTCAGGAATGTGTGCTAGACACATGAGTGAGAAATGTGTGCAAGGGATGTGATTGAAATATGTGTGCTAGACACGTGAGTCAGGAATGTGTTAGATATCAACTAACAAAATAGTTACCTACGCATGTTGTACTTGCTTGTAAGGAATTGCTATAAATACCTGCAGCACTTTCGGTTCTTCAAGAGAGTATTTCAGAGCAAGTATAACATTATTACAAAAAAATATTGACATGGTGACAATCACAAGAAGCCAAACCATATCAAAAAAAAAGTCCAACAAATTGTGTCGCAAAATAAATACGATTTTCTTGGGGACCAAAATGTTTGTGCAAGTGGATCGTTTTCATAAGTGTTTACCTTGTAAATAATCGATCAGTAAATTAATTTGATTTCTACCGAGAATTTGGCCACTGACTTGAATATGTGTGTATATTGAATAGAGGTGATTGCCCTCTGTAGATAGATTACACTTTCATCATTTTAGGCGTAAGACCCGGTATCCACCAAAGCGGAGAGAAGAGGAGATGTGCCGCGAAGCTGGCAGGTTATTTCCACCAAAGCGGAGAAGAGATGCGTTGCGGAGAGGAGACACACGCTTGCATTCAAAGCCAGTCAATCGAATGACGTTTCGGGACGTGCGAGGCGCGCGGAGAAGGCAGCGGGGTGAGGGGTGCGCGAGCACGTGCGCAGCCCGGCCGCCCGACTAGACACTTCTCCGCTCTGCCGCGCCGCTTGCTCGCTCGTTGCACAAAATTCTATAGAAAAATGAGACATCTCCTCTCCTCTCCGCTTGACCCATTTCCACCAAAGCTAAGCGGAGAAGAGATGTGGAAATAACGAAATCGGATTGGTTTATTCACACACATCTCCTCTCGTCTCCTCTCCTCTCCGCTTTGGTGGATACCGGGCCTAAGGCGTACCTACACAAGATGAAACCACCCCTACGTGTCGCGACATCGACTGGTTCCGTGCATTTCACATCCCCATACAAATAGGAACACTAATTACTTACGTAGTTGATGATAAAAGACTCGATTTTATCAGGTGTATGGTCCCTGGAAAGACCTCACGGCATCCTCACCTTTCGCATGACACAGATGCTCATCGAACGCGGTCAATTTGGGAGGTTTCTGCACCGGGTTCGTGGCAGGTCAGGCCATGATCCGAAGACGAGACGAGCCGCTGACGGTGCATATTGTTCGACGCGCGCCTCAAGGAGTTGTTGGCAAATCGTAGAAGACCAGCAGGGTTGAAACCTACTGGATCGGCACGAAAGGCATCGAAAGAACAGGAGTGGATTTTTAGTCAGTAAAAGTCTGACACTATCTCCCACTCCGCCTAAATATTCCTGTCAAGATGTGGGTTTACATTACAGACATCACTCCCTAAACTATCAGAAAATACAGACGTGATTTATGTAATTATGCATACTAAGGTAGGCACGAGATAACCGTGGATTAACGGTCATTGACCCTCCTATATTTGTTGACGTTCTTAATTTTAAATAAAGCTGTCTTGAGTCGACATTTATTCTTTGTATGATCTAGTAATGAAAAATTCATTGTTGGTTTTTTGAGTACCTACGCAGAGATATTTGGAAAAGGTCACAGGTAGTTAATTCCACGGTTATCTGGCGCTTTCTATAAATAAGACCTCATCATTGTCTGCCTATCGTGTCTCGTACTTTTCTTTCATATCACTGCTCACACAATCTGTCCATCTGTTCTTTGAGACCAATGAAAAGATGTACAGGAAGGCTCCCGTCCCCCTCTATCCATCTACAGAATTATACCTATAGCCCTTTTAATAACATGCCTATAATATTACTCTTCTTCACACGGCCGTACAATTTCCTGTCAACTTTTTGGTCCCTGGCTCTACAAACAAAATTATGTATTTATTAATGTAGCCTGTATTTATATATTCGTCAAGGTTATAAAGATACACTTAAATATTATCTAAGAACTCATCTGATTTGATTTTATTAAGATTCATTAATAATTTCCGGTTGTGAATTTAGGTACACCAAGAAAAAAAAATATGAAAAAGAAATTGACAAAATAAAATAGAATAAAATGTAGATTTTACCTACATAATAAAAATATTGATTGACCTGTCTAGAGCTATTTGGCTGTTATGAATAGTATCATGTATTTGGAGGTACATATTATATCAAAATTATAACAAGCTGTTTTGAGGATTATGGATATCAATAAGCCTTTATATATTTGGTTTTAGTGAGCTGTATTTTTTGGATGACAACGCACTAAGCTAAATAAACACATTCTATTAATTAAGGGTGTGCATCACGACACACATTTTCACTGTTTTTTATACAACCGCTCATAACTGATTATGACGTTATTACACATTTTTCCTTAGATATTTTGGAAACACAGTATCTTGTGGATATTATCTAGGTTTCTAAAGAAACCAATTTCTAAATTTGTGTAAAACTAATCCAGTAAAAACCTCTGCAAATGTCCTATTTTGTATGAACTTTGACACTTCATAATTTGCCTAAAAATTAAAAAAGTCAAAAAGTAATCCTCTAGAAACATTGCAAATTTTATTAAGATTTTAAATGATGATAACTTTTTCCAAAAACTTTTAAGGGTTTAAAAAAAACAGCTATTTCCTGGAGCAAGTTTTGTGAAATTTTCGAGTAAATCTCGGAATTACCGAATACTAACAGAGTTTTCATGCGTTTTCGTCAAACATCGCTTTGGACTGCATTAAATGAAGTAACAAGCTTTTAAACCATTTTCGATGTTTACGATAAGCGAGTGGAGAAGGACCCTCTTAAGTAAGAAACACAATTTAATAAATTATCTGACTGTAAAATCCTTTAGTATCAGTGCCCAATACATACTTGAAAAAATACCTATCTGAAATCGTACCTGAGTCGTGTTCTTCTTGTCCTTGTCCCATGTTATTTAGAGTCATAACATGTTTTGGTTTTCATTCTGATCTATCAACTGTCACGCTATCATGGACTTCCTTTTCTTATATATCATTTCTCACATAATCTGTCAGTACTTTTATTTATACTCCCTCTCAATCCATCCACTTGTATACTCATAACATTTTTTAGTAACATGCAACTATTCAACTTTTCAATTGCTAGTGCCACTTTAAAACTTCTTGTTTTTTCTTCTTTAATTTTTCTCTTTCTCTCCATTATCTCTTTCTTGTCGTTAACTGTTATCATCTTTATATCTTACACCAGTTATTGTTTATATATATTATAAGGTTCCATTCTTCCAAATTCGTATTCATTTCTCAATTTATTCAGAAATCGTAGCAACGGTTAAAAATTTGCATGTTCGTGACAGAGATTGTCCAAATATTAATTCGTCTGAAGATACGAAACTCATCTCCCTCAAGTAGTTTAGTTATAGATTGTATAGGTATTCACAGTCCCGTCCCCGCAACGTCAGAAACTTCTATCCCAGCGGATAACCGTTTATCTGTGAGTTAACCACTTCAGTTACTGATTGGAGATAGCCGCTCTGTTAGCTTAGGATCAGGGTTAGTGGCAGTTGTTGGTTGTCGCGTACGCAAGTGTGTTGGATTAACCTCAATCGTACGATATATGTGTTGATATACGAACTGATGTAGATACGGAATTCGGGAATCGTTTGAGTTGTCATTAATTTGGATTATCTCGGGAATGCAACTAGAAATATCATCATGAGCTTTCTCATTATAATGCAATCGCTGCTGCGCTAAAACTGAGAGAAGCAGTATCTACCAATCTTATTCTTCTCGAATTCAACGTTCACGACCATCTCTAGGTCTTCAGTCCACGTTGTGGTTTTAATCTGCGTTTTTGGTTAAGCAGCTGCGATTATAGAACTTTTCGGCTCCATCTCCACTTCTAACGAGCTTCTAATTAATTAGGTAGATTTTTTTGGTACAATTTTAGGTGTTCTTCTTTTTTCTGAGCCTGTTTATTCATTCTCGGTACTAGCCTTGCATGACTGTTTCCGGTGTTTTACTGTCAATGGACGATCGACAAAAGCTTTCAAGCTATCTCACCAGTTTTGAAAGCCTCCCTCGACAATGACACCCGTTTTCTGGCTGACACTGCGTGATGACTTTGGTGAATCTAAGATGGCAAAAAAATCACGCTCTCTTGTGAAACACCTAGCAGCATTAGTATGAGCATACTCAACCTTATATCGTGCTTATAGCTGGGATGTAGGTATCCCTGTGTCTGGGTGTAATTTATCTATAATATGCATGTATTTAGATATATATAAGTATGTTTATCGGTGGTCTAATACCCATAAAACAAGCTCTGCTAAAGTTGGGACTAGACGGCGTTGTATGATAGCCTGTTGTGGAATATTATTATTATTATCGAGAAGATAAGGAATTATATAGGAGAGGGAATTGATCGTAATCCACCACGCGGGCCAAGTGTCGGTTGGTAGAAGTCACATGTCTTTGTATTTTTGGTTCTAGAAAATGCTGGGATCCTCACAATGATTTCATTTGTAAGTCAGGGTTGTTACGACTTGGCCACCTATTTGAAAGGAATTGTTGAGGCTCTGCAAAAAAAGCCCGTCGTTCGATGTCAATTTGTTACTCTGTGTCATAAAGAAAAACAACCGTGAAAATGTAGACAGACATCCCAAAATAGGCTACATTCTCGGACGCCATTCCCAAGGCGTTTAAAGGTCCAAATCGCAACATAAATACTTATTTATTTCGCAGCAACGTCATAGGAACCCTTTTTCCTTAGTAAACTTTTACGACTGGGCCAAATAATCAATTGAAACGCTTTATATTTTAGCGATGCGTACGTTTATGGGACATTTGCGTGAAAGAATTGTGTAATCAAAATTCTTATAGTGGGTGAAATGTCTTGAACGGTATCGTTGCTACACGATTTTTGGTTGCAAGGTCAATGGGCATGTTATTTTATTGATTTGTTTTACGTTACGTTTTATTTATTATTTGTTTATTTAAAGCATCAAACACACAAAGATATTATAGTTTTGAGATATTAAATTTGTGTTTTTATATATATAAAAGGAGAATCTTATTGTCTGACATATCAACGCACAGCCGGAATTACTGGGACTAGGAGCGTGAAATGGTGATTTTATTAATTTTAGTTAAATTTGAATTTGTTTTTTAATTTAAAAATAATAAATCAAATAAAATATACAGCAAGTAATATTAATTTCAATTTGTAGTTTAGGATTTCTTGATAATTACCAACCAAATCGTCGATAACTTTTTAATATTATGATTCGTTATCCGCGCATGCACAAGTTGTGATTGCAACTGTGACCTCGTTGCAATCCCAACATGGTAAAGCAGACTAGTCTGACCATAGACAGAGTCTGATTCTCAATGTGAGTGGAGTAAAACTGTCTTGATCATGACCAACATCCTGCCTCAAGTGCCCATTTTTGCAGCATATGCAGCGCAATTATTTTTGTGGTTTGATAAATCATCAAATAACTTCTCCCACTCTAGACGCTGAGAGAAAATGTGTCAGACTTCTACTGACATAAACTCAACCATGTTTCTTCAGTAGCTTTTTGCGTGCTAGAGCCTTCGAACACTCCCACAATCCTTGCTAAAAGAGTATGTTAAACCTATTTATGCGACTGTCTTGTTGGTCTAGTGGTTAGTGACCCTGACTGCTACGCCGGAGGTCATGAGTTCGATTCCCACCCAGGACAAAAGTTTATGATTGTGATGAGCATGATCATTTGTTCTGTGTCTGGGTGTTATCTATAATATGTATGTATTTAGAAGTATATAAGTATCTTTGTTAGTGGTCTAGTACTCATAATACAAGCTCTGCTTAGCTTGGAACTAGACGGCGTTGTCTGATAGTTGTGGTAAATTGTATAAAAACAACTCAAAAACAGCTCAAGCAATAGTAAATAATATATATTCAATATAAACAAACTAAATTCAACAGTAAGCTACATACTATAACGAGTAGATAAAACTGATTACTATTTTCCATTAGGTGAGACCAAACCAAAATTACTAGTATCTACGTGCAATGCACACGATTATAGAGCTCTGTAAACTAACCGCGGAACCGATTAGCGGGATCGCTACTAATTTAATTGGGTTCGCATGAGAAGCTTTTAAAGCTAGTAAGGATTTTTATTATTGTTGCACTAGTATCTATTAAAATTTAAAAGAAATTGTCAATAGTATGACAGTACGGCTGGCGTGGTAGTCGCACAATAGGCTAGTTGCCGTAAAAAAAATAATTACTCCGTCTTTTAGATTATTCAAAAATAAGGGACACATATTTTTTTATTTGTAAACTAAACCAAAAATTCAAAGATATAGCCCATTAAAGTTACGTGTAACGTCACGCCCGCCGTGCTGCATTTTTTCGCACAGGGTGATTAATGGTCTATATCTTTCTTATTTTTTGTTTAATCAAAAAAAGAAAACATACATGTATGTCCAATTTTTTTTTATAAATTAAATACCGACTTAATAAAATGTAGTTATTTTGACCCCGGAAACTACTGTATTGGCTACTGCACTGTGTGTCACGGGTTCGATTTTTACACAGGACAGATATTTACTGATATTTACCTGTGTTCTTCAGTTGCCCTAAACGTTATAGGACCACGGATCAGCTACTCAGTAGATAGTTTTGTCACTCAGGAATAAAGCATCTTTCAGCAAAAAAATTTTTGCAATCGGACCTGTACTTTCAAGCCCTCCAATAAACAAAAAAAAAAAACTTTACCTCTTTATTATATTAGTGTAGATCGCGTACGAATTTTATCGAAACTGCCTCAAAAAGATGAATCAAGTTGCTCCCAAATCCCTACTATCCCTAATAATATTATAAATGCGAAAGTAACTGTCTGTCTGTCTGTCTGTCTGTTACGCTTTTACGCAAAAACTACCGAATGGATTTAGATCAAATTTGGTAGGTAGGTAGAAAAAACACTGGAATAACACATAGGCTACCTATAATTCACGGTCACGCTGCTAAGACGTGCAAAGTTGCTACCCCATCATGTGGCCACTGCGGCGAAGAAGGGCACACCATGCAAGATTGTACAAAAAAAGGCGAGCCGCCTAAATGCGCATCTTGTTTGCGCTTCAAAAAACCTGCCAACCACAAGACGGGAGACCCAGAGTGCCCTGCTAAAAAAGCTGCTGAACATAGGTACATAAATTCGATAGATTATGAGGGCGCCTAGAGCGTCATACTCAAGGCCAGACTTCCGTGTCACGGTTACTGCTGACTCAAAATTCCAGTGTGTTGACCTACAAACCATAATTTTTCATATTATTTTAGCATATTTTTCTAATAAATAAATACAGTGTAAATAAACATAACTCTTTAGATTTAACGCAACCTCGACTTTAACCCAATTACTAATTCTGCTGACGCAAAATCATATGTGTATAACTAGAGAAGTGCAAGAGACAGTTTTAAAATACAAAATAATATATTGTGAACATTAGTGTTTAAGTAAACTAGGTATATAACATTATAAATAATTTAATTATATTATATTAACTACTATTTATAGACTTTTTAAATGTTGTAATGAATTCTAATGTCCTACAAAACTATAGTATAAGAGCTTCTACCGCCTGTGATACAGGTTTATCCTAGTACAGGCACATAACATAGCATTGACCTTTGTAATTACTCTTAAGTTTTTTGTGTAACCATTTTACCAAATTTTACAATGAATAAATATTATTATTATTATTATTATTATTATATAATTCCTCTGCTGAGCACGGGACCCTGCCCGCGCGATATAAACTGTAGTCCACGCGCGCGAAGCCGCGGGCGGAAAGCTAGTGGTTTATAAATTAAGTACTAGGCTCTACAATTGGACACAATCAATGCACAGGCTACGAGTATTTAGCACTTGATAGGCTAAGTTCCACTGAAAAGCCTTTGACATTTGCCAAAGGACTTCACTGTAAACCAATGCCAGATCAATTTACTCGTCGGGTACATAGAATTTCAGAGCCGTCAAACGATCCAAAATGGTGCGAATTTAGCTCCTACTGTCACGGAGAATGGTTGAGTCTGATGATGAAACAAAAGAATATAATATGGTACAGAGAATGTGATTGTCGCAACCATTGATATATATGTACTCTTGAATTCGTCTAATTATACAAGGTGTAACGTTAAATGCGCAAAACCTGAAATTAGTTTGATCAGAATAACGAGCTGAATCAATTTAACCGCTTTTTTTATATAGGTTACATTTTTCAAAAAAATCTTCATTACAAACTTCGACCTGTCTATTTATGAATAGGTTGAGCCATTACATGCGCAAACCTGAAATAGGTAAACAAATACAAATAGTTGTAATCCAATCAAATTTTCTCATACACGGGATAATAAAAGTTCTTATTTCAATGCAGATATGAATTTTAAACAAACTAAAACTTTTCATAAAATCTTGTGTTCTTTTTTCAAGTAATTAGGTCCACCGAATTATAAATCATTTGGGGTGTCTAAGGTTATGCGCATTTAACGTTACACGTTGTATATAAGTTATATCTCGTCACAAACGCCAAAAACATTGTCACAAACATGAACCATCGCACTTTACTACAATTATTTTAATTTTCAAAACCATCTTGTCGTCACATGCGGTCATATCCTTTTTGACGTCAACAGCATCACGGTCGCGTCTAATCTCATATTAGTGTCTATGAGAGGTTAGTGTGTGTCTATGCCACGGTCTATGCAAATTGCCACAAACTACAAAAACGGGTTGCACAAATTATGCTACGGGCAGGTTGATTGATTGATTGATTGATTGATTTATTCAAGAAACAAATAACATTGTATGCGAATATTAAATACTTAAAAACTATTACAAAATAATATTACTTAACTAATGTTGAAATGAGTTGAATTGCACCATTACTTAAACCTTAAACCACACAACACAAATAGTAAAAAAAATGAATTTAAAGCGAACAATGTCAAAAATATCACAATCACCACCAATAATGTCAATAATTAAATACCAAATAAAAATGTCAAAATTATTACAATTAATGTCAATGGATTATTAATAACAATGTCAGAAAAAAAAATACAATTACCATTAATGTCGTGATGTTGCCACATTATAAAAATGTATTTGTCACCTGATCTATTTATTTCGTTTTTAATTTGAACAACGAGCACTGGATAGCTTAGTGGAATCATGTATTTAATTTATTAAACCCCAAGCAAACGCCGTTCGTGCACCCATTGTCTTTCTATTGTATCTCTAATTATCACGATTGAAGAGTTAATACTTATCTACATACAAAGAAGGTACCTTTATATATTTATAGACTTATGTATTATACTATAGCTATTAACTAAAATGTCAAGGTACCTGTGCGATAGATTATAATTATGTGCCTTACAGATCAATCTGAGTAATTCATAATCTGAAAATATATGAATGTGTGAGGAGCATACTGATATTGTTTGGTGTTTCGGACTTTCTGAATAGGATAGAATTTTGTTTTGCAAATATGGGTAATACATATAGTTCTTAAGATTACATTTAGCTCAGCCACATTTTACCAATCGGCATGCAAAAATTTTAAGTATTTATTAAGTATCGTTATTATTGCACATATCAATTAATAAGTTACTAATATTACATTTTTAATAATCTACTTAATTAAAAATATGTTTGTATTAAAAGGAAAATATAAATTATTATAATTAGATTGTATATATATTATGTCATTACTATTACAAATAATGAATTAATAATATGAATTCAGAGAGCCATTCCGAACGTGTGTGGCCAGTCTTAGTTTTTATAAATTTGTTATTATTTTAGTGTATAATAAAGTATATTCTATTCTATTCTACTATTAGTTATATTTACTACGAAACAAGTATTTTCTTCTGTTTTATAGTTTTTGTATAGCAGCACTATTTTTTATTTTCTCCAATGTTTTGTCTACTCGTTCTATAAATAAAGCATTCGAACCCTAACCTTGATCACATACGTCAGCTGCCCAATTCCAAATAAAGCAAAAAGCCTAGTATAAAAAGAGAAATAAATTATTCTTTACCCTTGTTATTTTTGTTACATACATCTGATAAATCGTCTTTATTTTTTCATTGAATATAAACGAGAGCCTACAATGGCCAGCCTCATAATTTGATGAGGTTCTATTTGTTATTTGTATACATATACGACCTTTTTTTGACAAATGAATTTGCTTTTGTAAAGTATGTTTTTGCAAATAGCGTAATCATTTTTACAGGTAAAACTTTTTGTATTACAGGACCTACAGAATAATGTTGATGTCGTTTCAAATGTATATTATTCAAAATATATATATTTATTTACCATTAGTCTAAGATATAAAAGTATATATATCCTCAAGTGTTATTTAATGATAATAAATAATTATGCCAAATAATAGGAATATAGGCCTAGCTGATTCACATTTAGATGATGTTAAACGATACAAATTTTACTTAAAGTTTTTCGAGCAACTACCTTGAATAGTTAATTCTGTAAATCCAGTATCAGCTGAAGAAGATGCCCTAAGGTACTGAAAAAATTAAGGCTGCCTACTTTTCTAGAGTGAAACTATTATTAAAAATCAAGTGAAAGGTTCTTTTAGTCCTAATCCAACCCTACCAGGTTGCTTTATCAAAAAGTTTAAAAGTTTAACACGGGCCTCAAAAAAACGTTTTAAGTGGCCATAAAAAAAGCTAGAAGCGGCCGCAAAATACAGCTGAAGCGCGCGGCACCTTTTCTGACCGGTGAAGCTTGAAGCGTGGCGGCACCAACGCATACGAGCCACAAAAAAGGCCACCTCAAAATGAAGCTTGAAGCGGCGTTTTTTTGAAGCCCGTGTGCGGGGACAGTAAATTCTTTATTTGTATTTGCCTAATTCATTTACTGAACTAGTTTAAACTTGCTGTTATATATTATTTAGCTACTTGCAAAGAAGCGTATTTTCCACACGCTGTCTTGCTAAACACTGTAGATATCCTGTTTGCCCTCAATGGAATATTATGTTAACACTAGTCCCCCTTTAGAGTAATACATTTAGTTGCGCTATGTATAAGATTATTCAATATTTAAGTGGCAAAACTCGCATGAATGGGGAAGCAATAATCATGGCGGTAAGTCTTCTCTCTGAGTAGTGACTGGAAAGATGTCACGGCGTCCTCACCTTCTGCATGACGCAGGTCCTCACCGGGCATGGTATCCTAGTACTTGGTAGATTACTACTCCGGATTTCACCATTGTGTGGACCGCGCGGAGGACACAGTCTATTATACGGTGGAGGTGTAACCCACGTAATTGGATAGATTTTCCACCTAAAACCAAACACTCTCGTAAGGACCGTTGACAATATCCTAATAGTGAAACGTTTTGCCGTTGCTATAACAGAATGTTAAGCAGACACTACAGCACTAAATGCGCGGTTAATTTTGGGATGTATATAATAGAAGAGATGCACAATTACCACACATGCAAAATATAAAGCATTTTAGCAATCGGTTTACTAAAAATTTACAGATTTTATTATAAAATTAAAACACTATAACGGTAAAACATTAATTAAAGAATCAGACACAGAATCAAAATGATTGCATGTACATTAGTCCGGGTTTTTAATAGATAAAAGTAAGTTCTAGAAAAAATTACGTGTTTTTTTTTCTACCTTACAAAATTACCTTTTACGTTTTGAGCACTAATCTTTTTTTAATGATAGATTGGCGTTGGACAACTACTGGGTTAATCCTAAAGACTGAGCGATATTTTGATACTTTTATTTACTGCAGTGGATCATGCTTTGGCATATAATAAAACAGCTTATATGCTGATTTTATTTACTGCAATGGATCATATGCTTTGGTATATTATAAAACTCACGATTAACTCCTGTAGTTCACTTTACCGACAGTCGGGTGGCTAGCTTGTCGGCTTTATCGGATGCATTTCGAGAATTGTGCGTCAGAATTGCACGATTTATCCTGCCAAGCCCATTTCAATATCGGACCAGGCTTGCGGCCAAGTAACACCTGTACAGGTCGTACACCTCACATATACTTGTATGACAAGACGTTCTAGGAATACATTCATTGTATATTCAGCTAAGGCGTGGAATTCTCTGCCGGAGTCAGTATACACTGATAGCTACACCGTGGCAGTCTTTGAGTCAAGAGTGAATAGGTTAGTCCTAGCCAAGCGTGCTACATCGTTGACCAAATGATCGCTTACCGTCAGGTGATTTAGTAGTAAAACGGAAGCCTATTTCCATAATAAAAAAGTTGCTTACAGGTTTTACTGTAGCCTGTTGGAGATCATATATCCGACTGTTTCCTGTTTCTGGGAGTCGTACCGTCGCCCGAGCCCAGTCTCCTATCCCTCGTGCAATTTCCGCACTCAACGCTCTCTTGGATGCCAAACCTGATTGTGATGTGTTCGCGGATGAATGGAAGAACATGTTGTCTGTCTGTTTGGAGTTTTGTGAGATGAGTGTATGACTGTGGTGTAGTTATTATTTTGTATTGTTACTTCATAAGTTTTCTAATGTCTTTAACTAATGTAATTAATTGGTCTTTGGCCGTGGTAGGTTAAAGTAAAATAAAAAAAATCCCTAGAAAGAAAACATAACGCATAAAGCCTTAACAAGACCTTTCCTAAACTCAGGTCTGGGGTTTTGGTGTCTTGTGATCGACTCTCTGTAGGAGTCAAAATATTTTAAATTGATTTTTTCTTCAATAGAAGTAAGACTTTTTTTTTGCAAAACTGTCATTTCGGCCATATTACTGTGCAAAAATAAAATGGCCAAAATTCACATTGATTTTCCGCACTTCTTGTGTTAATAAAAGATGAGACATTCAGAACTAGAAAATGGGCTTCAATGCAAGCAAGCAATGGGTAGCACGCCTTCCGACCATCCGGTAATTTTCCGGACCGAGCCCAAGTCGTCGACGGTGCGAAGTGTTCCACACGCGCTTCAAAGAAATGTCAACAAGCCTACGGGGGCCAGATTGTGCGAAAGTGAACCCTGTGGCCCTGGAACGAAGGCATGGAAGGAACAGGAGGGGGTTTTAATCAATAAAAGTCTGACCTGGCATCCCGCTACGCCCAAGGGCGAGAGATGTCATTCGATGATCACCTAAAACACACCACCATCACCTTTTTGGCGCAAACGTGAGACGTACAATGTTAGTTTTCTTTTTGTTTTGTTTTTGTTATGTTAAGTGTCCTCGCACACGGGCTACAAAAAAAGCCGCTTCCCGCCACAGTGAAAAGTTAGAAGTCGCTACTAGCTTCTTTGGCTACAAGCTGACGCTTCAGCTGTTTTTTATGGCTGCTTCTAGCTTCTTTTTTGTGGCGGCATTTTTTTTGTGGCCCGTGTGCGAGGACACAAAATTTCAATATGTTTTCTTTCTTAAAAAAACTCAGCAGTAGAAAGGAAAGGCTGGATAATTACACAAAAGAAATACCTATCTACTACCAAATTCCGCAACTCCAACGGAACCCACCACATCACATTAGTTACACACAATTAACGCCACGGATAGGCGACACGTTTTTGCATAAGTTAGCGCGCTGTTTGACCAACTTCACGCTTCAACCGACCAACTTTGATTGAGATCCCCGTCCCTTACCTGGAATTTAAACGAGGGCTCTACTAAGTTATTAGAAAACTTTTGAACGTCTCCCAATTTTATAATAATAAAGGATAAAATGTTCGAGAATACTGAGACGATGACGATGTGGTTTTATTAAGGAATTCAAACTTTTCTATCCTATTAACCCGTGGACGTATCTCTGTAATTCATCGGGAATTAGATTTGGCAGCCATCGGTTTCTTCTGTTTTATCTCTGCGAGTCTGGAATTCGTTTTCATCAGTAATATTTGATACTAGCTTCTGCCAGCGACTTCGTACGCGGATCCTGTTGCTTATTCCGTCGAGTAATTTCTCCTGTTTCCCCAACATTTCCCTTCACTGCTCTGCTTCTATTGATCGTAGCGTGATGAAAAGTATACTATAACCTGCCCAGGAGTATGAAGAATGATTGTACCAAGTTTCGTTAAAATCCATCGGGTAGTTTTTGTTTCTATAAAGAACATACAGACAGACAGACAGACAGACAGACAAAAATTGTACTGTTTGCATTTTTGGCATCAGTATCGATCACTAATCACCCCCTGATAGTTATTTTGGAAATATATTTCATGTACAGAATTGACCTCTCTACAGATTTATTATAAGTATAGATAGATTTGGCTGATTTTTTGTTTTATGAATTCTTTTTAGCATGAATTTTTTGGGGTAATATTGCCATTGTCAAAAAAAGTCAAAAGTCAAAACATTTATTGCGAACTGAGTGTATAATGTTGTTGTTGTTATCATGTCAGTACTTTTAACTTAGTAGCCTTTTACAAGCATTGCAATTTTAATTCATCCTAATTAACATGTAATAAACATTCATCACCATCATCCATCATATTAGCCGACAGACGTCCACTGCTGGATATAGGCCTCCCCTAAGTGTCGCCACAATGATCGATCTTGTGCGTCTCGCATCCATCGGTTTCCCGCAACCTTCACCAGGTCATCGGTCCACCTTGTAGGAGGCCTTCCGACGCTGCGTCTTCCAGTACGAGGTCGCCACTCCAGAACCTTTCGGCCCCAATAAACATTATTATTACTTAATTATTATTATCAATTCATTTCATTTTTTTTCATTGTCATTTACAGCAGGGATGGCCAACTTGTTTTTATTATTATTAACTAGCTTTTGTCCGTGACTCTACCCGCGAAGATAAACTATAGCCTACTACTCTGTCAAGAAAGTACCGGGAAAAGATCAATAATACACAAAATGTCTGTTATTCATCCAAATTTATTTTATCACCTTCAAAGTATGCTCCTTTAGAAACGATACACTTGCGCTAACGAATAATCCATTCATGAAAATATTTTTTAAACGCTGCTTCCTGAATTGAATTCAGTTCTCGCCGCGAATTCTCCTTTATGTCTTCTATCGATTGAAAACGGGTGCCACGAAGTGGTAATTTGAGTTTAGGAAAAAGAAAAAAGTCAGCAGGAGCCATATCTGGTGAATATGGTGGTTGCTGGGGGCCAATTCTCGATATTCGCCATTTATCTCGAGTTCGAGATTGCAAGTCTATCTCTATGTCTATCAAAAATATCTCTATCTCTACCAAAAAATGTCGAATTGAGCAGAATTCCGTATTCTCAGTCAGAATAGAAATAAATTTCACGAAAATGTCGAGTCGAGTGAAGATAATGTTACCATTAGGAAGAACCATAGACTAAGTTCGTTTAATCGGACGTTCCGTTTTATGTAGTTATGAATGAATGAATGATTTGGTTTTAAAACGCTGACTAGATCTAATTCTTTATGTGTAAAACGAAACGTTTCGTGTAAAAACAATTAGTTTGACAGTTGATTGTCGGAATTCGCGGTTCAAAACTTTTGATTTTGTGAACTGTGCTGTTTATTGTTGTGCGTTTTATACCATAAGAATAAGTACTGTGTTTTATACTTTAAAAAACATGCAGGGGAAAAAATACTTGACTTCTATTTCGCTCAAGTCGTAAACATCGACGGCGTGATAAGTGGACTGTTGTCGCCGTGTATGTGCCAGTTGCTCACTACTTTCCAACAACACCGAGATAAATATGTTAATAAACTCGTGATAATTTTTCTGTGGTTTCGAGTCCAATCGTGGATATACAAATTACAAGTCCGTTATTGTACGCGAAGGTCATTGTTCCAAGAAAATACACGATCCACAAATCACAAAGCAAATCGAAATTATTATATGAAGACCCAAGCCGTATTTTAAAACAAAGAAAACACAGTGTAACGCACTAAAAATCTAACAAAACTCAACGAATTTACTCTGAAATGACATATCTCTACAATCGACATGACATCTCTACTGCTCAGAAGCACTCGACATGAACTCTAACGTTATCCTTCGACAAATGTCGAATTCGACATCCCCAGAATAGCGAGTTTTAAAATTTGTCGAAAAAATTACGTCATTAGAAATTTTTGTCGAGTTCGACACCATCTCTAAAATCGAGAATCGGCCCCTTGGACGGTATTTGTTGAGTGTTTGGTTAAACATTCGTTCACAATGATAGCCTTGTGCGAAGGCGCATTGTCGTGGTGCAAAATCCAAGAATTTTCTTTCCACAAATCTGGCCTTTTTCGTCGAATTTGCTCTCTTAAACGCCGCATAACGCTCAAATAATATTCTTTATTTACCGTTAGACCTTCCGGTAAGAATTCAGAGTGCACAACACCGCGATAGTCAAAGAAAACAGTCAACATGACTTTGACTTTTGATCGACTTTGGCGTGGTTTTTTCAGTTTCGGATCAGTTGGAAGGCGCCACTCCGAAGCTTGTTGACTAGTTTGCATGTCAAACTCGTAAACCTACGTCTCGTCACCAGTAACAATGCGTTTCATGAATGTTGGGTCCGAACTGACTCGTTCTAGCATGTCCTCAGCGACTTTCATGCGATTGAGTTTTTGGAGAAAATTCAGATCTTTTGGGACTAGCCGAGCAGCAACATGTTTTATACCCAAATGATTAGTTAAAATGGTACGGATCGACTCGTGAGATACAGAAAGTTCGGCGGCTATCTCTCTCAGAGTTGAATGGGGATTTTCAGTTACTATTTCCTTCACTTTTGCGATGTTAACTTCAGTTGCAGACGTTGACGGCCTACCAGAGCGAGGCAAATCTTCCATCACATCTCGACCGCTTTTGAACGCTTTGAACCACTCATAAACACGAGTTTTTGATAAAGTCGATTCACCGTAAGCCTTCTGTAACATTTTCAGTGACTCCGAACACGAAATTCCATTGGCGATGCAAAATTTAAGACAAATCTTTGTTCGATATTTTTGTCCATTATGAAATTCGCAATACACACTATATATGATATTACTAAAACCAGCACTGTATTTAATATAAATAACAGATGCAACTCAAACTCCGCGCCAAAATGGAAAACAGTTGTGCCAATCTAACAACTACAAAAAAACAAAAATTTGAATTTGGAACCATAAACAAATCATCCATTCCCGATACTTTTTTGACTGAATGTATGTCACTCAGGAATAAGCGGCTTACTACCGGTGAAAAAATTTTAGCCATCGGACTAGAACTTTCAGAGATTACCTTTTACAAACAAAAAACAAATTTTAACTATTTATAATATTAAAGTAGATAGGCTCGATAAACAATGATTTGGTTGACGATGTAGCATGTTTGCCAACGTTACTTATTCACTCTTGAGTTAAAGACCACAAGCTTGTAGGTATAGAGATGACAATGGAGGATTCAACCCATAATCTACTATTTACTAACTAGACGAGATTAAAAAATGTTTGCACAACACTCTCAACGTTTTCTTCGAGTATGATAAATTTCTGTATCGTGAATAGTAAGAACATTTCAAGTTATATAAAAAAAATACCCGATTTTTCAGCTGAGAGAAAGAGAGAGTGAAAATGAATTTTATCTAGAAGGGGGTAGTTAGAAATTCCCTAGCTTGAAAAAAAACAGTAAAAGGAGGATTACTTGTTCTTTTTTTTCATAGTATGGCATGGTTTCTGTTAAAAAAAGATCAAACAATTAAAAAAAAAAATAGTTCAGCTTTCTAGAACCCGCTGGCCAAGTAACAGTTAGCATCTAAAACTTCAGATGTCATAATATTACCGCTCGGAAGCTGTAAATTTCTTTGGCGCCACGACCCAAAGAAGGCATCTTGGCATCAGAATAGCAAACTTTCCTACTCCCATAAAGAACAATTTCCAACCACTAATCATCGTAAAAAATTGAAGACATTATGGAGTTTTTAATTAATTCAATGGTTCGTTTTACGATCGTAATTTACCCATTTTGAATATTAAAAAAATATAATGAGTATTTTTACTCATTATTTTGATGATGTTGGCGAAAGACTGACATAGCTTTGTTTTAACTATAAGCAATTATTCGTATATTGCCTTGTCCTCGTCACGATGTCTACCAATCTAGTCAAAGCGCGAGACGTATAGCGCGGCACGCGAATAGTGACATTATCCGATGAGCCCTTGTCGTTCTGGCTGTTTTGGAACCTCATGGCACAAAATATATAGGTACAGAAGTCAATCTACATACAAAGCGCGCTCGAGCAACGCACACATAGACACCGCTCGCAGCGTCTCGGCCCGCTCGTCAAACAGTTCCGGCTCAAACGCTCATTAGTGTGTGTCCACCGAGCGTAGGTATAAAAAGTGAAGATTGATTGGTTTGTGTGATTGTTTTCCGTACCTATGTTTTTTGTGCTCATGGCCTGGTACGCGGCGATGGTAAGAGACCGGACGGTATGTCTTTATTTTCTTGGAAGATAGCTACCTATCTTACATTATCTGTGCAGATCAGATTAGTAGACACTTGCGCTATTACATCTTTCTAGCTCGCCATGCTGTGTTGATGCTGCGACTGTGCCTGCGGAGAACCTCAAATGCTGGCTTTTATTATACTAAGGTTTTTTTTAGGTTGAAAAGTTATTCAATGACATCGCTTTCAGGCGGAGCGGGAGATAGGGTCAAACTTTTACTGACTAAAAACCTACTCCTGTTCTTTCTTTGCCTTTGTTCTAGGACCTCGGGGATCTCTTCCGCATCACCCAGTAGGCTTCCACCCTGCTCCTACGGTTGCTGTCAATTTTTAAAGCGTGCGTGGAATACAACGCGCCTTTGACAACTTGGGATCAGTCCGGACGGTTGGACGGCAAGCTACCCATTGCTCGCCGTCCGAAAGCCCGCATTATACGATGGTTAAGAATAATACCGCCAGTCTTTTGGGTACACTTCCAGATGACAACAATGCGGAATATTTTTTTTACGCCATGTTATAGTTAGGAGTTATTAGTGTATAATTATAGTTTGCACATAGGCCTCCCCCAAGTGCCGGGGGAGTGGGGGGGTTTATGTCAAACAGTGGATGTCTTTCAGCTGAAATGATAATGATGATGAATTATAGTTTTAATTAGTTAAGTTTCTTGGAACTGGATTTTTGAAATTTTCGGATTTATCTAACCCTTTCTGTCTGCCTTATGTCTTATCGTAATTAGGAGCTAAAAATTAATTATGAAATAAAAAGGTCACAATTTTGTGTGAAAAGAATACATGATTACTTTAATCGCCGATAATTGGTACCTGTAGCATGACTACCCCAAAAAATCTGGTAATTCGTTTATCCCCCAGACCAACAAGGTTAATTTATTAGTCTGCAAATTGTTCTAAATTCGGTACAAACCAAAAATAAACCAAGCGAAATCGAGAGCCAACATAATAAACATAAATTAGTCCGCAAAATCCCAATTGTATGGATTACACGTACAAATTCGGACCACGATCAATGTTGTGGAACATTTAGTGTACTATTTGCGTATATTAGGACATGATTCTGTTTAAAGTTAAGTATTATAATGAACTAGCTGCTTTTGAGCACTGACGTACCCAGCCAAGCACATAACTTTGCGTATTTTTCTTAAAAAAAAAATTCGTGTTATTTAAATATTAATAATGTATGTACTCGATGTTAAAAGAATGTATACTAAGCTGCATTGGATGATAGTTTACTCACGGAAGGGGCGCCAATTTGTCACTCACAGTGGTTGCTGAAAATCAGCACTGTAGATTGCTGGATTTGTCCAGCGTCACACTATAAACTGAGCAACGGTCTATTCTTGCCTTGATGCGACGCACAATTTGAATGTATTTATATTGTATCTGCCTTTTATTTTTGTTTTTCTTTTATTTTTGTTTATTATTATGGTGTTTGTCTCTGTCGATCTCGTGTCGGCCGGTGTCGCATAGATAATAAATTATTTTTTTAATTGACAGCCTAGACAGAGCTGTCTATGGTTCAAGTAAATGCCCGGCAAAGATTTTATATATTCTACTGTGCCCGGTTCACACATGATCTGATAGGGCAACTGTTTTTTGTTTTAATTTATTATTCTTTTAATTTTTTGTAACTTATTTGTGTGTCTATACGGGCAGGATAAACATGTTTCTTCTTCTTCTTCTAATTTATTTCATCACCACTGTTATCAAAATAGCGGAGGAAAACATCGTGAGGAAACCGGTATGTCCTAGAACCAAAAATTCGAATACATATTACATTCACCAACCCGCACTGGGCTCTTGTGGTGGATTAAGGACCATTCCCTCTCCTCGAGAAGAGGCCTGAGTCCCCGCAGTGGGAATATTAAAACGCTGACTAAGCAACTATTCTATGCTGCTGTTAGTGTAACGCGCGCCTCAAGGAGATGTCAGCAAGCCGTATGGGCCCAGCAGGTTCGAAGCCTTCTGGGAATATGGATTCGCTTCTGAAAGGAAAATCCAGCCCTGCAAAGACAATGAAGGAACTAGGAGTGGGTCAGTAAAAATTTAACACTCCCACTTCGCTCAAATACGACAGAGGTCATTGGATGATTAGGTACCACTAGCTAGTAGCTTAACTACCAATTGCTGAACAGTGTCACTAAAGCAGCCTTAAATTCTTGACGTCATAGTAGTTTGAAAATACCTTTTAAACTTGTGTGATGTCATGTTTCATTAAGAGTCTTCTTTTCCACTCGCTTATCGTCAACTTCGAGCATGGTTTAAAAGCTTGTTTGTTACCTCATCTAACGCAATCCAATGCGATGTTCGACCGAAGAACACCGCGAAAAAAGAGAGATAACGCCTCAAAACTATACTAGAAATTAGCATTCGGTAATTCCGTGATTTACTCGAATATTTTACAAAACTAAAAATAAGTTCCAGGAAATATGTGATTTTTTAAGTTTAAAAAAAAAAAAAACATGTATGCATTCAGAATCTTGATAAAATTTGTAAGTCTTCTATTGTTATACTTTCTTGACTTTTTTAATTATTGAGTAAAATATGAAGTATTAAAGTTCATGTAAAGTAGCAGATTCTCCGAGTTCTTCACTGGGTTAGTTTTACGCAAGTTTATGAATTGATTTTAATAGAAGGTTAGATAGTATCCACAAGATATCTATGTTCCCAAAATATATAAAGTCATCGCGTAAGAGCGGTTGTATGCAAAACAGTGAAAATGTATGTTGAATTGCATCCCCTTAAGTAAATATCACATTGCATCCTCTTCTAAGCTGTATTGAATAATTCCACCAATCACTTACATCTAAAACAGATTAACCGGGTTTTAGTAACGGAGGATTATCTTCAATCGATCCCCTGTTGTTTACCCGTATCTCTTGACGAATAAAGATCTTTGTGGTAAACTTAAACTATTTCACTAGACAAACGCACTGGTTACTAATCCTTGGTAAATTGGAGCGCACAAGACAGACTACCCCACCCACTTAACGGTAGGTTTAGTTATCCGACGATTACACAAATCTGATTCTATTAATTACAATTCAGCTTAAGTGTGCCAGTTGACTATAGTAATTACGCTCCAGTTAATTATCTGCTTTAATTAACTATAGCAATAACGGTAAATAGGAAATTAATTGTGTTTATCTTCTGACTTAGTTGATCTTTTTTGTTTATGAAGATTATAATGTAAATCTTCTTCTTTTCGAGTCTATGGTAAACTTCTTAAATTGTTCAGGTCTAGTAGATTAAGCTAATAATAATAATAAGTGATTGTGCCGATAGTCGTGACGGTCAATGGTTTAATAGCCAAGAGCTTCGACCAACAGAGTTGGATCAAGGGCTTGATCCAGAAGAAGTCCAGTACTACTGGACACAGCGCGTATTGTTCGGAGGTGGTAAGGAGATTCTTCTCTCAAAAGTCCTGACTACCGGTAGCTTAGACCTCCTTCCTAATGCCGTATCTACTGAATGTCGTTTTAGAAAATCCTTACTCATTTTCAGATGGCAGATGTTCCTGGAGTTGCGTCTACTGATTGAAATCAATTGAATACCTTTTGACTTCAAAATCTTGTATCTTAGGCTTTAAGTAGTCTTTGTAAATTGGTATCTTTTACTACAATGAACGTAGTACCACAAAATATATAGGTACAGAAGTCATCGACATACAAAGCGCGCTCGAGCAACGCTCTCATAGACACCGCTCACGGACACGATATCTCCGAGCACCTCGACCCAAGTTCCGGCTCAAACGCTCATTAGTGTGCGTCCACCGAGCGTAGGTTTAAAAACAGAAGATTGATTGATTGATTGGTTTGAGTGATTGTCTTCTGTACCTATCTATTTTGTAGTAGTACAGTATAGGTACAGTTTAGTACAGTGAGGCATTCGATAAAATATATGCCGTGTCAAATTCTAGGATGAATTGGTTTTTATTCGTAGCAGTTTTTGATTTTATTTATATGACTAATTAAATTACGCGCAAGTGAGTGATGAAAAAACTCTTAATTAAATTTTCATACAGCCTCTTCCTCTTCTACCCTAGAGCCAAAGTGGTAGTCACTTTTTTGGCTCTAGGGTATAACTTTGTCTAAAATTTACTAACCAAGAGGAACGTCGGAGATACGTCCTAACGTAAAGTAAGTTACTGCATTTCTATTGGTTAACGAGCTTGGGCTAAAGTCGTACCTAAATAAGGCAAACTGACCTTGGGGTGTCAAACAACATATCAGGAAAAAATCCTCTATTGTCAAAACAGCTTATGATTTAAAGGAACAACTGTAACCTACAGCCTAACTTCTATAACCAACTCCAGAGCAACATTTCCTTCTCAGAATTCCATAGAGAAGCACACCGCAGTTTTCTCGTTAAGCAAACAGTTATTCTCGTTTACCTCACACATTACAAAATTACAAACGGGGTTATATGAATGCGTTGTTCCAAAGTATGTTAAGTTTCTGAGAAATTTTCGCATTCAACTCTTGGAGGCCGACACAAGTTTTAATCAAAGTTTTGTTGTGTTGACATTTTTGGGTGAGCTCTTTAATAATAAAATACCTACATGTTCAACGGTGCTCTGGATGAGGTCTTTGTTAAAGTTCGCGAATGTTTCATGCTGGGGCCGCATTTGCGGGTACTGTGACGAACCTTCGCGGTTTGACACGCACGATACACGCAGATGTAGTGGCGAATGTTCCTGCTGCGTGTTCGTCTGCGGGTGTGGTCGAAAAAAAAATCATACATTACATTTTCAATTTCATAAGTCGCTTGTATAATACTGCTTATTTCAACAAAACTTTTGAATCTTTGAAAGCTTACGTCGCGCGTTGGCTAGAAGACATTGTCTACTTCTAAGAACTAGGGCTACCCTTGTGTATGCAAATATTTGGATGTTATATACACCCCAAATGAGTTCTGAATTCAATCGACAAAATGTGAGAAAAAAAAAACATGAAAAAAAATTAAAGGTTTTATGAGCAGTTTTAGTTTGTTTAAAATTCATATCTGCATTGAAAAAAGAACTATTATTATCCCGTATATGAGGAAATTTGATTGGATTACAACTGTTTGTGGTTGTTTACCTATTTAATTCATGAATCCCCAAGCGACCACCGGTGGCCGCGCATCTATTGTCTTACTATTGTGTCTCTAATTGACGGTATCTGAAGGGTTAAGCGAGTTTGCGCACGTGATGGCTTGACCTATTCATAAATAGACAGATCGAAGTTTTTATGAAGATTTTTTTGAAAAACTTTAACCTATACTAAAAAGTGGTTTAATTGTTTCTGCTCTTTATTCTGATCAAACTAATTTCAGGTTTTGCGCATTTAACGTTACACCTTGTCTAAAACCAGTTTTCAATTAATTCAAACCGTACCTACTTTTCAAGTAACATTAGACAGAAAGAGGTTATGACATTCCAATTCTTATTTGCATCGCATTGTATGTTCCTGTTTAAGTTAGTTCAAATTTATTTCCAATCAAGTGCACCTGCTTGCAAAAACCATTTAACCAAATAAACTATTCCCATTTAAACAATTAGCGGAGATCTTAAACTATTGTGAAGTCACTCCAACTAGCGAATGAGAGAAGTTTCGTCCAATGGCGTTGGCCGAGTTCGGTCCGTGAGTTATGACTAACTTTAGAGTTCGTTGACAAGGCTACCGTAATGACTTCCAGAGTTCCAGAGTTCAAGACTAGAGTTGTATTCGACGTCCTTGAGAATTTCTCTCAAGCTTGTCAACGTTATTCACTTAAAGAAGTTTTGGAGTATGCTTTTTTTAAGGTGGAAAATCATCCAATAGCTTCTCCCGCTCTAGGATGGAGCGGTAGGGCGTGTCGTGGAACGTGGAATATTATGGCACTGGTGTACAAAAACCTCTGCATCGGCTATCTGGAAGATGATCTCAAAGGAGGTGATTTTAAAATGACAGGAAACGTTATATGTGATGTTATGCGAAAGAAGATAATTAAATAAATAAAATACATTTATTTCGGACTAAAATAAAAATGTCCATAGGATTATTAGTAAGAAAGGTCTTAAAATCTTTGTAAATAACAATGGTATTAAAACTCTGTTAGTATTACAGCATTCATGTTTTCAAAAATTCAAATTAATATCAACAATGTCAAAATATCTCAAATGTCATGGAATTAAAATACAACGAACATAAACAGAAAAGTATTTGAAATTGCTCTTAGGTACTCGTACAAAGAAATATGAATGAAAAGCGTAGTAAACTATACGTACAGCTATGTGTTTTATGATTTCGGCAAAGAAAATCTAGACATGTTACAATTTCATTCAACGAATTACAAAAATGGACTCATCAAAATGGGCTTCATCTGATTAGAAGATCAGACAAAGAAGATAGCTATGCTTGGTATTTCTTTGCAAGTTTGAATCAGAAATGAAGAAATTTGCAGAAAACCAAAGTTAATTGACATAGGTCGAAGATAAGCTGTGTACATTGCTTTCAGAACAGATGATTGAGAGGCTATGACGTATCAGAAGACTTAGCAAAGGGATGCTTGTTTGGAGGTAAACGGAACAGAGAGTAAAGTCCCGCAAATCTCCTTTGAAAAGGGAGGATCCTCCGACCAGACAGGTGTTATAGTCTGTTGGGCTACTGCCCGATACTAGTTGATGTCGGGCTGTCGTATATGTTCAAACCGCGCGGAGAACTTTGATTGCGCGATGCAGGATTTCGTATTTTCTTCGTAGTTCTTATGTGGCGTCATAGATGTCGCTACATCACTCCCCTCTGGAGATCGGAGATCGATGGTTCTTGATGCTCCTTGATGTGTGCCAGGCCAGCGGTAGGTTGGTTCCAGTGAGTCGGAACCGATGCCGCATAGTTCTCGGTGAGTCGGAACTGTCTGCGGTGATGCTGCGATGATTTTCTTCGTAGTTCTTATGCGGCGTCATAGATGTCGCTACACTTGCCTTGGACTTAGCGAAGGAATTCTGCAAGGTGGATCAATGATTTGGTGTGAATCCGATGCAAGATGCAAATTATATCGGTCGTTGTGGCGATACCTCTAGGGGAGGCTTATGTCCAACAGTGGACGTCTTTCAATTGAATTGATGGTGATGATGATGATGAATCACATCAGTTATGCGTTTGACATTTTAGCACATTTTTTTGGGAAAAAAATCTCAGCTAGTCGTATCTTTTAGAAAATTCATAATATGACTTTAACTGTGACTTAATTAAACTTTGCTAACTAATCATTTTGACCTTTGAACTCCTACATTGTAACATTAAGATCCTTAAACATTAAAATACTCTTTAAAGCTTGGAACAAAATTAAAAGGAAATAAAAAGGATTGCGTTTTTGCCTAATTTAGCAACTTAATTGCAATTTTAATGTTTTTTAAATTACTTGCCTTAGATGTAACTTAGTGAATGCGGACCACAGAATGTTTCAAGTGATTATGGTTTGTGAAAGGAACAGAACCGGGTGTACAAGAGTAACTTAGTAGAGGCTTATACACGTTTGTAAATAGAATGCAATTTTGATTGAACATCAAAGTGATAAAGTCACTGATTGTGATTGTGTGCGTAAGTCATTATTAAAACGGTACAAGTTCAGTGAGTTATTTTTTTTAAATTAAACTATAAAAATTGAAAAAATATGTAAAAATAATTAATATTATCAAATGATTCAAATCTGGTAGAAAGAAAAACTATCAAGTAAAAGGAAAAGGATGCACGAATTTACTAAAACTGAAAATGAGTACTCAGATTGTATATAAATAACACTTATATATTGATATACTCAGTCAGTCAAACTTAAGGACAATAAGTCAGCCTTGATATTTGCTTATTAAATAAATAAGGTGCAATGTCAGACAGCCAAAAATATAAAAATAAACTATAATAGTTTATTTTTATATTGTCAATCGTGACACACACGACATATTTTACTAAAAATAATGATGGTATTATGCATAATTATTTTGAGTAAAATGTGTAATATTAATGATGTAGATATGGAATTCAATTTTTTTTTTAAAGCTATATAACATTTACATAACAAAGACTTGAATTATCTCGAGAAAATTTTTACTTTATTTTGTTTTGTCAAGCAAATGGTACGTTTTCGTATTAACTTTGTTCGAAAATAAGAATTGGAAACATATTCAATGAGCCAAGTTTGTTGATAAGCCACAAAGTGATTACATCATCAAAATAAGAAATACCAAAAGTTCACGCATATTCAGCTTTTCATCAGACTATTTTGTATTATTCAAAAGAACAAATTTCCATAATGATGTAGGGATAAAAGAAAATTTACATATAACATCTACACACACGTAGATCATGGTAAGGTCACTAACCCCGAGAATTAAGTACCTACAAGTACACCACGCCTGTATTCTTCTAAGATAGAGGCAGAAAGATTGGTTTTTAAGTCCCAAGAACTATAAGATTTTTTGTACCTTTATCCTATACAACAAATAATGAATAGTCATATACCTAAACAATATGACTATAGTTGTATAGTCATGTATAGTTGAGTTGTATTTTCATGTTGATGAAGCGCATGAAACCTATTAACGCAACATGAAACGCATTGGGCACGCTGTGATCGCGGCGGTAAGTCCCCTCTTTGAGGAGTGGCTGGAGCGGCAATACGGCGTAATCACTTTCCGCATAACGCAGGTCCTCACCGGACATGGCAAGTTCGGGAGGTTCCTGCATCGAATTCAGGCGGAAGAAACGCCCGGGTGTCACCATTGTGTGGACCGCCCGGAGGACACGGTGGAGCACATGGTAGAGGTGTGCCCCGCTTGGGCAGAGCACCGCCGTGTCCTCGTGGAGGCAATCGGTGGCAACTACCTATCGCGCCGGGCTCTGGTTCAGGCTATGGTCCGGAGCGAAGAGGAATGGCAGGCGGTCGCCTCCTTTTGCGAAGCCCGCGCCCACCCGCGCCTACCACGTCAACCGGACGAACCCAGTCGTCAACAGCGCGTAGTGACCCACGCGCTCTTCAAGAGATGTCAGCAAACTGTAGGGACCTAGTATGGTCGATGCTCGCTAGCTAAGACCGCGGGGAATTTCTGAAAAGGAAACCCGTAGCCCTAGTACGCAAAGGGCAACTGAAGGACACAGGTGTGGTTTTAATCAGTAAAAGTCTGACACGCCCTCTTGCTCCACCCAGAACGGGAGAAGTCATAGGATGATTTGCACCCTCAAAAAAAAAAAAAACATGAAACGCATATCCTGAAAGTAGTATGATCAGAATCAATTTCAATGTCATTGGTGAATTGATTTCAGTTATTTAATAGGTGGTTGTTATAATATATTTTGTTCTATAATATAATAATGAAATAAAATTCTAAGATAATAATTTTGATAAGTCTTGATTGCAACACGTGCGTGTTTGTATGTGCATATATAGATATACTGATGTAATTCATTGATGTACTTCATCGATGCACATTATTATTGGCCTACTATTTATAATAATTAATTTCTTGAAAAGCTACCTGTTTTTACCTGTTTTTTTTAGAATAAAATTTCATACAGTATCGGTTTTTTAAATAAAATTTCATTAATTAAATTGCGATTGTGTGTTAATTTTCTAATTCGGGTATAGAGCGTGGCGTGCATTATTTTAGGTATAATGTTCTACAATTGGGGATGGCGCTTCTTTCTATAGATAATTATATTTTTTTTTATTCTATTGAATTGAAGTCAGAGGTGCTAAGTCCTAAAAAGCACGGTACAGATGATCCTAGAACGCTTTGCGAATTGCTATCAATTTAACACCAATTTTTATTACCTTTAAATTCAATTCTTCAATTAATCGATTCTAGATCGCTATCCATATCGCTTTAGTTTTGGTGTTATTTACGATACTGTCCCATTTATATCGAATCTTTACTTTACTTATAAGATCTAACAGTATTGTAGCATGACCTAGTCTCAATCAATAAGCCTTACTCAACATTTCATAACCGACAACCAAAGGAATTTAGACCTCTGCCATTTCGTTTAATTCCTTCACCATTAACCTCGTCTGTTACTAGACAATCTTCAAAGTCAGGGAATTAAGAGAAAACTGTTTCTGAATACAATTCTATACTCTTAATAGGCAGAATTTCGATTAGGACTGACAATTAGTGAAGAACAGTTAGAATGGTCATCTAACTTGAGAAATTGAACTATAAATTACAATGGCACCAGTTTCTTGACAGAATTACTTGGCATAGATTGATGTGCCAAGGAATACGAGAAATATCGTACGCCACTTGAATTTATAGGGGGCCTTATAAACAGATGGTGAGAATAGGGGATTTATGAGAATGCGTGTATTTGAGTTTGGTAACGTTCTTGACGAGTGAAAAAGCTTTTTTTGGAAAAGTTATGCGGGGAAGCTGCGAACACGTGCCCTGTTTGTTAAATATTAGCTTGTGCCAGTGGCTTTGCGTGAAAGAAGGGGGGGGGGGGCTTTAAGTCAATTTTGTATAGGTTACTCTTTTCAATTGCGGAAAGGCTCACGTGGTAAGCAATGATGTGGCCGACGATGGAGCACGCTTGCCTAGAAGTATTTTATTCACTCTTGACTTAAATATGGTTGTAGCTTTCAGGAAACACAGACTCTGACAGGAGGTTGCACTCGTTAGCTATACGCACAATGAATGTATTCCCAAGACACTTTATACGTATAGGTGGGAGGTCTCTACTTCTAGGTAAGCGTACTTCATCGTCGACCACATCATCGTTTACCATCACTACCTGACCTTACTTAGCGTCTCTACCAAACGCTAAGTACAGAATGTATGGCATGTATGATATAGTACATGTATGTGACAAATGACGTGACAGGTATGTATGTAATGCATTTCACTACCATACATTTTGTACTTAACATTTGGCATGAACGCTAATAGAAAAGTTATTTTTGTAAAAGCCCAGTACCCCTAGCCGCTAGTTGCTAATCTGCAATAGTTAACGCTAATAGAAAGCTTCAAATGTACGGGAATGACGTCATCTCAACACTCAGTCACGTGGTCAGGAGAAAAGAATTGGCGGCAAGGTCGACTCGAAGCGTTCGACGCAAGCGTAACGGTTGTAACTTGGCTTAGGGGACTGGTGAGATAGTAGTCAAACGAGTAAACACAAAAAAAAAAACATCCGTATTGTATATTCCTAGCATACGCAGTTCTATGTTCCAATACCAGGATAAGGGGTGTACGAACCGGACACCTGGGAAGTATATTTATTGATTTGTTGTGTTATTATTTATCTATCAGTTATTATTTGATGTGGATAAGAAGTCAGTAATTTCGACGTTGGTAATAACTGTCGTCTTGTACCACTAGATGGCGTTAGTTTTGGTATGTTTACGATACTTGTTCGAGTAAAAGTTTTATTTTTCAAGTTATGCTTGTTACTATCGTGTTTTCTACATGATACTAAGATGCATAACTAACAGATCTCATGCAATCTGTTAATTAGTGCTTGCTTACCTAGTTAATTATACTAGGCGACTATTTATTTTTACATTATGATAATATTGCAATACTTGAAACAATGGTGGCTGAGTGGTAAGGGCTCCGACTTACGAGTGGTAGGTTGCGGTTACAAACCCAGTCAGGCGCAATTCTTTGTGTAATTTATTTCATTACCACTGCTCCAAAACGGTGAAGGAAAACATTGTGAGGAAACTGGCATGACCTAGAACCAAAAAAATTCGAAGACATGTGACATCCACCTACCCGCACTGGGCCCACGTGGTGGATTATGGCCCATTCCCTCTCCTAGAGAGGAGGCCTGAGTCGCAACAGTGGGACTATGCTATGCATACTTGGAACAGCTAAATATACACTAATATTCTAAAGATAAGAAAAGACAAGATATTTTTTATTTGTTTAAACATTGTATACATACAGTAAATAGCATGCAAGATATAGATAAGGTAAAGTTTGTTTTTTTTTTTGTTTGTGGGAGGTAATCTCTGAAAGTTCTGATCCAATTGTTATTTTTTTTTCACCAATAGTAAACTGCTTTATAATTCCTGAGTGATAGACTAATTACTAACGACAAGTTGTATTTACTCTATATACCTATATGTTAGTCTGTAAGGTATATATCTATGGGCCAAGATGTCTGATAAGAAATGATTTATTATTATTTTTCATCTTTTTATTAATCTCAGGACCCTGAGGTCCTGGGCCTTTGAGAGGCGTACAAGGGGCCGAAGCCAACTTGCAGAGGCCCTTTTGGTTACTATAATGGAACGTGATACCAACCGACCATTATCCCTGTACGCGCTATACTAGTGTACCCAAGGACAAACCCCGGTTTGAAAAACTATTGCGACATAATATGTAAAACAAAATAATAGGGCTATGATTTTTGGAGTCTTAAGTGGACTGGTAATATGGAGCTATGTTAAGACTATGGCCCCTGCCTGTACAATGTTATTTTTATTTAGCTACTAGCTTTGCCCGCGCGGCTTCGCTTCCGCTCTTTCCTACTCCACCCTACTATACCCAACTCTACCCTACTCTACCCTACTCTACCCTACTCCACCCTACTATACCCAACTCTACCCTACTCTACCCTACTCTACCCTACTCTACCCTACTCTACCCTACTCTACCCTACTCTACCCTACTCTACCCTACTCTACCCTACTCTACCCTACTCTACCCTACTCTACCCTACTCTACCCTACTCTACCCTACTCTACCCTACTCTACCCTACTCTACCCTACTCTACCCTACTACTCTACCCTACTCTACCCTACCCTACCCTACTCTACCCTACCCTACCCTACTCTACCCTACTCTACCCTACTCTACCCTACACTACCCTAATTTTTTTTTCTATGAGAACCATCTCCTCACAATAACAATCACAAAAAAAAAACAGCCAAATCGGTCAAGCCGTTCTCATGCCAAGTCGTGACAACGGAAAACGGGGGTCATTTTTATATATATAGACTAGCTGACTCGGTGAACTTCGTAGCGCCTAACTGTCAATGAATGTATATCTTTCAATTTAGTCAACCGACTGCGATGAAACAAAGCTTAAGTAATATATCAAGTTACACATAATCTTAATGTAAATGTTATCTACATCAATGTCATACATTTAACGTGATGCGCACACAAATAATAACTTCTACAGATTTATTATAACATACTACTCTGTCAAGAAAGTACCGGGAAAAGACCAATAATACACAAAATGTCCGTTATTCATCCAAATTTATTTTATCACCTTCAAAGTATGCTCCTTTAGACTACCCTACTCTACCCAACAAGACAATAACAATCACAACAACAAAAAAATCAGCCAAATCGGTCAAGCCGTTTTCATGCCAAGTCGTGACAACGGAAAACGGGGGTCATTTATATATATATAGATTAAAGCTAGGATTTCATAAATAACTGACGTCACATTGACCACGACGTCAATTAAAGTGTCAATCTTAAAAAGGGACTATTTTTTTACACAATTGCCACTTTTATAGGCGACCTTGTCAAAAGCTTTGACGGAAACCTCATTGTCCAATAAGACAGCTCTCACTAAGCCCATTATTATGGTCGTAAGGAAATCGTAAATACATAAAAGAACTTTGTAAAAATCTTTAAGACGTTCCCCCATTTTATTATCTTGCTGTTACCTTTGTTTTTGGACAACTGGTTTGTATTAGTTACGAGTTTTTTACAGGGATTATAATAAGAAAGGAAGAGTGAAAATACGTTTGAATGAACAAATTTTGTAAGCTGGTTGTGAAAGAAACTATGCTGATCAATTTATTTTCATCCCGCCATCTCGGAAAAAGTATTTTTGCTCTTCGATATCGGAGTGTAAAAGCCGTTTTTATCCACTAGAAGATAAAGTAAATTGAATTTAGAACATCGTGTGCACTAAGTTTATGAATTCAAAACATATTCCACTTATTTACTCCATGGTGCTAAATTAATCATACTACTTTTTTTAAAAACTCAGACTCGAAACCTCCTTGGTGCAATTTTTTTTTGCATTTAGTAATGTCGCTGAGGTGGGATGAAAAGTTAGGTGTTGCACTCCGAATCAAATAGAATAAAGTTATGGATTTGTATCCTTAACTTTATTCTATTTGATTCTCAAATGTTGGTTTTGATAAATAAAGCCATTATTTGGAATTTAAAAGTAAATCTTCGTTTTCACCTTTTTCGTTTTATTAGAAAATAATTAATTAAGACTAATTTCTAAATGACTATCCTCCTAATTTCTGATATAACTATTTGAAGTTGAGGATGAGGAGATTTATACTTTGACCCATAAGGATAAGAGGACAGAAACAGAAAAATAATTCCATGGTGATGCTTATGTTTAAAAAAATCTCTTCCGTATTACCTGCGAAAGAAGAATTGAAAAAAAGAGATTTAGAAACCACGTGTAAAAATTAAAGGAATAGCAATTAATTTATTATAATTATATAACAAAAAAAAAAAACACAATTTATTTTAAAATAATATGACTCAGAATGTAAGCACCTAGTATCATAATTATGTACAAGACTTATGTAAGTGATAGTAAAATGAGTATTACAATAATATACACCAAATAATATATTTTATAGTTAAGTATTATTATTTTCAAAACCTACGTATTTTCCCAATTCTTATGTAAACAATTTATTAAAAGTTAACCCTCAATCCAATTTTCCTTATCAAACGACATTTTCCTCAAACATAATAATTTACACGAGCCATGTTTTAAAGCTACAAGAACCAAAATACGTAAGCCACCGCAACATTATCTTGATTATTTATGGCTTAATGTGGACCTACTCTTGTAATGACATAATTAAGGCTAACCTAACAGGGATTGCTATAAAAAGTAGGCGCAGCAGAAAGCTTAATACGTGCCGTGTCCAATAAAGTAGCACGACGTTCGAGGATTATCCCTCTTTACCTTACGTCACACATAATTTAATATGCCACTTCACTGTCTACCCTCATCCGTGTCTTTGTAAGAAAAATGTTTATCCCTCATATAGGTATTGGGATATAAAGGTTTATGTTAATATTGAATAATAAAAAGGTTATTCGCAATATGGATTTCCGATTCGAATTGATTTGGTGTAAGATTCATTTTGTCATTGAGCCTTTTTAGGAATGTTTGATTCTAATTGTTTGGTTGGAGTTCTCTATTCTGCCGTGTGTGACCACTGTTCTTTTACATCAGAAATAACTGTTGTATTTTATCACTAGATGGCGTTAGTTTTGGTATGTTTACCATACATTTATTTTTGTCAAATATTGATTTGACATTTATAGTGGTTTTTTTTTTAAGGTTGGAAATCATCCAATGATTTCTCTCACTCTGAGTGGATCAAAAAGGTGTGTCAGACTTTTACACCTGTATCCTTCAGTTTTAAAACTACGGGATATTTAAAGTGGTGCGTCAAGAAAATCTTGAAGTTCATGGATAATTAAATCAAATGTTTCAGGTGTTTTTATTCTTGTATGAAATGTTTTGTTTACTGATTTAAATAAATAGTTTACTGATTCTGGCAGAGGTGGCGTGCGAAATCCGGTCCCCACTATATTGATTTTTTGAGTCGCACGCACGTGGCTGTAGGGGGCAGTCACCTGTCAATCAAGTAACGAGTAATTTAGGGAAATAAAAAGTTATTTGTGTGAATATGTAGAGTTAGCTGGATGGTTACTGGTTGAAGTAGTCATCTGATCTATTTCGATGCTGTTTTCACAAAAGTCAGATTTATGAAGATAGTTTAAGTGTGTAATAAATGCACATTATAATAATAATAATAATAATAAATGCTATCCAGGATGTCGAAATATCCAGGGGAATAGCGAACCTGTTAGGATTGAGCGAGGTATATTCCAGGGTGATAGTTTGAGTCCACTTTGGTTTTGCCTAGCCTTGAATCCTCTAAGCACACTGCTGGAGAATTCAGGTCTAGGCTATAGGTTGAAGAGAGGTGGTCAGGTTATATCTCACCTCCTTTACATGGATGACTTGAAACTGTTTGCCCCCAACAATCTGCAACTGATGGAGCTACTGAAGGTAACTGAAACCTTCAGTAGTGCCATCAGGATGGAGTTTGGTGAGGACAAATGTGCAGTCATGCATGTAAAGCGAGGGGAGGTTGTGGAGTCCGTGGGCACTCAACTCACGGATTCCATAAACCTGAGGTCCCTCTCGTCAACCGAAACCTATAAGTATTTGGGTATGTCGGAAGCTCTAGGCATCAGTATCACTGACATGAAGCAATCGTTGAAGGAGCGTTTCTTTGGGCGCCTGAAGAAGGTATTCAATAGCCTTCTTTCAGGCGGAAACAAGGTGCGCGCCTTCAACGGTTGGGTCATGCCGGTACTGATGTACTCTTTCGGCATACTTAAATGGACTCAAACGGAACTTGACGCCCTGGATAGGCGGGTCCGTACATTGCTGACTGCATACCGAATGCATCACCCACGATCGTCGGTGATGAGACTGTATATCCCGCGGAAGTGTGGGGGTCGAGGCTTTTTAAATGCTAAGACCCTACACAACCGCGAGGTATGCAGCCTCAGGGAATATTTCCTAGCTGCCGACGTGGGTATGCATCGAGATGTAGTGGCAGTGGACAAGGGACTCACCCCGCTCGCCCTGGCTAACGAGAACTGGCGCAAGCCTATAGTGCTTGACACTAACGATCGCAGGGAAGTATGGCAGAGCAAAGAGCTTCACGGACGCTTTTTCCGGGCCCTTCATGGGCCCGATGTAGACCAATTGGCGTCCGTAGCCTGGCTGCGTTTCGGTGACCTCTTTGGGGAAACCGAAGGCTTTGTCTGTGCAATTATGGACGAAGTTATCATGACGAATAACTACCGGAGATTTATTGTGAAGGACGGCACGGTTGACATCTGTCGGGCATGTCACCGTCCGGGAGAATCAATACGTCACATTATCTCTGGTTGTTCTCGTCTCGCTAACGGAGAATACTTGCATAGGCACAACCTAGTAGCCAGGATTATACATCAGCAACTTGCTCTGAAGTACTCTCTTGTAGAATCAGAAGTGCCATACTACAGGTATGAGCCCGACCCAGTTCTTGATAATGGCCATATCACTTTGTACTGGGACCGGTCCATCATCACTGACAGGACTATTTTAGCTAATAAGCCTGATATAGTGGTGGTGGACCGAAGTGAGAGGCGTGCAGTGATTGTTGATGTTTCCATTCCGCATGACGAGAACCTCGTGAGAGCCGAGAAAGATAAACAAATTAAGTATATTGACTTGGCTCGCGAGGTTGTCGACATGTGGGATGTGGACACTGCGATCATTGTACCGATAGTCGTGTCGGGTAATGGCTTAATTGCCAAGAGCCTCGACCAACACCTTAGGAGGCTCTCGTTAGGCGGCTGGATCAAGGGCTTGATCCAGAAAGCGGTACTCCTGGACACGGCTCGTATAGTCAGGAGGTTCCTTTCTCTGGAGCCCTGACCGCCGGTAGCTTGGACCCTGTTCCCGATACCGGTGGGATACTGTTTTTTATATTTTTAAATGTTTTATTTTTATTTTTGAAATATTTAAAAATGTAATCAATATGTGTACAAAATAAATAAAGAAATAATAATAATAATATAATAATAATATTCCACAACTATCACACAACGCCATCTAGTCCCATGCTAAGCAGAGCTTGTGTTACAGGTACTAGACAACTGATAAACATACTTATATATTTCTAAATACATACATTTTATAGATAAATTACACCCAGACACAGAACAAATGATCATGCTCATCACATAAACATTTGTCCTGGGTGGGAATCGAACCCACGACCTCCGGCATAGCAGTCAGGGCCACTAACCACTAGACCAACAGGCCAGTCATTACAGTCATTGGCGATGATGTCATTATCAACATCATCGCCATTTCAGCCGAAAGACGTCCCCTGATGGAAATAGGCCTTCCTCAAGTGTCATAGGTCCACCTTGTGGGAAGCCTTTTCATACTGCGCCTATTGGTACGTAGTCTTCTTTTCATAATCTTTCGGCCCTTTCTGTTATCTGTTCTGCGAGTCATGTGCCCTGCCCTGCCATTTAAGTTTGGCAATGTTTCGGGCTGTGTCGGTAACTTTGGCTCTCCTACGGATATCTTCATTTTTGATGCGATCACGCAAGGAAACTCCGAGCATAATTTTTCCATTGAAAGAAAAATTGAGTTTATTTATTTTGCTAAAATAGAGCTTTATTATTATCTTTTTTGAGAATTTTTGAAAGAGCATGGCTCTGGAACGCAACTTAAATGAATGACGTTCGGTTTTAGTCGGTAGAAGTTTAACAAACCTTCTCACTATACCTTCTCACTTTTTTTTTTCTTAGGGCAAAAATCATCTAATGACTCTTGGGTGGAGATAGTGTCAGACTCTTATTGACTAAAAACCCACCCCGTTCCTTTTAGCCTTCATACCGGGGCTTAATTTCCAGTAGGCTTCGACCCCGCTGGGCCCCTCCTGTTGCTGACAGCTCCATAAGGCGCGCGAGATCAGTGCGCGCCGTCGACATCTTGGGCTCCGTCCGGACAGTTACCGAACGGTCGGACAGCGAGTTTTATATGTTCAAATCGCGCGGAGAACTTTAATTGCGCGATGCAAGATTAGTTCTTATGTGTCGCCATAAATGTCGCTCATGTCTAACAAACCTCTTGCTCTACTTAAGAGCATATCAATGTCAGAAGTCACTTAATGATTGCTCTCTACAGAATAATACTTTTTATGCAGGAGCTGTAAGAAAAATTAAAACGCAAAAATGATTTGCAATATCTATTAACCATTTCTCCTTTCACGGTGGAAACCTCGCAAATAAGTTGAAGAAACCACTTTGTAAAAGACAAATCAAACTCCACCATTTCCATTACATCTAAGATTCGTTTCCATTTCCCTGTTTTAATAATAAGTACCGATAGCAAGTACAGCCGATGTCTAAGTACCGATACTGAAGGCAAAGAATAGTTGCGTGCAGAAGGACAGTTCCTTAAATAGAGCATGGAACGCGGTATTGGCGGTAGACAAGAGTCACTATATTCATCATCCAAAGACTTTCAGCCGAAAGAAGTTCACTGTGGGGCATAGGGAGGCCTATATGCCCAAGTGTCGTCACAATGAACGGTCTTGTGCGTCTCGCATCCATCGCATTCCCGCGACTCTTACCAAGTCGTCAATCTATCTTGTGGGAGGCCTGCCACCGCGCGCAGCGATGGAAGGCCTACCACAAGATAGACCTTCCTTCGGATACGCGGTCGCCATTCTAAAAACGTTCGGATCCACCGATCATCCGTTTTACGAGCTATGTCCACTGCCACTCATGTTTGGTGAGTTTTCGGGCCATGTCGACTTCATCAACAGCACTGGGCCCACGTTGTGGATTACAGCCCGTTCCCTCTCCTAGAGAGAAGGCCTGAGTCATAACAATGGCAGTCTCCAGTGAGTCGGAGTAGTGCTGCTGGCTCCAGTGAGTCGGAGCGGTGCTTGTGCGACGTAGGGCTTGATTGCTGGCGTCGACCAGGAGAGGTTCTTCATGGCTTTTCATATGACTGGCCGAAGGTGCGGTGTGCTAAGCCAAGGTTGCTGATGCGGCTGAGATGATGACCAGGTATGACCAGGTAGGCATACTAGTGGTCAGTATACCCTTAGCCGTGGGTGCTGGCTGCATGGCTCGTTACTCGAAAGCTTGAGGAAGTGATGATGACGTCACGAAGTAGTAGCTGCACGAAGGCTGCGCTGACGTTCTTTGTCGAGGGTCACCAGATATACAATACATTATAGTATTTAAACTTCCTCATAAATCACTCTGTCTATTAGTAAAAACAACAAAGGTGATTGAGGTGTGGAGGTGACATATAGCCCTTATAATTTTCTTTACGAAATATTGATTGATTTACACATGTGCAATCTGAAGACTACTTAATCAGAACTTTTTTGAGTCAACATATTTCTAAAGATCAAGCCGTTCGAAAGAAATAGTGTTTTCCCTATTTTTATATTTATTCAACCGAAAAAATATTATGTTGTTGAAAATTCTTCTTTGGCAAAAGAATTAGTTTTACGAAAAAAACATAATTATTTTACTAATATTGTAGATAAAAGTATGATAAACATATCTTTCACTATTGACCTAACCATTACCGAAGAGCAGGCTGCTTGGGAGTCAGGGCCCTTAGATAGCCGCGTCATACAAACGCGTCTATTTTTACTCACTGCATGAAACAGGCCTTCTGCACCCACTTATCCTATGCCCAAGTATCGTAGCCCATTCAAATAAGAGTGGGGCTCATTCAATATTCACAATGCGATGGCGTGGTGACGTTGGCATCGTTAGGCGCTTCACTGTACCCGCTTGTTTTGCACCTCAGAAACAGGGAATTTCGTGAGTGATCCCCAGGGAACTTCGCGGTGTGATGTGCATTACGTACTTTGTGGAATTAATTTTATATTTAGGGATTTTAAAGTAGGTAGCGGGACTTTCTGCGTAAGAGGCACCTCGTTAATACTTTAGTGAAAGACTGAAAGAGATGCGGTACTCTCTTTGTGTAGGTAGTATGTGTGTGCTAAAATTATATAATACTAGCTTCTGCTAGCGGCTTCGCTTGTGTGAAAATAGGTTTCTCTTTACAAACTTTGAACCCCCGTTTCATCGCCTTAGGGACGGAATGTTTGAAAATCCTTTTTTACTGTCCACGTGGACATGGACTTCAGAAAAACGCCGCCACAAAAAAATTCTAGAAGCGGCCACAACAAAAAGCTAGAAGCCACCGTAAAAAACAGCTAAAGCGCGCGACAGTTTGTGTCCGGAGAAACTTGAAGCGGCTTCAAGCTTTTTTTTTGTGGTGGCACCGCCGCACATGAGCCACAAAAAAAGGCCGCCTCAAAAAAATGCTTGACGCAGGGTTTTTTTGAGGCCCGTGTACTGAGACACTTAGTCCTCGCCTACGTCATAAACCTTGCGCAAAATTTCACACACTTAGTCCCAGTAGTTTCAGCTGTGCGTATCAACGCATAGCTGAAACTACTTGTGACCGTTATAATATAATATATATAATATAACAATATAATATTCCACAACTATCACACATCGCCGTCTAGTCCCAAGCTAAGCAGAGCTTGTGTTATGGGTACTAGATAACTGATAAACATACTTATATATTTCTAAATACACACATATTATAGATAAATTACACCCAGACACAGAACAAATAATTATGCTCATCACACAAACATTTGTCTTGGGTGGGAATCGAACCCACGACCTCCGGCATAGCAGTCAGGGTCACTTTTTAGTCACTTAAAGAAGTCCGTCAAATGTCGACGGTACATAGTATTCCACGCGCGCTTCAAAGAGATCTCAGCAACCGTAGAGGACCATTAAGTGCCAAAGCTTACTAAAGCCATGAGCCGACTTCTGAAAGTGAGACTCGTGGTCCTGAGATGCTAAGAGTGTGGAGTTTTGGTTAGGATCGAGTTAAAAACTCGTGGTAGCACTGCTGAGTCTCACCGTAGTGTGCCACGTGCGCTTCAAAGAGATCTCAGCAACCGTAGAGGACCAATAGTCCCGAAGCTTACTAGAGCCATGAGCCGACTTCTGAAAGTGAGACCCGTGGTCCTGATACGCAAAGGGAGTGGGGTTTTGGTTAGGATCGAGTTAAAAACTCGTGGTAGCACTGCTGAGTCTCACCGTAGTGTGCCACGTGCGCTTCAAAGAGATCTCAGCAACCGTAGAGGACCAATAGTCCCGAAGCTTACTAGAGCCATGAGCCGACTTCTGAAAGTGAGACCCGTGGTCCTGATACGCAAAGGGTGTGGGGTTTTGGTTAGGATCGAGTTAAAAACTCGTGGTAGCACTGCTGAGTCTCACCAGTTGAAACATTACAAGGCTAATTATGCTATGATTATTAAATGATAGATATCTGTCTAAATGTCAAAAATCGTTCTCGAAATTTATTATCTTTTCAAATAATTCGTATTAAAAGTTGTCCGTTGTTAATGAGCTGTATAATTGGTTTCGTGCGACGTAAAATCATGATAACGTTGAAAACTGAAAATGCTTCGGATATAAATAAAATTCTTCTAAAGGAAATTCGTTAACATTTAATTATGTAAGAATGTTCATTAATGACGTCTGTAAAATAAATAATTAAGCATTTATGCTTAGTTAATTATTTTGAGGATTTTTGAAAACCTTTTCGTTCTTGTGAAAATTATTGATGTAAATATTCAAAGTTACACTTATAATACTTGTATTTTTTATTATTTTTGGCTGTATGATAATAAGTTTTATTAATAATATGGAAAATGTACTGGTTTCTAAATTTTAATTAAGTTTGTAAGAAAAAAAAGTCAGTTAAAAAAAAATATTCTTATTATTTGGGTGCATTATTTGCTTCTAAAAATCTTTATTACTTTAATGACTAAGTAAGCCACAATAAACTTGTCGAATATCGTAATTAGAGAAAACAAGCGAACGCCAGCGTTCCGGGTTTAATGAATTATCGAGCGTCTGAATGATACTATAGTATCTTTGCTATAGTAATTATTTTTTATGTAAGCTAATTTCTAGATGGTTACTTTTGTTTAACCTAACCAGTCCAAATGTCCGTATCGGAGTGCCCTACCATTCCGACCTCGCTTTGCTCGCTCTGAAACTACGAATATTTAGTTAGCGTTGTAAAAAATAGTAATTAGTTTATTAAGAAAGAAAGAAAGAAAAATAATTTATTTGGTACAGCACAAGGCTCAAACACAAATACAAGAAGCAAAAAAAATAAAGTAAAACAAATAAAGTTGTTGTGTGCCTCATGGCTGCACCAAAATAGGTCCAGTTTAGCATGATTGCCAGACAACTAGTGCCTGACGCTGGTTTTCAACTGAACCTGGACTAAATTAGAAGTTATCTAACGTATCTAATCAGAAATCTTATTATTTTCTGACTTATAATTTATCTTATTATTTTCGTCCAGCAATACCTTCCAACCCTGTTTGGGTTCGAATATATTGCTGTACTGGAAAGTACCTAACAAAACAAAGATGGCGCCCAAGCACAAGTACTACGCCTCGTGACCATTACATTTACATAAACACTTGGTACCGTAGAGGTGACCGCATCAGCTTGTATGCGAGAATTCAATTTGCCACAGAATGCACCACAAGAATGCTACAAAATATTCGTACAACTTTTATATTGCACCACTATTCACTCTTTTGAGGAAGTTGCGGCTAAATTTATGTGCATTTTTCACGAGAAGAGTGCAAATTACCATCTATTGGTAAGAAAATGTCCTTGGAAATTCTGTTGAAGGTGTGATGGCATTTTTAAATGCACTTAAGTACAAAGTGATGGCTAAAATTGTCTAACTTCCGGCGCGACTTTAAGTACTACAAATAATTAAGCATAAATGCTTAATTATTTGTTTTGAGGATTTTTGAAAAGCTTTTTGTTCTTGTGAAAATTATTGATGTAAATATTCAAAGTTACACTTATAATACTTGTATTTTTTATTATTTTTGGCTGTATGATAATAAAGTTTTATTAATAATATGGAAAATGCACTGGTTTCTGAATTTTAATTAAGTTTGTAAGAAAAAAAAGTCAGTTAAAAAAAATATTCTTATTATTTGGGTGCATTATTTGCTTCTAAAAATCTTTATTACTTTAATGACTAAGTAAGCCACAATAAACCTGTCGAATATCGTAATTAGAGAAAACAAGCGAACGCCAGCGTTCCGGGCTTAATGAATTATCGAGCGTCTGAATGATACTATAGTATCTTTGCTATAGTAATTATTTTTTATGTAAGCTAATTTCTAGATGGTTACTTTTGTTTAACCTAACCAGTCCAAATGTCCGTATCGGAGTGCCCTACCATTCCGACCTCGCTTTGCTCGCTCTGAAACTACGAATATTTAGTTAGTGTTGTAAAAAAGAGTAATTAGTTTATTAAGAAAGAAAGAAAGAAAAATAATTTATTTGGTACAGCACAAGGCCCAAACACAAATACAAGAAGCAAAAAAAATAAAGTAAAACAAATAAAGTTGTTGTATGCCTCATGGCTGCACCAAAATAGGTCCAGTTTAGCATGATTGGCAGACAACTAGTGCCTGACGCTGGTTTTCAACTGAACCTGGACTATATTAGAAGTTATCTAACGTAGCTAATCAGATATCTTATTATTTTCTGACTTTTAATTTATCTTATTATTTTCGTCCAGCAATACATTCCAACCCTGTTTGGGTTCGAATATATTGCTGTTCTGGAAAGTACCTAAAACAAAGATGGCGCCCAAGCACAAGTACTACGCCTCGTGACCATTACATTTACATAAACACTTGGTACCGTAGAGGTGACCGCATCAGCTTGTATGCGAGAATTCAATTTGCCACAGAATGCACCACAAGAATGCTACAAAATATTCGTACAACTTTTATATTGCACCACTATTCACTCTTTTGAGGAAGTTGCGGCTAAATTTATGTGCATTTTTCACGAGAAGAGTGCAAATTACCATCTATTGGTAAGAAAATGTCCTTGGAAATTCTGTTGAAGGTGTGATGGCATTTTTAAATGCACTTAAGTACAAAGTGATGGCTAAAATTGTCTAACTTCCGGCGCGACTTTAAGTACAGTTGAATAATTTTGTATATTTATTTAATACTAGCTTCTGTCCGCAGCTTTACCCGCGTACATAAAAATAAAGTCTATGTCTATGTGAATAAAGCAGCTTTCTATTGGTGAAAAAATATTTGCGATCGGACCAGTAAAAAAAAAAACAAATTTTACCTCTTTATAATATTAGTTTAGACTTGAACAAGTTACTGAAACTAATTAATTAAAACGGAATTAGCGCAATTTTTGATATTTTTATAACTCTCCATAATATTTTACTTATTTGGTAAACAAAATTCTATATAATTTAATATTTCATTTTAGCAAAAATAATAACGAAACCAAAAAATTTCGTGTGTGGTGTCCATTTTTCATGGAAATTGTCGTATTGTCTGCGCCGTCCGCATAAAATAGTATGCGTTTTAATCGTCATTTTTTTTTTACAATTATTTCATCACAAATACTAATACGAATTTCCTATGTGATGTTGGTTTTCAGCTCTTGGCTGACCTTAAAAATGTGTTGGCAATAGAATTCGTGAAATATAATGCAACGTTTTGTTTAATTTAAACTGAAAAACCTTTATCAAATCTGTATCTAATAAAGAAAAGTTTTTAGATTACAGCCCCAGTAATAGTACTTTATAAACTTTCCTGCAGTGTACGTGCAAAAAGAACTGTTGCGGGACGTTAGTAGGGCTGTCTCTGTCTAATTTTAGAGATATTAATCTAGTAACAAGTTCCAAATAATACTCGTAATTTTAAAATCTTGCTAATCTGTAGTAAGATAAATTATTTCATGGGCATTGGATTGGCATACCTAAAAGACTATTTAGTTATTTTTGATAAATAAATATCTGTTTCAAAAAACTGAAAATTGCAATCATAGACTTAGACGTGATTTGGCGGCAAAATAATGTTGCCACTTTAATTAAAAAAAAAACTCCAGGTCACGCTTTCAGTAGACGGACTCTACCTATGTATTGCTTTTTTACGGCATTTTATATGAGGTCGTCACTGTACGCGTACTCCTCACATACTTGCAACAACTTTCGTAAGCCATAGACCGATGGACTCAGCAGCACCTTGTCATCCACATAATTCAGGTGGTTCACACAGACTCCATTAACTTGGCAGTACAGATTGAATAATATGGGTGAGGTTAATTCACCTCGTCTCCCTCCAACTTTAAACTTGTACGTACTAATACTTGAATATGTTAACAAGTTCACGTAGCATGTTCATGCTTTCAAGTTTTTGCCATAATACGTCATACGACACTAGCTCAAATATCCTGGACAGGTCGAAAAAACAAGCATAATTATAATACTGTATACAAGACGTACAAAGTACCTACTCTTTCCACTATATAAACTTTAATAAGATCTTATTTCTTAAATATTTTGCTTCTTTTTCCAGCAGTACTCGTCTAACAGCCTTTTTAAGATAGTAAATTCAACGACTTCTCCCGTTCTACCACAGTTTTGCTTGAAATCTCTTTCAAGGCCTCGACGAAAATCTCGGCAACTGAGGTTCGGTCCGGATGGTTACCGGGCAGCCAAACGGCGGCCCATTGCTCAGCAAGTCCAAGCTTACAGTGGACGCGTCTTACTGTTAAGGTCAAGATATGAACAGAACTACGGTGGTAATGCTACAATAATAACAATGTCAAAATATGAACTGATCTACGGAAGCAACGCTGTTGAAAATGCTAATATAAAAAAAAAAATTAATAAAACTTGCAGATCAATGATTGTAAGTAACAAAAACTTTTTACAAAAAAAATTAAACCGACTTCTAAAAGTACAAAATAACTTTAATTTCGGAAGTCGGTGTTTCTATAATAGATACCGAATCTTGTCTATTCGTTATTTAACACCGACTTCCGAAATTAAAGTTATTTTGTACTTTTTGAAGTCGGTTTAATTTTTTTTGTAAAAAGTTTTTTATTTTTCACTTTTTAGTTATGGTAGCACCACTAAAAAGTACCTACCCTTCAGCTAAACATAAATTACCTTATAGCCAGAGTGCATCTCATAACGATTCTTATAATCCCAAATACGGTTATATTACATGAATTTACCCCCTCCCCCTTTCCCCTCCCCCTGTCCCCTCCCCCTTTTCCTTCAGTCAGTCATCGACTGCACGTATATACAAAGCAATTTTATTTGTTACGACAATTCTGCTATGATTCTATGAGGAGTTCTGTTCCATATCTTCGAAGTTCATGATCAGATCATAACAATATTTCTATGGGACCAACTTGAAAGCATAACCTTTCAATCAAAAAAAAAAAAAAATTCCAAATCGGTCCACAATTGACCGAGATATCGGTGAACATACATACAAAAAAAAAAAAAAACATACATTCAGCCGAACATAGAACCTCCTCCTTTTCGAAGCCGGTTAAAAAGATACTTGATGTTCGAATGTCAATTTTATTAAACTTTTATGTACCAATTTGTCGATGTGTCGGAAAGTAGGAAGTAATAAAAGTTTCCAACGATATAATGGACATAGAAAGTCGAGGAACCAATCACAGGCTTCATTACCACAGTACCAGCTTTGTGTTTACTTTCCAGCCGAAGTTTTTAAGTAGATGTTTATTACGATTTGATTTAACTTTTGTTTACGCATCTTATGAATTTCTGTATTGCGTTCTCTTAGATGTTATGCTGTCTTCATCATTCGCCTTTAAAGTTAAATTCGTTTTCATAACCAATATTTAGAAAGTAAATTCACTTACACATAAGCCACCAGGTTAGGCATGCTTAAGGGGTTCAGTATCAAAAGTTGGGTTTGTTTCAAGGTTTTTTTTTCCAAAATTTATGAAGTGTATAAACAAACATAATCAGCCTTATAGCGTTCCCATTGCTGGGACTCTGAACTACTCTAGAAGAGGAAAATAGGCCGTTATCTACCACACAGGCTCAGAAGTCTCGAATTTTTGGTTCTAGGACATTCCGGTTTCTTTACCGTTTTGAGCAGGTTATCTTTATTACCTGAGAATGATGACCTGGTGAGGATCACCAGAATGCGATGGATGTGAGACGCACAGGTCCGGTCGTTATAGCAACGCTTAGAGGAGACCTATGTCCAATTTTCGGCTGAAATGATGATGACTAAACTAACACAGAAAAGTCATATTGACAGGAAAATTCAGATTGCTAACCGATAGTCTCAATTTAAATAAGCTGTAACGATATTTCTTGATAAACACTATTTGATGTTAGAAGTTCATGACCAACTTAATAGCAGAAAGATCGTTCAGTCTTGTGCCAAGTTTCACCCAAATCCATTCAGTTGACGTGATTGATTACGAAACATCAAACATACACTAACACATAACTTCCACATTAATATTTATTAGGAGGTAGTAGGTAAGTAAGAATTGTGTTGGCCCAATGCCGATCTTGAGACCAGGTTTCAGTCTAGTTAGGAAATGGTTAAACATTTAACACGTAAGTACGCCGTTCTCTAGAAACAAGACTTGTTGAGCTGCTCCTGATCCACACCACGCGACGTCATGCGCTTTTTTTCTACGTGCAAATCAGGGGCCCAAGTCTGCTATTTTTATAAATTCGTCATTCCAACACGATCCCATTGTCATTTTGCTAAAAGTTCGTAATTTGCTAATTCATAACAATCAATCATTGATCGGTCAATGGTCTCGTAATAGAGTTTTGATGAAATGACAATATCGAGCTTATTAAAAGCAGTGACTGCACAATGGCGTTCTACTGGTAGGTCACTGATCAAATGAATTGTCAAATTTTTTGCAGATTACCGCATACGTCAGACATTCCTTTGTCATTATGTACGAGATTACCATTCTATGTCATTTCTTTCAATGGAGTGTCAGCGATTGATCATTGGAAAGTCATAATGACGCCATTATATTAGTAGACTAGCGACCCGCCCCGGCTTTGCTCGGGTACAATATTATACATATAAACCTTCCTCTTGAATCACTCTATCTATTAAAAAAACCGCATCAAAATCCGTTGCGTAGTTTTAAAGATTTAAGCGCACATAGCGATATAGGGACAGAAAAAGCGACTTTGTTTTATACTATGCAGTGATTATCGATAACTTGTCAAAATCGACTATTATGAAACCAATGGTAGACCACTCTGACACTATTGTAATAGCTGACATGAGGTCCAGGCATGTTACACGTGTAACATCATAATGACTAAGTAAGATTTATTTACTCTTAAGCGCTAAGAAAACCATCCCATAATTTCCGTAAACACAAACAATAGGCCTAAAGAGATATTTTTAAGGTGTATACCATAAGAACCTACTAGATGATAATCTACTTAAGCCACCCCCATCAACGTCAGCTGCGTAACCCGATCCTGATAATAAGTTCTTTGTATAGATAACATGGAAAAACAAAGACAAGCTTAGGGAGAGATTACATCAGTGTTATGTAAGTAGTTTAGTTGGGATTTAAATTAATTAAAATGGTTTAGTCGGACAGGTTGGTGGTTGAGAAAGGGTCCGAACTAAAGGTTTGCAGCAAAATATTTGATGCTTATAAAGATAATTATGATAAGTTTTTTTTATGATAAACGATATTATGTAGTATTTTTTTTTAACATTGGTTTTAGTATACGCGAAACTTGAAACACGTGTTTAGTATTTTTATGTATAGAATCTATGTACAAAGTTTTTCATAACTATCACAAAGTTAGCTTATTATGTCAGCAAAAATACTTAGTCACCGAGCCATTCAGATGACTGAGGGTTTGTTTTGCACTTACACCCAGCTGTTTCTTGGCACCTGATGCCCGCTATGACCTGCCGTGACCTGTGTTGTACTTAGTGTCGGTGGTGTCCAACTTGTGAGTTCTATTGGAATTCGGTTACTGATTTTGAACAAAAATTCAGGTTTCGCATAAATTTAAAATAATGTTGTAGCAATTTTTGATTCAGCTAGATGACTGTGTTATGCATTTTGGTTTTCCTCTTACACTTATTTTACTAACACAGCGAATCCCTGAAAGAGGCTGATGGATTTCTAACATAGTACTGAAAATGAAGCATCATTTTTTTACTGTTTAAAAGCTTGTATTTGGCACTTACCTGAAAGAAAACGATGACGTGATTCGCGATGGAGCACGCTTATCTAGAGCACGCTTTTATTTGAGCTCCGGGCTTGTTTCAAAGAATCATTACAGCCAGGGAACGTAAAAGGCATCTGAAAGAACTTGTATTCTTTCAGGGTCTGTAGAAGTCTGATACTCCTTCTAATTCACTCTTGACACTACGCAGCGTAGCGCGTGAACGCGTGTTTTAGCGTTGCTTGTAAGTATCTCCGCTTGTATAGAAAACACGCACAGTCCAACACACTCATAATGCATCCACGCGCGTTCATGCAGATCACGCGCCTACAAACGGAGAAACATATGCACACGCGCGTGTGTGCGGGGTGAGATGAAAGGTACAGCACACTGAGTCTCGTAGTGCCGTGCGTTTTTGTGTATGAAAAGAGTCAGAGCCTGCGTGAATTTACAAAACGCAACTATGCGCGTGAGTAAGTAAAAAATCATCACGATAATGCAGATCTGCACTTCCACAAGTACGCGCGTAGCTGCGTTTGCTCGCAGCATGCAGCGTGATGCGTGGCAATGTGATAATCGCCTTGAAGATCCTCAGGTTGTAGCCATCAATAATTTTTTTTGAGAAATGACGCATTATTACTGATGGCTAGGTGGTGAAATCTAAAAATTTGTATTTCTGGTCTATCCATATGCACCTATCATTACTACCAACTGTTTTCCTCCTACCAAACCCCATAATGAAACAGATAAGCAGCCTGTAAAGATCCTAACAGGAAGTGATAGAGTATCGTATTTATAGCCGAGGACAAACAAACAAGAGAATCCTTTTAAGAACCTTTGTCTTATACTGTTTAGTAGATTATAAGAAGATATTAAGTAACACTCATGTAATAATAAACAAATATAACAATGTGTTACCTAATAATAATAGACAAAAGATGATTATGAAGATGGAGGAGGTGATGTCATAGTAGATTAGAAACAAGTCGAAATCTGGTACCGAGAGTTTCAGGCAAGATTCTTTTTGAGTAAATGTCGGTTTAGAACATTGGTGGTCGAGTGCTAATGACCCTAACTGACGAGTTGTAAAGTCGCGGGTTTAAACCAGTCAGGCACATACTTTGTGTAATTTATTTCATCAGCACAGCTCCCAAAACGGTGAAGGAAAACATCGTGAAGTAACCAATATGTCCTAGAATCAAAAATTTGAAGATATGTGACAATCGCCAACCCGCACCGGCCCGCGTGAATTACAGCCCATCCTCTCTCCATCTTCAAAAAAGCAAAAATGTCGTGCAGATTTGACGCTAGCGTCACCCAGACGGTATGAAAATTTCATTCGCAAAGTGGGTACATTACTAGTCATTTAACTTGGCCCGTTAAACTGTGGTTAAACTAGGATTAGAGCCCTGTGGTTTCATCTTACGCTTTAGAGCTTAAGCTGCCTGTTGCCTGGCGTAATAGTGTTAAAAACTAAAATTGAATCTAGGTTACTGAGTGGTTAAGGCCATGACATGAACTAAAATGCGGGCACTGTAGGACAGCACAGTCAGGAGAATTGTGACGAGACGCAACAATGCTAGCATTCGAGATTTAAAATCGATCTCAGTTTTAAAAAATCGAGTAAAAGAGTATCTTTCCTCTCAATTGTGATATTTATTTATATATTGTATGTAATATGTTGCATGTATTATGCATGTTATATATTTATAGTAGAAGTTATATATTATTTTTATATTTAATTATATTTGGATTAAGACTTGACACATTCTTTTTTTGCTTCCTACACACTATTGTCTACATTTCTTTTTCATTTCTCCTTTTGCAGGTCTGCTGGAAGAAATTTCTTTGGAAATAAGCAGAACCTTTGTACTAATGTCTCATACGTATTATCTTTTTTTGTTATTTTTGTGTGTACATAAATAAATGCTTGCAATTTATTGCAATACTAGCGACCAGCCTCAGTTTAGTAAATGGCTAAATATTTTTTAATAACTTTAGTAATTTTTGAGATTTTGCCAATGATAGTCAGTTAGATAAGGCTACCTGCTTGCTGGCTTAATATATAGTGTTAACTTGAATTGAATCTAGGTTAGTGAGTGGGTAATTCGGCTTGCTGTGAAGCGTTTCGTTCGTTGCACCGCTGAAGGCTTTTAATTTAAAATCGAACGAAACTTGTTGACTGCGGTTCAATTTAAAATACGGGTCAGTACTCTACGTGTATTTTTAGGTGGAGAATAATAAAATCGGTGTTTCGTACTGTCGAGTTGCTCATATTTTTTTAAAAACGCAAGCTGTGCTTAACCCTTTCACCGCTTGCGTTGGATTGAAGTGTTTTCGTGTCCCTTTCGCCAGGGTCTTGTTTTTGCGACTGGGTACTCAGTCTTGTTTAGCACTTCAATGCACTTAAGTGACAGAAGAGCTGACGAGATGGAGTGTTATTAAAATAAAGGCGAGAGTATTTGTCGGATATATTCGATGAATACGGTTAAAATATCCAACTTTGTCCTGATTATAGACTTTACTACCTAAATAGGCAATTATCAGGGAATAATTAACTATTTAGGTAGTAAAGCCTAGCGAGATTAACCTTGTTTAGTTTATAAATATTATTTTTTGAATATTCATACATAGTTATAATTTATGAATCAAGTAACTGATGAAAGTCTATTATGTAAATAATAGATTCCATAAGTCTGAGATTCCTCTCTCTTACTGAAACCTACTTGTCCAGATGTGTTTGGGTATGTCGGAATCTTTAGGTATCAATGTTACTGACGTGAAGCAACCATTGAAGGAGCGTTTCTTTTACCGTCTGAAGACCGTATTCAATAGACTTTGAACGGGTGGAAACAAGGTGCACACCTTCAATGATCGGGAAATACTGCTATAGATAGAGATACTCTATTGGTGTACTCAAATGAACTCAAAGGAAACTTGTTGCTCTCTACTGGATGATAGGCAAGATAATAGCAGAAAGTTTTGTCTATGTTTAGACGAAATTATCACGACAAATATTTACCGACAGCGCGCTACCGTTTTAATAAATCTATATATCTTCTAGCTGTGCAAATACTTGAGATACAAAGCTAAACAGAAAATATAAATAAAAATATCACAATATCCACTAGGAATAATTTACACAACTTGCGAATAATTTAAAACAACTACTAAACTTCACTCTAAAAAATCCCGATAAAAAATCTGGATGTAGTCTTAGCGATTATTTTACCATTAGTCGTGTCACACCCAAGAGCCTCGACTAAAACCTAGGAAGAATCTTCTCTCTAAAAGTCTGACCACATTGTTAGCTTTTAGGGTCTGTTAGGGTTTAGGAACGAATAAATGAATTGTTTATCAAAATGTTTTTGACGTGAAAAAACACTACCTTGAAACTGTGTTTCCATACGATCCCTCGTCATCTGGTCTTTAAAAATATAAAAGACAAAGTCCTGACTCCCTTACTGACTCAGCAATGCCCAGCTCAAATCTTTGAGTCCAAAGGGTTCAAGCGTTTTATATCTAGAACGCTAAAATTTTGCACAGAGGTTCTGTTTTTTAATGATACAAAGAATAAAAATTTGAAAATTAAATCCAAAGTGCATGAAATAGGGGGTCCAAAGTTTGTGTGGCCGCTGGTAGATGGTAGTATTTTGTTTTTTTTTCTGCATTATTTTTTTTCAGCAAAAACGGTGAAGGAAAACATCGTGAGGAAACCAGCATCTCCTAGAACCAAAAATTCCAAGACATGTGACATTCATCAACCCGCACTAGGCTCGCGTGGTGGATTACGGCCCAGTCCCTCTCCTAGAGAGAAGGCTTGAGTCCCGGCAGTAAATACTACTAGAGCATACCTGCTTTTTTCTAAACTTTAAATCAAGGCCATTCTTCAACTTGTACTACTATTGTTTTAGTACCTATATCACGAATTCGCACTTTTTACACAAATTTTTATACATAGGTATTCACTTTTTTGAGAAAGATCAAAATTTACGAGCTAATTTCAATCTCAGAAACATGATATCAATCTGTCATCAGGAACATTCCAAAACATCTACGGAAGGAAATATATGTCTCTAATAAACTAAATGATTTACATACAAGCAGTTAAATTGCGTACATTAAAATATCCATCACAGGTGTTTTGCCTCATTAAGGAACATTTTAGAAATTCCAGTGGGTTTATACAGGGTGTAAACTTTTTGGTTACAAAATATTTTATACTTACATGAACTTAATGACCACTTAAGAAACGTTAGAAGTTAGGCACAGCAGCTAGGTATTTAAAGTACAAGGTAACGGTAAAGCAGGCGATGTTTTTAAAAGGTTTAGATAGCAATTTGGTTACTCGTATACATTTGGGTTTAAAATGAGTAGTAATCTGTTGCTGTTGCTTATAACCACTTCTATCTTTTTTTAAAGTATATTCAGTTCATTTTCAGTCTTACTGAATGCAGCTGAATAGTTAAAAACAATTGGCGATCATACTGAGTATAAACAGAAATTTTTGAAGCATGCCCAACAAACTGTAGGCCATAGTAGCACAGAGATGATACTTTGAAACAGTGAGATGAGGTCGCGGTAGGCCATGAAAGGATGGACTGTTGGAAGGCGGAAGCATGGAATCGCAAAATATAGAAACAATGGCAAGATTGCTTCAATTCTGGCTTGAAAAATTTATTGTATAATACACAGAATTAATTGTAAATTATATTATATAATATACTTATATATATATATAAGTGTTACACTTTTACGCTAAAACGCTTGAATGCATTTGTATGACATTTTGGTATGAAATAGAATGGCGTACAACAATTTTTGCGTGGGGAAGTCATCAAAATGTGTCCTCCCGTTTTGGGTGGAGCTAAGAGAAGTGCCAGACTTTTACTGACTAAACCTAACCTTGTCCAGGAGTGGGACAGAATAGGATATTACAAAAAAATACTAACGGTTTCAAGATTGAAGTAAACAATGAAAAACACAAAAATTCTTCTGCTAAAAATACTTCACCCTGTATACTATTAGATGTCGCAGTGATTTTCGTCAGTCAACGGCTCGTGTTTTATTACGCCCGAGTTCGTCTCTCTTAATTATTTCTCTTCGTTTTGTAAGAAAAAATAACTTGACGCGTTCAAGAGTCAGATTTAGTGATAAATATAGCTTCCCCTCCTTAAGTTTTTTATTCACCTCAGGTTTATAATTAACGCTGGCTTCGATGAATGCAGTGTTTAGTTCAACCGAATTTGTTTGAGCTGAAAATTGATTTTGTAGTTTTGAAACTTTTGTGCTTTGGTAAAATATTTTTTTTGCTTTTTAAAACAGCATTATACAAGGCTGTGTATTGGTTTAACTATTTAACTATACTTCCTATTATAAAGTTCCTTTTAATTGGAATGTAATTTGACTTGTTTGGCTTTTTTTTTCGATGTCATCATTTTCCTATCCTTGTCTTGTTTTAGGGTCGGCGCAACACGTTTTTGTCTTCCATTCTGTCCTGTCACCCGTCATGCTATTACTTACTAATAACTTTTTTTCGTTGTACTATGAACTTATATTAAATGTGAGATCATGTTTTTAAGATACTTAACTGTTATTTACATTATATGTTCACTTAAAAAAAAATCATTTGAATCCTGTGGCGCGGTGCCAATACAAACCCTTTGAAATTTATGTTTCGAGTGCAACCAAAAATTAACTTAGCGGTGGTGAAGCGGAAGTGTGAATAAATAAGTAAAGATGAAATTGCATATGTATCTTTATTGTTTATTCTGTTTTATTATATTGGTTTTTACTCCGAAAGTTTGTGTTTATACGATAATTTTCTACTATCACGCAGGCGTAGAGAGAAAAGCCAGTAATAAATGAAACTTTTAAGTAATCACGTTTATTTACGACTGGTAGAAAATGTCTTCAGGCATTAAATCCGCCACTGTACTACTGTGTTCATAAAGAATAAATAAAAAATAAAAAAAATTGTTTTCTTCTGTTTCTAATGAAGGCGAATTACACGAATAGCACAAGATACGGTCGATCATCTAAACCACAATCGGGAACAGCTGTCAATATCAATATTCTACAGTTACGGCTCTACTGCGGTCAGGAGACCGCGGTTTGGGTGAACCGCGGTACAAGAGCATCGATGGAATTTGCCGCACAAATCTATCTGCATCAGTTCACTTCTCTATCACACTAATTTAATAGTAATATTTTTTAAATTATTCATTTTCAGGACCTTTGAAAGGCGTATGAGGGGTGGAAGCTAACTCGCAGAGGCCCTTTAGATAATTTTCATGGAACATGATGACAGGGTTATGTCGTCCCTTCATCACTTTCATTTGTATAATATTTCTCCATCTGTTTCTGATAGTCATCATCATCATCATCATCATCATCATCATCAGCCTTTTTAATGCTCCAACTGCTGGGAGAGGGAATGGGGCGTAAACCACAACGCGGTCTCAGTGTGGGTTGGTGAATGTCAAATGTTTTCGAATTTTTAGTTCTAGGACATCCTTTCCTCACGATGGTTTCCTCACGATGGTTTCCTCACGATGTTTTCCTTAACCGTTTTGAGAGCAGTGGTGATGAAATAAATTACATAAAGTAATTCTCCTGGCTGGGTTTGAACCAGCGACCTATAACTCATAAGTCGGGGCCATTACCATTCGACCACCACTGCTCTACACTGTTTCTGATTGCGTGAAGGGTGGAATTATATACCGTAGAATTAAGAGCAGAGTGGAACTGATCGGAATAAAGTATGTAAAATGTGCATTTTTTTTAGGTGGGATATCATCCAATGACATGTTCCGCCCTAGGTCAGGGCGCCCATGTCAGACTTTTACTAATTAAAACCCACGTCTGCTCCTTTTTTGCCTTCGTTCCAGGGCACTGGGGTTCACTTTCGCACAACACATGGCCCCAGTAGGCTTTGCCCTGCTGGGTGGAATGTCAGACGGCGAGCTACCTAATGTTCGCTGTCGCTGGAGCGTGAGGGTTGTTCCCTCTTGCGTGCTGTCGCCTCCTTTGTTAGGATTACTGCTTTGCAGAAAGAGGCGTCTGCCTATCAATGTGAAATGTGCCTGTACTTTGAGGTTACAGTGCACGAGTCACATTTTTTTAAATTATTATTATTGATAGGCTCGCGTTTGACTACCATCTCACCTGATTGTAAACAATGATGTGGTCAACGATGTAGCGCGCTTGCCTTGAAGTAACCTTGACTCTTGACTTAAAAACCCCTAAGTTGATAGCTATCCGGAAACAGACTCCGGCAGGGAATTTCACTCCTTGACTGTGTGCCCAATAAATGTGTTCCCAAAACGCTTCGTGCGTATGGGTGGGTGTGTTTACCATGTACCGTCGGCGCAACGCCGTACGTCTTGTGGTCCGATGATGGAATGGACTTGGAATACACTAGTAGAGACCGTGGCCGTGGAACGCAAAGAACAACTGAAGGACCACCTGTATCCTTCAGTTGTTCTCATCCATTGAATCCATAGAATTGAATTCAAATCGAATCGAATCCATTCTAGACAGAAAAATTTGTCACGCACTCTCCTTTTAACGACTTCTCCCGTTCTAAGGTATAGGACACTTAGTGTACCCGCACAAAAAAAAAACGCCGCTTCAAGCTTTGAGGCGGCCTTTTTTTGTGGCTTGTGTGCGGTGATGCCGCCACAAAAAGAAACGCTCGAAGCGGCTTCAAGCTTCTCCAGCCACAAGCTGTCGCGTGCTTCAGCTGTTTTTTGCGGCGGCTTCCAGCTGTTTTTTGTGGCAGCGTTTTTTTGAGGTCCGTGTATGTGTGGGGACATTGGATGATTTTCCAAAAAAAATAATTAACCGAGTGTTTATGTTTTTTTTTTTCATTACAAGGCAAGCCTACTGCCATCAACTAGGCATAAAACACAAACTCCGAGCTTCTATTTAGACATTATATCATAAAAAAACCGAATAACACTAAGCCCGACGCGAAGATCAAAAGCAATAAACGGCTTCCAAGAAACCACTCAGTCATTTTTTTTTTGTCCAAAACACATTCAGGTTTCAAACAAAGACATTGAAATACCTTCGAACTCTTATTTTAAATTTAGGAACAGAAAACCAACCGTTCCATGCAAACACTTTGACATCTCAATCGCGATCAATTTCTTTTTTCTGCGAAAACGCCTTTTGTCTGTAAACTTTCATCGGGTCCTTTGACAGAGTAGGGTCAGCCCACAACGAGAAGCGACGGAATCGGAAAATCACGTGAACAAAAAAGAAGGTACATATTGGGCCCCGCTAGAGCCATGGGAATTTTTGAAAGATAAACCGTTATCGACTGAACCGAACCGTTTTGGACCGTTTGGGGTCAAAACGCTTGAGTCATGGATCCGAGTGCTTGACTCCTTTAAAAAAAAATCAGATTGACCGATACTTTACGTGACGAGAGGGCTGGCTAGTTCTTTGCCCAAAGAACTGAGACTGGCAGCAATGCAACATTGAATGGCAATGCTAATGCCATCCAATGTTGCATTGCTGCCATTCTTCTGGCCAGATCTTCGGACGAGAAAGAAGTGGTGGAATACTTTAACGCCTGAGTGTAGTTTGTGTTTAAGTATGTACATAGTTAGATTTAGTATAAATACTATGGTAGGGGAAGCCGGGATGCTAAATTTGCAGTTAATAAAGCGTCATGATGAACTATTGGATTCTGAAGATTAGGTTCTAAAACAATAAAAAGTCGTGTAATTTTTTTTTTTTTATAAAACGTCATCTCGAAATAGTCGGGCGCGATTCATTTTTCTTTCTTTATTTTGATCTTATGAGGATTACGAAAAACTTATAATTTGACGGTTTTCATAGGGCGATGTACCTAAAACCATCTATGTGTGTAAAATTTTCAACGTTCCTAACTAAATTATCTAAGGAAACTGGAAAAAAATGGCAGTTATCGACAAAATATTAACAGGAACCTTACAAACTAAAATTTATCAGATTATTGAAATTTACATTTTCTGCACGTACTCAACTTGCTTTGTCTTAATCTGACATGCTCGAGTCTTTGCAAGGATCAATTTGTTTTACTAATCTGACGGGCTGCTCTCAACGCATCCTCCTATATTAAGGGTTCATATGTACCCCTACCACATATTATGTGGCAGGGGTACATTACAGAGTACAAGGTTTCTCCCCATATGATTTTTCTGACGCGCTCGAGTATTGCGCAAATTCCCCATCTGCGCGCCCCTACAACTAAGTTTAGCTTATATTGATGTTTCTTAGACTAATGTCATCACACTAATATAATAAAGGCTAAAGTTTCTAGTTTATGTATGTTTACTACTTCTTTATGCGCTCAAACATGCCCATACAATAAAAGGCACACTTGCACTAGTCGAAAACTCCTGTTATAGAGAGACATGGGATATTTTTTAACTCGAGATAAGTTCTTCTTTCATGTGCAAGAGGCCACTGATAGAACAATTCCGCAGCCCAGATTTACGTAGTTTGTAAAAGTCTGACACGCTCTGCTCCGCTCTAGAGCGGCTAAAGTCATTAGATGATTTCCAACCTAAAAAACAGCTTAGCTTTGCGTCTGGACAAGTCGCTGGTGCAAACCCGCAGCCATGCGCATTACTGCTCTCAAAACGGTGAAGGAAAACATCGTGAGGAAACCGGCATGTCCTAGAACCAAAAATTCGAAGACATGTGATATTCACCAACCCGCACTAGGCCCACGTGGTGAATTACAGTCGTTTACCTCTACTAGAAAGTGAAAGTCAGTAGAACATTAAAAGGCTGATTATGCTATATGCCTATGCTACTGTGTGAGCTGATCCTAAACAGTAAAAACCGGTGCATACGATTTTTTCATCACCTCGATATCGATAATGTAGTAGCGCTTATATCACTACAAATAAACGAATGACTTTGACACGTCGACAAATGATGAAAACGGTTCTATAGAATATTGTGCGCTTCCATATCGGCAGCGATGTCGAGGACTGAAGTTTTATCACGTGGTTTTTGTTATTTGTAGATTTATTCTCTTCTCCACATGGAAAAGAGAATAAATCGCATTCGCAGAAAGTAATTCACAAAATGTATCAAAAACAATTGTGAAATTCTGCATTTTTATGATAATCTATCTGGGAGCGTCGCAATGTGACCTGCCCATTGCCATTTGAGTTTGGCGATTCTTTCGGTCGGTAGCCTTGGTTCTTCTGCGGATATCCTCATTCCAGATTCGATCACGCAAGGAAACTCCGAGCATAGCTCTAAGGATGCGAGACGAACAGCACCATTCATTGTGGCACGAGACTTGGGGGAGGCCTATGCATGTGAACTTACACTCATTTCATACAGCGAAATATTTCATACTGTGGATATGCCTCAAATATCGAAGGATTTTTTTATGACACTATCAGAAACATAGCAGAAAAACATTCTTCCTGCGTTATTGACGAGGAGGAGGAAGTGTAGAAAGTTAATGTTACCTCAGTAGACGTAGAGAGATCTTTTTCAATGAAAAATACTTATAAACATTGTATGTTGATGATATTTGTTTTATTTGTCGTATCTATCTCTGAAGTTTGTATTATTATTTTGAAGAGCAGTGGTGGCCGAGTGGTGACGGCCCTGACTTACGAGTTGTAGGTCGCGGGTTCAAACCCAGTCAGGCGCATTACTTTGTATAATTTATTTCATCACCACTGCTCTCAAAACGGTGAAGGAAAACATAAAGAGGAAAGCGATATGTCCTAGAACAAAAAATTCGAAGTCATGTGACATCCACCAATCCGCACTGGGCTCGCGTAGTGGATTACGGCCCATTCCCTCTGCTAGAAAGGAGACCTGAGTCCCAGCAGTGGGAACATTATAAGGCTGACTATGCTATGCTATATGCTACACGGAATTTTTAATTAGAAATCCTAGGAAGATCCTTAATAATATCAACATTTCGATGCAAGTAGATAAATGAATAACTCTACCTTTCCGACCTTTACTGGTAATTCACAACGTCAGCAGTTGACATATTGGTTTAAGCAAAAATTACTTTGTTTACGTAATGTGTTTCCTACAGCCCTTAACCGAAAAGTACTCGTAAGCACGTATTCAAGGGATTTGCCTAATAATTCAACGAGGCTCCAATACTTAACACCTGGGCAAAGCAATAACAGGCCTTTTTGGTGTAATTTATCCAACGTTGGTACACTTATTGGTTCCAATGATATATTGGTTATTGGTCAATGGCTTGTTATGGTTTTTTGGGGATTTAATGACCTTCATATTGTTTTCCGTAATCAAGGTAACGATTAAATGGTTGTTTATGATGGCAATGTGACATTGGTCGTGCAGGTATCTTAATTGATTGTGTTTTGTTTCTAATGGCAGTTGAGTTTTTGAATAATTGATTACAACATGCTGATTAAGCCTTTCGTAGATTTATGGGTTGCGACTATACTGCAAGAATGCATCTACTTTTTGTGTCTATTTTTATTCTTTATTACTATTAACTCGCCTGATGGTAATCGAGCTGAAGCTGGAGCTGAAGTACAATATTCACTCTTGTCTTAAATTCCCCTAGATTTTAGCTAGCAGGAAATACAGACGCTGGCAGGAAATTTCACTCCTTATTCTACACACAATAAATGTGTTCTCAAAACGGTTTGTACGAATAGATTGGATGTCCACTACGCACCGGTGGCGTCATGACGTAGGCACGTCTAGTGGTCCAATGATGAAACGAGCTCGGCGAAATGCACTTCCCTGAAACGCAAAAGATAGAAAACTGACAGGCTATAACTCGGTATCGTTGCTCAAGACTTTGGGGTTTTGAGTTTTCGACGAGTGCATTATCGTCTATAATTTTCATAATTGCCTCACTTTACGATCGACTCTGGCGTGTCACGCTGGTATTCAACAGAGCTATTCCAAAGATAAGAGTAGCAGGTACTCCCTCCATACACGATGTAAGTTGCGCTTGATAATGATTTCCAATACTGCGTTTCCCGGTACGGGGTCGCCACTCCAAAACTTTTCGGCCCCATCAACCTTCTTTCTATGTGCCCTACCCATTGCCACTAATGTTTGGCGAATCTTCAAGCTATGTATGTTGGATAACTTTAACCTTTCTGATGAGGCCCATTTGAATGTGCGCGACCACGTTTCAGAGTCATATATTATCCCTGGTAAATTGCACTGGACTGGACATAGACTGTCGTCTTGAGACACTGGAGTATGTTGGATAAAAATATACCACGCAACTTTTCGAACGCTACCCAGCCTAGTGAGATGCGACGGTAGACCTCTTTCTTGTGGATATCCGCCGGAGAACTAAGGTTACCGAGATAGCCCGAAGAATTGCCAAAATTAAGTGGTAGCGGGCAGGGCACTATGCTCGCAGAACAGATGGTTGAGGTTATTACGACGCTTGGGGGAGGTCTGTGTCGTGGGGTGTCTTTCGACTAAAATGATGGTGATGAGATACCAAAGGTGCCACTCGAATCGAATATTCGTGAACTGTTGCCGTCGTCGCCGTACGCTCGCGTTCATCTGTTTGTCTATGAATTTGACTAATGCTTTTGGAGCGCGTTGTCAGGCGTCTGTCTATGGTTCATTATTTATTACATTCTCTCTATAAAATATTTATAACACATGACACTTATTAACATAAATTCACGCTTTTTACCAATGTTATGTATTAATTATTATTATTTTTCCAATGTTTTTTCGTATTTTTTATTTTGTTGTTATACCTACTATATAGTTTATTTAGTCTCCGTAAGTATGGCCGTGGCATCACCGCGGGCCCTAACAGAATACCAGCGCTGCGTTATTTATTTTTATAGATATCGCAGCATATGCTGAGTTAGGTGCCTTTTTGACCTTGCACAAATTCTTCTGTGTTTATTGTATTTCTTAATTTATATTTTTAATATTCTTCTTCTTCTATATCTTTAATATTTTTAATATGTGTGAGGTTCAAATAAACGGTTTTCTTTCTTTCTTTCTTTCAAAAGGAAATATTAGGAAATAAATTTAATTCGATTAAATTTGACTTGAGCTGACTGTACCAAGTTCAAGTCACTGGTATGGGTTCGTACATTAAATTAAATTATTTCAAGAGTGGTCCCCGTTCAGAATAGGCAATAAAAATGTGTTCAAAGAATTACTAGTGGTATTAGATGTTTGGTATTAAAATGGAATAAACCGAGACTTAATCAAATTTTACATTTCAATTGAAATAAAAAATAAAGCAACATTTTTAACATAAAAATTTAAAAATTTTCAGTCGATATTGTTTGTACTATATAAAGTTTCCATGTCAATAAAGGAACTCCAACGATGAGTAAGGCAAGAACAGTAAATATCAAAAATTGTGGATATAAAGGTTGTTCAGAAACTGTTCACAAGTTACTACTGAAGTTAGGCTACAAGCGTTAAACAAATAACAATACTAAAACTCTGATACAGTATCATGACATACAAATGTGGCGATTGAAATTTAAAAAAAAAATCGGATAAAAATAACAATAATAATTTCCCCGCATGACGACAATCTCGTGAAAACTGAGAAAAATAAACAAATGAACTCATTAGTTTTATCACAATAACAAAACTGCTGTTAGCCGCGTAACGCCCTTGTCTCATGTATCTTACCTACACTAGTGATACCTACCCGCGCCACTTGCAAACCCATCGGTAAGTAATCAGTGTAGGTACCGACATGTTCTGGTTGAATAATATGAGTTAAATAATGAGTATAAAAAAAAGTTTCTTTGGGAAAGTTGTGAATCATGAGTATAATCATGTGTATAATTAACGGTCACTAATTACCCGTCACCCATAGTGTGCTATGTATGAATTTTGAAATACATTGTATAAGTACGCTTGTCAGTAGCCAAGCACTCCTAGCATAAGCTCTGCTTAGTTTGAGACTAGATGGCGTTGTGTGAAAATTGTGGAATATTATTATTTTTATATATTTATTTATCTCAGGACCCTAAGGTCCTGGACCTTTGGAAGGCGTACGAGGAGCCGAAACCAACTCGCAGAGGCCCTTTTAGATGCTTTTAATGATGGATTGTGGTACCAACCGGCGATTATCCCTGTATGCGCTATGCTAGTGCATCTAAGGACAACCCCCGGTTTGAAAAACTATTGCGATACAATATGGAAAACAAAATAATAAGGCTATGATTTTTGGAGTCTTAGGTGGACTGATATCATGGAACTATGTTAAGACTCCATAGTCTTAACATAGTTCCATGTATGTTCCATGATGGTATTGTTCAGGCAGGGGCCATCCCTGCCTGAACAATATTATTATTATTATTATTCACCCCTATTTTTTTAAAAGTTCAAAAAAGGCTCTAACTGTATCCGCTACTAATCATATTTTTTTTAAGTAATCAAAAGTAAAAAAAATCCCAAGATTACACATCATAATTTAATCAATTATTCATAACAACTACTAGTAGAAAAAACTACGCGCAGTGTTTTTCATAATCAATCAATTGAGTGACATTTCGGGAAACAAACAAACGCTCATAACTTCGCTGTTTATGAATATTATTTATTGAGACTTTACTTAAATAATAACAAGACCTTTTCTAATAAGCTCTTTAAGAATTTGTACATATGGCAACAATTTTTATTAGGGTGTATTTATAGTACATAATATAGGTATATAAAGGCATAATGTTCATCAGATTTCATCTCGATGCTCCCAAAGTTCACGTATCACACATTTATTATTAAAATATTTTGAACATTTTACAGTACAGAAATATTACTTCTGCATACAGTACATAATACCAGGAATAAAAATATTTCATCGTCATAATTCAGTCTTAGTTAAAAAGCCATTTCAGTAATCCATTGCCGTCAAAATAAACAGTGTTTGTGGTATAAACTTTCATTATGTACTTACTAATGTTAAAGAGGGCGAGTATTACACCGATCAGTATTAAATTGTAGAATGACAAAATATTCATCACTTTGGTGACATCGATGATTTTATTAGTAGTAGTTATTAGTATGTCATTAGCTATGCGATTTTTTTAATGCTTTTATTGAATATAGCATACAAGCAAAACTGCTTCGTAGCAAATTAATGTCTCACAACAACAAAAAAAAACTTTTATATGAGAATTTGAGATATAAGTCTGTAATACTAAAAACTATGTAACAGTTAATAGAAACATATAATGTAGGTGCGTATCGTATGTAGTACATTAGGTAATCTTTAAACAATATAAATAATACTATGACAAATTATAAGTCAAGCCACATATTTCTTTAATCTTCACGTGATCAAACTTATCATTTTACTTTACTGTTAATTTTTTTACCCGTGATCTAACTCAGCAACCATAAAATGAGATAGCCTTTACTAAACTAATTCCTTATTTTTTTTAAATGTAAATTAACGAAGCCAGATCAGAATTGTAGAGGACCCTGACATAGACCAGTTATATTTTTATAACCACCCAGAAAATTGCTAACATAGAAAATAAAACCTGTGATTAAGATAGGAGTGGAATTCCCTGCCGGAGTCTGTGTTTCCTGATAGCTATAACCTAGAGTGCTTAAAGTCAAGAGTGAATAGATTGCTTCTAGGCAAGCGTGTTCCATCGTCGGCCACATCATCGCTTACCATCAGGTAGATTGTGGTCAAACGTGAGCCTATACATTATAAAAAATAAAAAAATAGTATCATTTAAACGCTCGTTAATTGTGGCTGGTCGTAGTAATTTGGCAGGCAATATAAACTTTTAGTGTTCGGTCAGACTGGAAAAGCAGGTGCAGGCCAGGCGCGGGGTGGCAATCTCAGACATAAGAACTTCATTGGGGGTCCATAGCGGGCACGCGGGCTTGGGAAGCAGCGTGGGTTGTACAACAGTCAATGCGCGGGCGGCGACTGTCAGCCCTGTTCCTAAACTCGCACCGCTCCCCGCACCGCTCCGTCCATATTATTATAGTACGAGTATATAGCGATAAATCAGTGAAACACAATTCACATTAAACAAAACAGCAAAAAACTATACTATGTTACACTACGGTGTGAGAGGCAGTGGTCTAGTCTCGCAACGACATGTTTCAGTGACGTTTTTCGCTTGGGGGACATAATCTCCAAACGAGACGGTTCCATTAGTGGACTTTCCCCTTTAATAAATGCGTGGTTCCGTGACGACAAAGTCCGGAACATTTTGCTATAGTGCTAAAAATTATGAGGCCAGTTTAAACGTCAGGTGTTGAGGATTTGTGAAAGGTGAAATTTTAAGTTGGGTGCAGATTTTTCTTACTCGCGGCTGATAAATAACAGTAGTAATTATTACGTGATTGCGCGTTTTTACGTATATCACCAAAAAAAAGTAAAAAAAAAAGAAACTTTTTCTGGATTTTTCTAGGAAAACAAAGATATAGAAACCAAAGTTTTCAGCCAAAAAATTTTCGTACAAATGTGTGTACAAAACGACAATCAAGTCTTTTTCAAGGTCATTCAAGTTGTACAGACGTATGTACAGTCGGCGCTCGAGGGGTGGTGAAATCGGTTCATGGATGGGTGACCATGCATTCCTTTTATATCAGTCGTTATGGATAGTCAGAAGTCGGAACATCTGACATAGTCTTGGAGTTTCTTGTTACCTAACTGTGGTGCTCTGATATACAGTCACTTCATAGCATTTTGATATTTAGCAGCATCTGGTTATTCCACCACAATTTTTTATATTAGCATATTGTGTGCCGAGCCACGGCTGGCCAAACAAGACGCCGTCGAGGTCATCCACGGCGAAGAGGGTGTGACGATCTGATCATGTTCACGGGGCAAACATTGCCAGAGATCGTCCTAGTCAGAGAAGTTTGGAGAGAGAAAGGAGAAAAGGGACGCCTTTGCCCAGCTGTGGGACTATTTTATTTTAGTTGAAAAGTATTGAGCATATTCATTGATTGTATAGCAGTTGATTGTTGATTGTGACATTAAAGTGCCAAAATGGAATTTCTTTTTTTAAACACTTTTTTTATGAAACTTAATTGTTCTTAATACTTTAGTAGAACAGAAAATAAAAAAGACACAGAATCTAATAAAAAACTGATTTCAAAAAATTAATAACGTACCTTTAATAAAAAAGCTTATTTGAGCTTATTATTTCCTAGAGTATCCCAAGTTATAAGTATAATAATATATGTCCCACATACGTTTGTACAACTTGAATGAGCTTGAAAAAGCTTCATTGTCATACTGTACACACGTTTGTATGAAATTTACTTGGCCGAAAATTTTGGTTTCTATATCTTTGTTTTTCTAAGTTGTTAAATTTTTGGTGATTTTACGTAAAAATTCGAAATTACGTATCTAATAATAATACTACCCGTGACCAAGGGGTTAAAATAAAACACCAATTCAAACGTAAGAGCCTAATATCAATGAATACAAATAACATAATCGTACACAATATAAGATAATGATGATTTCCGAGTACCACAATATTCAAGACTTTTCTCTATCGCACATAAAAATAAAAAGTATCAAAATCATATTCCCAATACATTTATATCCAAATACATACAATCGTACAACACATGTGACCTAAAATGATCAAATCGTCTGATATTGAAGGTTGGATATTGATGATATTCAATACTAGTTCAATATTAGATATCTGAAATATGAATACAGGAGTAATATGTATTACGAAGATATGGGTAGAAAGGTTTCCGAAACTGAAGCATGTTGAAGTATATTGTCCATTACTGCAAAAATCTGGTCTGCAACGTAGCCTGTATATGCTTTGAAGATTGTTTTTTTTTTTTCACAAATGGCTGATTTGTAATGATGCCAAAAGGACTGCGGGCCTAAAAAAGCCACACTGGCAATTCATTTCTCAAAATTTGAGCAGATCATTAGCTAATGATTCATATTATGATTCTACTAAAGCGGCCTTTTTAAAACCGCTAATTGTGATGTATTTGACACAACGCCATTTAGTCTCAAACTAAGCATAGCTTGTAGTATGAGTACTAGATAACTGATAAACATATATGTTTCTAAATATTATAAATAAACTACATCCAGACACTGAACAAATGATCGTGCTCATCGCACAAACATTTGTTCTGGAGAAAATCAAACCCAGGACCTCCGGCATATCAGTCAAGGTCTTTGAAAGTTTTTAATTGTAATCTACTTAGATAATCTCTAGTAGTGGTGGATAAATCTGTTCTGGTGAAAAATGAAGAATTATGGTTAATGTATAACTAAAATTCTTCATTCTTAACCATGACCTTTGGCTGGGGCTTTGGAATGCTTGTGTATTTTTTTTTTGTTATGGATAGGCTCACGTATGACAACTATCTCGCCTGATGGCAAGGGATGACGTAGCCGACAATGGAGCATGCTTGCCTAGAAGCAGTCTATTCACTCTTGACTTAAACATCTTTGCCCTCCCCTGGCTAGGTCCTTGATCTCGAAAAATGTGAGGCTCATATGCGAAATGGCATGAAAGCAAAGTCGTGATAAAGCTAGTTTAGTTTTAGAGCAAACTTAGAAATGAATCTTTGCCCTCGAAAATCTATCCTTCGTCTTACCTAATTAAATCGACACAAAATTTTTATTTCCTGTTAAAAATAACAATTTTTAACGTTGAAAACCTTTGTTTTTAAGATATTAAACTAATTAGTTCTGAACTTCTAAAGTAAAAAAATATCATTCTTTATAGAATAAAATTTCTTGGAAATTAAACAGAAAAACAAAAAGGAATCCATTTGGATCAAATGATTGTATTGTAATTCATCGACTCAGTTTTTACAAAAGAGAAATATAATGATGGTAAACTCTAAAATACTGAATTATGTTATAGACCGCATTTCTTTTTCGATTTTATGTTACATGGTACAGAAACGAGGTGGCCCGATCAACACCCTGAAAGCATTATTACACTGTACGCGAAGAGCACTGTACGATTTTTTGCGTAAAACGTACCCACAGGCTACAGGTGTAAAACGATGACCTGTTCTAAAAAGTGTTTTCTTAACCTCCGTAGAAGCACGCTTAAACCTGCGAGCAATCATGTTCCCTCTATCCGACAGCGCCCTCCGCTCTCTCTCAATGTCGTCATCGTCCTTAAGGCTAGTGGTCAAGATATGCTCAAGGTACTTAAACGAGTGCACTCTTGATAACGGCAATCCATCAACCTTTATTGGAGGCACCGTCACTTAGCAGCTTTTACCGGCCTCAAACACCATCACAACACTTTTTTGTACATTATACACTAGGCCATGAGCACTGGCGTACTTCTCACTTACTCTTACACGTTTCCTTAGGCCACAGACTGAGGCACTGAGCAGCACCATCTCACCTGCATAACTAATGTTTTTGACGCATATACCATCAATGTAACATTCGACTCTGGTGCTGCTCAGCTCCACGATCAACTGGTCTATGAACAAGTTAAAGAGTGTAGGAGAACTCAAACCCCCCTGCCTCAAACCCGACTCGAGGCCTCAAGAACTCTCCGTCCCACCTAACACAAACCTGGTTCCCAGCTAACCAGAGGAACTAAGCAGAGATTTTTCGAAATTCAAACTTTAAGGGGGTAAAACGGGAGACTTTAGTTTTGTTTGCAAAATCTCATTGCGTGTACCAATATACTTGAAAGTAAGCACAAATAGTAAGTTAAATAAATAATAAAGGTTGTGATTATTTATTTACCTGCAGGAGTCTGTGTTTCCTGATAGCTACAACCTAGGGGTCTTTAAGTCAAGAGTGAATAGGTTACTTCAAGGCAAGCGTGCTCCATCGTCGGCCACATCATCGCTTACCATCAGGTGAGATAGTGGTGAAACACAAACCACAATAAAAAAAGACACGCAAAAGAAAAAATAAGGGTGTTTTAAAGACTGTATGGAGGAAGATTGTTTCTTTACTAAATAGTATAAAACAAAGTCGCTTTTTCTGTCCCTATTTCCCTATGTACGCTTAAATCTTTAAAACTACGCAACGGATTTTGACGCGGTTTTTTTTATTAGACAAAGTGATCCAAGAGGAAGGTTTATATGTATAATAACATCCATTAAATAGTGAAGAAACACCCGAGCGAAGCTGGGGCGGGTCGCTAGTGGGTTAATAAGTTAGAAACTGGGCACAAATTCTAATAAAAATGCATCGTAAAGACAGTCATTATTCATTTTTTAAAACTATACTCCAAACAAGTTTTAATAGTTGTTCAAGTTTATATGAAAACTTTCTCACAAATTAAGTCGCTGAGAAAATGCTATTCTACTTACATATACACCTAACCAGGTTTTTCTCGTGGCTTTGCCCGCGTATAAAATATATAATTATAACCTATTTCACTCAAGTTGCTCTATTAGCAGCTTTCTATCAGTGAAAAAATTTTATAAATCGGATCAGTATTTTCAGAGGTTACCTCCTACAAATAAATAAAAACAAACTTTACCTCTTTATAATATTAGTGTAGATAGTGAAGTGTAGATATTAAGTCCGTAGTTTTGTAACACAAAAGTTTAATATCTTTGTCCACTTAAATACTCCTAACACAAGTAGAACCAAAGCATCAGATAACACTAATTCCTGTCTCCTAAACTTCCTGTTATGTTCTCTTTCATATTTCCTTTGTTCTCTACAATTTTATGCATCAAAGCTACATTCCATTTCCATTTTCCATATTAGCCGATCCTAGAAAACTCGTGATAGGAGCAAATAAAAAACTACAGTTTCAATGGCCAAAGGAAACAGGAGTAGTCCTTTAAGGGACGATGTTAATTTATGGCCACCTACAAGAATTTACGGGCGCCAAGCGTGAAAATGGGTAATTTGTCTTTTGGTTAATATCCGACCGCCGAGTTTTGCGCTAATTGAATTAGCTGGCTATTATTCTGTTGGAATGGAGACAAATATGCTTAGAACAGTGCTGATGCAAAATTCTGAGTCGTATTTCTGGACACTTTGATTTTACATAAGTATTTTGATATCATTAACATTGTATTTTAGACTATACAAACAAACTACACACTTATTGGTGCGTCTAGGATATTGTTATTTTTAATGTCCAAGAGCGGAAGATGCCATTAATAATTTTCCATGGTCAATGACATCCAACCATCATGTTAAGTATCATCAAACTATATTGTATCGTCATTTTATGTATCATCGAACTACATTCCATCATCATTTTATGTATCATCGACCTATTTCCCATCATTATTTTATGTATCATCGAACTACATCCCAGCATAATTTTATGTATTATCAAACTATGCCCCATCATTATTTTATATGTCTTTGAACTACATTCCAACATCATTTTATGTATCATTGCTCTTTGTCCTATCATCATTATATCATCAAACTTTTGTGTGCCATTAATTCATGAATCCCCAAGCGACCACCGGTGGCCGCGCATCTATTGTCTTACTATTGTGTCTCTAATTGACGGTATCTGAAGGGTTAAGCATCCCTACGAAAAAAAAATCTAATTTGTTTACTGTGTTTGGTTTTTAAAATAGGGATAAACCAAAAATCGAAATATATAATCACTATTACGTCCCATTAAAGTAATGACAGGAAAATTAATTTCATGTTGCAATAATTCGACGACAAGATTATCGCGGCAAAAACTTCTTCAGGAAAGGTACGTTGTTGATTAAGGGACTTAATATTCACTGAATTAAAAATACAGAGTATAGTGTAATGAGAAAAGATAGATGAACCGGTTTTGTATAAAATGACGGATTACCAGCAGATGGTACAGCGAAGTAGAAATAGAAGTTACAATGAGTACAAAAATAAACTTGAAAAGTAATTTTATTTACAATACTCGATAGGTATCGACTATTGTAAATAAAATTACGATCGATACGTATAGGTAGACGTACAAAAGATTCTGGGAAATTCTGGGGAGTGGAATCCCCTGCCTGAGTCTGTGTTTCCTGATAGCTGTAAGCTGGGGGACTTTAAGTCAAGAGTGAATAGATTACTTCTAGGAAAGCGTGCTCTACCGTTGACTTCATCGTCGCTTTCCATTAAGTGGTCAAGCATGAACCTGTCAAAAAATAAAAATAATAATCTCTATGGGTTTGTGTTCATGTGTTCGCGTGCCTATTTTCACTTGTATTAGGATTTGATGTTCAGCGCTTTGGGCCTATTAATATAAAAATAATAATAATTAGCACAACTTTGCAACATATTATTTATGTATTTAAATTATTTGTGTTATTTTTTAGTTTTAATTTAATTTGAGATTTCACAAACTGTTCTTATTTTATTTCTACACGCTATTGTCTAATTTCTTCTGATCTCTCCTTTCGCAAGTCTGCTGGAAGAATTTCTTTTTTTAATAAGCAGTACCTGTATATTTTTTTTATAATGTTGTATCTTTTGTCAATGTATATGTGGGTGTACATAAAATAAATAGAAAGAAAGAAAAATATTTTATTTGGCCACAGATACACACACTGAACTTTTCCACCCGTATATACCTACATCTAGCTACCAACTTTGATCGACTCAAAGTCGAGAAGGAACACTTTTCAATCTCCAAATCAGTGTTCCATTTTCTTACTTTAAGTATTCAGTTAATTAAGGAGCATTAAGTTAGACAGTAATTATTCTAATTTACAGTCTAACAAGAATGATAAATGACTGAAAGGCCTAATGCTATTGTCAGTCCATTAATTCAATTGTCGTACTATTCAGGATTGCTATCTCGTCTTTCAATTGCCAAATACTACGGGCTTATCTGAGCATTTGCTGTTTCTCATTCATTGAAGTAGGTGGAAATTGAGTCATGGTTTGACAGCTATTTCTACTTGTAAGACGTGGAGTTTCTTGCCAGTTTTTTTTATTTATTATTATTGATAGGCTGACCACCATCTCACCTGATGGTAAGCGATGATGTGGTCGACGATGGAACACGCTTGCCTAGAAATAACCTATTCACTCTTGGCTTCAAGACCCTTAAGTTGTATCAGGAAATACAGACTCCAACAGGGAATTCCACTCCTTGGCTATACGCATAATAAATGTGTTTCCAAAAACAAATCTTCTTCATATGAAACGACCAATTGGAACTTTGTACTAGGTTTTGACGTTCAATAAGTGCACATGCAGGCTTATTATGTGTAATGCGCTGTGGGATTGTTCTGAAGAGTTACCGTGGCTTTAAAACGCAAAGGGCAAATGGAGGAACTCGGGTGGGTTTTAGATACATATATACTCGTAGAAAAAAATCGAAGACATGTGATATATGTATAAATGGCTCATCATGATCTATGTTATCGTTTATCTTGTATTGTTAGCTGTAAGCCACCCAAACAAAATAAAATAAAATAAATAATAAAATAAATAAAATAATATTCACCAACCTACACTGGGCCCGCGTGGTGGATTACGAACTATTCCCTCTCCTAGAGAGGAGGGCTGAGTCTAAATAGTAGGAACATTAAAAAGGCTGATGATGATGATGATGATGATGATGATATGTTCATAATTATGGAATTGCAAAGCCAGAAGCTTTACTTACCTTAACACTACATCTCGTAAATATTAAACGTAAGCATGTCGTCATCATCTTCTTACTTTTGTCTTTTGTTATTGGGAGTCAGCACAACACGTTTTTATTCCGTCATTCTGTCCTGTCAAACTTCGCGCTATAAGTGACTCGTAATACAATACCCCTGTTAGAATTTTGTACAATTATGTAGCTGACAGCATAGCATAGCATAGCATAGTCGGCCTTATAATAATCCCACTGCTGGGCCTCCTAGAGAGGATGGAACATTGGATTAGGTGATCTCTCCTCTCTAGGATCCTCGTAGTGGTGGATCCACCACGCGGCCCGGTGCGGGTTGGTGGACGTCACAATCATGTCTTTGATTTTTCGATTCCAGGGCAGCAGCTAACAGCAGATTTACAGAAATCATCATAACTAGCTCATCCAGCAAACTTTGTTCTGCCATATAAAATTATCAATGAAAAAAATGGGATGTGGGCATAGGAGGGTAAAAAAAGCTACGACCTATTCGTGAATAGGTCGTCGAAAAACTTTTTGCTTACCAAATATAGGTAAGCAGAAAGTTTTATGAAAATCTGATAAGTAATTTCGGAGAATTTCAATAATAATTTCTGTGACTTATATCGGCGAGAGTCACGAGAATCCGAAAGATGCACATGATCGTTTTTTGTGGCGATACTTGAGGGAGACTAATGTTCAACATTGGACGTCTACCGGCTAAAATGATGAAGATGATGTTTTTTTTTTTCTTTCTTTGGGCAAAAATCATCCAATGACAGCTCCAGCTATTGTCACTCTCGCGGAGAGGGAGATAGTTTCAGACTCTTACTGACTAAACACCCACCCCGTTCCTTATAGCCTTCATACCGGGGCTTGAGTTCCTTTCGAATAACCCTAACGCAGTAGGCTTCGGCCCAGCTGGGCCCCTTCTGTTGCGATGATGACGATGATGATGAGGTACTGAAATTCAACAATGTGATGGATATCACATTGTTAAAAGTTACGAAATTTTCACGAGCTTAACAAAATTAAACTAGTACCACCTAATTAACAATTCCAAATTAATTACCGGAAGTGTTAACACAATAAATACGGAAATGACCTCACAATTCGTTGGCAAACAAAATGCTACGCTGATTGTTAATTATATTATTTGGCTGCCTATTAGTTTTACTGATTAACTTTGTTAGCAATTTAAAATTTAATTTTCACGAGCATTATATATTTTCGAAACCTATTTAAGACTTGCAGAACAGAAGGTGGAGGTTGGTCCTGGTGAAGGTTGTGGGAAAACGATGGATGAGAGACGCACATGAACGTTCGTTGTGGCGACGCTCGGGGGAGGCCTATGTCCAACAGTGGAAGCATTTCGGCTGAAATGATGATGATGATGATGATGAAAACAGAAGGTCAATGAGGACGAAAGGTTCTGGAGCGGAAGACGCAACGTTGGAAGGCCTCTTACAAGGTGGACCGATGACTTGGTGAAGCTCGCAGGAATCCGTTAGATGCGAAACACACAGGACAGGTCATTATGGCTACACTTGGGGAGGTCTATATGTCCAACACTGGATATCTTTCGACACCTAGACACAGAAGAAATACAATCCGGGTGAACGATCATGCTCATCAACAAACATTTGTCCTGGGTGGGTATCGAACCCACAACTTTCGGCATAGCAGTTTGGGCCACTAACTACTAGAACAACAGGACGCAAAGGGTAACGAAGAAACATAAGTGTGGCTTTAGTCAGTAGAAATCTGACACGCCATCCCACTCCAAACAAGAGCGGGAGATATGTGGGCTCGCGGACGGCGAGACATGGGTAGCTCGCTGTCCGACCGTCCGGTAATTGTCCGGACCGAGCCCAAGACGTCGACGGCGCGCACCGTTGCCGCGCGTCTCAAGGAGTTGTCCGAAAGGAAACTCGAGCCCCGGTATGAAGAGGCTAGAAGGAACGGGGTGGGTTTTTAGTCAGTAAGAGTCTGACACTATCTCCCGCTCCACCCAAGAGCGGGGGTTGTTATAAGATGATATTTGCCTACCGTAAAAAAAAGAGTGGGAGATATAATTCTCATGATTTCCGAACTCTTTTCACATTCGTCTTTATTCACCAAAATCAAACAGAAAAAAAAATTGTTAACGTAGATCCACAAAGAGAACCAGAGAACAAAGAGAACCACAAAGAGACCAGACAAAACAGATACCTTAATTCTTTATTCATCTGTATACGCTGTATACGTGTGTACTGTTCTGGCTACAGTTTATTTTATTATACGCAGATGCGATCCCCGCGCGCCATCCATTCATGAATCCGAATGTTCGTCTATATTATTGCCGACTATTTTCCGTATATTTCTGTTTTTCCTGGTTTTTAAGAACAAAAGACCGAAATCCGCGTTTGGATTTTTGCTTACTTTTTGCCTTAATTTAAATAGTGTTCTTTTGGTTTTGGTTGCAGGATAAAATTGGTTATGAAATTTTTGTCTGAAAGTTTTGAAATTTTTATTCTTTTCGGGTTGGGAAAACATGTATCTACCCGTTTTGGGATGCAATCGCAATATCGCATCCTTCGCATATGAAGCAGTAATGCTAGCAAAGGAAGAGGGCGCAAAAGTTAGGGAACGTACATCTTCATAGCTGCCGCGACAGAAGACGCACCGAGCGACGGGAATCACAGAGTAATCTCCAGCCTAGAGCAATGGGTAGCTCACCGTCTGCTCGTCCTTTGTCGATGACGCTATTCTAGAAGAGCCTCAAAGAACTGTCGCCAAAACTGTAGGGGCCCAGCAGAATTGATGCTTGCATGGGCCGTGAGAAAACGTATGAAACAGGTATTCGTGGACCTAGAACGCAAAAGGTAACTGAAGAAACCTAACTGTCTTTTTACTCCATAAAAGTCTCACACGCTTTCTCCACTCTACTCTAGAGCGGGAGCAATCATAAGATGATTTCACACCTCCAAAAAAAAACGTTTTTATATGCTAAGGTTTCTTGGACTGTCGAATTCTTGGAGACAGTGTTAGTGCCCTGGAATGCAAAAAGCAACTGAAAAAACACGCTTGGGTTTTAGTCAGTAATAGTCTGACACTTCCTCTCGCCCCACTCAGAGCTGGAGAAAATAATTTGAAAAGGTTTTTTCATGTACACGATCGCCACTCCAGCACCTTTCAACTCTAGCGAGTATCTGTTCTGCGGAGTCTTAGGGCTATATCGGTAACTTTGGTTAAAACAAAACACATGATATTTCTTAAACCCATTATCTCAATTCGATCACAAATTTATGTAATATACCAATCGATCAGCAACACCATTTGCCCATTCTGCCCATAATCGTCGTCCTAACGTTCGATAATCTACCCGTTTGTGCCCAAAATGGCCCGTCTAGTAAATTAACCCGAATTAATCACCCATTCTTACACATTAAGTTAATCTACGGAGATAAAGTTAAGACTGGAATTAACATCAAATGTGCACAGTTGAATTAGGTTTGAGAATGAAGCGTGAGTAACTAATGTTGATGCTTATAGTTTTGAAAGTATACTACAAGTCTTGAGCAGAGTCACAGGGCGACTCTCTGGCTCGGTAACGACGAGCAATGGGTAGTGCACCTTCCGGACTAAACCTGGGTCGACGGTGTGTTGTATTCTACGAGAGCTGACAGTAAAATAGACGAGGCCCGTAGAACCGATGCCTGCCAGGGTTACAGGAATCGCACGCGTGAGGCAACGGCGATCACGCCCCAGCCACCACTGGGATTCTGATCCCAATTACCGGCCACTGCAAGCGCGGGCTTGCGGACGGCAAGCAATAGGTAGCTCGCTGTCCGACCTTCCAGTAACCAACCGGACCGAGCTTAAGACGTCGACGTCTCTCATCGTTCCATGCAAGAAAATCTCAGCCCCGGTACGAAAGGCACAGAAGGAACAGGAGTGGATTTTTAGTCAGTAAAAGTCTGACACTATCTCCCGGTCCACCCAAGAGCGGGGGATATAATTGGATGATTTTCCCGCCAAAAAAAAAGGTTGGGTACGGGAATATTTGGAAAGTGTTACCATGGCTTTGGAACGCAAAGAGCAATTTTCAGAGCCCAGTGAGTGTAGTCATTAATCTGACAATCTCTTTAACTCACACACAAAGACAGAAATTATTAAAGTTTGATAATTATACAACTTGAAAAAAGACAAAGGACTGCTGAACACCACGATCTAAAAAAAAATATACATACGGACAGAAAACCACTATACAGAATCGAACTAAAGTAACGAGCAAAACTCAACCTTTATGAGTATGAAGAACAAACAACCGATTTTTAAATTCAAGTAACTATAGTCGATTACGTGTGCAATGACCGCTGGTAGTGTTTTGTTTTGTTATACTTTAGTGCCGTTTTATTTTCTTTAAATCGGTATCAAATGAAACTAAAAAAAACTGTCCTACTTATGACATCTGGTGAATTGTGCGAACTAATTTGGTTATGTCTGTATAGTTACTAATTTCTGACATTACACTTAACTGTAAAATATTAATTCTTTAATATTTATTGTTTGAATCATTATTTTAAGTTTATTTTAAATTATATAAGTAAATATATATAGTCACTTTATTATCCTACTAATATTATAAATGCGAAAGTTTGTATGTATGGATGGATGTATGGATGAATGTATGGATGTTTGTTACTCTTTCACGCAAAAGCTACTGAACGGATCTCGATGAAACTTGGTACACAATTAGACCATATCCCGGAATAACACATAGGATACTTTTTATCCTGGGATTATGTACGCGGTTGAAGCCGCGGGTAAAAGCTAGTCTATAATATAAAAATGAAACGCTAAATCTAATTATTTTTTCTAATTATTTTTTGTTGTTCAATTATTTATCTATTTTATTTATGTGATTATTGAAAAAAAAAATGAAAATTAGGGTAGTGTAAGGTAGTGTTAGGTAGAGTAGGGTAAAGTAGGGTAAAGTAGAGTAGAGTAGCGTAGAGTAGGATACGAAAGCGCGGAGCGAAACCGCGGGCAAAAGCTAGTTTTTAATATATTTTAATGCTGCTTGCTTTAGCAACAGTTCTAAACTCCAAACACTAAACTAATCCCATCGAGTTTTGGCTCGACTCCTGTATAAAACTGTAATTAGGAATCCCTGTAAAAATACTTGGCAGCACGCCCCAGACTGAAAGTGCGGCTGATAAACGGCAGTAGGATTTGCTATCACATTGGGACTTAATATCGGAAATACGCGAATGGTTGTAAAACGTGACGAGAATATGAAGCAGGCTTGGCAGGTAAGTGGGTGTGATATACAGATTCCAGAGTTTCTTCACATTTGACATTAAATCAATGAGAATTCTTGCTCTTTTCCTGAGAATCCGTGGTGAAATTCAACCGATAAAAACTATAGCAGAACGCTTTTATTTACGATGCTGCATCGTCATCAGACGCTAGTAGAAAGTATAAGTATATCTAGTTGGTTGGGCTGGGTTGGGAGGCGTTGGAAGGTCTCCTACAAAGTGGACCGATGACCTGGTGAAGGTTGCGGGAATCCAATGGATGTGGGTCGCGCATCGTTCATTGTGGCGACACTTTGGGGAGGCTTATGTCCAACAGTGGTACTGTAGATCTAGTTGGTACTGTACCATCACCCGGCAAAAACCCTCCATTCCTTTCATTTTTCCTTCTTTTCTCTACTCTATTTTTCTCTTTTACTTTTTCTTTTTACTTCTTGCCAATTTGTAAGAAAGATCTAAGTGGTCCCGATATCTCTTTTGAGGTCTACCATGACTCCATCGCGTTCTGCCATTTCAGGGTGCAAATTTTATAGTCTTCAAGTCCACTAATAGATCAGCATGCGGGAAACATATCCAGCTCAATTCGACTTAAGAAGGTCCTTTTCCACTCGCCTATCGTAAACATCTAAAATGATTTAAAAGCTTGTTACTTCATTTAATGCAATCCAACGCGATGTTTGACGAAAAGGCAACGCAAAAAAGAGAGATAACGCCTGAAAACTCTGTTAGTATTCGGTAATTCCGAGATTTACTCGAAAATTTCACAAAACTTGCTCCAGGAAATAGCTCTTTTTTTAAACCCTTAAAAGTTTTTGGAAAAAGTTGTCGTCATTTATAATCTTAATAAAATTTGCAAGGTCTCTAGAGGATTACTTTTTGACATTTTTAATTTTTAGGCATATTATGAAGTGTCAAAGTTCATACAAAATAGGAGATTTTCAGAGGTTTTTACTGGATTAGTTTTACACAAATTTAGAAATTGGTTTCTATAGAAACCTAGATAATATCCACAAGATACTGTGTTTCAAAAATATCTAATGAAAAATGTGTAATAACGTCATAATCAGTTATGAGCGGTTGTATGAAAAACAGTGAAAATGTGAGTCGTGATGCACCACCTTAAGTTGGGTAACCGTCTGAGCTACGTCAAAGATCTGTGCTTTGGTATGCATAAAGTGTTTCGAACGTGATCTGGTAGTTTAACACCAAGCATACTTCGCTTTGTAACATGCTGGTAAGCCTTGAGTTTGGACTTTGAAGCCCGTAATAATAGTATATCAATATCGTATGGTTCTTTTATTTATTAAATTTTGCAAAATGCTATGCTGACCATTAGCAAAAGATGTTAAAAAAAAAAAAAATTGTTATGTGAGCTTTAAACAATAGATATTTACGAAATAATAAAAAATCATATTGAACAAAGACTTCTCTAAAATATTCTTCCAGATAATATCTTTATGTCCTATTACCCTTACTTCTTTACTAACGCTTAACGCTTTTGATGAAATTTTGTCCAGAGGAAACTTGAACTCCAAGAATGGACATAGGCTACTTTTCATCCCTCTTCGACTTCAATAACTAAAAATCACGCGGATGAAGCCGCAGCAGAAGCTAGTATTTCTTTATTTTAAGAGTACATTTTTTTCCTTCCGTATTTATAATTAGTTTCTAGCTGTCCAAGTTTTCTTGTCGACTACAATGTAAGTGAAAAGTAGCTTTTTAATACAGCTATTATCCCGCTAAATACCTTTCAAATCCCACTCACAAAACTTATTTATCGTGTCTCTCAGAATTTCATAATAATCATTAGGAAAACAACTGCTTAATATAAAACTCATCAATCCTTACGAAGCAAGGAGAGGCGCCTATTAATTTTATTATAGCGATAAAATAATAATTCAAAACGATAGCATGACCGGAAATAATATCTCGGGGCATTAAACAAAAGGTAAGTAGCGGTTGGTCGTTCTTTTGGCAATATTGGGGAATTTGCCGAGGTGTGGCTCCTATTATGGGATTGGGACCCACCAGCCATAATTTTATTATGCGCCCAAATTAAATTAGCAGACGATTTTATTTTTAATCAAGTGAAGTAGCTCGCTTTATAAATTGACTGCATTATATATTCTCTTTATCTTTTAATTTTCAAAATTCAACCTTATTGAAAATTCTTTAAAGCGGATAATCCAATATTTGGTTTGTCTGGACATCGAAGTCAAGTTAATTGTAATAAAATTCCAGGGGCGTTTTGTAATGGTTAATTTTAGCTACTAAGGCTTTGAGACGAACTCTGACCCAGAAACGTTGTCGAATAAGATTATACGTTTTTTTATCTGATCTTTAGAAATATGAAAGTAAGACAGTAGATAAAGTTGCAGATATATTACTTCGTACCTACTTTTTTTGGGAAAATTATATTTATTTAATTTAAAGCTATGATTGGTAAATTATCCCACTAATATTAATTGTTCGTCAGTATTATAGAAGTCAATCCGCGGCCGTGCCTAAAAACTAGCGCTGGGTGTCTAACGCCCAGCAAATGCTGAAGTGGGCACCCTTTTGGTGCGGGTATGCTCAGCGCATTCTGTACTTTTGTTCTTTTTACTAGCTTTTATTTAGTTTGACCTGTCCCGATGTTTGTCTGTCATCAAATCTTGTAAATTAATTTGACCACTTCTCGGTTACCGATAGAGCTGAAATTTTGCATGCATGCGTAACTCAGATGCAAAATAATTATGACAAGAAGCTGATCTGATGATGGAACTGGAAGGTGGCTATAGGAACTTGGTAGTTAAACGACACAACCCCTTCAAGTTTGGGTTAGTATGATTCTTCTTGACGAGTATTAATTGTATAGGTATATCGAGCTATAAAAGCTTGCTGTGAAATAATTTTCATTAAAAGCTTATTTACTTTTTGTTAGTAACTATTGTGCTGTGGCTGACCCAAATAAAAGTATTTCTATTCCATTCTAATCGTTTTACCATTGCGCTAACCGTGTCGTTAAATTATTTTGCTTCTCTTCCATAATACCTTCTCTAAATAAATCATAACGAAATTCAAATTTACTTTTATTTAAATTGCTTCAACACCTAAAAACTTTAACAAAGATGACCTTCAGACTTGAGTATTTACAGTAAAGTTGGCACAAACTCTTTTATTATTTATGACATAATTTCAGATCCACGTGAAGGAAATCTATTCGCTTCTTAAAACTAATCGTGAACATTAAACTTTGCGAAAAGGGTATAAAATTATCATCCAACTCGAAAGGAATTTAAGCAAGCTAGAACAAAAAATAAAGAAGTTCAGAAGGTTTACTGTATAATGCAGTTAAATAATAGTCTACACTAGTAGGTATTGTAAAGTGGTATTTGCGTTTTTGTTTTTTTTTCGTATATGTCAGGTAGCCACTGAAAGTACCTACTAGTCCGATTGCAAATTTTTTTTCACCAATAGAAAGCCGCTTTATTTCTGAGTGACATAGGCTATATTTTATTCCTTTATAATTTGTTTATGCTTGGAATCCAATGGACCACGCACTGAACCAATGTTTTGAATCTATAAGAACTCAATATCAAAGAGAGATTATTGCCGTCTGTGCAAATACGAATCTTCAAGTTCTTCTGGAATATCACCAGTAGAGGACTTAATGAAACGATCGGAGGTGCAAGAGAAAATCGAGGGCAAAAGATCACGTGGACGCTCTCCAGCACGGTGGACAGATCTCATCAAATGTCACACACTGCCGCATGACAAGTCCCAAGCCGTCAAACACAGAGCTGCTAGCGTCGCATCGCGAGAGAGGCGGTGACGCAAGACTTGAGACCAAGACATAACCAATTTGTCAAGAGTGCACGACTAAAAGAATTTTTATATGATTATTCTTTTCATTTAAAAATTGCGATTAGCCATTACGCAGATTTATCACAAATTTTCGACCTCTGGCACCCAAGGTAAGACAAAACTTATTTTGTAGATGCCAAAGCAAGTCTTTCGCTCTCTGTAGTGTGGATGCAAGTGTATACAGTTTAAAATTAACAAATCTCTTATCGGAGTTTAGCTAAATACGTAAGAGATAAGTGGCTACGCAAATGCAGGACCGCTCTCTGTTATTTTACTCTGATAGCCCGATGGGGCGGAAATCTGACACGACCAACGGCTTTACGACACCAACAAACTAAAGGCTACTACTGAGTTATTTCCCAATATAACTATAAGCTCGACCTTTTTTTTTTTCGATGGGGAAAATCATCTTATGACAAAACCCGCTCTTGGGTGAAGCAGGAGATAGTGTCAGATTCATACTGAATAAAAACCCCACCCCGTTCCTTCTAGCCTTCATACCGGGGCTCGAGTTTCGACCCAGCTGGGCTCCTGTTGCTGACAACTCCTAGAGGCGCGCGGAAACAGTGCGCGCCGTCGACGTCTTGGCTCGGCCCGGACAGTTACCGGACGATCGGACAGCGAGCTACCCATGGCTCGCCGTCCGACCGAATGGTGGAATGATTAAGATTAATGTTTTTCACAGTTGCTGTAATTTGTCGATGAATTTGGACTTTTTTTTTAAATTTATGCTACTATTTGGGGCAGATACGAATTCAACAAAGCAAAGACCATTAAAATTGGTTCAGTTGCTGTTCTGAAGTTATAAAATGGTGAACTAACATGACTTTGTTTTATGCATATAGATTTGGGTGTATATTCGTATAAATGCAAGTGCACTTGCAACTGTCATTTGGCTTAGGTCACCGTGCCAAAGTGTGAGTGTGCTTTTCAATCCCTTGTTTGGAGCCAACCCTCTGTAGGCAAACCCTATTCTGTGGCTACCGTTTATCCTTGAAATAATCAAATGAGAACAAAATTTAATAGCGACCTTGTCATAACACGAAAAAAGAATAATTTTATCTACTTTTCTATTCAACGATTCTGAGAAGTGAGAGAAAAACATCCCTTATATTGAGAGGTTGGCAGCTTTTTTGTAAGCCATAGTAAGTTCGGATTTAAGAAGTTCGAAATTCTGTGTTAATGTAAAAGATGCGCATGCTTAAATTGACCACGGATATTTTGAAAAAAATATGAACGATAAATAAATAGAATCAAAGACGTGCTGAATGTTCAGAACAGTCGGACGTAACGGCACCGGAGGTAGCTCCGATAATGACGGGTTCTCGGAGAGTGATGGGTGCAGAGGTCCACGCGCCGACTAGACATCCCTCGACTATGGTGAACAACGATAGAATATGCGTGGTCTTTCGTCCCGGTATATGTTGATTCCATGTATTTTTGGGTAGTAAACTAAAGGTAATAAGCAATTAACATCTTCCTAAAAACTGGATATCTTCAAATATAACTCAAAGAAACGACATCAATTAATCGTATTTGACAAGGCCTACTGTGTCTGATGCCTGTTAGGGCTGCCGGATTGTTCGAAAAAGTTACCAGAGCGCTAAAACGTAAAAAGCAACTAAAGAAATGCATATGATTTTTGGCTACCAAAAGTTTGACACTCCCTCTCTCCACTCGGGCGGGAAAGGGTTGTTGAAAGTTACCTTCAAACATATAAAGACTTTTTCTGTTAAGCCGTAGTTGAATGAGAAGAACCAGTGTACAAAAACTTTGAACACAAATCAATTCCACATTGCTTTCCTATTATGACGTCAAACCACAGAAAGGAGATAGTCGAAATCTTCCTTCAATAAGCCCCCGACCATTTATTCCTTTATTCCTTTCTTCCTTGATTCATTCTGTGGATAATATATTACCCGAATAAGAAAATACAATGATGCACGCTTCACGATACTTTTCCTTTAGTTGGATGTCGTGGCTCGTGGCTGATGAACCCTTTCCGCGCAGCGTAAAAGCAATAAATTATACGATAATGAAGGCTGAGACCCTACTAAAGGTTACAGTGATTGATTTCTAATACTTTTATTTATGTTGGAAAATCGAGTAATAACTTCTTGCACTCTGGATGACAGAAAGAGGGAGTGTCAGACTGTTCTGAGAAAGTGCTTCGCCACAATGGCAGCGCGGTGCGGAGAGCGGTACGGGGATTTTTTTCCTTTTTTTTCGATGGGGAAAATCATCATATGACAACCCTGAGATAGTGTCAGACTCTTACTGACTAAAAACCCCACCCCGTTCCTTCTAGCCTTCATACCGGGGCTCGAGTTTCCTTTCAGATAACCCTGGCCCCAATAGCAGCGGTACGGGGGATGGAACGTGCGCAATTTGCTTGGCTAGACTGGCAGCGCGGTGTGGGAAACAGCGCGGTTGCAGGGACAGGGTTGCCGCTCATCGCCCGCGCGCGTCCTGAAATACCAGCGCCGCTTCCCGCCCCCACGTGCCTCCTATAGACCAATATAATACGTAAGTACTAATAATTTAAGTGACCGTTTCCTTCAAACTTTCTTTCATTAACAGCTTAATAGCAAAGGCTAATTCGGCAGTTTGGCTTGAAAAATACATTATCCATCTACGTAACCTCATTGCCAGGCATTTTATTGTGCAAAATTAAAATATGGACCGTGAACGTGCCAAGTGGTAAATAAGTTAATGTACGTCCACAAACGACATTTTTAACGCTGCAAGTCTAGCAAAACAATATGGGTGACAACTAGGGATATTTTGCACTTACGTGTACATTTTTTGTACATGCATCACAATAATAGATTATTATATAGTTGAAGACAGTTGAAGAGCAGTGGTAGCCGAGTGGTAATGACCCCGACTTACGAGCTGTAGGTTGCAGTTTCAAACCCAGCCAGGCGCATTACTTTGTGTAATTTATTTCATCACCACTGCTCTCAAAACGGTGAAGAAAAACATCGTGAGGAAACCTGCATGTTCTAGAACCAAAAATAAGAAGACATGTGCTATTCACCTACCCACACTGGGTCCACGTGATGGATTACGGCTAATTTCCTTTCCTAGAAAGAAGTTCCAACAGAGGGAACATTGAAAGGCTGATTATGCCTATGCTATACAGTTGAAAGTTTGTAGGTGTGTACTCTCTACTATGTCTGTTACTCCTTTACACTCAAACACCTAAACGGATTAAGATGTCATTTTTATTTACATATTGTTCATTATACATTATGATTAGGCCGTTTAAATTTTAAAATATTTTTCTATCAGGTTAGTTTTTAGAAATATAAAGTACAGGTCTAGGTTTTTTTTAAGCTGGGAATTGATCCAATAACATCTCTCACTCAAGAATGCAGCAGGAGAGAGTGTCAGACTTTTACTGACTAAAATCACACCTATGTTCAGTTGCCTTCGAGGACCACGAGTTTCCTTTACAAAAAAATCCTGTAGCCTCAGCAGTCTGCCTGCCTGTCATCAGCCTGCAAAGCCTGGTTTCTAAATAAAAATTCTAAATTATTCAATTATTATTCTATTCTAGTCAATTATCAGTATTACAGAACTACACGAAGATTCTATTTGGATCGGTCATTTACCAAATATCGATCGATATGTAATGTTTTTATCCAAATCTCACAATCTCACTCACTCTTCGATATTTCCATCTTCATCTTATAGTAGGGGACGAGAAACTCTTAGCACAGCTCGCTGCCGGGAACCATTCGGATGATGGATGACCGCCAATGAGGCTCAAGTAGTGAATATTAAGAATTATTTATCAAAACTGTTCCGATAAGGAAAATATACCCTTTTCATTGAAACGAATAGGCAGCAAGATATTTATGTGTATTGAAAAGATTACTGACACTTTTTAGGAAATAGTTTTTTAGGCGGTGTCTATCTCAAAGATAGCCTAACCTAGGCTTGACGCGATACTGGAACGTCGATGCGACAGCATGTGCTTTGTAGAATTTGTTGCAAACTTAGGTTATCATGAAATGCCACATCAGCTTTGGACTCGGTAGAAAGGTATGCGGAGAAGCTAATCCTTACTAATATTATAAAAGCGAAAGTGAGTTTGTTTGTTACGTCTTCACGCCTAAATGAAAAAACCGATTTTGATGAAACTTGGTACACGGATAGACCATGTCCTGGAATAGGACATAGGATACTTTTTTATCCTGGAAGTATGTTCCCTTGGAATAATTTTCATAGTAGAAAGTTTCATATTAAAAACACGCGGGCGAAGCCGCTGGGAGCAGCTAGTTGATCCATATTTGGTTAAATCCAATCTACAAAGCCTTGAGTACAGGCGTAGGGTAGTCCAGGTAGTTTTTTATAGGATGCATTTTGGAGAGTGTGCGCGTGACTAGCATAACTTGATTCCATCATCCCATTTCTACCATCGGACAACCTGACGTACGGCGAGTTGTTGAAATCTCTACGTTCCGGACTAAGCGTTTCGCCTCGAAGGACTGGGTCAATTTGTTTGCTGCGGCCTACCCGTTCGATAATAATTTGGTCTTCAAGGCTAGAGTGAATAGGCTCTTAATAAACTACTGCCTCACCATCAAAGATTGCATCACTGCTTACCATCAGGTTGGATCGCAATCAAATACTAGTTTAGATCTTTGCCGCATTATCGCTGCGGGTCCCATACTCCTGTCTTTCATTTCATCCAGCTACAACAAGAACATTTATTATACAAACAAACTTTGCCCTACTCTATGTATAACTTCTGTACCTTGGATGCGTACACAAACATGTAAACTCATAAGCACGAGACACCCAGACTTGTTACATCTATCTACTACCAATAAAGCCAAACATATATTTGTTCCATACAAGAACCAAAGTTAGCGATAGCATGACGAGTGACAGGGTAGAACAGAAAAAAAGGACGTGTTGCGCCGACCCCAAATAAGATGGGACAAGGGCAGGAAGAAGAAGACGAGAACCAAACCTATGACGCGCAGCGCAGCGCAGCGCAGCATCCAATTGCTTAAACACTACCTTTTGATAGAATTTGAGCACTATTTTAAAATCTAGCGTATTAAAATGCACTTACAAATGAATAAAGAATTTAAAAGGCGTGACAAGAAACATTACTTGTCACTGTAATCTTGTTTTCGTCTTACCACTTATTCTCTTACTTGTTTATGTGTTGTATGTATGTATGTATGTATAAGATTATGTATATGTTATAGTATTAAGTACCTATATCATTTTTGATTACTTTTATATTTACATCAAGTGCAACCACATTTTATGTTCAGGCATCTCTATCCTTGCCAGGTTGCCTGGAAGAAATCACCGAGTGCTATAAGGTCGCTAATTGTGTTTTTTATTAAAAAGGTTTCCCTTTTAGAAATAAAATTATGAGATATTGGTGTACAATAAAGTATATATAAATAAATAAAGAATCATATGTTGTTGTACACTGATAGCTCCAAATCTTTTCCTTTCCTGACCGGCTATTGTATATTTTATAATTGTTAGTCATGTAATAACTTAAGGTGTGCAATAAAGAAATTAATAATTAATCAAACTGCAGTGTATTTGCAAATATTAAAATCAGAGCATCGTTCTCAACAGAGGTACTTTATCGTTTAGCTGACCAGTGTTATCATGGGATTCTAAAGCTTTTCCGATCTGCCACTCTCTCAAAGTCATAATTTCTGTACCAGGAACAGTACTTTTATCCACGTACTTTGCTTTATACAATTCACTTCTGAAAGTTCTCAGCTGTTCTTTCAGATATTCTATAGGAACTTTAGTTATCGCTAGCATTTGAGGCTTGTAGCTCTCAACTTCAGCTACATTCTTCACTTCATATAACTCATACACAATATTCTTGTCGTGAGGTTTTGGAGTGCGGAGGAATACGGCGTAGTCATTGCCTACATGAAGAAATCCTCGGAGGCTATGTTCAGATTGGTAGCCGTCAATGAATTGGAACAACTTGAATAAGCGAACGGAATTGGATTCGTCAAAAAGAAAGACGCAAATTACTGGTATTATTTGGATCTGGAACAGAAAGATGAAAATATTATGTGTAATCACGAAATGTTCTGTGTTTGTAAGGTCAGTGATGAACAATATATTAAAGTTTCATTAGTTTGTCATTAATATTTTTATATACAGGGTTATTTGTAAAACACTGGTAACCTCTCAGGACTATGCTAAGAACATCATAAACAACTACTTTTGTCCTATGACTTTTAAAATTTATCATAAATTGGTTCATCAGATTTTCATACAATAATAAAAAATATTTAAATTAAGAATCCTAAATGTTACGAAGTCTATGCGAAGCAAAAGGTTTTCTAATAGCAGAAGGGAGCGGGGATCGTGCTTGGAAGGCGTAGGTATTTACAGCAAAATACAGAGTTAATATGGTGTTAGACAGAACAAAGAAATCTTAAAGGTTTTTTTTGATAAATCTATTAGGTTTTGTAAAAACTCATAGAACAAAAGTTATTTTGTTTATGATGTTAGTTAAACAGTCCTGCAAGGTTGTTAGTGTTTTCCAAATAACCTTGTTTAGATGTGTTCAAATATAAAAAGAGACACTGACAGTCTACTGGAACAAGGAGAGTGAAATTTTGCACAATTTCGTTTTATGACATAGACTAAAATTCACTGCCTAAAGGGATGACATAAGAGTCTTAAATTAGTATGGAGAAACCTGTTTTCACATGACTAAATCCGCTGACAGAAGCTAGTAAATACAGCCTAAAAGTCAAGCACAATATTACAATTCAAGATGTCCGACCAAAACATTGTATCAGTCAAATGAAGACACCGAACAGTCCACCAATTTTATTTCATTTCCCTTAATAAAAAAATGATATATTTCAGGAGAGTTATAATCACAAAATGCATTTGAAGATTAAATTTCGTTTGGTTCTGGTTACTCACAGTATTTAAAAACGATGAAAATTTTAATGAGAAGTAGAAATATCACTCCCAATTGTGATGGTTTTAGTCTTTTAGAACAAGTATGGGGTTTTTATGAACCACTATTGAAAATGTTAGGAGTATTATTGCAATTTAAGACATTGTTTTTTTTTAACTTGTACCAGAGAGACAAGCATCAACTGTTCCTTGGATAAGATGGTGAAGAAGCTATGTTCGAAGTTTCCTTGCGCGACCAAATCAGGAATTAAGATATCTACTGGAGAATTAAGATTACCGATATCAGCAGAATCGTAAAAACTTAAGAGGCAAAACACATTCCCCCCAGAACATTATGGTCGAAGAGGCTGAAATGTTTTGGAGTGATGATCGTATACCGGAACGCTTGGCGTTGGAAAATCTTCTACATAGGTGAATTAAGGACCTGGTTGTGGTAAGGAAGGTTGTGGAAGTCCAATGGATATGAAACGTGCAGAGAACATGAACAAACAGAGTGCATGAAACATGAAGTGCAGAGAACGTGAAGAAAACTTTGTGCAGAGAGTTGTGGAAAACCATGTCTTATAGTGGAAAGTTCTTTCGGCTGATATGACAATGACCAGGAAGACCATATATATCCATTATATATTTTTTTATATTCATGATATTATTTGATATATTTTTGTGGATGAGAGTAAACAGACTTGATTAAAATAATAACTCTTACCAACTTCATATTTTAAAACAATACAATAACCAATAAACTGCGTTTCAGCGATCGATACACATCATTAAAACACGTAAAATTTAACTTTAAAACCGATATAAAACATGTATATTTTACGACGCTTTTAAATTTTAACGTTACACCATTTCTTTCCAATATATTTATATTGCATTGCAACCAAACGAATGTGTAGCGTTTGTTATGAAAAATATTTTTTTATTATAAATTTTAACGATGTGGCTCAGTGCAGAATTAACAGGTGCTTCAGCTTGCAAATGTGAACAAACGCTATGAAGGTATGGAGAATAACATGCTGGTTTGAGGAGAAAGGATACATTTAAATGCAGTCCGGGTTTGGCATCCTACATCATAATGTAATTAAAATTGTATGATATCTTGTGTGTGTGATCTAGTCACACACAACTTTTCGTTACAGAATCAAAGATGTAGGTAAAATGAGCTAGGTAATGAACTGATGTGTGTAAAATGATTGACATGTGGACTTGTTGGCCGTAATGAGATCGCTCGGCTTGATGGTTCGACGAAAACTGATGAATTATAAAATAAAATGACTGCGATTGCACCGTACAAAAGTCGAAAGCATATTTGTTTTAAAAGAACACAACACCAATGAGATAAGGTAGTCTTTTAACTTCTTTCAAAAAATGTTTCAGAGATACTGACAGGACCTCCCAGACCACCATTTATTTATTCTCCATGCACAAAAGTGTACATAGGCGGACTTAATGCCTTAAAGCATTCTCTACCAGTCAACCTTTGACCATGAACCATTACCATCAGAGTTTACGGGTGGTTATGCTACAAAGATAGGCGTACAAAGACCAGCTGTAGTACTGATCGAATCGTACTTGCAGACCTACATAGCTTGATGCGCTGCGTACTGAAACACAGGCACCAAAGTCAAGCACTAAAAAATAAACCTATTTTGCATCTGCTAATATTGTTTGTTTTAATAATATAAACTAACTAGCTTTTACCCGCGGCTTCGCCCGCGTTTATTAATATACTTTACTCTCTTTCGTCCTTTTCTCACTTTTTTTTTAAATTAGCCTATGTCCGTCTGCAGGGTCCCAACTATCTCTGTACCAAAATTCATCAAAATCTGTTTTGCCATTTAGTCGTGAGCAAATAAACAAACAAACTCACATTCGCTTTTATAATATTAGTAAGGATGCTTGACTGCGACGCGATCCTACCTGATAGTAAGCAGTGATGCAATCGTTGATGGTGAGGCGCACTAGTTATGACAACAGTTTTAACTGTTTTATTACTAAGAATAATAATTAGCTTATAGAAAATATGTGGAGGCATGTTTTATCTGGTCAAATAAATTTATAAGCAGACGCCTATTCATAGGTACGGTCATAGTTACGAGTTTGCTGCCTACAGCATAGTCGACTAATAGATAATATAAAATGGCATGCCGTTGAAAAGACTCCAGCTGTGTTGATGAAGTTGATATAATGTTGAACTCAATATAATTCATTCCAAAATCCAGACAGCCTTTCACTCTTTATTAAGTCTAAGAGATCTTTTGTATAGTCAAACTCTTACCACCATTTCTTCAAGATCTTTCAAAAATTTTTCTCCATCAAATTCTACTAAGGAAGCAAGTTGAAAACTGTTTTTCTTGCGTTCCTTATTTTATTCTGATTAACTTTGTTGCAAACTCCAACACAGTTTATCGTTTACCAAGACACTTTTAGTTCCCCGCTTTTGTTTTTGAGTATGTGTGTGCTGGAACTTAAATTACAACTGAAATGTACAACTTTTACTGTAGTGAATTGCAGAAGTCGATTTCTGGTACTGGAGAAGATGCCTTTTAATTTCTGTGTAGTACAATGGGCTAGGTCGTTCCATTTTTACCTTATCTATTGCTTTGAACGGCGAATATAAAAATTAAGGGTTGCTTTAATCCAAATAAAATTATAATTAGACATGATGAACGAGTGACATAGATTTTTATAAGATTCATCATAGACCCAGCATGAACACTGAATCACATTCTCAGGGTTAAAATTCTCCTTTCACTGCCAATGGTATAATGCATATTGGATATGTACTTTAGATTTTTTAATTACATATTATAAAAGTGAAAGTTTGAATGCTTGCTCACGCCTCAATGGCTAATAATGTTGCTACATCTGGTACTTATGTTTCCTCTCTCTGAGAGGTAAAGACCACTATCCACCACGCTAACCCAGTGCGGGTTGGTGGATGTCACAGTTATGTCTCCGAATTTTTGGTTCTAAGATATATCGGTTTTCTCACTATATGAACCTCCACCGTTTTGAAAGCAGTAGCGATGAAGTAAATTACACAAAGTTAATAGGTAATAATGGTAGTATTCACGAGAGAAGATTTCATCCCTGTAATTAATAATTTCACGACATCAAAATAAAAGAGAAAGAGAGAGTTAATGCAATTGTTCTTTAAGCATAAAATTCGGAGCTACCACTTAAAGTCGTCTCAAATGTAGATTATTTTTTCATATATTATATTTTTTTAATATTTTGAGTTCTCTTAATTATTTTTGTAAGTAATTTGAATTTATCACAATATTTATACGAGTATTATTTAGCTTTTGCCCGTGGCTTCACCCGCGCATACCGCGTCACTCAGGAATAAAGTAGCTTTCTATCCGTTAAACATTTCAGCAATCGGACCAATTCTTTCAGGGATTACAAACTAATAAAAACTTTACCTTTTTATAATATTAGTTAGATGTCCTAGAACCAAACATTCAAAGACATGTGACATTCACCAACCCGCACTGGGCCCATGTGGTGGATTCCCATGCCCATTCACTCTCCTGGAGTGGAGGCCTGAGTCCCAGCAGTGGGAACATTACAATGGCTAATGATGATAATAATGAATTAGATTTAAATACGTATTATAATATATTTATTTTTTCAAATCTACAACAGAAGTCTTTTTAACCTAAAGCTTTACGATGATGTATAAAATGACTGAACTTTGCCTATGTACCACTAATGTACATACAGTCTAAATTAATAAATAAAGACGCTGGCAATACATCACAGGATCATAAATCTTTGTTCCCCATTAAGATATTAAAAGCTTGAAGATCAGTTACATCATAATTAAGTCCAAAACATAAATGAGAATTAATTTCATTCATATTATTATAATGAAGCAGCATGAGCACATTCAAGGATTAAATCAAAGTGTTTCGAGGAACAAAGGAGAAGATACACAAGGGAGAAATGAAAACATAAAGAAAATTTAATGTAAACGACATGTAAAATATTCAGACTGCTATTTTCAAACAATTTCAACATTGTTTTTATCTACATATACGGAAGGCACACATATCACTACGCACAAAAGAATAGATGGCCGTTGGGGCCGAAGAGTTCTAGATTGGCAACCGCGTACCAGATAACGCAGCGTTGGATGGCCTTCTACAAGGTGGACCGATGTCGATAATGATGATGGTGGACCTGGTGAAGGTTGCGGGAACCCGATGGATGCGAGACGCACAGGATCGTTCGTTGTGGCGACGCTTGTGACGGTCTGTCGGCTGAAATGATGATGATGATGATACGGAAGGCATATCTACCTACAAAATTAAGCCCTGGTTCAAGCTATGGTCCGGAGCGAAGAGATATGGCAGGCGGTCTCCTGCGAAGCAGTAATGCTAGCGAAGGAGGAGGCAGCACGCGTTAGCATTTCTCACGCCCAGCCGCCGAGACCCCGACTCCTATCACCAGCCACAGTAGCCGCGGGTCTGTGGATGACGAGCAATGGGTAGCTCGCCGTCCGACCGTCCGGTGATCGACCGAACCGAGCCCTAGTCGTTGACAGCGCATAGTTAATATGTGTGAACAAAGTTAGTTGTTGAAATGGCCATCTAAAATTTGTGCAATATAAGTAATTCATTAAAAGACATTATGTTATGGACATCAAGAGTCTTTCTCTCTTCAAAACAACATACAAATGTTTGACAAAAAATATCTTTTGCAAACAACATGCTTCTTCACTCGATTCTACGTATTGATATCAGAAGATAAGGGTCGTTAAAATTTATATTCTTCGTAAAAATGGGAGGTAATAGAAACCTTGAATTTTCTGGGATCGAAGTATTAGCTGGCGACAGCCGACAGTGAGTTATTATTTTAATATATTTTTCTGTTTGTTCCGACTTTTCTTGTTTGTTGAAGTCGAAGTTTTTTCGAGAGGGGTTGTCAGAGAAGTTTTTCTAGGGTGCCTAATATATGTTTACTATAAATTCGAGTGCTGAAAGAAATTAGTAGAAGTTCTGAGAACAAATTACCAGTTTCATAAATTTCTTGAGTATAAATTGCCTTTCTAATATGTTTCAGTCAATCATGATTTTTCTATTGATGTAGTACTGCCATCATGCTGTGTTCAGCATGCTATTATCACGTCTGCTATCACACACACTTCAAAACACATATATGGTGTGACTCACCAACCTAAAAGGCCTAAAAATCAAAAAGGTCCAACATAAATGGGACCAAGCAGAATATGACTGCTGCCTGCCTGAAGAGGCTTGGTATACTGACAGAGAAATACGGAGTCACGATATGCCACAAATGGCTCGGTTGACCTGGATGTGTTGCTTGAGAATCGAAAATGTTTTATTTTTTTCACAGCTTCAAGGGATCGCAGACCTGAGTATATAACCATATACTCAGGTCTGCGATCCCTTGAAGCATAATAAATATAAAAGCATATAAATATTTTAACTCGATCCACGCGTTCCCGGGATAAAGGATCCTGAAAGATAGACGGACAACCAAGTGATAGGATCACTTAATTGTCCATCTGTAAGGGTACCGTTTTTTCCTTTTGAAGTACGGAATCCTAAAAAACACAAATTAGCTAAGCTTTTAAATACTACTAACCCAATAAATAACTGCAAACTCCCACATAATTTTCAAAGATAGATAGACAACTATAAAGCCATCGTAAATATGGTTAGTTTGATAGAAAGACGAAATATACCCGTATACTGCCTCGAAATTACCTTATCGTTCCTCCTTCCGCTTGAACTGGCTTCATTACTGACCCGACTCTTATCAGCGGTGGGTTACAAATTTTGTAAACGACTAACAGATATTTTGGGACAGCGATTGATGTGATCTGAACGAAGCATCGGTTTTATTTGTGCTGAACCTATTTTGGTAGCCTCATCAAATATAGGCCGCTATGGGTTGTGTGATCTTTGTCATGGGATTGGGTAGTTTATTTTGGACTGTGTTGTGTGTTCTGTGCCTACATAATCTTGGTTAATAAGGTTTTCTTGGTAACGTATTTGAAAATACCATTGGTGTAGGCGTTGTTAAAGGCTGGTTATAGCATTTAATAATCCTTACTTTTTATTATGGGTCGCGGGAATCGGATGGATGCGAAACGCGCAGGACTGTTTGTTGTGGTGATATTTGGGGGAGGGTTATATTTAGCAGTGGACGTCTTTTAGCTGAATTGATGATGATGATGAATCCTTGTAATTTTCCTACTGTTAGGACTCAGGTCAGATCTCTAGAAGTTCAAATTGGCCATAATTCTCCGCGTGGTTGGGTAGTTTTCATATGTTTTCGAATTGTTACTGCTGTTTTCCTGACTTTGTTCAATATTAGGCTGTGAAAAAGATAGATGAAAAAAGACTGCATATAACGGAGATGAGAATACTGACATGGATGTGTGGTGTGACGAGAATAGATAAAGTGAGAAATGAGTATATTAAAGGAAGTCTGAAAGTGGCGCCAGTGACTGAAAAGTTAGAAGGAAATCGTTTGTCATGTTTTGGTCATGTGAAGCGGAGGGATGAAACGCATGTTGTTAAAAAAGGATTTGTGTATACATGTAGATGGATGAAGAGGGAGGCCAAAACAGAGATGGATGAATTGAGTGATATGAAAGAAAATGGAGTAAGTGATAGTGTGACAAACTAAGTGACAGGGTAGAATGGAAGAAAAAAACGCCTTGCACCGACCCCAAGTAATATGGAATAAGCGCAGGAAGAAGAAGACTGCTATTTTCCTCACGATGTTTTTCTTTATCTTTTCAAGAGTAGTAGGTAAAGAAATAAACTGTACAAAGTAAAGCGCTTGCTTGGATTTTAACCCATGACTGATTGTAACTTGCCGTTACCACAGGAGCACCACTACTCAAACAAAAGTGTTTGAGTAGTGGTGCTGGCTTAAACGCAGCCAAGACTGATATGGGGGCAATAAGCAGCAGTGAAAATAATTAAACGAGTAAGTACCTACTTTTACCGACCTTTAAACATCGCATCTCCTAACCTAACAGCTACAGCTGAATAAAATATAAAGTAATGAATTCGATTGATTAAAACAGTCCCTGTGGATTGGTTTTTCCTCCATCGAAGTTACCTTAATAAAAGTCATTTCATATTTTTTAACAGCGTCCAATCGTTTTGAAATCTGCATAAAATAGAATAACGCCAATAGAGGGTGAACATTATGAATAAATTAAATCATATATCAACAAAACTGTTGTGTTGTGCCAATAGAGGTATTTTGTACGTCCGATATCCAGAATGTATAGGGTTGTCGAGACAAAATATTTGAATACAAAATTGGATGTTCTCTCTTTTGCATGATCAAATTTCATAAATGCAGTTAAATTAAACAGTTTACTACATACGTCATCATCAGCCTTTTTAATGTTCCCACTGCTAGGACTCAAGCCTCCTCTCTAGCAGAGGGAATGGACCGTAATGGACGAGGGAAGGGAATCCACCACGCGGGCCCAGTGCGGGTTGGTGAATGTCACATGTCTTCCAATTTTTGATTCTAGGTCATGCCGGTTTCCTCACGATGTTTTCCTTTACCGTTTAGTACACGCTTAACTGGTGTTAAATAGTCATTAATGGCATATCGTTCTGTGTTTCGAAAAATTTAAACTAGTACTACTTTAGTCCGACGCACATGTGTATTACGCCTGATTTGTATGTAGAACGACGTCGCGTGGCGTCACGTGGCGTGCATCAAGTGTAGCTCTACGAGTCAAGTTTCTATATAAAAGGAATGGAAACTGACACAACCAGATTAGCGTGTGTGGCCCACGTGTATGTAGTGTAGTGTTCTACCTTCAGTTTTTGATCCCAGTTGTCGTTCACATATCTTGACAGCACGTTGAGCGAGCGCGGCTGTGGAGCTACGTGTTACGGGCTGAACTTCCGCAAGGAAAAACATTTTTTTAAGGCTTAGGTACAGGCAATTTTACAGGGTATGTCTGTCTTTTGTATGTAAGTTTACATGTTTGTTAATGCACCCACGATACAGAAGTCATTCTTAGTGTGGCGCAAGGTTTTTTTTAAATAGTCTGAGGAGTGGCTGGAAAGTCATGGCGTCCTCATATTTTGTATGACGCAGGTCCTCACTGGGCATAAGTTTCGGAGTTTCCTGCAGCTGATACGTGCGTAAAAATTCCCAGGTGTCAGCATTGTTCCCGCGCGCCTCAAATCGATAAAAAAAACCGTCGACCACATCATCGGTTACCATCACGTGATATAGTAGACAAGCGCAATCCTCTCAATAATAAACAAAGTAAAGAAATAATCTTTGTTAACTTTTACAAGTTAGTAATCTCATTTTTTTTCGGTGAGAAAATTATCCTCTGACATCCTCCGCGCTTGGGCGAAGCGGGAGATAGTAACAGACTATTACTGACTATAAACTCTCCCTGTTCCTTTGTGCCTTCATACCAGAGCTGAGCTACCTCTCGAAACTAACCCTGGCCCCAGTAGGCTTCGACCCAGCTGGACCCCTGCTGTAAGTTGCTGACAACTACTTGAGGCACGCGGGCGACGACTTGAGTTCGGTCCGGACTGTTACCGGACGGACGGACAGCGAGCTACCCATTGCTCGCCGTCCGCAAGCCCGCGCATATACAAGTAGTCTCATCATCATCATTATTTTAGCCGAAAGATGTCCACTGTTAGTCATTGGCATTATTCGAATGCTGTATTTTCTGGTACGTTATCACCATTCCAGAACCTCAAAATTTGCCAAACTAGATGTGATATGTCCCGCTTGGGATGATTGGTTCTGGAATGACGAGTAGTCTGTCTGTCTGAACAAGGAAATTTGACAACCAATCTTACTAGCCCTTAGTATTCTGTTTACCAGTAACTGGGTGGTAAAGGTCAGACAGTCACATCTATCAAAAGGTAAACATGAGTGTCGTTTGAACTAATGACTTTCCGTTCGCTAGGTAGTACGGAAACGTCTTGAAGTTACTTGTGATTGAGTTCTACCTAGGCAAATGCTGTCTGAATACTTAATACTAGCTGGCAGCCCAGTGGTTTTGCCTACGTGAGGTAGAAAATACATCGACGGTGAAGTGTCTAACTTCTGACATTGTTCGAAAAAATTAACCTTTAAGCTTATATTTCATCGGGACACCATGGTGGCGCGACCATGTTGCACCGCCATGGAATATACTCGTAATCCTCAGCTACCAAACTAGATACCATACAGACACCAGAGCCACCAGTCCGATCTGCGGGGTTACCATGACGTTTTAGTGTGGGTAAGAGACAGAGCTATGCAGCTTGTCTAGCGCCATCTCTTACTCATACTGAAACAAGATTAAAACAATCTTACTTTAAACGTCATGGTCTAGGTTTTGGTTGCGCCACCAAATTTATGGTGCAGAACGGACACCAGGTGAGTAACTTTCTGTAAAGCTATATATATACATTTTGTTGGTGGCTGCGATCAGTAGCGCCACCATGGTGTCCTTGTGAAATATAGTTCTTAGCGCTTAAAATTTAAATGTGCGTTTTCTTATATTTAGCGAAATCTCCGCAGCTGATATTTAGTTGTAACTGCATCAAATTGAATGATGGAAACACCTTCTATCTACCAACGCGTCAATTCATAGTATCACCTCCTAAAGTTTTTGGGACAGGAAATTTTTGACTTTGACAGTTAGGAGTTATTGACACTTCGCCGTCGTTATGTCACTTAGTTAAAAAGTAGCATTCTACTGTGAAAGGAATTTGAAAAATCGGTCTAGTAGTTTTTTAGTTAAGTCATTATCCGTCGCCAATGAAGAATTCCTAATTACAATATTAAAATTAAGAAAAAAAAAAAACGCCGACCAAATTACGTAGGTATCTTGTATGGGGCCTTCTTTAATGTTCCAACTTTATTTTCTGTTGTTTAGTTTTTATGTTTTATGAAATGCAGTCCGCTGACAGATGGACGGACACTAGAGACTTAATAATTTTTTTTTTTTTTTCGTTCACCCGTAGAAAAGGCAGGCATCGATCTATAGACCATTCAGCCTGAGACTTAATAATAGGGACATGCTTTGGACATGGAATCCTAAAAATTAGTCAGACTGACAGCAAACGCGGTGTAAACGTCAAAATATTACGGCATAGATTAAAAAATATCTACACAATAGAATTGGAAATTCAACGAACTCTAAACAAAAGACCCATCCCTGAAAAACATTTCCTAATTGAAAGATCGGTATGGAAATTAATTTTTTGAAATGAACCCATTAAATGATTGTGTGCCGATTAATATCCGCTATTCACTTGAAACCCTTTTTTATTTACGGAAGTAACAACACTTCCGATTGGAAAAAGTTCCATTGAATAAAATATTGATCGTTGTTAGGTCCCGACAAACGATATGACTGATGTTATGACTAATAGATTGATTCTAATGTTACTGTAGTTTTAAAAAGTTATAGATCGTTTTTGACGAGTTTGGTTTGTATAAAAGACTAGCTTTTAACTTCGCACTACATAAAATATAGCCTGTGAACAAATAAAAGTGATTTCATTTGATTCAGAAATAAAGCAGCTTTGTATCGATGAGAAATATTGAAGTAGAAATCCTTTTTATAAAAAAAATAACCGACTTCACAAAAAAAAAAATATTTAAAAAAAAAATTGATTTCGCCAAGATTCCATCATCAGAACCCAACTTGGTGACTATGGGACCATTTGGAAAGTATACCCTTTTCAACAAAAAAATAATTTTTCAAATTGGTTGGCAAGCGACGAAGTTATACGCGAACAAACATAAAAAAAAAACATCCGAATTGAGAACCTCCTTCTTTTAAAAGTCGGTAAAAAAAATTAGCAATCGGTCCAGTACTTTCAGAGATTACGTCTTTGGTTGTTTTGGTGGTGTGTTTGTGGTGTAGGTACTCACTGTGTAGGGGTCGAGTAAATAGAACTCCTTGCTGCATCTCCAGGTATATTCCTCACACACGACACTACAACACTGTAGAATAGAAGGCGCAAATGAACCAAGTACAAGCCAGTATATTATGGCAATTAAATAGTATATATTCTTTGCAAGCACAACTATAAAGTTAGCGCGGGTAGACTGTTCACAATTTATAATATCGCCGCGAGCGCACGTAGGTCTAGCGGGCGGCGTAGATCGTGACTGGTGAAAATGAAATGTAACAGGAAAGTAACAACTCGGCGGTAGAAGAAAATAAGTCGCCGGCGCGTCATTGACAGTGCGCGTGTCCAATGCGTAACGTCAATCTGTATGTTGTGTTTAGTGTTAGTGAATATGTGTGTTGTGAACTTGGAAATATATATAAATGTATAACTACACATAATAGATATAGGTGAGTATATATTTATTGTGTACATGTATAGTGTATACAGTACAAATATATGTGAGTCACCCACACCCCCTAATAACAAAAAAAACATGAAAAGAAAAAAGCAAACTTCCTTTTGATAACAATAATTGTAGATGTAACTAGAATAGGGCACACTCTTATCATTTTCAATTAGAAAATTTAGTTATGATAATTATTCAAGCACTGAAATTTAATATTGATGATGCCAACAAATCGTACGATCCAAAAATATGGTGGATTTTAGTCAGTAAAAGTTAGATTCTCAGGAAGTCAGGAGAAGTCATTGGATGATTTCATACATCCCTAAAAAACCCTAAAGGGATGAAACAGGGTCTAAAATTTGTATAGAGATACCTAATTTCACATAAGCAAAGCCACTGTCATTGCAACCAGTAGGGGGAGAGGGGGCACAATGATGCAAGGGGCACAAAAATACACAAGCATTATCCAAAAATCGATTAAATGTATTCTAGTGATGACATCCCTAAAACGATAATAGAAATATTTTAATGCATCCTAGGCGTTCGCGTCTACATCCAGTCACCCTTTGACGCTCTAAAAATCGTAACGTGTTTCGAGTGCGGTCAACTAAAAAATTACGTGCAATGTAAAAGTGTTTCACCGGTCTCTTATACCATCTTGTGAGGATCTCTATACACCAAAGGTATGTTAAACCATCTAATATTATGTATTTAGTATTTTTTATGAAATAAATCAGTTAGTTTCTTTATTATAATTTGCATTTTGAAAAATATCTTTTGAGGCACTTAGATACTGCAAAGCACGGGGCACATTGATGTGTATCAATACCTCATATAATCTATAAAATATATCAACCCTTCAGATACCGTCAATTAGAGACACGATAGTAAGACAATAGATGCGCGGCCACCGGTGGTCGCTTGGGGATTCATGAATTAAATTAAAACTAAATTGTATTTAGTTGTCAACAGATAGCGTTGCGGACATACAAGCCATACAGAGACTTACAGAAACTAAAAAACTTAAAAATAAAAGAGTTTTCATCGTTTGAAGCCAATGTAAAAGGACAGTGTTGGTAGTCCTGTTCTAAAGAATTAAGATGTTCCTTATTTTCAATTTGGTCTAGAAGTATTTCGTAAGACTGATTACAATATTTTTATTACAATAAAATATTATTTTTATGAAAGTGTTATAATTTAACCATTTTCATACAAAATCCCCTTTGTATGAAAGTATACCAGGTGATGTATCTAAGTGCCCCGTTGGTGGAGCAGAAAGATTCAAAACTCATTTTTTACAAAACTCGTGCTTATCCTTTTCTTTCACATATCCTACTAATATTATAAATGCGAAAGTTTGTATGTATGGATGGATGTATGGATGGATGTATGGATGGATGTATGGATGGATGTATGGATGGATGTATGGATGGATGTATGGATGGACGTATGGATGTTTGTTACTCTTTCACGCAAAAAATACTGAACGGATCTCGATGAAACTTGGTACACGAGTAGACTATATCCCAGAATAACACATAGGGTACTTTTTATACTGGGATTATGTACGCAGGTGAAGCCGCGGGCAAAAGCTAGTTAAACTATATTTATCCTTGACATCATGATATTTATACATTTAGCTAAACGTTCACATGAATTTTTTTTTTAATATGTTCTTTTTACTTTTAATTTGAGTTTCAATTTTGATGTATCAATCTACTCCACTTCCCAGAATTATGAGTGTACACGTCGATGGGTGGACAGGGAGGGGGAGGCCAAAGAAAAAATGGATGGATTGTGTGAAGAGTGATATGAAAGAAAAGGAAATTACTGATAGCTTGACGAGTGACAGGATAGAATGGAAGAAAAAAACGTGTAGTGAAGATAATGGTAAATTAAAAAAAAATAATTAAAAGGTTGTGTAAACCCTTAACCTAATAAAAGCATATTTTGTTTTGGTCCCAGTATTTGTTTTCCAGTGGCATGTTTGCTAAGTTACAAATCAAAGCGTTGCATTTAAAAATGTGTCCCAATTATTTGAAAAATAAATTTTGATATAGGTCAATTTGAAAAGGTTGACGTTTGTTCAGTGATGTCAATAAATTTTTTTTTTGGTTGAATACATGGATGCAAACAATTGTGTTATGACATGTTTGTTCATTAACATTTACCTTGTATTTGAAACAAAACTAGTGAATTGTGGTAAGTGCTTGAAATAAACAAAAATGAACTAACTCGGTTTTTACTATAAAGCTGTGTTCCTACTATGTCGTAACGGTTAATATTTCGGACGACTATCGTCTCTAGATCATCATCATTATTATCCTACCTACCTGCCTTTGTCCCGTTTTATTAGGGGTCGGCGCAACACGTTTTTTTCTTCCATTCTGTCCTGTCACCCGTCACACTATCACTAACTCCCTTTTCTTTCATATCACTTCTCACACAATCCATCCATCTTTTCTTTGGCCTCCCTCTCCCCCTCCATCCATCCACATGTAAACTCATAGCTTTTTTAGCAACATGTGACTATCGTCTCTAGATGTTTCCATTATAATAACTGTTTGTTATCATTCTGACGTCACGACTAAATGGGAACGCGGACTAACTATTTGTTAAAACTTAGGATTTACTAATTTTTTTATTACTTCAAATCGGGCTGCGAACGTCATGGCAGATTCTGACAAAGCATGATACGTCACTTGACGCTTCGTCTCGTTGTCAAACTGACTTTTGTACTGTTGATGTCACTGACATTAGTCCGAAGGGAAAGAAAACTTACTTCCTGGAACCAGTTTTGTAAAATTTTCGTGTAAATCATGGAATTAGCGAATGCTAACAGGATTTCCAGTCGTTATCTCTCTTTTTACGCGTCACCTTTTTGTTATTTTCGTCACCTCTTTGAATTGCGTTAGATGAAGTAGTAGACAAGCTTTTAAACCATGCTCGATGTTGACGATAAGCGAATGGAAAAGCAGCCTCTTACTGTCCCCACGGGCCACGAAAAAAAGTCGCTATAAGCTTCTTTTTGAGGCGGCCTTTTAGTGTGACGGGGCCGCCACAAAAAAAAAAACGCTTGAAGCCGCTTCAAGCTTCTCCGGCCACAAGCTGTGGCGCGCTTCAGTTGATTTTTGAGGTGGTTTCTACCTTTTTTGTGGTCGCATCTAGCGTTTTTTGCGATGGGGTTTTTTGAGGCCCATGTGCAGAGACACTTAAGATCACTTCACAGCAATATGAGCAAACCTGATTTTTTATTTGAGCAAGTATTTATAAACCCTTTTCTTATAAAAATAAGTTGTAGTGATATAACACTCTGTTTATTTATTTATTTTCAGTTTAAGGCTTGGCTATTGGCCCGTTCATTCCTTTGGCTAATTTCTTTTTTCGGAGTTTAACGACAGGTGCAAAGTATCGCTAGTAGTAGAACATCTGTAATATTTAGAGATTTATAACATCTGTCTAAGTATTATAGATAAAACTGAGGCTCTTCCAGTTAAAAAAAAAAAATTGACTGAAATATTAATGAATAAATGTTATTACTCAATTAGCGAATTTTTGACCGATAATTTAAATTAATCTGACACTTTTTTTGTATTGTTGACTTATAATTTATTTTCATTTTAACATTTTATATTGATTTGTTTTTTTTTTTATTATTGATAGATTTGCGCTTGACCGCTATCTCACCTGATGGAAAGCGATGCTGCGGTCGACGATGGAAAGCGCTTACCTAGAAGAAACCTATTCACTCTCGACTTTAAGATTCCCAGGTTATAGCTATCAGGAAACACAATATTGATATTATATAAACTTGACTGGGTTGTTTTAGTCCTAAGCATTATATCAAAAGTATTTTGCATGTAAAATACTGTTAGTATAAATCATCAAACTTGACTTTCCGTTCAAATAAAGATCTATTCTATTATAATACCTATGTAAAACATTTCATTAACATTCACATTTTCATAAACCCGCTCGCAAATCAGTCCTGATTCCGATCAAACCCAATCCTAAGTACAAACTTAACGTAATCAAACTTGACTTGGAGGTGTTCAATTGACATAACCTTTGAAAGCTAACTCGAAGCGTGTAGTGGAGTCAACGAACTGCGAAGCATGTGTTTATTGCTAAAGAAATCAAATATTTTCCCTTTGACATACTAGCTACGGATTTGCGCTGAATTTCCGTGCGATTTTGCAGCGAACGAAAAATATGTGAGTAATATTCACCTTCGTAGCAAGATGCTGGTTTTAATATTTCTTGCTTAGAAGATAATATATCCAGTGGTTGGTTTGTAAGACGCCGTGTGTTTCTGATCGTTGGTTGTTTTTGATTTAATTAGTAACATTTTGTCTTGGCAAAAGAACTTTAGTCCAGAAACTCTGGCTTAAAAAATGTTAGCTTTATTTTTAGTATATGCAAAACCAGAAACATCTTTTCAGTATTTGTTTTGCTTCCGCACCTAACTGTGCGCTGGCGTCTAATGCCCGCTATGACCTACTTGTGACCTTTTTAAAATATTTTTGGAAGAAATATGACATGGTGTAAAAATGATTGGATTCGATTCAGTTATAAATTCTGAACTAATTACTGTAAACAACTAACTACTGTAAGCAACTAACTAAATATTCAGGTTTCTCAAATACTAAAAATAATTATATATAGAAAACTATATATTCTTTTCAATAAATAGCATTTTTACATTCTTGGTAATTTTCTTCTGTAGGTAAAGGATATGTAGGAAAGATACCACAGCTGACCTTCATCATGCCATGCGTTGTGCGAAAGTGAACCCCGGACCCTGGATCGAAGGCAAAGAAGGAACTGGAGTGGATTTTAGGCACTTGCCTGGTGTATTTTATTATTATTGATAGGCTCACGTGTAACGACTGACTCGTCAGACGTGTTGTGTGTGGAAAAGTAACCTCTTAACTTAAAGACCCCCAAGTTATAAACACAGACTCCGGAACTCGTTCCACTCCTTGGCTGCACGCACAATGAATGTGGTCCCAAAACGCTTTGTACGTTTGGGTGGGATGTCTACCATGTACCGGTGACGCAACACCGTCGTACGTCTTGTGGTCCGATGATGGAACGGACTTGGCGAAATTATATTGTGCATTGTGCAATTCCAGTGCACACTCCCCAAAATGTAAACGATAGAAAACCGTATGACTAGCAACTCGGCGGCGATGCTCAAGGCTTTAGAGCTTCGACTCTACAAGAGCATAATTGCCGATGTTTCTCTTGGCTCGCCTGTCAATCGACTCCAGTGCATCAAGCTGGTATTTGGCAGATCCATCCCAAAGAAGAGAACAGTACTCTATACACTATCGAACTTGGGCTTGATTTATTGATAATTATATTTTTATTCAGCCTCTCTTTATGTGAGAACATTGTAGACTCTGCGGAGTCATAGTATATTTTCTGTTTTAGTTCACGCTAGCCTATAATAATAATAATAATAATTTAGGTGCCACATTTTGACTCGTCAACTCAAAATTAAATATTTGACTTACTTTTTTATCAAGATATATAATAATTATTTCCAAGAAATCTTTTGTTTAGGAATTCCTGTTTCAAAGCCCTAAAGCAATAATTTTTGAAAAAATATTTTTAATGTAGCAATATTTTTCATCACATATTTCTCAAAAAGAGGACGATTTAAAACATGTTCAAGCATATGAAGTGAAAATAATAATAATATAAATAATAATAATAATAATAATAATAATAATCTGTGGCAACTCAACTCAACGTCAAGTGACAAAAAAATTCGCTAAACCATTTTCGACAAATTAAATTTTTTACAATACATTTTTTCCACCACAATTACAATAGTCAACAATAAAATAAACCTAAAACCGGATAAAACACACATCATCATGAAATATATAGTGCATACTAAGAAAATCAATAAAATAGTGAGTGACAACTGCTGTCACATACCTGTAATACAAAACTGAAAATGGGATTAGTAATTTGAGAAGATGTTGACGAGAGCCGCAGCTCGAAGAGCACGCCCACCACCTCCGGCCTCGTCGCTCAGCTCCGCCTCGCCGCCGCCGGAACCCAGCCCCATCGTGAGTGCTGTGACATCGGCCGCGGCAGTTGCGTCGAGCTCCAGCGACGAGTACTTCTCTCCGCCGACGACTCCACCACCTGCGCGTCGACGGGGAGGACGCCGGCCGCCGAGCGGCTTAGGACCTCGAGGCCCACCGGCCTCTGATAGGGTCCCAGCTCCCGGCGGAAGTGTGCAGCGCATGCGATGGACGAGATCTATCAACGAGAACGTCATGCGCTCATACTATGGGGCTACAGAGGGAGGGAACAATCTGACTGCGTACCGTGTTCGGATGCTCTCTTTGTTTCAGGTGCTTGAGCCAGCCGTCAACGTTTCGACCCAACGACTGTCGGATCAGGTGCGGGTCATCCTACGTAATCATATGTTGGATGATACTGTACTTGATCGCCTCCGAACGGAAATGAGTGGCCGTGTCATTGCCCCTCCGTCGCAGCCTGTGGTACCACATATAGCACTACCACCCAGCCACATTTCTTACCACGCTGACGAGGAGTGTACTGACACGGTAACTAACGTAAGTACCCAGTGCAATAATGAACTGAGGAGTGCTTTGGAGTGTGCGATTCGGGAATATCGCAACATACAACCCGAACTTAGGCCACGCATACCTCGTTTGCCCATGTGTAACAAGAATAGGGCGCTGGTGGCTGCTCTGGATTCGCAGTTGTCAAATTATTTTGATGACTGCGAAGATCTCACCGATACACACTCGATATTGTACTGTGCGGCCGTAGCGGCATGTCGTGTAGCTCATGTCAAATTCCCAAACATTAATGTAGCTACACGACCAAAACCAGCTGTGCCGGCCTGGCAGTGCAGGATCGAGCGTCGTATCGGTGGGGCTAGAGCACTCATCGGCAAACTGATCTGCTTCAGGGAGGGCAACACACGCCCAAGAGTGATGCGCTTTGTGAGACAGGCATTTTCGGGGACTGACATCAGCCCCCGAGACTATATGTCCCGAGTCACAGAGCGCATCGACTTCCTGAAGCAGAAGGTGTATGCATGGGCAAACCGTATCCGCAGGTATAAGAGGCGGGTTGAGCGATACAACCAGAATCGCACATTCCGGAGTAATGAAAGGTGGGTTTATAGGGCTTGGGAGCGACCGGACCAAGGTGTGACTGACGCGCGCCTCCCAGATGATGATGCCATGATTTCATTCTGGCGCAACATCTGGTCGGTGCCAGTCAGTCACACCGAGGGTGACTGGACTCGGGAGGTTGAACGTGCGTGCGATCGGATACCACAAATGGGGGCAATCGACATCAGCCCCCAAGATGTAGCTCGTGCAGTCCGTCCGTTGCCTAACTGGAAATCTCCAGGGCCGGATGGGCTGCACAATTTTTGGCTTAAGTGGTTCCAAAAGTCGCACGCTCGATTGGCATCCCAATTCCAGTCTGCCTTAGAGTCAGGGTCGCTGCCTCAGTTCCTAACAACAGGAGTAACCCACCTGCTCCATAAATCAGGTAGTACTGCGGAGCCTAAAAATTATAGACCGATCACGTGTTTGCCGACGGTCTATAAAGTTCTTACATCCATACTGAGAAGCAAAATTAATAGTCATATTGACAAAAATTCGATCATGTCACCTTCTCAGAATGGATGTAGGAACGGGTCTCGCGGTACTAAGGAGCTGCTCCTCATTGATATGGCCATTAGCCAACAGGTTCGACGTTCCCGAAAGGATCTGTCGACATGTTGGATAGATTATAAGAAGGCCTATGACTCTGTTCCTCATACATGGCTCATGAGGGTGCTTGAACTGTATAAAATTGATACAATTCTACGCACCTTCCTGATGTCGTGTATGAGGCAATGGAGTACGGTCCTCCGCTATCCAGGATGTCGAAATATCCGGGGGAATAGCGAACCTGTTAGGATTGAGCGAGGTATATTCCAGGGTGATAGTTTGAGTCCACTTTGGTTTTGCCTAGCCTTGAATCCTCTAAGCACACTGCTGGAGAATTCAGGTCTAGGCTATAGGTTGAAGAGAGGTGGTCAGGTTATATCTCACCTCCTTTACATGGATGACTTGAAACTGTTTGCCCCCAACAATCTGCAACTGATGGAGCTACTGAAGGTAACTGAAACCTTCAGTAGTGCCATCAGGATGGAGTTTGGTGAGGACAAATGTGCAGTCATGCATGTAAAGCGAGGGGAGGTTGTGGAGTCCGTGGGCACTCAACTCACGGATTCCATAATCCTGAGGTCCCTCTCGTCAACCGAAACCTATAAGTATTTAGGTATGTCGGAAGCTCTAGGCATCAGTATCACTGACATGAAGCAATCGTTGAAGGAGCGTTTCTTTGGGCGCCTGAAGAAGGTATTCAATAGCCTTCTTTCAGGCGGAAACAAGGTGCGCGCCTTCAACGGTTGGGTCATGCCGGTACTGATGTACTCTTTCGGCATACTTAAATGGACTCAAACGGAACTTGACGCCCTGGATAGGCGGGTCCGTACATTGCTGACTGCATACCGAATGCATCACCCACGATCGTCGGTGATGAGACTGTATATCCCGCGGAAGTGTGGGGGTCGAGGCTTTTTAAATGCTAAGACCCTACACAACCGCGAGGTATGCAGTCTCAGGGAATATTTTCTAGCTGCCGACGTGGGTATGCATCGAGATGTAGTGGCAGTGGACAAGGGACTCACCCCGCTCGCCCTGGCTAACGAGAACTGGCGCAAACCTATAGTGCTTGACACTAACGATCGCAGGGAAGTATGGCAGAGCAAAGAGCTTCACGGACGCTTTTTCCGGGCCCTTCATGGGCCCGATGTAGACCAATTGGGGTCCGTAGCCTGGCTGCGTTTCGGTGACCTCTTTGGGGAAACCGAAGGCTTTGTCTGTGCAATTATGGACGAAGTTATCATGACGAATAACTACCGGAGATTTATTGTGAAGGACGGCACGGTTGACATCTGTCGGGCATGTCACCGTCCGGGAGAATCAATTCGTCACATTATCTCTGGTTGTTCTCGTCTCGCTAACGGAGAATACTTGCATAGGCACAACCTAGTAGCCAGGATTATACATCAGCAACTTGCTCTGAAGTACTCTCTTGTAGAATCAGAAGTGCCATACTACAGGTATGAGCCCGACCCAGTTCTTGATAATGGCCATATCACTTTGTACTGGGACCGGTCCATCATCACTGACAGGACTATTTTAGCTAATAAGCCTGATATAGTGGTGGTGGACCGAAGTGAGAGGCGTGCAGTGATTGTTGATGTTTCCATTCCACATGACGAGAACCTCGTGAGAGCCGAGAAAGATAAACAAATTAAGTATATTGACTTGGCTCGCGAGGTTGTCGACATGTGGGATGTGGACACTGCGATCATTGTACCGATAGTCGTGTCGGGTAATGGCTTAATTGCCAAGAGCCTCGACCAACACCTTAGGAGGCTCTCGTTAGGCGGCTGGATCAAGGGCTTGATCCAGAAAGCGGTACTCCTGGACACGGCTCGTATAGTCAGGAGGTTCCTTTCTCTGGAGCCCTGACCGCCGGTAGCTTGGACCCTATTCCCGATACCGGTGGGACACTATTTTTTATATTTTTAAATATTTTTTATTTTTTATTTAAATATTTAAAAATATGATTTATATGTTTATAAAATGAATAAAGACTATAATAATAATATTCCACAACTATCACACAACGCCATCTAGTCCCATGCTAAGCAGAGCTTGTGTTACGGGTACTAGATAACTGATAAACATACTTATATATTTCTAAATACATACATTTTATAGATAAATTACACCCAGACACAGAACAAATGATAATGCTCATCACATAAACATTTGTCTTGGGTGGGAATCGAACCCATGACCTCCGGCATAGCAGTCAGGCCACTAACCACTAGACCAACAGGCCAGTCAAAAATGACAGCTCTTTTCCAATTTCTGTGATATAATTCCAGCGCACCGGTTACGTTAACTACCAGCATTGAGACAGATGGCGCTGCCTGCAGCCCTTAATTGAACAATCCGGAATTAATTAATGTAAGTAAATTGAACATGTAATTGGATATCGAAATAATTGTTCGATAATAATTGCAATTTAACGTTTAATTTATTTGGATACGTTTTTTTTCAGTCCATGATATGTCGTCGTGATTTACGCGCGTTTGAGAATAGAGTAATTTTCTTTTAAAACGGCGATGTTCACCTTTTTTGACCCCAGTACGCTTTGGACTAGAATTTTAAAAGAAAATATACTCAAGAATGAAAGAACCAAGCTTTAATTTTTTTGAAATGGGAAATATCTAATGACACTCTAGGACGGGGCGAAAGAGCTTGTTAGACTTTTACCATTCTTTAATTTCTCTTTTACATTTACACATCCATTCAATTCTAGTTCATATAATGTCCCTACTTCCATGTTCAACGATTCAGGAACTAGAAAGAATATTAGGCAATAAAATTTTGTGTAGTATTGGAAAGTCCTAACCTAAATGAATCGGCTAATTTAGCAAGCGTGTCAACCATTATATGTCTTATTATTATTTGTATTATTTGTCATTATTCTTGTCGTTCTCGTAACATAAAAATTTAAAAAAACTGGGCAAGTGCGAATTGGACGGGGCCCTGAGAGTTCCGTACAAACTTACTTACGTAAATAGTTCAATTCCGGAAAGGAGTCTAGGAAGATTTTTCTGAAAAGCGTAAAAAAAATTGTTACGTAACAACATCTACAGTTTTCTGATTTATTTCTATACTTGTGCTATAAGACCTAGCTTCATGCCAAACAGGATGCTAGGTCAACAGAAAATAGGCAACCTATGAATTTTGATTCCCTCAAGAGTGTCGAAATGTACGTTTTTTGCGATATAAACCGTATCTTTTTTTTCGTTATCTCAGAAGTTTGATTATTTCACAGCTTCAAGGAACCGCAAACCCAGGTTTGCTGTTCCCGGGTATATATCACCTCTACGTGATCCCGAAATAAAGAGTCTTGACGACAGACATATAGACAAACGGTCAACAAAGTGATCCTGTAAGAGTTCCATTTCTATTTCTTTTGAGGTACGGATTCCTAAAAACCTTGGTCTCACTGCCTATTTCAAAAACTTCAAACTACTTCATTGTTAACAATTTTTTTTTATTATTGATAGGCTTACGTTTGACCACCATCTCACCTGATGGTAAGCGACGATGTGGTCGACGATGGAACACGCTTGCCTAGAAGTAAATTATTCACTCTTGACTTAAAGACCTCTAAGTTGTAGCTGTCAGGAAACACAGACTCCTGCAGGGAATTCCACTCCTTGGCTGTACGCAAAAATAATTTGTTCCCAAAACGCTTTGTGCGTATGGGTGGAATGTCTACCATGTACCGGCGGCACAACGCCGTACGTCTTGTGGTCCGATGATAGAACGGACTTGGCGGAATTAGATTGTGCAATTCCAGTGCACACTCTCCGAAATGCAGACGATAAAAAACCGACAGGCCAACAACTCGACGACGATGCTATTTTCTATATCATACTTTTTTAAATCAAAACCAGCGCTGCGCAGTGAAAACGGTGGCCATTCATTTGTTTTTGTTTCAAAATTCTTCAATTTTTCGATCGTACTGTTTCAAACAGATTTCCACTCCAGTTTTGCTCCAACGCTGTTTGTTCCCTCAAAAGGAAACATACGGAAGCCGCACACAATCCCATGTTGCTACGAGGTTTAAAGGTAAACAGTGAGGGAATCGAGATTTGCGCCAGTTGTAAATAACTGAGTATTGAGTTTCATCTCTGCTATCCAACTAATTGCACTATACCCGTGCTTCCTTGCTTTGAACCTCTCTGCAAACTTTTACATTTGAAGTACCAGTATAAAACTGATGGTTGTAGATTTGAAACCTTATAGAGTTTATAACTTGTTAAAAATTCACATACTGTATATATGAGCCGGTTGTGGGCATAGCAGGTCGTCTCCCTTCAATTTTTCCTATTTTCTACAGAGAAAAGTGGAAGAATAGAAGGCCTTTGTCCAACAAAAGGTTTGGATCAGAAGTAGCTAGGGCTGACCCTAGCTACTTCTGCCCAATCTTGTAGGAAGGAGTCCAATTCGTAGATATATCTGTAGATATCCTGTAGATTAACATATTTTTTTTTATGACAGTATTTATTTAACCAGAAAGACTAAATGCAAATTACACTGATTACATTAGATACAAATTATTTAAAGCACATTAAAGAAAATATAACATCATCATCAGCCTTTTTAATGTACCTACTGCTGGGACTCAGACCTCTCTAGGATAGGAAATTGGCCGTAATCCACCACGCAGGAGGCCAGTGCAGGATGGTAAATGTCACATGTCTTCGAATTTTTGGTTCTAGGACATGCCGGTTACCGAACGTTGTTTTCCTTCACCGTTTTGAGAGCAGTGGTAATGAAATAAATTACACAAAGTAATGGGCCTGGCAGGGTTTGAACCCGCGACCTATACTCGTAAGTCTGAACCATTACAACTCGGCCACCACTGCTATCAAGGAAATATAACATACAAATAAACCTCTCACTCAGTCTCAAGTCACAATATTGGACCTGCCCGAAGTTGTTCTAGGAATTCTTTTCACACGCTATCTCATTCCAGCCCTCACGGTACGCAATCAGATCGTCTATCCACCTTTTTCTGTGCTTGCCTTGGCGGTGCTGTCCATCTTCTGGCATCCACTGAGTCAAAACTTTTGCCTAAGGGTATTGCCTAAGTGCATACGACTGACGTGACTTGTCTATTTGATCCTACTAGCGTTTTGGAACGCAGCATAGTGTTTTAGAACACAGGTAGGTTCTAACCAGAACAGGAGAAGTTGTTTAATGATATCGCTCCTCAGAAACCACCAAAAAACGCTTTTGGTAACCTCAATGCTGCGTTTTATCACTATTTTGCAAATGACATAAAAAGCTTTCTGTTGGATACATATAAGGGTGCTGTAAGCCTCCCCGCATACGGGCCTCAAAAAAACGTCGCTTCAAGCTTCTTTTTGAGGCGGCCTTTTTTTGTGCCTCAAGTGCGGCGGTGTCGTCCCTTATAAACGCTTGAAGCCGTTTCAATCTGTCGCGTGCTTAAGCTGTCTTTTGCGGCTGCTCTAGCGTTTTTTTTTGTGGCGACGTTTTTTTTTTTTTTGAAACCCGTGTAGACAGTAAGTCATGGTCATTATCTGCTTTTATCCCGTGTTATTTGGAGTCAGCAAAACATGACTTTTCTTCCATTCAATCACGCAACTCCCTTTCCTTTATATCACTCCTCACACAACTCTCAATTTTTTTCTTTCCCTCTCCATTCAACCACATGTGAGTAAAAACTAGAAAGTCATAGATAAAGGACCAGTTTTTTACGGTAATGAACAACAAAGGGGGGTAGGCCAGTGGAAATAGCGGAAAATGATACCATAGAGAAGCACAAAGCCAAACCAATCTTATTGGTGATGTCCTTTGTGACATTCGTATAGCCTTGCAACTGGCGCGTGTGTAATATGACGAGATTAAAAAACCTCTACGGCGCAGACAGAGAATGTATGTGGTGTGCAACGAGGCTTTGTGTTAGTGGTCTGCTTGGTTGATTTTGTGGCCAGCGCGATTACTGAGTATGGGGGACCCTTTGAGCTCTAGATAAAGGTGCGATTCTAACCTTTAATTAATTGATTCAGCACTTAACATTTTGCTAACGACGGATTGTCGAAATGTCTACAATAAATAAGTACAATGTATACAATTCATAAGAGCAGTGGTAGTCGAGTGGTAATGACTCCGACTTAAGAGTACTTTTAGGACCTGGCAGGTCCTAAAGGTATAAAAATTTCGAGCCGCGACACAAACAATGATGATGTATGATGATTGATGTACAAAATCCTCTAATGGAAATTTAAGTGATTGGTTTAGACATTTTTTTTACTTTGAATTTGTATTAGTGCCTTGCTTAACCATTATTTTGATTAAACGATGACGGTCAATGAATTAAAAACCTTTTTTAATTATGTCAATTTGTGTTTTATTTTATTGTTTTTATTACAAATAATGAAAACTCAACTTACAGTCTTAAATTCTTCAGATATTTCCATGTTTGTTACATACCATCGCATCAGATCGTGGTGTTTACACTCATTTTTATTTCAGTATATGATTTTTAAAACCAAACCCAGAACTATTGTAATTAAAAACTTGTGCATACTTCTAACTTCCGTTAGACAAATCAGTCTCCATTGATTTGTTAGTGTCGTAAATACCAACTTCTTGAATTTTCTGGGGTGTATTTCCAAGCTAACTTTTAAAATAAGGCTTTGACATAAATAGCAATAATATATTATGAAACACCATCGTATTTTACGTATTTCTTGTATAGAACACAATTTTACAACTTTTAAAGTTAAAAAGATATAAGCCAAAAACGAAATTATTTTTTGTTTTGCGTTGATTACCAAAAGTGCCGATCCGACTCGGCTGGGCAGCATTTGGGAAGTTGCATGGTGTCTTCTCGTCTAATATACCACAGTGTCTCAAGACGAAAGTCTATGACCAGTGCGTGTTGCCAGTAATGACTTATGGCTCCGAAACGTGGTCGCTTACAATGGGCCTTATAAATAGACTCAAAGTCACCCAAAGGGCGATGGAAAGGGCTATGCTCGGAGTTTCCCTGCGTGATCGTATCAGAAATGAAGATATCCGCAGGACAACCAAGGTTGCCGACGTAGCTCGAAGAGTCGCCAAACTTAAGTGGCAATGGGCAGGGCACATTGCGCGCAGAACAGATGGTCGATGGGGACGAAAGGTTCTGGAGTGGCGACCACGTACCGGAAGACGCAGCGTTGGAAGGCCTCCAACAAGGTGGACCGACGACCTGGTCAGGGTCGCGGGAATCCGATGGATGCGTGACGCACGGGACCGGTCGTTGTGGCGGCGCTTGGGGGAGGCCTATGTCCAGCAGTGGACGTCTTTCGGCTGATATGATGATGATGACCAAAAGTGCTATTTTGGTGTTTACGACCTTTGTTGTCGGAAGCATCGATATGTGAATGCCACTAAATCTAACAAATTTTTGATCCTGGACTATATACGTGGACCATTGGCACTCGCCATGACGGATATTGCCAATAGGTGGTTAGTAGTTTAGACCCTAACATACCAGTTGGCACGACCTCTCATAGTCAACCGATTGGCTTGGATGTATTGAAAAAATACTTGATAAAACATTATTTTTAATGTTCATTGCATCTTTTCAAATCCTCACTTATAAAAACTACTGACTAAATAAAGTACAAGGGAAAACCTTGGTGTGGGACGCAGTATGTAAGTAGGACATTCATTTTTAGTTTCAGTTCTTTCTGTATACATATTTGCACCCGCAATGATTAGTCTTGTTAAGTGATGATCTGAAACACTGGTTTTATTATGTAAACCTAGCTCAGGTAGGAAAGTCGCTAATCCTTACTTCCTTACTTATTTAAGCGAAAGTGAGTTTGTTTGTTTGTTTGTTACGTCTTCACGCCTAAATGGCAAAACTGATTTTGATGAAACTTGGTACACGGATAGACCATGTCGAATAGGACATAGGATACTTTTTATCCCGGAAGTATGTTCTTTTGTGATAATTTTCTGCTATCACGCGGGCGAAGCCGCTGGGAGCAGTTAGTAAAGAAATAAAAAATAAAATATTAATTCTTTCAAAAATATCATTTTTTTCTTGTAGTCGAAGACGGTTAAAAAGGAAACCTTGTACTGTATCCAACTACACAATAACTTTACCAATAAGGAAGCAACATTTATATCATATTCATTTAACGTCAACACCGACTGACCCTGCTAATTTATTGATTAGCGAGCCTTTTCGTCGACTGTCAGATATAAGCCGATGCGATGAAATCCAATAGCCATTTCTAAGCCTTTCCGAGCCAGACGAAAACTAAACAATGTGATTTATAGATGAGGGTATGGAAAATATGGCTAACTAGCTTTTGCTCTTGGCTGCACCCGCGTACATAAAAACCTATGCCACTCAGGGAATAAAGCAGCTTTGTATCGGAGAAAACAAAAGCAATCAGACCAGTAGGTACTTTCAGAGATTACCTCCTACATAAAAAAAAAAACTTTAACTATTTATTTATTTTATTCTTCATGCACAAAAGAGTACAAAGGCGGACTTAATGCCTTAAGAGGGTCCTTCACCACTCGCTTATCGTAAATATCGAAAATGGTTTAAAAGCTTGTTACTTCATTTAATGCAATCCAACGCGATGTTTGACGAAAAGGCAACGCAAAAAAAGAGAGATAACGCCTGGAAACTCTGTTAGTATTCGGTAATTCCGAGATTTACACGAAAATTTCACAAAACTTGCTCCGGGCAATAACTGTTTTTTTTAAACCCTTAAAAGTTTTTGGAAAAAGTTGACATGATTTAGAATCTTAATAAAATTTGTAAGGTCTCTAGAGGATTACTTTTTTGACTTTTTTAATTTTTAGGCAAATTATGAAGTGTCAACGTTCATACAAAATAGGACATTTTCAGAGGTTTTTACTGGATTAGTTTTACAGAAATTTAGAAATTGGTTTCTTTAGAAACCTAGATAATATCCACATGATACTGTGTTTCTAAAATATCTAATGAAAAATATGTAATAACGTCATAATCAGTTATGAACGGTTGTATGAAAAACAGTGAAAATGTGAGTCGTGATGCACCACCTTAAGAGGGTCCTTCTCCACTCGACTATCGTAAACATCGAAAATGGTTTAAAAGCTTTTTACTTCATTTAATGCAATCCAACGCGATGTTTGACGAAAAGGCAACGCAAAAAAAGAGAGATAACGCCTGGAAACTCTGTTAGTATTCGGTAATTCCGAGATTTACTCGAAAATTTCACAAAACTTGCTCCAGGAAATAGCTGTTTTTTTTAAACCCTTAAAAGTTTTTGGAAAAAATTGTAGTCATTTAGAATCTTAATAAAATTTGCAAGGTCTCTAGAGGATTACTTTTTTGACTTTTTTAATTTTTAGGTAAATTATGAAGTGCCAAAGTTCATACAAAATAGGACATTTTCAGAGGTTTTTACTGGATTAGTTTTACACAAATTTAGAAATTTGTTTCTTTAGAAACCTAGATAATATCCACAAGATACTGTGTTCCCAAAATATCTAATGAAAAATGTGTAATAACGTCATAATCAGTTATGAGCGGTTGTATGAAAAACAGTGAAAATGTGAGTCATGATGCACCACCTTAAGGTATTCTCTACCAGTCAACCTTTATAATATTCTTGTAGATTATTTCCTATTAGCTATAATCTGAGGAAAGTACTACATATTTGTATGTATGTATGCATGTATGTATGTATATGTATTTGTATGTATGCATGTAAATACATAATTTTTTTTGTAGCCAGTGACCAAAAAAGTTGACAAGGATTTGTACGGTCGTGTGAAGAGGAGTAATATTATAGGCATGTTATTAAAAGAGCTATATAGGTATTATTCTGTAGATAGATAGAGGAGGACAGGAGCCTTTCTGTACATATTTTCATTGGTCTCAAAGAACAGATGGACAGATTGTGTGAGCAGTGATATGAAAGAAAAGTACGAGACACGACAGGCAGACAATGATGAGGTTTTATTTATAGAAAGCGCCAGATAACCGTGGAATTAACTACCTGTGACCTTTTCCAAATATCTCTGCGTAGGTACTCCAAAAACCAACAATGAATTGCTTTTCATTACTAGATCATATAAAGAATCAGAATAAAGGTCGACTCAAGACAGCATGTATGATGCGTACAATCCTCGCGCCACAGACTTAGTCAGGGACTCAACCGGTGTCGGGAGTCACAGGGCAACATCTGGCTTTCATAGGCTCGGGCTTTGAGATGGTGAGCAATTGATAGCTTACTGTCCAATAGACTGTCCTGGTCGATGACGCGTTGTGTTCTACGCGCGCCTGAATGACATGCCAACAAGATTGAGAGGGTCCGTTAGAGTAAATACCTGCTAGGGTTTTTTTTCGGTAGTAAAATCATCTAATGACATCCCCCGCTTTTGGACGGAGCGGGAGATAGTGTCAGATTATTATCTACTGACTAAAAACCCACTCCTGTTCCTTCGTTGCCTTTCGTACCGGGGGCTGAGCTCCCTTTGCTTTGAGCGATGCTCTGCCCAAGCGGGGCATATCTGTACTGTGTGCTCCACTGTGTTCTCCGGATATACTTGCTAGGGTCGCAGGATTGTTCGGAACGGAACCTTAAAAATTTTAGACTGGAATAAACGTGTTTTCTTTCTTTATTTCTTTCAGAGCTATCTCTGGCCCCAGTAGGCTTCGACCCAGCTGGGCCCCCGCCGTTGCTGACAACTCCTGGAGGCGCGCGGGAAAGTGCACGCTGTCGACGACTTGGGCTCGGTCCGGACAGTTTCCGGACGATCAGACAGCGAGCTACTCATTGCTCGCCATCTGCAAGCCCGAGCTTATGTTGGCTGGAAATCAGGATCGGAATCATGGCGCGGCGGCGGCTAGGGCGCTGTGAACGCCGTTGCCTAATACAATCGGCCTCCTCCTTTGCTAGCATTACTGCTTCGCAGAAGGAGGCGACCGCCTGCCACTCCTCGCTCTGGACCATAGCCTGTTTCAAGACCCGGCGCGAGAGATCGCCGCCACCGATCGTCCTCAGGGCACGGCGATGCTCTGCCCAAGCGGGGCACACCTTTACTGAGTGGTTTACTGTGTAATCTGGACATACCTGCTGGGTTGCAGGATTGTTTGGAACGGAATCATAAAAATGTAATAAGAATAAATAAAATACAAAAATGTAATGGCAAAATTATAAAGGCACTCTTACCTTTTCCATTACACCCCTCATTTTCTTGGAAAGTGAAACCGCCAACTCGGGTAATCATTTTTTTATATCCATAAGTATGTACCGCATAAATAATATTCCACGTTCACTGTTGGATTATACAAAAAGGTTAAGAACACTCATTTAAATTATAATCTTGATACTTTTTTTTTATTACTATTATTATTAATAGGCTCGCGTTTGACCACTCTCTCACCTGATGGTAAGCGATGATGTGGCCGACGATAGAGCACGCTTACCTAGAAGTAACCTATTCAATCTTGACTTAGACTCCTAAGTTGAAGCTATCAGGAAACACCGAATCCAGCAGGGAATCTATTTTTGTCGTATTTGGATTAAATTAGAAACATCTTTACTCTGTTAGTGGGCGTTTAATAATGAAGGCTGCAAGTTATCCTTAAATTGCTACCCACATTATTAATTCATGAATCCCCAAGCGACACCCGGTGGCCGCGCATCTATTGTCTTACTATTGTGTCTCTAATTGACGGTATCTGAAGGGTTAACTTAGAGAGAAAAAAATGAGATAGCTATGGTATCTTTAGTATTCTTGCCCTTTGTGCTGAAATTTAGCCTAGGCCAAAGTCGCTGATAAGGCTGAAGGTATGACCAGGTATGACCAGGAAGGCTGGTGGTCAGGGTATCCATTAAAGCCGTGGGTGCTGGATGTATGGCTCACTGCTCGAAAGCTTGAGGAAGTGATGATGACGTCATGAAGTAGAAGCTGCGCGAAGGCTGTGCTGACGTTCTTTGTCGGGGCTTCGAGGGCCACTTGTTCGGAGGTATGTGAAACAGAGAGTAAAGTCGCATACCTCTTTTGAAAAGGGTGGATTCTCCGGCCAGACGTACGTCTGGCGGGCATGTGCCGATAGATGATTTCAAGCTGTCGTATATAAGATTAGTTCTTATGTAGCGCCATAGATGTCGCTACTTACCGATGTTTTACAATTAATAAATGAATTTTGAATCCTTTAATCGTTATTATAGCTCAGTCATTAGCAGATATATCTAAGAAAAACTAGCCTGGTGATGTTGTTTTTATATGTGAACATTCAAATATGATATCGGACTAGATAAATCAGCCTCTTGTCAGATGTATAAACACACTAGAGCTATTTTACCTATTGCTGGATAGAATTACCCTGATCTTCGCAAAATGTAATTGAAGAAACGCTGTAGTTTTTAATCAGTAAATGTGTGATACTTTCTCTCGCGCATCCATCCAGAGCGGAAGAAGTAATTTGTTGATTTGATACGTTAAAAAACGTCAGACAATAATAGGTCAAACTCATAACTCAATTGGTTCCTACGAATTGCAGGTGACATTGCACTAGATGACGGGATTCTCTAAGCTGTCTTGAGAGCAATCTATGTGCATTGAAACAGAAATTGCAGATATATTTTCTACGCAAATAGTAAAGTCCTCTCAAAATTTCGTTTTCAAAAAGTTTTAGTAAGTTTAGTCGATTGTGTCATTTTTAAACTGCATATGTACTGTTTAGATATTTATTAGTGAAAGGAAAATTAAAAAAAGTTATAATAAAATAATCATAAATCATCTTCCTGCCCTTGTTCCGTTTTGATTGGGGTCGGCGCAATACGTTTTTTCTTATCACTAACTTCCCTTTTCTTTCATATCACTTCTCACACAATCCATTCATCTTTTTTTTAGCCTCCCTCTCCCCCTCCATCCATCCACCAATAATATAATCATACAAAGAAGTTTATTTCTGCCATACCACAAACTCTTCCATCCTATATATTTATATGTAGGTGGTATTACATGTGTGGTGGTGTTGAAAATTATGGTATTTATTGTATTGCATATATTTTACCAAATCTTAAAAGAATTTATAAAATATATACCTATAGCCTATGGGTTATAGGTATATATAGCCTACGGGCTATAGGTGGACAGTTTGCAGAAGCTCGTAGAGTAATATGTTAACAGTATTATCGGCAAAGACATTGAGGTCAATTTCAGGTTTTTTTTTTCGAGTTGGAAAACCCTGAAGTATTGACTAACTGTGTACCTTCAATTTCCTTTGTGTTCCAAGACCGTGGTATATCTTTCGAAGAAACCCTACTGGCTGCTATCGAAAAGCCGTCTACATCCATTTAGAATACGTGAAACTTGAACGCGAAGCACTCAAGTGTTGAACAACAAAGCTTTGAAAACTGACATATAGCGATATAGTCCATTTGCCAGGATACGAGCCACGCAAATTAGTCTGGGCTAGTTCCCAGAACTTTTAAACCGGGGCGAATGGATCCGTTTTGTTGCGCACTTCTGTGCTCTGCTGAGTGGGCAGTGAAAGATCACAAATTGGATTGAATAAAATAAAGATTTAAATAAACACGTTGCAAGTTGGAACAAACACATTTTATTTAAAAAAAAACACACAATTGATTTTCAATGAAAAAAGTGCAAAAAAAAAAATAGTTTTGGAATTTGCTTTTCTGGTTTTGTTTCTTCGTTTTTTTTCAATTAAGATAGCGCTTAACTATTTTTAACTGAAATATATTATATAATAACTATTTACTATTTAATATCAGTGTGTGTTTGGTTGACTGTCTGTAGTCTTCTTCATCATTACTACTTCATTAAATGATTATTTTTGAATGTAGGTATAGTTTTCAAGACATATTTTAAGTAATTTTTCAAAGATCTTACGCGTTAGATCTTGAATTTTTCCGTGGTACTTTGGGTTCCTCCAGGAAATACTCTTCATAAATGTTGTAGCCGTTTTTACTTTGTTGTAAGAGTTTACATTTTTGTTATCGTACCCACGATACAGGAGCTCAATATTCGTAGTGTGGAGCATTTGTTTTTTATTCAATAAAAATAATATATCTATACCATGTTATCTGAATCCTGTTCATGTTCGAAACATTCACGAATCAAAAAAAAAAAAGAATTTTAAATCACAATAACAACACACTGAACGCATTTCATAATGTCTTTCATTCATTTTTAAACTTACTAATGCGACACACATGCTAAAACTCTGAAAGTCAAAGTTTAACTTTGCAGACTTCGAGATGAATAGAATCTGAACAAATAGTTTTAATTAAACAAAACACATGTGAGTCGGTAAGTACAGTTCGTTGTTCGCTATTCTGACTGAGCTTTAGTCACTGAATTTGAAATACAATGAATTATTTAGTTTGAACGAAGACTCGGCTTGGTTTTGGAGACACAAATTTGTGATTTGTTGAGGCTGTCTCCACATACGGGCATCAAAAAGCAGTTTTTTGAGGCGGTCTTTTTTCATGGCTCGTGTGCTGTGGTGTCGCCACAAAAAAGCGCTTTTAGGTTTTTTTGTGGTGGCGCTTTTTTTAATTGTTGATAGGTTTGCGCTTGACCGCTATATCACCTATTGGAAAGCGACGATGCGGTCGACAATGGAACGCTTTTACCTAGAAAAAACCTATTCACTCTCGACTTAAAGATTCCCGGGTTATAGCTATCGGGAAACACAGACTCCGGCAAGGAATTTCACTCCTTAGCTGCACGCACAATGAATGTGTCAAAGTCCATTATTATAGTGCACGCATGGCCGCAAGCTGACGCGTGCTTCAGCTTTTTTATGTCGCCGCATCTAGCTTTTTTTTGTGGTGGCGTTTTTTTGTAGCAGTTTTTTTTTTTTGAGGCCCGTGTGCTGGGACACTATTACTCAACTGAAAACGGACTTTGGAAATAGCAGTGGTATGTATGTACGTACCTTTATAATTGTGATAATTATATGTCATTTATATAGAAGCTGTACATATTCACAACATATGTGCCTTGAAACCAAATTGTAACAATGGCCAAGGTTGAACACTGTGTCCCAAAATATAAGCGAAAGCTTAGCTTGGGAACCAGTATCTACAACTTCTGCGATTACTGTACCTACGTTTTACTGGACTTATAAAATTGTGTATTATTATTTTTGGTATCAATAAACCTTTTTTTATTCAGAACTAGCTTTTTCCTGCAGCTTCGCTAGCTTACATAAAATATAGCCTATGCTATAAAATGTAGAATTTTAGCAATCGGACAAGTGCTTCCAGAGATACACCAACTACAAAAAAAAAAAAAAAAACTCTACCTCCTTATTATATTAGTGTAGATAAAGCTGGTATTAAGTGTCAGTAAAGCAAGCACAAACAAGTAAATGAATTAATATTTTATTTTAAATGTACTTATTAGTTAGCAACTCATAGTCACTATTTTCATCTCTTCTTGCCCAGATTTTCTAAAAGAGATTTCTTTAAAAATAAGCATCACCACTTTTTTCGTACTTATTTTTCTGTTTGCTTCTCCTAATCTATATTTAATATGTGTGTGCATATTAATCGTTGTTTACATAAATATAGTATATGTACCAAATTATGATGATCTAGATTTTGGTGTCTGTCATAAACAACCATCTGATTCTTCAAGAGTATAAACGAAATCAAACCAACAACAGGCTACAGGCGCTTGTACACGCTAAGAAATTTTACCGAGTATGCGGCAGATAGGACCAATTCATCATGAACACGATAACAGTTTTGTCGGATCTAGGCACGAAAAGTTAATCGTGGTAACCCCTCACCCACCCCGCCCTCGCCCGAGACGCGACTCGTGAAGTTGCTATGGTGCATTAGGGAATGCACCATAGCAACTTCACGAGTCGCGTCTAGCGCAGACAAGATTTTTTTATTGGACAGTGCTACACCAGTGTACACAGTTCGTGTGTAGAAACGACACAAATTCTAGCATAGGCCCGGCGACTTTTCTTAACGTGTACAAGCGGCCTACCTGGACAGTGGACAGCTATAATAGTCCAGCTAATTACTGATCAAAAAGAACTGAGGCAGTATTCAATCGACACTAATAGAAGAAGTCAGTAATACCATATTCCTAAACTTGGCCCCTTTATGAGCTATACGATTATTATTAATAATAATAATATTCCACAACTATCACACAACGCCGTCCAGTCCCAAGCTAATAATATAGCGCTAGCAGAGGATATATTTGAAAAAAACGTGCCGAAATTCTTAGAAGCAGCTCAAATAATTATTGAGAATGGTCTAGATTTATTACATAATTTATATTCTTATACATACATATATTAATTGTTAGTTATAACCTAACCTTGGACGCGTCTGTAAAGATCTTAAAATTTATTAAATAAATAAATAATCATCTATGGGATAGTTCATAAAAGTAACCACAGTCCTGGAATGCAAAAGGCAATTAAAAGAATATACCAGTATTTATAACATTTTTGGGTTTTAATTAGTAAAAACCTTACATTCACTCACCCTTCGGTAGAAATTACGGTAGAAATTATTTGATGCGATCCCAAAAAAATAGTAATTTAGTAATTTTAGGTTTTCCAAGTGAACTTCAACTGTTTTAATTATCCTCAAATTGACACTTTGTTACCACTCGGCCACTAGCTCCGACTTACGAGTTGTAGGTCGCGGGTTCAAACCCAGCCAGGCGCATTACTTTGTGATATTTATTTCATTACCACTACTCTCAAAACGGTGAAGGAAAACATCGTGAAGAAACCGGCATGTCCTAGAATCAAAAATTCGAAGACATGTGACATTCACCAACCTGCACTGGTCCCGCGTGGTGGATTATTTCTCATTCCCTCTCCTAAAGAGGAGAGCTGAATCCCATTACTGGGAATATTAAAAAAGGCTGATGATGATGACTTTCTGTGGATATAATGATGTACTTGATATAATGATGTAATTGTTACAATTTTGTATCTTAACTGTCTACATGACTGAACAATAAGTAGGATCATTGAAACAGGCGCGATCTCGATAAAATAGAGCTAGGAATTTTATTGTAGTAGTGACTACTTCTGCGAAACTTGCCGAGCAGGCTGACTCGATACTTTTGTTGCCAAATACCAGGAAAAAAATCCGAATTCAAATGAAAAAAGAGTGACTATATTCTGTATTTGAAATAAAATACTTTTTAAACTTGACGCTGATTATATGTATAGATAAAAATAAATTAGGTATATTATTTTATCTATATTTCCTTTATAAAAAAGGAAACGAAAACTGACTGACTGATATATTAACGCAAAGCTGATACTACTGAAACTACGAGTGCAAAATTTTACTTAAGGTCAAGGTCACATTTGTCCCGATGTTTGTCTGTAATCAAATCTTAAATTTGACCCACTTCCCGGTTACCGATTGAGCTAAAATCAGATGACAATGCAAAATTATTATGACATGGAGCTGATCTGATGATGGAACCGGAAGGTGACTATAGGAACTTGTTAGTTAAATGACACAATCCCATCGAGTTTGGGCTCGTATGATTCGTCTTGACGAGTATTAATTATATAGGTATACCAAGCTATAAAAGCTTGCTATGAAACAAATATTTTCATCAAAAGCTTTTTTACAATGTAGACAAGCACCAAGACAGGATTTTTGTAAAATTCACCCTCTTAAGAGATGAAACGGGAGTGCAAAATTTGTATGGAAAAACTTGCTTCTGCGTGTGCGAAACCGCTTGCAGAAGCTAGTGTGCTTGTTAAAAAATTGTTAAGCTATGATGATACTGTATATCGCAACGAGTAGCTTTAAAGTTATACCGGAGAAGTTATGAATAGATTACCGAGTCTACACCGCTTCAACAAACTTCAACTGGCCTCTTGGTCTAGTGGTTAGTGGCCCTGACGGCTATGCCGGAAGTCGTGGGTTCAATTCCTACCCTGGACAAATGTCTGTGTGATGAGCATGATTCGTTCTGTGTCTGGGCGTAATTTATCTATGATTATGTATGTATTTAGAAATATATAGGTATGTTTGTCTAGTACTCATAACACAAGCTCCGCTTAGCTGGAAACTAAATGACATTGTGTGATAATTGTGAAATATGAAAAAAAGCTTTATCCATGGTCGCTTTGCTTTGATCAATACCTGAAGGTAAGCGATAGCGTGGTCGATAATAGAGCATGCTTGTCTACAAGTAACTTAAATTCTTGAATCGAAAATTAAACAAACATAGACTCCGGCAGAGAATTGTAATCCATAGCTGTACCTACAATTAATTTGTTCGAAGACGTTTTGGGAAAAAAAGTGTTTGATATTCACCAGAAGCCAGTAGTGCAACACCGTATGGCTAAATACAGTATAATTCGGTATGTTATAAAGAGAAATCTTACAACCACTGATTCCCAATATTCAAGAAATGTTTTATTCTTGAATGACATAGACAAATATTTTTTCGTACACAGTATTATTTAAATATACATCTTATCTATTCGATATTACCTATAAATTAATAGTTATATACCAACTTAAATTAATAATCAAAATATCGTTAAATATTCAAGATAAAAACAATATCCATTAACAAGTTTTTAATGAAAATAATTTTTTCAGAGCAAGCTTTTATATCTCGGTATACCTATATAATCAGCACTCGTCAAAACAAAACAAATGAGCCCAAGCTTGATGGGGTTGTGTCATTTAACTACCACGTTTTTATAGCCACCTTCCAGTTCCATCATTAGATCCATGTCATAATAATTTTGCATTGTCATCTGATTTACACATGCATGCAAAATTTCAGCACAATCGGTAACCGGGAAGTGGGTCAAATTTAATTTGCAAATTTGATTACAGACAGACATTGGGACAGGTGAAACTAAATAAAAGCTTGTAATAATAAAATTGTTTTTTTTTTAAATGAGAACACGTGTTTATTCAAACTTTCAAGACAGATGGCAAAACAAACGCTTGTTACATACGAACTTTCTCAGTAATGTAAAACAATTTCGCTTCAGTCTAGTAGTTTCCTTGCAAAAACAAAAGTTACGTTACGAAATCTTATAAATACATCTTACAAAACCCTAATTTTACACAAGATTTCCACATAGAATTAGCGAAAATTGGTAATAATTAGTGGGATACCCATCGATGTACCAACTGACCGATATTATAACACCATAAAATACCCCTTGGTGGCGTCTCTGCGCAGTTTTGCCGCGTTGATTCTCTCAGAAACATCCGAGAGAGTGTCAGTCGCTCGCGCGTTCCCGTCACGGTTGCACGTGTAAATCGCATCCTTGAAAACCGAATGAATCAACCGCGTAATTTACGTAAGCGTATTTTAAAACTTCAGTGCTAAAATGTGAAACTTTAATACGTGATTTGTTTTATAATGTGCCACGTTGATTAGTGTGCTGTGGTTCCCCATGAATTTTGGTTTCGAATGCAAATTAATAGACTGGCTGGATTTCCGTAATTAATTTCTGTGGTGAAGGTACGTTGATTGTGTATAAGCTGAATACTCGGCTTAGTTAGCGCTAATTTCGGTAAAACTAATTTTAGAATAAATTAAATTCTCCTTTTGTAACTGCGCCGGCTTATCTGATGAGTAACCTAAGCGTGAGGGACTAAAGCGCCCTTTTCCTTTGATTCAAAGAGACCCGAGCTATTTTTAGGCTATGTCATCTGGCCACTGGAGATGATATTTCCTGGAAATAATGAATGCAATCAGTCAAAATCTCAAATGAGATAATGAAATGAGAGACTTAAAACAATCTACCGCGAATAATTATTTTCCTAACCTTAATTAATCTAGGTAAATCTTGATTAAGCCATATAATTTAAAAAATATTACGATATTAACACAACCTGGGAGTTTATATTTATATATCTCATTAAATTAGGTCCCTTTCAAGGATTCCGGTGCGCTTGAATGCACGATTGCTCCATCAGAACTGAAGCTAAAAATTCTGCATAACCTGTCAGCCGTGTTAAATTGGCAAATACATAAAACGGTGTTTTATTTACACGCAAATATACGCGTAGATGCTCGTCCAATTTTATATCTGGCGGATTTTTATGAGAAATATTGTCTATTTTAGTTTTTTGTAGGAAGTCGAGTTTTTGAGACGAGTCTCCTTAAAGCTACGTAGTTTAATATAGGATAATTGATGTGATTTGTGAAAATTATTTGCTTTATAAAATTTTAGGTTTATGTCTTTTTAAATCAGAAATATGCTTTTATGAGTATCGACGTAAACTAGTGTGAATAGATTATAATCGGTTCGAAACTAGATTTGAGTAGAAATAAGTACGAATACTGTAAATTTTTAATGAAATTGAATCTAGAAAAATAAATTGGATCTTTGAAGATTCGTGAAAAGCTTTTAGCAAGTTTATGCACTTTTAAAATTTGTGTAGGCGAGTTCTGTGAATTGTTTTATTCGTTTAGGGTTTTTTTAGTGATGTGTAATTTCTCCAGATTTTTTTAAACCCTTTATTTGGATGCTTCGTTTACTGTTTGCTTCGAAGTTATGTGAAAATTTACCAAATTTGAAAATAATTTGGAGAATGCAGATAATTTGGTGGTGATGACAATTAGCACTAAATTATAAATTATGCGTCTCGCATCCATTGGATTGCCGCACCGTTTATTGTGGCGACACTTGTAAGCAGCCTATGTCCAACAGTATCATTACCATTAGCATTTCGGCTGAAATAATAATGGTAATAATTCTTATAAATTGCTCTTGTGTTGCTAAAGCTGTCGTTCAAGGATGAAAACTGTAAAAATATTATTAGTAGTAGAACTTGGTAGATGGTTTGGAAAGGGTTTTTATAGAAATTTTGGGATGAGGGTAAATAGAAGCTGTATTATGGATGAAGAACATAATAATTCTACATTATTAACAAGCAGAATTTTTTTTTAAAAGTAATGATATTATGTTATCTTTTTAAATTGTTGATTGGTTTGCGCTTGACCGCTATCTCACTTGATGGAAAGCGACGATGCGGTCGACGATGGAACGCGCTTACCTAGAAGAAAACTATTCACTCTCGACTTAAAGATTCCCGGGTTGTACCTATCAGGAAACACATACTCCGGCAAGGAATTCCACTTCTATTAATCTCCTTAATATTGAAAAAAATTAATGGATGCAGTTTGTTAGGTAAATTATAAGATCTTGTGTTATCTAATTCTGGGGGTGATAAATGGATAAGTAATGACCACAAGTTTTTTTTTGTTTGTAATCAATGGAAGTACTAAATTTTTTCACTGTTAGAAAGCTGCTTTATTCCTGAGTGGCATAGGCCAATTTTATGTACGCGGGCGAAGCTGCGGGAAAAAGCTAGTAGGTATCATATAAATTTGTCGTTCATTTGCTTTGAAAAGAAAACCAATATATAAATATTTTAAATAATTGTAGAGATCGATTTGACCAAGCAAGTGGTCGTAAGCATTACTTTAGAATGCCAAGACTTATATAGTTTGATTTCCGGTGAAATTGAGTCTTTACATCTGTTTTTTTAATGATTTAGGGACTTTTGGTCAAAATAAAAGCATGCCAGTTAACGTTGCCAGACGTCCGGATAAAGCCGGACACGGTCAGGCTTTTTAGTGGCGTGTCCAGCCAAATTAGGCGTAGTCTGGCCCGTTCGGCTTTTGTTAGGTTTTTAAATTTGAACATTTTGTTTAGAATTGTGATTTGAGTTCTGCCTTAACTTGTCTCGTTAGGACAAGCAGAGCAGGCATGCAATTAGACTAACAATTAAATAACTTATTGTTATTGCTTTTTACAAGCTTTTGTTTAGTGTCACCTGTCCTGATGTTTGTCTGTCATCAAATCTTGTAAATTTTTGACCCACTTCCCGGTCATCGATTGAGCTGAAATTTTGCATGCATGTGTAAATCAGATGACAATGCATATTATTATGACATGGAGCTGATCTGATGATGGGACTGGAGGGTGGCTATAGGAATTTCTTAGTTAAATGACACAGCCCGATTCCCGATTCGTATGATTCGTCTTGACGAGTATTAATCATATAGTACTAGCTTTCCGCCCGCGGCTTCGCCCGCGTGGACTACAGTTTATATCGCGCGGGCGGAGACCCGTGCTCAGCAGTGGAATTATAGGCAGCCTATGTGTTATTCCAGTGTCTCTTCTACCTACCTACCAAATTTGATCTAAATCCGTTCTGTAGTTTTTGCGTGAAAGCGTAACAGACAGAGAGACAGACAGACAGACAGAGTTACATTCGCATTTATAATATTAGTAGGGAAATAGGGAAGTAGGGATAAAAGCCTGCTAAGAAAAAATGATTTTCATTAAAAGCTTGTTTCATTAGAATTTTATGTTATTAAACAGTCATGTTAGGCTTAAAAAAAATGTCGGCTTTTTTGGCCAAAATATGTCCGACTAAATAGGATAGTCTGTTCCAGATTTCAACCGGACAACCATAATGCCACCTCTATCGTAACCTAATGCATTATTATGACTCTAAAACCTTACTTTATCTACACAAATATATTATAAAGAGGGAAAATTTGTATTTTTGTGTGTATGTTTGTAATGAATAAACTCAAAAACTACTGTGCCGATTTAAAAAATTCTTTCACCATTGGAAAGCTACATTTACCTTGAGTAACATAGGCTATATTTATTCCCCGTGCGAAGCCGGGACGAACCACTAGTTATTTTATAAACAAAGACAGCTACGTTGTAGAGAAGCTCCGATAATGTATTTTTAAGTAGCTTCGGCCACCGGTATCGCCCACGTCAAAGTAGATTTTTTCATACCAACTTTAGAACCCCATTTCATATACTTAGGGGGTGTATTTTTTTGGAAAATCCTCTCTTAGTACTCGCCTACGTTATAAAAGGATGCTTTGTGCAAAACTCGCTTCTTTTCCTAGTTTTTTCGGCTGTCCGTTGATATGTCAGTCAGTCAGTTTCTCTGTTTATAATACTAGCTTCTGACAGCGGTTTCGCCCGCGTGAAAATAGAAAATATGTAAAAAATGTCCTGTAGCTTTTGAGTTTATGAATTAACACTCAAAAACTACTCGACAGTTATAACAAACATAAATCTATCCTCTTGATAATATTAGAGTATAGATAAAGCCTTTCAAAGTCGACCGATGGCCTGGTGAGGGTTGCGGGAATCCAGTGGATGCGAGACGCTCAGGACTGGCCATTATGACAACACTTGGGGGGGGGGGGGGCTATGTCCGACAGTCAGTGGGCGTCTTTCAGCTAAAATGATGATGATGATGAAAGATAAATAAAACCAACATCTATCAAATTTCGTTTTGAAAGTATTCATCAGTCTCTAGCAGCTAGGGTTCTGACGTATTCCATCAACAAGTGATAGCCATCCTCCACTTAGCTGCAACTATCTGAAAATTGTGATTTGCTTTGATCGATGCCAAATAAATTGCACTTTTTAAAAATAAGCTATTTGTAAGTGCCGTAATGGGTCATCTCTAATTTATTTTTAATTAGGTACCATTTGACATTTCTTATTTTTTTCTGACATTTTTTTTTAATTTTATTTTTTTTTAATTTTTTTATTGACTAATTAACATTTTTAATTTAATTCTGCCTGTTTTTTTTTTTTAATTAATGTATTAATGCATAACAATGATAATTTTGACATTTTGTATTTTTTTTATTTATTTGTCGATGCATTTTGATGACTTGCACATATTTAATTTAAATTGTATTTTATTCTGAATCTTTTAAATTTTGTTAAATTTATACATTTGTACGCCTTAAAGGTGAAACATGTACGGACAAAACATTAATTCTGTAACATCCTGCATGCTAAAACTGCATGCATACCCATGTTTTGACAAATAAAATTATCTTTATCTTTATCTAACGAACCCTTCGATAGATACACGAGTTATTTTATTTTTTACACCACTCATTTTCAATTAGTACAAATACTTAAAGAGCTTGTTATTATTTAAGTAAAGTCTCAACAAAAAATATTCATAAACAGCAAAGTTATCAGCGTTTGTATATCTCAAAATGTAAAAGAAGTAACAAATACTTCTTAGATACCCTGGGTTAAATATGAGACATATTCCCTTGGAATAATTTTCGACTTTCACTTAGGCAAAGTCACTGGCAGAGCTAGCAACAAATTAAAATTAAAATAAATCCTAGAACAAAATGTTGAACTCGTTTTTAAATCCTAAACAGTGACTTTCAACACAGCAAAGTAGCAAAAATTTAATCCAATTGTTTTACCTCCACATAATAATATATTTTTATCTTCGTCACAATAAAACTCAGCGTCACCTGAAAGAAGTTATCTCTCTGTTTTATCTCGCTTTTTACTACTCCTTTATAATTTCATTTCACACGAACCAGTAGGGCTGTCGCATCATGAGAATTATCCATTATTTTACAAGACAGGAGAAATGTGGAGGCGAATAAAAATAGGATTTTTTTTTATTTTGGAAGATGAGCAGTATCTTTACAACTCTCTTGAGGAATTGACTTTGCTGATATGGTTCTAACATTGTTGCGGAAATATTACAAAAAAAAAGCTTTTGAGAGAGTAACTGTCGAGTTTCTTTTTAGGATTCCGTAGTCTTCTAGCAACCCTTGTATTTTCGCCAAATTAAAATAAAAATTAAATTTGACATTAATTTACATATTTTATTACTCTGAACGAATCTTCTTTCAAATAAAAAAAAAATTACTAAAATCTGAAAATCGAATTGTGAAGCGCACGGAGTGTTTTTAGCGTCCCCTGTAAAGTTGCATTTTTGGACTTAAAACTCTTTTGACTATGGCCACAGAATTATAATCAGACGGGAAGACCGCTGCAGGCAAGTTTTTCTTGCTAGTTTTTTTCAATAAGTGAAGTTTAATTCGAACCGTAAAGCACTTTCTGACACTATTAATTTTGATTTGACTGATGAACCTAAGAAGGAACCTTAAGGTTTAAGAATAACTTTATTTCTCATAAAGAATTGCATACCAATTGACTTACTGAGAAACACTGTATAAAACCAATAATTAATTCATGAATCCCCAAGCGACCACCGGTAGCCGCGCATCTATTGTCTTACTATTGTGTCTCTAATTGACGGTATCTGAAGGGTTAAAGGGCACAGATGTAGGTATATAACAAAACAAAATAGCGAGAAAAAAAAAATGTGGGTAATCCTAAAACCTTACGGCACAGATCAGCAGTGCAGTGTGAACATCATAAGTGTTTTTTTATTGATATCTATAAGCTACCGCTTGACTGCTATCCCACCTGATGGTAAGCAGTGATGCAATCATTGATCGTGAAGCCCATTAGTTTATTAAGAGCCTATTTACTTTAGTCTTGAAGATATTTTAATTATACAAATGGGAATAATTATACGTTTACTTTACGTTTATGTGACCAGTCTTCCAACCACACCACACCACACCACACCACCACACCCACACACCACACTGGGCTGGCGTGGTATGTTGCAGTTTTTTTGCGAGGAAGTTCAGGTCTCCGGCTAGTACTCCCAGCAGTGGGAACATTATAAAGCTTATTATGTTCATGCTTACGAGTATAAGAATAAATTATCAGGACCATACACAAAATAAAAAAACGATTACATGGATTTCGACCCAAGGGTCTACGTTGTATAAGAAGTGAACAAAACAGCCATTATCTCCCATAACACATAAATAACCCCTGATCCATACCTTGCGTGGTATAAACATCCCGGTAACATATTAAGTTTCTATTTTATGCCTTGCTAACTTTTGTATCCGAAACCCTTAGTACCTTCCCTGTTATTATCATACTTGTCGTCAGCGGTGACGATATTATACGAGGGAATATTTCTTCAGGACTATCCCTGTCAATTTCGACACACAAGTTTTGGCAGCCATTGTACTCATAATAGATAATGTCGCCGATATATTAAGTAATGTTTATTATTCATAGAGTTCAGGATTTGGTAATTGAACTATTAAAGTACCTAGCAGTAACTAGCTTCCAAAATTGTGCCTTTACTGAAAATTTGATCCTCGCAAAATTATTGCTTTAGATCGTAAAATGTAATAATTCAACCGACTTGCAAATTTTGGAGAAGTTCATAGTTGTGTAGTTTACAATGTTAATAGCTTTGATAAATATTCGAAGACAAGCCGAACGAACTTTTAGATGCTCAATTAGGTAAAAGGCAAATTATACAACCATTCACTTTACTTGATTTACTCAAAATGTTGGCTCCAGCCTGACAAATAAAAACAGCTTTTCACTCATTTGTTTTTCGATGTCCAATCACTTAAAAGCTTTGGGAACAATACTTCTGAATTAAACAATCTGTAACTGAATCGAGATATTCCTGAGAGAACGAGTTTAATCGTGGATTTGTTCAGTGAACTGTGGTTAAGCTACTGCCGATCGGGTCTGTAATTGGATGGGTGGCATGTGGTTTCCTGTCTTATTACGTGCGTGAAGATTTCTCATTTTCTCAATTTTATAGCGTCAATATATTTTCCAATTGAACTTAGTTATCGCACTGATTCTTGACATTTATAATAAAATGGAGCTAATAAATAATTTATCAATTGATTTGTGATATAACGATTTGAATCGCACTGAAATAATTTATTTGTTACGCCTGAAAATTTCTAAATTAAACTTATTACCTGAGACAGTGGGCTCTTTACCTGCCATGAATATTAAATTAAGAATAAAGACGTCGTTTTGAAATATTTCAGCATCATAACGTTTTGCATCACCTCTATTTCTTTTAAAGGCCGGGGTCCAATCTATTAATGCTAGGGAATTGATAATAAGCTTATTAAAATCGGACAAAGGCGTTCTTTGATATCTAACAGTCAGGTATTTTATGTAACAAGAACCTTTATAGAGTGATCAAAGGATCGCTCTTTTAGAAAATCTCCTTGTAAAACGTGCTAGGGATTTCCAATTAAAAGTATAAACATGTTACACTGTGGACTAGAGCGGTTTTCTAAGACAATGAACTTGCAATTTTCTATTAATTTTTGTTAGACCTTATAATCTTTATGACCGTTAATCTTTTTGCTTATATCTTAAAAACCACTGGGGATTATTATATATGTCGAAGCGTTGACGCATATCAGTCGGTCTGCATCAGCGCCACCTATCTTTCACTGGAGGAACTATGTAGTTAGATTGAACAGCTTACGTTTGGGAACGTCAAGTATTAACTTGGGGTTGGTTAGCGTGGAGTAATAGCAACACTGAGCGAATAGTCGAGTCAAATGTCGACCCGGAAGTATAATCGATTATTCGACATTGACAGGTACTGACGTTGACAGGTAAATTGGCTAACCGGGAATGGGGGTAGGTCCACGTGTCGGGGGACAGTTGATTTGGAAGGCACTTTGAATTGGTCGGGCGGTCAGCGTAGACATTGGTTACTCCACGCTAAACTTCCCGCGTTCCTAAATTCTTAATCAAGCCATATCTCCGGCATCCTTGATTATTTTGTACTGAGTGTGTGTTACGAGTAATTAAAAGTGTTATCGAAGGTTTTTGTGAGTGTTATTTCCGATGTCGCGACCCACTGATATCGACCCTCCGTTATATAAATATTATAGTATTTACTGCGATTAGTTGTTATATTTTCTTCAGACTTTTCTGAATTGTAAGCACAGCTTATAGACATATGGTTGGCATAATGGGTGAGCGATTGACTCTTATGTTGTGGTACTTTCATAGCGTACAGAGATAACTTTTGCGTGTGAGTTTAGATGTTTGTGAGAGTACTTACGATACAAAATTTGAGGTTATGGATTGGCTTTCGAAAGGGGAACCCGGGGTCGTAGAATGATATGCAAAGAAAGAACGTAGGAGTGGATTTTAGTCAGTAATAGTCTGCTAAAGAAGTCATTGGATGATTTCAGCGTCTCACTGTCGACCACGGCTGGTGCTGGAAATCAGCGATTTAGCTCTGTCATACACGAGCCTCAGCATTTTGATGAGTTCTGGCCGTTTTGCGCGGATGAGACGCATATCCTATTTACTAGCTATAAGTCGAAATTGTTATTTTTTTTTTTTAGTTGTGCGCTATATTTGACGCAAACAAACACTTTTTCTTTCATTTTTCACCATCTGGCTCTCGTGAGTTGCAGCCGAAAACCGGCGTCAGTTGGCGGCATTGTACTGAGCTGAGGCCCTTTTGATATTATTCAGTGTACTTTTTATTTCATTTTAAGGTGTTTCCGTTTTTAGCCAATAAACGCTTTTGTTTTTCTTTTTTCTTCTTTAGATGTATGAAGCCTCCTTGCGGAAACTGAATTGGCAACGTCAGTGACAAGCGTGGGTGTTGGAGTAATGTATGTTGTTTTGTTATGTGATGTAGCTCAATAGTGTGAGAGAGGCGGTTTCCGTGACCTGGTTGTAGTTTCTGGGAGCAACGTCTACATTATTGGGCTATTATGCTGTTGAACTTATAAATTTATTAGTCGTTTTATGGATAGTTTTAAAACAGTTACGCTGCATTGAATAGTTCTTTTATGCGGTAGAAGACTTCATAAAATGAATAGGTACTTATATTTTTGTCATATTTTTACGTAATCGTTTTACGCAGAAGGTTTTGCAACCCGCACTGGGCCCGCGTGGTGGAGTATGTGTCCATTCCCTCTCCTAGAGAGGAGGCGGGCGAAGCTGCGGGCAAATGCTAGTGTATTATATTTAAAAATATCAAATAGTCTGTTGTATCAATTGAATTAGATTATTAGCTTTGCCTGTGAGTAATTAGAAATATCCCAGCAAGCAAATGAAGCTTCGACATTATTACCATTCCAGGAAATGGTTTATCCATCAGCTAAATGTTTCTAAATCCGTTCGGCTGCCTAAACGTGAATGAGTAAGAAACATAAATCCTCAAATACAAGCTTCCGCCTTTATAATATTAATTTGATTCTATTACTTACTCTTTCAATAGGTATACTTTTCCTCATCTTACAGCCTTGAAAATCTTATATTTTATAAATCTGTATCTCCCTTTTTCCTTACGCGAAACCATGGACTGAAAAATCAATAATACGAAAACATTTACGTGATATGATTTTTATTGGTAATCTTTTTGTGTTGGGACATTTTGAAAAGGAAAGACTGCGAGACTAGCAGTGGTTTGCGAGACTGGCAGTTGGCTGCTAATCAAAGGTTTTTTCTTTTGTTTTTTAAACTTTTCTGTCTTATGCGATTTCTGGCAATTAATTTCGTCACGTCAGGAGTATTCAAAATTCAATATATATTTTTTTTACTTAGGCCTACATGAGCACTTATAAAATATCAGAAGGTAGCGCACGGTACCAAATTGGCCGTGCTCTATGGAGTAGAATCGGCAAGAAACTCAATGGTTACTCTTTAAAAAAAAGTGGTTGATGTAACATTTCTATATTACAGTATTTTTAGATATTATGTAAGGAAATTGCAGGCCAGTCAATACTGTACCCAAAAGCATATTAAAAACCTTTTAATAAAAATAAAAAAATAACCGACTTCACTAAAAAATTTAATTGAAATTTAGGAGGTTCCTTGATTTCGCCAAGATCCCATAATCAGATCCTAATTTGGTGACTATGGGACCATTTGGGAAGTATACCGTTTCCATCAAAAAAAATTTTTTTCAAATCGGTTGGCAAGCGACGAAGTTATTCGCGAACAAACATTTAAAAAAATACAAACATCCGAATTGAAAATCTCCTCCTTTTTTAGAAGTCGGTTAAAAAATATCAATTACATTTCATCAAATATACTTCAGTTCTACTTTATACATACATAATTATCCTTTTAATGTTTCTGAACTAAGGATACGACTCAACTTTTCTGCCTAAGAGAGATTTGTAATCCACCACGCGTGCCTAGTGCGGGTTGGTGGATAATACCATTTCAGCTTACTATTATAAAGCTTCACTCCTGCATACATAATCATCCTTGTCCCACGTCTGGACTTCAACTCTTTTCTGCCAGAGAGAATATAGGCCGTAATCCACCAAGCGCGTTGAGTACGGGCTGGTGGATACTACCACTATACTCTACACAAACTAGTGCACGATAAACTTACGTCAGCTTTTCGCTGTATTTCAGCTCTTCATCGTACAAGCCGAGAATCAATGCCTAACCCATATTTCATGAGGACGCTGGCTTTCAACGTTTAGCTAGGTTTTATGGATCAGAAGCTATAAATTTCAATGAAGCTGGTTTAAAGGATTATTTTAGAGTTTATCGGTGGAAAAGGGTAGTGCCAAAAGTTAATATATCCTTGAATTTGTCTCAATATTTCTTGGCAGAATAGTCAGCTAGAAAACACCGGTCTTATCTATTTTAAATACAAATAAATTATGTTCTACTGCTGCTGCTGTTAAACTGGCCACTAATAAAAAAAAAAACAGGATAAAACGTGGCGTGGTTACTGAAGAGTTTCTAAAAACAAAAGTAATGAAAAAGTGGGGAGCGATAAAAAAAAATTAAACTATAGAATTTATGAGAAGTAAATTTTGTTTGTTTCAAATCTCAAAACATGTCGAGTGATAGTTAAGATTAGCTTGTAAATAATACTTATATCTCTCTAATATATTTACTAAATTGCCTTTTATTTATCTCACAGATGGTGTAAAAAGTAGAGTAACCAACACGGGGATAAAGCTGTCTTTGTCTTGGAAGGCTTGAATTCCTCACTTCAACCAGGTTTCTTTATTAACTCCCAATGTTCGGGATTTAATTACATAAATCCCTCAATCGTTCAGAATTAAAATAGGCAACCTTCGTTTCGTTCGGAATCCAACATGCTCTTGCTACTTTATCCCCTAGTCACATAATCAACTATATTGTTGATAGGTTTGCGCTTGACCGCTATCTGAACTAATAGAAAGTAACGATGCGGTCGAGGATGGAGCTTTATTTACAATACTTCTTTTTTAATCCATTATTATTGAGGCTTAGGTACTAAAAATATACATTCAATACAATACCGTTTGACTGGCCTGTTGGTCTAGCAGTTAGTGGACCTGACTGCTACTGGATTCCCACCCAGGACAAATGTTTGTGTGATGAGCATAATCATTTGTTCTGGATCTGGGTGTAATTTATCTATAACATGTATGTATTTAAAAAATACATAAGTATATTTATCAGTTGTCTAGTACTCATAACACAAGCTCTGCTTAGCTTGAGACTAGACGGCGTTGTGTGATAGTTTTGGAATATTATTATTACAATTATTATTAATACAATACAGACTCTTGAAATAAAGATTGGCGTGTAAAGGTTGTTAGAAAGCTTCCAACAAGATCGACCGATGACTTGGTGATGCTGAAGACCACTGGATACGAACCGCACAAAACTCGTCAATAGTGGTGACTTCGGGGAGGCTTGTCAAAGTCAAGTCAAAGTCAAGTCAAAATATTTTATTTCACATAGGCCTACATGGGCACTTATAAAACGTCAGAAGCTAGTGCACGGTTCCAAATTGGTCGTTTCCTATGGAGAAGAACCGGCAAGAAACTCCATGGTTACTCTTTTAAAAAAAGTGGTAGGTGTTACAATATGATAGTATGTAAGAACAGTGCATATCAATACTGTACACAAAAGCAAAAAATAAAAAAAGTAATTCAAATAAAAAAGTAATTTAAATAGGAAGTAATCTAAAGGTTTGTAAGGTATACAGTGTTCTCACATTCACATTACAAAACGAAAAAGAGGCTATATAAAAAAAAAAAAGCAATAGAAATATAGATAATTGCAACTATCAATAAATTGATAACAAAATAAATTATCAACGAGTTTAAGGTAGTTGAAGTCTCAAAAATTAAAAAAAAAAATACTTATTGCAAAAGCAATGTCCTATAGAAAAAAAAATACAAATAAAAAATGTATATATATTAAAACAGAGGTGGAGCAGTTAACAGACACAATATTGGTGAGTTACCAGGGAGCCACATGTGCAGAGGTAGTCATTGCCAAACAAGCGTGTCTTCGACATAGTCTTTAACCTTGTAATATGCTTTTTTGGTTAAGACACGCTTAATATGCGTTTTGAATTTTCCCTCACTAAGTTCAGTTACCGCCTTTGGTAGCTTGTTGTAAAAACGTATGCTATTAACTAGGAATGACTTGCTGGTCTTAGCTAATCTCCATCTCTTGTGTCCTTCAGTGCACGTCTTTTGGCGGATATGAAGATAACGATGAGTAAGGCGACGAAATAAATTTCAGTAATTGATTAACCACTAGCTTTTGCCCGCGACTTCGTCCACGTACATAAAATATATTGTTGTTACTGTTGTTACTTAGGAGTAAAGCAGTTTTCTACCGGTGGGAAAATTTTAGCAATCGGATCAGTACCTCCAGAGAATAACCTCAAACAAACAAAAACTTTTTATTATTATTATTATTCTTTATTGTACGCAAACAATTAATAAACACAGTTTGTAAAAGTACAGTTGATGTTTTTACTTTTTAGTTATACAATATAATATAAAATTATGAAGAAATGTTTTTCTGTGCTCGTCCGATAGGGTTCTTAATTTTTTGCTGTGCTCGATGGGGTCCTTAATTCTTACTGTTCCAGAACTAAAACAAACTTTTTAACAATAAGAAAAATTAAACTATAAATCATCACCATCGAAAGACGTCCACTGTTGGACATAGGCCACCACCATGTGCCGCCGCAATGAACGGTTCTGTGCGTCTCGCATCTATTGGATCCCCGCAACCCTTACCAGGTCATCGGCCCACCTTGTAGGAGATCTTCCAACGTTACGTCTTCCAGTACGCATTCTATATATGCACACACCAAAAGGTAAATCAGAGTCGTAAAAAAGTCCTGTCAGATAAAGCTTTCTCGTTTCTATTTTGCAAAATATCTTTTTTACCAATAAAATCACAACAAACACACATTCTTTTATACGCTACATTCATTCTAGAATCAGTTAAGTTCCATTCTGAAACTTCTTTTTATCTAACTGTTTTCATGCATTTTGTTCATGCATCCCGCGTTCAGGAACTCCTAACTTCCGGCAGTCTTTTGTTCATGCCCGTTCAATCTCGGTCTCTTTAGCCATTCCAACGGGAGGAACAAAGCAAATTTCAAATATCTACCCTGTTCTTCGGTTTCCGAAAAATATGGAATGAATAGCGATGTCGTTCTCAAAAACGATTGGTCAAATTTTCGAATGGTAATAGGATTGGACTTTTTTAAATTGAGAAGCTTGTGATGTTATCAGCAATAAAATGAATTTTGAATCAAGAAAATATGCTTGCCTGTCTTAGAGAATGGATCTTTTTACCGGTTCTTATCAAGAAATGCATGGCAAATGAGCCACTTGAAAATATCTCAAAGAATATTTGCATGATACCTTGCGAGATCTGTTCGTGAAATAAGACAGTTTGTCTTGAGATATCTCATTCTTAGATTATATAGCAATGTTGACTGTTACACGCTTTTTACATTGAAACTACAATGATAAAAAAGCAAGACTGTTTTTTTAGAATATTTTATCAAAGTTAGTTTCAGTTTTTAATATTATTCTTATTAAAATTCACAAGGGAAGGCTAACATTAAAATGAGCGTGTAGTATCAAAAAGCTTAACCCTTCAACAATTTTCCTTATTTTTCGTTCCATGAATAATGCCAGACTCAGAATCCAGCCACAAAGAAAGTTCAGCACTAATTCAATTAATTCCCATTCTTTTGTCTTTACTACAACCTCGTTGAATTCCCGTGCATAAAACAAAAATCACAACGATTCTCAGAAATACGACATTAAATTTCTTCCTTCCAGAAAAATGGAACAAAAGAAAGATATGCGTGTTTCAGGGTTCAGTCAGTGGATACAATGTCTCTTTTATTTTTAACACAATACTTGGATGATTGCATCAGAAAATAATATTGAATTATGTTTTCATTTCGTTCCGTTTAAAATAATACGGTATTGTTTTAGTTTCGATATGAAGAGTTCGGTTGTCTAGTGAAAGGATTGATTCATTTTTGTTTATTTTTATTGTAAGAATTATACACTCAATGATTCGCTAAATATTGGTGCAGATATTTTTATAACTACTCCTGTATTTTTATATTGAATGTATTACAAAGAAAAACCTATGGATAACAAGCTTTTAATGAAAATATTTTTTTATATAATGAATAAGAAGGCAAGACGAATCATACGAACACAAACTCGATGGGGTTGTTTCGTTTCACAACCAAGTTCCTATAGCCACCTTTTGGTTCCATTATCAGATCAGTTCCTTGTCATAATTTGTTTGTATTGTCATCTGATTTACACATGCATGCAAAATTTCAGCTCAATCGGTAACCGGAAAGTGGGTCAAATTTAATTTACAAGATTTGATTACAGACAATCATCAGGACAGGTGAAACTCAATAAAAGCTTGTAAAATACCTAGAGATATACTAATTCAGAGTAAGAGATAATTACTAGTAACAGAAAACATTCTTTACATCATATTAAATAGTGTTGTACAGTAATAAGTACAGTAACTCATTACTGTTTTTTTGCAAGTCCTATGAAACTAAAGCTACTTTTTTTTTAACTTCACATGTAGCAGTTATTACTTGTGGCATTTATACATTCCAAATAAAACACGCTTTAAATTAAAACTTGACTATATAATGTACTATCAAAAATATGCACTGCAAAAGAAATTCAGCGGGATCAACTAATTTACTCTAGTACCGCTGAATTCCCGCAACTCAAGGACCACAAAAAACAGAGCCAAGTTAAATAAACATCCAAAAATACACCGAACACTTACGGAATACGGAACCCGCTGTGTTTACGAAACACACTCTCCCATAAAACTCATCAGAATAAATGAAGGCAATCGCAGGAGCGACTCACTTTACGAACGAAATGGTTTAACGTTGGTTACAATGAATGACTTTTTATATAGAAAGGAATTGGGTTTAATTTAAGGACACGGTTTGTTTTGTTTCTATTGTAGGTATTTTTGTAAGAGCTTGTATTTTTTTTTTCACTACTTTCAGCCACGCAAAGGCCGATTGATGCCCACACTCACTGCAAAAATAGTCCAAATCTCTTAAAGCCATAGAACGTATTATTTTAGGTGCGGATATTTAAAGGTGAAATCTAATAATAACTCCGTAATTAGGCCAAAAATAAAACTATTTTCTTGCCAATATTTAAAAAAAGGACCCATAAATCATCCCATAAAAATCTTATAACTCTAATGAAATGAAAGATTTTGATTTTTAATTTCTCTGAATATAATGACAAAGTTAAGGAAATTCCTCTACCCTGAACTAGAGGGGGACAATTGTAGACCGGTGATGTCATGAATATCATCATTATCATTGCAGAAAAAAGACTTCCTCTTCTGAATGATACACTTATGGATAGGTTCGCCTCTAAGTGTCGCTACAATATCAGGTTCTGTACCTCTCACATTGGTTTATTACGGTGACCCTCACTGGTCATTGGTTCACTTTTTGTAAGGCCTTCCAAAGCTGCGTCTTCCGGATCACGGTCACCACTCCAGAACTTTTTGATCCCTTTGACTATGTGTTATGCAAAGAATGTTATAAGTATATATTAAAATATTAAACAAAAGTTTGTCTTTTTAATTTATATCTAGCTTCTTCTTATCTTTGTGGTTTGGTTTCCATACTTAGTCTATTTTGCGTGAACTGCCTAGTTTATTTATTTACTTGTTGTTAAACACTGGATATAAGGCAAGCATTAAAATTTCATGATACGCGTATTAAAAAAATCCTTGTAAGGGCATTGTAAATACATATTTTCATGTGTAAAATTTGCAGTGGCATTATAGGGTGCATGCTAATACTATGTGTTAATTTTTTTTTTAACCCTTCAGATACCGTCAATTAGAAACACAATAGTAAGACAATAGATGCGCGGCCACCGGTGGTCGCTTGGGGATTCATGAATTAAACTATCACACAGCGCCGTCTAATCCCAAGCTAAGCAGAGCTTGTGCTATGGGTACAAGACAACTGATAATATAGATATTATAGATAAATTACACCCAGACACAGAACAAATGATTATATTCATCACATAAACATTTGTCCTGGGTGGGAATCGAACCCACGACCTCCGGCATAGCAGTCAGGGCCACTAACTACTAGACCTACGGGCCAGTCAACATTTCACAAATTTATAATCTAATTACTATACCAATAAATAATTAGTCAATAATTAATTACATCTTCTATTAAATTAAATTCAATAAACTAATTAGGTAAACATATTGTAAAGTGAATGTACAAAAATGTAACTCGTACTATACCTATAAGAAATCGGAACTTGAACTTACGGCCTCTTTTCCTTTGTTTTGTTTATATTAAAGTTTATGCCCTGTTTGTTTACTCTATAGGGGTGTGTGTATATAGCGGTTCGCAAGACGTGGCCTGAATAATAAGTGCTATATCAATTAGAAAATGTTGTTGGCTTAAGGATTTCGTTTTGTTAGGCGAGTGTGTGGGATTAGGAGAGTGTCTTAGTAGGTGTATTTGTTCCTGTTGCTATGGGAATAAATATTTTTGATATTTACTGTCGCATTGACATCATGGTTTGAAAGATCTTTGTGTTTCTTTTTTCAAAAGACCATCTTAGACACTTTTCTGCATGTTTGTTGTGTAGACTTTAAAAGAGACTTTGACTTCTGTTTTTGTCTTAAACTGTCGAAAAATTTACTTTAGTTGTTTAAAACCTATTTGAAAAATAGATTGACGAGATGACCTAGATGCCTACCGCTAGGGCTGATTCGAGGTGGTTCAGGATAGGCTAAAAGAAATTAAAAATAAATATCATTACAAAAAGGTTTCCAACTCCAAGATAAAAATATACATTTAATTATCTTGATATACAATTTTTGTGGGTAAATTAATTACATAATTGTAGCTGCAATCAAAATAATATTTCCATTGTCTCTGAAATTAAAGATTTTCTTCTTTTTGGTATATTTTTGGTTTTTTTGTGCATATTGTTTCGTCGTTCACTCTGAAGATCCGTGAGGGATCTTGGAAATTAAAATTACTTCTTTTATTATTCTATTTAATGTGACCAGCCTCCGCAATAAAATTAATAATTAACTCCTTATTATCTCTCCGTACTTCCCTAATCTACCTAAATTAATGAATTTTATTTTCATGGGATTAACTACTTTATGGGATGAGGGTGCATACATAATAAAGATTGGAGACTCCAGCGCTGATGATGATGGGAAAAGTGGAAAGTAATCTAATATGAATGGGATTTGTAAATTGGAAATTTGGCTGAGTTCCTTTTTTATACAGTAGGTGTAGTAATAGTAGTGGGAGTAACCATGACCAGTTTATGACGGTTAGGTTTTTGGCCTAGAAAGTAGCTAGCTATCATAGGTGCAGGCAGTTAGCGAGACGACGAAGCTTATGTCGATGGCGCGTACTGTTTCTGAAGATATGTCAGCAAAATAGATGGAGCCCATTAGGGTAGATGCTTACTAAGACTTCAGGATTATTTGAAAGAATGCCCGTGGACATGAAAATAGTTTGCATGTTTTTCTTGATTGTTGAACTATGTTTTAATTTCAATTTTAACATATACTTATAGCCTTATTCATACATTAATTTTAATCATAACTATGAGTATAGTGCAAAGTTAAGCACTGATTAGCAGATAATAAATCTGGATTCTGTATGAAAAGTTTTAATAAGTCTCTAAATATTAATTGTAAGGTTAGATATTTTTTATGAAATATTTGTTTCAATTTTGAAGCAGATAAACTGATGTTTAGTGAAAATGAATTGATGGATTGATGATGATTAGCGCCGTGAAAATTTCTTAAAAATAAAGGTATACTTTTTTAAGGAAGAAGCAACGATAAAAGATTCACATTAATGTTAAATGCTGTATATCTCAAATAGTCTGCATCAAAAATCTTGCTAAAGATATAAAATTAACATAAAAGTGTTCTAGGTCTGTTTAAAACAAGGCCAGTTCCATTAAAGACTACAAACTTTCTGGAAACATCTGGGAACTTAACTGCCTTAAGCCGAATTGTTCTTTTAATACTCTGCGGAATCACCCTCCTTTGTCCTTATACTAAACCAGATAGCAGACAAACAGACATAATTGAAGCCATGAATAGAGGTGAAGTCTTTTGTTAAACTTTTTATTGCATATTTCTATTTTCATGACATGGTATTATGTACTAGGTACCATTGTAAATAAAGAGCATGTTGTCGTGTAAGATCTCTTTTTTAAAATTCGTAAGTAACTGTTGTATGTTAGGTACGAATTTGAAAAAAGAGAAATAGTAAAGCAGGTTGTCGATACGCATAAGTTTATTTTACCCTTCAGATACCGTCAATTAGAGACACAATAGTAAGACAATAGATGCGCGGCCACCAGTGGTCGCTTGGGGATTCATGAATTAAAACATTATTGGATTCAAAATCTTCATCATAAAATGGATAAAATCGTTTAAAAAAAAATATAGCAATGTCTGAATGCAATGTCCAATACCGCAGTAAGATTTTTTTTAAATCCTTACTAATATTATAAAAGCGAAAGTGAGTTTGTTTGTTTGTTACGTCTTCACGCCTAAATGGCAAAACCGATTTTGATGAAACTTGGTACACGGATAGACCATGTCCTGGAATAGGACACTTTTTATCCCGGAAGTATGCTCCCTTCGGATAATTTTCTGCTATCACGCGAGCGAAGCCGCTGGGAGCAGCTAGTATAACATAACATCGTTTTCTTCTGTGTTTATTCTGTGTATGTGTGTGTAGTTATCAGTTATCTACTTCACGCTTAAACTACTGAACGAAATATATGCCCATTTTCCAAGAACGTTTACTCCACGTTGTCGTTCTTAGAAAAAAACTCTTCCCCCGCGCGGACAAAGCCCTGACAGCTAGTAAAGAAAATAAACAAGTTGTTAAGCAGGACAATAGTTCCTGCAACATAGTGTGATTTAAAGATTTTTTTTTAAAAGACAAACCTATATATATAACTAGCTTTTGCCCGCGCGGCTTCGCTCCCGCTCTTCCCTACTCCACCCTACTATACCCAACTCTACCCTACCCTACTCTACACTACTCTACCCTACTCTACCGTACTCTACCGTACTCTACCCTACTCTACCCTACTCTACCCTACTCTACCCTACTCTACCCTACTCTACTCTACTCTACCCTACTCTACCCTACTCTACCGTACTCTTCCCTACTCTTCCCTACTCTTCCCTACTCTACCCTACTCTACCCTACTACTCTACCCTACTCTACCCTACTACTCAACCCTACTCTACCCTACTCTACCCTACTCTACCCTACTCTACCCTACTCTACCCTACTCTACCCTACTCTACCCTACTCTACCCTACTCTACCCTACTCTACCCTACTCTACCCTACTCTACCCTACTCTACCCTACTCTACCCTACTCTACCCTACTCTACCCTACTCTACCCTACTCTACCCTACTCTACCCTACTCTACCCTACTCTACCCTACTCTACCCTACTCTACCCTACTCTACCCTACTACTCTACCCTACTCTACCCTACTACTCTACCCTACTCTACCCTACTACTCAACCCTACTCTACCCTACTCTACCCTACACTACCCTAATTTTTTTTTTTTCCATAAGAACCTTCTCCTCACACTAACAATCACAACAAAAAAAAAAACAGCCAAATCGGTCAAGCCGTTTTCATGCTATGTCGTGACAACGGAAAACGGGTTTCATTTTTATATATACAACGTGTAACAAAAAGGGTATATACATCAAAAAGCCCTGAAGTTTACTGGTGGTATAGAATCTCTACACAAAGTTTCAGCTCAAAATAAATTACTCAAAGAATTGATACCAAATTCTTGGTATCCTTGGTATCGTATGATTCTCGAATTCAAATCATAACAATCGTGTCACAACACTACGAGGGTCAATAACATTCCACGTCACTTGCTAATACTAATAAAGACTTCTTCTGTAAATCTGATCGCCTAGTACCTCTCTTCCTAATTCTACCTAATTTCGATACGCGCGGCGCGCGCGTGAATGAAACGCTCTGTTTGCCTAGTACCTGCCTACTTAAAATTTTGCCTCAAAAAAGCAGAAGGTCACGCGAGGCAAAATATCTACAGGTGTCAGTTTCTGGATGCGACGGAAGAGGTATGGGTGCTGACCTTCATTCTGCAACACTCGCCATACCTACTTGCATATGGTTAGAGGTATACAGCGCCAATGCAGCTCGCCGAGTGCGCTAGTACCTACGTGGGTTATTTTCAAAATGCTCTAGTACGGCCTCCTCAAATTCTGGATTGATAGTGTTTGGGCGACCCCCTAAACCAGAAACGTGGAACCAGTTTGTTGCAGACGATGTTCCTTTCAGTACCTATGTTACAAAGTACTCTGTGAATGTACCTACCTACTATCCGATGGAAGCCCGCCACCGAAGAAACTGTCGGCGCTCAGCTCCTTCTAGGTACCCGCGATAAATCGAGGACGATAAAGTTCGCGAGCAGCTCGCACATTACCGGCCGACCGGCCGTCCTCTCTTCCGACACACAACATCATCTCATAATATTCACTATTACTTAACACCATCACCATAGAAATGCCATCACACACGATTATCACAACTGCAATAAAATAATGTTTAAAATCCAAATCACAAATACCGGAACGGATAATTATGCTATGCGACTGCATCGTACGATTATTGGTCATCCACTAATGCAAAATTATATTTATTTATTTACCTAAATTTGACTTTCAGCGCGTACAAAGGTGCCGCCAGTGCCGCCAAAGAGAGTAGCCGAACGGACGACGACAACATTGCCATCTCTCTCACATTAAACACGCAGGCGGCGCGTGCGACTGGGACAAAACTATTTTATCGTGTTCAATAACATTTGAGCTTCTCAAAGGATTTTTTTTAGGGATCTGTGAACCGTTTTTTTAAATTATCAATAACAATTCTCGTTTCTTATGGACTCCTAGTACTTTCGCATATTTTTCATTTATTTTAAAATGATAAATTAAGACTAAACTGTGCTACTACTGGTAATGTTTTTGTAGAAAAGGCAAAAAGTTACGCAAAGACCTAATTGTGCGCAAACGTATAGGTTTTTTAGAAATAAGCGCGAAAGATTTGTTGATTTGTTTATAATCTCGGGGTAAAATTAAACTCACATGCATTCACGCGGCGTCGTGAATGCGCACACTACATCTAAATAATTAATTTCTTGTTAACTAAGTACATATCCTATGTATAGCAACCGACATAAAAAGAATTAGGTACGTAAGAAAATTCATCTCAACCCTGCAAAAAGTGACAACTTATTGAAGTCCTCTAATTAAATAAAATTCAAGAACGGAACCCACTGGGAGTTTATTTGTACCAGGAGGCACATAAGTTGCTTAGAGATGATATTTGGGTTCATTTTAACAGATATGAAATCCTTTTTCGCAGCGTCTAATGCCGAGTACAACGTTCGTTTAGATGTTACGTAGGTACCTACTTCGTTTAAATTTTTCGTAAACTAAGTATTTGTTACTATCCTATCTACGAGTACGTAAAACAATAAAAAAGTATGTAGATATTTCTTATTGTTTCACGTAAATACCAGATAGGTACCTAATTATTCCATATCCTTACGAATATAAGGGTATTCGTAAGGATATGGAATAATTACTTAGTCTACTTAGTCTCCTCTAAAAGCGGCGTGAGTCGCACGAAAAATAATATGCGCTGCGCGCTAACGAACACGGCCCTACGCGGCGCGCAGGTTTTTCGATGTCCAACGCACGCACTCGCTCTAGTTTTTGGCTTGGTTTGTTGTACACAAACATAATCTTAGTCTTTGTAGGAAAAACTTATTTCTTCTTAAAACTATTTTTCTTAAAAAATATGTTAGAAAAAATAAACATGCGGAACCCTTTATCCACCGTTTGAAGAAATACCAGGAGTAAGAGGTTTGTTTTTAGTCATAAACAGTTCAATGACACCGATCAGCTGACTTTTTGCTAGTGATGTATTGGTTTCAGTTTGAAATGTTCGGTTTCTGGTATCATATGTATGGAATAATTCACAACTTCCTACCATGTAAACATATGGTTAGAAAACCCTTTCCATATCGTTTGTTATCTTATCAAAAAGCCGTGCACTTGGTATGTATACCCCCTTTTTGTTACACGTTGTATAGATACGAAGTTCAAAAAGTGGTTACCTACACAATAACCACTTACACAGAATGCTAGCGATCTTGTCCTTGATAATTTATTTATTTAGTTTTATTCTTCATGCACAAAAGAGTAATGTAATGTTCTCAGAGAATTAGATTCAACCTTACATGTAACTTTATTTATATTCCCAGTGTTTTGACATAACTTTATCGAGTTTCCGGTAAAAGTATCGCTGCAACTGGACTGTATTGTGATCGCTATCTGGTTTTTAAATCTCCGGTCTTGCTTACAGCTGCCAAGAGCTGGATCCTCTTAGCTAGGCACTGTGTTTTATCAAGGCTGCACAACGTTTGTATTTTGTTTTGTTTTTACCTCGATGTCTAGCTCCTGTTAACTGAAAAGGAATTAAATGTTTTAGAATAAAGGCAAACAAGTTGATACAATCACAATAATTAAATATTGTAAAGGTTTTTTTTTTCGTTGGGAAATATCATCTTATGGCAAACCCCGCTCTTGGGTGGAGCGGGAGATAGTGTCAGACTCTTACTGACTAAAAACCCCACCCCGTTCCTTCTAGCCTTCATACCGGGGCTCCAGTTCCTTTCGGATAACTCTGGCCCCAGTAGGCTTCGACCCATCTGGGCCCCTCCTGTCGCTGACAACTCCTTGAGGGGCGCGGGAACAGTGCGCGCCGTCGACGTCTTGGGCTCGGTCCGGACAGTTACTGGACTGTCGGGAAATATTTTAAAGGTGAAAGTTCGCTTGTTTATTAATGTTGCCTTTTCACGTTCAAACGGATTTGGAAGTTGGCACACGTTGGTCTACTAATATTATAAAGAGGTGTATATTTTGTTTTTATGTTAATTTGTTTGTAGGTGGTTTTTTTTTTTGAGGGTGGAAATCATCCTATGACTTCTCCCGTTCTGGGTGGAGCGAGAGGGCGTGTCAGACTTTTACTGACTAAAACCACACCTGTGTCCTTCAGTTGCCCTTTGCGTACTAGGGGCTACGGGTTTCCTTTTCAGAAATGCCCCGCGGTCCTAGCTAGCAAGCATCGACCATACTAGGTCCCTACAGTTTGCTGACATCTCTTGAAGAGCGCGTGGGTCACTACGCGCTTTTGACGACTGGGCTCGGTCCGGTTGATTACCGGACGGCCGTACGGCGGGCTACCCATTGCTCGACGTCCGCAAGCCCTGTTTGTAGGTGGTAATCTCTGAAAGTACTGGTCCGATTGCCAAAAATTTTTTCACTTACAGAAAGACACTTTATTCCTGATTGACAAAGTCTATATTTTATGTAGGAACGCGAGCGAAGCTGCGGCCTAAAGCTTGTTTATAATAAGAACACAAACAACACTGTTACTTACAATTCAATAAACTTACATCTAAAACAGTTATTTCAGTAACCATGCATATAACACATAAGATACTTGTTATCCCGGAAATTGGTTCCCTTGGGACAATTTTCTACTTTTACGCATGTGAGGCATTACACGTGCGTGTTTGAGATTAGGAATAATAGGTAATGTTAAAATAAGTTATGTGTGTGAGCCACTCGTATCTGTGGATAATCCAATAATCCTCAATGGGTAGAGCGATACACCCAGAATTGCTCGTTTCTAAGTAATGAAAGGTGCACAAATTTTTGATGAAGTGCTACAAAGATTTTATGCTTATTTGACATCTTAGCACCAGTCTACCTTTTTTTAAGTAGGAAATTCACCAATTATCTCCTGCTCTGGTTGAAGTAAGGGATATAAAACTTTACTACTAACTTGATTGAAACATTCCTGTACATTCTATGGCCGCAGTGACTGTTTTGAAATTTTTAAACAAAGTTAGTAGTAAAGTTTTATATTTAATTTGTTTTTAGTAGCTATAATTCGTTTGTCAATTTGTTGTAAACGCTATCTTTTTTTTTAATTCATATTATTTTTTTGAGCAGTGGTGGCCGAGTTAAGCAGTGTTGGCCATGATTTACGAGTTTTAGGTCGCGGGTTCAAACCCAGCCAGGCACATTATGTGGCGTAATTTATTTCTTCACCACTGCTCTCTTAACGGTGAAAGAAGACATTGTGAGAAAACGGTATGTCCTAGAACCAAAATCCGAAGACATGTGACATTCACCAACCCGCACTGGGCCCGCGTGGTGGATTACGGCCCATTCCTTCTCCTAGAGAAGAAGCCTGAGCTCCAACTATGGAAACATTATAAGGCCGACTATGCTAAGATTTTTTTAACTTTTCGGTTTGGTATTTAAAGTGTTGTTCAAAATAATTTTCGAACGCAATGTGACCATTTTTTTCCGAGACTCAAACTATTGAGGAAAAGACAACTCAAATTAAGTACCTCATACGTTACCAAGGATTTTACTCATGAAAACCGAATGAATCCAATATAACAAAATATTCTCATATCTGTTGAAAATATAAGTTACAAAACTCGGGATTTCTATTCCAGGAAAAGCGATATATTATTTGAAACGGTGCCAAAATACGGAGTTGGGATAATCATGATAGATTACAAAAGTTACTGTGTGTAATGAGTTCCTCGATTTAGCTCTGAAATGAATTGAAAACATAATGTAGTGAGACGTGAAAAAAACAAAACACGAGGCAACTTAATAGATAAGCTATTAGTATACAAGTAGGTTCTTGAAATAAAGCCGAGTAAAGTGGGATAACTTTCTTCATCTTTGACAGAAACGGACCTGTAGGTACACCTATCATTTCTCTCCTCTCGTGACTTTAAGAATTTCATGGTTTCCGTAGTACTTTTTGATGTAAGTGGGCAATTGCATCAAAATGTCAATGTAAGGTCAATGTTTACAAAAGACGAGATGAGAGAAATGTTAGATGGACCTAAAGGTCCGCCTCTGTCAAAGGTCATTATCATTGCAGCCGAGGTAGAATAGACGCCTGAACCAAAGGTGAGGCCATTTTGGAGCCGAGAGACTAATGACAATTACCAAACGAGCATAAATGACGTTTTACAATACACTTCTTTCCGCAGAAAGTAAGAAACTGAAATTATAAACATTTAAAAAAAATCGATGAAATCAAATAATTCCATCACCTGAACTCACCAGAGGTAAAATACCTCTGCATTAATGAAAATGATGGAGAGAGGGCAGTGGACGAAAGTTATGCTATTGATTGATCCCCACATTCTTATTGAATCAATGCCAGTGATTTTCCGTAGACCCACAAACAATTCTGTGAAATGTTGACCCGATGAAGGTATTTTCCGAACTTAATATTATGTTAGCACAAAGCTGTTGTTTATCTCTAATGAAGTTGCTATTCCATCAGAAGTCTTCGAGGTGGTGCGAGGATATGTAGAGGTATTGTAAAAATGTGTGATTACTTCATCTAAGAGGTCGCGTAGCAAAGTTATGGAACAATGTGTAGCTAAGTGATCTTAGAATCCGTAGTGCATAAACACTTTCAGCTATGCGAGGATTGTTTATGGTGTGGTTATGTAAGAGAAGCCTTACATTTCTCACATAAATGGCGCGCTCCCGACTCTTTGCTGCACAAACACCTAACTCCGCTGGCCCTTTTCCAACTAACCTGCGCTGTACCTGGATAAAGCTAAAACTACTTTAAGCAGACGCACACGTGTAACACGCCTGGGGGTCTACTCGGTTTCTCCGAAACGAAACTTTCGTAAACGGACGATATTCATTTGATGTTAAAATTGCAAACAATTTTTTTTTTTTCGAAACATAACTAATTAGAGTAGGTTTAGAGATTCGGTACGTCAAACAATTTTCGTTCGTGCGAAATTTCGGGAACGAAAGGGACCGTGGTATAAATTTCAATCGAAACTTCGTTTTTTGGAGAAAGTGAGTAGACCCTTGATTTGTACGTAGGACGACGTCGTTTGGCGTCGCGTAGCGTGGATCTAGTGTAGCTCTCCAAGTCAAGTTTCTATATTAAATGTTTGAGGACCGACACGTGTGAGCAGTGTAGTTCTACCACCTCTCGAGCGCTGATAATACATACGTCTGTACAGCTTGGAGACCTTGAAAAATGCTTAAATTTCATTTTGTACACACGTTTATATGAAATTTATTTGAACGAAATTTTTTTTCCTAGTAAAAATCAGAAAACAAAATTATTTTTATTTTTTAGGTGGTTTACGTAAAGAGTGCAATTTTCCGGGTCAGTGAACCCCTGACGGAGTTCCGTACTAAAAGGGTGTACACGCTACTCTATTACTAAGAATCCACTGTCCGTCTGTTTGACACCAAACAGTATCTCATCAACCATGATAGATTGACAGTGGAAATTTTCACAGATCATGTATTTCTGTTGCCGCTGTAAAAATGTTAAGTTGTATACATAATGGTACTAAACTCGGACTCGATTTTTTTTTCTCGTACACAACCTAGCAGCCTCATACATCTCAGGCACAAAATATATAGGTACAGATGTCAATCTACATACAAAGCACGCACACATAGACACCGCTCACGGACACGATATCTCGGAGCGCCTCGGCCCGCTCGTCGAACAGTTCCGGCTTTAACGCTCATTAATATGCGTCCACCAAGCGTAGGTATAAAAAAAAATGAAGTACATACATGAGATTGTCTTCTGTAGGTACCTATATATTTTATGTCTCAGGTGAATAACCACTCTTGTTCATCATTTGTTAGTGGAAACATAAAACTCTCCAATTACGCCAAAATGATAATAAATTAAATACTTACGCACTTAAAGCAAAACAATATAATTAAGTTCAGAGTACAAGTGTTAAATTACTTTGTTAAAAAGCCCACATTATTAAACATTTTGTGTTAGGCGTTCGTGTTTCTTCCACAAACTAACCTAGTTTTCACAACCAGTACGGGCTTCCGTAACATGATATTTTAGGCATACTGTTGGTAATGGATCAGTAATTTTCGCGTGTGAAATAACAAGATGTAACTTACAATATTAAATTAAATGTGAATGAGTTCTTATTTAATTTTATTCGTTTTCATATTACGCGTTCATTTTATTGAGCAGTGGTAGCAGTTGGGGCCGATAGGTTCTAGAATGGCGATCACGTACTGGAAGACGTTGCATTGGAAGGCCTTCTGATCGGACCGATGATCTGGGAAGGGTTGTGGGAATCCGATGGATGCGAGACGCACAGGACCGATCATTGTGGCGATACTTGGGGAGGCCTATGTCCAATAGTGGACATCTTTCGGCTGAAATGATGATGATGACAAGGGGTGGCCAACTAACGTTACGTCTTTCGGTACGTAATTTTATGTACATTTTCACAAAATTAAAACATTTTTATCAATTATTTTATCAATACAATTATAAAACAAAGTTCCTCGCCGCGTCTGCGAAAATCGGACGAAAAATTAAAATCGGACGAAAAATCGTGTTATCGCGAACAGAGAGACGTCTCAAAAAAAAGACGAAACTCAAAAACTACTGCACCGATTTTCTAGCGGTTTTAACCACTCATATAGTGATTCTCGAGGAAGGTTTTAGTATATAATTTGTTAAGTTTTTGTTGTTATTTCTGTGTACATTAACGATATTTGTTGAAGATGTCGTGCTATCCCGAAATTAACGCGAGTGCATCCGCGGGCAAAAGTTAGTCCTTACTAATTATAAAAGCGAAAGTGAGTTTGTTTGTTTCTTTGTGACGTCTTCAGGCCTAAATGGCAAAACCGATTTTGATGAAACTTGGTATACGGATAGACCATGTCCTGGATTAGGACATAGGATAGTTTTTATCCCGGAAGTATGTTCATCATCATCATTTCAGCCGACAGACGTCCACTGTTGGACATAGGCCTCCCCTAAGTGTCGCCACAATGATCGATCCTGCGCGTCTCGCATCCATCGGTTTCCCGCAACCTTCACCAGGTCATCGGTCCACCTTGCAGGAGGCCTTCCGACGCTGCGTCTTCCAGTACGAGGTCGCCACTCCAGAACCTTTCGGCCCCAACGGCCATCTGTTCTGCGAGCAATGTGCCCTGCCCATTGCCACTTAAGTTTGGCGATTCTTCGGGCTATGTCGGCAACCTTGGTTCTCCTGCGGATATCTTCATTTCTGATTCGATCCCGCAAGGAAACTCCGAGCATAGCCCTTTCCATTGCCCTCTGGGTGACTTTGAGCCTTCTGATGAGGCCCATTGTGAGCGACCACGTTTCGGCACCATATGTCATCACTGGCAACACGCACTGGTCATAGACTTTCGTCTTGAGACACTGTGGTATATTGGACGAGAAGATACCGCGCAGTCTCCCAAACGCCGCCCAGCCGAGTCGGATTCGACGGTTGACCTCTTTCTCGAAATTAGCTCTACCCAACTGGATTGTCTGTCCGAGGTAGACGTAATCGTCCACTACTTCGAGTATAGAGTCTCCGATCTTGATAGGAGTGGGTGCTACATGGTTGTTTATCATGACTTTAGTTTTGTCCATGTTCATTTTAAGACCCACTCTTTCGGAAGCTCCACTGAGGTCATTGAGCATTGTGCTGAGCTCCTCCGTAGTCTCGGCCATGACTACTATGTCGTCGGCAAACCGAAGTATGTTCTCTTGGGATAATTATCTGCTTTCACGCGGGCGAAGCCGCTCTGGGAGCAGGTAGTATAATATAATAGTAAGTGAGCATTATACATAGATACAGTTCACGCCCACTGCGCCTCCTATCCGGTACAGGTTGATAAATGTCACTTGACATAAGTCACTTTCCTCACGATATTTTCGTTCACCATTTTGAAAGCAATGGTAATGAAATCAATAACATAAAGTAATGCGTTTGACTAGGTTTGAACCCACGTTATATAATTCGTCAGCAAATTTACAACCGTTTCGCTTGCGTCGAACGCTTTGACGCAAGGTTTCGTCAAATTCTTTTGTTCTAACCACGTGATTGAGCGTTGAGATGACGTCATTCCCGTCCATTTGAAGCTTTATACTAGCGTTAACGATTGCAGATTAGCAACTTGGTTAATGGTATAGCACTGTTTGCAACTTTTTTCTAGCTTAACAGTACTGCCCTGATAACAAAGAATGCAGTAATCGACATTTTTGAGATTTTCACTTTTTTCCAGAAATGGTATCCCAAGAGGTTCATGTAAATGAAAAAAAAATATTTTCATAAAAAAATTCACTCGAAGTATGTTTTTTATGTAATGATTTTCGCCGTACTTGCATAAAAACTGCTTCAATGATAAGAAAAAACGCAGTATTAAACATAGCCTAAGAAAGAATGCAGTACTTGCAAGAATACCCTAAAACAGAATGCAGTAATATCCACTACTATATTATTTTGTTTTAAATTCAGTAGACAAATTGCTAAATTAAAACGCAGTACTCTACATTACTGCATTTAAGTGTAGTAAAGGCTTGCGAAGCCGTAGCAGTGCGATCCATTGCCGCGTTTTGTCTTAGTAAATCAGTTCGGCGACGTCATTCGGTGGAGTAATACGTGTGCCACGAGCGGGACTCCGGTGCGCCTCTTGTTGTTTTTTGTTGATCGCCTCTTGTTGACCTAAGTTAGCTAAGAGATTAAAAAAACCTGAACCTTAAAATGCACCTATATAAGTCCTTGAGAAGACACAGTACACTTCAACTTAGTTCCGAGCATATAATAATGGCAATAATTACTAAAAAATAATGCAGTAATCGACTTGTGCTAAGACATAATGCAGTAATACGCGCAAGTGCTGCATTTAGTTTTAGTATCCTGTGGCTCGGAAACGACCTGATACTGAACCGAAACGCAGTAATACGTATTATAATTGCATATATTAGTAAATTAAATAAGGGAAAATTATATTGTAAAAGCTTGATTTTTTTCCGAATTTTTAGATATATATTATGACCAATAAAATACGAACATCTTGCTCAGATGATATGAAATATGTTTTTTGCGTTTATCTCGTAACCGCCATTTTGCGATTACTGCATTCTTAGTTATAAGGGCAGGTAGTTGTACTGATAAAACTTAATAACAGGTTTATTTTGAGAGTAATGGTAATGAAATTACTCAAATTATTGCGCCTGACTGGGTTTGAACCCACGTCATAAAACTCGTAAGTTCACGCCGTTCGACTGGGCCAGCACTGCTCCTACTTAGTATAAACCAAGTTATTTACAACTTTTTCCTAACTTAACAGTAGTTGTAAGTACTAACAAAACTTAAGCCTAACTTTAAGATCTGGAATTTGAAGATCTTTTGATTATTTGATTTGCGAATCAAAGGATGATTTCAATATCAAATTATACACCACAGAAAACTGTTCAGTGTTGAAGATTCTTGAGGAAATATTATTCACAAACGTTTTAACTTGTTGACCTTGAAAAAAACCTAATTTCCGTTTTGTACACACGTTTGTACGAGATTTGTTCAGCCAAAAATTTTGGTTTTTAGACTTTTGTTTTTTTCTAGAAAAAGCCAGAAAAGTTTTTTTTGGTGATTTAAGTAAAAACGGCAATTTCCCAGATCTTAATGATCTGGAAAATTGCCCCCTAGCGCTCGAGAGGTTAAATTGAATGAGAAATATGAAAAATATATATAATTACAACTATTTAATATAAAAATATGTAACAATTTTATCATACTACTTATGATATTAAAAGTATGGTATAGTAACCATACTTTTAATATCATAAGTACATCCGCAATGGATAATATCATAATCCCAAACGGGTAAAGCCTCTGACAGAAACGGGTAAAATCAAATAAATTAATTGATGAAAATTGGAGAATAAATATCCGGCGAGATAATGTAGGTATTCATTTGCAAATGAGATCTCATCTAAGGCTCAATTAGTTATGTAAATATACACTTAAGGGGACACCAGCGTCTCTTATTCCAGAAATATTCTAATCGTACTTTGTTTTGAGAGAGGAATTTGCTTACTTTCCTTATAACCTGAAGATTAGCATCCTTTTTCACAACGGAACTTTGTATTAAGGCCAATTTACACTTTCCTAAGCATAGTCCTTAGCATTTTGTCGGCAAATAGACTGAAGTATTATTTCTGTCGGCAAAGACCGGAGTATATTTTGTGACAGAAAAGGTTTTGAAACGTAATTTATCGACAAATTTTATGTCATAAATTGTGAAATGAACGTGCCTAATTTCTTTTATTTGTTGAATGAATTTACATCTCTACTAACAGCTGCTAGGAACTTCGACAGCGTGATAGCACAAAATTATCGCACGGAAACATACTGCCAGGATTAAAGTAAACTATATGATATTTGAGCTAGGAGCAGTGTTCAAACCCAGCCAGGCGCGTTACTTTGTGTAATTTATTTCATTACCACTGCTCTCAGAACATCGTGAGGAAACCGGCATGTCCTAGAATCAAAAATTCGAAGACATGTGACATTCATACACCCGCACTGGGCCCGCGTGGTGGATTACGGCCTATTCCTTCTCCTAGAAAGGAAGCCTGAGTCCCAACAGTGGCAACATTATAAGACCGACTATGCTATGCTATGTGCTATTCTGCGCGCCTCAAGGAGTTGTCAGCAACAGCAGTGGCCCAGCTGGGTCGAAGCCTACCGGGGCCAGGGTTATCCGAAAGGGAACTCGTGCCCTGGTTTGAAGGCTAGAAGGAACGGGGTGGGTTTTTAGTCAGTAAGAGTCTGACACTATCTCCCGCTCCACCCAAGGGCGGGGGTTGTCATAAGATGATTTTTGACCACCATAAAAAAAAACCCAGCCAGGCGCGTTACTTTGTGTAATTTATTTCATTACCACTGCTCTCAGAACATCGTGAGGAAACCGGCATGTCCTATAATCCAAAATTCGAAGACATGTGACATTCATACACCCGCACTGGGCCCGCGTGGTGGATTACGGCCCATTCCTTCTCCTAGAAAGGAGGCCTGAGTCCCAACAGTGACAACATTTTAAGGCCGACTATGCTATGCTATGTGTTATTCTAAGATGTGATATACCGCATACCAAGTCTCATTAAAATCCGGTCAGCTGTTCAAGCGTGAAGAAATAATAAACACACACCCTCATAAACTTTCGCCCTTAATATTATAAGTGTTATTTTACTAGAGATTTGTAAAAGTGTACATAGGCCTGAACTCATAAACACAAAATAAATCTTGAAAGTAAGCCATAAGTAAGAGAAAACATCCGGATGGGCCACTGACCGACAAATAAATGCGAAAATGATATCAGCATTTCTTCCCGAGCAATAAATCTCACTATTTTCCTTATTCAATCTAAGATTAAATCTCGATCTTCTCTATGAACAAGTTAAAACATTTGGGAATAATATTTTCTTAAGAAACTTCAACACTGAACAGTTTTCTTTGGTATACAATTTAATATTAAAATCATCCCTGGATTCGCAAACCGAATAATCAATAGAACTTAAAATTTCAGGTCTAAAAGTTAGGCTTAAGTTTTGTTAGTACTTACAACTACTGTTAAGTTAGGAAAAAGTTGTAAATAACTTGGTTTATACTAAGTTAGTAGGAGCAGTGCTGGCCCAGTCGAACGGCGTGAACTTACGAGTTTTATGACGTGGGTTCAAACCCAGTCAGGCGCAATAATTTGAGTAATTTCATTACCATTACTCTCAAAATGGTGAAGGGAAATATCGTGAGGAAAGTGGCGTTCACGGAGTTTTGTCATTGGTAAATTCATAATAGAATTCACGATGTTTTTTTTTATCGTTTAGAGAGCAGTGGTGGTGAAATAAATTACACAAAGCAATGGGCCTGGCTGAGTTTGAACCCGCGATCTCCTCCTCCTTAGTCGTTCACTCTTGACAGAGTGGTCGTGGTTGACGATGTTGCATTTTCGTTGGCGAGTGAGGCTTCCGCGATGCGTCTTCACTTGTCCCGATTCACGGCGTCTCGAGAATTTTGGACTATGGAGGATTGTGTTGCAGCTCTGATAAGGTCTGTCCAACGCGTAGGCGAGCGACCACGTGACCGCTTCCCCTCCACTTGTCCCTGGACAACAAGCCGCTCCATGGAGTGTTCGTTGCGAACAACGTGACCAAAATATTTGAGGATTCGTACTTGCACAGTCGACGATAACCTCTGTTTGATGAACCCGCGATCTACAACTCGTAAATCGAGGCTGTAACCACTCCTCCTATAAGGTGGACCGATGACCTGGTAAGGTTTGCGAGAATCCGATGGATGCGAGACGAACAGGATGAATATAAAATTAGAAATAATAGTTATTTGTAGTCTGTCTTAACCCAGGTCTTGGTCTAAACGCGTCAAAACTTTCACTGAAATACATTCGGTAGAATATTGTATTTAATATTACAGTCGTAAGTAGAATAAAATCAATCACTTACTGAATCAAAGCTTTACAATACAAGCAATAAGTTTTTCGCTGGAAACCTTCATCCCACTAAAATACTTTATCCTCATCAAATATTGAACGTTGTTTATACTGTTAACTTTACTTCTGATTTGATGTATTTAGAAATATATAAGTATGTTTATCAGTTGTCTAGTACCCATAACACAAGCTCTGCTTAGCTTGGGACTAGACAGCGTTGTGTGATAGTTGTGGAATATTATTATTATATATATTATTATTATTATATTTATACAATCTTACTGTTTATTACAAGCTTTTATTATAGTATAGTTAGTTATATAGTTTTATTATAGTTAGTAGCATAGTTTCACCTGGCTCGATGTTTGTCTGTCATCAAATCTTGTAAATTAAATTTGACCCACTTCCCAGTTACCGGTCGAGCTGAAATTTTGCATGCATGAGTAAATCTTCGTTGCGGGAATCCGAAGGATACGGAACGCACAGGATCGTTCATTGACGCGACACTTGGCGAGGTCTATGTCCAACAGTGGACGTCTATCGGCTGAAATGATGATGATGATGATGCTATCTTGGTTAGAACCTATGCCGTACAACTCATAATTCTGGGTCATTACTATTGAGCCATCAATGTTCTCTGCTCCCTAGATATTCCTAATGAACTCTAATTGCACCCTCTTCCTACTAAAGCTAAAAACTATTAGATTACCGTTACCAAACAGTTTTAACCAGCAAACTTAATGAACTACAGATTTATGCAACTGCTCTTAATTTTATAAAACAATTACCCGTAGTTGCGTGGCCCCATTAACATGAGATTTACATAGTGGAGCAGTCTTTAAGCATTTATGAGGAATAACTTGTCCTTATTTCCTCGTTTTCCGGGCCATGGTACCCCACATATCAGTGTGGGACATTTTACAACTTTAGTATAGTGTTGATGCGGTTCAAAGTGAATGACTAATAGTTATTATGGCAGCAGTTACCACATTATACTATACTCGGAATTTTAATTCGATTCCAGATTTGACAATTTCAGTGTTGCAACGTTATGAAAAGTACTAAATAGTGACGTTGCGTAATTATTCGATATGGAAATGGAATATTTCCGGATCGATTCTTCTCGTTTATAATTTTACTCTCGTAAAGTAAGTATATCAGGAAATTAAATATTTCTGAACCGGTAATTTAGTTTTGACGATTACTTAACGATCTGAGACTTTTCTTTTATAATTGTGTGTGAAATAAATAAAATAATGTGATCATGAAGGAACATGACAAATAAAACACATAGATGTATATGTAATAATTTATTTTATATATTGTCGCCGTCATCGCTATCGCTATCGCTGTCACTTTCTGTAACATTTTTACACACTGATTGTTTATCGATTTTTGTGTTCATCACTACACTATTATATGTGGTATCATTATTTCACAAAATGACAGTAGCTAATGTCAAATCTGGAATCGAATTAAAATTTTGACTATAGGTTTTAATGAGTTATGAGTTAAATATTATACTTAGTAAAATATAAACCACGTGTAACATTAAATGCGTAAAACCTCAGACACTCCAAATGATTTTTAATTCAATGGAAAAAAATTAAAGGTTTTATGGGCAGTTTTAGTTTGTTTAAAATTTATATCTGCATCGAAATAAGAACTATTATTATTCCTCTTATGAGAAAATTTGATTGTACTACAACCATTGTGTTTGTTCACCTATTTGGGCGGATTTGCGCCCATGTTAGCCATCATTAGGTCAGGTCAAGCCTGACCTATTAATAAATAGACAGGGCAACATTTTTATTGAAGATTTTTTGGAAAAAATTAACACATATTAAAAAGTGGTTCAATTGATTCTGCTCGTCATTCTGAACAAACTATTTTCAGGTTTTGTGCATTTAACGTTACACCTTGTATATATGCACCGAACATATATTAGCAGTGGTGAACCAGTAGTACCAATTCTGATGAGTATAAAGCTAGAACTACATTAGACCAACCCACACGTATAACACACCTGATTTGGACGTAGCACGACGTCGCGTGGCGTTGATCAAGTGTAGCTCTACAAGTCTAGTTGCCATATATAAAATGTATGGAGACTGACGCGTTGACTGCCGACGAGCATAAAGGTAGAACACGGCTGCAAACACGTGTGCCACACACACCGATCTAGGCGCATCGATCTCCATATACTTTATATGGAAACTAGACTTGTAGAGCTACACTTAATCCACGCCAGCGTGTTGCACGTGTTATCGGTCTAATGTAGTTCTAGCAGTAAGGTCGTAAAATAATAACCAGGCTAGCACGTTACATGTGTAATTTATTTCAGCTTCACTGCTTTCAAAACGGTGACGGAAAATATCGTGAGGAAATTCGCATGTTCTGTAGCAAGAAATTCCAACACACGTGTTGTGACATTCACCAACTTGCTTCGGAACCGAATGGTGGATTACGACCCTATTTCATAAAGAAAGAAGGCTTGAGTCCTAGTAGTTGGAACATTATAAGGCTGATAATCTTATGTAAAGAATAAAAGTTTGGTTTATTTTTAAATGATATAAACCAGTGCTTGACTTAATCCCACCTGATGGTAAGCAGTGATTCAATCGTTGATTGTCTTACTTACCTTAATCATAATCGGATCGGCGCGCACTGTTCCTGCGTGCCTCAAGGAGTTGTCAGCAACAGCAGGGGCCCAACTGGGTCGAAGCCTACTGGGGCTAGGGTTATCTGAAAAGAAACTCGAGCCCCGGTATGAAGAGACTAGAAAAAACGGGGTGGATTTTTAGTCAGTAAGAGTCTGACACTATCTCCCGCTCCACCCAAGAGCGGGGGTTATCATTGGATGATTTTTGCCCACCAAAAAAAAATCGGATGGCAGGCAAATTGTTCCAATCCTTCAATTACGCGGTACAAAAGACGAGGCAAAATGCTTGGTCTGGACCATAGAGGTGTCAATAACGTAAATATTTCGGATCGCAAAAGTTTTGGGAACCGTCCAATTGGATAGTTTGCACTCAACTGGATGGTAAGTGGGCACGTTTGCAAAAAATCGAAGAAATGGAGGGAGGTTTTAAGGGGATATCATAGGTTAGAGGAAAAACAAGAATGTCTTTAGAGATCATTTTCCCACAGCAAGGCCCTCCTCACAATAAATGAGTGAACATTGATCATAACGCTAACTTACTACGTGTTGGCAATTTGAGACCATTAAACCTAGATTTCCGTGCGATATTTTTCTGTGCCGTAAGTTATTTGTGGCTTTAGAAAGTACAATTTTATGAGTAAATGTCAAGCTGTCATCCGATATAAGCCTCCCCGTACAGTGCGTTTCACTTAAAACGTTCCTTTGCCGTAATGTTGGCAATACGGAAAAACAGTGTTGCAATATTTTTAGCAATTAAATTACTTAATATTAGGGAGATTAACTTATATTTCGTTACTTTTAACAATTGCGTTTTATTTTTGTTTTTCTTTTTACTATTTTTCAATACAGTATAGGGCGCTGGGCTCCATTCCGATTATCTTGCAATTCTTTCAAATACCGAAAACGCCATGCCACAATATCGTATCTTTCTATAACAAGGCCCTTTTAGACCTGCTTTTTTTAAATAAAGTCCCATTCCCCTCATAATTCTCCAAAAATTGCTGCAACTACCGTTAAAATCGATTTAATTGCGCATTTCGGGGAACAATTTTGTTAGAGTAGGCAACTCTTTCCTTTTTCCCTTCTTTTTTATGTAGACAGACAGGGAAGCCAACATTACGCCAAAGGAACGTCTTAAGTGAAACGCACTGTAGACAAACGCGACGCGATTATATGACAATACGAAAAACATGTTTCATATAATAATTTCAGCGAATATAAAAAGATTTTATTAAAATGGAGACTTGCATTGACCTTGCATGCAAAGGCAATTGAAGAAAAATTGCAGATTTTAGTCAATAAAAGTGACACTCTCTTTCACTCCAGTCAGAGCGGGAAAATTTGTATCAACAAATTTTCTTCTCACGAGACTTCTCACGTAAAAAAAAAACCGGTTCGGCACGAAAGGATCCGTACTATTATCTATAAAAATATAAAAAAATCATGTTGTATACGAGCCCCCTTAATTATTTATATTATTCTGTTTTTTTTTGTATTAGTTGTTATAAAAATATATCGCCTTTGAAAATTTCAATTGTCTAACTTCCATGGTTCATCAGATACGGCCTAGTGATGGACAGACGGACAGCGTAGTCATTATCATAGGAACCCGTTTTACTCTTTGGTTCCGGAACCCTAAAAAGCGTCCTCTCAGTCCTCTTTGACGACGACACCCTTTTTGGCAAATCCTTTAGCTATGATCACCACTTTATCTACACTAAAGAGGTAAAGTTTGTTTTTATGTTTTTTTTTGTTTATAGGAGGTAATCTCTGAAAGTACTGCTTCAATTCCGAACATTTGTTTTACCAACCGATACAAAGCTGCTTTAGGCTTGAGTAACATAAGCTATATTTTATGTAGGCGGGCAAAGCCGCGAGCAAAAGCTAGTGTTAGTCATCATCATCATCATTTCAGCCGATATGCGTCCACTTTTGGATATAGGCCTCCCCAAACGTCGCCACAACGAACGTTCCTGTGCGTCTTGCATCCATCGGTTTCTCGCAATCTTCACCAGTAGTGTTACTATACGATTCTAATTCCACGTCTAATCATTAATCCTCTTTGTTTCAGGTCCATCATCACTGTATGGCCCATCGAATCTCATCATCTTCCAAAGTCAGTGCAATCATGGCGTTCGGAACCAAGAAAACCACTAAACTAGACTCAAATGTGCGAAACTGACAGTGTGTGCAAAATGGAGAGAAGAACAGGTATTTTGGTTGTGTTATGGGTGGCCATATTTCCCCTATATCGAGCCGACAATCTCGGTAAGTTTACCCCTAAATTTTTTACAGTGTACAGTCAAATACAGCAATATTGCAACAGCATCATGATGCATGATGATCCGACAAAATATACAATGGTATACTTGGACGGAGCATCACCATGTCTTCGTGGAGGTGATCGGTGGCAGCGATTTCTTACGCTAGGCCCTGGTTCAGGCCACGGTCTGGAGTCAGGGAAATGGCAGGTGGCCACCTCCTACTGCGAAGCTGTAATAAGAGTATCAAGCTGGTCCTTAAGTAGCCTCCAGTAATCGTTGGTCAGACCCCGATTAATGATTTGTGTAGTGTATTGAAAAACGTCGTTAGATGCACGTGGGAATTTGTTACTGCTGTACTTGGTGCCATAACACCCTCGCCTGCGGTTTGAGAGATTCCCACCTCGGTTGCAATGACTAACATTCTCCACTTGTATCAAAATGTACTATTGACATTCTTTGTGCCAATATCTTAGCACTCAGTAAATGAACCATCATCATCTTCCTGCCCTTGTCCCGTTTTATTTGGGGTCGGCGCAACACGTTTTTTTCTTCCATTCTGTACTGTCACTCGTCCCGCTATCACTAACTCCCTTTTTTTTTCATATCACTTCTCACACAATCCATCCATCTTTTCTTTGGCCTCCCTCTCCCTCTCCATCCATCCACATGTAAACTCATAACTTATTTAACTCAGTAAATGAACCAAATTAACCATTAATAACCAATTTGATATAACCTTCAATCTATCAGTTTACTATAAAAGATCACTATTATATAAAACGTCAGAAGCTAGTGCACGGTTCCTGATTGGTCGTTTCCAATAGAGAAGAACCGGCAAGAAACTCCATGGTTACTCTTTAAAAAAGAGGTTGTATAGTTATTACAAGCTTTTATTAACTTTCGCCTCCCGATGTTTGTCTGTCATCAAATCTTGTAAATTAAATTTAACCCACTTCCCGTTTACCGATGATGGAACCGGAAGGTGTTAATAGGAAATTGGTAGTTAAACGACACAACCCTATCGAGTTTGGCTCGTATGACTCGTCTTGACGAGTATTAATTATATAGGTATACTGAGCTATGAAAGCTTGCTATGAAATAGTAGTAGCAGTTGAAAATAAAACTCCCTAGGGATGAAAAGTGTGATACTTTTCAGCCCGCTCCTCAGGTAACTTCAAACCTACTTTCAGAGTATGAGTAATGAAAAAATATTTTCATTATAAGCTTGTTGAAACAAATACTTGAATTGTTAAACTACTTTGATGCTGACTATACTCGTACCAGCATTCCTGCTACCTTTTTCAACGAAGTAAAATGAAACTCGCGGTACCGTACCTACTTGGTATTATTTTTTTTATTTTATTGTATTATTGCAACAGTTTTGCTTCAAGTTTATTGCATTCCGATGTGAACCGGCAAGGATGGTATTGGAAGTTTGAGAACGAAAAGAAAATGCGAAACGAAATGGCTCTGGGTTTTTTTAAATTTATTACAATTTGTGTATGGTTCTTTTTGATATTATTGATAGGCTCGCGTTGGACCACTATCTCACCTAATGGTAAATAGGTTGTAGCTATCAGGAAACACAGACCCCGAAAGGGAATTTTACTTCTTAGCTGTAGGTACACAAAAATGAATATGTTCCCAAAACGCTTTGTACGTTTGGGTGAGATGTCCACCATCAAAGAGAATTAAACCAGGTTGTATAGTCATTGTCCACCATATACCGATGGCGCAACGCCGTACGTCTAGTGGTCCGATGATGGAACGGATTTGATGGAATTCAAATTGGTTCTTCGGGATTCAACATGTAGTTCTCTTTCATGATGGAAAAAGTGTTTATGGTTCAGTTCACGTGTACCATACACGTGACATTATCATTCACTAGCTTGAGCCAGCGGCTTCGGCCGCGTGAATGTTGAAAATTATTTACTCCTGGGATTAAAAAGTGTCCAATCAGGACATAGCCTACCCGTGTGCTGAATTTCATCCAGATCCATTCAGTCGCTTCAGTGAGAAAGAGTAATAAGCATACACACAACACACGACACCACACATGACACACCAACACACCCGCCACACAACCACTTCGCCACTTTCCATCAGGTGAGATAGTGATCAAGCGCAAGCCTACCATCAGAAAAAAATATACCTGCATTCAAACATTCACTATACAGTATTATATAGGTAATTTTTTTTATTAATCATAGGCTTGCGTTTGACCATCGCTTTCCATCTCATCTGATGGAAAGCGATGATGTGGGCGACGATGGAACACGCTTGCCTTGAAGTAGCCTATTCACTTTTGACTTAAAGACTCCTAAGTTGTAGCTATCAGGAAACACCACGAGGGAAACAGATTCCGGCAAGGAATTGCACACCTTGTCTATACGTACAATAAATGTGTTCCCAAAACGCTTTGTGCGTACGGGTAGAATATCTATCATGTACCGGTGGCGCAACGCCGTACGTCTGTGGTCTGATCTTATATTACTCAGTATAATAAAAAGAAGGTAGGTAGGTAATTAGTTTTTAATTTTTAGGTTCAACACTTCAAAGAAAATATGTGATAAGTTTTAATTAGCCAAAGCATAGTTTTAATTACATATATATCTTAATTAATTATCCTTTTCTTTGAGCTCAGTCTACGATCCCTTGATAAGGACTGAAAACAATTTTAATGAAGACGACATATTTTAAAATAAATATATTTTAATTAATAAATGAAGCCATCTGTCACGTTCCTAATTAAGAACACCTACAGAATATTGATGATAAAATCTTGTTTTTCAAGCCTAAAGCAATATTTTTGTATGGAAGAATAATTTTGAAGTATAATTCGATTTAGGACCAATATTTAGATTAGCTTTGTGAAAATTTAATTAATACCTAGGATAACGGGTAACGCTAACCAATTTGCTTTATCATATAATATTTAAAGCTTGGAAAAACATATCTATACTAATATTATAAAGAGGTAAAATTTGTAAGTTTGTAAGTTTGTAAGTTTGTAAGTTTGTAAGTTTGTATGTAGGGGGTAATCTCTGGAACTAATGATCCAATTCTAAAACTTTTTTAACTGGCAGAAAGCTACATTATTCCTGAGTGCTATAGGCTATAAATTGTTTCTATAGCATGTATATTAACCGAGCTATCACAACTTTTGTCTAGCAAGTCGGAAAAAAATACCTCATAAAACAGAATTATTTGCGTGCGCTGCCTAAACAGTTGCTTAAAATTAAAAACAATGTATGGCTACCTGGTTCGTCTTAATTATTTCTACAAAAAAGTCCGCGGTACCATATCTCTATCTTTTATATTTTACCTTTTATACTTCTTTTATTGCACTAAAAATATTTTTTTTCGGCATACTTACGTTTGGTTGATTATTTGAGCAACAAAATATTAATTCTTATGACAATAAATTATTTCAGTATCACAAGAACATTACACAGATAAGATTTGCCATTTACAGCATATCAATTGGTCATACAGTTTCGGAGAAAATATAAAATTACTAAAACGCAAAATACCCCTAGCATAACTTTAATTGTGCAGACGTTTTACCTATTTTTTTTTTTTTTATGGTGGGCAAAAATCATCTGATGACAACCCCCGCCCTTGGGTGGAGCGGGAGATAGTGTCAGACTCTTACTGACTAAAAACTCACCCCGTTCCTTCTAGCCTTCAAATCAGGGCACGAGTTCCCTTCGGATAACCCTGGACCCGGTAGGTTTCGACCCAGCTGGGCCTCTGCTGTTGCTGACAACTTCTTGAGGCGCGCGGGAACAGTGCGCGCCGTCGACGTCTTGGGCTCGGTCCATTACCGGACGATCGAACAGCAAACTACCCATGGCTCGCCGTCCGCGAGCCCGCGTCTACGGTGGCCGGAAATCGGGATCGGAATCCCGGCGGCGGCGGCGGGGGCGCCGTTGCCTGATGCGGTCTGCCTCCTCCTTTTCTAGCATTACTGCTTCGCAGAAGGAGGCGACCGCCTGCCATTCCTCCTCGCTAAGGACCATCGCCTCAACCAGAGCCCGGCGCGAGAGGTCTCCGCCGCCGATCGCCCCCACGAGGGCACGGCGATGGTCTGCCCAGGCAGGGCACACCTCGACTGTGTGCTCCACCGTGTCCTCCGGGCGTTCCGCACAGTGGTGACACTCGGGCGTCTCTTCCGCTTTAATTCGGTGCAGGAACCTCCCGAACTTGCCATGTCCGGTGAGGACCTGTGTCATGCGGAAGGTAAGGACGCCGTAAGGCCTTTCCAGCCACGCCTCAAAGAGGGGACTTACCGCCATAATTGTGGCGTTCCCAACGTTTTACCTATTTGCCCATAGATGGCGTTCTGCAATTACGTAATTTTTCTGAATCGCGGTGTTAAGACTTTCTGTGGATTGATGACCCTCTCGAATTATTATGCCCACGTTGTCGTTAGTTGGAGTTCTTCTGTCAGTTGCTTATTGGTTTCGGTTGTTTCGTTTGTATGGTTGTTGTTGTTGATAGATACCTCATAATCGAAAATATCGTAATTTCGTTGTACGTTTGTTTTGTATGTTCGTAGTTTCGTACTTCATTCTATCGTAATAATCGATACGAGTTTTTCGATATTACGATTGTTTTGTTTTGTAAAGGCGGACCGTCCGCCTCATTCATAATTATTTTCGAGTCTGTGCGTAGTTTGTTGAGAGCATGTCTAAAAGGAAATCTCAACTGTCCCGGCAGACATCATAGACAAGAGCCGCTCGAGTACGCCGTACGGAAGAATCTGCCCCTGAAAATGAGCAGCGCCTCTCGAGAAATAGAGAATATATTTCGCAAGCACGCGCTAGAGAATCTAGCTCCGAGCGCTCACAGCGCCTCGCTAGCCAAAATGTGAGGACGTCGCGGGCCCGTGCTCGAGAAACTAGCGCTGAACGTGCGCACCGTCTATCTGAGTTAAGGCAGCATGTCTCTGAGACAAGGGATAGGGAGACTAGCGCTAAGCGCTCGCAGCGGCTTGGTAGGCAAAATGTCATAACATCGCAGGCCCGTGCTCGGGAATCTAGCGCTGAACGTGCGCAGCGTCTATCTCATTTAAGGCAGCATGTCTCTGAAACAAGGGATAGGGAGACTAGCGCTGAGCGCTCGGAGCGGCTCGCTAGGCAAAATGCCATAACATCGCAGGCCCGTGCTCAGGAATCTAGCGCTGAACGTGCGCAGCGTCTAATCGAGTGTAATCTTATTTTAAAACAAGAAATTTTCCGCGGACGAAGTCGCGGGCAGAAGCTAGTTTAATATAATAACATAATTATATTTTTATGCATGCTATGACGCGAAAACTACACGCGTTTTAAAACGCAAATCGTGTCTTCATCCGAAAGACGTCCACTGCTGGTCATAGACTTCCCCCAAGCGTCGCCATAATGACTGGTTCTGTGCAAATCGCTTATGTAGCTCAATTTGCCCGGTGTCAGCAGCAGTCAGGCAGATCCTTCTATTGCAACAAGGACCTCTAATACTTTTTATTTCGGTGGTATAGACCCTTTTTTGAGATCAGATATCATCCAATGACTTCTTCCGCTCTAGTGTGGAACGCAAGTGTTAGACCTAAACGGACTAAAATCATACCTAGTTCTTTCTGTTGCCTTTTACATTCTAGGACCAAGGTCACTCTTTCGAAAGTTCCCGTAGCCCTAGCAAGCCGGCATCATACTCGGCTTTCCATTTCAGCTCTTCTTCAGGTTTGCGGAAATGTCCTTGAAGCACGCTTGGAACATTACGGGCGGTTGCGTCGGGCCTGGTCCTTACTGGACTACTGGACGGGTGGACTATAATCTACTCGATACCCGTTGCTCGCCATCCGTGACCCACTCTAAAACACTGATACTTTTTAGTAGTATGAATGAAAATGTAGAGGTATGTTTATGGTGTAGCGACATCTATGACGCCACATAAGATCTACGAAGAAAACACGAAATCCTGCATCGCGCAATCAGAGTTCTCCGCGCGATTTGAACATATCGTCGCTGCGCCTGACAAGTTCCATATGTGATTTTTGTGTGGTTTTGGGAAACAGCAAAAAACATGTTATAAACTTAAAAAAAGGAAATAATACACTATTAAGAATGCAGTTTCAAAGACATTTATTTACGACGTAATAATAACACAAAATTTGGCATAAATATTCAATAACTATGGTGCTAGAATTTTTTTTTTAACAAAATGTGCACGTAACTGGTTGTGCACAGGCAAAAAAAGTTACGTATGTGCATTATTACACATACAGAATTAGGCAATATGCTGCATTTGGTAAATTTAAGATTAATCATTATGTGATCCTTCAGTCTCTTTAGTAATTTAACAAAGTATTATAATAATTAAATTATTAGGAACTTCATAAGAACTATAAAATAATATCAAATCAACGAGATCTTATACTTTGGCCCTTTTTAACACTTAATTATTAGGTCTAGGAAAAAAATTTATACGAATTTTTTTCATGTATTTTTTATTTGTATTAATCGAAGTAATCACCCATGCAATCAATCTGAACGCCTGCCAGAGGGTCATGGCAATACGGATGGTGCGGGGTTACCGCACGATCTCCCGCGAAGCGGCGAGCCTTCTGGCTGGCCTACCACCGTGGGATCTGGAGGCAACAGTCCTTGCACACATGCATGATAAGCGCGTGGAGATGCAACGCCGGGGTGAAAGTCCACTACCGCGACAGGTCGAGGTATGGCGGACAGAGCTCCGGCGGGATCTCATGGTGAAATGGCGTCAGCGACTATCGCAACCCAGTGCTGGGCACGCCACAATTATGGCGGTAAGTCCCCTCTTTGAGGCGTGGCTGGAAAGACCTCACGGCGTCCTTACCTTCCGCATGACGCAGGTCCTCACCGGACATGGCAAGTTCGGGAGGTTCCTGCATCGGATTCGAGCGGAAGAGACGCCCGGGTGCCGCCACTGTGCGGAACGCCCGGAGGACACGGTGGAGCACACAGTTGAGGTGTGCCCTGCTTGGGCGGAGCAACGCCGTGTCCTCGTGGGGGCGATCGGCGGCGGAGACCTCTCGCGCCGGACCTTGGTTCAGGCCATGGTCCGGAGCGAGGAGGAGTGGCAGGCGGTCGCCTCCTTCTGCGAAGCAGTAATGCTAGCAAAGGAGGAGGCAGACCGCATCAGGCAACGGCGCCCCCGCCGCCGCCGCCGGGATTCCGATCCCGATTTCCGGCCACCGTAGACGCGGGCTCGCGGACGGCGAGCCATGGGTAGCTCACTGTCCGATCGTCCGGTAAATGTCCGGACCGAGCCAAGGCGTCGACGGCGCGCACTGTTCCCGCGCGCCTCAAGGAGTTGTCAGCAACAGGAGGGGCCCATCTGGGTCGAAGTCTACCGGGGTCGGGGTTATCCGAAAGGAAACTAGAACCCCGGTATGAAGGCTAGAAGGAACGGCGCGGGGTTTTTAGTCAGTAAGACTCTGACACTGTCTCCCGCTCCACCCAAGAGCGGGTTTCGTCAATGATGATTTTCCCCGTCGAGAGAAAAAAAAAAAAAAAAAAAAAAAAAAACCCATGCAATCAATGCATCTTTGCCAACGCAGTGGCAGTTTATTGATGCCCTTTTTAAAGACAACAGCTGGACGGGAGGCAACAAATTCTTCAAAGGCATTTTGTACTGCCTCTCGGGTATTGAATTTTTTTCCCGCCAAGAAGTTATCCAAATTCTGGAAAAAGTAGTAGTCTGTAGGCGCCAGGTCTAGTGAGTAGGGCGGATGACGGAGAGCTTTCAACCCCAGTTCTTGCAACTTGGAGACCGTCTGCTGTGCAGTATGAGGTCGCGCGTTGTCGTGCAGGAGCAGCGGAGACGAGCTATTGACCAATGCTGGTTGGAGATGTGCCCGCTTCTCCAACATTGTGTTCAGTTCTTCACAGTACACATCTGCAGTAATGCTCACCCCATTTGGTAAGAAGCTGTGATGAATCACACCGGCGCTAGACCACCAAACAGTGACCATCACTTTTCTAGGGGTAAGTTTTCGTTTAGGGCATTGTTAAGGTGCTAAACCAGGATCCAACCAACTTGCTGAGCGCTTGCCGTTATCAAACAGAATCCATTTTTTATCGCAGGTAACAATGCGGTTCAAAATTCCTTCATTTGTGTGTCTGTTGAGCAGTGCAAGGCACGTCTCGACGCGTACTTCGCGCTGGCGATCATTGAGTTCGTGGGGTCAAGCTTTTTTACCTTGCCAATTTGACGCAAATAGATCAATATTGTTTTGACGCTAACGTCGAAAGCTGCTGCTAATTCAGCCGTAGATTGTGTAACATCAGCTTCCACAATCGCCTTTAATTCGTCATTGTCGACCAAAGTCTTCGGACGACCGCGAGGTTCATTTTTCAGGTCGAAATTTCTAGAACGGAAGCCAGCAAACCAATAACAGGTTGTGCGTTGGTTTGTAGTGTTAGCTCCGTAAACGTCGTAGATGTTGCGTGCCGCTTGTGCCGCGTTGCTGCCACGACGGTACTCATATTCCATAATTACTCGAATTTTTAACGTATCCATGATGACGAAAAATATTGAAATGCGATGAAAATGTAACACTAATCAATAAACAAATGACTACTTTTGGAAAAAAAATCCAAATTTTAAAATAAAATTAATTTGCAATTAGAATTCTTAGCCAAAAAAAATTATTTTGATTTGAAATGGCCAGAACTGCAGAACGGCAATTTCATAGGTAAAGACCTATTATTAGTTTTATAATCACATAATACTGCCATTGCAATTTTGACAGATGTTATTATATTGGAAATAAGCCATATTGCCTGAACAAACAAAAAAATAAAAATGTAAACACAGAATGTAGGTAAGTTTTCAGACTATATCTTTATTTTGATGATCTAATAAATAAATAAATTGTTTGATAAACACAATCAAATCACGAGAAAATTCCATCTACTGCTAACTTCTTAATTCTAAACTTTATTTGGCAACAGTTGTACTATAAACATAAACACTCATCAATTAAATAGGCACATAAGTAGGTAAATTACTCAGTGAGCTTACTTATTTTGCTACTTATTGACAGATTTTATACATCATAGGTTTAAAATTTATCAGCCAGGCTTACTTAAATAGTATCAGTTCAAGAGTTTAATCGTGAAAAGTTAACAAACCGGCAACAAATAGGCACTTTTTTCGTATAATAATAGTACTTAGTTAGGTACTTTGAAAGTATGAAACTTTTATGCCATATTGGACTAAGCTATGTTCATAATTAAATATAACTGTAAGTACTTATCTAATAATCAATCAAATCAGCGGATAATCTACCATAATTTATTATAATGATCTGACATTGTCAAGAAATTACACAATATGTATTTTTTTGGTTAGGAAACTATCTATGAATTAAAATGATTTTTAATTTTATCAAAAACTAACATGAAATCAACAACTACTAAATAAATAAATAAATACTTACCAATTTCAGTATGTTTTCACTCTTAAAACCGATTAATTAGTTTTGTTTACATCACAACGCTCATACCTATAACGCAGTTGACGGGCGATTGAGGCCCGAACACAAATCCTTTATGTGCAATTCTACACAAACAGAGATTTTCCTAACCGTCAAAACACTTACGGAATTTGTTAAACTCGTTTCCAGTCCAAATATCACAAAAAGGATTTTACTAACACATGGAGAATTAAACGAAGATTATTTTTAGGGAAAAAACCAAAAATCGAAAAAATGCACATACGGGATTTGGCAGGCGCAGCGACGATATACGACAGCCCGACATCAACTATCAGGCAGTCGCCCACCAGACTATAACATCCTGTCTGGTCGGAGGATCCTCCCTTTTCAACGGAGGTATGTGGGACTTTACTCTCTGTTCCGGCTACCTCCAAAATGGTACCAGTCGTTTTTTTTTTCGGTAGGAAAATCATCTAATGACATTCCCCGCACTTGGGCGGAGTATCAGACTTTTACTGACTAAAAACACACCCCAGATCCTTCGTTACCTTTTGTACCAGGGGCTGAGCTACCTTTTGGAGCTAACCCTGGCCCCAGTAGGCTTCGACCCAGCTGGGCCCCTGTCGTTGCTAACAACTCCTTGAGGATATGAAAGGATATAGTTTATCAATGAGACTATTTTTGTGGTTATTTGATACTTATTTACTTAATCTTCATGCAACACAAAGGTATAAAAATGCATTGTCTATTAGTCCAACTAGGATAAAACAAAACATTTTATGTAAAACAAGAATACAAATGTGTAAATGTACTTAAAATAAACATAGCTACGTGAATATGTAATATTATATAAAATACTAGCTGCTGCCAGCGGCTTCACCCGCGTAGTAGTAGAAAATTAGCCCAAGGGAACATAATCACAGAATAAAAAGTATTCTATGTGTTCTAGGATTAAGTTCTGTGTACCAATTTTCAACCATTGCAAAGCCGTTTAGTAGTTTTAGTGTGAAAGACTAACAAACATCCATACAAACTTTCACATTTATAACAGTAGTAGAATATCTATAATATAAAATTGAATCGTAAAATGTGTTGATAAGCGCATAACTCAACAACGCCTGGACCGATTTCGTTAATTCTTTTTTGTTATTGTGAGGAAAAGGTTCTTATGGAAAAAAAAATTAAGGTAGTGTAGGGTAGAGTAGAGTAGGGTAGAGTAGTGTAGAATAGGGTAGGGTAGAGTTGGGTAGAGTAGTGTAGAGTAGGGTATAATAGGGTAAGGTAGAGTAGGGTAGAGTTGGGTATAGTAGGGTGGAGTAGGGAAGAGCGCGAGCGAAGCCGCGCGGGCAAAAGCTATTACATATATATAAAGAAATGAGATAAGTAGGTAGATGAGATGATTCTGATGTACATAAATTATATTACTGTAGAAAATATTTCTCTTAAATGTGTACTGTGGGCTGGTGACTGTTCAAATATCAACAGAAATTCTAATCTGGAAAATAGGTATCTATTTAAGCTCTTTGAAGACTTATTTTTATGATATGTAATGGTTTATCGTTCTTGGAGTTTTCAAGAGTTAGGGAAATTAATGGCTTTACACGTCAAAGTTAAAAATTTACTGTCTTTTATTTGTTTATGCGACTGTAATTAAACAATATCAAACTTATAATTTAGTGAGAAAATTTATCAGAACTTAATTTAATTGACTTTTAAAATTATTACCTTTCAAGTGTCAAAGAAATTACATTTCAAACAATAGTAGGCACTTATTTAATAAATTAGTTTTCAACTTTTATTTTTTTAAAGAGAAGTTTAATGAAAGTCGTTTTACTGCAGGCTTATAAAGTTAATACAAAAAAGTAAATTCCTTTATTATTTTCATTTTTAGTGTCCATTTTTTTCCAAAGAAAAATAAAATTGTGACTAGATTTTCGTAATGTAATATTGTTCACAAATATTTAAGCCCTTTCAAACTTTTCCAAACAAATCAGACTTTGTGAACATTTTCCTAGAAGTTATATTAAACCTGGATTAAGTCTGTTTTATAACTCACACCTTTATATTGTAAACGATATTTGTTTTATATTTTCTCTTGAGCATATTGGATCAAAAGTTTTTTTATTTATATTGCCCTTGTGGTACAGGTATTATATGTCATTTTATTTGACGCGTGGAACTTTGAGCGTGATCGACTTTTGATTATTTTATGCTTTGATAATAATGTTACATTTGATATAAACAACTTGACATTACTTAATAACTTTGACATGAGTATTTATGTTATATTTTTTTTCAAGCCGCCATGTCATAAAACCAAAATTTCGAAGACTTGTGATATCCACCAACTCGCGTTGGGTCCATGTGGTGAATTACGGCCTATTCACTGTTCTAGAGAGGCCTGTACCCATTAGCCAAGTTGTTTAATCTGCAAGAGTTAACGCTAGAAGAAAGCTTCAAATGTACGGGAATGACGTCATCACAACGCTCAGTCACGTGGTCAGAACAAAAGAATTGGCGGCAAGGTCAACTCGAAGCGTTCGCCGCAAGCGAAACGGTTGTAACTTGGCTAGGGGGACTGAGTCTCAACAGTGGGAACAATATAAGGCTGATTATGATATTGTTGAGCCATTTCTATCAATCTGGCACAATCCCAGCTCCAAGCTTGTACTCAGATATTTCAGATGATAAAATGCAATATTTATATTTTCCTGAGGTATGCACGTTCAGTCGAATACTGCATCAATGACAACCATTTTGCATTGCAGGTTATCGAAAGGCCAGGAAAAATTGGGTCAGGAAAAATTTTTACTTGAGTTTTCTTCCGCAAGATTTCAGTAGTAGCCAGTGCACGTATTTTATTGAGAAAATGGTAAAAGAGAAAATTTGAATAAATGATAAATGATTTTTATTTTGTAAATAGGTTTTATAAAAACACTTTTACACGTCAATTTCAACTAGGGGAGGTGTTTCCTAGTTCTAGCTGATTACCCGTAGAGGAAACATCGAAACAAACTCAGGGGTCAGTCTCTTTTAAAGTCCATACAGCAAACATGCAACGGTCAAATCATATGGGAACCATGCAGATTGAAGCCTGAGATGGTCTTTTGAAGAAAGAACCATACAGTTCTAAGTGGAGCTGTCCATTCAATCAATGCAAGCCGCAAAATGCACAATCAATAGGAATACGAAATTCGTTAACTTTTGGGGGATGTAGAAGAGCCCATTTTAATTCGAATGGTCTCTAATATCCATTGTGACTAATGGTGCACAAAGTCTGGGTTTTGGAATCGCTATCTAACTTGCCGACCGTTAATGCTAGGATCTAAAACTTCCTTTCAGTAGAGGCTTATGTTCGATAGTGCGTTGAATTGAAGGAGCTAAGTTATCGTGGGTATTATGCACAGCTCTAACGTTGCTAAGAGGAATATTTTCATACTAATATATAGGTGTATCATAAAATACCGTCTTATCATCTGCGAAGCTTCTTCTCAAAATATGCGTAGATATACTTTGACTTGAATTTTAAGCTATGTACATGTAACTATGTACATAGGTACGAGGATAATATGTATCTTTCCATGTACATACAAATTCTTTTGTACGTGTGTTTGTGTGTTTGTCACCTAATTCCTAAATGGCTTGATCGATTTGCTTGGAACTGTATATATTTCCGGGACGATTTCAAAATATAATTTGAACCCAGTAAGTAGCGCTGCATTCGGATTCTCAAGTTTCGTCCACCTATATAGCACGATATAATACTTATATAATTAATACTCGTCAAGACGAATCATACGAGTCCAAATTGGGGGGATTGTGTCGGTTAGCTACCGATTTCCTATAGCCACCTTCCGGTTCCATCAACAGATAAGCTCTATGTCATAATAATTTTGCATTGTCATCTGATTTACACATGCATGCAAAATTTAAGCTTAATCGGTAACCGGGAAGAGGATCAAATTTAATTTGCAAAATTTGATTACAGACAAATATCGGGACAGGTGAAACTAAACAAAAGCTTGTAATTAATATTTAAATACACAAATAGACAACTATAAGAAAGCAATTTACATATCATACTCTCCTGCACCGAAATCTTTTCTAAATAGCAACAAATTGAGGGTTACTACAGATAAAGAATAGACTAATAATACGAACTCCCAATTTCAATCAGCCACAGTTAAACAATAAACCCTTAACCCTTTGCCTACTCATGTAATATTATAAATTCTTGCTGCTAAGTAGAAACCCACTCCGTCCGTTTAAAATTTAAAGGTTGCAGAAAATTACGTTTCACATTTTGAGTCCCTTTTTAAGGCACATTATTAAACATGGATAACGCTTGTCAGAATTCTGAAGTACAAGTAAAAAACCTTTTGTTGTGCGTAAGAAGATAATCACAATGTCAAATGTATACCTTTATTATGTGTTTCCTGATAGCTTAGAACGTAAGTGAGAGTTCTCAGAAAATCTTGTTCATGACAGAGAAATGGTAATCCCACTCGGGATACCTTTGGGAATGGTGGTGAATGGCCACGTATGGCTTGGAGTGTAAATGTGGATTGCTATTTGTAGATCTGTGTTGGGCAAAAGGAGGTCGGCTGATATAAGTATGGATATTTCGTTTTCGCGGAATTTGATGCGATGAAAAATAGACGGCAGGCTTTTTGATGTTAGCATTTCAATTCTATTTTTAAATGTGTCTTCACAAAGGTCAACCATTTTAAAATTAATGTTCGAATCGTTGTGCTCATGTACTCGTAAGTTTTTTTTTTTCTGTCGACGGGGAAAATCATCATTGACGAAACCCGCTCTTGGGTGGAGCGGGAGACAGTATCAGAGTCTTACTGACTAAAAACCCCGCGCCGTTCCTTCTAGCCTTCATACCGGGGCTCTAGTTTCCTTTCGGATAACGCCAACCCCGGTAGGCTTCGACCCAGATGGGCCCCTCCTGTTGCTGACAACTCCTTGAGACGCGCAGGAACAGTGCGCGCCGTCGACGCTTTGGCTCGGTCCGGACAGTAACCGGACGATCGGACAGCGAGCTACCCATGGCTCGCCGTCCGCGAGCCCGCGTCTACGGTGGCCGGAAATCGGGATCGGAATCCCGGCGGCGGCGGCGGTGGCGACGTTGCCTGATGCGGTCGGCCTCCTCCTTTGCTAGCATTACTGCTTCGCAGAAGGAGGCGACCGCCTGCCACTCCTCCTCGCTCCGGACCATGGCCTGACCCAAGGCCCGGCGCGAGAGGTCTCCGCCGATGTACTCGTAAGTTCGAGTTTTATTTTTGTTTGTTTCTTTTTAAATATTTCATAGACTTTTTTGCTGGCTATATTGTTTCCCACTTCTAGGTGAATACATATATATCTTCCTTCTAATTTTTTCTTGTGCCATTTATATCCATTATAATTATATGAATAACTTATGAAGAGATAAGGAAATTCGATGTGTAAGTTGAAGGAAAACATTGTTTTATTCCACTGCCTTCTAACACAAACTAATGAATTTAGCACATCAGATCATTCATGCAAAAGATATGAGGATAAATATCCGGACCCTGTATAAATACAGATGTGCCCTCACGACCCCACAATACGTCAATACGATTTGTCAATATCGTTTGTATCACGCTCTCTGACTGTTATACATTTCATTAATTAATATGACCTTTTTTCGAAACAGATTTACTTTATTTATGCCTGGGAAGACTAAAACACCTAATTACTAAAATATTTTTTAGGGTTCCCTACCCAGAGAATAAAACTGGGACCCTATTATGAAGACTTCACTGTCCGTCTGTCTGTTACCAGGCTGTATCTCATAAATCCTGATAGCTGGTTTTAACAAATGATGTATTTCTGTTGCCGCTGTAACAAAAAATACTAAAAACAGAATAAATTAAATATTTAATTGGGGCTGCCATAAAACAGTCAATTTTATTTTTGCATTTATATAGTATTTAACATCAAATATATAAGTATAAATGGTACGAAAGCCATCGTGCGCAAGCCCGACTCGCAGATTGCCAGTTTTTTTTTTTTTAATCAATTAAAGAAAGGAATAATAAAAACTCTTGAAGACAACTTTCTGGACATTTAAGTCAATAATGAACAATTAGATACTTTTAGGCAAGTGTGTTGTATCCCCAACCACATCATCTGTTACTTAACGGGTGGGATAGTAGTCAAATGCGAGCCTAAAAATGTTATTTTATCCTTCCTACTTAAAACCCTTCGATTGATATTCAGATTCTACAACCTACCTAAGTTACCGATTGAAAGAGTGTAAGTATTTTTTTCTTACTCATACTCGGAAAGTAAGTCTAAAATTGCCCGAGTAGAGAGTTGAAATTAATACTTTTCGGGCCTAAGAAGAAACCAAATTGTTAAAAAAGAACTAGTTATATTTTCACAGTTCATTGAATCCTTCTCGGGACCAAATAAGTAACTTTCACCCCTAAGGTAACAGTGTGCTTTTTTCATACTTGCATGATGTATGCTTGCTACCATGCTGCAAGCATGGTCTATGAGTCTTTATGAAATGTATAACAAAAGATGAATCTGACTGAAATTATGACATATTCATTGAGACTATTTCAATATGCCCAAACACGATACCTCTCAGCTGTAAGTGAGAAGTTGGGTATCCTGCACATTGCAGTCACGGACTTAGTGTGGACTTGTAGATGTCACATGTCTTTTGATTTTGGTCATGGTTCTCTCTCTCTCTCTCTTTCGCAATATTTTGCTTCACTGCTACCATTTATTTTATTACGTCCGGCTTAATTAGCTGGTTTTATTGACTTTAAAAATACGTTTAAATATAAATATCGTAAAAGAAAAAATATTTACATACAGTCAAGCACAATAACAATCAAAGCAATGTTTTTTTCCTCTTTCATCCTATAGAAGGTTCATGACTGATCGACGGGAAACGTTTTTTTTACAAAACATCTTGTTTATGTCTTAACAAAAGATTTTAATGGCGTTTTGTGATTTACACTGAATGTCGGGCATGTTTTCTTTCTTGAAAAAGTCTTCATATTTTAAAAACAAACTTTTGCGATCTTTATTTTTTTGTACTTTACTGTACAATATGTGCGATAACGATGATCTAAAAATATATCTTTTAAATACTCAGTGATTCTGCATGAATTATGCATGTATGCATAAGTTGATTTAATCATTTCAAAACAATTTAATTCAGACACTGAGTTAACTTGATTAAAATGGATGCAAATCAAACCACTGAAATATATCTTCATTTATTTTATTATATACTAGCTTTTGCCCGCGGCTTCACCCGCGTACATAATCCCAGGATAAAAAGTATCCTATGTGTTATTCTGGTATATGGTCTACTCGTGTACCAAGTTTCATCGAGATCCGTTCAGTGGTGTTTGCGTGAAAGAGTAACAAACATCCATACATCCATCCATACATCCATCCATACATACAAACTTTCGCATTTATAATATTAGTAGGATATATATCTTCTTCAAACGAATATTTTTTATTCGAATGCCCCGTTATCTCCTTCGTATTAAGTTACTTTAAACCCTGCAGACAGAAATAAGTGGTGGTAGTGTTTTATACTGTCTTAATCTATAGGTTAAGTTACCATTTTAATTTTACTATTACCACCACTGGCTTGGTCTCTCATATATTTGCATGCTGCATGCTTGCTGCATACATGTGAGTGTTTCAATGACTATCGATATGAAATGCATGCTAAAGACGATATTGGCTGAATTTTCTGCAATGAAAAGTTCTGCTTTTTAATAATTATGCATATGAAATGTATGCCTAAAGATGAATCTGATTTACAAAATTATGAGTTCTGATAAATGAGTATTTGGCAAACGATTTTTTGCAAAATGAAGTTTGTCTTATGAAAAATTATATTATGACATAAAAAGTTTTGCTATAAAGGGTAGGCCCAATTTCAATACTCCGTATTTCAATTCTACAAAATTAAAACATATGCCACCTCGTATCCAAGACTACCCACCAATCATACATCCCACCAATCATACATAAAACATAATTTACAAATACGGAATATTAGAGACGCAAATTGGAATAACAATTTTCCGGCCCTAAATTTGTGCCGAACCTAATTAAAACCAATGATGACTATAATTTAGAAACTGATTGGGTCGAATGCTAAACAGTAGCGATATTAAATAGGTTTCACAAAATATATTACATTGCAGCAGATATTAATTTTACCTTCAAACGAGAAAGAGAAAGTTAATTAATTTTCTAAATATAATTTCATTATTGGAAAGCTGAGTTTGTTTTGATTTTAAATGAATTGCCAAATTATCAATTGTAATGAAATCAATATGGAGTGTGGAGGTGAAAAAGGTAATATTGTAAAAATTACACATTTACTTATTAATAGAAACAAGCTTTTAATGAAAATAATTTTTTCATTTTATAACTCGGTATACCTATATAATTAACTAGCTGCCCCCAGCGGCTTCGCCCGCGTGATAGCAAAAAATTATCCTATGACCTAATCCAGGACATGGTCTACCCGTGTACCAAGTTTCATTAAAATCGGTTTTGCCATTTAGACGTGAAGACGTAACAAACAAACTCACTTTCGCTTTTAAGTTATTAGTAAGGATACTCGTCAAGACGAATCATACGAGCCCAAACTCGAAGGGGTTGTGTCGTTTAACTACGAAATTCCTATATCCTTCCGGTGCCATCATCAATAATTTTGCATCGTCATCTAATTTACACATGCATGAAAAATTTCAGCTTCATTGGTAACAGGGAAGTAGGTCAAATTTAATTTACAAGATTTGATTACAGACAAACATCGGGACAGGTGAAACTACATAAAAGCTTGTAAAATGGACGGCAGTTTTTTTTTTAAATAAAATTTGGTAGGAAATGATTCTGATCTACGGCGGTAAAGGTAGTGTGATATTTTAATGTGATCATGTTCGCGGGGTTAAGGTGGTTCAGTGGGTCAGAGATCTCCCTAGACAGAGAGGTTCGGAGGAGGCCTTTGCCCAGGTGGGATACAAAATATGCAAACAAAAATGTAAAAAATAATAATTGTATGTTGCCTACATTCGGCCTAACGAGATCAGTCGTTCAACAATCTAAGTCAAAAACCATTTTCATCAAAGCAAACTCCCGGGCTCATCTGATGAAGAAAATATGATTGCAATTTTCATCTGAAATATTAATCACAGGACTAGAAGGAAATACGAGTGCCATTACGTTTTCGTCCAGCTAATTTTTCAATTTCGAAATTGGAAAATTCATTGCGCAGAACTCAACCGGATTAGTTAGTTGCCAATTACGGGGTTTCAGGCTGACATATTTTTAAGACATTTTAATCTTTCAAATGAGGATTTTATTTTTATTTATCCACCAGTCGTGAGTTGTCTCTTGTCAACTACTTCTTAGTTGATTTCGGACTGTTATATCCAAACATTATATGTAACACATAATATGATTTAAAAGAGTGTCCATGGAGTTTCTTGCACGTTCTTCTCCAAAGAGATCTACGCTTTGGAACGTGCAATTTAGCTTCATTTTTCTTGGACTGACCGACATTTGACTGTTGGAAAGTGCTTGTAGTTGGTCTATTTGAAATAAATGTTTCTGATTATATATGTTTTAATCGCACTAAGAACTCTTATACTGCGATGCAGGATTTTGAATTTTAGTTCTTATATGACTCGTAGATGTCGCTACATCGCACTCTTCCGGAGATCAGATATAAATAGTTTTTGATGAGTTGTGATGCCGTGATGCGTGGAAGGTTGGTTCCAGTGCATAGAAGCCAGAAGCTGCAAAATTGTTGGTGAGTCAGAACTGTCTGCGATAAAGCCCCAGTGAGTCTGGATGATGCCCCAATTAGTCTGGGTGATTATATCCCAGTGATCGAGCATTAGAGCTCATTGAGTTGGGGTGATAATATCCCAGTAAAACTGGATGAAGCTGTAGGCTTCGAACCTGCTCTCAGTTCCAGTCTTCTCCGTCTCCAGAATACCTGCAATTGATAACAAAAAGATATAAATTTATGCATAAATATACCTATAGTAACGAAATAACTAGGTATCTGAATTTCACAAGCATAAATTCAACTAAAGCCACGTTCTCCAATAAAATACGAATGCGGGGAACCCAGGTGTAACAACATCCTGTATTATGCTAGCAACTTGTGATTTGACTTACTATTTAGTTTAAATTACTTAGCTAAGGCCCTGAAAAAGGGCAACTGAAGGACCACATGTAATTTATTTCATCACCACTGCTCTCAAAACGGTGAAGGAAAACATCGTGAGGAAACCGGCATGTCCTAGAACCCAAAATTCGAAGACATGTGACATTCACCAATCCGCCCTGGGCCCGCGTGGTGGATTATGGCCCATTCCCTCTCCTAGAGAGGAGGCCTGAGTCCCAGCAGTGGGAACATTAAAAAGGCTGATGATGATGATGATGATGATGATGATGATGATGATGATGAAGGACCACATTTGTATTTTTCTTCAGTGTACTTACATAAGTCATTTCGCAACCTTTTAATAAAATTGTATCAAGTTGACACTAAACCTAGTAAGTATGTAGTGGAGAAACTCGCTCTTGGCTAAGTCCTGAATCAGAACCTGATGCAAGAAGTCACTGTCACCAATGGTGAATTGTTACATAGTTTATCACGAACAGACAGACCGACAGACACGGGGACTTTGTGTTATCATATGTACCTATGTAAGTATTAAGAAAACGTTGCAATATTATTCAAAAGAGTCAATAATTATTGTCTTTATTTTTAGGTGAAAAATCTGATTTTTCAGGTTTTTTTTTTCAGTTTTAAGAGACCACAGAACTGAGTATACGGTTTTAATATCAACTCGATACCTCCACGCATACTCGAAATAAAGGGTTTTGACCGACAGGCAGACAAAGAAAAACGGAACGTTTTTCTTTTTGAGGTACAGAACCCTAAAAATGAGAATCACGGATCATGACGCCACGTTTTATGATACTCGTGGTATAACCTAATCTAGTTCATACTAGGAAACTAAAAAATACCGTTATACGCCAGTCTGTTCGAGTTTTCCCGCGGTGAAGTCGACAGGGCTATCACACGAACCATTATTTATATTTTATGGCCTCCCGCCATGCTGCCTTTGTATTTGATAAAAATATAAATTGCTGAACATCCACTCTCAAGGAAATTATTTTAAGGCCCGCTTTGTTATGAGATCCTGAAATTAAGGTCTAAGGTAGAAGAACTCAGAACTTAATATTGGGAATTTGGCAAAAACTTAGTCATCCATTTAAATTTTTCTTAAGAAAAATACATCATCATCATCATCATCATATCAGCCGAAAGACGTCCACTGCTGGACATAATAATAATAATAATAATGAGACTGTATATCCCGCGGAAGTGTGGGGGTCGAGGCTTTTTAAACGCTAAGACCCTGCACAATCGCGAGGTATGCAGTCTTAGGGAATACTTCCTAGCCGCCGACGTGGGTATGCATCGTGATGTAGTGGCAGTGGACAAGGGACTCACCCCGCTCTCCTTGGCTAACGAGAACTGGCGCAAACCTGTAGTGCTTGACACTAACGTACGCAAGGAAGTATGGCAGAGTAAGGAACTTCACGGACGCTTTTTCCGGGCCCTTCATGGGCCCGATGTAGACCAACTAGCGTCCGTAGCCTGGCTGCGCGTCGGTGACCTCTTTGGGGAAACCGAAGGTTTTGTCTGTGCAATTATGGACGAAGTTATCATGACGAATAACTACCGGAGATTTATTGTGAAGGACGGCACGGTTGACATCTGTCGGGCATGTCACCGACCGGGTGAATCAATCCGCCACATTATCTCTGGTTGTTCTCGTCTAGCTAACGGGGAATACTTGCATAGACATAACCTTGTAGCCAGGATTATCCATCAGCAACTTGCTCTGAAGTATTCTCTTGTGGAATCGGAGGTGCCATACTACAGGTATGTGCCCGACCCAGTTCTCGATAATGGCGATATCACGTTGTACTGGGACCGGTCCATCATCACTGACAGGACTATTGTAGCCAATAAGCCTGATATAGTGGTGGTGGACCGAAGCGAGAGGCGTGCAATGATTGTTGACATATCCGTTCCACATGACGAGAACCTCGTGAAAGCCGAGAAAGATAAACAAATCAAGTATATTGACTTGGCTCGCGAGGTTGTCGACATGTGGGAAGTGGATTCAGCGATTATTGTACCGATAGTCGTTTCAGCCAATGGCTTAATAGCCAAGAGCCTCGACCAACACCTTAGGAGGCTCTCGTTAGGCGGCTGGATCAAGGGCTTGATTCAGAAAGCGGTACTCCTGGACACGGCTCGTATAGTCAGGAGGTTCCTTTCTCTGGAGCCCTGACCGCCGGTAGCTTGGACCCTGTTCCCGAAACCGGTGGGACACTATTTTTTATATTTTTAAATGTTTTTTTAGTTTTAAATATTTAAAAATATAATTTATATGTTTGTACAACGAATAAAGGAAATAATAATAATAATAGCCTGGCTGCGCGTCGGTGACCTCTTTGGGGAAACCGAAGGTTTTGTCTGTGCAATTATGGACGAAGTTATCATGACGAATAACTACCGGAGATTTATTGTGAAGGACGGCACGGTTGACATCTGTCGGGCATGTCACCGACCGGGTGAATCAATCCGCCACATTATCTCTGGTTGTTCTCGTCTAGCTAACGCGGAATACTTGCATAGACATAACCTTGTAGCCAGGATTATCCATCAGCAACTTGCTCTGAAGTATTCTCTTGTGGAATCGGAGGTGCCATACTACAGGTATGTGCCCGACCCAGTTCTCGATAATGGCGATATCACGTTGTACTGGGACCGGTCCATCATCACTGACAGGACTATTGTAGCCAATAAGCCTGATATAGTGGTGGTGGACCGAAGCGAGAGGCGTGCAATGATTGTTGACATATCCGTTCCACATGACGAGAACCTCGTGAAAGCCGAGAAAGATAAACAAATCAAGTATATTGACTTGGCTCGCGAGGTTGTCGACATGTGGGAAGTGGATTCAGCTATTATTGTACCGATAGTCGTTTCAGCCAATGGCCTAATAGCCAAGAGCCTCGACCAACACCTTAGGAGGCTCTCGTTAGGCGGCTGGATCAAGGGTTTGATTCAGAAAGCGGTACTCCTGGACACGGCTCGTATAGTCAGGAGGTTCCTTTCTCTGGAGCCCTGACCGCCGGTAGCTTGGACCCTGTTCCCGAAACCGGTGGGACACTATTTTTTATATTTTTAAATGTTTTTTTAGTTTTTATTTAAATATTTAAAAATATAATTTATATGTTTTTACATCGAATAAAGGAAATAATAATAATAATATTCCACAACTATCACACAACGCCGTCTAGTCCCAAGCTAAGCAGAGCTTGTGTTATGGGTACTAGACAACTGATAAACATACTTATATATTTCTAAATACATACATATATAGATAAATTACACCCAGACACAGAACAAATGATCATGCTCATCACACAAACATTTGTCCTGGGTGGGAATCGAACCCACGACCTCCGGCATAGCAGTCAGGGCCACTAACCACTAGACCAACAGGCCAGTCAAAACATAGGCCTCCCCCAAGCGTCGCCATAACGACCGGTCCTGTGCGTCACGCATCCATCGGATTCCCGCGACCCTGACCAGGTCGTCGGTCCACCTTGTTGGAGGCCTTCCAATGCTGCGTCTTCCGGTACGTGGTCGCCACTCCAGAACCTTTCGTCCCCATCGACCATCTGTTCTGCGTGCAATGTGCCCCGCCCATTGCCACTTAAGTTAAGTTAACTTAAGTTTGGAGTTTAAGAAAAATACAGCTTCAAATATATTAAGGGACGAAATGTCCCGCAACATGACGCGCAACGTTCAAGCTTCGTATCCACTAGGCAATAATTGACGCACAACACGTGACGCTCAATATGTACAGCAACGTTGCACAACAGCGCGCGACGTTGCCGGCTAGCGCGCAACATGACGCGCGGCTTGTTACTTGTTTAGAGAGCATCGCCAGTTGAGCATCAATTGTTGTCGAGTAAAGACGTGATGCGCAATAATGTCTGTAGTGTGGTGTAACAAACGAGAGCTCAAATTAAGTGAACTGTACCAAAACTATGAATGTTTATGGGATACTGCTTACCGAGAATACAAAAATAAATTAAAAAAAGACGATAAAATTATAACCACTGTCGCTGAAATCAACACTAGTTCCTCTGGCGAGATGTTGTCGTCGACTGACATGATGTGATGCGTCGACAGACAACATTGTTAAACAAAAGTTCTGCGTTGACTTTTAGCAAATTGGGCAACATGTTTTGCAATATTTCGTGCGTTAAATGTTGCCTAGTGGAAAAGCGGCTTCAATCTACGTGACACTGTTTTCAAATTGTCCAACAACATGATTATTCATGTTGGGGGTCATTTTGTCCTCTATTATATCTGGGGCTTAAATTTATCTACCCCAACGACCTAACTGCTACTAGAATGTCTAATCACAGGCGACGCATGTCTGTCAACACTTTCGATCTAATGTCTGCAGAACCCTGCTTCCCCGTACCAATTAGAATGTGGTACCTCGCTCACCATACCTCGGCTAGTTGACAGAATTGTTTTGGTGTCTTGCGCATGAGGCGTCTAACGGCTGTAAGGTCGTTGATCTATCCAAAACTTGCTTGATTTTGCAAAATAGAAAATAAGCAAAGATCTCCTCAGAGGAAGTCAGACTTTTACTGAGTAAAACTACGTGTTTTTTTGCATTTCAGGGCTTTGGAAAATCTATCGAACATTTTCGCAGCCCTGGTTGTAGCCATTGATGCAGGTTCTATTCTTGAAGTGTAGTTAGAACATGAGTTTGCACTTTTATACTCGTAACTACTGTTAGTACCATCCATCTAGCTTGGTGGTTGACAGTTTATCCTGACAATCATGTTAGTAAGAAACTTAAAACAACTGAGTGAGTACTGTAATATTTTTCTATAAATAAACCTTTTTATAAAGGTGCTTAGTTCAAGCTGACTCGACAAATGTTATGCTACAGTATAAATTAAGAAACAGAGGCCGGGAGCAGTAAGATATAAAATAGTCTATGCCTCATTCTCTCAGACCTATCATATGTACACCAAAAAATCATATCACAAGTTTTTTTTTTTTTATCATAGGAAGCTATAATTAATATTCGTCAAGACGAATCATACGAGCCCAAATTAGATGGAGTTGTGTCGTTTTGCTACCAAGCTCCTATAACCACCTTCCGGTTCCATCATCAGATCAGCTGTAAGTCATAATGATTTTGCATTGTCATCTGATTTACATATGCATACAAAATATCAAAATCATCGGTAGCCGGGAAATGGGTCAAATTTCATTACAGACAAACATCGGGACAGGTGAAACTAAATAAAAGCTTGTAAAAACGTTTTAGAGGAGGCTTGACGATTTTTATGAATATTTTCGATAAGACACAGTGTGTCAAATGTGGTTCTGCCCTATAAATTATTAAAGATAAAAACTGAAGTAGGGGTAAAATATAACCTACGACTTAAATTGACCTAGAAAGATATATACAAAAAAAAAATCATAATAAAAATAGATTAAACCGATTTTGAGGAGTTCAATAACTGGGACACAAAATTTGTATACTATGCTAGATAATCCAATTTTAGATACACACATTTTGCATCCTAGAATAGAACTAACATCCTCAGTAAACAATTCTAAAACAATAGGTGTTTACTCAGCTCAGATTGTAGAATTTCTATACAAATTTGTCCCAAATTTCCCGAATAACCGAAAATTGACATCATTTGCAGTCGCTAATGATTACACATTACGCCGTTGAATTTCACATTATCATTGTTGCTAATTACACTACAATTGCACGGTGCGAATGACAGCTGTCAGATTCATTTAACGAAGCTATCTCTATCCTTTTCTCTCATCTTAAAGATGCATATTTTCGTCCTGCTTTCACCCTACCAATGCTTTGTAAAAATAAGCTTTTAATGAAAATCATAGCAAGCTTTTGTAGTTTGGTATACCTGAATAATTAATACTCGTCAAGACGAATCATACGAGCCAGAACTCGATGGGGTTGTGTCGTTTAACTACCAAGCTTCTATAGCCACCTTCCGGTTCCATCATCAGATCAGTTGATCCACTTCCGGGTTAGCGATTGAACTGAAATTTTGCATGCATGTGTAAATCAGATGACAATGGAAAATTATTATAACAGGGAACTCCCTGTCATAATAATATAAAAAGAAAAAATACGTGTCCCTTATTTTTAAATAATTTACAAGACGGACTAATTATATTTTTTTAGGGCAACTAGCCTATTTACCTTTGTCGCTGAAAAAAATAAGCATATACCTATCTATATTTTCTACTTTCACACGGGCAGTCGCTTGCAATAGCAAGTAAGTAATAAAAAAAATCGGTTTTGATCTGACCCAAATGATTTGTAGAACCAAACTGGTCGTTTGTATCAGCACGAAATCGCCCAATTAATATTGTTTTTGACGTTGTATTTTTACTATTCAAAAAATAAACATGGGCATAATATTCTTCTTGAAATTTGTCCACTGCTTTCAAAAATAAAATAAAGAAGGAAACAAGAAAGAAATAAAAAATAAGAGCAAAAAGAAAGGGCCGTAATCTAACACGGCGAACCCACTGCAGATTTGTGGATATCACAAGTCTTCCAATTTTTGGTTCTAAGACACGTCGGTTTCTTCACGCTGTTGAAAGAAAATGCCTGACTGGGTTTGAATCCGTGACCGTAAGTAAGTTGGAGCAGCTACAACTGCTCAAATTGTGCAGCGGCTGAGATTTTAAGCAACGCGACGTGCCATTCTATCAGTCGCCACAATTGTCAAAATGCCAAAAACGTAACGGATTGCTCATCTTTGTCATTCTATTCATCGGTCATTTTGACAGCGCTTGTCATTCCCATTTATCCTTTTTTCATTTATGTACCAACAACACAAACACTACTTCTTACTACAACATGGACTTATAATATTTTTGGTACACATGAAAAAAAGACTGAATGGGAATGACAAGCGCTGTCAAAATGACCGATGAATCGAATGACAAAGATGAGCATTTTGCTTCTTTTGCTAATAATAATTATTATTATTAGCAAAAGAAGCAAAATTCCAATTTTTACAAAATGTAATTTAATTTAAATTAAAAATAGGTATTACGCAATACAGAAAAAACAGATTGATATTTTACTATAATCAAATCACATCACACTATTATAATGTTATTGTAAAGGCAAAAGTTTTTATTTGTATCAAACAGGCATACGGATTTCGATGTAATTCAATCTACAAGTAAATGTCCTGGAATAGCACGTTTAGGATACTATTTATCCTGAGTGTATGTGCCCTTCAGCTAATTTTTGAAGCTAAAAACTTAAAAAATTAAATTCAAACCAAGGCAATCTTAACTTATTGAAAATCACAAGTCTCAAGTCATGCTGTAAGTAATATTTTTCATGACTTAATAACTTATTCAAAGATGAATTCGAAGATTATGCATAATACGCATTAATTTACCAAAAAATATACCAGTTTTCTATTCTGCATCATCGTCATAATATTTCAAGGGAATCCTCTCAATGCAAATGGTTGTGTTCCTGCTTTGAATAACTAGAATAATTTAAGTAAAGCGCCAGTGATGTAGTTGCTATTATGTAAAACACTTTACTAATAAATAACGTAAATGAATCATTAATGTCCTGAATGCGTTTTGTTGGCCACAACGTCGCGTAGTCGCAACGTGAAATACGCAGCGGAAAACGTCCAAGTTCGAAACGAAAACGCGATTTCGATTTAAACTTTTTAGAGTGTTTCGTTTCACCGTTTTGTGAATAGGAAACGGATGTTTAAGCGAAAACCTAAGGGTTGGAATCGACAGCTGCGGTTAGTTAGAGTCGTATTGCAACTACTGACGTGGTTTGGATTTTTTTTTTGTTTAAGGCGGCAGTCTGCAACAAACGCCGTAGGTCGCGTCGCGTGTGATGGAGACCATTATGGTGCATTTCCATAGTAAGCATTCGTACGTCGCCTACAGCGTTACCACAAAATATATAGGTACAGAAGACAATCTCATGTATGTACTTCACTTTTTATACCTACGCTCGGTGGACGCACTCTAATGAGCGTTTGTGCTCCGAGATATCATCGCGTCCGTGAGCGGTGTCTATGTGTGGGTTGCTCGAGTATGCTTTGTTTATACATATTTGACTTTTGTACCTATATATTTTGTGGCGTCACGCCGTATTGTTTGTTGCAGACTGCCGCCTAACTTGACTTAGGTTCCTGTGTCCCCTAGATGGGGCAGAGGGCGTCCGCAGTGCGATGCCATCTCGTTTGGTCTTGAGCTTCGCGTTTCATTTCTGGTCTTCCCAATGTTATTTGCCTCTGCGATGACCGTTCCTGGCCAGGTCTGCTTAGGGCGACCACGTCTACGCTTTCCTTGAGAGTTCCAGTCTGGGTTTGCCTTGGTATGAAAGAAACTGAAACAGTGCAAAACTAAACTGATCAAACTACGACGACCGTTGGAAATAAGAAACGTACACGAGTTGTTTACCGAGTTAGTTGTCTAAGTAGATAACTGATATCTGAAATAAGTCTTTTCTTTTTACTTTTGATTTTTTTCTAATATATTCTCTATAATAGATGATGGATGGATGGAGGGGTAAAGGGAGGCCAAAGAAAAGATGAATAGATTGTGTGAGAAGTGATATGACAGAAAAGGGTTGATGGTAGCGTGACGAGTGACAGGACAGAATGGAAGAAAAAACGTGTTGCGCCGACCCCAAATAAACCGGGATAAGGGCAGAAAGAAGAAGAATATTACACACTCTATAATAGAAGTGACAAAAATATGTAAAAAAGATTATTTATATAACTCATAATTATGATTTAAATAACTGTCCATGGAGTTTCTTGCAAATTCTCTTGAAAAAAACGTTTCCGATTTCTGATTTATCCAGAAATGTTATTTTCACACCAATTTTCGCAGAATGTATTGATGTTTTCCTCATAGCCTTTTTCTATTGTATAAATAAATAATTTATTTCCCCACATTTATTAATGTCACGACCATGGCTACGCATATTTTGGTGCGCCAAAGTTCAGCTTTGACACGGAATCCCGGAAAATGATTGATCGAAAGGACGGTCAATAGGGATGTATAGCATTACACTAAGTTTACATAACATGCGGTTGACATAAGCGTTATAAGTTAGAGCCATAGACGTAGAGAACTGATCTGAGCGTTTTGTGTCTGGCTGTCAAGTAAACCGTAGAAGTGTGAAAACGACATTGTGATCGTGCGCTTACAGTGCGTTTCACTTAAGAAGTTCCTTTGTCGTAATGTTGGCAATACGAAAACACAGTGTTGCAATATATTTAGCAATTAAATTACTTAATATTAGGGAGATTAACTGATACTTCGTTACTTTTAACAATTGCCTTTTTTTTTTTTAAACTATATTTGAATAAAGTAAAGGTCGCTGGGCTCCATTCCGATAGTCCTGCAATTCTTTCAAATACCGAAAACGCCACGCCACAATCTCGTACCTCTCTATTAACAACTTCCTTTTAGACCTGCTTTTTTTAAATAATATCCCATTCACCTCATAATTCTTCAAATAGTGTTGCAACTACTGTTAAAATCGTTTTCGTTTATCATTTCGGGGAAACATTTTGATAGAGTTGGCAACTCTTTCCTTTTTTCCCTTCTTTTTTCTGTTGGCAGACAAGGGAGGCAACATTACGCCAAAGGAACTTCTTAAGTGAAACGCACTGTAGTTAAGTCTTTTGCTGGAATTGTGATTAGTCTACGTCACAGGTTACGTCACTGTGATCTAGAACACGGAAACTGGTCTTGACCGCTTTGTGTGTAACTCATCAATGTTCGATCCAGTCCGTCTCTTGCTGTCCTTATCCCAACAATGTCCTTAGCAGAGATTCGTAACACTAGGTGGTGCCCTTAGCGTATGATCGCTTAGTTTTAAGTTTTTATAAGTCTTGGCTTAAGGTTTTAAAACTCATAAAGATTGCTATAAGCAAGGCCAGTTAAGGAGAAGAAAACGTCAAGGTCAAACTGCAACTACCCACTCATTAAAAAAAGTGTGTGCTTCTACAGATGTGTCAATTTTGAAAGGTGCTCAGTATAGTGCTCTAAGTATAACTAAACACACCATTACTTAGCTGTCACCAGTCACCGTATGTTCTTAGGGAGAGTGTAAGCGTGTGTTATTACTTGCATGAACTTAAATTGAATGTGTTTTGTGTAAGTAACTTTACTTGGAAGAGCTCGTAGCTAGAATAATATTAGGCGCATAAATTAATCTCCATGCATAATCAACACTTTTCAAGGTCGATCTACAGGTACATAGGTGACCATATTGTGCATTGTTTAAAAGCTTGTTGTTTCATCTAATAAAATTCAACGCGATGTTTGATGAAGATGCAATGCAAAAAAAAAGAGAGATTTCGCATTAAAACTCTGTTGGCATTTGGTAATTTCGTATTTTCCTCGAATATTTCACAAAACTTGTTCTAGAAAATAGGTTTTTTATTTTTAACTCTTAAAGGTTTTTCAGAAAAATTGTCGTCATTCAGAATCTCAGTTAAGTGCAAAATATTCACATAAAATAGCAAATTTTTAGAGGTCTTTACTAGATTCGTTTTACACACATTTATGTTTTGATTTCTATAGAAACCTAGATAATATTCGTAAGATAGCCGATGACAATTAATTATGACGTTATTAAGTCATAATTACGAAAAGGTGGTTGCAAGAAAATGTAACTTGAAAAGGACGCTCTTAAGCTGTCAATCGCGTCTGTCGTTTGTAGACCTTTGGCGGTTGTTAGACCTTTGGCAGTTGTCAGAATCTAGAACTAGTAACACTAGTTTGGCCACATGTTATCGTGTTACCCAATTACCAGGTAGTGGAAGTCAGGCAGGCGGTTGCTCCATGTTCAATTAATAATGGTATTCAGTTGCAATTATTTAGATTGATATCCGACTGCAACGTAGTCGGAATAACACAAGACTATCTAGGTATCTACTATTGTATTTTAGAGCGTAGCCATCGTATCATATCCTATTTAAAATAGGTTTACAATGCGAAATATTTTCTCACAACAAGGTTTTATCGCATGGTATTATATAATACTCATCAAGACCAATTCTTTTGCACTCAGCATTTTTCTAAAAGAGTTATGAGTATATAATATGAAGACGGAAGGACAGAAAGAGGGAGACTGAAAAAAAGATGAATTGATTGTGTGAGAAGTGAAAGAAAAGGGAGTTAGTGATAACGTGACGGGTGACAGACAGAATGGAAAAGAAAAGTTTGATTCTCAAATAAAATTAGTTGCAAGGGCAGATGATGAGTGCCAACTCATAGACACAATTCCAAAGACTTCACATACATTTTTTTGAGGCGGATGAATTAGCCTCAAGAAAAGTTAACTGTATAAAGATACCATAGATTGTAACTTTATATTTATATCTCCTGACTCCTCCTGATTTGTATCCTCTAGACTGGAGTAGAAGGACGTAGCAGACTTTAGACCTCAAACGCGATGGGCTTGTTTTTTGCGCTCATTAGCTTTTATGGCCACTATCCGACTCCATCATTAGACCGAGTCCACAGTACCATATTGAAACATTATCATCCAAGTTACACAAGTATAACAAAATTTCTCCTCAATCGGCTAAGGGCAACTGTTTTAAAATCTATTTACAAAATTTATCCCAAACAAATACATACAAACATAGCAATTAAAATAAAAACTTTTAAAAAGCCCAGAAATCGATGATATATTTATAAACAAATCTCAACAAACTGAAGATTTACATAATTACTTTTAAAACAAGCCGAAAATCTCCTGAATAATTTTCATTCGTCCGACAGTTCGTAAAGCGTCCGAGTAATACTCGTGAAGATGACAGCTTGAAACGGGTTCCGTAGCGGAAACAAAACGAAATAACTTGTCAAACGCACCCGTTAATAGTTGTTTATTTTTTCTTGTCACTCCAAAAAAGTTTCTTCCCTTTTTTGGCGGAGGGGATGAAGCACCATTCTGCGCGTTCGAAGGGTTAAGAAATGTATTTTGAAGGTTTTTTTGGGTTTGTAAAACCACTAGCCTCAATATTATTTTTATATTTTGTGGGTAGCTGTAACCGTTTCAGTCTAGTTAGGTACGATCTTTTGCTGTAGAGCTGAAGGATAATAATAATTTAGACCTTTGTTTTCTGAACAAATACTAAATACATACCTGTACCTATTTTTTCTGTTTCTGTCTTGTTTTCTTTTATATATTTAGTGTGTACATGAATTGTTAAATAAATAAATAAAATTCATTATCATTCACTATCGTAAAAATATGACATAGATATTATTGTCTGAGTCAAATATTTTAGAACTAAATATCACTCTGTAATTACACCAGTAAAATTACATGAAATATCCTTTCATAAATGCCAATTCATGTCACAATGAAATGTTTTGAAATTATCTCTGTACTCTATCAGAAGTAGGGTAGGACATATTGCTCATAGAATAGATGGTTGACGGGACCGAAAAGTTCTGAAGTGGTGACCGTGTACCGGAAGACATACGTTGAAAGGCCTCCCACAAGGTGGACTGATGACTTAATGAGATTCGCGGGAATGTGATAGTTGTGAGATGGTCACGACTGTTCGTTGTGGCGAAACTTAGAGGAGGCCTATGTCCAACAGTGGACGTCTTTTGCGAGAAATTATGAAATAGAGAGCTTTTTTAAAACTTATATACAAGGTGTAAGGGATAACACTCCGCAAACTTTAAGGGCTTTCTCAATAGATGAAACTGAACAACCTTCTACAAATTTCTTTTTTTAGGCAACGAAGAAAAAATACGGCCTCTCCATACAAACTGTCCAATCAAGTTTATAATTATTTTGTATGGTGAGGCTGATATTTTTTTTCGTTTCCTGAAAAAAATCTCTTGTGGAAGGTTGTTTAGTTTTGTCTACCGAGCAAGCCCTTAAAGTTTGCGGAGGGCTGTCTCTTACAACTTGTATATTTCCTGTACCTATACCGGAATATGGACATATCTTAGTAAAAGCTTTAAAAATGCCGATTAAAAAATACTTTACGTGACCGGCTCTTTTTATTACAAGCACTTTACTTAACTAGGCCTAAATAAATACGCCAAACATGAAGTCTAACCATAAACCTACAATTCATAATAATTAGCTGCTTCGCTAATACTTGCGTGTTCATTAATGACGTTCCTATGTATGTTTATTTAGGTATAAACCGTTTTAACATAACTCCTACATGAGTGTTCCATAAATGTTTGTCTAGGACTACTTATGTTGCCGCGGGATTTTTTTGATTGAGTGACCGCGGCCTTGATATGCAAAGGGTCATTGAAGGGACACGTCATGTGGGTTTTAGTCTATAAAAATCTGTCTCTTCCTCTTGCGCCCCAGATCGGGAGGAGTTGCTTGATAATTTCCCATAAAAAAAACATAAACCTTCTTGCAGTTGGGTGAAAAGGAAATTTATGACTAAATAACAACACGTCTATTTCGATATTTTGATGGAAGGGTTTATGAAAATCCAATAAAGGGTGGGAGTCCTCCTAATGAAAGGAAATTAATTAATAAATTATTTTTAATAAAAAAAATTAATGTGCACTAGCTTCTGACGTTTTATAAGTGCCCATGTAGGCCTATGTGAAATAAAATATTTTGACTTTGACTTTGACTTTATGAAGATGCTTGAACTAGATAGGAGTAGGATTATCTTAATTAGGCTTAGTTTTCATTCACTATATCCCCTCGAACGCCAGGGGGTTAATGACCTGGAAAATTGCCGTTTTTACGCAAATCACCAAAAAAATAAAAATACACTAATAAAATAAAGATGTAAAGTTTGTTTTTTGTTAGTAGGACGTAATTTCTGGAAGTACTGTTCCAATCACCAATATAAAGCTGCTTTATTCCTGAGTGACATAGGCTATATTTTATACGCGGGCAAAGCTGGGGGCAAACGCCATGATAATAAGGGCAGGCGAATAATAAAATTACAATGTTTGTAAAAGACTACTAAGTCATAAGTACTAGCATAACACTAATATTTTACATTTAGCAATAAATGCCTTTGACCTATAAAAGATATTTATTTTCGACCCCCAGAAACACCGGCGGAGACCATGGTCATGGTCCGGAGCGAGGAGGAATGGCAGGCGGTCGCCTCCTTTTGCGAAGCAGTAATGCTTGCAAAGGAGGAGGCCGACCGCATCAGGCAACGGCGCCCTCGCCGCCGTCGCCGGGATTCCGATCCCGATTTCCGGCCACCGTAGAAGCGGGCTCGCGGACGGCGAGCCATGGGTAGCTCGCTGTCCGATCGTCCGGTAATGGACCGAGTCCAAGACGTCGACGGCGCGCACTGTACCCGCGCTCCTCAAGGAGTAGTCAGCAGCAGGAGGGGCCCAGCTGGGTCGAAGCCTACTGGGGACAGGGTTGTCCGAAAGGGAGCTCGTGCCCCGGTATGAAGGCTAGAAGGAACGGCGCGGTGTTTTTAGTCAGTAAGAGTCTGACACTATCTCCCGCTCCACCCAAGAGCGGGTTTTGTCAAAGATGATTTTCCCCGTCGACAAAAAAAAAACCCCAGAAACACACATCTTCATAACATTTATAAAGTCCGTACCTCACTGTCAAACTTACTACAAAATTAAGCCGTTTCTCACACTTGCTTCAGGAAACTTTAATCTGAGGATTTAAAACAAGTGAAGTATGACGGTTAGCGTGTGAGCAATCGTTCGTTTCAATCGTAGGCTTCCTGCCACAACCGGGTAAGTAGGCAGTAAATACCACTTCACTGCTTCGTAATCCATCGAGCTTTAGTAGAAAAACAGCAACATTTTATTGCGGATATATTTTGAATTCATCGAAGTGGAAAAATTATTTGTTTCTCTTATTTCTTTTTGTTCGTTTGAGTTGTTGAATTAGAGATGAGTTGTGAGTGCAGATGAAACGGAAATATAAGTGTTGGAAGAACGAAAGTTGATCAATGAGAGTGGACTGTTTGTGGACGTTAGGGATGAACCTATAAGTCTTTTTCTTTGAGGTTGGAATTTTTCAAATTACTTCTGCCGCTCTAAGATCGAGAAAGCATGTCAGATTTTTGCTGTCTAAAACCCAGGTGTTTCTTTCTGTTAGCTTTTATATTCTAGGGCCATGGTCACTATTTAACAGTTTCCGAAGCCCTAGCAGGCCAATGCTCTGCTGAGGCTCGTCAGCTTTGCTGACTTCTACTTGAAGCGCGCGTCAAACACTGCGCGCTTTTAACTCGGTCTGGGTCATTACCGGACAGGTGTCAGCCTGACCAGTAAGTCGTGTGAACCGCTACACATTACTGGTTGTTTGCAAGCTCGCGCCTACAGTCGCTGGAAATCCTCCTGCGACTCTCGACGCGCGGGGTGTCTTCCACAACGGCGGCTGGAGCGTGAGCATGTCCGTTCCGTCACAGTTGCGGCCATCTAATTCGCCTGCACTACTGCTTCGCCAAAGACCGCAACCGAATCCTATTCCCCTTTGCTCTGGACCTAAAGACCTGCGGTATTATTTAAAAGGTTCCTGCGGTCTAGAAAAGCAATTGAAAGAACATAGATGGCTTTTAGTTAGTGGTAGTCCAAGCGCTTCAAGGCAAGCGTCGGCCACATCATCGCTTACCATCAGGTGAGATGGTGGTCAAACGCGAGCCTACCAATAATAAAAAAAAGTCTGATGATTCTTTTCAGTCCACCTATTCTACCCCAAGAAATATTTGATAATTTTCTATCCAAAAGAAAATGTATAGGTAAAAGGTTTTAAATAACTCGGCATACTCAGGTACAATTTTTCAAAACACACATAAAAAAAATTGGGTAGATGGCATCAGATCTTTTGCCCTCATTTTTAACTGCTTAAATAGGTACAACTTCTGTGCCAACAATAAAATAATGATTTTGCAAACCCCGCCATGAAGTAAAAGAAACGGTTTAACTTTACAAGATTCAGCCGTGGAATGAAAATTTATTTCGCTATTACTAAGACAAGAAGAACAAATGGAATGGAAGAAAAGATGGATGGATTGTGTGAGAAGTGATATGAAAGAAAAGGGAGTTAGTGATAGTGTGACGGGTGACAGGACAGAAGGGAAGAAAAAAACGTGTTGCGCCGACCCCAAATAAAACGGAACAAGGGCAGGAAGATGATGATGTTGATGACTAAGACAAGAAGAAAATTTGAAGAAATACAAGAAAACAAAGCAAAAAATATAACCGTTTACGAACAAAACTATTCGAAGCCCTGATAAATCAACACCTGTCATCCTAAACGCTTTACTAGTTCACGAGAACAGATAAAAGTCACAAAAATCTTCAAGGCGGACTCAACTTATGATTTATGTTTTTATTTACAAAGCTAAAACAAATCCATTTTCGACTTCAAAGGAGCTTCTTTTGCCCTTAGATACGACTTTGTGCAAATAGAGTTTAAAATTCATATAAGTCTTTGGCTGCTTAATTACATGCGCAATTAAATTTTAAAACTTTAATCAGGCTTTTAACGCAAGAGTCTCGTAGCCTAATAGTAATTATACCAGGCTCTAGAATAATAAGTACCAGCAAAATAACACATAATTCAATTTAAAAATCTATATTTTTTTCAAGCTTTTATTTAGTTACACCTGTCCCGATGTTTCTGTCATCAAATCTTGCAAATTAAATTTGACCCACTTCCCGATTACCGATTGAGCTGAAATTTTGCGTGCATTTGTAAATCAGATGACAATGCAAAATTATTATGACATGGAGCTGATCTGATGATGAAACTGGAAGGTGGCTATAGGAACTTTGTAGTTAAATGACACAACTCCATTAAGTTCAGGCACGTATGAGTCGTCTTGACATGTATTAATTATATAGGTATACCGAGCTATAAAAGCTTACTATGAAAAAAAAAATTAATTAAAAGCTTGTTTTACGGTAATAATTGAGCTAGTAAATTGCTTAAGCACCTACTTCTAGTTTATTTCTCTTTTCCTAGTAGTTTTAATTAACAAACAATTACTACAGATAAACTTTAGAACGTCTATCGATAATATTTACAAGGGTTCTCCTTCAAGCTCTTTCCAATGTTTTATCGTTTAAATAATATTTTTAATTTCATTTTGTAGGCGCATTAAATAGAGCGTTTTGTAGAATAGTTTTGTAGAGCTTAAAAGTCGGTGCAATTCGATGAAAACCCCATTTATCATCATCATCATCTTCCTGCCTTTGTCCCGTTTTATTTGGGGTCGTCGCAACACGTTTTAAAACCCCATTAAACGTAATATAACAGTAATAATAGTATGTAGCCTTTTACTGTTCCCACTGTTGGGACTCAGGACGCGTCTCTAGGAGAGGAAACGGGTGGTAATCTACCAATCATTGTGTGTGGTGGAAAACAGTTTTATTTCTGATTGACATAGACTAGGAAGGTAAGCTGCTATTTTATGTAGGCGGGCGAAGCCGCGGGCAAAAGCTAGTGTAATATAAAATTCTAATTCTTATTAAACTTGCAACGTTGGAAGTTTAAAGCATAGTTTGGGCATTTAAGTAAAATAAAATAATAATATCACTGATGTAAGATTTCTATGATAATAACAGTTCTAAAGAAAGTAGGCCAAACGAGGATTGACATATCATCAAACTTTAAAGTTTATAAAAATCTGGTCAGTTTTACTTGGCTATATCATGAAGTGATCAATTTCTAAGACCTGACCTCAACATTTACACCTTCCAACACGGTCAGAGAACAAGGTTGCAGGTTCCAAACGAAACTGGGTCAGGAAGTCTTACACTCTGTATATGCATATGTAGTCTTTGTAGCTTTCTTTCACTTTCCACTCGTGTCTTAAGTAGGAATCTCTGATCTTTTGGGACAAAAGACAACGTTTTAACCCTTCAGATACCGTCAATTAGAGACACAATAGTAAGACAATAGATGCGCGGCCACCGGTGGTCGTCGTTTGGGGATTCATGAATTAAAGTAATACTGTTGTAGTTTTATGAAACAGTCAATGTATTTTTTTTTCTAATATATTGTTTACATTTTTAAATATTTATTTATGATAATATATCACCATCATCATCAGCCTTTTTTAATGTACTCACTACTGGGACTCAGGCCTCCTCTCCAGGAGCGTATGACCACGTGGGCCTAGTGCGGATTGGTGAATGTCACATGTCTTCGATTTTTTGGTTCTAGGGCATGCGGTTTCCTCACGATGTTTTCCTTCACCGTTTTGTGAGCAGTGGTAATGCAATAAATTACACAAAGTGAGGTGCTTGGCATGGTAATAATTAAATAATACACTCAGGCCAGGGGATAATACATATATATAAATAAAATAGGTAGTCCACCGTTGTCGGCAGCAGGGTCCAAGCTTCGAATAATTAGGCCTCCAGAGAAGAGAACCACCTCACTGTGCCAGCTGTATCAAGAATTACTGCCTTCTCATCATTATTACTATTCATAGATACATACGATATTCTACCAACAGTTCCAGCGAAGTGTGAGATAGTTCACATTCAGTGATTCGGTGAAATGGCTATTTAACGTAAAATATCGATAAATTTAATATCAGTTTCTCAAAGTCGTTAGGTACTCTACATATGGACAAGGTCGTTGCTCTAAATATGATTACTTTATCGTATTTAAATCTAGCTCTACCAGACAATCTTAGGATGGATCGTAAAAACTTAAAATATACACACTGCGGCGGGCGCTGGTAACAAACAATACAGATAAGCATATCCTTACTAATATAAATAAAATACAATTCTCAATTCCGATTAACTAAGTAGGTCTCTTTAAACAACGCATTACTTATGTCTATACGTTCCTTCGTTACTTCAGCGAGCAATGGGTAGCTCGCCGTCCGACCGCCCTGTAACCGCCCGGATTGAGCCCAAGTCGTTGGCGGCGCGTAGTGTTCGACGCGCGTTCCAAGGAGTAGTAGAGTAGAGTAGTAGAAGGTCGAAGCGTATACTTAAGCCATGGGTGAGGAGAAAGAGATCCCGGGGCCCTTTTTTTTTCGGTGGGCAAAAACCATCCAATCTCATCCCCCCCCCCCCCTTGGGTGAAGCGGGACATGGTGTTACAGCCCAAGACGTCGACGGCGCGAACTGTTCCCGAGCGCCTCAAGGAGTTGTCAGCAGCAGAAGGGGCCCAGCTGGGTCGAAGCCTACTGAGACCAGGGTTATCTGAAAGGAAGCTCGAGCCCCGGTATGAAGAGGCTAGAAGGAATGGAGTGGGTTTTTAGTCAGTAAGAGTCTGATACTATCTCTTGCTCCACCCAAGAGCGGGGGTTGTCATAAAATGATTTTTGCCCATCGTAAAAAAAGGCTAGAAGAAAAGGGGTGGGTTTTTAATCAGTAAATTTATGACAATATCTCCCGCTCCGCCCAAGAGTGGGAGGTGTCATTGGATGAATTTCCCACGTAAAAAATAATACTTAAGTAAGTGTCTTCAAACAACGCATTACTTATGTCTATATAAATATTCCCGAAATAGACAAAACCTTATTATCTTTCAAATGCTCATTCATAATGCCAAAGACACACGTGGAATAAAAGACGGGAATATTCCACAAATGAATTTATTTTCCGAGATTCATTTGTTCGTTTGCAAATCTCTGACAATCAAGTACTCCGGGGCCTGTGAACGTGATTGAGTTCCAAGTTTCTAAGTTGATCTCGACAATACCCATGTGTTCCTGGCTCAATATACACAACGAAGTAACGTAACGAAGTTCGAGGAAACCTTAATTGAGCTAAGTAAAGTTTTCTTCGACTGTATTCACCGGGTCGCGAGTCGTGGCAATTAATGTAATGTACTTCTGGCTGGTTTGAAGTTCAATTGGATTTGTGTTTCGAATGTCCTAGAGCTTTTCCCTAGAGGTTTTTTTTTTGCGTAGTAAGAAGCTAGATGTTCTACACTATTGTTGTGTAGTCACTTAATATAAATAGTTAAATGCTAGGCAGATGGATTGATTTACGTTGTCAAGTTAGTTTTATTCTAGTCTCACACAGTGGGTGTATGAAGATAGATGTGGTTACCAAGGTCAGCCTTAAAATTAGTGGAATGACAACCTAAATTCGTACCACAAAAGCTGGTTTAATGAGATGGTAGCCGGTATTACATTGGGTAAAATGTCACCGTATCTTTCTGGAGGCGATGGGTAAAACAGAACCGTGTCTTTCCACCGTCACAGTCCCACAGTCGAATGGGAAGCAGTATCCTCCTTAAAAAAAATTGTGGAAAGGACATCTTTATACCCCAACCACTGCAAAAGATATCCCAGGGGTCGGAAATTGCAGAGCGTTTCCCGACCGTTATAGGCGCGGGCTAATGGACGGCGAGCTACGACTAGCTAACCTTCCGATCAACGTCGTCCGTCCCGGGTCAACGACGCGTCATATTGCTCATACACCTCAAAGAGCCTGCCAATGCCAGGGTTTCGGGGTGGTTTGGAAAGCACCGTTGGCCTGGACTACGCGCCCAAATGTAAAACAAAATACATTTGAGCAATCCTATCCAATTGCAGTCAGTTGTCTAGTAAGGTATTCAAATAAAACAAGCCTTGCTTTTTTAAATATTTTTTTTAATTTATCCATATTAGTTATAGCTATAGTATTAGTTATAAAGCAGTGGTGGCCGAGTGGTAACGGCCCCGACTTACGAGTTGGTACGAGGTCGCGGGTTCAAACCCAGCCAGGCGCATTACTTTGCGTAATTTATTTCATCACCAATGCTCTCAAAACGGTGAAGGAAAACATCTTGAGGAAAATAGCATGTCCTAGAACCAAAAATTCGAAGACATGTGACATCCACCAAACCGCACTGGGCCTGCGTGGTGGATTACGGCCCATTCCCTCTCCTAGAGAGGAGGCTTGAGTTCCAACAGTGGGAACATTATAAGGCCGACTATGCTATGCTATGCTAGTTATAGCACTTATGGCTCCGAAACGTGGTCGTGGTGGTTACAATGGGCCTCATAAGAAGACTCAAAGTCACCCAAGGGCGATGGAAAAGGCTATGCTCGGGGTTTTCTTGCGTGATCACATCAGAAATGAAGATATCTTCGGCTCAAAGAATCGCCAAACAAGTGGCAATGGGCAGAGCAGAACAGATGGTCAATCGAGACGAAAGGTTCTGGAGTAGCGAACACGTACCAGAAGACGCAGCATTGGAAGGCCTCCAACAAGGTGGACTGATTAAATGATCAGGATCGCGGGAATCCAATGGATGCGTGACGCACAGGATTGGTCGTTGTGACGACGCTTGGGGGAGGCCTATGTGTAACAGACGTCTTTTGGCTGATATGATGATGATTATTAGGTATTTGTCAGCATTATTAGTTCAATTTATTGAATATAAAGACAACATGTTGCCAAATTCATGGCACGCCTCTAGTAATACATCAAACTGAGAACATTCGTCAGGATTACTGCCAAGCCTTCGTGGATAAACGCCCTGAAATACAAAATCATATAAAAGCTTCTTTCAACCCCTATTCCTACATCCCGCGAGAACATAACAGCCTCATTTCTTTGCCTTAGTTCTTGCCCCTAATCGTACTTTTTCTGGAATCTCGTCTTTTAGCCCAAAATCCCTATAAATTTTGTAGGTACTCTATTTTTTAGGGTTCCTTACCCGAAGGGTGAAACAGAACCCTATTACTTAAACTCTGCTGTCCTTCCGTCTATCTGTTCGCCTTTCATCATCACTGTGATAAGATAGTAAAAATTTCACAAATCATTCATTTCTGTTGCCGCTATAACAAGAAATATATATATAATACAATATTAATATTATACTACAATATTAATATACAATACAATATATTTAATACAATATTAATTTAATTTATTAATTTAAGTATCTATATATTTTGTTTGATTATTTGGTAATGTATTTCCAAAACTTTAACAAATCTTAATTAATTTAAATCCAATGTTAATTCAATTTATAATTATTATAATTTTTATATATCGTCACATTGTATAAGCTGTGGACGCCTTTAATTGACATATTTACACAGAATTTAATGTCCATAAAATTGCCTATCCGTATAAGAATTTGTTAATATGTCGTTGGTGTTCCTCATAATAAATAAATAAATAAATAAATAAGAAATATTAAACAAGATTTTAGTGAAAATATTTTTTTTCATAGCAAGCTTCTATAGCACGGTGCTATACTTATATAATTAATAACAAGACGAATCATACGAGCCCAAACTCGATGGAGTCGTGTCGTTTAACTACCAAGCTCCTATAGCCACCTTGCGGTTCCATCGTCAGATCAGCTCCATGTCATAATAATTTTGCAATGTCAACTGATTTACACATGCATGCAAAATTTCTGCTCATTAAGTAGCCGGAAAATGGATCACATTTAATTTGCAAGATTTGATTACAGCGAAACAACGGGACAGGTGAAAGTAATATAAAACCTTGTAATAAAAACACAATAATTTAAGCGGACTTCCTTACAAAATACGTGTTTTTTTTGCTACAGATGGTACGGAACCCTTCCTGCACGAACCTCACTCGCACTTGACCGGCCTCTTCTGCTACTTTAGAGAATGGCCATTCTTATACCCAAGATAGCACAGAATATTAAATACAATATGACAGATAAAATATCAGAGTCCATCAAACAAATGTAAACAATTCTCAGAGGAATGAAATAAACAAATGAATCAGAAAGTTGATGAAATTCCTGGCGAGCGGCCTGTCTTCATGTTTACGATGACCTTGACCCCTGTAAGGTCATGTCTCATGAACTTGATCAGTCTTTGTGATAGAACAAATAAAATTATGCGAAAATTAATTTGGTAGCAAGATTAATAACTTACTTTATGCCTGTGTTAGTCAAAATACGTATTTTTTCTTTGAGATTATGTTGTTAGGTTCAGCTGGTTTTATATGGCTGAGGCACCAGGACCCAATAATATTTGATTATTATCAGTAAACTGCCAATAATATCTGACCCAAATCACGAGGATAAACGTATCACAAAAATTAGTAGGCCATGCGTGTACTTGTATCTGAAATTTAGCTACAGGCTTATGAACACTCACTGAAGATATTTTATATACCAAATTACCAATGAACTATAAATTAATGTTATTTTCGTTGAATTAAACCCTAATTTTTTTTTCACAACTATCACACAACACCGTCTAGTCCCAAGGTAAACAGAGCTTGTGTTATGAGTACTAGATAACTGATAAACATTTATATATTTCTAAATACATACATATATTATATATAAATTACACGCAGGCATAGAACAAAATGATTGTGCTCATCACACAAACATTTGTTCTTTGCGGGAATCGAACTCACGACCTCCAGCATAGCAGTTACGGCCACTAACCACTAGATCAAATTACAGGTCAGTCAAGATTGTAAAAAATAAAAATAATAATATAATTATTTGTTGTAATTGGTTACCTATAAATAAAAAAACCAGCCAAATACGTCAAGCAAGTCAGGTCAAGTCGGAATTGCGCACAATGGATAACTAAAAGTGAATAAAACGCAACTGCCAAATAAAACTGAAAAGCGCCGAATAAGATACGAGTAACTTGAAGTAGCCCAAAATGTAAGTTTATTTTTTCATTGTTCTTGGTAAAGTCGTGTTTGACCTCTATCCAAAGGCGAGCAGTGATGTGGTCGACGATGGAGCACGCTTGTCTAAAAGTAATCTAAATTCATCTAATAACATCCCCCGACATTTACTGACTAAAAACCCACTCCAGTTCCTTCGTTGTCTTTCGTACCGAGGCTGAACTACTTTTCGGAGCTAACCCTGGCCCAGCAGTAGGCTTCGACCTAGCTGGCCCCTGCTGTTGCTGGCAACTCCTTGAGGTGCGCGAAAACAGTGCGCGCCATCGACTTCTTAGGCTCGGTCCGGACAGTTACCAGACCGTCGGACAGCGAGCTACCCATTACTCGCCGTCTGCAAGCCCGCGCCTACGGTGGCCGGAAATCAGGATCGGAATCCCGGTGGAGGCTGGGACACTGTAAGCACCATTGCCCTTGCCATTCGATTCTTGAACATTTAAACTTTTTTGCAAACAAAATCGCCGATAAAATATCACTGTGTTGGTCTAATTTAGTTACTTCATCAAATTAAATGAAGTTCGTAAGATCGTTTCATTCGTTCCAATTATTAACTGTAAATTAATTACAAAGAACGAAGGTACTGCGTCTGCAATTATGGCAAATTGAAAGAACTATTATTAACGCTCAAAAAATACGAGACAAAGAATTTTTTGCTTAACGAAATGAATAAAGGATCAACATTTCAATGGATCAAATATAGACTTAATGAGACACATTGAGCTTGTATTATACTCGTGTCGTTCATCAATTTTTGTGGAAAGGTTAAAATGTCATGCCTTTTCGATAAACAAAATACCAATTTTCCAGATTTATGCACTTAACAATTTATAGGATCATTTACTTTTTTTAATAGAATGTAGGTAATAGATTAGTTTCCAGGGTCAAAATAACTACATTTTATTTATTCCGTATTTTAGATTATAAAAAAATATTGGACACGTATTTTTTCTTTTTTTCGATTAAACTATAAATAACAAAGATATAGCCCATTTTTGGTTTAATTTACAAATAAAAAAATACTTGACCCTTATTTTTGAATAATATAAAAGACGGACTAATTACATTTTTTTAGGCAACAAGCCCATTAATTCAATTTTGTATTACAATATTTTTGGAATCCTTGTACATTCTGTCTCATGGCATGTAAAATTTTACTAATTCTTACCTACTATAATTATTCTATTAATAACGTAGGTAATAGGTTCTTACATAAACATTGTAAATTAAATAGACTTATCCTGTTTGTTGTGGTACCACAAATAAAAAGTGTAAAATAAACTTTTTACCCAAAAAAATATAATCTACTTCAACGTAAAAAGGCTCTAAAAGTGCAAAATAACTTTAATTTCGGTAGACGGTGTTGAAAAACGAAGAGACAAAACTATTATAGAAACATCGACTTCCAAAATTAAAGTTATTTTTTACTTTTTAGTGCCTTTTTTACTTGTAATAATTCTTGAAGGAGCTCTTAATCATTTTTAATAAATGAGGAGCCATACACTTAACACTTTTTCTCAATGATAACTTATCCTCGTATTGAGTTCTTGAATTTTACGCTAATTTGTGTATTTGTTGAGATTTTAAACATCTTTCTCTGTCCTTGTCCCATATTGCTTTGAGTCTTCTAAACACGTTTTTGTCTTCCGTTCCTTCATGTCACTTGTCATGTTATTTTTTTTATTTTTTTTTGTAATTCGTCACGTGGCTTCTCCGCAAGTAATGTCATTACCATACATTTTTCGTTTGGTGGGAACGCTAACAGAAAAGTTATTTGTCTTTGCCTACCGTTCAGACGATCATCACACTTCTCCCTTTCCTTTTTCATACAATATATCTTTAAGTTTAAATTTTAAACAAACTTCATTAATCTCTCTAACCTTTTCTCAAATATATATTTTTTTCTTTAGGTAGGATATCATCCAATGATTTTCCCCGCTCTAGAGCAAATAACGTCAAACTTTAACTGACTAAAATCCACTCCTATGTCCCTTCCGTGCCTTGCGTACCAAGACTTCAGGTTCTCTTTCGGAGAAACCATGGCTCCTGGCTCCAGTATTCCTTAATATGTTGCGTTTGACTTCTAGTCTAACCAAAAGCAACTAAATGCCAGTATTTACTTACCTGTCTACTTAACCTCCAGAAACAGTTGTTGTCAGATATTTTAAACTTCTGGTTTTGATCAAAGAAGAAAAAAAAAGAAAAAAAAAATTGGGAAACAACTAGCTTACAAATTTTAAACATTCGTAAAGAAAGCATAATAATAATAATAAAAAAAAACAAATGCAGTAAATGCAGTTATAGCTCCCAACTATTTGTGGCCACTGTCAAAAGTTCAAATGTAAGCAGGCACCAAAGACGTGCTTTTAGAGACACGGAAGAAACTTTGTATGCAGTGGATGTGATTACCAACCCACGAACTGTCCTTCTGCGAAGCAGTAATGCTAGCAAAGGAGGAGGCAGACCGCATCAGGCAACGGCGCCCCCACCGCCGCCGCCGGGATTCCGATCCCGATTTCCAGCCACCGTAGACGCGGGCTCGCGGACAGCGAGCCATGGGTAGCTCGCTGTCCGATCGTCCGGTAACTGTCCGGACCGAGCCAAGGCGTCGACGGCGCGCACTGTTCCCGCGCGCCTCAAGGAGTTGTCAGCAACAGGAGGGGCCCATCGGGGTCGAAGCCTACCGGGGTCGGGGTTATCCGAAAGGAAACTAGAGCCCCGGTATGAAGGCTAGAAGGAACGGCGCGGGGTTTTTAGTCAGTAAGACTCTGACACTGTCTCCCGCCCCACCCAAGAGCGGGTTTCGTCAATGATGATTTTCCCCGTCGACAGAAAAAAAAAAAAAAAAAACCCACGAACTGATCTCGACAACCTTGAAGTTCGACCCGTGGGGGAAAATTTAATCCATATTATAAATTCAAATATAGAATAGATATCACTGACACAAAATGTACCTATGTCTAATAACGCAGACATCAAAACCATCAGACCAAGATAATTTCGGGTTCGTATTTTGCAAAGATTATTCACGGTTGGCTTGTCCCACCCGAATGAATAGCTTTGTGGTTAGAGGTACACATGTAAGGTCCTCGAAAGGGTGCTGAGGGGACAAAGCCAGGGGTAAGCCAAAACGGGGCATTACATTGTAAATTCTTAAGTTTATTATCAACATTTACACCATCTCCCGTTTGGCTCATGTTGTTTACGTCTCTTTAGGGATCTTTATGATCTGTTTACACCATATGACAGAATCCCAGTGACAAAAACTCGTCTGTTTTATCTTTATTTTACTCAAAAACCACAACTGTGACATTTATTCAGTCAGTTTTTGGTGAGGTTTATTTTTTTAACGCTCCAGCTTTAAAAATTTGTGGCGTGCCCTGGAAATGCCGATAGTGTAAACTGTTTTCGTTGTCACTGGCGTGCTTATCATTGGAAAGCGGTAGGATAGTCGCTTCGTCGGTATTGAAATTTAAGCTGCACCAACGTTATTACATAGTTCAATTTTATTAATAATCATTTAACATATTTAGCCACAACTAGGTCCATTTTTTATTCTAGAACGGTTTAGCAGATATCCTAATTTTGTTCCATATCTTTTATAATCTTTTTAGCGTCGTCTATATCGCGTATATCAAAGAACTGGAACAATTCCTGTCTACAGTCGATTGTATCTTCCCTTCTGATTATAATTTAGGTATTTCAAGGCTAGAGTGAAAAGGCTCTTAAGAAACTAGTGCGCTTCACCATCACAATTATATCACTGCTTACCATCAGGTGAGATTGCAATCAAGTACTAGTTTGTCATTAAAAATAAAGAAGACCTCAGCCAATTAAAAAAAAAAATATTTCGTCATAATTGCCATATGTTGTTAATTTTTAAATGTCTACAACACATGATTGTTAAATCTATCGAATTCGAAACAACGTTAATAGGCCCCCAAGAAGTAACATTAAAATGTTTAAGGCAACATTATAAAAGTCGAACGTCCCATTAACCGCTAAATATGTCTGCAGCTGTATTCTTTATGTTTTTCAACGGAAACACTATAAATCAGTCGTTGGGGGCAGCTTCTACTATTGGCCATGTAAGTCGTAAAACGTTTTGATGGCTCGCGGAGCATGGGACCATACATTCCAAACACATAAATGTCCGTCCATGTCGCCCAGCTTTTTTTCCTTCCCTAATCGTAAAACTATCTCTTTGAGTAATTTCTTCGAATGGCTGACTTCAAAAGGACATGTATTTGATTTGAACGGAGCCTTTTGAAGCTCACTGATGGTTTGTTTGTCGTGAGCTAAGAATTTAATTGTTTGGAAGATATCTTGAAAAATGTTTACAAAACAATCACAATCCTTTAAATGTTTTATTCATAAGGAGTGGGGAAGTGAAGTAAGGGAACAAATTAAAAGAAATCCAAGTTCATTTGCTTCTAAATTATGGAACAGGTAGGAATGTAGGTACCAACTTACGACTTTTTTTTTCCTCAAAATGAAACGATTTCACAAGGGGTTCCCACAATCTGAGATTAATTATTAGGAAAATTAAGATTTCCGCAAAAAAAATTTCGACTTTATGTTGTGGAAAAGTTTAATTTTTTTAATTATGGTAGAGTTGTTAGCCTGGAGACTTTTTGCGAACAGTTTTTTTTTTACCTTAACGGAAAATTGGTTCCGGGTAAGTTTTAATGTTTAATGAACAATTTGATTTATTATATACGCTAATTGAGCTAAATTTTTTGGTAAAATTCGAATTCACAAAACTTATAATTATATTTTATTACTTTTACACGAATTACTCTCCACTCACATAACCGCTGTAGCTATTAAAACTTTCTGAAAAAATATTTTTACAATAGAAGACTACTTATTTAGTTTAAAACTGCGACTTGAGTTAATGATAAGGTTACATCATACAATCACAGACTAAAATGCTATACAGAATCCGTGTAGATAAGATTTTTTTTTTCAAAATAGAAGGGCTTTCCAGCACATGCAATTATGCCGCCCTGGTTGGTTCAATAAAAGCTAACCTGACCTTAACTTAGCTAGTATGTATAGTAGAGTTTTATTTGACTTTGCTCGCATTCTTTCTTTCATTCTTCGCATGCTCAAATATTAACTGGCCTATTGGTCTAGTGGTTAGTGACCCTGACTGCTATGCCTGAGGTCGTGGGTTCGATTCCCACCCAGGACAAATGTTTTTTCGACGAACATAATCATTTGTTCTGTATCTGGGTGTAATTTATTATATATGTATGTATTAAGAAATATATAAGTATGTTTATCAGTGTTATCTAGTACCGATAACACAAGCTCTGCTTAGCTAGGGACTAGACGGCGTTGCGTGGTAGTTGTGGAATATTATTATTATAACAAAAATCACCATAATCGGTTAATATTTAGGGGCTGTATTTATTTTTATGTGTTAGTATATTAGGATATATTCTAGCTGTATCAGACAGTGGTGGAGCTAGAATAGTATTACAGTAACTTATCCCTCTAGCTTTATAGAATCCATATCTCGTAGATAAAATTAAAATCTTGTCTGAATCTGTCGATATCCTATACAAGAACATTACAAATAAAGAAATGTCAGCCGCAAAACACATGCATCCACACGCGCCACCGTTCCTCGGAGAATAAAGGCGTCACACAGTTTTATGTCACTGCATACGATATACCAAGAGTCTAGATAGTATCATCGTCGTCACTTGCCTGACCTATTTCGCTTGGCTGACTTCTGCTACTTGCGCAAGTACTCATGTTACTGTGAATTACTTGATCAGTGAATTTTCAGCTTTATCTCGACGAAAAAATATATTTATATTTTGTAAGAGTGTTACTCTGGACTATCAGTTTTCTATGATCGTATTTCAGTGTTTATGCATTGGAATAGGGAATATATGTGCAATTTTATTATTTGTTAAATTAAATAATATTTAGCTTTAATAAACAAGTATAAAAGAACGAGGTGACCGCAGAGCTATTGAGTGGAATTCTTTGAGTTTGTTTCCTACTAGCTAGAAACTCTCAGTTTGCTTGACTTTTACGGACTAAAAAACTTAAATTTACTAGAGATCTTTAAGTCAAAAGTGAATAGCTTTAGCTTTACACTATCGAATAAATCATCACTTACTTGAACCATCTGGTGAAATAGTGATCAAACGTACCTGTGCTTATCTAAAATAAAAATTAAAATAAAAAATTGTTAGACACTTTTCTTATCCTTTGCAAGTTATTTTAAATAAATAATCCAAACCCAATAAAACTCTGAAATCAAATTCTTTTAAAAGAACCATTTGATGCTGAAATAACAATTTTTATTCCACCTATTAAAGATATCCAAACTTTGATCCTAAAAGGTTTTACACAGAATAAAAGTAGGAACGTAAAAATAACAAGAAAAATAATATGAATTGTAAATGTGTTGAAACAGTTATTTTAAAAGGATTGGAGGCTGCAGATAAAATAAAACTTAGCTAACAAAATACGATGAAAATGGTTTTACAGTATGCACTTTAGCCATCTCTCACAAATGCCTGATGCATGGAAATAAACATACACTAATAACATTAAACATTGATCTCTTCAGTAAAAATAGAATTATTATCATCATCATCATCATTTCAGCAGACAGACGTCGACTTTTGGACATAGGCCTCCCTGAGTATCGCCACAAGGAAAGATCCTGTGGGTCTCGTATCTATCACATTCCCGCGACTCTCACCAGCCCCCCTAGCCAAGTTGCTATTCTGCAATAGCTAACGTTAGTAGAAAGTTTCAAATGTACGGCAATACCGTCGTGCTCAGTCACGTGGTCAGAACAAAAGAATTGACGGCAAGGTCAACTCGAAGCGTTCGACGCAAGCGAAACGGCTGTAAATTGGCTAGAAGGCCGTACCCCTAGCCAAGTTGCTAATCTGCAATAGTTAACGCTAGTAGAAGGCAATTAATGTACGGGAATGACGTCATCTTACCGCTCAGTCATGTAATGTCAATAAAATATTTTTTTTTTAGACGTTCGACGCAAGCGAAATGGTTGTAACTTGACTAGGGGGGCAGGTTCAACGGTCCATCTTGTGGGAGACCTTCAAATACTGCGTCTTCAGCCCCACCGACCATCCGTTCCACAAGCATGAAATCAGCCCGACGTCCAGAAGCTTCACTTGCATCATTATCATCATTTCCACTGTTGGGCATAGTCTTCTCTTAAATGTCACCATAACAACTAGTCTTGTGCGTCTTGCATCCAATAGATCCTCGCAACCCTCACCAGGTCATATACTGTTTTGACCTCATGGACTATCTGTCCTCACGCTCGTCTAAGACGAAAATTATCTCACAACCTGTGACCCTGTATGCTATTTTCAAATCTTTTTCAACAGTTGAAGCGTTTTTGATTATGTAAATATTTGGGCTTTTACGCTTTGCTAAGCTTTATCTGTTTTTGTCCTTTTAAAAAAAAAAATTATAACAAAGTTGGAAGTTTGTTCTTCAATATGAATGCTCTCTTCAAAGATCATAAGACTCAATACTCCAAAAATGAAGTTTAGAAAATAAAAATAGATTCCAATTTCATAGAAAACACATCTGGTGTTAGAATTAAGAACGAGCACAAAGAGAATCCTGTTTACGGATCGGATACCACAAAGAGATGTTTGAGAGCGTAAAAATAAAAACGGTGTTAAGATGGAAGATCTGAGTGAGCTTTTAAACATTAATTAATATGAATTGGGTAGTTCTTTCTTATCTTTTCTTGAAAAATATTATTTTTGAACTACAGATTGACTGTGAAGTATGTGCCTACTATTTACTTGAGACTTTACGTTGAGTAGTGACTACCTGTTGTTTAAATTTTTGTCTCTGTCTCCGATTCTTTTGCAAACACGTCAGTTTATAATAAAACTTGCTTTATTATAAACTGTCGAAAAACTGTATCAATACTAATATTATAAATGGGAAAGTGTGTGGGTCTATTTGTCCGTCTTTCACGGCAAAACGGAGTGACGAATTGACGTCATTTTTTAAGTGGAGATAGTTGAAGAGATGGAAAGTGACATAGGCTACTTTTTTTCTCTTTCTAACCCCCCACTTTCCAGAGGAACCGTGTTACCCCGAATTTAACGCGAGTGAAGCCGCGGGAACAAGCTAGTACAGAATATTTTAAAGACATCATAAATCCGCTTTAAAACTTATTTCTGTTTTGACGAAATTTTACTATAAATATGTAAATAGAAGCATTTTGTCTATTAATCAATTTGACTACCCACTACGCCTTATTGTAAAAGAGTTTGGTACAAAAATATATTGGACCTATGAATAGGATGTATAGCTTGTATTTCGGTAACATTAAAGAGCAAAGACTGTTCCCTAACATTTTTCTAGAAATTCGGGGTCACGTCATGATAAAGCATTTGTGGAGAAATCGAACCACTTTGATATGGGTTACCTAGTCTTTAGACTAAGTGCTAGGATTTTTTATATTGTTGAGATGGAGATAAATGCACGGCCGATTATTCAGTAGTTAAATGGTCCTACATTTTCTATATTGTTAAAGAAAAGGTAGAAAGCAATAAAACATACTTATTTGGCAAACTGAGCACAATGTAGGAACAAATCACACCAACACTATCTCACCTGATGGTATGGCATGATTTAGTTTGTATAATTTCAATTGTTTTTGCTTATTTATGTCCATTCTTCTAACATATTATATGCCCATTTTGATCATTGATTTTGATCATTGGCCCAAAGTGGGCCAATGATCTGGTGAAGGTCACGGGAATCCGATGAATATGAGACGTACAGGACTGTTCATGGTGGCAGTTGGGTTGGGTTGGTGGCAACTGTGAACGTCTTTAGGCAGAAATGATGATGCTGGTGATGAATAGAATAAGCAGCAAAAATATGAAAACAGGGTTTTTGTAATATAAAATATGGTTTGAAAACTTGTTCTTGAAGTTTCTAGCAGATTTTTTTCATATGATTGAGATAGAAATATTATGGAATGTGCAATCAGCTTCATCTTACTGACTGACTTATTTCTTAATGTTTCAAAGTGCCTTTAAATAGTTTATTTGAAACTAGCTTTTGCCCGTGTACGTAAAATATCATATAGTCTGTCACTCAAAATAAAGCAGCTTTGTATTGGCGAAACAATTTTTGCAATCGGACCGCCTAGTAGTATTTACCTTCTACAAACAAAAAAACATAAAAACAAACTTTATCTCTTTATAATATTAGTGTGGATAAATGCATTGAGTTTTGTAGACGTCGAAGGATGCTGTTCAATCATGAACATGACTTACACGCGCCATCAACAGCATCACAGCGTCAGCATCAAGAGCGATGTTGCCGGCATGTGGAACGAATGTATCGTTCCGCATGCCGGCAACATCGGTACGCCGTCAGCGCTAACAAATGACCTACTAAGATCTTCACGTCATCCGGCCCGAAGGACCAAAGTGTAGCCGATGTAAAAAATTCCCCCGTTACATAGACCACGAAAAAAAAACAACAAATTTTAAAAAAGGCAATTAAACGTAGTAAAATGATTCTCCTGAAAATATCTCCTATCATTTGTTCGTTAAAAAGAAAATTGAGCGGGTAATAATCAAAATCATTCTGAGCAAAAGAATTTGACGGTTTCCTGCGAACGAAATTAAAAAGGTTGCCGGACTAATTAAAGCAAATTTTACTAACAATACTTTTAAGGTGTCTATTAATTAGTTCGAATTACTCTTTCCCTTTATTTTCTTTTAAAAGCCTGACATTTCATTGGCCTTTAGAGGCGTACCCTCGTCTATGGCCTGTTGAAAAATCCTTTGGATGGAGGCTTTTACATCGGCTCGTACTTTTTAAACGTTAATAGTTATATTTTTCTGTCATACAACGCTATAATGGAGATAAAGACTTATGTTTTTATTTTCGTTATTACTGTATAAAAAAAACAAAAATGTGGATAAAAGGACACAGTTTTGAACAAGAGTATTTTTCGTGTTAACAAGTTTCATTTTATTTATTTTTTACTTTCATGAGAGACAATTATGTAAGGTTTTTTTAAGGTTATCCTTGTGATGTTTACGACATTTTTGTTCCACGGGTTTTTACATAAAAGCCTGAATTAAGGAAAACGCCCCAAAGTAAAATAATGTAAGTTTAATGCGTACGTTATTTTCTCGTTACCAACTTAAGCTTTACTTGTTTGATTTTACAACAAAAAGGGAAAATAAAATGCTCAGTAAACAGCCCACAGTAAATATTCAGACTACTTATAAAATAATAATAATACCATTGACTCACATAAAAAAAAAAACTGTAGTAACAGTGTGAATATTATACTTCTTGGCAAGCGTGCTCCATCGTCGACCACATTATCGCTTACTATCAAGTGAGATGAGAGAGGTGGTCAAACGCGAGCCTATCAATAACTTAAAAAAAAACAGACACAATTAATATTGCGATTATTGAAATTATTGTTGCGTCCTAGTGCAAAGAAATTGAAAAGAAAAACGTAGTTGGAAGAAAGTCAAATACTACGCACCACTAATACTTTCTTCCTTTCCTTTTTTTTTCTTTCTGTTACTTTTACTTTTCCAGCGAATAATTTTTCAAACAAAACAGTATTTCAATATCAGTCCACAATCAACGGAAAAATTAAAGATCATTACATACATACAACCGGAAAAAAATGATTTTTTATATCGGTTAAAAAATATCATAGTATTTTTTTTATAAAAATCTTATACTAATAAAACATCATAAATCTACTTTAGATCATGATAACCTCAATATATCAAACAACATAATACATAAACCAACAGCAAAATTCTTTCCTCACCGTACTTAACACATTAATATCAAGAAAACTAAAAATAAGCACATTTCTCGTAAACTACGTTGTCGCATACCGCTTCAGTTGCCATCCAACATTATAGTGACTAAGATTGATGGGCTCCTAACCGTGTCTTCATCAAGTTCAACTCTCATTAGCTTGGTACGTATATACGCCCTTTAAGCGCGCACGCTAACCGAAACAGATGCGCCCTTGTTCTAAATTTAAAACATAATGCTGTACAGAAATAATGAGATAAGTGGCCTTTTTTAAAACTTTATTTTTAAAAGATTAATCTTGACTTTGAGCTTGATTCTTTTTTGTTTTTCGTTGTATTCTGTTTTTAAATAAATGAATGTATTAATAGAGTTGGACAGGGTTGGTTGGAAATATAAATGATACGTAGTACTTTTTTCTTTTTAGGCGTGATGACTGATACTGCCAGAGGCAACCCTAAAAGTTAGTACTAGAAACGTGTTTAGAGTAACCACACGTTCTTTTTTATGACAAACGTCACTTAGATGGGACTTAAACCATTTTATGTCAACATAAAAGTCACATTACATCTAAAATCTCATTTGTTATATTTTAAGCTAGCAAAAATGGAACTTTGTTTAATTTAATATAGTAATGCTGTAAAGTTCTATGTTGGTGTCTGCAGCTGAGTATTGCATTGTAGTCCGACCTCGTCCATTCTGTTTATCTGACAGTTCTAACATGTGCACGGTATTACGGTTCGCTCCGGAATGAAAGACACGGTTATTTGGGCTTTATGGCACGCTTTCTTAATTATAAATATGATTTTTAGCACTTCGGACGATGCAATATATTGATATGTCGTTTTATCACAGTGTTCATTGTTTAAAACTAAATCTGTATCTATTGATAACGTTCGATGGCAAATATTTGTAGATAGGTCTTTTTTAAAATAAGTCACTGCGATAATTGTGTTGTTTTTTGTTACATCGTATTATAAAGATACTTGAAATACTACTCTGTCAAGAAAGTACCGGGAAAAGATCAATAATACACAAAATGTCTGTTATTCATCCAAATTTATTTTATCACCTTCAAAGTATGCTCCTTTAGAAACGATACACTTGCGCCAACGAATAATCCATTCATCAAAACATTTTTTAAACGCTGCTTCCTGAATTGAGTTCAGTTCTCGCCGCGAATTCTCCTTTATGTCTTCTATCGATTGAAAACGGGTGCCACGAAGTGGTAATTTGAGTTTAGGAAAAAGAAAAAAGTCAGCAGGAGCCATATCTGGTGAATATGGTGGTTGCTGGATGGTATTTGTTGAGTGTTTGGGTCAAAAATTCGTTCACAATGATAGCCTTGTGCGAAGGCGCATTGTCGTGATGCAAAATCCAAGAATTTTCTTTCCACAAATCTGGCCTTTTTCGTCGAATTTGCTTCTCTAAACGCCGCATAACACTCAAATAATATTCTTTATTTACCGTTAGACCTTCCGGTAAGAATTCAGAGTGCACAACACCGCGATAGTCAAAGAAAACAGTCAACATGACTTTGACTTTTGATCGACTTTCGCGTGGTTTTTTCGGTTTCGGATCAGTTGGAAGGCGCCACTCCGAAGCTTGTTGACTAGTTTGCATGTCAAACTCGTAAACCCACGTCTCGTCACCAGTAACAATGCGTTTCATGAATGTTGGGTCCGAACTGACTCGTTCTAGCATGTCCTCAGCGACTTTCATGCGATTGAGTTTTTGGAGAAAATTCAATGGAAAACAGTTGTGTCAATCTAACAACTACAAAAAAACAAAAATTTTAATTTGGAACCATAAACAAATCATCCATTCCCGATACTTTTTTGACTGAATGTACACTTGAAATACGCTCTTCGACGTGGGGTTATGAACATTAGTGCGATATTATGCATACCTATAAATATACATTAAACAATTAAATAAACAATTAAAATTTATACTAAAACCTAACTATGTACATAAATATAATACAAAATCACAAAGCACGCTCAGGCGTCAAAGTACTCCTCCACATCGCTGTCATCCGGAAATGTGCCCAGAAGACTGGCAGCATTGCCACGTTGAATGGCAATGCTAATATACCTAAAAATAAATTACATTATATTATGTATGGCTTACGGTTCTACTGAGGTAGCACATCTTATGCTTAGTGTTAGGTGTTGTAGCTGTATATCACCTTAGTATCCATTTCGTTTTAATTACATCAACAAGTACCTAAGTTAGTATAAAAAAAAACTCATCCTTACGCCTCACCTTTGTATACCTACTCAAAATTAACCCTTCAGATACCGTCAATTAGAGACACAATAGTAAGACAATAGATGCGCGGCCACCGGTGGTCGCTTGGGGATTCATGAATTAAATTTATTTTCAAGAAAACGAATTTTTTTTGCCAGCGTTGTGCATCGACACCTGCTTTTTTTTAATGTCACCCTCCGATATTGTACAGCATACCATTGAGCGCCTCCCATCCGTCCATGACGGTCTCCACGTGCGACATATTACGCCTCTCATCAGGAATGAAATATTATTCTCATTTCTATTAATAAATCTTTGTTTCAAAAATTTGATTTGTGATTTAGAATCAACTCGCTCGTTAAGAACGGATTTACAAGTTTTTTTTTTATATAATAATAGTTTTCATAACGAATGTAGGAACTATAAATGCAAAAATTTGTAAGAACATAATGTGCTATGTTCGATTAGCACTTACTAGATGTAAACATTTAACGTGCTTAAGTTTAAATTACTAGAGACTTACTAGGTATTTAGAAAAACTTTCACAAAGAAGAAGCATTAGTGCATTATATATATGCATATAACTATTTTGTATCTTTTAATCACACACCATTTTATAGGCAATTAGCAAAAATTTGAAGTAATTCTTTAAAAAAAAAAAAATACTATTCATACAGTAAAAATATTTGCTAGCAAAAAGTATACTTAAAACATACAATGTCTATCTATAAATAAAATATTACTAATTAATTAATTTATTTATTATTATTATTATTTAATGACTTCTGAAGGTCAAAAATATTTTTATTGCGTATTAATCTGCCACCAGTCTGGAAGATTATAATAAGAAAAGTTGTAATAGATAGAAGTTAAAAATGTAAAAAAAAAAACATTTTACTCCCACCGCTACCTAAAATCCATCACATTTATTTGCAAAAAGACGAAAATAACATTCCAAAACAACTTAAATTTGTCTAATAAACACCCTTACTTAGCCCGCCAAGTCTTTCCTGTCAATTTGACAGGCACCACGTGCATGCCTCTCGTCGGGTTTGAAATACGAGCTGGTTCACTATAAATAAACTACATCCCCATAATGGTTCGTTGTTTGGCTACCTCATGGATTATACCGTCCAATATTTATCAGTTGTTAGCTCTTTGGTAAGCTCTAAGATTATTAAGATTTGTATGTGGTTTGGTTAAGCTTGAGTTATTGAAAAAGCTTTGCGGTTTACATTAAACCCGTTCTAAGGTGAAATAAATATTTATTGATAGCAACAAAAAATGGATGGCAATTTTGGTTTAAACTATATGCACAATTAAATAACGTGCAAAAATATTTCAAACTCATTGTTTACCAAAAGAGAATAAACATCCATCAATTTATCGTACTTAGATTTTTTTATAAAATACTGGCCGTCTATAAAAACTTGCATTAAAAATTAAAAAAAACATAAAACAAGCTGTAGTCATTAAAAATAAATTGAAATTAAAAAAAAAGCATGCGTTTTTTAAATTTCAATTTATTTAATCTTTCTGCTATAATTCTATATTCAAACTGCAATTTAACGAGTTTTTTTGAGAAATCGAAAGATCTCTCGGTACTCTTTAGTGGCTGTTTTGATTACCTATTCACAAATTGACGCCTTTTTAAAGATCGTAAAATGTCGTTATTGTACCTCTAGCGGCTTTACAACTAATAAATTTGTAGAATAATTGAAACAGACATCTCGGTGAAACGGAGCTCAAAATATTTTTATAGTGGCTGAATATTGGAAAATAATAGTGACAGTATTTTATAAATAAACTTTTAATGAAAATATTTTATTTCATAGCAAGTTTTTTTTGCTCGGTATACCTATATAATTAATACTCGTCAAGACGAATCATACGAGCCCAAACTCGATGGGGTTGTATCGTTTAACTACGAAGATCCTATAGCCACCTTCCGGTTCCAACATCAGATCAGCTCCATGTCATAATAATTTTGCATTGTCATCTGATTTACACATGCATGCAAAATTTCAGCTCAATCGGTAACCGGGTCAGGTTTAATTTGCAAGATTTGATAACAGACAAACATCGGGACAGATGAAACTAAATAAAAGCTTGTAAAAACTAAACTTCCAAACTTGACAACGACTAAATGCTCAAACCGTGCTAAATAAAAAATTAAAAAAATATCCTTCTAAAATTGTCACTAATCACTTTAATAAAAATATAAATTATGAAATGATAAGCTAAACCTTGTGTAGACCTTTTTCATTCATCGACTCCTTCCACTACAAAGGACAAAAATATTTTTTTTAGTAATAATTTACTATTTGACGCACTTTTCCTTATTTTGCAACGCTCTTTCGACCAGCCGGTATATTTAAAAGTCAGTCTACGATGTAAAAATAAATCGTCATCAGTTTTTTAATGTTCCCACAACTCAGGCCTCCTCTCTAGGAGAGAGAATGGGCCGTAATCTATCACGCAGGCCAAGTGCAGGTTGGTGAATGTCACACGTCTTTGAATTTTTGGTTCTAGGACATTCCGGTTTTGAACCCGCGACCTACAACTCGTAAGTCAGAGCTAGTGGCCGAGTGGTAACAAAGAGTCAATTTGAGGATAATTAAAACAGCCCCTGAAGTTCACTTGGAAAACCAAAAATTTTTTAGGATATCATCAAATAATTTCTTCCTTAATTTCTAAATTAAGGTAAGGCTTTTACTAATTAGAAAAATTATAAGGAAACCGGCATGTCCTATGCCGGTTTCCTTACAATTTTTCCTTCACCGTTTTGAGAGTAGTAGTGATGAAGTAAATTTACAAAGTAATGCGCCTGGCTGGCTTTGAACCCGCGACCTACAGCGCGTAAGTCGAGGCTATTACCACTCGGCCACCACTGCTCCTTAAAAATAAAAGATTTGACTATTTAAAATGTCCTTAAAGCTCTATAACACTTGTTCGCCAAACTTTTTCGCATTTTGTTCATTGCCCAAAGTATGAAATTTGAAGTTACGCCTTTTGTAGCGAAAAGGGTCGACATTTTACAGCAGAACACGAACCAGAAGTCATAAAATATAATCTGGAAGCTTTAATATCTGCACGTGTGGGCTTATAAAGATAAGGTAAACAGTACTTTAGATTTATTGGACATTATAAATTAGTATTAAGTATGGATATACGTTTGATAGCTCGTTATTATTTATTATATTAGAAGAGGATTTTATTTTATGGTATTTGTTTGCTGTTGTTTGGGCAATGAAGCGGATAATATTATGTTAGAAGTTATAATGGAGTGTGTTAAAGGTGGTCCTTAGAAACGTTGCTTGAATGGTAAAAAAGGCCTTAAGAGGGTCCTTTTCTACTCGCCTATCGTAAACATCGAAAATGGTTTAAAAGCTTGTTACTTCATTTAATGCAATTCAACGCGATGTTTGACGAAAAGGCAACGCAAAAAAAGAGAGATAACGCCTGAAAACTCTGTTAGTATTCGGTAATTCCGAGATTTACTCGAAAATTTCACAAAACTTGCTCCAGGAAATAGCTGTTTATTTTAAACCCTTAAAAGTTTTTGGAAAAAGTTGTCGTCATTAAGAATCTCAATAAAATTTGCAAGGTCTCTAGAGGATTACTTTTTTGACTTTTTAAATTTTTAGGCAAATTATGAAGTGTCAAAGTTCATACAAAATAGGACATTTTCAGAGGTTTTTACTGGATTAGTTTTACACAAATTTAGAAATTGGTTTCTTTAGAAACCTAGGTAATATCTACAAGATACTGTGTTTCCAAAATATCTAATGAAAAATGTGTAATAACGTCATAATCAGTTATGAGCGGTTGTATAAAAAACAGTGACAATGTGAGTCGTGATGCACCAACTTAAGGTACTGGAGTGGCAACCGTGTATCACTTAACACAGCATTGGAAGACCTCCCACAAGGTGTACCGATAACTAAGTGAGAGTCCTGGGAATCTATCGGATCTAAGACGCATAAGCCTAGGAACGACGCATAGGAATGCCATTCTGATGACACTTGGCCTATGTCCAACAGTGGCCGTCTTTCAGCAAATGATAATGGTAATAATGATGATTTCTACTATTTTATATCAAACTCGACGGACACAAGTAAATTAGCAAAGGTTGGTATAGATATCTGCTTCGAACGGCCTATTCCTAACTAACTATCAGTATTTTACGTGAAGTGACTGAATATCTGACTTTTACAACCCAGTAACTGGGTAACACAACAGCCTTTTGGCACGACTGGTTTCTGATTGCTTGGAAAAAGATGAATATAAAATAAAGACATCTAGACATAAAAAGAAGCTATTTCACCTTCAGTTGTTGAAAAGAGCAATACCACTATTTTAAATTCATCGCTACTGAAATTCTTGATAAAAAAAATAGTAAAAGGTTTACTCAATAAAAAATAAGTATTCAAACGCTTCTAACTCTTGAAAAAAGTACTACTTAAGTAGCACCACTTAAAACCATGTGCACACAAGCCGCAATTTTTGGGTTCATCTGGCAAAAACACTATCGAATAATGTTGAAAATAGCACAATAATTATATTGGTGATGGAAATACTCTCTTTTTCTTGTCAGTCGTACACTCTTGACAGAGTGGTCGTGGTCATGTCTCGGTCGAGTCCCGCACCACCGCCTCTCTCGCGATACGACGCCATGCAGCTCTGTGTTGGAAATACTCTAAGCTATATATCTATATCTATTATATATATAAAAATGATACCCGTTTTCCGTTGTCACGACATTGCATGAAAACGGCTTGACCGATTTGGCCGATTTTTTTTATTGTGATTGTTATTGTAAGGAGAAGGTTCTTATGGAAAAAAAATAAAAATTAGGGTAGTGTAGGGTAGAGTAGAGTAGGGTAGAGTAGGGTAGATTAGGGTAGAGTAGGGTGGAGTAGGGTAGAGTAGGGTAGGGTAGAGTATGGTAGAGTAGGGTAGAGTAGGGTAGAGTAGTGTAGAGTTGGGTATAGTAGGGTGGAGTAGGGAAGAGCGGGAGCGAAGCCGCGCGGGCAAAAGCTATTATACTATAATAATGAACCCGTTATCAACTCGCAGATATAATGATAATCTTGATATTTTAATATAAGACATAAATCTACCTAGCCTTCTAAACTTTTGTGTATTATTCCGATATCCGCAAAATTCCAACCCAATTCCAAAAATGTTTAATAGTTGCAGCTGTCTTATAGATATACCATGAAAACTTGAGTAAAGTTGACACAATGATTATCGAAAATTATTACCAGTGTCATAGATGTGAAAATATCTAAACTAAAACATTACAACAAAATTTGTATCACAAAATTGAGTTACTGGCACATTTAAGAGGTAAATCATAATACTACTAATATCATAAAAGAGTGAAGGAAAGTTGATCATGTAAAAACAATACAGTATCATATCCATTTATCGCCACGCTCCTTTTCTAAGCAACCAAACTAATATGACGTCACACTACTCAAACTATAACAACATGTTTGGTCATAACAAGGATCGTTACGACTCGTTGAGAAGCCTTAAGATCGCTTGTGGGCTTCCAACATAGTCTTCAAATTGTTATGTTGCTAATAAAAACCCAATTAGGGTTATTAGATGCCAAATAATGGTAGAATGTTGGCCTTCTGACTCTAATTGGTAACGTTGAATATTATGGACTTGTAATTGTATTCGGTTAAGAAAAAGGAAGAAAATAAATATATTTCCAGCTTCTAATTACACCGCGTAATTTAAATAAAACTAGACTTCATTTACATAAGAAACGACAGATAAAAAAGGATTACTTTTCTCGTTTCTGTTTCAGATTATAAAATCCAAGTAGAAGCTAAAAGTTTAATGAATTATTATAATTTAGCCTATGTTTGTGTGTTTAGCAAATTCTTTGATTAAAATAATGTCAAGAACATGCTTCAAAACTAAATAGTGATAAACTCTACTCTTTACACTAAATTGATGATTTGATGAAAGGAACTCAAACCAAAACCAAAACTTCTTTACACTTAAACATAACCAACGTGACCAAAAATAACAAAACTGTCAAAAGAGAAAATGAGTACATTATCGTCTGGGCAAAGCAAACAAAATTTGAAAACGAACTCCAGAGGGTAGAATGAAGATTGATAAATCGTTGTTGGGCCCATGTTATGTTCTTGGGGGACTCCTGTGATATTTTTCATTTTATTTTTCAATACGCAGCTGAGCTCCGAGGTAAATAGACCTGTCGGCTGTTTTAAACCTCAGACTGTGTTTTATAGAAGAATTTTCCTGTTATTTTCACATCAGACAGCATCTGTCGGTATTGCAATATGTTGTATGTTCAGTTTACTACGTCTGAACGTTGTTTTGATTGCCTTTTGCGATATTGTTTGTGTTGTCTTGTATTTCATGTTTACAATTGTTTGTAATTTTATTTATTTATAATTTATGTACACATATATACAAAGAAGAAGATACATTAATATTCAAAAAAAATGTACAAAGATACTACTTAATTCCAAAAGAAATTTCTTTTAGCAGAACTGCGAAAGGAGAGATCAGAAGAAATCTAGACAATAGTGTATAGAAATAACAAAAGAAGAGTTTGTGAAATCTTCAATGAAAGTAAAAAAAAAAAAATAACACATATTAATTAATTCATGAATCCCCAAGCGACACCCGGTGGCCGCGCATCTATTGTCTTACTATTGTGTCTCTAATTGACGGTATCTGAAGGGTTAAATATTAATAAATACTTATATACATAAATATATTGGCAATTAAAGTATTTAGGTAGAAACAATTTATGTTTTAAAGGCCATCTCATATTATTAAATTATGTCATCCACTGTGATGATAAATAAAAATGAATGAATATGTTTCGCTAAATCAGTTTTTTTGCCAAAAGATATTATTTTCATTTTGTTACAAATTTCTAACTTCTATTAATCATCAAAACATAATTACTTAGTTCTTTGTTGTTCACTTTCAGAAATTTTCAAACAATCCAACGTCTGGTATCTCATAACAAATAACTTTAATTATTGCTATGAATACAACTAATTCTGGTTATTCGTTTCTTCCAAAGAATATAGCTATAGTTACAACTAGGTGATTACAAGATTCCAGAGACCTCTAACTACTAATGATAATTGCTAACCTAAATTAATTTAGGCATTTAGCTTTATTCCTGGTACTGAGCGATGATGATAATACCAGCTGCGGTAAGGATAATGAGTTCAATTAGCAGGGTTGTGATGGACATTCCTTTGGCTTACGGTTAAATTTAACCTAGAAAGTCATACTTTGATTTGAATTCCTTTGTTAAACTATCTCTTAAGTCAACATCATTATGGATTTGATCTAATCGTCTCTTAAAACTACTAATTGGCGTAGGTGGAGGCGGTTTGGGGATCCAGAAATTGTTATCCTAACATGGATATGCCTTTTGAATTTAGGGAGATGATATATCTATTAATTTTATTAAACTAGTTTTTAGATCGAAGGATTAATTCCTCTTTCCAAGTAGATTTTATATGTCAAAAGAAATAAATAAAAATTGAAAACATAAATATAATTGTGGTTATTAAACTTAATATTTGTCTCATATGTAGCATAATAATGAAGCAAAAGATAATTTAGATTGAAATTTAGGATTTGTGACCAATTGTCAACAGTGATTGTATAACCAACTTTGATCAATACCTATATGAAGGCTAGAAGGAACGGGGAGGGTTTTTAGTCAGTAAGAGTCTGACACTATCTCCCGCAGTCCCGCTCCACCCAAGAACGGGGGTTGTCATTGGATGATTTTTGCCCACCAAAAAAAAAAAGGTACTCCGACACGGACTGGTTACGTTAGAAGGATAACACTCGGATGGATCGATCCCTCGAGAAGTTTACGATACTTAACTTACAGGTTAACGGTGAATTTTAATTTTGCTTCTACTTTTTCAGATATCAAAATTTACGTACTAAACCGAGTTAACTTTAGAGTTCAGTTAATTTTGGCGCAAGTTCAGTTTTCAATTTTATGTTTATGTTGTTGTTTTTCAATATCTGTGAATTTTATCCTATAATCAAATATCGATGATTTTAAATTTATGAATAAATTTTGTTGTTTTATTTTATTTATGAACTAGCTTTTGCCCGCGCGGCTTCGCTCCCGCTCTTCCCTACTCCACCCTACTATACCCAACTCTACCCTACTCTACCCTACTCTACCCTACTCTACCCTACTCTTCCCTACTCTACCCTACTCTACTCTACTTTACCCTACTCTACCCTACTCTACCCTACTCTACCCTACTACTCTACCCTACTCTACCCTACCCTACCCTACTCTACCCTACTCTACCCTACTCTACCCTACTCTACCCTACTCTACCCTACTCTACCCTACTCTACCCTACTCTACCCTACTCTACCCTACTCTACCCTACTACTCTACCCTACTCTACCCTACCCTACCCTACTCTACCCTACTCTACCCTACTCTACCCTACTCTACCCTACTCTACCCTACTCTACCCTACTCTACCCTACTCTACCCTACTCTACCCTACTCTACCCTACTCTACCCTACTCTACCCTACTCTACCCTACTCTACCCTACTCTACCCTACTCTACCCTACTCTACCCTACTCTACCCTACTCTACCCTACTCTACCCTACTCTACCCTACTCTACCCTACTCTACCCTACTCTACCCTACTCTACCCTACTCTACCCTACTCTACCCTACTCTACCCTACTCTACCCTACTCTACCCTACTCTACCCTACTCTACTCTACACTACCCTAATTTTTTTTTTCATAAGAACCTTCTCCTCACAATAACAATCACAACAAAAAAAAAATCAGCCAAAATGGTCAAGCCGTTTCCATGCCAAGTCGTGACAACGGAAAACGGGGGTCATTTTTATATATATAGATAAATTATGTTGTTTGTGTGTGTGTAAAATGTTGTTGTTGTTGTTGTATTTAATAATATTGCTGTGTTTTGATGTTGTGTATCTTTTTAACTTTATAATTAAATTGAAACCAAATTATATCGGGAATAAGGTACATATATCATTATAATGATACTCGACTATCATTGTAATGATACTCAACTTGTATTTTAAAGAGTCTTACTTCCTTTAACAAATATTCCCGTGAATTTTAGAGCATATCCATATTAACACTAACATACATTCAATTTCATAAACCCCGAATAGCACTACCTACGCCGAACACTCCTTAACTTTTATAACTATTGACGAGTTGTATAAAACCATGTTTTATCTATTGACCTACCCTTTATCTATCAGTTTAACTAATACGGCCTGTTCACGACTTTGGTCTTTGTGGCATGCAGGACAGCATCTATCAGCACTATGAAAAGCCTTTCGTGGCGTGCTTCAAACATTTTAATACTTTGGTTCTTACCGCTCGCCGCCCCGCGTTTAGCTACCGCAGCTATCACAGCAAAAAGGTCGTGAACGGGTCGTTAGTTGTCTATAGCTGGACATTGGACTCTTCTTTTCTCGTGTAATATTCTGATGGCACATAACTGACACATCTGATTACTCTTTCTATTGTCAACAGAACTTCTCCTGGGCACTCTGCGAACACACCAAAAGGCCGCTTGTGATGAGGAGATGGTGACGCTCATCTGTCCCCGGGGGACCACCATCAGCATCCAAGTGGCCCAGTATGGAGCCTCGGCTACCCAGGGGTCCTGTGCGTCAGACCTGGCGGAATACCAGCCGGTTGCTGTTGAAGTTGTTGGAGATACGTCGTGTATATGGCCTAGTGCTTTACAGGTTAGATGAATTTTGCGATGAGCATTATTATTTATTTTGGTCATTTTTTTGCATAAGCATTAAATTTAGTGGCAATAATTTGACATTAATTTTGTCTAGCCGTATCTTACTGGGGTTTTGGTTGTAAAACGATAAAACTTTCAATATTATCAATATTAATGACAATAGTATTTATAAAATAAGAACAATGGAGGCGATATTCACCTATCACATATTCATATCCTTTTGTGAAAATTTGTATGTAGGTATTTGTGTATTTTTTGTATTCAGTGGCATTTACGTGATAAATATTTCGTAAACAGAGAGTGTTTTGCCTTTTCTGTATACTTTAGTAGTTTTTTCAATATTCGGGTTAGCATCTCACAAACAAGCGCTCCATGTACCATATTTATTCTTAATGGTAATACTCTTATTAAACTTTTGTGAGAGTAGTAATTAATTTTGGTCCACTGTTTATCCTATACGGAAAAATATACACGCTCATTATCACAATGCACGCGACGGTACGCCAGAGTTTATTTTACGAGTTCCAGGGCCTGTCTGTGTAGAGTCCTGCATTTTGAGCACAGATAATTATAGCAGATTCTAGTTAGTCGTAATAACGGTATACAAATATTTAATATAGCACCAAGTAAGACACAATATTATAATCCTTCCAAATTAATTTAAATCACGGTGGCTGATCTCAACGAAGATTAGCGTAATACGCAGGAAATATTATAGTGCTAAAATATTTGCGCAAATATTATAGTGCACAAATATTTGCGCAAACTCAGGTGCACCCTCTAGTTTTTTGCCTTCGTAGTCTGAGGCGATGGATATCCAACACGATCAGGAAGAGATCAGGTGCAGAACCAACATTTTTTTTTTAGACTAAGACAATGAGAACAGTTAATACAAAATAAAGTACATAAATCTGAAGTCCAATTATTAGATACTGTGCACAGCATTAAATGTATTCTATCGAAGGCATTTCTTTATTTGTTGGTTCATGTATAATTGTTTACGTTGATGCTAAAGGTGACATGTAATAAAATAGTGTACAATAGTGGGTATTACAATAAAATTATGTTCTATTCCTAATAGGAAACCTAATAATACTTTTTGGGTGACTTGAAAAATCAAAATCAGAACCCTACTTAGAGCGTGACTTGAAAAATCAAACTCACAACCTACGATTAGCACCGCAGGAGCTCAACAGGGTCAAAACCTACTGGGGCCAAGGGTTTGTTACTGAAAGGAAAACTCGGTCCTGGTATGAAAGGCAACGAAGGAACTGGAGTGGGTTTTTAGTCAAAAGCGGGATATCATTTGATGATTTTCCCAACTAAAACCCTACGATTACCTACCAGCTGCGCTTACGATCACGTGACCAACCATACCAAAAAAACCAATACTTGGTTTACAAACTACAATCACCAAAATATGTAGGCATGATACAGGCTGCTCTTCTGATTAAATCATTTCGGGACCGTAAAATTATGGTCTGATAACATTCGCTTTTACCTATCTATTTTACGAGATTATCCTTTCAAATTCGGGATGAAATTCCAACAGATGTGCTTGATGAGAACTGATTTGCAATAGTTGAAATATTATAGTTATTCTACAATGTAAATGTTGCGTTGTTTCGTTAATGTGGATTATTTTGTGCTTATTGGGTTATTATCAGAGGTCGTAATTAGGTAGAGTTATTGATGTACTTACACTGATTTTATACAGCGTAAGAATAAAATGGATATGGCTCAAAATCCAGAGATTAATTTTAAAGAGCAGATTTTTTTTTAAGATCTGGAATATGATATCTGGGCCGAAGCCTACTAGGGACAGGGTTGTCCGAAAGGGAGCTCGTGCCCCGGTATGAAGGCTAGAAGGAACGGGATGGGGTTTTTAGTCAGTAAGAGTCTGACACTATCTCCCGCTCCACCCAAGAGCTGGTTTTGTCATAAGCTGACTTTCCCCATCGGAAAAAAAGAAGATATTTTAGGCCGAACTGTACGAGTGCGATTGAGTGACATTATCATGTCCATGAGCGGTGTCTATGTGTGCGTTGCTCGAGTGCGTTTTGTATGTAGATTTTCTTCTGTACCTATAAATTGTATGATACCGGTACCCATCTTCCTTATAATCCTTTAATTATCTCTCATAATATTGAAGGGAAGTCATGGGGTGGTCTGTAATAACGAATCCCAGGAGAAATTAAAACAGCAATAGCTTTGAATATTGAACTAATTACTGTGCAAGCTTGAAGTCCTTGAACATTTCTTTTTAATAGCCATAGCATAATGCTTGTATGTCCCAGAGGGTTAAACGGAGATAGACTCTTCTATTTTGCCAGTTTTGTTTAAGCGCTAAATAAATGAATCAATCACAGAACAGGCTTAAAGCTAGAACTACACGACGTTGCGTGCCGTGTATCAAGACGTGTAGCGATACAAGTTTAGTTTCCATAAAATGTATGGAGACCGACAGCGTGTGGTACATGTGTGAGTAGTCCCAGATCAGCGTGTGGCACACGTGTTAGTAGTGTAGTTCTACATTAAATTTAAATACTAAACTGCTATTTCAAAATTGGATTGTTCGAAAAAATTACCGCGGCTCTTGAACCTTAACGGGCTAGAAGGAACATGAGTAGGTTTTAGTCTGTAAAAGCCTTCACAGTCTAGCTCTACCCAGAACCTTTTGGGTAGAGCAAGAGAGATTGTCTACCTAGGAGGGAGAAGTTATTTGATGATTTTACATCGAAAACAAAAAAAAAAACAAAATACTGCTACTTAGAAATCATGGATTATCTGCCAGCACACGTTTACTGGCGTGAATTCAGAAAATTATCGTATGATCGTATATTACATTCCACGACATGGTCTGCTGGTGTGTTAATTTATTAATTCTAAACCATGTATGTAACCATTTGTCACATTTGGTCGTTCTGGTTAAATATAAATAAATAATTATACAAATTTTTGACTTAATAATATTAGTGTAATCCATACTAATATTATAAAAGCGAAAGTGAGTTTGTTTGTTTGTTTGTTACGTCTTCACGCCTAAATGGCAAAACCGATTTTGATGAAACTTGGTACACGGATAGACCATGTCCTGGAATAGGACATAGGATACTTTTCATCCCGGAAGTATGTTCCCTTGGGATAATTTTCTGCTATCACGCGGGCGAAGCCGCTGGGAGCAGCTAGTTAATAACAAATAAGCTAGTTAATAATAATAACAAATTTATTTAATCCAATAACAAAAATTGACCGTCTCCGATCTTAATTTATTTAGTTCACCATCATTGCAAAAGGTGAATCAATTACTTTTTTTCGTTCCATCAACAACTTAAACTAAATATTTGCTGACAATATTGAAACCTACAACCGTAATTTTAAGTAAATTAAATAAAAGAATTTAACTAACGTGGGCATTACATAAATATTAACAATATCATTTAAATTGAACGTAAATATTTGTTATAAAATAAAATATTCCAATTAATTTGGTCAATTGATTTAAATTCAAACAGAACTCGTCATTCATATGCCTTCAAACATACAATAAGTGAAATGCCAAACAGTAAACTGGTCCTTTTTTATAAAATTTTATTACTTATTCTGAAATGTTTAAGCAATAAGTTGGTTTTACGAGCAGCTGGCGATACTGTCAACCCCTCATATTCGCATTGTATGCGAGACTACGCTCATTCCGTGTATTTTCGCCATATTTTCTTACACACCACTTCGACTTACGAAAATACAGCCATAATTTGCTTTTATATATTTTTTTTATCAAAGAATATTTATTCATCGAGGCGTTTTGTTTTTATCGAACATTCGTCGTTAACAAAATATCGTGAATTTCGTTAAATGTAAAATAGCAGTTATTGTATCGTTCCGTTTAATGTTTTAGCATAACCCGCGATGGAATAGGAATATAATTTTATTTGCCAGTAAAATGTGATTTCGATTCCGACAGGATTGCTTCAATAAATTGTTTGGAATGTGTTATTTTGTCGTTTAAATATTTTTGAATTGATAAATATGTATTTTAATTAATCGTTCCGTGTTGAGAAAATTTGTAATTCAATATTATTTATTCGTTATGAAGGTAATGGTTGTCAGTTTAATTACTAACTGATCTGATTTGAATGGTCTGAATTATTCTAAAAGAGAATAACATAACTTTGTAGAGTCTGTCTAAAAAGTCAAACGACTTGGGTAATTATTAGGGTAAAATGAAATCTGATGTAGTCAAGGCTGGTCCAATAATCAAGGTTGAATCAGAGATCTTGATCATTGTTTACTAATAGAAGAACCATAGAAAAAGTATCGAATATAAGTACTTTTTAAATTATTAAGTATAATACAAAATTCTCAAGTCGTTTGGTTTTTAGACAGACTATAGGATGCATAAGAATTATTCAAAGAAAAAGTAATATTTGCCATTCCATCTTCAGTTAGTCTCAGACTATCTTTCATACCTATTTATAGAAACTCCTTAATCCTTTTGAGTTATACAAAATGATTCTGTGCTAACGAGCAAACAGTCACCTTTCAAGCTCTTAAAATAGAAGGTAATAATATCACACATCCCACGAGTTTCTAACTTGTCTGCTCTAGAATATCTCTAGAATATGTTTATGAAGAAAGTCTATAATTAACTTTAGATTCTAACATATTATTACAGACATGAGTAGGACGACCAAACCTTTATACAACATTATTTTTAATATATGCGAAACCTGATGATAATATTTTGTTCAGAATCAGTTACTGAATCGATTTCAATAGTTTTTTTTTTTATACATTTGCTCAAAAAGTGACTCTTATTGCACTGCGCTTAGGTAAATAATGGCACTTGTTCCCAAACTGTGACATTTTGATTACCATTACGCACTAGTGCTATAATGTGGTTAAAACCTTATTGTTCAATCTCTCCACCGCCATTATTTTATTACATTTATTGTATAAGGATGGCGCAGGTCGTCCCCCACGAGAAAAAAAAAAATGGGCGCGCATATAAAAACAGATTTTTACCGCCACAAAAGTTTACTAGTGTTACAGTTATTTTTTTCCCAAGTGTATTGAAAAACGTCGTATGATACACGTGAGTACCCTCGCCATGGCTCGGGTCTAAATACCATCTCAACGGTAATCACAAACATTACACACTTATATCATAATGTACTATTACAAAACAGGTCACCCCAGATCATAACGGACATTAGGCGACAGCACACAGCGAATGTGAGAGCAAAACAACAACCCCTTAGTGGTCCGGATGGCCCGGTAACCCTGTATTTGTGCTAAGAACTAGATAATATTAGCTTATAACTTTGTTATTTTTCATGAAGTTTCAGTACATATAAATACAGGACACGTGTTTCGGGTTTCGCATATACTAAAACTAAAGTTATATATCTCAATAATTTATTTACTGAACATCTTCCCACCAGTTATGTAACTCCAAAAATAGTCAGAAGTAACATCTCCCAACCCACTTGTTACAAACTTTTCTGCTTATCAACAGTTAGGCAACTATCCAACTGTGAAACACCTTCAGGGCATAGCAAATATGCTTTAAGTTCTGACAGGACAGGCATACTAACTAATTTGTGTAGTACTCCTTGTTACAGACCGTGGTGGAAGCGTGCCAGAAGAAACGACAGTGTAAGTTTCACACAAGCCCTAAGGCTTTTGGAGTTGACCCGTGTCCGGGATCCAGAAGGTTCGTCGAAGTCGCCTACAAATGCCGTCCCTGTAAGTATATTTTAACATCAGTTAAAATTTAGCCTTGTAGGGTGCAAATATGGTTTATTGTACAAATTTAGGTGTACGGTACGACATGTACAAAACTTAAAACACATAATTTAATTAGCCTGACGTGTAATGCGTAACGCAGTGATTTTTATCAGAAAACGTGTGTGAACTACGAGGGAGCGCTAGCTGGACTGCGCGGAGAGCGCGGGGGTGGGGCGCGACTCTAGCGTACGGCCGTTTAGCGCGGGAAGGCACAGACGCGTGCATGGATTTATTAAGTTTAGTCCTACAGCCTCTATATTAATTACCACGCTATATCAAAAGACGGGTATTATAGACGTAGGAAATAAGGCTGCCAGGCTAAAATGGGATTGGGCGGGTCACTTGGATGACTACCGTGGGGAATGGTCGAGGTAGCTGAAGAAAAGAATACCTGGAAGAAGTTGGGGGAGGCCTTTGCTTTGAAAATTACCGCGTCGTCAAGTTGGCTATACGACATTGTATCAAAACAATAGATGAGGCTCATCATGATCAAAACATATACGATGGGGATTAGCACAAGAAAAAAGAAGTCTATGATCAAAATTGGGTGAAGTCGTAATGTAGACGAAGATGGTGAAATGTATGCCAATGTTTGTAACCGTCAAAATTAAAAAAAAAAAAAACTGAATATTTCATACTTTGGTTCATATAAGAACTAGAATTTAGTGCGTCCACGAGAGTTAAAACGTCTACATAAAATTAGTTAATTCTTTCTTAATAAAACGTTGCCCCACTTCTTCAGTCGCACACTTATTATAATAATAATTTCACACAACGCCATCTAGTCCCAAATAAAGCAGAGCTTGTGTTATGAGTACTAGAAAACTGAAATAATAGTTCCATATTTCTAAATACAAACATATTTTACGTGACGTCAAGATCACATAATATATAATGGTGGTTATATGAACATTTATTTCGGGTTGGCGGTTCTTAACTGAAACTTGTGACAAATGTATTAGAAAATATTTTCAGCCAGGTCACCAAGTAACTGGGTTTATGCACTCGATGCAATATAAAATGATATTCGAATATCTTTTCATCCCTGTAACACGAATTTATTAATCCATTCATATTTCTATTGGCCTGCCATAAAATCTTTTTGAAAAGCCATTTTTAAAACGTTTCTGATGACAGATTCCAATTTTATAGAAATGTGAAACGCGATTTAAATTCGATTCGATCCGATTTATTTCGAAGTTGTCTCGATGCTGTCTTTGTGAGGCTGAAACTAGTATTGTTTGTGAGCTTTTAGATCCAATTTAGCCTTATTTTTGAATGAAACAAGGAACGAGGGAGGTATGTAAATATTAAAGAGAGAATTACTTTTTTCTCGAAATTACATCTCGGTCTCGGTCTAGCAATATGGCGATAACCAATTAAAGTTGATAAACGACTGCTAAAGTCGACTTTTTTACATCGTACACGGGCCTCAAAAAAAACGCTAGAAGCGGCCACAAAAAAAGATCGAAGCCGCTTCAAAAAACAGTTGAAGCGCGCGACTTCTTGTGGCCGGAGAAGCTTGAAGCGGCTTCAAGCGTTCTTTTGTGGTGGCACCGCCGCACACGAGCCACAAAAACAAAGCCGCTTCAAAAAAAAGTGTGAAGCGGCTTTTTTAGCCCGTGTGCGAGGTCAGTTACATTTGGAATGGTGTATTTATGTTGCCAGTTATATGTCATTGGATCAATTTCCCACTTAAAAAAAATGCATTGTGTGAAAATTATGGATTATTATTATTATTTTATATTTCAGTCTGCTTACTTACATAGCACATTATTATTATATTTAACCGGACCGTTTCTTTGACAGATGAGTTTCGAAGTAAAGTTGGTTGTGAGAATGACGTCCTTCATCTCAGCTGCAACCCTCACTCCAGGGTGGCGATCTACTCAGCTCAGTATGGCCGAACAGAGTACGATTCCATCCAGTGCCCACAACCAAGAGGGATGAAGGAAGAAAGTAAGTATTGGCAGTTTTAATCAGAAACGTTTAATACAAATAGACTATCTACAGGCACTAATTTAATGTTCCCACTGCTGGGACACAGGCCTTTTCTCTAAGAGAGGGAATGAGCCGTAATCACCACGCGGGCCCAGTGCGGGTTGGTGGATGTCAAATGTCTTCGAATTTTTGGTTCTAGGACATGCCGGTTTCCTCACGATGTTTTTCTTCACCGTTTTGAGAGCAGTAGTGATGAAATATATGATGATGACAGGCACTTTTGAATTGTTAAAATGTCGGTCAGTCAAAAAAAGTGACGCTAAATTGTACGTTCTAAAACGATCTCTATGGATAAGAACGTGCACGAAACTCCATGGACACTTTCAAACCATATTATAAGTTACACAATATAATCTTGGTTACATACTTCTTGTTGCTTTATTCCGGAGACATAATTATCCACCAAAATGCCATTTCCCATCTTTAAAAAAAATTGATGGCGAGCTATCCATTGCTCGTCATCCGTAAACCCACGCTTACAATGCTTGGAATTGTAAACTTTGATTTTTCAAATTTGATCTATATACGAGCAGTAAAATAAAAATTTGCCATCGACCGAAGCTAGCAGGCATGCGTACGTTCAAAGTACATACTGACACTATTCAATCCGATAGAATTTTATTAATCCATATACATGTACGGCTCAGAGATTCAGATTCTTGAACTATGACGTGCATTCCTAGTTACGGAGAAGTCTTGGTATGTTAAGACGGTCAAGTATCCACAAATCGTCTTCAGCAAACTCGACGCAGAAAAATTTATTTATTATTTATTATTATGAGGAACACCAACGACATAATATTAAAAAAATCTTATCAGATAGGTAATTTTATAGACATTAAATTCTATGTAAATATGTCAATTAAAGGTGTCCACAGCTTATACAATGTGACGATATATAAAAATTATAATTATAAATTGAATTAATATTGGATTTAAATTACATAATATTTGATAAAGTTCTGGAAATACATTACCGAATAATCAAACAAAATATATGGATATTTAAATTAAAATTGTATTAAATTAAATTGATAAATTTATCATAACATCAAGAAAAAACTTGTTTTTCCGGCGTGGTCCACTAAGGCTTGTGTTGTAAGAAACTCAAGTCTTAGAGTCTCATTTAATAAGACTTGATCTCTTTTTAAAGACTCAACTCGAAAGGACTCAAAAGACTCGGAACTCAAATTCAAATTCAAATTCAAATTCAAATGTTTATTTGTAACACATAGGTATAATGTATGTAGGTACAGTACATGGTGTTAATTATAAAATATCGACTCACTATGCGTTGCCTTGCTGGGCATACAAATATTGTTTACCAAATGGCAAACTGAAAAGACTGTGTTAGAACAGTTTATAATATTGCTTGTTAAACTTTAATAATAAAATATAAGATAACACATCACAAAACAACAAAATTTATATATATATAAATTCATAATACAACAGTACGTCACTTGTAAAACTAAAATAAAATAGGCAGCTACTACGTAATTATCGGAGATTATGGTGTTAGGCATGGTTTGTTATTTGTCTTCTAAATATTCGTTAATACTATAGTATGCTTTTTGTAGTAAGAATTTGTGGAGTGTTTTTTTGAAGAAATTTAGGTCTTTTAAAGTTATTATAGATTTAGGTAATTTGTTAAATATTTTTGGAGCCATTCCTAAAAAATTTTTAGAAAATAGGGCAGTTTGATGGGTTTTTGATTTAAGTGCTCCTTGATGTCGTTTGGTAGATAGGGTTTCAAAAAGGTTATTGTTGTTTTTTATAAACATAGCAACTTCATAAATATATAATGGTGGAAGTGTCAATATTTTCAGATTAATAAAGAAAGGTTTGCAGCTATCAGTGTTTTTGATCTGGCATACCGCACGAAGACACTTTTTCTGGGCTTTAAATGCCATATCCCTATCCGAAGAGTTACCCCAGAATATTATGCCGTATCGCAGTGTGGTGGAGACGTATGCATGATAAGCGGTAAGAACAGTACTGCGATTGGCGACCTTGCTTAGATTATGTAAAGCGTAACAACATTGGTTAAGTTTTTTTATAACATGTTCAACGTGTGTCTTCCATGTCATATGCTGATCTAACCAAAGCCCTAAGAATTTTATATTTTCAATTTTAGAAACTATGTTTTGTTCAAACGAAATAAGAGGATTAATAGGATTTGTTCGTTGGTTGAAGTTCATGATGTGAGTTTTTCTAAAATTAATTTTTAAATTGTTGTATGTCAGCCATTCAATTATTAATCTCAAACTATTATTTATTTTATTTTCAAGTGTCTCTATGTTTTTTCCTGTAAACGTTGTAGTACAGTCATCAGCGAACAGAGTCATGGGATGTTCTATGGTTCTGGGGATATCGTTTATATAACAAAGGAATAATAATGGACCCAGTACACTTCCCTGTGGTACACCGTAATATATGAATCTCTGTTTAGAAAAGTAAGTTACTTCAGATTTTGTTTTTGGACAAATTTTTACGATTTTTGTTATTTGCTTTCGGTTGACCAAGTACGATTTAATTAGTTCTAGGACATTACCTCTAATTCCAAGCTTATTTAGTTTTATGAGTAGAACTCTGTGGTCAACAAAATCAAATGCCTTCGTCATGTCCATGAATAAGGCTGAGACTGGTATTTTTTTATCCATATTTGAGATAATTTCATTTACTAATTCGTAAATGGCCATATTAATATTTTTATTCTTTCTAAAGCCATATTGTTCTTTGGTTAGAATATTATTTTTTTCTAGGAAGGAGTATAGGCTATTATAAATTACCTTTTCAATGATTTTGGAAAATACTGGAACAAGTGCAATAGGCCTATAATTTTTCATATTTTGTGGGTCATCTTTTTTGTGTAGAGGTGTTATAACAGAAAGTTTTAAATCTTCTGGGAATTTGCCGGCATCTATACAGAGATTTACAATATAACTAAAACTCATGTGACTAACGAGTCCTAGCCTTGCAACTCTACTCAAGTCTTGAAATGAAGACTAAGAGACTCGAGTTTCTTACGACACTAACTAAAGCTGACGTTTGCCAGAGCTGCGAAAATGTCCGGAAGAGTTACCATATCCCTGGTACGTAACGGACAACTGAAGAATTAGATGTACCTGCTGGAGTCTGTATTCCTGATAACTACAGCCTTTAAGGTGGTGCATCATGACTCACATTTTCACTGTTTTTCATACAACCGCTCATAACTGATTATTTTATTTATTTATTTATTATTTTATTTTATTTTAATAAGTACAGTGACAGACTACAGACTAAGACAATCTACACAGTTCATACAAAATACAGTACATAAATCTGAAATCCAATTATTACTGTACATAGCATTCAATGCTTAATATATGCTTCATCAGTGACAGTAAAGGTGACGTAATATGAAGAAGTTAAGAAATGAAACTAATGGAATTATGACGTTATTACACATTTTTCATTAGGTATTTTGGAAACACAGTTGTGGATATTATTATCTAGGTTTCTATAGAAACCAATTTCTAAATTTGTGTAAAACTAATCCAGAAAAACCTCTGAAAATCTCCTATTTTGTATGAACTTTGATACTTCATAATTTGCCTAAAAATTAAAAAAGTCATAAAAGTAAAACTAGAAACCTTGCTAATTTTATTAAGATTCTAAATGATGACAATTTTTTCCAAAAACTTTTAAGGGTTTAAAAAAACAGCTATTTCCTGGAGCAAGTTTTGTGAAATTTTCGAGTAAATCTCGAAATTACCGAATACTAACAGAGTTTTCAGGCGTTACCTCTCTTTTTTTGCGTTGCCTTTTCGTCAAACATCGCGTTAGATTGCATTAAATGAAGTAACAAGCTTTTAAACCATTTTCGATGTTTACGATAGGCAAATGGAAAAGGACTCTTTTAAGTCTAAAGAGAATAGGTTAGTTTGGTTAGCGTGGTTACTTGTTGTGTGTTGATGTGGTTGACCATACAACAGTTGCCATGAGGTGAGATAGTGATCAAGTGCGAGCCTACCAATAATAAAAAGGTGGGTCAGACCCACAAAAAAGGTGGGTCAGACCCACAAAAAAGGTGGGTGAAACAAACCATTTTTTTTTTCAGTAAAATTCTACATGCCGCATCGTTCAGAACAAAACAGTTATTTAGTCATTTCCCTACTCAAAAAAGAAGAAAAAGAAAACTTACTTGGATAGAGTATTGTTTCTATTCCTTAAGAATTTTTCAATTTTTAATTATTATTGATAGGCTCGCGTTGGACCACCATCTCATCTGATGGTAAGCGATGATGTAGTCGACGATAGAGCACGCTTGCCTAGAAGTAAACTATTCACTCTAATAAAATCATTGTATAATAAATCCAATTCCCTAGTATAAACCTAATACCTACGTCATGAATACACATCAATACTAATTTTATTCCTGTCTCGTCTCGCCAAATACACATCAACGCGTCGGTAAGCAACAACGCGACCCTAAACGCCTCACAGACTTCCTTTTTTCCATCCATTATCTACTTTTCCTTTTCGTCACCAAACTCCATTCACCTGAAAAACCCATCACGTTATTTCTAATCTGTTTTGTTTCGTTCTTGTACCATTTTTGCACCGGTATTTTTGTTTCATTTTGACATATCTCGAATGATGGATGAAGTGTGTCATCGACTCATCGCACATCGATTCTATTTGATGTTGTCTGTTGGGATTGAATAAGGCATTTTTGAGTGCTTTTAATACAAACTCTGCGATCTGTCCAAAGCATCAATATTTCGATTTTAAAAACATTATACTTGAATTATTGAATCATGATAAATTGTATTGACTTTGACGTTGTGTATTGTTAAGTGATTATTTCTATTATAGAGGTTCTATAAATAAGGATTGCAATAGAATTTATCTGAAAGACCGATCCTTTAAACTGTCATTTAACTATGTCACTTATATTTAAAGCTGTTAAATACGCATTTGCTACTGACAGGACGAATAAATTGAATACCTTTGCCACATTTGCATGAATAATTTTAGATTAAATACTCTCGAAATGTAGCAATATAATGCGAACAATAGACTTTGATAGAAAATTAATAAGCTCACCTTAGTACTTTTATCATCTCAAATTCATTTTGAAGGAAACCTAATTTCAAAATGAAAGCGTTCCTCGGTTGGAATCGCTAATTTAATTTTAACGTGTAAATTCAGCCCATTGAGGCCTGTTTATTGAATAAATTATTTAGATTCTTATGTTTTAGAAACGCAGAAATGAACGCGTTCAAAAATACTCCAATCATTTTGAATTTATTGTATTCTCTTTTCAAATTTTATTCTTGAAATCATTGTGCAACTTTCGATTACTTTTTTTTTAAAAATAAGCGTATTTCAAGTAGATTGAATCTATGAATGATAAGTATAGAGCCTCGCGCAGATGGCCTACTTTACTGTTTTATTGTGTTTGGCCCATTTACTACCTATTTGTAACACAAACAATTTCGAAGTAGAGTATCGAAGCCATTCAACGACAAGTAGAAACAATGCCATTAATTGATCTAAATTAAACAGAATAATAACAAGTGAATAAACACAGAACGTTTTCTTTTTTAAATAGAGAAGTAAACAAGAACAAATCTATGGTCGTGACATCTGAATGACACAGCAATTTATACATTTGAAATTCGAATCGCTAAAACGACACTGCGTTGGAATAATAAATCAAATAATACGTTTGGATATTCATACAAACACGCCGTTCGATTGTTCATTCTAAAAGCGTAACTCTAATTTTAGTTACGTTAACGGTTCCCCATACTTTGTAAAAGTGGGTAGACATTATTCAACCCTAAGTGAGCGATAAACGGGGGCTGGAAAACATCAAATCGATAATGGCCCTCATTATACTGCCCATCTTATGTAACTGAAGCATTTTTGCTGCGTTCGGATATTTCTGACTGTTTTCGCGTTGTAAATTGAAATAAATGTTTTTGATACAAATCTTTGCTTACTTTTTGGAGCTTAATACAAGACAAATAATTTAACATTTATTACAATGCAGAGTTTTATTTATCTTTGGACTGTTTAGATACTTTTAATCATATTCTTAATTCAAATGCGAAGGAATCAAAACCAGTCCTATTATGCTTTATAAATGAAGAGCGTTGGCTGGTTAGAGATTACTTATGCATGTTAAGGGGGGAATTATTTAATGAATTCTTCCGCGCTAGGCCGGAGCGGGAGTGCGGGAGACTTTTTCTGACTTAAACCACATATTTCTTCTTTGTTTAGCATTTCAAGACCCTGGATTCCACTTTCAAAAGTTAGGTCATGATCCCAGTAGCCTTAAGCCCTGCTGGGCTCCCAAAGTTTTGCTGGCACGCACGATTATGTATCAGATTGCGATTTAAAAAACATATTTCGTTTTATTTATTCCAGTGTTGCCACGTTAAATAATGTTCACCAACGCCGCCGCAATTATTTGGATTTAAAACTAAAATCGCCTCGTAATTACGGATTCATTGCTTTTAAATAGCGCGATGTCGGTTACTCTTTCAGCTTTAAATAATAATTATTTGTTCCATTCCATCGGTTTCATAATGTAGATATTAGTTTTTTGATCATTTTTAATGGTTAAATTGAATGAATATTATGTTTACACTGTTGTTCATAAACACAAAACATACATATACTACTCTGTCAAGAAAGTACCGGGAAAAGATAAATAATACACAAAATGTCTGTTATTCATCCAAATTTATTTTATCACCTTCAAAGTATGCTCCTTTAGAAACGATACACTTGCGCCAACGAATAATCCATTAATCAAAACATTTTTTAAACGCTGCTTCCTGAATTGAGTTCAGTTCTCGCCGCGAATTCTCCTTTATGTCTTCTATCGATTCAAAACGGGTGCCACGAAGTGGTAATTTGAGTTTAGGAAAAAGAAAAAAGTCAGCAGGAGCCATATCTGGTGGGTCGACGATGAAGTATCTGGGACTCGTCCTCGACAGCCGGTGGAATTTCGTAGAACATTTCCGACGTCTGGCTCCCAAGCTTCTCCGGGCTGGGGCTGCTCTCAAGCGGCTCCTGCCCAACCTTGGGGGTCCAGACGCCTCCTGCCGGAGGCTCTACGCGGGGATCGTTCGGTCCATGGCCCTCTACGGGGCGCCGGTGTGGGCGCCGTCGCTGGCAAAGCGACCGGCGTCCATACTGACATCCCCGTCGACAAAAAAAAAAAGTTAAGGTGTGCAATAAAGTTGTATAATAATAATAATTTCGGTACAGGGCGACATTTTTAATGAATGTTTTTTTAAATGTAACCTATATTAAAAATTGGTTTAATCAATTCTGCTCGTTATTCTGATCAAACTATTTTCGTTGTATATTAAAAGACAGAAATAACGTGTTCAATGCTTTTTTTGTTACTCTGTCTAAAAGTTTATTTATTTAACAATTCATGTTCACACACTTCTATAATAATAGAAAAGAAGATAGAAACAGAAAATTAAGTATATAAGTCATGCTTATTTCTAAAGAAATCTTTTCCACCATACCTCCGAAAGGAATTGAAAAAAGAGATGTAGACACCGTGTGTAAAAGTGATAGGAAAAAAAGAAAAGTATAAACAGTAGTTATAAATATATACAGACATTATATGTTATACAATAAAAAAAAACTGGTAGACAATGTTTTGTTGCATTAATTTGATGATTTCCCACCACAAAAAAAAGAACCGCGGTAACTTTTTTGAACAACCCCACAGCTCTAGCACCAAAAGCTACGATAAACTTAATTTTGACAATGACCATTAAATTTAACAATCCGCTGTTCCATCATGAAACGTTAAAGTTTTATCCAAAAACCGTTAATATTTGTAATTTGCTTTAACCGTAACTATAGCTCTTTTTTAAGGTGAGAAATAATTCAATGACTTCTTCCACTCTACGGTAGAGAGGTTGACCAACGATTTGCCGGCTATGAGACAGTTGTTTTGCTGCCGCACTCAGTTGTGCGCTGAATGCCCACTATGACCTGCTTTGACCTATATTTTACTTAACTGTCGGTGGTGTAAAAATTATAGGAATCTATTCAGTTACTGATTTTGAGCAAACTATATTCAGGTTTCGGATTAAAAAAAAATGTTGTATACAGGATTATTTGTAAAACACTGGCATCCTTTCAGGACCATGTTACTAACATCATAAACCACAACTTTTGTTCTATGACTTTTAAAAATTATCATGTATCAAAAATAATTTAATTAATGTTCTAAATATTACAAATTCTATGCAAAGCAAGCGATAAAACAATAGCGGAGCAATAGCTTGATGCGCTAGCGTCACGTCAAGCACCACCGCCGAATAGAACAAGGAAATATTGAAGGATGGTTTTTGGTAAATGTATTATGTTTTGTAAAAAGTCATAGAACAAAAGTTGTTGTTTATGATGATAGTAATAACAGTTCTACAAGGTTGTTAGTGTTTAATAAATAACCCTGTATAAATTGGTTATCGTTAAAATTAGTACTGTGCAACTCACTCTTACAGTCATTATCCGTTACGAAAGCTGACTGTAATATATATATATATACCTATATATATTTATACTAAATAACTTTAAAAGAGAGTAAACAAAGTACTCAAAGATTACTGTGAGTATTTCGTTTAAATCTTTGTTTGATTCTTTATTGAGTAGGGTTGAAATTACACAACCCTACTCAATCCAAATATTTACTCCAAAACATTTGATGATCAATAAAAACTTTTTTTTCTCAGCCTGCTTGGAGCCATATGCGACGGAGACAGCCATGAGGGAGTGCCACGGTAAAAGAAGATGTGTTCTGTCTGCAGACAGCAATATGTTCGGGAAGCCTTGCCGAGCCGGGAGCCGAACCTACCTCAAAGTTGTTTACACTTGCGGTAAGTCCGTGAGAATGTTTTAAAACTCATAACTTTGAATATAAAGTCGTAAAATGTTTTTAAACAACTCGTTTTAATGGATGTTTTATATTTCTGGGTCGTTTTTAGGGTTTCGTAAGTCAAAAGCAAACCAACTTTTAATGAAAATATTTTTTTCATAGCAAGCTTCTATAGCTCGTATACCTATATAATTAATACTCGTCAAGACCAATCATACGAGCCCTAACTCGATGGGGTTGTGTTGTTTAACTACCAAGTTCCTATAGCGACCTTCCGGTTCCATCATTAGACCAGCTCATTGTCATAATAATTTTGCATTGTCATCTGATTTACATATGCCTAAAAAAATTCAACTCAATCGGTAACCGAGAAGTGGGTCATATTTAATTTACAAGATTTGATTACAGACAAACATCGAGACAGATGAAATTAAATAAAAGCTTGTAAAAACGGTACCCTTATAGAATCACTTAGTGGTCCGTCTGTCTATCTGTCTGTCAAAGCCTTTTATCTCGGGTACGCGCTGAAGTATCGAATTGAAATTAAAACTATTAACTCAGGGTCTGCGGTTTTTATGCAATTCGGAAAAACATCTGTTACTCAATTCGCGAATTGAACTGTTTTCATAGGTACCTCAGTGTACAGAACCCTCAGTGTGCGTCTCATCATCATCATTCCAGCCAATAGACGTCTACAGTTGGACATAGGCCTCCCCCAAGTGTCGCCACAATGATTGATTCTGCGCGTCCCGCATCCATTGGATGTGAGTGTGCGTCCGATATAAGACGAAGTAAATGGTTTGCAGGGAAAATTGGTGTCTCAAAGAGATATTAGCAAAACTGAAGTTAATAGGGTCGATGCCTGCTAGTGTTTCGGGGATGTTTCTAAGAGTTACCGTGGCCTTAAAAAGCAAAGGCGTTCCAGAGACGCTAAGGGCAACTGAAGAAATATAGGTGGCATTTAGTCAGTAAAGACTGATATACCCGCTTCACCCAAGGCGGGAAAAAGTTATGTAAGAATTTCTTACCTCAAAAAACAATCTGTTTTTTTAAATAAATGATTGATTAACTGATTGAAAAATGGGGTAAAAAGGCTCGTCTGATTTATAAAATCAACTCTTTTCAACAAAAAAATATTTTTGAACTAAAAACTACGCCAATTTGGTCTCCAATCTGTCGGATTTTTGTACTCTGAACCTTAATCAAGGTTTTCTTAGGTTTGTCTAGAGTCTATCCTTTATTTTAGTCTACATTTTATTCCATTAAGTTCTAGACAGCTACGAGCTTTAATTGTTAAAAAAAGAACAATACAGTTCAACGAACCCTGATGTTGTAAAAAAAGAACTAAATCTTCTTTTTTCTATTACGCTAGTAAAATTTTGTCCTTAAAATGTCACTTGCGTAATAGCAAAATTGGAATTGGCAAGAACATAAAAGAAAGCAATTGTTTTTTTTTTATTTTACAAATTGTTTTAAGCTTCATCAATATCTCAAGCCAGTGACAAGTTATGAGTAATTCTTGGGTGAAAAACATATTATAGGAGAAGGTTTGAATTCTACGGTTGAAAGGCAAAATGATCTGAGCGATATTGAGTAAACTTTACAAAAGTGAACTCTAAAAATTTTACTTTAAATTACTTTTTTACAAAATTACTCAATGTCACTTAGATCATTTTGCCTTTCAACCGTAGATTATTGTATTTATTTAGATAAATAGCATTTTTTCTTGAAATTTTAATAATAAAAAATTAGAAACTGTCAGAGAAAACAACTGCCAATGTCCATTGAAATACTGTTGTTAATAAAAATTTATTACATATGTACATAAAAAAAAAAACTTAAATACTAAATAAACTATTTAAACTAAAACCTAACTATGTACATAAATATAATACAAAAAGACAAAGCACACTCTGGCGTCAAAGTACTCCTCCACATCGCTGTCATCCGGAAATGTGCCCAGAAGACTGGCAGCATTGCCACGTTGAATGGCAATGCTAATTCTTTGGGCAAAAAACGAGCCAGCCCTCTGGTCACGTAAAGTGTCGATCAGCCGGCGTGAAATATCCTTGAAAAGGAGACGCGCACTCGGACCCCATGAACCAAGCGTTTCGACCCCAAACGGCTCAAAACTGTAATTACCAATAAGGTTACAGTATTTGCGCCGTTTAAGGGTCTCAGCAGCAGAAGCAGCAGCACCAGCACAGCCCGCCGTACTTGGAATATGGGATGTCGCAAGGGTATCGACACAGGTTGCGTCCCACACCAGAGGCCTACCCACCTTCCACGGTACCAACACCGGTTTTATTAAGATGTATATATGTATGTTAATAAATGTAATCCGTCATTTTACGTTATCAAAGTTGCGGTCAGTGTATAAAAATTTTTAGGGTTCCTTATCCAAAGGGCAAAAACGGAAAGGGTCTCGTTTTTAACGATTTTTTTTTTTAATTTTAGCAAAATACGGATATTGGTAAACTGTCTACTGTCTGTCTGTCTTTTACCAGGCTGTATCTCATGAACCGTGATAGTTAGATAGTTAAAATTAACACAGATTATTTATTTCTTTGAAGACATGTGACATCCACCAACCCGCACTGGGCCTAGATTACGGCCCATTCCCTCTTCTAGAGAGGAGGTCAACAGTGGGACTATTATAAGGCCGACTATGCTATGCTATGTAATTCGGTTGCCTCTGTAACAAAAAATACTAAAAATGGAATAAAATAAATATTTAAGTGGCGCTCCCATATAATAACCGTGTTTTTTTTTTAAAGAAGGTTGTAATAGGGTGTCTAAAGCTGTATAGATAATAGTGCAAAACGCTTCGTGCGCGAGTCAGACTCGCACTTAGCTCGTTTTTAGAAATAAAAACTTTGACTGGCCTGTTGGTCTCGTGGTTAGTGGCCCTGACTGCTATGCCGGAGGTCGTGGGTTCGATTCCCACCCATGACATGTTTATATGATAAGCATAATCATTTGTTCTGTGTCTGAGTGTAATTTATTTATAATATTCTCAGTTCTCTAGTACCCATAACACAAGCTCTGCTTAGCTTGGGACTAGACGGCGTTGTGTGATAGTTGTGGAAAAAAAAGAGTATAAAGCCTCCCGCAGATGACCGACTTTACAGTTTTGTTCTGTTTGCCCCACTTACTACCTATTAGTGGCCCACACAATATCGAAGTTGAGTCGATTGTATGTCTGTCAGGGGTAGAAACAATGGCATTAATTGATCAAAGAGTAAAAACTATCAGATGAAAAAATGTTCAATTGGAGGGGGAGAGAGAGGCCAAAGAAAAAATGGATGGATTGTGTGAGAAGTGATATGAAAAAAAAAGGTGTTGATGATAGCGTGACGAGTGACAAAACAGAAAGGAAGGAAAAAACGTGTTGCGCCGACCTCAAATTAAACGGATAAGGGCAAGAAGAAGAGAAAACTATTTATTTTGTCATTAAAAATTTTGCGATGTTCCAAAGAATTTATAAATAATAATTTAAAGATAAATTGCAATAATACGAGTTCAATAACTTACAAAATCTATTTCTAAGTTATTTTTATTGAATTCTAATTTAGTAGTTGGATTAGACTTTCAGAGATTATATTAATTTAAAATTCATTTTCAATCACGCGTTAAAGCTATGTTTAATGATTACCTCATTTTTCAATATACCTTTATTTCTTTTTATTTTGGTTTTAATTTGTATTATTTTGGGTTTCATATCCAAGGGTAAAACGGTTCCCTATTGTTAAAACTCCAGTGTCAGTATGTCGGTCACGACGCTTTATCCCATGAACCTCAATAGCTAGAAAGTTGTAGTTTTCACAGATGATGTATTTCCGTTGCTGCTATATTAACAAAAATACTAAAAACAGAATAAAATAAATATTTAGGTGGGGCTCCTAAACAACAAACGCGATTTTTATATAAAAATAGCATAACAATCACGTCTGTAAACAACCTTTCTTCCGAAGACCGACTCGCAGTTGGCCAGTTTTAATTTTACTTTTTCAAAGCCACTATTGTTTACTAGCTTTTGCCGGCGGCTATGTTTGTGTTCATAAAATATAACATGTCACTCAAGAATAAAGTAGCTTCCTACCGGTAAATAACATGTAATCCATCTACAAATAACAAATCCATCTACAATACCATCGGACCAGTAATTCCAGTGATTACCCTAACATAATAATAATCCAACAAACAAAAAAAAACAAATAAAAACAAACTTTACCTAAAGAGGTATATTATAAAGATATTATTCATTTATTTAATAAAATTATAATCGATATTACCTTACAAAACGCCGCGTCACTTGATATTGGCAAAAACAGGCTTTCTAGCTCTCAAGGTTTTCACGGAGCAGTGGTGGCCGAGTGGCAATGGCTGCGACTTACGAATTGTAGGTCGCGGGTACAAACCCAGCCAGGCGCATTACTTTGTGTAATTTATTTCATCACCACTGCTCTCAAAACTGTGAAGGAAAACATCGTGAGGGAACCGGCATGTCTTAGAACTAAAAATTCGAAGACATGATGACATTCACCAACCCGCACTGGGCCCGCGTGGTGGATTACGGAACATTCCCTCTCCTAAAGAGGAGGCCTGAGTCCCAGCAGTGGGAACATTAAAAAGGCTACTGAAACGATGAGGCTTTTTAGCAGCCAATACAAATAGGTACTTTAATATATATATGTATAGATACCTCTAGGCACCTACCCATATTAAGTTAGAGAAGACAAGGGGATTACAGCAAGGACGGCAACCAATTTGTACGCCAAGCGTAATGGCAATATCGTTTCAAGACTGTTCAACTAATCTATGGTGTCTGTCTGTACTCCAGGCCAGAGTACAAACTAAGACCACACTGATTTAATACTTGTTGGAATTGGTTTTAGTTTTAAAGCTGTACAAACAAAGCCTCTCCTGTTTCTAAGAGGTCTGGGTTCTTGAGCACTGCCTTCTTTGGAACCATATCAGTAACAAACTAAGCAAGTGCGAGTCGGACTCGCGCACTGAGGGTTCTTAGAAACTTACCAATGAAAACATTTCAATTTCCGAATTGAGTTACAAAGATTTTTCTGGATAACAAAAAAGTATATTTTTGTGACGTTTTTAATTTACCTAAATTTTTCAGATATTTTTATATCCTTGAGATATTTTTCTATGTTTTGAGACCTTGTTCCATGCCAAGTTTCAGGATTCTATAGAACTTATGAACTTTGATTCCCTTGAAAGTATCAAAATATACTGTTTTTGCGATATAAACGCCCGTTTTTTTTTTTCGTTAATTCAGACATATAATTTTTTCACAACTTCAGCCACGGATCGTAGACTTGAGTCTATGGTTTTAATTTCAACCGGACACTTCTACGCGTTTCCAAAATAAAGGAGAGAAGACAAACAGACAGACCGACAGGCAAATGGACAACAAAGTGATCCTATAAGGGTTCCGTATTTTCTTTTTGAGGTACAGACCCCCAAAAAAACAAAATTTGATTTATTTTACTCGATTACTTTTAAAAGTTTGTTTTTGGAACTTCAATTCAATTTCAAGACAAAAAAAATGGAAAAACATCAGAAGCCAGTTAGCCTAAACTGAGTTTTATCATACCTATTCGATTACATTGTTGAAAGTATATTTTTTCTTGTATAGCCATAATCATAAGTATAGGAGTGAATAAGCCTAACCTAAATGAATAAAAAAAGAACTGATGAGCTGGACCTCCAAATTCATTCACTAGATTCTGTCAGCAGCTTCCCGCGTGAATATAAAACCCTGTACCAGTAAAAACAAAAAGAAAAAAAATATATATATTATTATTTCACACAGGCCTCCATGGGCACTTAAGAGACGTTATAAGTGCACGGTTTCAAATTGGTCATCGTAATTTTTAATCTTTAACCGTATTTTTTGTGACTGACTGACAAACATTTATAATACAGTTTTTATAAATAAATAACCAAACCCACTTCCCGATGACCTACAAAGTTCAAAGGAATCCAGCAAAGAAAAAATCAGAGAACAGTAAAGTACGATTTGAATATTTTTCCCAATCAATCAATATTCCTTACTAATATTATAAAAGCGAACGTTAGTTTGTTTGTTTGTTTGTTACATCTTGACGCCTAAATGGCAAAACCGATTTTGATGAAACTTGGTACACGCATAGACTATGTCCTGGAATAGGACATAGAATACTTTTTATCCCGGAAGTATGTTCCCTTGGGATATTTTTTTTTTGCTATGACGCGGGCGAAGCTACTGGGAGCAGCTAGTCATTAATAAAACTTAGTGCATTTTAAAGTCAACTTTTAAATAATGTATAAGCGATGGAATAAGATCGACTTTTCGAGTAAGTGCATTGAAAAACACATTTCCTGGGTTCAGAAGCTACGGCACTACTATTTTTATTCACTATACAAACTAAATAAATAACTTGAAATGTAACAGACAATAAACAAGATACCAGTCTTAACCTCGGTAACTAACCAAGCGAATTTTCCCAGAAATTCTGGGAATCCTAGCTAACCGTAGTGAAAACGCAAAAGATATATATCTTACAACAATGAACCAAGTTGTGAACAACCCGAACACGGTCTAGCAAAACGGATAACTTTACAACCTCTTACATTATTGTCACTTGGGACTACTAAAGTGTATAAGCAAACAGCGCCACAGGAGCAATCCTAGTTAGTTATTAATATTTATGAACATTTGCCGGCATTATTTCAATCCGAGATCTACATGCTGTACTCAGATTCTGCCTCTGTAAGATACGAAACGATCTGGAAGCAAAGACGCTGGGTCGTGGGGCTTTGTGGACCGGGACCGTGGTCCCAATTTCCACCTATAATTTTTATTTTTGAATGGTGTTTTGGGCCGCAAATTAAATAACAATAATAAAAAAAAAACAGTTTTTATGGTAACTGAACTTTAAAGGTTTTTTTTCTTGTAGTCCTAAAATACTACTTAAAAATAAAAATTATCGGTGGAAATAGAGACCGCGGCCCCGGTCTGCAGCGGACCAGTTTAATTTTTTTGCTGTCTGATCAATATCCTAGATTGATGAAAAGAATGGTAAAGATCCTTTATCACAGAAACTCGAAAAGGTATCGAGTAGAAATTATAAACCATATACTCACGTCTACAGTTCCATGAAGCTGTGAAACCACAGAACACAGGAATCATCGTGAAACTAATCAAACTTCTAAGTTAACTATAAAAAAATATACCTACGCCTGTGTATGTCGCACTAAACATGTATTTCGATCGACACTCTCAAGAGAATCAAAATTCATAGACTACTCCCGTTGACCTAGAATCCTGAAATTTGACATATAGCAAGGTCTCACAGCATAACTATAGGAAAAAATCTGAAAACTGCTAATTACATCTCAAAATATTTTTTTTTTGCGATTTGGAAAAGTCTTGGTATATTAAACGGTTTTCATAGGTATGTTTTGTACGGAACCCTCAGTGCGTGAGTCCGATTCGCACTTGCCCGGGTTTTTTTTTTAGTAAAAACCATTTAACTTTAAAATTTTATTTTACTTATTTTTTTACAGGTGGAAGTTTCCCCACGACCCAATACGCTTAAGAATTTCGAATTTGATCACAAAACAATTTATTTTTTGTTGGCTGAAAATGAAACAGACCCTCTGTTTCCAGTTAAGAAAGTTATTTCTCGTCGATCAGTCAAAAAGTTTTGTTCTTTATTTTTTCTTGTTTTTTTAAATATTACTCTCTGTTTTCTCCCCGTTGTTTCCTTGTCAAATGTTTATTTATTGGAGGTCATCTGGCGGAAACGTTTCTTTTAGCGTGTTTCCAATGGAACTCTGTTGCGTAAATCACGATTTGCGTTACTTTGTTTCGACGAAATTTGCAAGTTATTGTATTTTTTGGGCCAATTTTAATATTTCAACGTGGAAAGCTATTTAATCCAGTATCTATCCCCATCCGGCTCAATATAACTGCAAATTTTAATATTGTCTTAATAAAATATCAAGTGTTGGGGCACGTAATATTTTCGTGGAGATGAAAAAGAAATGTGTGGGAAAGAATCGCGTCTGTATTTGCCGCGGTTTCATGAATTTCTGCTACAATGTTATTCAGTATTACAAGTCGGAAAACGTTTTTTGTAGAAAGAAATATTTCTCAGATTTGGACACCTGAGACATTTATCAGCTGTGAAATATAAAGTTAAGCTATATGAAGCCCATATTTGTTTAGATAACTTCTTATATTTTTTCTTATCGAGTAATATTGTGTTCGTTTTGCTTTCTTTATTTGGTGTCTTGTATCTGTTTTTCTTTACCAACCTGTTTGGACGATATATTACATATTTAGTCCACTTTAGTTACTAGTACTGCATTTTAGTGACTGAACAGTTGAAAGAAATCGTTTGTAATGGTATGGTCATGTGAAGAGGAGGAGTTAATCGCATGTTACTATAAGAGTTCTAAGTTTACATGTAGATGGATGTAGAGGGAGAGAGAGGCCAAAAGAAAGATGGATGGGTTGTATTAGGAGTGATATGAAAGAAAAGCAAATTAGTGATAGTGTAATGGATGATAGCACAGAACGGAAAGAACAACCGTGTTGCGCTGATCCCAAGTAATATGGAATAAGGGCAAGAAGAAGAAGAGTTATTAGCATTATTTTCTAACAAGGTTTTAATGAAAATATTTCTTTTTATAGCACGGTATAATATCTACATAATTAATACTCTTCAAGACGAATCATACGAGCCCAAACTCGATGGGGTTGTGTCGTTTAACTACTAAGCTCCTTTTCGGTTCCATCATCAAATCAGTTCTATGTCATAATAATTTTGCATTCTCATCTGATTTACACATGCATGCAAAATTTCAGCTCAATCGGCAGCCGGGAAGTGTATCAAATTTGCAAGATTTGATTACCAACAAACATCGGGACAGGTAAAACTAAATAAAAGCTTGTAAAAAATACGAAGTGATTCTAAGCCTTCCATTCAGTCATTCTCTTTTAAATTCATAAATTAGAAAGCAAAATAAGTGAATACATACTTCGCTTAATTTCCGCCTCATCTAATATTCATGTCAAGGGGCAGAGTTGAGAAGATAACCTGACACTTTTTATCACCGATTTTCGCATCAAACGTGCCTTTTGTGCGAGTTTCCTGCTTATATCCGATGCTCAGTTAAGAAGGCTTAGCGATGTGTTGAGATTGCTAATGGTATACATAACATCAGCAATAGTTTTCATGAATTAATGTTATATATACTGATATACATAGCTTAATACTAAAGATCCGTGATCGAAATAGAGAAATAATTCCGTGATCAATGATTACCAATCATCATTCATCATCTACTGATGGTAATCAGATGAGATAGTGGTCAAACCCGAGCCTACTAATCAGACCATTTTTTTTTTAAGTAAGAAATATCCAATGTCTTTACTAGCCCTTCTTGTCAGGCTTTAATTCCCTAAAACCTGTGTTATTCAGTTGCTCTTTTGAGTTTAAAACCTAAAACCTTATGCAGGCGATAAGCAATAAATGATATATTTTACTGAGTTTAAAATATGTAATTTTATGGTTACACTAATAGAACATCAACAACCATACCATGGTTTTCGCAGAATATGTTTTTTTTTTAATAAAACAGAATTCTTTCTTTTTTAATTCCAACTTCATATCAAATTTTAAAATCCCTTATATGTCGTGCTGCTATCTCACTACTTATCAGCTATAAGGCTACGTCTACTCTGTGGCATGTTATGTACAATGTCGACTACAATCTCCCGTAACGTGTATCTTAGGGCTTATGGCCTCAACTCACACTTAAGCCTCAATTTCCCAGGGTTGCGGTTAACAGCACACGAACCCTCTGTTGCAATTAAGGCGCGGGCCCACTGCGGCGCACGGAGAGGCTACGCGCGTGTATTACTTCGCTTTGTAAGAAAATGTATGTAGTTGTGTCCGCTGCAACCCACTGAGAGGCTTACGCATGAATTGACATCGTTGATACATACGTGATGTGATGAGGTAATATGATCCACGACTATGTACAGCTTGCTTATTGTAGTGCAGTTTTCAGTTATACACCTCCCGCAGTGAAGCCCGTGTCCGTGGATTACAGTGCCACACTGAGCGGGTTTTGTCATAAAATGATTTTCCCCGTCGACAAAAAAAAAAATGCATAGTCGTGAGTCTTATTTAGACAGTCAAACAAATTACTACACGCTGCAAAAATGCGTCGCGTGCCCGTGCACAGCTTGCGCCACGTGCCTGTGCACAGCTTGCACCGCAGTGGATCCGCACCTTTAAGATTGTTTTACCAAGCTTCGTAGGCAGAGTATGGCGGCTTTAGCAGAGCATCAGGCTTTTGTTTTTTTTTCTCCAGTAAAATTTTCATGAAACTGTTCAGTCATCTATGTTTGTTGAAATGAAACAAAACCTCATTTTTGGTATTCAGTGAATCAAAACAAATCGGTTCACCGGACAGGATGATTGCAGAAGTTAACACAGATGCTGATTGTTAAAAAAAAAGCCAGAGTTTAGTAAAGAACATTCACCGCTCTACTGCTTCGTAATTTTATATACATATTTATCATACCTGTAATATAATTTATATTTTTCATCCATAATATTTATTTTCGTTACTTACTGTTATTTAACATATAATATGTTGTAGCATTACTAGGAGTACATATAATTAATATGTTTTACTGCTCGACGGTTTTCCTATCAATTTTCCACACACGTTTGTCCGCTCGGCCATTGTGACCAGTAGTTGTAAAGTTCAACTCTCCACCTTCACCTTTCCCTTGTTTTTATTGTGTTTTTTTAAAATTATATTACATGTTTCTAAATTTGTTTAAACACACTGTGCCTATATCTCTCCCCCAACTCTCCGGCCACAAGTCTACTTAAAGAAGTTAATATTATGTTGTTGTTTGTGTTGTTTTTAGTCAATATTTTTATGTTGTTCTATCTATATTATATCGTTTTCAAGTATTTATGGGTACAGATAAAGCCATAAATGTATAAAGATAATATAGCATTAAAAGTAAAGAAATCAAACAATTAAAAAAATTTTCTTAAGATATAGAAACTGTTAACTTTGATAGACAAAGAATCACTCAAGTATTTAATATATTCCAATTCAGAAAACAATATCAGTTTACTAAGCCAGTGACCAGAAACTGTTAGCATCTATCTACATATTTTCTCAGAAGTGCCTATTGCATTTGGCAACGGAAAGAAAATCGCTTGAGCGGCAAAGATGCTTATTGTTCTCAGAATAAAAATGTATTCTGTTTGAAGATAGCAGATTAGGTATATAACTGAGTATCTACATGGGAGAGAAATAAGTGGTAGAAAGCTTGAGACCAAGAAAAAAAGAACAAAGTAAAACTATAAGAAGGATTGAATACAAACTGCGTAATAAGGAACGACAAAACGTGGTCTGGCAAGAGATGGATGATGTATGTGTTTTTTGCGTATAAACAAACTGGCAGTTTACTTTTTTATTCATGAATTGTTTGGGAAGCACTGTTTTTAGATTATACTTAGTCTGATGGATAGACAATTTATCAATATTTTGCTTTGGTCAGTGGTTTCTCATGTCGGTTCTTATGTTTCTCCATAAAAGAAGCTATGAAAAACCATTCAAATAAGAGTCTTGGACTCTTTGATGAAAACTTAAACTGTAACATTCTACTGTTGAAATATCAATCCCTATCGAATCCTTTGTTAAAAAAAAAACTAACGTTGTGTTATTACACAATCTAATAGTGTTCTTAATTCGGATGAAATTCTATAAAGTAATGATGTATTAAGGCTGACAATTTTTTAAATAATATCTAATAATATTATTACTATGTTTATTACGTAATAATATAAAACATAATAATAGCATATATAAAAACAACATATAAATAATCTTGACAATTTAGCCCTATCCTAAGTTACAAACTCAAATATTTTATGTAAGAGCCAAATATCAAATCCAGTCAATTTAAATGTAGTTCAAGATAAACACTAGGCACTCCATATCGGTAGTGCCCAAATATTGACATTTGCCCATATTTGAGTTTCTAAGCTTCGTAGCCAGAAGCTGCACAAATTGGGCTGTCTTAGTACTTAAACGTTGGATAACGGTTTGTATATACAAACCCTGAATATAGTTTGTTCAGTATCAGTGACTGAATCGATTCTAATAGTTTTTACATCATGTTAATTTTTTGCTCAAAAAAATTAAAAAGCTTCCAACTTCTGGCACTCAGGTCTCTAGGAGAAGAAATAGACTGTAATCCACAACGCAAGCCCAGTGCAGTTTGATGGATGTAGCTGTATGTCTTCGATTTTTTAGTTCAAAGACTGCGAGAGCCTATTGTTGATGATGAAGCTATTTTGAGTGCAGTATTGATGATAAATTACATAAAGTGCCTGCTTGGGTTGATTCAACCCAGTTAGAAACGCAACATTGAAAGGCCTCCCACAAAGTAGATCGACGACTTGGTGAAAATCGTGGGAATACTGTGGATGCGAGATGCATTGGATCGGTCGTTGTACCTAGCGATGCTTGGGGAGGCTTGAGTCCAAAAGTGGACGTCATTCGGCTGAATGATGATGATGATGATGATAGATTCGTTGATGATGAGTTCCTATTAGACCACCGCTGCACCTAGTCGACACAAGAACCAAAACCGGAAACCAAATTTATTCATCGCCTAAAGAAACAACATAACTTTGCTATTACAGCCGACTAAAACAGTTACAATAACACAAAACTAAGAAAACAAAACTTGTTCAACTATTTGTGATTCAGTAGAACACGTGTAACTTGAGACAAGGAGACCTTATAATACCTAACCTTGTTTATACTCCAAGTTAACGAAGATCCTCATTACGTTTTCTGTGACTTCGCCCATCACAGATATAAAGTCAACGGAACTGCTCCCACTGGTTTTATTAATCGTAAAAGAGTTATAGATGCGAATTCAGACGACAAACTGTTTAACTGTCAATCAAAAGACCAAAATTTTCTAGGTCTTTATAGACCTAATGAAATCCATCTCCAAAGTCATAAATATCTCGCTAAGATTCTAACAAATTCGTAGATCCCTTCTGATAGTAAATTAGAAAAGAAATAAAGTCCGAAGATTTGTCAGGAGTTGATTCAGCTCGTCTCTAAATTTTAGCTTCGGGCGAGTCGTTTGCAGGATTAAGACTATGAAATAGCGTTCGGGAGATCCGTCTTTCTCTTTCTCGTTAATAAATATCTCGTAAAGTTAAATTACGGAAATACAAGACGTTTTCGTCATTTCTAACAGAAGACGTTTCGAATTGTTGAGGACAAAAGGCAATATCTAACGTAAACTGAATCTTTAAACTCATTTGGACTTAAGCAATTTGGATTTGAGAGGCGTACCAGTTCTTTTGGAACTAAAACATTTAATATATATTGGGAATATTTGGAATTCAAATATGTTTTGTTTAATCTTATTATGATTCTCTATAAAGCCTGGAGGAATGTGCTCTAGGCTAGGTAGGGTAGACAGCTTTTTGGTATTTTACAGGATGCTAAAGAAAGTGCGTGACAATCCAACGTACGGCAAGTCCATTCTTACGTTGTTGAAACCTCTACGATCTAGACCGAGTGTTTTGCCTCGTCGTTTATACCGCTTACATCGAAGTACTGGAACAATTTATCTACTGTGGTTTTTCTGTCTAATTATAATTTAGCTATAATCTAGGGGTCTTTAGGTCAAGAGTGAATAGATTGCTTCTAGGCAAGCGTGTTCTATCGTCGGCCACATCATCGCTTAATCAGGTGAAATAGTGGTCAAACATGAGCCTATCCTTTATAAAAAGGTGTCTTCAAGTCTAGAGTGAATAGGCTTTTATATACTAGTGCGTCGAACTGTCAACGATTGCATCACTGCTAACCGTAAGTCGGATTGCAATCAAGAAATAGTTTATATCAATAAAACAATATATCTATTTATATCAGCAGATTGGGTAAGAACGAAGGAATATCAAAAACATTTTATTTCCAGAACGGACCGACAATTTATTAAGTAAAGTATATCTATATAAGAAGCAAGTACGAATAAGAAGATAATAGGATACTTGTTTAATATCAGGTACGAGATCCTTTTGACAAAAAAATTAATAAGAAGTAATAAAACATTGGAGTATGCTTTAGACCTAAAGATTGTCGGTCGGTATACTAGAATTGAGAACAATAAATTTTACTTTTTTTTAGGGTTCCGTCACATCGAGGGAAAAACGGAGCCCCTATACAACACTTTGTTGTCCGTCTGGCTGTCAAGACCCGTTATCTCGGGAACTTGTAGAGGTATCGTGTTGAAATTAAAACTTAGTACTTGGGTCTGCGGTTCCTTGAAGTTGTGAAAAAATCAAACTTCTGAGTTAAGGAAAAAAAAAGGTATACGGCTGTATATGTAACAAAAATGTATGTTGAAGAAAACAAAATTCAGAGTACCTTGACCTAAAATCCTGAAATTTAGCATGCAGCAAGGCCTCATGGCACGATTATAGGAAAAAAAATCTGAAAATTGTAAATTACTTACGCCACAAAAAATATTTCTTTGCGATTCGGAAAAACTTTCGTAACTCAATTCAGGAATTGAACTGTTTTCATAGGTGAATTTTTACTGAACCCTCAGTGCGCAAGTCTGGCTTACACATACCCGTTTTTTTTTTGGTGGTGGTTAAAACCAACACTGATCGTGTTGGTTTTAACATTATTGAAACATAAAAAAGTTATGTTTTTCATTATCACATCGACCAGTCTTATTATTTCTTTCATCCATTACAGGCCTCCCAAGAGATGAACTAAATAATGACCAAACAACATTTTTGTACTTAACTAGTTTTTATCATCGCAGGAAGAATTTTGAGGGTATTAAACAATTTTGATTTTGGCCAACCTTGGAAAAAAAAATAAGAAAAAATCATAATTTGGAAGAATTTTGTCTTACATAGTATGTTAGTTATGAGATGAGATAATTCTGTTTCTGTTCATTTGGAGTTATATTTGTTTTAATAAAAATGATGTAAAGTTTTGTACTGAATATGTCCAGGATTAAATGCATTATTGTTCTCAGAATTATTTGAAAAAAAAAAATCGAAATCATTTGAGAAATATTTTGTGTAACCTACATTCTTAGCACCTCTTCAAATCGGTTATGTCAATGAAAACATTTATTTTACTCTTCTTTAAATATTATGAACAGAAAGCTTCCTCATCAGTGTCATCAAAAGAAAACCAACTTATTAATTCATTAAACCCCAAGCGTTCGCGCTGTCATTGTTTTACTATTGTGTCTATAATTGACATTTCTTTCTGATTGATAGGGTCGTTACAAAAATATACTTGAAAATCATGCTTAAAATCGTCCAAATATTATATTTAAACAATTGTAAATTGCCCTCTTAATACATAATCTTACACGAACTCGACAGTCGTAATTAGATTAATCTGGTCCAATATATTAATCTTGATCAAGACTAACTTAGGATTACAGGCAAAAAGGTTTTACTCAGAAATTTAATGGAATACCTTTTTATACGGAAGTTAAAGAACTCGTACACAAAATATAGATATAAACATCTGCTCAGTGTATATGTATATACTGAATACACACACACACAACACACACGGAATATAATTATATTCCGTCGGATGAATTCAATTCCCATTTGCTTTTTACGGAAACGATTCTCAAATGCATTCATGTTAGACGGACAATGCATTAATGAAGTTGATCATTTATTCGGCACACTATAGTGCTTTTTGTAGAACAAAGCATTTAAAATGATTTCGACATTTTCGACGGTGGTTTAATTTGTGAAAGGAATCAAATATGATTTTGCATGGGTGCAAATTATGCACATATGTCTTCCTCCTTTATTGTTATTTATTTTTGTAATTGTTAATAGACATACTTAAACCCTATCTAGAATCAACTTATTCATTCTTGACCGAAAGATCTCCAGGTATCAGAAAACACTGACTTGGGCAGGCAATTCCACTCCTTAGCTGCATGCACAGAAAATGTGTTCCCAAAACGCTTTGTGCGTGGCTGGAATATCCACCATAGCCGTACTCCTGGTGGTTATTTATAATAGTGAATACCGTAACAAAATACATTTCTTGGTTTAGAAAGACTAAGCCGATAAACACACAGACACAAAAAGCAACTTTGTTTATTACTAAGTAGAGCTTATTTTCAACCAAAGCTAAGGTTTATGTAGAGAGACAACTCGCTGCAAAATTCTAGGAATGCTTCAAGGATAATAATTGTACAATCTACCTGGCCTTTTCTTAAATAGCTTGAGGTCAGCGTCTTTAAGTCTAAGTGGATGCGACTGAATACCCGTGTTTTACATGAGACGACTGCTTTTTAGAGCCTCACAACCCAGTTACTGGGCAACACAATACTCCAGGGTTAGACTGATCGTCAAACTTTCTGACACCTTACCGCTAACTTGAAAAGACTGACTGGGATCAACGGCTTTTTGAGCTTTCCGAGGCACAAGGTGTTAGTACTGTCCTAGACAACGATCATACTTAAGAAAGTTCATATGAATTGCCCGTTTTAAACCGGGAACTGGGCCATTACGCCCCATCATCATCGTTATTAAATATTTTACAAGTAAATTCCGCCTAATCCTGTACTTTGCAGCAATTCCTGGCTTCAAAGAATTTTAAAATAAGAAAATCCAAAACCTGGAACTGGACGGATAAATATTTTCGTTTACGTCTTCTTATCTTCGGCCTTTGCAGCATCATTGGCATGCATAGCCATGGCACAAATCTAGAATAAATACTGCTTTCATCGATTGAGTTATATGCTTAAAGCGCTTCCAGTTATTATAGCTTCACGACTCGCTTCACCAGCAATAAATCCGAGTTATAAAAATGCGAAGCGAGTCCGGACAGTTGAAACTCCTTCCATCTTTTATTATCTCCTAGTGTAGTGGATGCCTTCCAGTGGTTCAGCAGAGCCTTTTTTGTCATAATGTGTAACTTTCCTTAAAACCTCTTACGTCTCTTAGATGTTTATTTCGTAATGAAATGTTGACTTACATATTTTATTTGGTTGGTTACTTATGGAGGTATGTCTGGAATTGGTCGTCCCTTATAAATGTGCTTATTATTTTTTATTTTCTTGAGGGATGTTTTGTGAGTGATGCTTGGCTTGTGGTTTTAGGAAAACAAAACAAACGAAAACGTTTATGTTTTTGTCTGATAAGTTAAATACACTTTAAGGAAGAACAAAGGCTACATCAAGTACATTAGTTTGTAAATTGAATGCTACCGTTCTAGGAAAAGTGTTTCAACCATTCGTATTTTATAATAAATTAGCTGACCCGGTGTAAACTTCGTACCGCCTAACTGTCAATGATTCGATCCCGCAAGGAAACTCCGAGCATAGCCCTTTCCATTGCCCTCTGGGTGACTTTGAGCCTTCTGATGAGGCCCATAATTCCGCAGGAGAACCAAGGTTGCCGACATAGCCCGAAGAATCGCCAAACTTAAGTGGCAATGGGCAGGGCACATTGCTCGCAGAACAGATGGCCGTTGGGGCCGAAAGGTTCTGGAGTGGCGACCTCGTACTGGAAGACGCAGCGTCGGAAGGCCTCCTGCAAGGTGGACCGATGACCTGGTGAAGGTTGCGGGAAACCGATGGATGCGAGACGCGCAGGATCGATCATTGTGGCGACACTTAGGGGAGGCCTATGTCCAACAGTGGACGTCTGTCGGCTGAAATGATGAACTGTCAATGAATGTATATATTGACCGAATGATGAAATGATCAAAGATTTTATATATCCTACTAGAGTGGGATGATTGAGTATTTGACAGTTGCTGTAATTTTTCGATGACTTTGGATATTTTCTATTTTTTTTTTCTTATTTATTTTTTTTTTTTTTCTGTAAAACTTACAGCTAGGATATATATATAGTCGTAAGATACTGAAAAAAGGCCACGTTATTCTATTATATTATGTCTATAGATGTTATTCTTCAACAGAATTTTGATAAGAATTTTGCATGAAAATGATTTTTATAAATCAAAATACTACGGTCCAACAATTTAACGGACCTATGAAGTTTCACAATAAACCTGAGTATAGAATGCCGTTTGGCAACATTAGTGCAGGTGGCTGCGACACTTAATTGCCCATATATTTTCTCTCTCTCTACTTAGGTATACGTGGCCAGTGTATGCAAAATCATATTATTTATTTATTTATTTATTTATTTATTTAATCTTCATGCAACAAAAAGTACAAAGGCGGACTTAATGCCTTAGGCATTCTCTACCAGTCAACCTAGGGAGGTGAAGAGATAATATGGTAGGCGCACAAAAGAGACTTTTGTTTTGGAAGCAAGAGTAAAAAGAGTACATATAGTTAAAATACACATACATATATATTTAATATAATATATATACTACATATATATATTTATATAAAGTAAGGAAAGAAGTTTTGAAACGATTCTGCTATTAGTGTAGAAAATGATTCCGCAACTTCCGCTTAAATGCATACCGACTTTCGGCGGTCCTGATATCAAGAGGAAGCGCATTCCACAGAAGGATGGACTGTATATAGAAGGAAGAATGAACGAAATCAGAAGTATGAGAAGGACAGAGCAGTAGGAGATTGTTAGAGGAACGCAGATTTAGAACAGAGATATTGAAATTGAGTTATGAGATAGGATGGAGGAGTGGGAGAGTTGAGCAGAGTGAAAAGTGTAGTGTAGTGTTTTTTTTTAACAAATAGCATGTTTATATTACTTTTTTGTGGTTTTAAAACCTATTTACCTACTGCCTGCTAACCTGCTTTTGAATTTGATGTTGAATATTCTATGTTGATGCTGTAATATTACAAACTGTTAACTGCTGTAATGTTATGATATTAATCTATACATTAAATACATTAAATGAACGAAATCTATGTAGATAACTTACACACATTAAAATTGTGTGTAACTTGATATATTACTTAGGGTTTATTTCATTACAATCGGTTGACTATGTCGAAAGATATACTACATTCATTGACGTTAGACACCATACAGACACCAAGAGACGCCCCACATCTAAGCTGTTCGCGCCACCAAATTGGTTGCACAACCAAACGGACACCAGGGGAGTAACTCTCTATAGAGCTGTATACATTTTGTTGGTAGCGGCAAATGGTCGCTTCACCATGGTGTCTCAGTGAAATATATGCGTTATTTTAGGCGTTACAAAGATCTCCGGCGGTCAGCTAGTTTTTTCATTTTTATTTTTTGAAGTCAGTTGTATGATAAATCATTTTTCTAATTCATTTTTTTTTGTTTGGTACCCTATAATTAAAAATAAATAACGGAACTAAAACGAACAAGATATAAAAAAAAATTGATAAACTGAGATCCTCCTTCTTATTTCGAAGTCGGAATAAATGGATCGAACTAGTTATAAATATTTTATTTTATAAAACCGATGACAACAATACACAAATGTGATTCGGAAACTAATTCGTGGGTTCCCTGAAAAGAGAACATAGTGTAGGTATGTTTTTGTTTTTCGCGTTTATTGCAAAATCTTATATGCACATGTGACAGGAATTGGACCCAAGCGACAATACACGTCACTATGTGCATAGAAATTCTCGTTTGCTTCGAACATTTGTGTACCGTGAAGAACTTTGTAAACTTGAAACTGCACAAGTTGGAATCCTTGTCTTATACAATGGTTTTATGAATTTAAACAAAATCGATAAATTTGTAACTTTTGTTCGCCACACGGGGAACTTCGAGGTTTGGTCTGAAGAATGTTACTACAAATTCTTGATCATTTAACGTCTAGACACCGAATGACAGATATTTCTCGATAAAAAAATCAGTTAATACGTTCACTGCGTTATGAGGTCGAACAAGCCACGTGCATACCTTCTCGCAGATGCGGCAGTCAAAATGACTTTCTTTCACTCTGTGCGGGGGACATTTAACATTTCTGTGGATATAACAGAGACAAAAATATAAAATTGATTCTCTCACGAAGCATTGAGGCGGTGTTTTTTTTTTTTGAAAACAAAATTTAGTGAGGCTGGAAACGTCTCATAGATACTGCAAAGAAGTTCAACTTTGCCTCAAAGACCTCATACGCTGAAAGACTATGAAAAATGGTTCCGCAGCGAACATGTAACTAATCGAAGTATGAGAAAGCGGGGTACCTACTGAAAGTTCGTTAAACCTGATTGACTAGACAAGACTACACAGAGATGCAACCTTATCTTAATTACGTCTCTTTTTAAAAGGATGACTTTTTTAGGTGGGTAATCATCCAAAGACTTTCGTTCTCTCGCTCTAGGTTGGTGCAAGAAAAGGCATTGGATCTAGCGAATCAGACTTTTACTGAATAAAAAACCTATGTTCCTTTTTTGCCTAGCGTTTCAGGTTCCCGGCTTTCAGTATTCAAACCTTGGCCTCTGTAAGCTTCGGCCCTGCTTTGCCCCTACAGTTACCTCTGATGATACAGTAGTCAGTGACAGCTCACCATTAGATTGGGTTGATGGATAACCCAATGAACAACTTATTCTTCTTCCCTGAAAGGAAGCCAGAGCTCATGAATGAACGGTAAATTATTAATACAGGCAGGTACATAGAAAAGGACCGACCTAAACATTATTCAACGTTAATAAATTATTTGTAGCAGGCCGTTTACATTCAGAGAAACAGTTTTAACATTGTTAAGCTAATGTTCTGCCGCTGGCAATTTGCCAATCTTGTATACACCTATGTTTTTTTGATGATATTAGTATACAACATACAAGTAATGTCATGTAGATTTTTTTCTTTCTTGAGGATCTATTACTTAATTATATTGTTCTCACATGATAGAGACAAGACACATATAACAGAGATATCGTAATTACTCAACATGATTAAAATGAGTGTTCATGGAGTTTCTTGCACATTCTTCCCCATTGCGAGCTTTGGAATGTGCAATTAGCATCATTTATCTGACTGACTGACTTCTTGACATTTCAAAATTGCCTGTAAATAGTTTATTTGAAATAAAATGCTTTGAATCTAAGTTTAGTAAGAATTGCTAACTGGTCATAAATTATATCTTTGGAGTCTTTAAATCAAGAGTGAATAGGTTACTTCTAGGCAAGCGAGTTCCATCGTCGACCACATCGTTGCTTACCATCAGGTGGGATGGTGGTCAAACGCAAGCCTATCAATAATAAAAAATAATAAAAAAAAATCCGATTATTTGGAATTTCCAAATTTAAGTTATTTAGTGATTCTTTGGGCTATGTCGATAGCCTATTTAGTTCTTGACCACTCAAGGTCGATCGATGACCTAGTCGGAGTCGGGAGAAACTAATGGACGCGAGACGTACATGATCTTTGACTTTGGCGACGTTTGGGAGAGGCCTACGTCCAGCATCGGACATATTACAGCTGAGATAATGATGGGGTAATGGATAGGTTTTTGTGACTATTATGATGAAAATTTATTACACTTTTTTAGAGTTATGTCCATAAAAATACTAATGCCTAACAGATTTCTTATGTTTCCTGATGTTCTGGAAGGAAAGCGGGTGGGTATCGGTTTGTAAGAAAATTACACTTCTTTTCCCACACAGAGTGAGAAGGAATTTGTTGATTTGCGACGCAAAAAAGTAGAGCGTTTGTTACTACTTTAGGTACTAAAATTACGCTCTCACTCTTGAATTGCGTTTGTAAATATGTGCTCAGAAAGCCCATTAAATATACATAATAAACCATTTCTATCTCCAATTTCTATCTATTTACATTCAATACAAACCAAGCAAAAATTCAAACAAAGGTATAAAAACAATTGGACCGTACAGAACATTCGTCCTATCTTTTTGTACTTACGGAGGCCGAAATAAATTTGCATCCCAGGCCAATATTGTCTATTTCCGTCACAATTCTGTTTGCTAATCGGACCGTTGATAATGTGGAATACCTTCGGGACCGAATGATACGAGTTCTTGTATGTATATTATTTTTGTAGGTAAAAGCCAATGGAAAGCTATACGGGTTAAGCAACACTTGCTGGGGTTAATCTGTGGATGGATAGCCAATTTAAAGCCCTTGCTTCTATTTAGTGCCTTAAAACATTGGCTTTCTGAACTCTACTCTTCAGTAACGGCTGGGCTTATAGATTAGAAAACCAAATATTTATTATAGATTCATATTTATTATTATCAACAAATAATATGACTTTTTTCGTATGATTAATAAATTCACAAAAAAAAATTACGACATTATATTTTCTCGTTTATTTTCCCTGCTCCTTTCAAACGGCTTTGATGCTTGCATAATTTTCAGAATGTACAATTGTACATGTCATAATGTAAACCAAGTAATATTTTGCAAATAAAGTGTTTTAAAGGTCAGCAGGAATCTAAGCGTGCGCAGGCAGGAGTACAAGTCTATGTGTATTTAACTCCGGCCAGATGTTCAAGGAAACATACGTCTTAACATATCGAGAATTTCCTCCATTCCAGGAAAGCACGTTAAGTCCTTGGTCCCACCTGTTATTGGTAAATCTTTGTCAGTCATTACGGCTAGTCATCGATGGACAGTCGTCGGTGGTCCTTCAAGCCCAAAGATTGACTGAGAGAGCTTACCTTACGACATCAACTCTACATATTATGCACAATTACGAAAGTAAAAATGTTTATGATGACGGTTCTACCGAATGACATGTTTTGAATTTGTCGCGGGCTAGAACTCGCTGATGGGTTAATCCGAAAAGTGCGATGCCTTAACTGACATTGTGTCCGACAAAGATAATACCAGATATTGAGCAGTTAGACGCTAGTCGAACTGCACAATGTATTGTTCGAATGCACACAAACGCCGTTCCGAACCGAAACGACATTAGAAATTGCGTAAATCCGAGAGTAGTGTTTTCTGTTTTCGCATAGACAAACAAATAATTGTAAAAACCTAGACATATTCTATTTTAGATGTACAATGTCTAACTGTGGAGTAAACCCCCCAATTTGTAGGTGGAAAAAATATCGATTAATGTAACCTTGAAAGTAAATTCTAAATTATGACTGATAGATAAATTATTCTCTAGTGGCAGGTTCTGTGACTGATTATATTAAGGTGAGTATAAACTACAACATTTTCTGGAGCATTTCTGTGTAATGTAACGTTCTTACGAATGGTACAATAAAGCCAAAACTGAGTTTCCAAAGCATTTCCATGTAATGTAACGTTCCTGAGAATGCTCGACGTTATGTTACGGGTAAATGCTCACAGCGAGTGTGCATTTACCAACATTTCGTTGTACCTTGCGTTAATTTTTTTTTAAATGTCACCCCGCAACCGCGCATCGCCTGCACTCGTGGCTCGAGGAAATGTTATACCAATATGCTCGTTGGTTTGTAATAAATAGGCGAGCGTGCTTGACGTTTAGTTCGTAAAAGGAACACTAGAACATATCACAGAGCGGCTCGTTGTTCTGTTACAAGTAAATGTTGTAGTCTATACTCACCTTATGATCTAAAATATATTTGTTCATGTCATCACAAAACAGTTTATAAAATCTTCAATAAAATCGACATTTCAACTCAATATAAAATTGCTTTCAACGTTATTTAAAGTAATGCTAAACTGACACTTATTTAAATATTTACTGTCAAAATTAATTCAACAAATCTGAATTGATAAGTCGCATATTTGAATGAAAATCCTTGAGTCTATTGAACAAATAGTATCTTAAGTATTTTTAATCTCGTTCGATAAAATCAAAAAACCTTTTCTGCACAAAGGCGTCGCGGCACCACAAAATATTTTTCAAGTAACTGCGAAATATTCACTGTTCCCTTCCCTTCGGCGTTTTATCTATTCAAATATTTCTTTTACAACTACGTAAGTATCAAATATAGACGAGCGCAAACGAATATAAAGCTGTCAAACCTCCGTCTAAAAAACTCAATAAGATTCCAAAATAAAAATCTTGAGACAGTATAAGAAATGTCGGAGATTTGTTGAAAAAACGTCAATAACAGGTCACGTTCGACCGAAACGGCTTGTTCCACCAAATAAAAACTCTGACGCACTTGAAAAACCAAAATACTCTTAAGCACCCCAAAATTCTAAAATTAACATCCCCTTAATGAACACTCCACCTTATCTAAAATGAGCTTTACTATTCTATTCATAAAGTTTATTTTTGTCCGTAGTTCCACGTACGGTGTTAAAGGAGAGGTATGAGAGTGCCCCTGAAGAGGACGAGGTTGCTCACGACGTGTCCGATCTTGAGCACGATGAAGTTGGTAAGTGCTTTTTATTTTTTTGTAGACCTATTAAGCCACCAGATGCCAGGTACTTGGCAGGAGAAGCTATTCAGAAGCTATATTTAGATTGCAGTATTAAGAGTCAATAGGGCTCACATCAATGAATACGACGTTCTTGTATCTCAGCTCAACCAAATACGAAAATTGTAAAAATCCCACCTGTACGTACATAATCTTTTAGGTACACATTTATTTATGCGTACAGTTAAGGAGTAAAATTCCCTAGCAGAGTCTAGGTTTCCTGATAGCTAGAACCTAGGAGAATTTAAAACAAGAGTGAAAAGATTACTTCTAAGCAAGCGTGCTCCATCGTCGACCGCATCATTGCTTACCATGCTATGAGATAATGTTCAGATGCGAAATAAATAGTGAAAAAATATTATCATCTCTTCAGCCTTTCTCAACTTAGCTTGGGGTCGGTTTTTAGTCTTTCCAACGCCTTTCAGTCTAGCCACCAACGCCTTACGTGCTTTCTAAGGCACAGGGTATAATGATAATGTCCTAGAAAAAGTTAGAAAAGTACATATGAAATGAAAAATTTACATTATTACTTATCTGCTTTCGAACCCACAACCTCATGCATGATAGGCGTTGAGAGAAGAGGAGAGATGCCTTGACCACCGAGCCGTCTCAACACAGTATAAAAAAAATATTGAACGAAAAATCTATTATCTTGTTAAAGAATATTCTAGCTGAATAGTTTTTGAGTAACGATAAAATAGTAAAATAATGTATTAAGCTTTACGTCAGTATTTTCAACATAATGAATGGACAGCAACATGCTTAGTTGTGAATTTTGCTGATAACTTTAACGATGGACTTTGTCTGGCAGGCTAAGATAGCAAACTATTACTTGGCAGCAAGTAGTAAGACTCTTAGGTGACGCGTCTCTTTGGTACTTTAGCCTTAAGAATATAAACGATGAAACTGTCGTATATTTTATCAAAAACAGTAACTTGTAGGTTTGCGTGTGACTGATCAATAACGAACTCAATGAAGATAAAAATTAAGAATGATATTTCGAAAGCAATTTTTATAGGCGGTGTATTAAGTGTGAAATATTTTTAAGACCAATCGTTATTTAGTGATCCCTCATCTGTGAAGATTGTCTTTGCTGTGCCCAACGTGGGAGTGAAGTCTATTTAAAGTTTTCCAGGTTTGCTATGACAACTTATTTCCAGACTATAGGCTCTCCGACAGCTCGATGAAATCATCAAGAAAAAATTGCATGATCAATGCAATGATTTTGAAGTTACAAAGACAATACAATTTAGCCATCAAACAAATATTGTTCCAAGCCGACCTTTGGGTCCCACATCCGCAATCACATACAATCTAACTAACAAACAGAAACCATCAATATAATAGACCTACAACAAACCCTTTATGCCGAAACACTTAAACAAATGACGATCATCAGGATTTCAGGGGTATCTCTAAAAGCTATAGAGGCTAAAACCAGTCTATAGAGACTGCCATTTGTTAGTTCCTCTTTTTATTTTAAGGGTGAGAAATTATCAAATAAGTTCTCCAGCAGAGCAAAAGGGAAATATCAGACTTTCCCAGCTGGGTCAAAGGCTATTAGGGCCAGGGTTAGCTCCAATTGGCAACCCAGCCCCGGTATAAAGGCACGAAGCAACCAGGTGGGTTTTTTAATTAGTAAGGGTCTAATACTATCTCCCGCTCCGCCAAAGGTGGGGGATGTCATTTGGATGATTTTTACTCACCGAAAAAAAAGACTTTAAGTGACTGACTTAATGTTCCTTCTTTTACCATTTACGTTCTAGGTTGCTCTGACAGGCATCAGCTGTTATGGGCTTCCTCAATTATGCATAAGTTCCTTTGGCACACGTGGAATACAAGGAGCTGTCTACCCGGCCTTAGTCTAGACAGCAAGCCTTGTAGTTGCCACCTCCAAATTCGTCGTGCTTCAATAATGGCGACTTTGTTAAACGGTATTAGCTCTTCATAAAGCCAAAACGTACACCAGTTTAACTCCACCAGTCATAAGTTTTACTCATTTATCGCCTCAACTGGACACAGAACTATGGCCAGTTTTACGCTTCCCTCTTCCAATGAATTAGATGAATCATCTGTACACCTTGACAGATTTATTCACTCCTGACACCAATCTACGAAGCTGAACAAATTTGTTTATCCCGTTACTACCTTAGGTTGGCTCAGGTCGGTCTGTTCAGAACTTAAGATCAATGCCTCTACGTAGGCACGGTAGGTAGCCTCAAAGTTCGATGTTCCCAACGACCTCTTGAATGGGCCGAAGTGTGCGCTGTTTATTGCCGGCCCATAAAGGTGTTGCGCCATAAAGTTTGTAAGGATAATTCACAATGTAAGGTAATCTAAGGTGGAGTATAAATTTTCGCTGTCAAGCGCTATCGTTGTTCATGGTTTTAAGTTTTGAGCTACTGAAGCGCGCTGTGGTTAGATGCTACGTGTAAAGTTTAGAGTATGTAGCTATCAGGGGAAGTGTTTAAAACTTTGCAATCTAGCGTTCAGTTGACGCAGAATAGGTCATATTTATTTTAGGGGGAGACATTGTAGGTAAATTGTGAAAGTTACTTTTCTGACTTTGATCACAAAATTTTGTTCTTTCGTATATTGCATATGGTAGCATTTTTACAGGTGCAATTATGGTAACATTTATAATTATTTACATTTTTGAAAAGTATAACACTTTTATTTCTTATAAATTTATTCTGGTATATAATATTTGATATTATTAATGAAGTAAGGAAAAATTTAGAGTTAATTCTGAGCGTTTATATTAGTAGCGTTTTCCAAAGAATTTTTTAAATCAAGTTGTTCCACAAATCATCGAATTCCTACGAAACGGTTTGATCAATTTTTATGTTTTGTTTTGTTTATATTGGGTCTAAAAATAACTAGTAATGCTACGATGCTCTGGAATATGTAGTTTTTTGTTTTAATTTGTTACGAAAGATGTTCAGCGTAATTATCTAAATTACGGTGTAGACTGCTCGCTACACTATCGCTGCATTTCTTTCAAGGGTCGCGGCAGGCGAGTCCGGGGTTTTGCCTCTAACTCGCGGGATTAGATGGTATCTACAACAACGGGTGCTTCACAGGGAGTGTATTTACAATAATTATATACAAAGGATCATGTATTCGCGGTGAATCTTAAGACTGCTGTCCAAGGAACGGTCAATACATTTAAATGCGGTCAATAATAGAAAACGACGCTGTGGTCCGCGATGCAGCACGCGTGTCCAGAAGTAATCTATTCACTCTTGACTTAAAGAACCCAGGGTAGCTATCAGAAAACACAGACTCCGTCAGAAAATTCCACTCTTTAGCTGTACCTACGCACTTTAGTGCAACCCAATTCATCACGTTAGTATAAATACATAGAACCCAAGGCAGGTACTTACTATTTATACCTAGTGTAAAAAGAGCAAGGAAAATACTCTCAACATTTTTTTTACCTACTCGAGACCAGTAAACTGACTTTAAAGCTTTTAAGGACTTAGAATTTTCCTTAATACAGTTTAGTCCCGTTTATTCTAAATCGTAAGAAAATGTTTGACAATATAAAAGAATATGAAAGCGACTGGGATAAATTAGCGGTACAACTGTCAGCGGCAAAGGATTTCTGGTAAAAGGTTCGTGGCGTAGAATTAAAATAACAATTCATTTCACAGTCACTTTTATTTTACAGTAGGTACACATAATGAGGTACAGACTTAAGTGTATCATAGTTTCAGGATTTTCTACAGGTCGTCGTCGATGGAGTAGAAAAATGAGACCCAAGGCTGGTTCTGTACTTTTGTATAATTCAATTACTTTACAAAGAAAAAAAAAATGATGGTTTATTTGCCGTGTCACAAAATCAAAAAAGTGAAATTTTGGACTGCGCGCGGTGGTTTTATTGCGTTGTTGGTTTCGGCTTCCCGCGCCGCTGATGTCATCGCCCCGCTGTCACGTAGATGCGATGTGCTGACAATAGATGGCGCTGTGGTCGTCAACACATAATAGACCAAGAGAACCAATGATCTTGTTAGGAGCGTCTGAACTAATCAACGGATCGCCTAAGACTGCCATCCGTAAATGATGCCCCACCAAATGATTCCGCTCACGTGACGTCTAATAGTACATTTTGATACAAGTGCAGAAAGTTTGTCATTGCGACCGAGGCGGGATTCGCACGAGCCGTAGTCGAGTGTGTTATGAAGCCGAGGGCTGCCGTGACAAATTTGCACGTGTATCAAACGACTTTTTTCAATACACTTACGAAAAAATTAATAAACGGAAGTTGATCGGCGACTCGTGGGGGTCAACGCACCTCTAGCCTGATACGATAAATGTAATAAAATTGTGGCGGGGAGGGCACGCGTACTTTTTTGCACTAGTGCGGAAAACAGTCTATTGCGTACCTACCTAAAAGCGGTTGGATAAGAGCGGGTTTTCGAGTAAGTGTATTAAAAAAAACTTTTACAACGTCATGGCGTTTCAACCCACTCCGGTACTAAGAATTCAATTAACCCTTCAGATACCGTCAATTAGAGACACAATAGTAAGACAATAGATGCGCGGCCACCAGTGGTCGCTTGGGGATTCATGAATTAAGGGTCTTATTATCGTTAGCTTGTAATCGCCGACAAGTACAATACCTTACAGGCCAGACAGCCCGGTAAAACGAGAAATGTGTTTGAAAACTTCCTTCCTTACAACTTGTTAGAACTTGTTACAGTATAAAATACTGGTACCTTCCGTATAATAATAAAATACGAAGTAATTATGAATTTTACTTAACTATTAACTGAGGAACTGGAACTTGGATTGTTAGAGTTCCGTAACAAATAAACTCGCAACATACAGATATGTTGAGAGTTTATTTACATCTCTGTTTATTTTTAGTTTATAACTTTTTATGCAGTTTAAAGTAAGTCCAAGAATTATAAGCGTATTGTTTTGAAGATAATAAAAGAATAGTTACAAAATTGGTTTTATTATTGAACTAGCTGCTGCCAGCGACTTTAACCGCGTAAAAATGATCCAAAAGAAACATATTATTGAGAAAAAAGTCCATGGTCTACCCATGTGCTAGGTTTCATCGACTTCCGTTCAGTTGTTCGCGCTTGAAGTAGAGCAAACACACATATGTTTTTTTTCTTTAATTGCTGAGTATTAAACATTTATTCGTATTTTTTATGCTAAGTAGCAAATAATAAGCATAGTAATTAAATAGCCAATAAATCAGAAAAGTTTGATATAATGCTATCGATTTATGTCAACGTGCCTGCTACTATAATTGAAATTAGGCTGCAGCTTGTAAATTGTTTCTGGTTAACCGCATAATTATGTCAATGGTAACAATGGTTTAATCAGTGAAAACCAACGTATGAACTGCTTGTGTGAATCATACTTACACTATGTGTTACAATAATATATTAATACTAGCTTTTGCTCGCACGGCTTCGCTCCCGCTCTTCCCTACTCTACCCTACTATATCCTACTCTAACCTACTCAACCGTACTCTACCCTACTCTACCCTACTCTACCCTACTCTACCCTACTCTACCCTACTCTACCCTACTCTACCCTACTCTACCCTACTCTACCCTACTCTACCCTACTCTACCCTATTCTACCCTACTCTACCCTACTCTACCCTACTAGTTTGCTAGAGTAGAGTAGGGTATAGTAGTGCATAGTAGGGTAGAGTAGGGTAGAGTAGGGTAGAGTAGGGTAGAGTAGGGTAGAGTAGTCTACCCTACTCACTATGCACTACTCTACCCTACTATACCCTACTCTACCCTACCAAACTTCACATAAACCATCTACTAAATAGTCCGAACAAAGCCTAAAAATTTGGTTTGGATAAGTGAGCCCGTTCTTGAGTTATAAAATAACAACGAAAAGTGGCATTGATTTTTATATATATAGATGTAATAATATAATATACTAGCTATTAGATTATTATTATATTATAGCCCGAGGCTTCACTCACGTAAATAACAGTATAGTCTATAACACTCAGAAATAAAGCAGACCAGACAACTTCCAGAGATTATATTAGAAATGAATATATTAGGGGAAGTTTGAAAGTGACGCCAGTGACTGAAAAGTTGAAAGGGAATCGTTTTTCTTGGTATGGTCATGTAAAAAGGAGGGACGAAACGCATGTTGCTAAAAAAGTTATGAGTTTACATGTGGATGGTGGGAGGGGGAAAGAGAGGCTAAAGAAAAGATGGATGGATTGTGTGAGAATTGATATGAAAGAAAAGGGAGTTAGTAAAGAGGGGGAGGGGGGGGTAGTATAGTGGGAAGAGTGACAGGATAGAATGGAAGAAAAAAACGTGTTGCGCCGACCCCAACTAAAATGAGACAAGGGCAGGAAGATGATGATGAGAGAACTTCCAGAGATTACCTTTAGCAATACCATACCATTCATAGTTTCTTTGGTCAATTTCCACTTTTACAAAAAAATAATAACGAAAAACTACATCTGAAGAAATAATTAAAACGTCGACTACGAGTATTTCTGCTTCATTTTCCTAGTTAGCACAAGAAGGAACACTTATTCATTACAACCGTCGTTAAGCACCTAAAATTGTTTAAGCACTGCCTTCAAGGCTCTCATATACCACGAAACTTTATAGCTAATAAATTCTACTGTGTTAAATACAGTACAGCCTGAATAGAATGAATTATATCAGCTCAAACAAGGGACTGTATAGCAGAATAAACCTAATTGAATAACCTAGTCCAGTAAATAGTTGAGGATTGTAGCGTAATGAATGTTTAAATAATAATTATGTATATCTCTAGAGAATTTTGTGGACACAACACTTGAACACTTTTGGGAGTTTAACTCCGAAAATATGAACACAAGTTTTCATTTAATTTGAATAATTTGGAATATGTATGAATATTTATCGAAAAAATATCACTTTGATGCATATTTTGTAACTACAACAAAATTCCAATTAAGTATTTTATGTGTATTAATTTTCCTCTACACACGGTGTTTACTTCTCTTTTTTCTTCAACTATCCTTTCGCAAGTTTGCTGGAAGAGATTTCTTTAGAAATAAGCATCACCTTTATACTATGTGTGTTTCCTTTTTTTTTTCTTTATATCTTTAAATAAATAAATAAATATTGTTCTATATTTATTATATTATTTGTTTTTCCGAGAAAAATCAGAAACAGGTTTTTTTTTTTGTTATATCTATATATTATGTAAACTTATAAAAGGTGAATCTGACTAATTGACATAAACGCACAACTGAAATTAATAGGACTGGGAGCGCAGAATTTTGCTCAAGGTTTCCTTTTATGAGGTAGGCACCTTCTAAGAGAGAATTTTCCAAAGTTCAACCCATAAGGAAATAAAGCGGGTGACCAAAGTTTGGATGGAGGAACTTACTTACACGCAGACAAAGCCGCTGACAGAAACTATTGGTTAATAAAAAAAAAACCTATAAAATATATTTAGAAGGAAATTAAATCCTTTCGTACTAATTCCTCTATGTTAATCTATCAACGCAAAAAGCGAATTATGAGGAAAGCGTAAGATTACAATCAAAATGATTCCCGCTAAGTGTATTATCCAACATTCAAAGTGTATGAGATGAGACACAAACGAAGAAATTTGCTTAATCCGCTCTTAATTTGGACTCTTGCAATCTACGAGGATTTGTTTGGCTCCCAACAGGGCGCTTCTCTGCTTTGTCAGTGTGAAAACGGATTATAGGATAAAAGGTTTCCTCGAGACGAAGCGCCGTGACGGCTCATATTCTTACTCTATTAGTAATGTTGTTAGTACGATTTGGAAAAATGATTTAGTATCTTCTCGAAGATCGGTCCCCTATTTTCTTATTACTGTTCCAATTTCATTTTCGTTTATGAAAAAAAAGCCGTTGTTTGTTGTACCATGTAATTGGGGTGTAGTAATTAGAGATGTGACATCCTTAGCTGTGTCTTTCTAAACTAGACTATTGTCTCTTGCTTTAATTGGGTGTCTGACTTTAGATACAACTGCGTCGTCTCCTAATTTTACAGTAACAATATTATCTTCATCACAATTTATATTTATTTCTTCCCCGACCCTTTATACTTGCAAAGATGCCTGGCGGCAACGATTTAAAACTTCCCTGCATTTTCCTTCAAGATCAAAATGGAAATTTTAATATTGTCGGTAAAATTACCAGTATCTCTTCAAGGTGCGGCGTTCCGAGTTTAACTTAGTGCGGAAGGCAATTGCTTTTCTTCCTTCATTGAAATGTTCAACTTGCTGTCTTGAATCGACGTTTATTAAGTTTGGTCTGACAAGAAAAGTTGAACAAAGTAGCTGAAGCAATCGTATTATGTCTTGAACTTTAAATTTTATGTTATTGAACTGATATTCTGAGTTAAGTGATGTTTTTAGTGGGTAAGAAGTATTTACAATGGATTTTGTGCTCGGCGTTTTTTTTTGTTCTTCATCCTTTCAAGTTTTATAGTATATCCGAATCTGGTTTAGTATTTTCCACCAGTCTTTACCCTTATTAGAAACTAGCTTTACTAAACTAGCGATTTCGTCCGTGTGAATGTTGGTTATTGCAGACGTAAAGTCGAAATCGAAGACGGATAAAAAGTAGCCTATGTCAATCTTTGGAGTTCAAGCTTCCTCCGTATCAAACATCAAAATCGCTTCAGTAGTTAAAACATCAAAGCGTAACCGACGAACAAACAGATAGACAGAGTTACTTTCACATTTATAAATTTTAGTGTGGATTGATTTTTACAATCATACTGAGTAGTAGGCGATATGCTTGAATATAACCTTTTATTTTTCTTTCTTTCTTTTTTTTTATAAACAAAATACGACAAATAATTACAAGATAGTACTACTCTTATCTTTACAACAAACCCTTAATGAACAGCCTTAGGCATACACTGTAAATTAAACTTATACATCCCTTTACAAATATTACAAACAAAAGCGTCTCATTCTTCATACTTTCAAAGGCCTGCACATATACGCGAATTGAGTTTTGCATACATTCCTAACCTTTTCGTGCCTTTTGTCCTTCACTTTCTGCATTTCCATTGGTTGAACGATATCTCCATATTTCATTCCCTATCAATCTCATCCACTGTTTCTCAATATCTCAATTTATTTTTCGTTCCTTTGAAGGACCCGTCTTGCTCGCAAAAAAATCTTTTGAGGATAGTTCGTCTTTTATATTCGTGAAGTGGAAGAAAATATTGGATTTACTCAACAAAAGTTCGTTCGTAAATTGTATTCTGATGTCGTATTTTTGGAATTTGGTTTTTTTTTTAACTTGAGAGAAATTTTCTTGACAGAGAATGTTTATAACAAAATTAACACGATTAATTGTTTCACTTGATTAATACTCATGTACTCGGTTTACATAAATACTAAGTTAAAGTCTCGCAATCTTTAAATCACTCAGTTGACTCGTAAGAATTACTCTTTATTTTTGTCTCGCGTAGGTATGTTTATTTATTCTTTTTGATGTATTTTGTTTATAGTTAACATTTTTTTAAATTGGCATAAACTAAGGCTTGACTGCGATCCCACCTGATGGTAAGCAGTGATGTAATCGTTGATGGTAAGACACACTAGTTTTATAAGTGTTTGTCTTGAGTGAGTCACAAATAAATGTTTTTCTTCTTCTTCATCCATTACAAAAAACCAAACTGTTCCATTACTTACAAAGATACTTACCAGCAACTTCTTATCAGATGAGACCAACGACCGCTGGTGGGGAGAATCAGCTGTGCCACCTGCGCCAGCAGTAGCTGCAGTTCCACCACAGCGACCTTCGATGTCTACCAGCTTGAACATCACCAGTATCAACAGAGATGAGCCTTCAGTGTCACCACCAAGACATCATCTGCCGAAAGAGGGTAAGAAACACTTGGTTGAAATTGCTTTTCTATTTATATATAGAAGGAGAAACTGACTGACATACCAACGAACAGCCAAAACTGATTATGATGTGGGTGAGCATTTAGAAAGGATTTTCCAAAATTCAGCCCCGAAGAGAATTAAATGGGAGTCTAAAGTTTGTATGGAGAAAACCGCTGGTAGTAACTAGATTATATACGTAAAAAGAGAAACTTACTGACATATATAAAACACGCACAGTTAAAACTACTAGGAGTAGGAATATATGGCGCAAGGTTCTCTAGTCTTCGCATACGTCATTAAAGGAGTTTTACGATGTAGGCGAGCACTCAGAGAGGGTTTTCCAAAATTCACTGCCTAATGGGATGACACGGTGGTCCAAAGTTTATATGGATAAACCCACTTCCACGCAAGTGAAGGCGCTGGCTGAAGCTATATCATTCATATATTTGTAAAAGATAATCCCTGATAGTTCTGGTCCGATTACTAAATATTCACTGAGAGAAAGTTACTCTATTTCGCTAGTTACTGCTGCCCTGGGGCGTAAAAAGCAACTGAAGAAACACAGTTGGGTTTTAGTCAGTAAAAATCTGATACTCCCTCTCGTTCTAACCAGAACAGGAGAAGTTACTTTATGATTATTCACTCTCGAAAATAGGAGTATAAATATCCTGTAAACATTTACGAGTAGGACTTTGGGCCACCACAACACTCTTGACAGAGTGGTCGTGATGCCATGCAGCTCTATGTTTGAGTACCTACCTTTTGAGTCATCATCATCATCATTTTAGCCGATACACGTCCACTGTTGGACATAAGCCTCCCCCAAATGTCGCCACAACGAACGTTCCTGTGCGTCTCGCATCCATCGGTTTCCCGCAACCTTCACCAGGTCATCAGTCCACCTTGTTGGATGCCTTCCAACACTGCGCCTTCCGGTACGCGGTCGCCACTCCAGAACCTTTCGGGCCTAACGCCCATCTGTTCTGCGAGCAATGTACCCTGCCCATTGCCACTTAAGTTTGGCAATTCTTTGTGCTATGTCGGCAACTTTAGTTCTCCTGCGGATGTCTTAGTTTTTGATTCGATCACGCAAGGAAACCTCGAGCATAGCCTTACCTTTACCATACCTTTTGGATACGTAATCTTAAAAAGGTTTATTATGAAAAAAAAATCGGCTTCATAAATAAACTACGCCACCACTGCTCAGCATCTATGTCTGCTTATCATCAACGAAAAGTTATGATATGAAATGTGAACTTCTGGTAGAGAGTAATCAACTAATTGAAATAATTTTCGCGATTGCCTACGCGTAGATTATCAATCTCTGTGATTACTTGCTGGGAGTGTTGATTAATTTTAAGATGGGAAATGTTCCAATACATTTTGCGTTTAACATTTTTAGATACTTTAATATATGTACAGTCACGAGCGATAAGATATATAATATTCCACAACTTTCACACAACGTCATCTACTCCCAAACTAAGCAGAGCTTGTGTTATGAGTACTAGACAACTGATAAACATATTTATATATTTCTAAATACATACATATTATAGACTAGCTGCTCTCAGCGCCTACGCCCGTGTGATAGCAGAAAATTATCCCAAGGGAACATATTTCCGAGATAAAAGTATCCTATGTCCTATTCCAGGACATGGTCTATCCGTGTACCAAATTCGTCAAAATCGGTTTTTCCATTTAGGCGTGAAGACGTAACAAACAAACTCACTTTCGCTTTTATAATAATAGTAAGGATTGTTATCGACAAATAACGTACACATATAAAAAAACTCATTTTGTTTCAATATTGAGATAGATTCATGACAGCACAAGTTTACACCTTAGTGGTTTTTAGTTGTAAATTAAGTTAGATAATCCTGTAGTCTTTTGTATAAATGATAAATAAATAAAAGAAAGATAGACCCAGACACGAAACAAATGATCGTTCTTATCACACAAACATTTGCCTTGGACCGAGTCGAACCCACGACTTAAGGTATAGCAGTCAGGGCCACTGACCACTAGACCAACAGGTCTGTCGAGTATACTGCAGATATTTCTTAATTACTAAACCATCAAATAGGTAATTCATAACCAATTTTTTTACACACATTTCTTGAAATGCAGAAGTTATGATATATTGAAAACTAGCTTTTGCCCGCGCGGCTTCGCTCCCGCTTTTCCCTACTCCACCCTACTCTACCCTACTCTACCCTACTCTACCCTACTCTACCCTACTCTACCCTACTCTACCCTACTCTACCCTACTCTACCCTACTCTACCCTACTCTACCCTACTCTACCCTACTCTACCCTACTCTACCCTACTCTTCCCTACTCTACCCTACTCTTCCCTACTCTACCCTACTCTACCCTACTCTACCCTACTCTACCCTACTCTACCCTACTCTACCCTACTCTACCCTACTCTACCCTACTCTACCCTACTCTACCCTACTCTACCCTACTCTACCCTACTCTACCCTACTCTACCGGGAGTCGCACGGTGCCCTTCAGCGCGAACAGATCATTTTTACTCGCTCCGCGCTCGAAAAATCGTAAAATTGGCAAAAATCACGCTAGAAAGTCGGAAAAAGTGTCATTGTGCTTTTGTCAACGCGCGCTAAACGGTGGAGTGTTTCCTGAAAGATTTGTGAAAGTTTGGTGAAAGTGACCTAGTTTTAACCTCAAAAAGTGGAAATTTTTCGAGGATTTTTGAGTATAACTCCTTTTTTGTCGCGACAACATATACTTTTTTAACTGTACGAGTACGCGCCTAGATAAGACGCGTCGATTGACGTCCTTCTCCGATTTTTCCGGAAAGAAAAGCCGGAAATACAGTGGTTTTTCCGAAAACCACATGGCCACATGGTAATAGAACAGCTGACTTTTTCGAGAAGCTGTACGTGCAGCAGCTAGGAGAACTTCGGATGCGGCAGGGTGGCATTTTCAGGACTTCTGAAAGTTAAGTGGATTCTGAGTTATGGACTTTTAAAAATACTCAAAATTTGTGACAGCCCTAGATCCGTAACCATCGCGACAACCTATATTTTTTATAATTTTAAAGTTTAATTTTAAGCTATTGTAACATACCCAGAAAATTTCAGATTTTTCGGTTGAGTAGTTTCTCTTATATAAAACTGTGAAACCTTGAGTAAAACCTGAAAACTAGGAAAAACGCTCCTGAAAAATCTGAAAAAATTCAGCGTGGTTTCGAATCAGATTTAAAGTGTATTTCCATTTTTTAAATTTTTTATTTGCTAAAACTCGATTTTTAAAGGGTGCTTTTTGGACTTACAAAATTTATTTTGTGTTTGTGACAGCCCTAATTTTTGTACCTTAGATGTCGCGAGGAGATTATTAATTATGTAAGATTGCCTGTTTATTCTTTTTTGATAAACAGAAAACCGGGACCTTGCGACTTTTGTAGAACGGGAGTTATTTAAATTCCCGTGAAAGTAGGTAAAAACTACCCCAAGTGTAAGTGAATTAAAAAAGATAGATTAAAAATCGCCTGGTACCTGAAAATACTGTAGTTAAACCAGCAGTTTCAGATGCAATAATTTGGAAATAAATAACTTGATAAAAGTACATATATTAAGGATATTTTAGACAAAATCCATAAAATCTTGGAAGAATTTAAACAATTTTTTTTTCGAAATTAAATTTATATATTTAAATATTAACATTTCTTAAAAATTAAAAATCGAGGAATTAGGAAATTTAGTAAAGAATACGTAACAAGCATTTTTTGATTTTCAGGTCTTATACATAAAAACTTATTCACATATTTTGGTACGAGGGGAAATTAAAAATTGTTTAATTTCAGGGGGTAGTTTCTCAAGAAATAAGGGTGCTGTTGTATTTTTCTCACCGCAGAACCTATTTTTTAGACGATATCTGTCAGAGTTTTGAATCTCAAAATTTTACCTTCAAAATTCGGGGGGGTCATTTTCGGTTTCAAATTACGTAAAGTAAAATTCATAAAAATTTTGTAAATTCATTATCTCGGTAACCACTAGGCCAATTTTGTCGGGGTTTTTACTAAATAGCGTGGAGTGCCGAGCTCTACAACTCTTGCATACATCTCTCTTCTCTACATAGAGCAGAAAAAATATAGAGTTCTGGGGAGAGAAACTGACGGAGGGGAGAGGGTCGGTAAGTTGCACAGCTGGACCTGAGCTCTTTGAGAGGGACTAGATTTGGGTAGAGTTCCAAAATTAAATTCTAACTCTACATAAAATATCTGAATACACAATTGTAAAGAGCTTGGAAAACCGAGTGCAGCGAGCCCTCGCACTCTTTTCTACGACTAATAGATCGGGAGATATAAAGGATCAAAATTACGGCCGCCATATTGGTCCGCCATCTTGTTTTTAGTAAAACGGCCGTATCTTCCGATATAATTGACGTAGAGCGACCGCGTTACCATTATTAGCTTCGGACGGACCGGCTCTTTCCGATAGAGTAGACATTTTTTGACATTTGAGAGTGACTCTATTTTGTAGAGGCACCCAGATACCTTGATAGAGCTGGTTGCAAGCGTTACTCTGGCCCGAATCGCGTTTCTTTAGGGCGACGAATAGTGGAGCTGGAATTTTTAAAGTTTTGGTCGGCCATATTGGCCGCCATCTTGAAAAGTGTTGAACCGTTATATCTCCGCTTCTACTCGTCTTGGCGGGACGGGATTTTGGCTGAAGTTATTAGCTGAAAAGGAGCTATTAGCGGAGAGGGTACAGGAGGCAGTGACTCTACATAGAGCAAAGTTGGAAAGTAATAGCTTCTTTAAAGAGTATATTGACAGATTTAAACACACTTGACCCTTTTGGCACCACTAACTGGTTAACGATAGCCTAGCTCTACATAGAGCAAAGTAAAAATAGTAAAGTAACTTACCCGTACTGTCGTTGACCGCTAACGGCTTAGTACACCTTCTCGCTGACTCCTGGACCTGAAAAAGGAAGCTAGATTAGTGACAAATAGACAACTGTATAATTTCAGACTTGGGGTTTATTGACTCCAATATTAGGAATAATAAATACGTTTGTGTGCATACCCTTGCTTGTGACAAGGACGCTATCCCCCTTTACAGAGATAGCACAATTACTACAGATTTTTACTAACTAAGACTGTCTACTGTCCCTCCTTTACAGGGCTAGTAGAATCACTATTTTATCAACTGACTTACCTACTGACGCTTTTCCCCATATGCCGATCACACATACACCCCGTAAGATGTCTGCTGCGAACTCAAAGTCCAATTCCCCGATTGATACGGAGAAGGCAGGACCTTCTTCCAAACATCTGACGCAAGCTCACAACGTTCGCAAGAGTATTGGGGAGTGGGAGAGCAGCAAAAGTGATGGAATGACAGCTTCCTCAATCTCTGCCACTGTAAAAGTCTCACCGAAAAAGCTGGCACAGGCACCGATGACCAATCCAGCACATAAAGCCACCTTGTCTTCAGATAAGATGGTAAAGCGTGGAGGACCCGTGGAGGCCGCGGGTGGGTCGCCAAAGCTGGTTCCTGCAGTATCTATTGACAGAGTGAAGGAGGCTCGAATTTGGTTGCAGAGGGCGAAGACACATTTGAATGAATCGCGCAACTTAAAGTCGGATTTAAAGGCGGGCATCACTCTGGCTGTGGAACAACTCTACCAGCTTGTAAAAAATAGCACAGCAGAGGCTGTAAACAAAATACCAGCCATTGGCATACAAGGAAAAGGGGATAAAAGTACACAATTTGGGGATACGGGGGAAAAAGGGATATTAACAGGAAAGGAGGGGGAGGAATTACTTAATATGATACGGGAACAAAGTCTTAAAATTGATAAAACTACAGATGAATTAAAAAAGTTAAAGGAAGCCGTCGCGTCTCACGCAACTTCACAAGCCGTCACTTACGCGAGTGTGGCAGCGGTTCCGTCCAGAAGGTACGTATCCGATAAGAGCTCTTTACACTCAGTCGTGATCACGTCTAAAGATGACAGCCACACTAGCGATCAGGTGATGAGTGAGGTTAGAAAAGCGGTAAACGCCAAAGACGGCTGGGTGACAGTGGAGAGAGTGAGAAAGATTAAGGATAGGAAGGTCTTAATAGGATGCAGAACAGAGGAAGAAAGGAGGAAAGTAAAGGAGCGACTTGAAAGTGCAGAAGGTGGACTTATTGTCGAGGACATGAAGAACCAGGACCCCATGCTGGTTCTCAAGGACGTGTTATCATATAACACTAACGAGGATGTACTCTTAGCCTTGAGGAACCAGAATGCGGAGGTGTTTCGTGACCTCGACAAGAAGGACGACCGAGTCGAAGTTAAGTTTAGAAAACGTGCCAGAAACCCACTTACGAATCATATAGCGCTGAGGGTGTCTCCACATATTTATAACCGCATAATGGATAGGGAGTTCGTGCATATAGATATGCAGAGAATTCAGGTTGCAGACCAGTCTCCGCTCGTACAGTGTTCCATGTGCCTAGCATATGGACATGGTAGGCGGTTCTGCAAGGACACCCTCCCAAAGTGCAGTCATTGCGGTGGCCCGCACATAAGAGCGCAGTGTGCCGATTATCTGGCAGCAGCACCTCCAACTTGCTGCAACTGCACAGCCGCGAAAGCAGAAAACGTACAGCATAATGCTTTTAGCTCTGAATGCCCAGTGCGAAGGAGGTGGGAAGCACTGGCGAGAGCAAAAGTTGCGTACTGCTAAGGTGGTCACAAGTCGTTCCGGGGCAGGCAGCCCCACCAGTAAATATGCAGTAGCCCAGGCGAACCTCCAGAGGAAAGAACTGGCGACCACGGAACTCGTCATAGAGGCCAGTAAGCGAAAACTCGCATTTGCGCTGATACAGGAGCCCTATGTGGGTGGGGTGAGGAGGATGAAAGATTACCGTGGGGCGAGAGTTTTCCAGTGTGCAGCAGTAGGAGATGGGACTGTGAAGGCGGCTATAGTCGTCTTTGACGATGATCTCGACGTCATCCAGTGCCCGAAACTCACGACCAACAATATCGTTGTAGTGAGGATCCGAACCTCCGCCTGGGAAATCGCGGCGGTATCTTTCTACTTTGAGCCAGACCAACCCATAGGGCCATACCTGGATCAGATTAGAAACATCAGAGAGGAGCTGGGCCCAAGAGGACTGCTCATTGGAGGCGATAGCAACGCCAAGAGTAGCTGGTGGGGAAGCACCATTGAAGACCTCAGGGGAGTTGAGATGTCCGGTACCCTGGAAGAGTCTGGTCTGCAGGTACTCAATAGAGGTGATACGCCAACTTTTGACACCATGAGAGGTAACAGAGCGTACACCAGTTTTGTAGACATAACAGCCTGTTCAGAAGATCTACTGGAATTGGTGGACAACTGGAGGGTAGACCAGGAGATGACGAGCTCGGACCACAACGCTATCCTACTCGATATTAAACTCCGCAAGAGTAGAGGCCTAAAGGTTCAGAGAACAACAAGGCTTTACAACACCAAGAAGGCAAAATGGGACCTCTTTAGTAGCACACTTTTGGAACAAAATTTGATTAACAATTTTAACGTAGAGTCAATAGTAAACATCCATTCAAAATCAGAATTAGAAGATACCATTACAAAATTTACAGAATCCATTACCGAAGCATGCAAAACCAGTATGCCTATCAAGAAGAGTACAGAAGTACTCGAGGTTCCATGGTGGAATGATGAGCTCGCAAGGCTGAAGAAAGTTGCCACTACCTTCAGGCGTAAGATTAAGAACGCGGCACCGTACCGCAAAGAAATAGTGGTAACTGAGTACCTGAAAAAGAAAGAAGAATATGAGTGCCAAGCCAAGAAAGCCCAAATAGAAAGTTGGAAGGAGTTCTGTACAAGACAGGACAAGGAGGGAGTATGGGACGGTATTTACCGTGTCATAAGAAGGACCACCAGGAGACAGGAAGACTTGACCCTAACCAAGGACGGTGCATTTCTGAACCCAAGAGAGTCGGCGATCTTACTTGCGGAGACATTCTACCCACAAGACCTGGAGGAAACTGACAATGAAGACCATCGCCGCACTAGAGAAGCGGCAACGCGGGTAAACGAGTGGCAGCATGATGAAATTCATGATCCACCGTTTACACTGCTAGAGCTGAAGACCGCGGCGGGCAGTTTCAATCCCAAGAAGGCCCCGGGAGCGGATGGCTTCACAGCAGATATCTGCAGCAGAGCTCTCTACCAGGACCTGGACGCATCCCTTGCCCTATTCAACAAGTGCCTAGAGATAGGTCACTTTCCGGACATCTGGAAGCAGGCAACCGTGGTAGTCCTGAGAAAACCGGGCAAGGACGATTACACGAACCCCAAAGCTTACAGGCCTATTGGTCTGTTGCCGGTTTTGGGGAAGGTCCTGGAGAAGATGACAGTAGCAAGGATTAAATGGCATATTGTACCGAGGATTAGTACTCGTCAGTTTGGTTTCATGCCCCAAAAGAGCACCGAGGACGCCCTCTATACTCTAATACACCGAATCAAGGGTCTGATTAAGCAGAAAAAGCTGGTTACTCTAGTGTCATTGGATATAGAGGGGGCCTTCGATAGCGCTTGGTGGCCGACCATCCGAAACCGTCTGGCTGAGGAAAAGTGTCCGGTTAACATCAGGAGGCTACTGGACAGCTATCTCGACTGCAGAAAAGTCAGTGTAAGATACGCCGGGGAAGAATGCACGAGGAGCACCAACAAAGGTTGCGTGCAGGGGTCAATCGGTGGTCCGATCCTATGGGACCTTCTTTTGGATCCTCTGCTGCGTGAATTGGAGGGAATGGGAGTGTATGTGCAGGCCTTCGCGGATGACGTCGTCATGGTCTTCGACGGAGACACTGGTCTTGACGTCTCGAGGCGTGCGAACGCAGCGCTCGCCTACGTTCAGCAGTGGGGTGTCAGAAATAAGTTGAAGTTTGCGCCGCATAAGACTTGCGCAATGGTTCTAACCAAAAAACTCAAGTACGACACCCCACAGCTGAGCATGGGGGGGGTCAGCGTTGGCATGTCGCGGGAAGTCAAGATTTTAGGACTGACTATCGATGACCGACTAACTTTTAACACTCACGTAGCGTTACAGTGCCGGAAAGCCCTGGATATCTATAAACGGCTATCCAGGGCTGCCAAGGTAGACTGGGGTTTGCACACTGACGTCATTAGAATAATTTATACGGCTACTATAGAGCCGATAATCATGTACGCGTCTGCTGTGTGGGCTCCCGCAGCTAGAAAGATTGGGGTGCGTAAGTTGCTCGACACAGTTCAGAGAGGTTTCGCTCAGAAGCTCTGCAAATCTTACCGAACGGTCTCCCTACATTCTGCTCTGATTTTGGCGGGGATACTACCTCTCGACCTTAGGATACAAGAAGCAGCTGCTTTGTACGAGGCAAAGAGAGGGTCGCCCCCGCTAGAGCTAAAAGATAGAGAAACGGAGCGTCCGGTAAGGTTTGCAGAAACTCCTCACCCGGCAGAGCATATGGCCTTGGAACTTACTCAACTGGTGGACCAAAGCCTTGTGGACAGGTACAATGTGCAGCAGGTGCGAATCTTCACCGACGGCAGTAAAATTGAGGGGAAGGTCGGGGCCGCGCTATCCTTATGGAATAGCGAGGCCGAAGTCCGGAATCTCAAGCTTAGTCTGTCCGCGTACTGCACAGTCTACCAGGCGGAGCTCCTTGCTATATGTAAAGCCACGAGCGTCATCCTCAAGGGTAAGGAGGTCACCTATGGTCTGTACAGCGACTCGAGAGCCGCTTTGGAGACGGTCGTTAACCATTGGTCCCTCCACCCACTGGCCGTGGAGACGAGGGAGAACCTGCGGAAGGCTGTGGTCCAGGGCAAAGTTGTATCTTTGTTCTGGGTCAAGGCCCATGCAGGACTGCCCGGGAATGAGCGCGCCGATGATCTGGCTAAGCAGGCGGCTCTGACGTCGAAAAGGAAACCTGACTACGACCAGTGTCCCATTTCATACGTAAAGCGGCTAATACGTCAGTCATCGCTAGAGACATGGAACAGTCGATATGTAGCCGGAGACACTGCGTCGGTCACTAAGATGTTCCTTCCCGACGCCAGAGTGGCTTACCGCTTTGTTCGCAAGGCCAAGCCCGAGGGCAAGCTCACCCAGATGCTGACGGGGCATGGTGGATTCTCCCAGTATTTGAACCGGTTCAAGTTAAAGGAGAGTCCATCATGCATCTGTGAGCCAGACGCTATTGAGGACGTCTTGCACGTGCTCGCGGACTGCCCGGTTCATGCAGTACAAAGGTACAATTTAGAGATCGGATTGGGACTGACACTGAGCAGGCAGAACTTGTGTGAAGTACTCACAGATAGAAAAAGCTCACAGCAATTTATAAATTACTGCACGGAAATATGCACTTTAGTAAATAATAGAAATAAAACTAGATAAATAAGTTTGTTAAATTATATATTTAAGTATATATTAATGTTAACAAAATGTAAATTTAGATAAGTAATATCAGGTAATTAGTGTAGTAAATTAAATTTAAAATAAGACTAAAATCGACTGTAAGTTGAAAAAAAAAAAAAAAAAGAAAAGCTACAAAAAACAAGATGAAAAAAAAAAAAAAAAAAAAAATGATAATAAGTATATGCATAAAAGAAAGAGAGTGATATAGATATAGAGTAAGTAAACATTTATTATTATTAGGTAAGAAATAGTGATAAGTAATATGCTTTGCTATGGTCGTAGTTCCATTGAGAAATTATAAAATATGTTGAATTAAATAGGTAAATGTTGTTATGTAATAATAAGAAGTGTATGTAATAGTTAAGTTTTGGAAATAAAATAAACTAGGCATTAAGCCATAAGTAGACTAAAAAAAAAAAATGAAAAGAAAAATAAAACCCCCCTCCCGTAATATAATCCTGGACATTATCCAGGGAAAAGGTACAGTATAGAGCAGGAGTGGTTTTTAGCCGGTAAGAGTCCGACACTGCCGCGACTGTCCTATTCGTGGGACAGTCGCGGCGTCCATGAGGATTTTCCACCCTGCTCCAATAACAAAAAAAAAAAAAAAAAAAAATACCCTACTCTACCCTACTCTACCCTACACTACCCTACTCTACCCTACTCTACCCTACTCTACCCTACTCTACCCTACTCTACCCTACTCTACCCTACTCTACCCTACTCTACCCTACTCTACCCTACTCTACCCTACTCTACCCTACTCTACCCTACTCTACCCTACTCCACCCTACTCTACCCTACTCTACCCTACTCTACCCTACTCTACCCTACTCTACCCTACTCTACCCTACTCTACCCTACTCTACCCTACTCTACCCTACTCTACCCTACTCTACCCTACTCTACCCTACTCTACCCTACTCTACCCTACTCTACCCTACTCTACCCTACTCTACCCTACTCTACCCTACTCTACCCTACTCTACCCTACTCTACCCTACTCTACCCTACTCTACCCTACTCTACCCTACTCTACCCTACTCTACCCTACTCTACCCTACTCTACCCTACTCTACCCTACTCTACCCTACTCTACCCTACTCTACCCTACTACTCTACCCTACTCTACCCTACTCTACCCTACTCTACCCTACTCTACCGTACTCTACCCTACACTACCCTACCCTACCCTACTCTACCCTACTCTACCCTACTCTACCCTACTCTACCCTACTCTACCCTACTCTACCCTACTCTACCCTACTCTACCCTACTCTACCCTACTCTACCCTACTCTACCCTACTCTACCCTACTCTACCCTACTCTACCCTACTCTACCCTACACTACCCTAATTTTTTTTCCATAAGAACCTTCTCCTCACAATAACAATCACAACAAAAAAAAAATCAGCCTAATCGGTCAAGCCGTTTTCATGCCAAGTCGTGACAACGGAAAACGGGGGTCATTTTTATATATATTAGATTAGATTAGATAGATAGATATAAGACTAGCTGACTCGGTGAACTTCGTAGCGCCTAACTGTCAATGAATGTATATCTTTCAATTTAGTCAACCGACTGCGATGAAACAAAGCTTAAGTAATATATCAAGTTACACATAATCTTAATGTAAATGTTATCTACATCAATGTCATAAATTTAACGTGATGCGCACACAAATAATAACTTCTACAGATTTATTATAACATATGTATTATCTATCTAGTAATAATAATCTACCCAAATATAATAAAAAGGTACTTAAAGTTTTTTTTTTTTTTTTGTAGGGAGTAATCTTTATTGCTCGTGAATGTGTAACGGCATAGCGTATACTAAGGATGTGTCATGTTGTAGCATAAGCTAAGTTTGTATTTTGTACGTAGTTTATAAGCATTGCCCAGTATGTCGTTGTGGCTCTCTCTGTACGTGTCGTTGGTAAAGAACAATACACAAGTTAGTCGTCACCCGTCTTTTATTTAATCTACACTCAAGATCACACATTAAATTGGTGACCCCGACGTGATTCTTTTTTTTCGGCAGTTGATAGACAGTGATAGTGTAGATAGTGTACATCATGGCGAAAGGATCATCAGAACCATCAGCGGATCTCGCGGCGATCACACTGACCTCCAAAATCCCCGAATTTTGGATCGACTCGCCTCGCGTCTGGTTCTACCGGATAGAGGCCATGCTGGCGCCGCAAAGATTATCGGACGACTCGCGTTTCGACATCGTTGTGTCAAAACTGTCTAAGGAAGCCATCCAACAGGTCACAGACCTTCTAATGGACCCACCAGAAGGAAAAAAATTCGAGACACTGAAGACTCGACTTCTCGCTATTTATGAAGAATCGAAAAACCGACAACTACAAAAGTTGATTAGCGAGATGGACCTAGGAGACCAAAAGCCTTCGCAGCTTTTGCGTCGCATGCGAGAATTAGCCAAAGAGAAAATACCCGACGACACCTTAAGAATGCTTTGGCAAGGACATCTACCTTCTCCGGTACGAGCAGTTTTGGCAGTCACGGATTCGAAAGATCTCGATAACTTGGCCGTCGTAGCAGATAATGTGTTTGAGACCACGCGCGCAGCCCATGTGAGCGAAGTAAGCCAGCAGCAGCCAAGCACTTCCAAGGAAACAGACCTCATCATGGCCGAAATAGCGAAACTTACCCTTAAGGTCGAGCAATTGGAAAGATCGAACTCTAGATCGAGGCCGCAGCGACGGAATTGGAACCGTTCGAGATCAGCATCCAGAGCCGGAAACCGAGCACGATCTTCGGCACGTAGAACTCCTGAAAGCCCTGATTGGTTGTGTTTCTATCATCATCGGTACAGAGCAAAGGCAAGGAAATGCAATGAGCCCTGTGCTTGGAAATCGTCCTCGGAAAACTAGTCCAGGTACCAACTGCGGCGGAGGTTTGTACCATCGCCCCTTGTCACCGCCTTAGAGTCACGGATCGCAACAGTGGCTTACGTTTTCTGGTGGACACCGGTGCTAATATTTCAGTGCTGCCCGGTAAATTAGTGTTAAAAAACAATCAGAATAGTGAGTGTCAAGACTATTGCCTATTCGCTGCCAACGGGACTAAAATAAAGACTTATGGTGTCAAAAGTTTAAAGTTAGATCTAGGTTTACGTCGCGCGTTACAGTGGACATTTGTAATAGCTGACGTGCGTCAGCCCATTTTAGGTGCCGATTTTTTAGCGAACTATAAGCTTTTAGTGGATATAAGTGCTCGTAAATTAATCGATGAAGTCACAAAACTGAAAGTTTTAGCTTCCGTTGTAAGTAGTAACGAGTCGTCAATCAAAACCGTCGATGTAAGTCACCCTTGTCATGATTTGCTCGCTGAATTCCCCAATATCACTAAACCCATTTCTTTTAAGGAGCCACCAAAACATTCGGTATCGCATTTCATAGAAACCAGCGGTCCGCCGGTACACGCACGATGCAGACCATTGCCGCCTCACCGCTACGCTAAGGTAAAGGAAGAATTTAGAATAATGCAAGAGTTGGGGATTTGTAGACCGTCGAAAAGTGCGTGGGCAAGTCCTTTACACATCGTCACAAAGAAAAATGGTCAGTTACGCCCTTGCGGCGACTATAGAGCGCTTAATGCAATCACCAAGGCCGATCGTTATCCTATACCGAGATTACATGATTTTACGTACGTGCTAGCTGACGCAAGAATTTTTTCACGTATCGATATTTGCCGTGCATATCATTTTATTTCAGTAAATCCAGCCGATGTGGAAAAGACTGCCATTATCACGCCTTTTGGCCTATTTGAATTTCCTCGAATGACATTCGGGTTAAGGAACGCTGCGCAAACTTTTCAACGGTTTATGAACCATACTGTTCTATCTGGTTTAGATTACGTTTACTGTTACATCGATGACATTGCAATATTTAGTAAAAGTAAAAATCAACATGAGCAGCATTTACGAGAAGTTTTTAGTCGTTTAAGTAAATTTGGGTTAACTATTAATTTAGAAAAGTGTGAATTTCGTAAAACAAAGATAGATTTTTTAGGATACGAAGTGTCCACGCAAGGCATTCGACCTCTAAAGGAGAAAACGGATGCTATAAATAATTTTCCAAAACCAATAACTATCGAACAGCTCAGACGATTTTTAGGGATGGTTAATTTCTACCGTTTACATTTACCTCATGCAGTAGAATATCAAGGTCATTTAAATCAATACTTAGTTAAATCAAAGAAAAAAGATAGAACAAAAATAGCATGGACAGAAAGTGCAAACGAGGCATTCTCACGGTGTAAGGCGGCGCTACAAAGCGCAGTGACGTTATCGTATCCGCAACCCGATACTCCATTTGCGCTCATGACTGACGCATCGAACACCTGCGTGGGAGCTGTTCTCCAACAATACGTAAACAATAAATGGGTACCTTTAGGCTATTTTTCAAAGAAAATGTCAATTACGCAAACTAAATACAGTACTTTCGATAGAGAGCTCCTAGCAATTTATTTGGCCATTAAATATTTTCAGAACATGGTAGAAGGAAGAACTTTGATTATTTATACGGATCATAAGCCTTTAACATCCATGTTCAAAAAATCCAATTCTGATAACGAATTACCGCGTCGCGTTAGGCAAATCCTCTATATAAGTGAGTACTCAACTGACATAAGGCATATAGACGGTGATAAGAACGTTGTAGCAGATGCATTATCGCGGTTAGAGACAATAACATGTGCTACAACATTAGATTACGCCACGATCGCCCAAGCTCAAGCTTACGATGCGAACCTTGGCTTAATGCGCAATCAACGTAACAATAACAAATGTAATTTAATATTCAAAGACGTAGCGTTACCTGGAAGTGACCTACCGGTAACGTGTGAAACATCAACGGACAAGGTCCGCCCGTACATACCGCTAAGTTTTAGGAGGCAAGCTTTTGAATCAGTTCATAACTTAAGTCACCCGGGAATTCGTACTTCGCGAAAATTAGTCAAGGAAAGATTTTTCTGGGACGGAATGAACAGTGACGTAGCCAAATGGACAAAAGAATGCGTTAAATGTCAGCGTGCAAAAGTGTATAGGCATGTAAAAACTGAATTAGGACTTTTCCCTCTAGCGGAGCGATTTTCTCATATCCATGTCGATATCGTCGGCCCGTTGCCCACTTCTATACATGACTATAGATATTTGGTTACGATAATAGATCGCCAAACGGGTTGGCCCGAAGCGTTCCCTACAAAAGATATCACAGCAGAGACTGTGGCTAAAGTGATATTAGAAGGGTGGATTGCACGTTTTGGATGCCCTGTAAAGCTGACAAGCGACCAGGGCAGACAATTTGAGAGTAGTATTTTTAAGGAACTTATGCGTTATTTAGGTATTGATAAGAAGAGAACTACACCTTATCATGCTCAGTCAAACGGAAAGATAGAGCGCTGGCACCGTTCCCTAAAAGCAGCTCTAATGGCAAGGTTAAATTCAACTACTTGGGTAGACGAGCTACCAATAGTGTTACTAGGTTTACGCGCCGCCATTCGAGATGATACTGGTGTTAGTGCCGCAGAATTAACTTTCGGTACGCCATTACGGTTACCTGGTGATTTTTGCAGCGACTCGAACTCAAAAATTATTGATCATAGTCAATACGTAGAGAAATTACGTAACGTTATCAAGAACTTGAAACCGAAGCCGATGCGACATAAGGACGCTCGCACATTATTCGTGTATGCGGATTTAGATAAGTGCACACACGTATTTGTACGAAATGATAGAGTTAGGAAACCTTTGGAACCTCCCTACGATGGTCCCTTTAGAGTTTTGAACAGGAAAGATAAGACGTATTTGGTAGATTTTTCGGGTCGGGCAGCATACATATCGATTGATCGACTCAAACCCGCATATTTGTGTAAAGAATCGTGTTCGAGCACTATAGTAAGTAATAGCAATAAGTTAGATAATAGGGAAATAGACGTAAGTCCGGGTCCGGAAACAGCGATTAGCGAGGATCGCTCCGCGCCCGCTAATGAAACCACACCTTTACATAAAACTCGCAGCGGCCGAGTCAGCAAAAGACCCGTACGTTTCAATTTATAAGTAAGTGTATTGTAATAAGTTAATATTATTTCTGATTTCTGTCTGGTATAACGTATCATACCTGAGTATGGGAAACTACGTAGTGAAGGACGAGGTCAAATCCTCAGCCGCTATCGCTCCCCAGACGGTCAAAAGCTATGACGCAGAGTTAATAACATTCATTGGTTGGTCTTCGATTTTGGCACTCATAGGCATAGTGTGTTTATGTCTATTTTTCCGTCAGTGTATCGGTACATGGAAAAGTTGGTTGACCAAGCAGATGCAATCTCTGCAGTCGACCGCTTTCGAAGCGGCTCGTAAAAGTTTTAGACGGAAGCAAACCACTGAGACTTGCCCAAGTGAAGATGTGTAAAGTCAAGGTCTAATAAGTGATATAAGTGAGTGTATTTGTGTAAAACCAACCTAATTTTCAACCACTGTAAAATGAATGAGTACTTAATAACAAATGTATTTTATTAATTTCGGCTGTAATTTTGTGTTAAGTGATGTTTACATTTTTTTTTTCCTCTCTTTCCGGGTTGTTTTGTCAAATAGTGTTCCTTTTAAAAAGGGGGGGAATAGTGTAACGGCATAGCGTATACTAAGGATGTGTCATGTTGTAGCATAAGCTAAGTTTGTATTTTGTACGTAGTTTATAAGCATTGCCCAGTATGTCGTTGTGGCTCTCTCTGTACGTGTCGTTGGTAAAGAACAATACACAAGTTAGTCGTCACCCGTCTTTTATTTAATCTACACTCAAGATCACACATTAAAAATGTAAAAGTAAAATAAATAATCTCTCAAAAGATTTCATAGTCAAATTGAACAAGCTAGCGAAACTTTGCACAAGTCAAATAGTTTCAGCGGCCGTTGACTCTGTACCCAGCTGTAGTTACTTGAAATAATTGGTCTAGATTTTAGTAGACTCGTCATTAGATCAGGTGTGTTGTTTATCTCGTACTAGCTTCTGCTAGCTTTGTTCGTCTGAAAATTGGTTGTTCCATACAAACTTTGGACTCCCGTTTCATCTCTTTTGGGGGTGAATTTTAAAAAGAATCCTCTGTTGTGGTCAGATCTTAGAAATTGATTGATCTTTATGATATGGTAAAACTGACCAGATCGTTTAAAGTTTGATGTGTCAATCCTCGATTGGCTTACTTTCTTTATTTTTTAGATCTTTTTTTATCATAGAAATCGTTTGAATCGTTGTTTTAATCGTTTGTCATGTAAGGAGGAGAGATGAAACGCATGTTACTAAAAGAGTTATGAATTTACATGCGAATAGAAGGAGAGGGAGAGGGTGGCCAAAGAAAAGATGGATGGATTGTGTGAGAAGTGATATAAATGAAAAGGGAGTTAATGATAGTGTGACGAGCGACAGGATAGAATGGAAGAAAAAAACGTGTTGCGCCGACCCCAAATAAAACGGGATAAGGGCAGGACGATGATGATGATGATGAAATCCTACATTAATGATATGGCCACGCCAGGATTGACATATCACGAAATGTTAACTTTTAAACGTTCTGGCTAGTTTTAGTTGGCCATATCATGAAGTGATAAATTCTGAGATATAAGCCACGACAAAGATATATTTTTTTTATTCTTTATTGTTAAGGGGTTTTTATCTACAAAGATACGTCAACCTCATTGTAAGTACTTTATAGTCTATAAACACACATAATGCTAAACATACTTTTATAATAGGAAAGTGATTTACTGCCTTAACTTCTGTATTAACCAGTTTTAGTTAGCCATATCATGAAATAATCAATTCTAAGATCTAGCCACGACATATACATTATGAAAGAAAACTCTGGAAAACTTCAACATTCTAAGTCCAAAGGTTTTGATGGGTCAATGAATAAATCAAGACTTCGCCATTTATAAATATAGATTGGTGTAGTTCAAAACGTATTAGTACTTTATCCAAATAAAGAAAGAAAAAAGAAAGAAAGAAATAGAAAGGAAGTTAGAAAGAAAGAAAGAATCGAATAGATCCCTATTTATGTAATCAGCTTTACTTGTTATTTGAAAGCAAATCTTTCTCGAAAGACACAAACACGAAACTTACGTAATACCCATCAATCATAGTTCTAATTCTGTCTACGAATAGTTTCTAGTCTAGTTTATTACTTAATTACGGTATAATATTCTCATAAACTTCTCTGAAACCCACGGTTATCACGTTTACTCCTAATCTCGGGTTTAACCAATCCTCAGGTATAGTTTAATCTTCATAATTTGATCTATTGTTAAGGTTTATCCAATTTATTGTTTTAATTTAATTTAAAATATAAAATGGAATATGTCTCATGATTTTTTTAATGGTTTATGCATCTCGACACTAGTAATTTATTTAAAGTACATGTAAAGTACCCTCTCCTAGAGAGGAGGCCTGAGTCCCAGCAGTGGGAACATTATAAGGCTGACTATTCTATATGCTATGCTATATGATTAATTTAAATTTATAGGATGATGTTTTGTTTTGAAATATAAACAATAATAGTTCTAATTTTTAAGACAATATCTCGTAATACAATTTTTTTTTTTATTACTAGCAATCCGCTCTTTAAAATCCTCGGCTTTTTCCTGCTGTAATCTGCATAATTATGTTATACACATTATGTTATTTTAGTATCGATTTCTAAGTTAGTCTCAGAGGGGTCGCAGACTCACTAGATAGTGTGGCAGATAGTGTTTGTGAACGATTTCAACCAGACTGAACTTTATGTAGTTTTTACTACCCGTACATAAACGTATATACAAAATTTGTTTTAGTATATGCAAAACCCGAAACACGTTTCTTGTATTTTTATATAAAGAGTCTATGTACAAAATTCCATAACTGAAGCATGAAAAATCACAAAGTTATAAACTTGTTATGTTACCTGGTTGTCCGCATAATTATATGGTCACCGGACCATTTGGGAAATTGAGGTGTTGTTTTGCTCCTGCACCCAGATTTGTGCTGGGTCCTAATGCCCGCTATGTTATGCCGTTACCTATGTTGTGCTTAGTGTCGGTGGTGTCTGATTTGTGACATTTTTTTTAAATATTTTTGGGAAAAAAAAATTAGCATGGTGCATTTTTTTTTAATTGATATAAACTAGAGCTTGACTGCGATCTCACCTGATGGTATGCAGCGATGCAACCGTTGATGGTGAGGTGCATTAGTTTATTAAGACTCTATTAATTGTTGTCTGGTTAGAGACAGCGCAAGAAAAGAAATTTTGGAAGGACTTGGGGGAGGCCTTTGCCCAGCAGTGGGACAGTAATGGCTAGTTAAAAAAAAAAAAAAAAAATTAATTGTTGAAATCGATTCAATTACTAGTTCTGAACAAACTATATTCAGTTTTCGCATGTACTTAAAATAATGATATTATACATACTATCAATAAATTTATATTGAAAATCAACATGGAGGAATTCTATATTCAGGCAGGCAACACTAACACAAGACAGTTTCAACACACCCACTATGCATACCATAATGCTTCATAATTCATAGCATTCCCCATCCAATCCATGAATTATTTCAAGACCCTATTGAATCCAGTTTGCTTGCCCAAGTTTACATACAGGACTCGGCAATATGCATAATTACCTGCCTTGTCTAAACAAAGATAAGTGTCGAGCCAATATTACATTGTTTAAGAAATATTATACAGGCTTAAGATCAGCATGAAACCTGTTTCATGAGCCTTTTCAAACACCTATTAATTATGTCATATTGTTTGCTTTAAATCCGCGTCTGTTTTTGTAATTAATTCTAATTTAGAAGTATGCTGTATGGGTATATTAACTGGCCTGTTGGTCTAGTGGTTAGTGACCCTGACTGCTATGCCGGAGGTCGTGGGTTCGATTCCCACCCAGGACAAATGTTTAATATGTGATGAGCATGATCATTTGTTCTGTGTCTGGGTGTAATTTATCTATAATATGTATGTATTTAGAAATATATAAGTATGTTTATCAGTTGTCTAGCACCCATAACACAAGCTTCGCTTAGCTTGGGACTAGACGGCGTTGTGTGATAGTTGTGGAATATTATTATTATTATATTATTAAAATCATTCAAACCGAAGCAATTTTAGCCTGATTAACTATAATGAATGATTATAATTTGCAATATCTCGTTTTTCAAAAGGTAATATCGCCCAAATCAATTATTATAATGCTTCTTTTGTAGTCCTTGTGACCTCTTGTACAGCTAAGTAAATAGAATAGCGTTTGTAAGCCTGTAATTTATTTGGCCGAAATGATCTCCCATTTACTTCAGCGGTGATGACCCTATTAATCTTTAGTTGGAATTCAGGCCTTTTCTGACTTACAGACACAATTTTCACTTAAGGACTCTAAATAGTAAAGAGAATCTTTGAGGACAAAAAGACATCGATCAGAACGTAGATCTGGATTGTCACAATGGTAGCGCTTCGATAGTAAACTAACGCCTCGCCCACTTTGTGTGTCGCGCACTTAGAACGTGATAAATGGTTGAACGAACTATAAGTTAGAATACTTTACCAAGGTGCAGTGACTTGAAATTCATACATTTTTCTCTTCCACAGAACAATTCGACATGATATACGTATACATCATAGCTGGCGTCGCTGGAAGCCTTCTCCTCTGCATCATCTTGGGCATCATTCGCTGCGTCATGACCAAACAAACATCGGACCAGCCAAAAGGCCCAGACGTATCTGCTACCACGGAAATCCCCAACGGATTCAACGACAGCATATCGGAAGTTGACAACGATATTAACATAACTAGTCTATCTGGACCCGTCGACACGGTTGATTCGGGTATCAAGCAAGACATACAATACTCCAATGTTGCACTAAGTCCCAAAATCAATAAGTATGTCGGTCGACCAGTACCCAATACGTACCCACATGTGAGCACTAATATGTATGGGCAGGTGGCCGAATTCCCCATAGAAATGCCTCTTCGAACTATGCCGCATGGCACGTTAGGGCGCGGAGTTGCGGTCAAAACTCTGCCAAGAGTTCAAATACAAACTGAAACGGACCCTAACACCAGGAGTTTATATCGATATTCCAACGCCCAGTACTACTTCGGGTGACAAGAAGACAAAAGCCAGTGTTCGGACGTATCCAGAACTTACTGTTTCTAGTTAAATCGTGTAGTGGAGTGTATATAGTTCACGGACTAACTAGTGAAGTTTGTAATGTTCTACTTTTAAATACGGAAACTGTGATATTAATTGAAAACTTTCCTATTGTACTGCGAGCAGTTTTCCAACTGTAGACACAGAAAGACAGTGTGGTTGTTCTTCCGTTGTGAATTGAGAGATGCATCGTTGTTAGCAGAACTTTGTTATACTATGTTGACCTTTGATAACTAAGCACTGTATTGTATGTCGAATGAATCAGTGTGTTCATTTATGTATTCACATTGTTTCTCGCGGGAGTCGGGCGTAGTTTGGAGCTGTTGTATTATTAATCTGTGTTCAGTTATATGAATTTCTGCATAATATCTGAGTGTATGGACAGCCTTGTCGGAGTATAGTGTTTTGGTTTCATGCCAGCTCCTGTCAGGATCGTGCTAAAAAGCCAAAAAATCTTTATTTGTTGTTTAACATGCTGTATACATACGTTTATGTTTCGTGCAAATCGCTTCGCTAGCACACATTTTTCTTTCAATCTTATATCTTATGTTTTAAGATGCTACTCGTAACGCTATTTGTAAATTCAAGTAAGTAATAAATAATGTATATCCTATGTTTTGTAACACTTATTGCTATTATAATAACTATTATATTTTTATGTTTATATATGATTTGTGCCATTTGGTCAACCAAATAGGTAATTATAAGTGACAGATGTGTAAACATGGAACTAATTATGAATTAAATTTTCATTTTATAGCCAAAAACTGTTTGTTGATTCGTATTATTGGTAATTGCTTTTTGTGTCTACTAGTTACGAAATGAAATAAGGTTGAAAAAGTTGTGAAAATAAAAATTTATAATTGGTTGGTAAATAGTGTTATAGTTTGTATTTAATTTTATAATAATACCTCGACTGTGTTAATTTGTTTAATTATGACTACCAAAATGAAGAATTGTTAATTTTCATGTATTCAATAACATTTTACATTATGTCTGAACCTTTTACGTAATTAACTATTTGAATAAAATAAACCACAAACAATATTCAACTTAATAAAACCATCACAATTTCAAATTACTACATGACATTAATATCAGCGTAAACATTGAATTAAATTTAAATGAAAATGTAATTTTTGGTCCGAAATTATCAACAATTGGGTAAAAGGATTCCAAGAAGACTTCAAAAGTCAATGTCGGAGTGAGATTTCATGTTTTAGGGTGCGTTTTCACTAACATATTGCTGGGTAGAGTAGACTGCATATTGGCCAATCACCGTGACTCGAAATTCGACTAACTATCAGTGGAGAAGGAGCTGAGCGGGTTCTCAAATGAAACAAGTGAAAACGTAACGCCGAGCCGGATATAATGGAGTCGAGTGGAGATCAGGGAGTGGAAAGTAGCTTAACTCTATTATGCCACGCTCCATATTAATGGAATCACAACTTTAAAATAATGGCAATGTAACAGTTACCAGAAAATACCTTATATCGAAATCAAATTATCATTCCTATTTGAAGACAACAATACAGTCTTAATGATTAACACAAAAACAAAAGGACACAAGCAATATAATGATGAAACACCGAAAATTTAACGATGCAAATATAGACTCGAGCCATAAGGCTACTTAATTGCTCGTTGGATATGGCACGGTTAGAAGCTTTGACAACGAGCTGTAAACTCCTAACGCGAATTGTGAGAGAGAGAATTTATGATAATATGTCCTGTTGTCCAATGTCCAGTTACATTAGCCCTGTCATGGCTTTGGTTTGCATTGCCTGAAACATAGAGCTAAACACGACATTTATAGTTGTTAATGAGTCATTATTTTATGATTTATAGGTGGTGTACTTTGGTAAGGGAGAAACTTAAAATTATGAACGGTGCAAGAAGTTTTGACAAATACGGTAGATACTATTTCAGTTTTCTTATCTATTTGTCTTGATGCTTTAAAGATACCTCGGTGGTCTGTTTTGCTATCTCACAAGAAAATTGTTAATTTAATAAAATGGCAATATATTCCTACTATATCTCTATATATGGACAAGACTATTATGAATGACATTTATTGCTCAATCTCTTTGCTTCAAAAAGTTATTGCCAATTATTTTATGCTATGTTTTAAGATGGTCGATACTTTTTCCAGAGTCATAAAATTATTCAATATTTTAGCAGTTTCATTGCACACTCTACTTAGTGTTTTCAGAACAGTTGCATCGTTGTTATTTTGCTCGATGTGCTAAACATATCCACAACATTGTTTCAAGACCGGTTTCACGGTACTTAGTACTTTCACAGAGTACAAAATTGCCTCGCAGACAGCGTCTAGATATGGCAGAACTAATAAATTTATAGCACCGAAAATGAGTTGAAGTCACAACTTTTGCCACGGACTGCCTATACAGTTTCTAATACTTCGGTTTTTATATTTTAATTATTTGCAACGTAAGTATAGTTAGTTTATTTACGTTTATTATTTTCGTATTGATATTTTGCTCTTAGTTATATCCCTGAATTATTGTAAACCCTATGAAATTGTAATAAATTGTGTAAGTACGAGTATCTTTCTGAGATAAGAGATTTTATCAATTCATAAGATTTGTTTTAAATTAAAGAATTCTGTAATTACTCGATGATAACTATAAGGTTGTTGTAATATGTTCAATCAATATGGACCGTGTTAATAGTCCACTTGTAGCAGCGGCCCTCGAGGCCTGTTCTTGTGCTCTATAGCTTTATTCTGACCAACTGCTAACAAGACATGACTAGTTGCAACACTAGCCTATGTTTGAACTATTAACGACGTGTTACGGAGTATATTTGGATTTAATATGAAATGATATATATACGCATGCACTCCTATTTGAATTTCAGTCATCTGATATTTAGTTGTCAGAATATATCTTGAATTACTCGGTATAATAGTAGTTTCAGCTCTGTCTGGTTCGTGTTCTGCATTAATTTCGAAAAGACAAAACGACCATTGTATTGTAAATGCGTCCTTTGTTTGTAAACCATATTATCTTAGAAAGTTACTAAACCATAGAAACATTTACAATCTAAGTAATTACTTTTCTAAAATTTATATTTCATGTAATCTTAACTAATTCAATTGAAATCAAATCCAATTAGGAAACTAGCTAACTCTACAAGCGAAATGTTTTGTCAAAAGCAGACAGAAAAGAAAATTCTGTCTTCACAATTTCACATACGCCTTTTTACCGTGAAATCCAATTAAAAACTCGTAAATTGCAACTAAGTTCCGACAACGGCTAGTTTGATGTCACGTTACAAATTAGGTGACACTCCGATTCTCGTAGCGTGCAAGATTTGGACGTGTTGGGAGACCAATTAATGTTCTCCGTGACTTTAACGACGTCGATGTACCAAATAACTGGATTATTTCTAAGCGGAGATTTGCTGCCGTACCAATTGTTGGGTACCAGGAAATTGCTTTAGCTGGTAGCTACTTCAACTGGAAATAGATTTTATCGTGGTAGAGATTTAGGTTTTCCAGCTTTATTTTACTCGTGCAGGTCTTATCAGTGCTTAATTGGTGTGAATTTGTTGACTATATCAGGTTGGGAATGTAATTGGTTTATGGTATGAGTATCTTCATTACTTTGAGCTGCAGCTATAGCTTTAGAAAATTTTAAGATGTATATCTCCACAGAGGACAGTTACAACTATGTCTTTATACAACTATCTTTTTTTTTAATTTTAATTTACTGCTTTTTTCGTTATAATTTATTTAACTTAATTTAATATATACATTGATACCATTTGTTCATGAGTAACAGACCCAGTTCCTGGCCCTGAAGCGCTGCTTGCCGAAATACAGGCTCCCCAAGCCTAGTTCGGCAGCACATGTTAACTTAGGCACAATTTTTATGTAATGTAATAATACCACAATTATGAGCAGTCAAATTGTGTAATATGTATTTTTGGTTTAATAAATTATTATTATTATATACGAGGTATAGCAGAATAGAATCCAGCAGTAGCGTTACCTATTCTAAGATATACTATACGTTACGTCAAACCAATAAGATCGTGTTTCAGATTAGAACATTTCGATTGTAAATTCTGGTCTCACTCCATTACTAAGTTTACCCGGTACCATATACTGTCGAAGACATTATACGATCGTGTACTTTCAAAATCAAGTCAGTGTAAGTTAGTGGATTTTTTTTATCAAGTTTTGTAATTTTGTGTTTAAAATTGTAAAGAAATAATGTGAATATATATATGTATATATATATATATAGATGTTATATAATTATGTTAATGTTATAGATGTGAAAATTATTTGTGTAATATGATTACCTCCTAAAATTAACACAGTCGAGAAGGCAACAATATTTTCAAAACGACTGACTGTAAAGCCTATCCAAATCACATTAGTTAATATTTGTAATTGTAAAACTAATAAATATCTGTGTACAGATAACTTTTTATGTCGTACATCGATCTAATATTAAAGTAATGCACATTATGGAATTGTTTTATTAAATGACATCCTTTCTTTTGAATTTGAAAAAAAATGAGACAGAAGTTAATAGCGAAAGTATGCAACTGAGAAATATTAATTTAAAAGATAGATTTGTATGGAAAACATAAAGGCGTAATAATTAAAATTTATATACATAATTTATACTAATAAGTTCTTTGTCTTTATCGATAAAGGTTTCAGAAAATAAAAATATGTAAGACAAAATACTTATTTTTTAAGATACGATACCACTGAATAATAGAGTAATTACAGAATTTAAACCAAAGGAGTATTAAATGATACAAAATAAAAGACCACCAAAAAAAATAAAAAAATCTGAACCAATAAAAAACACAACCAATTTCAGCGTTGAGCTATAAATGACAAATGCAGTTGACGCAGCTTGAATAGTAACGTGTAGTAACGATGCCTCGTTTGTTACACATAACAGTATTTGACCACAAGATACGTTAGAGTTGGAACTGCAAGTCTGATCCGGCGTTCAACGATCAGGCCGATAAACGAGTTATGACCCATAACTTTGTGTCGGATCACTGCAGGACAGTATAAGTAGGTACAGAAGCTCGTCTGCAGACAACGAGCCATAATAATGTAATTAATAATTTAAAATAAATCTAGATAAAAGATATTTTGAGGCAATTGTTATTATCTATATTTAAGTGACTGCCTAAAAGGATAGCGCGATAAACGTCTTCCAATATACGAGTATCTTCTTGGCTCACTCTATCCACCGGAGTTCTCGTTCATCTTTTTCATCAGCCAAGATCATAGTCAAGAGCTAGTTCATCAAGGAAAAATATGTGTAGGTACCGTAAAAAGGGGTGAATAGAAACAAAACTTTGGTTTCATTTTTCAATTTGATGTCATTTTATCGGCTTATAAGCATCGCTTATTTAAGATATCAATTAATTTATTAATTGACGTAGTTAAATCCTTCAAAGAATATTTAAATATCGTGAAAATACTCTTTGAAGTTTTGTTTCTATTCACCCCATTTTACCGCATCACATATAAGTAGAACCATCTCAAACAAATAACAATAGTGAGGATACCTACACTTGCTGTACCGTAAAACGGGGTGAATAGAAACTCAGGGGTGAATAGAAACAAAACTTTGGTTTGGTTTTTCACTTTGATACCACATTATCGGCCTCTAACAAAGCATCGACTTTTTAGAATAACAATGCATGAATACACTGATACAGTTAAATCCGGAAAAAAACATTTAAATATCGAGAAAATACCCTTTGAAGTTTTGTTTCTATTCACCCTTGAGTGTCTATTCACCCCGTTTTACCCGGTATGTAAAGTGTGTATGTATGATTGCGTTCTCATTCCTTGTGTGGAGCTGATCTTCTGTAGCTATCCGTAACGTGATAGCAAAAGATGCAATATTGGAGATTGTTGATATGTTAGAGAGTTGGGAAACAGAAGACGTAAGTACTTGTCTTTGTTGTAAAATACTTTGTGAGATGTTGTAAGATCGATCGGTACATTGTTTTAAGGTTTCCTATTGGTGAAGGTTTTCTATATGTCGAGCTTGTAGCGTAAAACTGCTTGTGATGTTTCTTTCCACAATCGAGAGGAATTTAAAAAAGTAATGGTAAATCAGTAGGTGAAGGAAAACATCGTGAGGAAACCGGCATGTCCTAGAACCAAAAATTCGAAGACATGTGACATTCACCAACCCGCACTGGGCCCGCGTGGTGGATTACGGCCCATTCCCTCTTCTAGAGAGGAGGCCTGAGTCCCAGCAGTGGGAACATTAAAAAGGCTGATGATGATGATGAATGGTAAATCAGAATGTTTTGGCCACGCTGAACTAAACGCAAGAAGTTATGAAGTAAGTAAATATCATATCAGTATATCTAAAAACCTGGTACAAGTGCAACATTATCAGTTGATTTTGTTTTTCTCAGAATGTCAATGATTACACTATTTGCCGACACACCTAAATAAATTTAATTACACAAATACTCATAAAAGGCAACGGAAAATGCTGGTGTCATCGCATCAGGAATGAAGATATCCACAGGAGAACCAAGGTTACCGACATAGCCCGATGAACCGCCAGAACTGATGGCCGTTGGGGCCGCAAATTTTTGGAATGACAACCGCGTACCGAAAGACGCAGTGTTAGAAGGCATCCCACAAGGTGGATCGGTGATGAGGTAAGGGTTGCAGTAAACCAATGAATGCGGAAAGAGATGCACAGGTTTCATTGTGATGACACTTGGGGAAGAGCTGTGTCCAACAGAGGACGACTGAAAGGATGATGATGTTACCCATAAACTTTCGACATGCAAGCATGCCCTTGATACGACAGCTAGGCCTTAGTCAATGGAGAGACCGAGAGCCGCTGGTTTGGATTGTTACTCGTAATATCACAAACACATAAGAAAAAATTCTCTGTAACATCATCATCTTCCTGCCCTTGTCTCGTGTTATTTGGGGTCGGCGCAACACGTTATTTTCTTCCATTCTATTCTGTCATGCTATCTATTACTACTTACTTCCTTTTCTTTCACACAATCCATCCATCTTTTCCTTGGCCTCCCTCCCCTCTCAACCTTTCCACGTTTATGTATACTAGTAACTCTTTTAGTATTAATATACGATTCATCCCTTCCTTTACATGACCATACCAAGACATTTAACGATTCCCCTTCAACTTTTCAGTCACTGGCGCCACTTTCAAACTTCTCTGTTACATAAGATAACATATTCAGTATTATTTTAAATTACTGATTCAATGGTTGAAATTGCGTAAATTGTTGGCACTGGCATCGGTTTTCTCAATTTCAGTCAGTATTTTTAGACTGAGTTTGATGAACTTTGGAAATGCCATCACTCCCCTAGGTACTTCTTCTGATCATTAACATCGGAAGTGTTTAACAAACCATTTCCTCTCGTTTCAAACGGTTTTAAATCTATCTGCATGACCTACATTCTTTGTTCTAGGCCAGCCGTAATCACCAAGGAAATAACACTTGTGCAAGTTTATATTTCAACTCTCTTAGCTCGGCAGAAACTAAAGTGTTTTGAATAGTCTGCATGTGTGGAATTTATGTAGTAAAGATATTTTCCTGATCGGTCTTTTTTTAATGTAATGATGTATCTATTCCACAACTTTCACAAAACGCCATCTAGTCCCAAACTAAGCAGAGCTTATGCTATGACCCAAAAACAACAAATAAATATCCTAAAATATACTTCAAAATTCATTACATCCATCCACCCATCTATCCATTCATTTCTTTTATTTTTTTTTAAATGCTATTCTAATGTTTTTTTATTTATTTTAATTACACCCAGACACAGAACAAATAATCGTGCTCGTTACACAAACATTTTTATTGGATGAGAATCAATCTTACGGCTTTCAGCATAGCAGTTAAGACCACTAACTATTAACAGATCAAATGTCCAGTCAAAGTTATAAACTTTGTTTTAAAATTTATTCTAATAAAGTTGAAAAGGAATCGTTTGTCTTGGTATGGTTTTATGAAAAGGAGGAAAGAAACGCATGTTACTAAAAGAGTTGATTGTACAGTCATATGGATCTAGAGGGAGAGGGAGGTAAAAAAAAAACATGCAAAGATTATAGGAGCGATATGAAAGAAAACGGAATTATTAATACCGTGACAATTGACAGGTTAGACGGGACGGGCGGGTTAGTTTATTGCGCCGACCCTAAGTAACATGGAGACAAAGGCAGGAAGAGGGTGATTTGTTTCCTATAGATTTAAGTTTCTGTGAAATTATAATAATAAAAGAAAAGATAAAAGTTTTTTTGCATTCTATTCTATTTGTGTGAACATGAAAATGATGATAATTTAAAAAAGTTCCTACTTTTATATAGTCTTAAGACTAAAAAAGGTGATATCTCGGATTTAGCATAGCATAGTTGGCCATATAATGTTCCCACTGTTGGGACACAGGCTTCTTCTCTAGGAGAGGGAATGGACCGGAATCCACCACGCGGGCTCAGTGCTTTTTGGTGGATGTGACATGTCTTAAAATGTTTTGGTTCTAAGACATGCCAGTTTCCTCACGATGTTTTACTTCGTTTTGAGTGCAGTGGTGATGAAATAAATTACACAAATTGCACCTGGCTGAGTATAAACCCGCGACCTACAACCATTCATAAGTCGGGGCTGTTACCACTGCTCTCATGTATCGGGTATATATGAAGTAAAAGACCTGCAGTGTCAGGTAATAAATAAGTAAGACAAGAAAATTATGAGCACCATAACGGCTCTAACTCTGTACTGTACTATTACGCCATTTATGGATGCTAAACTGACAACTTCATAAATTTTCCTAGTCCTTTCACACAACAGCTTGCTATTATCGACAAGGCAGCACAGTAGCCTCTTTGTCCTGGCTACGGGGAACAGCTTAAAATAAAAATCACAGTATAGATTATTACAGAAGTTTAACTCCTTACGGTGACTGGAAACGAAGTTTAGTTCGATTAGGCGCGGGGTTGTGGACAGTGAGCAATGGGTAGCTCGCTGACCGACCGTCCGGTAACCATCCGGACCGAGCCCAAGTCGCGTAGTGTTCCACGCGCGGCTTAAGGAGTTGTCAGCAACCGCAGGAACCCAGCAGGGTCGAAGCTGACCGGGGCCATGGCGAAAGAGTTCCCCGGAACCCTGGAAGAAGGCAAAGAAGCAACAGGAGTGGGTTTTTAGTCACTGAAAGTCTGATACGCCCTCCCACTCCGCCCAAGAGCGGGAGATGTCATAAGATGATAGCTTAGTTCGATTAAGCTATGGACTGGTGCTCCAAAATGCCATCCAGCAGCTTTAGACACAGCAAAGGGTAGCCAGCCGTTCGTTATTTCACAATGCATTTTGAAGAGTGTGTGCGGAAATTACATGACTTGATTTCGCTGTCGCCTTTCTATCATCGGAAAACCCAACATACGGCGAGGACTAATCGTTTAGCCATATAGTTTATACTACGTACGCTTTGAAGATCGATTGAATAGGCTCTTGATAAACTAGTGCGCTTCACCATCAATGATTGCATCACTGCTTACCATCAGGTGGTATCGTTAGTTTGCCAGCTCGCAAGTTTACATCGGCGTGTTTTGAACCGTGATGTGAACTGAAGTACCAAAAGACATGAGGTAAGCTAAAAAGTCTTCATTTCCCTTCGTTCCAATGTACTGATACTTTATTTTATTTATAATGTTTTTTGTACACACCTAGCAATGTCGTCTCTTTTAACCCAAATGTTTAGTGGTAGAGAAGAGAGTGCCCGCCTATGTACCACTACTATTCATGAAGTTTAAATAAATACTGTAGTAAGTGCTTAATAACCCGCACACTGCAAACTGAATAAGCACTTTCGCACAATAGGCATCACAGATAGTCCCCTGTGCAGAGCATGTTTGGAGGGGGAGAAGACGATTGAGCATGCGCTGCTAAGCTGCACAGGTGTCACTGAAATACGCACATGTACCTTAGGATCGAATTCCCTTATAGATGCTCTGAAAAACCTGAGAGGCCTGATCTGTTTTTGGAGAGAGGTGAGGAGGTTAGAATAAGCCCACCTAAGATTATGGCCGCTATGGCTCACATCCAATGGTTCGCATAGGATTAAGTATGGAAACCATACTCAAATATAGACATAGTGCTTAATAAAAGCAGCAAAATTTGGGACAATTGTGCGTGCATGCACGACTTTATTTTGTTTAAAATCACCGCAAACACGAGCCAGTGTTCTTTTTTCGGCCTTCTGTTTCTTACTCTCTTGTGTAGGAAGCTGGCTTCACACTCATAAATCACTTGGTCACCGCTATCTTAATTTATAGCTGCATTTTGCAAGCGTGAAATTAAAATTAAGCAAACATTCGTTCTCGATTTTTGGGCTTAGTATCTTTGTCTTTGTGATTTATTAACTGTGACGTGACAGGTTTGGTATGTGTTTACGTTTAGGGTTGAGTGTGTATGTGGTCCACTGACCACATACACATTTTATCCTAAACGTTTGACATGCTTGTGGATGGTTTTTTGTTTGTTTGGGCAAACAGGGAAGTTATTATATTCTGATGAATTATTTCTTTCAAAATATAATATTTACTAGCTGCCCCCAGCGGCTTCGCCCGCGTGATAGCAGAAAAGTATCCCAAAGGAACTTACTTCCGGGATAAAAAGTATCCTATATCCTATTCCAGGACATGGTCTATCCGTGTACCAAGTTTCATCAAAATCGGTTTTGCCATTTAGGCGTGAAGACGTAACAAACAAACTCACTTTCGCTTTTATAATATTAGTAAGGAAAGATTAGAGTGGATGGTATTCAATCATTTTAACTATTGTTTGGACAGTTTTCTTCTTTTTTTTTAATCTGATTCTCAAAATAGATATGATGTCAATGTCCAGCAGTGAGCGTAAATGATAATGATAATGAAAGTAGATCGAGCAAATATGTACAAATAAACACTCCCTTATATTTTTTACCATAAAATTAACTACGTTAATTTTATAATGAGGATCTATGTACAAAACGAAAAACATTTTTTAAGAAAGGCCAATTTCACATTCTATTGAGTAAAACTCGATTGTTTTTTAAAAACGTAGCAATTTTAATTCAAATATCTTGTTACGAAGGCGTTCAATAAAGTTGTGAAAAAATTCACAAACTTGTTCGTCTTATAATATATTCATCGACTGAGTTCGAAGATAATGTGCTCTTAAAGAAAATTTGTTCCCTCCCCTCAAATGTTTTTTTTATTTATTATCCTTCCGGTTTCACGTAAACCCGAAACCTGGAGGTTTTATGTTTTTTCCTATTCTTGTTCACATAATTTGAATGCGATATACTTTTAAAAAGACGAAGGGGAGCTGTAATCTTCTTCAACTTGGGAAACGACATCGAAGTCGTAGAATTATTTTTAGGAATTTGATATTTATCGGATGATTGGTTTGTGTGACAACTAGAGCTCTAGATATCTTAGGATCCTAACATAATCTGCCTAGTAATATTTCCATTACTGAAATTCAGGCCTCCTATCTAGTAAAGGAAATGGGCTATAATCTACCCCACAGGCCCAGTGCGGATTGCCGGATGTCACATGTCTTCGAATTTTTGCTTCTGGTACATGCTAGTTTCCTCACAATATTTTCCTTCATCGTTGTGAGAGCAGTACTCATGAAATAAATTACACAAAGTAATGTAACCGGCTCAGCTTGAACCCGCTTCCTACAAATTGTAAACCCACTTGGCCACCACTGCTCAAGTATCCTACTATCTATATATATAAAAATCAATGCCACTTTTCGTTGTTATTTTATAACTCAAGAACGGGCTCACCTATCCAAACCAAATTTTTAGGCTTTGTTCGGACTATTTAGTAGATGGTTTGTGTGAAGTTTGGTAGGGTATAGTATCTACCCTACTATACCCTACCGGGAAGGGTAGTGAAGATTAGGGTAGAGTAGGATAGAGTAGGGTACAGTAGGGTATAGTAGGGTAGAGTAGGATAGAGTAAGGAAGAGCGGGAGCGAAGCCGCGCGGGCAAAAGCTAGTATATTATAGCAGTAATTTGTATATCTCAAGAGGTTGTTCTCTAGGTATATTTTTTTTTACTACTACGTGGACAATATTGCTGGCTAAATAGGTCTATATCGATACCAAATGATTAAAAATAAATATTACTATTTTTTTTTGTAATGAATAAACTCAAAATTTCAGCCGACAGACGTCCACTGTTGGACATAGGCCTCCCTAAGTGTCGCCACAATGATTGATTCTGTACGTTCTGCATCCATCGGATTCCCGCAACCTTCACCAGGTCATCGGTACACCTTGTAGGAGGCCTTCCAACGCTTAAAGACGAAACATTATATAGTTCTTTTTTTAACATTCTGTCAAAACCCAAAAAAAAACAAAGAAATGTTTCAATAAAATAAAATGTCAAATGCCAGATTTCGGTGAAAATCCTCAAAAACTACTACACATTAATATTTTACACTGAATCAAAATAAAGTCCAGGTGTATTTAAAGCGGGTGTTTTCGAGCCCCGGGGCTCTCTCCATAATTAATGTCTATTCCCACGTGTTTGCATTACTTTCATGTTACCGGCCAGATGTTTTGCTTATTTTGTAGTAGGCAAGGATTTTAATATTAAACTAGATAGGTATTTTATAAACTGATTTTCGTTACCTGGATTTTTTTTTTCTTGAATAGTCTTTCAGGGAATAAACAAAAAAGATTAAGTACTTGGTGTTTTTTTCCACAGTTACTTAGCGTCTTTTGTCTTCATCATCATTTCACCCAAGAGGTATCAACTGGTCATCATTTCAGCCAAAGGACGTCCACTGTTAGAAATAGCCTAAGCCAAGCGTCACCATTATTATCAGTCCTGTGTGTCTTGCATTTCGTATTTCAGCGACCCTGATCAGGTCAGTGGTCCTCATTGCGGGAAGGCTTCTAACGCTGCATCTTTCCGTACGTGATTGTCACTTCAGAATTGACTATCTGTGCTGCCAGCAACTACTCTGCTCACTACCACTTAAGTTTAGCGAACTAACTACAAAGGCATATAAATTTTATTGAGTACTAGTGGTGACGTTATCTTGATGTAGGAAAACAGGAATCATGACTGTTATGTACATAGATTGACTATAATTACATTAATGTACAGTAGGTGATTGCATTACATCGGTACGACGCGACGTGACGTTAGGGTAGGAACTGCTCGTGGGACACTGTAACTTTGTTTTATATACAGTCCTGTGTAGACAACTATCTAGGTCAAATATTGAGGGGGTCCAGACGCCTCCTGCCGGAGGCTCTACGCGGGGATCGTTCGGTCCATGGCCCTCTACGGGGCGCCGGTGTGGGCGCCGTCGCTGGCAAAGCGACCGGCGTCCATACTGAACGCCTGCCAGAGGGTCATGGCAATACGGATGGTGCGGGGTTACCGCACGATCTCCCGCGAAGCGGCGAGCCTTCTGGCTGGCCTACCACCGTGGGATCTGGAGGCAACAGTCCTTGCACACATGCACGATAAGCGCGTGGAGATGCAACGCCGGGGTGAAAGTCCACTACCGCGACAGGTCGAGGTATGGCGGACAGAGCTCCGGCGGGATCTCACGGTGAAATGGCGTCAGCGACTATCGCAACCCAGTGCTGGGCACGCCACAATTATGGCGGTAAGTCCCCTCTTTGAGGCGTGGCTGGAAAGACCTCACGGCGTCCTTACCTTCCGCATGACGCAGGTCCTCACCGGACATGGCAAGTTCGGGAGGTTCCTGCATCGGATTCGAGCGGAAGAGACGCCCGGGTGCCGCCACTGTGCGGAACGCCCGGAGGACACGGTGGAGCACACAGTTGAGGTGTGCCCTGCTTGGGCGGAGCAACGCCGTGTCCTCGTGGGGGCGATCGGCGGCGGAGACCTCTCGCGCCGGGCCTTGGTTCAGGCCATGGTCCGGAGCGAGGAGGAGTGGCAGGCGGTCGCCTCCTTCTGCGAAGCAGTAATGCTAGCAAAGGAGGAGGCAGACCGCATCAGGCAACGGCGCCCCCGCCACCGCCGCCGGGATTCCGATCCCGATTTCCGGCCACCGTAGACGCGGGCTCGCGGACGGCGAGCCATGGGTAGCTCGCTGTCCGATCGTCCGGTAACTGTCCGGACCGAGCCAAGGCGTCGACGGCGCGCACTGTTCCCGCGCGCCTCAAGGAGTTGTCAGCAACAGGAGGGGCCCATCTGGGTCGAAGCCTACCGGGGTCGGGGTTATCCGAAAGGAAACTAGAGCCCCGGTATGAAGGCTAGAAGGAACGGCGCGGGGTTTTTAGTCAGTAAGACTCTGACACTGTCTCCCGCTCCACCCAAGAGCGGGTTTCGTCAATGATGATTTTCCCCGTCGACAAAAAAAAAAAAAAAAAAAAGGTCAAATATTGAAATTGGTTGAGGTTGTTCAAAAGAATTACCGTGGCTTTGGATCGAAACCGAATAACAATAGGTTTTATTTAGTTGAGTACACATATCAGAAGACGCAGCATTATACGGCATCCCACAAGGTGGATCGATGACCTGGTGAGGGCTACGGGAATCCAACGGATGCTAGACACACAGGACCGGTCATTGTGGCGATGCTTGGGGCAGACCTATGTTCAGCAGTGGACGTCTTTCGGCTGAAATGATGATGTTGAGATAGTTAAATTTTTTTATTTTTTTATTTTATTAACATACATATATACATCTCAATAATTAAATATTATAAACTAATAGGTATATATACAAACTTAAAGAAAAAATATATACAAACGAGTAAAAAACAAAAGGAACTTATAGGGCATCAAAAAATTCGTCCACATCGATGTCAATGGGAAATGTGCCCAGAACGCTGGCAGCATTGCCACGCTGGATGGCAATGCTGATTCGTTGACCGAAGAAAAGCCCAGCCCTCTGGTCACGCGAAGAGTCGACCAACTGTTTGCTAATATCTCGAACAACTCGATGAGCGCTCGGACCCCATTAAAATTTAATGAACTTTTTAGTGCAGTCGCAGCCGCACTAGCGTACATTATATTGTTATTTATCTAAGTAAAACGTGCATGCTTTTTGACTTGTTGCAAAATATTTTTTCTTTGCGATGCGAAGATTTTCAGAAGACTTACCGTGGCAATGGTACGCAAGGAATAACAACACCTAATTTTCTGGGGGCTTGCGGGCGACGAGTAGCAATAGGTAGCTCGCCATCTTCCCGTCCGGTTGGGACTAAACTCGGTCGTCGATAGCGCGTAGGTAGTGTTTCACGCACACCTCAAAGAAAAGTCAGTAAGACTAATTTAGGTCTCTTCAAGGCTAGAGTGAATAGGCTCTTAGTAAACTAGTGCGCCTCACCATCAACGATTGCATTACTGCTTACCATCAGGTGGGATTGCAGTCTAGAATTAGTTTATCCCTACTAATCCCTACTAATATTATAAATGTGAAAGTAACTCTGTCTGTCTGTCTGTTACGCTTTCACGCAAAAACTACTGAACGGATTTAGATCAAATTTGGTAGGTAGGTAGAAGAGACACTGGAATAACACATAGGCTACCTATAATTCCACTGCTGAACACGGGTCTCTACCCGCGCGATATAAACTGTAGTCCACGCGGGCGAAGCCGCGGGCGGAAAGCTAGTATCAGATAAAAAAAAACACAAGATGACTGAAAAACACAGGTGGTTGTTAGTGAGTAAAACTCCAAAACGCCTTCTCACTCGACCTTTGGGTGCGTCGAAGAAGTCACAAAGGGAATTGGACCATACGACGTAAATTCAAATTGAAACAGTTGATGATTCACGGGTTCATTCACTCAAGGAAACGGATAATTACAGTAGCAACTGATAAAGGGACAATTATCTTTCATGGCCTTTCAAAATTAAAATATTCTTCCATAGGCATTTTCAGTTTACAATTTTTTTGGTAATTGATAAACTCGTGAGTGTCATTATCATTTCAGCCAAAAGTTGTCCACTGTCGGACATAGACCTCCCCCAAGTGTCACCACAATAAACGGTCCTATGTATTTCGCATCCACCGGATTCCACGCGACTCTCACCAGTTCATCGATTTACACTTCCAACGCGGCGTCTTCCATCGCACGGTTTCCACTCCAGAATCTTTCAGCCCCATGGACCATTCACTCTGCAAACAATGTGTCCTACCTACGTTGCAAACTCGTATGATTGTATCCCTCAATGAAATCTAATTTCCGAAAAAATATTTTTACTTTATGCGAAACCTAACTAAAGGTTGGTCAGAATCAGTAACTGAATGGATTCCAATAGTTTCATACCATGTTATATATATTTTGTCAAAAAAAAAAAATTAAAAAGGTCACGTTCTGCCGTCCACTAACTAAAAGGCAGCTAAGTGCAAAAAGTATTTTTCGAGAAAACACAAAAACTGGGAATTGATGTCTCTTGAAAAGTATGCTACCTAGGAACAAGGTTACAAGTTATATATGTAGGCATAGTCTTTGTGCACAATATGTGATACATTTTATTCATTTATATTTATTATATTTTATTTAAATTCATTTTCTAACTTTTAGCTAAGCAATTTAAACACAGACATTGTGATTTAATGTTCTGTATCTCAAAAACTATCAATCATAGAAAAATGAGTCTTAGACTAAAAGATAGAGCATCGAAAGTTGTATAAGACTACATTAAAAAGTGAAAAATGACCAACTGTGGCTTAACGGCCTTTTAGTTAGAGGACGGCAGCGTTGGACACCACCGACACTAAGTACAACACAGATCAGGGCAGGACATAGCAGGCATTATGCGCCAGCAAACAGCTGGGTGCAAGTGCAAAACAACCCCTCAGTCGCCTGGATAGCTTATGACTATGTATTTTTGCTAACCTAACAAGCTTATTACTTTGTGATTTTTCATGATACAGTAATTATGAAATTTTATAGGTAGATTTTTTACATAAAAATACTAGATCCGTATTTCAGGTTTCGCATATACTAAACTATTGTTATAGATAGATTATAATAATAATAATAATAACCCCATCGTCGTATCTCCACGTTGACGTCGTGGTGGGGCTTGTGTGCTCCAAAATACCCTAGGTCTGTATCGGTAGAATTTTCTTTGCCGTAACATGCCTAGGGTGAGGGGCCAGACTAAGAGAGATACAATCCGCAGGGCAGTTTTGTGGCGAACTGTTGGGTATTAGCGACCCTACGGACCCGATCTCCCGGGAGAATTCTTCTTCATCTCCGGCTTGCCTTCATTGGCCGGCCATAGTGAACACTGACGAGGAACAGAGCTCCCACCTCTCTCTTGCCTTTATTGGCCGGCTTGAGTGGAGATTCGCAAGAGCTCGTGCTCGGGAGAAGGATGTATAATCCAGTAAGGTGCTGGTAGGGATCTTGACCGTACTTCCGGGATTGTCCTGATAGCCGTGGTATGCCTCTCCACTCCTCAAGCGCCTCAGGATATGTTGCCCTCTTGTTGCTACGTCACTTCGTGCTAGCGGCCGTTTCTGGGGGCCCATTTATTGAGTGTGCAAGTCACCCCCTGCCTTTTATCGATGGATCTTAATAACATTGTTCAGGCAGGGGCCATAGTCTTAACATAGTTCCATGATATCAGTCCACCTAAGACTCCAAAAATCATAGCCTTATTATTTTGTTTTCCATATTGTATCGCAATAGTTTTTCAAACCGGGGGTTGTCCTTGGATGCACTAGCATAGCGCATACAGGGATAATCGCCGGTTGGTACCACAATCCATCATTAAAAGCATCTAAAAGGGCCTCTGCGAGTTGGTTTCGGCTCCTCGTACGCCTTCCAAAGGTCCAGGACCTTAGGGTCCTGAGATAAATAAATATATAAAAATAATAATAATAATAATTTAACTTTTATTTCAGACCAAGTCCATAGTGTTAGTAGTAACAAAAGCTTAATATGTAAAGTTAGTAGGTACATAATTAGGTACAAATAAAACAATTAAAAAAATTAAATAAAATTGGATTGAAATTGAATTTGAATTAAATTAAACACAATAATAAATCGAAATAAATTAAATTAGAATAAAATTAACTAAGTCATAGACAATAACACTTAAAATTTAGAATGGAGCTGTAACCACCTCTGTACTATCGGGGAGTCCCAGCGATCAGCGAACACCCTGAGAATAGACTCATTATATTATCTTATATTATTTTTACTGAAAAAGTAATTTTAGATATAGGATATTGGGCTTAGCTTCTCAAAATATTTGTTCAACAAACGTTTACTCATAATATCGTGCACAGAAATTGAAATCTAAATGAAGTAAAACAGAGAGAGGGATTATGAGATTTTTCAAAAACACTGTAACAGTTCATATATTTTACCAAATTAATATTTTGTAAGATACATTATTTCATAAAAGCTGTCATTTATTAAAGAAGCCGGTACCTGACAAGTCTAAAGTTATGACTAGTGTTGGCATTTTGAATTAAGGTGCTATTCGAACCTCGGCTGCAGGCTGCGAATGCAGGCAGCACATGTGGCGGCTGCGGGCGCACGTACTGCCGAGCTTCGGCTGCGAGTGCTCCCGCTACCTGAAGCCGCGGCCGATCGCAGACCAGTAGGGCTGCGGCTGCAAGTCGATATACACGTAGTTACGTCACTACAACCTGTTTAGACAAGTCCGAAATAATCGCTACTCAGAGCTAATAGAACTCATATTGGATTAAACCGTAGATTTGCGACTGGCAGCAAGTGCAGCCAGCCTTGGAATCACTCCCAGCTGCAGATGCAAGTAACAGCTACGTGTCATGCGTGTGCTTGGTTCCTGCATTCGCAGCCTTTATTTGCAGACAGCATTCGCATTCAGCATTCGCAGCCTGCATCCTCAGCGATATTGGCACGGTTATATTTTACAATTTTCGTTCTTCAATTGTTCTTAAATAGCAGGATCGCATGCAGTGTTGCGAAGTCCTTTTTATGTTTAATCAATAATAATACGAAAAACAATGCTAACTTGTATTAGGTACTTATTTACTATTAATGCTTTGTCTTAATCAGGATCAGCAAGGCATGCCCTTCCAATAGCGTAGCTTAAGAATTGCCCTTGATTAGTTCTAAAGAGGCATACGCTATTTAAATTGAATGTATCAATTTAAATAGCGTATGCCGCTAGATCAACTTTCGAGTGAAAGTCATTACGGTAGAATTCATGTAAATAAAAACAACTATTTACATAAAACCTATCGCAATCCAAGCCCCCATTTATAGGGGCGGCCATCTTTATTCAATTAAATAAACGATCTCCAAAGAATGGAATAGAAATCGCAAATGTCTACTTAATTACACCATTACCCGAAAATCGAATGCACACTGCCAAAAGCTGACCAGAGTTGGAATAGTAACACTATATAGTATAATAGCGGTCAAAATTAAACATTTGACCGCTCATAGGTCGTAATTTTCAATGTGCTACATTTCGTTATAAATGTTCAATAATGTGATTGTACGTGACCGGGTCGGTTGGCCAGGTAAATTCTTGTGTCCCTTGCAGGAAAAGCGGACCAATAAAAATCATTAAATTGCGGGCTTGACCGGTATACCCGGGAATGGGGAGCGCAATATGCTAGGACGAACCAGAATGTTTAATGTAGGATCGCATAAAATACTTTTGCGAATTCCTCATTATTTTTGAGGACATCCTGGGTGGTTCTGTGAGCCGTGTACGTTTCAGGTACAAAAAAAGACTATTAATGCGTATCGTAGTCTCATAATCGACTATCCATACTAATATTATAAATGGGAAAGTGTGTGTGTCTGTTTGTCTGTCTTTCACAGCAAAACGGAGGGACGAATTGACTTGATTTTTTAAGTGAAGATAGTTGAAGAGATGGAGAGTGACATAGGCTACTTTTTGTCTCTTTCTAATAAATAAATATTTATGTATTTCGATTTGGCATCTGTAACTAATGTTTATTATGGTAAAGAGCAAATAACTATTTTGTAAATTATTTTCAAATGGCTTGTAGAGATCTGATAAGTAGTCGGTCCATGCAAATTACGAGTATTCTGCCGAATGCGGTAAGACTAGAAGACCGCACTCAAGCTAGGTGAGAAAAGGCTAGGTAGATAATTGCTTTCAAATTCCATGCCTGTTTAAAAAAGGATACCTATTCATGGCACTATTGAATAGCGGGATTGTTGGAAGGAGATAACGTGAGTCTGGAATGCAAAAGACAACTAAAGATCACAATTGGAATTTAGTCAGCAAAAGTCTGACACTTTTTCTCGTCCCACCCAAAACGGGAGCAATCCTTACTAATATAATAGAAGCGAAAGTGAGTTTGTTTGTTTGTTAAGTCTTCACGCCTAAATGGCAAAACCGATTTTGATGAAACTTGGCACACGGATAGACCATGTCCTGGAATAGGACATAGGATACTTTTTATCCCGAAAGTCTGTTCCCTTGCGATGATTTTCTACTATAACGCGGGCGAAGCCGCTGGGATCAGCTAGTAATTCGATAATTTACTAGCTCAAAATATATATAAAGAAATGCCCATTTATGTACATACTATTTATCTACTTAGCAGCATGCAACGTTCGATTGACAGGCGGTAAAGAATTCTCTACTTATCCAATAAAAAGCTATTACAGTGTCCTTTCTGAATTCACAGGATGTAACCAAAATAAACACACCGCCCGCCGCACGCTTAGTTCCACTAACAGACCTAATTCAAAATTGTGGGTATTTGAAAATTGAACCTTATTATTGAAACATATTGTTTAAAATTTAAATACTTTCTTTTTTGAGTTAGGTCTCTTTATGATTAAGCATGCGATATATAGGTAGTTCGTGTCTTTACGTAAATAATAATTATATGGCATGGTAACGTTTGAAGATAGATAAATGAAAAATGTGCGCTTTATAGAACACTATTGAAATAAAGTACATTGATGTTACGTAATTATAATATTATATTAAATCTGATATATTAAAATCTCTTGTAACATAGATTGTTATCGAACTTCTCGTTTAGCAATAATTGTATTTTTCTCTATTTCGGAGCTGGTTGTATGCATAGTATTTTTTTTTTAAGTGGAAAAGGAGATGAGGGGAGTGAACTGTGTCCTACTTATAAAAGAATATTAATACGAAATAACGTCCATTTTGCTGTTAATAAAACTTCACCTATTGCAGCCAGTTTCCAATCTAACTTTGGCAAAGGAAATAATTCAGATAAATTAAATATGAAAATACATTTCTTGGTTTTCGCTCTGGGTGGAGCGAAAATGATTGTCAGATATTACTGACTAAAATCCATCTGTGTTCCTTCAGTTGCCCTTTAGGTACCAGGGCCACGGAAAATCTTTCTAACAATTTCGCAGCTGTAACAAATTCAACTCTTTTTTTTATGGTGGGCAAAAATCATCCAATGACAACCCCTGCTCTTGGGCGAAACGGAAATAGTGTCAGACTCTTACTGACTAAATACCCACTGCGTTCCTTCTAGCCTTCATACCGGGGCTTGAGCTCCCTTTCGGATAACCCTGGCCCCAGTAGACTTCGACCCAGCTGGGCCCCTGCTGTTGCTGACAACTCCTTGAGGCACGCGGGAACAGTGCGCGCCGTCGACGTCTTGGGCTCGGTCCGGACAGTTACTGAACGGTTGGATAGCGAGCTACAATATACTACACAGTTCTTTATTTCCATTTGACTATACAGTTCTTTATTTCCATTTGACTGGCTTGTTGGTCTAGTGGTTAGTGACCCTGACTGCTACGCCGGAAGTCGTGGGTACAATTCCCACCCAGGACAAATGTTTGTGAGATGAGCATAATCATTTGTTCTGTGTCTGGGTGTAATTTATCTATAATATGTATGTATTTAGAAATATATAAGTATGTTTATCAGTTGTCTAGTACCCATAACACAAAGCTCTGCTTAGCTTGGGACTAGACGGCGTTGTGTGATAGTGGTGGAATATTAAAAAAAAACCCTGAAAGAGTCTAAAGTCTGTCTAATGTAGAGTCAAAAGCCACCTTGTATACTCATAGAAAGAAATATACGTTCACGCAGTTGTAGGTAAGTGAACGTTTGTAAAGAATAACTCACAACATAAAAAGGAATGTCAATATACAAAAGTGCTTTCAACAGCTTGTTCTTTCATCTAGTGCTTTTATATTCAAGCAAAAAAATATCTTGTAGTCCCCCACGTGATTCACGTGATTCTGCTTGTTATGGCACGGAGGGGGATTAGTGCTGTCTCCTTAGTCCCCTTTAGAACGTAATAGAGTGTATGACACTTCCAGTCTTATTGTTTTAGGATAAAACTGCCCTTGTTTGAAGAAATGAGTCTGTCCAGACATGCTATGTGAAATAGGGTAGCCAGGTTTTTAGTATTTTGCAGAATGCATTTTGGTGAATGTGCACGAGATTTGTATTACTTGATTTAGCCACCGCCTTTTTACCATCGAACAACTTGACGAACGCAAGCGTGGCAGAGACGTTTGTTCAGTCCTTACGTTGTTGAAAACTCTACGGTCAAGACTAAGCGTTTCGCCTCGTTATTTATACCACGTACATTGAAGGATTGGAACACAGCCTGCTGCGGCCTTCCTGTCCGATTACAATTTAAGTGTCATCAAGTCTAGATTCTGATATTATAGGCTCGTCATAAACTAGTGCGACTCACCAGCAACGGTTGCATCACTGACTAACAATCAGGTGGTACAGCAATCATGCACTAGTTGATGTTTTTAAAAAAAAACTGGTCAAGTGCGGGTCAAACTAGCTCACCGTGGGTTCCGTACAAACTTACCTATGAAAACCATTCCCGAATTCACGAAGATTTTTACGATTCGCATAAAACGTTTTTTGTAATGTAACTAAATTTTCAGATTTGTTCACATACTTGTGCTGTGAGACCTTGCTTCATGCCAAATTTCAGGATTCTAAGTCAACGGGAAGTACCACTATGAATTTTGATTCCTTTGTAAGGGTCGATAATACACATTTTTTGCGACATAAACGGCCGTATCTTATTTTTTTCAGTAAGTCAGAATTTTATTTTAATTTAACACAGCTTCAAAGAACTGCAGGCCTAAGGCTAAGCGCGCACCGCGATAAAAAATCGTTGCGATTTTTTTAATGCGAAATAAAATCGCAAACTTCAATACTTCATACACGCACGATTTATTTTCGCAATGCGCGGAGAGACAGACGAACGGCCGAAAAACAAAGTGATTCCATAAGGGTTCTTTGCCTTTTGAAGTACGGAACCCTAAAAAAATGCAGTAGGACAAAACATTGTTAGATGTGGTTTTAGTTTTTTCTTCTCAATACGCTTGCAACGTTAATAGAGTCTCTTCGCTTTTAGTCTAATAGCCAATTAGTGTTAAGTGTCTGCTTGATAACAAGAATATTATTAAAATAAAAAGTAACTTCTGTAAGAGCTTTTCTTTTGAAGAGACGTTATTATGGTAGAAGCATTTGCATACTTTACTTTTTTTTAACGTACTTTGACAATAAGAATTATATTCACTAATGTTGTTTGAACGTACACGGCAGTTTATTAATTTTTCGGAATGATTAAACTGCATTTTACGGTAACAAATTAATGGCAAAAACAGCGACATAAATAAATGTAATTCATTGGAATATTCCACAAAATATAAAAATATTTTAAGTAAATAGTATGACTTGCGCGTACAATCCTTACTAATATTATAAAAGCGAAAGTGAGTTTATTTGTTTGTTTGTTACGTCTTCACGCCTAAATGGTAAAACCGATTTTGATGAAACTTGGTACACGGATAGACCATGTCCTGGAATAGGACATGAGATACTTTTTATCCTGAAAGTATGTCCCCTTGGGATAATTTTCTGATATCGTGCGGGCAAAGCCGCTGGGAGTTGAATACATTTATGTAAAAAATATTGCTGAAAATTATTAAAGCAATATTGAATTAATTTTGACACATTAAAATAAATTATAAAAATACAGTATCAAAGAAAAAACTAAACAGACATAAGTACAAAGAAAGAAAAACACAATATGTAAATTAAGCAAAATTATGTTCAGAATAAAATAAGAGGCTTTTAAGTATTTGATGTAAATACAAGATGCTTTACGTCAACAGTAATTTTTCAAATTTCCTCGTTTTATCCTCATTACTTTTTCAGTTTCTGATGAAATATAAGAACTTAAGGCATTGTTCAGACCAAACGTATTTTTGACAGCTTATCACTATACACCACATTATTTTTGGTATACCGATGCCAAACCTGAATATTGTTTGCTCAGAATCAGTAACTGAATCGATTTCAATCATTTTTATACCAGTTATATTTTTTTTTCCAAAATATTTAAAAAAACGTTAACTAGTTGGTTAGCACCGATATTATGTACAACACAGATCACGGCTGGTCATAGCGGGCATGAAACGCCAGTGCATAGTTGGGTGCGGAAGCAGAACCACCCTTCAGTTACCTAGATGGCTCGGTGGCCATGTATTTGTTGGTAAAAACCAGGTAACATAACAAGCTTTAACTAAATGATTTTTCATGATTATTTTTTTTAACTTATCGTTCACAACGAACCATCTATACGCTATTGTGTAGCGCGTTGTTGCTGACTTTCAATAGCCGATTATTGTACTAAGCGTAGCAAACCTACTCTTTTGTTCACACAAGTTACGAATTCTTCGCTATAGCATATTATCTGTTTGATGAAAACGCATACTGCAGACTGAGTCCACGTTCACACTGGGCTGACAGTGAGCATACAGCACACAGCACAGTCGGCGGCGTATAATACGTTTAGTATGAACGATGCCTAATGCTTGACTTAATGCTTTGTCGTAAGTAAGAATTTTAAAGCATTTTTAGACGACACCATTTTAGAGATTAAGTTGTCTGGAAAAGTTAAGTATATTTTCACTAAAACAAAGTAAATTTTTAAACATTAAGTAAGTACTGTAAGAACCGGATTTAGTAAAAAGCAATGCGTATTAGTGCTATATTTATTTCCGTAAATTACTCTTTGCCAGTTGTTCTATATCATTTTTTTATATATATTTAAACTTTTTTAACATTTAGTATTCTACTTAATATTATGACGTGGTAAAGTTATTGGTTTTGAGGTTACCTCTGAAAGTACTAGTCCGATTGCTAAAAGTTTTTTCACTGATAGTAAGCTGCTTTATTTTTGAGTGACATAGGCTATATTTTATATACGCGGGTGAAGCCGCAGGCAAAAGCTAGTCATATATAATATGCTATCGACTGGCCTGTCGGTCTAGCGGTTAGTGGTCCTAAATGCTATACCGGAGGTCGTGGGTTCGATTCCCACCCAGGACAAATGTTTATGTGATGAGCATGATCATTTGTTCTGTGTCTGGGTGTAATTTATCTATAATAATATGTATTTATTTAGTAATATATAAGTATGATTATCAGTTGTCTAGTACTCATAACACAAGCTCTGCTTAGCTTGGGACTAACGGTGTTGTGTGATAGTTGTAGAATATTATTATTATTACTAAAAATTCTTAAAACACCTAAAGAGATCTAGATAAAAGAGTATCTGCAGTACTCATGTTATGTTGCACATTGAACGTTTCTTCAACTATATCAGCCCACCCCAAATGACCTTCAAAACACCATTAATTCATTACACCAAAAAAATTCCAACACACAAAAATAAAATCTTCCACACCCAAGTGTTCAAGCATATCAGTAATTCGGCACTCTCATCACGTACCTACCTACCCAAAGGTGTCTGAACCACTAGACCTTATTCATGAGACGCGACTTTCTGCTGACCTTCTTGCCAAGATTTGGCAATAAACAGGGACCCTAGTATAATTTGAATGTTTATGACGCCAATGTGTGTACCTTAATTTCCTTTAATGTTTATGGGGTGGGCCTGACATGTCAGGTCCAAGTTTTAAGTTAACAGAACGTGTTAAGCGTGCCTGATGTGGATGGGGGCGTAAACGATTTATGGTTTTATCCGGTTTGGTATTGTTTTTAGGGTTCTGTACTTCAAAAGGAAAAACGGAACCCTTTTAGGATCCCTTTGCAGTCCGGCTGTTGGTCTGGTTGTCAAGATCCATTATCTCAAGAACGCGTACAGGAATCGACTTGAAATTAAAACCTTATACTTAGTTCATGGGTTCCTTAAAACAGTGTTAAAAATTTAACTTCTAAGTTAACGAAAAAAAAAAGATACAGGCGTTTATATCGCAAAAACGTATATTTCTACACCTTCAAGAGAATCATAATTCATAGGGTACTTCCCGTTGACTTAGAATCCTGAAATTAGGCACGAAGTAAGGTCTTATAGCAAAAATTTTAGGAAAAAATTGAAAACTGTAAATTTTCAGTTACGTCACTAAGTTAAGTTTATACAGAACCCTCAGTGCGCGAGTCCGAGTCGCACTTTCCTGGTTTTTTATACTTCAGTCCACTGTCCACGGACACTTAGCTTCATAGACGCGTATTCGTCATTGTACGCTTGATGTACGCTCGCGTCGCGTCGTGTCGTCGCCGCTTCGTCGACGGAGTTTCATAGTCTTGTATGTAAGTGGTGAGTAGGCATACACCTAGCATATGAAGACGTATACGCGTCTATGACACTACTCATCTGTGGACAGTAGGTCTTATACTTTTAATCTTTATCGTCATTAATATAGATTTTTAAGAAAAAAAAAAACAGAAAACATGTTTATTTGTCACACACAGATACTGGTGGCGCAAATATGCCACCACAGGTATAATAATTTAGTGTACTCTATTTGCGGGGCTACCGAACTTCAAATTTTGCAATGCATGATGGATACAGACGGGGCCGTTTCAGGACCAACGACAAACCGCTTAAAAACAATTCTGTAGAAACTTGTGAGTGACTTTCAAGTCACACAATCTCAGTCTGACCATATGTCTTACCAAGGCATATAATGTTATACAGTACCTGGGTTTAGAGGGTTTTTTTTTTTTTTTTTTGTCGACGGAGAAAATCATCTTTGACGAAACTCGCTCTTGGGTGGAGCGGGAGACAGTGTCAGACTCTTACTGACTAAAAACCCCGCGCCGTTCCTTCTAGCCTTCATACCGGGGCACGAGCTCCCTTTCGGACAACCCTGTCCCCAGTAGGCTTCGACCCAGCTGGGCCCCTCCTGGTGCTGACAACTCCTTGAGGCGCGCGGGAACAGTGCGCGCCGTCGACGTCTTGGACTCGGTCCATTACCGGACGATCGGACAGCGAGCTACCCATAGCTCGCTGTCCGATCGTCGTCCGCGAGCCCGCGTCTACGGTGGCCGGAAATCGGGATCGGAATCCCGGCGACGGCGGCGAGGGCGCCTTTGCCTGATGCGGTCGGCCTCCTCCTTTGCAAGCATTACTGCTTCGCAGAAGGAAGCGACCGCCTGCCATTCCTCCTCGCTCCGGACCATGGCCTCGACCAGGGCCCGGCGCGAGAGGTCCCCGCCGCCGATCGCCCCCACGAGGGCACGGCGATGCTCCGCCCAGGCAGGGCACACCTCGACGGTGTGCTCTACCGTGTCCTCCGGGCGTTGCGCACAGTGGCGACACCCGGGCGTCTCTTTCGCTTGAATCCGATGCAGGAACCTCCCGAACTTGCCATGTCCGGTGAGGACCTGCGTCATGCGGAAGGTAAGGACGCCGTGAGGTCTTTCCAGCCACGCCTCAAAGAGGGGACTTACCGCCATAATCGTGGCGTGCCCATGGGTTTAGAGGGTGGGTTCATATCCATCCATCGATTCCCATGAAAACTTCAACTATATCTGACAACCTTGGTTATTTATCTCCTTTGAGCTTTGTTACCTGCACACAACTATGCTTAATTTAGCATTTGAAGTTGAGTATTTCTCAAACTCTACTTTTACCTCAACGCCTTATAAAATTTGGCCATTAAAGTATTTGTTTTCAAGACGTTTTGATCACATAATACTTAATTCAGTAAAATGCCTTACATCATTAATATTGACTAAATAAAGAAAATGCAACATATGGTAGTACAATAAAAAATTCATTATGCAATTCCATTTGTGGTATAACTACTCGGCATCCATTTGTCACCATCTTCATCCATTTTTTTTTTTAATTTTACTACTCTAAAAGCGTCCGCAAAGTATTCAATTAATTCTACATAAGAATGCAAATGGTTTTATTAAAACTTTTGTTTAAAAGAGCACTCGAATAATTTCTAGTCGGGGTGTTAACTTATGCTTTTTAATTTAAGGGCCTACCTCAGCAGTTCTTGGGCTCTGGAGAGCTATCAAGTGAATTGTCCATTTTAAGAAGACACCTGGGCTTCGGTTTTTGGCAATGTGCCCGAACTAGGCGGAGTGTTGTAGAGGTTTTTACGGAGATGTAAAAGCCGTTTGTTCAATGTAACTTTCTGGTAGTTTTTGTTAATTTATTATAATTTGGAATGCATTTTTTGTTGTTTTTATTTTTTTATTTCATGGCGGCAGTTCTTAGTAAATCGATTTTTTTTTCTTGAAAATAACTTGTGTAGCTAGCAAAACTAACATTTAAATTACCTTATAAAACATTAAAAGCTAAGTAGATCACAGTTCCAATTGATTAATTATACTTTGTTAAAAAACCGGCGAAATTCCTCGGTTACTCCTAAAAAATAAAGTAATTGAATTTTATAATATTTTATTAAACAAATTTTAATACGTAAAAAATACATTTTTGTTTTGCTATTCCATACTGCATTTCTACAACTACAATTCATATTCACACAAAATATTCATTTAATTTTTATACAGAGTGCACCCGGTGAACAAAGATCGAAGAAATGAATTTTTTCATTAAACTATTCCATCCGTTCACTATTGTCACATATATTCCATATCCGGTTAAATACAACTAAAAATCTAATATCCAACTCTACTACAAACATTTGCTCAAATGTTTGATTAAAAAGTGCGCCAAACTTTATAAAAAGAAAAACTCTCTCCAAACTTAGTTGCAGCATATCCTCCACTACATTATTCAACATGTCATTGTACTTTTTGTGAGGAAATGGGGTCGCGTTACGATTCAGCAGCACCACCTGACGTTTCTCCTAAACGTATTCCTTCTGCAAGAATTTCTAAAGTGCCTCGAATGGTCGTGACAACTGGTTTTTGGCCGTCGACGTCTGTGACAACTTTAAATGAATTTAATGCTCTTAAAAATATGGGTTTTGCGGGTTTTTAGATCTCTCAAGACGGTTTTGAGGCATTATGCAAATGCTGTCGGGTTCTTTTGTAACATGTTGTAAGTGGAAATGAGGCATTAAGTTTTCACATTGAATGCGTATGGTTTTTTTTACTCACTTAAATTATTGTTATTAGTCTTATATTATTTAGTCGACCAGATATTAACAGAAATTGCAAAATTCCAACTCAAACATTGTTACATTGAAATAAATTACATTTTAATCAATCAGAATGAATGACATCAAAAATTACAATTTACATACAGGAATTGAAATAACAACATATTTCCATTTAAAATATTAAAATTAAATTAAATTTTAATAATTTATTTAATCATTCTTTTGTTACTTAAAATAAATGAACAATAAATAATAATACATTTGGGCCCACATTGCTCGCAGAACAGATGGCCGTTGGGGCCGAAAGGTTCTAGAATGGCGACCACGTACCGGACGACGTAGCGTTGAAAGGCCTCTTGTAAGGTGGGCCGATGACCTGGTAAGGGTTGCGGGAATCCGATAGATGCGAGAAGCACAGGACCGTTCATTGTAGCGCCACTTGGGAGAGGCCACTGTTGGACATACCAACAGTGGACATCTTTCAGCTGAAATGATGATAAAATAATAATAAAAAGTTTTCTCCAAGGATCAATCTACCTCTTTACCTCAAATAAGTTCCCATTTATTTTAGGTTAATCACAGCCATCAACTGTATCAGACTGCTTGAAGAGTAACCAGCAGAAGTAAAACAAATAAAGAGCAATCTCTTAAACAATAAATCAGAGCAATCTCTTTAAAAAAAAATACCTGAAACCCAATTTGTATGCCCAAAACGAAAACATCCATACACAAATTCAAGTTCTTAGCTAAGTTCAGTAACACGTTACCCCCATAAAATATCGGCTTTAGAAATTGGATGCCTTGCCTACTTCAAGTATCACGTATACCATACGTGGGACTTTCCGAACACCTTTGGCCCTCGGGGAGGTACTGGATTTAGATTTAGTCAGCAAACATCAATTTTCCTGACATTCAAAAGGTTTACTTTGAATTAGGTTTGGATTTCATGACTTTATGGCGGCTGGTCTAGTTTTGTTTGGAATTTGTAAATAGAGAGATTTACCGGGATTGATTTTGTTGTTGGTAGAGTTATTTTGGATAGTGGGGTTTTGCGTAGCGTTTATCTAAGCATTACTCTTGGGCCGTGGGGTCCAAGTGCTCATGCGCTTTTTAAAGAATTATACAAACGCTTAGTTGGCTCTTCGCGTGACCTAAGGGCTGGCTGGCAATTTGTTCACTAAAAATATATAAATCTCTTGCTTGTAAACTATCTGGAAATCGATGATGATGAGGAATTTCGTGTAGATTCGGGCTGTTTTTTTTTTACATTTTGACATAGGTAAGTATTGATATACAGAGCGTGGCAATGCCGGCAGTCTCTTGGGTACATTATCAGTCGACAGCAATGCGGAGAAGTTTTTCGCCGTATTTTAGTTTATTTTAATTATTTCTTAAGAATCTTTATCTTCTGGTGATTTATCTTCTGGTTGGACTGGAGCTGTTTGGACTGGGGCTCAAGGTCATCAGATAGGACCAGAACCTTTCTGTGGTATCTCAAAGAACCAGGCCATGCAGACCCTTAAGGGCAACCTATTTGGCGATTCAAAAAAGCACTGGTTGTTACAACCAGGACTGCTACACGCCAAATCTCTTATAGACGGCTACTCACAAAAACGAACTGCCGAGCTTCTTGAGCTTAGCAGGACGAACATCTGTGCGATAGCCCGCGCCTTAACCGGCCACTGCAAATTAAACAGGCACCAATTTCACATGAAACTGAGTGACACTGATGTTTGCCGGTACTGTAATCAGGAGAGGGAGACGCCTAAGCACCTGCTGTGTGAACGTGGGCCCCTTATCCACAAACACACACTTACACACACATAATACACACACACACACACACTACATCTCCTACACTATGGGAGATGCATAGCCCCTTATCTTTAAAATAATAATAATATCTTCTGGTGAAGGTTGCGGGAAGCCGATGGATGCGAATCGCACAGGAACGTTCGTTGTGGCGACGCTTGGGGGAGGCCTATGTCCAGCAGTGGACGTGTATCGGCTGAAATGATGATGATGAATCTTTATCTTGTTTTTTTATTTAGTGCACATATGTAGTTGCATACATAGTATGATAGTTAGTTTTATTTTATATTTTGAAAATAAAATTTAAATTTCTAATTGTAATATGTATAAAAGTGTGCATTAACCTAGTCACATGTATAACCGCTTTTTTTTTCGGTGGGCAAAATCATCTAATGACAAAACCCGCCCAAGGGTGGAGCGGGAGATAGTGTCAGACTCTTACTGACTAAAAACCCACCCCGTTCCTTCTAGCCTTGATACCGGGGGGCTCGAATTTCTTTCCGGATAACCCTGGCCCCAGTAGGCTTCGACCCAGCTGGGCCCCTCCTGTTGCTGACAACTCCTTGACTGTTGTATAACCGCTCCACATGACGAGAACCTCGTGAAAACCAAAAACCCTTTTTTCAAAAAACGATTACAAATTGTTCCTTTCAAGTAATTATCAGTATCTCCATATTAAATAAACGGTTCTGGATAATTCTTCTCCACTTGGCTAACTGCCATCATCATACAAAACTGCCAGGCTTGACTGCTTCGATATAGAACGGTTATTGAATGGTTTGATGTCATAATGAAGGTCGAAGGGTACATTAGTATGGTTATGAATAAGAATTATCATAAAAGTTGAATAATTTTCTGTAATTTTTTATTCTTTTATTTACATACTAGCTTCTGCCAGCGACTTCGTACGCGGATCCTGTTGCTTATGCCAGCGACATTCAGTGTTATAAACGTAAGAGTAGACAAAAATAAACAGGAAGCTCAGACCTGCTAAGCTATCGGGAGTTACACGTGTTATTGTGAGTTAACCATAAAAGATAGACGTATGCTGTCGTGGGACATTTTTTATATAATTTTGAGGAAAACATTTCCGTTATACATGTTTTCTGTGTAGCTTTAACCATTAAGGCTGCAAACGCGACGGAAGCTTAAAAAATGGAGTAATTTCTCCCGTTTCCCCAACATTTCCCTTCACTGCTCTGCTCCTATTGATCGTAGCGTGATGAAAAGTATACTATAACCTGCCCAGGAGTATAAAGAATGATTGTACCAAGTTTCGTTAAAATCCATCGAGTAGTTTTTGTTTCTATAAAGAACATACAGACAGACAGACAGACAGACAGACAGACAGACAGACAGACAAAAATTTTACTGTTTGCATTTTTAGCATCAGTATCGATCATTAATCACTCCCTGATAGTTATTTTGGAAATATATTTCATGTACAGAATTGACCTCTCTACAGATTTATTATAAGTATAGATGATTGGGAAGGTGGACAATACAATAAGTATGGAGTTAGATCTACAGGCTTTGAATGTTCTTTGTATGTGTTATTTGCAACAATGTTTTTTAAAAGTAAGAAAGTAACCATATTATCATTTCCTTTTTTTTAATATTACCTCACACTAGTAATTATATTATCGTAGGTGCGTTCACAAGTATGTAAACTGACACACCCAAGACGATTAAACCCAGAACATTTATATATCCGTAGACCATTTTGATTCGTGCCGGAATCGAAGCCGCAGCACGCAGTGCAGCAGCCAATCGGTCAACCACTGCGCCAATCGACAACACCACCTTCACGTTCAGTCACATTCTCAATTCTTTAGCTTACCAAAATTTGTAAAATCCTATAAAACTTTATTTTTTATAATATCAGTGTATTTATTTACAAGAACGATTTGTGTATGTACACAGATTGCTCGTATGAAAACAGTTAAGTTATGTAACTTTAGGAGATTACACATTTTTTTATGACCCGTTATTTTTGCGGCCCAGTAAGTATATAGGTATCTAGTCTTGGCATAAATATTGTTTCATGGAATGGAAAACTCTACTGCAATAAATATTTTATATTGTTATGTATGTTAGTTAATGTATGTACATACATAAAAATATAAAATATAAAAATTTGTAAGTAACAAAGAAGATTTCACCCAAATCCAGTTTTCGTAAACTGTTATCTTCATCGCATCCTCGGCACTTACTGGCCCGAGACCATCTCAAACGTAAAGCTCTTGGAGAAATGCTTCGAAAACCCGATCGACCACCAAATCAAACGTCGTAAGTGGAGATGTTCACACTTTTACGACAGATTCCGATCACATACCTAAACAGGCGTTGGACTGGATTCCCCAAGGGAGAAGGAAGCGTGGCCGTCCTCGGCAAGCCTGGCGGCGTACCGTGTTGGCAGAAGTGACGGCTATCGGATTGACATGGAGCGAGCAGAAACGTAAAGCTCGCGCCGATGCCCTTTGCCCCAGCTAGGGGACATAGGATCTTAAGTCAGGAAGTCAAGTAAAAATTTGACATGTGACATTTACCTATCCGCTCTGGGCCCGCGTTTTAGATGTGGCCCTATCCCTCTCCTAGAGAGAGATCTGAGTCCAGCAGTTAGAACATTATAAGGTCAGCCTACTAATATCAATGTACTTTTATTCAGTGTCTTTTTGCGTATAAAATTAAATATTCTTGACATATAAAATTAAATATTACATTTATATATTTTCTCGTAAAATGCGTAATAAGCCAGCATCTTTAAAAAAAAAATACGGGCTCTTTCTGAATTTTCAGGTATTTTCTTTATGAGTACTTTAGTAACATTTGACCGTATTTAGTAAAATTACTTCAGTGCACATGACTTCTTATAAACGTAGTTGTTAAAGTTTATGTACTGAAAAATTGTAAAGAGGTTTTTTCTTTTTAGTATTTTAAAGAAACAAATATTATCGTTTGCTTAATTTGACTTAGAAAACTGACAGAGAAAGCTTACTTAAAAAAAAAAACCGGCAAGGAGCGAGTCGGACTCGCGCTCGAAGGGATGCGAACCATTTTTTATGCAACATTAGATACAATATTATAACCTTCAGTTCAGTTTTTGTAGTTTAGTTTTGTAGTTTCGTTGCGGTATGGAATAATAAAATGGGGAAATAGTACCGATTTTAATAGAGCATTTATCGCACAAAAGAAATGTATACGAGCCATATACGGAATTCCATCTGATGAATCGTGTAAACCAATATTTAAAAAGCTTGGTTTGCTACCATTGCCTTCACTATATGTGTATGAAGTATGTATGTTTGTGCAAAAACATAGAGAATTGTTCAAAACAGCGGAAGATGTATGTTCACGTAGTCGGCGTGACCAATTCAGGCTTGTACTAGACGAGATGCCCCGATGTGCTAAATATAATAAAAACTGTATAGCTATGTGTGTACGTATATTTAATAAATTACCAAATACGTTTAAAGACCTTAACAATAGACTTTTTAAAATTAAGTTGTATAACTGGTTGAATGAAAATAGTTTCTATAGTGTTAAAGAATTTCTCGATCATAAACTGTAATGTAAATATGAGTACTTCCTAGAATTTTGCATGCTTTAATATTAAGCAAAACATGTTTGGACTTATTTTGTATTGTAACATCTTTTAATACCGTGTTTTTTGCAAATAAATATTATTATTATTATTATTATTTGAATAAAAATCATGTTGTTGTATGGGAGCTGGGAGCCCCACATAAGTAATTATTTTATCCGAAAGAGAGGACGTGCCCCGGTATGAAGGCTAGAAGGAACGGGATGGGGTTTTTAGTCAGTAAGAGGCTGACACTATCTCCCGCTCCACCTAAGAACCGGTTTTGTAATAAGATGATTTTCCACGTTGACAAAAAAAAACCCTGTCGGAAAAGAGGGGTGTTATAAGTTTGGGTGTCTGTGTGTCTATCCGTGGCATCGCAGCTCCTCAGTGAATGGACCGATATTGATGCGGTTTTTGTAAATTCTGTTTTTAGTATTTGTTGTTACAGCGACCACAGAAATACATCATCGGTTACCGGAGGGCCGCACGCGCCACTGCTCGCATTCCGCATATCCTACGATGGCTGAAGTCGGGGTCTTGGCGGCTGGACCGTGAGGATTTCCGTTCTCTATGCGTGCGCCAAATCCTTTGCTAGCATTGCTGCTACACAGAAGGAGGCCAGCGCCGCCACCTGTTTCCCTCGTTCCGGACCATGGCCTGAAGTAGTCCCCGGCGCAAATGGTGGAGCGAGTGGTCACCACTGCCGACAGTAAAAAAGGACTGACGAGTTTTTGAAGAAACCCAATCAGTTTTTTCAAAAACTCAAGACACACACCGACTTATATAAAAAGGGAATTGACTATAATTTTCTTCAAGAAAATGGTTCATTTCCATAGACACAAGCCTTTTTTAATATTAATTAATAATCACTGTAATATCTATGTGTACAGTTTGCGAGTTTCTCCATTTCGAACACATACTATATCATAAAGTAATCTGTCAGCTGCAGACTGCATAAACCTCGTCGGTATAGTGTCGTATGCCATAACACCACGAAGGTTGAGGAGATCGTGGAGTATGTACGAGTCAAGACGAACTGGACTTTGAGAGTTGAGCAGTTGGAGCCGCGTCATAATACGAATTTCAAGTCGTTTGTGGTGCGGGTTCCGACTCATCATTTGGAGACCTTCCTCAAAGGAGAGTTTTGGCCGAAGGGTGTCTTGTATCGACGATTTCGTGGAAGGATACCGACATCGCAGCGGAACACGACGCCGTCACTTCGTGTGCAATAGTTTATATTTTAATAATATTAGTTATAGTATCTTTTTTATTTATTAGTTTATTTTGTAAGAATATTTGTGTATTTATCTATGGGTTAGTTGCCTGATAATAAAGAATTATTATTATTTTTTAAGTTATTATAATTAATTAGCCTATATTGTAATATATTTTGTAACACATTCTTTAAAATAAGCATTTGAGTTTCACTGTGTAGGTATATTATTTGTCTCGAGTATTTCAAATTTTACTTCACTTTACGTTATAAAAAAGAAGTAAAACATTTAACTTAATTAAAAAAAAATATACACTACCATCAACATTACACTTCGTAAGTTTCGTCTTGCAATCATTCTTAAAAAAAAAACTTGGCCTAGATAATACTAGCGAACAATCTTCACGTACTGCTCCTAAATAAAATGTGTAGAATTCTTCAAGTAATACAACATTGTTCCACCGACTTAACATTGAGTTAATATCTTAAAATTTCATTTGGCGCCTTCACTTCAGCCGCTCCTAATAAATGTAAATGGGTGCGTGCGTAATGTCTGCACCATGCGAAGGTTTTGAAGCCTGACTTCACTTTATTTTGTGAGCTGTACCATTAAATAACCTTTTCTGAAGTGGAGACAGAAGAGAATCAGACTTTTACTAAGTTGAACCCACCTGTCTCCTTCAGTTGTCTTTTGGATTTCAAAGTCACGGTAACTTTCAATAATGTTTTCGTGGCGGCAAGACGGCATTGTGTGGTAATTGTGGAATATTATTATTATTATAAAAGTATTATTATTATAAAAGTAAAGAAGTTTGTGTAATTTATTTCATCACATATAACGGGGATTTATTTTATTTTATATACAGCTTCTTTTTACCTGGGTGCCTAGAAAGAGTTATGTTTCAGAACATTATATCCCATATTAATTCATGAATCCCCAAGCGACCACCGGTGGCCGCGCATCTATTGTCTTACTATTGTGTCTCTAATTGACGGTATCTGAAGGGTTAACATTCTAACTAAAAATACGTCAAGCATGCTAAAATAAAATAAAAATAACTTTAGTAAATTGTAAACAAATTAAAAAATATAAAAACTTTACTTTTATCTTTATTTATTTATACTTTTATTACTAGTTTGATTAATTAAAAAATAAACCCTATGCATAAAGCAGATTTTATAAAAAAGGTTAACTATAGAGCAAAGGTATTTAATTAATAAAGAAAGTTGAAATTAAGCGAAGCATTTAATATTCTTTCATTAGGTAGAGAGTACAAGTAAATACAGTTCTGATTTTTTTGTTCAAGAGAAAGCTTTACTTACTTTATTAAAGAAATAAATTAAATCGTGCTGTTTTCATCACTCATAATCAGTTAGTTATAGATAAATTAATGTTCTCAAAGAATTAAGTTTTAATTTATTTTTTATGTACAGCATAAAATATGAAGCCAGTTAAATCTGTTTTTAGTATGGCATAAATACAAATTATTTATTATGAACTCATAATATTGACTTAACTTACAAATATAATGAAATATTTATTTTTCTAGATACTAAAAATATTATTATTATTATATCTAGCCCATATTGTCCCACTGCTGGGCAAAGGCCTCCCTCCACTCCTTCCAATGCTCCCGATTTTGAGCTACTTCTTTCCAATTCTCAAGGAAGACATCCAAGTCGTCCCGCCATCTCCTTCTCTTGGTCTGCCGCGACCCCGACGTGCGATTTCAGGGCACCAAAAATATTACAAATGAACAAATACAGCTGCAAATTCAGCTATCTATGCATGATTTCTTCATCCATTATCCATGTCTCAATATCAGAAAAAGCATCTAGATATTAATTAGTGCTTAGTTGACAAAAGATTTTTACAGATTTTTCACCCACCTCTTTTTTTCAGGTGGAAAAAACATCTAAATGATATCGTCGTCGGTACACTACCTATATGTTATCATATCATTTTTATTTCAGCTGAAAGATTACTGCCCCCTGCAAGAATCTACTGATGAGTCATAATACTCGTACAAACACTTAGATATTTTTTTCGATTTAATCCATTCAAATACCAAGAAGTAAATACCACTTGTTTTTTTTATTCATATTTATTTTCCATTTCGAAAAATACCAACAACTTGAATTAGGTACAGCTCAGTCAAACCTAATCAAAATAAATTTTAAATATGTGTCCAAACAAATACCAGTGGTGAAATGAAATAAACCTTTTATTCTACGATGTAGAAACTTCCAAAAGTCGCCTGCTAAGATTTTCATTACATACTCCTTTGCTTTAGTAACGATAAAACGTTGTACCAAAAACTTGCAAGCATTTAACTCAAGCTCTAAAAACCGAACAACCCGTTCTTTGATCAAGAAAATTCCGAAAATGGACCGGAAAACACTTGGGATCAAAGACTTAACCTATAAAACACGTTGCCAAGTAAAACAGGAACCGATACATAAATAGCTGAAGTAAAAGTAACAAGTAACTGTTGGGCTCCGAGGAGAAGCAGAGGTACTAACAGCTTCCGTCGTCAGGCGAACTTACATTGTTGGGGTGGGCACAATAGAGGGAGGGGATTTCGGGACTAGTTTAGTAACTACACCTGTAGCCTTCTACAGGTGCAATCTCTGAATACAGGCAATTTTAAAATTGATTTTAATTTGGTGTATAAGAAAAGTTTTAGTTGTTCGTGGTCACCACGGTCACCAGTACGTGGTCACCACGGAGAAAACTGAAAAAGCTTATCTGGTAATAACCTATTGAATCTTGATTAAAATACCCCCAGTTTGTAGATATTAGGAAACACTGAATTCAGCTAGGAATTTCAACCCTTAGCTGATCCTACTGGGGCCAGGATTATCCGAAGGGAAAGCTCGGTCCTGGTATGAAATGCAAGTAGGAACATTAGTCGGTTTTAAGTCAGTAAAAGTCTGACACTATCTCCCGCTCTATCCAAGAGCGGGGGATGTTATTGGATGATTTTCCCACCGCAAAAAGAAACCCTTAGCTGATGAAAGTGCTCCCAAAACGTTTTTACCTACCACTTTTCACGAACACAACTACATAAATTATTAAAATTTATTTTTAATGTTGAAAATGTCTAACTTATGCGCAAACAGACTTTGCATGCCGTGTAAGTGACATTCAACCAAAAAGACAAATAATTACAAAAGAGCGATGAAAATAAAACAATTTTAGTGACAGAAGAGTACTTTTATTAAACATAATTAAACGCTTTGTAGCAAGAACAAACTGTACCTACTTTTTTTATCCTCTTTATTTTTTACTAAGTCGCATTAAATAAAATAATCGCACAATATAAATGGTGTTTTATTCTTACAAAAGATAAATTACTTTAGCTATGTTTAGGTCGTCCCGTGCAAAATCCAGATAAATTTTTATAAGATCAATTGAATAAAAACATAGATTTATGGTAACCCGAGCTTGAAAGGCGATCGCCTTTAATAAATCGCTAGCGAACAGCTCAAACGTAACTTCGAAACAAAAGCAAGTTAACAACACCCTTTCTTTTCTTTTTGTAAATGGCTGGGGATGAATAAGAATTAATATATTATTTTTATTGTGTAACTAAAGACGCAGCCAGGAAGAGTCCCTAGCAGACTTATTATTATGTTATATTATGCTGTTTGTTGTTGTGTTCATCATCATCATCACATCAGCCGAAAGACGACCACTGCTGGACATAGGTATCCCCCAAGCTGGTTGTTGTGTTTTTGTTATCATATTATTGTTTTGTTATTTATATTATAATAATTAATAATATTTCGATTATCCGCTATTTTCGAATTATCCGAATTATCCGTAATCAAAGTCGCTATAAAAGTTTTGAATAGTTTCGGATAAGGGTGGAGTATAAATCACAGATTACGATTGGTTTTTGTTTCTGTTGTACAGTCAAACAATTGATAATCTAGGCTAGAGATGAAAGTCAATTCTTACCTCTGTATTTTACTCTTATAATTCTAAAATCCGTAACGAAAACTATCCGAAACTAGTGGATATTCCGAAACAATTTCATACCCATACCCGTATCTTAAGGCAAAATACAAGCCTATTCAAAGACAAGCCTGCTGGATTGCGGCCCATTTCCTCTCCTTGCAAAGAAGCCTTAATCCCAGTGATGGGAACATTCTAAGGCCAATTATGCTATGCCAGATTTAAAATACAACGATACAATTTCTAAACTTATGACGATAAAGTTTATATCGTAGTCAATATCCGGCAAATTTTGGATTTTTTAGCAGATACATTTGCTAGAATTTCACTTTGCCAAAAGAGACGTACCAGAGAAACCCTATAGTGTTTTTTTTTAGCGTAAGTAGGCTATCGTGTCAAAGCTTTTTTTGCTCTGGATGAGAGAGTGGGCCAAAATTTCTTTTAGTTGCCCATTGAATCCAAAGACCTTATAATACCAATGAAATCTCTGAATTGGTTAAGAGGCAAATTATTTAAGGTGCAACCCGCTAAATGTGTGGAGGTCTCGGTAATAGCCGCTATCCATTTGATCGGCGAATCTGATACAAATCCATTCCAGACCGGAACACGCGGTAGGAACGGTTAGCGCTGTAATTTGCGGCTCGTCTGAGGGTTTTAAGTACAAGGCATTACGCTTGCCTAAGTGCGAAATAACTAAGAGAGAATTCCTTTTTAAACATGTTGAAGCATCTATGATTCTATGAGCTCCTAGTAATTTATACAATACCAGGAGCTTTGCCTGCGTATGTAAAACTATAACCTATGTCACTCAAAAATAAAGCAGCTTTCTATTGGTTGAACATTTTAGCAATGGGACCAGTACCCCTAGCCAAGTTGCTAGTCTGCAATAGTTAACGCTAGTAGAAAGCTTCAAATGTACGGGAACGACGTCGTCTCAACGCTCAGTCACGTGGTCAGAACAAAAGAATTGGCGGCAAGGTCAACTCGAAACGTTCGACGCAAGCAAAACGGTTGTGACTTGGCTAGGAGGGCAGTACTTTCAGAGATTACCTCCTACAAACAAAAAAACAAACTTTACCTCTTTATTATATTAGTTTAGATTAGACTACCAAGTAACTTTAAGACGGTAACACCAATGCGCTGATAGTCTTCCTTGAGGAACTAAAGTGTATCGTATGACACATTTGTCGCACCTGTGCGTAGCTCTAGACATTAAGTTCCGGACATCAGCCCGAAATACAATCCTTACTAATATTATAAAAGCAAAAGTGAGTTTGTTTGTTTGTTACGTCTTCACGCCTAAATGGCAAAACCAATTTTGATGAATTTTGGTACAGAGCTAGTTGGGACCCTGGAGACGGACATAGGCTATCTTTTTTTTTTTGAAAAACGGGGGAGAAAAAGGGAAGAAAAGAGGAAAAGAATTAAAGTATATTAATAAACGCAGGCGAAGCCGCGGTTAAAAGCTAGTACAACAATATAATTAGACAAATCAGCTTTTCTAGCAAATTATCTAGGAGTTGGCTTTGAGTCTAACCGGATGCAACTGAGTAGGTACTAGTATTTTCCAAAGAGCAACTATCTATTAGACCTCCACAACCCAGTAATTGGGATACATGTTACTGGGGAGGCCTGTGGTTTAATTACACCTAAAAATCCTAGAACACCTAGCGCATCCAGTACAACATTGCATTTATGGTGCTGTTGCGTCTACCTCGGCTCTGTAGCTCGGATCTGTAATTGTTTACACTGACAATTTTGACGCTGTGCTTTGAAAGAAAGCAGTCGCACTAATTAACAGATTCCGTGACAGCCCTAACAGCATTCTACGTGTTGTGGCCGGAAGGCAAGATAGCTCGCTTGTAAGGGCGCGTTGTCGCGATTCATAATAAAGTACATACTAACGTAGGATAACAATACTGTTTAAAATTACATTGTATGAAAACATTTCATTTCTGTCCGTTCAACCGATTTTGACTTTTATTACGTTGGTAGCATGACAAATGGCGGTTGCAGTAAATAGTTGATATTATAACCACTTTTTTGCTCTTAATGCTATCCTCATGCTTACGAAATAGAAGTTAAAATCGGTTGAACGGACAAATAAAAAAACTAAATTCCTAATCCGAGCGCTAACAGATCTATAGAAGGTAATAGATCTTTCTTGTCTGTTTACAAAATTAATTTTTATTATTGTAGCGACATCTATGACGCCACATAAGAACTACGATGACAGTACGAAATCCTGCATCACGCAATTAAAGTTCTCCGCAAGATTTGAACATATACGACAGCCCGACATCAACTACCGACAGACTATAATACCTGTCTGGTTGGTGGTATAACCCTTGTCAACAAGTCCATTGCTCACCGTGCAGCGTAAAAGCGTCTGCGTGCAATCCAGTTGCGCTGCAGTAGCTGTTCCACCTGTCAGCAAACACGCTTTACTATAGCATAGCATAGTCAGCCTTATAATGTTCCCACTGCTGGGACTCAGGCCTCCTCTCTAGGATAGAGAATGGGCCATAAACCACCACACGGGCCTAGTGCGGGTTGGTGGAGGTCATCGAATTTTTGGTTTTAGGATAAGCCGGTTTCCTCACGATGTTTTTCTTCACCATTTTAAGAGCAGTGGTAATAAAAGAAATTACACAAAGTAATGCACCTGGCTGAGTTTGAACCCGCGACCTACAATTCGAAAGTCGTGGCCGTTACCATTCGGCCACCACTGTTCTCCTTGAGAACGCTTTACTGTATTTTAAATAAAATAGCTTAGGTATTTCGAAAAATGCTTGCCATAGATTTACTACTATAGAATTCCTACAAAACATTTACATGTATCGCATGAACTAAATTTTTTATATCGAATATCCAATACTTCGGTTACGGCTATCAAGCTCTACAACATCCCTGAGCTATGTGCTCATAGTTCTACCGAGGGATAGTTTAGAAACTACGATGAACGACGCATCTTAATAAAATGCTCATCATGTCGTGTTCAAAATAGTTTAAATTCAAGCTGAGTTGTCTTTTACAGTAAATGTCCACAGGGATAACACTACACACGGTTTGAATGTTCTGGATGCATTGGGGAATGGCTCATCTATACAACCTTAGTTTTTATATGTCCGAAACCCGAAAAAAAAAGCGCTTGGTTCGGACCGCAGAGGTTTCAATCTGTCTTATCTTTTGCTGTTTAAGAAATAAGTGATACACATTTAGTGGTACCCATCAATTTTTGTAAAAAAATATTATTATATCTTAATGCTCTTGACTATACTTGCATTTATAAATTAAAAGCCATCCCCACCAAGCCCAGTTAGCTTTGCCTAGCCACAGGTTGAAAGCTTTCTAATTTCTCCTTTCTATAACGTCTACAACGAATTCTAAAATCCTTTAAATAAATAATAATATTGGGCTTGCAACCAGTCAATCACTTTTTAACCTTCGTAAGTTGGTAGTATTTCAAAATGTATTTTTACCAAAATAATAACGCTCCATGTGGCATAAAGTAAACATTTTGATAGGGTATCAATAAATCAATATTTAATAATTTTCAGAATAAATAAAAAAGGGTATCAATAATAAATAAATAAATGTTTACTTCTAATACAATTGCTATTACACCCCAATAAAAGAAATTCAAAAACAACAATAAGAACAAACATCGAGTTATACTTCATAAATCAAACGCTCTTTTTTTTTCTTTTGATGACTATGTTTTCCGCATTGCTTGGTTTTCAAAGGCGCACCTATTTTTGTATGTTTTGATATCGATCGTGGCTGAAAAATAACAGAGATCACCTACGGGAGACCCCTGTTATTTTACGCCATATTTTGTTGCCACAGTCGTATACGGTATGACGGTTATATTGTTTAGTTATATATCAGTATATACCCAGAAAGAAGAAATTGGAAGCCAGAAATTCTAACGCTAGTTTTGCCAAAGAGTATTGTATCGCCCAGTTAGTTGTGCAGGTCGAATAGACAGTCGTTTCATGTAAAATACAACTTAGTTGTATCTCATCATCATTGCAATGGGCAGGGCACATTGCTTGCAGAACAGATGGTCGATGTGGCTGAAAAATTCTGGAGTGGAGGCCGCGTTCCAGAAGACGCAGCGTTTGAAGGGCTTCCAAAAGGTGAACGGATAATCTAGCGAGGATTGTGGCACAAAATATATAGGTACAGAAGTCAATCTACATACAAAGCGCACTCTAGCAACGCACACATAGACACCGCTTATGGGCACGATATATCGAAGCACTTCGGCCCGCTCATCGAACAGTTCCGGCTGAAACGCTCATTAGTGTGCGTCCACCGAGCGTAGGTATAAAAAGTGAAGTACATACGAGATTGTCTTCTGTATCTATCTGTTTTGTGGCCTGTGGACCGTTTGTTGTAGGGGGGGGCTTTAGTCCAACAGTGGACGTCTTTAAGTTGAAATAAATGATGAGGATCATAAGTAGCATCTCATTAGACTGGATGCTTCTCTGGATGGATCTCAATATAAATGGAAAAGGGCCAGAAAGTTGATTGATATCGACCGATTACTTAGACAGAATGATTAGATGACTAACAAAGAATTTGTTTATATTACGCACAATGTAAACACAGTGATAGACGATGCTTAGCTTGATGAGTACGTTCCCATATTTTGGTGCAGCAATAATAACTAAGGGCAATAACAAATTATTCCGTAACATCAATCGAATTCAAATTGCAACTTTATAATTAAGTGTTCCCGTACAAGGGCCAGAAAAAAGCCCCTTCTAGCTTATTTTTGTGGCCCGTGTGTGGCGGTGCCGTAAAAAAAGCTAGAAGCCGCTTCTAGCTTCTCCGGCCACCAGCTGTCGCGTGCTTCAGCTTTTTTTGTAGCCGCTTCTAGCTTTTTTGTGGCTGCTTTTAGCTATTTTTGTGGCCGCTTCTAGCTTTTTTGTGGCTGCTTTTAGCTTTTTTTGTGGCCGCTTCTAGCTTTTTTTGTGGTGGCTTTGTTTTGTTGCCTGTCTGCCTGACACTAAACAGTATTTGATTTGTTTTTCAACGTAGACTAACTCCTTTTTAATTTAAATTCTTACAGGCTAAACTAAAGCCGTCTGGTATTATTGCTGTCAACGATAAGACCGCCATTGTACCCTTAGATTTAAGTCGGTGTAAAAGTTTTGTTTTTTTTTTGTACAAAAAAAAAAAATATTTTATAGAAATATCATTTTATTATTAATTAATTTACAAATGAGTTTTTAATTAGTCCTAGTAGTAGTAAAATATTTTTATTTTTTCTGTGGTCAATCCCATGACAACTATCTATCCCCCACTCTTAGTTGGAGCGGGAGATAGTGTCAGACTCTTACTGACTTAAAACTATACCCCGTTCCTTCTAGCATTTATACCGGGGCTCGAGTTCCTTCCGGATAACTCTGGCCCCAGTAGGCTTCGACCCAGCTGGGCCCTTCCTGTCGCTGACAACTCCTTGAGGCGCGCGGGAAAAGTGCGCGCCGTCGACGTTTTGGGCTCGGTCCGGACAGTTACCTGAAGGTCGGACAGCGAGCTACCCATGGCTCGCCGTCCGCGAGCCCGCGTCTACGGTGGCTGGAAATCGGGAAGAAAAGGTCTTGTTACTATTTTAGTCTCTACCTGTATCTGCACTAATTATAAAGAGTTTAAGTTTGTTTTTTTTTGTTTGCAGGAGGTAATCTCTGAAAGTTCTGGTCTAGCTGCTGAAATTATTTCACTGATAGAAAACTGCTTTATTTCTGAGTGACATAGGCTATAAGGCTATTTTATGTACGTGGGTGAAAACGCGAGCAAAAGCTAGTAGTAAATAATATTCATAAATAGCCATGTTAGCGTTTATTTATATTCCAATTTCCAAAATGTCATTCAATTTATGGAAATATTGGACAGGCTATTGATTATAGCTTTATATCACTAGCTTAAATGGTTTAGCTTATAAACCATGTAAGCCAGTGATATGCATATATCAAACCTGGTTTATCTCCTAAGTTTGGTTGAAACATGAATGAATGTCGTGTGTACACATCGATATTTTTTTTTTTAACCAGCAATCAGGCCTCGTAACGTAAAATGACATTTATTCAATTGACAGATAGACATTTTAGTAATACAAACATGTACTAACATTAAATTAAAGACACATTAAAAATATCGATTAAAAAAGTATGTAATCATTTTAAAAATGGAACACTGGGATGTTATAATTTTAGGTACAAACGGTAAGTTTTTTTTTAACATTTATGTAGGTTTTCCAAAAAGTTGTACTAACTTGCCAACCCTGTATCCCATTCCTGTTAGTCACAACAATGCGCAACGTATGACTAGTGCGAGCTTCAAATGTAAGCGTTTCGAGAACCGAGAGTCTACGAGGCTTACTCACTTTAACAAATAAACTCATTATTTTAACGGTTTGTTTCTTTGTGTCTCTGCATAAGATTGTTGTCTTATTTCTAAGTTAACTTCTTTTAACGACTTTGCTCGTGTTAAAGTCGGATATTATCCTAAGTAAGCAGACTCCCGAGATGTGAGAGGGTATGAAAGTGTTACCGCGGGACTAGAACGTAAAAAGCAACTGAAATTGATAATTGATGGACTGGAATTAATAGTCGGTAAAAATATACCCTCTCACTCTAAGGAAAGAAGTCATAAAATGAAAACCATTTCAAGAAAAAAAAAACATACTTCTAAGATAAAACGTACCCTATTGCCCAATTCCTGATTTGTACATTAGATGTTGATTATTTTCAAATATACCATTTCCTGAAACTTATTTAATTATGGTTCTTAACCCAAAATGCTAAATTCACCAATCCGCCCTATGAGGACATAGGGATAAGAATTAGACTTCAGTAAAGGATTACTAAAGTTTAATCTATCTGTAAGCCAAAAGCCATCGGATTCAGGCTGGAACATTTCTGTCTACAATAAAACACAAACGCTCTTAACGTGATAGGCTTAGGGCCTATTTTAGTTTGTATAACTTCAACCTATCATAAAGTTTTACGTCACATATCATCATCATCAACATCATCATATCAGCCGAAAGACGTCCACTGCTGGACATAGGCCTCCCCCAAGCGTCGCCACAACGACCGGTCCTGTGCGTCACGCATCCATCGGATTCCCGCGACCCTGACCAGGTCGTCGGTCCACCTTGTTGGAGGCCTTCCAATGCTGCGACTTCCGGTACGTGGTCGCCACTCCAGAACCTTTCGTCCCAATCGACCATCTGTTCTGTGTGCAATGTGCCCTGCCCATTGTCACTTAAGTTGGCGACTCTTCGAGCTACCACATATCGCTTTATTGTAAATTAGCCATTAACAAGAAACTATGATTCATTTTACCTAGTTCACCTGCCAATTTTTCATTATATCCAAAGCTCTGATCGATACAGCTGTCCCTTCTCAAAGTAAACTTTTCTTCAAAAATCTTTTGTTTTTTCGCCTAATCCTGAACAATTAGTTTCTAAACTTATTAAAAAATAAAAGATCTAAAGAAAAGTTTTGACATTTGAGAAAGACCCTAGAATGTAATTTGGTTCGAAACTGAAAGAAAAAAAATAATTAATTAATGATATAAAGTGTTTTAATGTAATTACATAATGGATACAAAATGTAATGTAGACGGTTACATAATGTAAATAATAAAAACATCAAATGTCAAAACGGGCTTTTTATTTTTTGACCACTTTAATGATACATCAGACAGACAGAGTAACTTTTGCATTTATAATGTGAATACTTGAATAGTATAGATGTGAGAATATAGGTGGGATTTTACGAAACGCATGTTGCATTTCAAAGTGTCGAGCTCAACTTGTTTGAGTCGATTTATCGACTTCAGCGATTACTCATTTCGGCTTTACAGTCAGGGTTACTCATTTTAAAAGATCAATAAGCTTACACTAGCTTGACTCCTTCGGTACATTTTTAGAGTTCCGTACCTCAAAAGGAATAAAACGGAACTACAGCTTGACATAAAACGCCATCTCATTTCTACCATCGGACAAAGCGACGTACGGCGAGTATCCACCCTTACGTTGTTGAAACCTCTACGGTCCGGACTAAGCGTTTCGCTTCGTCGTTTATACCGCGTACATCGAGGGACTGGAACAATTTGCCAGCTGCGGTCTTCCGTCCGATTATAATTTAGATGTCTTCAAGGCTGGAGTGAATAATCTCTTAATAAATTAGTGCGATTCAGCATCAACAATAATTGCATCACTGCTTACTATCAGGTCGGATCGCAGTCAAGCACTAGTTTATTTTATCTGATATAAACTAGTACTTGACTGATGAGAGATGACTAGTACTTGAGATGTGGTTTCCTGGTACCTGTATCGTCTGGTAACTGGTCCATCTTTCAAAACATTTACATACAGGCGTGACTTGAAAGTTAATAAATGCTCTAAAGATTATAAAAAAAAATGTATGATAAAGTGTTTTGGCATCGGTTAATTTGAAGACCATTATCATTCGAAAGGTTTATTGAAGTTTTACGAATACCCAAGACTGAATTTCTAGGCCAAATCCCGAAAAAATGTCAGAATTTTAGAATTGCCCAGACATGAGCTAGTTGCCAAGGCGTATCATTAAAAAAATATATATTTTTCAATTGCAATTATGGTTCCCCATATTTAAAAGTAGCCATTGTGTGTTTCAATACCATTTACAAAAAATCACCGAACCATTTTCGAGATTGGTAACAAATAAAAAATCCTTTTTTTAAATTAAAAGTGTTGAAATCGAAACCCGTCCTTGTTCGTGAATGCAATGAAAGGTCAAAAAGCCTTCATTTCACTTTTACGACCGAGTGTAGTCATAAAATAAAAAAATATACAGCCCTATATAGCGCGGATTTAATGAAGTAAATGTGCTGGTGGAAAATAAAATGTTGCTTTTTTATACAGACAGGCGAAACAGCTTCATTATTGACACTTGTGAAATAATGACACTACTTGAAAATCTTTAGTAAAACTCTTTTAAAGTGCCTCGTCGGGAATTTAGCCAGTCTCTGTTAGCTCAACAAATTAGGTCTCTCTTAAACCGGGGATTACTTTAGGGTGTATATTTATTCAGCCCACATTCACTTACAGATGGACGGATGCTGATCTTATCTGCATTGCGCCATTATTAAACTTCTGTGGTAATGAAGTTGGAAAATCTTCTTGAGGGTGTACAATTGTCTTATAAAAAGTTTTTGTCTGGGACATACAAAATTAAATATATAAAATATACATAAGTAAAAACTGTTTGATCTGTTATTTGTACCAAATATATTTACTATAAATAACTAGCTGTTCCCAGCGGCTTCGCCCGCGTGATAGTAGAAAATTATCCCAAGGGAACATTCTTCCGGGGCAAAAAGTATCTTATGTCCTATTCCAGGACATGGTCTATCCGTCTACCAAGTTTCATCAAAATCGGTTTTGTCATTTAGGCGTGAAGACGTAACAAACAAACAAACTCACTTTCGCTTTTATAATATTAGTAAGGATTTATATTATATTTTAACAAATTTTATCGAGACATGACAGTAGAAAATTATCTCAAGGAAACCAACAAATGGATGAAAATGGTACCTATTCTATTCTAAGAAATAAGTGTACTGTACAATATTAAGGTGAAACTCTGCTGCCACGACAAATGGCAGCATAGCGACATGGAGACAGCGATTGTCACAATTCATCGCCGGTCGACGATGCGATTGGAGTAATAAATCCACAATTTAAGCACTATTTGAAGATTTCCGGCCTCAAAAATAATAATTTTGAATAGAATAGAATAAAATTTATTTGCATAAAAACACGGTTTAAAAGATGGTACCAAGATTAAATATAGAGCATACATGTTTTTGCTTAACATTATAAGCGTGCAATTTTTTGTGCACACAGTTAGGTCGTTATTGTTTTTGTCAAAGAACTCGTTAATACTATAAAAACTATCAGCAGACAGCCAATCGTACAATTTACTTTTAAATAATCTTGTATTAAGAATTTTTAAGTCACTCGGTATCCTAATAAATATCTCTACACACATATACAAACAGCTTTAATTTATTATATTTAGCTAGCCTTGGCATGGTCTTGGTCTACCCGTGCGGCAAATTTTATCTATATCCGTTCAACTGTTTGAGCGTTACGAAGTAATAAACATACTTAAACACAAACTTTCGCCTTTGTTTTCGATTATGATAACTTTAGCATTAAAAAAATTTACTTTTATCTTTTTCACAAAAATGTTTACATTGGCATGTTTTTGTGACGAAACATAACTGTCTATCCACCTACTTTGTTTTTAGTCCAGTTTGGCATTGAACGGAGCTAATAGATTTCCCTTCCTTAAAGGGTTCAATATAAAATTAGGAAAACCATTTGAGGATAAAGGGTTCAGTCGTCTCGATTTGATTACCTTCACGGTAGGCAAAGCTGAGGATAAGTAGGGTCAGACGATTTAGTAAATATCTTATTTGTGGTCAAAACGGTCCCTTCCTTATTTGGAGATTTAAATTATTATTCCTTTTTTGCTATTTTTGTCAATAGGAAAAGTAATCTAATGAAGATGTGAATTTAGAAATAATTTGAATGTGCAAAATACAACAACAAAAAAATTAATCTTTAATATAATACAATAATTAACTGGCCTGTTGGTTAGTGGCCTGATTGCTTTGCTGGAGGTTGTGGGTTTGATCCCACCCAAAACAAATGTTAGTGTGATGAGCAAGATCATTTGTTCTGTGTCTGCGTGTAATTTATCTATAATATACTATATATCTAGAAATATTATGTAAGTATGTTTTTCAGTTATCTAATACTCATAGCACAAACTCTGTTTAATTTGAGACTAGATAGCGATAATATATAATTATATGTTATTGACATATTGACTCCTGAACTAGACGATCCTGTAAACTCAGTACCTCCCCATTTTTTTTAAGCTGAATAACTATTTAGAATAACTTTGATGATAAAGAAAATCATAATATTTAAAAAAATAAATACCCAACTACAATTTTATTTTTTATTTTCATTTACTAACTAAATCGGGCTACGAGTGTATTTATGTATAAAAATTATTTATTTACAGAATAAATATACAAATACAAAATGGCAGAAGTATAATAAGCATATATTGATCATCATTTTATGAACAGAATATAAGTAGGTATTCGGCTTTGCATACAAAAAAAATCTTTATCTCTTAAACTGACCGGACTTAGGACAAACATAATTCTTCTGTACGTGTGTTTGTCATCTAACACCTCATAGAAGCCTTGACCAATTTGGATGAAACTTTGTGTATATATTTGATTGGGTTCCGGGATGGTTTAAAAATACAATTTCCTGGGGAATTGAACTCAGTAGGTGGCAAATACTTTTATTTGGTGAAAGTCAGCTTTCGAGCTTCAGAAAGTCATTTTTCGTCTTTTAGGACTACTAGTGTACTTAACTATAAAATTATTGAAATGTATTTTTATCTCTTCTAATAAATACATCAATCGAAAATTCAAGAAAAGAAAGCGCAATAAAAAAATCTTTTTTGAAGTATATTTTATCCAATTTTATTTCACTTTGATATGACCAATCATACGTTAATTAGATTTCTTAGTAGCAACTAATTATATTAAGGAAATGAACTTTTGAACATTACTTCCGCAATTATTTGATATTAAAGGTAATAATTGTAATATAGCAGAATTTTATAAAAAAGTGAATAAGCTCTTAAAACATCAGACATCCCGCAGTCACGCACTAACTTATATAATTAAAAAAAGTTCTTCGAACGAATAACACCAATGCCACTTGGCAATTGCATGTATATCATAAGTAATACGTATTATACATATTAAATTAAGATGTTTAGTCCGATTGCCAAGTCAGTCTAAGTCATCAAGGTCCCTTAAGTAAGGACTGAATAAATTAACCAACTTGGTATTAGGTGCATAGTTCACACCTTTTTACGGTACAAGAACTGAGTTGCCTTGGTTTTCTTACAATTTTTGTTTTTTTTATGGCATAAAATTATATAAAGATCTGCCTCTGTTTTAATTTCATTGTTGTATAATGGCAAGAAAAAATTAAAGTTGTAGCGACATCTATGAAGCCACATAAGAACTACGAAGAAAATACGAAATCCTGCATCGCGCAATCAAAGTTCTCCGCGCGATTAAAAGATATAGAACAGTCCGAAATCATCTATCGGGCAGTAGCCCACCAGACTATAACACCTGTCTGGTCAGAGGATCCTCCCTTTTTGACGGAGGTATGTGGGTCTTTACTCTCTGTTCCGCATCCCTCCAAAAAGTTTATATTGTAAATCGCCTCGAGATTCTGCTTGAGAATTCTCGAGCCCGGATTTTTTTATATTTCTCAAGGCATACTTCGAGAAATAAAAAAAATTGAGATACCAGAAACCCTCTAGGGGTTTTCATGTCTTATATTTTAAACAAGCTTTTGACCGCGGCTTCACCCAGGCAAATAAAATATAGCCTATGTCACTCATGTAGCTTTCTATCAGTGAAAACAATTTTAGCAATCGGATCAGTACTTTCAGAGATTACCTCATACGAACCAAAAATATAAAAAAACATAAAACAAACTAGTTATAGGTACCTCTTTATTATATTATATAGTGTAGATAGTATAGGTTATAGATCCTTCACAATCAAATGGCGGACTTTGATGGTGTAACAAAAACTAGTTTCGTTGCCCTTTCAAATATTAGTTTAATTTCAAATTTATTTTTTCTAATTTCAAAATATTATAAAAAGATAGCCACGTGCATATTCGTTTGTTATTTTCCCGTTTTATAGTTGCATGTAAATCATAGTGGTCATAAAAACAGCGGCTGAACGAACGCATCGAAAATATCTGATTTGTTACATTTTATTGGCAAAAATAAAAATCGGGTAAGTATGGTTGTACTCGTAAACCGAGCAGTTTGTGAGTTAAACTCTGTCATAACTTCAAACGTTTTGTAGTCGCATATTTTTGTAGAAATTTTTATGACAAAATCTTTTTTATATTTTTTCTAGCAGCTTGTAGGGTCTGGTCTGGGTTCGAAATCAGCCTGGTATCGCATTTTGGACTACATACATATTTGACAATTTAAACAGCATTTTAATGTAGTAGTAATGAACTAGTAATAATATACACATACACTATACAGCTACACACGTATTAATAATAATGTAAAAACTATACTATAATATTATTATTATGTTAAGATGTAATTAGTATTATCACCTTTATATTTACTACTGCTCACTTTTGTAAGACGATGAAGACTAGTCTCCACGACACAGGGGATCATAGTGTGGAGACTAGGGCCATATAAATTATTGTAACACATGTATTCTGAACAATAAAATTATTATTATTATTATTAATTATTATTATATAAAAGTCTAGACACATAATCTAACCCTGCACCGGCTTACCGGTTCCCCAAATGGGTATTTGGGGAACCAGAGAGAATGTGGGGACATTATGGAGTTAAGTGAATGTACGAAGCAGAAAAGTATGACTACCGTAAGATTTCTCCCATTTATCGCTTATTCACATAAGAAACAATAGTATACGAGTAAATTTATATTTTATAGAGATTTGAGATTTGAAGGAGATGTGCTATCACACGATCTGCTGTTGACAGGCTGAAAAGGATCCGGTGCAACCGTAACATAACTAAAGCCACGAAAGTTTGCCTCATGAGAAGCTTAGTCTTCCCAATATTTCTTTATGGTGCAGAAACGTGGACGGTTCGCCCCAAAGACCGACGCCAAATCGATGCACTCGAAATGTGGTGCTGGCGGCGACTGCTGTGGATCCCTTAAACAGCATTTAAGACTAACGTTTCGATTCTGGACGAGCTAAACATCAAACAGAGGTTACTGTCGACTGTCCTCAAATATTTTGGTCACGTTGTTCTCAACGAACACTCCATGGAGCGATTAGTTGTCCAGGGAAATGCGGAGGGGAAGCGGTCACGTGGAAGCTCCTTCGAGTTGGACAGACCTTATCAGAGCTGCAACACAAACCTCCATAGTCCAGAGTTCTCGAGACGCCGTAAATCGTGACAAGTGGAGACGCATCGCGAGAGCCTCACTCACGAACGCAAATGCAATATCGTCAACCACGACCACTCTTTCAAGAGTGAAAGAGGAGGAGGGATTTTATATTGATTGGAGAATTCACAATTTTGCACCAGAAAATGTAATCATGAATTTTTAACATCAGTTTACTATCGGCTTTGTGTAGCGGTTTTCTGAAACTGAAACTTTTTTCAGTCAAACACTTACATAATTATGTAGTGGTGGTAAATTATTGATCGAAATATTTTCAAATGTGATTGGATTTTTTTTTCTGTACACTTTATAATAAGTATACGAGAGGAAAGAAGTGAATAATTATTAATTATTATATTGACAGCTAAACTAGCTGTCTTTTTCAAGTTACATTCCTTGCTGACAGCGTCAACGGACGGCATTGCATTAGCTGCTTACCGGGGCCAATGCAATGCAATCCCCTGACACTGGCATTCAGCTTTATTAACCTCTTATTTGTGTCAGACGACAATTTCGCTTTCATCGTCATCATCATTTCAGCCGATAGACGTCCACTGTCGGCCATAGGTTTCCCCAAGTGTCATGATGATCAACCCTGCGCGTCCTGCATCCATCGGATTCCCGCAACATTCACCAAGTCATCGGTCCACCTTGTAGGAGGCCTTCCGCCGCTGCGTCTTCCGGTTCACGGTCGCCACTTTAGAAACTTTCGGCCCCAACGGCCATCTGTTCTGCCCATTGCCACCTGATTTCGCTTTCACTGCAGTTAAATTATAAATGAACAAAAACATCCTTCTTCTTGTCCTTATGCCATATTACTCGGGGTCGGCGCAACAAGTTTTAATGGAAACACATGACTTATGAGTAATAATTATTTAATAGTAAGTAATTTGAGATAGAAAGGGAGCAATGGCACGATGTATTCTCAAATTCAAAATCAAGGAAGGGTACTATAGTTAGTTTTACATAAGAATTCCCTTCGCAGTAATATATACTTCGTTCCAAATCAAAAATTAACACTAAACTAAAATGTAACACCGTCCCTACACTTTTTTTCTTCAGTGGGCAAACATCATCCAATGACAACTCCCACTCTTGGGTGAAGCGGGAGATAGTGTCAGACTCTTACCGACTAAAAACCCACCTTGTTCCTCCCAGCCTTCATACCGGGGCTTGAGTTCCTTTCGGATAACCCTGGCCCCAGTAGGCTTCAACCCAGCTGGGCCCCTCCTGTTGCTGACAACTCCTTGATGCGCGCGGGAACAGTGCGCGCCGTCGACGTCTTGGGCTCTGTCTGGACAGTTACCGGACGGTTGGACAGCGAACTACCCATGGCTCGCCGTCCGCGAGCCCGCGTCTACGGTGGCCGGAATCGGGATCGGAATCGAGGCGGTGAGAGCACCGTTTCCTGATGCGGTCGGCCTGCTCCATTGCTAGCATTACTGCTTTGCAGAAAAAGGCGAACGCCTGCCACTCCTCCTCGCTCCGGACCATGGCCTGAACCAAGGCCTGGCGCAAGAGATACCGTCCACAGATAAATTACTTTTCTGTTCCCAGATCGGTGTACGTGGCACATATGTGCGCAGCATAGTTCTCATCGACTAGATCCCAAACAACTGAAACCAGTGACGTGGTAGGCATAGAAAAGATGGCGTGGCAAATTAGATTTCTACTTAAAGGATTCAACATCTTCGTCATCAACCTTTTTACTGTTCCCATTGTTGGGAATCCACCACGCGGGCCCAGTGCGTGATAGTAAATGTCATATGTCTTCGAATTTTTGGTTCTAGGATTTGCCGGTTTCATCGCGATGTTTTCCTTCACCGTTTTGAGAGCAGTGGTGATGAAATAAATTACACAAAGTAATGCGCCTAGCTGGTTTTGAACCTGGCGACCTACAACTCGTAAGTCGTGGCCATTACCACTGGGCCACCACTGCTCTCCAAAGGATTAGCCAGATGTATCTAAGGGTAAACAAAAGTGGATGAATGTAAGGCATAAAAGTCTACCCTGCAGTAAGAAAGATACAATATAGACATATCAAAATAATTGAAATTTAAAAGCAACAATGAAAATTAAGTAAGGAAAGTACGACACGACAGTTTTACAACGCTGACTCATAGATATTGTGCTAATCTGTGGATCAATTAACTTGAAAACCAGCTTACGCATCAATCTTGTATATCAGGGTTTCTTAAAGTGGGGTCCATGGACCACTTGGGGTTCGTTATAAGTGTATTAGGAGACCGCAGCATTAACATTTAATAGAGAATTGTGCAACCAAATCATCATTTGTTTGACCACTCTCGTCTGTAAAGGTAGTCCCTGCTCCCGACACCGGCGGACCACTTTTTTAATTTTTTTTTTTTTTTAATCTTTAAAATGTAAATAAGATGTTAAAAGGACAAATAAAGAAAATACACTAAAACAATTACAACAATGAAATTCATACTGTGAGAGAATGAAGCTAAGTTTTTAACTTGTAGTTGAGAAATATGATATTCAGAATAACGATCCTTACAAGCGTGTGGCCTGATAAAAAATAACATATTCAAAGTCGATTAAGTCCAACTTTCCATTCCAGGCCTCTGCTATTAAAAGACTGTTCACGTTTGAGAGCTCATAAAATATATTTGTATGGCTTCGAATGTAGCCCGTACAGTATCAAGGAGAATTTTGTTTGCCTCAGCTTTCATTCCGTCTTATGTTGCCTATTAAAAGTTATACTGTTGGTTTAAGAACGTTAATAGCTATCGTTTGCGTGTGCTCAAAATACCCAGTTGAAAACAAAGGCAAAGTATGCTGTTTTAAACATTATGTAACTTGGTTTACAGGCCATAATTGTTTATCACTTGATTGACCGAGTTCCAGCTGGGTGACTGATTTTTTTAAAATACGTATTGTTCTTTTTAGGGTTTCGTACCTCAAAAGGAAAAAACGGAACATATAGGATCACTTTGTGGTCCATCCGTCCGTCTGTCTGTTTATCAAGAACCTTTATCTCGGTAACGCATGGAGGTATCAAGTTGAAATTAAAAACATATACTCAGGTTTGCGGACTCTTGAAGCTGTAAAAAAAATATACTGAGAAAAGATACTTTGGATTTTGTGGCAAAAAGCGTACATTTTGACAATCGGAGGAAGAGGAAAGCAAAATTCATAGGGTACTTTCCGTTGACCTAGAATGCCGAAATTTGGCAAAAAATAATAAATATTTTTTTGCGATAGGGAATATCATAATATCTTCCTAGACTCCATTCCAGAATTGAACTATTTGCAAAGGTTAGTTTATACGGAACCCTCAAGGCGCGAGTCCGACTCGCACTTGCCTAGTTTTTTTAAATACATTCCATTCTGCAGAAAAAAGAAATCACGAGTTTATGGTCCCATTAAAATGCGAAAAACTCTCTGGTATTCAGTAGTTCAACTTTAATGTGACAACCCATTTCTGGTTGCACGAACACGTGTGCGTTTATTGCATAATGAGTCTAGTTCCCGCCCTGGAATTTCCTGTAGGAATAAAATACAAACTTTAATTCTATTGGTGCTCAACTTCGATATTATATCATCATCATAAGCATAAATCGTTACCAGTCTTTTAATGCTCCCTCTGCTGGATACTCAGGCCTCCTCTTTTGGTCCTGAGCAAAGGTCTGCCGGATACTCAGGCCTTCTCTTTTGGTGCCTCCTTCTGCGAAGCAGTAATGCTAGCAAAGGAGGAGGCCAACCGCATCAGGCGACGGCGCTCTCGCCTTCGCTGCTGGGATATCGATTCCGATTTCCGGCCACCATAGAAGCAGGCTTGCTTTACGGACGGCGGTCTGTCCACCAAAAACCATCCAAATGACATCCCCCGCCCTTGGGTAGCGCGGGAGATACTGTCAGACTCTTACTCACTAAAAGCCTAAATTCTTCTTGCCTTTCATACTGAGGCCGAGCGTTCGAAACTAGCTTGGCCATAAAATCTTGTTTGGCCGACAAATCTTAGGATTTACCGTAGTTAGTAGTATTTGTTTAAGTAATTTTTTTTAACGAGAATTGCTTAATTGAAAATCCCTCAGAGGATACCTAGAAATCAGCAACTTTAGCGGTATATAAAAATATTATAAAATGTGTTTCCTAGTAATTACGTAGAACGTGTTCGAAAGCAAATACCAATTTGCCGCTACATGTATCTCATTTTATCTGATTTAACAGCAAAGGGCCACTTGACTATTTCCTTATTTACATACAATGAAAGACTTTCCCGCATATTTTCGTTTTTTTAAATATCAAGGGAATAATGTTTGGCAACGATAAAGGAGGTCGTGTAATCAAAACTTAAGCGAAAAATGGCAAAGTTGTATTAATTTTGAACTTTATTGAACCTGTGGAAATCAAGAGATACGAGTATAAAAGAGAACACCATAAAAATATTTTATTAAAAATGACCATGTCATCAACTGCTGGGTAAAAATCAAAACATTATATAATAATAATAATAATAATAACCCCATCGTCGTATCTCCACGTTGACGTCGTGGTGGGGCTTGTGTGCTCCAAAATACCCTAGGTCTGTATCGGTAAAATTTTCTTTGCCGTAACATGCCTAGGGTGGGGCCAGACTAAGAGAGATACAATCCGCAGGGCAGTTTTGTGGCGGACCGTTGGGTATTAGCGACCCCACGGACCCGATCTCCCGGGAGAATTCTTTTTCATCTCCGGCTTACCTTCATTGGCCGGCCGTAGTGAACACTGACGAAGAACAGAGCTCCCACCTCTCTCTTGCCTTTATTGGCTGGCTTGAGTGGAGATTCGCAAGAGCTCGTGCTCGGGAGAAGGATGTATAATCCAGTAAGGTGCTGGTAGGGATCTTGACCGTACTTCCGGGATTGTCCTGATAGCCGTGGTATGCCTCTCCACTCCTCAAGCGCCTCAGGATATGTTGCCCTCTTGTTGCTACGTCACTTCGTGCTAGCGGCCGTTTTAGGGGGCCCATTTATTGAGTGTGCAAGTCACCCCCTGCCTTTTATCGATGGATCTTAATAACATTGTTCAGGCAGGCGCCATAGTCTTAACATAGTTCCATGATATCAGTCCACCTAAGACTCCAAAAATCATAGCCTTATTATTTTGTTTTTCATATTGTATCGCAATAGTTTTTCAAACCAGGGGTTGTCCTTGGATGCACTAGCATAGCGCATACAGGGATAATCGCCGGTTGCTACCACAATCCATCATTAAAAGCATCTAAAAGGGCCTCTGCGAGTTGGTTTCGGCTCCTCGTACGCCTTCCAAAGGTCTAGGACCTTAGGGTCCTGAGATAAATAAATATATAATAATAATATTTTTTTATTGCAGACTTAAAAATCCATAGAGTGTTAGTAACATAAAAATAAAATCTTATTGCCTAGTGTTAGTAACAATCAATCTTTGCACAAACTTGCGAATAATCGGAGAGGTGAAAAAAAAACAAATAAAAAAATATATAAAAAAAAAAAACAAAAAAAAATTGAACCGTTTAAAAAAAAAACTAGAACCTGACCCTAAAAACCTGATCTTAAAGAGCACTTGTCTACCTCGGACAGACAGTCCAGTTGGGTAGGTCGAACTTCGAGAAAGAGGTCAATCGTTGAATCCAACTCGGCTCGGCAGCATTCGGGAAGCTACGCGATGTCTTCTTGTCCAACATACCACAGTGTCTCAAGACGAAAGTCTATGATCAGTGCGTGTTGCCAGTGATGACGTATGGCACCGAAACGTGGTCGCTCACAATGGGCCTCATCAGAAAGCTAAAAGTCACCCAAAGGGCCACTCCACACCAGAACTTTTCGGCCCCACCGGCCATCAGTTCTGCGAGCAATGTACCCTGCCCATCGCCACTTGATGATGATGATGTCGGCAACCTTGGTTCTCCTGCGGATATCTTTATTTCTGATTCGATCACGGAAGGAAACTCCATATCTGTTAGTAAAACATTTGTCCTCGAGTAAACAATTTCAAAAAGTGTACAACTTGAGCGACCTTCAGAAACGCTTAATTGTCGTTTTGAACACACGGATGTACAAAATATATTCATTATTCAGCCAAAATTTTGGTTTAATAATAATACCCCTATACACGCGAGGAGAAAGTTACTTCTTGGCTTTGGTAATTTTGAATGAAGTACTAACTTCATTCATGATCGTAAACCAACACATAAATTATGTACCAAAAGTTTTATTGTATGCCACCCAAAATCAAGCAACGCCAGCCTTTCACAGAAATCACTCAGTTTGTAACAAAAACATTTTGTCCAACTACTGTAACGACATCAAAAGGAAATACTCACAATACTTTCTTCCATATTTCTTCATGTACTCTACTTTATTGACTTCTAACAATTCCATTGAGCGATCAATTTTAATAACGTGGGAATACAGGGTGGCCCGCCATCATGAAGGCGCTGCACGTACCAAAGTGTAAACGAATAAATTGTATGTTCCTATTTCGCAAGTCACCGAATCCGTTTACAGATTCCACTCAAACCTAACTTATACACGACATTTTTTATAAATCTACAATCCATTGCACTTTTTCTTGGCATCAATATTCGATATCAGATACAAACACGCAATGAATTCAGAAGTAGCGTTTATTGTTTAGTGTCGCTTCGTGCAATGGTAGGTCAGTTTCGTAGAAGTACCAAAATAAGGTATCGCTAAATATAGAAGTGGGAAAGAACGTGATTTTGTTCTAAGGTTACCGGGTATTGGAATTTTCTAATACAAAGCTTTAACAAGTAAAACAAAAAGAGCAGTAAACCTTTGTAAAGGATTTTATAAAATGACTAGCTTCAGCCAGCGGTTTTGCCACCGTAGATAAGTATTACAAGAGAAAATACTCCCTGTTTAAAAAGCATGTGCCATTCCAGGATATAGTGTCCAGGGTGTCAGATTTCAACTAAATTGATTCTGCCGTTTGAGCATGAATGAGTCTTCTTCTTCCTGTCCTTATCCCATATTACTTGGTGTCAGCGCAACACGTTTTTTTCTTCCATTCTGTCCTGTCACTCGTCACACTAACACTAACTCCCTTTTCTTTCATATCAGTCCTCACACAATGCATCCATCTTTTCTTTGATCTCCCTTTCCCTCTCTATCCATCTATTACATACTCAGAACTACTTGAGTACAATGCGTTTCATCCATCCTCTTCATATGACCATACGACGCAAACGATTTCCTTTCAACTTTTCAGTCACTGGCGCCACTTTCAAACTTTCTCTAATATAATCATTTCTTACTTTATCCTTTCTAGTCACAACACACATCCATCTCAACATACTCATATATGCTACATGCTATTTTTTGCACGAATGAGTAACAAACATACATAATTATAAATGTGTGTGTGTACATACATACTGTAAGTTGTTATATGTGTAGATACATACACATACATTATAAACAAACTTTTGCCATTATAAGTACGACAGAGACAGCTTTAAACTGTAGTTAACCCATAAAATATGAAAAATTGTTTCATTATTTTTATCAGTTGATAAAATTCGCTTTATAGGTCGTTGTGTTGAAATACAAGACATTTACGAACACCGAAAGTTCTCTAAGGACAAACGGAGCTCGTTCTATACATCTATAATGAAAATTGTTATTACGTTTACTTAATGTTGTACTGTACAATCATCTGAACGTAATATTTGATCGATTTTTAGATTGGTGCCAAGATACAAGAACTTATTTACGGTGACAACCCTAAGAGATGTGAGAACAGTTTTGTTTTGATCCCTATTCTTGGAGGATAAGGACTATTTGAGTCGTAAGGTTGTCAGTAAGAGAGTTTTGATGGTAAATTAAGTTGGTACAGCAGAGAGTCAAGGCTAACATTTTATTTGCAAATAATTTCCGACCGCGGGAGGCGTCGGTCGTCATTAAAATTTGGCATCGTGCCGAAGTCAGTTTGGAGTTGTTCATTTTCTCATGTCAATAGTTCATGCCTCATAGCTTCTGGGTTATTACGTGACTTTGTTCGCGAAAAATGTTTTTGTGAGAGCTGTTGTGTGTGCACTTGTTAGTTTTATGCTTATGAAGCGGTAAATTGTTTTCGTTGGTTCTATTTTTGGATGAAAATAGTTGTTGTTTTGGTTTTTTATAAGGTAGTTTAATTTAAAAGTCAGCTTGCAATTCAGGACCGCGAGAAATTTCTGAAGGGGAAACCTGTAGTCCTAGAACGCACGTGATTACCTCCATAAAAAACATATTTAGAGCAGAAATTATACCTAATAAAATTAATTAACCCTTCAGATACCGTCAATTAGAGACACAATAGTAAGACAATAGATGCGCGGCCACCGGTGGTCGCTTGGGGATTCATGAATTAAAAGCTTTTTTTAAGGGTGGAAATCATCCATTGATTTCTCCCACTCCGGATAGAGTAGGAGGGATATTAGACATTACTAACTAAAACCACACCTATGTCCTTCAGTTGCCATTTACGTTCTAGGTTCACGAGTTTGCTTTTCAAAAAAATCTCGCGGATCCTTAAAAAACTGTAGGGGCTCTATAGACTGCTGACATCTTGAGGAGCGCGTGGATCACTACGCGCTGTCGACGAATTGATCTCGGTCCGTACGATTATCGGACGGCCGGATGACCAGCTACCTATTGCTCATCTTTAAAAGTCTGCGCTTACTGTGGCTGGTAATCGGGGCCAGGGTCGCGAAAGCTGGGGCGTGAGGATGTCTGTTCCTTCTCTTTTGCTAGCATTATTGCTTCACAGAAGGAGTGAATCGCCTGCCATTCCTCCATGCCCAAACCAGAGACCGGCGCCGAGTCGATAGCCTCCACGAGGCCACGGCAGTACTACGCCCAATTTGGGCACACCTACACCACGTCCTCCGAGCGGTCCACATATTAGTGAAACCTGGGTGTTTCTTCTGCCTGATTCCGGTGCAGAAAACCATACCATAGTTACGGGCAGAAGTAGAGTCCTTTTGGAAAGTTATGATCTAGTTACATTTTTGTTGTTTTGCGAAGATCCACATGAGAGTTTCAGGGAAAATAATATGTCACTTACAGAAACTTCTTTCATCCTGCAACATAGACGACCAAATACTTATACTTTCTCAAAAGAGACATGAAGAAAAAGTCTTTCCTGTGCAGATACAAATATTTGTATTCACCACCATCTCTACTCCAAGAGGGTGGCAAAGCTCAGGAGTGAGCTCCGGGCGGAGCTCCAGGCTGAACTCCGGGCCGAGATCCGGGTGGAGCTCGCCAAAGCGCCAAATGGAGGCCGCCAGGAACCTATGGAAGAGGAGCGCGAGCAGGGGCAGGGGCAAAGCCGGCCCCAGCCCCAGCCCCAGCCCCAGCCCCAGCCCCAGCCCCAGCCCCAGCCTGAGCCGGAGAGTCAGCTGCTGTCACTTGTGCAGCAGGAGCTCGCTGCCTTTCAGCAGGGGCTGCAAAAGCAGCAGCTGGAATTCCAGCAAAGCATCCGGCAGCAGCTTTCTCTCCTGGAGGGTATAGTTCTCCGTCCTCCACTGGCGGCCTCTGGGCAGAAAAAGGCGGCTTCTTATGCCGCTGCTGCGGCCACGGCTTCTGCGCCTAAGGCGGGCCCGTCGGGGCAAGCGGGGCGCGGGGCTGCGGCGCCGGAGCCCGCGAGGCCAAGGCCGGAGCCTGCGAGGCCGGCCCCGACGGGCAAGCAGCAACAGCGGCGGAAAAAGGGTGCGGCGGTGCCTGCCGCTAAACCGGCAGGACCTCCTGCCGCCGTGGCGACTAGGCCGCGCCTGCCACCTCCTCCACCCGAGGAGCCTGGCGCCGACTGGACGGTGGTCGGCGCCAAAAAGCAGGCGGGCAAGGTGGCCAGAGCGGCCAAAAAGCGCGCGAGGCGGCAGGAGCGCAGGAAGCGGGCCATGGCGGCGCGTCTTCGCGCCCCGAATTCCGAGGCTGTAGTAATTACGCTACAGCCTGAAGCGGAAAAGAGGGGCGTGACGTACGACGACGTCATGGCGAAGGCGAAGCAGGCGGTGTTGCCCCACCTTGGCGAGCTCGGAGCCGCTGCGGGCTTCCGAATGAGGCACACGATTACCGGGGCCCGAATCCTAGAGGTCCCCGGTGCGGCCAGTGGTCCTGCAGCGGACGCCCTGGCCGCAAGGATCAGGGCGTCCCTCAGTTCGGAAGAGGCCCGAGTGTCCAGGCCCACCAAGTGCATCGACATGCGCATAATGGGCCTGGACGATTCCGTCAAGGTGGACGAGGTGGTGGCCGCCATTGTCAGGGCGGGTGGGTGCACGATCGAACAGGTTCGGGCGGGTGCCATCCGTGCTGACAGCACGGGCATGCGAGCCGTTACGGTGAGCTGTCCCGTGCAGGCGGCCAAAGCGATCACGGCTGAGGGCCGAAGGCTTTTGGTGGGCTGGGTTTCGGCCCAGGTAAAGATGCTGGAGCCCAGACCTCTGCGGTGCTTCCGCTGCCACGTGGGGCACCACGTGGGAGCCCACTGCACCGCGGAGGATAGCAGCGACCGCTGCCACCAGTGTGGCCAGCCCGGTCACAAGGCCGCAGATTGCCGTGCTACGCCGCACTGCTACGCATGTGCGGCGGCCGGCAAGCCAGCCGACCACCGGGCTGGGGGCAGGTCCTGCGACCCCCCCGCCAAGGCCAAGGGCAAGGCCCGCAGGCCCATCCCCGCCGAAGTCCTCGCCGCCGCAGCCGCCTCGTTGGCCGCCGCCGCAATCGCCGCCGCGGCAGTGTCCCCTAGGGGGGCTCGGGAGGAGACCGTAATGGAGTGTCAATAACGGCCCCATTACGTCTCCTCCAGGCGAATATCAACCACTGCGCCCCCGCTCAGGATCTGTTGCTCCAGAGCATGGCGCAGTGGTTGATCAATATCGCCGTGGTCACCGAGCCGTATTTTGTCCTGCCCAGTGGTGACTGGGTTCAGGACCTGGACGGTTCGGTGACCTTAATTAAGTCGGCCGCCGCCGGTACCCCGCCCCCCGAGTCCGTCACAAGGGGGCGGGGTTGCGTGGCAGCACGGTTCGGGGATATCGCCGTGGTAGGCGTCTACCTGTCCCCGAACCGATCTCTCGACGAACTGCACGTCTCCCTGATGGAGCTAAATTCCGTCGTCGCTGGGTTCGGTTCCCTCCGTGGTCGTTTGCGGGGACTTCAATGCCTGGAACACGGTTTGGGGTTCCCGGTTCACGAACCAGAGGGGTCGGATGGTGGAGGACTGGGCCTTGGAGCTGGGCCTGGTCGTACTGAACCGGGGTTCTGTCCCCACGTTGGTGCGGATGCGGGGCGAGTCGGTGGTGGACATTTCGTTCGCCAGCCCCGCTCTGTCGCCGCGTGTCGTCGACTGGCGCGTGATGGAGGAGGTGGAGACGTACTCCGACCACCGGTACATCCGGTTTGACGTCTCCGCCGAAACCTCGGCCGCGCCGGTCCGACAGAGCCCTTGCGGTCCGCGGTGGGCGCTTAAGCAGATGGACCGGGAGCTCCTCCTGGAAGCCGCGACGGTACAGGCCTGGGTGCAAGCACCGGACAGGCCTGTCGACATCGACGTCGAGGCGGAGTGGTTTCAGGAGGCCATGTCGCAAATTTGCGATGCGGCAATGCCCCGTGTCCGTCCAGGACGAGCTAAGCGCCAGGTGTACTGGTGGTCGCCGGAGATCGGCGCCCTGCGCAACGCGTGCAATCACGCGCGACGCCGGTACGCCAGGCACTGCAGGCGTCGCATCCGCCCGCCGGATGCGGAGGCCAGAGAGGCGGAGCTGTATGAGGGATACAGAGAGGCAAAACGCACCCTCCGAACGGAGATCAAGCGGGCCAAACTCGAGGCCCGCAACGTGTGGCTGGGGTCTCTGAACGCGGACCCGTGGGGGCGCCCGTACAAGTTGGTACGGGACAAGCTTCCCCCCTGGGCTCCGCCGCTGACCCAGAGTCTCCGGCCCCAACTCGTGGAGGGTGTGGTTAGCACTCTGTTCCCTGCGCGGGGGGAACACTCCCCCCCGCCCATGACTCCGCCTCCGCCAGCAGTGTCTGACGCGGATCGCAACAGCGACGACGACGAAAATGCTCCAGAAGTGACCGAGGTAGAGTTGAGAGTGGCGGTGCGAAGGCTGAGTGCCAAAAACACCGCCCCAGGACCCGACGGCTTGCCAGGGAAAGCCTGGGTCCTGGCCATGGAGGCTCTCGGGCCTCGACTGAGAGGGCTCTTTAGCGCATGCCTGGAGAGGGGCCAGTTCCCACTTCGTTGGAAGACGGGAAAACTGGTCCTCATAGCGAAGCCAGGGCGCCCTGCGGACTCTCCGTCCGCATACCGGCCCATTGTGCTGCTCGACGAGGTGGGCAAGCTCTTTGAAAGAGTGATTGCAAACCGCCTCGTCGTGCGGCTAACACGGGTGGGGCCGGACTTGTCGGACGGACAGTTCGGCTTTCGCAGGGCGCGCTCTACAATAGACGCCATCATGCGCGTGCGAGCCCTCACGACAGGGGAAGCGGTGTCCCAAGGTAGGTGTGTCGTGGCAGTGTCCTTGGACATTGCCAACGCCTTCAACTCCCTGCCCTGGAGTACGATCCGGAGGGCACTCCGGTACCACCGGGTGCCCGAATACCTCTGTCTAGTGGTCGAGGCGTATCTGTCAGACAGGTACATTGTCTACCCCGGTCACCAGGGAGACTGGAATCGTCGAGAGATGTCGTGCGGTGTTCCGCAGGGGTCGGTTCTAGGCCCACCCTTGTGGAACATCGGCTACGATTACGTGCTGCGCGGCGACTTCCCTGACGGGGTCAGCGTGGTTTGCTACGCAGACGACACGCTGATCCTAGCGCAGGGAGAGTCGCACCAGGCGGCGGTCGCTCTAGCGACACGCGGGGTTGCGATAGCCGTTGGTAGGATCCAGGAGTTGGGACTCGAGGTGGCGCTGCATAAATCCGAGGCAATGTGCTTCCACGGCCCTCGGAACGCGCCACCATCGGACTCCCAGCTTACGGTAGGAGGAGTTCGCATCGGCGTCGGGTCGACGATGAAGTACCTGGGACTCGTTCTCGACAGCCGATGGAATTTCGGAGAACACTTCCGACGTTTGGCTCCCAAACTCAACCGGGCCGGGGCTGCTCTCAAGCGGCTCCTGCCCAATCTTGGGGGTCCAGACGCCTCCTGCCGGAGGCTCTACGCGGGGATCGTTCGGTCCATGGCCCTCTACGGGGCGCCGGTGTGGGCGCCGTCGCTGGCAAAGCGACCGGCGTCCATACTGAACGCCTGCCGGAGGGTCATGGCAATACGGATGGTGCGGGGTTACCGCACGATCTCCCGCGAAGCGGCGAGCCTTCTGGCTGGCTTACCACCGTGGGATCTGGAGGCAACAGTCCTTGCACACATGCACGACATGCGCGTGGAGATGCAACGCCGGGGTGAAAGTCCACTGCCGCAACATGTCAAGGCATGGCGGACAGAGCTCCGGCGGGATCTCATGGTGAAATGGCGTCAACGGCTATCGCAACCCAGTGCTGGGCACGCCACGATTATGGCGGTAAGTCCCCTCTTTGAGGCGTGGCTGGAAAGACCTCACGGCGTCCTTACCTTCCGCATGACGCAGGTCCTCACCGGACATGGCAAGTTCGGGAGGTTCCTGCATCGGATTCAAGCGGAAGAGACGCCCGGGTGTCGCCACTGTGCGCAACGCCCGGAGGACACGGTGGAGCACACCGTCGAGGTGTGCCCTGCCTGGGCGGAGCATCGCCGTGCCCTCGTGGGGGCGATCGGCGGCGGAGACCTCTCGCGCCGGGCCCTGGTCGAAGCCATGGTCCGGAGCGAGGAGGAATGGCAGGCGGTAGCCTCCTTCTGCGAAGCAGTAATGCTAGCAAAGGAGGAGGCCGACCGCATCAGGCAACGGCGCCCTCGCCGCCGTCGCCGGGATTCCGATCCCGATTTCCGGCCACCGTAGACGCGGGCTCGCGGACGGCGAGCCATGGGTAGCTCGCTGTCCGATCGTCCGGTAATGGACCGAGTCCAAGACGTCGACGGCACGCACTGTTCCCGCGCGCCTCAAGGAATTGTCAGCAACAGGAGGGGCCCAGCTGGGTCGAAGCCTACTGGGGACAGGGTTGTCCGAAAGGGAGCTCGCGCCCCGGTATGAAGGCTAGAAGGAACGGCGCGGGGTTTTTAGTCAGTAAGAGTCTGACACTGTCTCTCGCTCCACCCAAGAGCGGGTTTCGTCAAAGATGATTTTCCCCGTCGACAAAAAAAAAAAAAAAAAACCATCTCTACTCGCATATCTATTCCAATAAATTCAAAATGTCCGTAATAGCAGACACGGCGATGGGCACCTCCATTTGTCATGGACAAGTTCCAGGGAAGCATAAATCTATCGGATGTCTCGAATTCAGGCGATGTTCGGCATTTGGGTTCTACTACCAACGTATTCTGATCGCCTGGTACGTTACCTCCCTCACAGTTACCACTTGCCTTTTTTTAATTTTTACTTAAAACCCTTAGGAAGGTAATACAAATACCTATAACCTCTAAATCTTGCACAGGTTTTCACACCAGCGATTTATTTGGGACACTATATTTTCTGGAACGTCGCTACGTAATTTATCAATATGTGCACGAGGTGCGAAAAAGATTTTTTTGTCATTTATCAACTGGTGACTTGCCTATTTATTACGTGTATCCTGATTTTTTTTCGTTTAGTGCTTACCGGAACATGGATGGATCCAAAAAATCTGTCATCTGGGCACGTTTCCGCCGCACCCAGACGAGAGCTATGAGAAGGAAGTACTTCGATGCCTAAGTGTATTTTGTTTTGGTATATACATAGTACCTATGTAACTACATACACATACACATTTTTTGTTATCTAACCTTGTGTACAGAATAATAAGTAATCTATTAACTAACCAGCTGACCCAGCAAACTCCGTACTGCCTGACAGTCAATGAATGTACTTAGTATATTTTTCGATATAATCAACCGATTGTAATGAAACAATGCCTAAATAATATAAATTAAGTTATAAACAATGTTAATGTATAAAAGTTATTTACATCGATTCCGTACAAATAAAAACTACTACTGATTAGCTAGAAAAAAAACTACAAAATATATCACAAGTTACAAACAATGGCACGAAGCATAAACAACCCTAAAAACGAAATCAAATTAGCCTGATTTGAAAAAGAGTTATAGTAGTGAACTGGATTGTTAGTGTCCATAATTTGATTTACTTACAGAAATTCTAATTGACTTATATAAAGCCAGAAAGTTAATTCGCTAATGTTTACAGTTATCCATTATTTGGATAATGGTTTAGTATATAATTTGAAAGAAACATTTTCGTCACGAAACCTGATTTATGGTGACACGGACCCTTCCTTTCCTTATAATTAAGAGAAAACCGACACTCGCCACTACTACGAACCTTTGTTATATTCTTTTAATTATTATTTTTTCGAGTTTAAACTGTTAAGAAGGTTCATTTTACCCACTTTGAACTTCATTAACCGAACAAGGATGAGCAGGTTTTCAACTCGACGGAATCTTGTTTGAAAGTCAGTCGTATTTATTACAAAAAGGTATTTTGTTACTTCCGAATTTTTCTAACACTGAACCAAGAAAATGAGTGTTAAAAATTAGTAACCTGTTTTCCTGTTAACACAATAAAACGGAATCTAAATGATACAACACTAAAGTAATTGTGTATAGCATAGTAGCCTTATAAAGTTCCCACAGTTAGGACTCAAGCCTCCTATCTAGGAGAGGCAATGGGCCGTTATCCACCACGACGGCCCAGTGCGAGTTGGTGGATGTCACAAGTTTTCGAATTGTTTGGTTCTAGGACAAGCCGGTTTCCTCACGATGTTTTTCTTCACCGTTTTGAGAGCAGTGGTGATGAAACAAATTACACAAAATTAGCCACCTGATTAGATTTGAACCCGCGACTTACAACTCGTAAGTCGGGGCCGTTACCACTCGGCCACCACTTCCCAAGTAATTATGTGCTCTCAAATATATTTTGAGAGCAAAAGTCAACTTCAACTCTTCGTAAATGGCATTTGTGTAAGACAGAGCAAGATTTTGCCAATAACACATGTGAACTTTTAATATACCATCAGACGCTGAAGACTATTTAGCGAGTATTAACAGTAAATAAAAAAAAAATCAAGGTCAAAAGAGACGAAATTTTTCGCATTTAATATTTTCCGTACTAGAGCAGATAAGTACACGAGCTCGCCCCCACCACAGTTGAATGTGTTTATTGTATCAGCTGAGTTATAAGCGACCCTCACGAGTCCCGCATCAACCACAGTCTGTTTAAGCGTATTGAAAAACGTCGTTTTATGTACGTAAGCTAAATTTACACTTTCATAAAAGGTGTTATTAGAATTTTATTAGATATTATTCGATTTATTTATTTTTCTATAAGTACCTACTTTTATATTTTTAAATATTTCTTTAATAAATATAACAAAAAAATAACAATTAAAAATGATTAATTTTCTACAATAACAAATATTTATCTCTGAGTATTACATATAGAATATATAAAGGTATTACCACTACCATCATCAACCAACCACGTGTATTGTAATCTATATTTATGACCTTTCACTGTGATTTATGTCTTAGTCAATATTGCTAAGGCTGCAGAATTATTTGAAAGAATTAGCGTGACCTTGGAACGTAAAGGGCAACGAAAGGATGACTTTTACTCAGTAATAGTCTAACACTCCTTCTCACTCCAGCGGGCTTGTGGACGGCAATAGGTAGCTCGCCGTCAGGTAACCGTCCGGACCGAGCCCAAGTCATCGATGGCGAATTGTTGCACACACGCCTCAAGAAGATGTCAGCAAACCTTAGGAGATTAGCAGGGTCGAAGCCTACTGGGGCCACGGGTAGTGTGAAAGTGAAAACCGGGGGCCCTGTGACGAAAGCAAAGCAGAAACAGGAGTGGGTTTTTAGTCAGTAAAGTCAAAGTCACAAGTTTTTATTTCACATAGGCCTACATGGACACTTATAAAACGTCAGAAGCTAGTGCACGGTTCCAAATTGGTCGTTTTCTATGGAGAAGAACCGGCAAGAAACTCCATGGTTACTCTTTTAAAAAAAAAATTGTTTTTTAAATATTTCCATATTACAGTAGTAATAGATAAAAGTCTGACACAACCCTCGCGCTCCACTCAAGAGTCACTGGATGATTTTCCCACCTTAAAATAAGAGAAGGAGGAGGCAATTTATGATAAAATACGTAAAAAAAGTATATGTTGATGACACTATGAACCTCGGAATTTCCTGAACGTCTTTCTGGCTATAAGGAAGTTGATTGAATTTAAATAACATGTTCAGTGTCTTGTTATTGACAGTCTCCTAAATTGGTTTGGCTTTCTGAACAGATTTATGAAAATTGCAATGTAGGTACACCATGTCGAACAAGGGAAACGTTATTTTTTCTTCCTAAAGCTATTTGTTTAAGAAGCTTTAGGAAACAGGCGGTAGTAGTAATAGAAAATTTTACTGTAAAAGTGAAAAAAAAAATATTTAGCGTAATATTCGGAACTATTGCTTGAACTCCTCTCAACCTTAGTTCGGTCTGCGTCATTTTAAGTTGTTCTAATAAATAATAATATTATAGTATTTATTAATTTATTTAATTTTATTTATTAATTTATTTTTTTATTTATTTTATTTATTTTTATTTTATTTATTTTTATTATGTATTTTATTATTATAAGTAAATTAATTTATTAATACTACATTCTATTAGAAATCTGTTATTTGTTTAAAGTGCACACCTACTGGTATATAATAGTAGAGGATGGTTTGTTGCATGAAGTCCATCTATGTAGTACTACTGTACATGAAGTTTTTATATCTCTAGTCTAAATCCATCCTTCATCAAGATTAAACCTAATCTCGATTAAACTTCATAGTAGTGGTAACAGACAACATTTTTAAGTAATTACTGGTGAAACCAACACGCCTTAATGTAAAAGCAAATAAAATAAACCAGAAACTGAGCTATCGAGCTTTTGTTTCGTGTTATTTTTGTGTAAACTGACATAATTAAGACGGAAAGCAACTGTGACATAATACTGTACAATGTTATTTTGGCTTTGCTGGTTATCCAATTATACTCTACTATATATTCCTCGTAATACACCTACGGGAGCTAAAAATAAAAGCGCTTTTAGGCTCCAAATAAGTTCTGCTCGAAAAAGTAAAATATGAAATTGCGTTCGGTCCTCTCAGGGTTTAAAAAAGGTCAGCATGAAGCCTTTCCTGAAATGAGAATATATAAAAGTGGCTAAATTTCATGCCGTTCACATGGTTTTGGTAAACGAACACGGCATGCGGACTGCTCATCATGAAGTCCCACTCTTTGTACGAATCAACAAGCATATTTCCCTCGGCGATGTCGCATGCATGGCTGCCGGCACATTTCGTTAGCGCCTGTCAAAGTTGTACACGCTAATCTCGTCACTGTGGTATAGGAATAGCGTTGGAAATTGCTTACATGATTTTGTGTAGACAGAGCCGCAAGTGGGTGAGATTAAGAATAAATTTGGAGATCAGGATATGAGAAGATGATATGAGTAGGAAGTTCTTAGGAATATGAAATCGTAGCGAAGATAATGAATGCATTTAGAAACCAAGACAACGGGAAGTGGATGAATAGTGAAGGGATTCTGGTTATTAAATTTTGGATCTGGAATAATCTGGATACTGATACGGATAAAGGAATAATATTATGTTAGTTTTGGTTACGGTTACGGATGTCAAGTTATTTCGGATTAACCGTTAGTTTCCGGCTTATTTCGATTGTACACGTCGAAGGCCACCTGATGGCGCCAATCCGAACCATTCACCTAAACCATTTATTTGAATTTTGACATGTCATGTTTATACTAATCGTATTTTTAACACCCGTCGGAAAAGAGGGGCGTTATAAGTTTGGGTTGTCTTGTGTCTGTTTATCTGTCCGTGGCATCGTAGCTCCTCAGCGAACGGACCGATTTTAATGCGTTTTTTTTTTAACTTGAAAGCTGACGTTATTGAGATGGTTCTTAGATACAATTTATGAAGATCTGTTCAAAGGTTCAAGGTCATCAGCTCATTTGTTGGCTGTGGCAGGGATCTTAAACACTTAATGGATATATTCTTTACTAATAAACACATATATGTGACCTAGTGTTTAAAATACTCATGAAGCCTACATGCCGACGCTATCAAGATGATCTGATGATGGAGGTCGATGGTAAGAGACGTAACCTTGGAATATCTATTAATAAACCCATCCAGTGTCCTCTTATTTAGATGTTCTGTTCGTTTCTCATGACAATGAGAATCTGATGACGAAGACCATCACCAGCATCAGCTAGAACTGGCTGACTTGGGGAGCAGTGAGTCCAGTGACTGACACCTTTTTGTAAAACATTTCCATATAAATCGCTAGAAAACCTTTCTCTTTAGTCTTTTAAAAAAAAAGCAGAAGAGCAAAAGAAGTGCCTAACGCAGTTAGTTGATCTGTTTCCTGGTACAAGTAGCTAGAACCTGGAGGTCTCTAAATGGATAACTTACTCCTAGGCAAGCGTGTTCCATCATCGCTTTCTATGTGTTCAAATGTGAGCCAAGTAACAGAAAATGTATTCCAACCAAAAGAATACTGTTTAATATCATCTATATATATAAAAATGACCCCGTTTTCCGTTGTCACGACTTGGCATGAAAACGGCTTGACCGATTTGGCTGTTTTTTTTTTGTTGTGATTGTTATTGTGAGGAGAAGGTTCTTATGGAAAAAAAATTAGGGTAGTGTAGGGTAGAGTAGGGTAGAGTAGGGTAGAGTAGGGTAGAGTAGGGTAGAGTAGGGTAGAGTAGGGTAGAGTAGGGTAGAGTAGGGTAGAGTAGGGTAGAGTAGGGTAGAGTAGGGTAGAGTAGGGTAGAGTAGGGTAGAGTATGGTAGAGTAGGGTAGATTAGGGTAGAGTAGGGTAGAGTAGGGTAGAGTAGGGTAGAGTAGGGTAGAGTAGGGTAGAGTAGGGTAGAGTAGGGTTGAGTAGGGTAGAGTTGGCTATAGTAGGGGGGAGTAGGGAAGAGCGGAAGCGAAGCCGCGCGGGTAAAGCTAGTTGTAATATAACTCAAAGATTCATGTCTTTGCTTCCATCTTACTATACAACAGGCTTAGTACCAATTGAGTAACTGTTTAACAGTACAAGTTTATCATTTTTTTTACAGTGACAGACTATACATTAAAATAATTCAGCTCAATTAAGACAATATACAGTATGTAAATCTAAAATCCAATTATTACTGTACACAGCATTCAATGTTTCATATGAAAGGTAAAACTGAAAACTTGGGGTTGTTGCAACCTATTTTCTTTTCTTATTGATTTCACTGTATCCTGATCATTCATTGCATCATTCCTCATATAACACGTATTTTTGGTCCTCTTCTTTTTCTCTTCATCCTTGTACATTATATTCATATCTCTATTAATCATGACAGTGTAATATTTTTTATTTTCAGATTTGCACTTCTCCTAATACAGCGTTCTAAAATCCTTCTTAAGGTGGTGCATCATGACTCACATTTTCACTGTTTTTCATACAACCGCTCATAACTGATTATGACGTTATTACACATTTTTCATTAGATATTTTGGAAACACAGTATCTTGTGGATATTATCTAGGTTTCTAAAGAAAACAATTTCTAAATTTGTATAAAACTAATCCAGTAAAAACCTCTGAAAATGTCCTATTTTGTATGAACTTTGACACTTCATAATTTGCCTTGCAAATTTTATTGAGATTCTAAATGACGACAACTTTTTCCAAAAACTTTTAAGGGTTTAAAAAAAACAGCTATTTCCTGGAGCAAGTTTTGTGAAATTTTCGAGTAAATCTCGGAATTACCGAATACTAACAGAGTTTCCAGGCGTTATCTCTCTTTTTTTGCGTTGCCTTTTCGTCAAACATCGCGTTGGATTGCATTAAATGAAGTAACAAGCTTTTAAACCATTTTCGATGTTTACGATAAGCGAGTGGAGAAGGACCCTCTTAAAGTCAAATTATAAATGTTTTTCAAAGTTTGTTGCTTTAAATGTCTTGAACTATTATTCTACTATCGAATGTTGTAAGTTTGTTCATAATCAACTATGGTGTACTTAAGGCTACAATCAAATAACTCTTTCTTCTTTCTTCTCTTCTTTCTCTTTTTTTCACGAAAATATATGACTGCTTACACAGTTTCTAAACAGAAGCTGCAATATCTAATAATAGTAAAGTAAACCTATTAATTAATAACAAATAGCATAATATCAATTGCAATTTACTCTTTTATACTAAAATTCAAATGTACTATAACAGTTTAAAACTACATCTTATTAATGTTTTAACTTTTATACAATAAAGTTATCTGCTCCACTAGAGAGAAAAGATTCAAGAAACCGAACACAATCGGTCCCTTGGCAATTGTCGTCTTGTAAGTAAAATACAATTCCTTGTTTAACTTTATTCTATAAAATATTGCTAGTAAGAATAGTTTTCTTATATGCGTTTATTTCAATAAGATAACAACAGAAATATAGACTTTTTTATTATATTTTAATTTACCAATTAGAATAGAATAAACTTTTAAAAGAACTTACATCTATGGGTACAATGGCGGTCTATAGCGATATAAGGTCAAAATTAAAATGACTTAAAAATAAATGAGTTTCATTAAACTAATACAAAATTGAGGTTAGGTCTTGAAAAATACCGACATCGATAACTATAACATCGATAAATCGACATTTTAACCTGTAATTTATCTTACTGAACACGGAACTCCCCATAGACATCAATCAATCTTAGTCAGATCATTCCCACCAGACATTTACGCTCCATTTTTATCATTCAAGAAACCTGTGGCATATAAAGTGTTGCTACTCATCTTCATGATTTAATTCCTTAGTCTCCTCTTACAACGCTCAAGGGAATTCATTGCTATATTTATTTCTAGCCAAGACTGCTGTACAGAAAAAAAAGTACAAGGAAATACAATCGTTCCCTTGGTACAGTTCCCGTCTTCTTGGTAAAATACGGCCCTGTTCTACCACAGTTGTATATACGCCAAGTAAATGTACTGCCATTGTTTATTTTGCCGTCGCCACACCAGTGCTGACGGATCCGGTAACAAAATGACGGAAATAATTAAAGTTGAGACCTCGAAAAATTGTGTTGCCTAATTTCGTCTCAGCCGTATTGTTTTTCGCTAAACAATTGTTTTATTGCTGGTTGTCTTGTAGTATATCACGGTTTATTTCTGGCTGGTTTTATTTGACTTTGTAGTTCGATTTATTTTTGACATTCACTTGGGTGGTCTCTTTGACTTCTATAATCAAATGTATGATTTCAAATCTCAATCTGGTTTAGTATGTGAATATGAAGTTATTAATAGTAGGAATTACAATAGTTTGAATAAAAAAAGAGTACAAAACATTTTTTATTAAGTAAATTATCATAAAATCGTAATTACAAATAATAACATGTAGATAACGAGTTATATTTTGAGGTGGGAATTCATTAATCATGCAACTTCTCCTATTATATGTAGAATGAGAGCGCGAATCAGATTTTAGGCACTAAAACCCTCCTCTGTTCCTTCTGTTGCCTGTTGCATTCTGGAAGTTACCGAAATGTGGTAAAATATCAGTCATCCGAGTCTGAAACAGGGATGGAGGTATACACCTTATATAGTCCCATCCCTTTAACAGTTCAGATTAGGTCATAAAATGAAGCGCGTAAAGAGTTCGTGGTAGCACTGTAAGGTCGCGATAATTCTTCCAATTATTCCCGCAGTAGATGCTACGCGTGAGGTTAAATACAAAAGGAACAGCTATACATTATTTTTTTCAATAATAACCTCTAAGGATATCACTATCACATTTTTCATTACTAATCGAAAGTTTACTATAATCCTGTTTTATTAAATCAGCTGCTCTCTCAGCAATCATAACGACGGGAGCATTAGTATTGCCGCTAGTGATGGTGGGCATCACACTGGCATCCACCACTCGAAGGTCATGAATGCCGTGCACTTTCAAACGACTATCAACGACTGAACAGCTTATATCGCAACCCATCCTTGCAGTGGAAACTGGATGAAAAATTGTGGTTGCCATATTTACAGCAAAGCACTTCCAATAATCATTACTGCCAAGTTCATAACCGTCACACGCAGTTAACTTTACTCTACCCAACTTTGCCCCAATAGACTTAAAATAAGTCGTGTTCACTATTTCTGCCAATTTTTTTATTCCAATTACTTGTAAATCTAAATCCCTTGAATTACTAAAATTATCATAATATATAAGAGGATCTTCATACGGATCATTTGAATTCAACGATATGTTTCCCCTCGAAACTGGATTCAGTAAAATTTGCCACATTATAAATAATGATTTGTTTACACTTTGCTCCAATATTGAATTTTCTACAGATTCAACAAAACCTGAAGCGAAAGTTTTTATACTTTCTTCGTTTTTCTTCCTGAGTGAAATAACAGATTGAAAATCTGGATACAAAGCTTCAGAATTTGAGGAATAAAATGCGGTCACATCGTCATAACTTTCAGCTGATAAATATCCTTGACGATCGTACAGGTATCTCAATGATTCAAAGTTTTTCGTTGCTTTATCAGGTTCCTCTGGTTTGTCGGCAAATATTAAAATAGGAACCATAGAGTGATCGTGTAAATTCTGTCCTACCATGGGCAAATCGATTACGGTTTCGAGGTTCTTTGCTGTGAGATGTTTTTTAGGTCCTATACCAGATAACATAAGTAGCTTAGGTGTATTTACAGAACCAGCGCTAAGAATAACTTCATGATTTGCTTTCAATGTTAACTTGTTGCCATTGTGATCTACTTCCACACCAAGTGCGTTTTTACCATCCAAAATAATTTTAGTTACAAACGAATTTTTAACTATCTTTAAATTTTTCCTGCTTTGTGTTAAAGGGTTAAGGTATGCAGTAGCTGAACTCACTCTTTTGCCATTATCGACTGTTGAAATAAATTTGCTAGAACCAAAGTTATTAGCCGTATTTAAATCATCAACATTTTTTATACCAATTTCATCAAAAGCAGAAAGCAAATTTGTGACTACATTCTCATCTGTACCATTGAAGGCACTTACAACAAGAGGTCCATTATGTCCATAATGATGATAAACTGCGGGAATCTTTAAACGAATGGGATCTTGTAGATTTTCAGCTTTTTTGAAATATTGCCTAACTATATCCGGATGCCATTCAACATTTCCTTCGTTGAACCAGGACTGATAGTCACGCGGGTGTCCTTGAGCATATGCCATGACGTTCATGCTGCCACTACCTCCAAGCATTTTTCCTCTTGGCCATTTCACATTTCCATCTTTGTGGGCCTGATTTGTTAACCCATTGTTTACTGTTGAATATTGCCAGTCAAACTTCGGTCCAAAAACACTGTGAGCGAACCTCGGTATCTAAGGATGAAAAAATAATATTATCATTGAGATTCATTTATTTTAAGATATTCAAAAAGTTTCTACGTTCACAACAATAAAAAAAGCTTGCGGTAGAAATTATTACAATGTAGTATGATTCAGACATCAAGCAACTTACTTCACTTTCAATAGGCGGGTTTCCTCCTGCTTCAAGTAGCAGTACATTCCAGTCTTCGATTTCACTCAGTCGGTTTGCCATTATACTTCCAGCTGTACCAGCACCAACAATTATAAAATCGAAAACTTCTGAATCTACAATTAAAACAAGAAATTAACACTCTGTGAAAAGAAAAATAACACGTTGAATTATTATTATGAGTTCGTTGTGTTCCACTGCAGTGCAAAGACCTCCTTTCCGTTCTTCCACTTTTTTCAAGGACAGAAAAAAGTAGGAGTCCAAATCGTCACGTCATCTCATTCTAGGCTTACCGCGTTGCCAGCTCCCACTGTTCAGAATCCAGACAGTCATCTTTCCCCTATTTCGCCTAATTCTAACACATCTGTCGCTTAGGGTTTTAACACAAAATAGGGTTATTAAATTATGAAGTCTTATCATGCATTATAGGAACTTACAAAAATACTATTGGAAAGTCACCTCGTCATACCTTGTAATTCAACCTCAGGTGGCCAATCCTTGCTTTGAACGAGGCATTGTGCTGTCACGAAGAACTGTACTGCAGAGAAGAAAGTGTTAGGGGCTGCTGCTGTCGTTGCAGATATACAAGAATCGGTGCTGTGTACAAAAAACAACTCATTACTCTTTTTATTTCGTTGTTGGACATAGTTGCATATATGTAGGTAGCATGGAACAGAGCGTGATCCCAGTGTCATCAGTCGGTCGTTACTTATTCTTTAATAGACTACCAAAAAACGAGGTTTTATATTCGACGGTTTGTTTCGTTTAAATAGAATAGAATAGAATAGAATAGAATAGATAGAATAGAATAGAATAGAATAGAATAGAATAGAATAGAATAGAATAGAATAGAATAGAATAGAATAGAATAGAATAGAATAGAATAGAATAGAATAGAATAGAATAGAATAGAATAGAATAGAATAGAATAGAATAGAATAGAATAGAATAGAATAGAATAGAATAGGTTAAACTTTATTTTACACCAAAAAAGTAACACAACTTATATATAAACGTTAATCTATGGTTAGTATGGTGTGGTAGTGTGGTGGCAGTGGTGGAGTTATGGTTGGTTATGGTGGTTATGGTTGGTTGATAGTTGGTGGCTGGTGGTATGTTGGTATCTATGGTTTTATCTTTTTTGTAAATATATCCGTGATTTTCTCTGAAACTGCTACTCAGATTTGAATGTCGTTTCGGTCATAATAAACGCTTGTTTTTCAGGGCTTATGTTATTATGTTTATGTATGGGGTGCCCTTCAGAGTCTAACGGCATACCGTTAGACTCTGAAGGGCACCCCAGTATATTTTCATTACACTAAAGGGTTATATTTCACCGGGACACCATAGCGGCGCGACCAGTTGCGCCACTATAGACAGACTAAAACAGTTTCTGGCTTCTTAAAATAAAACAATAATAGTTATTTCTGAAACCGGTGTTTCTGGTTTTATTTTTTTGTTTTTAGAAAACGACCTCCAAAATTACAGTCATGTTTTTATTAAAGTTTCTTTTTTTCAGTAAGTAATATAATCATTTGTGGACTAGAGAAGTGTATATTGTACTTTGATCTTGAATGTATGTTTATTGTTAGCTTGAGTTCCGGCGATAACTTAAATCTTCCGAATCGGATATTAAATCATTTTCCTAATTTAGATTTAAAATTACGTAATGAGTGGTCTCCGTGTAATGTTTCACACGAAGACCAGTTATATTCACTTCTATTACACTTGCCTAGCGTCACGGTATATGCTGAGCAATGACCTATTCTTGCTAAGATTCGACGCACAACTTGGATTCTTAGATTTTAATGTTAAAATTGTTTATTTTTGGTTTATTTTATGTTTTTTTTTCAATGTTTATTTTGTTATGTTTCTCTCTGTTGTTGAAGCCAGCGTCAAAATGCCAAAGACAACAAAGAGTAGTTGCAACAGATAACCTGCACAACTCTTTTGTCTATGGTGTAGGTGCAATCACAGAGTAAATTGTTACTCAATACATTTAAGCCCTGTATACACGGCCTGGCGGGCATTTTTTATTTTTTTTTCTGTAATGATTTGTGCGTCTATTTAGGCGGAATAAACATGTTTTCTTTCTTTTCTTTCTTTCTTCTTTCTTTTCTTTCTTTATTAATTAATTTTGTTTCCAGAAAAATATACATCATTTACCAAGGGATAGGTAAATAAAACGCTTATGAGGAAGTAACCCATTCGCAACTCTCCAGGGCCTCAAGTCTGCTATTACAAAAGTGTCAGAATGGTTTATCATTAAATTCATAATTGTTGATTTTGACAAGTTTAGTAATCTGCTAATATAATGACGTCATTATGACTTTCAATGGTCAACTTTTGTCACTCCGTTGAAAGAAGTGGCATAGAATGGTAATCTCGTACTGACAAATAAATTTTTGACGTATGCGGTAATCTGCTAAAATTTTGACAGTTCCTTTTATCAGTGACCTACCATTAGAAACGTTATTATACAGTCATTGCTTTTAATAAGCTCGATATTATCATTCTACTACAACTCTATTAAAAGATCATTGACCGATCAATGGTCGACCGTTATGAATTAGCAGATTAAGAACTTTTAGCAAAATGTTAATGTAATATCGAACATTTCAGTTTTAATACTTTTTGTTAAAATGCGTGAGGGCGTGTCTGTTTTTTTCTGACTCAAGGCGAATAAGGAACAGGATTGGGCTTTAAATCCTGTTCCTTATTCGCCTTGCGTTCGAGAACCTCAGGGTTCTCTTCCGTACAATATTAATAAAATGGATAGCTATACCTAAATATTTAAATTAACCCTTCAGATACCGTCAATTAGAAACACAATAGTAAGACAATAGATGCGCGGCCACCGGTGGTCGCTTGGGGATTCATGAATTAAAAAGGTCCTCGGGCCAAGCTAAGAAGGTATGCGTACATTCAAGTTAATCAATCAATCAAAATATTTATTAGTTAGATTGTGGTCCATAAGATGTTACTGTTAATTTATGTCGACAAATCCCAGCCAATCCCGCTAGAACATGGCGTGCAAATTTATTCACAATCAGTGATGTCAATTACAAAGAATAAAGTAGATAATATTACCTACTTTGAGTGTTTGTGTACACATTTTGCTACTAAGAAAATATTTTAACGGTTTGGGACTCCGGGATTTGGAACCTTGATAGTCGTGGTAATTCTAACTTAATTCTAAAAAATCACTACAATACAAAAATATTTATTTGGAAAACTGTTGTACTCTTGAAAATGTACAATTACGCGTTTTAGTAGCTATCATTCGCTCACTACCAGAAGCTATAAATAAACAAAGTTATTTTACGAACCTATTTAGCGACGCAATCAATACAAAACCACAAAGTATTTATTTATTTATTTATTTTATTCTTCATGCACAAAAGAGTACAAAGGCGGACTTAATGCCTTAAGGCATTCTCTACCAGTCAACCTTTGGGTGATGCAGAGACAAATAAGTCGTGGTAGGTGCAATATCCGTTACATATTAATACAATTATTCATATAAATACATAACATACAGATACACAATACATAATATATATAATTACACTTATACAACAACGAACAGAAAAATACAAGAATGGAAAAGAAGAACACACAAATCCAGAGGAACAATTGGTGCAAACAAATAATGTGAAACATATTAGCGCTGTGACGAAACCACTGCCAACTTCCTACGAATATACTCGCGAACCTTCACTTTGAAAGACAATCGATTGGTTGCCATCCTGATATCCTGAGGTAGTGCATTCCAAAGAGAAATAGCTTGGACATAAAAAGAATTGTGAATGAAGTCTGTACGGTGAGTAGGACAATGAAGTAGACGGTTATGTGATGACCGTAGACTTTTGTTGTGATTGGCGCAAATGTATTGGAAGTGAGGGGCTAGATAACTAGGGAAATTTGGAGAGGCTAAAAATGAGAACAAGGTAGTAAGTGCTCTTTGCTCTCTACGCTGGCGTATAGGCAACCAGTTTAAAAGCGACCGATACGCAGAGACATGATCATATTTGCGCAAATTGAAAACAAATCGAATGCAGTAGTTTAGAAGACGGTCAAGTTTGTTGAGGAGATCTGCATTCAGGTCATAGTAGCACACGTCACCATAATCGATGATTGGAAAAATTAGGGTCTGCACAAGCATTGCTTTAGTGCTCGATGGTAGTAAATTTTTCAAGCGATACAAGGCTCGCAGCGTTCCCGTAACTCTCTGACTGACACTGGCAACTTGAGTACGCCAGTTCAGGGTACTGTCGATGCGCAAGCCTAAATCCTTTACGTCCGTGTCAAAAGGAACAACCGTGCAGTCAAAAAGAACAGGTGGCAAAGTTGTTACATCTAACTTGGCGACACTTCGTGGACTGCCGATGATGATCGCCTGACACTTGTTGGGGTTTACAGCAACACCAAATTTGTCAGACCAAGTTTTAATAGCTGTATATCTATTAAAAATAAATCAAATTTCACATACCTGATCATTTTTAGAAATATTTTTTTATCTACAAACAGTATCAAACCATATCACAACACATTTGCACTCTATGTTTTTTTCTATTGAGTTAAATTACTCAAAAACAGATATAGATAGAATGAACAAAAAAAAAAACACTTAATACAAATCGCATATAGGCACGTTCGTTTTATTAACCTGCTAAAATATAAATGCCTGCATATCCAAGTTCTCAAGTTCATGTACTTCGAATCCGTGAGACTGGCTAATTTTAATAAAATGATTAACTAATTTTAATAGTAGCTAGTTATGATAATTAATTAACTAAGATATAATCTATTTGGTTTCACACACTGATAAGCAACTTTAGACCTTTTGTCACTGTGTGGTATATAATTCAAAGTCGAAGGTTTTATTTAAGGTTGTAGGTAAATTGATTGACAAGAGGATAACAACAAAATATTTCTTGGCAGTCAGACAGACGGGAAGTTTATTATTACTATTCTACATTCTGGGTGTCAAAAGAGGCTGACTGGCTTGGCCTTGACTGGCCTGTTGGTCTAGTGGTTAGTGGCCCTCACTGCTAAGCCGGAGGTCCTGGGTTTAATTCCCATCCAGGACAAATGTTTGTGCGATGAACATGATTATTTGTTATGTGTCTGGGTGTAATTTATCTATAATAATGTATGTATTTAGAAATATATAAGTATGGTTATCAGTTGTCTAGTACTGATAATACAGGCTCTGTTTAGCTTGAGACTAGACGACGGTGTGTGATAGTAATGTTGTGGAAAATTATTATTATTTTCTAACTCAAAAAAAAAAAAACCGACTTCACTAAAAAATTTAATTGAATTTAAGGAGTTCCCTCGATTTCGCCAAGATTCCATCATCATTGGTGACTATGGGACCATTTGGGAAGTATACCCTTTCCAACAAAAAAATAATTTCTCAAATCGGTTGGCAAGCGACGAAGTTATGCGCGAACAAACATTAAAAAAAAAACATACAAACATTCGAATTGAGAACCTCCTCCTTTTTTAGAAGTCGATTAAAAAGTCGCGTCCAGTAGCTTCACGAGTATTCTGAGGTACGGAAGGGATTGAGAATATAGGTAACAGCTAACCTATCCACGATCTGATCTCATCAAGAGCTGATAAACCTTGACAATATACGTATGGGTATATTACGGCCTGAGGTTACTTATCCAAGAGTTCCTTACCTTTATCATACATATAATAACTAAGCATCTCAGTACAAGCAGTTATTAATTATTACAGAAGCGTACATCAAAGGAACCTAAGTGAGACATTTATTAATTTCCAATATATCTGGCGACACACTAATAAAGGCCTAGTTTATCGTTGAAGTAATATCGCTTGCGGTTATTTAGTTATTGATTTATTACGAGCCGAGACAGCGTTCAAGCGACTGAGTTGCAAAATCGGAATCGTAACGTGTACTTTTTTTTTTCGATGGGGAAAATCATCTTATGACAACCGCCGCTCTTGGGTGGAGCGGGAGATACTGTCAGACTCTTACTGACTAAAAACCCCACCCTATTCCTTCTAGCCTTCACACCGGGGCTCGAGTTTCCTTTCAGATAACCCTGGCCCCAGTAGGCTTTGACCCAGCTGGGCCCCTCCTGTCGCTGACAACTCCTTGAGGCGCGCGGGAAGAGTGCGCGCCGTCGACGTTTTGGGCTCGGTCTGGACAATTACCGGACTGGACTATCCAAGCAAGCTACCCATGGCTCGCCGTCCGCGAGCCCGCGTCTATGGTGGCTGGAAATCGGGATTGGAATCCCGGCGGTGGCGGTGAGGGCGCCGTTGCCTGATGCGGTCGGCCACCCCCTTTGCTAGCATTACTGCTTCACAGAGGCTACCGCCTGTCACTCCTCCTCGCTCCAGACCATGGCCTGAACCAAGGCTCGCCGCGAGAGGTCTCCGCCGCCGATCGCCCCCACGAGGCACACCTCGACTGTGTGCTCCACCATGTCCTCCGGAATCATAACGTGTACTTAGTAATTTCCATGTTCATCAATATCAAACTACAAATATAAACTCACGCTTTCTATGTCACAATGTTATTTTTTTTATTACAAATTAATTCAGTCATTAAACTCTTAAAACCAGTCCGGTAACCGGAGCAAGCCCAAAGGCATCGACGCTGCGTAGTGTTTCACTCAAGGAGTTGTCAGCAGCAGCAGTCCAGCAGGGTCGAAACCTACTGGAGCCTTAAGTGATGCGTAAGAGATCCTTGGGGCCCTGGAACAATAGAAAAGAAGGAACAGGAGTGGGTTTTTAGTTCTACTCAAGGGCAATAGATGTCATTTGGATGACTTTTCCACCTAAAAAAAAAAATATTTACACCTAAATTATTTATTGTCGTTTTTTTGTAATTAATTCTAATAGAACTTACAAAAGTCATAGAGAAACTACTTCAAAACGCGTTGAGACTTTAATCGCACTAATATTATAAACGTGAGGTTTGTATGTTTGTCAGTGTCACTCATTCTTGCTCAAACGGCTGGAAATTAATAAAATTTTGCATACTGGTAGTCCACGTGGTATGCCACCTTGATATAAAAAAAATGTGAACTGTAATTTTGGGGCTATCGAAATTCAATTATGTACCTTGACACCTTGCAATGCATGATGTATACAGATGGAGGCGTGGCACCAGGGAAGACAGAATAAACCAGCTCGAAGAGACCTGACCTTTTGAACTCTGAGATTTGACTTCCACGTGGCTCAACCGGCGGGCGATACTGGTTTCTTCGTAACTCTTAAGTCCGGTGGTGAGTAGCTGCTGATAAATAAGCACTACGCCTTAGCGGTCTAGGCAAAAGTGGTAAGAGTTGAACAATATTCCATTTTCTAGTAAAAACGCGTGACGACGTCTTTGCGTTGCGAGGGATTTCAACCGACAACTGTCTCTCTTGCGGTAGTGTGAAGGAAAGGGACAGATGATAGAAAATGTTGCATGGTGTCAAAGGACAAAAACGCGAAAGCACTACCATTTATATGCGGCTAAATTACAAAGCACTATTTGTGCAACCAACATACTAGAATAATTTTTAACTCGAGAGTACTTTAACGACTTTTTATCGTAAGCGAAGTCGCTGGCCGAAGCTAGTCCTTACTAATATTATAAAAGCGATAGTGAGTTTTTTGTTACGTCTTCACGCCTAAATGACAAAACCGATTTTGATGAAACTTGGTACACGGATAGACCATGTCCTGGAATAGGACATAGGATACTTTTTATCCAAAAGTATGTTCCTCTGGGATAATTTTCTACTATCACGCGGGCGAAGCCGCTGGGAGCAGCTAGTTTAACTATATTTCAAAGCTACGTTACAATTACGCAAACTTTAACTTATAAGTTAAGTCAAGTTGTAAGCTAACTTCAACTTAAGTTTATAAGTAAAGTTACCGTAAATCATTTTGAACTAAACTGTTACTTGAAAGTGCTTGTATCTACTGATTTATCGCTTTATTAAGTAGCTACGTTTTGTGTACCCCGCTCACATAATTTTGTACCCCTAGTACGTACATGACATAATATAATTATGTAGGTAGAAACATGAGTTGCGAAGTTATACAACATTGAAGTTACGTAATTGCAGACTGCCGTTTACTAGCTTTCTGCGAAATCGACAGCCTCTATTTTTAAAACTAGCTTTTGCCCTCGAATTCGCCCACATACATATCGCATAGGTAGTAAATAGATAGCTTTGCCACTGTACAATGTACTTTTACAAACTGTTGGTAAATTGTTTGCGTACAATAAAGAATAATGAAATAGGCTATATTTTCAGGAATAAAGCAACTTTCTATCGGTGAAAAAAATTTTTCAACTGGATCAGTACTTTCAGAGATCACCTCCTACAAACAAAAAATTTACTTTACGCTTTATAATATTAGCGCAGATAATGGTTCCTTATTACTAGTGCTAATAAAACATCCTAAACCGGTGGTCCTGCATCTGATCGTTCTTCGGTTGCGTCGAATTACCTTCTGTGGATGAGGATAGACCAATTGTACTACCTATGTTTGAGCGGGCACTAGCCCTCCTACATTGATGACTCGTATCCGATGATATAAGCAAGAATCAGGTAGGAGACTCACTTACCTATGTTTCAGTCAGAATACAGAGATTTGCAACTCCGCTTAAAATAGTGTCACAACTCAAAAATCTAACCATAGAGAAAAAGACCTTTAAATTGTAATAATTCAGAAATGTGACACAACACACAAATAAATAAAAATATGTCACTTATGTAGGCAAATAATTTTAATAGAAATATGACACTATCTGCGCTTACAGCTTGATGAATCATGTAATTTATTAATTTCACTAAACATTTTTTCAGTTAATTTGCTGCTAATTACGTATTATTGCAGAAACAGATAGAAAAAGATCATAACGGTTAAAGTGATGAAGCATCCCTGCTTCATCACTTCATTACTTTACTTGATCACGACCCTCAGCATTTAGGAATAGGACGCAAGGAGGAGGATGCTATTTATCAGAAAATTAAGCGAAAAAGAATCTGAGTTGTAACACTATTTCAACGGAGGTATGATATGGTACACGTAACGTTGACGATACATCGTCACCCCGCCGCAACAATCCTGCCACAGTAGTGGAGTGACACAAGGGCATTCAAACAACGTATCGCACGATGCATTTATCGGTGTTGCGGTTTACACAAGATTCCCAATGCGTTGCCACACCAACTAGTTGTGGGGTGCCACGACAGAAAACCTCCACGAGTGCCCGCGGACTGTAGTTCCCTTGCGGACACGTCCTGAGGGAAGACCAGTCTGCGGGACGGTGCACCCTGGGAGGCGGCCATAGACCCCCTTGGGCACTCCTACCCAAGGGCCTCTATGGCCGTCTGCGAATGTTCTGTCTGACGGAACGCTTCAACGCGTGTCCCTCTGCTATAGCAGAGGGCACAGTGGCGAAGTAAGAGCGGGCTCGGTGTGCACTCACACTGCCGCCGGGCAGGCAGGAGGAAGACGTGTTCCTCCTTCTGCCACCGTTAGTCTCGTAGCCCCAGAGATTGTCCAAGGTCATGTTTCTGACTCTTGATGGGGGACGAGGGCCTTGGCTTAACCGCCCGGGCCGCGAGGAAGACAACCTCTATAAAAAATTACCCCAAACCTCCAAGCGGCGGCGCACCGTGAGGGAGGTTGTTAGCTTGACTAATGGGTAGCTAAATTAGTCTCTAGTGCGAACCACGTATTTGAGCCAGTACAACAATATATATACTCGTGGGAACAAAATGGATTCGAAATTTTTCATAAAACCACAAGTGAGTGATGCGCGGTCGGAGTCCGACGCGGCATCCAGAAGGAGCTCGGAGGGCTCGGAGAGTGAGGTGGAAGCGGGCGGTTCTGGGAGACACTCTAGTCTCTCCCAGAAGAAGCGCTCCGCTTCTTTTAGAAAGGAGGACGGATCGTCCTGCTCCGAGGGGCGGGCAAAGATCCCCACCAGCAGCCGTGGCGCGGGCCGAGCCCGCGGAAAGGGAAGGGGCCTCACGGCCAAGAAATCCGCCGAGCGAGCCAACAGGCTTGCCGCGGAGGGGCGCCACCCCGGTGCGGGCGACTCTGGGAGGGATCTCTCAGAGCCGTCCGGCAGCGAGAGGCGCACCGAGGCGGAGTCAGGTGGGGAGGCTGCGGTGCCCTTTAAGGAGCTGGCCGTCACCCTGCTTAGGGACATGGCCCGCCAGAGGGACAAGGCCACGCGGGAGCGAACGATCCGTCGCCACGCCGCGTCCCTCCAGGGGGCCTTAGACGCTTCCGTCAAGAAGAGGGTGGCGGAGCTCCGAGCGGAGCTCCAGGCCGAACTCCAAGCGGAGATTCGGGCGGAGCTCGCCAGAGCACCGAACAGAGGCCGCCAGGAACCCATGGAGGAGGAGCGCGAGCAGAAGCAGGGGCTAAGCCGGCCCCAGCCCCAGCCCCAGCCCCAGTCCGAGCCGGAGAGTCAGCTGCTGTCACTCGTGCAGCAGGAGCTCGCTGCTTTTCAGCAAGGGCTGCAAAAGCAGCAGCTGGAATTCCAGCAGAGCATCCGGCAGCAGCTTTCTCTCCTGGAGGGTATAGTTCTCCGTCCTCCACTGGCGGCCTCTGGGCAGAAAAAGGCGGCTTCTTATGCCGCTGCTGCGGCCACGGCTTCTGCGCCTAAGGCGGGCCCGTCGGGGCAAGTGTGGCGCGGGGCTGCGGCGCTGGAGCCCGCGAGGCCAAGGCCGGAGCCTGCGAGGCCGGCCCCGACGGGCAAGCAGCAGCAGCGGCGAATAAAGGGTGCGGCGGTGCCTGCCGCTAAACCGGCAGGTTCTCCTGCCGCTGTGGCGACTAGGCCGCGCTTGCCACCTCCTCCACCCGAGGAGCCTGGCGCCGAGTGGACGGTGGTCGGCGCCAAAAGGCAGGCGGGCAAGGTGGCCAGGGCGGCCAAAAAGCGCGCGAGGCGGCAGGAGCGCAAGAAGCGGGCCATGGCGGCACGTCTTCGCGCCCCGAATTCCGAGGCTGTAGTAATTACGCTACAGCCTGAAGCGGAAAAGAGGGGCGTGACGTACGATGACGTCATGGAGAAAGCGAAGCAGGCGGTGTTGCCCCATCTTGGCGAGCTCGGAGCCGCTGCGGGCTTCCGCATGAGGCGCACTATCACCGGGGCCCGAATTCTCGAGGTCCCCGGTGCGGCCAGCGGCCCTGCAGCAGATGCCCTGGCCGCAAGGATCAGGGCGTCCCTCAGTGCGGAAGAGGCCCGAGTGTCCAGGCCCACAAAGTGCATTGACATGCGCATCATGGGCCTGGACGATTCCGTCAAGGTGGACGAGGTGGTGGCCGCCATCGTCAAAGCGGGTGGGTGCACGACCGAACAAGTTCGGGCGGGCACCATCCGTGCTGATAGCACGGGCATGCGAGCCGTAACGGTGAGCTGCCCCGTGCAGGCGGCCAAAGAGATCACGGCCGGGGGCCGAAGGCTTTTGGTGGGCTGGGTTTCGGCCCAGGTTAAGATGCTGGAGCCCAGACCTCTGCGGTGCTTCCGCTGCCACGTGGGGCACCACGTGGGAGCCCACTGCGCCGCGGAGGATCGCAGTGACCGCTGCCACCAGTGTGGCCAGCCCGGTCACAAGGCTGCAGATTGCCGTGCTACGCCGCACTGCTACGCATGTGCGGCGGCCGGCAAGCCGGCCGACCACCGGGCTGGGGGCAGGTCCTGCGACCCCCCCGCCAAGGCCAAGGGCAAGGCCCGCAGGCTCATCCCCGCCGAGGTCCTCGCCGCCGCAGCCACCTCGTTGGCCGCCGCCGCTATCGCCGCCGCACCCGCCGCCGCTGCGGCAGCGCCCCCTAGGGGGGCTCGGGAGGAGACCGTAATGGAGTGTCAATAACGGCCCCATTACGGCTCCTCCAGGCGAATATCAACCACTGCGCCGCCGCTCAGGATCTGTTGCTCCAGAGCATGGCGCAGTGGTCGATCAATGTCGCCGTGGTCACCGAGCCGTATTTTGTCCTGCCCAGTGGTGACTGGGTTCAGGACCTGAACGGCTCGGTGACCTTAATTACGTCGACCGCCGCCGGTACCCCGCCCCCCGAGTCCGTCACGAGGGGGCGGGGTTGCGTGGCAGCACGGTTCGGGGACATCGCCGTGGTAGGCGTCTACCTGTCCCCGAGCCGATCTCTCGACGAACTCCATGTCTCCCTGATGGAGCTAAATTCCGTCGTCGCTGGGTTCGGTTCCCTCCCCATGGTTGTTTGCGGGGACTTCAACGCCTGGAACACGGCTTGGGGTTCCCGGTTCACGAACCAGAGGGGTCGGATGGTGGAGGACTGGGCCTTGGAGCTGGGCCTGGTCGTACTGAACCGGGGTTCTGTCCCCACGTTGGTGCGGATGCGGGGTGAGTCGGTGGTGGACATTTCGTTCGCCAGCCCCGCTCTGTCGCCGCGTGTCGTCGACTGGCGCGTGATGGAGGAGGTGGAGACGTACTCCGACCACCGGTACATCCGGTTTGACGTCTCCGCCGAAACCTTGGCCGCGCCGGTCCGACGGAGCCCTTGCGGTCCGCGGTGGGCGCTTAAGCAGATGGACCGGGAGCTTCTCCTGGAAGCCGCGACGGTACAGGCCTGGGTGCAAGCACCGGACAGGCCTGTCGACATCGACGTCGAGGCGGAGTGGTTCCAGGAGGCCATGTCGCAAATTTGCGATGCGGCAATGCCCCGTGTCCGTCCAGGACGAGCTAAGCGCCAGGTGTACTGGTGGTCGCCGGAGATCGGCGCACTGCGCAACGCGTGCAATCACGCGCGACGCCGGTACGCCAGGCACTGCAGGCGCCGCATCCGCCCGCCGGATGCGGAGGCCAGAGAGGCGGAGCTGTATGAGGGATACAGAGAGGCAAAACGCACCCTCCGAACGGAGATCAAGCGGGCCAAACTCGAGGCCCGCAACGTGTGGCTGGGGTCTCTGAACGCGGACCCGTGGGGGCGCCCGTACAAGTTGGTACGGGACAAGCTTCGCCCCTGGGCTCCGCCGCTGACTCAGAGTCTCCGGCCCCAACTCGTGGAGGGTGTGGTTAGCACTCTGTTCCCTGCGCAGGGGGAACACTCCCCCCCGCCCATGGCTCCGCCTCCGCCAGCGGTGTCTGACGCGGATCGCAACAGCGACGACGACGACAATGTTCCAGAAGTGACCGAGGTAGAGTTGAGAGTGGCGGTGCGAAGGCTGAGTGCCAAAAACACCGCCCCAGGACCCGACGGCTTGCCAGGGAAAGCCTGGGTCCTGGCCATGGAGGCTCTCGGGCCTCGACTGAGAGGGCTCTTCAGCGCATGCCTGGAGAGGGGCCAGTTCCCACTTCGCTGGAAGACGGGGAAACTGGTCCTCATCGCGAAGCCAGGGCGCCCTGCGGACTCTCCGTCCGCATACCGGCCCATTGTGCTGCTCGACGAGGTGGGCAAGCTCTTTGAAAGAGTAATTGCAAACCGCCTCGTCGTGCGGCTAACACGGGTGGGGCCGGACTTGTCGGACGGACAGTTCGGCTTTCGCAGGGCGCGCTCTACAATAGACGCCATCATGCGCGTGCGAGCCCTCACGACAGGGGAAGCGGTGTACCAGGGTAGGTGTGTCGTGGCAGTGTCCTTGGACATTGCCAACGCCTTCAACTCCCTGCCCTGGAGTACGATCCGGAGGTCACTCCGGTACCACCGGGTGCCCGAATACCTCTGTCATGTGGTCGAGGCGTACCTGTCAGACAGGTACATTGTCTACCCCGGTCACCAGGGAGACTGGAAACGTCGAGAGATGTCGTGCGGTGTTCCGCAGGGGTCGGTTCTAGGCCCACCCTTGTGGAACATCGGATACGACTACGTGCTGCGCGGCGACTTCCCTGACGGTGTCAGCGTGGTTTGCTACGCAGACGACACGCTGATTCTTGCGCAGGGAAGTTCGCACCAGGCGGCGGTCGCGGATGTGAGGTAATGGAATGAATAATGAGGCTATACTTGGGGAAGGTCCAAATCTGGCAGTAGATGTCCTCCTTCTAAAATGATGATGATGATAAAAGTTGGCAGCCACACTGAATATTACTTGGACAATACACTATTCTTACATCATCAATATCATCATCATTTCAGCTGACATACGTCCAAACGTCGCCACAGCGAACGCTCCTGTGCGTCTCGCATCGGTTTTTCGCAATCTTTACCAGGTCATCGTTTTCCGGTACGCGGTCGCCACTCCAGAACCTTTCAGTCTCAAAGGCCATCTGTTCTGCGAGCAGTGTGCGTGTGTGTGTGTGTTCTTACATAATATCTATTAATATGGTATTATGGAACATCAACCACTTTTTTAAAAACAGTAACCATGGAGTTTATAGCTTCTAACGTTTAAAAGTCTCATGTAGGACTACCTATGTGAAATATAAATTTTGGAATTTTGTGTGGCAAATAAAAATTACAAATTATGTTATTATATTGTTGTTCGAAGAGTTGAGCCAGAGATGGATAAGCATGCTGCCCATATGTAATCACGAGAAAAAAAAATTGGCTTTTCTAAAAACCTTTACTACAAAATTTTTACTGCCATCCATATTTTTGTCTTCATTATTTTCGTTTTCTTGCTAATTAAGGTGCAAAAGCCTTACTTGACGCCTATGTGTGCAAGGCTAGATTAAATATACTTTCTATAACCTGCTGCACCTCACCACCAGCGATTGCATCACTCCTTATAATCAGGTGGGATCGCAGTCAAGTACTGGTTTATACCAATTAAAAAAAAAAACAGAAGTACCTTTGATAGCACAAATGGAGCAACGGTTGAGTGTGTTCGGGTCCCGCATGGAACTAGTATTTTAGGACTTAAAGATAGTTGTTCCAGCTTTGGGTCTCTTGTCTTACGAGTTTACATCACCATCCACGCTACAGCAGCAATTACTTTGTTTTTTTAACCGACTTCGAAAAGGAGGAGGTTCTATGTTCGGCATGTATGTTCACCGATATTTCGGTCAATTGTGGACCGATTTTGAAATTTTTTTGTTTTGATTGAAAGGTTATGCTTCCAAGTTGGTCCCATAGAAATATTGTTATAATCTGATCATGAACTTCGAAGATATGGAACAGAACTCCTCATAGAATCATAGCAGAATTTTCGTAACAAGTAAAATTGCTTTGTTTATACGTGTAGTCGATGACTGACTGAAAGAAAAGGGGGAGGGGAAAGGGGGAGGGGGTAAATTCATGTAATATAACCGTATTTGGGATTATAAGAATCGTTATGAGATGCACTCTAGCTATAAGGTAATTTATGTTTAGCTGAAGGGTAGGTACTTTTTAGTAGTGCTACCATAACTAAAAAGTGAAAAATAAAAAACTTTTCACAAAAAAATTAAACCGACTTCAAAAAGTACAAAATAACTTTAATTTCGAAAGTCGGTGTTAAATAACGAAGAGACAAGATTAGGTATCTATTGAAACACCGACTTCCGAAATTAAAGTTATTTTGTACTTTTTGAAGTCGGTTTAATTTTTTTGTAAAATGTTTTTTTTTTTAAATAGAAAAAAGAAAAAGTTCATCGGTAAAAAAAAGAACAATCAGACCAATACTTTCAGAGGTTACCTCCTACAAACAAAAAAACTAATTTTAACTCGTTATAATATTAGTGTAGATAATCTAATGTTTAAAAGACATTATACAAAAAAAAGCCGATTTCAATCACACCAACTTCTGATATCAAAGTTACTTTGAATGTATTATTGTTTATAGTGAAGCTTTTTTATACAGTAGTAAATAATAACTACTATAATTGTTCTTTATAAAGTAACGTCCACCAACGGCCAAAGATCTCTACACTGAAGTGTCACTTAGACTTTCCATACTCAAATATTTCTGGGCAATAATATCAGGAGACTTGCGTACTTCATAAGTACGCTCTCCGGCTAGCAATATAGCTGAATATTAAATACTGGATATGAACCTCTGAGGTTATTATTGCGTCTTGAGTAAAGAGCAAATATACGCAATATCTTGAGTATTCAGTTATTTTCTTTGGCTACGGTTCAGATATTAAATGCTGCGCTATCTTGCGGTTTTTGCTACCAAGTCAAAGATGTGGTGTTGCAAATCTTATAAATCAGTAAGACCTACATTTTTTACAGCGGCTTCGCCCACGTACTTAAAATATAGCCTAATATAGCTTTACTCGCATATATAAAATATAGCCTATGTCACTCAGGAGGAATAAAACAGCTGTCTATAGGTGAAAAAAAAATTGCTATTGGACCAGTACTTCCAGAGATTACCTACTACAAATAAAAACAAAATTAAAAACTTTACCTATTTATTATATTAGTGAAGATTTTACTCAAGACTAAAGCAGCTTTCTATTGGTGAAAAAAAATTTGCAGTCGGACCAGTACTTTCAGAGACTACCTCTTACAAACAAAAAAACAAACTTTATCTTTTATAATCTTCTCCACTCCAATCGAATGAGTCGCCTTTACAACTAAAACTTCAATAAATAATAAGACTGTAATGATAATTATGTAATAAAACGACGCAGTTGATGGCTAAGATATGCGACATCTACCAAGCACTGGGCCCGTGTGGTGGATTACGTCCTATTCCCTCTCCTAGAGAAGAGGCCTGAGTCCCAAGAATAGAAACTTTATAAGGCCGACTATGCTATGATGGCTAACAACTTTCTTTATTTTAACTATGGAACACACACAAAAAATGGATCTTGGTGTAGCACTCCAATCATAGACTTCTTGTCTAGTTTATTTGAATATTATATTTCTAACAATTTATTGTATGGGTATATCAATCAATTAAATACTGAATGGAACTTCATTTAAAAACAAGGAAGATTATTATTTTTCTTTAAAAAAATCTCTCTAATTCTGCATATGTCAACTGAGGTGTGGTTAGAAAAATACACTTCCTTCTCCTTGTCATTAATGCAAGAAGAATGTTTGTCTACTATATGTCTGACTAGCTTGTGCCCGCAGCTTCACCTGTGTACATAAAATATTGCATATGTCACTCAAGAATAAAGCAGCTTTCTATCGGTGAAAAAATTTCTGTAATCGGACCAGTACTTCCAGAGATTACCTTCTACAAACAAAAAACAAACTTTACCTCTTTATAATACTAGTACAGATGTCTACTAATGTCATAAAAAATTCTGCTCTTTAAAATTAATCTTGGGATTTGAGGCGTATCCACTTAATTCTTTCGCTATATAAAAACAGTATAAGTACTTAAATAACTGTACTTAATTCCGAGCTCTAGCGATTAGCAATTGCCAAGTTGTCGCTAGTTCGATTCACACACGGAACAAATATCTGTCTGGTCTCTTTTTTATGATAGGGAAAAAAATATCCAATGACAACCCCTGCTCTTGGGCAGAGCGGGAGATAGTGTCAGACTCTTACTGACTAAAAATCCACCTCGTTCCTTCTAGCCTTCATACTGGGGCTCGAGCTCCCTATCGGACAACCCTGGCCCCAGTAGGATTCGACCCAGCTAGGCCCCTGCTGTTGCTGACAACTCCTTGAGGCGCGCGGGTACAGTGCGCGCCATCGACGTCTTGGACTCGGTTCGGACAGTCACCGGATGGACGTACAGCTAGCTACCCAAGGCTCGCCGTCCGCAAGCCCGCGTCTACGGTAGCCGGAAATAGAGATCGAAATCCCGGCGATGGCGGCGACAGCGCCGTTGCCTGATGCGGTCGGCCTCCTCCTTTGCTAGCATTACTTCGCAGAAAGAGGTGACTGCCTGCCACTCCTCCTCGCTCCGGACCATAGCCTGAATCAAGGCCCGGTGATATCTGGTCTAAAGTTACAGCGAAGTGTATTTCTACAATAATGTTTTGTCCTTGGCTAGGTACTGTAGGTATACCCACACGATACTGTGCACGCATTTTTATCCGTGCATTTTTTTATCGCTGCATTGTAAACTCTCATCAAGCGGTTCCAACATAGGTACTCCAATATAGCACCTTTTTGACACGTTCTCGTTGATTTTTTGTTGACCCAATGAATTAGTTAACCCAGCGTCACTTTTTTTCGTGTAGTGTGAAACTGGAAAGGTTTGAATTTTTTGTGCTTTCAAAACTGTCTTTGTAATAGCAATAACAGACAGTTTTAGCAAAACCGTAGCTTGAGCAGTAACTTCTCAAAAGAAAGAAAGCTTTTCAAACTTTATTGTAAAAGATCAATAAAAGATATACTTTTCATTTTTATCTTTTACTAGCGACCCGCCCCGGCTTCGCTCGGGTGCAATATTACACATAAAAACCTTTCTCTTGAATCACTCTATCTATTAAAAAAAAACCGCATCAAAATCCGTTGCGTAGTTTTAAAGGTTTAAGCGTACATAGGGATATAGGGACAGAAATTGACTGAAGATTAAAACAAAAATACACTCCCGGAATGCTGCAATATGTGTGGAGAGAGCAACATATACGAAATACTTAGAACATCTCAATCTACAGTACTCGCAGCGAATTAATTAAGACGCATACACTTGGGTAAACACTGATAAATCGACTGCACTAAATGTACATGTCGCTACTTAATAAGGTTTAAGGAGAATAACTGTATTGTACAGCCATTCCCATCTAACTTCCCATACACAATTCCTTGTATAAGGGATTTGCATTTTGAAAACCAGTTTTTAATGATAATATTTTTTCATATCAAGCTTTTATAGCACGGTATAATACTTATATAATTACTACTCGTCAAGACAAATCATACGAGCCCAAACTCGATGGGGGTGTGTCGTTTAACTACCGAGTTCCTATAGCCACCTTCCGGTTTCATCATCAGATCAGCTCCATGTTATAATAATTTATCATTGTCATCTGATTTACACATGCATACAAAATTTCAGCTCAATCTGTAACCGGGAAATGGGTCAAATTTAATTTACAAGATTTGATTATAGACAAACAACGGGACAGGTGAAATTAAATAAAAGCTTGTAACAAAGTCATCAACAGTTCTACTAGATGGCCATGGGGAATTCCTGAAAAGGAAACCAGTGGTCCTATAAACGCAAAAGGGATTTGAGGTGAGTTTTATTCAGTAGAAGTCTGACACACTCTCTCAGTATACCTAGAGCGGAAGATGTCATTAGATTATTTTAGACTTCCTAAAAAAAGCCGTAATCAACCACGCAAACATGAAGTAGAGTCAAGCAAAGCAATTAGTTACCCTCCTGTTTGGAAGTTCGGATAAAAAAAAAACATTACTGAAGTCAAGGTGTTTTGATTGTGCGTACAGCTAAGAAGTTGAATTCACTCCTGGAGTCTATGTTTCTAGATAGCTGAAACCTAAGGATCTTAAGACAAGATCACTTCTAGGTTACTTCTAGGCCTGCTCCATTTTCAACCACATCATCGCTTACCACCAGATGAGGTAAGAAATAAACGAAAAACAAGAACAGCGTCGAAATATTTTTAGGTATCAGACAAAAGGCAAAACTATAATATTGACGAAAATAAAGCAGTGTAACAAATTATTTATCGTTACAGCATGAGAATAAATTAAAGAAATATACGTCATTGAGAATATACGTCTATTGTATATTTTTATTAGGATCCCACAGTCAATGGAAATATAAATACACATTCTAAATGTTAAAGAAATCTTTGTTTTTGTTACAAACCCGTTATTGTTTAGATAGTTAAGGTTAGCTCACACCAAGACACATACTTTTAAAAATACTTATAGGTATACCCATTAGCAATTTTCTTTACAACACAAAAAGGTATACTTATTAGTGAGAGATGTAATTAAAGTGAGCAAGCCAGAGAAGTCTGTCAAAAATGTTGGCAAAAAAACAAAAGGTTGGCACAGGCTGGAGGGGTCCTTTAACCCTTCAGATACCGTCAATTAGAGACACAATAGTAAGACAATAGATGCGCGGCCACCGGTGGTCGCTTGGGGATTCATGATTTAACGGGGCGAGGTGATGTTGGCGGTGTTTTTGGACATCTCCAATGCATTTAACGCCTTGCCTTGGAGTATCATCAGGGAAGCGTTACGTTACCATCGGGTACCTCCCTACCTCTGCAACATTATTGGGACCTATCTGGCGGGTAGGAGTGTCACCTACACGGGACCTGACGGCAGAGGTCAACGCGAGATATCGTGTGGTGTTCCACAGGGTTCTGTTCTGGGCCCACCCCTTTGGAACATCGGGTATGATTGGGTATTGAGGAGCGAACTCTTACCGGGGGTGAACCTTACGTGTTATGCGGATGATACACTGGTCACCGCTCGGGGAAGTTCCTACAGGGAGGCAGCGTTGCTGGCTACGGCTGCGGCCTCACAAGTTGTGAGCCGCATTCGGCACTTGGGCCTTGAGGTCGCCCTCAACAAGTCGGAGGCCATAGCTTTCCATGGTCCCCGTCGGGCGCCACCACCAGGATTACACATTGTGGCCGGAGGGACTACAATCGCTGTCAAGTCAACCATGAAATATCTCGGATTGGTGATTGACAGCCAATGAGACTTTGGTCCTCATTTTCAACGGCTGGTGCCTAAGTTGATGGGTGCAGCAGGAGCATTATCAACGCTGCTTCCTAATTTAGGGGCCCAAAAACTGCCTGTAGGCGGCTATATATGGGGATTATACGATCGATGGCCATGTACGGAGCCCCGGTGTGGGCTACTGACCTGACGGCACGTCATATTGCAACACTGCGTAAACCGCAGAGAGCTATGGCCATCAGAGTCATAAGGGGGTATCGCACGATCTCCTACGAGGCGGCTTGCTTACTGGCCGGATCTCCGCCCTGGGATCTAGAGGCAAAAATACTTGCGACTCTCCACCGGTGGCGAGAAGAAGCCAAGGCACGGGGCGAGACACTGGTGCAGCAACAGATCAGTGTGTACCGTTCAGAGCTCCACCAGGTCATGATGCTGGAATGGCGAAGGAGACTACTGCATTCTACCGCCGGCCACGTAACAATTGAGGCGGTCCAGCCGGTGCTCGACCGCTGGCTTGGGAGGAAGTATGGCTCCTTAACGTTTTGGGCGACACAAGTGCTTTCGGGGCACGGCTGCTTTGGGAAGTACCTGTGTCGCATAAACAGGGAACCAGATGCTCGGTGCCATCACTGCGCCTACTGCACTAACGACACGACGTGGCATACACTAGCCGAGTGTGTCGCATGGGAGGAGCCACGCCGCGCTCTCGTTTCTGAGGTGGGTTTCGTTACCGTCCGTGGTTCGGCTCGACAGTTCAGAGTCTTGGGACGCGGTGATCACTTTCTGCGAAAATGTCATCAAACAAAAAGAAGCTGCGGAAAGGGAAAGGGAGAAGAGTTCTCTCCCGCCCCGTACCAGACGCACCGGGAGTCGAGGAAGGGCAGACAACGCCCTCTTCCAACCCCCCTAAAAAGGTTCAGGGTCGACGGATTAGGGGACATCCGTCGATGCATCAACCTGGACCCGAGATGGTGGCGCGTAGTGTTCCACGCGCGCCACATTCCATTACGGAAGGAGACCCATGGGGAACGGGTCACCACTAGTCCGGGGCAGCGGAAGTCTAGCTGCACCCGCAGCCCCCGACATAAGTATACGAGGGAACACCGGGGTGATTTTAGTCAGTAAGAGTCTGACAGATCCCTCCACCTACCCCAAAGTGGAGGATATCCATAAGGATTTCCACCACGATAGTAAAAAAAAAAAAAGGCTGGAGGGGTCCTATACCCAATTAAAGGCTCTTATTCATTAAACCCCAAGCGAACGCCGGCGCTTGCGCACCCATTGTCTTTCTATTGTGTCTCTAATTAACACGATTGAAAGGACTAAATATTAGATGTTAATTTAAATAACCTATTAAAAAGTTTTAATTAAGAAATCAACAGGCTTTTTTTAGCCTTCTGTACCTCAAAAGGAAAAAAACGGACCGGTCTATTTGTCTGTCAAGACCCCTTATCCTGAGAACGCGTGAAGATATCCAGTTGAAATTAAAACCATATATTCAAGTCTGCGGCTCCTTGAAGCTGTGATAAAAATAAACTTCTGAGTTGACGAATAAAAAAGATACAGCCGCTTACGTTGCAAAAACGTATATTTCGATACTTCCAAAGGAATCAATTCATAAGAGGGGGGGAGGGGGAGGGTACTTTCCGTTGATCCAGAATCCTGAAATTTGGCGTAAAGCAAGGTATTACAGTACAAGCACCGAAAACTGAAAACTGAAAATTGATTGTTACCGACGTCACAAAAAAAGTTTTTTTTTTGCATTTCGGAAAATCTTCGAGACTCCATTCGGGAATTGTAGTTTGTACGAAAGCCTTAGTGCGCGAGTTCGACTCGCACTTGCCCAGTTTATATTTATTAGTGAAAGAAATAAAAATTGTATTTCTATATATCCATACTTATCTCTATATATACAAACTTATTTATGTTTTGTATTATGAGTAAATTTATAAGGTTTTGTTTGGAATACGTTGCATTGATACATACATTGATGTACTGTGACATATCTTGACACCGAAAAACATACTAGAATATACTGTGTATTTTTTCCATGTAAAATCTGTTTCATTTTGTTCTTCCATAACTCTCCTACAATAATATATGTACATCTCACAACACATGGTCACAAAATATATAGGTACAGAAGTCCATCTACATACAACGCGTGCTCGAGCATCGCACACTGCTCACGGACGAAAAAGTGAAGTACATACATGAGATTGTCTTCTGTACCTATCTATTTTGTGACGTGGTGCTCAGTGCTCAGTGCTCAGTGCTCTACTCCTTCAGCCATCGCATGGCGTAACAGTGCATCACTCGTAATGCGCCTTGCTAATGAAGAATTTAACAAATGACGTGCACCAGGTGGTAGGACTGAGACTCAAATCTTGGTTCTGGCGTCTGACATATGGCGTCACCCGACAAAATGCTTATAATAAAAGTAACAATATCTTTTTTAAATTTATAAGATAAAACAGTCAGCTCTTTTTAAAATACCATCATTATATTCGTTGTATTCTTCTCATTATTTTTTTTTTTTTTTTTTTTTTTTAATCTGGAAGTATATATATTAGGTCTTTACCTATGAAATTGCCGTTCTTCAGCACTGGCCATTTCAAATAAAAATAATTTTTGTTTGGCTAAGAATTCTAATTGCAAATTAATTTTATTTTAAAACATGGATTTTTTTTTCCAAAAGTAGTCATTTGTTTATTGATTAGTGTTACATTTTCATCGCATTTCAATCTTTTTCGTCATCATGGATACGTTAAAAATTCGAGTAATTATGGAATATGAGTATATATTGGTCCATTTGCGACAAATTGGCAGGGTAAAAAACGTTGACAAATGGGTGCCCCATGAACTCAATGATCGCTAGCGCGAAGTACGCGTCGAGACGTGCCTTGCACTGCTCAACTGACACACAAATGAAGAAATTTTGAACCGCATTGTTACCTGCGATGAAAAATGGATTCTGTTTGATAACCGGAAGCGCTCAGCAAGTTGGTTGGATCCTGGTTCAGCACCTAAACAATGCCCTAAACGAAAACTTACCCCTAGAAAAGTGATGGTCACTGTTTGGTGGTCTAGCGCCGGTGTGATTCATCACAGTTTCTTACCAAATGGGGTGAGCATTACTACAGATGTGTACTGTGAAGCACTGAATACAATGATGGAGAAGCTGGCACATCTCCACCCAGCATTGGTCAATCGCTCGTCTCCGCTGCTCCTGTACGACAACGCGCGACCTCATACTACAGAGCAGACGGTCTCCAAGTTGCAAGTACTGGGGTTGGAAGCTCTCCGTCATCCACCCTACTCACCAGACCTTGCGCCTACAGACTACTACTTTTTCCAGAATTTGGATAACTTCTTGGCGGGAAAAAAATTCAATACCCGAGAGGCAGTACAATATGACTTTGAAGAATTTGTTGCCTCCCGTCCAGCTGATTTCTTTAAGAAGGGCATCAATAAACTGCCAGTGCGTTGGCAAAAATGCATTGATCGCAAGGGTTATTACTTCGATTAATACAAATAAAAAATACATGAAAAAAATTCGTTTAAATTTTTTCATACAAAACGGCAGTTTCATAGGTAAAGACCTAATATATAACTATTTCATAATATTTGGTTTAAAATGACGTCTTGCAAGCTCAATCTAGGTACCTAATAAATTTCATCATTATGAAGAAAGAGGAGTTAATAATTTCTTTTATGTGGCTTATGGAGCATTTTTCGAGTAAATGTATTTGCTTCGAATACATTCGAGACATTTTTCAAGGTTTCTTTATTTAATATGGTTCATCAATTTCTCTATTCATTTTAACAAAACTCATTTATTTTAAAACAGCTAATTATATTTAACAAGTCTGTAATAATTAATTATATTAATTTGCATGTTGTAAGTACGTTGTCCGTAGACTGACTATAAGGGTGAGATCATAACTATGACCTAGTATACTAAATATTTTACACAATTAAATATATTATTAGCTAGTGATATAAATTATATAAATGAATCAGTTATTTGATTTACCTTTTTATTTGGTATTTATATTATTATTAGCATTGGCTTGCCATATATTCTTAGAAATATAATATATTTTACTATGCAGTGTCTCAGATGGCCGTTGGGGCCGAAAGGTTCTGGAATAGCGCACACGTGCCGGAAGACACAGCGTTGGAAGGCCTCCAACAAGGTGGACTGATGACCTGGTGAAGGTTGCGGGAAACCGATGGATGCGAGACGCACAGGATCGTTTGTTGTAGCGACGCTTGGGGGAGGCCTATGTCCAACAGTGGACGTATATCAGCTGAAATGATGATAATGCAGTGTCTCATGTCATGTAAGTAATCTACGCCTAAATAGTGCAATCTATGCCCAAGAATAAAGGGTGTTTTTAATATCGTGCAGATTTCATCTCATATACGGAATTGCTCCGCATGCGGTGTTGCTGCCCAATACCATGGCCCGCATCTTGCGTGCGTATTCCATGAATTACAATAAATACTTGTATGAACAGGACATTTGCGTGGGCTACGCGTGCGGAGCAATGCGTGATGAAGTCCGCACGATATTAAAAACACCCAAATAAAGGTCAAACAAAGAGCTACAGTTAAACTAGAAATTTTTTGTTATATTTTTGGCGATAAATTTTTCACATCGTACGTAGGTATACCAAAACATTAAAAATGATAATAACTAAATATTCATGCTATAAAGATGTTTGAGCAAAAGTTTTCTCTTTGCCCTATCGTCGAAGGCTCACTTTTGACCGTAGACCATTCTGAATTACTTAAAAATGCAATTAGCACTAATTTATTGTCTGTGTGACTTAATTTAGGTTTTTTTTTTCATGTAGTGTTTTTTAACCGACTTCTAAAAAAGGAGGAGGTTCTCAATTCGGATGTTTGTATGTTTTTTTTATGTTTGTTCGCGCATATCATCGTCGCTTGCTAACCGATTGGAAAAATTCTTTTTTTGTTAAAAAGGGCATACTTCCCAAATGGTCCCATAGTCACCAAGTTGGAATCTGATGATGAAATCTTGGCGAAATCGAGGGAACTCCTCAAATTCAATCAAATTTTTTAGTGAAGTCGGTTATTTTTTTTTTTAGTATAAAAAAGGTTTCTTTGGCAAATTTGTTCGTAATCATGAGTACAATCACGTGTATAATTATCGGTATATAAATACAATTGTTGTTATTTACACGAAAATAATTTTATAGGGTTCAGATAAAATAAACATTCGCTGTATCGGTCTAAACGTATCTTAATCAGCTACTTAATATTCATATTATATACGAAGTTAATAACAAGGTTTAAAGTCGTTTTTCAATATAACATACAAAATAAATAAAGAGTAATTCTTCCAAATATTATTAAATAATATTTTTTTTTCCAGATAAATACGTTGTCTCCGACATTCTTGCATGACATTGTATATTGTATGTTATCGTGTTATCAACTAGAAGTACAATTTCATTTAAGCAAAAAATTTTAACGGTCATTTGTCGTGCAACTTGTATTTTTTAACGAATTGATATTGAAGGAATTGTTCGGATTGGTGTATTATTTTCTCTGGGTGAAAATGTTTAGGTATGTGATTTTTCTAGTTTTTTTATTTTGTTATATAAACTAAGTAAGCAAATATTTAAAAAGCTACTAAAAAAAGCTTAAAATAATCCTGTTTGTTCTATAATTATGATTTCGTAGTCTATGATAAGCTTCTTAAAACGTTTTCATAATTGAAATTGGCACTATCTTAACCCTTCAGATACCGTCAATTAGAGACACAATAGTAAGACAATAGATGCGCGGCCACCGGTGGTCGCTTGGGGATTCATGAATTAATATTATTTTTTATTTAAATACAGCAACCAGTCTTGCATTTATCCAACAACGGGAGCAGCCCCTAACACGTTCATGTCTGCAATACAGTTTTTTGTGACAGCACAATGCCTCGTTCAAACCAAGGATTGGCCACCCGAAGCGGAACTGAAGGGTATGTTTAATAATAATAATAATGTATATATATAAATAACGAAACAATTAATATTTTACAATAAAATGCAATATATACACCTAACCTGAACTCATTTTATGAAAAAAAAAAAATTATATATTTTATTAAATTTAATATATTAAACTTGTATTTTAAACCGTAGATTTAGAAGTTTTCGATTTTATAATTGTGGGAGCTGGTACAGCTGGAAGTGTACTAGCAAACAGACTTAGTGAAATTAAAAACTGGAAAGTACTGCTACTTGAAGCAGGAGGAAACCCACCGATTGAAAGTGACGTAAGTTGCATGATATTTGAACTAAAGATAAGGGTTGCATTACGTTGACAAATAATTTTTATTATAATGCGTCCGTAAGAAACTTTTTATTAAAAGAAAATCTGAATTAATAATAATAATAGTAGAATAGTTACTAACAATAGTATCTTTTATCTCTTTCAGATACCAAATCTGGCAGCAAGTCTTTATGGATCAAAGTCTGATTGGCAATATACAACAGTAAACAATGGGATTACGAATCAGGCCTACAAAGACGGAAAAGTGCCATGGCCAAGAGGTAAAATGCTTGGAGGCTCAAGCAGCATTAATGTCATGGCATATGTTCAAGGACATCCTCGTGATTATCAGTCCTGGTTTAACGAAGGAAATAATGAATGGCATCCAGATATAGTTAAGCAATATTTCAAGAAAGCTGAAACTATGAAAGATCCTATTCGTTTGAAGATTCCTACAGTGTACAATCACTATGGTCATGATGGACCTCTTGTTGTAAGTGCTTTCAATGGCACAGATAATATTTTAAATGCAAATTTACTCTCTGCTTACGACGAAATTAATATAAAAAATGTTGATGACTTAAATACTGCAAATAACATTGGTTCTGGTAAATTTATTGTGACTGCTAATGAAGGCAAAAGGGTAAGTTCAGCCGTAGCATATCTTAACACTATAACACGAAGCAAGAAAAATTTGAAAATAGTTAAAAATACATTTGTTACTAAAATTATTTTAGATAGGAAATATGCGCGAGGAGTGGAAGTAGATCACAATGGCAAAAAGTTAACATTAAAAGCCAAACGCGAAGTTATTCTCAGCGCGGGTTCTATAAACACGCCTCAGCTACTAATGTTATCTGGTATAGGACCTAAAAAGCGTCTCGCTGAAAAGAATATCAAACTTGTTATCGATTCTCCTATGGTAGGACAGAATTTACACGATCATACTGTGGTTCCTATTTTCTTATTTGCTGATGAACCAGAAGACACCGATCAAGCAACGAAAAGCTTTGAAGCACTAAGATACCTATATAATCGACAAGGATACTTAGCAGCCGCCAATTTTCATGATGTTGGTGGATTTTATACCGCAGACGCTAATACTTCCTATCCGGATTTTCAAAGTACCAGTATATACAGTAGGAAGAATGAAGATAACAAAAACACATTTGCTTCAGTATATGTCAAATCAGTAGAAAATTCAATATTAAAGCAAAGTGTAAACAAATCAATGTTTCAGTTTTGGCAAATTTTATTGAAACCTTTTTCTAGAGGAAACATATCATTGAATTCAAATAATCCGTATGAACATCCTATTATATATTATAACAACTTCAGTGATAAGAGAGATTTAAATTTTCAAGTTGTTGGAATAAAAATACTGGCAGAAATAGTCAATACGACTTATTTTACGTCTATTGGTGCAAAATTAGGCAAGATCGAGCTGGCTGCATGTGACAGTTATGAATTTTGCAGTACTGATTATTGGAAGTGCTATGCTGTAAATATGGCAAGCACCGTTTTTCACCCAGTTTCCACCGCTAGAATGGGACGCAATATAAGCAGTTCTGTGGTCGATAGTCGTTTGAAGGTGCACGGCGTTCGTAGACTTCGAGTGGTGGATGCCAGTGTGATGCCCACCATCACTAGCGGCAATACTAACGCTCCCACCTACATGATTGCTGAGAGAGCAGCTGATCTTATAAAACAGGATTATGGCAAGCTGCAGCGTTAAAACACACTAAATTAATATTAAATGTTCCTTTAGCTTGATTTGTTCGATTTCTTTACAGATTTTCTGTGTGATTAAACGTGGTTGCATCGTTGACCTCATTGACTTATTCTTTCCTTTATTATCAACTAGCGACCTGCCCCGGCTTCGCTCGGGTGCAATATTATACATATAAACCTTCCTCTTGAATCACTCTATCTATTAAAAAAACGCATCAAAATCCGTTGCGTAGTTTTAAAGATTTAAGCGTACATAGGGATATAGGGACAGAAAAAGCGACTTTGTTTTATACTATGTAGTGATGTGTTAATACTTTTCCTGTTTTTGACCTCATTTTTATAACATGGTATGTATTGTTAACTAAAGTAGCTATTCTTGTCAGTGTGAGTAAAATAATACAAAATATGAATACAATAATTTGTTTTTTGTTTAAAATTTTGACCCAAATCATTTTACTGATGTCAAGAGTGAGATTCGCTTAGTTGTTTCTCAAACAAGTTCAAACGCCGTAAAAGTAATTTCTATATTCAAAAAGATTTTATGAGACAAGAAGGAAAACGAAAACTAATGTTGATGTTGTTGAAGCGACACGTGTTCCACATTTTCATTAAAGCACAAGATTAAATATGAATAAATTGCTAAGGCTGCGGGTTTATTAGAAAGAGTAACCGCGACCCTGGAACGTCAAGGGCTACTTGAGAAATACAGGGGAGTTTTATTTAGTAAAAGTCTGATATTTCCTCTAATTTTATACAGAATGGGGAATGTTAGTAAAAAAAAATATGAATAAATGGACTTTAATAATAATATAATTTATTTAATCAGATAACTGAGATCCATCTTATGGATAAGTAAAACTAATGTAAGTAGCGACGGTCCGCTGTACTAATTTCCACATAAGTGAACAATCTTATTTATTTATTTATTTTATAATTTATGTACACACAAAATACCATAGGAGATAACATATAATAAAACTATATACAAAGGTACTGCTTAATTCACAAAGAAATTTCTTTTTGATTTTTTTTTATTTTTTTTTAGAATCGTGTGCATTATATAGCACTCAAGATGTCGTTTGCAAATATTTTTTTTTACTTTGTTTAACTGGGTCTAAGTTAAATAGTTAAGTAAAATAAAAACATTGTTGTTTAATGTAAATTAGCGGAATATATTACTAAAGTAATTGCTAAAAAAAGAGTTTACTTTCTTATTTCGACTGTTGACAACAATTCTCTTTCTTTTTCCATAATATATGCCACTACTCAGAGGCTGCACACCGTGATGTGGCTCAAAATTGAAGAACTAGGTTTTAACAACATTTTTGTTCATGATTTGTAATTAAAAATAACTGGTTTTGCTCACCATATACCAGATAGCTGTTACAAAATGGTTAAGTTAAGTTGATCCTATTCCTATATGAATCGCATAGTAGATACCTACGTTATTTGATTATTAATATCTAATTTTAACGATGTCTGGTTTATTATTATTATTTTGAAGATAAGGGGCTATGCATCTCCCGTAGTGTAGGGGATGTAGTCACTGCGACCTAAAAGATCTGTTGTGACTCGCCACCTTGTTAGAGTAACTCTTTTAGCCCGGAGGCTTCCAGGAAGTCTAGAATACTCCTAGCTTTAAGCGTTTTAATCTCCTCCGGGCGAATAATGTGTCGGCCCAGATGGATACTCCGTTTGTGGATAAGGGGCCCGCATTCACACAAAAGGTGCTTAGGCGTCTCCCTCTCCTGATTACAGTACCGGCAAACACCAGTGTCACTCAGATTCATGTGAAATTGGTGCCTGTTTAAGTTGCAGTAGCCGGTTAAGGCGCGGGCTATCGCACAGATGTTCGTCCTGCTAAGCTCAAGAAGCCATGTCTGGTTTAAGCAATATGAATAATTTATTGAATTAGGACGCCTATAAGACAGCTCAGTCCATCGACCACATGTGACTAAATGCAACCAATTTTAAAGCAAATGAGTGGCTCTAGATTTTAAGGAACTCCATCGTAACTATTGTAAAAGTATTTGAGCATCGAAAATGTTTTTTCTTGACTTAGTACTAATTTCAGATAAAACAAAAAGGTTAGAACTAATTAAAGTAATTATTATCCAATTACGTTTAAGCAAGATACTATATTTTTATACCTTTATTTTTCTAAAAATAAAGGTATAAAAATATAGACTTTAAATCTGACTTATTATTATCTGACGGATTAGAACTCTTTCGTCTATTGCACATAATGTATATAGAGGACAAAATATTATCACAAGCCTTTTTTTAAGGTCATTTAATGGCATCTCCCACTCTAGGGCGGAGCGACAACCACTGAGCCTATCATGGCGTCAATTTTACGAACATTGAATGCTGCAAACCTTGCCGGAAGCAGGTTGACTAAATATATTCTGGGTTTTAAAATATCATTACTGATCTGTCTAGAGAGTTACCAATAAATCTAAATATTCAGAAGTATTTAAGGCCATGAGTTTCAAACGGAGCACGTCATTTCAATATAAGCCGATAAGATCTCCATCTATGAACCATGGAGTCCTTAAATTTTGAAATATAATCATTATTATCATCATCATATCAGCCGAAAAACGTCCACTGTTGGACATAGGCCTCCCCCAAGCGTCGCCACAACGACCGGTCCTGTGCGTCACGCATCCATCGGATTCCCGCGACCCTGACCAGGTCATCGGTCCACCTTGTTGGAGGCCTTCCAACTTCTTCCGATACGTGGTCGCCACTCCAGAACCTTTCGTCCCCATCGACCATGTGTTCTGCGTGCAATGTGCCCTGCCCATTGCCACTTAAGTTTGGCGAAATATAATATTTAAAATTAAATAAATTAATTAAATGTCAAAAATTTATTATATTTCTCGTAAGAAACCTTTTTTATTTGATTTTAATATTGTAGTACGGAACCCTTCGTATTCGAGTCCAAGTCACATTTGGCTAGTTTTTAAACACGTGATAAAACCCTTGTTTTTATTTAATGTTGTATTATTATAAAAATAAAAATAGAATGAAACAATGCCTTTTGTATGGTTATTAGCATGTGAAAATGTGTTGTTCGATTCTTCTAAACTAATATTTTTTTGTAAATTTTTTTTTAATGTTCTATTTCAATTACTTTCAAACTAAAATAATATCATGAAACGTTAACAAAAGGTATCAATAAGGTATATATTCGACAATATAGGTGTACTCTCAATAACTTCTTTCAAACCAGTTTCTTCTCAGGGCAATCAGCTAGGAAACACCGGCCTGATCTAGTTTAAATTGACCAAAAAAAAATGACGTGTAAACATGTTTTTAAAAACCTATTTGCAAAATAAACCAGCGGTTTGACCAGTGATGGCGGAGTGTTAACGGCCCCGACTTACGAGCTGTAGGTCGGGTTCAAACCACGGAGCAGTATTTGCTCCGTGAGTTCAAACCTAGCCAGGTGCATTACTTTGTGTAATTTATTTAATCGCCACTGCTCTCAAAACGGTGAGGGAAAACATCGTGAGGAAACCGGTATGTCATAAAATTAAAAGCCCGACTATGCTATGCTGTGCTAGCGGGACAAACTAGACAGATTTCATCAAAACTGGAATAAAGAAGCGCGGGCCCGCGAAAGTTGGAAGGTGTGATGGGTGGCCATAGACCAGGTAAGGGACAGAACAAGCTAATAAAAACAAGGTAGAGCCTTCATTATTAGCGTAAGTAGTAATATTTTCCTCAGGAGAACCAAGGTTACCGACATAGGCCGATGAATCGCCAAACTGGCATTGGGTAGGGTATATTGCTCACAGAACAGATGGCCTTTGCAGCCAATAGATTTGGAGCAGTGACTGCGTACCAAAAGACGCAGCGTGGAAGGCCTCCCACAAGATGTGACAATGACATGGTCCTGGGAATTCGATGGATGCGCGACACATATAAGATCGTTGTCACCACAATTTTAATGGTCAAATTGGGGTAGACCTATGTCCAACCGGCTGAAATGATGATACTGAAAATATTTTGACACAACTGAACAAGTTAGTTCCATCATAATAACAGTTAATTATTGTAATTTTTATAGAAATCACCTTGTCGGTCGGCGTACCATAACCAGATGTGAAATGACCGCATTTGTCTTTAATTTATGTACCGTACTAACATTGTCACGGTTTTAAGTTGCTAAACCAAAATAAATTCCATTGTTTAAAATTAATAATAAAGAGTTATTTTTATGCAAACTATTTAGTCCGACATTTTCACACTGGACAATTTATTGTAAACGCCTTAAGGGTGCAATAATTCTTTGCTTTAGGGTGGGAAATCACCAAATAACTTCTTTCGCTCGACGGCGGAACAGGAGGGCGCGTTTTACTGAAAAAGTCACACCCTTCTTTTGTTCCATTTTAAGATCCCGTATCTCCGTTTTATACGTTTTCAAATGGCTCTTAGCAGCCATCGGCCTTGCTGGGCCAATTTTACTGACGTCTCTCGGAGGCGCGCATGAGACTGTTCCTTGCACTTGCGGCCGCATCCTCCGCCAGCATTACTGCGTAACAGAAAGATGCTATCGTATCCCATTCTCTCTCGCATCAGCCTATAGCTGGAACCAGGTCCCCGCGTGTGTGATTCCCGCCGCCGATCACTTCCAATTGTAATCACCGTAAGGTACATCTTGCGATATAGAGAACTCTCATCAATTATGAATTGATAATTTCGAATACAATGTCATGGTTATTTGGTAATCCTATGTGTGCCAAAAAAAAGCTTTTAGCGGCTACAAAAAAGCTAGATGCGGTCACAAAAAAAAGCTGAAGCGCGCGACAGCTTGTAACCGGAGCAGCTTGAATCAGCTTCTAGCTTTTTTTTGTGGCGGCACGACCACACACACGAGCCACAAAAAATGTGGCCCGTGTACTCATTTATCCTTTTTTAGATTTTATAAAATAAAGTCTTCCGATCAAATTTGTCTGTCTGGTCTGTCTGGTTGCGATGCACTCAATAAGTACATAACGGATTTCATATATTTTCACCAATAGACTAGCTGCAGTCAGCGGTGTTGGCCTCGTGAAAGCAAAATATACTCTCGAGATAAAATAGTATCCTATGTGCCATTCCAGGACATGGTTTACACGAGTGCTCATCTAAAGTATTTCAGATGTTTGAGCATGAAGAAGTAATAAACAAACACACAGATATTCGCCTTAATAATTTTAGTGTAATTTATGCATATTATAGTAGAGAAAAGCCGAAAATAAAAGATTTGCTACACCCATGCGAAGCTGGACGATACATTTGTTAGTTTTTTTGGAATTTTACACTGTACAGTAATTTTCGTAAAAGGGCGTTTATAATTAATTATACAGTGACATCGTATATATGGAGTAGTTTTTAGATATGCAGATATTCTTATTCCAGCTGATAGTGAAAATTGACGTGCCTACAAGCGAATAGGTGGTTTTAAACTACGTACATTTTGTTATAGTTTTTAAAGTAAAGAACTGAAGAAGTAAAAGTTTAAGAGTGAGTTTAAGTTAGTGATACATTTGCTGATTGATCAGGAGTATTTTTTTACAAAATGATCAGGTATGGAATATTTTACAGCTTTGTATAAAGTGTTTAGCTTGCTTTATAGAGTTTGTACTTCAAAATGCATAGCTTTTATGCAGTCAAATTCTTAAATTACAACTTCAATCGCTGAGTATACGACAGTTATTCAAATTATTTTGGCCCCAAATCTTTGCCAGTTCCACTTCATCATTGCGTTGTAGGCAACATACCTTTGGTGCCGGTTTTAGGACACAAAAGATAGGATAGAAAGTGAAGCATAGTTTGCGAATCAGCACTAAATCTTCAATCTACTGTTGATTTGTGACTCCATTTTGCAAGGTTCCAAGGAGAAGTCACACCTTGTAAGTGTACCATGGCTGGTTAAACATTTTAGACTATATTTCATCGAGACACCATGGTGGCGTGACCAGTCACCGCTACCAACAAAATGTATACAGCTCTATAGAGACTTACTCACCTGGTGTCCGTTTGGTTGAGCAACAAATTTGGTGGCGCGCCCGGTCGAACGTCTGGCAATTCTGGTATCTAGTTAGGTAGCTTAGGGCTATATTTCACTGGGACACCGTGGCGGCGCAACTGGTCGTGCTGTAATGGTGTCCTGGTGAAATATAGCCCTATGGGAAACTTGTTTGTTAATAGATAGTGATTGAAAACAGTTTCAGCTATTATTTGCATTTGGGGTCAGCAGGGTTTCCTCTCAACAAAACTGTCGATTCCAGATTGTTGTATCTTTCTCTGTTTAGCTTATAACTATTTAGTTGAAATCACAGAAACTTCTATACTATTTCTTATCGCTGGACTACTAACTTTCATATATCAAAATTTGTTCTCAGTAGTGAATCTTGCATAAATCTAACAACGGGAGCAGCCCCCAGCACTTTCATGTCAGCAATACAGTTCTTTGCGACAGCACAATGTCTCATTCAGAATAAAGATTGGCCACCAGAAGCTGAGTTACATGGTATGTATAAACAAGCTTTTAATTAAAAAAATTGCAAGCTTTTATAGCTTGGTATACCTATATAATTATACTTGTCAAGACAAATCATACGAGTCCAAACTCGATGGGGTTGTGTCGTTTAAGTACGAAGTTCCTCTAGCCACCTTCCAGTTCCATCAGATCAGCTCCATGTCATAATAATTTTGCATTGTCATCTGATTTGTAATTTGACAAACATTGGGACAGGTGAAACTAAATAAAAGCTTGTAAAATATGATATGGTCCTTCAGTGCGTAAAAATGTTGGTTATTGAGGACGAAGTCGGAGACAGATAAAAAGTGGCATATGTCCTTCCCTGGAGTTCAAGCTTATTTTGCACTATATTTTATCAAAATGGATTCAGTAGCTAAACAGACAGACAGACAAACGGACAGAATTTCTTTCACATTTATAATATTAGTATAGATAATATAAGATTCTTATATCACAGTTCAGCATGCGCTGTACATACACTAAGGTATAAAGAACTACGCTTGAGGAGTATGAGAGGAACATCTGTAGATTTTCAAACTTCTGTTACGTCCAGCTTATTCTTAGAAGCATTTAATTCCTGCCGTACCTATGGTTTTTTTCTATCATTGTGAGAAATGCAAGCTCAAATTGACTTTTATGTTCTTATTTTGCTAACAATGCCTACGATAACATAAAAACTTACCACGCTTGAGAAGTCAATCAATTTTTTGGGCATATCAGAGTATCATGCGAAATCAATTCCGCTGACTATGTATTTTGGCTGACATAACAAACTTAGAACTTTGTGATTTTTCATGATACAGTTATGAAAATTTGAACACAGATTTACTACATAAAAATATTAGACACGTGTTTCGAGTTTCGCAAATACTAAAACTAATATTGTATACTCTCACTATAATGTCAACTTGATACTAGTTTCTACCTCTGTAACGTTAATTTAAAATCTGTTTGCTTTAGTACCGAAGTTAATTTGTTAATCCTGTTTCAAATATTAGGGCATGCATTTTATGTTTAATTACTTAGAACCTTTTTAACTTAATCGTAGATTATATTGTTTATATTTAGGGAGCATTATATATACACTTACGGATGACAATACAAGTGAAATTTGTGTTTTTTATTGTAGATTCAGAGGTGTATGACTTTATAATCGTGGGAGGTGGTACAGCTGGAAGTATACTGGCGAACAGACTCAGTGAAATTGAAGACTGGAGTGTACTGCTACTTGAGGCTGGAGGAAACCCACCAATTGAAAGTGAAGTAAGTTTAAGCAGTGTGTAACAAGTGTTTGAACCATAGAAAAAAATACGTTTCTCGTTCGATCATTTTCTTAACATTTTTTTTTTTTTAATATAGACACATTTAAAATATTAAACTGGTTGCCCACCGGTATCGCGAAAAGATTATAATAATTTCGTATTATTCCCACTCTTTAAACATTGATATAATTATCTAAAAGAAACATAAGAGTATTTATTTGGCACACAGACATACAATTGAAATAATGTGCCTACGAGTATAATAAGTACATAATTATGTCAAAACTTAATATTCTAAAAAAATTGTGTCATCATTCATCATCATCATCATATCAGCCGAAAGCTGCTGGACATAGGTCTCCCCCAAGCGTCGCCACAACGACCGGTCCTGTGCGTCATCATTAATAATACATATTATTTCTTTCTTTCCTTCAGATACCAAGACTAGCTACAAGTATGTATGGAACCGAGTTTGACTGGCAGTACACAACAGTAAACAATGGGTTAACAAATCAGGCCCACAAAGATGGAAATGTGAAATGGCCAAGAGGAAAAATGTTTGGAGGCAGTAGCAGCATGAACGTCATGGCTTATGTTCAAGGACACCCTGATGATTATCAGTCCTGGTTCAATGAAGGAAATGTTGAATGGCATCCAGATATAGTTAATCAATATTTCAAAAAAGCTGAAACTCTGCAAGATCCTATTCGTTTAAAAATTCCCGCAGTTTACAATCACTATGGTTATAATGGACCTCTTGTTGTTAGTGCTTTCAATGGCACAGATGAAGATTTAGATGACAATTTACTTTCTGCTTTTAACGAAATAGGTATAAAAAATGTTGATGATTTAAATACTGCTAATAACGTCGGTTCTAGTAGATTTATATCAACAGTTAATGAAGGCAAAAGAGTTAGCTCAGCTACAGCATATCTTAACCCTATAACACAATGCAGGAAAAATTTAAAAATAGCTAAAAATTCCTTTGTGACTAAGATTATTCTGGATGGCAGAGACGCGCGTGGTGTAGAATTAGATCACTGTGGCAAAAAGATAACATTAAAAGCAAAACATGAAGTCATTCTCAGCGCCGGTTCTATAAACACTCCTCAACTACTCATGTTATCCGGTGTAGGACCTAAAAAACATCTTGAAGAAAAGAACATCAGAACAGTAATCAATTCGCCTATGGTTGGACAGAATTTACACGATCATACTATGGTTCCTATTATACTATTTGCCGACAAACCAGAGGAACCTGATCAAGCGAAGAAAAACTTTGAATCGCTGAGATACTTATATGATCGTCAAGGATACTTATCTTCTGCAAACTATCATGATGTATCTGGATTTTATTCCACAGATCCTAACGCTACATACCCGGATTTTCAATCTATCATTTTTATGAATAAGAAAAACGAAGAAAGTATAAAAATCTTTGCTTCAGAATTTGTCAAAACCGTAGAAAATTCAATATTGAAGCAAAGTGTAAACAAATCTTTATTCCAGATTATGACAATCCTACTGCATCCTAGTTCTAGAGGAAACGTTTCATTGAATTTAAGTGATCCATATGTACACCCTCTTATTTATTATGATAACTTTAGTTATAAGAAAGATTTAGATTTACAAGTAACTGGGATGGAAATATTAGCAGAAATCGTTAATACTACTTATTTCAAATCTATTGGTGCAAAATTGGGTAGGATTGAGTTGGCGGCATGTGATGCTTATGACCTTGGTAGTACTGATTATTGGAAGTGTATAGCTATAAACATGGCCACCACAGTTTATCATCCTGTTTCCACTGCCAGGATGGGTTACAATATAAGCTGTTCGGTTGTCAACAGCCGTTTGAAAGTTCACGGAATTCATAGACTTCGAGTTGTGGATGCTAGTGTGATGCCTACCATCACTAGCGGTAATATTTACGCTCCAACCGTGATGATTGCTGAGAGAGCAGCTGATCTAATAAAACAGGATCATAATAAATGATCATGGTGACCTAATTTTGAAGTGTATAATTAATTTAATATTATTATTTTCTTTGTAATATAAAAAATTTCCACTTCTTCTCTCCACCTTTGTTTTGCGCTAAAGCGATGCCGCCTTGCATATATTGAGGGGTCTCACGGGGGATAAACGTGTTTTTTTAGCCTTCTGTTGATTTTTACTCTTACCGGAGGGACTAACTCATAAGATTTCCTTAAGGCAAACGTATGTGAGAAAGGGAGAGGGAGGCTGATCGATAGATTTAATTACTGTGTTCTTATTTATGTCATTTGCAATTCCTTAGTGTTTTAATTTTTGTGCCATTTAAATTGTATCATTTAACCTATTAAATATTTTATTGAATTAAATAAACTTTTATTTTCCTTTTAATTAAAGTAACATAAAATATGAATTTTACCTACAACGCACGGTGTATTTACTCTTTGAGGGTTCCAGACCTCAATAGGAAAAAAACGGAGCTCTGATAGGATCAGTTTGTTGTCCGTCTGTATGCCTGTCTGTCTGTCAAGATCCTTTATCTTGAGAACATATAGAGACCAGGTATCAAGTTGAAATTAAAACCATATACTCAAGTCTGCAGTCGCTTGAAGCTGTAAAAAAATCAAACTTCTGAAACGAAAACAAAAAATACGGACGTTTATGTCGCAAAAATCGAACTTTTCTACACACTCAAGAGAATTAAAACTCATAGGGTACTTCACGTTGAAAATGCACATTGCATGCGTAGTTGTAAATGCACATTTTACAGATGGTATTAAATGACTACCTTCTGCCAGTAGCTCAGTAAGGGGATGAAAGGAGGTCCAAAGTTTGTATGGAGCAATCCACATTTTCGTGGGCGAAATTGTTTTGTATACACTAAAAAAAAACAAAATGTGGTGAAACGAATTTTATGTATAATGCAAACTAATGTAACATTTTGTATTATGTTCATAATCAGGTTTAGTATTAATCCTTAGTCAATTTTTTTTTCTTATTTGTATTAGTAACATTGCAAAAAAAATTACTTATATTTCTAGACTTATGATTTTTTCAAAGTTCTCTCAGGTACGAGAGAAGAATACAAATTTTACTTTCGCTTATTAAGTTTTTTTCTAAATTTCTTGAAAAGTTAATTCTTTTTATTTTAATTCATAGACTCAGAAGTTTTCGACTTTATAATCGAGGGAGCTGGTACAGATGGAAGTATACTGGCAAACAAACTCGGTGAAATAGAACACTGGAGTGTAGTTAAGGAATGGGGAAACCCACAGAATAGATGAAAGAGGTTGGAATGGTCTTGTGGACGGGGGGCAGCCGTGCCACAAAGTAGGGCAATGCTCATAGTTCAACTACCAATAGCAAACTTGCGATCTGAGTGTGCGTGGTTAGTGAGTTGCGTGTTCGTATTGGTTTATTGCCTCTATATATCAAATCACTGGAAAATTCAGTATTAAAGGAAAGTGTGTACCACTCAACGTTCATGTTCTGGCAAATTTTACTGCATTCTTTGTCTAGAAGAAGGAAATACCTACATTGAAGTCAAATGATCCGTATAAAGATCCGCTCAAATATTATAATAACTATAGTGACTTAAGGACTTTAGAATCTCAAGTTGTCGGAATAAAAATACTTGACTTACCTATTTTAAGTCTATTGGAGCAAAATTGGGTAGGTTGGTGCTAGCTGCATGTGACTACTTTATGAAATTGCCAGTAATTATAATTAGGGGTGTATAGTTGTTAATTTTCCAGGTACTGTTTTTTTACCCAAATATATAATATTAAATAGGTAATATTATTTGGCTTTTATGTTCATAAATAATATAGACATAATTTTGATTTACTTTGTAAGTATTACAATTGTAAAAATTTACTTTTTTTATTATTGTGAATGTGAGGACTATGTTGATTACTTTTTATTTCAACGTAACCGTTTGTCTGGCAATTTGAGTATTTTCTGCGGCCTACCCAAATGTCCTTTCATTGGTATTGTTCGTAAAGTCGTTGAGCTCCTTAGTAGTCCTGAGTTGAGCTCTGCGAATACTGACAAATGCTTACACTGATTGGACGGGTCCATTCAAATCTGTATGGTTCTTTCTTCAAAAGACCATCTCAGATTAATCGGCATGGTTCTCATGTGATTTGACCATTATATATTTACTTTATGGACTTTAAAAGAGACTTTGACCCCTGAGTTTGTTTCGGTGTTTCTTCTCAGGGTAGTCAGCTAGGAAACACCAGCCTCATCTAGCTTAAACAGACGAAAAAAAAAAATTGACGTGTAAAAGTGTTTTTTAAACCTATTTGCAAAAATAAATATCATTTATCATATATTTAACTATTACTAAATATTATATAGGTACAAAACATTACCAGAGTTGTCAAAATAATTATGCATTTAGATAATTTGTAACGCGATTGTACCTAATTAATCCCTGCGGACAATTTCAATCATGTGAAAATGGGAATGACGTTTTGGTTAGATTCTAATTCCTAACATACAACAATTGTCAAGTTTGGGTTTTAGAATTCATTGTGGTTTTGATTTAAGCAAGGTCTTTGAATTCTGAGTTTTGTAGCAATGTTAATAAACAATATATTGATAAGATATTACTTCAGATATTATTATTAACCTCGCTTGGATACATCCTCACGCTCCAGCCACCGAGATCCCAAGCCTACGTATGCATGGACTCAAGCAGTGGGTAGTTTGCCGTCCGGTCGTACGATGTAAGTCCCGCTCCACTATAGAGCGGGAGAAGTTATTAGATAATTATTTATAGCTCATCAAGACCACCTCTACGGTAGACCTTAAATTTGATTTACAAACATTTTTCCTCAGCAACAGGTCCGCTATGCCGTGATCTGTCGCGGCAGTGGACTTTCACCCCGGCGTAGCATATCCACGCGCATGTCGTGCATGAGTTTGCACTCAGAGAATGGATTCTATCGTACTGATGTCTCTCAAGGCTGCAAGATTGTTCAAAAGAGTTACCCTGGAATACAACGGGTAACTAAAGAAATACAGGTGAATTTTAGCACAAATAGATAGGTAGAGAAGACAATCTCATGTATGTAATGCACACTAATAAGCGTTTGAGCCAGAACTGTTCGCCGAGCGGGCCGAGGCGCTTCGAGATATCGTGTCCGTGAGCGGTGTCTATGTGTGCGTTGCTCGAGCGCGCTTTGTATGTAGATTGATTTTTGTACCTATATATTTTGTGATTTTAGTCAAACACTCCCTCTCAATTATTAAATCGTTAGAGGGGTAATTATTTAGTTAGGTTATTAGATGTATATACAAGAAAGATTATCAAATTACGGGTTGATTAAGAACAGACAAGTTATTACTGTGACTAGCATAAGTTATTATTTATCACCAGCTATCTAATAGCAAGAATCCTGTCAAAATCAGTCCAGTCATTTTAGAGACTAGTCGGTAAAAACAGGATATTTTTTGACTATTTTTTTTTTTGATTAGAATATTTTGAATAAAACATCAAATGGCTGTTTTGTTCAGTAATTTTTAAGTCCCACAAGAAATAGGTATACTTTTATGCAAATCTAATATAATTTCTAAACGCGTAAAAAAAGCTAAAAGTAAAGTACTTACTTCTACTTCTGGGAGGCAAATGAGACACTTTTACTTGGAATTTTAGTACCTTACTAAATATTCATACCTAGAAAAACATTTTGGAAAAGGTCGCTCTCCCTTGTGAATCAACAGAGTCAAAAGTGTCTCTCAATATTTTATACAATAAAATACTTATTTTAAAAGGAGAATGGGTAATTTTGTCTAACATCCAAAAGCGTCAGGATATATTATAATATTATACCATTAGATATATCTCTTTAACCTTTTAACCACCTACGTCAGGTATATCTGACAATATCCGACTCTTGCGGTTATTCGGCCAGAGTCACACATCCATGACCAAATATTCCATCTCGTCAGCTCTTGCATCACCTATGGGGATTGAAGAGCTAAACGAGATGGAGAACCCAGAGCAAAACACCCGACCCTGGCAAATAGGACACGAAAACACTCGTCAAACCAATGCGATGCAAGCGGTGACTTAAATTTTTCTTATTATGAAAAAGTAGATACCTTCACTGCTTTGTGAAAGTTAGTCATTATATCAATGATTTTATAACACATTTATACGGTTTTGGTTACTTAATCAAATCACGTACAATAACACTGTACCTTCCGCTCATTGTTGTATATGCCTGTAACGTCCATTTTCTATTAAGAACAATGTTGTTGTTGTTGTTGTTGTCGTTGTTCAATCTCATCAATGCAAATATTTTTACAGTGACGACTTCTCTAGATTTTGGAAACATAAGGAATTGGTAGTGCTCTAAAACAATTCATCAAATTACATTTCTTCAACTCTGGTATTTTATTAGTTAATTAACTTTCAGAAAATAAATAAGCCTACGAGCGGAGCGTCTACTTTAAAATGTTGACTCCTAGATGCTGAACATTGCTCCTAAAAGGAGCAATGTTTTAAGAGTCCACTTCAGACCGATCGTTAAGCCTGACCCTCGCCCCAATTACATTAAGATATATGTCATTGGGTAGATCTTTCTAAGGTATCCACAATACAGAAAAGTCCTCTGAATAAGATTTTTTTTATACATTTCTCGGTATTGTAGTGAGGTAACTCTGATTGTGAATCATGAAAACTCAATTTATTTAGTTTTGTGTTAGAAGAAGAATAGTTAAATAATTGTTGTACAATTAGTTAACTATTTTTAACGATTCGCAAAGGTAAGTAGTAAAAGATCTCCTCAAAACAGTTCTTTCTATTCATAATACTTTCTTTCTTACTTTTTTTTTCTTTCTGTTTCAGGATCTATACGAGGCTAACAATAGAGCCGTACAGGTTGCCAAATATTGGTTAGAGAAAGTATAGTTTGAGAGCATCGACACGAAAAGAAGAAGCGAATAATAGATATTATAAAAATCCTTGACTTTGGAATCCAACTATTTATGCCATTAACTAGTATCAAATTTGGTTAAAAGTCGAATGAGATACAATAGTTGTCCTGGAAAAGCTCTTTTACTTCGTTTATCTAATATGGCTAGTAGATGCTAAAATCATTTAACTTTAGTTGTCAAAATTAGTTAAATATTTAGGTCAATAACTCTGAAGCTACTAATAATGGGCAAAAGTCGATAAAGTAGAAAATAATTTCTTGGATAAGCTCTTATAAACAAAACTTGTCTTTTTCGAATGAACGTTTTTCTTTCTTTTCTTTCTTTCTTTCTTATTACTGGTATACATAGCTTGTGCTCATTAAGTTTTGGACAAAAATGCCCATATTTTGTTGCCCATTCTCCTTTGTAGAAAAAACTATATGCGTCCATTATTTAACAGAGTATATATTTTCATAATAGGTACTCAAAAGTGGGACCGATGCACTTTGCGCTTAAAATTTTCAATTGCCTCATCCCCCAGAGGAAAATGGTCGTAAAGATAAGGCGCACGACCGCTGCGAACCAACCCTTTTATATTCGTAGTATGCAACATTTATTTGATGCGTTCTTTCACTTTTCTGAGTACATTTAATCATTAGGTATACGTATGTGATCGTACCCCTTAGGGCGCTTTCAATTTAGAAGTTTCTTGTCGGACCGCTGCCGCACGTTTGTCGTGCGGCTGCCAGCCGGTTGCAGTACGTTAGCAGTCCGACAACAAGCGCCTATATTGAAAACGTATCTGACTACCGTGCGTTTATATGCCAGTGATGCGCGATTTAAACACGTAGTGCTTATGACGTTGCCGTCCTGTTGTCGACCGTTCGCCGCACGGTTTCTGAATCGCGCGTTTTGTATGAAAAACACTATCATACTTACGCAATACGACTAACGCACTGCATCCGCACCGCAGCAGGCCGTCGAAAGACGCAAAAATTGAAAGCACCCTTAGTGTCCTCACACTTGGGCCACAAAAAACGTCGCCACAAAAAAAAAAAACCTAGAAGCAGTCACAAAAAAAGCTGAAGCGTGCGACAGCTTGTGGCTATGCTTGCTGTATCATAATAGACTCTGAAGAAGAAGGATTAAATGCGCGAGTGGCGTGGCATTTTGACCGCCACAGAAAAAGCACTAGAAGTGGCTTCAAGTTTTTTTTGTGTCTGTACTGGCGCACACGAGCCACAAAAAAAGGCCGCCTCAAAAAGAAGCTTGAATTCCCTTTTTTTGTGGCTCATGTGTGGGGCTTCTTAAAATAAGGTTATGCTTTTAAAATTTACGTAAATCATTCTAAATTCAAAATGGTACTATAGACTAGAGTGGGATAGTCTTGAGGTTTTAGATAAAATAACATTGTGTGCTTTCTGAAACATAGAAGATTAGTGACTTTTTAAGGTGGGAAATCATCCAATGACTTTTCTAGATCGGGAGAAGTCATTGGCTAATTTCCCAACTGACAAAAAAAAAACCATAACTTAAAAATTAGGTATAGGAATTGTTGGTTTTTTTTTGTAGGTAGTAATCTTTAAAAGTACTAGTCCGATTACTAAAATTTCTTTACCGATAGAAAGCTATTTTATTCCTGAGAGACATAGACAATATTTTATGTACGTGGACGAAGCTGCGGGCTACTTATATTTACAATCGGATTTCCCCATACTACTGTCCCACTTAAACAAATCACCCTGTAGATATAGCGATCAAAGACACCACACTGGCTACAGGAGTAGGTATCCGTTTTGATAAATGGTATCTCATTGTTTATGCAAGCGGGACGCGAGGTCAATACCCATTCTGTTTTGGTTTTCAGATAGTAATAATACTTGCGTGACTGTAGTCAGATTTGGCGCTAAAGAGTAATCTCAAATTCACAAATCAAACTTGTTTTTTTCCTGGTTTCGTACCTTATTCTGTCAAAATATATAGGGTCACTTTTTTGTCCGTCTGTCCTTCTGTCCAGACCATACATACGGAGGATAATTAAGCTGAAATTAATCTATATCTACACTAATATAATAAAGAGGTAAAGTTTATTTTTTATTTTTTGTTTGTTGGAGGTAATTTCTGAAAGTTATAGTCCGATTTCTAAAATATTTTCACCGGTAGGAAGCTGTTTTATTCCTAAGTAACATAGGCTATATTTCATGTACGCAGGCAAAGGTGAAGCTGCGAGCAAAAGCTAGTATCAAACACTTAGGTCTGCAATTCTGCGGAGCAGTGTTATCACCAAACTTCTGTGTCGAAGGAATCGAATGACGTTTATGTCCCGTTCAGGTATTTTGACACTAGCTAGGAACTCAAAACTTCCCGTATACTTCTCGGGTACTTCCCATTGACCTAGAATCCTGAAGTGTAACATGAACTAAGGTTGCTCAGCAGTATAGGAAAAAAGCCTGAAAACTGTACTACTGGAAATTGTACTTGCGACCTCACAAAAAAATAGTTTTTGCGATTTGGAAAAAATTCCAGGCTCGAATACGGAATCGAACTATTTACATAGGGAAGTTTTTACAGAACCCTTGGTCCGTCAATTCGACTCTTTATATAAAGGTACAAAATATATTGTACACAATTTATTATAAAACGTACCTATTATGCGTTTGCTGTTAAACCTAGTAGGTACATTTGTACGATTTACAATAAATTGCCGAAAAATATACAACTCATAAAAATTCACTCAGCACATTCCCTTGAAATAACCGAGCCATGGGTAGCTCGCTGTCCGACCGTCCAATAACTGTCCGGACCAAGCCCAAGACGTCGACGGCGCGCACTGTTTCTGCGCGCCTCAAGGAGTTGTCAGCAACAGCAGGGGCCCAGCTGGGTCAAAGCCTACTGGGGCCAGGGTTACCTGAAAAGGAACTCGAACCCCGGTATGAAGGCTAGAAGGAACGGCGTGGGTTTTTAGTCAGTAAGAGTCTGACACTATCTCTCACTCCACCCAAGAGCGGGGGTTGTCTTTGGATAATTTTGGCCAACCAAAAAAAAAATGCCGTTAAATTTCCCCTGAAGAAAAACCGGTATTATCCTACTATCCTTAATGTACCCATCTCTTATCCCTAGATTTTCAGAATAAAAACGAAAACGGATTTACATTTTTATTCAGAGCACTTGCAACAGATGCATATAATAGCAATTTGCATTCACATAAAGATCTAAATTATGTTTTATTTGAAAGAGTTGAACGATTTTATGAGAGTTGCTCACGCGATTACAATGTACCTAATTCACTTAGAACCCTCGCCCATGGCGATTTATTGTAGCGAAGCTGTAGCGCGTTTTTTTTTTTTTTTTTTTTCGACGGGGAAAATCATCTTTGACGAAACGCGCTCTTGGGTGGAGCGGGAGACAGTGTCAGACTCTTACTGACTAAAGACCCCGCGCCGTTCCTTCTAGCCTTCATACCGGGGCACTAGCTCCCTTTCGGACAACCCTGTCCCCAGTAGGCTTCGACCCAGCTGGGCCCCTCCTGCTGCTGACAACTCCTTGAGGCGCGCGGGAACAGTGCGCGCCGTCGACGTCTTGGACTCGGTCCATTACCGGACGATCGGACAGCGAGCTACCCATGGCTCGCCGTCCGCGAGCCCGCGTCTACGGTGGCCGGAAATCGGGATCGGAATCCCGGCGACGGCGGCGAGGGCGCCGTTGCCTGATGCGGTCGGCCTCCTCCTTTGCAAGCATTACTGCTTCGCAGAAGGAGGCGACCGCCTGCCATTCCTCCTCACTCCGGACCATGGCCTCGACCAGGGCCCGGCGCGAGAGGTCTCCGCCGCCGATCGCCCCCACGAGGGCACGGCGATGCTCCGCCCAGGCAGGGCACACCTCGACGGTGTGCTCCACCGTGTCCTCCGGGCGTTGCGCACAGTGGCGACACCCGGGCGTCTCTTCCGCTTGAATCCGATGCAGGAATCTCCCGAACTTGCCATGTCCGGTGAGGACCTGCGTCATGCGGAAGGTAAGGACGCTGTGAGGTCTTTCCAGCCACGCCTCAAAGAGGGGACTTACCGCCATAATCGTGGCGTGCCCAAGCTGTAGCGCGTTTGCATTGGTACAGACGCGATGTTGTAGCGCGTTTGCTTCGATACAGTCGCGATGTTGTACTGCGTTAGAAGCGCTCGGGATTCCGATCTCGATTTCCGGCCACCACAGACGCGGGTTTGCGGACGGCGAGCCATGGGTAGCTCGCTATCTGATCGTCTGGTAACTGTACGGACCGAGCCCAAGACGTCGATGGCGCGCACTGTTCCCGCGCGCCTCAAGGAGTTGTCAGCAACAGCAGGAGCCCAGCTGGGTCGAAGTCTACTGGAGCCCTGGGTTAGTCCGAAAGGTAACTCAAGCCCCGATATGAAGGCTAGAAAGAACAGGGAGGGTTTTTAGTCAGTAAGAGTCTGACACTATCTCCCGCTCCGCCAAAGAGCGGGGGTTGTCATTGGATAATTTTCCCCACCATAAAAAAGGCATATTTATAATATTCATTCCTTAATTATTAATTAAAACTTCGTGAACAAGAGTGGTACAAGCAAAGCATTCTGTACCAGTCAACCTTTGGAATAAAGAGACTGCTCAGTGTTAAATTTATATTAATTATTACGTTACATAACACCAAAACCTCGTGAATAATGTCGGTGTTGCCAAGCTAGCAATTTTACCCGCATTCTGTGGGAATATTGCCCCTGTGTTCATGGTTGCCAATTTGAAACGTTAATTAGATGATGAGAAAATGGAGAATAATAATGATTTTACGCTAATAGTATTGGAAATATGCCTGTGTTCAGAATTGAGATCATCTGACGTTTTGTAGATGATAGAATATTGGTAATTTGGTTCTCCTGTGGCTTCATTTTCGTGTAACCGGGTATTTCGACAGAATAAAAATAAATAAACTACTAAACACGCATATTTTTTGTTCATTATTATTATTGTAAAGCGTGTTTTTTAGGTTTTTTTTAAACTATATTTATTTTTCACTTTTTAGTGAATACCCAACAACCATTTTCGGTCGTAAAATTCTCAAATAGTCACAGATTAGCAAGATAACGTAACAGTGTCGTAACTATTACTAAACTTAATAACTGTGCGGATTTTGGTTACAGCGTGTAGGAACGATATCAACACTTTGTACTGAAAAATGTTACAGTAAATAAGTGTTGTATCTGTATCGACAAGTTACGACAAATGTTTTTCGTAATTAATTTACGACACATTATGTTTACTTTGAATTCTTGTGTAAATATTAAAATTAAATTGTCGACACATGGACGACACTAAATTAATGGATTTAACCAAACAGAAACTGGGGTTCTCAAAGTGTACTATTTTATTTAATAAAATTATTGATCTTTTATTTTATAACTATAAGTCATAAGCAACCAAAGCGTTTTCGTCTATCTTCGAGCTTTTACAGAAAGCTATTTCTTCTGTGTCTTGAAATTTAGAATATAAAAATGAAGAAATACCATCTAATTTTATTCTGCTATTTATTTTTCCAAGATTTGTCGGCTATGATGTTTTCATCTCTTCTTAGTGAGTCAATCTCACTTTTTTTTAAGTAGGTAAACGACGCCACGCTATATGTTCCCACGACCCATCCTTCGAGCTCAAAGGCGGTGGTGGAAGCAAACAAACAAACAAGCAAGCAAACTTACAGGTGAAGCTAATAAAAGCGTGTTAAAAAGCGAGAAATATTCGTTAACTCTTCTCTCGCTCGAGCCGAAGTGAAACGGGATGTTCAAGATGGTTGTCCAACTGATGCTTAGTGGGTAATACCGCCTATATCTACATAATCACAAGTACCTACCAAAAATTGTTGCTCTCTAAAAGGGGTTGGAATTTGGAATTACCATCTAGGTAATTACCTACTTCGGTTCCTAAAATTGCCCTTTATAATCTAGGGTCGCGGTCGCTTTTTTTGACACCCGCGAATTCCACATGCCCGAATGTTTTTTCACATGTTCTGAGTCATGGCCATCCAGATAGTGCGGGCATACACGGCCAACCGCGAAGCATTGAGCCTCCTTGCCGGCTTATCAACGAGGGATTTAGAAACAACAGTCCTTGCACACATACATGACATGGTGACTTTTTTTGGACACTACTTTTGAAGTTTTTATTTTATCTGATATAAACTAGTACTTGACAGCGATCCCACCTGATGGTAAGCATTAGAGCGGGTTTCGTCAATGATGATTTTCCCCGTCGAGAGAAAAAAAAAAAAAAAAAAAAAACCTGATGGTAAGCAGTGATGCAATCGTTGATGGTGAGGCGCACTATAGTTTATTAAGAGCCTATTCACTCTATCCTTGAAGAAGACTAAATTATAATCGGACGAAGAGACCGCAGCAGGCAAATTGCCATTCCTTTGATGTACGCGGGGTAATTAACGAGGCGAAATATTTGGTCAAAAACGTATGGGTGGATATTTTAAAGGACAAACCATTTTACTTCATTATTATATTAAAATATTCAAATTGTGCGCAGACGTAATTATTATTAAACTAGTTCCAAAATGATTTTACTATTGTACAAATTTCTATTTTATTGTCACCGTCATGTCGTCACAGGCAAAACATGACTCTGTATTTCGTAAAACACAAGCCACATGCCGAAAACAATGACCCAGGAAAAATAAAAGGTACGCTAACAAAATAGGACGACATTCATAGACCAGACCATTCCACTTATCACCTTGTTATCCCGAACAAATAAGCATAGAATGCGTTATCATTAACTGTAATATAGGTTTTCCCACAAAACGTCTCAGAGGCGCTGTTGAGCCCACAGATTTCGGGATTCGGCCACATAACAATAGTTAGCCCGAATATTACAAATCTCACCTGGATATCTGCTTACCTGCTATGGAGATAATGCTTGATGAATAATAATATAAAGGGTCGTATCTTCCGTAGTTTAAACTATTATCTTGAGTACAATGTTAAGTATTTCTGGGTTTATTACAGTTGTGTTTTGTAAGTGTTTGAGGAAGAGAAAATGCAGTCAATAATATTATGTGGTTTTGTTTATCAATTCTTTACTGTGTGTAGTCTGTAATTCCTTATAAGTGCAAGATTCTTAAGAGTGAATAGGTTAGTTCTGGGGAAGCGCTTTCATCGTCATGCTCGTGAACGGGTGCTGTCAGTTGAGACTGGTCATCTCTTAGCTGCCAGTGGCTTAATTCAATTTGTATTTTTTAATAATTTTTTATTTTGTTATCTACATTGTGCTCACATAATAGAAGCAACAAGAAATATGTTACGAAACATTAGGTATATGAAACACATAATACGATTTAAAAGAGTGTTGATGGAGTTTCTTGCACGCTCTTCTCCATAGAGATCTACGCTTTGGAACGTGCACTTTAACTTCACTTTTCTTGGACTGACTGACATTTGACTATTCAAAAGTGCCTGTCTATTTGAAATAAATGATTTTGAATTTGAATTTAAATCGTCAACTACATCTTGGTTTACAAGAATAGCATAAGATAGTAATTATGTAAACACGATTCTATCGTGATCTATCTAATCTATATATATAAAAATCAATGCCACTTTTCGTTGTTATTTTATAACTCAAGAACGGGCTCACCTTTCCAAACCAAATTTGTAGGCTTTGTTCGAACTATTTAGTAGATGATTTATGTGAAGTTTGGTAGGGTAGAATAGGGTATAGTAGGGTAGAGTAGGGTAGAGTAGGGTAGAGTAGGGTAGAGTAGGGTAGGGTAGGGTAGAGTAGTAGGGTAGAGTAGGGTAGGGTAGGGTAGAGTAGTAGGGTAGAGTAGGGTAGAGTAGGGTAGAGTAGGGTAGAGTAGGGTAGAGTAGGGTAGAGTAGGGTAGAGTAGGGTAGAGTAGGGTAGAGTAGGGTAGAGTAGGGTAGAGTAGGGTAGAGTAGGGTAGAGTAGGGTAGAGTAGGGTAGAGTAGGGTAGAGTAGGGTAGAGTAGGGTAGAGTAGGGTAGAGTAGGGTAGAGTAGGGTAGAGTAGGGTAGAGTAGGGTAGAGTAGGGTAGAGTAGGGTAGAGTAGGGTAGAGTAGGGTAGAGTAGGGTAGAGTAGGGTAGAGTAGGGTAGAGTAGGGTAGAGTAGGGTAGAGTAGGGTAGAGTAGGGTAGAGTAGGGTAGAGTAGGGTAGAGTAGTGAAGAGTAGGGTAGTTGTCCGTTCGAAACGGCTTTACCGATTTTTACCAAATTTTATATGCGTATTTAGTAGGTCTGAGAATCGGCTACTATCTATTTTTCATACCCCTAAGTGATAAGGGTTGTTCACCCTTAAATTTTTTATTTTTTATTTTGGGCGAATTTTTTTGTTTTAATTTTTTTATAATGTTGCATTAAAAAATACATACAACCCTAAATTTTTACTTTTTTATCACCAACCCCTATTTTTTATAGCAAAAAATAATTTATAAGGCAAAAAAAAACTTTTTACAAAAAAAATATAACCGACTTCAATGATAAAAAACACTGAAAAGTATCAAATAACTTTAATTTTGGAAGTCGGTGTTTCTTTAATAGTTTAGTCTCTTCGTTATTTAACACCGACTTCCAAAATTAAAGTTATTTGATACTTTTCAGTGTTTTTTATCATTGAAGTCGGTTATATTTTTTTTGTAAAAAGTTTTTTTTATTTTACACTTTTTAGTTACGGTACCACCACTAAAACGTACCCCTCAGTCAAACTTAAATACCTTATAGTCAGAGCGCATCTCATAACGGTTCTAATAATCCCAAACACGGTTAGATTACATTAATTTACCTTTCGGCTTCATCATCAGATCAGTTCGATATATCCTCTCCCCCTCTTCTTTCAAACAGTCATTAAACTAGATGCTGATAATCCCGGCTGTAGCATCAGGCCAGATTTATGTCAACATTGCAATGAACTTAAAATTTAGTCCTGTTTAAAATGAGCCCAAACACGACTACGGTGCTGTAATTTCAAGGTTTGTACTTTTCCTGATGCTCCTGGCTTCAGCATCAGGTCTCTATGTACTTCGGTGTTCTTTATTAGCAGTACGTTTATCCACACATCGAGCCGTTTTCAATGAGCCTAAACTCGATATATCTGCTGTTTGTTGTCGAGGACTTAGGTACTCTGCAGACTATCCTGACTGCAGCATCAGGTCATGACTTGATGATCATGAGACCAAATGTGGCAAATGCCCTATCAAACATCAAAACAATTTACTAAAACAGTCCTTGCCTGTTCGAGTAACTTCTTACTGTTAAGGAGTTGTACCTTCCATCATCAGCCCAGCTACCTGAGATGGTGACGACCAAACGCAAATACACAAGATACTTCATAAAATATGCGAAAATCAATAAGTGAGCCTATAAAATTTGAAGGTTGCCCTCGATTTCTCCAAGATCCCATCTTCAGATCCTAATTTGGTGATAATGGGACCACCTCAGAGCTATCTACTTTCGAACAAAAAAATAATTTTGAAAATCCGTCCACATTTGGGGGAGTATTCGACGAACAAACATACAAAAAAAAAAAAAAAAAAACATACAAACAGCCGAACGTAGTACCTCCTCCTTTTTGGGAAGTCGGTAAAAAACAACGTTTGCCGGGTCAGTTAGTAATAATATAAAATTAAATACCTTTCAATAAGCTTATCACGGGTTTGGTGTCTTTTAATTATCTCACAGATAGTGTAAAAAGTAGAGTATTCAAGACGGAGATAAAGGTAGTTGTCTTGGGCGGGATAAATTCCTTACTTCATACAAGTTTCTTTATTAACTCCCTCGCGATACTCGGGTGTTCATTATCAGAGCTTAGCAACTTTTGTTTTTATAGACTTCTTTTGATTTAAAAACACTGGTTTATTCCCTAGTCACATAATCTTCATAAAACTCTCCCACATGACTGGCCTAGTAGTTAGTGGCCCTGACTGCTATACCGGAGGTCGTGGGTTCGATTCCCACCCAGGACAATGTTTGTGTGATGAGCATGATCATTGGTCTGTGTCTGTGTGTAATCTTATCTTATCTTATCTTATCTTCTATTATATAAGAATGAAACCCGTTTTTCGTTGTCACGACATAGCATGAAAATGGCTTGACCGATTTGGCTGATTTTTTTTTTGTTGTGATTGTTATTGTGAGGATAAGGTTCTTATGGAAAAAAATAAAATTAGGGTAGAGTAGGGTAGGGTAGGGTAGAGTAGGGTAGGGTAGAGTAGGATAGAGTAGTAGGGTAGAGTAGGCTAGAGTAGGCTAGAGTAGGGTAGAGTAGGGTAGGGTAGAGTAGGGTAGAGTAGGGTAGAGTAGGGTAGGGTAGGGTAGGGTAGAGTAGGGTAAAGTAGTAGGGTAGAGTAGGGTAGAGTAGTAGGGTAGAGTAGGGTAGAGTAGGGTAGAGTAGGGTAGAGTAGGGTAGAGTAGGGTAGCGTAGGGTAGCGTAGGGTAGAGTAGAGTAGAGTAGGGTAGAGTAGGGTAGAGTAGGGTAGGGTAGAGTAGGGTAGAGTAGGGTAGAGTAGGGTAGAGTAGGGTAGAGTAGGGTAGAGTAGGGTAGAGTAGGGTTGAGTAGGGTAGAGTAGGGTAGAGTAGGGTAGAGTAGGGCAGAGTAGGGAAGAGTGGAAGCGAAGCCGCGCGGACAAAAGCTAGTTTATCTATATATTAGCGACCCGCCTCAGCTTCGCTCGGGTGCAATATTATACATATAAACTTTCTTCTTTTTTTAAAAAAACCGCATCAAACTCCGTTGCGTAGTTTTAAAGATTTTAGCGTACATAGGGATATAGGGATAAAAAAGTGACTTTGTTTTATACTATGTAGTGATGTATGTGTTTAGAAATTTGACCAGTTGTCTAGTACTCATAAAACAAGCTTTGCTTAGCTTGGTGCTAGACGACGTTGTGTGATAGTTGTGGAATATTATTATTATAAACTTTACAAGGGCAATAGAAAGGGCTATGCTCGGAGTTTCCTTGCGTGATTGAATCAGGAATGAGGATAACCGCAAAGGAACCAAGGTTACCGACATAGCACGAAGAATTGCCAAACTTAAGTGGCAGTGGGCAGGGCACATTGCTTGCAGAACGTATGGCCGTTGGGGTCAAAAGGTTCTGGAATGGCGACCACGTACCGGAAGACGTAGCGTTGGAAGGCCTCCTACAAGGTGGGCCGATGACCTGGTAAGGGTTGCGGGAATCCGATGGATGCGAGACGCACAGGGCCGTTCATTGTGGCACTTGGGGGAGGCCTAGAGGTCCAGCAGTGGACGTCTTTCGGCTAAAATGATGATGATGATGATGATGATACCTTACACGAGTGGGCTTTACTTATGAAAAGCCTGACACTGTCTTGCCCCAATCAGAGCGGCACCCTTAAACTCAACAAATCTCTTAGGACACGGCACGTGCCACAACAAAACACCAAAACAAAATAGTGGAATAATACCCTTTCCACAAATAGACAATGGAAACACAAATTTCGAAATTTGTGTAACACTAATCCACTAAAAACCTCTGAAAATCTGCTATTTTGCATGAACTTTGACACTTCATAATTTACTCAAAAATTAAAAAAGTCAAAAAAGTAAAAGTATAGAGGCCTTGCAAATTTTATTAAGATTCTAAATGACGACCACTTTTTTCAAAAACTTTTAAAGGTTTAAAAAAAACAGCTATTACCTGGAGCAAGTTTTGTGAAATATTCGAGTAAATCTCGGAAGTATCGAATACTAACAGAATTTTCAGGCGTTATCTCTCTTTTTTGCGTCAAACATCTTGCGTGGACTGCGTTAGATGAAGCAACAAGCTTTTAAACCATGCTGCATGACCGAAGCGAGTGGAAAAGAAGCCTCTTAAAACGCAGAAACGGAATTTTAACACACCATTATTCCTGAGCTGGAGAAATATTTCTTTTTATCAAGTTTACCGCATAAAGGAGTTTCAGAACAAGTTTTTTCTAGCGGCATACTAACGAGGTACCTTGTCTAAGTTATAACCGCTTCGCATTGTTTTAATCACCCCGGACCGGCTTACCAAACTACTACTAGAACAAGACAAGGAAGTATAAATCATTGAGAATAGAAAAGGCTTTATATTTTTCTTTTGGTTCTGAAAGGAAGGTGAATTTTAAATAGTGCCTTAAGATTTTGTCGGGTTCTCTTTGGAATATTCTGGTGACCTGTCTTTGTGAGTAGACAGTACCTTTGTATTTTTTTTCTTTTATTTATTCAAGAACTATCACACAACGCCGTCTAGCTCCAAGCTAAGCAGAGCTTGTGTTATAGGTACTAGACAACTGATAAACATACTTGTATATTTCTAAATAATTTACACCCAGACACAGAACAAATAATCATGCTCATCACGTAAACATTTTGTCCTGGGTGGGAATCGAACCCACGATCTCCGGCATAGCAGTCAGGGCTACTAACCACTAGACCAACAGGCCATCTATAGAAGTATAGATTGGTAACCGACTGGTCTGTAGAGTTCCTCTTACAAAAGACATAGACAATGTTTGTATGGGAGTTGGACCTCAGAATAAATACATAGTTCATTTTGTTCCTCAAGTCAACACCAATCAATAAACTGAAGCGCTCCAAGAAGTCAAGAGAATAAAATGTTTTGTTATGAGTTTGTTAAGGATTGTTTATTTACGAGAAAAACTTCACAATTATTTTCAGTGTAACTAATTAGTTTCCCCACACAAGGAATTACTTTTGTATCATGGATGTGTTCTCAAACATGTAAACTCACATACACAAAACACCTAGACCGTAAACACCTATTTGTAGGCCTTAAAAATATTTGTTCCGGTCTTTAAGTCAAGAGTGAATAGGTTACTTCTAAGCAAGCGTGCTCCATCGTCGACCACATCATCGCTTACCATCAGATGAGATGATGGTCAAACGCAAGCCTATCAATAATATATATATTGAATATTTATATATATATTATATATAAATTATATATATATACATATATATATATATATATATATATATATATATATATAAAGAAACGAACCCGAGATACATAGAGCAGCAGTTAATCCCTCAACCACAGCGCCAACTGTGCCGTACTCTTTATGTATCAATAATCATATATAATTTATCAAAAAGTTATTACAACATTGATGAACGCGCATGGTGGGTTAACGCGATCGAAATATTCTCATTATCGTCGTGTACACAAATATTATTACGTAATTGCTAATTTTTTTGTGAATTTACTAGAAAAAGAAGAAAATTAAAAAATAAACTGATTTTTCCGGGAAAAACAAAGATATAGAAACCAAAATTTTCGGCAGAATTTTCGTACACCCATGTGTACAGTACGACAATTAAGCGTTTTTCAAGGTCATTCAAGTTGTAAACACAACAGGGTATGTAAAAAAACTCGCGCTCAGCAAACAGATCTATAGCTACGATGAAAGACAAAATTCGCTAACCGTTACGAGCTCATAGACCACAAATAAACACAGTACACTTTATGCTTGCCCGGCTTGTTCACAGCTTATTTACAAATGACTGATTTATTTTAGGATAAAAGCATTTGGTCAAATAAAATATGCAGCTGGGGTAGCATTAACATATTAATGTTAATTCATCGTACGCATTATTATAGTTATTTATATCAGAATGATAAATAACACAATGGTAACTGAAAACTAAAAACATACAATTGGCAGCTTCATCGCATTCCGTGATATCTTACGGACATCCTTTTTTTCGATAAATACCAGTTTCCTATCTCCTAAGGAAGTAGGAACTAGCACCGCTCCATGCATACTATTAAAAGCTCTCTTAAACAATGCCTGAGAGCTCCATGGCTTCCTGGTTCCATAACCATCTGGGTTTAAGGCTCTCGATTCAAGCCTAGGACTGGGAAGCTGATAGGTTCTGGGACGGTATTTTTGGCGTTCAGCCTTCGTACCACCACTCTCAGCTCTATCTTGGTGGGGTCCGGAGCATCGTCCGACGACGGTCGGCGTCGGATATAAGGCCGACTATGGAATGCTATGTATAAAAGTGAGCATAATTCTATGCTGAGATTGCCAAAATTCTTGCTAACATTGAAAATATGTTCAAAACCAAAACATAACAATACGAATGCCGGTCGAAACCGTTACCCTTTTCATGGCGTCAAAGATTAGATCAGATCGACCGTAACTTATTTGATCGGAATAATTTCTAACTTAAATCGAACTCCTCCAACTTTTGCATGAATTATAAAGAACTTATTGACTTTTATACTAAAGCTCTGACACGGTTTAAAAATAGAACACTTTGTAAAACTTTTGCCTTTAGTTTGAGTGTCTAATTTATGAGTAATCCACTTTTTATGGGTTTTTTTTTTCCCTATGGGGAAAATCATCTTATGACAAAACCCGCTCTTGGGCGGAGCGGGAGATAGTGTCAGACTCTTACTGACTAAAAACCCCATCCCGTTCCTTCTAGCCTTCATACTGGGGCACGAGCTCCCTTTCGGACAACCCTGTCCCCAGTAAGCTACTGACAACTTCTTGAGGCGCGTGGGAACAGTGCGCGCCGTCGACGTCTTGGACTCGGTCCATTACCGGACGATCGGACAGCGAGCTACCCATGGCTCGCCGTCCGCGAGCCCCCGTCTACGGTGGCCGGAAATCGGGATCGGAAGCCTTTGCCTGATGCGGTCGGCCTCCTCCTTTGCTAGCATCGCTGCTTCGCAGAAGGAGGCGACCGCCTGCCACTCCTCCTCGCTCCGGATCATCACGAGGGCACGGCGTTGCTCCGCCCAAGCAGGGCATACCTCTAATGTGTGCTATACCGTGTCCTACGCGCGTTCCGCACAGTGGCGGCATCCGGGCGTCTCTTCCGCTCGAATCCGATGCAGGAACCTCCCGAACTTGCCATGACCGGTGAGGACCTGCGTCATGCGGAAGGTAAGGACGCCGTGAGGTCTTTCCAGCCACGCCTCAAAGAGGGGACTTACCGCCATAATTGTGGCGTGCCCACACTTTTTATGGGTCATTAATTTTGTAAAATTAGGTAATTACCGAAATTTTTGTCTATCTCGGTATCAGACAAAGTCCCGAAGCTTATTGATGTGGATATAATTTATAATTAGGTCAAATAACACCAACCTGCACTGGGCCCGCGTGGTGGGTTACGGTCCATTCCCTATCCTAAAGAGGAGGCCTAAGTCAGGCTAGTTATGTATGAATGTATGTAACATCACTTTAAAGTAAATGACCTTACTAGCTTCAGGGGTTGAGCATCTGGTCAAGGTTTTGATGCATTGTTTTAGGAATGTCAGTAGATTTACGTTTCTTAAGACCTGGTAATGGTTACGTCAATTCTAGACCACGTACAAGTTGAACTTCAAATAGTTCGCAATCTTTCGCCTGAACACCAACAAACCTCAACACTGCTAACTTCACCGAATTTTAAATGCAATGCCATTGTTTAGATACATCTATTCAACTATTTCACGCGAGTTTCTATCTGACCGATTTGAACGAATGAACGAAATTGAACGAGAGCGCTCAGCGTGGTCATTCTAAACTTTAAGTCTGAAAGTATTAATTGGTGCAGTTGAGCGCTCTTCAATTTTATTCAGGATTGTAGCGTTTCAGTGGTTGAATTTTGAATTGGGTTTTTGTTCACTGGAATTATAAGAGATTTTAATAGCAGAATTCTGATATACAGTGATTTTAACTCTACTTACATAACCTATGTTTTCTTATATTGTATTGTTCTGGATGCTCTGGTAGAGTGAAAATAATAATACGCAAGTTCTCACAGAACATGGTTAGTTCGGGAAGTTCCTGCACCGGATTCGTGCGTTCTAGCAAAGGAGGAGGCTTTTTTTTTCCTGTCGTGGGAGACAGTGTCAGAGTCTTACTGACTAAAAACCCCGCGCCGTTCCTTCTAGCCTTCATACCGGGGCTCTAGTTTCCTTTCGGATAACCCCGACCCCGTTAGGCTTCGACCCAGATGGGCCCGTCCTGTTGCTGACAACTCCTTGAGGCGCGCGGGAACAGTGCGCGCCGTCGACGCCTTGGGGCAAAGGAGGAGGCCGCACGCCTGAAGCAACGGCGCCCACGCCCCAACCGCTGCCGGGATTCTGATCCTGATTTCCAGCCACCGTAGGCGCAGGTTTGCGGACAGTGAGCAATAGGTAGCTTGCCGTCCACCATTTTTTTGCAAGTAGAAAAATGAACTATTTACCTACATTATGTACATACATTTAAAAAAATATTTATATATTTTTTACATTATTATTGAATTTTCTTGCGTGATTGGAGCAGAACCTTTCAGCCCCAACAGCCATCTGTTCTACGAGCAATGAGCCCTGCCCATGCCATCAAACGTGTGTCATATCTAAGAAATTACGTCACGGAAATATTTCAAAGTTACATCAAATAATAAAGCATGTTTAACAAAAATCCTCAATACCTAGTTACTATGTTTTTTTTTTTAATAAAAATAAAAACCGCTGCAAAATCAATTTAGACCCGGGAAAACCCCTACAAAATACTCTGTGACTACAACCGGGTCTTAAAGGATGTGCCACTGCAAAAAAAAAAAGTTTATTGCCTCCGACCATCCACTTTTATCTTTTTGTATACCTAACTTATTGCCGTATAAACTAGTCTAGTACTAACTAGAACCCTTATAATTAAAACTAATTTCGGTCTCCTCGAAACATCTCAATGTCCTAATACCTACTGATCATTAGTAAGGACATAATTTTGGGCTTAGTACAAGGAATGGCAGCTTTTCATCAAGACTTGTACTAATAAGTCTCTTAAATAAGCCTTACTAAAACAGTATTTAATGTAGGTATCCATGGTTATTTGCAATGGACGGCGAGCCATGGGTAGGGTCCGCTGTCCGATCGTCCGGTAACTGTCCGGACCGAGCCAAGATGTCGACGGCGCGCACTGTTCCCGCGCACCTCAAGGAGTTGTCAGTAGCAGGAGGGGCCAGCTGGGTCGAAGCCTACAGGGTTATGCAAAAGGGAGCTCGTGCCCCGGTATGAAGGCTAGAAGGAACGGGATGGGGTTTTTAGTCAGTAAGAGTCTGACACTATCTCCCGCTCCATCCAAGATCGCGTTTTGTCATAAGATGATTTTCCCCATCGCGAATAAAAAATGGTTATTTGCAAAACACTGGCATCCTCTCAGGACTATGTCACTAACATCATAAACAACAACTTTTACTGTTCGACTTCAAAAAATTTATCATACTTTAATTCGTCAGAATTTTCATGCAAAAATAAAAATATTTAAATTGAACGTTTTAAATACTACGAAGAGCGAGGATCAGGCGGTTGGGGGTGTTTGATGTGCTTGCGTCGCATCGTACAGTCGTGGGTAGTTATAGCAAAATACAGAGTAGAAATGTGTTAGATAGAACGATGAAATCATTTACCAAAAAAAAAAAGTTTGTTTTTGGTAAATTAATTATGTCTTGTAAAAAGTCATAGAACATAAGTTGTTGCTTATGATGTCAGTAATATTATAATACTAGCTTTGCCCGCGCGGCTTCGCTCCCGCTCTTCCCTACTCCACCCTACTATACCCAACTCTACCCTACTCTACCCTACTCTACTCTAATCTACCCTACTCTACCCTACTCTACCCTACTCTACCCTACTCTACCCTACTCTACCCTACTCTACCCTACTCTACCCTACTCTACCCTACTCTACCCTACTCTACCCTACTCTACCCTACTCTACCCTACTCTACCCTTCTCTACCCTACTCTACCCTACACTACTCTATTTTTTTTTCCATAAGAACCTTCTCCTCACAATAACAATCACAACAAAAAAAAAATCAGCCAAATCGGTCAAGCCGTTTTCATGCCAAGTCGTGACAACGGAAAACGGGGGTCATTTTTATATATATACTAGCTTTGCCCGCGCGGCTTCGCTCCCGCTCTTCCCTACTCCACCCTACTATACCCAACTCTACCCTACTCTACCGTACTCTACCCTACTCTACCCTACTCTACCCTACTCTACCCTACTCTACCTTACTCTACCCTACTCTACCCTACTCTACCCTACTCTACCCTACTCTACCCTACTCTACCCTACTCTACCCTACTCTACCCTACTCTACCCTACTCTACCCTACTCTTACCCTACTCTACCCTACTCTACCCTACTCTACCCTACTCTACCCTACTCTACCCTACTCTACCCTACTCTACCCTACTCTACCCTACTCTACCCTACTCTACCCTACTCTACCCTACTCTACCCTACTCTACCCTACTCTACCCTACTCTACCCTACTCTACCCTACTCTACCCTACTCTACCCTACTCTACCCTACTCTACCCTACTCTACCCTACTCTACCCTACTCTACCCTACTCTACCCTACTCTACCCTACTCTACTCTACTCTACTCTACCCTACACTACCCTAATTTTTTTTTCCATAAGAACCTTATCCTCACAATAACAATCACAACAAAAAAAAATCAGCCAAATTGGTCAAGCCGTTTTCATGCTATGTCGTGACAATGGAAAACGGGTTCCATTTTTATATATTAGATATAATATAATATAGATAGATATAGTCCTGTAAGGTTGTTAGTTATTACTAATAGCCCTGTATAATTATCACACTCGATTTATAAAGGCGAAACTTTGTGAAACTGTGTGTATGTTTATGTTGGCTACATATATTTACGCTTGGACTTTGATTAAAGTTGGTACACGGGTAAACTATTACCTGGAATCGCTCATATTCCAGGATATGAGCTGCATATGAGCTGTTTCGTATATGTTTCCTTCGTATAATTTTCAACTATTTATTTATTAGAGCTTCATGTAACATAAAGGGACAAAGCGGACTTAATTATAAATGGTATAACAAGCTGGAATCAGCTAGTGTGGTTATAAAGACTCTTGTTGGTGGTATTATCACAAAATATATAGGTACAGAAGTCTATCTACATACAAAGCTCGCTCGAGCAACGCACACATAGACACCACTCGCGGACACGATATATCGGTAAAGCCTAGACTTGCACGTCGACAACAGTTTTGGGTCAAACGCTCATTAGTGTGCGGCCACCGAGCGTAGGTATAAAAAGTGAAGTACATACATGAGATTGTCTTCTGTACCTATCTATTTTGTGCCGGTAACCTATTTCTTTATATTTGCACCCTTAGCCGTTTCCTCTCCATCTAATCCATGACCTAAATCAAAAAGGAAATTCACAACCTCACAAATTTTACGTTTTTTTAGTTTTATAAGTACTGCCCCCGTTAGTAAAAAAGACGCATCTAGAATTTTTTCCAGATTTGAGTTATATACATTATCGGAATCAGGAAAAAAAGGCGCATCTGCCTATATTTTTTTTATATTTTGCTAACTTACTCCAGTGCGGTTTTAACACAAGGAAAAGAGGCTCGATTTCCCGTTTCATTCATTAAAACATTTTTTTATCCGGTTTTACTTTTTGTTAGATACGTCTTTTTAACTATCAGGGGCAGAGTAGTAGTATAGATAAATCAAACTGGCTCTACTGTCACTAGCCTCCTTACTGTAGTTCAATAACGCGGCCTGTACAACGTTGTGCGGGATGATTGCCTTCCTATTGTGTCCATTGACATGACCAGCTCTTTATCACACCATTCATGTGCGCTTAGTTCGCTAGCACAAATAGGATCGTCTGATTAGTCTTCTAGATAGCTTTTGTACTGCAGTAGATGGGGTTATCATGTATTAAATTACTAGGCTTTGGTTACACAACTTGCTGTTGTTAGGTAGTCGTATCACAGTATTATTATAACAGTGAGTTTGTATGTACCTATTATGTATTAATGAGTAGGTTAGTTTGTTACTTCTTTTACTACTACGGCTGAAAGAAGTCATGCGTGAGGGAGTTTCAGATTTTTACTGAATAAAACCAACAGTGTACATTCTTCTTCTTTTCGTGTCGATGTTCTCAAACTAGATTTTTTCTGAACAATATTTAGTAACCTATACAGCTCTAGTTTTGGCCTCGTATAGATCCTGAAAAATGCAAGTGGTTATGCAGGATGGGCAGTATAGCAGGTGATGCATATTCTGTGCAGTGACTCCACACTGGCACTGTGATAGAGATGGGTCGAGGAAGCCCCATTTTCCCAAATTGTTTTTACAGTAGCCAATCAAGCGTTTTGCCTCGTCGTGGCAAGGCACAACACAACACAACAATTTGCCTGCTGCCGTCTTCCCATCCGATTATAATTTAGGTGTCTTCAAAGCAAGAGTGAGTACGATCTTAATAAACTAGCGCCTTACCATCAGGTGGGTTCACAGTCAAGCACTAGTTTGTATCAATAATAAAAATAAAAAACCTGTGTTCGCAGTCGGATTCAACTAAGATGTTTTTTTTAAATGGAAGGATGCGTGCTGAACTGCTATGGATACGTGTTATGGATGTGGGCTATAGATGCGTGCTATGGATCCCTGCATATACTGCATAAACAATAATAATAATGTATATTTAGAAAAACTTAGACACAAGCTACAAAATTGGTTAAATTGTTACATCGTACATTAGGTACACAATTTATTATTAGGTTTCTTTTTATAACCGGAGATCCAAGATAACCGACTTAGTAATAATAATGAATAGATTTACTGTGGTTATACACCGGCGACGGCATATTTTGTGCAATGGTTAACTGACTAAAACGCTACGTAAGTAATGCATGTTCAGTTTCCGTATGAAATAAATATTTCTACTTTTTTAACTGACTTCTAAAATAGGAGGAGATTCTCAATTCGGATGTTTGTTTTTTTTACGTTTGTTCTCGCATAACTTCGTCGTTTGCCAACCGATTTGAAAAAATCTTTTTTTGTTGGAAAGGGTTTTTTTTTTTTTTTTTCTGTCGACGGGGAAAATCATCATTGACGAAACCCGCTCTTGGGTGGAGCGGGAGACAGTGTCAGAGTCTTACTGACTAAAAACCCCGCGCCGTTCCTTCTAGCCTTCATACCGGGGCTCTAGTTTCCTTTCGGATAACCCCGACCCCGGTAGGCTTCGACCCCGATGGGCCCCTCCTGTTGCTGACAACTCCTTGAGGCGCGCGGGAACAGTGCGCGCCGTCGACGCCTTGGCTCGGTCCGGACAGTTACCGGACGATCGGACAGCGAGCTACCCATGGCTCGCCGTCCGCGAGCCCGCGTCTACGGTGGCCGGAAATCGGGATCGGAATCCCGGCGGCGGCGGTGGCGGCGCCGTTGCCTGATGCGGTCTGCCTCCTCCTTTGCTAGCATTACTGCTTCGCAGAAGGAGGCGACCGCCTGCCACTCCTCCTCGCTCCGGACCATGGCCTGAACCAAGGCCCGGCGCGAGAGGTCTCCGCCGCCGATCACCCCCACGAGGACACGGCGTTGCTCCGCCCAGGCAGGGCACACCTCAACTGTGTGCTCCACCGTGTCCTCCGGGCGTTCCGCACAGTGGCGGCACCCGGGCGTCTCTTCCGCTCGAATCCGATGCAGGAACCTCCCGAACTTGCCATGTCCGGTGAGGACCTGCGTCATGCGGAAGGTAAGGACGCCGTGAGGTCTTTCCAGCCACGCCTCAAAGAGGGGACTTACCGCCATAATTGTGGCGTGCCCAGCACTGGGTTGCGATAGTCGCTGACGCCATTTCACCGTGAGATCTCGCCGGAGCTCTGTCCGCCATACCTCGACCTGTCGCGGTAGTGGACTTTCACCCCGGCGTTGCATCTCCACGCGCTTATCGTGCATGTGTGCAAGGACTGTTGCCTCCAGATCCCACGGTGGTAGGCCAGCCAGAAGGCTCGCCGCTTCGCGGGAGATCGTGCGGTAACCCCGCACCATCCGTATTGCCATGACCCTCTGGCAGGCGTTCAGTATGGACGCCGGTCGCTTTGCCAGCGACGGCGCCCACACCGGCGCCCCGTAGAGGGCCATGGACCGAACGATCCCCGCGTAGAGCCTTCGGCAGGAGGCGTCTGGACCCCCAAGGTTGGGCAGGAGCCGCTTGAGAGCAGCCCCGGCCCGGTTGAGTTTGGGAGCCAAACGTCGGAAGTGTTCTCCGAAATTCCATCGGCTGTCGAGAACGAGTCCCAGGTACTTCATCGTCGACCCGACGCCGATGCGAACTCCTCCTACCGTAAGTTGGGAGTCTGATGGTGGCGCATTCCGAGGGCCGTGGAAAAACATAGCCTCGGATTTGTGCAGCGCCACCTCGAGTCCCAACTCCTGGATCCTACCAACGACTATCGCAACCCCGCGTGTCGCTAGAGCGACCGCTGCCTGGTGCGACTCTTCCTGCGCTAGAACCAGCGTGTCGTCTGCGTAGCAGACCACGCTGACCCCGTCAGGGAGGTCGCCGCGCAGCACGTAGTCGTAGCCGATGTTCCACAAGGGTGGGCCTAGAACCGACCCCTGCGGAACACCGCACGACATCTCTCGACGTTTCCAGTCTCCCTGGTGACCGGGGTAGATAATGGACCTGTCCGACAGGTAAGCCTCGACCACTCGACAGAGGTATTCGGGCACCCGGTGGTACCGGAGTGCCCTCCGGATCGTACTCCAGGGCAGGGAGTTGAACGCGTTAGCAATGTCCAAGGACACTGCCACGACACTCCTGCCCCGGGACACCGCAACCCCTGTCGTGAGGGCTCGCACGCGCATGATGGCGTCCACCGTAGAGCGCGCCCTGCGAAAGCCGAACTTGTTGGAAAGGGTTATACTTCCCAAATTTTAATGGTCTCATAGTCGCCAAGTTGGGATCTGATGATGGAATCTTGGCAAAATCGAGGGAACTCCTCTCTCTCTCTCAATTTGATTCAATTTTTTTGTGAAATCGGTTTTTTTTTTCTATAAAAACGTTTTTTAAAGGACGATTTTAATAAAAGAACGCCATTCCCTGTGGCAGACATCTTTAAACGTCAATCGATAAGCAATCTGTCCCTGTTAACTCGGCTAACATTCCTAGAAAGTACTATATTAATAAAATCTAATGCATCCATTTCAGGCGGTGTAACAACTAACATTTTTAATTTTACAAAGGCGTACGCCATTTTCTTCGGTCGGAATGGCCGCCGATTAGTTTTAACGGCGTGCCTGTGACGCTCTTGGTATCAATTAACGGTGGCGAATAAGGGCGAGTTTGCTTTGCAGGTCTTTATAGGTATGGGTGTGTGGGTGTGATAGGACGCAATGGCTTGGCGTGGAAACCAGGTAATAGAAATGTTTCTGCTTAGTTAGCAAATTCATATTGGTATGTATCTGATTTTTAAGCGACTATAAAAAGGATGAGGTTATATTATTTTGTTCAGGTATAGTAAAGAAATATCTCCCTTTTTTTGATGATATAGGTAGTTTAGTGATACTTTTGTATGAATGTAGTTTTTCAATAGTCAATCGATTGCGATAAAACAAAGCCTAAGTTATACACCGTTAAATTTTGATAGTTTTAATACCGTTACTACCTACAGGTCATTGGACTCGCTCAGCTGACGTTGTCTTAAAGAAATTAGTTTCGTACATACGCAAATTAAAACTTAAAACGAGTTTTTAAAAAAGGCCTTTTTTTAATTTTATCGCTACAAATCGATAGTGTTCATGTACTAGATCGACCCTCCGCGGGATTAAAACGATCAAAATTTAGCGGTGTATATCAAGTTACATACAATTTTAATGTTCAAATGTTTATTTTACGTGGTGCGTGCACAACTAAAACCTTCTACAGATTTATTATATGATATTATTGTGTTTTAAAAATATATGGATTATTAAAATATAACCTTAGGCATCCTCTACCAGTCGATCAATGCTGGTGAAGAGAAAACATGGTAGGTGCATAAAAAAAGAAAGTATCAAGAAAACAGACATAAAAAAGGTCAGTAATTATTGTAAGAAGTCCAATTCTTTTACCGTAATGAATGTGTCTTTCTTGAAAAAAATTGTTCGTTCAAAAAAAAGTTTTTGAAATAAATGTCGACCCGATTCTGTTGCCGGCGATTGCCCTCTCGAGGACACGGCGGTGCACCATCCAAACGGGGCACACCTCCACCATGTCATCCGGGAGAATGTGCAAAGCGTTAGCCGCTCAATCAAATAAACATTCGATATTTTGAACACTCGACGTATTGAGTGTTCGATTTTTTAACCATTCGATATAATGTACTTTCGAGTGTTTAGATGTTCGATTTAAAGTGTTCGATTACTAAAATTTATGTTCGACTATTTGGCATTTGATTCGGCATAGTACACCCATTTGAAACACATATAGTTGGTTAGTTTTGAAACCAACTCTCAAAACTGATTCCTTATTCCCTCATTATCATCATCAAATCAGCCGAAAGACGTCCACTGCTAGAACTAGGCCTCTCCAAGCGTCACCACAACGTCCGGTCCTGTGCGTCACGGATCCCTGCGACTCTGACCAGGTCATCGGTCCACCTTGTTGGAGGCCTTCCAACGCTGTGTCTTCCGGTACGTGGTCGCCACTCCAGAACCACCAGTAGTAAAACATATATAACATCAATTAGTATTTACCTAATGCTTTCCATGTTGAGATTTCAAACTTTGGTCTGGTGAACTGTTGACTTACAAAGCTGCTGACATTCTGAAGTGTTGAGATTTTGAATCGTTGGTCTTACGTTGTTGAGGTTTTAACTGCTGATATTATAGCTATTGATCTTAAGTATCAAATCCATTTGAACACACATAGTAGGGTAGTTTTGAAATCAACCCTCAAAACTGATTCCATTCCTTATTCCCTTGAATAAAGATATTATGGATGAACACACAACTGCATCGACATCGTTCAATTAGCAAGTAATTGGTCTAACTGGTTGGTTGGACCAGTGTTCCATTTGTAGTTCTGTTAGCACTGGTTAGAGCAATCCAACGTGTTGATTACTTCGATATTGTGTTTGTCAGCCTGTATGTAGATTGTTGTTATTAAGTCCTATGTTATGTAAATGGGGAGACACGACATTGTTACAAATTAATATTGGATGATCTTGAATGAAGCTGTTAGGCTACAGCGTGGCTATAGCGGTCAACGACCCGTTTATAATTATTCACTTTCTCGATTTTAAACGAAAGTGGCGCCAGTGACTGAAAAGTTTAAAGGGTAATCTTGATATGGTTGTCTTGGTATGATCATGTGAAGAGGAGGGATGAAGCGCATATTACTCAGAGAGTTCTGAGTTTACGTGTAGATGGATGGAGAGGAAGTGGAAGGCCGAAGAAAAGATGGATGGATTGTGTAAGGAGTGATATGAAAGAAAAGGGAGTTAGTGATAGTTTGACGGGTGACAGGACAGAATGGAAGAAAAAAACGTGTTGCGCCGACCCCAAGTAATATAGTATAAGGGCAGGAAGAAGGAGACTTACTCGATTTTTAAAACTTAAAGTTGCACTAATTCGACATCTTCACATATTGTGACTCAAAACATTTGTTTTCTTTACAACCGAATATATTACAATTAATTACCCAATTAATTATTCCTCATCGCTGCCACTGTGGCGAAGTTGTCAACAGCCTCGGTCACCACGGTCTGTCATGCAGCCGAAGTGCAGGACGCATAGCGCGGCACGCAAATATCAACGACATCATCCGTCGCGCTCTTGTCACCGTCGGCGTTCCGGCCATATTGGAACCTCATGGCCTGGCACGCGACGATGGCAAAAGACCGGACGGTATGTCTCTATTTCCATGGAAGATGGGTAGGCCTTTAGTGTGGGACGCTACTTGTGTCGATACTCTTGCGCCATCCCATCTTCCTAGCTCGTCGTGCTGTGCTGGTGCTGCTGCAGCGGCTGCAGAGAACCTCAAGCGGCGGAAATATAATAACCTTGTTGGTAATTATGTTTTCGAGCCGTTTGGGGTTGAAACTCTTGGATCGTGGGGTCCGAGTGCTCACAAATTATTTAAAGAACTTTCGAAACGCCTCGTGGACACTTCGCGTGACCCAAAGGCTGGCTTTTACTTCGGTCAAAGGATAAGCATTGCCATCCAGCGTGGCAATGCCGCCAGCCTTTTGGGTACATTACCAGTCGACAGCGATGCGGAGGAATTTTTCGACGCCTTACATTAAATTGCCATTTTTATTTATTTTTTTTATTTTAGTTCTCTAGGGTTTTATTTTAATTTTTTAAGTTAGTTTTAATTAATTTAAGTTTATATCTAGAAATTACCCAAAGGGCAATGGAAAAGGCTATGCTCGGAGATTCTATACGTGATCGAATCAGGAATGAGGATATCCACAGTAGAACCAAGGTTGTCGACATAGCACGAAGAATAGCCAAACTTAAGGGGTAATGGGCAGGGCGCATTGCTCGCAGAACAAATGGCGAATGGTTCTGGAAAGGCGATCACGCACTGGAAATCGTAGCACGTAGAATCGTGGAAGTTACCAATAATAATGATAAAAAAAAAAACAGATAATTGATCCTGTGTTAAAAAGGACAATAATCTTAAGCGTAACGATCATAGTCAACAATTTGTGGGATGTAAATAAATATTCTTTTTGAAGTATTTTCATGACCTCTTCACTGAATGTCGCTCTCAAAATACTTTTTTTTACGAGTAGTTGCTTAGAATAATTGCTTTCACTGCAGACTGCAGTTAATGTATGAAATCTGTTTTTAACGATAATGTTGGTAACTATGCGGCTTATTCAAGTATATCATTAAATGTATCTGGACTCTTCATTGGATAAATTCACTAGTGGTTTTGGTCAATCAGATTTAAAAAAAACATCAAACATACTAAGCGTTTTGGAAACACATTCATTATGTATCCAGCTAAGGAGTGGAATTCCCTGCCAGAGTCCATGTTTCCTGATAGCTATAACCTAGGGGTCTTTAAGTCAAGAGTGAATAAGTTACTTCTAGGCAAGCGTGCTTCATCGATGGCCACATCATCGCTTTCCATTAGGTGAGATAGTAGTCAAACGCAAGCCTATCCAAAATAACAAAAAAATATATTAAAATAATTATTTTTATTTTTTTCCAATGATCCACCTTTGAATGGTGTCCAAACTTGTAATACCCCTCTTTTCTTTCTGGGGTTAAAAAAAAAACGAAATCCCAATATTATCCTTGAAAAGTTTACATAATTCGTAATGAAATGTATGGACTATGAAGAAAATTGATGCCATCGCGGGTAGAACGTAGTCGAGGATGGCGCACAGCACAAAAAAGGAAGGTTTAGGTACACCCAACTGTGAACAAACTCAAGCGATAGATTACGATGATATAGCTCCATAAAATTCTATAAAGAATCATGTCTACCTGTAACCTATCGATGAACGAGATATCTTAGCATCGGTAGGCCGTTTCTATACTTATTCATTCTTAGTACCCTCATTCTACTCTGTATGTACCGCGGGTATATTGAACTACGAAATATATTGATATAAGTAGCTAACCGAGCGATTTCTCAAGTTCTCTTAAAAGGGACTAGGGCCCGCGACAAATAAAATTTAATAGACCCTTACAAGGTTTCCTTTTCACACGAAATATTTTAGCTACATTTGCATTACAAAAGCCTATTCGAATGAGCCGTTGTGAAGTCTACATATACGTATATATTTAATCTTGAAGCGGGTCGATCAACTTTTAAGCGTTTGCACGTGGTAAATATTATAGAAAGCTCTATTAACCAAGGCTCGACGCCTAAACTATTACAAGTTGAAATAATATTGTCGATTGAAACTTATCTTTTGGATTATATTATTGATCCATGTTCTTTAACTTCATATTACTGACTTTGTCGAAGACTTCTAAATATAAACCTATATTTACATGATATTATAATATTTATAATCTATATATATAAAAATGACCCCCGTTTTCCATTGTCACGATGTGGCATGAAAACGGCTTGACCGATTTGGCTGATTTTTTTTTTGTTGTGATTGTTATCGTGAGGACAAGGTTCTTATGGAAAAAAATATAAGTAGGGTAGGGTAGGGTAGAGTAGGGTAGGGTAGGGTAGGGTAGAGTAGGGTAGGGTAGGGTATAGTAGGGTAGGGTAGGGTAGAGTAGGGTAGGGTAGGGTAGAGTAGGGTAGGGTAGGGTAGGGTAGGGTAGAGTAGGGTAGAGTAGTGTAGAGTAAGGTAGAGTAGGGTAGAGTAGGGTAGGGTAGGGTAGAGTAGAGTAGGGTAGAGTAGTAGCGTAGAGTAGGGTAGAGTAGGGTAGATTAGGGTAGAGATTTTTTTACCGGCAGAAATCTGCTTTATTCCTGAATGACATAGACTATATTTTAATTTACGCGGGTGAAGTCACGGGCAAAAGCTATTTAATTTTAAAACTAAACCCTTGTTGTTATAGAGACCTTGCATATGCGAGGCTCCTTTGATACCATGGGCGTCGGTCCACTTCGTCCACGCCAACCACGACCATGTGACGTGAATGATGGAGTACTTGAGTAGTCCATGAATACTTTTATAGTGTACTGCTGCTTTCTTAGTCAAACTCAAAACAATTTTATAAACTCAAAACTCAAAACAATTTATAAACTCAAAACAATCTTATTTCATTTAGGCCCTTATTAAACGTCAAAAGCCAGCACGCGGTTCCAATTGGTCGTTTTGTATGGAGAAGAACTGGCTAGAAATTCCAAGGTTACTTTAAAAAAAAGAGATTGTATTCTACAATATGAAAATATTCTCTATCCTAACTATACCCTATGTCCATCATCATCATTATCATCTCCAGTAACTTTCGTTCTGTAGGAATAATGAAAGATGCAACTCAAACCGGTGTTGAATTGAATATAGAGGACTACACTACACAACCCAAAGCGCGGTCGCTCTCAAACTGCATAAAAAAGATGTGCACATAAAATTCTTGACCGATTTATTTTTTTTGTTAATAATTTTAGACGTAGCTAGTATCCATAAGTCTTTTAAGCCATATCTTTGTATGAATAGTTAATTGTCTACCATTAAAATATTTAAAAAATACACATTTTAACGTTTTTGTAGTGTTTGGCAACAAATATATCAAGTCAACCTTCTTCTTCTTCTTCTTCTCGGCAAACTTTGGTGAAGTAGTCAACACTACAATAAAATTCGCAGCTCCATTTTTACCGAGATCGCGCCTGTTGGAATGATTGCACATATTGTGCAGTTGCGCAGACATTTGAGATACAAAACTAAACCAATTTTACATCACAATATCCACTAGGAATCAATTTTTGAATGAGATCGGAGAAATCCCGCCTGAAACCATATTTTAGCGATTTACTAAAAATCTGCAGATTTAGTAGATTGGTTTTAAAATATTGCCAGGACAGATTGACGCAAGTTCACCTGTTTCAGTTTTGTGGTTGGTTTGGACTTGAAAACGCGAATCTGTATTTTTATTCAGTGTTTTTTTCCAGGATTTTCATTTTTATTTCTGCGACTGGGTTGACTGCAATTGTAATTTCAAGTAATTAAGAAATTACGGTCTGGGTATTTAAGAGACATTTATTATGTTGATTAATATTATTATGTCTCATATATGAGACATAATATACCTTGGTACCACAAGGTGTACCTTGCGACTGGATCTTCCATTGACAAATATGGTAAAATTTCACTACAAACTTTATCATATTTAATTTAATCCTTTATTAGTGCTCACTTTCATTAACCCTTCAGATACCGTCAATTAGAGACACAATAGTAAGACAATAGATGCGCGGCCACCGGTGGTCGCTTGGGGATTCATGAATTAAAATAAAGTACAAAATATCAGTGAAGTATGTTATAACCAACCAGTTCAGGTGGTATGAACGTCAACACTGTTTCTAAGACTTTGAAATAGATTACGCTTTTGCTAGCTGGTCGGTAGTACAATAATGTTATTTCTATTGTTCACACTTCACTCGAGAAAAACTATCCCTCTGAAAGAATATGGATAAAATTCTCAAGAGGTATCAGATCTTTTCTTATGAAGTTGACGTTGTTTAACACTGGCAACTTTGAACACTTTGACTTGAAATTCTAACTTCAAATTAATTTTAACATTTGTTTTGTTTTTTTTTTTTTTATTAATATTCAGGGCCTTGTTTAATCTCTATACATTTTTAAAACCATAATTTAAAAAATTCCTTCTTTTGCTTACTCTATAAATTATTCAATTTGACAGTGAGACGTGACGTCATAACATGGCAATCAATCCTATTCTTTAGAACGCATTGTATTTAACAGTGATAATGTTGACGTGTCTGATAATATATTATGAATTCCATTTTCAAAATATTTTTTCTTTTGAGTGTTTGGGTTTTGTTTTTTTTTTTACCATATTTATAACCATGAACTCTAAAAGTATCATAGCTCTAAGAAAAAGGATCTAATACAATTCGAACAGGGGGAAGGAAACTAGTAGAAGTTGGTATACGTTTCCTACAATACAAGCCGGCTGTGGCAATCTCGCTGAGATTGCGAGGATTGGAGGTTCAATTTCAGAGCCGGCTTCATAAAACGATATAATTTTTATTCTTTTTCCGTATTTCATGCTTTTTATTTATTGAAAAATAATTTCCAACTCTTCGTTTGTTAGACGTTTCGAAGGTTGATAAACGAAAATTCGTTACTTTTCTTATGTTTGGTGGTTTAAGTTACTATACTATACTGTACGGGACAGAATAGTTTCTGAACTGTACGATGTTCTTTTTGCCTATACGATACCATAGCATAGCATAGCTGGCCTTATAATGTTCCCACTGCTGAGACTCAGCCCTCCTATCTCTATCCTCCTATACGATAAATTTATTAAATAGTGGTGGAAGCGAGCGCCAGCACTTTTCCGTACTAGTGCGAAAAACAGTAAATTGCGTGCTTAAAAGCGGTGGTAAAAACTCATTGTTGAGTTAAACTATTACGTTTTGCATACAATAAAGAATTAAGAAACATACTTTAAAGTCCCTTTCTTAAAGAGGAGGCCTGAGACCCAGCAGTGGAAACATTAAATGGCGGATTATGCTATGCTGTGCTACTTTATCATTACAGTGTGTTTTGACAGCCAGTTTACCTTCAATTGAGAGAGATGACGATATAATACTTACCTTGAACTACCTACATTAGACCGACGCACACGTAGACCACGCCTGAATTGAACGTAGGACTACGACGCGTGGCGTCCGTTGTGTGGCGTGAATCTAGTGTAGCTCTACAAGTCTAGTTTCCATATAAAATGTATGTAGACCGACACGCCTAGATCGCCGTACGTGGCACACGTGTTAACAGTGTAGTTCTACCTTTATTGTTTCATAATATGTAGATAGGTATAATGCATTGATTGTGTGAGATGATGTGGAATGATATAAAAGAAAAAGGAGTGTATGATAGCGTGATGGCTGACAAAGGAAATTGGGAACAATGTGTGGATAACAAGACAAAGGAAAATAAACATAACCGACTTGCAAAAAACAAAGTTGTTGTATTTAGTTTTGTTTACAGTCTTTGACACAAACTCGCGAAATTAATGTCAATAATAAAAAAAATTCATAAAAAAATGCAATATGCATTAAAAAAAAAACATTATTTGCCGTGGTACTTGTGTATTCTTTATTTATAACTCAATGTTATGTCTGAATTGGTGTAATAAGGTTGAAAATCCATAACAATTTTTTTGAATGTGGAAAATCATCCAATGACATCTCTCGGTCTAGTGTGTGCTGTCGACGAAATAAGCTCGATCCGGACGACTACCGGACGGACGTAAGGTGAGCTTCTCATTGCTCACTGTCCGCAAGCCTAAGGAAGTTGGTATTCGGGGACTCGAGGTCGGAATCACGCGGGAGTCCGTTCTTTTGGGCTATATTTCACCGGGACACCACGGTGGCGCGACCAGTTGCGCCGCCATAGCATCTTAATTAAATATACCCCTAAGCTACCAAGCTAAACACCATAAAGACAACAGATTCGCCACACGTCCGAGCTGGTCGCGCCACCAAATTGGTTGAGCAACCAAACGGACACCAGTACCCTTAGCCAAGTTGCTAATTTGCAATAGTTAACGCTAGTAGAAAGCTGCAAATAAACGGGAATGACGTCGTCTCAACGCTCAGTCACGTGGTCAGAACAAAAGAATTGGCGGCAAGGTCTAATTGAAGCGTCTGTTGCAAGCGAAACGGTTGTAAATTGGCTAGGGGGGTAGGTGAGTAACTCTCTAAAGAGCTGCATACATTTTGTTGGTAGCGGCGACTGGTCGCGCCGCCATGGTATCCCGATCGAATATAGCCCTTAATGCACAGGATGATCTGTACACACTAACGTACCCCTTCAAGGCATCAATGTGAAGTTATATTATGGAATGATGTAAGCAATGAACAAACAAGCATTCTTCCAGATTACTGCAATCTGAAAGATTTGTTAACATTTATTGAAGAGTTTCATTTTCTTTCTCCGAAGTTCTCCATCAATTTCAGTAAATGCTAACGAGCGTTTCTCGCCATTAAACTGCAAAGTTTGAAGAGTCAGAAGCTTTGTTTAAACTGAAAAGAAAAAAAAGTTCTTCACCGAATTTAAACGATGCTGCTTCGAAAGTATCTCCTTCCAGACAAAAGAAAAACATACTTTAAAATCGATACACAATTGACGGAGTTATCGAAGATCGTACTTAAAAAAAAATATACAGCCAAACATAGAACCTCCTTCTTATAAGTTGATTAAAAAAGCGTCTTTCTTTGACTTTTCGTAAATAAAAGTATAAGCATAAGCAGCCTTATAATGTTCTCAATGTTAGGACTCAGGTCTCCTCTCTAGGAGAAGTAAAACTTACAGGAGTTCCCAGAGGTCCATGATACTATTTTCCATTTTCCTTTTTTCCAAAGGGCCAATGAAAAATCTTAATAGTGTTTTAAATGTTTCTACATCAATCCCCAATGGGTCCACGAGATTCACCCAAAGTACAGTCAGTAAAAACATGCTATCGTTAGCTATTTCTCATCTTCCTGCAATTGTTACGTTTTATTTGGGGTCGGCGCAACACGTCTTTTTCGTCTATTCCGTCCTGTCACTCGTCATGCTACCACTAACTCTCTCTTCTTTCATATCACTTCTCAAACAATCCGTCCATCTTTTCTTTGGCCTCCCTCTCGTTCTCCATTCATCCACAAGTATACTCATAACATTTTTAGCAACATGCATGGCATTCGTCCTCTTTACATGACCATACCAAGACAAACGATTTTCTGTCAACTTTTCAGTTACTGGCGCCACTTTCAAACTTCCCCTAATATACAAATTTCGCACTTTCACTCGCTCGAGAAACGCGCACGCCAAATGTGGGTATGGCCTAAAGAACTTTTCTGATTTCTTACGATATTAGGTGTAAGTGCATATAGCCATCTTGATGAAAGAGTATTACGGGTTTAGAACACTATTTTTAAACCCGTAATGTATTTGCACGACTAGCTGACTCATCGTAAAATGTATCTAGTCTAGCTTAATGACCACTAGAAGGATACACCACGAATTCTAAGTGTTTAGTATGATAACCGACTTGTGGTGCACTTACTGCAATGCGTTAAAATAACTTGGTATTCGTTTATTTATTTGATAACATTTTTTTATGCACATAAAATATCATCATCATCATCATCATCAGCCTTTTTAATGTTCTCACTGCTGGGACTCAGGCCTCCTCTCTAGATGAGGGAATGGGCCGTAATCCACCACGCGGGCCCAGTGCGTATTGGTGGATGTCACATGTCTTCGAATTTTTGGTTTTAGGACATGCCGGTTTCCTCACGATGTTTTCCTTCACTGTTTTGAGAGCAGTGGTGATGAAATAAATTACACAAAGTAATGCACCTGGCTGGGTTCGAGCCCGCGACCCACAACTCGTAAGTCGGAGCCATTACCACTCGGCCACCACTGCTCTATACAAAATATAAATGTGTTTAATAAATACAGTAAATAAATGTGTTCAAGAAATCTTTTTATTTTTCGTAATATTTACAACAAACACAAAATGTTTCCTGAAACCAAGTTCAATAAATATGGGGCTCATTTTGATGTCAATGTATATGCTTTTATAATTTACTAGCTTTTGCCCGCAGTTTCGCCCGCGTACATAAAATATAGCCTATGTCACTCAGAAATAAAGCAGCTTTCTATCAGTGAAAAAATTGTATCAATAGGACCAGTATTTCCAGAGATTACCTCCTACAAACAAAAAAAAAAACTTTACCTCTTTATTATATTAGTGTAGATCACTAACTACCTTCCTGAGAACTTAATCTTAATAAAAATTAAACCATTTATGAAGCGAAAACTTCGCCAGAAAGCTTTTTATACCGTGAAAAAATATCTAGTGAACAATAAGGCTTAGGATTGAGCTTTTCCAGGAATATACACTTTGAATAAGGACTAAGGACTAAGTGAATTATTTGACTTTTTAGTGGGTAATTTTATCGTTTACTTGGCAGTTTGAGTACTTTAGGAGGCTTATTTAAATGTCCTTTTCTTGGTATTGTTCGTCAAGTCCTTAAACTCCTTAGTAGTCTCTAGTTGAGCTACCAGAATACTGACAAATGATTGGACTGACTAGACAGTTTCACACTTGTGGTTTTTGTAAAGATTTTTCCTCAAAATATCTTCTCAGATACTAATCTCCATGATTCTTATAATATGATTTGACCATTACATGTTTACTGAACGGTCTTTAAAAGAAACACTTTTGAGTTGTTTTCTCTGCAGTCAAATAGCTTAAACACCGGCTTTATCTAATTTCATATAACGAGTAAAGGTGCTATTAAGATTTATTCTATTAATCTATTCTTTCCTTTTTCTGGTTTGTATTAATGACCTTCCTTACATGATGGCTAATTTATCCGATATAATTCTATTTGCTGATGACACCTCTCTTTTTTTTAAAGTAGATAGAAAAGATGGGGATGTCTTGCATGTCAACGAAAGTCTGGCTGTTCTTTCGAAATGGTTCGCAGCTAATAATCTCCTATTAAATGCGAATAAAACTAAATGTATAAAGTTTTCATTACCGAATGTTCCTCAAGTTGGCGTCAGTCTAATTCTTGATGGCAAAAAACTTGATGTTATTGCGGACACTGTGTTCTTAGGTATAACTATCGATTCTAAACTACAGTGGGGCGCTCATATTAGAACTCTCTCGGGAAGATTAAGCTCAGCTGCATATGCAGTTTGAAAAATAAGGCAATTGACAGATGTAGCCACAGCTAGGTTAGTTTACTATGCTTATTTCCACAGTATTATGTCTTATGGCATTTTACTGTGGGGATCTGCAGCTGATGTAGACTCGATTTTCATATTGCAAAAGAGAGCTATCCGAGCTATTTATAGGATGGGTCCTCGCGAGTCCCTCAGAAATAAATTCAAAGAAATCGACATCCTGACTCTGCCTTCTCTTTATGTCTTAGAATGCATTTTGTATGTTCGTAAAAACTTAGGACTCTTTAAAATTAGAAGCGATATTCACAACAAAAATACGCGTAGTAAACACGAAATTGTAGTACCCAAATGGAGATTAGCTAAGACCAGCAAGTCATTCCTAGTAAACAGCATACGCTTTTACAACAAGCTGCCAAAGGTGGTAACTGAACTTAGTGAGGGAAAGTTCAAAACTCATATTAAGCGTGTCCTAACCAAAAAAGCATATTACAAGGTTAAAGACTATGTCGAAGACACGCTTGTTTAGCAATGACTGCCTCTGCACATGTGGCCCCCTGGTAAATCATTAATATTGTGTCTATTGACTGCTCCACCTTTGTTTTAATTTATTTATATTTATTTTTCCTTTTTTTAACGCATTGCTTTTGCAATATTTAATTTTTTTATTTTTATTATTTAGACTTCAACTGCATTAAATTTGTTAGTAATTTATTATGTTAACAGTTGTAATTATTTAAAATTTTCCTGCTTTTTTATGTAGCCTCTTTTTGGAATGTGAATGTGAGAACACTGTATAATCCACAAACAGTTAGATAACTTTCTATTACGACTTACTTTTTTATTTTATTATGATTAATTTTGTGCTTTTGTGTACAGTGTTGACTGGTCTACACTGTTCTTACATAAATCAATGAATATTGTAATAAACACATTTTTTAAAAGAGTAACCATGGAGTTTTTGCCGGTTCTTCTCCATAGCATAATATTATTATAGCACATATTTAACCATAGTATGAGTAGTATCATAATTAGATTATTTTGATGATAAAACTTCAATAAAGCAAATAATAAAAAAATTAAAATCTAAAATGTGAAAAATACCAATAATTTATACACATTTTTGGACATCTTTTAAAATCAATATTTTTGATAAATTATAGTGATTTGGATTTTAACTTTTTTATTATTTGCTTTATTGAAGTTTTATCATCAAAATAATCTAATTATGATGTAACTACGATGCTTAGTTATTGTGAAAAAAAAACATTTAATAAGAGCCAAATGTTGAGAATTTTGATGAAATTGTGACTTCTGAAATAAGAAAATGAAACATAATTAGAACTAGCTATGAATGCATTTCAAAGATGATAATGTTGCGCTAAGTTTCCATTCGTAAGAATTGTAAATTCGTTATATTATGCCATTAACGAAGCTCACAAACATAAGTCGAAATGATGTTGGCACGAAAGAGCTATGTTTAACGCTTGTGTTACCAAACATAATACACTCAAATTGACTTAAAAAAAATAACTGGCTACTACTCATACTATGGTTAAATATGTGCTATAATAATATTTCAAGTTGTTACATTATTTTGTTCAAAAAAAGCATACAAAGATGCGCTAATAATTTGCCGCGGGTGAATTTTTAAAAGACCGCAGCCTTAAGTGGCGCGCTTCAAATAGGCACGAAAAATTTGCTGTCTAACATTATGGAACAGCCTGTCCAGTGGTATATGGTAGAGGTGAGTGCATTGCCTACTTAGTAGTTGGTTTCGATACCATTTTGCTTATGATGGACCTGGGATCAACGTTGAGATCTTTAAGTCTAGAGTGAATAGGTACGATGCGTTGAAGCTAAGTGCTTCAACGCATCGTCGACAACATTCCTAAAAGGGAACCCCGGCGTCCTAAAATGCAAGGTAAAGAAGGAAAATAGGTGTTTTAGTCAGTAAAAGTCTAACACGCCCTCTCGCTGCACCCTAGAGCGGGAGAAGTCACTGCATGATGCCCCACCAAAATCTTCGACTACACTACACTTTTCGTCAGTGGTCAAGCGCGACCCTAAAAAAAAAAAAATGGGCCAGCCGTGGTTGAACGAACAAAATTATAATTTAAGTTGAATTTTAAACACACCCTAAACCAGTTTATATGCATAATTTTACAATCAATCAACTCGTTGGTTTACAAGCAGTCCAGGTCTACTTGACTCTTGATGGCCACATACCAAGGTAAAATGGTCTCTTGACCGTTGTTGATTTATTGAGTATCTTACGTTTAGCACTAGTGACGGGAAAGAAGAAAGTTGTTATTTTATTCTACATGTATTTGGATTATGTCAACTAAGTTGTAAGTACAAAAAACTGATCAAGTGCGAGTCGGACCCCCATAAGATAGATTCCGTAGTATAATATTAAAATCGAGTAAAAAACGCCGACGAAATAATGTATTTTATTTTATTTAACATACATTATTTGTCGTAGTGGCAATAGAAATACACCTTCTTAGAAAATTCAATTTCCATATATCTTATGGTTTATACGATACAGCCCGCGGACAGATAGTCAAAAAGAGAAGCCGACGGACGTAAGTGGTCCCGCTAGTACCTTTCGAGCATATACTGAACCTTAAAAAGGGAAAACACACAAACGAATAAAGTTTTACTACTAGGACTATAATAATATGACTAACTTTAATCCTTATACAACGTGTATCGTTACATGCGCAAAACCTCAGACATGATAAAAATTGCGATAAACTAGGTTAGCATACATACCTACATCACCATACCGCCTTACACAGATTTTTATTAAAAATGCATTCTTGAAGTCGGAAAAAAAAGTCATATATCGATTCTTTTCCCATCTCTATTGCGACTCATTTTTATTCATTACTGTAAATAAAATTATACGGTACGTCATTTCGTTAAGAGATTAACATAAAGGATGACAAGGTTTTTGCACTTACCCACGCTTCATTTTCGCCGATGTTTGTTTGTTTTTCGAGTGTACCTGTACCTATTGTTTAACAGTTTGAAAGAAAACATCAGAAGTGTTTTTTTTTAATGATCTTTTGATTAGTCTTTTGGTTCTTATTTGAAATACGAGGAAGGTTTTAGCACGGTAATATGTTTTAGTATTTAATTTGTTTTGTATTTATTATTCATTAACGATATTTGTTGAAGATGTCGGGAAAAAATAAGCCGATAGGGAAACTGTGTTACCCAGAATTTAACGCAAGCGAAGCCGCAGGCAAAAGCTAGTTTGAAATATAATAGTTTTTTAGAATTTACAAATTGCTTCTGATTTTATCCAAGTTTGAAAGTTTTCATAAAATATTCTTGATAAAATATAAGATTGTTTGATGCCATTTTATAGTTAGGAGTTATTTTTATATTTAGATATATATTTTAGTTATGCCTGCAGTGTATGAATATGGTTTTAATAATTAGTAAAGAGTTTTTATTTTTCATTTAATTAATCAGAAAATAAAAACTCAGTTACTTATTGAATTCGTAAAAATAATGGTTTAAGCATATTGCTTTTATAATATATGTGGTTCAAAAATTTAAAAAAGACTATAATATTATCCAATAATTTTAAGATATCAGTTGAAACTGAATGTGGTGTTTTGTTTAAATTATATTAGGATCAAAGGATGATTGAAATAGAAATATCAGCTTTCTCTAGCACATCGAAATTCTATTAAAATACTAGATTGAAATTTCGAATATTTAAAAAAAATCAACCAACCTGTGAACGTCACTCTGCAGGTCAAAACCAGCTTTTAATGGAGCAGCCATAATATTATTAAATTTATCAACATATTCTCAAGGTGGGTTCATGGATTGACAGTGTTTTTATGTTAATTTTAAAGACGTTGGACGTTTCATGACGTTTATTAGCCGAAAAGACTGTTTCAACCACAGAAAAGATGAAAGAGGTTAGAAAGATTTGTACCAAAACGAGTGTCACCACTTGTCTCCACCCTTTAACTCTACTACAGGCAATAAACCAATACGAATGCGCAATACGCAACTAACAGACTACGTACACTTAGATCGCAAGTTTGCTATTGGTAGTTGAACTATGAGCACGGTAATAGTATCATATGAGCTTTGCCCTACTTTGTGGCACGCCTGCCCCGCCCACAAGGCAATTTTAACCTCTTTCATTTGTTCTGTGGTGTTAACAATGGTGATTTAAAATAAGACTTCTGGCTGGGTGTTTTCCCAGCGAGATTAAACCTAAACCTTCTAATCTGAGGTCCTGTGAGGTTATTCCAAGTAGGACGTAGTCCGCAGGTGCAACACTAGCTGAGCCACATAAAACTTAAAACTATGGGGACGGTCATTAACTCACGGAAGTCAGAAACGTTTATTTCAAATAGCACAATTACAGGTACTTTTGAATTGTCAAAATGTCGGTCAGTCAAAAACGAAAAAGTGAAGCTAATTAACACAGAGAACATCTTAACACCGGGATTAAGAATATTATGACGTCACGTGGCAAAAATAGCAGTGCGGGTAGTTGTGAAAAAAGATTTGTTACACTTGTTATTTTTATAACTGAATAACAGCTGCTTTGTCAATGTATAAAAGACCGCAAGAGAATCAGACCGACTATAAAATGACTTTTTACAAAGATGTTTTATTTGTCTGTATTGAGTCCAAGAGCGAACGAAGCAAGCCTAAAAACTTAGGGCACCCCCGTCATAGACATAGATAGAAACAGCAATCCCACAGTGAGGTTATTTTTTTAATATTTAACAAACCATCCATTATTAGTAAAATATTCGGCATTGTATAGAATGCCTGGACAATGAGAATAAATAACATTGAAGCTTACATTGCCTGAATGTTTTAAGCCCTGTATAGAATTCCGAATTTACAGATTGCTAAAAACATTTAAACAATTATAATAACAGCTGTTTTTGCTCTATAAATAATAATCCTTTGAACGAGGACCAGCTTAATTCAGCTTAAAAACAGACATCGCAACAACATTTTTTTAAATGTGTCCTGGACTAAAAAAAAACATTTTTATTTCCATTCAACTCAAAATATAAAACGCGAGCTATCAATGAAAAAATATTGCGATTATGAAATTCGTGATGTTGCCATTAGAGAATTTAACAGTTTTTTAAACTAAATATATAAAAACTGATAAACTAACTAATATTGCTATCACACTAATAACTATAATGGTGAAACAAGTGTGGTTTTTGTGACGTACCTAACAACAAATTTATTGTTGACAGGTTTTTTTTGTAATGATATAAACCAGTGCTTGACTGCGATCCCACCTGATGTTAACCAATTTATTAAAAACCTATTCACTCTAGCCTTGAAGACACCTTCTTTATTTCTATACCTAGGTGCCGTAAGACCGTGCCTAATGTCTAATTTCAGGATTCTATGTCAACGGCAAGAACCTATGAATTTTGATTCCTTTGAGAGTGTAACTAATATATATAATAAGTTTTTTTTGCATCTTTTTGGGGTGGTGCCACTTTATTAAACAGACGTTATTGCTGTAGAGTAATAAATACCATCTGTTTAAGACGGTGTTCGGTGTTTGGTGAGTTCGGTATTTGGATGGGTGATCATAAATATACCGAGACGACTCTGGGCCTCAGAAAGTACGATCATTAACTGTTGTTACAAATTATCTGAAGCTAGGAGATTCGAAACCAGTCTTGGAAATAATAATAATAATAATCCACAACTCTATTCTAAAAACACATATTTGGGGGCCTTATCGAACCAGGCGATTTCTTCCAGGCAACCGAGAAAGGACAGAGATTGCGAGGAAACAAAATAGGGATTATCCACTTTACGGAGCCCTAAACTAGAAGCCTGGATGAGCAAGTGTGCTAAAGCCCTTATGATCGCACTAGATTCGATTACTAACTGTCTTTACATGACACAAATTTAGCTAGCGTGCTAAATTGGTTCTCATAGCGCTCCACGAATTGGATAATGTAATGGTCACATTAAGATGAATAATATTTGCGTTTTATTAAATGATAACATCTATTAGTGTATATAGCACCGTCGACCCTATAATGTTCCCACTGTTGGGACTCAGGCCTCCTCTCTAGGACCTCACCGGACATGGCAAGGTCGGGAGGTTCCTGCATCGGATTCAAGCGGAAGAGACGCCCGGGTGTCGCCATTGTGCGCAACGCCCGGAGGACACGGTGGAGCACACCGTCGAGGTGTGCCCTGCCTGGGCGGAGAATCGCCGTGCCCTCGTGGGGGCGATCGGTGGCGGAAACCTCTCGCGCCGGGCCCTGGTCGAGGCCATGGTCCGGAGCGAGGAGGAATGGCAGGCGGTCGCCTCCTTCTGCGAAGCAGTAATGCTTGCAAAGGAGGAGGCCGACCGCATCAGGCAACGGCGCCCTCGCCGCCGTCGCCGGGATTCCGTTCCCGATTTCCGGCCACCGTAGATGCAGGCTCGCGGACGGCAAGCCATGGGTAGCTCGCTGTCCGATCGTCCGGTAATGGACCGAGTCCAAGACGTCGACGGCGCGTACTGTTCCCGCGCGCCTCAAAGAGTTGTCAGCAGCAGGAGGGGCCCAGCTGGGTCGAAGCCTACTGGGGACAGGGTTGTCCGAAAGGGAACTCGTGCCCCGGTATGAAGGCTAGAAGAAACGGGGTGGGGTTTTTACTCAGTAAGAGTCTGACACTATCTCCTGCTCCACCCAAGAGCGGGTTTTGTCATACGATGATTTTACCCATCGCAAAAAAAAAACGCGATGTCAGTGCTGGTTTGTGGATGTCACCAAGTCTTCGAATTTTTGGTATAGGATATGCCGGTTTCCTCACAATGTTTTTCTTCCCCGTTTTGAAAGCAGTGGTGATGAAATAAGTTACACAAACGTTAAAACAGGAACGCGACTAAAGTTGACTTTACTTTGCAATGACATTCGCAAAAAAATATCATAAACATTAACTTTATATCTGTTTGCCTAAGGAACCATTCGAAAGAGGCACCACGATCCTGTAACGTAAAAGGCAACCGAAAGAACAAAGCCAAGTTTTAGTCAGTAAAAGACAAACACTTCCAAAGTCTCATTCTGTCCATAGCAGGAAAAGTTATTTGACGGTTTCATACTCTAAAATAAATAATGAGGACACATTTCTCAGTTTTTAGAAAAAGTTATATGCACTGTTATATGTATGCTTCAAATATAGTGAGAAATGTCCCTATAAGTAAAGTTGGTGCACACACAAAAGACCAGGTAAATTCATTTAGATATATTGCCAATAAAATCTGAACATAAATCAAAATCCCACTTCTCACATTTCTATTCAGAGAAATATCGCATTTATTCCGTGTATTCGCGCTTCTATTTATGAAACAACCCGGTCGGTGATTCACAAAAAAAGTTAACGTTTATACATAAAACATATCTGGTCTAACCGAAAACAGAACTGAACTGATTCCACAAAGTTAATACTTTGCTAAGCAACTTTTAGGTTGAAGCAAATATTGACTTGGCTGATTTTTCTCAAAATTTTTGTAACAAAATTTTTGGTGTATGCAAGGCTGCGAACGAATATTGAGGTAGACGTGGAATGTTTTACTTCATATCACATTATTATGTAACAAGAAATGTTAAATTCAATTAGATATATTACGGACATAAATAATTATATATCTATAATATAATCATCATAAAAGTAGAAATAAATCTAGATGGATATTATCATCACAAAAGTGACTACTGGTTTAGATAAATTACAAATAATAAAAGCAAAGATGGAGAAGTTAATAGACGATGCAATTAATGAGCTATTGGGAAAGCAATAAGTGCTGTCACTGCTGACAGAGCCGACTACATGCTAAACAAACATGTTCTCAACGTAGTCTTTAATTTGATAAATAATATGGTAATTTGACAAGGACACGTTTGATATGGGATTTGAAAATTCTCTCACTAAGTTCTGTAACCGATTTTGGAAACTTGATTTAAAAACATAATTTTCATTACTCATACTCTGAAATTAGGTCTGAAGTTGCCTGAGGAGCGGGCTGAAAAGTACAACACTTTTCATCCCTAGGGAGTTTTACTTTCACCTAACAACTGTCAAATTATTTAAAAAAAAAACTAGGTCTATCTTCTTGTATTCGTAATGAAAAGCACAATGCTTACCTCGGGGTTAAAGTTACTTATTTAGTGTAACAATGTACTATTAATTGGGCTGTTTATTAGGAATCCCGTTTCCATTTGGGTATTATAATTTAATGTTGACTTAGAGTATTAAAATTGTTTCTAATTTTAAAGGCATACTTTTGGCGAATCTAGAAAATACTTTCAAAGATGTAAAGTGGAGACAAAGACAGCTTAACAGTTTCTTTGAATTTGCATAAAAAAATTGGCTGAGACCTATTTTATAAATTGTTCAGATAAATTGAATTTTCTGCAAAACCAATCGGAACTTATGATATTCAAAAGATTTTGATTTATTTATTCCAGAAATCCCCACCGACAAATCTCCACCATGGAGATTGTTATTTTTTTTCCAGAAATCTCCAATATGAAGTTTATTCTATTCTTTTCTAATATCAGCCTAGTAGGGATTTTCGGAAAAATAAGTTGGTAACAGTCCCCGCCAGATATAGTTATTTATAAATTATAAAAGAAAAATGCGTAAATCAACTTAATTACTACATGAAAACAATTTATAATGGAAGTTAATTATCTACACTAATATTGTTGGTGGGGATTTCTAGAATAAATCATTTAAAAGTTTAATTAATATACGACAGTTCAAATCAAGATAAATGTGCCAGTTTTTAGACCAAAATACCAATATAATTTGTGAAAGTGCTATCAGATATATCAGGCCAAATATTATACCAGGCGGCGGTCGCTCTAGCGACACGTGGGGTTGCGATAGTCGTTGGTAGGATCCAGGAGTTGGGACTCGAGGTGGCGCTGCACAAATCCGAGGCCATGTTTTTCCACGGTCCTCGGAATGCGCCACCATCAGACTCCCAACTTACGGTGGGAGGAGTTCGCATCGGCGTCGGGTCGACGATGAAGTACCTGGGACTCGTTCTCGACAGCCGATGGAATTTCGGAGAACACTTCCGACGTTTGGCTCCCAAACTCAACCGGGCCGGGGCTGCTCTCAAGCGGCTCCTGCCCAACCTTGGGGGTCCAGACGCCTCCTGCCGGAGGCTCTACGCGGGGATCGTTCGGTCCATGGCCCTCTACGGGGCGCCGGTGTGGGCGCCGTCGCTGGCAAAGCGACCGGCGTCCATACTGAACGCCTGCCAGAGGGTCATGGCAATACGGATGGTGCGGGGTTACCGCACGATCTCCCGCGAAGCGGCGAGCCTTCTGGCTGGCCTACCACCGTGGGATCTGGAGGCAACAGTCCTTGCACACATGCACGATAAGCGCGTGGAGATGCAACGCCGGGGTGAAAGTCCACTACCGCGACAAGTCGAGGTATGGCGGACAGAGCTCCGGCGGGATCTCACGGTGAAATGGCGTCAGCGACTATCGCAACCCAGTGCTGGGCACGCCACAATTATGGCGGTAAGTCCCCTCTTTGAGGCGTGGCTGGAAAGACCTCACGGCGTCCTTACCTTCCGCATGACGCAGGTCCTCACCGGACATGGCAAGTTCGGGAGGTTCCTGCATCGGATTCGAGCGGAAGAGACGCCCGGGTGCCGCCACTGTGCGGAACGCCCGGAGGACACGGTGGAGCACACAGTTGAGGTGTGCCCTGCTTGGGCGGAGCAACGCCGTGCCCTCGTGGGGGCGATCGGCGGCGGAGACCTCTCGCGCCGGGCCTTGGTTCAGGCCATGGTCCGGAGCGAGGAGGAATGGCAGGCGGTCGCCTCCTTCTGCGAAGCAGTAATGCTATCAAAGGAGGAGGCAGACCGCATCAGGCAACGGCGCCCCCGCCGCCGCCGCCGGGATTCCGATCCCGATTTCCGGCCACCGTAGACGCGGGCTCGCGGACGGCGAGCCATGGGTAGCTCGCTGTCCGATCGTCCGGTAACTGTCCGGACCGAGCCAAGGCGTCGACGGCGCGCACTGTTCCCGCGCGCCTCAAGGAGTTGTCAGCAACAGGAGGGGCCCATCTGGGTCGAAGCCTACCGGGGTCGGGGTTATCCGAAAGGAAACTAGAGCCCCGGTATGAAGGCTAGAAGGAACGGCGCGGGGTTTTTAGTCAGTAAGACTCTGACACTGTCTCCCGCTCCACCCAAGAGCGGGTTTCGTCAATGATGATTTTCCCCGTCGAGAGAAAAAAAAAAAAAAAAGGCCAAATATTATATTTAGAAAAAATCAGCATTATAAGCCCATGTCATACGCTAAAATAACAACATTTTAATCCCTCGGGATCAAAAGACAGGAAACTCCACAGAAAAATAAAATAAATAGTATTCATCTCGACAAGCTCTACTCATACATCCTTACTAATATTATAAAAGCGAAAGTGAGTTGGTTTGTTACGTCTTCACGCCTAAATGGCAAAACCCATTTTGATGAAACTTGGTACACAGATAGATTATGCCCTGGAATAAGACATAGTATACTTTTTATCTTGGAAGTATGTTCCCTTGGGATAATCACGCGGGCGAAGCCGCTGCGAGCAGCTAGTCTTAAATAATTTTCGTACAAAACTTTTCCCCTAAATCAGTAGGTAAGCTCTTTTTTGTGGAAAAACAAAAACAAGTATAAATACACATGGAGATTACAGGGACCCGTTTGAATTACTGATGCCCAGTACCATCCAGTACTCACCCATGTCGAATGGTATTAGCTGGAGCTGGTACAGAATTCGTTAAATTATTACCTTGTCACATGCAGCCGGGTTTAAAAATGTACCAATTTGTATTGGAATAGGTTGTTCCCTCCTGTTATATCATCCTGAAATCCCACATAAGGTCCTTCTTCTGTGAGATTTCATGATGATGTAATATTCTTGGCTGGATTGGCGCAGCTCAAGAAAAAAAATACCTGTAAGGAATTAGAGAGCCTTTGCCTAGCTCTGAAAAAGTATAAGATAAATTTAAAAAAATCGTTAGTATTATCGTTTCCCACATGATTATCAATCTATCCTACTAGAGGTAAAGTTTCTTCTTTTTTGTTTGTAGGAAGTAATCTCTGAAAGTACTGGTCGGATTGCTAAAATTTTTTCACCGATAGAAAGCTGCTTTATTTTTGAGTGATATAGGCCATATTTTGTGTACGCAAATGAAACTGTAGGCTAAAGCTAAATATAAATTCAGTGGACGCCTTCACAAATGTGTAAACACAAGACACCCGACAGACCCGGAACAACTAGTTATAGGCCACAAATATTTATTCCGTACAAGAATTGAACAATACACATCCTGCACAACACAGCATACAAGTGCTCAAAAACTGCAGGCGACTACAGAGACTACAGCATTTGCCATATGAGCTCTTTAAAGAAGAAGATTAAGAAAATTATTTAATTGCAGTGATTTTAGGGTACTACAAACGTGGATCAGCTAAGGATATGCTCTTAAAAGCTAGCGCACGGTTCCAGTAGGTCGTTTCCTATGAAGAACCATACGTTGCTTATTAAACTTAATCCGTTCTACACTGGATATCACGACACCATCCACATCGCCAAAGATATCTTCATTGCCCTTTGCGTGAGTTTAAGCCTTCTGATGTGATCCAACGTGAGCGACCATGTTTCAGGGCCATAATGACTTTCGTCTTGAGACACTGGTATGTTGGGCGAGAAGACACGCGCAGTTGCCCGGATACTACCCAGCCGAGTTGAATTCGACGATTGATCTCTTTCTTAAAGTTAGACCTGCCCAACTGGAATGTCTATCCCGTGTAAACGTAAACGTCTACAATTTCATGACTATGGTTTTGTCTATATTCATTTTAAAACCCATTCTTTCGGAAGTTCTACTAAGTCATCGAGCACGATCGTCACGACCTTGATTGAGGACGAACGACACAAGGAGGAAAAAGTAAAATATTAAAAAAAAACAACGTGAAAACCACACAAAATATGTTTCTTTTTTTTTTCTCTTAATGATACCATAATACCATTGAAGTCCCATAAACTGTGCTTAACAATAAAGCTCCTCAGAAAATCTCCTTGAACTCACAAACATAAATCAAAATCAGGACAAACATACACAAAAGATACTGTATTATTATGTACGGGCCAATTTTACTTGACAATTTTATCCGGTTCTGAGTGGCAAGATAAATTCCTCGTTCCCCGAATTTAATTCATTTGTTGATGAATGTATGTCGTATTAGATAAAGTATTTTGTACGACTTGACTTTTTTTATTTAGGTAAGTAGGACTACTTATTTTGGTAGATACGATTGTTATTTTCATATTCTGAATACCCTAGTCGCCGCAACAGGAGATGCCCCGAATGTCGGGAATAGCAGAGCGATCTTTAACTATACTTGGCACGGACGGTGAGCAAGAAGCACTTCGTCGTCCGCTTGTCCTGTAAGGAATGAATCCGAGTCATTGACGGTGTATATAATAGTGTTCCACGTATGCCTCATAGATATATCAGGAAAACTGTTAGAGCCCAACAGGGTCGAATGCAGATGACAAAACTTCTTTCTGTAAAATGTGTTGTTAATCAACAAACAGCACCTAACACATTTCATATTACTTAAACCAGCAGTCTATAATTTTCAGATTCTACTACAGAAGCTCTAACGCCTACATCTTTTTATTGTTCATTCAATTATTCCACAAAATTTAGGCCACGGTTACTCCGCCATGAAATAACGTAATTTTTTACGCGAATTTTTCCAGGAAAAAGTTGTTTCCTTTCCAGATTTTACCCCACTGGCATGCAGCGTGTTTACATTAGTCGAGTGGGCAAACATGCGCGTTGGCCAGTATTGCTAGTGGGCAAATATTGCGAAGCTTGCGTACATCTATGTCTAATTTGATGTGGTTTCTGTATGTGTCTTTACTATTGTCCGTTTGGACACTGTATTTGCTAACAGTTGCTGCGTCGTATTTGCAGCTGGGACATGAGAGAACGTTCATGAGATTGTACCAAACAATAATAATAATAATATTCCACAACTATACACAACGTCGTCTAGTCTCAACCTAAGCAGAGCTTGTGTTATGAGTACTAGACAACTGATAAACATACTTAGGTAATATTTCTAAACTTAGGTATAGTTTTTGTATACCTAAGTTTAGAAATTTAATACTCACTAGCTTCTGCCAGCGACTTCGTACGCGGATCCTGTTGCTTATGCCAGCGATAACGGGGTCGTCAAAATCAAAGATCTGAAACGTCTGATGTCGAATTTTAAGAGCCCGGGGACTGGAAAACAACGTGATGCGCGAGACGATTCGAGACGTTCCAGATCCTCTCCGGTCTCTCTTCCACTTACGCGCGTGACAGTGTGCACACACCTTAGACATGTTGCCAATGTCTCCGTGTTCGATGTAATTAATAAATGGGTTATAAGAAAACGCGCTCCTTTCTTTATTCCCAAAAAGTGTTCCCATAGCGTGATCTAACTCGACGCCAACGCCATTTACGAAACGTTTAGAAAACGGAAACTACATATTATTTACCCAAATATTATAGTATCTTAGCCATGTGCAGCGCCCCTTATTATTTGCGGTTGGTACAGTAATCGGGTCTAGGGATCGAACCGCAAAATTAAGTTTGTTTTTATTGTATATACTTTTCCGGGATAAAAAGTACCCAGCGTGGTGACCAGGATATTAAAGAATAATCGGACCAGTAGTTTTTGCGTGATGCCTGAGCAAACAGACAGACAGACAAAAATAAATTTAATTACATTTTTGGGTTCGGCGTCGGTCTAGTAACACCCACTGCCGTTTATTTTTTTATATTTTCAATGTACAGAATTTTCACTTCTACAGATTTATTATAAGTATAAGTAGATACCTAAACTACGTCTAATAGAACGAAATAACCTATTTGATACCTAGGTACTTACCTATTTAAAACTTAATTTATAATTAAGCTAATATCTAGTCAGAAATATTTAAACACTACCAAAATAACTTATATTTTATAAAATAAATTATTAAACGTAAGAGTAGACTAAAAGTCGCGCTGATAAGCACGGTTTGTTAAAATCAATTATTGTCTGTCAATAAGGTCGAACACTCTGGACGTCTATTCGCATCAACCAGCCAAATATTGCCGCCGCGAGTCGCGTCGAGCGCGGCGACCGTTATACAAAAATAATCCTTATAGCAGTATTCACGCGCGATGGCTTATTAGCGTATTTCATGTATAACTTTGGTGTTTCTATACCGATTTCTATGATTCTTTTTTTATTGAATAGATAATAATGTTAACATATTTTTAATTAGGGATGAGTGAGAGTGTTATAAACGTAGTAGACAAAAATAAACAGAAAACTCCGAACTACTAAGCTATCGGGAGTTACACGTGTTTTTGTGAGTCAACCATAAAAGGTAGACATATGCTGTCGTGGAATATTTTTTATATAATTTTAAGGAAAACATTTCCGTCATACATGATTTCTGTGTAGCTTTAACCATTAAGGCTGCAACGCGACGGAAGCTTAAAAAATGGAGTAATTTCTCCCGTTTCCCCAACATTTCCCTTCACTGCTCTGCTCCTATTGATTGAGGCGTGATGAAAAGTATACTATAACCTGCCCAGGAGTATGAAGAATGATTGTACCAAGTTTCGTTAAAATCCATCGAGTAGTTTTTGTTTCTATTAAAGAACATACAGACAGACAGACAGACAGACAGACAGACAGACAGACAGACAGACAGACAGACAAAAATTTTACTGTTTGCATTTTTGGCATCAGTATCGATCACTAATCACCCCCTGATAGTTATTTTGGAAATATATTTCATGTACAGAATTGACCTCGCTACAGATTTATTATAAGTATAGATAAACCTATATATAAACCTATACTTAGTTATATATTCCTAAATATTATAGATAAATTACACTCGGACTCTATGAGAAGTAAATGATCATGCTCATCACACAAACCCCACTACCTCCGGCATAGCAGTCAGGGTCATTAATCACTAGACCAACAGGCTCATCTATCCCATTACATATGATATCATCATTTACTTAGCCTGTTCTCGAAAATATGTTTGTCTGTTTCTAGTCTTATCGCATGCAACTTCAGTACGCCACGATGTCGGTGGTAAGTCTTCTCTTCAAGGAGAGGCTGGAGAGTCGCCATGGCATCACTACTATCCACATGGTCCACATCGGAAATGGTAAGTTCGGGAGGTTCCTGTTCCGAAATTAGATGAAAGAAATACCCAGGTGTCACCATATTGCGCATTGCCCAGAGGACACGATGTACCATACGGTGGAGGTGTTCCCCGCTTGCGCAGAGCACCACCGTGTCCTCGTGGCAGTGATCGGCGGCAGTGACTTCTCACGTCTTGTCCTTGTTCAGGCCTTGGTCCGAAGTGAAACGAAAAGGAATGCGGTCGCATCCTTCTGCGAAAAAGTAATAGCTAAGGAGGTGGCTGCAAGGGTGAAGGAACGTACATCCTCACGCCTCAGCCGCTGTAACAGGAGGCCCCCGGGCGTCGGGAATCTCAAGCGATCTTGGAACACCGAAGGCCTGGGTGTAGTGCATACGACGAGTAATGGCTCATCGCCCTATAAACAGCGAGGTTGAGTCATCGACGGCGCGTAGTGTCCCGTGCCTCAAAAAGATGTCAGCAAATCTGAAGGGGAGGGGGGGTTTCAGGAAGACTAATGCCCGCTAAATTTAGACACTCAAAGTTATGGTAACTGGAGGATACAGGAGTGCTTTTAGTCATTAAAAGTCTGACAAGCCCTCTTGTTCCACCCAAGAGTAGAGCGAGACAAGCCATTAAATAATTTTGCAGTTTCTCACCACAAAAGAAAACAATTAGATGTAGCTAATTACACTTCTTCTTCTTTGCGTGTCGATGCTCTCAAACTATACTTTTTCTGGCCAATATTTGGCAACCTGTACAACTCTTTTGATAGCCTCGTATAGATCCTGAAAACTGCAGGATACACTGATAATAACAAACTCTTGAACATGAACAACCTCCAAAGCCTATTTAATGGTCTGGCACTTTCTAGTAAGGCTTTTTCTTTTCCAAAGTTCTGGCTTACAACGACTTAAAATATCTTCAAATGACTCCCGTAACCTACAATACCAATTTCATTACATTAAACACAATTGCCACAAATATTACAATATTCCCAAAAGATTTAATCATTTCGACTCCATCATCAGATTAAAAATGTACGTCTCGGTAGACATTAATTTTTATGTAACATTAAATTTAAATACGTATAAAATTCTGATGATATCAGATATCTTGATTACAGAATACCATGTATGATTATCATAATGATGTCAGTCACCCGTCATTGAATAAATTACTGGCCTTTTAGGCAGTAAATAAAAACCAGTCTAATAAATGCGACCGAAATAATTTTTCCATCATTTTCCTACTGACCTGTTGGTCTAGTGGTCAGTGAACCTGTTTGTTGTGCCGAAGGTTCAATTTCCACCCAGGACAAATGTTTGTATGATGAGCAGGATCATTTGTTCTTTATCTAAGTGTAAATTTATTTAGTTTATTAAATTAATATATTTCTTTACTCTTTTTTATTATTACTATTTATGTTGTTGTATATTGTGTTGCCTGCGCCGAATAAATACTATTCTATTATATTATAGTTATAATACTTGTTTGTGTGTATTTCGAAATAGGCATATAAGTATGTTTCTCAGATCTCTAGTACTCATGTCATACCACAATCTCTGCTTTGTATGACTAAATGACGTTGTGTGTATGTTGTGGAATATTAGAGTATTATTTTACTGGTTTCAAAACCTATTCTGAAATAATAAACAATCGATCAAAATGGATATTAATTTAGTACCTATTTAACAAAGAATTAATTGATTTAAAAAACGAGAGACTGCGTAATTTGAAGCCATAGTGGAAATGACCATCGTTCATTTAGTTATTATAACGGTGTTTAAGTTTCTAATTTTGTTTAACCAGACTGATTTTTACGCAACACTGATGAGCCCAGGTTTTTTCCAATATTGAAAAGGTTTAGTACCAAGAGAGTAAAGGTAAACCAAGAAAACTGATTTATGAATTGCTTACACTGGTCGGCATCAAAATAAGTAAAGACGTTAATATAGCCCCTTTTTTGGTGGGTATACTACTCTGTCAAGAAAGTACCGGGAAAAGATCAATAATACACAAAATGTCTTTTATTCATCCAAATTTATTTTATCACCTTCAGAGTATGCTCCTTTAGAAACGATACACTTGCGCCAACGAATAATCCATTCATCAAAACATTTTTTAAACGCTGCTTCCTGAATTGAGTTCAGTTCTCGCCGCGAATTCTCCTGTATGTCTTCTATCGATTGAAAACGGGTGCCACGAAGTGGTAATTTGAGTTTAGGAAAAAGAAAAAAGTCAGCAGGAGCCATATCTGGTGAATATGGTGGTTGCTGGATGGTATTTGTTGAGTGTTTGGTCAAAAATTCGTTCACAATGATAGCCTTGTGCGAAGGCGCATTGTCCTGGTGCAAAATCCAAGAATTTTCTTTCCACAAATCTGGCCTTTTTCGTCGAATTTGCTCTCTTAAACGCCGCATAACGCTCAAATAATTTATTCTTTATTTACCGTTAGACCTTCCGGTAAGAATTCAGAGTGCACAACACCGCGATAGTCAAAGAAAACAGTCAACATGACTTTGACTTTTGATCGACTTTAGCGTGGTTTTTTCGGTTTCGGATCAGTTGGAAGGCGCCACTCCGAAGCTTGTTGACTAGTTTGCATGTCAAACTCGTAAACCCACGTCTCGGCACCAGTAACAATGCGTTTCATGAATGTTGGGTCCGAACTGACTCGTTCTAGCATGTCCTCAGCGACTTTCATGCGATTGAGTTTTTGGAGAAAATTCAGATCTTTTGGGACTAGCCGAGCAGCAACATATTTCATACCCAAATGATTAGTTAAAATGGTACGGATCGACTCGTGAGATACAGAAAGTTCGGCGGCTATCTCTCTCAGAGTTGAATGGGGATTTTCAGTCACTATTTCCTTTACTTTTGCGATGTTAACTTCCGTTGCAGACGTTGACGGCCTACCAGAGCGAGGCAAATCTTCCATCACATCTCGACCGCTTTTGAACGCTTTGAACCACTCATAAGCACGAGTTTTTGATAAAGTCGATTCACCGTAAGCCTTTTGTAACATTTTCAGTGACTCCGAACACGAAATTCCATTGGCGATGCAAAATTTAAGACAAACTCTTTGTTCGATATTTTTGTCCATTATGAAATTCGCAATACACACTATATATGATATTACTAAAACCAGCACTGTATTTAATATAAATAACAGATGCAACTCAAACTCCGTGCCAAAATGGAAAACAGTTGTGCCAATCTAACAACTACAAAAAAACAAAAATTTGAATTTGGAACCATAAAAAAATCATCCATTCCCGATACTTTTTTGACTGAATGTAAATCATCCAAATGACATTCCCCGCCTTTAAGCGGAGCGGGAGATAGTGTCAGACTTTTATTGACTAAAACCCACTCTCAGTTCCTTCGTTGTCTTTCATTCCATTCCCAGGTTTTCCTAACAGTCTGTGTTTCCTGATACATAAGAGAGAATTTGGTCCGGTTTTCAGGATTGTTTTTCTCAAAATATAATGCAAAATATTTACCAAAAAGTTGAACGCGGAACTATTTCATTGTAGAAAAGTGATAAAGTGATTCATTTTAAGAAAAAACGTTTCTGTTTACGGAGTATATCGTCTGCATTAAATGTATGAACAGGCCAGCGAAACATCCACGTTAAGTGAAGAGTGTATAGGTTACTTCTAGACAACCGTACTCCACCAATGGCCACATAATCACTTACCATTTCAGTTGAAATAGTGGTCAAATGCAAACCTACCCATAAAAAAATTCCTAGCGAAAACGTATTATTTGTTGATAGAATAGAATAAACAACAACTCAACAACAACTCTCATCAACAACTTTCTTTTAGGTTCGCGTTTGAATGGTATCTCACCTGATGGAAAGCGCTCGATGGTGAAACGGGTTTACCTAGAACCTATTCACTCTTGACTTAAAGATTCCTAGGTTGTAGCCATCGGAAAACAGACTCTAAATTTTACTACTTATTGTGCGCATAATGAATGTGTTCCTAAGACATTTTATACATCTAGGTAGGATGACCGATCCAACATGTACCGGTGACCCATCGCCGTACGACTGGTGGTCCGATGGCAGATGAGCTAGGCGGAATTAGGCTACCCAATTCAGACTAGTGGTGTGCCGTTGCCGGCAATATTGCCGTGAAGTGGGAATATTGCCAGCAATATTACCATATTGCCGGCAACGGCACATCTCTAATTCCGACGCACACTCCCCGAAATGCATACGGTAGAAAACCGTCAGGCTAAAAACTCGGCGTTGACGCTCAAGACTTAGACGCCTTGACTCAACGAGTGCATCATTGCCAATGTTCCTCTTGGCTCGCCTTTCAACATAGCCAATCTTGGGCTTATATTTTAAAGCCGTAATTCACACTTCTTATCCGACAAACAGTTACCATCACGATGTATTGACACGCTTTCTATTTTCGCTATAATGGTTTATCGTCTCCATTTATTAGCAGTAAAAACGTTTAATTTGTTTGCGGTGGTCCGGTAAAGCGGTTTACGAGCTTACGTGATTACGGCATAGGTTTAACGATGCTCCTGAGATTTGGTTTGATATACACCCTTATTTATTGCTATCGGCATAGAGTATTAAAATTGTATAGAAACGAGACTTATGAACTACGAGTATTCAGTCGATACGTTTGTGGTATTATTTTTTTTTGAGTTTTTTACCACCAAATGCGTTACTGCGAGGAGTGCTAGCTGAAAATCAGAGCTGGGTGTTTGGCGCCCAGTATTTGCTGAGTTGGTGACCTTTTCGGTTCGAGCACGCTCAACGCAACTAATATTTTATTATTATTATTTTATGTTGTTGTAACATACATACATGATACATGTAGGGACATACCAGAGAATGGGCAGCAGCATTCTCTATGGATTTCAACAACCACACTGCGACCCAACAGTGCCAACCCGCTTGCTAAGCGTGGCGATTATGGCAACTCCTCCGCCCCCCCCCCTCCCGCCTAGGAAGAACACAACAAAATGCGTGACGCACAGGACCGGTCGTTGTGGCAACGTCTGCGCTGAACAAATTCTATTCTATTCTAAATAATTACTTTCACTGTAGGGTGGAGCAAAGAGAGCGTGATGGGTTTTTACTGATTGACCTGAGCGTTTCGTCATAATCATAAACTTTCGCCTAATGCTAAGACATATGGCTCCGAAACGTGGTTAATCACAATGTGCGTCATCAGAAGGTTTAAAGTCACACAAAGAGAAATGCGTGACCGAATTAGGAATAAAGATATCCGCAGCAGAACCAAGGTTACCGTCATAGGTTACTGGCAGGACAAATTGCTGGCAGAACAAATGGCTATTGGTTTTGGAGTGAACCCCTACCGGAAGACGCAGCGGTGAAAGGTTTCGTAGACTGATGAGCTGGTGAGGGTTGTGGAAATCCACAAATGTTCGTTTTATTTCTTGGGCGGAACGGGAGATAGTGTCAGACTTTTACTGACTAAAAACCCACTCCAGTTCCTTCGTTGCCTTTCGTACCAGGGGCTGAGCTACCTTTTGGAGCTAACCCTGGCCCCAGTTGGCTTCGACCCAGCTGGGCCGCTGCCTTTGTTGACAACTCCTTAAGGCACGCGGGAAGCACATGACCGTTTATTGTGACTACGCTTGGGGGAGGTCTATATCCTACTGTGGACGTCTTTCGGCTGAAATGATGATGATTTCCAAAGACTATTAGGTAAATTTTTAACATAGTATTCGAAACGACAATATACCTTCTACGTTTTATTTAAATTCTTTGCCATCGGCCTCCTTTTATATTTTGAATAGAATGTTGTTGTAAATGGGGATTCGTGTCAGCTGTTTCTCGTAAGCAAATGTTTTTGTTTTGATGACCTAAATGGCTGAGGAGTGTCCGTGTTCTATCGTAAGAGACGGGGCTTGATTTCCGATTCGCGACTATTACTCGGCCATTGAACTGTTCTGATATTTTTTTGCAGTAAATGTCCTTCTTTATTAGTTTGGGCTTTATTTTTCATCAATATCGTTATATCCCCTCAGCGGTTTCGTAAACTCGTGGAGTCTCCGTAAAAAAAAGCGCGCAAACGTTTCGTAGACTCGCGAAATCGACGTGAGTAGGATTGGTTTAATGCGTGATTTCTCAGTCTACAGAATACCTTTTCTTTTCAAACTTACACAAATTGTCGGAAAAGGAATAGGACAGGAATATAACATCACATGTTAAACATCTAACAATAATTCGTTACGGAATACAATATTTTATGTTCCGGCGGACAGATCGACTACCTGACGTATCTCATTTGAAAGCTTGTGTTATGAAAAAAGTGTTTAAATATTTAAACCCTTCAACTACTTACCCATATGTACTTTTTTATATTTTAAGTATACGAGTAAGTATAAAACTGAACATGGGTCACAGTCAGGTGAGTAATCTTTCCCCGTCATTGGCACGAACAGAAGTTTTGCAAACATTTTGTACAGAGCTCGTTTTTATTCTTCACACTTATGAAACTTTGTTAGGTTTTTCATTAGTTCTTGCCGTGGGAACAGCGAGGCTAGATGGATTGCCCCCATTCGTCTCTGCATCGGGCGTTTCTTTAATTTGCACTACACTGTGCACTGCAGCGACATAATGAAAAACGACAATGAAATTGAGCAAAAAAATATATACTGCCCTCGGAAGCAAAACGTGATATATCAAAAACCTTTTTATAAAAAAAAAAATAATAATAATCGCCTTCAAAAAAAAAAAAAAATTGAGGAGTTCCCTCGATTTCACCAAGATTCCATCATCAGATCCCAACTTGGTGACTATGGAACTATTTGGGAAGTATACCCCTTCCAACAAAAAAATAATTTTTCAAATCGGTTGGCAAGCGACGAAGTTAAAAAAAAATACAAACCTCCACCTTTTTTAGAAGTCGGTTAATAATTAAAAAAAAATACAAACATCTGAATTGAAAACCTTTTTAGAAGTCAGTTAAAAATTATTAATTGTACTTTTGTGACATAAAGCATTTTTTTCCTTTTAAGTCCACGTATTTTGAATAATGAAAATAGAAAAAAAATCAATATGATAATGATCATAATGATAAAGAGGTCTATAAAACAATGGCATCTCGAAATAGATCAACCATGCTCTATTTTTTGCACAAATCAAACAGATTTTTTTCCCGGCTTTAGGAGTCGAAAAGCGATTCCCGGCTACCGTAAGCGTGAGTACACAGTAATGGCTAATTCGACGCCTCGTTATGCTCTACAGGTGTCCTAATCATCATTCATTTATTTGTTTCCTTATTAAGTAGGTGGGTAAGTACTATTACAATTAAGTACTATGCTAGACTCGGATCCATCGGATTCCCGCAACCCTCACCAGGTCATCGGTCCACCTTGTGGGAGTTTTTTCAACGCTGCATCCTCTGGCACGCGTCTTTCTTCTAAAATAATTATGTTTTTTTTTTTATTGTGTATAGGCTCACATTTGACCACTATCTCACCTGACGGTAAGCGATGATGTGGCCGACGATGGAGCACGCTTACCTAGAAGCAATCTATTCACTCTTGACTTAAAGACCCCTAGGTTATAGCTATCAGGAAACACAGACTCCGGCAGGGAATTCCACTCCTTAGCTGATGTGATGATGAGTCATCATTTTATGCTAGTAAAATGGACGGTGTCTAGTAGAACTGATGCTTGCTAGGACTGCGGGAATGTTCGAAAGAATTACCGTGGCCTTCGTACGCTGAATGAAACTATAGAAACGCATGTAGGTTTTAGTCAGTAATCGTCTTGGCATACTTGATTTAATGTTCTATGTGGCCTAGATGGGGCAGAGTGCTCGAGGGAATGGTCTCGAGCTTCACGCTTCATCTCGCTCCACGTCTTTCCGTTGCTCGCCGTTTCTGCCAACACGATGCTTCGCCAGGTTTGCCAGAGACGGCCACGCTTTCTTTTTCCATGAGGATTCCACTCCAGTGCTTGCTTGGGTATGGTATTGTAAATATCTGAAGATAAATTAGATATGTTTTCTTACTCATTGGCGGTATTTCAGAGTGTGACACTAATTGTGTTGTCCTCTATTTAACTTGTCCTCCAAGACAGTATGTCGCTTATACTGATAGTATGTGATCAGTTTGTGATAGGTATATCTGAGTGAGACTATTTGGCAACCTTGTTACTTTGTATCTATACCTACTAATGCAATTGTATCAGTTAGAAAAATAAATAAATAATAACATACCTTCACACAGAGCAATAAAACTAAATCTATAATTACCCACCTCAAAAAAGTGTACTTTTGTAGGTATATGTGTGTTACTACTTCAAGCCAAAATTGGATTGAATAGCACATTCGATAGTTTTTGCCCAGGGAATATGTCCTTTCTATTTTCTTTGCGCTGTCAATTTTCTGTACCTTGACGCACTTTCAATTCTTTAAATTTCCTGTACTCCTGTATCACAAGACACTCAGACCCGAAACAACTATCAAACCCCCAACACGCAGTGCAGCAGCCTATCGCCCAACCACAGAGCCAACCATACCGTCAAATTTTCTACTTTCAGACGAACAAACCCACAGGCAAGAAATCTATATTCCAAGTCTGTATTTCAAAACAAGACCCAAAATAGCACTTATGAAACTTCACAGTTGTTTCATTAGTTCCTTGGAGCTAAGGTCCAAGATGGATTGCTCCCATTCATCTCAATATTGGGCATTTCTTTAGTTTTGTCCCGCAACTATTGCGGTGCGACCACTATTTGTTACTTTATTAATGTCAGGGGCGGCTTGTGAAATCGACTGTGGCGTTGCTTTGAATCTCGGAGTTCTTTAGGGTATAGGGCTTGGGCTTTATAATTCATGAATCCCCAAGCGACCACCGGTGGCCGCGCATCTATTGTCTTACTATTGTGTCTCTAATTGACGGTATCTGAAGGGTAATAGATAATCATTAGGTACAAGGAGTTTATAGGGTATGAACCTTATTTTTTATTTGTATAAAAAAAGGGCTCTATCTGTATTCGTTACTGATAATATTTATGAGGTAAAAACATTGAATTATAGGTAAAAAGTAAAAATTTCCCAAAATTTTCTACGGTTATAATTAGTAAATTCATAATTTCGTAGGGTCCCAGCAGAGTCGAAGCCTACTGGGTTGCGGCGAAGTCATTGGATAATTTGCCAACAAAAAAAAAAATACCCAAAAAGTTAGCTTACTGGCTTCGCTTCTTATAGACAAAGCCAATAAAATGCTAAAAGATATAATCATGGCATCTTATAATATTAGAAAGAATTCGTTTCAAACCAAACTAATGAAACAAACCAATTTTCATTTCCAATTTTCCATTACATTAAATGAAAACTTTCGAATGCCATACTTTTTTGTTTACTTATTTTAAAAGTACAAGGACTATAGACAAGACTAGACTAACTTTCTTTGATGGTTGTAGTCTACAAAGACCAGACTAAGGCCGGGACTCCACCAAAGCGGAGACGAGATGAGCGGAGAGGAGATGTATTTTAAACAACCAATAGAATTGTGTTATTGACACATCTGCTCTCCGCTCTGCTTCAGTGGAGATCGCTGTGCGGAGATGTGTGATATTTGTGCGCAAACGACGCACAGCGACTACTTCACTTCACTTCACACTTCCAGCCGTTATGATGGCTCTTTCTCTGTCACTGCAGTGCATCTATGGAACTCTCTTCCACACTCCTTACGTGACAGCCCTTCTCTGGATGTCTTCAAGAGGAAACTTAAAGAGCATCTCCTTTCACAATGACATAGTAAATATATGTATTTATGTATATATAATATAAGTATGTATTTATGTATGTAGGTATGTTTATGTATTATTTTATTCATATTACTTGCAATTTTTTAAATTGTGTACTGGATCCTACCCTCTACTGTGATCTCTCTCTATCACTCAATGGTTTGCTGGAAGAAAACTCAACTCTGAGTTAAGCTCGCCTATGTACATGAACTCTGATATCCACATATTTTGTATATTATCATGGTGTATAATAAAGAATAAAGGAAGGAACGACGAAAACGCACACATCTCCAGTTTGGTGGAGTCCCCCGAGCTGAAAAACATCTCTTCGCACACCACACAACACATCGCACACGTCTCTCCTTTGGTAGAGTCTCGTCCTAATACCAATATACTAACGACTACAGTGGGTGCAGCTAGATTTCTTCGAAAATATACGGCTGCGTGACCTGTTCCTCTAAAACCTATTTAGTTCTAAAGCAATGTTCGTTTGCAAGGCACACCGGGTGAATCAAGGGGGAAGTATAATAAACATGGATGAAATGGGAATGGAGAGTGCATGTGGAACTATGGAAGTATATCTAAGACTTCGTGCATAAAGACGAGTGTAAAAATCAAATTAAGAACTTCGCTCAATTTTTTTTTTTTTTCAATAATAATCTGGTGATTCCTCGAGCGCCAGGGGGTTAATGACCTGGAAAATTGCCGTTTTTACGTCTAAATCATAAAAATAAACGAAAAAAACCTGATTTTTCTAGAAAAACAAAAATTTTCGGACACGCGTTTGTACAAAAAATTTAAGTTTTTTCAAGGTCATTCTAGTTGTACAAACTTATGTACAGGCGCTCGAGGGGACACAAGCTCAGCTTAGCTTGGGACTAGACGGTGTTGTGTGATAGCTGTGGAATATTTTTATTATTATTTTTCTTTATATGCGTACACTTCATAGTTGTTATAAGATAGCTTATGGATTATTTTTTATTTACTCTATTTCACGTTCTTTGAGGGTTTTTTGGAGATAATAAAAACCAATCAAATGACCTGAGGTACAGCTATTTTTTGCTAGAATTCGTACAATAGCATTATAGAAAGATTTTTTTTTACTGAAAATCCGTCACTACAAAAAATGTGACGGTGCTAACCAATCTCTCGCATAAATTTAAAAAAACTTAGCAAGTGCGAGCAAATCAGACGATGTAAAGATCCTAATTATTTCTCATTCCTGTTTGGTATCTCTATAACAATAAATTCTCAGTTTTTAGATTTATTCCTGTTAGAAAATTGCTTTATGCAAAATTTCAGGATTCTGGGTAAACGAAAAGTTAACCATATCATGAAGTGATCAATTTTAAGACTTGGTAACGACATTTATCTTGAATTCGGTATGATGAAAAAACAGTCACTTTCTTGATACCCATAGAGATCAAGGAGTGGTCGGAATTACCTAAATTATACCAAATACGCTGTCTTTACTCTATCTACACTAATATAATAAAAGGGTAAAGTTTGTTTTTTTATTTGTAGGAGGTAATATCTGGAAGTATTGGTCCGATTGCTAAAATTTTTTAACCAACAGAAAACCGATTTATTGCCGAGTGACATAAGCTATAGTTTATGTACGCAGGCGAAGCTGCGGTCAAAAGCTAGTGTTAAATAAAATCGAACAAGTATCAAACACCTTTAACATTTTAAAATACCAAAAGGGTGACCTTTCTTATTATAAGCCTACACGGCATGAGGCATGATAGCTAAGGTTCTTCGCATTCAAAATGAAATTATCCAACCTTTTGAGCAACGCTATTTTGTTTTGTGATCCTTATATTCTAATTTTATTTCATGTACTTACCATAGAAATAATGAGGTCTATACAGCGTTGGAAGAAAAGCGAAGTTATTATATTTTGTAAAGAGGGTAACTTCCTTTTACATAGAATTATTTCTGGTCCAAATAAAACGAATATACAAGGTGACTTTTAGCAATTTTTGAGAAGGTAAAAGTACTCTTGAATATAATGTTTGCTTACTATATTAAAACGAAACCAGAAATTGACAATTCATTTGTTTAATCTTGACTTTTGTCACCTATACTAATTCATAACATTTTTTTTTTTGTTGAAAAAAAAAGCAGGATACTGTGACCGTTATAATAATGATGATGAGAGACGCACAAGATCGGTTGTTGTGGCAACGCTTGGGGGAGGCTTATGTCTAACAGTAGACGTCTTTCGGCTGAAATTATGATATGATAGTAATGTAATTATTATATTATATTTTTCCCTGATAGCTGCAACCTGGAGGGTTGTTGCCTAATAGCGCAACCCTCCAGGTTGCAGCAAAACAAAATCGGCAGGAAATCCCACTTATCAAAAGAACAATCATAGGTAGACTATTGAATGTACTCCTAATATCTATTATTTTCTATTTGTTTAAATACACATAACAAATAAAATACAAGGCATTATCAATATCTTTCGGATCACAACAACACCATTACATTAGATACACCATCAAAAACCAGCCGAGCAATTTTCCCCTTCAAAACACAAAACCATACTAAATTATTTTCCGTGTATTACCTCATTAAACTGAATGGTTACCTTTCAATGAGGATAATCAGAGCTAATAGAAAAAAAAAATCAAAATGGCGTATCAAATATCAATATTGCGTCATATCCGGATTCGATATGGCAGTTTTCAATTTAGGAAATCCGTGGACGTATGTGTACTTTTTGTTGTTGTGTTGCACGGATTATGAGGCCGTGTCCACTAGAGACCACCGTTGACAGTAATAGAATAGAATAGAATAAAACTTTATTGTACACCAAAAAGTAACACAGCTTATACATAAAATTAAATTTATGGGTACAATGGCGGTCTTATCGCTGAAAGCGATATCTTCCAGACAATCTTAGGATGGACAAGAACTTAAAATAATACAAGGGGTAGTCTGTGGTGTACTACTAACAAATTAACTGCATATAAAACACAATACATAACTATAAATTTATATAGAAATAAAAGTAATTTTAGAAATAAAAAATGTGGAATGACAACTTCTTTTTCAAAGGAGTCAAGTATTAGATAGTATATGTATTTCGCGCAAGGGGTTCATTGACCCGTAAAATTGCACTGTTTACGTAAATCACCAAATAAATAAAAAAGCTTTTTCTGAACTTTTTTCGGAAAAAGAAATAATATAATATATATAGAATAACAACAAATAAAATTGTATTTAATCAGCCCCCCTAGCCAAGTTACAAACGTTTCGCTTGCGTCAAACGCTTTGAGTTGACCTTGCCGCCAATTCTTTTGTTCTGACCACGTTACTGAGCGTTGAGATGACGTCATTCCCGTACATTTAAAGCTAGCGTTAACTATTGCAGATTAGCAACTTGGCTAGGGTTACAAAGCCTTTAGTGATAGCCAAAGTATCTTTGTTTAATTTTTTTAGTTTTTTGCTGTCCATTTAATGCACAGCATGTCCGTGCCTTACTGATCACGGTCCATGCACCGGGCATATGGATAGACCAGGGATTACCGATATGAAACTTGACTGAATGAAATCGTTACATGTACTCGATACCCGTTTTGTGGTTTTTTAAAGAAGTACGAACAAGTTTCCGGTGAAGTATTTGTAAGTGCATATTTTTAATTGGTTTTATGAAAATGTATTCCATAAGATTTCTTCTAAACAGATAAATAGTCTTGGAAAAATATTTGGTTTATTAACCCTTCAGATACCGTCAATTAGAGACACAATAGTAAGACAATAGATGCGCGGCCACCGGTGGTCGCTTGGGGATTCATGAATTAAATATTTTTTGTAATATTTAGGTATAGATTGTTTATGTTAAAATAACTGAGAGTTAAATTAACATTACTCACTTATCACTAAAAAATACTAAAATAATTGTCATTTGAATTGCCTACACAGTAATAATAGTTTACATAATATAAGAAAAGTACCTATTACTTATCTATTAGGGGGCACGGTAGTGTCACCACCAAGGCGAGCAAAAAAGTGGCAGGGCCGTTTCCTGAAACCTTTCAGGTACTCAAATATTGGCACAAGTTTATTCACCAATCGGAACCTGATTACTGTGTTTCTATTGGTTAATAATTTAGTGTTTTTTCTATTGGTTTTTTTTTTTCGCATTATCCCATTTTGCAAAATGTTTGATTCATAAGTTATTTTTAATCTATCTTAATCTATTCTTATATCTCATCTCAGTATCTTAACGTGCCATGATTGCTAACAGGTCACGTCAATTATGAACTATGTGTTAGGTTTGGGATACCAAGATACAGGCTACGCCTAGTTTGCGACCCGTTGCTATTTTTTAAGGCTAGGCGTTAGTTTAACACTCTGTCTAGTTGATTAATGTGAATTTGTTAACTGTGTCCGTTAAATATATTATTATTAATTGAGCAGAACCAAAACGGAGTACTTGTTCTGCTATTTCGGCGGTCTCTCCACTCCAGTGCCTTTAGCTCTCGCCGGAACGCCCATACCGATCTGTTCCTACTTTCGGTACCTCGGGTCGCTTGTCCAAGGGGATGGTGAGGTAGACCGGGACGTAACACATCGGATCAACGCAGGATGGATGAAATGGCGACAGGTCACGGGAACAACTTGTGACCCACGGATGCCCCTCAAGTTGAAGGGTAAAATCTACAAGTCCGTGATTAGGCCTGTTGTATTGTATGGATCAGAATGTTGGGCTGTGAAAAAGACGGATGAAAAAAGATTGCATGTAGCGGAGATGAGAATGTTAAGATGGATGTGTGGTGTGACAAGAATGGATAAAGTGAGAAATGAGTATATTAGGGGAAGTTTGAAAGTGGCGCCGGTGACTGAAAAGTTGAAAAGGAATCGTTTGTCTTGGTATGGTCATGTAAAAAGGAGAGATGAAACGCATATTGCTAAAAGAGTTATGAATTTACATGTGGATGGATGGAGAGGGAGAGGGAGGCCAAAGAAAAGATGGATGGATTGTGTGAGAAGTGATATGAATGAAAAGGGAGTTAGTGATAGCGTGACGAGCGACAGGACAGAATGGAAGAAAAAAACGTGTTGCGCCGACCCCAAATAAAACGGGACAAGGGCAGGAAGATGATGAATAAGCTTGTGCCAAAGTTATACCCTGGGGCCAAAATTACCCAATTTACTCACTACGTTTTTTTGCAATTGAATAGTCATGCTCTAGTATGTAAGAGCAGTGGTGGCTGAGTGGTAACGGCCCCGACTTACGAGTTGTAGGTCGCGGGTTCAAACCCTGTCAGGCGCATTACTTCATGTAATTTATTTCATCACCATTGCTCTCAAAACGGTGAAGAAAAACATCGTGAGGAATCCGGCATGTCCTAGAACCAAAAATTCGAAGACATGTGCCATTCACCTAACCGCACTGGGCCCGCGTGGTGGATTACGGCCCATTCTCTCTCCTAGAGAGGAAGCCTGAGTCCCAGCAGTGGGAACATTAAAAAAGCTGATGATGACTCTAGTATGAACTATAAATCGGCTAATGGTAGTTTTTTTAAATACAACATACAAATAGCTGTAATTGATATTTGCAATTAGCACAATTTAACAATGTTCCAATGCAAAGAGCAACATAATTTATGCGTATTGCACTCGAATTATTTCGCCATTTGTAGGGACATTCATATTTCTAAATACATAAAGTACGTTAATTTTGATCATGCTATACTGTTTGTCAATCCTTACTAATATTATAAAAGCGAAAGTGAGTTGGTTTGTTTGTTACGTCTTTACGCCTAAATGGCAAAACCGATTTTGATGAAACTTGGTACACGGATGGACCATGTCCTGGAATAGTACATAGGATACTTTTTTATCCCGGAAGTATGTTCCCTTGGGATAATTTTCTGCTATCACGCGGGCGAAGCCGCTGGGAGCAACTAGTGTTGTAAAGTACCTACTTACGTAAAATTGTTGGTAATTATATCAAACAATATTTGCACCATAAAATATTTGCAATGATTTTCAGTTCACAAAGCATAATTTTGTTAGCTGTAGTTATTTTTATCTTGTTTGAAAACTAAAATAGTTTTGGAACATGATGTATTAATAACAAATTTATAATTAATAATACGCTACCTGTTCTCAAACTATTTGAACTGTAAACAAAATTATGTTTTTCGATACAAATTCCATCTGTTTATTTTAAATAGATCGTCACAAATATAACAGACTCTCAATCAAAAGGGTGCTTTATTGTTATTATATTTTTTTTGTAAGAGTTATGTACCTATTTACTATATTTTCCTTTTGTAACTCATATCATCCTACTAATATTATAAAAGCGAAAGTTTGGGTGTATGGATGTTTATTACTCTTTCACGCAAAAACTACTGAAAGGATCTCGATGAAACTTGGTACACAAGTAGACCATATCTCAGAATAACACACAGAATACTTTTTATCCTGGGATTATGTACGCGGGTGAAGCCGCGAGCAAAAGCTAGTTGACGAATATTTGACGATTTAATTTTTTCTCTGAAAACCTGGCCTCAATTGGCTTTTAGGAGTTACAGTAGAGGGGGATAGGGTGGCAAGTTTTACCTGTCACGCACACAAATATCTATTCCCAAAACTTCAAATCTATAGATATAAAAGCGATTTCAGATTTTCCGAAATTCAACCCCTAAAGGGATGAAACGGGGGTCCAAAGTTTGTATGGAGAAACCGACACTCACGCAAGCGAAGCCACTGGCAGAAGCTAGTTATTTATACTTACTTTCTACAAAGAAAGACGTCCATATTTTTAAATAACTTGCCAACACGAGACATTGTGCTCAGATCTAAGTATTACTTAGTATACTATCTTGCAAACCAGACACGTATAACTAAATGATTTTAAATACCAGTACGTGTAGGTCACAAGGTCGTTCCGGGAACGTAACGAAATCGGAGTGAACGGAAGAGGAGACTCGATTTTATATTTAACATAATTGACGGGAAATACTTTTAGAGAGTACTGTTTTAATACTGATAACAGTGGGTGGGTGGCAACATAACGTTTTACTAAAAATCAACTATCTATATATATAAAAATCAATGCCACTTTTCGTTGTTATTTTATAACTCAAGAACGGGCTCACCTATCCAAACCAAATGTTTAGGCTTTGTTCGGATTATTTAGTAGATGGTTTATGTGAAGTTTGGTAGGGTAGCGTAGGGTAGAGTTGAGTAGAGTAGGGTAGAGTAGGGTAGAGTAGGGTAGAGGAGGGTAGAGTAGGGTAGAGTTGAGTAGAGTAGGGTAGAGTAGGGTAGAGTAGGGTAGAGTAGGGTAGAGTAGGGTAGAGTAGGGTAGAGTAGGGTAGAGTAGGGTAGAGTAGGGTAGAGTAGGGTAGAGTAGGGTAGAGTAGGGTAGAGTAGGGTAGAGTAGGGTAGAGTAGGGTAGAGTAGGGTAGAGTAGGGTAGAGTAGAGTAGAGTAGAGTAGGGTAGAGTAGGGTAGAGTAGGGTAGTGTAGGGTAGAATAGGGTAAAGTAGGGTAGAGTAGGGTAGAGTAGGGTAGGGTAGAGTAGGGTAGAGTAGGTTAGAGTAGGATAGAGTAGGGTAGAGTAGGGTAGAGTAGAGTAGGGAAGTTCGGGGGCGAAGCGCACATCGATGTCAATGTATATATGTATGTTAATAAAGCACCCCTTCATTATAAAAAAAAAAAAACTTTAAATTAGCGATTACTGAACTCCGTCTGTCTTTCAGCTACTTTTTAACAACTGAAAGATAAAACTTGACATAAGAGTTGATCATATCTTGAAAAAGATCATAATAATAATATAGGTACTATTTATCCTAAGAGTATATTGTTCCTTTGGTATAGTTTTCTTTAGTTAGCAATAACAACAGTTACAGTGCCTGTGGGCAGGTCGCATTATCAGAAGCAAAATATAAAAGTGGGTCAAAGATATAACTGAATGATACCCGAGGGAGTTTAGGAAAAGAGGAAGAGCGGTATGTAGATTTTTTTTTTAGTGGGCAAAAATCATCTAGTGTGCTCTTGAGTGGAGCGGGAGATAGTATCAGACTCTTACTGACTAAAAACCCACCCCGCTCCTTCTAGCCTTCATACCGGGGCACGAGCTTCCTTTCGGATAACCCTGGCCCCAGTAGGCTTTGACCCAGCTGGGCCCCTCCTGCTGCTGACCACTCCTTAAGGTGCGCGGGAACAGTGCGCGCCGTCGACGTCTTGGGCTCGTTCCGGACAGTTACCATACGATCGGATAGCGAGCTACCCATGGCTCGCCGTCCGCGAGCCCGCGCGTTATGTAGATGGAAGGATGAACTGAGACCAACAGCAGGCTTGACATAGGGGAGAAAGGCAAAGATTTTTAACTGTGGAAAGGTCTTGAGAGTGCTGCTACCCGGGCAGCAAAACAAACCCTATTCTCAATGTCTCTTATTGCTTTATTTATTTGTTTTGTTTTCAACTAATTGTAGAATATATTAAAACACAAAATTCAAACATATAACTCACAGAACTCCAGACATACTGATATGATTGTCTTCCATTCGTACGAAAACACATCATAGTCAGGCAGAGTACATGTCTAAAAGAGAGTTCAGCGCAAAGAGAGTGCGAGGGACTGGGATCGCGGAACAGTGTGACTCTCAGGAACACCGAACATGCTGTCTCCTGGTGCGATTATATTTATCTGGGTCACAAGTTAATACAGCTTGGCATATAGCTCTGTCTATGCCTCGCGGATGCGAGACGCACAAGATCGGTCGTTGTGGGGACGCTTGAGGGAGGCCTATGTCCAGCGGTGGACGTCTTTCGCCTGAAATGATTATTTATTTATTTTTATTTATTTATTTGGTCAGCCAACAACTGCTTACACAATTCGATTTTGGATCTTCATTGATTAGTGTAGCAATTCATTATAGGCTAACACCACATGCACTTTTTTTTGGTTATACATAATAATAAATTAATTTATACTTAACTAATCACAAATTGAAAAAAAAAAAATAGAACATAAATAAATAAAATGGAAATTCATCACAACAGTTAAATTAAAAGTATAGAATTACAAATTATATCACAATCAGGTTGATAAGACATTATAATAAATTGAGATTAGGCACAGCATTAATACATTAGATTATTTAATTAACACACATTGATAAATTATAAATTAAATTAAGATTATTTACCATTAAAAAGAATAACTCATCAATAATATAAAATCATTTACAATTGAAATTAACCAAGATAAAGTCAAAATTAACAATTAAATTAAATGATGATGATGACTATATGTATTTAATTTATACTCCACAGTCCACATCGAGTAGACTCTCTAGTCCACATTGACTAGAAAGATTGATTTACTTTTATGAATCTACGCCACTTATCTCAAACATGTTTACTTTGAACTATATAACTTATCTTTTCTGATTTACTGTATATAGACTTGGAGCAGTGTGGCAGAAACGTTGCTTCTAAAACTAGAAAGACCCCAAAGAAATAAAGCTTTAACTCACTTTATTCATTAAAATATAATGTAAATAAAAGTACAAAGAGCTATCAGCTCAATTGAGTTCAGTAAAAAAGGCGAACTAATTACTTTTTAATTTAAATGTCATTGTCATTTTAATAACGATATTAAAGATTAAAATATAAAAATAGAGAATTAAAAATAAACTGCGCCTCGGCCCGCTCGTCGAACAGTGCCGGCTCAAACGCTCATTAGTGTGCCTCCACCAAGCGTAGGAATAAAAAGTGAAGTACATACATGAGATTGTCTTTTGTACCTATCTATTTTGTGACAAAAGTATGAAAATGTTTGAAACACGCAACGAGACGTCGAGCGCGTAGCGGTGGGCGCCCGCCCGCCTATCGATGCTTTTCCGTTCGCCACGTCACTATCCACTAACACTGAAGTCGTGAACAGTACCCCTAACCAAATTGATAATCTGCACTCGTTAACGCTAGTAGAAAAGTTCAAATGAACGGGAATGACGTCACCTCAACGTTCAGGCACGTGGTCAGAACAAAAGAATTGGGGCGTGGCCAACTCGAGGTGTTCGAAGCAAAAAAAAACGGTTGTAACTTGGCTAGAGGGGCAGGCCGTAAGTATAGCATCTATGAGCGACTCAAATTCAAAGTGTCTACAAAATAATTTGTAAATGAACTAAAAATACGCGATTCGAGATTAAATTTAGCCACAACGAATTTGGTTCGCCACTTAATTCACAAAGTTTAGGTCTAAAACCTAACAAATATTAATTAACAAATTGGAAATGCTGGCGAACCCTCCATTAATTAAAAGAGAAACTAACCTAACTAAACCAAACTGCGGTAAAAGTTATTAACTCAGTAGATATCTACCTACCTTGCATTTTTTTTTCGAGAATATTTTGTCCCTGTAAGTACCGGTTTATTGCAAACATCGTAAGCTTAAATATCTAATATCCCTACAAAATTACTTTTAGTATATGCGAAACCTGAATATAATTTGTTTAGAATTAGTAGTCACAAGTTGGACACTAAGTCCAAATCAGGTCACGGCAGGTCATAGCGGGCATGAAGAGCCAACGCACAGTTGAAGGCAGAAGCAAAACAACCCCTCAGTCGCCCAGGTGGCTCGGTGACAATGTATTTACATCGCCAACCAGGTACCATAGAGCGTATAACTATGTGGTTTTTCATAATACAGTTTTGAAATTTTGTACAGATTTTTTACATATCAATACTGGACAGATGTTCCAGGTTTCGCAAATACTAAAAATGAGTTTGTAAAAAATCTTCTGTCCACAGTGTTTGTTACCAAACTCTTTCAAAACGATTCTTATGTTTTTTTTTTTTTGTGAAGTTCATACAAAAAAAAATCGTAAAAATCCCCAGGTTGTTGCCATAGGGAAACCCAGACTCTGGCATGGAATTTAACTCCTTAGCTCGACGCACAATGAATGTGTACCCAAAACGTTTTGCAGATGTAAGTAGATTCACTTTTCCAAGCAGATGGTAAGTAGGTACCTACTCCACTTTTCCAATAGTAGGAGGAACGTCTAACGACACTTCACTCTGTAGGTAACTGTTATCTCAATAAATGCAGGTCCTCTTTTACTGGCTGTCGTCCTCTGATTTACAACATCCTTGAGACTCGGATGGATTTATGTGTCGTAAGAAAATGGTGGCACACTAGTTGAATGAAAATTTGAGAGAATTCGGTCTTGTAGCCGGAGTCAATTTGACAAATTGGTTTAATCATTTATTAGATTAGGATAAAGGCCTCTATTCTGTCATAGACTACATTGAAGTTAACGTGTGGACATTATTGAAGGAATCTCTTTTGAAAAAAGTAGTTCATGACCAGTTGATAAAACGACGCTTGAGTGCAATGCCCAGCTGTGAACATAATTCCAGCTCAAATAGTGATCATATTCCAGCTCTATTTAGCTTCTCCATCAGATCAGTTGGACGGTGCCTCATTTTTATCAGAATCGTTTATTTACCTTCACTATAGTCACTAAACTGCCTGACATTATCGTAACCCGTGATTTACAAATTATTGAGGAATTCCATTGGTCACCGGTGGTCTCCTTTGTCAGTTTGACTACAGCAAATGATATTTTCTATATGCAAATGAATGTGATGTTCACTTGTGGATGGACGAATCAAAAGTGTATTAAGATAAAAATGGAAGCAATCTGAAAGTATATCTTATGAAACAAAGATATACATTTTTCCAAATCATAGAGTTCTGAGATAACAAACATAACAAAAGCAAATACAATCGCATTGAAAATCTCCTTTTTTAATCGGTTAAACAAGATGGGTTTTTTTTGTCGACGGGGAAAATCCTCTTATGACAAAACCAGCTCTTGAGTGGAGCGGGAGATAGTGTCAGACTCTTACTGACTAAAAACCCCGCGCCGTTTCTTCTAGCCTTCATACCGGGGCTCAAGTTTTTCTTTCGGATAACCCCGGCCCCGATAAAGCAAGATGGGGTGGATGGATTCCATTGAAGAAAGATTTTATGTGCTTTTAAAGGTACAGCAACGACTCTACTAGATTACCACATACAATAAAAGTATCCTTTCAGAGACAAAGTCTAATGCAAACACGATTTAATTAAGCAACAATATGGAGCCACAGTATTATACCAAAAACAACATACCCAGTTGTATTCACAGACAAAAACAAATGAACAAACTAAATACGAACGAACAGGAACATTTCCCCAAAAAGCGGTATATAATTTTAATTAAAGAATGTTACAGCGATGCAAGTGAGCTACCCCAACTACCGAGAACGCGGTTGCACCGAACTTTTATAATGGGTACAATAGCAAATTTATACGTATGGACTGGTTTTTGTGTCTGTTTTTTATCCAGCTTTTTGACGTTTTTATTTGCTTGAATTATGTCTCATTGTACATTTGTTGTATATTGGGAAGTAAAGAAAAACACTTTAATTTTTCTATTAAAACAATCTATTTGGTTATTCATACCGCTTTATTTGTTACCGCAATTTAATCTAGGTATTCTAAAATCAAAGTTGTTCATAATTTTGCCACAATACGCCTATTGTTAGCTAACAATACTGTTGCACATAGATTTTATCAATTACTTACCGACACATTGTGGTAAAAATTCTCTTGACCATAATGTGATTTTATCTGAGTAGTCTTGTGAAGACAAAAATTAAGATTTTATACTACACTAGTTTTTGTATAAAATATAGTCTATGTCACTCAGGAATGAAAGCAGTTTTCTATCAGTGAAAAAAAAAATTAGCAATCGGACCATTACTTTCGGAGATTACCTATAATAATAGGGTAGTTTCCAGGGTCAAAATAACCACATTTTATTTAGTCCGTGTTTTAGATTATAAAAAAATATCGGACACGTATTTTTTCTTTTTTTAGATTAAGCAAAAAATAACAAAGATACAGCTCATTAAAGTTACGTGTGACGTCACCCCGTGCGAAAAAAAATGTAGCACGGCGTGACGTTACACGTAACTTTAATGGGCTATATCTTTGTCATTTTTGGTTTAATTTACAAATAAAAAAATACGTGTCCCTTATTTTTGAATAATCTAAAAGACGGACTAATTACATTTTTTTAGGCAACTAGCCCATTGTAGATGAATACTTTGTCTTTGAAGTATGATTGGGGTAGCCTTTTCCCAAATTTTCGCCCTGTTTGAGAAGAAAGCCCTCTGCAATAAAGGTGAGCAATCTTTAGTAACAGTGGTATTGTACATGTCTATAGACGGTGGTGCCTACTTACCATCTTACTTCTGGACACGAGTTGCCATGGCCAACTTGGAAAATTCCGCACCCAAGTTGGGCAGCAAAGACAATTTCCACAGATGGGGGTTCCTGGACGGTCTCGACCTTCAGTGTTTGTGCAGCATCTCTCCGAAGACCAAGTTTTACATTTTTTTTTCTCTACGGGGAAAATCATCATTGACGAAACCCGCTCTTGGGTGAAGCGGGAGACAGTGTCAGAGTCTTACTGACTAAAAACCCCGCGCCGTTCCTTCTAGCCTTCATACCGGGGCTCTAGTTTCCTTTCGGATAACCCTGACCCTGGTAGGCTTCGACCCAGATGGGCCCCTCCTATTGCTGACAACTCCTTGAGGCGCGCGGGAACAGTGCGCGCCGTACTACCAAGCTACCCATAGCTCGCTGTCCATGAGCCCACGTCTACGGTGGCTGGAAATCGGGACTGGAACCCCGGCGGCGGCGGCGGTGGCGACGTTGCCTGATGCGGTCGGCCTCCTCCTTTGCTAGCATTACTGCTTCGCAGAAGGAGGCGACCGCCTGCCACTCCTCCTCGCTCCGGACCATGGCCTGAACCAAGGCCCGGCGCGAGAGGTCTCCGCCGCCGATCGCCCCCACGAGGACACGGCGTTGCTCCGCCCAAGCAGGGCACACCTCAACTGTGTGCTCCACCGTGTCCTTCGGGCGTTCCGCACAGTGGCGGCACCCGGGCGTCTCTTCCGCTCGAATCCGATGCAGGAACCTCCCGAACTTGCCATGTCCGGTGAGGACTTGCGTCATGCGGAAGGTAAGGACGCCGTGAGGTCTTTCCAGCCACGCCTCAAAGAGGGGACTTACCGCCATAATTGTGGCGCCAGCACTGGGTTGCGATAGTCGCTGACGCCATTTTACCGTGAGATCCCGCCGGAGCTCTGTCCACCATACCTCGACCTGTCGCGGTAGTGGACGTTCACCCCGGCGTTGCATCTCCACGCGCTTATCGTGCATGTACCAAGTTTTACATTCGATCCTACATACTCGTAACGTTCCCTATAACCTGTTCTCGTAGGGATCTAATGACAGCATCAGTGGATGACATTGCCGTGGCCGAATACTGAACCAGACAATTAGTATTGCCATCGACACGCTAAGAAGAAGACTTAGCATCAGGTGGGCAACCTGCTTATTTCTCACACAATAGCATAAAAAATAAATAAAACCAGATATCCAGATACTTTTAATGTGAATATAACTAAAAGGGCCTCCTTGAATCAGGCGTGGTAGTTGATATTAATTCCTGAGTATCGTGAAAGGGTGTGGAGTAGGATTCAAAGTATCTCTTAACCGGCCTGTCACCTTTTGCCATCTGTAATACTGCAGACTCCAGGAGGTTCACTAGGTCTGCTGTTCTGGAACTGTAACAGAAATATTTTATTTGTATCAGACCTATTAATCCGCTCTCTGTACTTTCGAGCTTGCGATTAAAACGATATGCTCCACCGCCAAAGTTGTGGAAAAAATAATAATATTAAAAATAATAAACTGTATTTTCTATAAAAGAGATAATGATGCAATACAGCCAACAAACTTTAACTCGGAGACTAAAAAAAAAACTACAAATTTTGTTTTTTTTTTTTTGCTTCTTGAAGCATTTACCACCTTGGCCGAATGAAGTCTAGTAGTGAAAAAAAGGTTTTTAAGGTATTGGTGAAGTATATTGTGTATCTGTATACCCTTTAACTCTGTGTTTATTTGTAAAACACTGGCAACCTCTCAGGACTATGCTACACTACTAACATCATAACCAACAACTTTTGTTCTATGACATTTAAAAAATTTTCATATTTTTGTTCATCAGATTTTCATACAAAAATAAAAATAATTAAATTAATGTTCTAAATATTACGAAGTCTATGCGAAGCAAGCAATAATACAATAGCAGAGAGGAGGGGGTTTGGTGGCCGAGAGTGCTTGAAGCACTAGCGTCGCGTCAAGCACCCCCGCCGAATGGAACAAGGAAATCTTGAAGGATTGTTTTTGCTAAATGCATACAGTCCTGCAAGGTTGTTAGTGTTTTACAAATAACCCTGTATAATCAGGTATTGACTTAAACTTGTCCGCTAAAGGCTTAAACCAGTATATAGGGGAAGCCAATTTGATCGGGTTCAATTCTGCTAAAATCCAGGATATTTTGAGGTGTAACCGTATCAATACCTAACCGATCATCTTGATGTTACGTTAATACTTTAAATTTCGGGCCCTACATCAACGCAAAGGGTTAGCTAGCTGCCAAAAAGTTTTGAATTCTGGCAAAGATACCCCAACTTTATCAAATGTAAGAGGAGTACTACCTACTCTAATCATTGTGGTGAATCTGCCAGATGCCAGCAAGAAGAATCAAAGCTTCGAAGTCTTGAGCATCGATGCCGAGTGGTGTCTGGCAGTTTTTTCGAGATTTCGGGAATTTCGTGTCAAAACTATATAAATTAATTCCGATAAACCCGTTCCATCAGAGGACCATTGAATGTAATTCAATGCACCACCGGACCTTCTACTCATATATATACACATCATATTGTAGTAACCATTTATTGTGGGTACTACTGGAGTGGAATTCTTAGGAGAAGTCTGTGTTTTTGATAGAAACAGTTAAAAATTAATAGGTTACTTTTAAGCAAGTGGACCCCATCGTCAAATTTTTTTTTTCTATTGGGTAAGGTTAGATAATGGCTATATATATAAACCAGAGCCACCATATTTTTTTACAGCCCTTTTCAAGCTGCGCACTATTTCGTGCCTTAAATTTTAACCCTTCAGATACCGTCAATTAGAGACACAATAGTAAGACAATAGATGCGCGGCCACCGGTGGTCGCTTGGGGATTCATGAATTAATTTGCAATATTAATTGCAATACACATTTTTTTACACTAAGTTGTGAGTATGAGTATATAATTTATTTGCTCTCTTGAAAGTTCCTAATTTGGAAAAACTCAGTGTTAGAACTTAAAGATACGGGCACAGGGCCAACTTTTGTCTCCGCGACTAATTTGTGTTTAATTTCAAGTTACTGGTTTATTTATTTATGTACACACAAACAGTTAAAATCGAAAAGAACAAATAATGATAAAATAGTGCAAAAGACCTGCTTGTTTCGAACGAAATTGTTTTCCAACCTGTGACAGAACAAGGGGATAAGATACGTAGACACAAAGTGTATAAATTTAAAAAAATAAACAAAAAATTTGATTAAATATACTATTTATATATTGAACGATGTTATCCAAATTAAATTAAATAAAAAATGTTTTTTGAAAGTGCGACAACAACGAGTTGCTGGGCAACTATGTTTCTCGTGGGTACCCCTCCTAAGCGACAACTTAGAGCCACTTTTGTCGAAATCCTACCTAATTCAATTAGGTTACCATCGCGTCACATTAATCAAGATTTCACACACAAACCAATCATGTCGCTTTGAAATATATATAAACCAAAATGCATAAGATACGTAGAACGAATAAATCAGGGATTCCACGGGTTCCTTTGGGAATAACGAAATCGCGAATGACAAGGAACGTTTGACTTGATTCCGCATTTACTGAGTAAAATTGGTGAATTAACTTAATTTGCCTTTTTTCTACGCAACCAAATTGGAGAATTTGAACCGTATTAAACAGTGAGCAATACAAATGTGTACAGTGGAATTGGGCGTTTAAAACAAGTGGAACAAGGGTGAATTTGGCGTAAAGTAAAACAATTGTGATAAAGATCTGATCGGTCATATGCAATACATCCGATATTTTACTCCAAATTCTAATCAGTCATGTGATGAATTGATTTAAATCCAATATTTATTATAAAAAACTGTTGAACCGAATCAGTTTCTATAGTCTTTCTTAAAAATATAGGAAAGGCTAAAATAACATATCTCAATCATAGTCGTGCTTCACTGAGTCATCAATGTCTAGCTTGGACGTAGAACTCTGAAAATTTACTTAATTCATTGAACCCCAAGCGAACGCCGGCGTTCGCGTACCCATTGGCTTTCTATTGTGTCTTTAAATATCACGATTGAAGAGTTTAAGGTTTTTTTTAATGATGTATACAGAGAACGGTAAAATACTTTCTAAAATTCACACCCTAGGGGGATCAAACCGAAATCCAATGTTTGTATAGAGAAACCTACTTGAGAGCGAATAGGTTATTTCTAGGCAAGCGTGCTCCACGTCGACCACGCCATCACTTACTATACATGCAGACGAAGCCGCTGGCAGAAGCTAGTATATTTATAAATACAAAATTTAAGCCATAACTTATTGTGAAATAAATTAATTGTAGGTACCATGTTGGTACATTTTCATGACTGATATATTTTCGTTACAAAATGTGCCAAACTCAGCCGGATTAAAATTAAAAGTTAGACGGTAGTTTGCTTTGGGGGACGTTCAAAAAATTGCAAATATTAAAAAGTTTAAATTGGCAATCCTGAGCGCGTTGTGTTAAACGCTTGACACTTAACACACAAACGTGGGTGTTCGTGCATATTGTGGGGAATTAATGCATATTTAATTTTGCAATGACATGCTCTGTCTCATGTCTCTGCAATTAACTGCCAAATTGTACACTGAAAATCAACGATGCTGTTTGGTATCAGGAATACTTTTGTATATATGTATGGTGCTTGTAAAGTCTAGATAGGTAACTATTAAAGTTTAAGATTGGTTTATTCTCATAAGAATTACAATATAACCTACATGAGAATATTAGAAACTAGATGATAAATAAAAGTTATTTGTGGTTTTTGCAAAACTTGACATTGATTATATAAAATAGATCAGTTTGAAAGTTTATCTTTTTCAGAAAAAACCTTTTTATAAAAAAAGTAACCGACTTCACTAAAAAATTGAGGATTTCCCTCGATTTCGCCAAGATCAGATCAGATCCCATCTTGCTATTGACTATGAGACCATTTGGGGAGTAAACCCTTTCCAACAAAAAAATAATTTTTCAAATCGGTTGGCAAGCGACGAAGTTATGCGCGAACAAACAAAAAAAAACATACAAACATCCGAATTGAGAACCTTCTCCTCTTTTAGAAGTCGGTTGAATAAAAAATACACGTTTAATAATGAAATTATTTACCAACATAACTTTTACATACATAAATGAAATTTCCTGACTCCTGAGCTAGTTAGAAACTGTATTACAAGAGTTGGTATAATTCCCATATAATTAATAATTTATAAAAAAAGTTCAAATAATAACATAGGTAAAAAATAATAGGTAATAAGTACAGAAAAGGGGTTTGTGGATACCTGTACTAATGAAAAACATTGTATTTATGATACCAGCATCTTTGATAGTTATTAATAAGATAAACAATACAAAATTATTTAAACCAATACAAAATTATATAACCTTACAGTAAACTTTAGAAAGAATGACGAAGACTGTTATCAAATTTTAAAACTGTCAGTGAAAGAATATAATTTAAAATATAAAGAACGAAATAGATATAAAAAGTAATAACTATATAATAATTTGCATAAGCACTAAAATAATATAATATCATCATTGTACACTTGGTTTGCAATAAACGTTTTTGACTTTTGATAACCATTTAATGTTAATAATAATGTTTTTAATAATCACTTTTTAATCTAAGTTTTGAGTGTATATAAAAAAAATAGGAGGGTACTTTTAAAAAGCAACTCTCGGCATTTTAGCACCTTTTTATTTGAAGTTTGAATACCAATTTTATTTATAGTAATTATTTATAGACTTGCGCTTGTCTATTGTCTCACCCGATATAAAGCAATGATTTTGCTAGAACTTAGCTTAAGTAAAAAATAGGTAAGTTTAAATTGACCAAAAGGTAATTTTTTGACTGTACCTTATAATAACGGTATCCATTTCTTGAAAAAATATGATTGTATCGTTTGTTTTTTGTGCATTAGAAGTCTGCATACTAATCTGGAAGCAAAATTTTGCATTTTATTTCTGTAAGAAACTCATTAAAACTTATAAACCGACCTTTTCAAGTATATTCTGTATTTTTATTTTCTATATTTTTAAATATCCTTTTAGGGAGAATTCAGTGGTTGTAAAACACTGAAAATGATTTGACCAGTTTTCCAGTTAAAGGGTAGATTTAGCACCCTTTAACCCAAAGCCTTTAGCACGAAGAAACGCCAAACTTAAGTGGCAAAGGACAGGGCGGGTGTACTACTACTGCCATATCGAATGCCAAATAATTGAACATCAAGGACCATCATTATTCAGTTCGTGCGGGAATGGAATTTGTGACGTAATATGTGCAATTCAACTTCACTTTTTTTGGACTGACCGACATTTGACTATTCAAAAGTGCCTGCAAATTGTCTATTAAAAACAAATGTTTTTGATTTTTACTTTGACACGCAGCCCAGCAGCCATTTGCTCTCACTGCCCGAATAGACTTTTTGTCTTTCGAGACTTTACAGTATCTCTCTTTCTCTCGTCTTCTTCTCTCTTTATGTACAAAGGAGCAGTGGTGGCCGAGTGGCAACGGCCTCGATTTACGAGTTGTAGGTTCAAACCCAGCCAGGCGCATTACTTTGTATAATTTATTTCATCACTACTGCTTTCAAAACGGTGAGGGAAAACATCGTGAGGAAACCGGTATGTCCTAGAACCAAAAATTCGAAGACACGTTTTTTTTTTACGGTGGGCAAAAATCATCTTATGACAACCCCCGCTCTTGGGTGGAGCGGGAGATAGTGTCAGAACCAAAAAATTTGAAGACACGTGACATTCACTAACCCGCATTGGGCCTGCGTGGTGGATTACGGTCTATTCTCTCTCCTAGAGAGGAGGCGTGAGTCCCAACATTAGGAACATTAAATAAGACTGATAATGATGTACAGAGGAGCATATGTATAAGGTGTTACGAAAATACTTAGGTGCATACCTACATATATGGTACCTATGACTGCGATATCGCAGAAAAATACAGCATAAAGGAAAAACCCGTTTAGGAGTTTACATATTTAATGCAATCAGTATAGATAGGTCCTTGGGAAACTTGGCAGAAAACGGTACAATCATGTCTTAGAACAGCAGACCATATTGTCTGTGAAGATTGTTTTAGTTTGAATTTTAGAAATTTTTTTGAAATGTTAGGTGTAGGTTAGGTTATAGTGATAAGACCGCCATTGTACCCATAGATGCAAATTATTTTAAAAGTTTTATTACTGTTTTGGTATACAATAAAGTTTATTCTATTCTATTCCATTCCATTCTATTCCATTCCATTCCATTCTATTCTATTCTATTCCATTCCATTCCATTCCATGTGAAGTCAGAAACCAGTTCTAAAAGTGACTTCACATGCGTAAAAATAATAAAGGGCGCCAAAACGAACAGTCCTGTGTGTCTCGCATCCATTGGATACCCACACGACCATACCACGTTGTTGGTCCACCTTATGGGAGGCCATCCAACGTTAAGTCTTCTGATGCGCGGTCATGAACGTGGTTCAGGAGAAATTTTCAGCCCTATCGATCATCAGAATAGATGGCCGTTGGGGCTGAAAGATTCTGGAATGGCGACTGCGTACCGGAAGACGCAGCGTTGGAAGGCCTACTACAAGGTGGACCGATGACCTGATAAGGGTTGCGGGAATCCGATGGATGCGAGACGCACAAGACACACATTGCGCAATTTTCGCGCATTGCCGCAAGACTTGGGGAGGCCTATGTCTAACCGTGGACGTCTTTCGGTTGAAATGATGATGATGCTAATTAGCACTCTGTTGGGCAAAGGCCTCTCTACACTCCTTCCAACGATCACGGTTCCTCGTTTTCTCATTTAGAGTATAATCAGATTGAAATCCTTCACGCCCAAATGGATGAACAGGTAAGGGTAAAATTTGATACCAAGATAGTTTGTATCATCTAATGACTTTCCCGCACTAGGGCAGAGTGCAAAAGCGTATCAGACTTTTACCAACTAAAACCACTAGATTATAGTTTGTACCCTGGATATTCTAAGTTATCACACTAATTTTAGAAAGGTTGTTACTTTTTTACGCTTTAACGGCTGAACAGATTTTGATGAAAGTTGATGCACGGACAGACCGTATCCTAGAATAGCAGATAGGATACTTGTTATGCCGGAAGTATATAACAATTATGTTCCCTTGAGATAATTTTCTACTATAAATGATATTTATTTTGCAAATAGGTTTAAAAAAATGATATTTTCTATTACGCGAAGGACGCTTCTGCCAGCAGCTAGGAATTCATAAAGCTGGGAAGGTTAAAATTCACGCGGGCAGAACCAAGAGCAGCGCTAGTCTACATCCACACTTCTACGCTAATATAATAAAGAGGTAATTTTTTTTTTGTTTTTTTTTTGTTTGTAGAAAGTAATTAATCTCAGGAAGTACCTACTGGTCCAATTGCGAAAATTGTTTTCATCATCATCATTTCAGTCGATAAACGTCTACTGTCGGACATAGGCCTCCCCCAAGTGTCACCACAATGATCCCTAACCTTCCCCAGGTCATCGGTTATCACAAAATTTTTTCACCGATATAAAACTGCTTACATAGGCTATATTTTACGTATGTTGGCAAAACCACGGGCACAAACTAGTATTATATTTATACTATTACGAAGCCAGACTAAACAAATAGAAACTATTTACTAGAGCTACAGATCCAATAAATAGGTAGAAATTCTTTTACCACAGCAAAAAATACAGCACTTTGAGCAATCCGTAATATTTTGATCTTCATTTCTTCACACACAATAACAAAACGTTTGTAGAATTATTTCTTCTTTTATTATTACTTATTTTATGTACGTTTTATTTTCTCAGTAAACTAGATGTATTACATCTTAGATTTTCTTTTATAGTTTAGTCTTTATTGGTTGTAAAAAGAAGTTATTATTCTGGAGTTTGTGCCTAAAAACGTGTTTCTTTTGTTAAAAAAAAAAAACGTGATACAAACAAAATGTCTTTCTTTAGCAGAGTTCTAAAAATATTGAAGTTTTATTTTATTAGTTGGTCTCAAAACGCACTGATATGCAGATTTTTTAACGTTTAGACTCAATGTGTCTGTCTGACAAGTTGTATTTTTTCATCTTTTAATTATTATTGGGTTCCTACTGAGGGAAAGCGCCGTCGAGGCTGGCCTAGAAAGAGGTGGTGGGATGATTTGGACGCCTACCACAAGGACTGGTTAGAGACGGCGCAAGAAAAGAAATTTTGGAATGACTTGGGGGAGGCCTTTGCCCAGCAGTGGGACAGTAATGGCTAAGTAAAAAAAAAAAATATATTGATAAGCTTGCGCTTGGCCACGATCTCACCTGCTTATTTTATGGTGGGGAAAATCATCCAATGACAACCTCAACTCTTGGGCGGAGCGGAAGATAGTGTCAGACTCTTACTGACTAAAAAACCTATCCTGTTCCTTCTAGCGTTCATACCGGAGCTCGAGTCCCCTTTCGGATTACCCTGGCCCCAGCAACGATTTCACCTGCTGGTAAGCGATGATGTGGTCTACGATGGAGTTCGCTTATCTAGATAGAAGTTATGTATTCACTCTTGACTTAAAGACACCTAGGTTGTTGTTATCAGGAAACACAGATTCCAGCAGGGAATTTCACTCCTTAGCTGTACGCACAATGAATATGTTCCGAAAACGTTTTTTGCGAAACATGTTTTACCGTACCGTCAGTGGCACATCACCGTTCGTCTGATGGTCCAGTAATAGAACAACATGGTGGAATTAGGTTATGCAAATAATTGCATAACCTAATTCCGTGATTTCTTGACTTCGTGAGAATTCGTGAGAATTTGCGTGAGAATTTGCGTGAGAATTTGCGTGAGAATTTGGGTCTGAATTTGTATTTGATTTGATTTCGTGGAGTGCGCATCATAAGATGTGCACTCCACGAAATCTAACCGATGGAAATGTGACAGGCTAGCAACTCGCTGTCAAATGCTCAAGACTGAAGTTTTGACTCGCCTAGTGTATATGATCAATGATACTTTTGGCTCACTTTTCAATTGACTCGGGCGCATCGAGCTGGTATCTGGTAGATCCATCCCAAAGATGAGACACTACCTACTTCTACGATTGTAATAAGGGGCCATTCAATCCAATAACTAGGTCATCATCTTCCTGCCCTTGTCCCGTTTTATTTGGGGTCAATCCAACAACTAGGTACTGCTTATAAATTAATAACGAAACCAACACATTGACAAATGCTTGTATCAATGTTTACGTAATCATGGAGGAGGTGAGAGCTTTGCGTACTGTCCCCGCACACGAGCCCCAAAAAAACACCGCCACAAAAAAGCGCTTGAAGTGACCGCAAAAAACAGCTGAAGCGCGCGACACCTTTTGTGTCCGATGAAGCTTGAAGCCGCTTCAAGCATTTTTTTTGTGGCGGCACCGCCGCACACGAGCCACAAAAAAAGGGCCGCCTCAAAAAGAAGCTTGAAGCGGCGTTTTTTTGAGGCCCGTGTGCGGGGACACTTAGACTTACAACTAGGTACTGCTCAAAAATTATAACGAAACCAACACATTGACAAATACTTCTTCATCAATGTTTACGTAAACACGAGGGGGGTTTGAGCTTTGCTTACTTTGACTGAAAAGGGGGAGAGGGAATTAATATTTCCAAATAAATCTGCTTAAGTAATATTTATGTAGTTTGTGCCAATGAATAAAATCAAAATCGCGCAAAAGCTTTTTCCCGCCGCCAACTTCGTCTAATTATATGCTAGATAAACTTTGCCGAGTTTCGGAGGTAGCATGTGTAATCTAATCAGGCACATAACATCACAGTGACACCTACTAAAAGGTATACCCGAAAAGTTAAAGGATAAGGATTATTTCGAGACAAAACCTGTTACGGGTGACAGTATTAGGTCTCTGGTGATTAAGGACAAACCTGTGACAACAAACATAATTAAAGTTTACTTTGTGTCATTTGGAATTGTAAGGGTGGGTCTACGCTACAGGGTGGGTCTACGCTACAGGGTGGGTCTTCGTATAATAGTGTGTACCGACTCTTAAGGAGCCGAGCACAAGCCAAGCTCAAATTAGTTTATTGTGCACCGACTCTATAGGACCCGAGCGCAAGCCAAGCTCAAATTCGTGTAATGTAGACTGACTCTAGAGGACCCGAGCACAAGTCAAGCTCAAATTCGTGTAGTGTGGTCCGACTCTTGAAGACTCGAGCACCAGCCAAGCTCAAATTCGTATAATGTGGACCAAATCTAGAGGACCCGACCAGAAGCCAAGCTTAAATTCATGTATTGTGAACCGAATCTAGAGGACCCGAGCACAAGCCAAGCTCTAATTCGTGTAATGTAGACTGGCTCTAGAGGACCCGAGCACAAGCTAAGCTCAAATTCATGTAATGTGGACCGATTCTAGAGGACCCGAGCACAAGCCAAGCTCAAATTCATGTAATGTGGACCAAATCTAGAGGACCCGAGCAAAGGCAAGCTCAAATTCATGTAATGTGGACCGACTCTAGAGGACCCGAGCACAAGCCAAGCTCTAATTCGTGTAATGTAGACTGGCTCTAGAGGACCCGAGCACAAGCTAAGCTCAAATTCATGTAATGTGGACCGATTCTAGAGGACCCGAGCACAAGCCAAGCTCAAATTCATGTAATGTGGACCAAATCTAGAGGACCCGAGCAAAGGCAAGCTCAAATTCATATAATGTAGACCGACTCTAGAGGACCCGAGCAGAAGCTAAGCTCAAATGCGTGTAGTGTGGACCGACTCTAGAGGACCCGAGACTATTTCGATAAATCATATTTGAAAACTCCGCATCCAAAATCTGTCGGTTTGTAATTTATTATTCCGTAGATTTAAGCTGTGTATAGATCAAGCTTATATATTACAAAAGTTTTACAAGAGCAATCTGTGAATCAATTACACTAAGAGATCGCTGCTTGTGCTAGGCGCAAATATAACAATGCTTCTAGGATGTTGTTGAGACTATCTCGTTACTGTACCGCGTCGAAAAAGTTTGCGCAAACTCATAACAACGGTTTTTATGCGATTATACGCAAAAAACTGCGTCGCTACTGAGAGGACATTCAAAACAGTATCCTGAAAACTGTAGCGGATAGCTTCGGCTCTCCAGTGGTTCAGAAGTTTGTGTGCAGATCGATTGTTATTAACACTAGGCGTTACTTTGTTTGTATGTTACTTTTTAACGCCTAGCATGTATGCGCTCACCAACATCTCACGCACACACGCATACGACACAAGAGAACAACCGATGCGAGCGACGATGTCACCACTCGCCCATAGATCGTTGACCCGTCATTACGTACCTACGTACATTTTTACTATTTTTGTAAATCTTTTTTCTTTTGGTCATTATACCAGTTATTATCAAAATTCATCTTTAATTCTTCCACCCCGTCATATACCGCGTGAAGTTCAGTACCGGCGTCTACATTACTAATATTCTTTGTTTCATTTTTGTGTCCTAGAAAAATTATTATTCTTTATTTATTTTTTATACATTTTTAAATATGTAAAATATGTATATTTTTTACTATAATTATTTTGGCTCCAGAGACACGAATGGAAGAAAAAAAAACTTGTTGCACAAACCCCCAATATAAAACGGGATAAGGGCAAGATGATGATGATGATGATGATGAGACATGAATTTCTTCACAATGCGAGCCGTATCAGGAGTACTGCTTTCTGTATCAGGCCCGTGATCAAGCCGTGCAACGACAGCTTCGACGAATGGTCGTCGAACCTCGTGTATTAAGTCGAGATATTATTATTATAACCAATTCCGTTCATCATCATCATTTCAGCCGACAGACATCCACTGTTGGACATAGGTCTCCCTCAAGTGTCGCCACAATGATTGATCTTGTGCGTCCCGCATCCATTGGATTCCCGCAAACGTCACCAGGTCATCCGTCCACCTTGTAGAAGGCCTTCCGACGCTGCGTCTTCTAGTACGCAGCCGCCACTCCAGAACCTTTCGGCCTCAACAGCTATATGTTCTGCGAGCAATGTGCCCTGCCCATTGCCACTTAATTTTGGCAATTCTTCGTGCTATGTCGGCGACCTTGCTTCTCCTGCGGATATCTTCATTTCTGATTCGATCACGCAAGGAAACTCCGAGCATAGCCCTTTCCAATTCCGTTATATCAATATAAACATAATCTACCAACGACACATCTGAACAAATATTTTGATATAACCAATAATAACTGTAACATCTATATACCATAATATTGACATAACACAGAAGAAATTCCTTCATATTGTAACTCCTTCCTCCCTCAGACGAGAAACGAACAAAAAACATTTGAAATGATCTGTGTAAAGAATACTGAATCCTTTGGAATTGAGCGTCACCCTAAAAACGTGATGACAGTTTGATCCGTAGGATTGATGCATCTAGTTCGGAAAAGGAGTGGAGTTACAGCTATGTTACCCATTAGGTGTGAGTAATAGTGTAATGTTGAAAGAGGGTATCGAAATGTTAAGTTGAATTTACAACGTTAGGTTAGTGCTCGTACAGACGAGCGGCGTTTTGTTGACGGTGCATACAGTAGAGTAGCACTTTGTCGACGGTGCATACAGATGAGCGGCATTTTGTTGACGGTGTATATAGTCGAATAGCACTTTGTTATCGGCGTATACAGACGAGCGGCACTTTGTCGACGGTACATGTAGTCGAGTAGCACTTTGTTAACGGGTAATACAGACGAGCGGCACTTTGTCGACGGTGCATATAGTCGAGTAGCACTTTGTCTACGGCGCATACAGACGAGCGGCATTTTATCGACGGTGTATACAGTCGAGTAGCACTTTGTCAACGGCGCATACAGACGAGCGGCACTTTGTCGACGGTGCATGTAGTCGAGTAGCACTTTGTTAACGGTTAATACAGACGAGCGGCACTTTGTCGACGGTGCATATAGTCGAGTAGCACTTTGTCTACGACGCATACAGACGAGCGGCACTTTATCGACGGTGTATACAGTCGAGTAGCACTTTGTCAACGGCGAATACAGACGAGCGGCATTTTGTCGACGGTGCATACAGATGAGCGGCATTTTGTTGACGGTGCATATAGTCGAATAGTACTTTGTTATCGGCGTATACAGACGAGCGGCACTTTGTCGACGGTGCATGTAGTCGAGTAGCACTTTGTTAACGGGTAATACAGACGAGCGGCACTTTGTCGACGGTGCATATAGTCGAGTAGCACTTTGTCTACGGCGCATACAGATGAGCGGCATTTTATCGACGGTGTATACAGTCGAGTAGCACTTTGTCAACGGCGCATACAGACGAGCGGCACTTTATCGACGGTGCATGTAGTCGAGTAGCACTTTGTTAACGGTTAATACAGACGAGTGGCACTTTGTCGACGGTGCATATAGTCGAGTAGCACTTTGTCTACGGCGCATACAGACGAGCGGCACTTTATCGACGGTGTATACAGTCGAGTAGCACTTTGTCAACGGCGCATACAGACGAGCGGCATTTTGTCGACGGTGCATACAGATGAGCGGCATTTTGTTGACGGTGCATATAGTCGAATAGTACTTTGTTATCGGCGTATACAGACGAGCGGCACTTTGTTGACGGTGCATGTAGTCGAGTAACACTTTGTTGACGGTGCATACAGTCGAGTAGCACTTTGTTGACGGTGCATATAGTCGAGTAGCACTTTGTTGACGGTGCATACAGTCGAGTAGCACTTTATTGACGGTGCATATAGTCGAGTAGCACTTTGTTGACGGTGCATACAGTCGAGTAGCACTTTGTTGACGGTGCATATAGTCGATTAGCACTTTTTTGACGGTGCATACAGTCGAGTAGCACTTTGTCAACGGCGCATACAGACGAGCGGCACTTTGTCGACGGTGCATATAGTCGAGTAGCACTTTTTTGACGGTGTATACAGTCGAGTAGCACTTTGTTGACGGTGCATATAGTCGAGTAGCACTTTGTCAACGGCGCATACAGAGGAGCGGCACTTTGTCGACGGTGCATACAGTCGAGTAGCACTTTGTTGACGGTGCATATAGTCGATTAGCACTTTGTTGACGGTGCATATAGTCAATTAGCACTTTGTTGACGGTGCATACAGTCGAGTAGCACTTTGTTGACGGTGCATACAGTCGAGTAGCACTTTGTTGACGGTGCATATAGTCGATTAACACTTTGTTGACGGTGCATACAGTCGAGTAGCACTTTGTTGACGGTGCATATAGTCGATTAGCACTTTGTTGACGGTGCTTATAGTCGATTAGCACTTTGTTGACGGTGCATATAGTCGAGTAGCACTTTGTTGACGGTGCGTACCGTCAACAAAGTGCACTTTGGTACTTACAAGTAGCACTTTGGTATCGGCGTATACACACAAGCGGCACTTTGTCGACGATGCATGTTATCGAGTAGCACTTTGTTAACGGCGCATACAGACGAGCGGCACTTTGTCATACAGACGAGCGGCACTTTGTCGACGGTGCATACAGACGAGCGGCACTTTATCGACGGCGTATACAGTCGAGCGCCACTTTTTTGGCGGCAGGTACCACTGCAACTATCGATAGGTGGTGACGTTTGTAATAAGGAAAATAGTAATGATAATATGTTCAAATAGTGTATAGCTTGCTCCGCTCGTTCTAGCATTTTCTACATAAGATCACAATTAAAAGATAACCTATCCTATCTCAGTCAGAGTAATCAATTTTTGAGTCCTTCCTACATGATGACAAAACCACTTCTTCCATTTTTTGCGAGCTCGCATTTGTTTTCTAGTCGATATCTCCATTATGGCATATCGGAACTCTGCATGGGTTATGTGCTAGTAGAGTCTGCATAATATAAAAAAAGACCTTATAAATGTTTGATACGGAACCCTGAGGGCCTAGCTACACCTCTGGTTTGTAGTTATGGCCTGTCGCGTAAATCTAAAGCAGTCATGATCGGCTCTTTTAGTACAGGAACCAATTGCAACATCTATTTCGTCGATATAAAATTACCTATTTAAAACCAATAAGTAAAATCGATTTAGTAGCTTTAAACATATTACTTTCAGGATGTGCTTTTATTATATTGCATGCTGGAGTGTATGATTGAAAAAACATTTTTTTTAAACACTTAAAACACACTTCACTAAATATACCTATAAGTGACCGTTTTAAAATCTATCAAGCCAACTTTTCTAGTAGTAAAATGTTTTTATAACGCAAAAAAAGGTAGGAACTCCCTTTTAAAATCATTTTCTATTTTTTCGCAGCAATTCATAGGATTCTAGACAGTGGGTTTTCATAATGCATTGCATTTTCTGTACGGAGAACGAGGGGTCATTAAAACCTGCTGGAGCGAGATAATGATAATTAGTGATGTGCCACACCGGGAACGTTAGTCGAGAGAATCGACTAATCGATTTTATAGGATTACCGGTGGCGGCGGAGAGATGCAAAAATGAAGAAATTATTTTTAAAACGCTGAATTTTTATTCAAGCTTCTATATCGTCATTTACAAAATATTAACCGGACAAAAAAGAAGCTAAAGCTGAAGCTAAGTTGATTGTTTCAAATAATTTTTCGATTTGAAACAATCAAAACAAAATGATCTGGAAATATGCATACACATATACACATGGGATAAATGACTGTGTTATTTACGTATCAACTTCATTTAAATTCAAATTAATAAAAAAAAATGCTTTAGCGAGGTCTTTATATGTAATTTATTAATTTTTAATTCCGAATTAAAATATTTGGAGTTTAGAACGTGTTGAAACCTCACTTCATTACCAAAGCTTCACACAATATTCAGGCTAATGTAGAAGTAGACAATCATTCAAAGTCCTAATAAGAACAAGGTGTAGTCGATATTTTTTTGTTCACAATCGACTAAAAAGAAATACTAATAGTCCCACCCCTACCAGTAATGATCGCGACTGCAGACGTTCGCCGTGTAATTGATATATATAACGAATTATAAATTATAATGGCGTTCTGGGACCTCTCACACCATTATGTCTTATAACATTAGTACGTACTTACTTATTATAAGGAAGGCAATGTTGGAAATGTTTTATTGAAATAAGAAAATTTTAAGGTAACTTATTGAGAGGATGTCTTTTTGGATGTGCGTTGGAAATCTTGAAAAACTAAGTATTTCTGAAACGTGTTATTTTTTAAATATGTTTATGTGTGTGTGGATGTGTAGGTGCCCTCTATCTTACCCATAAAGGAATAAAGCGTGATATTACTTTATGTGGTTCCTTCATGCTACGAAAAGTACGTTTAGCCTTTGGTCCCAGCTATACTCGTAACGGCTATAAAAATTCTACTAATGATTTAGTAGAGGTTTTTATAGCCGTTACGAGTGGTCTCTGACCAAAACGTAAAAAACCAGCCTAGCCATGAGATATCGTGTTTCTCAATTGCTGAATCGGAGAGGTCAAATAGGCAGCCGTTTTATAAAATACATCCAATTAGACAGGAAACCGACCCCAGCATATTTGAAAAATTACTTAGCAGATTAATTAACTAAGCCCTTATCAATCTAAATGGTAGCTAATCTAAGTCCCAACCAATCTAAACACTAGCTAATCTAAATGACAGCTAATCTTAACGCAAGTAAAATTAAACTTCCAATCTAAACGCCAGCTAATCTTAATGCCAGCAAATCTAAACTTCAGCCAATCTAAACGTCAGCGAATCTAAATGGCAGCTAATCTAAATCCCAACCAATGTAAAGACCAGCTAATCTAAATGCCAGCCAATCTAAACACCAGCTAATCTAAATGCCAGTCAATGTAAACGGCAGCCAATCTTAAAGCCAGCCAATTTAAACGCCAGTTAAACTAAACGCCAGCAAATATTTTTTCTTTTATCAATACGTTCAGTTTTCATTCAGCATCCATCTAAGCGAACACAAGTGAACAGTTTCCAAGTTTGTCAGTTCCGAACTGTTCCCTAAACGCACAGTCACATTTATCAAGTAAGATGTATGTGCTTCTAACAGTGATATGACAGTTAAATCTTCTGGGTGGTTTCTGAGGAGCCGATTTGTATGTCACCTTTCGCTAGGAAATTCAACTCAAATAATGTTATGTCGCGCTAGTATTTCAGTAAGTCAGAGTTATACCTATAGTTTATTTGTGACAACGGTACTTAAAACATAACTCGAAAAGTATAAAGTTACGTTTTTAGTACTAGGGTTTTTTTTAGGTGGGAAAATCATCTAAATGACATCTCCCGCCCTTGGACGGAGTGGGACGGCGTGTCAGACTTTTACTGACTAAAAACCCAACCTGAGTAGATAGCCTTCTTTGCCATTGTTCCAGGGCCCCGGAGATCTCTTTCGAATCACCCATGGACCCAGTAGGCTTCGACCCTGCTGGTTCCCTACGGTTGCTGAAAACTCGTTGGAACGCGCGAGGAACACTACGCAACGTCAACGACTTGGGCTCGGTCCAGATGGTTACTGGGTGGTCAGACGGTGAGCTGCCCATTGCTTGCCGTCCGCAAGCCGGTGGCCGGGAATCGTACCTCACGCGTGCGTCCGCCTCTTATGCTAGCATTTCTGCTTCGCAGAAGGAGGTGGTCGCCTGCTACCCCTCCTCGCTCCGGACCATGGCCTATACAAAGCTCGTTGCCGCCGAGCGTCGCCATTACGACACGGCAGTGCTCTGCCCATTAAAGGCCGTATACTCCGCTATGTCCTCCAGGCGGTCCACACAGTAGTGACACCCGGCCATTTCTTTCGCATGATTCTGGTACAAGAATCTCTCTTTATGTATTTTAGAAACAAACCAGCAACAAAAGTAAACAATTTAAATCATTATGAAATATTATATTAAATGCAGCAATATTTTACACGTTTTCTGGTACCGATAAGTATATAAAATTACATTTATTCAGTGCCCAAATAACTACTAAATAACAAAACCATAGAGCAGTGGTGGCCGAGTGGTAACGGCTCCGACTTACGAGTTGTAGGTCGCCGGTTCAAACCCAGCTAGGCGCATTACTTTGTGTAATTTATTTCATTACCACTGCTCTCAAAACGGTGAAGGCCTCTCAAGCGCCGCGAGGAAACTGGCATGTGACATCCACCAATCCGCACTGGCCCGCGCGGTGGATAACGACCTATTCCCCCTCCTAGAGAGGAGGCCTGAGTCCCAACAGTGGGAACATCATAAGGCCCACAAAGCAAAATAAAACCAAAAACAGCCCTCAAAATCATTGAACTTATCAGTAAATTATATTATTTCAACCAAGTTAAAGTTAATACTGCTGATAAAAGTCTCAAGGTATAGTCAGTGTTGCCACTTAACACGGCATTATAATTTGAAATCCTGAATCCTGAAAAGTTCGTAACTTTAATGAGATTAAAAGTTTATGATAGGTCCACTTCGCTGAAAATACTCCGGTTTATATAAAGTATTTATCAGTTCTGTGCTGTTTACTTTGATATAGGAAAAGCGCAAACTTCTATATCAATTCATTAACTTCAGAAGATTATGGGCAAGGTTCACTACGAAATCAGTAACATTCTGATAACTAAAGGTGTCTTGTGATAATTTGATAAATACTTAATCAACTTATCGTCATTCCAAATTTAAAATCTGAAAAAATTATATATAAAAATCAATGCCAAAAAAAAATATATAAAAAATATATAAAAATCTATAAAAAAAAATCTATAAAAAAATATATAAAAAAAAAATATATAAAAATCAATGCCACTTTTCGTTGTTATTTTATAACTCAAGAACGGGCTCACCTATCCAAACCAAATTTTTAGGCTTTGTTCGGACTATTTAGTAGATGGTTTATGTGAAGTTTGGTAGGGTAGAGTAGGGTAGAGTAGGGTAGAGTAGGGTAGAGTAGGGTAGAGTAGGGTAGAGTAGGGTAAAGTACGGTAGAGTAGGGTAGAGTAGGGTAGAGTAGGGTAGAGTAGGGTAGAGTAGGGTAGAGTAGGGTAGAGTAGGGTAGAGTAGGCCAGAGTAGGGTAGAGTAGGATATATGTAGTAGGGTAGAGCGAAGCCGTGCGGGCAAAAGCTAGTATGTGTATATATTTCTTCGAGAATAACGATTAAAAACTCTTCTGAAACAAAATTAAGCAGATATTTTCATTACGTAATTTTATCATATTTGTTGGTAGTTAAAAAATAAACAAATTGTTTGGGAACATGCATGTTCATCCTAAATACGCTCACCAAAATGTAAGTTCAAAAAATTGTTATTAGTTCACATTGCCTAACTAGATGGCGATGGCGATGACGTTGACATCGATTTAGAAGTCGATGTTAAGATTCTCCGCCGTTTAGTTAGGGTCCTGTCGATAAAGATCAATATGTGTGAATGCAATGCCAGCTGCTGATAGTGCTAGTCCTTCGACTAGTGCTAATCAGATAGTCGCTTGCTTGTCAACAGGGAAGGTACCCAAACCCAGACAAGTTTTATTAGCCACTGCGCTAATAAAAGCCGAGTCAAACACGGGTGGATACCAAACAGTACGAGCCTTACTCGACCAAGGTTCGCAGGCTTGTTTCGTTACAGAAGCAGCAGTTCAACTTCTCAACCTGAAAAAGATTCCAGTTAAAGGGTGTGTTTTAGGGTTAGGAGACAATAGGTCAACCATGACAAAATATATGGTACAAATAACGATAAAGTCTCGCGTCAAATTTAGTTTTAAGATTACGTTTAATGCTTACGTTTTAAGCAAGATCACCTCTTACTTACCAGAGCGAAGCTTAAACACAGATGCTTTTGACTGGTTAAAGGTCAACAATCTATGTTTAGCAGATCCAGAATTCAATACACCCAACAAAATCGACATTCTGTTGGGTGCTGACGTTTATAGCTGTATCATTAAAGAAGGTTTAGTTAAGAGTCCTTCTGGTACTCTCATAGCACAGAGTACTAGACTAGGTTGGGTCCTGTCAGGTGCAGTGGGCCCTGAAAGTAAAGGTACAAATAAAATTAGCGTAATGCATGGCATGGTGCACGTAGATGATATTTTAAAGAAATTTTGGGAAATTGAAGAGCATATTAGTACTAAAAAGATATTTACACCAGAGGAGAAGAAATGCGAAGAGCTTTATAGTGAGACTACTAAGAGAGATAGCGATGGTAGATATATAGTCAGGTTACCTTTTCGAGACGAAGATCCTCCTTGCAAGTCTGGAAATTCACGTGGCATAGCTAAATCAAGAATAAAAACAATTGAAAACAATGTAGTTAAAGTACAACCAGATGAAACAAGAACAAATAGAAACAAGGACAAAATAATAGAACAAATAGAAACACAGAACAATGAATTAGAGAAGATAGATCAAAAAGAAGAGAAAGGGTTAGAAATCAAATTAGATAGTACAATAAAAATTTTGGGACTTACCTGGAACCGCAACGAAGATACTTTCCAGTACTTGTGGACCATCCGCCGCGTCCGGTACTCAACATTAATGCTTATGTTAAAACTCTACTCGGTGAAACTTCCGCCTCTGACGACTGCACCTGTAACTAAAAGGACAATTATTTCGGACATAGCCCGATTGTTCGACCCACTAGGTTGGTTAGCTCCTAGTGTGGTTTTAGCAAAAACATTCATTCAAAAATTATGGCTTGCAGGTGTTAGTTGGGATGAAGAACTGAACATTGAGTTAATAAACGAATGGAGTTCTTACCGTAAAGAGTTGTCACTACTTAGCAAAGTTCGGATACCTCGTTGGCTTGGAACTAAGTCGCACGATGATCTTGAGCTGCATGGCTTCAGTGACGCCTCCAAAACCGCGTACTCAGCCGTGATTTACTTGCGGCTAGTAGATGTTGTAGGTAATGTTCATATTTCGTTGTTGGTTGCAAAAACTAGAGTAGCCCCCGTCAAGCAAATTAGTATACCTAGCTTAGAGTTGTGTGGAGCAGTTCTCCTGTCAAATCTCCTAATAGAAATAGCAGATGTCATGAATATTTCTAGGGATAAAATCAAGGCCTGGACAGACTCCACTGTCGTGTTGGCTTGGCTTAACAGCCATCCAAGCAGATGGAAGACGTTTGTGGCGAATCGCACCTCGGAAATATTGACCATGATGAAGGCATCTCAGTGGTTTCATGTGAAAACCAAGGACAATCCAGCAGACTGCGCCTCACGAGGTATCTTACCTAGTGCATTGATAGATAATCATTTATGGTTTTCCGGACCATCATTTCTAACTGAGAAAACAATAGTTTATAAAAGGCCAAATGACTTGAATATTGACTTAGAGCAAACAACAAAAACACATATTGCTGTAGTGCCAGAGCTTTCAATGTTCAAGCGGTATTCGTCATTACAAAAATTAGTTAGGGTAATCGCATATTGCAGACGGTTTTTAAGGAATAACACTTTTAAACATAGTTATTTACAAAAGTTAGAACTAGAAGCAGCGTTAGAATGTTGTATAAGACAAACACAAAAGGATATATTTACAGTAGAATATTTACAATTACAGGACAAAGGTTATTTACATTTAAAATCTAGTAAGCTCAACTCACTTTGTCCATATCTGGACGACAGAGGCCTTATAAGAGTTCGAGGTAGACTTGAGAAAGCTCCTTTGAGTGAAGACATAAAGCACCCGATAGTATTACCAAACTCCTGTCATCTGACAAACCTTATAGTGGCAGATGCCCACTTAAAAACTCTGCACGGAGGTCCGCAGCTAATGTCAAATTATTTAAGAACAGCTTACTGGGTCATAGGAGTCAGGAACCTAGTCAAACACCATGTACGAAAATGTGTAACATGCTCTAAACATCGCGCTAGCATCAAGAACCAAATGATGGGTTCGCTTCCAACGGTTAGGTGTTCTCCAGCGCGACCGTTTCTAAACAGCGGTGTTGATTATGCTGGCCCTATTAATATTAGGACAACGAAAGGTCGTGGGCACCGTTCGTACAAGGGCTACATATGTTTGTTTGTGTGTATGTCCACCCGTGCAATACATTTAGAAGTCGTCAGTGACATGAGCACACAAGCTCTTTTAGCCGCCTTCAGGCGTTTTGTGTCTAGGCGAGGTCATTGCGCCAAAATATGGAGCGACAATGGCACTACATTTGTAGGTGCCTCCCGAGAATTGCAACATTTGGCATCCATTCAGGCAGCAATAGCAGAACAACTCGAGGCCAATGGTACTGAGTGGCACTTCATTCCCCCACATAGCCCTAATTTCGGTGGACTTTGGGAAGCAGGTGTGAAGTCCACAAAGTTTCACCTCAAACGGGTCATTGGTGATGCTACTTTGACGTATGAGGAAATGAGCACACTCCTCTATCAAGTAGAAGCTTGTTTGAATTCTCGTCCAATGAGCGTCATTAATGTTACTGATCCTGGTGAATTGATACCTTTAACTCCTGGACATTTTCTAATTGGAGAACCAATAGTAAATGTACCAGATAATAAATATGAAAGTAGTAATGTTAGTTATTTGTCACGGTGGCAATATATTCAACGAATGCTGCAATCATTTTGGAAACGCTGGTCCCAGGAATATTTGTCTAATCTCATGAACCGGTACAAATGGTTTTATAAAATTCCTGAGCCAAATATTGGAGACATAGTGTTGGTGAAGGAAGACGATTTGCCGCCAAGTCGTTGGATGTTAGGTCGCGTAGTAGAGAAGCATCCCGGTGCCGATAACATCACCCGTGTAGTCACATTACGCACTAAATCCTCTACTATTAAGAGGCCAACCTCCAAACTTTGTATTTTACCAGTTGCAGATCACTGAATTTAAGTATGTTTGTAATATCATATTGTTATTTTAGAAGCTTAACCAATTAAGTAGTTTAAGCTTTTCGAATGTTATAAGTTTAGTTTATGTTTTTTAGATATTAAGATTTATTGTACTACAATTTCTTAATTTAAGACTAGATCAAACCTGAGATCAAATGTATGTCAGATTCAGGATTTATTTCAAGAAGGACATTTCTTCAGTAACGTCCTTGGTGGGCGGTATGTTTGGGAACATGCATGTTCATCCTAAATACGCTCACCAAAATGTAAGTTCAAAAAATTGTTATTAGTTCACATTGCCTAACTAGATGGCGTTGACATCGATTTAGAAGTCGATGTTAAGATTTTCCGCCGTTTAGTTAGGGTCCTGTCGATAAAGATCAATATGTGTGAATGAAATTAGATCAGTATTCGGTTGTTTCAATTTCAACCTTACTTCGATATTATCTACCAAGTTCAAATAGTACTTGTGGACCATCCGTGTATCATCATTGTGTAAAATTATATAAGTGTAAGAAAAATATTGATTTATATATCATATAAATCAATATTAATATGACTTATATATAATATGACTTGGGATTTCGTATTTTAAGGAAGTAAAAAAAATCACATGAGATTTTATGTTAACTACGAATGTAATATTTACAAAATAAATTAATATTAATTACAAAACCTCGTTTTTGACAAATAAATATTACATTGGAAATTTTAAATTTAGAACGACGTAATTGTACGAGTTTCGTCGTTGGAGCACAGGCCTGCTCTCTCTGTGAGAGGTCCATAATCTTACAAACAGAGTCAGTGCATATTAATTGATGCTACACATTTCCACATTGTATCACTGTGTAGTCAAAACCAACCAGTCACTAGTCACGATAGGTTTTACTAAAAAAAATACACATAAAACTTTATAAAGAGTTCCCGAAAAAATTTTACTCCACAATCAAATAAAATTTCATCTTAGTCACCAATATGTTAATACCTCAAAAATAATTCAGAAAGAAAAAAAAATAGGTACATGAATAATCGGGTGTTGTCATCACTCTGAATTCAGCATTCTTTTCATTCCAATATACGTTGCACAATTTTACGTTCACAATGCTACATCAATTTTATTTTAATCTGGCTGGTATTTTGATAAAGGCACAAAGGACTATTTTAAAATTTAAGGATTTTATATAACAATCCTTTGTGGCAAGTAAGTGGCCAGAATCAGGTTAAATAGCAATTTATCACGAACTCATAATTTGCCCAAAGACATCCAGGAATGGACAAACAGGCCTGCCTTAAGTGTACCCAAATCGAGCAGTCCTATAGGTCTGGCATCCACTGGAATCCCAGGGCCCTCACTAGTCAGTCTGACATGTAACGTTGTGGAAGTTTTCATGGTGAGAATTTTACAAAATTTACTAGAGTTACAGATCATTGGTCCACCTTGTGAGAAGCCTTACAAATCACTTTGTGATGATGAAGTTTAATTTGTATATATATTATTATATTATATAGAATATATTGACAGAGGATTGTTTGCAATTTTAACGTCAAATGAATATCGTTCGTTTACGAAAGTTTCGTTTCGGAGAAAGCGAGTAGACTCTCCGTTCATCAACAGCCACGACCACTCTGACAAGAGTGCCCGACTAAGAAGAAGGAGTAGTCATATTTAGGGAAAAGTTTACATAATAGCAACATTGAAGTTTTATAGTGCTGTCTCATGGGTGGTCATGACGTGCCAACATCATGAGGTATTAAATCTAAGCCACAGAAACTCTTTGGAACACTCCATCTCAATTCACCTACATTGGAAGAAGTAATTTGACGATTTCTCTCGTAAATAAGGTCGATAAACAGTTTTTACCCGTCTGGGTTTATAAAGCGAGTCTTTCAAACTGACAAGCGCTTAAGTTTGATCGACATTGAATCGGGGTGTAATCAATTATTAAGTCCAATGAACAGCAATTTCGGTTCTCAAAATATTATGTCTATCAGAATCCATTTCAGTTTTTGCGTTCCGAAGTTTGGGCCTTAAAAAACGACGCCACAAAAAAACGCCAGAAGCAGCCACAAACGAACGCTAGAAGTACACGTAAAACACAGATGAAGTTTTTTTTGTGGCAGCAACGCCACACACGAGCCACAAAAAAAGGTTGCCTCAAAATGAAGCTTGAAGCGGCGTTTTTTTAAAGCCCGTTTGTGGGGACAGTTAAGTTGCACTGCGTAATCCCTGTGCTTTTCTATGCATTACTAAAGTCGTTAAAAACAAAAAAAAACCGTTTTGACATTTGAGAAAAACCCTAGAGTAACTTGGAATGAAACTGAAAGACACAATAAAATATAATTAGAGATCCGGTGTAGTAGTAGCTATTTTACTGTCTACACGGGCCTCAAAAAAACGCTAGAAGCGGCCACAAAAAAAGGCTAGAAGCTGCCGCAAAAAAACAGTTAAAGCGCACAACAGCTTGTGGTCGGAGAAGCTTGAAGCGGTTTCAAGCGTTTTTTTGTGGCGGCACCGGCGCACACGAGCCACGAAAACATAAGCCACCTCAAAAAGAACCTTAAAGCGGCGTTTTTTTTTTAAGTCCGTTTGCTGGTACACAAGTAGTAGCTACACTACACCGGACAAGCCGCTAGGTAGTCAAAATACAAATGTCAAACTGAAAGAAAAACCATTTAAAAAACTGGGTTTTTGTTTTTTGACAACCTTAGTAACCTTTACGCAAAAAGCAGTCGCCCACGCATTTAAGTAGGTTTATAAAGGGCATAATGGAAAGATTTGCTTATTTTCGATATTTACTGACTACTTTTTATTTACGTTCTTGGATACATACCCTATAAATAAAACGCTCAATATTTTATTCTATTTGGACTCTAGCGTTCGCTTGATGTTTAAGTGGGTTTACACTGTACATAGTGCAGTGTATACCCACTCAAATTATTTACCTTTTTTTTTCCCGTGGGCAAAAATCATCTTATGACAACCCCGCTCTTGGGTGGAGCGGGAGATAGTGTCAGACTCTTACTGACTAAAAACCCACCCCGTTCCTTCTAGCCTCTTCATACCGGGGCTCGAGCTTCTTTTCAAATAACCCTGGCCCCAGTAGGCTTCGACCCAGCTGGGCCCCTGCTGTTGCTGACAACGCATTGAGGCGCGCGGGAACAGTGTGCGCCGTCGACGTCTTGAGCTACCCTTGGCTCGCCGTCCGCGAGCCCGCAAATTATTTACCTTAACCTTTCGAATACCGTAATTAGAGACACAATTAATTAATTGGGTTTAATGCATTAATTCAAATTGTCTGCCAAGACGAAAAGGCTATTGTAATTATTATAAACCGCATGAATTATAATATAGTAATAATATTCCACAACCAACACAAAACGCTGCCTAGTCCCAAGCTAAGCACAGCTTGTATTATTAGTACTAGACAACTGATAAACATATTTATATATTTTTTAAATACATACATATAAAGAACCACCCAGATACCGAATAAATAATCGTGCTCATCACATAAATATTGGTCCTGGGTGGGAATCAAACAAAAAACCCACGACCTCCGGCATAGCAGTCTGGGCCACTAACCACTAAACTTACAGGCCAGTCAAGTCAAATTACTTTTGTCTCCTCTCACGTCAGCGTGGAAAAGTAAAGAATTATTACAGCACAGATTAAAATAAAATTTCAGGTGTTTATACTCACCACTTACCGCCAAATTTAAGTGGCAGTGGGAGGGCACATTGCTCGCAGAACAGATGGGCGATGGCGCTGAAAACTTTGGAGTGGCTACCGCGCGCCAGAAGATGCTGCTCTGGAAGCTGCTGTGGGAGCATAGGGTGGATCGATGACCTGGTGAGGGTCACGGAAATCCGATGTGACGCATGTCTTCCCTATCGACTGATGTTATGTTATGTTTGTTATCTAGCTTTAAGTATGCATCTCGTTTCGCGTAAATAAAATATTTCCTTTCTTTCTTTCTTTCGATGGATGCGTCACTCACAAGATTGTTATTATTAATTTATTTATCAGTTGCTTACTATATTTACATTATTACCAAAGCGCATAGCAAGCCAACAATCTACGAAACAAAAAATGTTATACATTTATCATTTCTTATCTGTTACTGTTGTTTTGTGTTGCTGTTATACCGGCTTATATTTATCAGTGGACGTCTTTCGGCTGAAATAATGACAATGATGAAACATTAAGTTAAAAGTATTGAACACAGTTGTACACAGGGTTATTTGTAAAACACTAACAACCTTGCAGGACTATATTACTAACATCATAAACAACAACTTTTGTTCTATGACTTTTTACATAACATTTGAGGCTATGAAACACTGTCACTGGTCGGGGCAGAACAACACTACCACTGGTCGGGGTAAGACATAGCCAAATGTCGAAGCTATGAAACACGGCCACTGGTCGGGGCAGGACAACACTACCACTGGTCGAGGTAGGACATAGCCAAATGTCGAAGCTATGAAACACTGCCATTGGTCGGGGCAGGACAACACTACCACTGGTCGGGGTAGGACATAGCCAAATGTCGAAGCTATGAAACACTGCCACTGGTCGGGGCAGAACAACACTACCACTGGTCGGGGTAGGACATAGCCAAATGTCGAAGCTATGAAACACTGCCACTGGTCGGGGCAGAACAACACTACCACTGGTCGGGGTAGGACATAGCCAAATGTCGAAGCTATGAAACACGGCCACTGGTCGGGGCAGGATAACACTACCACTGGTCGGGGTAGGACATAGCCAAATGTCGAAGCTATGAAACACTGCCACTGGTCGGCGCAGGACAACACTACCACTGGTCGGGGTAAGACAACACTGCCACTGGTAACACTTTTACCAAAAACAATCCTTCAAGATTTTGTTGTTCCATCTAACACATTTCAACTCTTTAATTTGCCATATCTACTTACGCCTCCCGCGCACTGTTCTCGTAGTAATCGTAAGCAGGCTTTCGAAACATTGTCATTACACCTAGCAAGCATTCGCACCATTTCCGTGTACTCGACATTAGAATATTGATACACCATCATGTATAGATAATTACGTCCGCACTGCCTAATAATAATTTCGTTACAAGAACACGTATGACGCGACGTTAGCGCATCAACGCCACCAACTGACTAGTGAGGGTCGCCCATAAATAGGTCAAGTTCATATTCAGCTACCCTCCGCTATTGTAGTACCGCTTGCTTCGCATAGACTTCGTAATAATTAGAACATTCAATTTAAGTATTTTTAGTTTTTTATGAAAATCTGATGAGCCAAAATATGATAAATTTTTAAAAGTCATAGAACAAAATTGGTTGTTTATAGTGTTCTTAACTAGCACCTAAGATGTTGCTAGTGTTTTAAAAAAATAGGTGCCTGTGTAATTCGTTTAAGTACATTACTAAAATATAAATAATAATTTCAATCTCTTAGTGCTAAACTCAGCTCATTTATTTTAAGCACAGCTTTAATCTTATCCCACACTTAATTTATCAAACTTTTTTAACTTTTTCAAGGTTTTAGACGTCACAAATGATTTATTACAGATTCTGAGATTATTTTAAATGTTTGGAGTCCAAATTATGGGCTAAATAATAAATTGATGGTTCAGAAGATTTTTTTTTTCGTTTCATACCATCTTTATCATAATCTAATCATCATTACTTTTCTGTAGCTTTATTTTTCTTATTTTAATTCTGAATTTATTTTTATTTTCACCACTGCGTTGAGCGAATGAATGAATTGAGGGTATTTTTATATTGCAGTATAACAAACACAAAAAGAATTTAATTCTTGAATGAAACGCGAATAACGATCGCTAAATTGCATTGCGTTCTTCACATTTACCAGTTTATTAAAAATATTAGTAACACTTTAGTTTTTTTTTGATGATATAAATCAGTTCATATTTGAATAGAAGCTGATTTATTCCTAAGTGGCATAGGCAGTGCCATAATTTTTATGTACGCGGGCAAAGGCGCGGACCTAGTAAATAATAAGTACTCACCGTCGGCGGTGGACAATCTGTTTAGTGTGAACGATGCCTTAAATATTACAATTCGAAGTAAGTTTATCTTTGTTTACACAGTAAACTTAAACTATTTTGCGAGTATTTTCCATAATCATTAATAATAATAATTCCACAACTATCAAACAACGCCGTCTAGTCCCAAATTAAGCAGAGCTTTTTGTTATGGGTACTAGACAACTGATAAACATACTTATATATTTCTAAAAACATACATATTATAGATAAATTACACCCAGACACAGAACGAATGATCATGCTCATCACATAAACATAATTGTCCTGGGTGGGAATTGAACGCGAAACGACCACCGGCTTAGCAGTCAGGGCCACTATCCACTAGACCAAGAGGTCAGTCATTAAATCTTTACTAATATTATAACAGCGAAAGTGAGTTTGTTTGTTTGTTACGTTTTCACGCCTAAATGGCAAAACCGATTTTGATGAATTTTGGTACGGAGATAGTTAGGACCCTGGAGACGAACATAGGCTAATTTAAAAAAAAAAGTGAGAAAAGGGGGAGAAAGAGTAAAGTATATTAATAAACGTGGGCGAATACGCGGGTAAAATCTAGTGAGTAATGAATAATCAAGAACATCAAAATTAACGATTATTCACAGCCAATTTGGCTTTCGCAACACAATACAACTTACATAAAATTATTACAGTTACGGCTAAAATGCTTGGGGCAGTAAAAAAATCATCATGACACGAAATTGCTTCTAACAAGGGTGACCCGTCTGCGAGGCTGTCGACTCCCTCATTTGTCAAGGGTGACATGACGAAATAAATATGTCGTATCGTGTGCGTGTGTCGTATCGTATGTCGTATCGTGTGAAGGCGAGCACTTGTAATGGTGTATAATGATTGTGACTTATTTTTTCTGTTATTTGGTCACGAATAAGCTGGACAATTTCATGAACGGCCATTGCTGACTGTAAGTCACTATTCTCAGTCTGAATTCGTGCAATAGCAATTGCAATTTTTTTGTATGAAAGAAAAAAAAAACACTAAGATACTTAAAAAAAAAAGTACTTTTATCGATTAAAAACCTAATATGTATAATGCAATCATTCTGATTGTGTGTCAGATCAAGGCCGCAACTAGGTGCTCGGTTTATGAATGTACCCGGAAAGCTAAAGTCCGCGATGAATGGCGCCGCATTACAAAGATGATGTTGATGATCACTCATCGTGATTCACAGTGATGACCACGACCACTGGCAAGAGCGTATTGACTCAGAAGAAGTCAGATTATTCTACAAACAATGTGTTACCGTTATAGTATTTTGAGCATTATGCGTTTGCGCATCTCATTCTTTTGCATACAATCCGAGTGTGACCACGCTTTAACTCCTGTAGTCCCGTAGACGCGGGCTTGCGGATGGCGAGCAATAGGTAGTTCGCAGTCCGACCGTCCGGTAACCGTCCGGACCGAGCCGTCAATGGCGCGTAGATTTCAGCAAAATCTCAGTGGCCCGGAAATGTCCAAGCCTACTGGGACCATGGGTTGTGCGAAAGAGAAATCCGGGACCCTGGAACGGAGGTAAAGAAGGAACAGGAGTAGGTTTTAGTCAGTAAAAGTCTGACACGCCCTCACGCATCGCCCAAGGGCGGGATAATTAGATAATTCCCCATCTAAAGCAAAAAAGGGTCTGTAGTCTTCTTTAAAGATCAAAGACCTTTTGAACATAATTATAATAACACAAACCCTTTAATACATTAGGGCAAACTTCGATAAAAGAGCGGATAAATAAATAAATATTATTCAACCCGTAAAAACAGGTGGCACCCCTGTCTCGTAAACAATACAAAATGTCATTAATTTGGTAACAGACCCAGCATATAATCGCATGAGTTATTAATAACTGAACATCGATATTCATAAAGATAATTCATTGATTAAATGACGTTGTAATTTATGTTGGGCTGTAAATTATAATAAATTAATCAAGTGATATTGGTTGCAGAATGTTGTGGTGTATTTAACAGGCTATTGAACGCGACTTTGTTTACAAATAAACTTCGACTTCTCGCGTGGGGTTAATTTTATGACATTATGGAAAAAAAATGTACTATATCATTACTAATATTATAAAAGCGAAAGTGAGTTTGTTTGTTTGTTACGTCTTCACGCCTAAATGGCAAAACCGATTTTGATGAAACTTGGTATACGGATAGACCATGTCCTGGAATAGGACATAGGATACTTTTTATCCCGGAAGTATGTTCCCTTGGGATAATTTTCTACTATCAGGCGGGCGAAGCCGCTGGGAGCAGCTAGTCTGTAATATAGTACAAAATTTTTACACCTATAGCATGTTGCATTTGACCTGCGTAAATTGCCCGAATATTTTGCCCATGCACGACACTTACAAATACTGTCTACTAATTTTGCCCGGTAATATTTTGCCCATACATGACACTATCAAATGGTGCCTACTGATTATGCCCGCTAATATTTTGCACTTTTATGTCAAACACAAATACTGCCTAATGATTTTGCCCGGTAATATTTTGCCCATGTATGACACTATCAAATACTCCCTACTCATTTTGCCCGTACATGTCATCCATAAATACTATCAACAGATTTTGCCCGAGTCTCTTTGCTGCCCAATAATGTGGTCTGCATATGTTAACGCACTCATAATTAAATGCTCTTATTACTGGCATCCAGTGGCGTGCCAGGTGCCTTTAGAGGGGGCAAGCCAAGGAATCTTAACTCATCTACCTACCCACACCACACCTAATATCCCGAAAAAATTGGCGGTATAATGCTGATTTTAATAGGTACATTTTTTTTACTGATAGATAATATTAAAATATATATTGGTACTTAAAAAAACGAAAAAGAGCCACCTATTGATATTGTTGGCAACTAGCTCATAACATTCTAGTTGACTTCAGAAAAATCCACTAGATGGCGCACAAAAGATTGTATTAATCCGTCCGTAGTATTTAATAAAATTTATCATTAAATAAAATTGTTTACGAAATGTAATATTATTGGAAAATACTCACAATTTAAACAGCTAGCTTTTAGTTCTTCTTTATCACACACATAACACTTAACTTTCGAAAAAGAGAATCAAGTTTCTATTTTCGGTTTACCAAAACAGAATAAATGAAATAGCATTCAACAGCTATTGAGAATTCTGATGCATTTTCATGGCACCAGCGAAGTTATTTGAGTCATACCTGATGTATTCCAAGCATTGTTATCGTTTGAGAAAAAATAACTGCCTATTATGTGATTTACTTTTCAGAGAAATATTCTAATTAGTAAAGTTACAAGATTATATTTATCTCTAAAACTCAAACTCTACCTAAACAATATCGATTCCGCACATAATACGCTACACACAACAAAGTTAAATGAAAGAAAACAAAAAAATAACTATCAAAACAATTACGTGTTGTTAACCGATCACAGCAAATTTAAACTAATTTGTATTTTGTAGTTCGTACTTTAAGCGTCATAGAGGGCGCCTCCATGCGTAAAAATGGAGGTCTCTCGTAATATTCATTCATAACTTTTCCAAAGCCCAGCTTTATTTTAATACAAAAATGTTCGATGAATCTCTCATATTTTACCCACACAGACACAAAATTTGATGTTTTTATAGCAAAAAGAGAGACAGAAAAGCAAGCCTCATATGAAGCATTTGTGGTAGAAAGAGACAGGAATACATTAGTCTCCATCTCTTTCTTTTGTTAAGTGTTAGAGTGAGATCGGAGAGATTGCGGTCAGATTGGCAACCTCGCTTATTAATGAATTTTTGAATTTCGCACTAAGTGGCAACTGAGCGTAACCGCGTAGGCGCGCGAAGTTTAAAGTTTAGATTTTTGTTTTATTTAATTGATTAGCCGTGATCTATGATTTAGGTGTGTGGTAGTGGTAGGCAAGCCGGGCTTTTGGCTTGTATTGCTCGCACGTCCCTGCTGGCATCATATAAATCCACTTATACGGAAGTCATATACTTATGTGATATCGGCCGCAGGCGTTTAGTTGTATAATAATTTATTAATTTGTTGTATAAGTTGTTCAGTATTGCTTTAACTAATAGATAATTTGGCACCAGATTGTCAAGTTTCCGTAGTGTAGCGGTTATCACGTGTGCTTCACACGCACAAGGCCCCCGGTTCGATCCCGGGCGGAAACAAAAACCTCTTTTTACAGTGACGGTATATTTTTACTTTGTTTATTAAACATGTTATATGAATGAAGAATTTGATTAACTTTCTTTGTCTATGTTTTTTTAAGCGTTAATGGCAGATCACAAAATTAGTCAGTAGAATATGTCACATCGTGGTGGCCGAGTGGCCCTGGCTTACGAGTTGTAGGTCGTGGTTTCAAACCCAGCCAGGCGCATTACTTTGTGTAATTTATTTCATCACCAATGCTCTCAAAACGGTGAAGGCAAACATCGTGAGGAAACCGGCATGTCCTAGAACCAAAAATTCGAAAACATGTGACAATCACCAACCCGCACTGAGCCCGCGTGGTGGAAAGGCCCATTCCCTCTCCAAGAGCTCCTCTCTTCTGCCTGAGTCCCAACAGTGGGAACATTAAAAAAAGGTTGAGGATAGATAATGATGGCAATAGTACGGTGAACGGTCGACAACAGGACGGGAACATCACAAGCACCACGTGTTCAATTCAGTGATGAATAGCGTAACACTGGCATACAAACGCACGATAGCCATATAACTTAAAGAGCATACTCCTTTCACAATGACATAGTAAATATATAAATTTATGTATATATAATATAAGTATGTATTTATGTATGTAAGTATGTTTATGTATTATTTTATTCATATTACTTGCAATTTTAAAATTGTGCACTGGATCCTACCCTCTACTGTGATCTCTCTCTATCCCTCAATGGTTTGCTGGAAGAAAACTCAACTTTGAGTTAAGCTCGCCTATGTACATGAACTCTGATATCCAAATATTTTGTATATTATCATGGTGTATAATAAAGAATTAAAGTTTTCAATTTATGCGCTTTTTGTCGGATAGCTAACGTACTGCAACCGGCCGGCTGCAGCACAGTAAACGTGTGGCAGCGACATGAAATGTCTCTAAATTGAAACTGCCCTTCGAATTAAGCGAACACTAACTTTCGAATGCTCGCTAACGAATACAACTGATGGGTATTTACTACATTAGACCGACGCATACGTCGTGCAACATGCCTGATTTATACGTAGAACGACGTCGCTTAGCGTGGATCAAGTGTAGCTCTGCAAGCCTAGTTTCCATATAAAATGTATGGAGATCGACGCGCCCAGATCGGCGTGTGTGGCACACGTGTGCGCAATGTAATTCTAGCCTTACAGTGTGCTATGGACGCTTAAGACTGCTGCTTTTTGTAGGAGAAAAATAGAACACACTGATAGCAATAGTGCAATGCACACGTCCTACAAAAAGTCTGTCAGAATTATTGAACACTCCGTTCACTATCCCGCACTGGATTTGCAGCACTCGCGACCGTAGCAAAGGTGGAGGTATCAATGAAATCACTTTACCTACATCTTGTACGAGTATAAGTCTATTAGAACTTTTTTAACTGTAGACACTTTGAAACTGTATGGCACTTAACATATTTGGAACTTTTGAATTAGGAACTGATTTAAAATTAAATTCATCGCAAACCTAGTCAGATCACGGAAAATCTTAACACCGCGATTTAGAAATTGACGCTCAAGTAACAACGCCATCTTTTGGCCAAAAATATAAACAATATTTCCAACAATAGAACAATGTTACAAGTATACAAAATCGGCCTGATTATCTGTCCTACAAAAAGTCTGTCGTGGGCGAGCAGCGTAAACTAGGTTCTCAAGCATTATTGCATTTTAATATTCAATGCCATAGTGTGGTCATTGTATCGAAAGTAAAAGTTACTGGTTGCTCTAGTTTCTATTACATGACAGTTAATTTAACCTATTGGTAATAAGTTTCCGTAGTGTAGCGGTTATCGCGTGTGCTTCACACGCACAAGGTCCCCGGTTCGATCCCGGGCGGAAACAGTTGTTTAGATGGTACGCAATTTTTTCTTCTCTTTTTATTTAATCCTTACTAATATTATAAAAGCGAAAGTGAGTTTGTTTGTTTGTTACGTCTTCACACCTAAATGGCTAAACCGATATTGATGAATTTTGGTACAGAGATAGTTGGGACCCTGGAGACGGACAAAGTGTGAAAAAAAAAGTGTGAAAAGGGGGAGAAAGAGGGAAGAAAAGGGGAGAGAAATTAAAGTATATTAATAAACGCGGGCGAAGCCGCGGGTAAAAGCTAGTTAATTCATGAATCCCCAAGCGACCACCGGTGGCCGCGCATCTATTGTCTTACTATTGTGTCTCTAATTGACGGTATCTGAAGGGTTAATTATAAAGATGGACCGATGACCTGACTTTCAGAGATTACCTTCTACTAACAAAAAAAACTTTACCTCGTTATAGCATTAGTATAGATGAATCCCTATTTCCTTTGGTCACACTATAACTTGAGAACGACTTTAGCGACGCACTTTTTTTTTGTATATTTTTAATGCTTTTTATAAGGTTCACAATCCTACTAATATTATAAATGCGAAAGTTTGTATGTATGGATGGATGTGTGGATGGATGTATGGATGGATGTATGGATGTTTGTTACTCTTTCACGCAAAAACTACTTAACGGATCTCGATGAAACTTGGTACACGAGTAGAACATATCCCAGAATAACACATAGGATACTTTTTATCCTGGGATTATGGACGCGGGTGAAGCCGCGGGCAAAAGCTAGTATTTTTTTTTTTTCAGTATCATTTATTTTGTGCTTTTGTGTACAGTATTGGTCTACACTGTTCTAACATAATATCTATAAATATTGTAACATCAACCAGTCTTTTTAAAAGAGTAACCATGGAGTTTCTTGCTAATTCTTCTCCATAGGAAACGACCAATTTGGAACCGTGCACTAGCTTCTGACGTTTTATAAGTGTCCATGTAGGCTTATGTAAAATAAAATATTTTGACTTTGATATTTACAAAAAAAAAAAAAAATTGCACTAAAAAACCACTGTTTCCGCCCGGGATCGAACCGGGGACCTTGTGCGTGTGAAGCACACGTGATAACCGCTACACTACGGAAACTTAGTACTGCTAGCTATAATTAACTATCATATACCCAACTGAAGCTGGAGCACAACTTTCACTTTGAATAACTGAGACAAAGAACTGTCATTGACAGAGTTCAATGACATTATCAATTCTAATATCGTCCGGTCTGATTGTATAGTATACTGCTACTAGCAGGTACATGAAATGAATTTTAATGTTTTTTTTTTTTGATGGTGGGCAATAATCATCCTATGACAACCCCTGCTCTTGGGCGGAGTGGGAGATAGTGTCAGACTCTTAATGACTAAAAACCCTGTTCCTTCTAGCCTTCATACCGAGGCTCGACCTCCCCTTCGGATAACCCTGGCTCCAGTAGGCTTCGACCCAGCTGTTTTTTTTTAGGTTTAAGAATAACTTTATTTCTCATAAAGAATTGCATACATAACTCACTTACTTCTCAGTAAGTGAGTTATGTATGCAATTCTCACTATCTAAGATTAATATAATTAGAGCGTACAGATGTACGTATACAACAAATAAAACAAAATAGCCAGGAAAAAAAAAACAAAATGTAAATTAACCAAACAACATAGATGTACGAATTAAAATTTTACTAGATGTGGCACTTATAGCATCGTCTGTTACTATCAGCTCATTTATCATTATAAGTTTATTTTCATCATCATCATCATCATCATTTCAGCCGATATGCGTCCACTGTTGGACATAGGCCTCCCCCAAGCGTCGCCACAACGAACGTTCCTGTGCGTCTCGCATCCATCGGTTTCCCGCAACCTTCACCAGGTCATCGGTCCACCTTGTTGAAGGCCTTTCAACGCGTCGGCGAGTGCCTGACTGCGGTCCCACCTGATGGTAAGCAGTGATGCAATCTCTGATGGTGAGGCGCACTAGTTTATTAAAAGCCTATTCTTGCCTTGAATTGCCTTGCCTTGGTACTCTAGCCTTGAAGATACCCAAATTATAATCGGACGGGAAGACCCCAGCAAGCAAATTGTTCCATTCCTTCGACGTACGTGGTATAAACGACGAGGTGAAACGCTTAGTCCGGACCGTAGAGGTTTCAACAACGTATGGGTGGATACTCATTGTACGTCGTAAATTTGCAGCTTTCTACTTGCGTTAACAACAACAGTGTTGCAACTACCGTTAAAATTGATTTCATTTCGTTGTGTTTCGGGGAACAATTTTGGTAGAATAGGCAACTCTTTTCTTTTTTCCCTTATTTTTTGTGTAGACAGACAGGGGAGCCAACTTTACGCCGAAGGAACTTCTTAAGTGAAACGCACTGTACTGTACTCAAGTTGCACTCGACATGTCGCTTAAGTCTTTACGTCATTAGGATTATACGGTCAACAAGACAGCTAATTTAGCCATCAATATGGACCATGTAACGTAGTGCTAATTAATTAATTATGTCACTCATAATCACACTCATTATGTAAAGGTGAAATGTGTTGATTTAGATGAATTAATTGATTTCAGCTCGTAATTAGTTCCAGGTATAGAGTATATTAAATGTTTGTCTAAAAGTAATATAATTCCAAATTCCCCGAAAATCCCTACTAATATTATAAATGCGAAAGTAACTCTGTCTGTCTGTCTGTCTGTTACGCTTTCACGCAAAAACTACTGAACGGATTTAGATCAAATTTGGTAGGTAGGTAGAAGAGGTACTGGAATAACACATAGGCTACCTATAATTTCACTGCTGAGCACGGGTCTCTGCCCGCGCGATATAAACTGTAGTCCACGCGGGCGAAGCCGCGGGCGGAAAGCTAGTAACTTTATAAGGATGCAACTTGACGAACATTTTTACTGTTTTTCATACTATCGCTCTTACGCGATTACGACGTCATTACACATTTTTCATTAGGTATTTTGGAAACACAGTATCTTGTGAATATTATCTGGGTTTCTATTGAAATCAATTTTTAAATTTGTGTAAAACTAATCCAGTAAAGACCTCTGAAAATCTGCGATTTTGCATGAACTTTGACACTTCATAATTTACTCATTTTTTTTTTAATCAAAAAAGTATAACATCTTGCAAATTGTATAATCAGATTTTAAATGACACATTTTTTTTTAACTTTTAAAGTTTAAAAAAAAAATAATACGTACCTATACGATACTCGAGTAAAGCGGAATTACCGAATGCTAACAGAGTTTTCAGGCGTTATCTCTTTTTTTTTTTCATATTTTTACTGTGTTTTTAAAGCGGCTGTATTGTTTAGTTGTGGTGTTCCACAGCTAAAACCTAATTGTGTGTGTTCTCTGGTACCTTTTTTATAGTGTGAAATATTTAAATGATTTTTCCTACTCTAAAGTAGAATGTAATAGCTCGCTGTCCAACCGTCCGGTAACTGTCCGGATCAAGCCCAAGTCGTCGACGGCGCGCACTGTTCCCGCGCGCCTCAAGGAGTTGTCAGCAACAGCAGGGGCCCAGCCGGGTCGAAGCCTACTGAGCCCAGGTTTATCCGAAAGGAAGCTCGAGCCCCGGTATGAAGGCTAGAGAGAACGAGGTAGGTTTTTAGTCAGCAAGAGTCTGACACTACCTCCCGCTTCGCGCGTGGAAGAGTGGGAGTTGTCATTGGATGATTTTCCCCACCATAAAAAAGTAGAATATATGCCATCTGCATAGTCTTTCATTAACTAAAACCTATCCATGCTCCTTCAGTTGCATTTTGATACCAGTTTGAAAGAATTACCGTAATAACGTGGTCTATCTCCGAAGTCCTTCCTAAGGCTTTTGTCAAATTCGCAGTAATCTCATAAGATTTTCTATCATTTATCGAAATGTTCCATATTCTTACTCCGAAGTTCTTCATTGATCTTTATAGTGGTCCCATCTTCTAGGGAAATTTTTGAATAAAAAACAAGCATCGACTGGTTCACATTTGGCAAAAACACGATTAAAAAATCAAACAACTTAGAACCTCCCCCTTTCTGAAAGCGGTTAAAAATAAACCCAAAGCAACCGTAAGATTCTTTGTTTCATATCCCTTATAGCTAGTGTTCTAGAAGAAGTCCATCAAAACCAATTTCATAAAGAATTAAAATTATTCTTCTCTGAAAAAAATACACATATAATATCCTATGGGACTTTCCGCGAGGCAGCAGGAAAAATATTATATTCGCTCCATCTCCATTAAAACAAAAGTAAAAACGAGTTTTTTTTTTACCTTGGCATCGCTTGGTTTGTAAATTTTACCAATTTTAACTTAGATAATTATTTATTTTTGACCTACACTAATATTATAAAAAGGCAAAGTTTGTTTTTTGTTTGTAGGAGGTAATCTCTGAAAATACTAGTCAATTACGATTTTTTTTTCACCAATCTGCTTTGTTTCTGAGTGACATAGGTTATATGTTATGTATACGAACAAAGCCGTGGACAAAAGTTATTACAAAATACAGCCACTTAGTTTTTCATTAAAATGCTGATGTAACACCTTCTTATGTTTTATAGAATTTGGCAGTATGCCAGAGCTCGTTCAAAAGAATCACTGCGGCCCCCGAATGCAAAAAGTAATTGTATAACATAGGTGGGTTTTAGCACAAAATAGATAGACCAGGTACAGAAGTCAATCTACATAGTATACCGCACTTGAGCAATGCACACATAGACACCGCTCACGGACACGATATCTCGGAGCACCTCGGCCCGCTCGTCGAACAGTTCTGCCTCAAACCCTCATTAGTGTGCGTCCACCGAGCGCAGGTGTAAAAAGTGAAGTACATACTACTCTGTCAAGAAAGTACCGGGAAAAGATCAATAATACACAAAATGTCTGTTATTCATCTAAATTTATTTTATCACCTTCAAAGTATGCTCCTTTAGAAACGATACACTTGCGCCAACGAATAATCCATTCATCAAAACATTTTTTAAACGCTGCATCCTGAATTGAGTTCAGTTCTCGCCGCGAATTCTCCTTTATGTCTTCTATCGATTGAAAACGAGTGCCACGAAGTGGTAATTTGAGTTTAGGAAAAAGAAAAAAGTCAGCAGGAGCCATATCTGGTGAATATCCTCTTATAGAGTGTTTGGTCAAAAATTCGTTCACAATGATAGCCTTGTGCGAAGGCGCATTGTCGTGGTGCAAAATCCAAGAATTTTCTTTCCACAAATCGGGCCTTTTTCGTCGAATTTGCTCTCTTAAACGCCGCATAACGCTCGAATAATATTCTTTATTTACCGTTAGACCTTCCGGTAAGAATTCAGAGTGCACAACACCGCGATAGTCAAAGAAAACAGTCAACATGACTTTGACTATTGATCGACTTTGGCGTGGTTTTTTCGGTTTCGGATCAGTTGGAAGGCGCCACTCCGAAGCTTGTTGACTAGTTTGCATGTCAAACTCGTAAACCCACATCTCGTCACCAGTAACAATGCGTTTCATGAATGTTGGGTCTGAACTGACTCCTTCTAGCATGTCCTCAGCGACTTTCATGCGATTGAGTTTTTGGAGAAAATTCAGATCTTTTGGGACTAGCCGAGCAGCAACATGTTTCATACCCAAATGATTAGTTAAAATGGTACGGATCGACTCGTGAGATACAGAAAGTTCGGCGGCTATCTCTCTCAGAGTTGAATGGGGATTTTCAGTCACTATTTCCTTCACTTTTGCGATGTTAACTTCAGTTGCAGACGTTGACGGCCTACCAGAGCGAGGCAAATCTTCCATCACATCTCGACCGCTTTTGAATGCTTTGAACCACTCATAAGCACGAGTTTTTGATAAAATCGATTCACCGTAAGCCTTCTGTAACATTTTCAGTGACTCCGAACACGAAATTCCATTGGCGATGCAAAATTTAAGACAAACTCTTTGTTCGATATTTTTGTCCATTATGAAATTCGCAATACACACTATATATGATATTACTAAAACCAGCACTGTATTTAATATAAATAACAGATGCAACTCAAACTCCGCGCCAAAATGGAAAACAGTTGTGCCAATCTAACAACTACAAAAAAACAAAAATTTGAATTTGGAACCATAAGCAAATCATCCATTCCCGATACTTTTTTGACTGAATGTACATGAGATGGTCTTCTGTATCTATTTGGTTTTAGTCAGTAAAAGTCTGGTATTTCCTCTCGCCGCACCCAGAGCAGGAAGGATTAGTTTTCTACAAATCTATTATATAAAATTAATAATTATTTTATAATTTATTTTATCTATTTTTCTTCGCCCAAAGAAGTAGCTCTGCCATTCAATATGGCAATGCTGCCAGTCTGGGCATATATCCGGATGACAGCGATGTGGAGGAGTACTTTGACGCCTGAGCGTGCTTTGTCATTTTGTATTATATTTATGTACATAGTTAGGTTACTAAAATCTGTAAATAGTTTATTTAGTATTTAAGTTTTTTTTTAATGTACATATGTATTAAAATGTGTATGTGTAATAATAAACTCTTGATTTTATAAAAAAATCTAAATTTGAAAGTAATTTTGTAAGTTACGCTTTCACGGTTAGACTACATAATCGAATGTGATAATTTATTTAGCTTCGATTTTCCTTCCGCAATAACTGACATGATACACGTGGACAAATGTATCCAGTCAGCCTTATCGGTAAACTTCGCTTAGGTAGTCAATACTACAATAAAATTCTCAGCTTCAATTTAACGAGATTGCGTCTCTTGCAATGTTTCTACACGTTGTCCAGTTCTCTTTCTACATATTGTGTAGTTATGTAGACACTTGAGGCACAAAATACTCGTAAGGTTCGGATACACTTACTTGAAAGCCTGCTCTTATCACGTCACACCATTTACTGTTTTTCGTACTAGTGTGGAAAAGTACGTGGGCTCGCTCCCGCCTCAATTTATTTCATTTATAGTATCAGGCTGGCGACTCCCACATGCATGTATCAGGCTGAGTGCTAAGCGACCCCTACGAGTCATCTTAAGCTTATTTATAAATCACGGTTTTTAAATGTATTGAAAGACGTCCTTTGACAGTCGTGGAATTTTCCACTAGATCCCTCGGCTCCATAACACTCTCGCCTACGGCTCGGGCGAATTCTACCTCGATAAGAATGTCAAACATTCTCCTCTTGTATCAAAATGTACTATTACGTCACAATATCCACTAAGAATCAATTTGCAAATAACAGCTACTCAAGTTATCTCGAGAAAACCACACCAAAAGTTCTAAAACGACATTAACGTAGCTTCAAAACCTAAACAAGGGTTTATCCCGAACATTACAGTTAATAACTACACGAAACCGTTTCTGTAGAAAGTTTTAGACTTCTAGTTTTAATTGCCTTCCCGTTACAAGTGAAAGTCGAACTTTTGGATTCGGTTATCTATCCACTCTATAAGCTGTTTTAGTCTGCGTAGCCTTTTCTCGACTTAGTTTAGTTATTGTTCACTTTTACTCCAACTCTTCGTCAGAATTATAGATTTCTAAATGACTGGCTGTGATATTTATGTTGTATAAACGATCCAATATTCCATTTAAAGTAGTCATCTAGAGTTTTTATATTTTTTTACTAAAGCAGACCTAGCCAAGTTACGATGTTTGGATTCTTTTTCGCCGATCGCCTCGAGTCGGTAACGACAAAAAAAAACAATTCCGTAAAATATGACAAGATTTTCAGAATGCAGAATTAAAGAAGGTTATTGGAAAAACAAGAATATAACAAAAAGAAAAGCCGCAGTCACACGTTATAGGTAACCACCGAAACACTAGTTCGTGAATTCCCAAGCCCCGCGGTTCGGGAGGGGCCCAGCTGGGACAGGAGGGGCCCAGCTGGGTCAGGAGGGGCCCAGCTGGGTCGAAGCCTACTGGGGCCAGGGGTATCTGAAAGGAAACTCGATCCAAAGAAGGAACGGGGTGGAGTTTTTAGTCAGAGTCTGACAGCTCCCGCTCCACCCAAGAGCGGGATTTGTCATAAGATGATTCCCCAATCGAAAAAAAAGCCCCGCGGTTCGCGCATCTATTGTCTTACTATTGTGTCTCTAATTGACGGTATTTGAAGAGTTAATAACGTGTAACTTCGGCTTTTCTTTTTGTTATGTTCTTCATCATCATCATCATTTCAGTCGAAAGACTAACTTAGATGTCCACTGCTGGACATAGGCCTCCCCAACTGCCGCCACAATGAACGGTCCTGTGCGTCTCGCATCCATCGGATTCCCACAACCCTTACCAGGTCATCGGCCCACCTTGTAGGAGGCCTTCCAACGTACAGAACCTTTCAGCCCCAACGGTCATCCGTTCTGCGAGCGATGTTTTTGTTTTTCCAGTTTTCATTTCTTTCGCTTTTCCTTAGTCGGGTAAAAATTACTTATTCTTGTAAATGCAAATCTTTAAGTCCAGTCAATCAGCGTTCAGCGCTATCTATTTAAATTCAATGACCTCCTGTAATACCGTACCCCAGTTTTACGTTTATAGTGGTCTTGCGCCATTCGCGATTCTTTCCATCTTGGTTCCACCTTAGCCAGAATTCAACTGTTTTTTTTGTTTTGTTTTTTCCTTTTTCTTTCATTTTCTTTTCGTATTTTGGTTTGGTAATGTTGATTGGTGCAAATAAAGGTGAATATTTTAAGAAATATATTTTGATACTTATACTAATATATAAAAATCTCGTGTCAGTGTCATTTCCAAAGCCATTTCGAAATGGCTTGCCCGATTTTTATGAAAATTTTTATGTGTTGAAAAACATTGTAGACTATTTGTTACCGTTCTACCCCTAATCCTCATTCTTTCTTATAGGGCAAAACTAAGGATGCCTAGTCACCTAGTAATTATATATATTTTTTTGTTATTTTAGTTTACCTAAAATAAAGCTGGTAGTAGATTTTTTGCTCTAAGTACTCCCAAAGCGTCCATTTTCTACTCAGATGTCTCACTTGGCTTTAAATTAGTTACTTTATATAAACAATTAATACTTAAGCGTTTTTTAAGTCTCTTTTAATTGGTCTGTTTCTAATTCTTTAAAAAACCGCTATCACTTTGAATAACAATCATCTGGCATAAAACTATTAAGTCTTTAAGCATCGGTATATATGTACGTACTACGCACTAGCTTTGGCGTGATGAACATTCACTTCAGTCGACTCAAGTGTATTGTCGTCTGTACACCTTGAAGACTATGTTGAATGAAACGCGTGAACAAAATTCATGGCGCTTAAGAAGCTATCTTAGCGCTGCATGTTCTAATAATACTGTTAGACGAATTAATGCCAATGTAGCGTTGCAGCGAACTTTTGTTTTAACTTTTCATTGTTTTGACAAATAGTTTCCATGAAAGGGCTTTTTTTTTCGGTGGGCCAAAATCATCTTATGACAACCCCCGCTATTGGGTGGAGCGGGAGATAGTGTCAGACTCTTACTGACTAAAAACCCCACCCCGTTCCTTCTAGCCTTCATACCGGGGCTCGAGTTCCTTTCAGATAGCCCTGGCCCCAGTAGGCTTCGACCCAGCTGGGCCCCTCCTGTTGCTGACCACTCCTTGTGGCACGCGAGAACAGTGCGCGCCGTCGACGTCTTGGGCTCGGTCCAGACAGTTACCGGACGATCGGACAGCGAGCTACCCATGGCTCGCCGTCCGCGAGCCCGTCCATGAAAGGGCTTTTCTATTACTAGAATATAAGTCGTTAAGTACCAAACAAAACGTTGGCAAGAAAAGTAAGTCTTCTATTCCAGATTTAGATATAGCGAGGCAAATGCTAGACTAAACACTAGAGGCTTTATCTTTGCAAGACGTTAGCCCAACAAAGCCTCTACGGTTAGAGCAGTTTGAGGATAAATTGAATTTTACTTAGTTCCTTTCTCGCTTAGAGACGCGTCTCTTCTTTCCTTGATACTATTGGAAATGTAAGTTTGAATGTTTATTCAGTCATACCTTAATGCGTTCGATAATTCCACAATAGAGGTGCGAGAGGAACGTGGAATACGGTGTCAAGTCCCGTATTTTCTATTGAATAAAAAGGATCCTCCGACCCAAAGATTATTGCCGAGCGTTTCTATGTAACATACAAATCTTTCCAATAACTATAATGTAGCAATGGAAAATTCCTGGGACGTTATTTTTTGTTGTATTGTATGTGGCTGTAAATCACTACATAGTATAAAACAAAGTTGCTTTGTCTGTCCCTATATCCATATGTGCGCTTAAATCTTTAAAACTACGCAACGGATTTTGATGCGGTTTTTTTTAATAGATAGAGTGATTCAAGAGGAAGGTTTATATGTATAATATTGCACCCGAGCGAAGCCGTGGCGGGACGCTAGTTACTAAAAGAAAAGCAAACATCTTGTGTTTGCCTTGATCACACGTACCGAGTAAATTTGCGAGACAGTAAAATGTTGCTCGGCCGAGACAGTCATGTAAGCGAGTTGTAGAGATAAGCGCTCGGCGGAGAACTCGGCGATTTGGCTATAAGTACCGAGTACTCGGCCGAGAGCACTGTCTCGCCCGTTTAATTAGTACGAGAGGTCAAGGCATTAGATGTAGAAAATTTTGTTTATTTTTCGGTGGAGCAAGAAGGAATGTCAGAGTTCCGAACAAACCTTGGCACAAAATTTCTACTGTTGGAATGATTCCCATTGACGTGGACAAAGCCGCTGGCAGCAATTAGTGTTTTACAAATTCAAAAGCTATCAGTAACAATGATGGCTGGGTAGTACCAAATTACATTTGAATTATTCCATTGTTATTACGGAGATTTGCATAAATAATTTGAATGCAATTTGGTGTGTGGCTAGGAATCCATTATTAGATAGTCACGTATGAGGGAATTAATAAAAACGTTTTTAATACAAGTACAATTTGACGGAAAATTATATTTGACTGTGTCCACTTATACAAATTTGGAAGTAGGCAATACTACTATACCGGGTACCGGGTGAGTATACTTATAAAAACCACCAGCGGCTACGCCCACGTAAAAGTAAAAAATTGCCCGTTATAATTAATTTAAATAAACATTTAATTTTTTTTTTTTAAATTATATAAACTAATACTTGAATGTGATCTCACCAGCTTATGGCAAGCAGTGATGCAATCGTTGATGGTGAGGCGCATTTCATAGTTAATTTCTAGCCTTTAAGACATCTAAATTATAATCGGAGGGGAAGACCGCACCAGACATATTGTTCCAGTCCCTCGATATATGCGGTATAAATGACAAGGCGAAATTAAATTATTCTCCTAATAGTTTGAACAATACTCCGTTATCAATATATTATGTGGAGGGTTGTAAATGGCTCGATCTATAATATTTTAAACTGATTGTGAGCTGTTTTTTTTTTGTTTTTTTTTTCGATGGGGAAAATTATCTTATGACGAAACCCGCTCTTGGGTGGAGCGGGAGATAGTGTCAGACTCTTACTGACTAAAAACCCCACCCCGTTCATTCTAGCCTTCATACCGGGGCTCGAGTTTCCTTTCGGATAACCCCGGCCCCGGTAGGCTTCGACCCAGCTGTGCCCCTTCTGTTGCTGACAACTTCTTGAGGCGCACGAGAACAGTGCGCGCCGTCGACGCCTTGGCTCGGTCCGGACAGTTACCGGACGATCGGACAGCGAGCTACCCATGGTTCGCCGCCCGCGAGCCCGCGTCTTCGGTGGCTGGAAATCGGGATTGGAATGCCGGCGAGGGCGCCGTTGCCTGATGCGGTCGGCCTCCTCCTTTGGTAGCATTACTGCTACGCAGAAGAAGGCGACCGCCTGCCACTCCGCTCCGGACCATGGCCTAAACCAAGGCCCGGCGCGAGAGGTCTCCGCCGCCGATCGCCCCCACGAGGGCACGGCGGTGCTCCGCACAAGCAGGGCACACCTCGACTGTGTGTTCCACCGTGTCCTCCGGGCGTTCCGCACAGTGGCGACACCCGGGCATCACTTCCGCTTGAATCCGGTGCAGGAACCTCCCGAACTTGCCATGTCCGGTGAGGACCTGCGTCATGCGGAAGATAAGGACGCCGTGAGGTCTTTCCAGCCACGCCTCAAACAGGGGACTTAACGCCATAATTGTGGCGTGCCCAGCACTGGGTTGCGATAGTCGCTGACGCCATTTCACCATGACATCCCGCCGGAGCTCTGTCCGCCATGCCTCGACGTGTCACGGCAGTGGACTTTCACCCCGGCGTTGCATCTCCACGAGCATATCGTGCATGTGTGCAAGAACTGTTGCCTCCAGATCCCACGGTGGTAGGCTAGCGAGTAGGCTCGCAGCTTCGCGGGAGATCGTGCGGTAACCCCGCACCATCCGTATTGCCATGACCCTCTGGCAGGCGTTCAGTATGGTACCTACCGATTGTAAGCTGTAAGCCAACCAAATAAAGTAGACTAAAATAAGAAATCTATCACAGTGACATGATATTTTGCTACAATATATAGCTTCAATAAAGCCAAAAAGAAACCAAAAACAAATCAATTTCCCCACTAAAGAATAATCATGAAACAATCTTCTTTCTCCCCAATATGTTCTCTGACACGAATAATTCCAATCACAGTGCTAATGACTCCCTCAATCAATAGGGCCTTGGAACTAATCCATGTAATGCCTAGCATCTTATCAAAGCAACGCCGATCCAATATAACAAAGGGGTGTTTGCCGCGCCGGTTACACAGGGAACTTGGTTTGTTTAGACCACAGGAATCTAAATAATGGAATAGAGGCGCTATTGAGAGGATTTGACTGAGGTATGAATATACAATACCTACATAATATACTGAAATTAGATATTGCTGATATATTATTTTGGGAAAATAGCCTGTGTACCAACTATGTAAAGCTGCAGGATTTTAGGATAGTGTAACCATGGCCCTGAGATGTAAAAGGCACTAAAGGAACAGATGTGTGAACATTTTTTCGTTTTTGACTTGTAAAATCATCTATTAATGTCTCTTTCACTACTAAAATCCATCGGCTCAGCCACCGAAGCATGGGCCTCCGTCCAGCTGCCTCCTGGACCAAGCCCAAGTCGTCGTTGGGGCGTAGCTTTCCACGCACACCTCAAGGAGATATCAGCAAAACTGTAGAAGCACAGCAGGGTCGAAGTCTACTGGGGCCATGATTTCGCTCAGTCAGTAAAAGTCTAGAACATGCTGGTTTCTTCACAATTTTTGCCATCACCGTTTTGATATTAAATCATTACCTGCTTATAGGAATCTTTACACTATGAGTATGTTCCTTTGGGATCATTTTTAACCCCCGACGGAAAAGAGGGTTGTTATAAGTTCGACGTGTCTGTCTGGCTGTGTGTCTGTCCATGGCATCATGGCGTCCTAACTAATGGACGGATTCTGATGCAGTTTTTTGAAATCTGACCAAATCGAGATAGTTGTTAGCTACAATTTATGAAGATTTGTCCAGGTGTTCAAGGTCATCAGCTCTTTTGTTAGCGGTGGCAGGGATCTTAAAGCATTCAAGCATTTTTCATGATGACGAAGACCTGGAACCCTGATGCTTGAACTAGGAGGTGGCTGATGGAACCCTGGAATGCCTTCTAGTAAACACATCGACTTCATCTAATTGAATTCGTCTTAACCAGTTCTACACATTTTATTTTCATAATGACGAGGACCTGATGCTAGAACTGGAAGGTGGCCGGTGTAATCCGGGAATGCGTACTATTAAAATTGTTCCTTTTTGCATATTTTTAGCGCCGAGGATTTAAAAAAAAAAAAAACGATTTTTTACTTTCACGTGAGTTCAATTACTAGCATAATTTAAACACAAAATGGAAGTACTAGAAGTTACAGTACCAGCTCACTGGAATTTCAATTACACAAGTTTGGATGTCACATTCTCTAAAAAGGGCACCATCTATACAATGATTAAGCTCCCTGTGGTTTAGTCCAAGATATTAATCATACGCCTATGCTAGTACAGAACAATGAAGTTTTGGTAAAACCTCGGCTTGTTTCATTAATTTTGTTAGATGCTTTGGTCTTGTACGGGTTTGGAAAATGAATGAACTTGATTATACTGTGTCTTGTAGAGGGTTAGTCTTTTGTGAGATGAACATAAGTGAGTTTAATCTTATGTCATTGTGGGTTTTGTATGAGTAATATTATGTTTTTGTGTCTCGGATTATGAGCAAGTAAAAAGTATATATTTCCTGCCTGAAAGGGTAACTATGACCCTGGAATACGAAGAGCAACTAATAATAATAATATTCTACAACTATCACACAACTCCATCTAGTCTCAAGCTAAGCAGAGCTTGTATTATGGGTACTAGACAACTGATAAACATACTTATATATGTATTTCTAAATAGATACATATTACAGATAAATTTCACCCAGATACAAGCCTTGCTCGGCAAAACGATAATATTTACAGCTTGACAGTAAACAGGAAACTATACATGACATGTCTGGTCATATTTGAAAGGCACTGTGTACTGTGTGAAAGCTTTTTTGTTTTTAAGTGGGAAATCATCCAATGACTTTTTTCGCTGTAGGGCGAAGCAGGAAAACGTGTCAGACTTTTACTGACTAATACCACTCGATGTCTCTGACTTCATTCAGAGGCAAACCCATAGCTCTGTAGGTTTCGGCCCTACTTGGCCCCTACGGGTTTGCTGACAACTCTTGCGATACAGGAGTAATTCCACGTGTGGCATGACGTTTTATTATTTTAATTGAAAAAAGAAAAAAGTACTGGTCTCTACTAACTGCGAGAAAAGTGTGCAGGAAAACGAGATTGCCCTACTAGTGGGACAACTAGATATGGCTGGTTTTAGGGAATACAGACGCACAAATAATTCCTGTTTTGTACTGACTGGCTGCTCACGCTGACGGTGTCTGCTTGGCTCGATACTAGAACGCCCACTGAAGACAGAGGCGTGTGTGCGTTGGGCAGCGCCGACGGATACGCGGCGAGGACAGACGTCGCGTACGGCCGCTGACCCGTCAGCGCTGACCAGTGCACGTGCTGATAGTTACAATTTTATTCTGAAACGCTTCCTAAAAGTATTTGCTTGCGAGCATAAGCGCCGACGGTCAGCGCAACTCTAAAACCAGCCTAAGACTTAAGACTTGACTGACAAAGTGAAAGTTAGTACTTACAAACTTGAACCAGCATTTAACTCGTTACGAGAGGAAGTTTCGGAAAACCTGTCTTCAGTACACCTCATCACTCTCACATGTCCGTATTTATGCAAAATGGAACCACTCGACAAATTTCATTTTTTACTTTTTTTGAAGAATACTAATGTAAAAGTGGTCTAAATTCTTATACAAAAAAGAACCACATGATTTCCCCCCTGGAAACAAGGTATGTTAAAAGCAGAACAGAACCAACAGCAATTACAAACGTTACTTGTAAAGCAAAACGGAACCACGGCACAACATGACTCTATTGATCAAACAAATAAACGATTTTACTATCATGTAATTTTATACAAAAAAGATCCACGCATACTTGGTACCATTATACATTACACATATTTCTATTATTAACGATTATTTTTAATACACAAAATAGAACCAAATTTCTGTGGTATCGTTATGCGTAAAATAAATTCTTATTATTTAGTTGCTAATATTGTTTTGCAAAAGGGAACCACAAACATTCGGTTCTATCATGTATAAATAAATATTGTTGAACAGTAGAACCACTAGCATGTGATTCCATTATGCTTATTGTTTTGAAACTTATGATCGCTCAAAGGTACAAAAATGACATGATTGATTTCATATTTCTCGTTTTAAACAACGAAATATTTACTTTATTTCGTTGATGGTATGACTCAAAGTGCAATAACTCGGTTTCAAAATAAAACGTCAAACGTCATCTGTCAAAATAGGCGACATTCAACGAAATAGTTCGAATGCGTGACGACCGTTTTTTTTCTCTGCAAAGAAAGTTCTGTTGTTTTTGTTTATTTCTTTAGAATTAAGTGTAAAAATGTTACGTAGAGGCAAGCTGTTGGTGAATAAAGCTTTGGACATAAACACCGAACATACTAATGAAGCCATAACAGGTAGATAGTTTTATTTAATGCATTTTAGTACCTACTTACTTACGTATCTGAGAAGAACTAGTACCTGCGCATTATCCACATTTGATTAATTCCGTTTGTGAAGTGATTTTATAAAGATTATTCGACAAGTAGGTATAAGGGCTCTCATATATAACTGCAAAATCGCATAGCAAATTATCTACGAGCTCACACGAATGCACCGTATGAACTGCGGCGTTGTATCGTGTGCTGATGTATGATGTTATGATTGTAACGATGGGTGTGTGTATGCATGTATGTAATATGAAATACTTATATGTACATTTCTACGTAATGATGAGTGCTGAGGTATGAAAGACTTGGGTATGATTCTGGTGATGTGGTGGGTTGATGTGAAGTAATGAGAGAGTGGGTTTGTGTGTGCGTGCGTGTTTGCGTGCGTGCGTGAGTACGTACGTTCGTACGTGCGTGCGTGCGTGTGTGTGTTCCTACTTTATGAAGAACTGTAAAGCCGCGTTCACACTAGGTGACATTTGCCCTATGTCGCCCTATGTTTCATTACCCTTCTGGCAACGTTGTCGCTCGATGTCTTCGGCGACATACATCACTCGACATATCCTGCCTAGCGGTGACACGGCTTTATAAGAACCAAAATAATTTCACTGTGGCCATATATTTATAGAACCACGCGTTATTGTTGTAAAGATATAAAAGTTTTTTTTTATTACAGCACAAGGTAGTGAAGAACCTAGTACGTCACAGCCTCTAGAGAAGCTTTCTTCACCTCTAAGCAATAACTTAACTTCGCCAGATCGCTTAGAAGAATATTCGTCGCCGATATTAGACCTACTTGCAAACTTGTCCCCTTTTAAAAGTCCTGACTATATATCAGATTCATCAGATTATGGTGATGATATAATAGTTGCTGGTGGCAAGAAAATGAGGCTACCTAATGGTAAGTCTAGGCGCACTATCATAGAAGAGTCTGCTTCCGAAGGCGAAAATACTGCAAAATCACCAGTGTTTATACCATGTTCTGATGATGATACAGTGAGTATTAATGACGAAGTACCTACGAAAGGAAGACCAAAGAAAGGCCGACAATTTAAGTATGGTGGTCTATCTAGGATGGAAAGAAAGAGAAACAGACATTCTAATAAGCCTTTTCACAACTATAAAAACATCGAAGTCCAACCGAAAGTATTTATTGATTATAAATGTAATTGTAAAACGAAGTGCTGGGAAAAAATAGATTCAAACAATCGACAGAAAATATTTGAGACTTTTTACAAACTAGAAAATTACAATACCCAGAATATGTACATCGCAGCAAGCGTCAAAGAAGCCGACGTTAAAAGAAGGATGACTAATAGCAATATGAAGAAAAAATTCTCTCGTAAATATCTATTAGATAAAATCGAAGTATGCCGGGATTTATTTGTCAAAACACTTGGTGTTTCTACAAAGAGAGTTAATACTGCTTTGACTAAAATGAGGTCACAAGATTGTTTGGATAGAAGAGGATCGAAAAGTGGAGGTAAGAACAAATGCAGCGATGAATTAGTTTCCCAAGTAAGATGTCATATAAACTCTCTTCCTAAGTATAAATCACACTATAGAAGAAGTGAGCGCGAGACCGAATATCTTATGCCAGACATGACTTTAGACAAGATGTACGATTTATACTGTGAACATGTAGAAGAAGCTGAAAAGGTTAGTAAGGCTATGTACACAAAGTTATTTTACACATATTTTAATCTTAAACGAGCGCCTCTTAAAAAAGACACCTGTAACAAGTGTGACACATTACAAGCGAAATTAACTCATTGCAAAACTGCTGAGGAAAAAACAGCCATAGAAACAGAACGCGAAGAACATTGCCGAAAATGGGAACAGGCGCGGCATAAAATGAAGGCTGATTTTGTTCTGGCTACTCAATGTAAGGAAATAGAATGTCTCACGTTTGATCTACAAAAAACGCTTCCAATGCCTAAGATACCTACTGGAATTATTTACTATAAACGACAGCTTTGGCTGTATAATATGGGTATTTATTCGGCAAAAACCAACTCAAGTGGGTGTTTTGTTTGGATAGAAGGAATGGCTGGGAAGGGTGCTCAGGAAGTCGGCTCTTGTCTATTAAAATACTTAGGCGAGCATATTTCTGAAGATGTCGAGGAACTAATTTTATGGAGCGATTCGTGTGGCGGACAAAATCGTAACATAAAGATAGTTTTGATGTTAAAAGCATTTTTGCATTGTCATCCCACTTTGAAAAAAATAACACAAAAGTTTTTGATTCCCGGACATAGTTACCTACCCAATGACAGAGATTTTTCCCACATTGAATCTGCAATGAAAAAATATCCGAGATTATACACTCCTGATGATTATGTACAAGTTATGAAAGATTGCAAGAAAAAGAACCCTCTTAAAGTGACAGTAATGGCAAAATCAGATTTTCTGGGAACTTCTAAGGTTTGAAAAAATGATTATTAATAGAAAACGTGGTATTAACAAAGAATGTATTAATTGGCTACAAACTCGGGAAATATACATAGAAAGAGACTCACCAAACTCAATTTATTTTAAAACAGACTTCTTTGGTAATGCTATAGAAGTTAATATAGGGAGAGCACCTGTTCGTGGCAGACCAGCTTTAATCTTAATGGAACATTTAGTTCCCTTGTGGCCGTCAGGGAAGCCAGTATCACCCGCGAAACTAGCCGATATTCAATCCATATTACATCTCATACCACAAGATGCACAGAGTTTTTATAATGGTCTCGACTGTGATAATACTATAGAAGACGACATAGATGGACTAGACACGGTGGATTTCGAAATTCAATTTGATGATAACGTCGAATAAACGTGTATTTTTGATAAATTAAAGCTTTATCCCGATTATAAATCACATAGTTTCATTTATATCAACAAATCCCTAGATTGTGGTTCTTTTTTGTAAATGAGAAAAACTATTAATTACTTAATGTTTAAAGGAACCACATACATTCTTAATTATTTTGAAAGTTTACCAGTAATCAACAAAAAATTATATACACATACTAAATTTAGTAATTTATCAACATATTCAAATTAAAAAAATAGTAATTTTACTTCATTTAACAGTGCTGCACATGTTTTTGTAAACCCTTTGATATCTCAAAAGTATGTGTTTGCTGTGTGGTTCCATTTTGCATAAATACGGACACATATAACTGTCTAAACTCATGTTATAAGTTCAAAGGTTTAAGCTGTACGTAATCTATAACTTAAATCAACGAACTATGTAATATATAAAGTATACAAAATATAAGATTGAAGCGCTTACGTGCCTTAATAAAAATCTCTTAGATATACAATGAAAAAATAAAACGTTTTTTATAACAGAAATAGAGATTTCTGACTTTATGATTTAATAAAAATATTTGTAGATAACGTTATCTAATAGAAGTTTTTAGAATGTTGTTTTTGTTTAGAAATTTCAGAAAATTCTTACAATATTTTTTCGATGAAAATATACCTATAGCGAAAATAACTTTCCATTAACTTACATTCCTCCTGACAGCAAAAAACATTTAAGTAGCTAGACTTATCAGATTTCGAAGAATAGCTTCCACAAAAAAAAAAAAAAACATTCAGACCACCTGTACAGAAAAGCCATTCATTTGAGTTATTTGGGACTGTCATCAAAAAATCTTCGATTGACGTTTATTTTTTTATTGATATAAACTAGTGCTTGACTGCGATTTCTCCTGATGGTAGTGCAGCAGTGATACAATAAAATTATGTTTATAATAACTTTGCTTCTCATTTTTTTGCTTTTAGGGCCCATTGTATTGTGTAGATCGCCCGGAGTAGGTATACAGTAAAGCATACGATGGAGCCTGCCCGTCTTAGGCAAAGCACCGCTGCGCTCTCTTGGAGTTGGTCAGCGTCAGCAGTCTTATGCGTCCAGTACTGTGCCGTGGTACGGAGCGAGAGAGCTTGAGCTGGAAATACCTCCTGCGAAGTAATAATGCGAGTAAGGGAGGTGGGGAAAGTGTTCTTCTTCTTTCGTGTCGATCTGGCTCAAATCTGGTTCGACCAATACTTATCCACCTGGACGGCTCTATCGTGGACTTAGTAATTCGTGGAAGGTGCAGGTAGTTGTGCAAGCAGGGCAGGAAAGGGAGCGACACATATCGTGAAGGGGCTCCACACTGGCACTGTATTTGAAATGGGTCAAAAATACACCATTTGGCCAAATTATCTCTGCGGCGGCTAACCTAAGCCAGCTGGAAAAAGTTCAAGGGACACCCCGGGCGTCGAGAGTCATGGGGCGATTCCCGGTCACCGTAGGCGCAGGCGTGCGGATGGCGAGCATTGGGTAGCTGACCGTTCGATAAGGGCCAAACCTGGGTCAACAGCTAATTTTGTTCCACTCGCGCCTCAAAGAACTGTCTGCGAAATCGACGGGGCGCGGTAGTGCCGAAGTCTGCCAGAGCTGCGGGACTGGATTGTTCAAAAGAGTGGCCATGGTCCTGGATCGCAAAGGACAACTGCAAAAACTGATAAATGATAGTTTTTAGTCACAAATCTGACACTCTCTCACTCCACCTATACTCTGTTCAGAATAACATTAGAAATTTATGAAAACCGTTTATTACTGTCCGTTCAACCGATTTTCGCTTTTATTACGACGGTGGCATGACAATTGACGCCTGCAATAAATAGTTGGTATTGTTACCACTTTTTTTTTTAATGCCATCCTTATGCCTACAAAATAGAAGTTAACATCGGTTGAACAGACTGTAAAAAAAGGTTTCTTTAAATGTCAAATCTTAACGCGATTGGGGTATGGAGCGGATGAAGTTATTTGAGGATTCACGTAGGTAATTCTTCATTACTAAAAAACTGTCCATTGTATTAATAATTTCAGACTTGTTTGATTAATTATCTTCTAGCTGTCTTTTCTGTAATCTGTATTATTGGTAAAATTAATGTGAACTTTTATAAAAATGGGAGTAGATAAAAATGTACTAATAGATATAAATAGCCAATGCGGTATTTTTTTCCATGCTTGTTATGTTTATAACTTGAACATATTTTAATACATTCCTAGTACAGTGATGGCTTGATAAAATGGCAAAAAAGAAGATTCACTTATAAAAAAGATATCTAAAGAAATCATTGTAGGACCTACATTTTAAATAAAAATTCAAAGGGCGAAAGATTAAGACGTTCGACCCTGGAGAGACAAATTAATTCTAAATAAAACCGTAAAATTCAAAGGAAATCCTTCAAACTAATCTTAAGTTATAGCTCGGAATAATGACAGAAAAACTTTATGAAAAGATTTGCTTGAAATTCAATTATTTTATTTGATTTCATAGAGATTCAATTAAAATCTATTTTGCTCAGATTATTAGATAGAGAAAGGTCAAAAAGTCCAAAGGCAATTGACTAACAAATTCTATCTCCGAATCTGAGATCTTCAAAGCGATCTCTATACAAATATCTTAAAGACATTTTGATTGAATTGTATACAGTTCTTTATGCGAAAATTTACTGTCGTCCGTGGTTCTACTTTATTTTTGGAGCTTGTTTATTTATTTAAACTTTTTATACAGTGAACGGTAAAGAAAAACATTGTGAGGAAACCGGCCTGTCCTAAAACCAAAAATTCGAAGACATTTGACATCCACCAACCCGAACTGGGCCCGCGTGGTGGATTACGGCCCATTCCCTCTATTAGAGAGGAGGCCTGAGTCCCAACAGTGGGAACATTATAAGGCCGACTATGCTACGCTATGCTATGCTTTTATACAGATATGGTACGTAAGCGGACTTAATGCAACAAGGCATTGACTACCGGTTAACCTTAGTATTAAGAAAGACTACACTGTAGCAGGCTATTTTCATTTAGGTGTCTTCAAGGCAAGAGTAAATAGGCTTTTAATAAACTAGTGCGCCAAACTTCGTACTGCTTAACAGCTAATAAATGTTGTATATCTTTCGAAATAGTCAACCGATTGGGATCAAACAAAGCCTAAAAAATATAACAAATTACACACAATTTCAATGTATAAAAGTTATCTACGTAGATTCTGTAGGTTACCGACATAGTACGAAGAATCGCCAAACTTAAGTGACAATGGGCAGGGCACATTGCTCGCAGAACAGATGGCCGTTGGGGCCGAAAGGTTTTGGAGTGGAGACTGCGTACTGGAAAGCGCAGCGTTGGAAGGCCTTCTACAGGGTGGACCGATGACCTGGTGAAGGTTGCGGGGGTCCGAAGAATGCGGGACGCACAGGATCGTTCATTGTAGGCCAATGTCCAACAATTGACGTCTATCGGCTGATGATGATGATGACATCGATTCCGTATATTTCACGTGATGCGTATTAAGTGTATAGATAGGATAATAGCTAGCTGTACTTTTTTTTTTTAATTTAACATTCCGTAACGTGGATGTAATGACCACAGGCGTCTCGATAGCTAAAAGTGATACGACAGTACGCCTGTCGACGTATCAGTTTTAACTTGCATAAAATCAGTACGCCACACGACGACTGATTTTTCATACTATCATAAAGAACGGCATGTTATACTGTCACCACAGGTATAATTACGACTTTTGTACTGTCACTGCATTATTTACAAAAATCGTCAAAGAAAGTGGGCGATGTATGAAAAAAAGTAGTGTCTCAGTAGCTGCAACCTGTGAGATAGTACTGTCCACGAACGTGGTTAAGACTGTAAATGTCAAGAAAATAAATAACTTATGTCCGACTTACTACAGAGCCATCTAAATCAATTAAATAAGACGAGGTTTCCTTACCGAAGCTCCATTTCTTTGTCTACAAAATACGTCTGATTCATGAAGACGACCCAGAGAGACAAGTTCGAGATTAGACCTTTAATTTATTACCTCAGGACGCTGCTAAAGTCGGGAACCCGGTTTCATTGTGTTCAAATTACAGTGACATGGAATTCTTGAGTGGTACGAGTGTAACCGCAAAGGGGATTTTAATAGGAACCACGGGTGAACTTTTGTTTGGGAAGGAATAATGTTCTACAAATTAAGAACAGTATACTTATTTTTAGAATTTACCGTTTAAAGGGTATAACGGGACCCTATTACTAAAATTCTGCTATCCGTCCGTCTGTCTGTCCGTTTATCACCAGGTGGTATCTTATGAACTGTGATAACTAGACAGTTGAAATTGAGGAATAAAAAAGATACGGCCGTTTATGTTGCAAAGAACGTAAATTTTGATACTGTCAAAAATTTGGTATAAAGCAAGATATAGAAAAAATCTGAAAAGTGTATTGAAAAACCGTCGTCTCTTAAGACCCTCGCCATGGCTCGGGTCTAAATATCGCCTTATCGGTAATATCGCCTCATCGGTAATCACTAACATTACACACAGTTATAACATAATATCATAATATAAGTGACTTAAGTAGGCGCTAATACTAAAACAGTAGGACCAAGTCCTTTTCGTTATTACAGGTCTTATTCCTCCATTCCCTAACACATTCTAGTATTTGTTAGTTGCCTGACCTCTCTTCGTGTCCAAGGAATCCTAATAAATGTAAATGTGATGTGGGATATTCAATTACAACCCGTACTTGACACCTCCAGCTTTCCACGTAGCTTTTTCATCTGTTCTGTGGTTTTAAAATGGTTTTCTGTGAAGTTTAATTCAGTTTTAAATGTTCGTTTGTTTTATAGTAAATGTTTTTTATTTAGTTTTTTTTTTATCAACCAATGACGTAACGTGTAAACCCACTCCTTTTCCTTCTTTGGCAATGTTCCAGGGTCTGGGGGTCTCTTTTGCATCACCCGTGGTCCCATGGCAGTAGGCTTCGACCCTGCTGGGCTTCTACGGCTGCTGACAACTCCTTGAGGCGCGCGTGGAAGACTACGCGCCGTCGACGACTTTGGCTTGATCCAATGACGTAGGGCGTATCAGACTATTACTGACTTAAACCACTCCCATGTCCCTTAGCTGCTTTCGTTGCGTCCACAGGCCCCAGGTTTTCCTTTCAGAAGCAAACCTAAGGCCTCAGTAGGCTTTGACCCTTTCCTTTCCCTTTCGAATTGATAGGGAGTGTAGTTTTGACCCACAAAAAAAACATGACAGTTATTTATTATTCCTGGAATAGCACGTAGTCTGTTCTCTTAGGATACTTTCTACTAATATGCGGTCAATGTCGGTAGCATCAACTAGTTGTGGAATAAACATATTATGATCCTATAATATATTATACTAGCTTTTGCCCGCACGGCTTCGCTCCCGCTCTTCCCTACTCTACCCTACTCTAACCTACTCTACCCTACTCTACCCTACTCTACCCTCCTCTACCCTACACTACTCTACACTACTATACCCTACTCTACCCTACCAAACTTCACACAAACCATCTACTCAACAGTCCGAACAAAGCCTAAAAATTTGGTTTGGATAGGTGAGCCCGTTCTTGAGTTATAAAATAACAACGAAAAGTGGCATTGATTTTTATATATATAGATTACCAGCTCATTACTGTTTACTACTGCAGAACCAATATAACAACATAATTAGCATATACATAATATTGAAATTATCAATTAACTTTAGCTAAAGTATTCAATGCACTAACTATGTATTGGTAAAGTATTCAATGTATTGGTATGGTTTTTTCTTCAAAAGACCATCCCAGACAAATCTGCATGGTTCTCATGTATGGACTTTAAAAGAGGCTTTGACCCCTGAGTTGGTTTCGGTGTTTCTTTTCAGGGTAGTCAAATACGAAACACCGACTTCATCTGGTTAAAACTGACGAAAAAAAAGGTTTATTATTTAAACCTATTTACAAAATAAAAAAAAAAAAATCATTTATCATTTTTTTAAACTATACTGTTGAATATACTTATTGTTAATCTATAAAAAATATGAAAACAAGAGATGTTGCATAAAGACATAATCTATACATAATAAATCTGTAAAAGATTTTTGTTGTACGCGCATCCCGTAAAAGTGAACGTGTTCTAGGTCATCTTTAACGCACGTAATAATAATAATAACCATTTATTTTCAGGCATTGGAGGCCCATATAATTACTACCAGAGTGTTAAATATTACATACAAAATAACACGGATACAACAACTAGACAAACTAACTTCCGAAATTAAAGTATCCAAATAACTTTTTAGTGTGTTTTTTTTTTAGTGAAGTTGATTTTTGCTTTTATGATATGAACTGTGATCCTACCTGATGGTTAGTAGTGATGCAACTGTTGATGGTGCGGCGCACTAATTTAATAAGAACCCTAACTCTAGCCTTGAAGTCACCTAAATTATAATCGGACAGAAAGACCGCAGCAGGCAAATTGTTCCAGTCTGCGTACGCGGTACAAACGACAACGAGGCGAGGATATTTCTTGTTTGTAAAAAGTTTTTTATTGATGTTAAATAACATGTCACCGTTGTTTCAAATCCCCGGATTTGATTCGTCAAACGCTGTATTGTTAGATTTTCAATAAAATGTTTTGGTGTACAATAAAGTTTATTCTATTCTATTCTATGAGCTCTTCCATAGTATTTCCTACACCTACACTAGGTTTATATAGTGTAGCTCGGACTCCATCTAGTAAATGCTGGCCTACATCAAACATTTTAACTTAATTTCAGGGTGTTTCAATCTGCTGGTTAAAGCTACTTCAGTTGTTGTATAAGCACTCAAAGATGCAACACTAACAAAATTTCCGCAAACTCACTTTTCTTAAAGTATAAGCCATATTATTATGGAAATTTATTGCCATCGTTGTCTTTAGAGATAATGGGATTTTCGGTTCTATTTATTTATTTAGGTACACTGAACTAAAACCTTAATAAACTAATTTTTATGAAAAATTTTTTTCATGGCAAGCTTTATAGCACGGTATATACCTATATATATTCGTAGGTATAATTAATAATACTCACCAAGACGAATCATACGAGCCCAAACTCGATGGGGTGGTGTCGTTTAACTACCATGCACCTATAGCCACCTTCCGGTTCCATAATCAGATCGGCTCCTTGTCATAATAATTTTGCATTGTCATCTGATTTACACGTGCATGCAAAATTTTAGCTCAATCGATAACCGGGAAGCTGTTCTTTAATTTACAAGATTTGATGACAGACAAACATAAACAAACATATGTAGTCTTGTATTTTTTTTATACTCGTAAAATGTAATGACTAGCTTTTATCCGCAGTTTCATAATTTCAGTCAGGAACAAAGCAGCTTTCTATCGGTAAAAAAAAATTAGCAATCAGACCAGTACTTTCAAAGAGTACCAACTACAAACAAAAACACAAACTATACCTCTTTATGATACTAATTTAGGAGTGTAAATAAGTCATTACCCTGTCCATCCAGCCCATTTGATCACACTGCTGGGCAAACCAAAAGCCGCCCTCTCCCAAAGGAGCGTCACACAAATATATTTTTTTAACTCAATTAGATATAATCAACAAGCTTTATATGCGAACACAAATTTACAACAATCATAGCTTTGATGCTGACTGTACATTTTCATATTTAAATGTGGCACTTAACGCGATTGTCCTGTGCAAATAAACAGAGGCTGATCTTCAAACGCTTAGGTTTCCATCAAAGCTTTAAAGAGATTATTAGGGCACTGGCCTCTTTCTATCTAGCATGTTTAATTTTGAAGACCGAAACTTAATTTTTTTTAAAGTGGGAAATCATCCAATGACGTCTCCCGCCTTTGGGCGGAGTGTGATATCAGGCTTTTACGGACCAAAACCCACTCCTAGCTTCTTCGTTGACTTTTATTCCAGGGCCGGGTTTTCCTTTCAGGAGCAAACCCATGACCCCTGCAGACTTTGGCTTGAAGCTGCCTTCACAAATAGACTTCTTCGGAGTTTGTGATAGCATAGAACCTGGAGGCTTTTAAATCAAAAGTAAATGTTACTTATAGACAAGCGTTCTCCATCATCGTCTATGTCATCGCTTACCATCAGGTGAGATAGTGGTCAAGTGCAAGCCTATCATATTAAAAGAAAACTGGTGTAAGATATCATAAAGAGGTCAAATTGTTTTTTGTCTATATGTTTTTTTTTTTTTTTTTAAATAAACTAATCTATTAATATCGAAAAAAAATAACTGCTCTGGTTTCAAAAATTCTTTGACTATTAGTTAAGTCATCTGAGTGACATAAATTACTTGAAAGATATTCGGTTTAAGGTGACATAAACGAAGTCAGGAGAAAAAAAAATTGTAATAAGTACCTGAGAAATTACAGTGTTTTTAAAAACGGGTTGCTTTGAAGTTTTAATCTTTGCATTAACTTGGAATTATAAGTTGCTTTATATTAAAGGTACGTTATTCTTATTTTGAATTTAGGTAGCTATTGTCTGTCTAAAAAGTCAACTGGCTTGGGAATTTTGTATAATATTTAATAATTGACATCAAAAAATCTGAAAGTAAATTATCCTTCAAACGTAAAATTCGGAACTACTACTTGAAGTCCTCTCAACTTTAGTTCGGTCTTCGTCAGAATTGTTATTATTGAGTTATCGTAATGATTTGATAATTTTCATAGTATTTATTAGTTTATTAATATAGCGTATTTATGTATTTTATTATTATAAATAACTTATTTTATATTTTTCCGTTTGTAGTATCTGTTATTTGTTTATTGTGCAAACCTACCACAGTGTTGTCTTTTTTTAACCCAAAGGTTGACTGGTAGAGAATGCCTTGTTGCATTAAGTCCGCCTATGTACCACTACTTTACATGAAGTTTAAATAAATAAACAAATAAATAAATAATTTAAGAGATATTGATCATTGTTAATAAACAATGATCTGGATCTCTTAATCAACCTTGATTATTGAACCAGTGTTGTCTACATCAGATTTCAGTAATCCTAATAATCACCCAAGTCGGTTTACTTTTTAGACAGACTGTATTGGTTTCTTTGTGTTTTGTATTTTTTGTAATATCGTATCTAATATAATATAATATTCCACAACTATCACACAAGCCGTCTAGTCCCATGCTAAGCAGAGCTTGTGTTATGGGTACTAGACAACTGATAAACATACATCATAATGTAGCTCTGCAAGACTAGTAGCCATATGAAATGTATAGAGCGCAACGCGCCCAGATCGGAGTATGTGGCGTACGTGTGCACAATATAGTTTTACCTTTATTCATGTAAAGTGAAGTATAAACAGTAGACTAAGTACATAGGTGAAATTAACGTACGTGACTATACATAGGTGAAATTAACGTACGTGACTATACATACCGACCGGTTGACTCTGAGTTCGTTTCCATAGCAACACACATAAGTGGCGGAGGAGATAGGAAGATATAAGATTCTGAGAAATTCTTACCTGAATAACACTTATAAAACGTGTAACGTTAAATGCGCAAAACCTCAAACACCCCAAATGATTTTTTATTTAATTGACCTAAAAAAGTGAGAAAGAAATCATTAAAAAAAAAGTTAAAGCTTTTATGTGCAGTTTTAGTTTGTTTAAAATTAATATCTGCATTGAAACAAAATTTGATTGGACTACAACCATTTGTGTTTGTTTACCTATTTTGGCGGGTTTGCACACGTGATGGCTTGACCTATTCATAAATAGACAATGCGATATTTTTATTGAAGATTTTTTTTTTTAAATGTAACCTATTTTAAAAAGGGGTTTAATTGATTCTGCTCGTTATTCTGATCAAACTATTTTCAGGTTTTGCGCATTTAACGTTACACGTTGTATGATTATAAACAACTTTCCCAAAGAAACTTTTTTATTACTTATACCTACTATTTTTTTTTTGTCATGGAAAATGTTTGTAATATGTAAGTCTTAAGTTTGCGCCTTTTCCGGCAAACAAAAGTTTTTCTTTCTTTCTTTCTTTTCATTGGTTTTATCACAATAACAAAACAGCTGTTTGAAATTCGCGAACGCGCGCCTGTGACCTGTCAATTGTTAGCCGCGATTTGTAATTGTTATAAAAAGAATGATTAAAAAAAGGTTTCTTTGGGAAAGTTATTTGTAATCATGAGTACAATCATGGGTTTAAGTATCGGTCACGAATTACCAGTCATCTTTTATAAAATCAGTATTAATGTAATTATTATTATATCCTCAATCTCATATACTCAAGGTAATTCCTGAATCTCAATTTCTTAGTACCGTTGACGCAGTGGTTGTCCAATTGGCTGCTATGCTACGTGTTGTGGGTTTGATTCCTTTCCGGAATAAATATTAGTATGGCCTACTGATAGTTTTTCCAGGACTGGGTATCTTGGTTCACATATTTGTGGACGCACTCACGATACAGGAGTAATTTCAAGTAGATACTAATATTTTGGGCACCGTTTTCATTAACAAACAGACAGACAGACGGACAACAAAGTCACCCTGTAAGGGTTCCGTTGTTTTCTTTCTAAGGTACGGAACCCTAAAATGTACCAATTCAAGTTTTTAAAGGGGTTTTTATTTAATCCAGCAGCAGTGAATATTTTCCCTCGAACAATTGTTTATACCAATGAATTAAACCAAAATCCGTTCACAATCTCAAATTCATGAAAATATTCATTATTTAAGTATTATCAGCTTTTGCTTACGATTTTCCGCGTAGTGTAATTTATGTATTATTTCATATGAATATTTTAAAGTTACAGGAAAATAAATCGACATAATTCCTTTTAACAAAATTATCCTCAACCCGGAAAACGATGTTAAAAACCGACGCTCAAACATTTCTGCACGCTTACACAAAGTTTCCTCGCTTTGTATGTGGATGATTAAAAAATACACCTTCGGGACATGTTCGCTAATCCTCGGAATATTCCGTCGAATTTAATCTCCGTGATTATATGAATATGCGCCATCCCTTAACTGAAAGGTCGACGTTAAGGCCTCTTACCCTAATTTATTCTGGGTACCTACTTCGGTACAGTATTAACCATATTTTCATTGTGAACAGAAATTTTAGCTGAGATAGTAACTTATGTAGCTATACTGTGGCTACAAATAATAGATGTTGATAAATTTGAGTAGTTTCTCCAAAATATTTAAGCTAAAGGATACGATAACTCTTGATATAGCATCGCTTGAAATAGACTTTGATACATGTAAGGACTAAACATTATATAACATTCTGCATGCTAAAGTATTTATACCCATGATTTGACAAATAAATCAAGCTCTTAATGAAAATCATTTTTTCATAGCAAGCTTTTATAGCGCGGTATACCTATATAATTAATACACGTCAAGACGAATCATACGAGCTCAAACTCGATGGGGTTGTGTCGTTTAACTACCAAGTCATTATAGCCACCTTCCGGTTCCATCATCAGATCAACGCCATATCATAATAATTTTGCATTGTCATCTGATTTACACATGCATGCAAAATTTCAGCTCAATCGGTAACCGGAAATCAAATTTAATTTACAAGATTTGATGACAGACAAACATCGGGACAGGTGAATAAAATAAAAGCTTGTAATAATTATCTTTTTTTTTTTGTTTATACTAGTATTTGGTTATACACGTATACGTAAAAACGCCCCTGGCATCTCAGGGCATATATCGAAGATTGATAATGAGAGATTTGTCATAAACCAAATTAAAAAATCAAGAAGAAAAGACAGTAATCTAAGCACATCCATAAATCTAAACAATCCCTGTAACAGAACCCAGTTAATCCGTCAAACGATGGCAATTAATCCATAACTAATGGCAACACATATCGCAAATAAGCCAACACACTATATGAACACTACGAGGGATAATTACCCAAAATCAATCCTGACGATTGACAATTTTGGGACGCTAAACCTTTGGGAGGAAACACAATATCTTTGCGGGGTAATAAACTATAGGGAAAAGCTGTATTAATCATCCTGGGGTTACGCACCGCTGATGCCTGTATAAGGATGTTAGGGAATAAATAATTTCTCGATGTATTTTATGAAAGGATGCGGTTAAGGATAACGGTGAATAGCTGAGGAAGGTTTGGACTTGATTCCCCCTAGAGCGCCGGTTGTAATACGGTTGTACAACTTGAATGACCTTGGAAAACGCTTAATTGTCGTATTGTATAAACGGGTTTACAAAATTTATTCGGCCGAAAATATTGGCCTATTTTTTACACTATTTACACTAATATAATAAAGAGGTTAAGTTTGTTTTTTTGTTTGTAGGAGGTAATCTCTGAAAGTACTGATCTGATGGCCAACATTTTTTTCACCGGTAGAAAGCTGCTTTATTTCTTAGTGACATAGGCTATATTTTATGTACGCGAGTGAAACCGCGGGCAAAAGCTAGTTTTATATTTTTTCGTTTTTCTTCGAAAAAACCGGAAAAAGCTTTTAAATTTTTGTTTTTTTTTTGTTAAAAAATGTGCAATTCCGTAATAATAATACCCTCCGGTATGAGAGGAGTTACGTAAACTAGATAGTACGAAGTTGGTAAATCAGTTTTGAGATCCTTGAAATACCACTTGAATCACTCCAAGTCAGTATGGATTTCAAATTCATCAGATTAACCCTGAGTAACCTTTTTTTTTGTGGGAAATCACTTCTGCTGCTTTGGTGTGAAATGAGAGGGCGTGTCAGCTTTTTACTGACTAAACCACACCTACGTTTCTTTAGTTGCCTTTTGCGTTTAAGAACCACAAGTATCTAATTTAAGACCTAGGACATTTTAGTATATAAACGCAACGCGTATGCACTAACATACCAAAGAAGAAAGGAGCTTGTTTGTAATAAGTGGATTATCTCTGAAACTACTGAACTGATTATGTTTTTTTCAATACACTTGCTCATAAAGTAACTCTTATTGCACTGCACTTAGGCATATAATGTCACTTGTTACCAAACTGTGACATTTAGATTACCATTACTCACTAGTGCTGTAATGTAGTTAAAACCTTATTGTTCAACCTCTCCACCGCCATAATTTTATTATTATTATATTTATCGTATCAGGATGGGCGCAGGTCGTCTCCCACAAGGAAAAGAAAAAAAAATGGGTACGCATATGAAAACAGATTTTTACCGCCACAAAATTTACTAGTTTTACAGTTATTTTCTTCACAAGTGTATTGAAAAACGTCGTATGATACACGTAAGTAATTAATGATTACCGTTTTTGGCTCTCTTAAGACCCTCGCCATGACTTGGGTCTAAATACCGCCTCGATGGTAATCACTAACATTACACACTTACATCATTATGTAGGTACTATTATTTCACCAGTAGATGGCTATATTGTATCCGAATGAAAGACTATTATAAATTATGTATAATGATATTTTTTACGTCAAAAATGTTTGACGTCCACCAAAGTAGACACGGGTTAGCTAGCTAAGAATAATTAGGGAGCAGACTGAGGCTAAATTTATTACACAAATATTTAATCCATGACAACGCTCTTCAACTTGTACAACCCAAAGTAAATAAATTGCGAACTGGGAGGCAATGTACTAACATAAGGCCAATTAAAGGCCTATATTCATTGTTCCTACATAAGAAACATCGTTCTATTCAAACAAAAAGGTTAAAGGTAACTCCAAATATTAAATTATTTATAACTAAAACCAATTTAAATACTAGAACTCTGACATTTTACACATTTCTGTTTTCAAATATGAAAATTAATATTCGAACTTCAAATGACTTTCTCTTTTGTGGGTTAGACTGATCAGTTTTAAAACATTCCGTTGGTAAGTACATATTTGATCACCCGCGCGCCTCAAGGAGTTGTCAGCAGCAGGAGGGGCCCAGCTGGGTCGAAGCCTACTGGGGACAGGGTTGTCCGAAAGGGAGCTCGTGCCCCAGTATGAAGGCTAGAAAGAACGGGATGGGGTTTTTAGTCAGTAAGAGTCTGACACTATCTCCCGCTCCGCCCAAGAGCGGGTTTTGTCATAAGATGATTTTCCCCATCGAAAAAAAAAAGAAGAAATAATTCTGACAGAACTTTTGACTAGTGTTTTTTAGTATATGCAAAACCTGAATATAGTATGTTCAGAACCAGTAATTGAATCGATTCCAATCATTTTTACCCTATGTGTTATATGTTTTCCAAAAATATTTAAAAAAGGTCACAAGTTGGACACCGCCAACACTAAGTACAACAAATGTCACGATAGGTCATAGCGGACATTAGGTGCCAGTGCTCAACTAAGACCGGAAGCAAAACAAGCTTTAGTCGCCGAGATGGCACGGTGACCAAGTATCTGCGCAGTAACATAATAAGCTTATAACTTCGCCATTTTTTGTGATACAGTTATGAAATTTTGTACATAGATTCTTTACATAAAAATACTAGACGTGTATTGAGTTTCGCATATATTATACTAAAATTGTATAATTAATAATTGGTTTCGAAATGGCCTCGTCGTGTACTGGTATTTTTACAAGTTTTTATCTAGTTTCACTTGTCCCGATGTTTGTCTGTAATCAAATCTTGCAAATAGATCCACTTACCGGTAATCGATTAAGCTGACATTTTGTATGCTCGTTTAAATCAGATAACAATGCAAAATTATTATGATATGGAGCTGATCTGATGATGGAACCAGAAAGTGGTGATAGGAACTCGATAGTTAAACGACACAACCCCATTAAATTTGAACTAATGCTTTGGTGGTAAATGGTATCCAGGGTCTGATAATGGAGCTGGAATTCAGGCCGAAAAAGTGGCCCATATTCCATCAGGCGGTACCAGTGCTAGTTGGTGTATGTCACATTCCTACGAAGTTTTATTCTAGGATATTCCGGTTTCCTCAAGACGTTTTCGTTCACCGTTTTTAGAGCAGTGGTGATGAAATAAATTACACAAAGTAATGCGCCTGCCAAGCCAAATGTGCCTACAAAGAATTGCCAAACTTAGGTGGCAATGGGCAGGGCACATTGCTCGCAGAACAGATGGCCGTTGGGGCCGAAAGGTTCTGGAGTGGCGACCTCGTACCGGAAGACGAAGCGTCGGAAGGCCTCCTACAAGGTGGACCTGGTGAAGGTTGCGGGAAATCAGGACGAGACGCACAGGATCGATCATTGTGGCGACACTTGGGGGAGGCCTGTGTCCAACGTGGACGTCTGTCAGCTGAAATGATTATGATGATGAATGCGCCTGTCTGGATTTGAACCCAGGGTTCGTATTCGCCGTTACCCTTGAGACAACGCTGTTCACGGGGGTCTGAGTTACTAGTATACTATTACCTACTGGATTTCACATCTGCATTTCTCTGAATTTGAAGCCAGCAATTAATCGTACATCAAACTTGACTATAACTGCTGAACTTTGTACTCAAGAGCTTTGCAGTCCTTCCAGGAAAGCTTGATTTTGAGCGCAGATTGTAGTCGTAGTAGATATATAGTGTAACAGGTTTATTTGGGACACAATATACTCTATCGATCGGCAGGGTGTTGATTGGGATCATGCGGTAATAAACAATAAACAAATGATTGTTTTTTACTTTATAAATAGGATTTGACACGTTTCATATAATAAAAGATAAATAGAAATGTCATATCGTTGTAACACGGTTATAATTATTTTTATTTATTTTTCAAAATTCTGTCTCACACTAGGAATTACACCTGTATTGTTGGTTGCATTCACAAATATGTAAACACATTCACAACTCAGATCCGGTAAAACCATCTGTAAGCCATACAATAATATTTAGGTATGTTCCGTGCGGGAATCGAATCCACGACACGCAGCTCAGCATCCAATCGCTGAAGAACTGCGCCGACCGTGCTGCCAACCGTCATATTATATTTTTGCAAAGTACACCTTATCTTAACTTCAAGAACAACAGAATAACATACACAGAAGTTGGTTATTAACGCAGCATGCTCAAAAATATGGTGAAGTCACCCAGTGCCATAACTCTCGGTGTGAGCTTCTACGACTGCGCGCCCCTGGAAAAAATATTAACAACAAGCAATACAAGAGCGCGAAAAGTACATACAAAAAAAACAAACTTAATTTTGCGGTTTAATCTCTAGATCCGATTATTGTACCAGCCACAAATAATAAGTTTGTCGTAGGTTACGTCACGTTTGGGTAAATAGTATGTAGTTTCCGTTTCCTAACTAGATGGCGTCGGCGTCGAGTTAGATCGCGCTATGGGAACACTTTTTGGGAATAAAGACAGGACCGCGTTTTCTTGTAGCCCATTTATTAATTACATCGAACACGAAGACATTGGCACCATGTCTAATGTGTGTGCACACTGTCACGCGCCTAAGTGGAAGAGAGAGATCTGGAACGTCTCGAATCGTCTCGCATATCACGTTTTTTTTCCGTCCTCGGGCTCTTAGAATTTGACATCAGAAGTTTTAGATCTTCGATTTTGACGACGCCGTTGTCCCTGGCAGAAGCAACAGGACTCGTGCACGAAGTCGCGGGCAGAAGCTAATCAACAATAAAAAAAACATTGAAGTAGACTAAACTCAATAAAATATTTTCACAGATGTTGCATACAAACATAAAACACAACAACTCCTCACTTAAATAAACTGAAAGAAACAAACGGAATAAAAACACACACCATATTATTGTCACAGTACGCTTTGGTATTCAGTACCGCTCCCCAGCTGTCGACGCCATTTAAAAAATACCAACTTGTTACAAATTAGTATGCCTTCCTTTTCAGGGTACGTGTCTGTAGAAGAGGTTCAAGGAAGCGGAGCGAGGGAATAGTGTAGCGGTGTATCGTTGTTCATTGTAGAGGAGTTATGCGAAGGCTCAGTGAAAGAGTCAGGCGATAATCAAAATTGACTGGCCTGTTGGCGACTCGTTAGTGGCCTTGACTGCTATGCTGGAGGGCTAGATTACCGCCCAGGATAAATGTTTCTGTGATAAGCACGATCATTTGTTCTGTGTCTAGGTATAATTTATCTATAATAGTCTGTGTTTAAAAATGTATAGGTATGTTTATCAGTTGTAGTATACACAACACAAGCTCTGCTTAGCTTGGGACTAGACAACGTTCTTGTGATAGTTCTGGAATATTTTAATATATATTTATTATAAAATGAAGTGTCAGAAATTTTGTAAACCTTTGATTATTCATATCTCCCTGCCCTTCGCATTTTCTTTTGTTTTTTTTTTTCTGATTTACTGATTTTTCTTTTATGTTCATAACAGAATAAAACATGTTTGCCAACTGCTTTTTATAAGTATTATTTTGTGTTACTTCAAAAACGTTCAGTAATGTTTCACCAAACCTGAGTCGCTGGAGGACCGGTCGACGGAGTCCCCTTAGCGGAGCTCCTACTTCTGTGAGATTAAAAAAAAAACCACAAAGGGAATGGCAGGCTCTGTGTATAAATGAATCGTTTGTCGAATAACATGTTTTTAAATAAAAGTTTATCTGGTGATTTGTTTTTAATTATTTGAAAAAGTTTATATTGTATAATGATGAAATGACAAATCATGTTTTTGCCAATCGTTGCTTGAACAACTCGTTTTTGAGCCGTTTGGGGTCAAATCGCAAAGGCCATGGTATCTGAGTACAGACGCGCACTCGGACCTTGTTAACGAAATTTCTCGCCGACTGATCGACCCTTTGCGTAACCGGAGGGCTGGCTTGTTCGTTGCTATTCAACGTGGCAAACTGCCAGTCTTCTGGGCACATTTCAGAATGACATCGGTGTGGAGGAGTACTTCGACGCCTGAGTGTACTTTGTGTTTATTATTATATTTATGTAAATACGTTTTAGTATAAATATCAAGTTTAGTTAAGTTTCTTTATGTACATAAATGTATATATGATTTGATTACACTTTAGTACATATACTGTATATACAATTAGATAAGACATCATTGCTTGTCTATGTCTAGTTTGTGAGCTAACAGGACATCCTTCAAAAGTACCTATAAAACTAATCTAAACCCTGTTCTTTGATGGAGCGGAAACTTCGCATCGCTCAGCTCCTCTCAATAGACACACAGCCTAACAAGAAAAGCGGTGGAGCGTGGCTTCTTATAGCCATTTGTGGAGGCAAATGTGATCGTTTACCGTATAAGGTGAGGAGTTCTAAAGACGTAGCAGCTCATTAGTGTAGCGGTAAGTATGGCTGTACTGTTACCGGGACCGAAATGGTTGTGAAAGTCGGGATAAGTTGAAGTGAGGTTTTATGTACCGGTTAAGTAGCTGAAGATTTAGATGTAAGGTATTTCGGTTCTACTTTTTGGATTACTCTGGGATTAATTTAGGTATGTGATTTTTATGATGAGAGAAGAATGAACAGATTAAGTACACACATACATCATCATCATCATCATTTCAACCGTAAGACGTCCACTGTTGGACATATGCCTCCCCCAAGTGCCACTACAATGAATGGTCCTATGCGTCTCGCATCCATCGGATTCCCGCAACCCTTACCAGGTCATCGGCCCATACATACATAGCCTGTCAAAATCATAACCCTCCTTTGGCTTAGTTGGGTAAAAAAAAGATAGATATTTATTTGTTATCTGTCTTCTATTTAGAAGTGCTAAGAAAGACTATGCCAGCAGTGACCGTAGAAGGTTACGATGAATGTACATACAAAGTTTTGTCGAGCCTGCCAGTCAAAACGTATGCGGCTGAATACGAGTATACTTTTAACGACTTCTCATATGACCTCCACAAGTCTGTCATTATATTCCACAACTATCACAACGCCATCTAGTCCCAAGCTAAGCAGAGCTTGTGTTATGGGTACTAGACAACTGATAAACATACTTATATATGTAATGAAATGACATTTCATTAATTCAAATTTGCCGCGCTTCGCGCGTTGAAGTTATCAATGGAATTTATGTTCTGTGGAACGGGGTGACTTGTGATTGAATGGCAGATGATGTTTAGATTATTTTGCATATTTTACTGTTAAAAATTCTATTGTAAAGAGATAAAATAAAGGGATATAATTGAGGAGGCGATATTAGTAAACTTTAAATGTCGTTTCTTTGATTTTCAGGTAAGTTATAGGTGTAATGGTCATAGTTAAACGTTGTAATATAGTAAAGACGTTTTTTTTTTTTTTTTTCTCGACGGGGAAAATCATCTTTGACGAAACCCGCTCTTGGGTGGAGCGGGAGACAGTGTCAGACTCTTACTGACTAAAAACCCCGCGCCGTTCCTTCTAGCCTTCACACCGGGGCACGAGCTCCCTTTCGGACAACCCTGTCCCCAGTAGGCTTCGACCCAGCTGGGCCCCTCCTAATGCTGACAACTCCTTGAGGCGCGCGGGAACAGTGCGCGCCGTCGACGTCTTAGACTCGGTCCATTACCGGACGATCGGACAGCGAGTTACCCATAGCTCGCCGTCCGCGAGCCCGCGTCTACGGTGGCCGGAAATCGGGATCGGAATCCCGGCGACGGCGGCGAGGGCGCCGTTGCCTGATGCGGTCGGCCTCCTCCTTTGCAAGCATTACTGCTTCGCAGAAGGAGGCGACCGCCTGCCATTCCTCCTCGCTCCGGACCATGGCCTCGACCAGGGCCCGGCGCGAGAGGTCTCCGCCGCCAATCGCCCCCACGAGGGCACGGCGATGCTCCGCCCAGGCAGGGCACACCTCGACGGTGTGCTCCACCGTGTCCTCCGGGCGTTGCGCACAGTGGCGACACCCGGGCGTCTCTTCCGCCTGAATCCGATGCAGGAACCTCCCGAACTTGCCATGTCCGGTGAGGACCTGCGTCATGCGGAAGGTAAGGACGCCGTGAGGTCTTTCCAGCCACGCCTCAAAGAGGGGACTTACCGCCATAATCGTGGCGTGCCCAGCACTGGGTTGCGATAGCCGTTGACGCCATTTCACCATGAGATCCCGCCAGAGCTCTGTCCGCCATGCCTTGACATGTTGCGGCAGTGGACTTTCACCCCGGCGTTGCATCTCCACGCGCATGTCGTGCATGTGTGCAAGGACTGTTGCCTCCAGATCCCACGGTGGTAGGCCAGCCAGAAGGCTCGCCGCTTCGCGGGAGATCGTGCGGTAACCCCGCACCATCCGTATTGCCATGACCCTCTGGCAGGCGTTCAGTATGGACGCCGGTCGCTTTGCCAGCGACGGCGCCCACACCGGCGCCCCGTAGAGGGCCATGGACCGAACGATCCCCGCGTAGAGCCTCCGGCAGGAGGCGTCTGGGCCCCTAAGATTGGGCAGGAGCCGCTTGAGAGCAGCCCCAGCCCGGAGAAGCTTGGGAGCCAGACGTCGGAAATGTTCTACGAAATTCCACCGGCTGTCGAGGACGAGTCCCAGATACTTCATCGTCGACCCGACGCCGATGCGAACTCCTCCTACCGTAAGTTGGGAGTCTGGTGGTGGCGCGTTCCGAGGGCCGTGGAAGCACATTGCCTCGGATTTATGCAGCGCCACCTCGAGTCCCAACTCCTGGATCTTACCAACGGCTATCGCAACCCCGCGTGTCGCTAGAGCGACTGCCGCCTGGTGCGAACTTCCCTGCGCTAGAATCAGCGTGTCGTCTGCGTAGCAAACCACGCTGACCCCGTCAGGGAAGTCGCCGCGCAGCACGTAATCGTAGCCGATGTTCCACAAGGGTGGGCCTAGAACCGACCCCTGCGGAACACCGCACGACATCTCTCGACGTTTCCAGTCTCCCTGGTGACCGGGGTAGACAATGTACCTGTCTGACAGGTACGCTTCGACCACTCGACAGAGGTATTCGGGCACCCGGTGGTACCGGAGTGCCCTCCGGATCGTACTCCAGGGCAGGGAGTTGAAAGCGTTGGCAATGTCCAAGGACACTGCCACGACACACCTACCCTGGGACACCGCTTCCCCTGTCGTGAGGGCTCGCACGCGCATGATGGCGTCTATTGTAGAGCGCGCCCTGCGAAAGCCGAACTGTCCGTCCGACAAGTCCGGCCCCACCCGTGTTAGCCGCACGACGAGGCGGTTTGCAATAACTCTTTCAAATATAGTAAAGACGTATTAAATAAACAAATCTTTGATTTTCAGAGAAACGATTTGTGGTTTATTTGGAAAATCCTCAATAACATATCTTATATATATTTCTAAATACATACATATTATAGATAAATTACACCCAGACACAGAACAAATGATTATGCTCATCACACAAACATTTGTCCTGGGTGAGAATCGAACCCACGACCTCCGGCGTAGCAGTCAGGGTCACTAACCACTAGACCAACAGGCCAGTCGAATCATTGGGTAACACAATACTTTGTTCTAAGACAGACCGAGTTTTGTTAGATTTTCTGACTATCCATAACATCTGTCTAAGATCTAATGAATGACTGCTGGGATCGTGTATTCCGTGGCACGAAAAATCGTTAACTGAAAATGAGAGAGTTTACCAACTAATAATAATAACCACTAACCAAAAAAAAATAAAGAAAAAGAAAATAAACATGGAAAGGAAATCCACCGATACCGACCGACCGATAGAAAGCTGCTTTATTCCTGAGTGACATAGGTTATGTTTTATGTATGCGAGCGAAGCCGCGGGTCAACTGACCAGAGAGTATACTGGCTAAGTCTCAGCTTGCGTTGCCAGGGTTTCCAAAATTATAAGAAAAGAAATACAAGCATAAGATAAGAATGCAGAGCAGCATCACGTATCTCAGCGATTATATTATCCATCGATACGAAAAGAAACAAGTTTTTAATGAACTTTTTTTTTTTCATAGCAAGCTTTTATCGTACGATATAATACCTATATAATTATTAAATATTAATTATCAAACTCGATAAGGTTGTGTAGTTTAACTACGAAGTTCTTAAAGCCACTAACTAGCCCTCATCAAATCAGCTCAGTGTCATAATAATTTTGCATTGTCATCTGATTTACACGCCCATGAAAAATTTCAGCTCAATCGGTAACTGGGAAGTGGGTCAAATTTAATTTACAAGATTTGATTACTGATCAATATCAGGACAGGTGAAACTAAAGAAAAGCTTGTAAAAATATGTTAATTTATCGAAATATATAAGTCGCAGCGAACAACATCATCAAAACACTGCCACAGTGCTTGCTTATTAACCTCATCAAACAAGATTGAGGGCGAAAACCGGCTCATCACGAAAAAAATATCTACTCGTAGTAAAGTCACATTACGAAGTTAGCTATGACACCCTCAAAACATTTCGAGAGTTGGATCATTTACCTCATATAGTAGTAACACAACCAACGTAGTTTATGTCCACACAGCGAAAGGGCACCTCAGTCACAAAATAGATAGGTACAGAAGTCAATCTACATACAAAGCGCGCTCGAGCAACGCACACATAGACATCGCTCACGGACATGATATCTCGGAGCGCCTTGGCCCGCTCGTCGAACAGTTCCAGCTCAAATGCTCATTAGTGTGCGTCCACCGAGCGTAGGCATACAAAGTGAAGCACATACATGAGATTGTCTTCTGTATCTATCTATTTTGTGCCTCAGTCCATCCCCTGTCTCATTCACGCAATTCCGGAGTTCTGGAGTTCCACCATTATGATAATTCCTGTTACTATGACACGACGGAAAAATTTGAAAATTCCATTATTTCACTACATTTGAGCTGCATTCGTTATTTGTATCCGAATTTTCCAACTGCCTGCTTACTGAAGATCCTATTTGTTATTCAACAAATTATTCAAAGTATTAAATTATTTTTATTGGTTTTGTTTTGCGATTGTAGCTGAGGATGCTGTAATATCAGTGTTTTCAGTTACTAATTTATTCTATTTATTTTATTACAAGCTTTTATTTAGTTTCACCGTTCTCGATGTTTGTAATAATTATGTCTGTAATCAAATCTTGCAAATTAATTCATGAATCCCCAAGCGACCACCGGTGGCCGCGCATCTATTGTCTTACTATTGTGTCTCTAATTGACGGTATCTGAAGGGTTAAATTTGATCCACTTCCGAGTTACCGATTGAGCGAAAATTTTTTTTATGCATGTGTAAATCAGATGACAGTGCAACATTATTATGACATGGAGCTGATCTGATGATAGAACCGGAAGGTAGCCGTAGGAACTCGGTAGTTAAACGACACAAACCCGTCTAGTTTGGGCTCGTATGATTCGTCTTGACGAGTATTAAATTATACTGGTATACTGCACTATAAATGCTTCCTATGGAAAAAATATTTTCATTAAAAACTTGTTTGATGAAAAATCGTTAATAGCTCCTACCACGTGGAGCGCATTTGAATGTCTTCTTTTTATTAAAAATCAACCTGTGTTTCTTTATTTATACTTTGAGTTCCTGCAGTCCTGATAATTAAAATTAAAAATTAAAGGCCTTAGGGACGCCGTCCACTCCGGGTTGTTGGACGGTAAGTTATCCATTACTCGCCGTTCTAGACCGCGCCAAAGATGGCCAGAAATATTGCGTTCATGGAATAGCTATTGCAAACGCTTTTAGAGGCATGCTGAACAGTCTCACATACCTTTGTTGATAAGAGAGGATCCTCCGACCAGATGGATGTTTTTTTCTGATCCGGGTAATTGCCTGATAATTGGTTTAAGGCTGTTGTAAATGTTTTAATCGTGTGGAGAACACTAATACCGTGATGTAAGATTTCTAGTTCTTACGTTGTATAATACTCGCACAATGTCGCTACATGCTAAGTACTGCTGAACATGAATCACGGGGTCAGGTAATGAGTTAATAGGTTTCCCCACACTGAACTTCTCATTAGCAGCTCGGAATCTGTGTCCAGTCGATGGCTAAAAACTCTCCCTCTGGTACATGGGACTGAAACAAATAACTGCAACAAATAAGTTAACAATTTTAACAAATAAGTTTTGATAAATTTTTCGCCTAATTATATTCGTTTACGCCCGGTTTCAGCTGCTCTAAAATTGGCAGTCGAATTTTTACGGGCCTTGATTAACATTGATTAACTTGATTTTTATTGCTTATTGTTTAAGTAATTTTTTGGTTAGTGGGTAGCAAAATAAACCTTCCCAAAATCAGATAAGTAGTGCTTATAACACAAAAGTAATGTAATGTTCCCTGAAAGACCGTTAACTAATCTAACAATGTAAATGAAAGGATTATGCAAACAAAGATTATATAAAATGGCCGACTACGTTGTGTCGTCCATTTTACAAATGTGTACTGAACCTTTTTTATTAGCTTTGTCAACACTTTTGAACAACCCCTGTTTAAGTATTATGAGGAGCGATTCTGTTTAAAATGGTTTTTTGCTCGCTGAACCCTGAAATATTTATGGCTTTATTTCCTTTCATTGTTAGTTTGATATCGTTGTGTTTATTGGGTTCTTGAAAGCTTGTTGTTTTATCACTGACGTAACTAAGGTAATTATCGGTTTTCGGATTTGTTTTAGGTTTTGTAACACTTGTATGTCACTGCATATTTTATAACAAAAACACACAAAATTAGGTAAAGTTAATATAGATTTTCACAATTGTTTTTAAAGCCAAAGAAAAAAAAACGACGCTCTAGTATTTTTACCAATAATAAAATACATTACAATGATAAATGTTATTTATTTTACAAAAAGATTTTAAAAAAATACTTTTACTTGAATTTTAGTGGTTCGTCCGAAAAAATAACAAAGATATCGCCCAATAAAGTTACGTGTAACGTCACCCCGTGCGAAAAAATGCAGCACGGCGTGATGTTACACGTACGAGTAACTTTAATGGGCTATATCTTTGTCATTTTTGATTTAATTTAAAAATAAAAAAATACGTTTCCAATATTTTTTCATAATCTAAAATACGGACTAAATATAACGTAGTTATTTTGACCCTGGAAACTACCCTATTTATTAATGTGTTCTCAAAACGATTTGTGTGCGTGGATGAAATGATGCACGTACTTTTAAACAGCATGTAGTGCATGTCTAAGTAATTAATTATTTCCTTTGTTATCGTTTTTTTAAACTGTAAATATAGGTGAAATGATGCATATACTTTTGAAACTGAACATCTAATTACTTAATCGTTTCCTTTTGTTATCTTTTTAACCTTTTAACCCGCGGATAGTCGCGCCTGGGTCGAAAAGACCCAGTACTCGACTTTTGTGACATAACTTGTTTTATATTCGTTATTTCATATCGTGGCGCTAAGTACCTTCAAGTAGCTTCACAGGCTATCCGTTCATCCCACCTCAGCCAGTTCCCACGCGGCGTTTGAAAATTATCCTTACTAAAAGCGAAAGTGAGTTTGTTTGTTTGTTTGTTACCTACGTCTTCACGCCTAAATGGCTGAACCGATTTTGATGAAACTTGGTACATAGATAGACCATGTCCTGGAATAGGATATAGGATACTTTTTATCCCGAAAGTATGTTCCCTTGGGATAATTTTCTGCTATCCCTCTGAGTAACTTCCGTCAGGCCAAGTACCAGGAGCAATCAATAAAGCAAAAGATGCACTGCCGCCTTTTGACGTGCTTGTATCTTATTTTTCACTAACTTTTGCTTGCGTACATAAAATATAGCTTACGTTACTCAGAAATAGAGCAGCTTTCTATCCGTGCTATTTCTGCAATTGGACCAGTACTTTCAGAAATTACCTCCAAGAAACAAAAAAACAAACTTTATCTTTTTATTATATTAGTCTGGATGACAATATATATGTATCTGATAAAACCATAGATAGAGGAGGAGACTTTTATCACTATTTTGCCCCAACATATCTGAAACAGAATGTTTTAAGTACTTGGCAGAAAAGAAAATACAGACACATTAGTGCACGCACGATGTTCGATTTGCCCTACCAAAAAAGACAGAAAAGCCACAACGCAATGCCAATTAATATCATACAACATTTATATGTATGAGTTATAATTAAAAACGAAAAAAGTGTTGTAAAATTAACTTAGAAAAAAAAATTACTATTTTTTTGTAAATCTTTACGTATAATTTGGAGAGTGATCATAAAAATATGCTACGTGTTATGTTTAATATTGTTACACTATTTAAAAGTTTGTCGATTATTTTTGATAATTAAAACGAATTTTAATGTTTCTAGAATAAATAAAACCACTAAAAGTGACTTTCTACTTCCTAAATCGTAAAAAGTAAGGGTTAGCATTGATCTCTTAAATTTTGTGTTTTATGTTACCTTTTTTCTATAAATAATTTATTTTTATTATTTTTAAGTTTGTTTAAATATACTCTATCTAAATATTTTACAAATAATCCCTAAACTCCATTGAGTTACTAAAATAAATACATTTAAAATCTGGGTCTTTTCGACCCCCGCGCGATTGTTCCGGATTAAATACCTACGTCGGTTATATCCGACAGAAGCTCTCGCATTTATTCCGCCAGGGTAGCACATCTTTTTTTTAGGGCGGAAATCATCCAATGACGTCTCCCGCCCTAGGGCGATGCACCACGCGCGTGGGAACGTCCCTCACGCCCTAGCCGTCGGGATTCCGATCTCGATTTCCGGCTACCGCAGGCGAGAGCTTCCGGACGACGAACAATGGGTAGCCTGCCGTCCGAGCGTCCGGTAACCGTCGGAACCGAGTCCAAGTCGTCGACGGCGCGTAGTGTTTGACGTGTGCCTCAAGAAGTTATAAGCAAACCGTGGGGGCCCAGTGGGGTCGAAGCCTACGGGAGCCATAGGTTCGCTTCTGAAGGGAAAACCTGGCCTTATATAAAAGGCGATGAAAGAACTAGGTGGGTGGTCAGTAAAAGTCTGACACTATCTCCCGCTCCGCCAAGAGCGCGGGATGTCATTAGATAATTTTGACACCGAAAAAAAAAAATTCGGAGCGAGCAATTAAAGGGTTAACTGTACATACTTCAGTAACTAACTTAAAGAAAAGTATTATCTGTACCGAACCATTGGAAATTGGACGCTAGTGTCTCATTTTGGCTGTTGTTGATTGTGTAAATGTGTTGCACATTCAGCATTGACAATGCTGACTTCTGCTCTCTTCTTTATGGAGCGTCAAATCGACCACTGATTTAACATAAAATAGACGTATAGACGGACTTCTATCAATGATTAGAGGTCCGTCTGTACTAGAAAGTACTTCGTAACTATTAAAAACGGAATAGAGCAGGCGAGCATTATCAAAACTTATCTATGGTGATAAAATAAATCTATTCACAAGTGTCCCGTATTTATTTAAATATTTTATACTTCTTTATTTATTTCAAATACATAATCCATATTTTGTTATTAGAATACTTAAAATTATTATAATTCAATAACACATCTACACAAACACATTAGATAACATTGTCACAGTAAATACAAATAAATTACAAAATAAAAGTTCACATTAAAATTAAAAATTATTAACAAAAGTGACTGAAATCTGTTGAATTAAATTCATGGTTTTTTAATATCTATCGATATATTGTGTATAAATGTATAATTTAATACAATCGTATTTTAAAAATTATGCGATAATATTATTATAATACGAGTTTCAATATGCGTGTTTGCAGGGTAAGAATTTTGTCAAGGTAAGTTTTTAATGTATCTTTGCATAGCTGGTATGTTCATAAGAGAAAATATATTGCGTTTTATAATATAAAATTTGGCAACTATTACGCGTAACTTACCGCATACCAAATCCACCTTTTTTTTTTTTTTTTTTTCTGTCGACGGGGAAAATCATCATTGACGAAACCCGCTCTTGGGTGGAGCGGGAGACAGTGTCAGAGTCTTACTGACTAAAAACCCCGCGCCGTTCCTTCTAGCCTTCATACCGGGGCTCTAGTTTCCTTTCGGATAACCCCGACCCCGGTAGGCTTCGACCCAGATGGGCCCCTCCTGTTGCTGACAACTCCTTGAGGCGCGCGGGAACAGTGCGCGCCGTCGACGCCTTGGCTCGGTCCGGACAGTTACCGGACAATCGTACAGCGAGCTACCCATGGCTCGCCGTCCGCGAGCCCGCGTCTACGGTGGCTGGAAATCGGGATCGGAATCCCGGCGGCGGCGGCGGGGGCGCCGTTGCCTGATGCGGTCTGCCTCCTCCTTTGCTAGCATTACTGCTTCGCAGAAGGAGGCGACCGCCTGCCACTCCTCCTCGCTCCGGACCATGGCCTGAACCAAGGCCCGGATACCAAATCCACCTGGCAACTCCAGTTGAATAGATCGTCATTTATTAAATATTACATTTTAATTGCAATATCACTTTCAAAGATGATCTCAACAATCAACAATGACTTTTTAATGTGCCCAATTGGTCTGTGTGACGATGACGACATTCATGACCATATAAGTCACCTGTATCAACAAGAAAAAAAAAATATTTTTATAAAGAGGAATGCCCATTTTTTTTTGTGAATTAGACAGAAACTAAACTAAAAGTCCTAAATTACATCCAGAAAAAAATGTACGATTATTTTAATAATTAAATTTATATCCATTTGTGTTGAACCAAGGTCGCTCAAACAGCCCAAAGAATCGCCAAACTTTAGTGGCAGTGGGCAGGTCACATTGCTCGTACAACAGGGCCTCAAGCCTTGCTATTACAATATTGTCAAAATGGTATATCTATCTATGTGGTATATTGATTTCATAACAGTTAATTTTGACAAGTTTGGTGATATACGAATATAGCGTCATTATGACTTTCCGATATTAAACCACTGACACTGCATTGAAAGAAACGACATATAATAGTAATCTCGTTCACATTGATAAATGAATGCCTGATGTTCGTGGTAATCTGCTAATGACACTTCCTTTAATAAGTGACCTACTATTAGAACGTCACTATGCAGCTTTTAATAAGGTCGATATTGTAGATCTACCACAACTCTATTACGAGACTATTGACCGATCAATGATCAATGGTTATAAATTAACAGATTACGAACTTTTAGCTAAATTACAGTGGGATCGTATTGGAATGATGAATTTATAAAAATAGCAGACTTTGGCCCCAGATGGTCTATAAGGCCGAACGGTTCTGAAGTGGCAACCGGAAGATGTAACGTTGGAAGGCCTCCCTCAATATGAAACGATGACCTGGCATGTGAGAGCCATGGCGATACGTGACGCACAGGACCCTGCATTATGGTGACACATGAGGATGTCTATGTCCAACAGTGGACGTCTATCGGCTGAAATGACGACTGGGTAAAATTCGTCCACATTTATACTGAATTACCAAATAATTCTTTACAATTTTTTAATGTAATTGGTCCACAGTTATAATTCAACCTGTACCATATTGAAATAGAATAGAATAGAATAAAACTTTATTGTACACCAAAAAGTAACACAGCTTATACATAAAATAATAACAAACAACAACAACAACATAATAATTTTATATACATGACATGTATATAAAATTATTATATTAGTCAGTTTCAAAATGAAAAAACATGTCGTAGGCTATACGAATATGTAATTTATAAAACTGAAAAATTGAAATTAAAGAAATTAGTTTTATGTACATTTTATATTAGTTCAATTCAGGTACGAGTATATAATTTACAGATGATGGGCATTACCCTTTTTATACTCAAACAATAAAATAATTGCCAAAACATACTCATAAGAGAGTAATATTATTCATTTCTGTGAGACGTACATATGTAATTTATTTATTTAATTGGCTTATTAAAACTTAAAGTAAAAAGAGCAAATACAGATGGCAGAGCACAAACGTGCTGTTTATTCCAAAAGAAATTTCCTACAGCAGACTTGTAATGAAGAATTGGATGAGAGATACAGACACAGTAAAAGATAAAATTTTATCGGTAACCTCCTTTTTGTGGTTTTTCAGCAGGTTTTCTTTGCAATTGTCTGAAAAAGACTACAATTTATTGCAGTCAGGCAATAACAGGCAATTAAAAAATTATACGAGTTTATGTCCTGATACAAAAAAAAAATGAGAATGGATAAAGTGAGAAATGAGTATATTAGGGGAAGTTTGAAAGTGGCGCCAGTGACTGAAAAGCTGAAAGGAAATCGTTTGTCTTGGTATGGTCTTGTGAAAAGGAGGGACGAAACGCATGTTGCTAAAAAGTTATGAGTTTACATGTGGATGGATGGAGGGGGAGAGGGAGGCCAAAGAAAAGATGGATGGATTGTGTGAGAAGTGATTATGAAAGAAAAGGGAGTTAGTGATAGCATGACGAGTGACAGGACAGAATGGAAGAAAAAAACGTGTTGCGCCGACCCCAAATAAAACGGGACAAGGGCAGGAAGATGATGATGATGATGATGTCCTGATACAATGTTCAAAGGGGGCTTCCATATATCCTTACTAATATTATAAAAGCGAAAGTGAGTTTGTTTGTTTGTTTGTTACGTCTTCACGCCTAAATGGCAAAACCGATTTTGATGTATTTTGGTACAGAGATAGTTGGGACACTGGAGACGGACATAGGCAAATAAACGCGGGCGAAGCCGCGGGTAAAAGCCAGTAAGCTAGTAAGGTAAATAAAAAAAATATATATATACTCGTATATTCATAATAGATTAGACCAATTAGCAAAATTACTGTTTATTATGAAGTTGCTACTTCAAACTAGAATTAATTAATAAATAAAATAAAAAGGCTTAATTCTTGTCGATTAAATGACTGACTTGACTGGCCTGTTGGTCTAGTGTTTAGTGGTTCTGCCCGCTACGCCGGAGGTCGTCGGTTCGATTCCCAACTAAGACAAAAATGTTTGTGTGATGAGCACAATTATTTGTTTGGGTGTAATTTATCTATATTGTAATGTGTATGTATTTAAAAATAAATAAGTATTGTTTATCAGTTGTCTAGTTCACAGTACAAGCTCTGCTTAATTTGGGACTAGATAACGTTGTGTGAAATATTATTATTATTATTTTATAACATGACATTGACACACACATAAAAATATTTAAGAATTTCAAAATGAAATGATTACTAAAAAATTCTTAGATTAATGCAAAAATAATGATATTTGTAAACTAAAATTACGTTTCAACAAAAAATTTAAGTAAAAAAAAATACACTTTACGATTCGTGCGTATCACGGTTTACTCATTATTTCAGGGTTATATGGCCTGTGTAAATTTTATTGCTATATAAACTATTGACACTTAACGTTACTCAAATACTCTTCATTAATTTTGGCGAAAGAATGGAGTGGTTAGTTTCTGTAGATTAAATTAATTTGACACATTTCTTTTTTGCTTATAATATGTGTGTCTTTGTATAAATTGAAATTTTATTTTTTATAAAAACGTAAAATTAATTTATGTAATTAGAAAAATTGAGTCTCCTCACTAGTAATATTTTGTAGTACCGTTTGGTGAAGTGATATTATAAGTTATGTCTTAACCGTTTCCAGTTATAACGCATCATGTCAGACTCCAACGACGGGAACAGCTCCTCAAACCTTTGCAGCAGCCTTACAATTCTTTGCAGCAGCACAATGTGCGATTTCAGAAGGATTAATACCAGATGCCAATGTTACAAGTAAATATTTTTAATATCTTTTAATGCTCATAATTTAAATCTATGCTCTGTATTTTCTTACTTCCGCAATAACTACAAAAATCCTTGGCTTAGTTCTAGACAAGGGCGCATTATATCGGCGATAGCGTTCGTTGAAATGCTATATCTTAAAAAAAAATGTGATATATAGTCTGACTAAAAAGTAAAACGACTTGGGTAATCCAATGAAATAATCAAATTTTTGAAATCTGAAGTAATCAACACTGGTTGAAAAATCAAGGTTGCAATGAGATGATCATTGTTTACTAATACAATCTTATAAAAAGTATTGTATGTAATATTTATAACTGATTTTTTAATTTGTTTATATTTATATATATATTTATAATTTGGGTGTCTTCAAAACTAGAGTGAATAGGCTCTTAATAAACTAGTGCGCCTCACCATTAACGATTGCATCACTGCTTACCATCAGGTGGGATAGCAGTCAAGCACTAGTTTAATTGTGATTAAAAAAAAAACATCCTAAGTCGTTTAACTTATTAGACAGACTATAGTGCACAGTACTTGTCATTTTGATTTTTTTGACAACCTGTATCGATTATAAAATTTCACTTGGTTTAACCCTTCAGATACCGTCAATTAGAGACACAATAGTAAGACAATAGATGCGCGGCCACCGGTGGTCGCTTGGGGATTCATGAATTAAGCGCCTTCGTCAATCTTATATGAGGTTAGCGCATTATCTTACTTGAGGCTAGTAACGAGGAGGCGACGGATAACGTGAAGTAGAGGCAATCGTCTCGCCTTGGCTACCTCAACGAGATGTCTGCATAATTGGCAAGATCCACCAATGGCCCATGCCTGATAGGGCTACGAGATTGACAGAGTTATCATCGCCCTTGAAGGCAAAGGACAACTAAAAGAACACAAATAGGTTTCAAACAGTAAAAATCTTACAGGCCCTCTCACTCCACCCAAAATGGGGACAGTATTTGATCATTTTCTCAGTCCTTATGGACTAACCTTATTGTGGCGAGGGTTGGGGGAGGCCTATGGCCAACCGTGGACGTCTTTCGGTTAATATCACGTATAAGATGATGATGAATCTCTAACCAACAATAAAACAAATCTGAGTAGTTCAATTTTATGTTTTTTTGTAATATTTTCCATATATTCCCAAAATGTTTAAGTACTTGTTAACCTCTTTGCAGATTTTGAAACATTTGACTTCATAATAGTTGGAGCTGGGACAGCTGGTTGTGTTCTGGCAAACCGACTGAGTGCAGTGTCAAAATGGAAAATATTACTCATAGAAGCTGGAGGTGATGCACCAGTAGAAGCAAACGTGAGTTTGAATATATTAGTCTAGCCTTGTCCCAGCTTTGTCAGGGTCGATTTTCTGTCTAACTGGTTACAGCTCCACCGTAGGCGCGGGTTTCTGGATAACGAGCAATGGGTAGCTCACCGTCCGACAGTCTGGTAATCATCCGAGCCCAAGTCGTCGACGGCGTGTAATGTTCCATGCGCCACCAGCGGGATCAAAGCCTACTGTACTGGGGCTTCGAGTCATGTGAAAGTGAAACCCGGGGTCTTGTGTGGCTAGAAAAACCTCACGGCGTCCTCACTTTCCGCATGTGCGTCATGCGGAAGGTGAGGACGCCGTGAGGTTTCTCACCGGATACGGGAGGTACCTGCACTGGATGGACGTCCGGGTGTCGCCACTGTGTGGAGCAAACGGTAGAGTTGTGCCTCTCTTGGGCAGAGCATCACCGTGCCTTTGTGAGGGTGATCGGCGGCAGCGATCTCTCGCACCGGGCTTTGGTACAAGCCATGGTAAGAAGCGAGGAGAAGTGACAGGCGGTCGCCTCCTTATGCGAAGTAATAATGCTAGCAAAGGAGGAGGCTGACCGCATGAGGCAACCGGGATTCCAATTTCAATTTCTGGCTAACGTAGGCGCGGACTTGCGGACGGTGAACAATGGGTAGCTCGCTCCCCGAGCGTCCGGTAACCGTCTGGATCCATCCCAAGTCGTCGACAGCGTGCTCTGTTCCCATGCGCCTCAAGGAGTTGTCAGCAACCGTAGGGGCCCAGCAGGGTCTATTTCTGAAAGAAATGCTCGGCCCCAGTATGAAAAGCTACGAAGGAATGGTATGTGTTTTTTAGTCAGTAAAAGTCTGACATCATCTCCCACTCCGCCACGGGCGGGGGATGTCATCTGGATATTTTTTATTTACCGAAATAAAAAAAAACCCAGTGCCGTGAGACGAAGCCTAAATTTTAGGCTTCGTCAGGAGTGAGTTTTCCAGTAGAATTCTGACACACCCTCTGCTCTCTCATGCTCTGCCCAAGAGCAAGAGATGTCGTTAGAAGATTCTCCAACCTAAAAAAGAAAACTAGTTGCAGCTAAATACTAGTATTTCTCGTGGAGCGACCGCATCTCTTATCTTCACAACCAAATAATTCGGTAATACGAGATCGCTTGGCATACCAAGAAGCTAAGAAATCTGACGAAAATCTTAATTTGTGTCTGATTTCTTGGCTTCTGGCTATTTCGGTATGAGATATAGGACAGGATAGTCGTTATGAAATGTAAGTCTCATTACATTTAATAAAATTTTAATTATTAATCGTTATGAGTTCATTTAACAAAATCGCGTATTATTAAGCTATGTCCAAGAAATAATATAAAAATAATAATATTCCACAACTATCACACAATGTCGTCTAGTCCCAAGCTAAGCAGACCTTGTGATAGGAGTACTAGACAACTCGTAAACATACTTATATATTTCTAAATACATACATATACATGTTTACTTCCTTCCTACAAAAATACGATAATTTAACATTTCTTAGTATAAAATTATCAGTTTAAAAAAAGAAAAAGTTACTCTTTTCATTATTTTATAGATGAAGCTGTTCAATTCTGATGATCTAATAATTAAAAGTAATGCATTTTAGATTCCAGGACTGGACAAGGGCATGTTTAAAACCGAATATGATTGGGGTTACATGACAAACAATAATGGCGTATCTAACGGAGGAAATGTAAACGGTTCAATTAATTGGCCACGAGGCAAAATGATAGGCGGAAGCAGTAACCTGAATGCCATGATCTATGTGCAAGGAAATGATAACGATTTTCTAAATTGGGTCAACCTTGGTAATCCTGAGTGGGCTGTAAAAGAAGTACGACGATGTTTCAAGAAAGCTGAAAGTTATCAAAACATGGAGTTGTTGAAAAATCCAGATATCAGTAATCATTACGGCCACGATGGACCTTTAGCTATAAACACGTTTAATAGCACTTTCAGGCCTATCACCAACAGGCTTCTATCTGCGTGGCATCAAGTAGGTTTTAAGAATGTTCCAGACTTAAATGTGGCTAACTTGTTAGGGTCAGGCATTTTAACTGCCACAGCTGCTAACGGAGAAAGACAAAGCCATAACAAAGCGTATTTAAACAATATACTGCATAGAACCAACTTGAAAATTATAAAAAATAGTTTGGTGACAAAAGTTTTAATTAAAACTAGATCTCAAAAAGCTTACGGTGTAGAAGTAGAACGTAATTCAAAGAAATTTACATTTAGGGCATCAAAGGAAGTTATAATAAGTGCAGGTGCTGTAAACTCTCCACAGCTCTTAATGCTCTCAGGAGTCGGCCCTAGAAAACATCTTTGTTCAAAGGGAATTCCAGTTATAGTTGATTCGCCAATGGTGGGGCAAAATCTCCAAGATCATTGTATCATTCCAGTTATAATATATGGTGATGAGCCTGGTGAACAGAACCAAGCTGATCAACAGTTTAGTGTCTTACAATATCTCTACAACCGTACTGGTATTTTGCATTTTGCACAAAATAGCTTTACATATGTACTTGCATTTTTTTCTGATAAACCAAATGCTACTTACCCCGAGTTCCAATCGCATTTTTCAATATTGTATAGAAACAGTTCTTTGATAAAACAAGCCCTTACACAACGATTCAGGTACAAAGACCAGATAGCTAATCCAATAATTGAACAAAACAAATATCATGCAGTTTATTTGTTTCTATTCAATCTTCTGCATCCATTTTCTAGAGGAACAATTACATTGAATTCAAAAAATCCAAAAGATTACCCAATAATAAACGCAAACTATTTCAAAGATCTCAGAGATTTAGAATTAGCAGCCACAGGTCTAAAAATGCTTACCAAAGTAGTTAACACTACTGCCTTTAGAGAAATTAAAGCATTTTTAGGAAGAATGGAATGGCCACCGTGTGATTCTTATGAATTAGATAGCAGAGATTACTGGAAATGTGTTTGTTTAGAGATGACACTGACTGTATACCACCCTGTAGGAACATGCCAAATGGGGCCAAACCCAAAAACCTCAGTGGTGAGTTCTCGCTTGAAAGTCCACGGAGTGAAAAATCTCCGTGTAATAGACGCTAGTATAATGCCAACACTTACTAGTGGTAATACCAATGCACCAACTGGAATGGTTGGAGAAAGAGGTGCCGAATTAGTGATAGAGGACTACCAAATACTGTAATAAAATAAATGACACCAAACTATTGAGACTGTTTTAATCATTGTTACTTGTAACATTGAACTTCCCATTCAAAAAATATTATTTGAAGAAATCACAACTAGTTGCAATAAAAATGTAAAGCAAAGTTATTTGAAGATTGTTTTAATCCAACATGTTAATAAAGTACTAAAACAAGAAAAACACTTTAGTTATTAAAAAACTATTAACATACATTTTTAACTACTTATAACAAATTAATATCTTGTTACCGCTAATGTGCGTTAATCAGTTAGAGTGGGAAAAAATGATTAAATTCTTATATTAACTAGATAAACTGCAGACTAACGGCCAAATATACGGTTAAGTTGTAAAACAGGTTATTTGCTTGAATAAAACATTCGAATTTATTGTTATTATTTACTTTTAATTCCTAATAATAATAATTCAAAGTTTGCTGACATTTTACGCATGAAACAATAACATGTTTTAAGATGCAACACGGACATAACCACCCAGAAGTCGGAGCCTGTCTCCGTATCCGCATCATAAATCGTTCATCATCATCATTTCAGCCGAAAGACGTCCACTGTTGGACATAGGCGTCCCCCAAATGCTGCCACAATGAACGGTCCTGTGCGTCTCGCATCCATCGGATTCCCGCAATCCTTACCTGCCCCCCTAGCCAAGTTGCTAATCTGCAATTGTTAACGCTAGTAGAAAGCTTCAAATGTACGGGAACGACGTCATTTCAACGCTCTTTCACGTGGTCAGAACAAAAGAATTGGCGGCAAGGTCAACTCGAAACGTTCGACGCAAGAGAAACGATTGTATAAATCGTTATGTTTGATGTATTGGTCAAACACGGTACTTCAAAATCAATCAGTGACGTAAAAAGACACTGGTATATCAATTTTTCAAAACTGTAGACCATGCAGAAGAATGCCAGTACACATACCTACGAGTATACTTGAAATTTTAGGAATAATGATGGCTTAAAGTTTTTGAGACAAAGTAACTTGTTACTTTCTCTCTTGTTCTTTCTTGTTTTTTATCTGATTTTGATCAGATAATGACCGAAAGCGTATTTACTTAAAAAAAAAAACAATCAGATACATCATTAATATTGAATACTGAAAAGGATCCATCAAAAACTAGGCCAAGTCCCCTAGCCAAGCTACAACTATTTCTCTTGCGTCGAACGCCTCCAGTTGTCCATACCCCAGATTCTTTTGATCTGACCACGTGACTGAGCATTGAGATGACGTCATTTTCGTACGTTTTTGAATTGTTTTACCATCATTAACGATTGCAGATTATCAACTTGGCTACGGTACAAGTAATAAAAAAAAATCTATCAGCTACTTTGATGTCTGGTTTTATTTTATTTAAGTTTTGCTAGAGCAAGAGCATGTACCGTAGCCTTAGAGTTTTTGAAATCGAAATGGGCACGTAGGTTTATCCCATGCAAAATATGGATGCCGAAAATCATGAAATTGATGAAGACTGTAGCACATGTCCTTAAGGTATTTAGGTTCTAAGCCAGTTATGCAGCCAGTGGAACCAGACAGGAAGGAATACAGGTAATTGAAGAGAATAGTTTTCTGATATGAGGAAGGTAAGATCATCAATAAAGTAATTATGTATCCCAAGTATAGGCTTTGTCTTAGCGATGTCTTTTTTGTCAAACACAAAGTGCAAGTGTTGTTGACACCATTTTAACACACAGATATACAGGCATATGAAAACCTGATTCCGTAATTTAATCTATTTTAAGATACATTTACCTTTTCAAAGGTCGTAACATCTTAAGAGGGTCCTTTTTCACTCGCCTATCGTAAACATCGAAAATGGTTTAAAAGCTTGTTACTTCATTTAATGCAATCCAACGCGATGTTTGACGAAAAGGCAACGCAAAAAAAAAGAGATAACGCCTGAAAACTCTGTTAGTATTCGGTAATTCCGAGTAAAATTTCATAAAACTTGCTCCTTTATATAAATAATGGAAATGGAAATAGCTGTTTTTTTTAAACCCTTAAAAGTTTTTGGAAAAAGTGGTCGTCATTTAGAATCTTAATAACATTTGCAAGGTCTCTAGAGGATTACTTTTTTGACTTTTTTAATTTTTAGGCAAATTATGAAGTGGCAAAGTTCATACAAAATAGGACATTTTCAGAGGTTTTTACTGGATTAGTTTTACACAAATTTAGAAATTGGTTTCTTTAGAAACCTAGATAATATCCACAAGATACTGTGTTTCAAAAATATCTAATGAAAAATGTGTAATAACGTCATAATCAGTTATGAGCGGTTGTATGAAAAACAGTGAAAATGTGAGTCATGATGCACCACCTTAAGAGTCAACAGTTTTATTTAGACAAACAAATGAGACTATATAAATCTTAACAGTAGAAGGTGAAGGTTGCATTGAAGGTGTATATATGACCTTTTTTGATAAGATAAGATATACTAGTACTGATTGTTTTCCAAAACCAGTTATTATAAAGGTTCGAGTAGTGATAAATCTGAGACTGATGGACCATCGCAGCGCAAGACATATTGTTGTGACAGAACAGGTATGTTAATTTTTGATAACTCACCCGAAATTCCTTAAAAAAAAAAAATAACTTACCTGTTGTGTGAGCCCAAGACGTCGACGGCGCGCACTGTTCCCGCGCGCCTCAAGGAGTTGTCAGCAGCAGGAGGGGCCCAGCTGGGTCGAAGCCTACTGGGGACAGGGTTGTCCGAAAGGGAGCTCGTGCCCCGGTATGAAGGCTAGAAGGAACGGGGTGGGGTTTTTAGTCAGTAAGAGTCTGACACTATCTGCTGCTCCACCCAAGAGCGGGTTTTGTCATACGATGATTTTCCCCATCGCAAAAAAAACCCGAAATTCCTTTGAGACTAAACAACTCGTAAAAAGTGTATTAATATGATTAACATATCTATTGCTGCCATTCTCATGTAATGTATTAACAATAAAGACAAGCATATATATCTACTAAGGCTGTACTCACACGAGAGTCAAAAATTGTGTAATTTATTGAGAACTTGCAAATAGGAATTATTTTGTGGGTTATTATTATTTTTTCCTTGAACAATCTTATCCCAAGTCTACACACAGCCTTAGACCAGTTTTTAAGTTTGTTCAAATTTTATGTACTGTTTTAAATAATAATGAACTTCCTTCGTTGTACTTACAGGTGTTAAATGATTACATAAAAACCAATTGGCTAAGGGATCAAGTATAAAGTACCATTATTTCACACTATTCAACGACATTGGTTGGTATGGAGTGGTAAGTGAAAATATTTAATAAGATATTTAACTAACATTGATTTATTATTATTACATTATTAAAACATATCATTTACATACTTAAATCTGGTTCTAATATCCTTACTAATATTATAAAAGCGAAAGTGAGTTTGTTTGTTTGTTACGTTGTCACGCCTCAATGGCAAATCCGATTTTGATGAAACTTGGTACACGGATAGACCATGTCCTGGAATAGGACATAAGATACTTTTTATCCCGGAAGTATGTTTTCTTGGGATAATTTTCTGCTATCACGCGTGCGAAGCCGCTGGGAGCAGCTAGTAATTGATTTAATTATGTTCTTTAGTAATGTAATTGCTCCTGTGTTTTAGTGGATTGGTTAACATTATGGAACCGTAATTTTTTTGTGTCTTACTGATTATTCTCTGCACTAATTAAGTGGATTTTTCTATAAAACGATGCGTTTAATCGCCGGTTTACCTCCTTGAAAGATTTACATATTTCAAGGAGGTACAAATAGCATTGAATCAAAAAACTAGTTTCTTGTAAAAAGCCTTCAAAGTGCACCACCTGAAAATAAAACCCAAACTTGTGGTTTTTTATACGAAGGAAGCTATTTCATAGAGTCATTGATACGGGAGATTACTTTTTTTCTTTTAACTTGCCTATAGACTAAGACTAAGATTGTCTGAAATAAGGATTTTTATTACATATATTCTTTTTTATTTTTCCAGTTACAATACATCATGTCCGACTCCCACAACAGGGGCAGCTCCTCAAACCTTCGCTTCAGCATTACAGTTCTTTGCAGCAGCACAATGTATGATTACGGAAGGTTTGATACCAGATGCTGACGTTCACAGTAAGCTACTTTTAAAAACTATTTTAGTCTATTACTTTGTGATATACCCATATTGAAGCAGTTTACTTTTACTTTTAATTTATGTGAAAGCTGCCATCTGACTTTTACGATTATTGAAATAATCAAAAACGCATAATTTGGTCGAATAACAGATTGGATTAATGCAAAAAAATGTAATAAAATTATGAAATTTTTCTAGAAGCGTTTGTTGTAGGAAGCAATGTACTGACTTTTTGAGTCCAGTTCATCAAATAACGGAACTGAACCATTAATATTGGACGAGTAGAGTCATGTATAGTGTCCTGACAGGGAGGTATGTTTGGACCACCTCTATTTGGGTTATAAATTAATTTCAAAATTATTTTATTAAGTTCAATTATACTTTGTAATACCAAGTTAACTTTTGACATCGGTAACATTATTATCAGCTTGCTTCTGGCATAAGTTTCACCTAAAACTACTCATAAATGAAATAAAGGATATATGACATTAAATAATTATAACATTTTTATTTTTACAGATTATGATACTTTTGACTTCATAATCGTTGGAGCAGGGACTGCTGGCAGCGTACTGGCTAACCGACTGAGTGCAGTACCAGACTGGAAAATATTACTTATCGAAGCTGGTGACGATGCACCAATTGAAACTGATGTAAGTATTTAAGCACGCGTAAACATGATTTTTTATTTAATTTATATAATAATAATAATTGTTTATTCTCACCACTAAAAAAGTTTACAAAAATATATAGCAACTTAATTTAAAAGTACTCGATACAAAGCATCCAATGTGGGGCAGTTTAATTTTACTGCAGTATATAACGTGGTGGCTGTGATGTGCTTCAACAGTTTAGATCCTATATAAATATGTCTTCTTTAATAAATACCAATATAATTTATTTTAGATTCCAGGTCTTTACCCTGCTTTGGGTGGATCCAGATTTGATTGGGCTTACCGGACTGCCAATAATGGAATAACAAACAGAGCGATCATAAATGCATCTATTGCTTGGCCGCGAGGTAAAATGATGGGTGGCTCCAGTAACATAAACGCCATGATTTATGTACGAGGAAATGATCAAGATTACCAAAATTGGTACAACGCCGGTAATACAGAATGGAGTGTTGAAGAAGTACGTCGATGTTTTAAGAAGGCGGAAAGTTATCAAAACCAAGATATGTTGAATAATCCAGAAATTAGAAACTTTTATGGACTTGATGGACCATTAATGATAAATAAGTTCAATAGTACTTATAGGCTTATTAATGAAAGGGTTTTGTCTGCTTGGGACGAGATTGGTATTAAGAATGTGCCAGACTTAAACGTTGCAAACGTTTTAGGCTCGGGAATTTTAACTGCCACAGCGGCTAGCGGTGAAAGACAAAGCCATAATAAAGCATATTTGAATCCAGTTTTGTACAGGAAAAATTTAAAGATTATCAAAAATAGTCTGGTAACAAAAGTGATAATAGGAAGTTTTACTAAAACCGTTATTGGGGTAGAAGTAGAACGTGATTCAAGAAAACATACCTATTTCGCAACCAAAGAAGTAATTCTGAGTGCAGGCACTATTAACTCGCCACAACTTCTAATGTTGTCTGGTGTAGGCCCTGCACAACATCTAAGATCAAAAAAGATTCCAGTTAAAGTTGATTCTCCAATGGTAGGACAAAATCTACAAGATCACTGTATTATCCCCATAACGATCTACGCCGATGATCCAGGCGAACAAAATGAAGCTGAACAACAATTTGAGGCTATACAATATCTTTATAACCGCACTGGGTATTTGGCACAAACTAGAAACGCTGACATTCTAGCATTTTTCTCCGATAACCCGAATGCTACCTATCCTGATTTTCAATCTCATGTTCTAATTATGTGGCAAAATAGTTCTGGGATTGAAAGAACCTTGAAAACTCAATTTCGGTTTAAAGACCAGGTAGCCAATCCAATCATCGAAATGAATAAAAACCATGCCCTTTATATGCTTCATTTTAATCTCTTACATCCGTATTCAAGAGGAAATATTACTTTAAGTTCTAACAACCCAAAGGATTATCCAATCATCAATGCAAATTATTTCAATGATTCCAGGGATTTAGAGTCAGCAGCTACTGGCATTAAAATCCTTACCAAAGTAGTAAATACTACAGCTTTTAGAGAAATTAATGGATCTTTAGGAAGAATGGAGTGGCCACCATGTAACCGATATGAATTAGACAGCATGGATTACTGGAAATGTATTTGTTTAGAGATGACACTGACAGTATACCACCCCGTAGGAACATGTCAAATGGGGTCAGACATAAATAATTCAGTTGTGAATTCTCGAATGAAAGTCCATGGAGTCGAAAAGTTGCGGGTTATTGACGCTAGTGTAATGCCAACACTTACTAGTGGTAATACCAACGGTCCTACGGGAATGATTGCAGAAAGAGCAGCTGAGATAATTCGGGAAGATTACCAAAGGCGTAACATATAATAAAATATGAAAATATAAACTTCACAATACAGTCTGAAGATATATATGGAAGAACCCGTAGTGGAAAAAGAGGCCAGATATTGGCGCAGATTAGGCGCACAATGCCTTGTTTGCAAAATGACACACTGTATTTTTGCAAAATGTCATATTTTTAAAATGCCATATCGCAAAACTTCACATTATTAAAATGCCATTTTCGCAAAATTCTATTTTCGCATATATCCAAAATGTAAGTTCGGACAAAGAAATATTTTTTTTAATAAAATATACTTTGAATCGTGTGTTACATATTATTAAAATACATTTGCATTATTGCATTTGCATTATTGTAGCTAAGTTTAATAATTTATTAATTATATTTTTATTTTTACACAAAGCTTAATTCATTAGAAAATTATTCAACTAATTAGAAAATTATTTTTTACATAGAGAAAGTAAGTCAAGCAATATAAGATAAGCAATATAAGTCAAGGTATTTTGTAACTAAACGTTAAAAATAAAACAAGCTAATTAATATTTATTTACAAATTGCCTTGACTCAGAAAAAAAAAAGATATACACAAAATTAAGTAGCTGCTAAGTCATGCAATATCAACTTAGCCTGCGTCTCCATTTTCAGTTGTTAAAATTTTAAACTCTTTTATTTTGCTACTTTCTACCAGGTCAGCAGACGAAGCCAAGTTACGACTGTTTCGTTTCAATTCTCTTGTTTCGATCGTCTTGAGTTGGCCACGCCTCCGATTATTTTGTTATGACCATGTAATTGAGCGTTGAGATGACGCCAGAACAGAGGAAAAGGAGGCATGGCCGACTCGAGGCTGTTTGTTACTTTTTAATATTCTTTGTCAATAAATCAAAATTGGTCAAAACGCTTAATGGTGGTTTTTCTACAACTAGTATACAGGAGCGACTGGTAATTAGGAACCGATAATTTTACACGTGATTGTACTCATGATTACAGACGACTTTCCCCAAGTAACTTTTTTCTTCTTTTTTTAACTTATGTTATTTAACCGGTACATGTAGGTACTTACACTAATTACACACACCGATGGGTTTACAAGCAGCGCGCCAGTGAGCGCGCGCGCGCGAATTTGCGCAAACAGCTATTTTGTTATTGTGATACAACTAATGAGTATGTTGGAAATTATGACAATTTAGCGATAATAAGACACTCAATTGATTCAGTAGTACCGGAGTGGGGTGGTTGTGACGTTGTTGACGTCACGTGAGCGTAATCGTTTGGAGGGGAGACATTGCAAAAGTCAGTCTAGGACAATCCGCCGAGCAGTACGGACGCTTCTAACAAATTTACTGGTTCTCTTAGATTACGATATACCTAAGTCTTTAATGGCCTAATAATGTGTACTGTAAAATTAATAAAAGTGATTGTGAAGTGAATTTTTATTTTTATTCTACACCAAAAACCTTCTACCAAAAAACCGTCGCCGTTAAGTATAAATAAAAGTTTCTTTGGAAAAGTTGTTTGTTATCATGAGTACAATCACGTTTGCAAGTATCGGTCACTAATTACCAGTTACCCTATATAAGCATAACGCTAACACGGCAGTGGATATTGGATTTCTATTTTGGAAATGCTCAAAATTGTGCATAGCATGTTTTGGGATGTTCTCAGAAGTTCATGATTCTATTGTTATTATTTTCTCACTGGGTTCACGTTTTTTTTTTCAAGTATTTTAAATGTTTCTATATCAATTTTCAACGGGTCTACAAGATATACCCAAAGTACAGTCAGTAAAAACATGCTATTGTTAGTTCAATATTGCCTTGAAAGCGGGAATTTTTAAATGATTTCCTATGACCCTGGAACACAAGGTAAAGAAGAAACGTAGTTGTCGTTTTAGTTAGTAAAAATCTGATCATCATCATCATCATCATATCAGCCGAAAGACGTCCACTGCTGGACATAGGCCTCCCCCAAACGTCGCCACAACGACCGGTCCTGTGCGTCACGCATCCATCGGATTCCCGCGACCCTGACCAGGTCGTCGGTCCACCTTGTTGGAGGCCTTCCAACGCTGCGTCTTCCGGTACGTGGTCGCCACTCCAGAACCTTTCGTCCCCATCGACCATCTGTTCTGGGTGCAATGTGATCTGCCCATTGCCACTTAAGTTTGGCGACTCTTCGAGCTACGTCGGCAACCTTCAAAAATCTGATACGCCCGTCAATTCAACGTAGAGCGACCTAAAAAAAGTCAAAGACGAAGTCTGCGCTCCAAAGGTCACAATTGGTAGTATTTATGGCGTGTTACTTCCTCGTCTTGCTGTGCCTTAAAGGAGACTACTCAGCCCAAGTAGGTCTAGGACATAGGTAATTATACATTCTCTGCTTACATAAATAATCTGGCAGCTACCTTGGTCATATCCGACTTTTGAGATTAGTAATAATAAATGACTGCTTACGAAACTCGTGGTGCAAGGTTTCTTTAACGTACTTCGTGCATACAGTATGCACGTTGCGGATTCCTGCATCCAGTGTGGCCTAGCTACGGTCGTACCTTCAAAATCTATCTTGACAGTATTTTTAAAAACAATACTACCTCACATAATTATAAATTTATTTTATGATACTATAAATGGGTTTTATAAACACTGTAATGTCTTAGGAGTTTTTACTATTATTATTTTTTTATTACTAAACGAACCATTTTTCAGTAAACAATTAAGAAACAAAATCGGTATGCACTCGGGCAATTTCTGAGAATAGTCTTCTTACACAGCGTGCCAAACAATACGAATGACGAATGAACTACTGGTTATTTTATTAATAGTCTACCCTAAGAAAAAAAATGTGCATAAAACTATAAAATGTAAACAAAAAGAAAATATACAGGTTTCTTAACCTTGCTTCGCCGTTTTTTTTTGCCATAATCAAGGCCACAGTAATGCAATACTTAATGTAATGATAAGAATTATTTTGTAAACTATCATCATTTTTTTCAGTAAACCTAGATGTAGTAAGTCTAGACACAGCCTTAAACTAATTTTTATCTACTGTTTTAAATAATAATGAGGTTCTTTTGTAGTATATGTATCCAGGTGTAAAAGTACTATTTAAAAACTAAATACCTAAATAATCATGTACCGTTGTTTCACACAACATTTGTTTGAGAATGGAGTGGTAAGTGATCTGTTTTTTGGGTTAACACTATTCCTTTAACTTCGTTAAAAAGCGCTTGGGCCGTGGGAATTTTTGAAAGATTTATAATAATAATAATTTTTATTCAGGTCAAAATACCCATTTTCACAATTATTACATACATTAGACACCAAAAAAAAACAAAATTAAACAAGATCAAATATTAAATCAAAACAAAGTCGACAAATGAAAATCAAAATAAAATAAAATAAATTAAAATCAAAATAAATTAAAATCAGAATAAATTATAAATTAAATCAAAATGAATTAAAATCAATAAAAATTAAAATCTGCAAAGCAAAAGGTAGAGGTCTGCTCGCGCCTGGCCTTGGTACAGGCCATGGACCGGAGCGAGGAGGAGTGGCAGGCGATCGCTACCTTCTGCGAAGCAGTAATGCTAGCAAAGAAGGCAGTCGCACGTGCGAGGGAACGCCCCTCAGGCCCCAGTTACCGGGATTCTGATCCCGATTTCCAGCCACCATTGGCGCGGGCTTGCGGATGGTGAGAAATGGGTACCTCACCTTCTGGTAACCGTCCAGACCGAGCTCAAGTTGTCGACGGCGCGTAGTGTTCCACACGCGCCTAAAATATATGTCAGCAAAACATAGGAGCCAAAGGGGTCGAAGCCTACTAGGACCATGAGTTGTGTGAAAGTGAACCCCCCGGGGTTCCATGGGTTGAAGAAAGAACAGGAGTGGGTTTTGTTCAGTAAAAGTCTGACACGCCTTCTCGCTCCGCCTAAGGGCGGAAGATGTCATTAAATGGTTTTCCTTCAAAAAAAAAACTTCAAAGAAGAAGTCTGTGCTCTATACTTCATCGTCAACTTGACGCCAATGTAAACTCCTCCCACCGGTTATTGGGAACGCCGTGGTGGCACACTCCGAGGGCCGTAAAAACTTATGGCCTCGAACTTGTTCAATGCCACCTCGAGTCCTAGCTACTGGATCCTCTCCATGACTGTCGCAACCCCGTGTGTCGCTAGTTCGACTGCAGCTGCCTGGTACAACTCTCCCTGCGCTAGGACCAGGCGTGTCGTCCACGTTTCAAACCATGCCGACCCCGTCGGGGAGGTCACTGTTCAAAACGTAGTCGTACCTATGTTCTACAAAGGCGGTCCTAGTACTGATCCCTGCGGACACTTCAATCGTGCCTTTATTTGCAAATGTCATGAAGTATGAATTTTCTGTTTTCAAGAACAACAGACTCGTGGCATAGCATAGTCGACCTTACAATGTTTTCACTCTTGGGACACAGGCCTCCTTTCTAGAGGGCCGTAAACCACAACACAGGCCCAGTGAACAAGCCCAAAAATTCGAAGACTCGCGAATTTTTGGTTCTAAGATATGCCGGTTTCCTCACGATGTTTTCCTTCACCGTTTTGATAGCAGTGGTGATGAAATAAATTACACAGAGTATGCGCCTGACTGGGTTTAAACCCGCGAACTACAACTCGTAATTCAGGGCCATTACCACTCGGCTATCACTGTTCCTATCACCACCACACCTCCCATACTCGAGAACCACTGAGAAAAACCCCTTGTTTCTAGTTTTTTTTAACAGTTGTAATCCAGACACTATATTATATTTAATACTCATTCAAAAAAAACTGGTCACATGTAAACTAAACGCTCAAACCGTATAGTTTTGTGCTTATTCTAAAATTAAATTGAAATAAAAAGAAAACCAAAATGAATGACGCAAAAAAAACCTTGACAGTGTCGCAGAAACTTGTTTATTTATGCAATAATTTGCAAGTATTACACACCATCGAATAAACATCTGTTTAAACAAAGACTATAGGTAAAAACAGTCAAGTACTTTTTCTTTTTCCTGTAAAATCAAACTATAATCTAACTAAAAAAGAATACATGTTTCAACTATTTGTTTGACTTTTGCAAGACTTACTAGCAAAAGTTACGTTTTTTGTTGAACTTTCGTTCCACTTCTCGCAGTTCTGCACTAGACACGATTGTTTCGGCAAGTTCCTGTTTCGAGTGTGTCAGGAAGAATCACCCGAAAGTGGAGAGCAGGACATGATAGAACACAGAGTACAGTAGGTCTGCTTTGCTTAGACAAAGGGCCACCATGTTCTCTGTTAGCTGATCAGCGGCGGCGACTTCTTGCATCAGACCTTGGTCCGGTCCGTGGTTAGCAGCGTGAGAGCGTAGAAGCAATTACTTCCCTTTACAAAGCAGTAATGCGAGTGGTGAAAGAAACGTAAAACGTGAAGAATATCTTCCAATCCTCAATCATCAATCTTTATGTTCTGTTCTCAACATCTTGTATAGGTCAACACAGATACCTTAGGCGTCGGTGGGATTCTCGGCTCAAACATTAGAGTTCTACATACACTCCAATTTTTATGCAGTCCACCACCACTTCGAAAGTGATAAGACCCACTTACTTTTCTTGACAGAGACGCAGATCGGATGTTCGTATCTTGATTACTTGGGATACTCATTGGAGTATAATTTCCTGCAGCGTGCCGGGGTCTGTATATAACGTCCGTGATAACATCTGCTGCCAGCGTCTTCGTCATCTTGAGATTCCCCAGTTTCTCAAACTTATGGTTGTTGGTGGACATCGGTGTAGACAAAATTGTCTACACCTATGTCTACCAGTTGCACAGTGGTGACCAGGATGATTCGACTGTTGCTGCAAAATGCCACCTAGCAGCTTTGAGCTCGGCAGAAAGGCTTGCGAAGAAGCTAGTTGGTGATCCATATTTAGTTATTAAGTCCAATCTACAAAACCTTGAGCACAAGCGTAGGAAAGCCAGCCTTTCGTTGTTTTACAGGATGCATTTTGGAGAATGTGCGCAGGTATTGCATAACTTGATTCCGCCATCTTATTTCTACCATCGGACCACCAGATATACGATGAGTATTCACCAATACGTTGTTGAAACCTCGACGGTTCGGACTAAGCGTTATGCCTTGTCGTTTATATCGCGTACGTCGAAGGACTGCCGTGTAAAAGTCTTTTTAAACCTATTTGCAAAAATCTTGGCGTGTAAAAGTGGTTTTTAAACCTATTTGCAAAAATGAAGATCATTTATCATTGATATCACTGAAACAATTTGTCCGCTATGGTCTTCCCGTCCGATTAGAGTTTCAGTGTCTTGAAGGCAAGAGTGAATAGGCTCATAAACTAGAGCACCTCACCGTTAGAGATTGATGCAATCTCTCGTGCTGCTGCGCTAGCGATAAGAGCAGTAAGTATGTTTTTCGTGTTTCGAGTAATTGTCGCACAAAGTTTTTGTTTTTCTGGACCTCTTTTTTTAAGTTATATTGTGATAGTTGAAACGTGTAGCCCAAATAAAGCTCTTTTATATTCTTCACTCAATAAAATTGTATATATATATTAGAATAGTTTTAAATGACGGAATAAAAGGATTTTCCTTTTATTCCAAAAATTGCACTTACTGCTAATATCACTAGCGCGGCAGCATGGTGAGGCGCTCTAGTTTAGATGGTAAGGCGCTCTGCTTACTATCAGGTGGGATTGCTGACAAGCACTAGTTTATATCAATTAAAAGAAAAGGAGTTAGGTTAGGCAGTTAGGTAGGTCGAACTTCGAGAAAGAGGTCAACCGTCGAATCCAGCTCGGCTGGGCAGCGTTCGGGAAGCTACGCGGTGTCTTCTCGTCCAACATACCACAGTGTCTCAAGACGAAAGTCTATGATCAGTGCGTGTTGCCAGTGATGACATATGGCTCCGAAACGTGGTCGCTCACAATGGGCCTCATCAGAAGGCTTAAAGTCACCCAAAGGGCAATGGAAAGGGCTATGCTCGGGGTTACCTTGCGTGATCGAATCAAAAATGAAGACATCCGCAGGAGAACTAAGGTTGCCGACATAGCGCAAAGGATTGCCAAACTTAAGTGGCAATGGGCAGGGCACATTGCTCGCAGAACAGATGGCCGTTGGGGCCGAAAGGTTCTGGAGTGGCGACCGCGTACCGGAAGACGCAACGTTGGAAGGCCTCCAACAAGGTGGTCTGATGACCTGGTGAAGGTTGCGGGAAGCCGATGGATGCGAGACGCGCAGGAGCGTTCGTTGTGGCGACGCTTGGGGGAGACCTATGTCCAGCAGTGGACGTGTATCGGCTGAAATGATGATGATGATGATGAAAAGAAAAGGAAATGACTAAGACGTAGAATATTTTTTCATGCCAATTAGTACCATTGTAATATAATAGTTTAGGGTTAACATCTGTGTTGACTATTATAATGAAGTCATACTTATAAAAACGAATGACTTATATAATATTTCATCAATGCCAGTTAAGAAATGGTAGGGTACGTATCAATAACATAATTTATTAATCTTTATTTTTTTATACACATGACGATATATGAACTGTGCTTCAATTGTAGGCAGTACAAAGCATTGTATTTTATATTTTATTTTTTTTACCAGTTACAACGCAACGTGTGCTACTCCAACGACGGGAACAGCTCCTCAAACTTTTGCAACAGCCATACAGTTCTTTGCTGCGGCGCAATGTGTTCTACCAAAACAATCTATACCAGATTCTGATGTTAAAGGTAAATGTAGTACCCATACAATAATTCAATATACTGGATTATTTGTAACTTTTAAAAATGTTTCATATTTTAGTCCTTTAAATTTTCATACAAAAATAATAATATTTAAATTGAACGTTATAAATATTAAGAAGTCTTTGCAAAGCAAGCGATATTACAATAGCGCAGGGGAGCGGAGAATGGGCTGCAAGGGTGCTTGATGCGCTTGTGTGACGTCGTACAGACGTAAGTGTTTATAGAAAAGTACAGGTCGAAATGTGTTAAATAATCTTGAAGGTTGGTTCTTTGGTAAATGAATAAAATTTTGTAAAAAGCCACAGAACAAAAGTTGTTGTAGATGATGTTAGTAATAGTCTTGCATGGTTATTAGTGTTTTACAAATGACCCTTTACAGTAACAACGTTATTTGCCACAATTAATCTTAAGAAATGGTTTTTCAGTTCTAACGTAAGAAAGCAAATGTAGAAGTTAGGAGAGGCAAAAAGATGAAGGGTAACTTATTTTGTTGCAGAATGTGACAAGTTTGATTTTATAATTGTCGGAGCAGGAACAGCTGGTTGCGTTTTAGCAAACCGATTGAGTGCTGTTCCAGAATGGAATATACTACTCATTGAAGCAGGTGACGATGCACCAGTGGAAGCAAGTGTAAGTACATATTAAGATTATAATTTAGCTAATACCAATTCTGATCTTGGTTACATTTATGTAACTGAACCATTGGTTTAGTGGTTAGTGGCCCTGACTGTTATGCTGGAAGTCGTAGGTTCGATGTCCACCCAGGACATTGCATGATAAGCACTATCATGTATTCTGTTTCTGGTTGTAATTTATCTTTAACCTTTCAGTCGTGATAATTAAAGACACAATAGAAAGACTAGGGGTTCGCGAACGCCAGCGTTCGCTTGGGGTTTAATGTATTAATACGATGCTATCTTTAATATATGCTAGTATTTAGAAATATGAGAGCAGTGGTGGCCGAGTGGTAATGGCCCCGACTTACGAGTTATAAGTCGCAGGTTCGAACCCAGCTAGGCGCATTACTTTGTGTAATTTATTTCAACACGGCTTCAAAACGGTGAAGGAAACCGACATGTCCTAGAATCAAAAAATCGAAAACATGTGTTATCCACCAACACGCACTGGGCCCGCGTTGTGGATTACGGCCCATTCCCTCTCTTAGAGAGGAGGCCTGAGTCCCAGCAATGGGAACATTAAAAAGTCTGGTGATGTGGTGGTGGTGATGATTTAGAAATATATAAATAAGTATATTTATCAGTTGCAATTAAACTTCATTTTTTTGTTTTTGACTGACCGACATTTTGACAATTCAAAATAAAAATTTAAATTGATATTATCATTACATGATAAATTTCAGATTCCAAATCAAGATAAATTCCTTGTTGGATCAAAATATGATTGGAATTATCTGACTGCTAAAAATGGCATAACAAACGGAGCTAACATAAACGAGTCAATTACTTGGGCCCACGGAAAATGTATGGGCGGTAGCAGTAACATTAACGCTATGGTTTACATACAAGGAAATGATCAGGACTACCAAAAATGGGTTGATCTTGGTAATCCAGAATTTAGTCTAGCAGAAGTACGTCGCTGTTTTAAGAAAGCAGAAAGTTTACAAGACATGAATCTGTCGGAAAATCCTGAAATTAGAAATCATTACGGTCTTGATGGACCATTGGTTATAAATACGTCTAATAGCACTTACAGACCTTTAACCAAACAAGTTCTTTATGCTTGGAATGAAATCGGCTTTAAGAATGTTCCAGATCTAAATGCCGCAAATGTTATGGGTTCAGGTATTACGATGAACACGATTGCTAATGGAGAAAGACAAAGCCATAGTAAGGCGTATTTAATCCCAATCCTGCAAAGAAAAAACTTAAAAATTATTAAGAATAGTTTTGTGACAAAAGTGTTAATAGATCCTTCATCCAAAATCGCTTTTGGGGTAGAAGTTGAACGTAACTCAAAGAAATTTATATATTACGCGAGAAAAGAAGTAATTGTAAGCGCAGGTACTATAAACTCCCCACAGCTTTTAATGCTCTCTGGAGTGGGCCCTAAACAACATCTCCGTTCAAAGAATATTAAAGCAATAGTTGACTCACCATTAGTAGGACAAAATCTACAAGATCATTTTATCATACCTATAATAATTTATGGTGATGAGCCTGGTGAAGAGGATCAAGCAGAACGTCAGTTTGATGCTATACGTTACCTTTACAATCGTACTGGGTATTTAGCGCAAGATACTTTCGCTGACATTGTAGCATTTTTTTCTGATAACCCAAATGCTACGTACCCCGATTTTCAAACTCATCTTTTAATATTATGGAGAAACAGTTCAATAGTTTCATCAGTGTTAAAACAGCGATATAAGTACAAAGATCATTTAGCGGATCCTATTATTAAACAGAACAAAAAACATGCAATTTATTTCCATGCATTCATTCTTCATCCGCATTCCAGGGGAAACATTACTTTATATTCAAACAACCCTAAAGACCACCCAATTATTAATACAAACTATTTCAGTGATGCTAGAGATTTAGATAAAGCAGTAAAAGGCATCAAAATGCTTACCAAAGTGGTTAACTCTAAACCTTTCAGAGCAATCAACGCATTTTTAGGACGGATGGAGTGGCCGCCATGTGACAAATTTGCACTGAATAGCAATAATTACTGGAAATGTGTTTGTAAAGAGACGGTAGTTTCCATATACCACCCTGTAGGAACCTGCAAGATGGGGCCAAACCCAAAGACCTCGGTTGTAAGTTCTCGGTTGAAAGTTCACGGAGTTTCCAAGCTCCGTGTGGTAGACGCTAGTGTAATGCCTACAATCACTAGTGGTAATACTAACGCACCAACCGGAATGATCGGTGAAAGAGCTGCAGAATTTGTGTTAGAGGACCACAATAAACAGTAAATATACGAGTAGTATATGCACTTTTTTATGCCTCCAATACTTTCTACTTATTGTAATAAATAGTTTCACTTAAAATCTGTATTTTATATTTTAAGATGACTGCTATTCTATATGGGTCAGATATAAGATTGTTTTATTTTAATCCTCATCCTCATTTTATCCCCCAACGGAAAAGAGGGGTGTTATAAGTTTAAGGTGTCTGTGTATGTGTCTGTCCGTGGCATCATAGCTCCTCAACGAATGGACCGATTTTGATGTGGTCTTTTTATTTGAAAGCTGCCGTTATCGAGATGGTTCTTAAATACAATTTATGAAGACCTGTTCAGGAAATGCGTGCCTAGAAGATCATAGGCAATGATGCATTTGTAAAGTCAAAGCTTCAAAGTCTTGAGCATCGACGCCGAGTTGCTTGCCTGTCCGTTTTCTATCGTTTACATTCCGGGGAGTGTGCTTTGGAGCTGCACAATTTAATGCCACCAAGTCCGTTCCATCATCGGACCACAAGACGTACGGCGTTGCGCCACCGATACATGGTGGACATCCCACCCATACGTATAAAGCGTTTTGGGGACACATTCATTATGCGTACAGCTAAGGAGTGGAATTCCCTGCCGGAGTCTGGTGTTTCCTGATAGCTATAACCTAGGGATTTTTAAGTCAAGAGTAAATAGATTGCTTCTAGGCAAGCGTGTTCCATCGTCGGCCACATCATCGCATACCATCAGGTGAGATAGTGGTCAAACGTGAGTATTACATTATAAAAAATAATGAACATTATAAAGACGTGATGTGCCGTGCCACCACCTACCACGTATTAAAACTACTAAATTGTAACATTTAAACAGTTGTCTGACTTTAAAACTGGCAAACACTGTAATGTAGAGTAACATAATTTATTAATTTAATTATAACAAAATTGATGTTGACGGGAAACTAAATGTAGCTCATTAAGCCTATTCTTGACACTGGCTTCCGTCAAAGTACAACACTTTGACGGAAGCTAGTGTTGGTCATCACTCACTATCAAGGAGGTACCATCCTGCTGTTGATGTAAGGTTTTAAGGGGATGCAACTCGACACACATTTTCACTGTTTTTCATACATCCGCTTTTACCCGATTATGACGTTATTACTCATTTTTCATTAGATATTTTGAAAACACAGTATCTTGAGACTATTATCTAGGCTTTTATTGAAATTAGTTTCTAAATATGTGTAACACTAATGCAGTAAAAACCTCTGAAAATCTTTTATTTTGTATGAACTTTGACACTTCATAGTTGACTCAAAAATTTACAAAGTCAAACAAGTAAAACTATAGAAGCCTTGCAAATTTTATTAATATTCTAAATGACGACAAATTTTTCAAAAACTTTTAAGGGTTTAAAAAAAAATAGCTATTTCCTGGAACAAGTTTTGTAAAATATTCGAGTAAATCATGGAATTACCGAATACTTACAGAGTTTTCAGGTGTTTCTCTCTTTTCTTGCGTAGCCTTTTCGTCAAACATTGCGTTAGATTGCGTTAGATGAAGCAACGAGCTTTTATACCATACTCGATGTTGACGATACGCGAGTAAAAAACCAGCCTCTTAATACTTTACCTTCCGCATGACGCAGGTCCTCACCGGACATGGCAAGTTCGGGAGGTTCCTGCATCGGATTCAAGCGGAAGAGACGCCCGGGTGTCACCACTGTGCGCAACGCCTAGAGGACACGGTGGAGCATACCGTCGAGGTGTTCCCTGCCTGGGCGGAGCATCGCCGTGCCCTCGTGGGGGCGATCAGCGGCGGAGACCTCTCGCGCCGGGCCCTGGTTGAGGCCATGGACCGGAGCGAGGAGGAATGGCAGGCGGTCGCCTCCTTCTGCGAAGCAGAGGAAGGCAAAGGAGGAGGCCGACCGCATCAGGCAACGGCGCCCTCGCCGCCGTCGCTGGGATTCCGATCCCGATTTCCGGCCACCGTAGACGCGGGCTCGCGGACGGCGAGCCATGGGTAGCTCGCTGTCCGATCGTCCGGTAATGGACCGAGTCCAAGACGTCGACGGCGCGCACTGTTCCCGCGCGCCTCAAGGAGTTGTCAGCAGCAGGAGGGGCCCAGCTGGGTCGAAGCCTACTGGGGACAGGGTTGTCCGAAAGGGAGCTCGTGCCCCGGTATGAAGGCTAGAAGGAACGGGGTGGGGTTTTTAGTCAGTAAGAGTCTGACACTATCTCCCGCTCCACCCAAGAGCGGGTTTTGTCATACGATGATTTTCCCTATCGCAAAAAAAAGCCTCTTAAAATATATAACTTATGTGTGAATATGATTAGCCTAAAATGTATACATTATCATCTATGCTCGCCATTCTTATACCTACTTTAAACACATGCGTACACTTTTACTAAGGCAATATTTACACAAGAGTCAAAAATGATTCAAAGTCAAAGCCATTTATTTGCATTAATTCATGAATCCCCAAGCGACCACCGGTGGCCGCGCATCTATTGTCTTACTATTGTGTCTCTAATTGACGGTATCTGAAGGGTTAAATGCGGTACAAGAGATGGTAACTTAATAAAATTGTGCAGACACATTTTGCCATCAGTTGGCATGCAAATATTAAATTGTGTTAAGCTCATAATAATCAAAACTACAAAATTTATCACAAAATTTTCTTTTAAGAAAATATTAAACCGAATGAACTCAGCACAGTAATCATCATTTTGTAATTAAACTAGTTTGTTCATCTTGTAATTAAACTAGTTTTTGAGCATATTAAAGAACTAGACAATAACATTTAGAACTAATTAAATTTTAAAATAAACTAAAATAATTAAAAATAATATATACACTAAAGGCCTAACTAAATATGACGTCAAAAAACTCCTCCGCATCGCTGTCGACTGGAAGTGTGCCCAAAAGGCTGGCGGCATTGCCACGTTGTATGGCAATGCTTAATCTCTGACCGAGTTAGAAGTCAGCCCTTGGGTCACGCGAAGAGAAAACTAAGTTCCAAATGTAAAATTTACCAAAATAAAAATGTTACCACTCACATTATAATTTTAATAACATTTATTTTGTAAGCAATTAACATACCTTTCAGTGAAAATCCTTGTCCCAAGTCTACGCACAGCCTTAGACCAACTATTTGTGATAATAGACTATTTTTTAGTTTGTTTAAATTTTATCTACTGTTTTAAATAATAATGAACTACCTCCGTTGTACATACAGGCATTAAATGACTATATAAAAACCAGTTACCTGAGGGATCAATTATTGGGTACCCTTGTTTCATACTATTCATCAACATTTATTGGAGTATGGAGTGGTAAGTGGTAGTAGTTTATAAAATATTTAACTAACATTCATTTAATATGAAGTTAATCATCAATTCTGTTATTGACTATATATATACTACTCTGTCAAGAAAGTACCGGGAAAAGATCAATAATACACAAAATGTCTGTTATTCATCCAAATTTATTTTGTCACCTTCAAAGTATGCTCCTTTAGAAACGATACACTTGCGCCAACGAATAATCCATTCATCAAAACATTTTTTAAACGCTGCTTCCTGAATTGAGTTCAGTTCTCGCCGCGAATTCTCCTTTATGTCTTCTATCGATTGAAAACGGGTGCCACGAAGTGGTAATTTGAGTTTAGGAAAAAGAAAAAAGTCAGCAGGAGCCATATCTGGTGAATATGGTGGTTGCTGGATGGTATTTGTTGAGTGTTTGGTCAAAAATTCGTTCACAATGATAGCCTTGTGCGAAGGCGCATTGTCGTGGTGCAAAATCCAAGAATTTTCTTTGCGAGGCAAATCTTCTATCACATCTCGACCGCTTTTGAACGCTTTGAACCACTCATAAGTTTTTGATAAAGTCGATTCACCGTAAGCCTTCTGTAACATTTTCAGTGACTCCGAACACGAAATTCCATTGGCGATGCAAAATTTAAGACAAACTCTTTGTTCGATATTTTTGTCCATTATGAAATTCGCAATACACACTATATATGATATTACTAAAACCAGCACTGTATTTAATATAAATAACAGATGCAACTCAAACTCCGCGCCAAAATGGAAAACAGTTGTGCTAATCTAACAACTACAAAAAAACAAAAATTTGAATTTGGAACCATAAACAAATCATCTATTCCCGATACTTTTTTGACTGAATGTACATATTTTGAATTTATACACTTACATAGATTGCTCATATAAATAACTTGCTTCTGCCAGTGACTTTGCCAGCATGAAAGAAGGGTTTTTCATTCGAACATTTTGACCCCCATTTCATGCCGCTGATAAAGCTTATAAATTTTATCAAATAAATAGTACGAAATTGCTTAGGGGACATTGCATTGCTAAGTTACAGTGTACTCCAGAAAATGTTCGATGAATCTGGGTATGTTTTCCCATAAGTCTAGATTGCGCTCTTATTTTGATACAATGGGAGATTAATAGTGTTTTGGAGGGATGTGATCCCCAGCTACAACACAACTAAGTACTTCATTTAATTACCTAAAAGATATAGAAACTTGCTAATGTAATTTTCAGCAATAAATATGTTTATAATGATTAAGATTATTTTATTTTTAATCGCCATTTCCTTCTTAGTCCCTCCCATTATATTGATCACCATGAGTAGGTAATTTTACTTCGAGTGCTTTGCTCCAGCCTGCTAAAGTTGGTGGCGGAGACCTCTCGCGCCGGGCCCTGATCGAGGCCATCGGCCGGAGCGAGGAGTAATGGCAGGCGGACCCCTCCTTCTGCGAAGCAGTAATGCTAATAAAGGCCGACCGCATCAGGCTACGGCGCCCTCGCCGCCACCGCCGGGATTACGATCCCGATTTTCGGCCACCGTAGACGCAGGCTTGCGGACGGCGAGCCATGGGTAGCTCGCTGTCCGATCGTCCGGTAATGGACCGAGCCCAAGACTTCGACGGCGCGCACTGTTTCCGCGCGCCTCAAGGAGTTGTCAGCAGCAGGATGACCCAGCTGGGTCGAAGCCTACAGGGGCCAGGGTTATCCGAAAGGGAGCTCGTGCCCCGGTATGAAGGCTAGAAGGAACGGAATGGGGTTTTTAGTCAGTAAGAGTCTGACACTCTCCCACTCCACCCAAGAGCGGGTTTTGTCATAAGATTTTCCCCATCGACTACTTACTAAAACTGAATCAAGTAGAGACAAGCTTTTAATAAAAATTGTTATCCCTATATAATACCTATATAATTAATACCTACTCGTCAAGACGAATCATACGAGCCCAAACTCGATGGGGTTGAGTCGTTCAACTACCAAATTGCTATAGCCACTTTCCAGTTCCATCATCAGATCAGCTTCATGTCATAATAATTTTGCATTGTCATCTGATTTACACATGTATGCAAAATTTCAGCTCAATCGGTAACCGGAAAGTGGTCAAATTTAATTTACAAGATTTGATGGCAGACAAAAAAAAATCGAAACCATGTGACATTCACCAACCCGCACTGCGCCCGCGTGGTGGATTATGGCCCATTACCTCTCCTGGAGAGGAGGCCTGGGTCCCAGCAGTGGGAACATTAAAAAGGCTGATGATGATGATCATGATGACACACAAACATCGGGACAGGTGAAAATAAATAAAGGTTTGTAAAAAAAACTATTGACTGTTGGTCGTTCTCAACAAAAAATACATTGATAGTAACAGAAAACTCGTTTATGGATGAATAATTTGCAATTCAAATAAACATTAATTGTTGAAACATACATAGATTGTACCAAAACTCTTTCAAAACTCTATAGACATATTCGGTTATATATACTGGTTTACTAGTGAGACAAATAAATGTATGTTTTAATGAAAAGGAACAGGTGAACATTTTTCAGTACAAGGACATGCAGTTTATCTTTATCTAGTACAATTAAACTATTTGGTACGTAAATTTTGCATTTTTTCGCCTTTCTTATCTATTTAGACTTTTAGAAAAATAAGTCTTTCAATAGTCTTGTATAAGCAACAAAGTAGGTAAGGCGAACTATTTGGAACACATTCTTCAATTGAGGTTTTAAATGGAGTGGCAAGTATCAATAATATAATTATTATTCAATCATTAATTATTAAAAATATTGTTTCTAACAAAATGAATATTAGAAACAATTTTTTCGGCTAAAAAGGCATTGTAATAAGTGAACAAAAAGGATAACGCATTTTTTGAACAAACATTATGAATTTATTTTAAACGACTGTTCGTTTATTAATTTCTTTTGTTTTTTGGGTGCAAGCTGGAATGCTTCGTGTCTGTCTCCAACAACGGGAGCAGCTCCTCAAACGTTTGCAGCAGCTTTACAGTTCTTTACTGCAGCACAATGTCTTGTGTATGAATCAGTCTGGTATCAATATACCAGATTCTGATATTAAAGGTAAAAATAAAACTCTTCTTATTTCATTATTTTCTCATTCATTTGTGAATGTGAAGTACCATGGAGCATTTCTATTAGGTTACAACTTGTTATTTTTTTTATTTTGACATTACGAGCATGGCAGTTGAAAATGTCTCGCTGTTGGTGGCGCGTGCTATTGGGTCATCCAGTTCCCTTCAAAATGGTCGAAATGAGTGGGGCTGATGCACGTGTCATGCTCGTGAACAGGTGCCGTCAGATGAGACTGATCATTTCTTAGGTGCCAGTGGCTTAATTCAGTTTCTATCTTTTAATTATTATTTTATTATCTACATTGTGCTCACATAATAGAAGCAACAAGAAATATGTAACCAAGGATTATATGTAACACATAATATGATTTAAAAGAGTGTCTATAGAGTTTCTTGGACTAACCAACATTTGACTATTTAAAAGTGCCTGCAAATGGTTTATTTGAAATAAATGATTGATTGACTCTTCAGTAATTAAATCGATATTAGCTCCAATTTAATGAGACCAATCTTAATTTAATCTCAAAATTAAAAGTGACAAAACTTATGATAGGTAACCATTTTTTTTATTGCAGACTTCTCTACGTACGATTATAAGATATAATTAGTGTCCTTATGGTGACGAATACAGCCGCATTTCGGTCCAAAAGTGCATTTCTACCATTGTAGAGCGCGCGACCACTCACGTAATATTTTTATTGTGCGTTGCGGTCAATGTTTGTGAATTGTACGTATGTCGGTTACCTTATTTTGGCTATTACTATGACGTATATCATAAAGTTTAAGGTTAGTGTAAAACCAGACGACTATTTTTCTCAGATCAATGGACATACAGAGCAGATAGTAGACTTTATCGATAGTTGGAAGATGAAAGCACTGACGACAAAGATATAACTGAAAGTGACACTGATGATGCGTGAACAGTAGAAAAAGGTTGCTTGCAAGAATCTTCACATAGTACCGATACAGAGCAAGAAGGAAGTAGCACAGGGTCGGACTCCAAAAATCGGGAACGGTACTGAATCTGAAGACGATGTTCCCCTTGGTTCGGCACTTGTAAAAAGTGGGTTTGGCCGGACCATTAGATTTTTATATGTCTACAATGCACTAAAAATGAAGATACGGAGGTAAAAAACATGATTAAGTAGCTAAGATGAGAATTAGAAACTCAAGACCCAAAGTTTAACAAATTTTTTTACAGTTTTTGTAGAAGTCTGATTTTAAGGTCATTTTATTTCTAAAATGATATTATTTTGTTTTATTTAGTTTCATAATAAAGCTATTTAAAATATGACGTAAACGTTTTTGTCAATTTATATAACTTTCTCTTATAAATCCTACATTAAAAGTGTTCTACGTATGTAGAGCGCGCGCGTATTTACGTCCCAAGTATAGGCGCGCCTACTGGAGTGTTAAATTAAATAGCATAGATTACTGGAAATGTATTTGTATTGAGACGGTAATTACAATATATCATCCCGTAGGAACATGCCAGATGGGGTCAAAACCGAAGACCTCAGTTGTGAGTTCCCGGTTGAAAGTCCACGGAGTTGTCAAGCTCCGTGTGATAGACGCTAGTATAATGCCTACTCATACTAGTGGTAATACCAACGCACCAACCGGAATGATTGGTGAAAGAGGAGCAGAGTTAGTGCTAGAAGACTACAACAAATTATTAAAAAAAATATATAAATATTATATGCGTGTTTATTAAACATATAAAAAATATATGTTCTTTTTTGTTTTGTTTTAAAATGATTTCAATTCTTTATGAGCCCGATTAAGTGGTAAAAAAACTTAATTGTGCTCATGAAGATGATTTTATCCAAAAAATGTCTACATAGCCTAGCAAACATTATAGCAGACTAAATATTACTTTGTCTACATAAGGGACTTCTTGGTGTGTCACCACCCTAACATGTCAGCTTCCGTCATATTTCATAGATTCTACAATATTCCACTAATAATTCCTTGGTCCATTGTGAGACGGACGACCTAGATAGTTCAGATTATCGGAAATACATTTATCGAGATTTGGCACTACTAAAGACCTGGTTGGCGCCACTGTATCCCTCGAATGGCCGTTGATGTGGAGATTATTGTGAAGAATGGCCGTCATAAGAAGTATTTTAGTATTACTCATTTAATTTTTGTCATATTCTAAGCACGAAGTTTTTCGCTCGTTTGCTCCATGGTAGACCTCATATGACCGAATCCAACAGTCTAGCGAAGAAATCTAAACCATCCATACTAATATTATAAATGGGAAAGTGTGTGCGTCTGTTTATCCGTCTTTCACGGGAAAACGGAGTGACGAATTGACGTGATTTTTTAAGTGGAGATAGTTGAAGAGATGGAGAGTGACATTAGCCTATGTCACTCTCCATCTCTTCAACTATCTCCACTTAAAAAATCACGTCAATTCGTCACTTTTTTGTCTCTTTCTAACCCCCCACTTCCCAGGGGAACCGTATTACCCCGAATTTAACGCGAGCGAAGCTGCGGACAAAAGCTAATTAAAGCATAATCGATGTAATATTTGTAGGATTTTATTACTTTAATTATTTTTTCAGCTTTGCACGTAGGTGTATAATATATTTATGTTATTGTCCTCTCAAATAGACAGGCAGTCGATGATAAACAACTTAAAAAACTAGTGGACTGTTCAACCAAAAACTTATTGTTCAAAAACTTTTGAAACATTATTGGCAGATTTTTTTATAAGCAAGTAATTTAAGTACACCCGCAATGGGCCCGCGTAGTGTATTACGACTCATGCCCTCTCCATGAGAGGAGACCCGAGTCCCAACAGTGGGAACATTAAAAAGCTGAGGATGGAATTTAAGTACTTAATATAATACATAATTATCAAGTTATTTCAACGAGAATTATAGACACAATATACCATAAAGTTGTGGGTGACTCACATATATTTACACAGTATACACTATACACGTACACAATAAATATATACTCACCTACATCTATTATTTCTATTAATACATTCATATATATTTATATATTTCAACATTCCACTCGTAACACTTAACACGAATTACACATTGACGTGACGCATTGGACACGCGCACTGTCGATGACGCGCCGGCGACTTATTTTCTTCCACCGCCAAATCGCAGCGTAAAAGTTACATTTCGTTTCTCACCAGTCACAATCTACGCTGCCCGTTAGAGATACGTGCGCTCGCGCCAATTAATAATTATCGAAAGCAATGTACCTGCGCTGAGTTGCCGCCGCAATTCTAAGGACTTTCGCTGACCTGTGTTACGGAAAACTCGTGCTGTTACTTGCTTGCGCCTAATTTTGCGCCTTCTATTATAAATCGTGTTGTTGTGCTGTGTGTGTGAAAATATACCTGGAGGAACATCACGGACTTTTATTCACTCGCCACCTACCCAGTGAGTACCCATCACACACCACACAAACAACCAAAAAGTAAATTAGATAATAATTAGATTTGCAGCGCGTACGTACTCGGCGCTTTCTACTACTATATTGTTAAAACTTAGTTTCTCGTCAAGCGATATTATAATTTAATAATTGAGAAATAAAATATGATATACAAACCTAATTGTTTTTTTTATTGAAATAAACTAGTGCTTGACTGCGATCCCTTTTGATGGTACGCAGTGATGCAATCTCTGATGGTGAGGCGCACTAGTTTAAGAGCCTATTCACTCTAGTCTTGAAGACACTCAAATTATAGTCGGATGGGAAGACCACAGCACGTAAATTGTTCCAGTTCTTCGACGTACACGGTATAAACGAGGCGAAACGCTTAATCCGGACCGTAGATTACGTTTCAACAACGTAAGGTGGTACGCGCATTAATTGCATGACTTGATTCCGCCATCCCATTTCTACCACCGGACAAACCGACGTACGGCGAGTATCCACCCTTACGTTGTTGAAACCTCCACGGTCCGGACTAAGCGTTTCGCTTCGTCATTTATACCGCGTACATCGAAGGACTGGAACAATTTGCCTGCTGTGGTCTTCCCGTCCGATTACAATCTGAGCGTCTTCAAGGCTACAGTGAATAGGCTCTTAATAAACTAGTGCGCCTCACCATCAACGATTGCATCACCGCTTACCATCAGGTGGGATTGCAGTCAAGTACTAGTTTATATCAGATAAAAAAAAAACCTACTCCTGTGCTCAAGGCTTTAAAGGTTGGACTTATTATTCTGTCCCACTCCTGGACAAAGGCCTCCCTCCACTTCTTCCATATTTCACGCGTCCAGACTTCCTTCCTCTTCGCCAGTTCTGGTGGAATTGGTCCAGTTCGTCGCGTTCTTCATTCTTTGTTTATTTTCCAAAATCGTCAACATACTCGTATTATTAGTTGAAGAAAATAATAAAAACATGCTTATCTATCTACGTCATTACATATTGTTGGATAAAACATAATGTATTAAAATTTATTTTAATGTCTTTTTTGTTAAAACCACCTGGCTAAATTTTATCTTTAATGCTTTACATAATTGTTTAAAGAAAATACAATACTAGTTCATGCTCCTTTATAAAAAATAAACACATAATTTACGTGACAAAAAACAATGTTTATATAGGTATAATGCAATGTGTAGTTAAAACAAATACTTAATTATTCATTTTGATCATTTCTTTTTCTTTATCTAGGTGCTATTTTATTTTATTTATTTATTTATTTATTAAAACTTTATGCACTATTACAGTACAAAGGCGGACTTAATGCCTTAGGCATTTTCTACCAGTCGACCTTAGGGTGGTGCAGAAATAAAACATGGTAGGTGCAACATAAAGGCAAACAAACCAATAAAAAAACTAAAACCAAAATAAATATACAATAATATAAATAAAACTTTTATAAATAAATACTTATATAAATACATACAAATAAACAAAATTATAGTGAGAAACAAATCCACCAAATCACAGCTGTGATGATTCTGCCAATTTCTTGCGAATGTGTTCACGTGCCATAACCTTAAACGAGAGCCGGCTAGATGCCATCCTGATATTCAACGGGAGCTCATTCCAAAGAAATATCGCTTGGACTAAGAAAGAAGAACGGATAAATCCAGAGCGGTGCGAGGGACATCGTAATTTATTACTTATAAATAATATTGTGATCCATAATAATGACAAGTTTATTTATAATTTATTAAGTAGGTATACACTTTTTTTTATGGTGGGCAAAAATCATCCAATGACAACCCCCGCTCTTGGGCGGAGCGGGAGATAGTGCCAGACTCTAACCTCGAAGTTTGATTAAACACAGCTTCAAGACAACGCAGACCTGAGTATATGGTTTTAATTTCAACTATGGATACCTCCACGCATTCCTGAGATAAAGGGTCTTAACAAACAAATGAACAGACAGACAGACGGACAAAAAAGTGTTACTATAATTGAGGTACGGAACCTTAAAACAACTGATTCTAATATATCAAAAGAAGAATACAAAGTAAAAATCAGTTCAATACCCATTTAATTCACAAATCCCTTCGCCTTTACCCAAAAAGTTACTTATTCCTTTACGTTAACCACAAAGATGAATAGAAATAGCTTACAAAAGGTATTTTCTACTAACCTACATCAATTCTTTCAGTTGTTTGCGCCCTTTTAAATGAGTCGGAACTGCACTACCCTGACGTCTTTTGTTTTCAGCAGACAATGTCGTTTACTGCGAGGCGTTCGAGAAAAAAGTGCTCTTCACTGCCTCGCAAATACATAGGGATTTAAATGCGTACACAGAAAGTCACTTGGTGAAATTCTACTGTCTGTGAATTTAAGAAGTTATTGGTTTTAGTTTATTGTAATGGATGTGGGGTGTCTTTTGTTTTTTTTTTTTGTGTTTGATTTTTTTTCCTTTTGCGTCGCTTTTTGATTCCCTGTGGTATTGTGTTTAGTATTCATTGAATATACATGTGTGCTGTACGCGTGTGTTCCATGTTTGATATACGACAGGATGTTGCTAAGTTTAGTTGGTACAATGTTGATCGTCGCTCTTATTAACCCTTCAGATACCGTCAATTAGAGACACAATAGTAAGACAATAGATGCGCGGCCACCGGGTGTCGCTTGGGGATTCATGAATTAATCAACCGGTCTGGTTGTTTCTAACTATACTCCAGACCGCTCAGAAAGAAACTGCCTTAACATGATGTGTTAAACGTCAAAAATGCGAGTGAGTAAGGTACTACGCGCAGTGTTTTTCCATTTTGATCGCCGTTCATTCATTCATAACCTGGATACCAATTACTGATTGGTATCATAGTAGTCCTGTCTTTATTTTTAAGCAAAATAAAAAATCGAAAAAAAGATTATAGATGGCTAATATTATATTTTGCACCATTTTGTTTAAAATGAAACTATTTCAATTTTTCTAAAACGTCCCTAATGATCGTTCACTTTTTTTTGCATGAAAAAAACTATTTAACGGGTCTAAGGGTGTGTTTCCACTATGTGGAGCTGGGCGAATCGGAGAGGAGTGGACTGTGAATCGGCAATTTACAATGCTCGAATTCGCCATTTCGCATCAGTGGAAATAGTGTAAGTGGAGCGAAGCGGAGCTGAGTGGACTTTTAATTAAAACAAAAGAACACGCGACCGCGAGTCGAACAAAGCGGAGTCGAGCAGGCCGATCGGAGAGCATGAAGCGGACGGTATCTCAACTACGCCGCGCTTCGCATCAATGGAAAAGCTACCTGTCCAGCAGAGTGGAATGAGGCTACGGAGCGGAGAAACGGAGAAATATTAACCAATAGAATTGCACAAAAAATCTCCGCTCCTCTTCAGTAGACATAGTACGACCTACTTTATAATCATACAAAACCGGAAAGAAACGAGAGCGGGTGCTATAGCAAAACTACAGCTAAAACAGTGTGCAACTCCGCTCCGCATTACTTTCTTACTTCACTCCGCAGCCTCGCTCCGCTCTGGTGGACAGACACAGTTTGTAACTCCACTTCGCATCACTCAGGCAGCCTAACACTTGCTGTTTCGTTGCTCTTCTCCGCCGTACTACACCCAGCTCTCCTTTAGTGGAAACTCACCCTTAAACATATTTTGAACCATCACTCATTCACTTTATAGACTCATACCTAAAATAAATATAAAATGTTGTCAGTTTTTTGCATCTGTAAAGTGGTTTAAATTGCGTGGTACATTGACAATGTAATTAATTTAAAAGGTATTGCAAAATGATGAATGAAGTTTTTATTTCAAAAATTTTATCAACCGGTCATTGTCTTAAGATGAATTTAGTGGTGAAGAGCAATATTAGTGTTCGGTCAGACTGCAGGTGCGAGGAGGAGAAGGACAATTCGGCAAACTCAAGCACACCCCTCCCCCCAAACCCTCCTAGTCAAGTGACAACCGTTTCGTTTCGATTCTCTTGCGTCGAACGCCTCGACTTTGCCACGCCTCCGATTTCTTTGTTCTGACGTCATTTCAACGCTCAATCACGTGGTCAGAACAAAGGAATCGGAGGCGTGGCCAACGGTCGTAATTTACTACTTACAAACTTTGGCAAGGAATTTCACTACTTAGCTGGCGCACGCGATGAATGTCTGCCAAAATGAATTGTACCAGGTTAGGACCAAGTACCGGTGGCGAAAGCCTGTACAAGATTAAGATGGCTCTGAAGCAGCTTAAAAAGAACAAGTCATAGCAAGATGATAGAATTAAGGTCAAACTCCTAAAGACGGGTGGAAAATGCTATCTTAAAGCCCTGCAGAAGTTTTTTGATTCCGTCATACTCAAGGAGAAATTGCCTTAGGTATGGCGTAGTGATGTGGTGGGCCCTGTTTTAGCGATAAAACCTAAAATGACAGGCGTTTTTCATTTCTTAATCACGTGTAAAAACCGTTTACAAAGGTCATTAATTCATGAATCCCCAAGCGACACCCGGTGGCCGCGCATCTATTGTCTTACTATTGTGTCTCTAATTGACGGTATCTGAAGGGTTAAGAATCGATTCGCACGTAGGTTTGACAATTTGTATGATGACGGACATAACAACACAAACTATTCCACAATGCTAATTTTATCTAAATCCATACACGAAAACTGCCGTCGACATAATAAAAACAAAACAGAAGCTTATCCCGCCGTCTAGCGTTTTGTCCAAAAGGCCCCTATTTAGAAAACATGCCATATTTCCTCCAGACAGCACAAACCCTCATTTATACCATTTATTCCGGGACCCCTCTACACAAAAGTATCTCTTGACCCTTTATTGACATTGAAAATGGGAAGCTTTTTTCATGATTGCGGTCCAGAGTAAACTATTTACTTTGCTATAAGCGAGAATAGGCCCCATTGTCTTCTGTGGGCCGCGAATATCAATATATCACATGCATAAACATGTTTCGATATGGACGCTGAATCGGTAAAAGGAAGCAAATGTATCGAGCACTTATTTCGGGGTAAAGTAGTCAGTTTGATGGGGAAAATGGGCTTCTATCTTATTGTTTACGTACGTGGGTGTATCTGACCTATATGTGTAAGCCTTAATGGGTTTTTGTTCCATCGTTTGTGTAGCCTTCTTCCAAATAGCTTGATACGGCTAAATTGTATAGATTAATTTACTTACACCAGAGGCCCGATCACGCGAGGAATCTTGCCTTCACCATTGATCTATGGGTAGCTTTAAGTTTATTGATGACGCCCATAGAGAGCGAACACGTTTCAGAGCCGTACATCATCTACAGGAGAACCAAGGAACCAACTGGGATAGCTTGAAGAATTACCAAACATGGCACATTGCTCGCAGAACAGATGATCGGTGGGGCCAAAAGATTCCTCGTACCAAAGGATGTAGCATCTGACAAAGTGGACCGATAACTTAGTAAGGAAAAAAATTAATGAATGCGAGATGCATAGGTCCAGTTATTGTGGCGACACTTGGGGAAGGCCTGTATCCAGTAATGGTTGAAATCATGATGATGACAGTTTTTCAAACATTCTAATCTACTGGTAAATGTAGATAACCGAAATGAAACCAAATTCCAGACGTCTAAATACTCTAAATAACTATTAAAAATAAACGGACCATAGAAAATTCACCTCAAAATCAGATTAAACCAGTTCCCAAGCCGATTTTATGAACCCGCTGCAGTAACAGCTACATCCTATTCGTCTATATCCTTTTCTTCGACTCGATTTTCCTGAACTCCCCACTCGCATAGTCCCCGAGAGAAATCCTTGAAAAGCTCCAGTATTTCCGTCAGTAGGAATTGTAAAAATACAAAGAATATCGTTGCGTTTTTCCCCTAAAAATCTTAGATACATTTTGAGGAAAAAAACAAATCGTAACGCACTATTCTCGCACTGGTTAAATGACGTCCCTAATACTTGTTTATTTTTATTGGCTATTATAAAGGAAACGTGGCTATTCGCGTTCAAATGTTATCAGGTCAACCGTGACTTTCTCCGGTTTCGGCAAAACAGGTCAGTTTGTACGATGATGTTGTGAAATTAGACACTCAGTGTGACTTTGTGTTGTTTGTCCCAAATAATATAATTAGGTCGTTTTTTTTCTGATACCTGAGAACCGTAGAGTATTATGACTTGCCTGCTGCGGTCTTCTCGTCCGATTATAATTTAGGTGTTTTTCGATTTAAGGCAAGAGTGAATAGACTCTTAATAAACTAGTGCACCTCACCATCAATGATTGCATCACTGCTTACCATCAGGTGGGATTGCAGTCAAGCACTAGTTTTATATCAATTAAATAAAAAAGATGGAAAAAAACATAATAAATATACTACGAATACTTATGCAGTTTGCCCTTTATCCCTGACCCGATTTATTTATCTTAAGACCCTGGAGACCGAAGCTAAGTGGCAAAGGTTCCCTAGATACTTTTATGGAATGTGTGGAATGTCATAGTCATTTATACAATAACAAGAAACTTATATCTACATTAGCTGCTCCCAGCGGTTTCGCCCGCGTGTTAGCAGAAAATTATCCCAAGCGAACATACTTCCGGGTTAAAAAGTATCCTATGTCCTATTCCAGGACATGGTCTATCCGTGTACCAAGTTTCATAAAAATCGGTTTTACCATTTAGGCGTGAAGACGTAACAAACAAACAAACAAATAAACAAACTCACTTTCACTTTTATAATATTAGTTAGGATTACACAGTAAAAAAAATAAATAAATAGGTTTCAATTCCATAATAATAATGAAACAAAACACATTTATCGATGAAAATTAAAAACATTGTTCAGGCAAGGGCCAAAGTCTTAATATAGTTCCTGGTAACCAATCCACTTAAGACTCCAAAAACCATAGCCTTATATTATTTTTCACATGTTGCAATAGTTTCCCTTCAACGGGGGGTTGTCTTTTGATGCAATAGCATAGCGCATACAGATCCCTGTGTACGCTATGCTATGCCAACGGGTGATCATCCGATCGAAAAATTCGTTCGGCACGAAAAATTCTTTGAATTCGTTCGGCGCATTCGGTTCGAATAAGCAAGTCTGCGTTCACGTTAAAACACCGCCATACGCTATAAAGACCATTGGGGAAAACTGGTCTCGCATAAAATCTACTCAAACAGAACGGATATCACGATACTCGCGTGCGATGCGATGTCTGTTTATTCCCAAAATCCTATCGTTTTCCTTATGAAATTATTTCTAACAAAAGCACCTGTATTTTCGCATGAAAAGATGTGAAAGACTACGCTGCTACGAAAATCATTGAATAGTTTACTTAAAAGGGTGAACTGGGTAAAATGAATTGGGCACTGTGATACCGTGAATAGAAATCGAATTTTGGGCAAAAAAGGAACGTTTGATGTTTTGACCAACTTTGATTTAGACCTTTTATAGCATTTTATAGTTGTGTCGTGTGTAGCGAGATGAAAAGGGATTATCTTTAGGTAAAGCCCACGTTGGATGGGTTTGTAATAGGGTCGGCACGTATTTTGTCAATGTTTCGTGGTCAACCTTGGATGCTGTGTTGTTGTTTCGTAAAGCCTTTACCCTATATTTTGTAATGATGTGTGATACAATACTTAATGGTGCGGGGTCACAGGGTTGCTGGGTCAGTAAGTTACATAGTCTGTATCGATTTGGTATTTTTTTTTATGGTGGGGAAAGTCTATGGTAATGGCAACCTAAAAATGAGATAGTGTCAGACTCTTACTGACTAAAACCACACCCCAGCCTTCTTGCCTTCATACCGGGGCTCGAGCTCTTTTTCGGATTACCCTGGCCCCAGTAGGCTTCGACCTGGCTGGGCCCCTGCTGTAGCTGATAACTCCTTGAGGCGCGCGGGAACAGTGCGCGCCGTCAACGACTTGGGCTCGGTCTGGACAGTTACCGGACGGTCGGACAGCGAGCTACCCGTGGCTCGCCGTCTGCAAGGCCGCGTCTACGATCCCGATTTCCAGCCACTTTGGCCGATTTGCGGACGGTGAGCAATGGGCAATTCGCTGTCCGGTAACCATCTGGATCAATCCCAAATCGTCGTCGAAGTCTACTCGGGCCGAGGGTCTGTTTCTGAAAGGAAGACTCGGGTCTGGTATGAAAGGCAACGCTGGAACAGGAGTGGGGTTTTTAGTCAGTAAAGTCTGATACATCCTCTTACTCTGCCCAAGAGCGAGAGATGTCATTACATGATTTACACACCAATACAAAAAAATAGTTGTAAAAAGGCTAGGGAGACCAAGCCTTTGATGATATTTAAAAATAGAAAAGACAGTTTTCTTAACTTAAACTGTGTTGGCGCGCCTGGTTTGTCTTTTTGCGAATTGAGTCCAGAGCTTCCTGACTACACCAGAGGGCGCTAGTCTTCCACGACGTCTGGCAACACTGTGCATGCACACTACGCACCGGCTGTCAAAGAAAAAATCTTCTTTCCGCTGACGCCAAAGCAACACGACCTCTCGCTCGCAAACTTTTTCCACAAACCACTTTAGTCTCAACCCGCAATTTAATAATAACTGTAAACCTTGTGTGCATGATTTACGTCGGTGAATGCTTCCCGTTGCATGCTCGTACGCCCTTCACTGGTGGAAGTAAGCTCTAGAACCTTCTATTTGCAATTGGCTCCTAGACGCAATCGCCATCTTTTTTTCCAACCCGTTCTGCTACGCATCCCCAAACTGTGTTACAGCAAAGAAAAAAACTCCCAGAACTAGATAAGAACCACAACGAGAAACAAAAGCAGCTTTTATAAAAAGATATCCGTATTTTAAAAGTGGCAAACTTCCGGTCATTTCTTACATATGTATCTAATCTTATCACATCTTGTCAAACTTTAATCAGATGCGTGCGAAAAATGGCGCCTATTTGTTTACGTCACCATGAAGCGCCACGGCCTAACTTTTTTACAACGTACGCGTTTACTGTGCGTTCTAAATGAGAATAGGAAAGCCAATGAACTCAATCTGTCAAATTTTGATTGAAAAGTATACTTAGTTTAAAAAAAAAATAGTTATAAATAACTTTTTTATCTATTTCTTAATAAGGCTCAGTGAAACAAAAACAAAACCATTTAAACGCAAATAAGCTTTTTTTGAAAACTATACTTTTCAATCAAAATTTGACAGATCGAGTTCATTGGCTTTCCTATTCTCATTTGGAACGCATAGTACCTCTGTAATACAATCGGAACATCTAAAATAAAATAATAATATTTAAAAACCATCACACAACGCCGTCTAGTCCCAAGCTAAACAGAGCTTGTGTTATGAGTACTAGACTACTGATACTTATATATTTCTAAATACATACATATTATAAATAAATTACACCTAGACACAGAACAAATGATTTATGGTTTGTATGATGTATCATACAAACATTTGTCCTGGGTGGGAATCGAAACCACGACCTCAGGCATAGCAGCCACTAACCACTAGATCAACAAGCCAGTCAAATTCTTCAAATCTGTAGGATAAAATAACAATTAAAATACACAAAGTTAAAAGTACAAAATTAAAACTGTTTTGAGTGATTATGCTATGATATATTTTTTAGTATTTTAGTTCAGGTACACGGGATAGATTACCTTATTTTCCGATAGGGAATTTCAATCCTTACCAATAAAGGAATAGAATTCCCGCCCAGAGTCTTTCAGAGTGTTTCCTGATAGTCATCTCATCATCATCATCTTCCTGCCCTTGTCCCGTTTTATTTGGGGTCGGCGCAACACGTTTCCTGATAGTCATCTGAGAGTCATTAAAAATAATTGTTTCAAATACCGTAGTTCTATATTTTTGTTATTAGTAGAAATAAAATCCCGAAATGCATCTGTTCTGTATATATCTAATGAATTCAATAGCAAATATATGTAACTTCATCAAACATCAGCTCTGCTGAGTGCTGTCCATTTGGCTGATACCTCGCAACGCGCAGTCGACTTGGGCTCGGACATTACCGGATAATCAGACGGCGAGAACAAAACTATATATTTCGCTAATAAACATCATTGTTAGAATATGGGATATCTTTAATTTATTACTCTCTAAAGACTGATTTATAATGATTCATTAAACCGAATAAATTCGGCATTTCAACCGAATGATTCGACCGAATACGAGTACTTCAAAATTCTGCCGAATAAACCGAATACGAAATATAGACGCGGGCTCGCGGACGGCGAGCCGTGGGTAGCTCGTTGTCCGACCGTCCGGTAACTGTCCGGACCAAGCCCAAGACGTCAACGGCGCGCACTGTTCCCGCGTGCCTCAAGGAGTTGTCAGTAACAGGAGGGACCCAGCTGGGTCGAATCTTACTGGGGCCAGGGTTATCCGAAAGGTAGCTCGAGCCCCGGTATGAAGAGGCTAGAAGGAACGGGATGGGTTTTTAGTCAGTAAGAGTCTGACACTATGTCCCGCTCCACCCAAGAGCGGGGGTTGTCATTGAATGACTTTTCCCGCCGAAAAAAAAAATTAAAGAAGTAATCGCCGCATCTCTAGTTATTATCATTTTTTTTTTCCTGAAATGCAAACCGGTTTTCGCAGCTTCGCATATTTAACGGGACTGGCCAGTTTGGTTTCCCACTATTTTTATTTAAAATTTACTTTACGAGTAGCTGACGAATGTAAATATGTCAACTGGTTATTTTAATGTTTTTGATAGCAGTCGAATTCACCGTAAAATATCACAATGTTTGAGCATATTACGTATGTATGGTGGAACGAATACAGAGTAATTTGTCACACAAATATTATAAAAAGAGATGTTTACATTGTATGTTTGTAACTTCCTCACGCTACATATGGAAAATCGTTTAAAGGTTGCGAAAACATTGATTATTATGCAATGACAAAAAAAAAATAACAAGCGACTTTACTAAAAAAATTGAATTGAATTTGAGGAGCTCCCTCAATTTAGCCAAGATTACATCATCATATTCCAACTTAGTGACTATGGGACTATTTGGAAAGTATAACTTTTCCAACAAAAAAATTATTTACCAAATCGGTTGGCAAGCGACGAAGTTATGCGCGAACAAACATAAAAAAAAAATAGAAACATCCGAATTTAGAATCTCCTAATTTTTTAGGAGTCGGTTAAAAATCTTTAAGATTAATCATATTTATTGTAAGAGTACCAGAAACTTTTTCTGTAGTCCTATTAAAAAAAACATATTTCCCTCTAAAATGCCCTGATACATACCTAGAATCATTATCCTCCCTTCGATGTTGCTATGCGTACGATTAATTTTTAAACCTAATTAAAACTGAATTATAAAAAAAAAGCTAGGCATATGCAAGCTGGACTCGCACACTGAGGGTTCCGTACAAATTTAACTTTGTAAATAGTAAAATTTTTGAATGGAGTCACAAAGATTTTTCTGGATGGCATTTCTTTCTTTCTTTCTTTCTTAGTTTTATTTTGTGACATATATGAAATTTGCTGTTTCTAGATTTACTCATTATTGTATAATAAGTTCTTGCTTTATGTCAAACAAGATTCTAGTTTAACGGCAACCCTTTGAATTTTGATCCCTTAAGAGTGAGTCCTTACCTTCCGCATGACGCAGGTCCTCACCGGACATGGCAAGTTCGGGAGGTTCCTCGGGAGGAAGAGACGCCCGAGTGTCGCCACTGTGCGCAACGCCCGGAGGACACGGTGGAGCACAACGTCGAGGTGTGCCCTGCCTAGGCGGAGCATCGCCGTGCCCTCGTGGGGACGATCGGCGGCGGAGACCTCTCGCGCCGGGCCCTGGTCGAGGCCATGGTCCGGAGCGAGGAAGAATGGCAGGCGGGCGCCTCCTTCTGCGAAGCAGTAATGCTTGCAAAGGAGGAGGCCGACCGCATCAGGCAACGGCGCCCTCGCCGCCGTCGCCGGGATTCCGATCCCGATTTCCGGCCACCGTAGACGCGGACTCGCGGACGACGAGCCATGGGTAGCTCGCTGTCCGATCGTCCGGTAATGGACCGAGTCTAAGACGTCGACGGCGCGCACTGTTCCCGCGCGCCTCAAGGAGTTGTCAGCAGCAGGAGGGGCCCAGCTGGGTCGAAGCCTACTGGGGACAGGGTTGTCCGAAAGGGAGCTCGTGCCCCGGTATGAAGGCTAGAAGGAACGGCACGGGGTTTTTAGTCAGTAAGAGTCTGACACTATCTCCCGCTCCACCCAAGAGCGGGTTTTGTCAAAGATGATATTCCCCGTCGAAAAAAAAAAATCCCTTAAGAGTGTCGAAATAGACGTTTTTAACGATTCCATCTGTATTCTATTTTCGCTAACTTTGAAGGTTGATTTCTTCACTTTTCTTTATGGAATACAAGCATAACCGCATACATAAGTACAATTCCAAGTCTTGAGCATCTACGTCAAGATGCTAGCTAGGGTTTCTATCGTTTACATTAATTTCTTGAATTGCACAATTTAATTGCGCCATGCTCGCTCCATCATTGGATTGGCCTGATAGAGTGGTGCACCGTATTACACGTGCGCTTTTCTTAATCATAGCGACCGTATGCAGACAAATAGGATGATTTTATCCACTTAACTTCATACAGGTGCCTACACTCCAGCAGCAACCCAGCAAAAGATGACACGGTTGGCGCAGTGCTTGAGCGATTGGCTTTTGAAATATTTGTATAGTATATACCTATAAGGTTGACGGATCTGGGTGTCTTGTGTGTGTGAGCTTACTTGTTTGTGAACGCAACCAAGATACAGCACTAATTGCAAAAGGTAAAGGAAAAAGTAGAAAAAATTGAACAGTAGCAACAGAACACCGTGCGGTTGCCATCTGCAAGAATATAACAGTACCCCTGGCCAAGTTGCTAATCTGCAATAGTTAACACTAGTAGAAAGCTTCAAATGTACGGGAATGACGTAATCTCAACGCTCAGTCACGTGGTCAGAACAAAAGAATTGGCGGCAAGGTCAACTCGAAGCGTTCGACGCAAGCGAAACGGTTGTAACTTGGTCAGGGGGGCAGGCCCCTCACCCATCCAGGATAAAGGATATCCGTGAGGATTTTCTCACGGAAAAAGTACCTATATATCAATTAGTTTTAAAATTTTACCTCAGATAATTTCAATTTCAAGTCTATGCATTACCACATTACTTTCTATTTACAAGTCACACCCTTTACGGAAATAAATTATTCAGTACTGCGTCAACAAAAAATATCCAGCAGAACAACCAACATTTTGCAAGTTTGTTTGCAGCCACACACTTATTCACCAGAGTATATTTCTCCACTTCGAACAGTACGACAAATACCCTTACATATGCGAACTGTCCTGAACCCAAACTTGAGTTGTGACCGGCGTTCGAATGCTCTAAAATAGGATACAAAACTTTATATATTTCCAAACGTTGCTCTTGGGCGGAATCCAATAACTGGACTGGAATTCTAGAACTTGAACAGCTAGACGTCCAATTGAGTTTAAATTTTTTGTCGTTGATGGGTCGTAAGGTAAAGCAGTAGGTGGAGCAGTGGTGGCCGAGTGGTAATGGCCGCGACTTACGAGTTGTAGGTCGCGGGTTTGAACTCATTCAGGCGCATTACTTTGTGTAATTTATTTCATCACCACTGCTCCCAAAGCGGAGAAGGTGCATTGTGAGGAAACTGGCATATCCTAGAACCAAAAATTCGAAGACATGTAACATACACCAACCTGCACAAGGCCCGTGTGGTGGATTATGGCCCGTTCCGTCTCCTAGAGAGGAGACCGGAGTCCTAGCAGTGGGAACATTTAAAAGGATGATGATGATGATGATGAAGTAGATAAATAGAACATCTATTTAATCTAAAATAAAAGAAAGAAATTAAAATTTCGCTTAATGAGATGTTTAAAATTCCCTAGTATCCTGTGTGGAGCTGAAACATGGAAGATCCAACCAAATCTGCGGTGTGGTGAGGATATAATGGACTGCTCGCCGCACTAACGTTTCCATTCTGAAAGAGCTTTGCATCAAACAAAGACATTTATCGATTGTGCAACTGTGAATCTTCAAAATGTTTGGTTATATCATCCGCAATGAAAGCTCTTTAGAAGGTTTAGCACACAGGGTTTAGTAGAGGGCCAACGTTCTCGCGGTCGATCACCTACCAGATGGTCAGACTTCATCAAATCATCCTCAAAGTATTCCCTCATTGAAGGCACACGTAATGCCACGAATAGAGAGAGATGGAGAAGTCTCGCTAAAGCCGTACCCATACTCGGATGATCCATGACCACGACCACTCCGTCAGGAGTGTATGATTGAGAAGATGGATGCTAAATCAAAGTTTTGAAACATGAGAAAGAAAAACATAAAAGTTAGAAGTGTCTTGCGATAGACTTCATACTAATATTGTAACGGTAAAAGTTAGTACGCATACTATTTGTTACGTGTGTGTAATAAGTAACTCATTCATGTTCAAATAACCGAATGGTTTTGAATTTTTGGCACACAAGTTGTCCAGTCTTGTAATAGGACATAGTACACTTTCAATCCTTGGAATATGCTTTCTAGGGATTTTATACCTTCACGCGGATGAAAGTAAAAGTAAAATCTAAAATAATTTAAGGCTCCTTTTTCTTGTGAAAAAAAAGTAACAAAAATATTTGTGATATACAACAATAAAAAGTAATTTTTAACACACATAACTCGCTACACTTTAGATAAATCATTCTTCATGTAACATATCCGGAAATCACACAGTAATCCAAAAACAAAACTGACCTTGTCTAGACAATGAAAGTATGTAAATAACAGTAGACAAATACCTTAGGTACGCAAGGTAGCTTGAACTTAAATCGGCCTAGCAACAAGATATTTACATAAAAGACATACTTGAAATTCCACAGATTCAGAAACAAAATAGTGAAACAAAACTGGACGCAAATGTTCTTGGTCGATGTTTGGAATATTTTGGTATCGGACCCATGTACACTATACTCGGTAGTGAGTCCGATACTTTCTAGTTACTATCAGAGTTTTGACTGACACTGTTTTTTTTTTTAGGTAGGAAATCTCTGCTCTCTCTCTCTCTTGCCCTTAGGAGGAATGAGGCGCGTGTCAGACTTTTACCGACTAAACCATACTCGTGTCCTTCAGTTCCCCTTTGCGTAGGACTACAGGTTTCCTTTTTAGAAATTCCCCACAGGCCTAGCTAGTGGGCATCGACCTTGCTGGACCCCTACGGTTTGCTGACATCTGTTTGAGGAGCGCGTGGATCACTACCTACGCGTTGTTGATGACTGGGTTCGGTCCGGTTAATTACCGGACGGCCGGACGGCGGGCTACCCATTGCTCGTGTTCCGCTACCCATTGCTCGTGTACCAGCCACGGTCGCAAGCCCGCGTCTACGCGGCGTGGCTGGTTGTCGGGGTCGGAATTTCGGTGGCTGGGGCGTTAGGACCTTCGTTAGCATTATACTGCTTTGCAGAAGGAGGCGACCGCTGACTGACACAGGTGAGACCTTTGCCCCTTCAGTTACCCTTTGCAAACATCCACAGCTGAAAATAGGCCTCTCCTAAGTGTCGCCACAACGAACGGTCCTGTGCGTCTCTCATTTACCACATTTTTGCGACTCTCACTAGGTCATCGGTCCACCTTGCGAGAGGCCGTCCAGCGCTGCATTTTCCGGTGCGACGTTGCCACTCTAGAACCTTTCGACCCCATCGACTATCCATTCTTCGAACAATATGCCCTGCTCAATGCCACTTTAGTTTGGTGATCCTTCGGCCTATGTCGGTGACCTTGGTTCTTCTGCGGATATCTTCGTTTTTTTCTTCCCACCACAAATAATACCTAAATAAAATAAAACAAAAGCCTCGTGTCGTCTCTGTAGCTATTACTAGATAAAACACAGTCAAAACTTTTCTTACCATTTCTTACAAATTAGACGTGACAGTGAATGTCACAGATTTGATATAGAAATTGACAGGTCGAGTCTATTGTTATCTTCTCGTAGTTTTCAGTTCACGTTGCGTGGGTAATGTGGGTATGAATATATTTATTATTTCTGTTTCTAATTTCTGCCAATCGTTATTCTGCGCACAACACGCTGTTTTTCACTACACATTAGGTGTGAAAATATTCTGGTAAAATATGTAAGAGCAGCGCAAATTAATATAGGAAATGTTTTTAAGACATTAACATAATTATAATCAATATCAGAATACATTCATATACTTATATCATCATCATCGTCATCATATCAGCCGAAAGACGTCCACTGTTGGACATAGGCCTCCCCCAAGGGTCGGATGGATGCGTCACGAAATCGTCACGCATCCATCCGATTCCCACGACCCTGACCAAGTCATCGGTCCACCTTGTTTGAGGCCTTCCAACGCTGCGCCTTCTGGTACGGGGTCGCTACTCTAGAATCGTCTGAATTCGTCCCCATCGACCATCTGTTCTGCGTGCAATGTGCCCTGCCTATTGCCACTTAAGTTTAGCGATTCTTCGAGCTATATCGGTAACCTTGGTACTCCTGCAGATACCTTCATTTCTGATTATTATTATTATTTTTGAAGAAAAGGGGCTATGCATCTCCCATAGTGTAGGAGATGTAGTCACTGCGACCTAAAAGATCTATTGTGACTCGCCACCTTGTTAGAGTAACTCTTTTAGCCGGGAGGCTTCCAGGAAGTCTAGAATACTCCTAGCTTTGAGAGTTTTAATCTCCTCCGGGCGAATAATGTGTCGACCCAGATGGATACTCCGTTTGTGGATAAGGGGCCCACATTCACACAACAGGTGCTTAGGCGTCTCCCTCTCCTGATTACAGTACCTGCAAACATCAGTGTCACTCAGTTTCATGTGAAATTGGTGCCTGTTTAATTTGCAGTGCCCGGTTAAGGCGCGGGCTATCGCACAAATGTTCGTCCTGCTAAGCTCAAGAAGCTCGGCAGTTCGTTTTTGTGAGTAGCCTTCTATTAGAGATTTGGCGTGTAGCAGTCCTGGTTGTAACAACCAGTGCTTTTTTGAATCGCCAAATAGGTTGCCCTTAAGGGTCTGCATGGCCTGGTTCTTTGAGATACCACAGAAAGGTTCTGGTCCTATCTGATGACCCTGAGCCCCAGTCCTTGCAAGTTCGTCGGCTTTTTCATTGCCAGTAATTCCAGAATGACCCGGTACCCATCTCAGAATAACTTTATTCCTTTGCCCCAGGTCATTTAGTTTGTTAACGCAGTCTTTTACCAGTTTCGAATTTATTGTATTCGAGTTCAAGGCGTTAAGAGCTGCCTGGCTATCTGAGTAAATCAGAATTAATTGATTTATGTAGTTTCGTTGACGGTTGGCTTCCGCACATTCTATAATGGCGTATACCTCCGCTTGGAATATGGTGGCATATTTACCCAGATTCAAGCTTTTGCTGAATTTCGGGCTAATGCCAAATATTCCACATCCTACATTCTCACCCATTTTGGATCCGTCTGTAAACCAGATCAGGCTTCCAGCCTTGCAAGTAATGAGGTTGCTTGCCCAATCCTCTCTGCTCGGCAGTTCCACTGTGTAATTTCTTGTGAAGCTACACTGTGGAAGCATGACGTCTGTTGTCATAGCTAGCTGATCGTGTTCAAGCACTGATTCGTGTAGCGATCTCAGTGCTTGAGAGCGCCAGTTTACTTTGCCAGTGCTGTTTATTCTATACATGCCCGCTTTCGCCTCCTTCGCAATTAATAGATGAAGTGGCGGAAGGTTAAGCAGGGCATTTAGAGCAGCTCCTGGGGTTGTAGACATGGCGCCTGTTGATATAATGCATGCAAGTCTCTGCAAACCATTAAGTTTGTTAATGACTGTCACTTGGGATGTTTTCCTCCACCATACTACGCAGGCATACGTTATTATCGGCCTGACTATGGCGGCGTACAACCACAGGGCGATTTTAGGGTTTAGGCCCCATTTCGTCCCTGCTAAGCGACAGCATATTCCTAAAGCTATTTTAGCCTTTTGAATCACATTATTAATGTGAGTGTTCCAGGTCAGTCTCTGGTCGATAGTTACGCCCAGGTACTTGACCTCATTGGAGAATGGTATGCGAGTCCCCTTTACAGTGGGCGTTACAAGTTTGTCCAACTTTCGCTTCCTAGTAAAGGGGACTATTGTTGTTTTACTCGGGTTAACCGATAAATTGTTCTCTGTGCACCATGTGTTTATAACGTTCAGAGATCTTTGCAGTATAGATGATACCGTGCTGTGACAGGGGCCGATAACACAAGCCACCACATCGTCAGCATAACTGTGTACATCTAAGTCTCTTTTAAAGGCTTCAACCAGCAATTGGTCAACAACGAGTAGCCATAGAAGTGGCGATAGAACGCCTCCTTGTGGGCACCCTTTAGTTGTTTTGAAGCTTTTTGTAGTTCCGTGTAAGGTAACACTGATAGTTCTGTTGAGGAGCATGAATTCGATCCAACGAGTAGTTGTCTCGTCAATCCCTTTCGCCTTCATTCCCTTGGAAAGGGCGTCTATGGTGACGTTGTCGAAAGCTCCTTCAATATCAAGGAAAGCACATAGGGCTATCTGTTTATCTTCCAAAGCCCTTTCGATCCTGTCTGTTAGTTCTAACAGAGCAGTTTCTGTGGATTTTCCTTTTTGGTAAGCATGTTGCTTCGGATGCAGAGGGTTAGCCCTTAATGGTCCATCCCTGATGCATTCGTCTATAACCTTTTCCATACTCTTGAGTAGGAAGGAGGTAAGGCTTATTGGTCTGAAGGACTTTGGTTGAGAGTAGTCTTTCTTACCAGCCTTTGGGATAAAACAGACTTTAACTGTAGTCCATTTCTCAGGTATATATCCCCAGGCAAAGCTTGCTCTGAAGATTTTGATTAAGATAGGGATGAGTATAGTCTTCCCTTGCTGCAGGAGAGCTGGGAAGATATCGTCATCACCTGCAGACTTAATCGGCTTGAATGAGTCTATAGCCCATTCTACCTTGTTGGGTCTAAAGTACCTCGCCGCTCTTCTCCAGTCTTCATTTGTAGGCCTGGAGAGGCGGATATGAGGTGAATATGGTACGATGATGTCTTGTGCCATCACCGAGCCAGGGAAGTGTGTTGACGCCAAAAGTTTCAGGGTTTCCTCCGCTGATGCAGTGAAGGCACCGTCTGGTTTCTTTAAGAGTCCCAGTTGATTCGTAGGCGATTTGGATAAGACTTTGTGGATTCTGGCTCCTTGAGGGACTTTAGTAATCTCCTCGCAGAACTTCCTCCATGAAAGTCTTTTCGCCTTTCGGATTTCTTTATTATAGGTAGTTAAAGCTTTCCGATACCGATCCCAGTCGTCAGTCGATTTAGCCTTATTGAACAACCTACGTGATTCCTCCCTTAAAACATCGAGCCTTTTGTTCCACCATGTCACTTTTCTGTCCCTCACAGTTCTTAGAGGACAGCTCTCTTGGTAAGAGGCTGTAATGGCTTCAGTAACTTGAGTGACAGCATAGTCCAATGTTTCAGGGGAGCGTATGGTTTTAGGGACGTCTAGGAGTCTCTCCTGGAGCTTTCGTCTGTACAAGTCCCAGTCCGTGGTTTTCGCATCCCTAAAAGTGATAGTTCCGCAAATGTTGGATGTATTCAAAGCGAATTCAATAAGTCGATGATCAGACATAGATGGTTCATCACTGACATGCCAATTGGTTATCAGCCTGGCAGTGTGAATAGTAGCGAGAGTTACATCAAGAACTTCCTTCCTCGATTTAGTTACAAAGGTCGGTTTACATCCCTCATTAACTATTTGGAGGCGGTCATTTCTGATACTTACCTATATATTATTTAAAAAAAAAATGTGTGATTGTTACATTAAAATAACATTTGGCTTGATTCAGAAAGCTAGGCTTGGTTCTGGACACGGCTCCTCTCTCTGAAGCCCTGATCGCTGGTAGCTTGGACCCTGGTCCTATTTTTATATATATTTTTTTATATTGAAATAAAAATTTTAAATTTTCAGCGAGGGTGGGGAGGAGTAAGCTATCTAGGGGACCACAAAAGATCCACATGGGTCGAAGTGTCCGAGCTGTTTCTCGGCCCCTTAACAAGATAAGATAAGATATATTGAAATATTTAAAAACATAATTCAAATATTGTGAAAATGAATAAACGAAATAAATAAAAATTTCAGACCTGACCGTACAACGTAATAAGGCCATCCACTGCATGTTTTGTATTTTCTGATTCGCTTTTTGCAATATATTTTCTGATATTCGTACAACAAAGTATATAAATAAATAAGACCCTTCAAATCGTGAACGAGACTGTAGCGAATTGAGCTGTTGCGGTTTGTTCGATAACTCTCTGCATGTTGTCGAACCGAGTGGATGACGAATGTCAACGATTGGATCGGGTACAACTTCCGAAGTTCTGACGTTGGATTTACACTGAATGGATCGTTCTGGTCATGTAACCGATTGTAACAGCGGTTAACAATAACTTTTAGGCTGCGGTTACACTGTGTCGTGACGATTTTTTATTGGTTGACTCGCGATTGATAAAATTGATAAATCGCTCCATACAATAACAACTCCAAAAAGTATAGGTACATAATGATACTGAACTGACTTTTAGTTATGATGACACTCCGACACAGTAATGTCCATTCTCGCTAATAACCTTAATGCCTAATTTTTTTTGTTCCTTTATATTTTAACTCTGCACTAAGCCAAGTTTTAAGAATCCAGTATACTGTTTTGGTTCAGGCATTCTAATTATCACCGTTTGAGCTGTTTGGGGTTAATACTAGTGTATCAACCCCAAACGGCCATGGTGTCCGAGCGCTCATCGAGTTGTTCGGGATATCAGCAAACAGTTGGTGAACTATCGCGTGACCAGAGGGCTGGTCTTTTCTTTGGTCAACGAATCAGCATTGCCATCCAGCGTGGCAATACTATCAGCGTCCTGAGCGCTTTTCCGGTTGACATCAATGTGGACGAATTTTTTGGTGCCTAAGAAGAATCTTTGAATATTTAATCACATCGCCAGAATGAGAGGTGGCAACGTGGAAAAGCTATTGCTGACAGGAAAATTAGGTGGCAAAAGTCCCCGAGGCAGGAGTTTGTTAAGTTGGTCAGGCCAAATTTATGCTACACAAGAGACCACAGTCTGCGACGCCATCCACATCGCTGAGGACAACATGGCAAAATATAGATAACTAGGTTTTGCTCGCAGCTTCGGCCTCATACGGAAAATATACTCTATGTCACTCAGGAATAAAGCAAATTTCGTGCAGTGAAAAATTTTAGCAATTGGACCAGTACTTTCAGAGATTACCTCATACAAACAAAAAAAAAACTTTACCTCTTTATAATATTATACACGCGGGCAAAATTTAGTCTGTAACATTTAAAGTCCAGTGGATAAGGCCCGTTGAAACAAAGTATGCGTTTCACTAGCAAAGCAATGCTAACTGAACACAAGTTTATTTCCGTAGCAGTCACAGCACAGCTGGTCGCTCGCTTTGCCAATTGTAGCTGTAAGGGTCGGTGCTCATGTATGGAACCGTCTTTCTTGCTGATTTTATTCCTTTCATTTAAACTCGGGCAAAGTTTCACGCCAGGATGTTCCTGTAACTTCGGTGCGTACAAACATACAAAGCCATATACACAAACACTCGGAACAACTGTCAGAATGTCATTTTTTATTTTGCTCACTCTTGGTGGGGTGTTTGTTCGCAGAACATATGGAAGTGGCGACCGCGTACCGGAAAACGCAGCTTTGGATGCCCTCCTACTAGGGGGACCGATGACCTGGTGAAGGTTGCGGGAATCCAATGAATGCGGAAATGCTCAGGATCGTTCATTGTGGCGACACTCGGGGAAGGCCTCTGCCGAACAGTAGCGGCTGAAATAATGACGATGATGGTGATGGGTGGGGTAAGAGATATTTTATTACTTGCTTCTGACTTAGACCCACATGTGTGTTTCTTCAAATTATTCTTTGTGTTCCAAGGCCAAGGTAACTCGTTCAAACAATCTCGCTGATCAACTATCAGCGTGTTTTAATGCGGGTTGTCCTCCTTACGCAAACAAAACATTTGGAGCAGGCAAATTGGAGCACCGAACGTCATAAATGTAAAACAAACTCGCACTCTCTGATAGCCTAGTGAGGAATAGCAGGTAATCGCTGAAGTAATGCTAGTAAACGGTTTGCTTGAGGGGACGGCCTTCCTCACGCTTCAACCGTGGGATCCCGACCCCGACATCGACGAGCTGTAGGCAACTCGTCGTCCGCTTGTCCAGTAACCGTCCAAATCGAGCCCGAGTCGTTGTCGGCGCATAGAGTTCCACGCGCACCACAAAGAAAATGCAAATGCATTTAAAATAAACCCCCGTTTAGAATGTCGCGCATCACAGTATATAAAAATAAAAGTATCGAACATGACGCTTATAAGCTGCATTCAAATATGCACTCGACTTAAAAATATACTAGGCTAAATATGTCTTGGATAAAATTAACTTCCCGCGCCGCGATTTAGTGTGCGCACACTTTCAACATTTCATTTTCTTATTGCAGTTAATTACACGATTCTGTTCATTGTTACTAGAGTAAGAGGCATGTGTAAGACTAAGAGAACTTTAGTATTTTTAAAAGAAAAAAACAAAAGCTTTTGTTCTGCTCGCTAGCAAAAAACTAAGAAAGTGCGAGTCGACTCAGTACAAACTTAGATACTTATGTTAATATTTCAATTCCCGAATGGCGTCTTGAAGAGTTTTTAATAATAACTTTTGATAATGACATCTATCTATATATATATAATTTTACAATGAAACCCGTTTTCCGTTGTCACGACATATCATGAAAACGGCTTGACCGATTTGGCTGATTTTTTTTTTGTTGTTTTTTGTGTTTCCATAAGAACCTTATCCTCACAATAACAGGATAAGGTTCTTATGGAAAAAAAATAAAATTACGGTAGTGTAGGGTAAAGTAGGGTAAAGTTTTTTTTTTTTTTTCAGCAGTGTCGGACTCTTACCGGCTAAAAACCACTCCTGCTCTATACTTTATTTTCATTTGTTATATTTTATATTTTTCTTTTCATTTGTTTAGTCTACTTATGGCTTAATGCCTAGTTTATTTTATTTCCAAAACTTAACTATTACATACACTTCTTATTATTACATAACATCATTTACCTATTTAATTCAACATATTTTATAATTTCTCAATGGAACTACGACCATAGCAAAGCATGTTACTTATCACTATTTCTTACCTAACAATAATAAATGTTTACTTACTCTATATCTATATCACTCTCTTTCTTTTATGCATATACTTATTATCTTTTTTTTTTATAGTAGGGTGGAGTAGGAAAGAGCGGGAGCGAAGCCGCGCGGGCAAAAGCTAGTTGACAATAATAATAATACACAATGACATGATCATGATGATAGTACTTATGACTTCTACGAGTAGTAGAACAAGCGAAGGAGTAAACACGAAAAACATAACTAAACTTTTCCCATTAAATGTGCTAAATAAGAAGCGATTACAAATTCGATCAGAAAATTAAACTTCGCAAATCTTTGCAAAATTAAGTAGGTATCTGTGTTAATTATATTTCAGAAGTTAAAAGGATCTTGTAATTGATAACGGAATGAGTTTAACGAAGTATCTTTAGAGATAGAATTTCATCGGCATTTATGTCAGATGTTAAACTTTTCGTAGAAATTGAAAATAATAGCAATAAAGGCGTTAATGAATTTATTTATTAATTCTTTGATGTACACTTAAACAATCTGTAATAAACTGAAAATACAGTTTATACACAAAGGCGAGCTTTATTTAAAGTCGAAGTAGATTATTCCCTACATACATAATACACACATGTAACATATACATTCTAAATTTCATGTGTACAAAATACTGAATTGATTTCAGTTATTTATAAAATAAGCGATTTTTATCGTAAAATTAAGACCTAAGTATTTGTAGGTGCAGGTGTATGCGCTACTTATGCCATGCGTCGATGCTACATGCATAATATTTGCGTAAGCCTTTTATCAAAAAAATCAGTGCTTCAATAATGATTTTAACTTTATTTTCTAAATGAGGTGTAAAGGACGGGTATGCATAATATGCGGACCACACGGTTGCAGCCGCGACACAAACCAAACTCCAACCAATGTGACCTTGGATGAGCTTGGTTTGTGTCGCGGCTACATGGAGGAAAAAAATGCGCCAATACGTTCAAATCAGACTCTGTGGTTGGGAAATCGCGCCCACCAACCAAGGGCGTTGAAGGTTTTGGGTTACAACTCCTATCTATATGGATTGAAAGTAGCAAGTCAACTTTGTTGGGACGTTGGTTTGCAACTGTCTGGTCCACCCTTTATTCCGGTAACATAATTATGTGTATAGCTTTTTTTATGTTACCTCACACTGAGATTCACTCCTGTATCATGGGTGTGTTTACAAACGCGTGAACTCATATATATACATATACACCCAGAGCTGGTATTCCAGGCCTGGGTGTCTCTTCCCTAGAGATATTCCTCTGGTTCCTCTGGGGACTATACAACCTACAACGCAACAGCCAATAGCTTAACCACTGCGCCAATTGAGTCTGAGTTATATTCCCCGCTTTCAACAGTTGAACTATTGAACGTGTTTGGGTGAAAACCGAGCATGTGTGAACAAGCAGTAAGGGCTTTATCATACTAGCGAATTGCGAGCGTGTACCATAGAGTGATTTCTGCATAATCACTTAAAAAAAATCGCTTTAATCTTGCGGCGTGACGCCAAAGCAAACCCTTTGAAGTTTTCGTTTCGAGTGCAAGCAAAAATGAACTTAGTGGTCGGGCAAAAGTACTCTACACTCATTCGACGCTTTCGCTGCGCGCCTGCACCGCCTCGCAAACTGCTGGTGTGTCAACGCCCTAAGGAGTAACGAGCCTGCTGGGAACAAAGTTACAGTTCGTTAGCCTGCTTGCTAATACTGTGATAAATATTTACCTCACCGATTATATATGTCGTATATTTGAAAAGAGGCAGGAGAAGGAAATCAATCGCCGCATCGAAAACGAAATCGCTAATGAAGGGACTAACAATCTTCCTGAAACAAAAAATCATCAATATAACATTAGCTTTAGAATATGTGAAACCCGAAACACATGTAGTTTTAGTTTTAGTATTTTGTGTAAAGAAACTGTGCTTTCATAACTGTATCATGAAAAATCATTAAGTTATAAGATTGTTATGTTACCTGGTTGTCCGCACAAATACACAGTCACCGGGCCATCCAGGGGACTGGGAGGTTGTTTTGCTTTCGCATCGGCTAAATTGAAAAGCTATTTTTTCATAAAACGCCCCTCAACTAATTCGGTTTAATGATGAAAAAGTTAACATAACCTGTTTGCAGTAACGAAGACGAAAACACATATCATATTACAAGCTTTAATTTAGTTTCACCTGTCCCGATATTTGTCTGTTATCAAATCTTGTAAATTAAATTTTGACCTACTTCCCGGTTACCGATTGAGCTGAAATTTTGCATGCATGTGCAATGCAGATGACAATGTAAAATAAATAATTATTTTACAAAGACAAAGAGTTGATCTGATGGTAGAACTGGAAGGTGGCTATATGAACTTGGTAGTTAAACGACAGCCCCATCGAGTTTGAGCTCGTATGATTTGTCTTGACGAGTATTTATTATATAGATATACCCAGCTATAAAAGCTTGCTAAGAAAAAATGACTTTCATTAAAAGCTTGTTTTAATGACATATATCCGGAATCAATCGCGTAACATTAAGATATTGAATCCTGTTTCAGATAAAATAAACCCTACAATAAAGTTAAGTTCTCTCTAAAAAACCGACCGAAAACCTTACTGTATTTTTTTATTTTATTGTTTAACCCTTCAGATACCGTCAATTAGAGACACAATAGTAAGACAATAGATGCGCGGCCACCGGTGGTCGCTTGGGGATTCATGAATTAAGTAACACTTATTTTTATTTTATTATATTTGGTATACCTACAGAGTCACAAATTCGCACTAGCCAAAAAACTCTTTCAATAAAGATTAAAGAAAAAACGGGCACTAAATATTTATGCCGCTAAGAGTACATAAATATTGAAAGCATGAATCGGAGACTTCATATGGCATCAATCCAATTGAATATTTTCAATTAATCAATTATTCTCTTTGATCCCTACCTATAGCGGAAGCAAAGCAATATTTTATTTCGTCTGATTCATGATAAAATATAACTTTGAGATTTGTTCTGTATTAAAGATATTTTATCGAAAGATTTGTTTGATTGAGGTTGTAATATTTGTATTTGAGACTTTCCTTATTTACAGCGTCCTTTTTCTCTGTGTTTGGGTTAAATATGAAAATTCTCACTTCATTTTAGGTTGTATTAAATTTTTTAATATGGTTGTTTTACCTACACCTCTCTATCTTTGGCTTTTCAGTGACATCTGTTCAATATTTAATTAATAAACAATAACTTAACAAAACTAAAATAATAATCACTTACAATCGTACATGATAACCGTATGTTAGTCACAATAATAATAAAATATTTTATTTATTCAAGCGATACACACAGATACATTTCAATTAAAGGTGGCAAAAAATTTAAGTCAACAAGATATCTGTGGTATCTTAAGAGACAGTGAAACAAAACAAACTAAAATATTTTTATTTGTGCCTCACACGATCTAAAAAAACATCATCAAACCTACAAAATACAAATGAAATAATGTGAATAAAAAAGTGAAAAAAAACAATGTATTAAAAGTATGTGCGAGGCTTAAAAAGTGCCTATCTCAGCATATGGCCGATATGCAATGTTGATAAAAATCACTTCACAAATTTTCTGAGACTTCCAATCTTCAAAAATATAGGAAGTCGAGTTTTCATCTTCCTACAATGTTTACCAAAATTGAAATCGTGGAACTCAATGTAACACAAACAAACGCCGTAAGGTTATAAAATTGAGGCAACATTTTTTCCTATCTCCGTAGAAAAATATATAAACCAGTGAAAAACATAATTCATGGGCGCACTGCTCTATAAATTCGTACAGCATAACATCTTTCTTGTTCTTCAGAAAAGAAAACAGTTTTACTTCCGTATTATACATGCTGGATATTTTATAAAGTTGTGTTTTTTTGGAGGTGAAATCGTGTGTTGGTGTGCATATAGATATGCATTTAAAATTAGTATCTGGTTCTGCCATACGCTACGTATAAATAAAATAAAAATAATCTTAATTTTACTACTTAATTTACAATATTTGAGTTACTTAATTCATTATCATCATCATCATCATTTCAGCTGATATACGACCACTGTTGGACATAGGCCTCATAGTTACATTATTTATTTTATAATCATGGCTCATGCCTCTTCGGCGTAAGCCTCCCCCTTTATTTTCCAATAATCCCTGTCCCTAGCCATAGCCATCCACCCTGGTTCAATTCTCTCCAGAAAAATGTCTTACTACCTTTTCCTTGGTCGGTTTCTACTACTACATATACTCTACTAGCTGCTTGCAGCTAATTCACCCGCGTGATAGTAGAAAATTATCCCAAGGGAACATAAGACCAGGATAAAAAGTATCCTATATGCTATGTCCTATATAATACTAGGTCTATATTCTGCATACCAAGTTTCATCGGAATACGTTCTGGAGTTTTTGCGTGAAAGAGTCAAACACACATGCATACATACTAACGAAAGTTAGTATGTATGTGTGTGCGTTTACAATATTAGTTAAATAGAAGTCGGTATTGTACCGACGCTACTTATACTACAAAAAAAACTTTACCACTAAAAATAATGCAAAGGAATTTATTTAATAAATTTTCAAGGGAAAAAAATAATAGGCATGTATTCAACCAAAAATGTGAGTCATCGCCCAACTTTAACGCGTTAAACGTTCGACAAAGCTATGAAAAATTGCAAACGCGTCCATTCGTGGCGTCATTCGAGAATTATTAAAATTGTTCAGCCATATTGTTCCGCCATATTGACAAAGTTCGGCGGTTCCCAAGTTTTTGTCGTTAATTTAAATGTTGGGATGACATCAAATATTTTTATAGCGTGACATGCTTTCTTTTAAAACATCGACGGCACAAAATATACATACGCTTTTGGAATTTAATTATGTTACAAGCAGTAAAATGTCTGGCCCACCCGTGGTGGATCTTTGTATAATTCAATGAATATATCTAGCGTATAACGGTACCCTTTTAAAAGCAATTTCATATATCTGAAGTATCTATTTGATCTTCAATATGACTAGTTTTCGCAGAAAAATAATACGGATAAATAACCGCCATTATGATTTTATTTGGTGAGGTGCTATTTCCTTTCATACAAGCTAAATTTTAAAACATATTATACCAAGTTTTATAAATGCAACTTTGATATCAATACATATTACAAAACAAAGTCCCGTCGCGTCTGTATGTCTGTCTATTCGCTCGCGATAAACTCAAAAACTTTTGCAACGATTTTCAAGCGGTTTTCATCACTCGATAGCGTGAATCTCGAGGAAGGTTTTAGTATATAATTTGTTAAGTTTTTGTGTTTATATCTGTGTACATAAACAATATTTGTTAAAAATGTCGGGAAAAAATAAGCCAATTTTTTGTAAAGAACCCGTGCGAAGCCCGGACGGATAGCTAATATTTTATACGCATAACATAACAATATAAATGCCTATTTTTGTTCCCAGAAAAAAAGACTCATATTGATCCTATTCAATCAAAATCCATTCATCTCAGGTTTAGTCTGCTCTGCCTATATGACAGCCAGAAATCAGAAACATTTATTTCAAATAGACCAACTACAGTCACTTCTGAATTGTCAAAATGTCGGTCAGTCAAACAAACAAGTGAAGCTAAATTGCACGTTCCAAAGTGTAGATCTCTATGGAGAAGAACGTGCAAAACTCCATGGACACTTTTTTAAATTGAGGGGTATAGAAGCAAAAACGCCACTGTCCATTTTGATCAGAATTTAACTATGAATGCCATCTATTAGGTTTTATTGAAATCATTTTGGTGTATTAGCTAGTTCAGAAGCAATGTTCACACTGTCCAATAGAAAATTGAGTTTGAAGTTTGGAGTGAGAAGCAAAAATTGACAATGTCCTTCACCAATCAAATGCAAAAGCGCTATTGTCCAAGCGGACCAATCATAAGACGTCGGCCATGTCATTTCTAAGATGGCGTCGAATTCATTTTGTAGGGAAGTCGTTGCATTTCATAAACTAAGTTAGGTGCAAATGTGTCACTGTCCAGAACTTTAGGCGCAAACCTGCTACTGTCTATCATTGAGATGCAAAATTGACACTGTCTAGTCTAAACTTTTAGTTATTAGCTAACTTGTCGTATATCGATATAGTTTCCCTAATATTATTATTTTTTTATTTAAAATTCTGAATTAAAAAAATATTTTAATTTAGTTTACTCTATACCCATATAGACCAGAGACATTTTTCTTCATTTTCGCTAAATATTGTTTTTGGACAGTGACGTTTTTGCTTTTATACCCCTCAATTAGATTATGAGTTACATGAATCTACGTTACATATTGTGCTTGAGTGACAAACCACCTGAACCTTACCAAAAGCAATAGTGTCTATTATTATTATTTTGAAGATAAGGGGCTATGCATCTCCCTTAGTGTAGGGGATGTAGTCACTGCGACCTAAAAGATCTATTGTGACTCACCACCTCGTTAGAGTAACTCTAATGGTGTCTAAGACAAACCTCCCTTTGTGAACCAACCTGTCTTGAAATCTAATCATCGTTGGTTTATTCCTAAGTCATATTCAAATATAAAAAAAAAAAACATTTACATACTCAGCGTATCGAGGCAGGATCTCTTTTTCATGAGCCCATTTGGCAACCCTGCGTATGTATGTCGTAAAATTTCAAATGTCTGCTTTATACAAACAAGCCTATGATAGGGCTGTGCGCGAGAGGACCCAGTTATGTCACTGACCAAGTTTAATACATGGAATATAAATCAATTAATTTTAAATTATTTTCGAACTGCGTCTACGTGGTTCCACAGTGCAGAATGAAAAGGCTGTCAATCTATTTCCTTCTTACAAAAAAGTATTTTTTTCAAGGAAACATGTCACGTCTTAAACAATTCATCTGACACAAAATCGTCGCCGTTACTTGGCTGTAAAAAATATGCTTCGTCGGGCTTTTATTTTTTTAATAGAGCATTTATTTTTTGTACATTTTTATCCTGTCAGGATGAATGTAACTACTGCAAATCTACAATAAAGATTCCCATTCTTTTATATTCTTTGTTTTACAGTATTTTTTTTTTATCAAATGATATAAACCAGTGCTGTATTATCAAATGATATAAACCAGTACAGAGCAGTGGTGGCCGAGTGGTAATGGCCCCGACTTACGAGTTGTAGGTCTCGGGTTCGAACCCAGCCAGGCGCATCACTTTGTGTAATTTATTTCACCACCACTGCTCTCAAAACGGTGAAGGAAAACATCGTGAGGAAACCGGCATGTCCTAGAACCAAAAATTCGAAGATATATTATGTGACATCCACCAACACGCATTGGGCCCGCGTGGTGGATTACGGCCCATTTCCTCTCCTAGAGAGGAGGCCTGAGTCCCAGCAGTGGGAACATTAAAAAAAAAAGCTGATGATGATGATGATAAACCAGTGCTTAACTGCGATCCCGCCTGATAGTAAGCAGTGATACAATTATTGATGATGAAGTGCACTAGTTTATTAAACGCCTATTCACTATAATCTTGAGGACACCTAAGTTATAATTAAATGGGAAGATTGCTGGTGAAAAATTGTTCCAACCCTTTGATGTAGGTGGTATAAGTGTTGAGGCAAAACGCTTGATCCGAACCGTAGAATTGCCACCTGCCAAATTCAAGGTCGTAGATTAATGATATTTATTTTTGCAAACACAGTTTTAAAAAACTCTTCAATTTTTTTTTGCGTCAGTCTAAATTAGATGAAGCCGGCAGGATTCTGCAGACGAGACGACTACAGAATATTTAGTAAGAAAATCTATGTAGCACTAAATTCGACATTATACATTAAAACAATGCTGTCTAAAACCTAGTTTCTAGAATATTCTCCAAAAACCGTTCGTTGAACAGACAACAATAATGCCTTCAGCTTATAAATTACTCAGCAGAACTAAAATGCTTTCGCCACAAATCAGAAAAGCCTAAATATGTCCAGGAATATCAAAATGTATAATAATCTCTTCAAATACTATGAATGCTCTTAGTAATTCATCAATGCCAGCCAAAACCACTGAATCATTGAATCTTGAGGTTCCAGGGTCGCTTTTCGTCGCTGACAGAAATAAGATGTTTTTTCAGTGAAGTAAAAAAAACTGTTTTAAAAGTTCTGGACAGTTTTATTTTCCGTTCAGGGAAGTAATTTGTTCATTACCATAATGTAATCTTTGTCAGGTATGCACGAGTATTTTGTTTTACTTTCTCTGGTAAAAATAAAATGTTTATGGTGATGACTTCAGTCTTTTTTTTATAGGTAGGTAATTATTCATTGACTTCTCTCGCACTAGGGCGTGCCAGACTTTTACTGACTAATCCACACTTTTACATTCTAGGAATCTATGTATTTTTTATGGTGGGGAAAATCGTCCAATGACAACACCCGCTCTTGGTCAGAACGGGAGATAGTGTCAGACTCCTACTCACTAAAAACTTGTTTTTTTTTTTTAATTCCTTCTAGCCTTCATACCGGGGCTCGAGATCCCTTTTGGAGTTGCTTTTTTGCCTATGACCCTAGGCTTCGGCCCTGCTTGGCTCCTACGGTTTTGCTGACATCTCTTTGAGGCACGCGTGTCACACTTCGCGCCGCTGACGAGTCGAGCTCGGTGCGGACGGTTACCGGACGGACGGACGGCGAGCTACCCATTGCTCGTCATCTGTAAGCCCATACCTACGGTGTATAGTACCTACGGTGACAGTACCACAATGTGATTGTTATCAAAATGTAGTTGTTGTTAGTTTAATTTGTTTTTTTCAACTAATCGTTAGTCTCAAGGGTGTGTTCACAAACATGTGAACTCAATTCACAAAGCACTCAAACCTAATGTACAAATATTTTTTCTATGCGGTAATCGAACCCGCAACACATAGCGCAGCAGCCAACCACTCAATCACAATGGAAACCGTATTGTCAATACAGAAAGAGACAATAGTAGTTTGAAAGGACCCAACCTACTGCACCAACCCGAAGAGAATAATTGTTGACGTAATATTTATTATAATAATAATGTATTTACAATTCGCAGATTAATATTTTATACTCACAATTAGAAACTAGATATAAACTTAAATTAATTAAAACTAACTTAAAAAATTAAAATAAAACCCTAGAGAACAAAAATAAAAAAAAAAATTAAATAAAAATGGCAATTTAATGTAAGGCGTCGAAAAATTCCTCCGCATCGCTGTCGACTGGTAATGTACCCAAAAGGCTGGCGGCATTGCCACGCTGAATGGCAATGCTTATCCTTTGACCGAAGTAAAAGCCAGCCTTTGGGTCACGCGAAGTGTCCACGAGGCGTTAATAATAATTATTATTGTTTCGAGAACCTCGTGAAAGCCGAAAAAGATAAAAAAATCAAGTATATTAACTTTGCTCGCGAGGTTGTCGACATGTGGGATGTGAATTCGGTGATCATTGTACCTATAGTCGAATCAGCCAATGGCTTAATAGCCAGGAACCTCGACCAACACCTTAGGAGGCTCGCGTTAGCCGACTGGATCAAGAGCTTGATTCAGAAAGCTGTACTTCTGAACACGGCTCGTATAGTTACGAGGTTTCTGTCTCTGGAGCCCTAACCGCCGGTAGCTTAGACCCTGTTCCCGATACCTACCGGTGGCATAGGTACTATTTTTAACCGACTTCGAAAAGGAGGAGCTTCTATGTTCGGCTGAATGTATGTTTTTTTTTTTGTATGTATGTTCACCGATATTTCGGTCAATTGTGGACCGATTTTGAAATTTTTTTTTTTGATTGAAAGGTTATGCTTCCAAGTTGGTCCCATAGAAATATTGTTATGATCTGATCATGAACTTCGAAGATATGGAACAGAACTCCTCATAGAATCATAGCAGAATTGTCGTAACAAGTAAAATTGTTTTGTTTATACGTGTAGTCGATAACTGACTGAAAGAAAAGGGGAAGGAGGTAAATTCATGTAATATAAACGTATTTGGGATTATAAGAATCGTTATGAGATGCACTCTGGCTATAAGGTAATTTACGTTTAGCTGAAGGGTAGGTACTTTTTAGTGGTGCTACCATAACTAAAAAGTGAAAAATAAAAAACCTTTTACACAAAAAATTGAACCGACTTCAAAAAGTACAAAATAACATCTATTATAGAAACACCGACTTCCGAAATTAAAGTTATTTTGTACTTTTTGAAGTCGGTTCAATTTTTTTTGTAAAAAGTTTTTTATTATATTTTTAAATAATTTATTTATATTTTTGAAATATTTCAAAATTAATGCTATTAATATGTTTATAAATGAAATAAAATAAATCGTCATTTTCATCATCTCAGCTACCATTGTGCCGATTTTCGTGACCGCCAATGGCCTTATAGCCAAAAGCTTCGATGACTGTCAGTCGAAGCTGTCGTTGCGGAGTTAGATTAAGGGACCGGTACAGAAGGCAGTACTCCTCGATACGGCTCGCATTGTGAGGAGGTTCCTGTCTCTGGAGCCCTGACCACCGGTAGGTTGGACCCCGTTCCCGACATTGGTGAACAACATTTTTTTTTTTTATTCAATGGTTTTAAGAATCATTTAAAAATTTAAACAGTATGTGAAGAAAATAAATAAAGAAAATAATAATTCATGAATCCCCAAGCGACCACCGGTGGCCGCGCATCTATTGTCTTACTATTGTGTCTCTAATTGACGGTATCTGAAGGGATAATTATTTTATTTCGAGCAGTGGTTACCGAGTGGCTCCGACTTAAGATTGTGATAAACCATAAACCAAACTACCTCACTAGAACTACCATAAACTAGGGTCGATAAAAATACAAAAAGAGTATAACCATAACCCTTATTTTTGTTTTTATTAACTATTTATTTGATATAGACAATGCTATAAAAACGTACTTCAATACTATCACTTGACGTTAGCCTGAATTCGCCTATTCCAGTGAATAGGCGAATTCGAAATTATCCATTTCGAATTCGTACATTACACTGAAAATATCATTTGTGGCATTTGTGACTTTAAGGTATTTATGATATGAGTACTATTTCCCCGAAACAAAATTGCATATAACATAATGTTCCCACTGTTGGACCTTCTCTCTAAGAGAAGGAATGGTCCTTAATGGGCCACGCGGGCCCAGTGCGTGTTGGTGGATGTCACATATGCCTTTAAATTTTTGGTTCTAGGACATGCTGGTTTTCTCACGGTGTTTTCCTTCACCGGTTTGAGAGCAGTGGTGATGAAGTAAATTACACAAAGTAATGCGCTAGGCTGGGTTAGAACCCACGACCTACAATTTGTAAGTCGGGAACTTTACTACTCGGCCACCACTGCTCCCAAATATACTTAAAGATGACTAATCCTATAAGTTTACTTCTTAGATAGGGTAAAACAAAGTCCTTTGTACTACTCAAGGATATGGTCTATACGTTTACCAAATTTTATTCAAATTCGTTCAGCCGATTGAGTGCGAAGGTGTAATAAATATACGCACATAAATACAAACTATCACATTTATAATATTAAGTTTTCACACTATCGTATTACATTTATAATATTAAATGTGATACGATAGTGTGAACAATAAAATTCAATAAAAAAAAGTGCATGTTATATACAATACAATTTTCGGATTGATAATCAGGATTTTTTCATATTTATAATTGCACTCCAGTTTCACGATTTACTGTCCCCGCACTCGGGCCACAAAAAAGCAGCTTCAAGCTTCTTTTTGAAATACAAAAAAATGCTTGAAGCCACTTTAAGCCTCTCCGGTCACGAGCATCGCGCGCTTCAGCTGTTTTTTGCAGCGGCAAACCTTCCTCAATTTTTAGTTTTAATTTTTTTTACGAATAAATTTAATACCGAAACAAAGTTTAACTACAACAATTGATATTATAATTTTATTAAAGCCTCTACAGAGAATATTGTTACCCCATCCCCCGTACGGAATTACCCACAGGCTCCAACTTGTTCAATTAGGATTCCTGGTCCAACTATGAACAACTTTGTCCTCCGTTATATATTGTTAGATTGTATGAAAATAATATGGAATGGGGCAGTTATGAAACCTAGATGTTTGTGGTTCGGAGAAAAGTACTTATCCTATATTTGGCTTATCCTTGAGACTTATATAGATAATAATGTTGATTTTGTTTGTTAGAGAATTTTTTCGGAAGCTGATATTAGATACAAAAAATTGCTGTAAACGGCGTCGCCCGCATGAAAGTAGAAAATTGTCTGAAGGAAAAATACTCCCGGATTAAAAATGATTTTATGTGCTGTTCCAAATCATGGGCTATTCGTATGTCAAATTTAAGCGGTTAGAAGTAACAAACATTCAAGAACACGCTCACAAACTTTCGTCAGTTAGAAATATTAAGCACAACACATTTCAAAGCATAGATCTCTATAGAAAAGACCGTGCATGAAACTCCATGGACACTCTTTTAGATCACAGTTAAGTATTGCAAAAATCCAAATTTGCATATTTCTTGTCACTTTTATTATGTAAGAACAATACAAACAAATCATGTCCTAGCTCTTTCCCAACTAGCTAGAAGTCGACTTCCAGTCTAAGAGGATGCGGCACATATTTTGCATAGAACAGCTACCTCTCAAACCTCCAGAACTCTATAAATGGGCAACATGATACACCTTGAATAGACTGACGGTCAGACTTTATGGCATATGACCTGTAACGACTGTAAAAGATCAGCTAATGGCAAACTTGGATCAACGGCTTTACGTGCTTTCCCACGAAAGGCAGTAATATCCGAGATAAACCGAAAAAGTCACATTGATACTTGCCCAGTTTTAAACTCGCAACCTTATGCATGAGAGGCCTTAACCAGTAGGTCATCATGATTATTATTATTTTGAAGATAAGGAGCTATGCATCTCCCGTAGTGTAGGGGATGTAGTCACTGCGACCTAAAAGATCTATTGTGACTCGCCACCTTGTTAGAGTAACTCTTTTAGCCCGGAGGCTTCCAGGAAGTCTAGAATACTCCTAGTTTTAAGAGTTTTTATCTCTTCCAGGCGAATGTGTCGGCCCAAATAGATACTCCGTTTGTGGATTAGGGGCCCGCATTCACACAAAAGGTGCTTGGGCGTCTCCCTCTTCTGATTACAGTACTGGCAAACATCAGTGTCACTCAGTTTCATGTTAAATTGGTGCCTGTTTAAGGTGCGGGCTATAGCACAGATGTTCGTCCTGCTAAGCTCTAGAAGCTCGGCAGTTCGTTTTTGTGAGTAGCCTTCTATAAGAGATTTGGCGTGTAGCAAACCTGTTTGTGCCAGTGCTTTTTTGAATCGCCAAATAGGTTGCCCGTAAGGGTCTGCATGGCCTGGTTTTTTGAGATACCACAGAAGGGTTTTGGTCTTATCTGATGACCTTGAGCCTCAGTCCTTGCAAGTTCGTCGGCTTTTTCATTGCAAGTAATTCCAGAATGACCCGGTAAAACTTTATTCCTTTGCCCCAGGTCATTTAATTTGTTAACGCAATCTTTTACCAGTTTTGAATTTATTATATTCGAGTTCAAGGCGTTAAGAGCTGCCTGGCTATCTGTGTAAATCAGAATCAATTAATTTATATAGTTTCATTGACGGTTGGCTTCCACACATTCTACAATGGCGTATACCTTCGCTTGGAATATAGTGGCATGTTTACCCAGATTCAAGCTTTTGCTGAATTTCGGGCTAATGCCAAATATTCCACATCCTACATTCTCACCCATTTTGGATCCGTCTGTAAACCACATCAGGCCTCCAGCCTTACAAGTAATGAGGTTGCTTGACCAATCCTCTCTGCTCGGCAGTTCCACTGTGTAATTCTTTGTAAAGTTACACTGTGGAAGCATGACGTCTGTTGTTATAGCTAGTTGATCGTGTTCAAGTACTGATTCGTGTAGCGATCTCAGTGCTTGAGAGCGCCAGTTAACTTTGCCAGTGCTGCCATCATGCAAAATAAAAAAATACAATTAACAATATACAAATGAAATTAAGCTACTGGCAATTAAGAGATGATCAGTTTCACCGTAACGACTTCATTCCGGTGACATACCTAAATAAATTCTTCTGTAGACTCAAATTAAAATAAAGGCCCAATTATTTTGGGCTTTTCAAACTTTAAATTCAGTTATCTAAGTCTAAATCATTTTAATTTAAGTTTTGTCGTAACTTGACATAAATATCAATGGAGTGTCCTTCAACGTTTTAATTTGATAATAGTTAGTGGAAAACAGGCTGAAGTTTAATTAGCATTGAAAGTTAGATTGTTTTTAATTTAACAGTTTTTGGTAGATAACTAATCTATCTACAGAGTACATTACAGGAAGTTTGAAAGTGGCGCCAGTGACTGAAAAGTTGGAAGAAAATCGTTTGTCTTGGTACGGTCAGGTGAAAATGGGATGAAATGCATGTTGCTAAAACAGTTCTGAGTATATGTAGATGGATGGAGAGGAAGAGGGAGGCCAAAGAAAAGATGGATGGATTGTGTGAGAAGAAGGGGAGATGAAAGAAAAGGGAGTTAGTGATGGTGTGACGGGTGACAGAACAGAATGAAAGAAAAAAACGTGTTGCTCCGACCCTTGAGTAATATGGGATAAGAACAGAAAGAAAAAGAAGAAGTAGTAGCAGTATCTACAAAAAAATAATGCCATTTAAGTTCACCAGATATTATTTTACAATTCTTTTACTAGACAAGCAACGATTGGTAAAACATTATTTGACATTCCATCATTATAGAATAACAACTCTCCAAATACTATACAAAATTGACCAGTGCGTCTCACCATCAAAGATTATAAGACTGCTTACCATCTGGTTGGATCGCAGTCAAGCACTAGTTTATATCAATTTAAAAAAAAATGATTTCTTACATAAATAAATATAATCAACACTTATTTCTTGATTTATATTCTAACTTGAAGTGTGATTTTGTCAGATAACTTGAAGACAGCAGATCAGTGTTCTATGCGGACACAATTTATTAATTTTATCACAGCCAATATTTCAGTTTTCAAAATTAAACAGAAACTCAATTAAACAGATACCTGGAAACAATTAAAATAAACATTAAATTACCGTAAACAATTGGATTTTCTGTTGAAATCTGTTCATCAATCAGTCATGTTCAGTTTGGCCGACAGTTTTAATTATTCCCGATAAATTGTAAATAATGGCAAAATTAACACGAACAAGGAATTCTCTCATCCTCCTCGAATTGTACTCCTCATTACTGAGGGTCGTGAAGTTCCCGCTGGATTAGGTTCTAATTAATGGTGTCTCATCATCTGTGACGGTTCTTAGCGTCATGAAGAACGACGTGCAATTGGGTGTGCAGTGTGGAGCGGGCTATTACCCCTAGTCAAGTTGATAATCTGCAATTATTAACGCTAGTAGAAAACTTCAAATGTACGGGAATGACGTCATCTCAACGCCTAGTAGAGAAGTCAGAGCAAAAGAATCGGGGACCTGGCTAAGTCGAGGCGTTCGACACAAGAGAAACAGTTGTTACTTGGCTAGGGGAGCTTTTTTTTTTGTCGATGGGTAAATCATCTTCCCGCTCTTGGGTGGAGCTGGAGATAGTGTCAGACTCTTACTGACTAAAAACCCCATCCCGTTCCTTTTAGCCTTTATACCGGGGCTCAAGTTTCCTTTCGGATAACCCCGGCCCCGGTAGGCTTCGACCCAGCTGGGCCCCTCCTGTTGCTGCCAACTCCTTGAAGCGCACGGGAACAGGAGAGCTGATCTGCCCATCTTTTTGGGTTTCCATCAATCATGCCAGTTACAATGAACTCTTCAAGGGACACAAAGCAAACTAATAGTATAAATAATATAGGTATTAAATCATACATTAAATAAAACAATATAACACAAGTACTTCCGTAATATTATAAATTTTGTACATATTGTGTGTTTGTTATTAACGATCCTTGAAACGTCGGAAAATATATTGATCAAATTTTACAGTAATATAGTTTAAATCAGAATAACATAGGCTAATATCGTATTATAACGTTAGTAAATAGGAGCAGTAAGAGAGGGATTTCCAAAACTCAACCTTTAATTCATGAATCCCCAAGCGACCACCGGTGGCCGCGCATCTATTGTCTTACTATTGTGTCTCTAATTGACGGTATCTGAAGGGTTAAGGGGATGAAACAAAACAAAATGAGAAGAAATCTACTTTCACACAAACAAAGCCGCTAATAGTAGGTAGTGTGAATAAATATAAATAAATAAAATTTTACTAAACAAATCGGTTATCCCGCTAACTGTCACCAGATCCGCCCTTAATTATCCGTCCGCCATTTTGCAACGTCCGCGTTATCTCAAAGGTTCTCCCTTATCCACAAGCGTCTCAAAGACACCAGTCATCGTCTCTGTGTCACCTCGTCTAATTACTTACCTTACAAGATGCTGAGGTCATGATCTCTGTAGGAGTCAAAAACCAGGTCAGGTTTGTGTTGAAACTGCGCTTTGGGATTACGTAGTTAGACGGACTTTTGAACGCAGTTTAATTATCTATTTTAATGGTATATTACCGTACATAATTATCTAAGTAATACATATTTTTACAACGTTTTATTTAGACCTTGAGATCTTGTTCGCATCACCCATGGCCCCAGTAGGCTTCGACCCAGCTGGGCCCCTGCGGTTGCTGACAACTCCTTGAGGCGCGCGTGGAACACAACGTGCCGTCGACGAATGTCTTTTAGCCTGTGAAAACAAAATAATTATTCGTATTTGTAAACGAATAATTATTTTATATATATTTTATACAAAGATATAGATATCGACTAAGAAAGAAATCAGTTGCAAAGTATATCTAATAAGTGGTGTTAAATTTGCGTGCTGGCAATATATTATCACCAATGAGCAATTATTAAAAGTTTTAATGTTACTGTCCCCGCACATGGGCCTCTAAAAGTCGCTGCCACAAAAAAACGCCAGAAGCGGCCACAAAAAAAAGCTAAAAGCCGCCGCAAAAAAACAGCTGAAGCGCGCGACAGCTTGTGGCCGGAAAAGTTTGAAGCGGCTTCAATTGTTTTTTTGTGGCAGCACCGCCGCACACGAGCCACAAAAAAGGCCGCCTCAAAAAGAAGCTTGAAGCGGCGTTTTTTTGTGTGCGGGAAAACTGAAATAAAATTTGTTTTCTGTTCATCGTCTCCCGTTGACATTATTCAATATAAAATTTACGGGAAAAATATTTATTTGCTGCTAACCACACACGACAAAACAGTTAACTAACAGCAAAGGTTTTCGGTTTTCCTCTTTGACTGCAGGACCGTGTAATTTTCCTAGAATCGGCCTGGTCATTCGTTTTTATTTCCAAAAGGTGAACGTAAATATTTGGTCGTCTGATCCTGAACCAAGTGATTAGGGTTTGTTTGTGTTTGCTCCTTTTTTAGTGTCTCGTTTATTTTTTGGTTTACTAGCGATAGTATTTCGGACCAACGTATCAATATTGCGAGAGCTAAAAATTTCGGAATTGTCGACCGAGAGTTTTATAATAAGTTTTATTTATTTTCACCTGTCCCGATGTTTGTCTCATTGACATTTCGATGTAATTTTAAATTTAATTTATAACCACGCAATTTTTAAATTATTTTATTGTGTATAGTAATATTTCTTCTTAATTTGTAAAGGTTCTTTTATCTGTAATGTTAATCAGTAAATGAGTCGTTGATGTGTCAATTTTAAAATAAATAAATAAACAAGTTTTTAATGAAAATGTTTTTTTCATAGCAAACTTTTATAATTAATAATACTCGTCAGGCGAATCATGCGGGACCAAACTCGATGGGGTTTTTTTTTTTTTTTTTTTTGTCGACGGGGAAAATCATCTTTGACGAAACCCGCTCTTGGGTGGAGCGGGAGACAGTGTCAGACTCTTACTGACTAAAAACCCCGCGCCGTTCCTTCTAGCCTTCATACCGGGGCGCGAGCTCCCTTTCGGACAACCCTGTCCCCAGTAGGCTTCGACCCAGCTGGGCCCCTCCTGTTGCTGACAACTCCTTGAGGCGCGCGGGAACAGTGCGCGCCGTCGACGTCTTGGACTCGGTCCATTACCGGACGATCGGACAGCGAGCTACCCATGGCTCGCCGTCCGCGAGCCTGCGTCTACGGTGGCCGGAAATCGGGATCGGAATCCCGGCGACGGCGGCGAGGGCGCCGTTGCCTGATGCGGTCGGCCTCCTCCTTTGCTAGCATTACTGCTTCGCAGAAGGAGGCGACCGCCTGCCATTCCTCCTCGCTTCGGACCATGGCTTCGACCAGGGCCCGGCGCGAGAGGTCTCCGCCGCCGATCGCCCCCACGAGGGCACGGCGATGCTCCGCCCAGGCAGGGCACACCTCGACGGTGTGCTCCACCGTGTCCTCCGGGCGTTGCGCACAGTGGCGACACCCGGGCGTCTCTTCCGCTTGAATCCGATGCAGGAACCTCCCGAACTTGCCATGTCCGGTGAGGACCTGCGTCATGCGGAAGGTAAGGACGCCGTGAGGTCTTTCCAGCCACGCCTCAAAGAGGGGACTTACCGCCATAATCGTGGCGTGCCCAGCACTGGGTTGCGATAGCCGTTGACGCCATTTCACCATGAGATCCCGCCGGAGCTCTGTCCGCCATGCCTTGACATGTTGCGGCAGTGGACTTTCACCCCGGCGTTGCATCTCCACGCGCATGTCGTGCATGTGTGCAAGGACTGTTGCCTCCAGATCCCACGGTGGTAGGCCAGCCAGAAGGCTCGCCGCTTCGCGGGAGATCGTACGGTAACCCCGCACCATCCGTATTGCCATGACCCTCTGGCAGGCGTTCAGTATGGACGCCGGTCGCTTTGCCAGCGACGGCGCCCACACCGGCGCCCCGTAGAGGGCCATGGACCGAACGATCCCCGCGTAGAGCCTCCGGCAGGAGGCGTCTGGACCCCCAAGATTGGGCAGGAGCCGCTTGAGAGCAGCCCCGGCCCGGTTGAGTTTGGGAGCCAAACGTCGGAAGTGTTCTCCGAAATTCCATCGGCTGTCGAGAACGAGTCCCAGGTACTTCATCGTCGACCCGACGCCGATGCGAACTCCTCCTACCGTAAGTTGGGAGTCCGATGGTGGCGCGTTCCGAGGGCCGTGGAAGCACATTGCCTCGGATTTATGCAGCGCCACCTCGAGTCCCAACTCCTGGATCCTACCAACGGCTATCGCAACCCCGCGTGTCGCTAGAGCGACCGCCGCCTGGTGCGACTCTCCCTGCGAAACTCGATGGGGTTGTGTTTAACAACCAAGCTCCTATAGCCACCTTCCGTTTTCATCATCTGATCAGCTCCATGTCATAATAATTTTGCATTGTCATCTGATTTACACATGCATTCAAAATTACAGCTCAATCGGTGGCCGAGAAGTGGATCAAATTTAATTTACAAGATTTGATTACAAACAAACATCGGGACAGGTAAAACTAAATAAAAGCTTGTAATATAGCTAGATTCTCGCTCAAAATGAATACCTACCTAAATAAACGCATCTACTTCAATAGAAACTTTTATAACCCAAATAAAATAGTCGTTATCTCTTTTATGTAGTTTCTTTTCAATAAAATGATCGCAAAAGCGGTTTAAAAAATGTTGCCGTTTTACATGTGAAAGGCTCTCCGGCTTATGGGCACTGCCGGTTTGTAAAGCAATATTATTACTTGGCGATTGATCTATAATACGATTACAGGTTTTTCACTGATTATTTTCTAGTGAAGTTCAACGGCTTTCGCAAATTGGGTCCTAGCATAGCATAGCATAATCTGCCTTTGGAGCCTTTTTGGTCTAGGGGGCTGTGGCGGCAGATTGGTAACGGCCCCGGCTTACGAGTTGTAGGTCGCGGGTTCGAACCCAGCCAGGCGCATTACTTTGTGTACTTTATTTCATCAACCCTGCTCTCAAATCGGTGAAGGAAAACATCGTGAGGAAACTGGCATGTCCTAGAACCAAAAAATTCGAAGACATGTGACATCCACCAACCCGCACTGGGCCAGTGTGGTGGATTACAGCCCATTCCTTCTCCTAAAGATGAGGCCTGAGTCTAAACAGAGGGAACATTATAAGGCCGACTATGCTATGCTAATCAGCCTTTCAATGTTCCCACTGCTGGGACTCAGGTCTCCTTTCTAAGAGAGGAAATAGGCCATAATCCACCACGCAGGCTCAATGCGGGTTTGTAAAAACATGTCTTCGAATTTTTGGTTCTAGGACATGTCGGTTTCCTCACGATGTTTTCGTTCACTATTACACAAAATAATACGCTTGGTTGAGTTTCTAAACTTGGTTAAGTGCTCAAATTATATGATATACGCAATGCAGCCAATTGCTTAACTACAACGACAATGATGCCGTCATATCATTTGGCTTTAAAAATATTTTTTTCTTCGATCGCCCCACTTTTAGGCATTACCTCACCTAGCGGGGCTATCGGGAAGCAACTATCTGAAAAAGAAGTAACTTATTCACTCTTGAAAACTCCTAAATCAAAGCTATCAGGAAACACACACTCTGGCAGGAAATTCCTCTCTTTAGCTGTATGCACAATACATTTTCTGTGTTAAATCCTTGAACGAACATAGTTACGACATTTTAGCGTGTTTTTGGGTAAAAAATATCAAGACTTGTCGTCTCTTGACTTATTACTTAAACAACGTACACTAAAAGCTTAGTACTTTAAATTAAGCTTAGTATTCTGAAGTAAAAAGTACACAGTTTAAGTACTTCATCCGCGAGTTTAAATAACAAGTTCAGCTTATTACAGTTAAGTGGTGTAGAGTAAACTTGTCGACAGTGAATTAACTAGTTGTTTACGCTTTTCAGGCAAAAGATAGTGAACTATTTGAATTTCGTATGTCGTAGGAAAAAAATAAGTCAGAGCAAGTCATCTTTTCTTGCGGACGTCGCTCAATGTGTAGCTCGCCGTCTAGTTGTTTGGTAACTGACCGGACCGAACCCAAGTCATCGGCAGCGCGTTGTGATCCATGCGCTCCTCAAAGAGATATCAGCAAACCGCAGGGCTAATGTCTGAGTTTTAATTTCGACTCGATACCTCTACGCGTTCTCGAGATGAAGGGTCTTGACAGACAGACAGACAGACAGACGGACAACATAGTGATTCTAGTATTTTTTCCTTTTTGGGTATGGAACTCAAAAAACAGTTATCAATATAGTTAAGTTAACATAGCTATAAAAAATATTATATAAAACCTATTCAAACAAAGTGTCAGCTAACCTATTAACATTTAATCACAATCTACTTATTATGTGCCATACTAAAGACCTATAGGCGCAGGACTCGTTTACCTGTGGTTTACTCTACAACTAAGGAGACCTAAATACACAAAACTGTCGAGTCATTAAGTGTGTCCCTGAAACAGCTTTCGACTGTCAAAACAGGCTGTCTGAAGATCTTCGTAATGAAGGACTATCAAGAAAATACACACAGGCTAGTTCAAATAGACGCCGATGAAAAAAAAGTTCCTCAAGGTAGAAAGAATTTACTCAATATTAATAAACAAGCTTTTAATAAAAATATTAATAGCTCGATATACCTATAAAATATAATACTCGTCAAGACGAATCACACGAGCCCAAACTCGATGGGGTTGTGTTGTTTAACTACCAAGTTCTTATAGCTACAGATCAGCTCCATGTCGTAATAATTTTGCATTGCCATCTGATTTACACGTGCATACAAAATTTCAGCTCAATCGGTAACCGTGAAGTGTTTTTTTGTTACTCACTGAAGACGATGTAAAAAATTAAATCCATAAAAGACAACCATACTACATTAGTCACTCATTGTAATCACAAAACAAGCAGTATCAATGGCAAAAAGGCTTATTCCACTTTTCCCCGTTGGATGATCCCCATTGATGGGGATTAGTGAACTTTTTGTTCACTATTCCCCGTTGACCCAAAATTTTTATTTAATGGGGATAAGTGAACTAAAAAGTTCAATAATACCCATTAGGTAGGTACGTTAAAAAAATAAAATATATGAATCATGTTACATTTATTAATTAAAAATATAACTTTCTTATACCTAATAAAATCACAGATTGTACAATTATTAATTTAAAATAAAAAATATAACTTTCTTATACCTAGTAAAATCACAGATTGTACAATTATTAATTTAAAATAAAAAATATAACTTTCTTATACCTAGTAAAATCACAGATTGTACAATTATTAATTTAAAATAAAAAATATAACTTTCTTATACCTAATAAAGTCACAGATTGTTACAATCATTAATTTAAAATTGTAGCATGAAAATATTTCTTTCTTATACCTTGTAAAATCAAAGATTACACTCACTTAAGTTTTTCTAAACAGTGCCCAATCGTAATTTCATTATTAATGAGTTCCATTTGGACCTCCTGTATATAATTATCGCGTTTGATGCTTTTTTTTGTTTTTTCCGCTATACCTTTATTTTCAGAAACCCCCAATGCAAGAACTTCGTAATACGATGCATCTTCAGCCAACGCTGTGAGGAGCTTCATAATGTTGGGTTTCTTTATTTTCACACGCTTTTTTATTTTATTATTCCATGCTTCGACTAAATTCGTAGTGCGATGAGTCTGTCCAAATACACACCACGTTTTAATAAAATCATCTTGTAGCCATTGTCTGAGCATGTAATTTCTAAACTCCTTGCTATTATCATCATCAGGGCTTTGAGAGGCAACATAAAACCAACCCGCAATGATTTTATCTGATGGTAACAAAGCCAAAGCAGTGCTAAGTGCAACTTGTCTTCTGGTTAATTTATCTTTTGTTAGTTTGAGTTGTTTTCCTTTCTTCCATATTGCCTGGGTGAAATGGAAATAACAGCCGCTAATAGATATATTTACAAAAACATTTCGCATTGCGTTCATCGGAGCCACTTCATAGTCACATTTAAATATTTCTGGATTCCAATCAGGTAATGCAGATTTTAGCATACTAAATAAAATTTCATATGTTTGTTGATTTGTATGGCTCATGAGGGCATAAACAAGTGGCACAATGTTTATGTGTTTTTCTGTACTGCCCAAATCCCCATGAATGGTGTAGAGTTGGTAAAAGGGAGATGGACAGATCCGAAACGTTCCATCACCCAAGAACATCTTCAAATTTTTCATTTGATGTCGGGCAAATTCAGAGCAAAAAGCTATTACACGGATACCACTGTCATTGTAGTCTGCTAAAATAAATTCCTGATGAGCTGGAGGTACTTTAACTTCTTCAACATTTTTGAACTCAATTTTACTTACTTCAAATGCTGCATTTCTGTGTTTATATAATGTTGTTTTGATAGACTTCAGGGCAGGGAATTCTTTTATTTTGTCAATTCCGGTATCTTTTAGTGAGCTCACAGCCGCGTTGTAAGCAGTGGGAATAGCAGGTGCTTCTGGATCCGCAAGTGTAGTTTTTAGTTTGAATAACCTCAAGGTAACTTCATTCCGCGCAAAATCAGGTTCACAAACATTGTGTCGTTTCTCAGCTACAACTTGATTGTCCTGTAAAATTAAGTAATAATAATTAATTACTTTACATTATTTTTTAAGTAAACAATATTGCACTTACATAGAATACAAAATTAAATAGGCTATTTAACAACCTTTAAAACTTATAACAAATTGTTGTTATCCTATCAGAATAGTTCAACAAAACATATTTCACTTTATGCTTAACTAAAATATGTAATAATAATTAAATATATACAATTCACTTCAGCTACACTCTTTTACACTAGGTGTAATAGACTTGTTTGACAAAAGAATGACGTCACACGTGCCGCCATGACAGAAACAGTGTTTAAACTTTAACGTTGATTTTTAAATTTTGATATTGATAAACGTGATATTGATAACACACATAACCTGAGTTATTATTGTCATTATTAATCACAAAATATAATAAGTAACTTACCATGACAGTGATGGATCCGGCACATTTACTTTGTTTTCTTGTGGTACACTCCCACAAAACTCCACCATTTTTATATTTGCATTTTTTACTGTATTGATGTCCGGCCCGGAGAAGTATGGTAGCTTTACCTTTTTTAACGTACTCTAAACAAACGTCAGTTGAACTACCAGCCATTTCCTTTATTTATTCCTATATTAAACTAATAACTGCGAACTGATAAGAACTGCACGCTTGAACTACACTACACACTACTAACCCTTAACGACTACGAAACAAAAACAAAAGATGGGTCGACCAATCACATACGAGCTAACTCGCACCCCGCTCCGCCACCGCCTTGCGCGCGCGCCTCTAGAAAATGAGCATCTTTTACAGTATTGTGTATCTTATTAGATAGATAGATATAAGGTCTTATTCCCAAACATCATTAGAACAATTTCGTTGGGGCAACAATCTGTTTTTCGTTCTAATAAAATCGTAAAGTAGGTATGTAGGTAATTTAAAATTTTGTTCTTACCTTATAAAAATAAAAGTACATGACTCATATATTTTATTTTTATATTGTTTTTATTTAACGTACCTAATTAGAAAAACTTAAGTGAGTGTAATCTTTGATTTTACAAGGTATAAGAAAGAAATATTTTCATGCTACAATTTTAAATTAATGATTGTAACAATCTGTGACTTTATTAGGTATAAGAAAGTTATATTTTTTATTTTAAATTAATAATTGTACAATCTGTGATTTTACTAGGTATAAGAAAGTTATATTTTTTATTTTAAATTAATAATTGTACAATCTGTGATTTTATTAGGTATAAGAAAGTTATATTTTTAATTAATAAATGTAACATGATTCATATATTTTATTTTTTTAACGTACCTACCTAATGGGGATTATTGAACTTTTTAGTTCACTTATCCCCATTAAATAAAAATTTTGGGTCAACGGGGAATAGTGAACAAAAAGTTCACTAATCCCCATCAATGGGGATCATCCAACGGGGAAAAGTGGAATAAGCCGGCAAAAAGTATTACTCAAGTAAATAACAATAAAATAAACTGCGTAATCCTGAAAATGTATCCATCACAAGTTCCCCTTTCTTGTCACTCGATCTCATACATCATTATTATGAACACAGAGTTATGAAAGATAAAAAAGTTGAAGGTTACGTAAGTTGTATGCTCAATACGATCATATTATCGTTATAATATCATTTCAATTCCAAGGCAAAATTATTATCTTTTTTAGAGACGTATATGGGCACTTATAAAACGTAAGAAAATAGTGAACGGTTCCGACTGGTCTTTTCCTATGGAGAAGAACAGTACCCCTGTCCCCTAGCCAAGTTGCTAATCAGAAATAGTTAACGATAGTAGAAAGCTTCAAATGTACGAGAATGACGTCGTCTCAACGCTCAGTCACGTGGTCAGAACAAAAGAATTGGCGGCAAGGTCAACTCGAAGCGTTCAATGCAAGCGAAACGGTTGTAAACAGCTCCATTGTTACTTAAAAAAAAAAATTGTTTAGAATATTTAATTTTCTACATTACAATATTTAAGCTAGAACTACATTAAACTGACGCACATGTGTAACACGCCTAATTCGTACATAGAACGACGTCGCGTGGACTCGCGTGGTGTGGTTCAAGTGTAGGTCTGCAAGTCTAGTTTCCACATAAAATATATGGAAAACGATGCGCCCAGATCGGTGATGAGAGGACAGTGTAGACCGGTCAACGTTGCTGGTACACGAAACCACAATAAAAGTAGTAATTTATTAATACAGAGTCTACAGTATTCTCACATTACATATAAAAAGAGGCTACACAAAATTAAACCTATCAATAAATGAGATGTAAACAATAATAAAAGAACAAATAGATAGAAAATACTAGTAGAAACAGATAGATAGTAGTTACTTTTTATTTTATTGTTGTGTGTCCTGAGCGAGTCTTGAATAAATGTTTTCTTTCTTTAATAAATTGTTTGTTGGTATTATCCGCTCAAGCGCTGTGAAATAATGAAAATGGACCTCAAAAAATACTAGTTACATACATAACTAGTATTTACTTGAAGCCGACTCTACAGAAAATAGGTGTACGTGCCAGTAATAACCAATTAGCCATACAGCTACCAAACATTGATCTAGGATCGTGTATAGAGTACTGCTCTAATTTTTGATACTTGAGTTAATTGAGAAGCGAGGCAAGAGGATCATTGCTAATGATGCACTCGTCCAAATATTCAGTCTTGAGCGTCGACGTCGAGTTGCATTTCAAAGGTTTCCTATGTGTGTTACGTCTCGATATACTTCACCATCCCCTAGGACGAGCGTCTCGAGGTACTGAAACTCGGAACAGTTCGGTATGGGCGTTCCGGCGAGAGCTAAAGGCATAGGATTGAAGAAATCACGGAACAAGTACTCCGTTTTGGTTATACTCAGTTTCAGGCCAATACTCTTTAGTCTGTGCCACGACACCTTCAAGCAGGTCTAGCTAGACTTCTGGCCAATCTAAATACATACATACCTAATATTATCTTTTTGTTTTTATTTTTTTGTTTGTAGGAAGTAATTTCTGAAAGTACTGGTCCGATTGTTAAAATTCTTTCACCGATAAAAAGCTGTTTTTTTACTGAGTGACATAGGCTATTTTATGTGGCAGAAGCTAGTAGATAATAAATTTAATAATTAATTACATCCAAACACAGAACAAATGATCGTGCTCATAACACAAACATTTGTCTTGGATTGGAATCGAAGGCACGGCCTCCGGCATAGCAGTCAGGGCCATTAACCACCAGACCAACAAGCCAGGCAGTTGCTCTTATTCTTTATTTTTTATTGATATAAACCAGTGTTTGACTGCGATTGATGGTAAACAGTGATGCAATCGTTGATGGTGAGGCGCACTAGTTTATTAAAAGCTTATTCACAGATCCAGGAGTCCAAACTTAAGGTTTGCCAACGAGCAATGGAGCGCAATATACTAGGTGTTAAATTAACGGATCAAGTTCGAAGCACTTTACTGCGCTCCAAATCCAAAATAGTTGGTGTGGTGAAAGGGCTGCCAGGCTGAAGTAGGAATGGGCAGAACACGTCTGCCGCATGTCCGAAAAACTGTGGGCCAAAGTAGCACTAAGTTGGTGCCCTGAAACAGTGCGTCGGGGCCGCGGTAGACCGCGAAGGAGATGGCGCGACGAATTGGATAGATTCCACCAGAATTGGCAAGAAGAAGCCCAGGCGCGCCGAAAATGGAAGGAGTGGAGGGAGGCCTTTGCCCAGGGGTGGGACAGAACAGGCTAACAAAAAAAAAACACTCTAGCCTTGAAGAATTCCTATAACACTACGCGCCTTATAACACCAGGTGGGTGTCATATTACAGCTAAGTTCTTTTTCATTTTCCTCTGTGTTGGCATCACAAAGTTTTGCTACGAAAAAACATGATAGATGACTTTTATTATTTGTTTATTTGCCGTTAATTTCGCCGAAAGAGTTGAAGGGGTTCGTATAAAATGCTTATGTGTGTTTTCCTGTTTGCTTGCGTTAGTTATTTATTGCTTGTGCTGAATGGATTGATTTTGATTTTCTTTGTGGTTTTCTGCACGCTAGGGGACGAGGAATTAATTCTAACGAAAGGGAAATTTAGTGACGGCTGGTATTTTTTTTTTTTGGTATGTAATATGCCTTTATGCAACGTCTTAATGCATGGGAATACCAGTAGGACAAGAACGCACCTATGGTGGCCACATTGCGTGGTATCATCATCACCAACACTTCAGCCGTTAAGCGTCCACTGTTGGACATAGGCCTCCCCAAGCGTCGCCATAACGAACGTTCCTGTACGTCTCGCATCCATCGGTTTCCCGCAACCTTCACCAGGTCATCGGTCCACCTTCAAATCAAATCAAATCAAAAACGTTTATTTCAAATAGACCAATTACAGGCACTTTTGAATTGTCAAACTGTCGGTCAGTCAAACAAACCAGTGAAGCTAAATTGCACGTTCTAAAGGGTAGATCTCTATAGAGAAGAACGTGCAGAAACTCCATAGACACTCTTTTAAATTATGTTATGAGTTACATGAATCTTCGTTACATATGTCTTGTTGCTTCTATTATGTAAGCACAATGAAGAGCACCTTTAGGAGGCCTTCCAATATTCTTCAATATCCTATCCTTACAGCGTAGTATAGCTGTTCATATTTAAAAGTACGATCCTATATATATCCCCACTCAATTAGAATTCCAGAAACTTAAATTCCTTCACCGCTTACCTTTATAACACCAAAATGTTTGGACTTCTAAAAAATCTCATCAAAATTCTGCGCTCGAAGTAAAATTCTTTGAAAGTAAAATCGTCGCGTGACCTTTTAACCTGTTTAGCTCCGGTATCATAATGACCATCCATTAGAGGGTCGGTGGAATACATCACCGTAATCTGAATGGCCTACGCCAACTTATTATACAGATCGTTCAATCTCACTTCATTATGGGACCTTTTACCCGACTGCGCGACCCTAAGAAGGGTAATGTGTTTATCCGCGTTTGTGTGTATGTATGCTTGTTTTTTTGTAGCAGTCTAGAGACAAAACGTCTATCTATTAGGTCTTGATCTTGTGAGTGTCACTGAAACCTGACAGTAATAAAAATTTGATGTGGTGACTACTAGACTAGAGATGTGCTGTTGCCGGCAATATGGGAATATTGCTGGCAGTATTGCCACCAATATTCATACATCGGGCTATATTCCCGGCAATATTCCCACCAATATTCCCACTTCACGGCAATATTGCCGGCAACGGCACATCTCTATACTAGACGCAACATCTTAAAAAATATATATTGAAGAATATAAAACTCCAATGACTTGGTTTCATTGGAGTTTTATTCATCATCATCATTTCAGCCGAAAACCGTCCACTGTTGGACATGGCCTTCCCCAAGTGCCGCCACAACGACCGGTCCTGTGCGTCTCACATCCACCGGATGCCCGTGACCCTCACCAGGACAATGGTCTACCTTACACGCTGTAGCTAGGTATATGAAGACCAATCATCGCTCCTTTTGAAGTCGTAAAGATTTGGTGTTTACAAAAAATCCAGGTCGTAGTCAGAAACACGCGGTGTCAGATTTATACTAGTTTTAAAATAAACATTTTTCCTATCATATATTCAGCTGCTAAAAATGTTAGTTTCGTTATGCTACACTTTTAATTAAGTTGTGGCTCTATTTTTTTTACGTGAAATATTTACCTTTGAGTCTTTTTCGTGGTATTTTTTTGGGCGTAACTTCGACGTAACAATTTGGCGTAAATTTTTTGTAGGCATGTATGATGCCTACAAAAAATGTATTGTTCAAAATATATCAATAGTTAATATATGCTCACATATTTTATAATACCTCTTAATAGTTGTGTGTAAAGTAAATTATATGAATATGTAAACCACAAATAGGGTTTTCAATTCCTTAACACCTTATAGAATTTTCTGCATTATCATTTGTTCTATGTCTTTGTATGATTTATCTATAATATGCATGTATTTAGAAATATATAAGTAAGTATATTTATCAGTTGTATTATAGTACTCAAAAAACAAGTTCTGCTTAGCTTGGGACTAAACGGTTTCGTGTGATAGTTGTAAAATATTATTATATTATTATTATTCTATATTATATTATGAGATAGTGATAGTGTAAAGAGTGACAGGACAGAATAGAAATAAAAAACGTGTTGCGACGACCCCAAATAAAACGGGACAAGGGAAGGAAGATGATGATGATTATATTATAAGATATATAATCCTACAACATCATCATCATCATCATTTCAGCCGATACACGTCCACTGCTGGACATAGGCCTCCCCCAAGCGTCGCCACAACGAACGCTCCTGCGCGTCTCGCATCCATCGGCTTCCCGCAATCCTCACTAGGTCATCAGACCACCTTGTTGGAGGCCTTCCAACGTTGCGTCTTCCGGTACGCGGTCGCCACTCCAAAACCTTTCGGCCCCAACGGCCATCTGTTCTGCGAGCAATGTGCCCTGCCCATTGCCACTTAAGTTTGGCAATTCTTTGCGCTATGTCGGCAACCTTAGTTCTCCTGCGGATGTCTTCATTTTTGATCCTACAACATACGAATATGCAACTATGACGAAATAGAAAGCACGAAGCGCGAAACTTAAAATAATTAACTATTTAATTAAACCCAAGGGTCAGTTGGTTCGCAAGTAATTACAATAAATAAACCACAATAACCAATATCATAGCGCAGTTTAAAGTTATTGAAAGCGATCTCAATTTAATGAAGATACTGATGATAGTCCGTTTACTTAATGGCAAAATGATTAGTTTTAACGATCTATTGTTTTGTTCGGATTTCAATAGAAATTGGTTTTAGTAACGGTTAGAAGAATAAGTGGCCCTGCGGGGTACCTATCACTTCGGAATTAATGAAATCTGTGTAAAATTGCTTGAATTATAGTTTTTATAATGAATTTCTAAAAAGTGTTTGCTCCTTTTTTAAAGATTTTAGTACCATTTCGAAGAACAACGCTAAGTAACTATCACCTCGGAATTAATAAAAAAATTGTTTGAATTATATTTCTTACAAGTTTTAACTACTTTTTTATTCAATAATAATTATGAATTGGACATATATTGTTGATTTTCTGAGTTTCATTGGTTATTAAATCGTTATTGATTTAGTCAAAATGGACATCAGAAAAGATGGTAGCAACATTTTTTTTTAATGGTGATTGACCATTGTTTATCGAAAGACTAACTTCTACTAGCAGCTTCATCCGTGTGAAAATAAAAATTATCCCAAGGAACAGTCACAGAAAGAAAAGTGCCCTTTGTCTTATTCCAAGACATGGTTTACTCGTTTACATTTATGTTTCATCCAAATCTATCAATTTACAATTAGAATAGTATATTATAAATTATGGATATGTTACTGGTCAAACCCGATTATAGAATAAATAGTTTCACCTAAGCCAAACCGGCGCGGCGATATTAGTCCCAGAGCTAGCCTAGCGAGCCCGGAATTTTACACGGGCAAGTTAGGTTAATAGGCTAAGGTGGGAACTGAGCGGAACGGAGCTCCTACCTTAGCTTTCTTTATTGTAGAACATAGTTCTCCACCACGTCTGTCTGTATGAACGTGATAACTTAAAAATTACGGACCGGATTTTCCTGCAGTTTTTACTGCAGTAATTCATGAGAAAGATTTAAATGGTACATGCATATTTTTAGTAGAAAAAAAAACCGCTCAAATATTTGTAAAACCCGCGCAAAGCTGGGCGGATCGCTTTTATAAGTTAACGTATTGAAGAATATTACTGCGCAACAGCTTTGTGGTATATAAAACCCGCATACAGAAATATTATTTTTAAAATACAAATATTCGAATTTTATCAACAGAATTCAGAGCATAATATAAAATAACCAATCCGCCATTAATAAACCCGATAAAATGCCACACGCAGCTGCACATTTGAACGACTATAAGTATTCACTGTTATCCCATTTGAGTTCTAGAAACGAAGCGCAGACATTTGCATTTCAATTCGAAGCATTAAAAAAAAACTGAGAGACTATCGGAGGAAAATCGTCCATTACGGGCTTTAGCTATGAATTTATGAATAGAAAATGCTGGAACACGCAGTGGATAGATATTATGTAATTTGTCCTCGTTTTCCAAATATAGGGCTGTCAATGCAGCTTTTAGAGTCCTGTTTTACGAGTAAATAATATTATGTATGTCAATTTATTTTGCAATTCTATATGATCTACACTAATATTACAAAGAGGAAAAATTTGTATTTTTGTGTCATCATCATCATCATCATTTCAGCCGACATACGTCTACTGTTGGACATAGGCCTCCCCCAAGCGTCGCCACTACGAAAGTTCCTGTGCTGTGCGTTTCGCATCCATCGGTTTCCCGTATTTTTGTTTGTAATGAATAAACTCAAAAACTACTGTGCCGATTCAAAAAATTCTTTGACCATTAGAAAGCTACATTTACCCCGAGTGACAAGGGCTATATTTTTTGCCCGTGCAAAGCCGGGATGGGCCGCTAGTTGTATATAAAAGCAAAATACCACTCACTGATTAATCACGAAATCTCAGAAACTATAACACCAACAAACTTAAAATTTGGCTGGTTCCTTATACAGTATAGATATCTGCTAAGAATGGATTTTAAGAAAATTGCCCCCTAAGGGGATGAAACGGGGGTCCTAAGTCTGTTCGGAGAAACTGACTTTCACGTGGGCGAAGCCGCTGACAGGAGCTACTTAGTTATAAAATACAGTTATAAAAACAGCTAATCATCTGGGCTGCTGAATTTTTCAGCTTCGTATCCCTGGAATGCAAAGGGCAAATGAAGGAACTACGAGGGTTTTAGTCACTAAAAGTTTGACACACTCTCTAACTCCACCAGAGCGAAAAAAGTCTTTGGATGATTTCTCATCTCAAATGAGAAAAAACGTCCGGAACAGTCAACTATGAGTGACAACAGACATCCTCACACCTCAGCATACATCCCGGGCCACGAGCATCGAAGAGCGGCCTCCGGCTCCCGGTACGGAAAGTTTTTGGGGGGGGGGGGGCAATCTTCCAATGACAACCCCCGCTCTTGGGCGGAGATGGAGATAGTGTCAGACTTTTTCTAACTAAAAACTCACCTTGTTCTTTCATGCCTTAATACCGGGGCTGAGCTACCTCTCAAAACTAAGCCTGGCCCAGTAGGCACTAACCTCTCCAATAGGCACCGTGATGACGAGCAATGGGTATTTGCTATTGTGGGTTGTGGTTTAGTTTTTGGGAGGGTGGTGGTGGTGATGGATTTGTCCAGCCGTCCAGTAATAGTCCAGTACTACACTCGCAACAATTCGCGCCTCAAAGAGATCTCAGCAAACCTGTAGCAGCCCAGTAGTTCTGATGCCCACTAGGGCCGGGGAATTTTGAAAGGGATACCGTGATCCTAGAATAAAAATGGCAAGCGAAGAACACAGGTGGATTTTGATTACTAAAGATCTGACACACGCCCACTAACTCCACTCCAGAGTGAGGAAAATAATAACACATTTTTTTAAGCCACTTGTGTGAAAAAATACAAATATAAAATAACACATTTTTTATGTGTATTTTTAAAACTAATAACAGGGTCTATTTGCTCAACGTCTCTTCCATTATTACAATAAAAAAATTATAAATCGATCCCAACATTTTTGCTCTCGACTGTAGCCCTTTATTTGATCTTTGTTCAGTACCAAAGCTTCAAATATTTGAAAGAAATATTTGCACAATTTTGTGTAGGTACTAGGTTTCATTGCTATGAATGTAAACAAATCCTACTTCGAGTTATTGGGTACTTTCCTATCAGAGATGTGCGAGGTAGCTAAGCGGTGCGAGGATGTGTAGCGCCGCTTTGCAATATTATCGTCGTCATAATCATTTCAGACTCCCCAAAGTATCGGTACAACGTCACATCCATCAGATTCCTGCAACCCTCACCTGGTCATCGGTCTTCCTCGTGGGAAGCCTTCAAACACTGTTTTTGAGTACGCGGTTGCTAATCCAGATTACGGACCCATCGATCATCCATTGCGAGTTAATTAAATCAAAACCTTTTGAAGGTCTTGTGCGGTGCGAGAGATGAGTAGCAAAGCTGTGAAATGGTGAGTAGCTGAGTAGTGATTAGTTAAGTAGCGAACTCATATTCCTAGCGAAATTTACACTTGCATCCCTGGCACATCTACCCACAAATACATAGGTCCGCTAGAACTAATTTGAACTAAGTTAGAAAAATGAAGAGATCTTATTTGAGTGTTTTGGCTCCACGCATCGCTTAGCTAACTCGTAAATTTCTAACACTAAGACAGCGCCCTTAGTACGAACGGTATAAACAGGAATATTTATTTAGAAAAGTCATTTTTCGATGGCTTTGGGGAACGATGAGGCGCTTATGGTAGAAGCCAGATAAATATGCCAGAGCGGTCATTGACCCTCTTTCATTTATTGACATTCTTAATTTAAAAAATGGAAAATAAAGACATGAAGCTGCCTTGAATCAACATCTATCGTGATTATTCGTCATCCTTTATATTTTCTAGTGGTGAAAAACAATCAATTGTTTATTTTTCGGGTATCTACGCAGATATCTGATAATATAAAACTGTTTTTGTATATAACTGCATTAGAACTGCACGTCGACCGTGCAGGTAGCTTTCAGTCAGCGTACAGTCGTACTGCACGGTTGGTAAGCAGTTTCCTGCGAATTTACAGACGGAGTGCAGTCCGTGAGTCTGGAGCCATATACGCAAGTTTATTTGTATAGCCATTTATTTGAGGTGAAATATCGTGAAATGACCTTTCCTCTTCTGCTCTGTGTGCAAAACAAGAAGAAACGTCAGACTTTTACAGACCAAAACTCACCTGAGCTTCTTTCATTTGCCTTTTGCGTTTTAGGGCACCGGTAACTCTCTCAAACATTCCCTCAACCCCGTATAGCGTTACCTACTTTCCGAAATTAGAGCCGCTCCGTTCATCGTTTTGTAATTCGTTTGAACCAAAAACTGAATCAGAACGAATTGAATTACGAGCCCTGATGAATGAGAGTTTATTTGTTTTAGAAGGCGGGCGTCACCTCATCGCGATGATTGTGACAATTTGATAACGAATTCTGAATGCTGGTGACCTTGAGGGATTAAGCTAACACGTGCCAAGTAAAGGTGCGTTTACATTTATGTACGTATGTGAATGCTGATTGTTTAGGATCTTCGGGAGATGTGGAAAAAAAAACGGAGAGTCATCATCTTCCTGTCCTTGTCCCATCTTATTCGGGGTCGGCGAAACACGTTTTTTTTTCTTCCATTCGGTCCTGTCACTCGTCATGCTATCGCTAACTTCATTTACTTTCAAATCACACTTCACACAATCCATCCTTCTTTTCTTTGGCCTCCCTCTCCACCCATCCTATACATGTGTATACTTATAAACTAAGAAATTGACGGACATTATACTATTTAAAGATTAAATAAAATACCGGCGAGAAAAAAGTAGCGGTACAGAGAAGTTGATCTTCTGTGAGAACGTGATGGTCTAGAAGAAAGCTGCCAAGCGAGATTGTGAAAGAACCGGTCCCACTAAGAAAACAAGGCGTCGGGGAGGCAACCATCTCGATGCTTAACACGACGAAACCCTGCTTGTATCATCCAATGCAGGTAGGACTTTGGAGCCAAGGGTACTCAGAGTGGGGACTCTGTTCGGCCATCGAGTGATTCCAGGGAAGATGGTGGCAAAGTGCTCACGTGCTGCCGTGCACAATGAGGCTCAGACGAGACCGTTATACAGTCACCTCAGGGATGTGCCGTAAAAACTACGTGATAGTCTTCTGGCGCTGATTTTCTTCGACTGGTAGAAGCTTGCCTATAGGGAAATTTCCTGTCTTTATCTAACCACAAGAAAGCGACAAAGAGATAATCAAATCCGTTGACAATCGCAGTCACTTGTTCGTGAACAAACGTAGAATATTTGCGACACCTGTTACATCAGAATTGCTCTGGGAATGCAATTTGCACTTGATTTACAATTAACTGTGTTACCACTGGCCAGATTTGAATGGAGATTGCTTTGAAATATTGTTTAGGTAGCACATATAAATTTAATAAATCATAAGGCTTTTAGCCAAATTAACATAGTTTTCTTTGATTCTCATAATGAGAATGAAAATTGTGTATCATGTATCAGACACCTTATATTTGGATCATTAATATCGCTACGTTTACGAAAATTTAATTAATCAACTGCTCAGTTCTTTACGCACAGGACCGTTCATTGTGGCGGCACTTGGGGGAGGCCAATTTGAAACAGTGGACGTTTTTCGGCTGAAATGATGATGATGATGATGACAGTGATTTATGTAAGTCAATGAACCGTTTAAAAAACATAGGCCTACCGCCCACGGACGCGTAGCTTCATAGACGCGTATTCGTCATTATACGTTTCCTACTGTCCACTGTTGCGTAGCTTCGTAGACGCGTATTCGTAATTATACGCTTCTTACTGTTCACAGACGCGTAGCTTCATAGACGCGTATTCGTCATTATACGTTTCCTACTGTCCACTGTTGCGTAGCTTCGTAGACGCGTATTCGTAATTATACGCTTCTTACTGTTCACAGACGCGTAGCTTCATAGACGCGTATTCGTCATTATACGCTTTCTATTGTTCACGGTTGCGTAGCTTCGTAGACGTGTATTCGTCATTATATGCTTCCTACTGTCCACAGACGCGTAGCTTCATAGACGCGTATTCGTCATTATACGTTTCCTACTGTCCACGGTTGCGTAGCTTCGTAGACGCGTATTCGTCATTATATGCTTCCTACTGTCCACAGACGCGTAGCTTCATAGACGCGTATTCGTCATTATACGTTTCCTACTGTCCACGGTTGCGTAGCTTCGTAGACGCGTATTCGTCATTATATGCTTCCTACTGTCCACAGACGCGTAGCTTCATAGACACGTATTCGTCATTATACGTTTCCTACTGTCCACAGACGCGTAGCTTCGTAGACGCGTATTCGTCATTATATGCTTCCTACTGTCCACAGACGCGTAGTTTCGTAGACGCGTAGCTTCGTAGACACGTATTCGTAATTATACGCTTCCTACGCACCACGGACGCGTAGTTTCATAGACGCGTATTCGTCATTATATGCTTCCTACTGTCCACGGTTGCGTAGCTTCATAGACGCGTATTCGTCATTATACGTTTCCTACTGTTCACGGTTGCGTAGCTTCGTAGACGCGTATTCGTAATTATACGTTTCCTACGCACCAGGGACGCGTAGCTTCATAGACGCGTATTCGTCATTATACGTTTCCTACTGTCCACTGTTGCGTAGCTTCGTAGACGCGTATTCGTAATTATACGCTTACTACGCACCAGGGACGCGTAGCTTCGTAGACGCGTATTCGTAATTATACGCTTCCTACGCGCCAGGGACGCGTAGCTTCATAGACGCGTATTCGTCATTATACGTTTCCTACTGTCCACGGTTGCGTAGCTTCGTAGACGCGTATTCGTCATTATACGCTTCTTACTGTTCACAGACGCGTAGCTTCATAGACGCGTATTCGACATTATACGCCTTCTATTGTTCACGGACGCGTAGGGCCGTAGACGTGTATTCGTCATTATACGCTTCATACTGTCCAAAGACGCGTAGCTTCATAGACGCGTATTCGTCATTATACGCTTTGAATAGGCTTGCACAGGTTGCCTTGTGTGAGTTTATTTTTCGTTAACGCAATCGACACGGTTGGTGACGTTTGGCGCTCCGATTGGCCCGCTCCAAGCTCTTTACCAATCAAAGAGTCAAACGCAGCAAACGTTTCGATCACGTTAACGTAAAAACAATTGGCATTCAGGGCACAGATCTTACATACAGAACTATGAAACTCTGTCGACGACGCGGCAATGTCATGCCGTCGTGTCCTACGCGTCCGTAGACAGTAGGACATAATAACATACATTATGAGCCTACTAAAAAAGAATAATACTTGGCCCTTGCCAAAATATAAACATGATTATCCTTGACATAGTAGGTAATAGTAAACAATAGCTATATATTTTTATTTACAAAGGAAGGTCAGTGCGGAAGAAAATAACTGTACAATATCTTACATTGTCTAGACAAAATACGCCTAAGGCGAAGGATGCCACTTATTAACTGAATTCCAAAAAAGGAGGTTATCAATTCGGTTGTATATTTTTTCATATTTGTTACCTTAGAACTCCGTCGCTTATGAACCGATTTTCAATTTTTTTTTCTTTAAAGTATTTCTTTCCAGATTGGTTTCATATTTTTCGAAGTCGGTGTTAAATAAGAAACAAACAATATCAAGAAACACCGACTTCCAAAATTAAAGTTATATTGATCATTATAATGTTTTTATTTTTAGTGAAGTCGATTATTTTTTTATTTTTTGTAAAAAGTTTTTTCTTAGTTTTATATGTACAACTAGCTTCTGCCCGCGACTTCGTCCGCGGAAAATTTCTTGTTTTAAAATAAGATTACACTCGATTAGACGATGCGCACGTTCAGCGCTAGATTCCTGAGCACGGGCCTGTTATGTTATGGCATTTTGCCTAGCGAGCCGCTGCGAGCGCTCAGCGCTAGTCTCCCTATCCCTTGTCTCAGAGACATGCTGCCTTAAATGAGATGGACGCTGCGCACGTTCAGCGCTAGATTCCAGAGCACGGGCCTGCGATGTTATGACATTTTGCCTACCAAGCCGCCGCGAGCGTTTAGCGCTAGTCTCCCTATCCCTTGTCTCAGAGACATACTGCCTTAACTCAGATAGACGGTGCGCACGTTCAGCGCTAGTTCCTCGAGCACGGGCCCGCGATGTCCTCACATTTTGGCTAGCGAGGCGCTGTGAGCGCTCGGAGCTAGATTCTCTAGCGCGTGCTTGCGAAATATATTCTCTATTTCTCGAGAGGCGCTGCTCATTTTCAGGGGCAGATTCTTCCGTACGGCGTACTCGAGCGGCTCTTGTCTGTGATGTCTGCCGGGACAGTTGAGATTTCCTTTTAGACATGCTCTCAACAAACTACGCACAGACTTGAAAACAATTACCTATGAACAAAAGGAGAGCGACTCGAACACCGTCCGCTTTTACAAAACAAAACAATCGTAATATCGAATAACTCGTATCGATTATTACGATAGAACGAAGTACGAAACTACGAACATACAAAAACGTACAACGAAATTACGATATTTTCGATTATGAGGTATCTATCAACAACAACAACCATACGAACGAAACAACCGAAACCAATAAGCAACTGACAGAAGAACTCCAACTAACGACAACGTGGGCATAATAATTCGAGAGGGTCATCAATCCACAAAAAGTCTTAACACCGCGATTCAGAAAAATTACGTAATTGCAGAACGCCATCTATGGGCAAATAGGTGAAACGTTGGGCACGCCACAATTATGGCGGTAAGTCCCCTCTTTGAGGCGTGGCTGGAAAGACCTCACGGCGTCCTTACCTTCCGCATGACACAGGTCCTCACCGAACATGGCAAGTTCGGGAGGTTCCTGCACCGAATTAAAGCGGAAGAGACGCCCGAGTGTCGCCACTGTGCGGAACGCCCGGAGGACACGGTGGAGCACACAGTCGAGGTGTGCCCTGCCTGGGCAGATCGCCGTGCCCTCGTGGGGGCGATCGGCGGCGGACACCTCTCGCGGCGGGCTCTGGTTGAGGCCATGGTCCTTAGCGAGGAGGAATGGCAGGTGGTCGCCTCCTTCTGCGAAGCAGTAATGCTAGCAAAGGCGGAGGCAGACCGCATCTGGCAACGGCGCCCCCGCCGCCGCCGCCGGGATTCCGGTCCCGATTTCCGGCCACCGTAGACGCGGGCTCGCGGACGGCGAGCCATGGGTAGCTTGCTGTCCGATCGTCCGGTAATGGACCGAGCCCAAGACGTCGACGGCGCGCACTGTTCCCGCGCGCCTCAAGAAGTTGTCAGCAACAGCAGAGGCCCAGCTGGGTCGAAGCCTACCGGGTCCAGGGTTATCCGAAAGGGAACTCGTGCCCTGGTTTGAAGGCTAGAAGGAACGGGGTGGGTTTTTAGTCAGTAAGAGTCTGACACTATCTCTCGCTCCACCCAAGGGCGGGGGTTGTCATAAGATGATTTTTGCCCACCATAAAAAAAAATAGGTAAAACGTCTGCACAATGAAAGTTACGCTAGGGGCATTTTGCGTTTTAGTAATTTTATATTATCTTCGAAACTGTATGACCAATTGCTATGCTGTAAATGGCACATCTTATCTGTATAATGTTCTTGTGATACTGAAATAATTTATTGTCATAAGAATTAATATTTTGTTGCTCAAATAATCAACCAAACGTAAGTATGCCGAAAAAATATATTTTTAATGCAATAAAAGAAGTATAAAAGATGAAATATAAAAGATAGAGATATGGTACCGCGGACTTTTTTGTAGAAATAATTAAGACAAACCAGGTAGCCATACATTGTTTTTAATTTTAAGCAACTGTTTAGGCAGCGCACGCAAATAATTCTATTTTATGAGGTATTTTTTTCCGACTTGCTAGACAAAAGTTGTGATAGCTCGGTTAATATACATGCTATAGAAACAATTTATAGCCTATAGCACTCAGGAATAATGTAGCTTTCTGCCAGTAAAAAAAATTTTAGAATTGGATTATTAGTTCCAGAGATTACCCCCTACATACAAACTTACAAACTTACAAACTTACAAATTTTACCTCTTTATAATATTAGTATAGATTAAACATATACGTGTGTCTGTGTATGTATACATGTGGTTATAGGTTTAAGTGTCGCAGTTAACTAGCGTAATTCGCCATTCAGTTGAACGTCTAGCCTTTTTAGGATACCTAAGTCAGTAAAAACGGAACCTTTATGGGTCACTTTGTAGGCCGTATTCCCGTCTGTCAAAACTTTTTTCTCAAGAACGCGTAGAGGAATGAAACTGAAATCACTTAATTTTTCTTAAAGCAGTGAGATAATCAAACTTCAAAATCAATGCAGTCCCTTTAGATTGCATAGATTTTGAATTTATTACACCTAAACTGCTTTATCTTTATAAAGCCGTTTATCCTCTAGCTAGACAAATATTTTTTTTGTTATTTTAGAAATTGAAATGAAACCTCAAAAGGTATAAAACTTGTATTGTATTTAAAAAAAAACTATTTCCCTTACTAGGAATTTCTATTGTACTGTGAGTGCGTTTACTGACATGAAAACTCTTAAACACAAGACACCTAGACCTAGGACACCTATAGACCAACAGCTGCAGACCAAACAAATATTTGTTTAGTTAGGAATTGAACCCACAAAGAGATTACTAATGACCATAAATCTCCGTTCCATCATCGGATCACTAGACGTACGGCATTGTGCCACTGGTACACGATAAAAATACCACCCATGTAGAAAGCGTTTTGAGAACACATTCATTGTGCGAGCAGCTAAGGCGTGGAGTTCCCTGCCGATTTAAGTCAAGAGTGAATAGGTTGCTTCTAGGCAAGCGTGCTCCATCGTCGACCACATCATCGCTTACCATCAGGTGAGAAAGAGGTCAAACGCAAAAACAGTTCCCAACTGTAAAAACATGAAGCCTAAGATATTAAAATAAAAGTATTTTTTGCTTTAATCAAAATCAAGGAATCAATAAGAAGTAAGTATTTTGCATAAACCTTTGATCAGGCCGACGACGTCGCGTCGTGTCGAGGATCATTATTTTTTTAATATAAGAAGCTTTTTAGAGGCTTTTATTAAAAATATTTTAGGGGAAGACTTTGATTTAAAATGTACATTATATTACTACATAGACATTACCATAACGTAAAGTAATATTTTCGTAATCATAACAACACTAGTTTGTGAAATATCTCGACTTAGCGCACAAGGTTGTCGGCATGTGGAATGTGGACTTGGCTGTATATGCCGATTGTCGGGTGACCAATGGCTTGGTGGTCAAAAGCTTCGACGACCATCTGTCGAAGCTGTCGTTGCGAGGTTTAGGATAAAGGGAGGATACAGAAGGCAGTACTCCTTGATACGGCTTGCATTGTGAGAAGGTTCCTGTCACTGAAACCCTAACCACCGGTAGCTTGGACTCTGTTCCTGGCACCGGTTGTAATGTTTTTTTCATGTGTTTTAAGAAATATTTAAATATATATTAAATATGTCATAGCAAATAACTAAAAGAAATAATCGGCCAAATAGCCACCTTTAACATTTTATAAGGCTGGTAGCTGGCTTTATCGTTAGGAAGCTGGATCAAGGGCTTGATTCAGAAAGTCGCACTCTTGGACACGGCTCCTACAGTCAGAAGATTCCTCTCTCTGGAGCCCTGACCGCCGCTGGCAGCTTGGACTATGTTCCCGATACCGGTGGACTACCATTTTTACAGATTTTAAGAATATTTCAAAATGTATTAATAAAGTAAGAATAATTAATAAATGATAAAAATAATAATCTTAATCAGAGACTATGTATCCATAGTAGTGTCAGAAAATTTCTTAATAGCCACGAGCCTAGACCAACATCTTAGGAAGCTCCCGTGAGGTAGCTAGATGAAGGACTTAATTCAAAAACACATCTGGACACGGCTCGTATTAGGAAGCGGATCTAGGAACTGTTGATAGCCTGGATCCTGTTCTGGGTAAAAATAGTATACCTACCGGATATTATTTTCTTTTTATTTCATCATCATCATCATATGTACATAGGCCTACCCTAAGCGTCGCCACAACGACCGGTCCTGTGCGTTACGCATCTATCGGATTCTTGCGACCCGACTAGGTCACCTTGTTGGAGGCCTTCCAACGCTGCGCCTTCCGGTACGATCTTTTTATTTATTATTGACAAATACTTTCGTTCTTATGTATATTTAAATGAAGTATCAGAATCTAAAGTAATAAACTTCTTGAGAAAAATGGTTTGCTTGTATGAAATAGCCACCTTATCACTGATGAGACGTACCGGCCTGCCCAATCACAAAAAGTCATTAATTTACTATACACTGTACTTGAACGCCATAGGCTACAATTTAACCTGTAAAATGGACGGTCCCTAGGGGCCTGAGGGCTGGATAAATAATATTTTCCGTTTCCTGGAATTTTAATTACCTGTCTATTATTATTAGAATAATATTCTATTTCATTTAATAAAAACGAACCCTGGGGATATTAATTTTTTTCCTTTTTTTAACGAATTTTGCACCAGGTAAAAAATGACTCCTGTATCGCGTTCCCAAGTATAAAAACTCACATACACAAGACCGTTCCGAATCTGGGTAGATCTGGAACAATTGGAAGGCCATACAAATGATTGTTCCGTAGTAGGAGCAGGCTTGGGATGGTAAGCAATGGTAAATTCGCCGTCCAGTAAAGACCAGGCTTGCGTCGACGGCGCATTGTGTTCCACGCACGGCTCAAGTCAGTAAACCGTAGGGGCCCAGCCAAGTCGAAGCCGACTGGGACTGGGGGGCATGGGTTGGGCGAAAGTTCGCAACCCATGGTCCACTTGAATCCTTGGGACCCTGGAACGAAAACAAAGAAGGAACAGGAAAGGGTTTTAGATACTAAAAGTCTGATATCCTACTCCACCCAAAGCGGGAGATATCATTGCATGATTTCCCACTTAAAAAAAGCCCTGAAAAAAAGAAAAAGAAGCTCTGATGTGCTCTAAATACTGAAAAGAGAAGTGTTGGGTTTCGTAACTTTTACAATTCCAAATGGAGGGTAGAAATACGTGCTTGCGAACGAAAAGGCATTCCCTATCTATGTCCATCCTACTCCCACGCGCGCACTGATTGATGCTTTTGCTCTGTCACAGGTCGGTTGCGAACATTCTATGAAGACACACCTCACTCTTAAAAATTCCTCCGCGCGTCACTTAGTCGCGCTATCAATTAGTGCCTATTTTTTTCTTATATTTTTGATTTGCGAACTGTTACAAGTGTTGTAGCCTGGCTGGTGTTAAAGAACATCGAACGAGAGTACGTGCTGTATACGTGCAGTGGTTCCAGACTGAACAAGCCTCGTTTGGACAAACAAAGTCAAGGTTAGTTTGTGTTTTTAGTTCCCATTTTCCTAGATAAGACCAACCTACTTTCGTCATCTAAGAGCTGGGTTCGCAAGGTCACGTATCGCTACGCCTTTTTACACCTCATCAAGATACAGTCCACTTCCATCCAATTTTCATTTTTTGAACCGGCCTTATACCCAGCGCAAGGGTATCCATACTTAACATTTTTATTTATATTCCCGCCGAAGTAACTGGTGTGAAGGCGCCATCAATAAGTAAACGTCAAAAAATTCGAGACACCTAAATACGCGTGGACCAAAATGTTGGTTTAATTCATGAATCCCCAAGCGACCACCGGTGGCCGCGCATCTATTGTCTTACTATTGTGTCTCTAATTGACGGTATCTGAAGGGTTAAGTGTTTAGGCAGACGCGTACTTCTAAGACTCAGTACGCAGTCTACCTTAGATATACTTATCTCAACTCTATTGTTTTGCGCATTTAACGTTACACGCTGTATACATTTTTTAATTGTTTTTTTTTTTTTCTATAGGACATTGCTTTTGCAATATTTTAGTTTAAATTTTTGAGACTTCAACTACCTTTTTTTTTTTTCTCGACGGGGAAAATCTTCTTTGACGAAACCCGCTCTTGGGTGGAGCGGGAGACAGTGTCAGACTCTTACTGACTAAAAACCCCGCGCCGTTCCTTCTAGCCTTCATACCGGGGCACGAGCTCCCTTTCGGACAACCCTGTCCCAGTAGGCTTCGACCCAGCTGGGCCCCTCCTGCTGCTGACAACTCCTTGAGGCGCGCGGGAACAGTGCGCGCCGTCGACGTCTTAGACTCGGTCCATTACCGGACCATCGGACAGCGAGCTACCCATAGCTCGCCGTCCGCGAGCCTGCGTCTACGGTGGCCGGAAATCGGGATCGGAATCCCGGCGACGGCGGCGAGGGCGCCGTTGCCTAATGCGGTCGGCCTCCTCCTTTGCAAGCATTACTGCTTCGCAGAAGGAGGCGACCGCCTGCCATTCCTCCTCGCTCCGGACCATGGCCTCGACCAGGGCCCGGCGCGAGAGGTCTCCGCCGCCGATCGCCCCCACGAGGGCACGGCGATGCTCCGCCCAGGCAGGGCACACCTCGACGGTGTGCTCCACCGTGTCCTCCGGGCGTTGCGCACAGTGGCGACACCCGGGCGTCTCTTCCGCCTGAATCCGATGCAGGAACCTCCCGAACTTGCCATGTCCGGTGAGGACCTGCGTCATGCGGAAGGTAAGGACGCCGTGAGGTCTTTCCAGCCACGCCTCAAAGAGGGGACTTACCGCCATAATCGTGGCGTGCCCAGCACTGGGTTGCGATAGCCGTTGACGCCATTTCACCATGAGATCCCGCCGGAGCTCTGTCCGCCATGCCTTGACATGTTGCGGCAGTGGACTTTCACCCCGGCGTTGCATCTCCACGCGCATGTCGTGCATGTGTGCAAGGACTGTTGCCTCCAGATCCCACGGTGGTAGGCCAGCCAGAAGGCTCGCCGCTTCGCGGGAGATCGTGCGGTAACCCCGCACCATCCGTATTGCCATGACCCTCTGGCAGGCGTTCAGTATGGACGCCGGTCGCTTTGCCAGCGACGGCGCCCACACCGGCGCCCCGTAGAGGGCCATGGACCGAACGATCCCCGCGAAGAGCCTCCGGCAGGAGGCGTCTGGACCCCCAAGATTGGGCAGGAGCCGCTTGAGAGCAGCCCCAGCCCGGAGGAGCTTAGGAGCCAGACGTCGGAAATGTTCTACGAAATTCCACCGGCTGTCGAGGACGAGTCCCAGATACTTCATCGTCGACCCGACGCCGATGCGAACTCCTCCTACCGTAAGCTGGGAGTCCGATGGTGGCGCGTTCCGAGGGCCGTGGAAACACATTGCCTCGGATTTATGCAGCGCCACCTCGAGTCCCAACTCCTGGATCCTACCAACGGCTATCGCAACCCCGCGTGTCGCTAGAGCGACCGCCGCCTGGTGCGACTCTCCCTGCGCTAGGATCAGCGTGTCGTCTGCGTAGCAAACCACGCTGACCCCGTCAGGGAAGTCGCCGCGCAGCACGTAATCGTAGCCGATGTTCCACAAGGGTGGGCCTAGAACCGACCCCTGCGGAACACCGCACGACATCTCTCGACGATTCCAGTCTCCCTGGTGACCGGGGTAGACAATGTACCTGTCTGACAGGTACGCCTCGACCACTAGACAGAGGTATTCGGGCACCCGGTGGTACCGGAGTGCCCTCCAGATCGTACTCCAGGGCAGGGAGTTAAAGGCGTTGGCAATGTCCAAGGACACTGCCACGACACACCTACCCTGGGACACCGCTTCCCCTGTCGTGAGGGCTCGCACGCGCATGATGGCGTCTATAGTAGAGCGCGCCCTGCGAAAGCCGAACTGTCCGTCCGACAAGTCCGGCCCCACCCGTGTTAGCCGCACGACGAGGCGGTTTGCAATCACTCTTTCAAAGAGCTTGCCCACCTCGTCGAGCAGCACAATGGGCCGGTATGCGGACGGAGAGTCCGCAGGGCGCCCTGGCTTCGCTACGAGGACCAGTTTCCCCGTCTTCCAGCGAAGTGGGAACTGGCCCCTCTCCAGGCATGCGCTAAAGAGCCCTCTCAGTCGAGGCCCGAGAGCCTCCATGGCCAGGACCCAGGCTTTCCCTGGCAAGCCGTCGGGTCCTGGGGCGGTGTTTTTGGCACTCAGCCTTCGCACCGCCACTCTCAACTCTACCTCGGTCACTTCTGGAGCATTGTCCTCGTCGTCGCTGTTGCGATCCGCGTCAGACACCGCTGGCGGAGGCGGAGCCATGGGCGGGGGGGAGTGTTCCCCCCGCGCAGGGAACAGAGTGCTAACCACACCCTCCACGAGTTGGGGCCGGAGACTCTGAGTCAGCGGCGGAGCCCAGGGGCGAAGCTTGTCCCGTACCAACTTGTACGGGCGCCCCCACGGGTCCGCGTTCAGAGACCCCAGCCACACGTTGCGGGCCTCGAGTTTGGCTCGATTGATCTCCGTTCGGAGGGTGCGTTTTGCCTCTCTGTATCCCTCATACAGCTCCGCCTCTCTGGCCTCCGCATCCGGCGGGCGGATGCGGCGCCTGCAGTGCCTGGCATACCGGCGTCGCGCGTGATTGCAAGCATTGCGCAGTGCGCCGATCTCTGGCGACCACCAGTACACCTGGCGCTTAGCTCGTCCTGGACGGACACGGGGCATTGCCGCATCGCAAATTTGCGACATGGCCTCCTGGAACCACTCCGCCTCGACGTCGATGTCGACAGGCCTGTCCGGTGCTTGCACCCAGGCCTGTACCGTCGCGGCTTCCAGGAGGAGCTCCCGGTCCATCTGCTTAAGCGCCCACCGCGGACCGCAAGGGCTCCGTCGGACCGGCGCGGCCGAGGTTTCGGCGGAGACGTCAAACCGGATATACCGGTGGTCGGAGTACGTCTCCACCTCCTCCATCACGCGCCAGTCGACGACACGCGGCGACAGAGCGGGGCTGGCGAACGAAATGTCCACCACCGACTCACCCCGCATCCGCACCAACGTGGGGACAGAACCCCGGTTCAGTACGACCAGGCCCAGCTCCAAGGCCCAGTCCTCCACCATCCGACCCCTCTGGTTCGTGAACCGGGAACCCCAAGCCGTGTTCCAGGCGTTGAAGTCCCCGCAAACGACCACGGGGAGGGAACCGAACCCAGCGACAACGGAATTTAGCTCCATCAGGGAGACGTGCAGTTCGTCGAGAGATCGGCTCGGAGACAGGTAGACGCCTACCACGGCGATGTCCCCGAACCGTGCTGCCACGCAACCCCGCCCCCTCGTGACGGACTCGGGGGGCGGGGTACCGGCGGCGGTCGACTTAATTAAGGTCACCGAGCCGTCCAGGTCCTGAACCCAGTCACCACTGGGCAGGACAAAATACGGCTCGGTGACCACGGCGACATTGATCAACCACTGCGCCATGCTCTGGAGCAACAGATCCTGAGCGGCGGCGCAGTGGTTGATATTCGCCTGGAGGAGACGTAATGGGGCCGTTATTGACACTCCGTTGCGGTCTCCTCCCGAGCTCCCCTAGGGGGCACAGCTGCGGCGGCGGGTGCGGCGGCGGGTGCGGCGGCGATTGCGGCGGCGGCCAACGAGGCGGCTGCGGCGGCGAGGATCTCAGTGGGGATGGGCCTGCGGGCCTTGCCCTTGGCCTTGGCGGGGGGGTCGCAGGACCTGCCGGACACTCGGGCCTCTTCCGCACTGAGGGACGCCCTGATCCTTGCGGCCAGGGCATCCGCTGCAGGACCACTGGCCGCACCGGGGACCTCTAGGATTCGGGCCCCGGTGATCGTGCACCTCATGCGGAAGCCCGCAGCGGCTCCGAGCTCGCCAAGGTGGGGCAACACCACCTGCTTCGCCTTCTCCATGACGACGTCGTACGTCACGCCCCTCTTTTCCGCTTCAGGCTGTAGCGTAATTACTACAGCCTCGGAATTCGGGGCGCGAAGACGCGCCGCCATGGCCCGCTTTTTGCGCTCCTGCCGCCTCGCGCGCTTTTTGGCCGCCCTGGCCACCTTGCCCGCCTGCTTTTTGGCGCCGACCACCGTCCACTCGGCGCCAGACTCCTCGGGTGGAGGAGGTGGCAGGCGCGGCCTAGTCGTCACGGCGGCAGGAGGTCCTACCGGTTTAGCGGCAGGCACCGCCGCACCCTTTTTCTGCCGCTGTTGTTGCTTAGCCGTCGTCGTCGTCGGGGCCGGCCTCGCGGGCACCGGCGCCGCAGCCCCGCGCCCGGCTTGCCCCGACGGGCCTGCCTTAGGCGCAGAAGCCGCGGCCGCGGCAGCGGCATATGACACCGCCTTTTTTTGGCCAGAGGCCGCCAGTGGAGGACGCAACACAATTCCCTCCAGGAGAGAAAGCTGCTGCCGGATGCTCTGCTGGAACTCCAGCTGTTGTTTTTGCAGCCCCTGCTGAAAAGCAGCGAGTTCCCGCTGCATCAGTGTCAGCAGCTGACTCTCCGGCTCGGGCTGGGGCTGGGGCTGGGGCCGGCTTTGCCCCTGCTCCTGCTCGCGCCCCTCCTCCATCGGTTCCTGGCGGCCCCTGTTCGGCGCCCTTGCGAGCTCCGCCCGGACCTCAGCCCGGAGCTCGGCCTGGAGCTCCGCCCGAAGCTCACTGCGGAGCCTCTCCACCCTCTTTTCGACGGAGGCGTCTAAGGCCCCCTGGAGGGACGCGGCGTGGCGACGGATTGTTCGCTCCCGCGTGGCCTTGTCCCTCTGGCGGGCCATGTCTCGAAGCAGGGTGACGGCCAGCTCCTTGAAGGGCATGGCCGCCTCCCCGCCTGACTCCGCCTTGGTGCGCCTCTCGCTGCCGGACGGCTCCGAGAGGTCCCTCCCAGAGTCGCCCGCGCCGTGGTGGCGCCCCTCCGCGGCAAGCCTGTCGGCTCGCTCGGCGGATTTTTTGGCCGTGAGGCCCCTTCCTTTCCCGCGGGCTCGGCTCGCGCCACGACTGCTGGTGGGGATTTTCGCCCGCCCCTCTGAGCAGGACGACCCGTCCTCCTTTCTAAAAGAAGCGGAGCGCTTCTTTTGGGAGAGACTAGAGTGTCTCCCAGAACCGCCCGCTTCCTCCTCACTCTCCAAGCCCTCCGAGCTCCTTCTGGATGCCGCGTCGGACTCCGACCGCGCATCACTCACTTGTGGTTTTTTAAAAAAAAAATTGAGTCCATTTTGTTCCCACGAGTATATATATTATTGTATTGGCTCAAATACGTGGTTCGCACTAGAGACTAATTTAGCTACCCATTAGTCAAGCTAACAACCTCCCTCACGGTGCGCCGCCGCTTGGAGGTTTAGGGTAATTTTTTATAGAGGTTGTCTTCCTCGCGGCCCGGGCGGTTAAGCCAAGGCCCTCGTCCCCCATCAAAAGTCAGAAACATGACCTTGGACAATCTCTGGGGCTACGAGACCAACGGTGGCAGAAGGAGGAACATGTCTTCCTCCTGCCTGCCCGGCGGCAGTGTGAGTGCACACCGAGCCCGCTCTTACTTCGCCACTGTGCCCTCTGCTATAGCAGAGGGACACGCGTTGAAGCGTTCCGTCAGACAGAACATTCGCAGACGGCCATAGGGGCCCTTGGGTAGGAGTGCCCAAGGGGGTCTATGGCCGCCTCCCAGGGTGCACCGTCCCGCAGACTGGTCTTCCCTCAGGACGTGTCCGCAAGGAAACTACAGTCCGCGGGCACTCGTGGAGGTTTTCTGTCGTGGCACCCCAGACTTCAACTACCTTAAATTCGTTGATAATTTATTTTGTTAACAATTTATTGATAGTTGTAATTATTTATATTTTTCTTGCTTTTTTTATATAGCCTCTTTTTTGTTTTGTAATGTGAATGTGAGAACACTGTATACCCTACAAACTTTCAGATTACTTACTATTTAGAATTACTTTTTTTATTTTGTGCTTTTGTGTACAGTGTAGCGACATCTATGACGCCACATAAGAACTACGAAGAAAATACGAAATCCTGTATCGCGCAATCAAAGTTCTCCGCGCGATTTGAACATATACGACAGCCCGACATCAACTATCGGGCAGTCGCCCACCAGACTATAACACCCTGTCTGGTCGGAGGATCCTCCCTTTTCAACAGAGGTTTGCGGGACTTTACTCTCTGTTCCGCATACCCTCCTATATTGATCTACAATGTTCTTACATACTATCATAATTGTAACACCAACCACTTTTTTGAGTAACCATGTAGTTTCTTGCCTGTTCTTCTCCATAGGAAACGACCAATTTGGGACCGTGCACTAGCTTCTGACGTTTTATAAGTGCCCTTGTAGGCCTATGTGAAATAAAATATTTTGACTTTGACTTTTCTAGGCCACCACTACTCACACGGTTAATAAACTTGTAATGGCTTAAAACACAAACCAAATACAACTTACAAGAAAGCGGAACTAGATTAAGTCGGAATAGTCAAATAGCCTTACAGAAATACTTTTGTACTTAGAGAAACACTAACAACAATCATCCTAAGAACTTTTTATTCCCCTTGGGAGTTGAACTTCGAAGAAAACTTTTCACTCCTATCCAGCTTTATTGTGTATCGAGCTGGTGAGGTACCAGTAATTCTACTTCCACCTTAGTTTGTTGCTAAGGGTTATTTTGTTCATGAATAAGTTAGGAGTTCAGGAACTAAAGGAATCATTAATTTACTTGTAAGCCTGCGAGTTAGTTTGAAGGAGTCACCGCGACCTTGAAATACAAAAACCAGGTGAAGGAATACTGGGCACGCCATAATTGTGGTGGTAAGTCTTCTCTCTGAGGAATAGCTGGAAAGACAACACGGCGTTCTCACTTTCCACATGACGTAGGTTCTCACCGGACACTGTAAGTTCGATAGGTTCCTGCACCGAATTCCTGCGGAAGAAATGTCTGGGTGTCACCATTATGTGGACTGCCCAGAGGACACGTTGGAACATACGGTAGAGGTGTGCCTCGCTTGGGCAGAGCATCACCGTGTCCTCGTGAGGGCGATTGGCGCAACGATCTCTCGCATCGTGCTTTGGTGCAGGCCATGGTTGAGTACGAGGAAGAGTGACAGGCGGTCGCCACCTGCTGCAAAGTAGTAAAATTAGCAAAGGAGGCGGCCGCTTGCATCAGGGAACGGCCTTGATGCCCCAGCCACCGGGACCCCGATCCCGATTTGGAACCACCATAGGCGTGGGCTTGCGGACGGCGAGCAATGGGTAGCTGGCTGTCTCCCAGAGAGATAAAAATAAACCGACGATTACACAATGAAATGGGTAACATTATTTTCATCGTATCAGTTCAAAAATTGCTTTTTATGTGTTATCTGTATTTTATTAATTCTTGGGCGAGGCTGGAAGACGTATCAGACTTTTACTGACTAAAACCTACTCCTGTTTTTTATTTGTCTTGTGTTCCAGGACCCAGGGATTGTGTTGCTCCACCCACCAGGCAAAGTTATTTAATAATTTCCAACAAAAAAAAAAAATAGTTATAAAACTCCGCGAGTGGGGGTAGACCATACAAACTTTCCTAGAAAATCCAATAAAAAATTCTCGGAACTTGCTTTAGTTACGAATAGAAATCTTAACTATTAAATATTATAAGTTAATAGGTATATACAAACTTAAAATAATAATATGTACAAACGAGTAAAAAAGGCACAAAAACGGGGAAAAGTCAAAGGGCATCAAAAAATTCGTCCACATCGATGTCAATGGGAAAAGTGCCCAGAACGCTGGCAGCATTGCCACGCTGGATGGCAATGCTGATTCGTTGACCGAAGAAAAGGCCAGCCCTCTGGTCACGCGAAGAGTCGACCAAACGTTTGCTGATATCCTTAAAAACTCGATGAGCGCTCGGACCCCATGGCCCTAGTGTTTCAACCCCAAACGGCTCAAATATATAACTTCCAATGAGGTTATTATATTTACGCCGTTTGAGGTTTTCTGCACCTACAGCAGCCGCTCCAGCACAGCCCGCGGTACTCAGAAGATGGGATGGCGCAAGGGTGTCGACACATGTTGCATCCCACACCAAAGGCCTACCCAAATTCCAAGGCATTATAGTCATCCCATCTGGTCTCTTCCCATCGTCACGTGCCAAGCCATTGGGTTCTAAGACAGCTGGCACCCCGGCGGTGACAAGAGCTCGACGGATGATGTCATTAATACTGGCATGCCGTGCTATCCGACCAGCGCTTCTACTGCAAGATAGGCCATGGTGTCCGAGGCGATCGACTGCTTCGCCGCACTGACATCGATGTGGAGCTCCACTAGGAGCACCCAGACGCAGGCATGTAGCGATCCGGAAGGTGGTGTCACTCAGCAATTATAATAGAAATTAACTTTTCATTACACTAATACAGTGCTTGTTTAACTTTAAATCTGTGTGTTTAAAGGGGGGTGCAAACTAGCGTTCCAACGAAAGTGACCTGGCTAGTTTCAATCCGGATAGATAACAGTTGTAATCGCACGTTTCTCCAACCACCGAGAACGTGTTGGCGCGTGTAAACATATAGCCACAAACCAAGGTCACCTTGGTTGGCCACCGTAGGCGTAGCCTTGCGGACGGTGAGCAATGGGTACCTCTCTGTCTGAGTGTCCGGTAACTGTCCGGACCGAGCCCAAGTCGTCGACGCACTGTTCCCACGCGCCTCAAGGAGTTGTCCGCAACAGTAGGGGTCCAGCCGGGTCGAAGCCTACTGGGGCCAGGGTTGGTTTGGAGAATGACTTTTTACTCAGTAAAAGTCTGACACTGTCTCCCGCTTCGCCCAGGAGCGAGGGATGTCATTGGATGATTTTCCCACCGAGAAAAAAAACGGTCACCTTGGTTGGAATGCTAGTTTGTATCCATCTGGTCATAAAATTTCAACTAAGCTTGTATTCGGAAGTAAAAAAGGAAATCGCTCCATGAGTTTTTCTTCCCCGAGTTCTTTTCGCGAGCATCTGCTAAAAATGTTTACTATGGCGTTTATGAGAGAGATCAGAAAATATTCCGCCCTGAGTCTTCGCTAAGCCTTCGGACCCCGATTCGCTCGAGTAATAATATCATTCAAATCTTCATTTATAATATCAGTGTTATTCGTATTTAGACTTATTCTGCTGATAACAATACCAGGTTTTGGTTTTTAGGAGTACCAGAATTCTCAGAATGTAATAATAGTATGTATTATTTTTAATGTCTTCTAATTGTTCATGGTTCTAAGAACGAAAAATATGTTTTTGCGAGGTATATAACATGTAACATAATAACAGCACAATCAGAAAGTAGTATCACAAAATATCGTACCACATAGGTACAGAAGTCAATCTACATACAAAGCGCGCTCAAACGCACACATAGACACCAATCACGGACACGATATCTCGGAGTGCCTCGGCCCGCTCTTCGAACATTAGTATTGCGTCTACCAAGCGTAGATATAAAAAATTAAGTACATACATGAGATTGTCTTCTGTACCTATCTATTTTGTGGTAGTTTGTTCAGAATCGGCTACAGAATCAATGTCAGTTAATAAAAAAAAATCTATGACAAAATTCCTGATTGCGTTATAAGCGTGTTGCATGTCATAATAATTTTGCATTGTCATCTGATTTACACATAAATGCAAAATTTCAGCTCAATCGGTAACCGTGAAATGAGTAAAATTTAATTTGCAAGTTTTTGATTACAGACAAACATCGGGACAGGTGAAACTAAAAAAAGGGATAAGTTTACCAAAGGTATCCTTTTTTACAGAATCTAGACAAAATACTAAAAAACTTGTACATCTGCCTTCTACTACTATCCTTCAATCTTCCAGGAATTGTCCAGATAAAAAAGATGTCGAAAAATGAGATAAATACTTATAATCAACATGAAACATCTGTCTTGAGTTGATAAAATGTCTACTTATCCTGTGAGCACCCTCTCTGCTTACCACGCAATATTACCAACACCGGAATGCCCCATAACTTACGAAGTCAGCCAAAAATCTACCCAACATCTTGTTCTATTCACAAAATTCACGTAACAGGAAGGACAACATACCTACCTAGTACCCACATACAAACACGCACAATTATTCTCATTTCTCTGAAACGTGGAGACATGACTTTGCGTAGGGTAACAAAGCTATACAAATTAAGGCAACCCTCCCTTTTTAGCTTAAAGGAAGTGGGAATTTAATAAGCCCCGAGGCATCCACTGGCCGCGGTAAGCGAGTCTAGCATGCAATACTATGCTTTGTGATAATATATTATTAGAATGTTTGGTGGACACCTCACTCAAAATATCTGATATAAATTAGTGCTTGACTGCGAACCCACCTGATGGTAAGCAGTGATGCAATCATTGATGGTGGTGCCACAAAATACAGAAGGTACAAGATACAAGGTACAGAAGACAATCTCATGTAGCTACTTCACTTTTTATACCTACGCTCGGTGGACGCACACTAATGATACCGTGCTAATGAGCGTCCGTTTTGGTAGAATTCCACAACAAACACATTATTTTTATATTTATTAATCAGGTGTTAGATAAAAAATAATCTACACTTTTTTGTTTATCTCTGAATCTCTGAAAGAACTGGTCCAATTGTAATTATTTTTTCATTTATAGAAAGCAACTTTATTCCTAAGTGACATAAGCTATAATTTTTGCGTGGGTAAAGCCGCGAGCAAAAGCTAGTGTTTTATAAATTAGCCGTTGGCCCAAGCAGGTATGCATACGTTCAAAGTACATAGACACGTACTACCTACTGCTCAATCTCACACATTTTCATAATCAAATATTAATTCTAAATAGGCAACTTGTATCTGGGAGCTCTAGATTCTAATACGTAGAATAATTAATAAAAAGAAACCATTTTCTCGTCTGAATATGATTTAATAATCTAATCGGATCAAACATCTCTCTCATTTACCTGTAAGTAATAAAAGAAAACTAGTAATTTTTCCTTTGATGTCCTTTACGAGATTCTGTAAAAAAATATATATTACTTATCTATATTTTTTAATTACTTTCGCAGAATATTCATTGAATTATATTAACTTGAATTATAAAAGAAATTGATTCATAGCTTTAATTTATAAAGTCTTCGTAATGAGATTGACTTTGAATAATATTAAGTTGGCGAGGGCCCGGCTTAAATTTTAATTGATTTGTCTCTGGTTCCTTCTAAGCCCTTTTTAGGGTTCTGTAGTCAACTAGGAACCTTTACAATTTCGCCACTGTCTGTCCGTCCATCCGCGGAAAATCTCAGTGACCGTTAGCACTAGAAAGCTGACATATGGTACTCATATATATATCAATCACGCCGATAAAGTTGTCAAATATAAACTGGAAAAAGGTTTTATTAGGTTACCCCCCCCCCCCCCCTTCCAAACGTAAAGTAAGAAGTGCTTTGTTTTATCATTTCAATCCTAACGTGTGCTATATTGTTGGATAGATATTTAAAAATGAATACGGGTTTACTAAAATCATTTTTTGATAATGGTAATATTTTCGGAAATAATCGCTCCAAAAGTAAAAAAAAAAATGTCCCTCAAACTATTATCAAAAAAATTATTGGGTCTTGAACTTGATGGGTCGAACAGTTTTTGTTAAGTGTTACAAAATAACAATTTCTGAACTAAGTTTGTAATTTAACCGTGTATGCAAGCATTTTTTTAACTTAGTTTACATATTTTATTATCCTGAAAGTATCTTGGTCATGTCAGACTTTTACTGACTAAAACCCACTCCTGCTCCATCTTTGCTTTCGTTCCAGGGTCCCAGGCTCCAGTAGGCTTCGACCCCGCTGGGCACCCACGGTTTTGCTTACATATTCTTGAGGCGCGCGACGCACTACGTTGAACAAAGTTTAGTTGCTCTTTGAGCTTCCGGACCAGTAACTCTTTCGATCAATCCTCCAGCCTTAGCAGGCTTCATCCCTAATGGGCCCCGTCAAACATAGACACTTGAAACGCAACGCACCGTCAACCCAGTGTGCGGCGGTGCCTGCCGCTATACCGGCAGGACCTCCTGCCGCCGTGGCGACTAGGCCGCGCCTGCCACCTCCTCCACCCGAGGAGCCTGGCGCCGAGTGGACGGTGGTCGGCGCCAAAAAGCAGGCGGGCAAGGTGGCCAGAGCGGCCAAAAAGCGCGCGAGGCGGCAGGAGCGCAGGAAGCGGGCCATGGCGGCGCGTCTTCGCGCCCCGAATTCCGAGGCTGTAGTAATTACGCTACAGCCTGAAGCGGAAAAGAGGGGCGTGACGTACGACGACGTCATGGAGAAGGCAAAGCAGGCGGTGTTGCCCCACCTTGGCGAGCTCGGAGCCGCTGCGGGCTTCCGAATGAGGCACACGATCACCGGGGCCCGAATCCTAGAGGTCCCCGGTGCGGCCAGCGGTCCTGCAGCGGACGCCCTGGCCGCAAGGATCAGGGCGTCCCTCAGTTCGGAAGAGGCCCGAGTGTCCAGGCCCACCAAGTGCATCGATATGCGCATAATGGGCCTGGACGATTCCGTCAAGGTGGACGAGGTGGTGGCCGCCATTGTCAGGGCGGGTGGGTGCACGACCGAACAGGTTCGGGCGGGTGCCATCCGTGCTGACAGCACGGGCATGCGAGCCGTTACGGTGAGCTGTCCCGTGCAGGCGGCCAAAGCGATCACGGCTGAGGGCCGAAGGCTTTTGGTGGGCTGGGTTTCGGCCCAGGTAAAGATGCTGGAGCCCAGACCTCTGCGGTGCTTCCGCTGCCACGTGGGGCACCACGTGGGAGCCCACTGCACCGCGGAGGATCGCAGCGACCGCTGCCACCAGTGTGGCCAGCCCGGTCACAAGGCCGCAGATTGCCGTGCTACGCCGCACTGCTACGCATGTGCGGCGGCCGGCAAGCCAGCCGACCACCGGGCTGGGGGCAGGTCCTGCGACCCCCCCGCCAAGGCCAAGGGCAAGGCCCGCAGGCCCATCCCCGCCGAGGTCCTCGCCGCCGCAGCCGCCTCGTTGGCCGCCGCCGCAATCGCTGCCGCACCCGTCGCCGCGGCAGTGTCCCCTAGGGGGGCTAGGGAGGAGACCGTAATGGAGTGTCAATAACGGCCCCATTACGTCTCCTCCAGGCGAATATCAACCACTGCGCCCCCGCTCAGGATCTGTTGCTCCAGAGCATGGCGCAGTGGTTGATCAATATCGCCGTGGTCACCGAGCCGTATTTTGTCCTGCCCAGTGGTGACTGGGTTCAGGACCTGGACGGCTCGGTGACCTTAATTAAGTCGGCCGCCGCCGGTACCCCGCCCCCCGAGTCCGTCACAAGGGGGCGGGGTTGCGTGGCAGCACGGTTCGGGGACATCGCCGTGGTAGGCGTCTACCTGTCCCCGAACCGATCTCTCGACGAACTGCACGTCTCCCTGATGGAGCTAAATTTCGTCGTCGCTGGGTTCAGTTCCCTCCCCGTGGTCGTTTGCGGGGACTTCAATGCCTGGAACACGGCTTGGGGTTCCCGGTTCACGAACCAGAGGGGTCGGATGGTGGAGGACTGGGCCTTGGAGCTGGGCCTGGTCGTACTGAACCGGGGTTCTGTCCCCACGTTGGTGCGGATGCGGGGCGAGTCGGTGGTGGACATTTCGTTCGCCAGCCCCGCTCTGTCGCCGCGTGTCGTCGACTGGCGCGTGATGGAGGAGGTGGAGACGTACTCCGACCACCGGTACATCCGGTTTGACGTCTCCGCCGAAACCTCGGCCGCGCCGGTCCGACAGAGCCCTTGCGGTCCGCGGTGGGCGCTTAAGCAGATGGACCGGGAGCTCCTCCTGGAAGCCGCGACGGTACAGGCCTGGGTGCAAGCACCGGACAGGCCTGTCGACATCGACGTCGAGGCGGAGTGGTTTCAGGAGGCCATGTCGCAAATTTGCGATGCGGCAATGCCCCGTGTCCGTCCAGGACGAGCTAAGCGCCAGGTGTACTGGTGGTCGCCGGAGATCGGCGCCCTGCGCAACGCGTGCAATCACGCGCGACGCCGGTACGCCAGGCACTGCAGGCGTCGCACCCGCTTGCCGGATGCGGAGGCCAGAGAGGCGGAGCTGTATGAGGGATACAGAGAGGCAAAACGCACTCTCCGAACGGAGATCAAGCGGGCCAAACTCGAGGCCCGCAACGTGTGGCTGGGGTCTCTGAACGCGGATCCGTGGGGGCGCCCGTACAAGTTGGTACGGGACAAGCTTCGCCCCTGGGCTCCGCCGCTGACTCAGAGTCTCCGGCCCCAACTCGTGGAGGGTGTGGTTAGCACTCTGTTCCCTGCGCGGGGGGAACACTCCCCCCCGCCCATGGCTCCGCCTCCGCCAGCAGTGTCTGACGCGGATCGCAACAGCGACGACGACGAAAATGCTCCAGAAGTGACCGAGGTAGAGTTGAGAGTGGCGGTGCGAAGGCTGAGTGCCAAAAACACCGCCCCAGGACCCGACGGCTTGCCAGGGAAAGCCTGGGTCCTGGCCATGGAGGCTCTCGGGCCTCGACTGAGAGGGCTCTTCAGCGCATGCCTGGAGAGGGGCCAGTTCCCACTTCGTTGGAAGACGGGAAAACTGGTCCTCATCGCGAAGCCAGGGCGCCCTGCGGACTCTCCGTCCGCGTACCGGCCCATTGTGCTGCTCGACGAGGTGGGCAAGCTCTTTGAAAGAGTGATTGCAAACCGCCTCGTCGTGCGGCTAACACGGGTGGGGCCGGACTTGTCGGACGGACAGTTTGGCTTTCGCAGGGCGCGCTCTACAATAGACGCCATCATGCGCGTGCGAGCCCTCACGACAGGGGAAGCGGTGTCCCAGGGTAGGTGTGTCGTGGCAGTGTCCTTGGACATTGCCAACGCCTTCAACTCCCTGCCCTGGAGTACGATCCGGAGGGCACTCCGGTACCACCGGATGCCCGAATACCTCTGTCTAGTGGTCGAGGCGTACCTGTCAGACAGGTACATTGTCTACCCCGGTCACCAGGGAGACTGGAATCGTCGAGAGATGTCGTGCGGTGTTCCGCAGGGGTCGGTTCTAGGCCCACCCTTGTGGAACATCGGCTACGATTACGTGCTGCGCGGCGACTTCCCTGACGGGGTCAGCGTGGTTTGCTACGCAGACGACACGCTGATCCTAGCGCAGGGAGAGTCGCACCAGGCGGCGGTCGCTCTAGCGACACGCGGGGTTGCGATAGCCGTTGGTAGGATCCAGGAGTTGGGACTCGAGGTGGCGCTGCATAAATCCGAGGCAATGTGTTTCCACGGCCCTCGGAACGCGCCACCATCGGACTCCCAGCTTACGGTAGGAGGAGTTCGCATCGGCGTCGGGTCGACGATGAAGTATCTGGGACTCGTCCTCGACAGCCGGTGGAATTTCGTAGAACATTTCCGACGTCTGGCTCCCAAGCTTCTCCGGGCTGGGGCTGCTCTCAAGCGGCTCCTGCCCAACCTTGGGGGTCCAGACGCCTCCTGCCGGAGGCTCTACGCGGGGATCGTTCGGTCCATGGCCCTCTACGGGGCGCCGGTGTGGGCGCCGTCGCTGGCAAAGCGACCGGCGTCCATACTGAACGCCTGCCAGAGGGTCATGGCAATACGGATGGTGCGGGGTTACCGCACGATCTCCCGCGAAGCGGCGAGCCTTCTGGCTGGCCTACCACCGTGGGATCTGGAGGCAACAGTCCTTGCACACATGCACGACATGCGCGTGGAGATGCAACGCCGGGGTGAAAGTCCACTGCCGCAACATGTCAAGGCATGGCGGACAGAGCTCCGGCGGGATCTCATGGTGAAATGGCGTCAACGGCTATCGCAACCCAGTGCTGGGCACGCCACGATTATGGCGGTAAGTCCCCTCTTTGAGGCTTGGCTGGAAAGACCTCACGGCGTCCTTACCTTCCGCATGACGCAGGTCCTCACCGGACATGGCAAGTTCGGGAGGTTCCTGCATCGGATTCAAGCGGAAGAGACGCCCGGGTGTCGCCACTGTGCGCAACGCCCGGAGGACACGGTGGAGCACACCGTCGAGGTGTGCCCTGCCTGGGCGGAGCATCGCCGTGCCCTCGTGGGGGCGATCGGCGGCGGAGACCTCTCGCGCCGGGCCCTGGTCGAGGCCATGGTCCGGAGCGAGGAGGAGTGGCAGGCGGTCGCCTCCTTCTGCGAAGCAGTAATGCTAGCAAAGGAGGAGGCCGACCGCATCAGGCAACGGCGCCCTCGCCGCCGTCGCCGGGATTCCGATCCCGATTTCCGGCCACCGTAGACGCGGGCTCGCGGACGGCGAGCCATGGGTAGCTCGCTGTCCGATCGTCCGGTAATGGACCGAGTCCAAGACGTCGACGGCGCGCACTGTTCCCGCGCGCCTCAAGGAGTTGTCAGCAACAGGAGGGGCCCAGCTGGGTCGAAGCCTACTGGGGACAGGGTTGTCCGAAAGGGAGCTCGCGCCCCGGTATGAAGGCTAGAAGGAACGGCGCGGGGTTTTTAGTCAGTAAGAGTCTGACACTGTCTCCCGCTCCACCCAAGAGCGGGTTTCGTCAAAGATGATTTTCCCCGTCGACAAAAAAAAAAAAAACCGTCAACCCAGTCTTTTTCCATATCGGACGGCGAGCTACTTCTGACTCAAAACTGTTGTTACTCCCTAATACGTCTTTATTCTTTGTGTTGCTATTTTACGGTTACCCGACGGTCAGACGGCGAGCTATCCGTTACTCACAGTCCGTAAGCCCGCACCCGGGGAGTATGTTCCCTCGGAATAATTTTCTGCTATCATGCAGACAAAGTCACTGGAAGCAGCTAGTATTAATTAACAAAGCCAGTATCTTTTGCTGTCGATAATTACATCGGCATCGGATTAGGTGCGGTCGCCTTGTTAGTGGAATATCGTCATCAAAGACTAACTATATTATACTTACGTCCATAATTGTGCTATTTTAGATGGCAAGGGTCAAGAACAAATAGGAGGATAATGTATTAACGACTGCCTTTGGTTGAAATTATGGACAAATACCAATATTCTAAGACCTTTCAAAAGGAACTTTCTCCACTGTTACCATGACAACGCAAAATAGAGGCGAGAGCTTAAGAGGACCCTTTTTGACTCGCCGACCGTTAACGTCGGGCATCGTTTAAATCGTCGGCATCTTGTTGCTTCATCTAACGCAATTCAACGTGATGTTTGATGAAGAAGCAATGCAAAAAAAGAGAAATAACGCCGGAAAACTCTATTGGCATTCGGTAATTCCGTAATATTTTGATTTTTATAGAAGCCTAGATATAATATCCACAAGAAATTTATATATCCAAAATATTTGGAGAAAGTATATGCAAATAATTTCATACACTGCCTAGACCATTTTTTTTTTATAGTGTATAGGTTTGCGCTTGATCGCTATCTCGCTTGATGAAAAGTGACGATGCGGTCGACGATGGAACGCGCTTACCTAGAAGAAACCTACTCACTCTCGACTTAAAGATTCCCGCGTTGTAGCTTATTTTGTAGGAATTCCACTCCTTAGCTCCAAGCATAATGAATTAGCACATTCCAGGTATTCTATATATTGCCTAGGTATTGTATAGAATACTTGAAATATACAGATTCATTATGAGCCTTTTTAAAGTTTCCACTGCTGGGACTCAGGCCTCCTCTCTAGGAGATTAAATGGGCCGTAATCCACCAGGCGGGTCCAGTGTGTGTTGCTGGATGTCACATGTCTTCGAATTTTTGGTTCTAGGACACGGTTTCCTCACAATTTTTTTCTTCACCGTTTTGAGAGCAGTGGTAATGAAATAAATTACATAAAGTAATGCGCCTGGCTGGGTTCGAACCCGTGACCTACAACTCGTAAGTCGGGGCCATTACCACTCGGCCACCACTGCTCTCATTACCACTCGGCCACCACTGCTCTCATATACAGATAGCCGGTACATACTAAGTCGTCCGCTAATTTACAAACGACAGCTCATCAAAATTCAAAGTTATTTAACAAGTTCAGAACGCAACTAGTTTTTTCATCCGTAGGTAAAAAACTTTTGGACGTACATAAATCTCGACCTTTTCCGTCAGTTCACATAATATGAATTAAGTAATTTTCATGAATGAGCTCGTATGTAGGTACAAGTCTATGAATATAAATGAGATTCAAAAAAGTTTTTTTATGACTTGTTCAATTATTTCGTGAAAGTTATTATGTGTCTGGCTCACCTTTTGAAGGTTTACGAGATGGTTTGAAAAAGTTACCGCAGACCTTTTTTCAGGTGTGAAAAACATCAACTAACTTCTCCTACTCTGGGTGGGGCGAAACGGAGTGTCAGTGTGATTGTTACGGATTATTCGTTGCCATTTTTCCACTAGATGGCGCTGAAGTCAACATAATTAGTTTTATTTTCTTTTGAGTGTAATTGGAACAATATTAAGTCAAAGAAATGGTAGAGCGGAAATCGGACATTACACTTTATCGAAATTATAGCCTCAAAAACGATCTGATTCGCCATAGTTCTAAAAACTAAAATCCAACTCTGCTTATGGTATCTGACTTTATTCTGAATCTTTGGAAGGCGTACGAGGAGTTGAAACCAACTCGCAGAGGCCCTTTTGGACGCTTTTAAAGGAACGTGGTACCAACCGGTGATTATCCCTGTACGCGCTATGCTCGCGCATCAAAAGACACCCCGATTGGTAGGAAACTATTGTGACATATATGGAAAGCTAAGAAATAGCGCTATGTTTTTTGGAGTCTTAACTTGACTGGTTACCGGGAACTATGTTAAGACTATGGCCCCTGCCTGAACAATGTTATTAATTTCCTATCATTATTAATTCTATTTCTCTCACACTTCATGATTGCCTGCCCTTGTTCCGTTTTATTTGGGGTTGGTGCAACACGTTTTTTTTTCTTCCGTTTTATCCTGTCACTAGTCACGCTATCACTAACTCCCTTTTCTTTCATATCACTTCTCATACAATCCATCAATCTTTTCTTTGGCCTCCCTCTCTCCCTCCATCCATCCACATGTAAACTCATATTTGTTTTTAACAACATGCGTTTCGTCCCTCTTTCTCAATACTCAGTACTTTATTGCATTCCATATATCGCTGCTTTGCATGAATAACCGCACAATCCAAAAACACACATTTTACACAGTAGCTATTTGAAAATTAAACTAAATATTTACCGTCATAACTTTTATGTATTTAATCAATAGAAGAGTTGAATGTATACATCGAAGAGTCATTTATCAAGGTTAGTTAAAATCGAAAAATTCAGGTTTTGAGCTGCATATACCTTTACTAATAATCAAAAAACTGCGAACTATTCGACTTGTTACAAAATGAGTTTTGGCATATTATCATGAATAGGAACATAAATCAAAATAATACACATAAGTAGTTCTCAATTTTAATTTTAGAATGGTATAACTGGTAATATGATCTACCAGATATAAAAAAAATCTGTAATAGTAACACAATTACGAATAAAATAATATTAATGAAAAAGTATGTTAATGTTGGAGCATTAAATGCAGCACTTTTTAAGAAAACAAAATATCAATAATTGACACAATTTTATCTTAAATAATCAAACAACTCAAAATGAATGAATACTGCTGAAAAAACTCATAAACTTTAGACTTTAAACGCACGATTATTTAGTAATGTGCTACTATTCTCGAAAGTTTTGATATTTACACGCAAAAACAATAATAGCAACTGGCGATCGTCGAGTATTGCACAAATATGGCGTGATAAATCAACCAATCACATAACGACATTTTTGCGCACCACTACGCCGATTTTGCTGATATGAATGTGAGTCTTACTCATCATACAATACGGACTATTTTGAGTTCAGGTTCGCGATACGGACGGCTGGGACGTGAAGGCCGCTCCCTCACTCGTGCGCGTGCGGCCCCTTGGGAAGACCCTTGCTAGCATTACTACTCCGCAGAAGGAGGCGACCGCCTGCCAGGAGTGGCAGGCGGTTCGGACCTCGCTTCGGACCTTGGCCTGTACCAAAACTCTTACCTTTATAATAAGTACTAGTGTGATTGCTTACGTTCTTTCTTTCCTGTCACTCTCTTTAAATTAAAAGATTAAAAGACACGTGTACATGAAGGCTGCATTCAGAAGCAATACTGTTTAAATTTCGAAAGTCCATTACATTTCATCGGTGACTGAAGTGGCTGCAGTAATTGTTCGTGCTTCACATTGAGCTGAAAGTAAATGTTTTGGAGCGCGGAAGTTAGCGAGTGACTAGACTACTGTACAGACACTCATCAGAAAGAGAAACTGGTTTATTAACGTAAAATGGTGAAAGAGCATTATCTATCACTTTAGTTTTTCATCTCCTTTCTAATTCCGATTTCCAGCCACCGTAGACGCGGGCTCGTGGACAGCGAGCCATGGGTAGCTCGCTGTCCGATCGTCCGGTAACTGACCGGACCGAGCCAAGGCGTCGACGGCGCGCACTGTTCCCGCGCGCCTCAAGGAGTTGTCAGCAACAGGAGGGGCCCATCTCTTTCATCGTTTTACCCCGGAAGTATGTACCCTTGGGATAATTTTCTGCTTTCACGCGGGCGAAACCGCTGGGAGTAGCTAGTAAAGTTATATAATAATAATAATGTCGCAATCTTAATACTGCTTACAATATGCGCCACGTTTGCACAAAACAGCCAAAGAGCCGGGCCACATGTGTGCCAAATCAGCGAGCATACGAGTAACGTCACCTGGCTCGCACGGTCCGCCGATACGTTGAAATATTTGCGGCGCCGCTTTGCATCGTGTGGCCTGCCCCAAACATTCAGTATAATGCCTTTACCACATGCACAGTGCAACGAGTCCACAGGGCCGGTTTAGTTCTCATGGCACATTAATTTCAGCCGAAAAACGTTGACTGTTGGCCATAGGCCTAGCCAAGCGTCGCCACAACGACCGGTCCTGTGCGGATTACCGCGACCCTCGCCAGGTCATTAGTCTACCTTGTGGGATCCGAGGAAATTATAAATGAAATAAATAAGCAGTATTTCGAGATTGAAAGTATATAATACTAGCTTTTGCCAGCGGCTTCGCCCGCGTACATAAAATATAGCCTATGTCACTCAGGAATAAAGCAGCTTTCTATCGGTGAAAAAATTTTAGCAATCGGACCAGTACTCCAGAGATTACCCCTACATACAAACTTACAAACTTAAAAATTTTACCTCTTTATAATATTAATAAAATAATATAGATAAGACAAACTGTTACACCCTGTAAGGTTTTTTTTCAGTGAGTAAAAATAATCTAGATGACATCCTACACCCTTGGGCGGAGCGGAAGATAGTTTCAGACTCCTACTGACTAAAAAACCCACCCCGTTCCTTCATTGCCTTCCGACTCTACCTTTTGGAAGCAGACCCTTGGCCCCAGTAGGCTTCGACCATGCTGGACCCCTACGGATACCCTGTTAAGTTGAGTTTTATAGCAATAATTTTACTCAAGTTGTATACTGTCCGATTTTTGTAATCTAGAGCGGCCAACTCGAGATACATTTTCTTACAGGCGCTGTTATCTTTTCTTTACACATCTTTTTCTAGACTTTTTGGAAACATACTATAGCTTGTGGATATTTAAATCAAAAAATATATTTGTGTAGAACGAATCGCGTAAGGACCTCTGAAAATTTGTTTATAGATTTAACTTTTAACACCTACACACGTTTCTAAAAAAAAGAATCTTGACAAACATCAAAGTAATTCTATAAGGCTTTCTATTTTCCTTTTGTGACACGGACGCTTTAAAAAATTAAATAAATTTTCTATACCTACGTTAAAAATGAATCTGGCTAAACTGCCCCCCCCCCCCCCCCCGCAAACGGGCCTCAAAAAAACGCCGCCACAAAAACGCGCTAAAAGCGGCCACAAAAATAAAGCTAAACGCCGCCGCAAAAAGCTTGTTTTTCCGCACAAGAGCCACAAAAAAGGCCGCCTCAAAAAGAAGCTTGAAGCGATGTCTTTTTGAGGTTCGATTGCGGGGCACAATATTTCATATGTTACAAACTTTTAGCAGTTTGTTACCCACTCGGACATCCGCCAAAATAAGTTAGTAACCGCAGTTTTTAAGCTCAAAACTAGAACAACCTATATTTTAATAACGACGATCATCCGCTTATTCTTTGGCCACACTCCAATTGCTGAGTTCTCTACTAAAGTAAATTTAATTAAGAAAGTGTTTCAAGTGCGAGGTTTTCACTTCTTCCGATGTTTTGTGGTTTTCTTCCTGATTTTATACTTTTTCCACAAACACGACTAGTTGCTGAGATAGCAAAACTATTAGTTTTAATAATAAAAAAGTTAGTAGTAAAACATTTTCTGCAGAGGAATCATGGAAGTTCTAATACAGCTTTTTCTTCGGTTTTCTCGAGACGACGAGCTATTTGCTTAGTTTCATTGAAGTCGGATGTTTTCAAGGTTTTTAGCGTTTTATTCTCTTGTCGATTTAGTTGCTTAATGCTGAATAAAAATTTTATTCTTGTCGTCTAAATGTTCCGTCGCGTACAACACGCAGTGCACTTTTAGGTGAGAATTAAGTGAAAGAAATGAAGATATCCGCAGGAGAACCTGCAAGGTTACAGTCCCGACATAGCCCTAAGAGCTACACTGTGAGTTGTGGGTTCGACTCCCGCACGGAACAATGATTTGTATGGCCTACAAGTAGGTTCTAGGTGCAATGGCTGTACTCGGAGTTTCCTAGCGTGATTGCATCAGAAATGAAAATATCCGCAAGAGAACCACAGTTATCGACATAGCAAGAGGAATTGCCAATCTTAAGTGGCAGTGAGCAGGGCACATTGCTGGTAGAACAGATAGGGACGAAAGGTTCTGGAATGGCAACCACTTACCGGAAGACGCAGCTTTGGAAGACCTCCCACAAAGTGGAGCGATGACCAGGTAAGGGTTACGGGAATCCAATGGATGTGAGATGCACAGGACCTATCATTATGGTGAACTTGAGGGAGGCCTATGTCCAACAGTGGACGTTTTTCGGCTGAAATGATGAAGTGAAAGAATGTTTGACGCTTTACAAGTAACGAGAACCAATAACATTGCACGAGGCACTACATCCTTCGGCATCCCTACATGCTCATCACTGTTGGAAACTATGATTTAGCATGCACGTAAGTATGCTGAAGGAACTTTTACTTGCCGATGCCGATAATTTAGCGATCGATAATATGTCAATACAAGTATTTATTTGCTCTGTTGTATGCGACGTATGTCTGTCTCTTTTTAGGCAGTGGGAACGCTTACGATGAGATGTCAATGTGAGGGTCTGACTGTATCGCTATTATTTACTTTAATTATAAAACATTAGCGGTCAGCACGGGCAATAAATATAGCTTATGCTACTCAGGGTGAATGTAGCTTTACAATGGTTAAAGAATTTTTGAAATCTGCACAGTAGTTTTTGAGTTTATTCATTACAAACATACACACAAAAATACAAAATTATCGTTCTTTATATTTTTAGTGTAGTTATAGTATTTGTTAAAATTTTTTTCTCACAATCATTCAGGGCATGATTTTAGCTATTACTAATCATACTTCTTTACCTAGGAAATCAATAAATAACTTCTCCCGCTCTGAGCGGAGCGAGAGGAAATGTCAGATTTTGACTGATTAAAACCCACCTTTATTCTTTCAGTACCCTTTAGGGGCCATGGTAGCTCATTTGAACAATGCAGAATTTGGCATCAGGATTTCGGATTGTACTACATACAATGTTAGTTTTGTCGGAAACGGAAACAAAACATATCCAACACAACACAATACAACAACAATATATACAACAACAATACAATACAATATATATTTCAGTGCTGTGTGCTCCATCTAAAATATCATATTTAAATACAATTGGTTAAATGAAAACTGGCTGCAATATAGTTGATTTTGTATACATTTAATACCACAACAATATAATCTGCCAAATTTCTAAATTAAATCAACAGATCCATTTACCCACTGCTCAAATAAAACAACCAAATATGAATCCAAACTATTGAAGTAATTGAAATTAGTTCCTGCCAGCGGTATTATTCGTGTAATTTTTTTTTTATTGACTATCATTTGCCCGCGGCTTCGCTCGTGTACATAAAATATACCCTACGCCACTCAGGAATCAAGCAGTTTTCCATAGGTGAGAAAATTTTAGCAATCGGACCAGTACTTTCAGAGATTAGCCCCTACAAACAAAATAAACTTTACCTCTATATATTTTTTTTTTTTGTCGACGGGGAAAATCATCTTTGACGAAACCCGCTCTTGGGTGGAGCGGGAGACGGTGTCAGACTCTTACTGACTAAAAACCTCGCGCCGTTCCTTCTAGCCTTCATACCAGGGCACGAGCTCCCTTTCGGACAACCCTGTCCCCAGTAGGCTTCGACCCAGCTGGGCCCCTCCTGCTGCTGACAACTCCTTGAGGCGCGCGGGAACAGTGCGCGCCGTCGACGTCTTGGACTCGGTTCATTACCGGACGATCGGACAGCGAGCTACCCATGGCTCGCCGACCGCGAGCCCGCGTCTACGGTGGCCGGAAATCGGGATCGGAATCCCGGCGACGGCGGCGAGGGCGCCGTTGCCTGATGCGGTCGGCCTCCTCCTTTGCAAGCATTACTGCTTCGCAGAAGGAGGCGACCGCCTGCCATTCCTCCTCGCTCCGGACCATGGCCTCGACCAGGGCCCGACGCGAGAGGTCTCCGCCGCCGATCGCCCCCACGAGGGCACGGCGATGCTCCGCCCAGGCAGGGCACACCTCGACGGTGTGCTCCACCGTGTCCTCCAAGCGTTGCGCACAGTGGCGACACCCGGGCGTCTCTTCCGCTTGAATCCGATGCAGGAACCTTCCGAACTTGCCATGTCCGGTGAGGACCTGCGTCATGCGGAAGGTAAGGACGCCGTGAGGTCTTTCCAGCCACGCCTCAAAGAGGGGAAACTTTACCTCTATATAATATTAGTGTAGATAAGCTCGTGTTTGACCACCATCGCACCTGATGGTAAGTGATGATGTGGTTGACGATGGAACACGCTTGCTTAGAAGTAACCTATTCACTCTTGACTTAAAGACCCCTAAGTTGTAGCTACCAGGAAACACAGACTCCGGTAGGGAATAGCCACTCCTTGGCTGTACGTACAATATATCACTTTTCTTGGACTAACCGACATTTGACTATTCAAAAGTGCCTGCAAATGGTCGATTTGAAATACAGGATTTGGATTTTGAAATGTGTTCTTAAAACGCTTTATGCGAATGGTTGGGTGTGGGATGTCTACCATGTACCGGAGGCGCGTACGTCTAGTGGTCGGATGATGTATAAAATTATCTAAATGGAGACATTCTCCCGGTTTATAAAAGTATCCTGTGTGTCCATCTACATCAGTGGTCTTGGATTATCTGAAAAAGTCACCGTCACTCACCGAGGTTCCCCCAAAGGGCGACTGAAGGACCACAAATATGTGGACTAACAAATATGTTCTATTCTTTTTAGGGTTCCGTACTTCAAAAGGAAAAAACGGATCCGTCTGTCCGTCCGTCTGTCTGTCAAGACCTTTTATCTCGGGAACGCGATGAGGTATCGAGTTGAAATTAAAACCATATATTTAAGTCTGCGGATCCTTGAAGCTGTAAAAAAATCAAACATCTAAATTAACGGGAAAAAAAGATATGGCCGTAAACACTCGTCGACTTCGACACTCAATTTCGACAGAATGGACAGGGGACCCATTGTATCATTGAACAACTTATTTTTATAAACAAGAATAGAATAAAATTTTCTATTTGCTTACAATGTCATCATCATCTTCCTGCCCTTGTCCCGTTTTATTTGGGGTCGGCGCAACACGTTTTTTTCTTCCATTCTGTCCTGTCACTCGTCACGCTATCACTAACTCCCTTTTCTTTCATATCACTTCTCACACAATCCATCCATCTTTCCTTAGCTTTTGCTTAGAATGTACCTAAGCAAATAGAAAGTTCTACATACAAACTAACATTATTCTGACAACATAACTTTGAATATCACATTACTCGTACAAACACAAACAAATCACATAAGTTGGTCCCCATATCCGCATTTGTCTCTAAACCACTTTCCAGCGTCTCCTAGCCGTGTAATGTTGTAAGTGGGTGATGTTAACACTGGCCGGTCACAACAGGTTGGTCAGAGCGGTTAATCCGGGAGCATGTCACGGACTCCGGGATTCCTCCGGGATGTTAGCGGGTAAGTGATTGTTCTGCCGCATTCAACGTCGTTCTCCGGTATACGAGACTTGTTTGATAAGAATTTTGAAAATGAAAGAGGATTCAATTTGAGCATTTTCAGGAAAAACATTATAAGCGCCCATTTGCGCTTTATACAGAAAGAGTTTTTTTTTTCTATCTTAGTTTATTAAGTGTATATCTACACTATAAAGAGTTAAAGTTTGTTTTTTTTTTATGTTTTTGTTTGTTTTGTTTGCAGGAGGTAATCTCTGAAAGTATTTGTCCGATTGCTAAAATTTTTTCACCGTCAGAAAGCTGCTTCATTCGTGAATGATATTCTGATATTATACGCGCGCGGGCGATGCCGCTGGCAGAAGCTAGTTATTTATATTTATTTAAAGAGGTAAAGTGGGATTATTAATTTTTATGTTTGTGGTGAATTTCTGGAAACGCCGGTTCGATGGTTAAAATTTTTTTGCCGCTAGAAAGCTGCTTTATTCTTGTGTGATATAGCCTATATTATGTGCGCGGGTGAACCCGCGGGCTAGTTTATTAATAAATAGGTACGTCGCTGTGGTTTCAAATCTAACCCAACGTATTACTTCCATTCACATGTCATACTAGTTACCTATATAGTACCTATATAGTTTATTTAGTCTCCGTGAGTGTGACCGCATCACCGCGGGCCCTAACAGAATACCAACGCTGCGTTATTTACCTTTATAGATATGCTGAGTTAGGTGCCTTTTTGACCTTGCCCAAATTCTTCTGTATTTACCGTATTTCTACTGTTTTTTTTAATATGTGTGAGGTTGAAATAAACGTTTTTGTTTCTTTCCTTCTTTCTTTTTACTCATAACTCTTTTAGTAATAACATACGTTTCATCCTTCCTCTTCACATGACCATTCAAACGATTCCCTTTCAACTTTTCAGTAAGAGTACAACGAACACCAAGTGAATGTCGATATCCGTTTTAACAGCACAGTCACAACAAAATTTAAAAAAAAACCACGCCAAGATTTGGTAAAAATTTATAAAAGTCGATTACCAAAACCATATTTCAACGTTATGGTTAAAAAGTTATAGGGTTTTGAACGTAGCCGCGCCATTGAACCATGAAGTACGGTGCGTCATCTTGCGTGAAACTAAGAATGATAAGTAAGTTGTAAGTACTTAACTAATAGATTAAAGTAAAAATAAATTGAATAAAACTCCGTGGCCGCGCCATTGAAACGGCCAAAAACACGTTGTCACCGTTATGTCGCTGGAAAAGCATCGCAGACGTTGAATTTTTTTGTGAAACCTAGATTTGAATTAAGTACTCATTTTGTAAAAATACATAAAAAACCGGGCAAGTGCGAGTCGGACTCGCGCACTGAGGGTTCCGTACAAACTTACCTATGAAAACAATTCAATTCCCGAATTGAGTTACGAAGATTTTTCCGAATTGCATAATTTTTTTTTGTGACGTAACTACAAATACACAGTTTTCAGATAGTTTTCCTACATTTGTGCTATGAGACTTTACTTCATGCCACATTCCAGGATTCTAGGTCAACGGTAAGTACCCTATGAATTTTGATTCCCTTGAGAGTATCAAAATATACGTTTTTGCGATATAAACGGCCGTATCTTTCTTTTCGGTCGCTCACAATGGGCCTCATCAGAAGGCTCAAAGTCACCCAGAAGGCAATAAAAAGGGCTATGCTCGGAGTTTCCTTGCGGGATCGAATCAGAAATGAAGATATCCGCAGGAGAACCAAGGTTGCCGACATAGCCCGAAGAATCGCCAAACTTAAGTGGCAATGGGCAGGGCACATTGCTCGCAGAACAGATGGCCGTTGGGGCCGAAAGGTTCTGGAGTGGCGACCTCGTACTGGAAGACGCAGCGTCGAAAGGCCTCCTACAAGGTGGACCGATGACCTTGTGAAGGTTGCGGGAAACCGATGGTTGCGAAACGCACAGGATCGATCATTGTGGCGACACTTGGGGGAGGCCTATGTCCAGCAGTGGACGTCTGTCGACTGAAATGATGAATGATGATGATGCTCTTTCTTTTACGTTAACTCAAAAATTTTTTCACAGCTTCAAGGGGCCGCAGATTTAGATCTACCATATGCTTAGGCATATGGTTTTAAATTCAACTCGATGCCTGTACGCGTTCTTGAGATTAAGGGTCTTGGCAGACAGACAGACGGACAACAAAGTGAGGTAAGAGTTGATGATAAGAGATGATAAGGGTTCCGTTTTTTCCTTTTGAGTTATGGAACCCTAAAAAGCATAAGCTTATACGTACAGCTGACCAAGCATAAAACCGAATTAGTTCTATGAAATTAATTTCACTTTTTACCTACTAATATTGACTATCGATCAAACAATCATTCGACCAAAAATCTTTAAGTAACGTTAGAAAATTCTATTCAAAAGGCTATATACGTATAGTACTATTATTATTCAGATCAGCCAAGCCCCCGAACTTTTTGCCTTCCCCTGTATCTATTCCTTTCTCCGAATTACTGGAAATGAGCCCCGCCTGTTCCCAGTTCGTCTTTTTTTCCTCGAAAAAAACTTTCAAGTCATTAGTCTCGACTTATTTAAGTTGGCCTATTGTGGGTAAGAGGAGCACTGTCATATTAAAAGGCCTGTTTAGGAAGGTAATGTTTTTCCTCTGGTAAAAGTGTAGGATTTATTTTATGGTTTAATTCTTTAGCTTGCTGATGCCCGTGACTTCGACCGTGGCAAAATTCGTAAAGATGGGAATCGGTTACAAATTTTTCAGTTACCCTTTTTGCGTTCTAAACGGTAACTACTCGTATTTACGTGACTAAAAGATTGGGCCTTTTCTACCAATGAATCAGCATTGCCAATTAATGTGGCAATGACCTATTCATAAATAGACTGGGCGACATTATTAATGAAGATTTTTTTTTTTTTTTTGAAAATTGTAACCTATATTAAAAAGTGGTTTAATTGATTCTGCTCCTTATTCTGATCAAACTATTTTCAGGTTTTGCGCATGTAACGTTACACGTTATTTGAATAATATAAGCAGTTATACAATGACTGCTTATGCTTATGAGACATTCAACGCTTCTATCCATATTTTGTTTCATATGATTCACAATCTATTAGGCCTCTTGGCATTGCTTGGGTGAAATTAGTGTACACTCCTCATCTCACATATTTTAAACACATTGTTCTTCTTAAATTGTTATTACTGTCTTTCTTAATTTATTTTAATTTTAACGCAAAACTTTACTATGGGAGGATATTTCCTGTTTTCTGGAGAGGTTTGCTCTTGAAATGTCGTTCTAAGCGAGTTGCCATCTTCATGCCATCTCCCCATAATATAATATGGTGCAATTTTCGGTTCATTGAATCTACCATTGTTATAAAAAAATTGATGGCTGCAAGAAAAATAATTTGTTATTGATCCAGTTTTGGTTTATTTTTGTTATTACAGGAATGTATTAATGTGTATGTTTGTGTAAAAATAGGTAGTTAAAATTTAGTATTGTTTACAGTGTTTGTAATGTTGTTGTTTTATTTAATAGTAATGTATGTAAAATGTTTATCAATTGATATGTATTCATGTGAGGGATTTGTCTAGAGGTACTAACCTGCCTTGGATGAATGTTTACACTCAGAATAGACGCCAAAAATTTGTCACTCGAACGGTGATTGCTGAAAACCAGCACCGTAGATGTCTAGACTCGCCTAGCATCACGGTATATGCTGAGCAATGACCTATTCTTGCCAAGATTCGACGCACAACTTGGATTCTTAGATTTTAATGTTAAAATTGTTTATTTTTGGTTTATTTTATGTTTTTTTTTCAATGTTTATTTTGTTATGTTTGTCTCTGTTGTTGAAGCCAGCGTCAAAATGCCAAAGACAAGAGTAGTTGCAACAGATAACCTGCACAACTCTTTTGTCTATGGTGTAGGTGCAATCACAGAGTAAATTGTTACTCAATACATTTAAGCCCTGTATACACGGCCTGGCGGGCATTTTTAATTATTATTTTTTTCTGTAATGATTTGTGCGTCTATTTAGGCGGAATAAACATGTTTTCTTTCTTTCTTTTTCTTTCTTTTCTTTCTTCTTATTTTATTCAAATAAATATTTTGATTTAATTAGATTTAATTTATATAGCTTTCCACAAGACGTTTCGCCACCAATCCAATAAGTACTATCGACCTCATTTACTACATCTCGGGAACCCTTGGAAGACATTAGTGCCCCAGCCATCAACGCATAGAATCATAGAGAATGCATTATGTCTTTGGTATTTGCACTATTGTATGCACAAAGCGTGTCTAGGCATAGACATTTCGTACGTGACTTGCTGCTAATCCCTCTAAGCTGGCGTTTGTCGATATAATCCATGGTATCATCGTAATTACAATGTTTTGATAAAACGCTGGGATTGCCAGGATCGCTACACAGCATTAGTTTTAGTATATGCAAAACCCGAAACACGTGTATTTTTATGTAAACAATCTGTGTACAAAATTTCATAACTTTATCATGAAAAATCATAAAGTTATAAGCTTGTTATGTTACCTGGTGGTCCGGACTAATACATGGTCACCGGGCCATCCGTGTGACTGAGGGATTGTTTTGCTCCCGCACCCAGCTGTGTGCTGGCTAATAATGCCTTTTTTTTTGCAATGGGGAAAATCATCGTATGACAAAACCCGCTCTTGGGTGGAGCGGGAGATAGTGTCAGACTCTTACTGACTAAAAACCCCATCCCGTTCCTTCTAGCCTTCATACCGGGGCACGAGCTCCCTTTCGGACAACCCTGTCCCCAATAGGCTTCGACCCAGCTGGGCCCCGCCTGCTGCTGACAACTCTTTGAGGCGCGCGGGAACAGTGCGCGCCGTCGACGTCTTGGACTCGGAACTCCATTACCGGAAGATCGGACAGTGAGCTACCCATGGCTCGCCGTCCGCGAGCCCGCGTCTACGGTGGCCGGAAATCGGGATCGGAATGCCGGCGACGGCGGCGAGGGCGCCGTAGCCTGATGCGGTCGGCCTCCTCCTTTACTAGCATTACTGCTTCGCAGAAGGAGGCGACCGCCTGCCATTCCTCCTCGCTCCGGACCATGGCCTCGACCAGGGTCTCCGCCGCCGATCGCCCCCACGAGGGCACGACGATGCTCCCCCCAGGCAGAGCACACCTCGACTGTGTGCTCCACTGTGTCCTCCGGGCGTTGCGCACAGTGGCGACACCCGGGCGTCTCTTCCGATTTGATCTGAAACAGGTACCTCCCGAACGTGCCATGTCCGGTGAGGACCTGCGTCATGCGGTACTTTCCAGCCACGCCTCAAAGAAGGGACTTACCGCCATAATCTTGACCTGCCATAACTTGTGTTGTACTCAGTATTGGTGGTGTTTGTGTAGAAATTATTGGAATCGATTCAGTTACTGATTCTGAACAAACTATATTCAGGTTTTGCATATACTAAAAATAACGTTGTATACTGTATTTATAATAAATAACCAACTGAGTAAACCAGTTATACTAAACTTAGTAAAGCTGCAGTTGGCTAATATCGTCATTCATTACATATGCTCCATGTAATATAGCTCTGAGTGTCCCTTTCCATGCGGAATCTTGTGTATCAGTGGTTTAAGTAACTACAATTTAATCACAGAACAGATGAATGAGGTTAGAATGGTGGAGCAGTGGTGGCCGAGTGGTAACGGTCCCGACTTACGAGTTGTAGGTCGCGAGATCAAACCCAGCCAGGCGTATTACTTTGTGTAATTTTATTCATCACCACTGCTCTCAAAACGGTGAAGGAAAACATCTCGAAGAAACCGGCATGTCTTAAAACCAAAAATTCGAAGACATGTGACATTCACCAACACGCACTGGGCTCGCGTGGTGGATTACGGCCCATTCCCTCTCCTAAAGAGAAGGCCAGAGACCCAGCAGTGGGAACATTAAAAAAAGGCTGGTGGTGATGATGGTGAGGCGTGTCACAAAGTAGGGTACTGCTCATAGTTCAACTACCAATAGCAAATTCCTGTGTTTCTTCAATGCCCATTGTAGTCCAGGCCGTGGTAACTCTTTTGATCAATCTAGCAGCCTTGGCAAGTATTGGGCATCCCTAAAGTTCCTTGTCAATATTGCTAGCATCTTTTTGAGGCAGATGTAGAACACAATATGCCGACGCCGACGGCCCGACCCTGGTCATTATTGGATGGCTAGCTACCCATTGCTTGCCGTCCACAAGCCCGTGCCAACAATGACCACCACAACCATCCCCCAGGGACCTTACCATGACGTATTAAAATGACAAGCTCAAGCAAATCTCGCTCGCATGCGAGAAAGAGAGATGGAGCTATACACCTATATAATAACTCCATCCCTTTTATAGTTCAGTTTAGGTAGTAGATGTCTCCTGCAATGAGGATTACCTCTTCTTCTCTATGTATTAAATACCTTTTTTTTAGGAATTTGCTGTAATTCCTAATATCTTCGTCATTGTGATATAAAGAACCACAAGCAAATCTTCACCTACCATCAGGTAAAACAATGAATAATGCGCGCATCATCATCATCATTTCAACCGAAAGACGTCCACTGTTTGAAATAGGCCTCTCCCAAGCGTCACCACAACGACCTGTGCGTGCGACTGTGTGTCTCGCATCCATCGGATTCCCGCGGACATCACCAGGTCATCGATCCATCTAGTGGGAGGCCTTCCAATGCTAAGTCTTCCGGTGCGTGGACCTTTCGTCCCCATGAACAATCTGTTCTGCGAGCAATATGCTCTGCCCATTGCCACTTTCGTTTGGCGATTCTTCGAGCTATTTCGGTAACCTTGGTTCTCCTGCGGATATCTTAATTTCTGATACTTACAAATTATAAAAAAAAAATGTGTTTGTTACATTAAAATAACATTTGGCTTGATTCAGAAAGCTGTACTTCTGGACACGGCTCGTATAGTTAAGAGTTCTTCTGCGGATATCTTCATTTCTGACTTATTAAATATACTTATTTAATCAAATATCAACTTTATCGTTAAACCATTTAAGCAGAAAATTAACAAGCATCGAAACTAACAAAATGTCACATTTTTATGACTAGTACGACATAAGGAAAGATTTGTTTAACGCCTCAACCAGCAAAACAACATAAAATGAGATCGTGTCAACGTTCGAAAAGCCATCAAAATGTCATCAACATTTTGTTTATGTTTATCGAAACATTTGAATATAAGGGTCGTAAATAAAAAGTCGGAGTGTGATTGAGACAAGTTCTTACAACTTCCTCAATTGATCGCTCTTTGGGGAAACTTCACAAATTCTAATAACATTATAAACGTTTTGTTTGTTTGTTTGGTTGAATGAATGTTACGTTTTTACAAGCTTTTATTTAGTTTTACCTGTCCCGATGTTTGACTGTAATAAAATCTTGCAAATAAAATTTGACCCACTTCCCGGTTACCGATTGATCTGAAATTTTGCATGCATGTGTAAATCAGATGACAATGCTATATTATTATGATTTGGAGCTGATCTGATGATGAAACCGGAAGGTTTCCGGTCAACCGGAAGGAACTTGATAGTTAAACGACACAACCTCATCGAGTTTGGGCTCGTATGTTTAGTCTTGACGAGTATTAATTATATAAATGTAGATATACCCAGCTATAAAAGCTTGCTATGAAAAAATGATTTTCATTAAAAGTTTATTTGTAAATAAACTTTTAATAGTTGATCGGTACCAGCAACCACTCTCTAATAGTTGATCGGTTTTTGACGTGCTTTGGTCGATATGATGATGGAACTGGAAGGTACGCACCGGAACTCCGTAATTAATCAGTGTATCCTAGCCTTTTTTGGGCTTATTAGAATTGTCATGAGATGCGCTTTGACTATAACTGGCTAGGGTATATATATCAAACTGATCTGATGATGGAGCCGGAACTTCATAATAAAACAATGTGTTCTAGCAGTGTTTGGATAAGTTGGAATTGTCATGTGAAAAAGAAATTCTAGATATAAGTGTGTTATGGAAACTTTTCAAATTCTAGGTACTAACATTATGAACGTGTTCGTCCGTTTGTTTTTTTTTTTTTGATACCTTCACTAACATTTTCGAGAAAATTATTTTTGGCGTTTATAATTTAAATGTGTCTTTTCGTATGATACAGTGAAAGCGCCGTAGCGGATATTTAGTTGGAACTGCATCAACTTAACCCTTCGCGCATATTATGGATATTATTATTATTACGTACCTATAAATACTCGTTTTTTAGTAAAATCACCGAAAAAAAAACTTTTCTTGTTTTTGCCAGAAAAAAACGAATATAAACCAAAATCGGCTGAATAAATTTCGTATACCCGTGTGTATAGTACGATGATTAAGTTATTTCAACCTCTTTAAAGGTCATTCAAGTTGTACAAACGTATTTACATGTACAATGAGCGAGAAAAACTCCTCCTAACTAAACCAACGTGTCGATTTATTATCTCACCAGTTTTTGCCCGCGGCAAAAAAAACAGTTTTCTATAAGTGAAAAATTTTCAGAGATTACCTGCTACAAACAAAAAAAAACAAAGAGGAAAGTTGTGTACTCTTTATATTATTGTTGACAATTTGCTTGACCCAAGGGCTAGCTTTTACCTTGGCCAGAAATTAAGCATTGCCATACAACGTGGCACTGCCGCCAGTCTTTTGGCACACATCCAGTCGATAGCGATGCGGAGGAATTTTTTGATGCCATATTTTAGGTAAAAATTATTGTGTATACATAATATAGTTTTAATTAGTTATGTGATTTCATATTTCATGTTCTTTCTGTTTAAATGAATATTTAAATTAGTATAACAGATATAGGAGATAACGTTTTTGGGACAGGACATTTTTGGCTACGTCTTTAGCCTTGATTAGAATATTGCAGCAGGTATATGTTTCCTGATAGCTAACCTTGGGTCTGAAATCAATCATTAACCCTTCAGATACCGTCAATTAGACAAATAGATGCGCGGCCACCGGTGGTCGCTTGGGGACTCATGAATTAATTAATTAATTCTAGGCAAGCACGTGCCATTGCTGACCACATAATGGCTGACAATCAGGTGAGGTAATGTTCAACCGTGAGCCTATAAATATTATATCACGGTATTACCAACGTTCCAATGGATAATGTTGTAATTTGTTGCAATGAGTGTTAAACTTTACTATCAATACAACTGGTTTTTTTTTACTCTTTCATAAATAAAAAGAATAAATAAAAACAGTTGCATGATTCTAATTTAATTAATTTCATTGTTATTTTTGGCGCCTATTATATTTTAATTTAATTAGAAAGAAAGAAAGAAAAACATTTTAACTGACCATTTTTTAGTATACTATTGTTAAACATCATAATTATATTCAGGAGTCAGGGCTTCATTAAAATTGTAAGAATGTTTATGCAAATAAAGAATATTATTATTTACAATTTTTGAGCGAAGCCAGCGACAGCAACTAGTATTTTTATATTCAGTTAGTGGTAGCAGCTCAAGTTCACGAAAAGAAATAAAACCGTAGCAACTTATTATTTATACAAAAGTTTCTTAGTGAATTTCTTTCCGTTATGATATTTAGTGAATGATTTGTTGATTCCGTGTTTAGAATATGATTTGCTATTGTTTTGCTGTGTTCTGATAATATACGATGTTTTGCGATTGTTTTAGTTGGAGAACCATAATAATTAGCCCTTTCCTGTTAGGGATTTTCTGTTGATTTTGTTCGCTGTGGTATTATATCTGTCCTCGGGCTGATATACCAAACCTGCAGGATATAATACTATTAATACTTATTATTATAATCCTGCAGTGTATCACTGCTGGGCAAATGCCTTTTCCTCTTGTTAGCCGACTTCAAAAAGGAGATTCTTCTTTTTCCTCGTACACGCTTAGATCGATTTTGAAAATTCGTTTTAAAGAGCGTATGGGACCACTTAAAAATGGTCCCATGGTCCCATATTTGTAAGGGATATATTTTATAGGTACGTTACTATTGATTTTCAAATTTATTAGTTTTAAATATTTCTTAAAAAAGTTTAATAAATGATATTTATTTTGCAAATAGGTTTTAAAAAACACTTTTACACTTATTTTTTTTTTTCGTTAGTTTATACTAGATGAGGCCAGTTATTTAATATTATTACAAGCGTAGTTTTGCTAATAACGCTCAATTTCAAGTTATTCTACGTAAGTATATAGCAGATCTATAATATAAGTTGGGCTGTTTGTGTACTTGATTTTGTTTGTAAAGACGGATCACAGAAAATCCTAATGTGTAGCTACTATTTGTACAATAGTGACACTCGGGAGGTTTTGTTTTGCCTGAATCCAGGGCAGGACCCTCCTGAACTTACTATGTCCGATAAGGTGGAGGCGTCGTAATATCTCTCAACTGGACAGTCACTCCTCAAAGAGGGGACTTACGGCCCTTACATGATTATAATAATAATAAAAAACCTTTAATTTTAGCAATAAGTATATCTAGCTAAAGTGTTAGTAACATTACTCTTAAACTTAGTAAATAAAATTAATGCAGTGGTGTCCACTCGATCACGGCCCCAACTTACAATTCGAGTTGTAGGTTGCGGGTTCAAACCAAGCCATGCTGGTTAGAATTTTATTACTTTGTGTAATTTTTTCATCATCACTGCTCTCAAAACGGTGAAGGAAAACATCGTGACGAAACCGGCATGTTTTAGAACCAAAAAATCTAAGACATGTCCAAGAAACCGCATTGGGCCCGCGTGGTGGATTCCCTTTCTTAGAGAGGAGGCCTGAGTCCCAATAGTGAAAACTTTATATGGCCGAGTATGTTCTGCTAAATAAAATTATAGCACGGCAAGCCATGACATGTGCTACCTGTAATACCGCACTACATGAGCGTGTATGAATGTGTTTCAATCTATTGGAACCAATCGAAATAGACCAAAACGTACTGGCATTGCTTTGTTTGTTCATTTTAACTCAAGAATTTACTAACAATTTCCAATGTACCTCAACTATTTTGATAGAAATTACTATTAATCTCCTCATCCTTGCAGCGGGACCCTCGGTTCTATTACGCTCAGAATACATAAAAATAATACTGATCGTAACTTTTGCAAATGTACCTCTTGATTCATGTATTAACTCCAAAGGATTTTTAGCAAAACAGGAGAAATTCAGCTATAGCCTGCCAGCAATTAACCCTTTAGCCCTTTGTAATTTGAACACTATTGTTTTGTATTACCAAAAGGGTTTGTTTTTTATAGGTAGATGTATCATTTTTTTAATGTTAATTGGTTTGTGCTGATGAAAAGTAATGATGCGGCCGACGATGGAGCGCGCTTACCTAGAAGTAGCCTATTCACTCTTGACTTAAAGATTTTCGGGTTGTAGCCATCAGGAAACATAGACCCAGCAGGGAATTCCACTCCTTAGTTGTACACACATCAAAAGGTTTTGGTAGTGCGTATATAGGTGAGATATCCACCATATACCAGTGACGCATCGCTGTAAGCCTGGTGATTCGATGATGGAACGGGCTAGGCGGAATTAGGTTATGCGATTCCGGCGCACACTCCCCGAAATGCAACCGGTAGAAAACCGACAGGCTAGCGACACAGCGTCGATTCTCAAGACTTAGTTCTAATGGACGGACAACAGTAGGCTTTTCAAACCTACATACTTTCGAAGAAATATAAATTACCGAACAAATGAGCAATCGTTGTAGGGTTTTTCGTAACAGTATTTTTCGCACAAACGTTACATCGCACCAATAACGCATCGACGGAATAAAACATCGTACAACTGAATTATCGACACACCGTGTTCGATATAATAAAAATCGAATCATCAACTTTCGAAAACAAGTACCCGTTCTAATGCATCAAGCTGGTATCGGGCAGATATCAAATTCACTGGAAAGTGGAAATCGTGTAATTTATACTAAAACTGTCATAATGAACGAGATAATCACCACATTTATGTTAACAACAATAATTTTGTAATTAAACCATTTTGCATTTCAGTGAATGCGGCGGGTGACAAATTGTTGTTATTACACTAACTAAATATTGTGTAATTTGTTGATAATATTTTCAATTTGAATAACTTTACATGGTACACTGTGTTTTCCCAACCATACGTACAAAGCGTTTTAGGAACACATTCATTCTGCCCCTGATAGTAAAAAGACGTATCTAACAAAAAGTAAAAACGAATAAAAAAATGTTTTAATGAATGAAACGGGAAATCGAGCCTTTTTTCCTTGTGTTAAAACCGCACTGGAGAAAGTTAGCAAAATATAAAAAATTTAGGCAGATGCGCCTTTTTTTCCTGATTCCGGCAATGTATATAACTCAAATCTGGAAAAAATGTTTTACTAACGGGGCAGCATTGTGCGTGCCGCTAAAGAGTAGAATCCATGAAAACCGGAGTCTGTGTTTCCTGATAGCTACAACCTAAAGGTATTTAAGTCAAGAAAGAAAGAAAATTGCGTTTATTAGCATTACAAAAATAGGTACACCTTAAAATTAAACAAATGGTACATTGAGTAATGTCAAAAAGGCCTCAGCTCAGCATAATGCCAAGTAAGTAACACAAGGCCACCACATGACGCTGATTTTCAGCTGCAGCCCTAGGGTGCCATATGTTTAAACAGAAAACACAACATTTATTAAAAACTAAAAGGTTAGAGTGAATAGGTTACTTCTAGGCAAGCGCATAGATGGCCACATCATCAATAAGATGGTTGTCAAACGAGAGCCTATCCATAAAAAACAACGTTGTAACTTTAGCACAATGAAAATTTATAGAGGTAAAAATTTGTATAAAAGGTATTATTCCTTATTATTTACAGGCTACTAAGGTCTCCATAGACATTGAAGAAAAATTAACTAAGACTAATGATAATGTTGTTTGTGTGTATGTATGTTTGCTACTACTTTACGCTCAAAGGGTTCAAGGAGCTGTCAGCGACAGGAAGGGCCAGGGTTATCCGAAAGGAACTCGAGCTCCAGTATGAAGACTAGAAAGAACGGGGTGGAGTTTTAGTCAGTAAGAGTCTGACACTATTTCCCGCTCTACCCAAGAGCGGGGGTTGTCATAAGATGATTTTTCCCTACCGAAAAAAAAACCCGCACTGGGCCAGCATGGTAGATTACGACCCATTCTCTCTCCCAGAGAGGAGGCCTAAGTCCTAACAGTGAGAACATTATAAGGCCGACTATGCTATATACTATGCCCACTCCAAAATGACGGAATCAAAAACATGACGATTGAGACTCACGGTAGTGGAAAAGTAACCAAAGGCGCGGGCGAAACCGCGGGAGACATTGTGTATTACAAAAAAATCAAATTGATCAAAATGTTTGTAGAAGATAATGTGTTCTAAATTGTTTGTGTATTTTCGTGTGCCTTAATTGTCAATTAATTTAAAATCTGTCAAATCGATCTTACTGTCCTAAATTTGTAGCCCTAAGTATAAAATTCCACTTAGTATAAAAAAACTGACCAAGTGCGAGTTGGGCGCGCTAAGGGTTCGGTACCATCTTTAGGAAAATTCGGCAAAAAAAAAATTGCAGTCGTTGTATGGGAGCACCCCTTAAATATGTGTTGTTAGTATCTGTTGTTTTTTTTATTTATTTTTTTATTTATTAGGATCGTCAACATTACATGCACTGGGAATTTACAAAATCATTACATTTTATATTCAAGTGCTGCAACACTTATAAACAATCACTACATTAATATTATAGAACTTTTAAAACACATAAACACATAAAATCACTATTTTAATTTACAATTGTATAATAGGAGATTAATAACTTAATAATTAAGATTTAAATTATGTCAGCAATAATAATAACACAAAAACACAGAACAAGTTATAGAAATGGGAATTGAAAAATTACATTAAAGAAATATATTTAAATGTCAAATTGAATTAAATAATTGAGCCATCGAATAATAGGATTAAATTAGATTATATTAAATTTTTTGCGGCAACAGTAATAAAAAAAAAGCGCCGTCGAGGCCGGCCTAGAAAGAGGTGGCGGGATGATTTGGACGCCTACCACAAGGACTGGTTAGAGACAGCGCAAGAAAAGAAATTTTGGAAGGACTTGGGGGAGGCCTTTGCCCAGCAGTGGGACAGTAATGGCTAGTTAAAAAAAAAAAAAAAAAAAAAAAAACAGTTATAAACAGACTGACGGACAAAGAGCAAAGTCTTAGTAATAGGGTCCCGTTTTTACCCTTAGGGTATGGAACCCTAAAAACAGAAAAGGGAGTCTAATACAAACCATTTGTTTTTTTTTATGTAATTCAAAACATTTCATATGTTTTGATGGATGAAATAATAATATCATGATTGATTGCCGTATGTATGTAAATTGTACTTATGTGTATTTTACATGGCATTCAGCCGTCCTTGGGTATAATAGCGCCCATTATGTATTCATGTGCGGCTAGATAATGATATTTTGACAAAAGATGAGCAAGGAGATGTTTTTGAAATGTGAGTCAGAATAATCTTGGTAGATAGCTCGAGAGTTATTTTTGTGCAAATTACAAACATCCCTACTATCTCTACTAATGTTATAAATGCGAAAGTAACTCTGTCTGTCTGTCTGTTACGCTTTCACGCAAAAACTACTGAACGGATTTAGATCAAATTTGGTAGGTAGGTAGAAAAGACATTGGAATAACACATAGGCTACCTATAATTTAAATTTAATCGACAGGCCTGTTGGTCTAGTGGTTAGTGGCCCTGACTGCTATGCCGGAGGTCGTGGGTTCGATTCCCACCCAGGACAAATGTTTATGTGATGAGCATGATCATTTGTTCTGTGTCTGGGCGTAATTTATCTATAATTTGTATGTATTTAGAAATATATAAGTATGTTTATCAGTTGTCTAGTACCCATAACACAAGCTCTGCTTAGCTTGGGACTAGACGGCGTTGTGTGATAGTTGTGGAATATTATATTATATTATAATTCCACTGCTGAGCACTGGTCTCTGCCCGCGCGATATAAACTGTAGTCCACGCGGGCGAAGCCGCGGGCGCAAAGCTAGTCTATACTTAATATTATAAAGAGGTAAAATTTGTAAGTTTGTAAGTTTGTAAGTTTGTATGTAGGGGGTAATCTCTGGAACTAATAATCCAATTCTAAAAATTTTTTTACTGGCAGAAAGCTACATTATTCCTGAGTGCTATAGGCTATAAATTGTTTCTATAGCATGTATATTAACCGAGCTATCACAACTTTTGTCTAGCAAGTCGGAAAAAAATACCTCATAAAATAGAATTATTTGCGTGCGCTGCCTAAACAGTTGCTTAAAATTAAAAACAATGTATGGCTACCTGGTTCGTCTTAATTATTTCTACAAAAAAGTCCACGGTACCATATCTCTATCTTTTATATTTCATCTTTTATACTTCTTTTATTGCATTAAAAATATTTTTTTTCGGCATACTTACGTTTGGTTGATTATTTGAGCAACAAAATATTAATTCTTATGACAATAAATTATTTCAGTATCACAAGAACATTATACAGATAAGATTTGCCATTTACAGCATAGCAATTGGTCATACAGTTTCGAAGATAATATAAAATTACTAAAACGCAAAATGCCCCTAGCGTAACTTTCATTGTGCAGACGTTTTACCTATTTTTTTTTTATGGTGGGCAAAAATCATCTTATGACAACCCCCGCCCTTGGGTGGAGCGAGAGATAGTGTCAGACTCTTACTGACTAAAAACCCACCCCGTTCCTTCTAGCCTTCAAACCAGGGCACGAGTTCCCTTTCGGATAACCCTGGACCCGGTAGGCTTCGACCCAGCTGGGCCTCTGCTGTTGCTGACAACTTCTTGAGGCGCGCGGGAACAGTGCGCGCCGTTGACGTCTTGGGCTCGGTCCATTACCGGGCGTCTCTTCCGCTTTAATTCGGTGCAGGAACCTCCCGAACTTGCCATGTTCGGTGAGGACCTGTGTCATGCGGAAGGTAAGGACGCCGTGAGGCCTTTCCAGCCACGCCTCAAAGAGGGGACTTACCGCCATAATTGTGGCGTGCCCAACGTTTCACCTTTTTGCCCATAGATGGCGTTCTGCAATTACGTAATTTTTCTGAATCGCGGTGTTAAGACTTAAAGAAATATTTTGTAAGTATGAGTCCACCCAACAAATGTTGAGTGAGCGCATGCAGGAAGCTTGTGAGTTGGTGGACTTGGTGAAGTACAATGCGGAGAGGTATGAGTCATTGACAAACCATCTCTCCTGTAATTGTGCTCCCATACCCCCACCTCATACTGCAGAATCTATTAACACCTCTCAGAGTAATATATTGGTGTATTCGGATAGGTTGGGAACAGGTTTTGGATCTTTATTAAATAACCGTTGCCAACATACCATTGTTAGTCATTGTTACCATAACCTGCACTTTAATGAGCTTGTCAGTAAAATTAAAAATACACAAATAAATGAGCAAACTACAGTGGTACTATTAATTGGAAATAGTTTAAATGTTACCAAAAAGGACATAGTTAATGGTATTGACACCCTACTTAAATTGAAATTAGGTAAATTAATATTTTGTGCATTGCCTTATTCTAACTGTCTATCTGACCAGGAAAATGAATATATTTACAGCTTAAACAATTTGATGCATATCTTGTCTTGCCGTCATAGTGACCGTTTATTGTATTTTGACACTAACAACTTTGTTAGTGATTTTGTTTTGATACGGGAACATATGTTTCTTCCCAAAAAAAGTCGACATTTATTGGCTACTTTGTTAGCTTATAATATAAACGCAGTTAATGATAATTTAACTGAGACTAGGTTAAGTGACGAATCAGTATTATCTAGTATACCTAATAATGCTGATGTAAACTCTTTAAACTATTAGAAACGACAAAAGGGAAGCGTAATAGCAACATTTTATTATACCATCAGAATATAAATCGCTTCTCCGGCAAAATTCTAGATGTGGAAATGTTAATAGATAAATATCATATGGATATTTTATGTTTTTGTGAAACATGGTTAAAACCAGATAGAATGTTGTTCAATGTAAATAATTTTTCAGTTGCCAGTGCATACAACAGATCATCAATAGGGGGTGGTACCTTGATATTGTGTAATAATTCTTTAAGATATAAGGAAAGGAAAGATATCACTGCTTGCTCTGTTGATCGCTTGTGTGAGGTAGCATGTGCAGAGGTTGAAGGCCAAACTTTCTTATGTGTCTATAGACCACCTGCGTCAAACTTGACATCTTTTTTGATTGTAATAGAAGAAATGCTAAACAAACTTATTAGAGATAACAAATTAGTTTTCGTTTGTGGGGACTTAAATATTGATCTACTAGTAAATTCACCTGAAAAATATAAACTTCTCTCATTGTTTAGTTCTTTTAATTTAAAATGTATTTTTAATGAAGCAACAAGAATAACCCCCACTTCAGCTTCATGTATAGATAACATTTTTACTAACTCTAATATAAAAGACTCGTCCATAATTAGTGGCGTGAGATCTGACCATACTGGCCAACTCGTATCTTTCGAGCTAGTCAAAAAGTTTCAATTAGATTCAATTGTAGAGTTTAGACCGCTAACTAAAAATAAATTAAATAATTTTAATAATAATGTTCTTAGTAGTCTCTCAACAGCCAATTTTGATTCGCAAGACCCCAATGTAAACTATGGTACATTATTTTCTACAGTATGCCAAGAATTTAATAAGGCGTGTCCAGTTAGAAAAATTCAAATCAATAATAAATCCAAATTTAATGAATGGGCTACTGCTGGGATAAGAAAAAGCAGAGATACTTTATATCAGCTGTACCATGAAAAATCTTTGTCGCCTGATCTTAACTTGCATAACCACGTTAGAATCTATTCAAAGATTTTTAAAAGAGTTTGCGCCCAAGCTAAATCTAAATCAATAAGTAAGATTATCGAAAATTCTAATAATAAAATAAAAGCTGTCTGGAAGGTGATAAACAAGGAAACTGGAAAGACAAACCAACGAAATCGGAATGAATTGTCATTAAAAATTGACAACAAAATCGTCTCAGATACGTCAAAAGTGGCCGAGACATTAGAAAACTTTTTCACTAATATCCCAATAGAAGTTACGAAATCTCTCCCTTCTTCATCTTTGTTAGCTGAATCATTTTTAAAACAATATTTCACTAAGGATATACCAACCTTTGAATTTAAGCGTATCTCTGTTGATACAATTATAAAAACATTCAAAAGACTTAACATAAAAAACACTGAAGACTTATGGGGTATATCTGTTAAGGTTCTCGGAGATATTATTGATTCAATTGCTCCTGTCTTAACGGGCATATTCAATCAATGTATAGACAGTGGTACATTCCCTGATTTAATGAAACATAGTAAAGTAGTACCAATTTTTAAATCAGGTAGTAAGAGTGATCCCTCTAATTATAGACCAATATCTGTGCTTCCAGCGTTGAGTAAAATCTATGAAAAAATCATGCTCGACCAGATGTTGTATCATTTTAATTCTAATAGGATTTTGCATAGTCATCAGTTTGGCTTCACGAAAGGAAGGTCAACGACGGGTGCAGGAGTGAAACTCATCAGTCACATTTTGGAATCCTGGGAGAAATCCCAGGATGCTATTGGCATATTCTGTGACCTCTCTAAAGCATTTGACTGTGTTGACCATAATACTCTGATCTGTAAACTACATCATTACGGAATTCGTGGGCGAGCTGCTGATCTTGTTTTTTCCTATTTATCTTATAGGCAGCAAAAAGTATCCATTAATGGGGCGACGTCCTCGGGATCTTTAGTAAAGATGGGCGTGCCTCAGGGTTCAATTCTTGGCCCTTTCCTTTTTCTGGTTTATATTAATGACCTTCCTTACATGATGGCTAATTTATCCGATATAATTCTATTTGCTGATGACACCTCTCTTATTTTTAAAGTAGATAGAAAAGATGGGGATGTCTTGCATGTCAACGAAAGTCTGGCTGTTCTTTCGAAATGGTTCGCAGCTAATAATCTCCTATTAAATGCGAATAAAACTAAATGTATAAAGTTTTCATTACCGAATGTTCCTCAAGTTGGCGTCAGTCTAATTCTTGATGGCAAAAAACTTGATGTTATTGCGGACACTGTGTTCTTAGGTATAACTATCGATTCTAAACTACAGTGGGGCGCTCATATTAGAACTCTCTCGGGAAGATTAAGCTCAGCTGCATATGCAGTTAGAAAAATAAGGCAATTGACAGATGTAGCCACAGCTAGGTTAGTTTACTATGCTTATTTCCACAGTATTATGTCTTATGGCATTTTACTGTGGGGATCTGCAGCTGATGTAGACTCGATTTTCATATTGCAAAAGAGAGCTATCCGAGCTATTTATAGGATGGGTCCTCGCGAGTCCCTCAGAAATAAATTCAAAGAAATCGACATCCTGACTCTGCCTTCTCTTTATGTCTTAGAATGCATTTTGTATGTTCGTAAAAACTTAGGACTCTTTAAAATTAGAAGCGATATTCACAACAAAAATACGCGTAGTAAACACGAAATTGTATTGCCCAAATGGAGATTAGCTAAGACCAGCAAGTCATTCCTAGTAAACAGCATACGCTTTTACAACAAGCTGCCAAAGGTGGTAACTGAACTTAGTGAGGGAAAGTTCAAAACTCATATTAAGCGTGTCCTAACCAAAAAAGCATATTACAAGGTTAAAGACTATGTCGAAGACACGCTTGTTTGGCAATGACTACCTCTGCACATGTGGCCCCCTGGTAAATCATTAATATTGTGTCTATTGACTGCTCCACCTTTGTTTTAATTTATATATATTTATTTTTCCTTTTTTTAACGCATTGCTTTTGCAATATTTTATTTTTTTTATTTTTATTATTTAGACTTCAACTGCATTAAATTTGTTAGTAATTTAATATGTTAACAGTTGTAATTATTTAAAATTTTCCTGCTTTTTTATGTAGCCTCTTTTTGGAATGTGAATGTGAGAACACTGTATAATCCACAAACACTTAGATAACTTTCTATTACGACTTACTTTTTTATTTTATTATGATTAATTTTGTGCTTTTGTGTACAGTGTTGACTGGTCTACACTGTTCTTACATAAATCAATGAATATTGTAATAAACACATTTTTTAAAAGAGTAACCATGGAGTTTCTTGCCGGTTCTTCTCCATAGGAAACGACCAATTTGGAACCGTGCACTAGCTTCTGACGTTTTATAAGTGCCCATGTAGGCCTATGTGAAATAAAATATTTTGACTTTGACTTTGACTTTGACTTTGACTTCTGTGGATTGATGACCCTCTCGAATTATTATGCCCACGTTGTCGTTAGTTGGAGTTCTTCTGTCAGTTGCTTATTGGTTTCGGTTGTTTCGTTCGTATGGTTGTTGTTGTTGATAGATACCTCATAATCGAAAATATCGTAATTTCGTTGTACGTTTTTGTATGTTCGTAGTTTCGTACTTCGTTCTATCGTAATAATCGATACAAGTTATTCGATATTACGATTGTTTGGTTTTGTAAAGGCGGACGGTGTTCGAGTCGCTCTCCTTTTGTTCATAATTGTTTTCAAGTCTGTGCGTAGTTTGTTGAGAGCATGTCTAAAAGGAAATCTCAACTGTCCCGGCAGACATCACAGACAAGAGCCGCTCGAGTACGCCGTACGGAAGAATCTGCCCCTGAAAATGAGCAGCGCCTCTCGAGAAATAGAGAATATATTTCGCAAGCACGCGCTAGAGAATCTAGCTCCAAGCGCTCACAGCGCCTCGCTAGCCAAAATGTGAGGACATCGCGGGCCCGTGCTCGAGGAACTAGCGCTGAACGTGCGCACCGTCTATCTGACTTAAGGCAGCATGTCTCTGAGACAAGGGATAGGGAGACTAGCGCTAAACGCTCGCGGCGGCTTGGTAGGCAAAATGTCATAACATCGCAGGCCCGTGCTCGGGAATCTAGCGCTGAACGTGCGCAGCGTCTATCTCATTTAAGGCAGCATGTCTCTGAGACAAGGGATAGGGAGACTAGCGCTGAGCGCTCGCAGCGGCTCGCTAGGCAAAATGCCATAACATCACAGGCCCGTGCTCAGGAATCTAGCGCTGAACGTGCGCATCGTCTTATCGAGTGTAATCTTATTTTAAAACAAGAAATTTTCCGCGGACGAAGTCGCGGGCAGAAGCTAGTAATATTATAAATGCGAAAGTAACTCTGTCTGTCTATCTGTTACGCTTTCACGCAAAAACTACCAAACGGATTTAGATCAAATTTGGTATTTAGGTAGAAGAGACACTGGAATAACACATAGGCTACCTATAATTCCACTGCTGAGCACGGGTCTCTGCCCGCGCGATATAAACTGTAGTCCACGCGGGTGAATCCGCGGGCGGAAAGCTAGTTACATATAAATTGGGAACACATAAAAGCTTCACTGCGTACACGTGTGCCACACACGCCGATCTAGGTACCTTGATCTCCATACAATTTATATGGAAACTAGACTTGTAGAGCTACACTTGATCCACGCCACGCGACGTCGTTCTACGCACAAATGAGGCGTGTTACACGTGTGCGTCGCGGACGGTCTAATATAGTACAGCTGAGAAGTGGAGTCACCATAGTGCTGGAACGCAAATGACAGTGTCAGACTTTTACTGACTTACCAGAGATATTTAACATTTTTGACATTGTTAATAATCTCATTAATATGGGATGCTTATCAAGTAATTTATGAAGTAGAGTTTAGAGGAAGAGTGAGAGGGTGAAATAAATGTTCCTTTATCATCATATCAGCCGAAAAACGTCCACAGTTGGACATAGGCCTCCCCCAAGCGTCGCTACAACGACCCGTCCTGTGCATCACGCATCCATAGGATTCCCGCGACCTTGACCAGGTCATTGGTCCACCTTGTTAGAGGCTTTCCAACGCTGTGTCTTTCGGTACGTGGTTGCCACTCCAGAACCTTTCGTCCCCATCGACCATCTGTTCTGCGTGCAATATACCCTGACCATTGCAGCAGGAGGGGCCCAGCTGGGTCGAAGCCTACTGGGGACAGGGTTGTCCGAAAGGGAGCTCGTGCCCCGGTACGAAGGCTATAAGGAACGGCGCGGGGTTTTTAGTCAGTAAGAGTCTGACACTATCTCCCGCTCCACCCAAGAGCGGGTTTTGTCATAAGATGATATTCCCCGTCGACAAAAAAAAAAACCATTGCCAATTAAGTTTGGTGATTCTGCAAGAGATGTCGGTAACATTGGCTCTCGGATATCTTCATGTTCCTTGTAAGGTAATAATTAAACGACCAATTTGAACCATACGCTAGACCAATCTTACTAATATTATAAATGCGAAAGTTTGTATGTATGGATGGATATATGGATGGATGAATGGATGTTTGTTACTCTTTGACGCAAAAACTACTGAACGGATCTCGATGAAACTTGGTACACGAGTAGACCATATCCCAGAATAACACATAGGATACTTTTTATCCTGGGATTATGTACGCGGGTGAAGCCGCGGGCACAAGCTAGTGTGAAATTTAAAAAAATGAGTTTGAATTTTACTGTTCCCATATCGGTGAAAGACAACATCGTGAGGACACCCTGAATTACAGCAGTGGATTAAAGGCTGAATACGCTACTCCCTCTCGCTCTACCCAGAGCGTGAAGCCACGAGTATTTGATGAATTTCTACCTCCAAAAAAAGAAATCCAGCACATATGTATTATTCAAACCTTACCCAAAGTGTTAGAATACAATACATATTTCTCTCACACATTTTTCATAGCTGCATTGGCCAAGTTATATGAGGCCATACGGCCATACTTTTCGGTCCTTACATAAAAATGTCTATCAGATAAGTTATTGGGCTCGCGGATAACGTGACGTAGTTCTATACACGTTCCAGTTTACAGATTTTATGACTATGCCACTGAGAAGAAAATCTAAGAATGGTAACATTGTACGTTTTGCGATATTCTTTGTAATAGTATTGAGATAGGATAGTTATAGTGGGCGTTTTCGCAGAGAAATAGTGTAGGCTCTTAGCATTTAGCAAAGGAGATAAAATATATTCATAACTAGCTTTTGCCCGTACCTACATAAAAGGCTACTCGTAAAGCAGCGTTCTATCGGTATAAAAAAAATAGCAATCGGCCAGTACTTTCAGAGATATCGCCTACAAACAAAAAAACAAACTTAACCTCTATATATATTAGCATAGAAATGTAGATGTAGATAGTGTAGATATAATTAATCAGCTATCAGAAGTCGATTGTAAAGGTTAAGCAACTGATGTATTAGGTGGGCGACGATCTTAAGAGGGTCCTTCTCCACTCGCTTATCGTAAACATCGAAAATGGTTTAAAAGCTTGTTACTTCATTTAATGCAATCCAACGCGATGTTTGACGAAAAGGCAACGCAAAAAAAGAGAGATAACGCCTGAAAACTCTGTTAGTATTCGGTAATTCCGAGATTTACTCGAAAATATCACAAAACTTGCTCCAGGCAATAGCTGTTTTTTTTAAACCCTTAAAAGTTTTTGGAAAAAGTTGTCGTCATTTAGAATCTTAATAAAATTTGCAGGGTCTCTAAAGGATTACTGTTTTGACTTTTTTAATTTTTAGGCAAATTATGAAGTGTCAAAGTTCATACAAAATAGGAAATTTTCAGAGGTTTTTACTGGATTAGTTTTACACAAATTTAGAAATTAGTTTCTTTAGAAACCTATATAATATCCACAAGATACTGTGTTTCCAAAATATCTAGTGAAAAATGTGTAATAACGTCATAATCAGTTATGAGCGGTTGTATGAAAAACAGCGAAAATGTGAGTCATGATGCACCACCTTAATGCCTAACGCATTTTTTTACAGTCAACCTTTGGGTGAATAGTGTAGATATAATCAATCAGCTATCAACAGTCGATTGTAAAGGTTAAGCAACCTAGGTCTTTCAGTGGATGCGCGACGATCTTAACATACCGAGATTCCTTCGAGCCTTGGTATGTGGCCCTAGCGGGCATCAATTCTGCTGGGCCCCTATTGTTTGCTGACATCTCTTTGAGGCGCGCGTGGAACACGATGCTCCGTCGAAGACTCAGGCGCAACTCCTACTGGACGGTCTGATAGTGAGTTACCTATTGCTCTTCGTCTACATGCCTGCACCTTCGGTGGCTGAATATCGCCCTTAGACTCCCAAGTCCCAACGCGCGGGTATAGGTACCGCATGCATCTTAAGCGCTGAACTTCACTTGTGCAGAAGTGAAATATCGGGCCTTTTTAGTGGTATGAAGTGAGACGCGGGGGCGGGGAGTTTCAGTGATTGGCTCGCCGCACCATCGTGACTTCACTCGTGATTCGTTCCCTGCGCTTGCTGCATGTATCTAACAACGACGACGATTGGCTTGCCAATGTATGGAATGCGCAAAGCGATTCCCACTCTAACGCCGAGCGCTCAAGATTCGTGCCGGTAACTATACATTCTATATATTTCCTTGCTGCCGATGCCATATGGGTACACATCGAAATGTAATGGCAGTGGACAAGAAACTCGCCCTACTCGCCTTGGCGAGAACTGCCGCAAAACTATAGGTACTCGACAAGGTACTCGAACTTCTTAATTTCTCTTTCATGTGGTTTTACTAGGCCCATAAAATAGATGCTCATGTAAATACCAGTTTCTCAATACATGTAAACGAAAATCGAAAGCGTTCATGTTATTTCGCCGTTTTTTCTCCACGTCATTTTTATGGTTTTGTCTTGTTTGCCAGTTTCAGCTGATTTATTATTTTATTTTACTGTGATTTCTTGATTAATTTTACTGTTCCGTTGGATTTTATTGTGCTATCTCATGTGATAGGTTCCCAGTGTACCTAATACTGAGTTGGGCATGTAATTTGGAACGCTGTGTAAGAATATATTTTTGTGTGCGTGGTTTTATAGATGCTTAGATTCGCATACGCATATTTTTATGTTGATAGCTACATATATTTTATGTTGATAAGATATTTTTAAGGTATTTTCGAAGACGTGTCATTGGCTGAACATTTATTCTGATTAATACAGGGTGAGTTTTAATTTTCGAGCAATCTTTTAGGGTGCAAAAGTACTGACGAATATGAAGTTTATTTTTATAAATACTTTAGAGACTCATTTATCAGATTTTTTTTCTTTTAGGGAAACCTACATCAGTCAGCAAAGTCAGAACGACTTGATAAATTTACTTTGTTGTCCGTCTGTCTGCCTAAAATTAGAGATGGATCTGTCAAGACCTTTTTCTCTGGAATGTTTGGAGCATTCCAGGTAAATTGGATACCCTAGCTAAAATTGATACCAAATGTTACCTCTTGGAGTAGTGAAAAAATCAAACTTCCAAAAGTAGCCATACATACTAGGGCATACCTGACAGGATTTCCTATAAAGTTGAATTTTACAGGTATACCAGAGCGTGTATGTCTTCACACAAGCTTACCTGACAGGTATAACTGTACAGCCAAACATGTCAAGTACCGTTTATACCTTTAGTCAATGCAATCTAAAGATAAGGCCTTTTATGCTCCATATGTTAGCAAATGTGGTTGCTCACAAGAAAATAAAAACTTTCTTTAAAAACTTTTCGTTGACCAAGAATCATGAGATTAAGCAAGAAGCAAAGCAAACAAGTAAAAGAAGAAATCCTACAACCATTTAGTAGTTCCATCACATTTTATTTCATTCATAAAATACCCAGTTGTATCACCCCTAAAAAAAATAAAATTGACAACAGTCTTATAAGACCAATATCCTGTTTGACACGTACGACCACGTACGATCATCTACATTTTACTATAGTTTTTATAACATCCAGTTTTCTATAAAAACGAAGCGAACCGATGGAAATTGAGCAACACAAAGCCACAGTTTTTATCCTGCCTGGAAATCGAGTTCAGATCGTAATATCCGCAGCCGGGTCGCACTTCCACTACACTTGACTAGACAGACGAAGTCACCCATAGGATATTTAAAACTCTTTGTTTATATACACAATGAGTTTTAGTACAAAAAGAGGAACAAAAGGCGCAAAATAATAATAATAATAATATTCCAGAACTATTACATAACGCCGTCTAATCCCAAGTTAAGCAGAGCTTGTGTTATGACATATATATTTCTAAATTGTATACATATCTACACTAATATTATAAAGTGGGAAAATTTTTATTTTTCTGTGTATGTTTGTAATTAATAAACTCAAAAACTACTGTTCCGATTTCAAAATGTATTTCACCATTGCAAAGCTATTACCTTGAGCAACATAGGCTATATTTATTGCCCGTGCAAAGCCGGGATGGACTGCTAGTTATAAATAAATTATACCACGACACAGAACAAAAGATCATGCTCATCACACAAACATTGTCCAGAGTCGGAATCGAACCCACGACCTCTGGCATAGCAGTCAAGGCCACTAGCCACTAGACCAACAGGCCAGTCAAAATATGTTTAAAAAGTTTTTTACAATAAATTCAACCGACTCCAAAAAAACCAAACAATACCAACTAACTTTATTTTTGGAAACCGATGTTTCTGATGATATTTTTCTTCGTTATTTGACACCACTTCAATAAACCAATATGAAGTGTGAGAATTTTGTAATATCAACAACGAAGTAATAAAGTTTCAAAGCTGCCAGTAAGAAAGAGGAGTTTGACATGGGTTTTGACGTCAAAGTTCATGACGCCCGTCATAAAATATGGCATTTTGACGAGAGAGACATATATTTATTTTAAATTTTTATGGTTTATGTTACTTACAACATAGACAACAACTTTTATTCTATGTCTCTGTCATCAGTCATTTCATGCAAAAATAAAAATATTTAAATTGATCATTCTTAATATGGCGAAGTTAATGCGAAGCAAGCGATAGTACAACAGTGGGGAGTCAAGATGGGCGGTGAAGGTGCTTGATGCGCTTGCATCGCGTCGTACAGACGTAATTTATAGCAAAATACAGAATTGAAATGTATTAGATAGAACAACAAAATCTTGAAAGTTTGTTTTTTGGTATGAATTATGTTTTCTAAAAAGTCGAAAAACGAAAGTTGTTGTATATGATTTTAGTAAATACAGTCCTGCAAGGTTGTTAGTGTTTCACAAATAACCCTGTAAATACACACAAACTTTCACCTTTATAATATTCGTGTGATGAAACTGAGCTAAGGGAGTTAACCAAGATTCTTACAAAGTTAATCCCCAATAGAGTTAAACAGGACACGAAAGTTTGTGCGGCTGTTCATCATTTTTGCCGACAGGAAATCTCATCGGGCGAGTGGTTCCCTCGTCGTCTTGATGAAAATACTTAAATGACTAAAAACCCAAATCGCCTAATTTTTGAACATTTTTATCAATTTCTCATAGATACCATCATGAGAATTAGTTTTTGATAAAAAGAAGTTTTCAAAGAAAATCATTTTATCAAGCTTTTAAAGCTCGGTATATACCTATATAACCAATACTCATCAAGATCATTCCAAAAAGGTCCAATACGATAGGATTATCTGAGTCCTTATGCCCACCTTCCGGTCCCATCATCAGATCAGCTCCATGTCATAATAATTTTACATTGTATTATTAATTTTATATTTACATATGCATACAAAATTTCAGCTCGAACGGTAACCGGGAAGTGGATCTTTGATTTGCAAGATTTGACAGACAAACAAACATCGGGATAGATGAAACTGAAGAAAAGCTTGTGAACTAAAATCCAATTCGGTTGATAAATTATGAAATCCTAAGCAAACATATACAAAAAAGGCAACCGAATTGAGAACCTCTTTCCTAAAATGTCATTCTATATTCTTTGTTGTCCACCAGGGCTAAAGCGAAACTCTAAGTGTCCCCGCAGACGGGCCTCAATAAAAAGCCGCCACAAAAAAAAGCTAGAAGTGGCCACTAAAAAAGCTTATCTTAATAGGCTCTGACGAAGAAAGAGTAAATGCGCGAATGGCATGGCATTTTTGCCGCCACAAAAAAGCGTCGCGACAAAAAAAAAGCTAGAAGCTACTTCAAGGTGTTTTTGTGGCGGCACCGCCACACTCGAGGCCGCCTCAAAAAGAGGCTTGAAGCGGCTTTTTTGTGGCCCGTGTGCTGGGAGACTTACATGACGTATCTTCACCATTTGGGTCAAACCACATTGATCACGTTTACTGCATACCAAATTCCATTTCGTTGGACCTATTGGAATGAGAGTAAGTCTATTGGAAGCCTTATTTATTTAAACAGGTCTAGAAAATCTAGATATTAAATAAAAGGGTCCCTGTTAATGTATACTGGATAGATTGTAGTTTAGATTATTTGACTATTGGTTGAAGTAGGTCTAGATTATTAGAAAACTAAAATAAAACTGAATAGCAAGTTTAAAGGTCACTATTGGAGAGATATATAGCACATGTATGTATGTATCTGTATTACTTCTTCATGCTCAAACGGCTAAACTTTTAAGTTTATTAAAAGAACCTATAAATAATTTAAAGATGAGCTTCGCTCTTTCGGGCAAAGCTAGCTAGAAACCATCTCGATTCTGTCAGCTTTTAAACAAAAAACAACTGCATCAAAATCGGTCCATTCGTTTAGGAGCTATAATACCACGGATAAACACAGAGTGTTTATCCGTGGTCACGGTCAGAGACACACAAACAACACTCCACCTTTTCGTCAAAAGTGTGGAGGATAAAAAAATATAAATAAATGACAACAACCGATAGCCACAATATAATCTACGAGTATCCAAACACAACAGCCAATTAAAAAACCCAGTAACCACATATGTCAATTTCCGTCTAAACACCAGTACCCCAATACTCCCAAAACATAAATCGTCCTACTGTCTACCAATTCATCACTGTATCCACAGTCTGTGACCCATTGGGAGGCCCTATGACGTCACATTAATTCCGAGGTCAAATGGCCTGACTGGTGTAGTGTCGTGGATAATTGGGAGGATTTAAGGCCGTTAATATTGAATGCCTCGCCCATGGTCCGACACTGGTTAATGGGTGCTCGAGTAGGAGTGTATTGTAGGGGAATGACAGAAGAACTGGCAGGACAGAATTGATCCGTATTTGTTTATTCGTCGATTTAACTTTACAGGATTTAGAACTACAATTCTGTGACCGTTCTTTCTTGTCTTTCAATGAATGCTTGAACTCACGTTTTTGTCTTTTATTTAAGGAGATGCTCCAAAGTAACCCAGGCACTTTAAATTGTCTTTTGCGTTTAATAGGTCTGACACTGACACAGAAAGATGAAAGAGGTTAGAAGAATGGATATTTTATGGAAACGTCATATAGTTTTCGTAAATAAATATACATACATATATCTGCTACCAGAGACTTCACCAGTGTTCCGCGCACTGAGGGTACCGTGCAAACTACAATTCCCGCGTCTCGAAGATTTCTCAGAATTGCATTTTTTTTTTTGTGGCACAACAAATTTACTGTGTTCAGATTTATTTCTATATCTGCGCTATAAAATCTGTCTTTGTGCCAAATTTTAGGATTCTGGGTCAACGGAATCCCTATGAATTTAAAATAAAAATGAATTTTAAAATATACGTATTTTTTGCGACATAAACATATCTTTTTATTCGTTAACTTAGAAGTTTGATTTTTTTCACAGCTTGAAGGGACCTGAGTATATGGTTGTACGAGTAATTAAAATCGATACCTTCACGCGTTCTTGAGATAAAGGGTCTTGTCAGACAGACGGATGGATAACAAAGTGATCCTATAAGGGTTCCATTTTTTTCCTTTTGAGGTAAGCAACTCAAAAAAAACTAACTTTAAAATCACTCCCAGTTTCAGTTTGAACTAGTAAATTCAGTCTACATCTACAATTTTACACAACTGCATTTTATCACTTAAGTATTTTATTTTTAGACAGTTGACCTACTGATCTACAACGCTAAAGTTATCGTGAGGTAGGCGACGTCATGTGCAGTCACCGATATACATGGCGCTATTCCAAATACGTGTATATTGTTATAATTTTTACATAGATCTACTTCAATTTTAAACCTTTTCTGTTTGGTTTTAAGATTTAAATTGACATGAGTAAAGTTAGAAACTTATACCATGATTGTGTTTGTTTCTATTTTTGTTTCCATTTGTCTCTGGAACAGCTGCATTTTGTAGTCTGACCAAAATCGAAAAAGTGTTATTGTTTATAGATGATGCTTTCATTCTTTCGGCTTTGATAAATCTTATAGTTCTAACATTATTATGGCAAACGTTTGTATATATTTGTACATAGGGTAGGGTGAATTTGGGTGTAAGTTTGTTCTTTCACGCCACACATGACATTTGACACATGGGTTGGGCACTTATAAAACATCAGAAGCTAGTGCATGGTTCCAAATTGGTCGTTTCCTATGGAGAAGAACCGGCAAGAAACTCCACGGTTACTCTTTTTTATAAGTATCCGAGTCTAAAAAGACCCATTTCGTCAAATTGTGTTGGCAACAGCCTACCGCAACAGCAGTTTTTAATATATTGTTATTATTCAATATCGGATCGGTCATTGTGGCGACGCTTGGGGGAGGCCTATGTCCAACAGTTTCGGCTAAAATGATAATGTGAAAAATGATAATGATGATGCAAATCTCGAAACAAAATCTTACTCTAAAAAATTAAATGCTCGGTGTTACATTTACCATTGACCTCGCTTGTGTGAAAATAGAAGCTAGGATAAGCCTTGCTTTGAACGTACGTAGTACAGGTATAAAAAAAGTGTCATAGTTTGACTGGTCTGTGGGTCTAGTGGTTAATGACCCTGACTGCTATGCCGGAGGTCGTGGGTTCAATTCCCACCTAGGACAAATGCTTATGTGATGAGCATGATCATTTGTTCTGTGTCTGGGTAATTTATCTATAATATGTACATATGTATTTAGAAATATAGAAGTATGTTTATCAGTTGTCTAGTACCCATAACACAAGCCCTGCTTAGCTTGGGACTAGACGGCGTTGTGCGATAGTGGTGGAATATTATTATTATATTATAGAACAAAGGATCTTCGTGCATTCAACGATAAGCCAAGCAACAAGCCACGCATCGCTGGATGAAGAGTCGTTCAAGCAGTGTAGTGTATGGATAAATTCGAGTATGACGGCTTTCCATATGAATATTTCACTTGATTTACCAATACATTTGCTACCATGTTTGTTGAACTGGGTATCTGACATACAGACAGTATGATATGTAAATATGCATTTGCATATCTACATATGCTTTTTCATATTTAAGCCGTTCTCAGCAGTAATAGCATATTTTACCTAAGATCTAGTTATGATGCATATTATTGGAATATTTACAATATTTTTCCGAACGCAGTGCACAAAAAAAATGCAATAAAAGTGATCACATCGCGACATCTGAATATAAAGGCTATTACATTTTTTGTGACTTTGGTCAGATTCGTGTTATTATCTCTTACTTTACCAATTATCGCCTATCAAAGGATATTTATACATTTATGCTAACTTTGAAAAAAAAAAGAAAAATTTTTTTTGCGTCTAAAATTTATCTTACAATTTCGCATATTCTGAAAATTTCATGCATATTTTAAAGCATTTTTCACGCATATAGTGCGGTCTCTAGAGATATGTAACCAGGATGTAACAAATGAAGTTGAAGATTTCATGGAAATCGATGCATGAATATGAATGAAACACAAATTCAGAGTAAATAAATAAATTATTAATACTATATTGTTTTTTTTTTTTGAGGTTGAAAATTATTCAGTTACTTCTGAGGTCATGTCAGTATTTTACTGACTAAAAGCCACCCGTGTCCCTGCAATTGACCTTTGCGTTGTGGCCGTATATGTAGGCTTATGATCAAACTTAAGTTATTCACTGTATTTAATAACTAGCTTCTACCGAGGGCTTCGTCTGCAAACAACTGAAAATTTTACCTATATTTGCTTTATACAAGGTGTAAGGGACAGCCTTCCGCAAAATTTAAGGGCTTGCTCGGTAGACGAAACTGAACAATCTTCAACAATTTTTTTTCAGGAAATGAAAAAAAATCAGCCTCACCATACAAAATTATAAACTTGATTGGACAACTTGTATGGAGAGGCTGATTATTTTTTCGTTTCCTGAAAAAAAGTTTAGTGGAAGGTTGTTCAGTTTCGTTTACTGAGCAAGCCCTTAAAGTTTGCGGAGGGCTGTCCCTTACACCTCGTATTATATTATAATGACGAAATATTTTAAAATAATACCGTTTAGTAATAAAGTACCATTTTACTGGTTAAAGAATATTTAAAATAGGACCAGTGTTTTTTGAGTTAGTCCTTTAAAATTTTCCAAAAAAAACTAGATTGAGATTATAGGGCCTACCAAAGGTAGCATATTGATAACGTTATTTTAATTAATATATTACTATATTTTAATTATTTTAGCAAAGGCAGTATGTTGAATATATTGATACAAACATTATTTTAATTAATGTTTTACTGTAATAGGTATAATTATTGAAAATTACTAGTAACTTGTAATTAACAAGTTTTATCTAGGTCACGTAGTTATGTCGATTCCCTAATTATTGGAATTAATTAAACGTCTTTACATAGACTAATTGAAGGCTTTCAGCCAATCAGATTCTTCAGACAGAAACAAATAGAGTCTATACGTGACACACATTTTTAATGAGCAGTCTATCGACGTCATCTTGGACCGCAATTACTTTATTATTCTAACAGAGATCTGAAGTCAGAAACTAGTTTTACTTTCAGTATTTTTCTCGAAACTGAAGTCTGTAGCTAGCATGGCGAGCAGAGCTCCGGCGGGATCTCATGGTGAAATGGCGTTATCGAATATCGCAACCCAGTGTTGGGTTCCCCATAATTATAGCGGTAAATCCCCTCTTTGAGGCGTGGCTGGAAAGACCTCACGGCGTCCTTACCTACGCAGACGCAGGTTCTCACCGGACATGGCAAGTTCAGGAGGTTCCTGTACCGGATTCAGGCGGACGACACAGAACGGTCGGAGGACACAGTGGAGCACACAGTTGAGGTGTGCCATGTTTGGGTGAAGCATCACCGTGCCCTCGTAGGGGCGACCGGCGGCGGAGATCTCTCGCCAAGAGCCTTGGTTCAGGCCATGGTCCGGAGCAAGGAGGAGTGGCAGGCGGTCGTCTCCTTCTGCGAAGCAGTAATGCTAGCAAAGGAGGAGGTGATCGCTAATGGTAAAGTGCACTGATTATTAAGAACTTATTCACTCTAGCCTTGAAGATAACGGAATTATAATAGAAGATGGACGAGAAGACTGCTGCAGGCAATTTGTTCCTGTCATATTCTATCGGGGGGCACGGCAGTGTCTCCGCCAAAGACTAGCCAAGCGAAGCGCTAGAGTACTACCTACATTTTCTCGAAGTGTTTCGTCGTATTTTTGAACCCTCATAGAGTTAGTTTCCGATGTACCAGATAGTTCATATTCTCGTGTTCATATTGTCAATAATAGACTAAATAAACATACGAAGTCTCAAACTTTAATAATTTAGATTTTATTGATATATAAAATACACCGATTTCGTCACTGACACACTCACTGACATACTGATGATCATCAAAATGTTTGGCTACTTCCTGAAGTGCTAGAAAGCCGAAATAAAGAAGAAAAAATAAAGACTGCCTAGGAACTTACAAAAAGAACTAAAATCCCACTAAAAACATTTCATGTAAAAAGTTGCCAAGACGACCACATAAGGTTTGCCCTGTGAAAAAGATATCAGATCTCATGTAGAGCCAAGCTTCTGAATCTACACGGCCTAACTCTACCGACCCTAACTTCACAAGTTCTACATATGAGTAAAAATGTATGGCTTGGCTGTTTCGTTACTTACTTCAGAAACTAAATATTCGTATCACCTCCACGACGGTAGCTATGTAATGTTTTTAGTGGGATCCAATATTCGCTAAGCAATTGAAGCCTGATGGATTAACAAAATTTAAACATACAGACTTACACAATTAACTTACACAATGTTGATATTATAAGTATTATAATTTTGTGTTGTAACACTATTGTATGCCGAGGTACTTTTCGTACAAAATAATAAACATCGACTCACACAAAACAAAAATAAGGAAAAAGAAACCCGCTGAGTTCGTAAGCCGCTACGCAAGCGCTACGAGGCTACGGGCGCAGCGCTCGTAGCACTTGCCTACGGCAAAGCACCGTGACATCGAAAACACGTTTTGCAAAGTTCCGTTCGCCGTCAAAACCACGTCGTTTGCCAAAACGATCCCTTTAACAGTTCCTAAAGGGAAATTTTTTATGAAGTTTCACATTTTCCGCGTTCCAAAGAATTTTCCATATTCGGTTTTTGGTCGTTAGTTGAAAATCTGAAAACAGTATGCTGTGTCTTTTTGACTCATTCATTCATTTAAATCGGCCCATTCATCTGCGTAAATGTCCCATTCTGGCTTTATGGGATATTCTAGTGGACTGTCCAAACGAATACATGGGAGCACTGGAAAACTGCCATGAGAAGTATTGTGATGCATTATCATATTATTATAATAGATTTCAAGATAAACCGAGATTTAAATCACTACTTTAATGTTGATATTATATCGTATCTTCATCAAGATGTTTGTGTGTTTCTGTTTCTTCTCCATCACTTTCACTCCATCAGGTAATACTTTCTGAATAAAAATACTTGTTTGGTTGATATAACTTCTTTTGCACAACAGTTCCTTTTTCTCCATCTTCAGAACTGGATTTTGATTGGAAATAATTTCCAAATCGGTTCGTAAGTTATGAAGATCTGAGTTAACAAACCTACAAACATACAAATGAATTCAGAATCCCCTCTTCTTTTGAAGTCAGTTAAAAAGTTATTTAATTTACCAGTAAATTATTCTGTGAAAATGTCATTGAGAAAATTTTAATGATAGAGGTATCAATCCCTAACATCAGTTATCATGCTTTCTCTGTCATTTCACCTTAAAAGCCGCCTTTGAGGTAGAATGATACTCGTAATTCAAACTCAAGTTATATTCATCTTGTGGCTATTTGTTATGTGGAGTACTGCAACCACATACGAAAAAATTTTGTTTGAGTACATCGACATAAAAGAAGAAGATGGACTGGTGCTGCGAACTGCCAACTAGCGGCTTTGGATTCAGTAGAGAGGCGTGTGAAGAGGCTAATTAGTGGTCTAGATTTAGTTAAGACCAATCTACAAGGCTACAGGTGACACACAGGGCACAGGCGTATGATAGCTAGCCTTTTGGTATTCTGTAGGTTGCACTTTGGAGAGATTTCTCGTGAATTATTGACTAGATTTCGTCGTCGGTTTTCTACCATCGGATAATTCGACGTACGGCGAGGATTCACCCTTACGTTGTTGACACCTCTACGGTCTGAACTAAGTATTTTATCTTGTAGTTTATACCGTGTAGATTGAAAAATTGGAACAATTTGCCTGCTGCGGTCTTCCCATCTGATTGTAATTTAGATAACTTCATAAACTAGTGCGTTTCACCATTAACAATTGCATCACTGCTTATCATCAGGTGGGATCGCAGTCAAGCACTAGTTTAATTCAGTCAGAAAAAAAAACATGGTGATCACAGAACACATGTTTTTTTCCACTCAAGTGAAGACACCAAGGGACATATTTTCGACGGCGAGCCATGGGTAGCTCGCTGTTTGACCGTTCAGTAACTGTCCGGACCGAGTCTAAGACATTGACGGCGCGCACTGTTTCCGCGCGCCTCAAGGAGTTGTCAGCAACAGGACAGCCCAGCTGGGTCGAAGCCTATTGGGGCCAAGGTTAGTCCGAAACGGAGCTCGAGTCCCGGTATGAAGACTAGAAGGAACGGGGTGGGTTTGAGGGGGTTGAGAGCGGGGGTTGTCCCCACCATAAAAAAGGATGGGTAGATCGCTGTCCGATCGTCCGGTAACTGTCCGGATCGAGCCAAGACGTCGTGGGCGCGCACTGTTCCCGCGCGCCTCAAGGAGTTGTCAGCAACAGGAGGGGCCCAGCGGGGGTGAAGGCTAAAAGGAACGGCGTGGGGTTTTTAGTCAGTAAGAGTCTGACACTATCTCCCGCTCCACCCAAGAGCGGGTTTTGTCATAAGATGATTTTCCCCATTGACAAAAAAAAAAAACAAAAAAGGGACATATTTTTCCTGCAACATCATAATACTTTATCTCTCTAAATTACTTTATAATATGCTGCTTAGTTAGGACCCTTTTTATTTTTTGTCCATTTTTGAGCCACCTGGCGTATCGTACGTGGGTCTGTTTTGGACTAAAACGAAATATAATAGTATGATCACAAAGTAATGTAGGATCCAAGAGTTTGTTTGTCAGAAGGTTTTGAGAAAGTTATAATGATATAATTATGACCCGACCGAAATAGTCCTGTCAAAATTTTTACTAGTACTATAACCTCATTAGAAACATCATCATCATCATCAATATACTTTTTAATGTTCCCACTGTTGGACTCAGGTCTCCTCTTTAGGAGAGAGAATGGGCCGTAATCCACCACGCGAGCCAGTGCAGGTTGGTAAATGTCATTAGAAACCCTTTTAGTTTTTCACGAATTTTCCAACATTTTCATTTATTTTCCAGTTTTTCTTTTCGCTAATAATCTTATTTGGATTAGTAACCAAAACAGCTCTCCGTTCTCAAGTGACTTACCAATGATGATGAGCAATGGGTAGCTCGCCGTCCGATCGTCCAGTAAGGACAAAACCCTAATCGACGCACTTAGTATTCCACGTACACCTCAAAGAGACTGCCTAGTAGAGCTGCAGGAGCATTTGGTAGAGTGACCTTGGTCCTAGAACGCAAAAGGCAATTGAAGGAACATATGTGGATTATAGTCTGTAAAAGTCTGCCACACCCTCTAGAGTGGGAGAAGTAAATTGATGACTACCCACGTCAAAAAAAAAAACAAAATCCAAAAATTTTAGCCCCGAGGATTATCGTCATCATCATATCAGCTAAAAGACATCCACTGTTGGACATAGGCCTCCCCCAAGCGTCGCCACAACGACGGGTCATAGAAAGAAATATCACAAAAATCATATCTAACCCAAATGCCCCTGGCAAAAAATAGAACATATAATTCATCTGGAGGTCTGGCTCACCCACGATCTAGGGTCTTGATAGAGGCCCTAAATCACTAAAAATGTTTCCTTTATTTGTTTCTGCAGCCATTCTTCATCATATGAGAGGGGCTATTGAATACTAAACCGTACAAGGTAATTTTTGCTGTTCAGGTAATTTTATGTGCCAGGGTAATTTATTTGAGTAATACCGTTGTGGGGAAACACATTTGTTTGGTGATGTTTGTTCTTTTTTTTTGTGGGTAGTTAATGTGTGTAGTTCTGTATTTTTTTGGCTCCCGTTCCTTAACCCTTCAGATACCGTCAATTAGAGACACAATAGTAAGACAATAGATGCGCGGCCACCGGTGGTCGCTTGGGGATTCATGAATTAAGGGTAAAAACGAGACTTTATTGTTATCACTTCGCTGTTTGTCTGTTACCAGGCTGTATCTCATGAACTATGACAGTTACACAGTTGAAATGACAGATGAAAAATTTCTGCTGGCGCTATAACAAAAAATACTAAAAACAGAATAAAATAAATATTTAAGTGGGGCTCCCATATAACAAAAGTGTTTTTTTTTGATAATACCGTATTCCAATTCATCTCTGAATATTTAGTTCGGAAGACTGCTCGGGATCGGAATCCCGGCGGCGGCTGGGGCACTGTGAGCGCCGCCGTTGCCTGATACGGTCGGCCTTCTCCTTTGCTAGCATCACTGCTTCGCGGGCCATGGCCTGTACAAAGGCCAGGCGTGACAGATTGCCGCCGCCGATCGCCCTCACGAGGGCACGGTGATGCTCTGCCCAAGCAGGGCACACCTCTGCTGTATGCTCCACCGCGTCCTCCGGACGTTCCGCACAGTGGCGACATCCGGGCGTCACTGCCGCATGAATCCGGTACAGGAGCCTCCCGAATTTTCCATTTCCGGTGAGAACCTGCGTCTGCGTAGGTGAGGACGCCGTGAGGTCTTTCTAGCCATGCCTCAAAGAGGGGACTTACCGCCATAATTGTGGCGTGTCCAACACTGGGTTGCGACAGTCGCTGACGCCATTTCACCATGCGATCCCGCCGGGGCTCTTTCCGCCATGCCGTGACCTGTTGCGGCAGCGGACTTTCACCTCGGCGTTGCATCTTCACGCACAAATCGTGCATGTGTGCAAGGACTGTTGCCTCCAGATCCCATGGTGGCAGGCCAGCAAGGAGGCTCACCGCTTTGCAAGAAACCGTGCCGCACCATCAACACATAGCCTAAGTTATATTAGGTCTTAAATTTTTGTTGCAAATGGATAGGGAACCGTAATTTTTACTTATAATCTATCTGTCAAATAAACATCACTTATTATTTGATCAAAACTGTGGCATGCAGTGCAGCAGCCAATCGTTCACGAATACATTATTCCTTGGTTAACCTGTAGAATTTCTTATTTTAAATTCAATCCTTTTAGTCTATTACAACGTAAATCAAATTTAGATGCATAGAATGAAAATAATTTGCCACGTCAATGATATCCCACAAAACAAAATGAGCCATTCTTCCCCTGCACGGTAGTTGGTACTGTACGATAAAATAAATCTATATCCATTACTTTTTAAATGACATAGATAGCAATACTTTGTACAGCATTGTGAACTCTTATTATAATAACCCGGACCCCGTAAATACAGTTCTGCCCCTTAGTAAGTACATATCTAATTAGGGTTTCAACAGTAGCACCTTGTTTCCTACTTAAATTTTTTTTCTTGATAACTACAAAGAATCTGCTACACTGAAATCTGGCTATTGGAACCGATACAGCTCTGGGTCCAAAAGGCCCATTCATTTTTTGTTTATAAAATAGGATTCTTTTATGTAAAAATAATATAATATCTATTTTGTGGGTAGAAAGCTGTAAACCATAAAAGTGAAGTAAGTTTATAAAACAAATAAAACGTGCCTTCAATTATTTATCAATCTACTATATAATTTAACAACTTTTTTATTTTGAAAAATTTTATATTAGAATTTACGATATTTTGAAAAAATTCCATAACGTTACAAGACAAAGTTTCAATTCCATTGCAGCCCGTACTTTTAAGGACTTTTAAAACTAAAAATAATGAACTTGAAATACACAATGCTGTCAATACTGGAGTGGGTGATGATGGATTCCATATATCTCGAGTTTTTCATTCAAGTATAATACATACTGAATAAGTGCTGAGTAAGTGTTGAATAATTTTAAACTATCCCCACTCCAACTCTGGTGGTCCAAAGAAATAAATGTCCCAATCCATTCCACCAATCATATCAGGAGGTATGTATAATTCAAAATAGTGATATTTAATTCTTCTATGCGTATGACAGTAGGAGATGCGTGGTACACACATCTGGAAGGCATACGAAGTACTTCTGACCATGTCGACGTCGAATGCCATTGCTCTTAATACAATGCATGTAGGTATTCTTATTACATCGATCCAACCCTGAAAAATTTGTTGTATAAGTTATATAAAACAAACAACATATTTCAATAAATACAAAATGAACAATTGGTGGTAATACAAAAATCATACCATAGCAAAACTTTTTTATAGACATTCCCATTATTTCAAAAAATTTAAGTACGCTAATTTAAGTAAAAAATTGATAAAATATGAGTTCCTGGGTGATTCGGGTACACATTTTTCAAATCTGTAGAGCAAATTACAATCAGTCGAAAACTGATAAAAATTTGCCAGAAATTAGGTTATTTCAGGAGGAAGGTAGGAGTTCCTCAGGGACCTGTTCTTTCTGCAACTCTATTCCCGCTGCATAACAACGATCTGCTGATGCCCGGTATCTAAGGGTATGCAGATGATAGCACAGTTGTAGAGAGATACCTACCAAGTCGGGTACGTAAGGAGCTATATGGTCTCTACCATATCCTCTCTTTGAGACCGGATTGGCTAGCGTACAAATATCTTGCTTCAGGCAGACTCCAAGTGGGGTGAAGCCAATCTGGCGGGATTTAACGCCTCCAAAACACAAGTGTGTCTTTTCACCGTCAAAAGAAGCCTATTCACCTTGGCTTCTACTTTTCAGAATGTATCCCTGGAGTACATCGACTGCTTTCAGCTCTTGGGAGTTGAAATTTTTTCGGACTTTTAGGCGGTTCATTGAGTCCAAAGACAAGGCAGTTGCTAGGAAATTCAGCGTTCTTGTAAAGGTCCGACGGTACTTCACTCCGGGACAGCTTCTAATGTTATACAAAGCACAGGTCCGATCGTGTGTGGAGTACACATAAGTGCTGGGGCTGCAATGCCATATAGCAGCTTTGGTCTCAGTGAAGAGGCGTTCAAAGAGGCTCATTGGTGATCTAGATTTGGTTAATTCCAATCTATGAAGCCTGGAACACAGGCGTAGGGTAGTCAGCCTTTTGGTTTTTTACAGCATGCATTCTGGAGAGTGTGCGCGGAAATTGCACGACTGATTCCGCTATCTCCTCTACGATCGGATAATCTGACATACAGAAAGTCACCACTCTTATGTTACTGAAACTTCTACGGTCCAGACTAAGCGTTTCGCCTCATCGTTTATACAGCGTACATTAAAGAACTGGAACAATTCGCCTGCTGCGGTCTTCCCGTCCGTTTATAATTTAGGTGTCTTCAAGGTTAAAGTCCTCCTAATAAACTAATGCGCCTCACCATCAACGATTGCGTTACTGCCTACCATCAATTAGGGCCGCAGTCAAGCATTACCTTATAAATTATAATCAGAAGGGACGATCGCAACAGGCAATTTGTTCCAGTCCTTCGATGTATGCGATATAGATTTTCATAATCACTTTTATTTGACCTCTTAAAATAATAACAATGATTTGAAAGTAAACCTGTAACATTCTGTTTATATTGTAAGAAGAAAAGAAGAAAACTAATCAGTTTTCAAAACAATGAGTCTCACCCGAGCAATCACCTTTCCCAGTATGTCTATGTGATCCAAGTGACTATGTGTATAAAATATTTTGGTTGTCGAATGGCAATGACCAAAAATATATTCACTGTGAACGTGTTCTGTAAAAAAGAAGTCCTTTTAGTTTATATAGAAAAAAAAATAGGAATATTTTTTTATATTGTTTTTATTGACATGATGATGATTATGAATGTTTGCTATTTGCTATATTTAATCTGGTAAATATAGTTTCTGCGAGACCACTGGAACAAAACCGCAAGAAAAAGGTAATAATTCATGATAAAATACTTGAAACAAATCGTACTAGTTTCTTTCGGAGAATTGTAGAGAGTTAGATCTCCTACGGACGTAAAAAATTGCCAAGTTGAGCCCCAAGTAGCTGGAACAAATAAAAAAATATAAATGATTATTACTATTAACAATGCAGGTTATTTCCATTCGCAAAACTTTTTTTTATCTTTCAATTAATACTGTAGCTACGTGTAGTAAAATAACCTAGTACAACATGCACTCTAGGTTTTCCTCAGATTTACAATAATTATTACTTATTTTTTCATTGCACTGTCGGCTCCTTTACACCTTTGCCTTCAGGCATGGCTGAAATCCCGCCTCGAGTGCTATTTTTTAGATGGGAAATTACCCAATGACTTCTTCCGCTTTAAGGCGGAGCGGGACGGCGTGTCAGGATTTCACCGACTAAAATCCACTCCAATGTTCTTTCTTTGCCTTGCGTTTCAAAACCCCGGGTTTTTCTTTCAGAAACGAACCCCAGTAGTCTTCGACCCCCGACGATTTTGCTGAATCTTCTTGCGGCACGCGTGGAACATTACGTGCCGACAATTCGGGCTCGTTTCGAACGAATACCGGAGAGCCGAACAGCCAGCTACCTATTGCTCGCCGTTGACATGTCCACGCCTACAGTGGTTGGAAATCAGAGTCGGGATCCCGGCGACTGGGGTCCCTCACACGTGCAGCTGCCTCCTTCGCTAACATTACTGCTTCACAAATAAAGGCAACCGCCAATTCCATTCCCATTCCATTCCTCCTCACTCCGCATGGCCATGGCCTGTACCTGGGCCCGGCACCCATCGCCAACGAGGACACCGCGGTACTCCAGCCAAACGAGGCACACCTCCACTCTTTGCTCCACGGTGTCCTCCAGGCGGTCCCAAAATAGTGACGCCCGGGCGTTTCTTCCACACGAATCTGGTGCAGAAACTTCCCGAACTTACCACGTCCAGTAAGCTGAGAAGATCCTGAAGATTTTCTAGTCACTCCTCAAAGATGGGGATTTACCACCGCTTCGGGTCTTATGATCCTTTTTACACATAAGCTTGACGCTTATATGATTATATTATAGATCATATTTTCTGGAGGACAGTAGGGAGCGTATTATTTCAATACGGTCACAGTTATATCAATACTTTCAAACCATTGTGGTTTGTTTTCTTCTATAAAAAAATTAATTAAGAATTTGCTAATCAGTCAATTATTTTTATTAACTTTATTTAAAAGTAATTCTATAGTAGGGGGCGGCTAGATGGGAATTTTGCGCGATATTTGAGCGCGTCAGAAAATCATTTTATGGGGACCTGGCGCCTTGTAATGTACCCCTACTACATATGAACCCTTAATATGGTGGGGTTCGTTGAGGGCAGCCTGACAGATTAGTAAAAAAAAGACGTGTGGCACTCGGAGACTGCCGCGGTAAAGCTATTGCATAGCATTTTTTATCAACTTATTTGTGATTGAAGTTGACAAGTTGCCATGACAACCATTTAGTGGGGGGTGTTAGGTTTTTTTCGTTATGGAATTTCTGGATTCGGTCTCCACGCTCAAAACCCGCGATTGAAGCTATGCAATTGCTTAAAACTGATCCTCGGAAAACTTGAGCTCGTAAGTTTGAGACAAGGTAAGTTATGTACATGCAGAAAAGTGTATTATATTTCATCAAAGGGTGGGTTATAAAAATTAGGTTCTAAGGTTCTTGTTAATATTTTATTGCAACAAGTAATTATTCTACCGCAGTTTGCTAAGATAATTTTGTTAGGAATGTTGAAAATTTTACTCTTATACAACACCCCATGAAAACCATCAGATTATAAGGTTTTCGTAATCCTGATAGGATAACTTTAAAAAAAAAACAATCGCGCCCGGGTATATAGAGGTTATGTTTTTTTTTTTACATTTTTGAAAATTCTTACAAAGATCGTGTAGCCCCCACTAAAATGAAAACTTGTCATAGATATTTTTCTTTTTAGAACTTAATCTTCACAATGCAATAGGTTCTCATGGCGCTTTAATAACTGCAAAAGCATCCGTCCCTTGACGTCTTAGTCACTTACGAACTTAGGACCTAACCGTCAGTAACAAAATATGTGGTCACTTACCGCTATGAATAAGAATGTAAGTTTTAAACAAAAGATAACTTGAACACTTCATATTGTGGTTGAGTTGAGACCACGATTTGCACCGAACTCGAGCCTATCGTGTCTTATATACTACTTACTCATACCAGTTCATTCTCGGTCATCACAAAAACACCTACATGTTAAATAACATCTGCAATAATAAAAACAAGTGTAAACCGAGTAAGAAAAACAAATCAAATATCATGATCACGAGGTTCTTGATGGAATGTAAACTCAGCTATCATATTGCCGACCAAACAATCAGCTCTGCCTAGGCAGTCCACTGCTACACAAAGATCTTTTCCAAGCTGCGGCTGCGCCACAAGATCCGTTCTCTGTCTTCTGCGTCTAGTTTTTAGTCAGCCAGTGGCTCAATCAATATCTTTTGATGCTCGTTGTAGACGGTTGAGCCAAGGAAGATCAGAACGAAGTGCTCGATCAGATTGCATTCTGAGGAGGTTACTGTCTCTGGAGTCAATCAACGAACAAAAAGTCATTTCAGATCAATTTTTAAAATTCCTGAGAGAAGTCGTCCTGTCTGTAAACTGGCTTATCCGATTGCAACGTCACCTATGGTCCGAAAATACGATACGATGGTATATCTCAAGATGGGAACATCACACACTCAAAAATTATACTTCACAAAAACTTTTTACAAAAAAAATATAACCGACTTCAATGTTAAAAAAACACTGAAAAGTACCAAATAACTTTAATTTTGGAAGTCGGTGTTAAATAACGAAGAGACTAAACTATTATAGAAACACCGACTTCCAAAATTAAAGTTATTTGGTACTTTTCAGTGTTTTTTTAACATTGAAGTCGGTTATATTTTTTTTGTAAAAAGTTTTTTATACCTACAGAGGATTTAGGCTTCATACACACCGCAAAATTTTCATCGTTTCGTAAATTATTACGAGTTTTAAAAAACAATGTACTTTATTTTTTAATTTTATCGTTACAAATCGATAGGGTTCCATGTACCTGATCGGCCCTCCAATTATCAAGATCAAAATTTAACGGTGTATAGGTTAGCCTATGAGAAAGCTGCTTTTTTTCTAAAATGTATCGCATGTAAGATGTAGATTACTGTGGATATATCAATCATCTTTTTTAAGAACAAATTCTAACAACCACTTAGACTCTTCTCATTCCGTCCACAAAATCAAACATCACACCAACCCTTTGACTTTCACAAACAAATCCAGAACCTCTCTCAATCAATGAAAGCTGAAGCGTAGGTTTCACTTCACAAAGTAGAGGACTTCGGTAAGTCGGAAACAAAAGCGGAATTACCTGTGAGCTTCGAGTACCGAGCTACAATCGGAGAAGGGGCTCGGGAAAAGTGCATGTGTGTTGGAGACTTCCGATTTAAACAATGTGCCTTTTGTGATTCTTCTGAACCATATATAATCTTGGATTCAAGACGTAATGCATTTTAATCGCTAATAATATATAAATATTCTACAACTATCACACAACTCCATCTAATCCCAAACTAAGTAGAGCTTGTGCTATGAGTACTAGACAACTGATAAAAATAAATCTTTTTATAATATAAAAAAAAATAACCGACTTCACAAAAAAAATTGAATTGAATTTGAGAAGTTCCCTCGATTTCGCCAAGATTCCATCATCAGATCCCAACTTGGTGACTATGGGACCATTTGGGAAGTCTACCCTTTCCAACAAAAAAATAATTTTTCAAATCGGTTGGCAAGCGGCAAAGTTAAAAAACATACAAACATCCGAATTGAGAACCTCCTCCTTTTTTAGAAGTCGGTTAAAAACTTATATATTTCTAAATACATATATAATTACATATTACAAATTATAGATAAATACACCCACCCAAAAAATTATTTAACACTAAATCAATTTTCCTTATTTATTTTTGATAACAATAGAAAAATATTGTCCCCTTGAGCTTAAACTTTATATCACTGAAAAGAATTACGTATAAATATCCTAGAAGTAGTTTTCTTAATAAAACTAGCCTTGACGACTTTCTCACGACAAACTATAACTTAAATAATTCGGTTAGTCGCCAATAGTTACGGAATTGATCTCCTAAGTCGTATAAGGGAAACAGATGACGTATAAAACATACTATTTGCTCTATAATTTTTATATTCTCGTAACTATTACGTCGATGAAAAGGAAGCTTTAGACCGCGACTTTGTCCGAACTTGAACACATTCATCTATAGATTTTTTAAAGTAGGAAATCATTCAATGACTTCTCTTGATTTAGGGCGGAGCGGAAGGTTGAGTCGGATTTTTACTGACTAAAATCACACCTACAAATTCCTTCTTTGTCTTGCATTCCAGGACCCTGGGACTCTCTTTCTGAAGTCAATCCATGGCCCCAGTAGGCTTCAGCTCTTCTGGACTCCTACGTTTTTCCTGACATGTCTTTCAAGCACACGTCGTCCTTACCTGAAGTCGCTGGTAATCGGCGGGTCCCGGCGGCTGTGGCGTGAGGAACTGGGTTCCCCTGCGTGTGCGGCCGCCTCCTTCACTAGCATTACTGTTTCACAGAAGGATCCTTCCATAAATAAATAAATATATTACATAAATAAAGTTGTCTCTTCACTTTAAAACATCTAAATGAATTTGGATGGGCACACGAGTATCCTCTACCATAACCTCGTAATGGAAAAAAAAGCGAGAAATATGAAACATATTTTACACATATAAAATCACCCTTATAATGTTCCTAATACTTGAAATCTGGATCTTTAGAAGAGGAAATGTGCCCTAACTCTCCATGCTGTCCTAGAGCGTATTGGCAGATATGACATCATCATCATTTCAGCCGATATACGTCCACTGTTGGACATAGGCCTCCCCCAAGTGTCGCCCCAACAAATGTTCCTGCGCGTAAATATGACATATCGTTCTATTATTCAGATTCTGAATTCACTAAAATGCCTCCCTGGGTTCTAAACTTACGTCCTCATAAAATATTTAGTTATCCTATCGCACTTTATACTCAGCTACGGTTATGAATTCCAAATCAACCAACAAACAAACGTACAACTTAACAGATAAACAATATAGTTAAATAGAGATAACACAGCAATAATCATTCCAACATAGAGGGTCAATCTAACAAATGGAGGACTAAGTGCCGATTAGCGGTTTATAGTGGTCGCGACAATATTTGATACTTTCAGCGTATCAAAAATGTTGAGCACTCTATAAAATAGTAAGTTACAGGTGAACCATTACTGGGGTTACGACTTGCTAGCTTTTGTACGCGGTTTCGTCTGGTATTAGTTTTTTCTTCGCCTTTTTTTTCATTGTCCTTGGAGATTTTCTGAATAATAATAATGAAATTATTATTTGATATTGGTGGGCTACTTATTACATTTTTAAAAGTTTATTTTAATTGAAATACTTGAAAATATATGAATAAAGAGATAATAATAATTTAGGTACCAGGAACTAGAGAATAGGCTATATTTATATATTTCAAAATTAAGGTTCAATTGAAAACCAGCGTCAGACAACTGCTACGTTCTTTAATATTTCACTGAGTTGGGTCTATTTGGCGCAGCCGTTAAGTTTTTACATAATTATTTTAACTTTGTATATAAATCATACAGAGACACAAGATTGAAATAATGTGTTTTATTTTGTATTTTTTGGCAATTAAAATATTTTATATTAATACTAGCTTTTGCCAGCGGCTTCGCCCGCGTACATAAAATATAGCCTATGTCACTCAGGAATAAAGCAGCTTTCTATCGGTGAAAAAATTTTAGCAATCGGACCAGTACTTCCAGAGATTACCCCCTACATACAAACTTACAAATTTTACCTCTTTATAATATTAGTATAGATAGTATAGATAAAATACTATCTTCTTCCAGTGGCTTTGTCCACTTTTCATGTCACTCAACGATAAAATATAATTCTAATAATAAAATATTTTTTTAAATCGTTCCAGAAGTTTTTGAAAATTGAGAATTTATTTATTACAAACAAAAATACAGATCTAATTAAAAAAAAAATGTGTAGATGTCAAAATTTAATCACCACCCCAACAAAAAAAAAACCGATTAATCGAAACCGTCACACACAGACGAACCACATATTATCATATCATAAGAATGACGAAGGATAAGGTCTACGTCGTAACAAAACTTCAGAGCCACTCAAATCTTTTCTTGAATGTTTTGTTTATGAGCTTGATCCACAAACTCGGTCAAGGATTCTTTGCAAGACAAGTAGTTTTTGTTGTTTCGTAAAAGTCCCCGTTATTTGCTCGTCGTACGATTATTATTCAAGGATTTAGGCTTGTATTAATAAATCACTATGATTTAAGAGAGATATCATGCCTTATCGTTATTATAAAGGGGCCTACTCATAACTAGGACACTCAAACTAAGACAATGTTAGTTTTTTTAAACAAGCTTTTAATGAAAATATTTTTTCATAGCAAGCCTTTATAGCCACATGAGGGCGCATAAATGAGCAGCAGATCTGAGCTCACAACCAATATGAGAGGCCAAAGAATGCCGTCGCTGTGGCCAAAACCGGCTAGATGGCATCACTATCACTATAGCTCGGTATACCTGTATAATTAATACTCATCAAGACGAATCACACGAGCCTAAACTCGATGGGGTGGTGTCGCTTAACTACCAAGTTCCCAAGTTCAGCTCTTTGTCATAATAATTTTGCGTTGTCATCTGATTTACACGTGCATGCAAAATTTCAGCCCAATCGGTAACCGGGAAGTAGGTCAAATTTAATTTACAAGATTTGATTACAGACAAACATCGGGACAGGTGAAACTAAATAAAAAGCTTGTAATAAAATACCTCGGGCTGCAGGCTTGCTCGTAAATGGATGTGTGAGTTGTTGGTGGATTGATTCGAAATGGTTAATGGAAGATTGCTTGTGGGATCACTGTCAAACACTGGTTTATATCATTAAAAAAAGTGGTAGCGTTTCTGGAATGCAAAGAGTAACTGAACAAGCACGGATTTTCAGACCTTTTGGCGCGCGTGGAATACTACGCTACGCGCCGTCGACGACTTGGACTCGGTACACCGGTTACCGGACTTTCGGCCCGCAAACTACCCAATGCTCGCCGTCCGCAAATCCGCTCTTACGGTGGCTGCAAATCGGGATTGGGATCCTGGCGACTGGGGCGTGAGGGCTATTCCCTAGCACATGCAGCCGCCTCATTTGCGTTACTGTTTTATAGAAGCAGGCGACACGTGCCACCTTTCCTTACTTTGGACCTTGGCCTATACCGAAACCCGGCGAAGATTTTAGATCTTCGGGGAGTAACTGGTCTTGATTTCTTAACGAGTGTATATGCCTAAAAGAAGCATATACGTCCTTATCCTTGGATAAGATTTGTTGACATAGAAGTGTGATTTTTTACTACTGCTTGAAGTAGCTGACTTGAGTATTTGATATAACCAGTTTCATACCTCAACGTGATCGTAAGAAAAAAGGTCTTGACAGTCAGACAGATGGACAACAAAATGGTCTAAGAGATGCGTTAGTGCCCACTAAGCTTTGAAACCCTAAAAAATCTAAATCCTAGTAACTAGTAATAGTCTAAAATATCGTCTAGACATAGCATAATTATGTACTTTATAGGTTATGAAACTATTCAAACCGAAGTTATGGTGTCGACTATAGATCATTTTATGACTAACTGGCTTTAGCCCGCGGCTTTGCCCACGGCTTTGCCAGCATACATAAAATATACCTATGTCACTCAAGATTAAAGCAGCTTTCTGTCGGTGAAAACATTTCAGCAATAGGACCAGTACCTTCAGTCCTTCCATTGGAAGGCTTCCCACTCGGTAGACCGATAACTTGGTGAGAGTCGCGGGAATGCGGTGGATGCGAGACGCACAGGATTGTTCCAAATAATATATTGGTACAGAAGTCAATCTACATACAAAGCTCGCTCGAGCAACGCACTCATAGATACCACTCACGGACACGAAATCTCGGAGCGCTTCGGCGCACTCGTCGAACGCTAACGAAATAGATAGCTATTTTGAGACCGTTCGTTGTGGCGACGCTTGGGTGAGGCCTATGTTCAACAGTGGAAATTTTCGGCTGAAATGATGCTGCCGATGATAATGATAATGATTATTTATGTATTTAAAAAAGTTTACTATAGTTGTAATAGGCAACATTTAAACGTTTCTCCTCCGTATCATTTATCACAAAATAAACAGAATGTACACTTAAACATTTATGCCATATATCTAAAAGCCTCACAGGCCTCCTGCCCGCAATTTGTCGAAAAACTACCTTACCTTAACGACCAAACCACTAAATATACAGGCACAGAAGTCAATTTACATACAAAGCGCGCTCGAGCAACGCACACATAGACACCGCTCACGGACACGATGTCTCAGTAGCGTCTTGGACTACTCGTCGAACAGTTCCGGCTCAAACGCTCATTAGTGTGCGTCTACCTAGCGTAGGTATAAAAAGTGAAGTACATACATGAGATTGTCTTCTGTACCTATCTATTTTGTGACCAAACGTTTTTGGTACATTCGGCGGCAAAAAGTGTTAGGTACACTTTTGTTAACAGCAAGACTGCTAGATATATGGTGGAGGGGAGAACCGGCAATTTTGTAGTGTTGCGACAAATTGGCAAAGTGAAAAATTGTGCGGCTGACAGCAGGGAATTAGGGCTGCCAGGAAGACTAGTTTTTAGTTTTGTTTTCGCTGAATTTGGATAAAGCGTCAGCAGCAGTACTGAGGAACCGTCCTAGTTTTGTAGTAACCATGAATGTTTTTAATTGTTTTTAGTCTAGATCCGTTTCGGTATTTTTAAGACTAGCTCTGCTAGAGGCTTCGCCCGCGTGATAGTAGAATATTATCTCAAGGCTATCGTGATAAAAAGTATTATATGTGCTACCCTAACTTTACTGTCATTAGCGACAATTTGCTTTTTTGCAGGAACATATTTTCTCCCCTCGAATTTAAAAATATAAATCACAATAAAAGTATAAAAAAGTTCAATTAGTAGTAATAATTATTACATTTATTATTTTTATGTTTATTCTGTGTATCTTCTGTGTGTCTTAAGAGCCTAAAAATAAGAACGCCGCTAACAGAAGTTAATTTTAAATTATTTACCATAATCTCGAGCTACCGATCTGAGATCAAATGTTATCCTTATTTTTTATGCACCTGCCCATACTTGATTGAATGGTAAATAAAGCGTAAGACACTAAGTTTGCCTCTGTGTTGCATGAAGTTTTAATAAATAAACAAATATTACATAACCCCCACATATTATGCAATATCAAATTATTTCCAAAAAACAACACAACATAAAGAATTCAACGCTACTCAAAACCTCGTCGCTCAGCGGCAGGTTGCACAGGTGTCGTTGACTTTTCGAAACGAGAGTTTAAAGTAATCCGGACTTACACCCCCTGCTCTTATTCAAACCTCTTTTTTCTTTATCCCTCATCTCTAAAATGCACCCCACCTCTATAATTATGACAGCAACATCTCTAATGACTGCGGTAACCGCTTGAATTATTACGATGTCAGGCACCCCTGTTGCTATCTTTTGCGAGTTTCTTCCAAAGAAAGATAAGCTGGCGTTGACTCTGTTAAATTAAAATGTAACCTCCCCTTCATTATTCTCTTTGTGTGTTGGAGAAAAATGTAATAAACAAAAAGAACTTCTGTTTTTAATATACTATAAATTATTTAATTATTGTTTATTAAATAGGTGGTGAATAATGGTAGCCTAATAGCAACGGTGACTACTTACAAATTTAAAGTCGAGGGTTTAAGCCCAGCCAGGCACTTTGAATAATTTGTTGCATCACCACATCTCTCAAAACGGTGAAGGAAAACGTTGTAAGGAAACAGGCATGTTTTGGAATAAAAAATTCGAAGACATGTGGCATCTACCAACTCACATAGAATCCGTGTGGGGGTTACCTACAGCCTATTCACTTTCCAAGGGAGGAGGCCTGAGTCTTAGTAGTGAGAATATTATTGTGAAAATTAACAAATTAAACTCTACCTTCGTGATCGATATTTATTTATTTATTACATCTTGGAGGACTTACAGCTTAAACAAGCAAAAAATAAAAACTAACATAGACGATAGCAAGCCAATTACAAGTCCTCACGTATAGTGTCAGAATTACAATTGAGAAGTGAAGAGAGTGCTATACTCTTTGCACAATGATTGGTGAACCTTATTAAAATTTAACAGTTACATAAACAAAGTCAATTGCAAGTGTAAAACAAGTAGTAACTACAAACCTTCAGAAAATGAGTAACAGTAGAATTAATAATACATTGCAGAAAAATAGGGAAACAATTAAAAGATTACATAGGCATAAGATTAAATAGGATAGACATAGGTGTGTTTTTTGTGAGTAAAAGTCTGACATGCTCTCTCACTCCGCTTTAGTACGGGAAAAGTTATTACATGACTTCCTACCTAGTTAAAAAAGGTAGGTTTCAATCAGTTAAAATCTGATACTGCCTCTAGCTACCAGAGCGAAAGAACTGAATTGATAAGTTCCTACCTTAAAAAAACACCTATTAATTTTATTACTGGCCGCTGCTCAAAGTCCCACCTGTTTTTTACCAAGCCAAAGCCAGTTGTACCTTAAATTTATTGCAGTTACTAAATTCGGAGTTTGCAGCACTCATTACAATAAAGTACATAAAACACGAACCCACCTAACCGAAGTACGTTTATCTTTGTTAACGAAAGTTTAACGATTAATTACGTTTAGTTTTAATCTTAGTGGTGTAACTCACCGGTTATGAAGTGAATTGTAATATTTAGTGTTGATTAATTATATTATCATTTTTGTATTTTAGCTTACTAACATAATTTTTTAAGCATCTAACTAACAAAAATATGGATCTACTGTATCTAAGACAAATAAATTATTATGATTTTAGCTGTGTTACTTTTTGGTGTAGAATAAAGTTTATTCTATTCTATTCTATTAAACAGTTTGTTATGTTGCACAATATTTTGCGTTTTGAACTGTTATTAGCGAGTATATTTTTCTTTAAAAACTTTTTACCTATTTAAAATAAGAAATCAAGAAATAATTTCTTTTATTTTTAATTATATTATAGTGCTTGACTGCAATCCCACCTGATGTTAAGTAGTGATGCAATCGTGAATGGTGAATCGCACTAGTATATTAAGAGCCTATTCACTTTAGCCTTGAAAACACCTAAATTATAATCGGACGGGAAGACAGCAGACAAATTGTTCCAAAAATAACAAAACAAAACATTTATAATGATAAAAGTACGTAAAGTCAGTTTAAAATTCCCACTTTACAATAAACCTAGTGAAAATAGAAGCAGGTAGCATAAAACCTGAAAAGGGAACTCATTAAGTTATTCTCAAAGAAAAACAGAGGCGGAAAATATTAATTAAAACCTTCGTAATGTAAGGACCGTGGTTACCGAGAAAGCGGCAAACTTCTTGAAGTGCAAAATATTCTTTGAAAAGAAAAAGAAAAAAGTTTCGTCTATGGCTTCTTGTCGTTGACGGGGCAAGCTTTTGAAGTCGCGACAGGTCCCGGCTTCGATCTATCGGCAAAGACTAATTGGGGTTAGTGTTGAAAACTTATTCATAACTTAGCTTGGTCGAGTGATCGATAAAATATGATTGGCTGGCACGTTTTGAATTTAGAACGAACTTTTGCATATTTTTTAAAGAATATTCATTTCTAGTCTTATAACACTGATATTAACACGTCATTGTCCCCGTACACGGACCACAAAAAAATGCCGCTTCAAGCTTCTTTTTGAGGCGGTCTTTTTTTGAGGCTCATGTGTGGCGGTGCCGCCACAAAATAACGCTTGAAGCGGCTTCAAGCTTCTCCGGTCACAAGGTGTCGCGTGCTTCAGCTGTTTTTTGCAGCGGCTTTTAGCTTTTTTTTTGTGGCCGCTTCGAGCGTTTAAAAAGCTTGTTTTAAAGAATTATTCTTTTCTGTGCCGTTTTATGAGTTGTAGACACTGACTATTTTGTGTGAAAGCTGCCCGGGTCTATGTCGATTTCGCTGCCCCTTAGGTAACAGCGGTTCTATTTAAAAAAAAATAAAAAATAATTATAAATATAACGGAGGATCAATCAGTGGGTCGCGACATCGGAAATAACACTCACAAAAACCTTTGATAACACTTTTAATTACTCGTAACACACACTCAGTACAAAATAATCAAGGATGCCTGAGATATGGCTTGATTAAGAATTTAGGAACGCGGGAAGTTTAGCGTGGAGTAACCAACGTCTGCTCGGACCGACGGAACGATTCAAAGTGGCCTCCAAATCAACCGTCACCCGACACGTGGACCTACCCCCATTCCGGTTAGCCAATTTACCTGTCAACGTCAGTACCTGTCAATGTCGAATAATCGATTATACCTCCGGATCGACATTTGACTCGACTATTCGCTCAGTGTTGCTATTACTCCACGCTAACCATCCCCAAGTTAATACTTGACGTTCCCAAACGTAAGCTGTTCAATCTAACTACATAGTTCCTCCAGTGAAAGATAGGTGGCGCTGATGCAGACCGACTGATATGCGTCAACGCTTCGACAAATATATAATTATTCAAGATTTTAGTTTTTGCGAGGCTCTTTTATTTAAAAAGAAGCTTTATTATTTTTTGGAACTTTCAAATTTTTCGGTGACGTAATCTCGTAGACATACACATTTGAATTTTTTAGAGTCAGATTCGCGTTTTTTTTTTTTTATCTAGTCACCTAATTTATATCATGTTTTGAGTTTTGCTTGGCGGTTGGTCTTATAGTCTATTTTAATAAAATATTTTTTATGGTGTACACTTTTATATTTGTGGATTTCCAGAGGTTTAAAAAAGTTCCAAATGAGTAAACTTGGCCTTAAAGAACCATTCAGCATAAAACGTGCGACTTGCAAACTCTCTCTTTTAAATTCAAGTGACTTTTAGGACACCTTTAAACTTGGCAAGGATTGCTGTGTTCTGTAGTGCATTGTTAATTATTTAAGAGTAAGTGCAGATCTAATGCCTTAATCACACGTACTGAGTTTTTACTCGCTCTTTTGAGCGAGACAGTAAAATGTTGCTCGGCCGAGACAGTGATGTTAGCGATTTGTAGAGATAAGCGCTTGGCCGAGCACTCGGCGCTGTGTTCACACGTACCGAGTACTCGGTCGAGAGCACTGTCTCGCCCGTTTACTCGTACGTGTGATCAAGGCATAATGACAACGGCCCGGACTTATGAGTGGTTGGTCGCGGGTTCAAACTCAGCCAAGCACATTATATAATTTATTTAATCACAACTGCTCTCAAAACGCTGAAGGAAAACATCGTGAGGAAACCGGCATGTCCTAGAACCAAAACTTCAAAGACATGTGACATTCATCAACCCGCGCTGAGCCCGCGTGGTGGATTACGGCCCATTCCCGCTCCTAGAGAGGAGGCCTGAGTTCCAACGGTGGGAACATTATAAGGCCAACTATGCTATACTATGGCTACAACCTTGACCAGCTCATCGTAACTGGCATGGTTGATGGCAAATGACTAAGAGGCCGCAACCCAATAAGATGGGCAGATCAGGTCCGCTCCACACTGTACACCCAATTGCACGTCGCACTTCATGACGCTTATAGAACCGTTACAGGTGGCGAGATACCATCAATAAGAAGCTAGTCCAGGGGGAACTTCACGACCCTCAGTGACGAGGAGGAGGATGCTATGCTATGCTAATTTACCTCCGATTTCCAGCCACCGCAGACACGGGCTCGCGGACGGCGAGCCAGGGGTAAATCGCTGTCCGACCGTCCGGTAACTGTCCGGACCGAACCCAAGACGTTGATGGCGCACACTGTTCCCGCACGCCTCAAAGAGTTGCCAGCAACAGGAGGGGCCCAGCTGGGTCGAAGACTACTGAGGCCAGGGTTATCTGAAAGGAACTCAAGCTCCGGTATGAAGAGGCTAGAAGAAACGGGGTGGGTTTTTATTCAGTAAGGGTCTGACACTATCTCCCGCCACCCAAGAGCGGGGGTTGTGTTTGGTTGCTGTGTGGGTAAAAAAAAATAATGCTAATTTACCTGATTGATCATTCCTAAGATACAAAGTAAAATATATCTTCGGAAAATGAAGTTGGAGTTAGACTGCAACTTTTGTATACAATTGTAAACTTTAAACGTATTTCCAGTGGAGAAGTTAGCAAGTTATTTTAACTCACTTCCTCGTAACTAGTTAAAGTAAGTTATTAAAATGCAGTGATCTAGGAATAAAAGAAACGTAAAATGTGTTCACTTTGTATTTTATCCCGGGAAATTATGCGACGTTTTTAAAAGTTTCGAAGCATTTGTTCAATCTGGTTTTTTTTTTCTTCGTTCGGTTTAAAAGAAACAGTTAAAGAACAGAAATTAATTTAGTTTTTTATTTATTCTTTGGTTGGCTGTATATTTTTTTTTTGTATACATCAGAACAGACTTGGAGATCAAAGAGAAATCCTTCAGAAATAAAGAATTTCAATGATGGTGGAAACCGTAAAAAATGTTGCGCTTTTTGTAGCTTTTGGTTCTGTTAACATCAAAGCAATCAAAGTGGTCCCGGTCAGTTAGCTGAATTGACAGAGCCCGCTAGGACTCGAAGTCTGCCAGGGCTGTGGATTTTTCGAACCCCGGAACGCAAAAGGCTACTGAAGAAACGTGGGTGGGTTTTAATCAATAAAGGTTTGATACTTCTTCTTGCTCCACCCGCATAAGTTATTTCCTTTATAAAAACCGGTCAAGTGCGAGTCGGACTCGAGCACCAAAGGTTCTGTACAAACTTACCTCGAATCTCGAAAATTTTTCTGAGTCGCATAAGTCGTTTTTTGTGATTGCTTGCTTGCTCCATGCCAAATTTCATGATTCTAGTTCAACGGAAAGTAACCTATAGGTTTTGATTTCCTAGCTAGTGTAAAAATATGCGCCTAAAAGGAGTTACGTGTGACGTCACCCTGTGCGAAAAAATGCAGCACGGCGAGATGTTAAACGTAACTATATCTTTGACATTTGTAGTTTAATTTACAAATAAAAATCCCTTATTTTTGAATAATCTAAAAGACAGACTAATTACATTTTTTACGGCAACTAGCCTATTGTAATTGATGATATCTTCGAAACCATGTATTTCTAGAATTTTTAATAGATATTATTTTGCCTTATCTTCTATATATATAAAAATCAATGCCACTTTTCGTTGTTATTTTATAACTCACGAACGGGCCCACCTATCCAAACCAAATTTTTAGGCTTTGTTCGGACTATTTAGTAGATGGTTTATGTGAAGTTTGGTAGGGTAGAGTAGGGTATAATAGTAGGGTAGAGTAGGGTAGAGTAGTGTAGAGTAGACTAATGTAGAGTAGTGTAGGGTAGTGTAGGGTAGAGTAGGGTAGAGTATGGTAGAGTAGGGTATAATAGGGTAGAGTAGGGTAAAGTAGGGTAGAGTAGGGTAGAGTAGGGTAGAGTAGGGTAGAGTAGGGTAGAGTAGGGTAGAGTAGGGTAGAATAGGGTAGAGTAGGGTAGAGTAGGGTAGAGTATGGTGGAGTGGAGAATGGTATGGTGGTGTGGTGGTAGGGAAGAGCGGGAGCGAAGCCGTGCGGGCAAAAGCTAGTAGAATATAAACATCGAGTTTTGAGATATCATAAACAACACATTGTATTATGTGATCACAAACAGCTTTTCATTTGAATTCCGAATGTCGACGTCATCACCTGCCAGTAATAAAATTCACGCTATTTCAATGAAAAAGCTCTAAAATAATTTCATTTCCAAATGTTTCCTGCTTTGTCGTAATACGACTCTTGAAATAAATTGTGTGTAAACCGATTTTCGTTTGTTCTGGCTTTAGTTGTTTGAAATATGACCTTTGTTGTTTGAAAAAATTAAATGCTTGAAATATTTCGTTCACATCTCTATTGTGTGAAGGTGCTGAATTGTTTTTACTGTTCAATTCATGAATTAGAATAAGTATTTTGGTTGATTTCATCGGATCACTAGATGTACGGCATTGCGCTACCGGTACATGGTAGACTTCCCGCACATACGGACAAAGCGTTATGGGAACACATTTATTGTGCATACAGCCAAGGAGTGGAATTCCCTGCCGGTCTGTGTTTCTTGATAGCTACAATTTAGGGGTCTTTAAGTCAAGAGTACTTTTAAGCAAGCGTGCTGCATCGTCGACCACATCATCGCTTACCTTTAGGTGTGATCATAGATATAAGAAAGGATTTCTATGGGTGTGATAGTGGTCAATCGCGAGCCTATCCATGATAAACAAATAACAGTTTAGATCAGTGAAGGTAGATCCAAACCACGAAGGCAGACAGAAATGACGTAAAAATGGTTATATCTTTAATTGTTCAAGAGCAATTTATGAGCAGAGGTGGCCGAGTGGTAATGGCCCCGACTTACGAGTTGTAGGTCGCAGGTTCGAACCCAGCCAGGCGCATTACTTTGTGTAATTTATTTCATCACCACTGCTCTCAAAACGGTGAAAGAAAACATCGTGAGGAAACCGGCATGTCCTAGAACCAAAAATTCGAAGACATGTGACATCCACCAACACGCACTGGGCCCGCGTGGTGGATTAGGTACGGCCCATTCCCTCTACTAGAGAGGAGGCCACGTCCCAACAGTGGGAACATTAAAAAGGCTGATGATGATGATGATGATGAATTTATGAGCGATTTCTATGAAAATTTCTGTTTGCCAAACCTTTTGAAAATATCCGCTCGTTTGGTCCGTACAGTTACCAGACGACCGGACGGCGAGCTACCTATTGCTCGCCGTCCGCAAGTCCACGCATACGGTGACTGGAAATCGGGGCCAGGATTCCAGTGGCTGGGGCGCGAGGGACATTCCCTCGCGCGTGCTACCGCCTCTTTTGATAGTATTATTTCTTCCATGACTTGTACCAAGGCCTGGCGCGAGAGGACTCTGTCTTTAGGTGAAAATCACATGAAGATTTGTTCAGTCGTTTTTGAATTTATTGCAAATTTACAGAGAGATCGCCACTCCAGAACCTTTCGGCCCCAACGGCCATCTGTTCTGCTAGCAATGTGCCCTGCCCATTGCCACTTAAGTTTGGCAATTCTTTGTGCTATGTCGGCAACTTTATTTCTCCTGCTGATGTCTTCATTTTTGATTCGATCACACAAGGCGTCAACAAGGCGTAGGGCGAGGACGGAATTACGGCTGAGCTACCGCGTACCGGAAGACGCAACGTTGGAAGGCCTCCAACAAGGTGGTCTGATGACCTAGTGAAGGTTGCCGATGGATGCGAGACGCACAGGAACGTTCGTTGTGGCGACGCTTGGGGGAGGCCTATGTCCAGCAGTGGACGTGTATCGGCTGAAAATGATAATGATGATGATACAGAGAGATGCAGTTGAAGACTTGGTTTTATGTAAGACAATACCTAGGTCAAGTTTTTTACCCTGTTCTATCAGATCCTTCGGCAAAAGCCTCCTTCCGTTCCTTAATCTTTCGCGGACTTGAGCTTTCTCTTTCTAGTTCTAAAGAAACCAATTTGTCTTGTCCTTCGAGTAAACAAAAACAAACTGCATATTGTTACTACACGTCACTTCCGCGTTTCTCATACGTTTAAAAAGAAGTCACAAACAAGGTTCTTGAACATTACATTGTCACCCAAACACAAAGTTGAAAAGTCATGTGCTTGCAATTTGGCACCCAAACAAGTGGAACACTACAAGGTGGTTTCGTGACAGAAATCAAAATGGGGGTCCCATTCGGGGCACAACAGTTCACTAGCTTTTTATAGCGGCTTCACCTGTGTGTAAGTAGCAAATTATCATTATCACAAGGGTACATATAACATCATAGCCATCCTAAGTGATCCAGGATTTAGTGTACCTGTTGTTGAAACTTCTATGGTCCAGACTAAGAGTTTTACTTTGTCGTTTATACCGCATACATCGAAGGACTGGACCAATTTGCCTGTTCCGGTCATCTCGTCCGATTATAATTTAGGTGTCTTCAAGGCTCTTCAAGTGTATATGCTCTATAAACTAGTGTGCCTCACCAACAACTATTGCATCTCTGCTTACCATCAGGTGGATTCGCAGTCAAGCACTAAAAAAACGTGTTTTATAAGGTAAAAAAATTATTAAGTGACTACGTTTCTATACTAAATATTAGTATAAAGAGTTAGTTTGTTTTTTTTGTTAGTAGGAGCCTGTAATCCTTGAAACTACTGGTCCTATTGCAAAATTTTTTTCACCGATAGAAAGCTACTATATTCCTGAATGACATATGCTATATTTTATGTGGGCTGGCGAAACCGCATGCAAAAGCTAGTTATTTCTGTTATTGCCCTTACGCAGCGAGACCATAAAAAACATCTCATCTCTCTCATCATAAATGCATAATGCATAGTGCTGAGATAAGAACTTTTTTGGCCTTTCAACGATATTTGAAAAAAAACACAGCGCTGTTACTTTACGATCGACATGTCTTTATATAGATAAAAAGTTGCAAGTATAATAAAATAATCAAACAATAATAACCACAGCAATATAACCAAAATATATTCAAAATTATTTTTCAATATTTGAATTCCAAATTAAAATCAGTTGAAACCAAACACACAATCTTAATCAATTTGCAACTTCAAATTAATATTTTAACACAATATGTTGGCTGGCTTCCAATATTTTAATATCGGCGATTCAATTTAAATAATATTTAAGACCTAACCGCAGTCGCCCTAGGCAATTCATTATGCGTAGGTTTTAATAATAAATAGATACAATAAGAGCTTATACACACAAGCGGTAACCAATGGTAGAGTTAACTGCCGCCGTAGACACATCGGCGGCAGCTATTGACGCTCGACGCCGCCCGTTGACGTGTCGGCGGCAACAGTTGACGCTCGACGGCGCCCAGCGCCACGTCGAAGGCAGCTGTTGACGCTCAACGGCGGCCATCAACGCATCGGTGGCAGTTGTTGACGTTCGATGGCGGTTATCGACACGTCGATGGCAGCTGTTGAAGGTCGACGGCAGCCGTTAACGGTCGACAGCAGCTGTTGACGCTCGACAACGACCGTCGATACGTCGGCGGCAGCTGTTAACGCAAGATGGCGGTCGTCGACACGTCGGCGATAGTTGTTGACGGTCGACGGTAGCCGTCGACATTCCAACAATTTTTATTTATTTATTTGTTTATCCTCATATCGAAACGTAAGGCGTTTAGCAGCAATTACACCAACGGAGCACAATTCGTTCAGAATCTGCTAGTTTCTAATGTCATGTGCGTGGTGGCCCAATACGTTGGTCCGACCAGATCCGCACCGCTCTTGACTCCACGGTATACACCCTTTACACCGCCAGAGACAGGAATAAATGGAAAAACACCATAAAATTTTTTAAGTGATGGAGCCGGGAGGTTATGACCCTCAGCATTGAGGAATACGATGCAAGGAGGAGGAGGTGGTGCATGGTGGAGTGGTAGTCATCAAAGAAAAAACGCGGCGCGGTGGTGGGTCACGTACGATTGCTTACACAGCATCAGACCAGCTTCTTCAAATGAAGATCAGCGGCAGCCTTCGCGTTTGTCAAATGTCACTATAGGTCGACGGCTGTCATCCCCCCCTGTCGACGGCTTTAGTTCTCTCTACCGTTTTCAACACGCCGCTCGTGTGCATAAGCTCTTAGTTTAAAATTTAATTATGCTTTAACATCTGCCGCTAATAAAATTTGAATTTTTAATCAGACTGGATCTGTAGAGATTACAGGATAGACAATACATATACCCTGTTCAAAACAATATTAGACGTTTATCAAAACATTTTATTACTGTCCGTTCAACCGATTTTGACTTTTATTACGTTGGTGGTATGACAAATGGCGGCTGCAGTAAATAGTTTAATTTATTTTTATTTTTTTTGCTTTTAAAGATAAAGATGGCATTAAAAGCAAAAACGTGGCCTACGAAATAGAAGTTGAAATCGGTTGAACAGACTGTAAAAAAGGTTTCTTTAAATGTCAAATCTTAACGCAAATAGACTACAGTTTAAAGATCCGTTTCCGTATTTCCAAGATCTATTACGTGCTAAGTACATTTAATCTAGACTCGGTACTCTTACTCAAGTTCCGAATCGACAATTCTCGATCAAAGTCACGGCTTCTTCGCATTCCTTTAGTCGAGATCGCGATAATCGATTCACGCCAACTGTGGTTCCCATCACTATTTTACAGTGAATTTCCTTTCGGTCAAGTCAAATCAAGACTTTTATTTACTCCAGAAATTGATACACGAGGAGAAAGTTTGTCAGTCGACCGAGGCGTTAATTCTCCCGAGTCTTAGGTGAGGATGTTATGGAGCCGAACACTGTGCACCAGTCACGTGTATAAAACGACGTTTTTCAATACACTTATTTATACGAAAGAAATAAATAAAAGTGAGCTGACGCGCGACTCGTGGGAGGAACATTCGCCAGCAATTTTCTGCACTAGTGCAGAAAATAGTAAATTGCGTGCTTAAAAGAGGTAGGAATGAGAGCGGTATTTTAGTATAATACAATTTACAATGCGTAATGGTAACCAAAATGTCACAGGTTGGTAACAAGGGTCATTATATACCTAAGTGCAGTGCGATAATAGTCACTTTTTGAGCAAGTGTATTGAAAAACCTTGTTTTTTCAACCTCTTTGTTGGCAAAACAAATTTTGAGTATGAAAAAAGCATGTCTAATGCAAAATTTCACGTTCGTAGACCCAATCCTATCGGCCGTGCGTTGATATGTCAGTCAATTTCTCCTTTTATATATAGAGATAGATTACTACAATCATGCGCGAAAGAAAAAGAAGAAAAAAATATTTTAACATTTAATTTTGTTCGAGCAATCGCCCCCGCTATTCACTTCTAGAGGCAACGTTTGCAAAAAGGAAAACTTATTGATTTATTCTTTATTGTACACCACATGAACAAAAATACAGGACACACATTATTAAAAATAAGACTACAATGGGCGGTCGACAAACTTAACAAAGAACTTAACAAAAGAGAAGATAAAAAACTGCACTCCGCTTTAACCCCATCAATATTTATACGAACGGCAATAATAAAATACTGTAATGGTACTTCATTACCATTACATTGGCACAGGTGCATCCGTATTCAAATAGGAATGCGGTGGGGTAGCGATAGCGGTATCGTCACCACTACCACAGGTAGCGATCGACGATAGGATTGTCAAATGGGTATATAGATATTATTTTATGGTGACGTTTCCAGAGACTACGGCTGAATCGGCGCAGGGGCAGAGGCAATTGGTGATACCATTTGTGAATTCGAAACTTCATTAAACACATTTTAAAACTTATAATTACTTCATAAACTGAATAAACTTCATGGAACACATTGTAAAACTTATAAGTAATGCTAATATTTTAAAGATTGAAGAATTCGTTTTTTTTTTTTTGTTGGAACGCACAAATCTCTTGTTCAAAAATTCTGTCAGCATAATCGGCTTTAAAATGTTCCCACTGTTGGGACTCAGACCTCCTCTTTAGGAGAAGGAATTAAGTTAAACTGTTTAGTTTACAGTAAAATAAATATTAATAAATACATTAAAGAAAAGTGGAGAAACAATTTGTAGGCCATGTAAATGTAAGTGATAGCAAGGGCTCTGAACGATCCATTTTACGACGTTAATTTATTTAAAGAATGTCCATCTAAAGATTCATAGCATAGCATAGTTGGCCTTATAATGTTCCCACTGTTGGAACTCAGGCCTCCTCTGTAGGAGAGGCCTCTCTCTTTTGCTTTATCCAGAGCTGCAGCAAAGTTATCTGCTAAAATTCCAGCAAAAAAAAAAAACAGCTGAACTGATTTCGATATTTTCTTAATTCATGAATCCCCAAGCGACCACCGGTGGCCGCGCATCTATTGTCTTACTATTGTGTTTCTAATTGACGGTATCTGAAGGGTTAAACACACTTCGACATATTTTTGAGTTGACAATAAACTAGAAATGGTATTTACCGATTCTCCCGGAATATTTTCGACTCAAAGGCATTGTATAGTAACAATTTTATTACTAATTAGTATTTATTAATTTCTCAGCTGCAGGTAAAATAAGAAGATTTTCTAAAAAAAGCTCTGGTGTTTTAGCGGAATCGAATTTGTTGTCAATAGAATTCGTTATTGAAAAGTTGTGGGTTTCATTTTAGATTCGTTATTAAAAGAATATAGTAAATACGAAAAAGTTAGGACCACAAATTATTACCGTTTTGAAACAACAAATATATGTTTGTTATTGTCTTTTTGTAATGAAACAAATGGTAGCAGTCGGGTCAGAAAAGTACGGTGTGCAGAAAAAGTAAAAATTCACATTTCATCGCCCGAGCACCGTTTGCCGAATGCTTTTTATATCTCGCGCATTTTAATATTGAGTCCGACAGTACATGTTCGTAATGTAACCATGTAGACAGTAAATCAACTGCATTTTTATGTTTTTTACGTGATATATGCTTTAGCTATTTTTCTTTCTTTCTGTAAAAACACATAGCTTCGTAACAATTTCTAATATTCTTTTTATGCACCAGTCTATCATTGTCTCTTCACTACCCTTGGTTGACTTATAGAACCACAACGAACGGTCCTTTGCGTCTCGCATCCATCGCAATCCCGTAACATTCACCGAGTCATCGATCCACCTCGCACTAGCCCGTTTTTTTTTTTGGTCATAATCGCCACGCTTGGCAAGCGGGTTGGCGATCGCAGTGTTTTTTTTTTGTCGACGGGGAAAATCATCTTTGACGAAACCCGCTCTTGGGTGGAGCGGGAGACAGTGTCAGACTCTTACTGACTAAAAACCCCGCGCCGTTCCTTCTAGCCTTCATACCGAGGCACGAGCTCCCTTTCGGACAACCCTGTCCCCAGTAGGCTTCGACCCAGCAGGGCCCCTCCTGCTGCTGACAACACCTTGAGGCGCGCGGGAACAGTGCGCGCCGTCGACGTCTTGAACTCGGTCCATTACCGGACGATCGGACAGCGAGCTACCCATGGCTCGCCGTCCGCGAGCCCGCGTCTACGGTGGCCGGAAATCGGGATCGGAATCCCGGCGACGGCGGCGAGGGCGCCGTTGCCTGATGCGGTCGGCCTCCTCCTTTGCAAGCATTACTGCTTCGCAGTAGGAGGCGACTGCCTGCCACTCCTCCTCGCTCCGGACCATGGCCTCGACCAGGGCCCGGCGCGAGAGGTCTCCGCCGCCGATCGCCCCCACGAGGGCACGGCGATGCTCCACCCAGGCAGGGCACACCTCGACGGTGTGCTCCACCGTGTCCTCCGGGCGTTGCGCACAGTGGCGACACCCGGGTGTCTCTTCCGCTTGAATCCGCGATCGCAGTGTGATTGTTGCAATGCACAGAGAATGCTGCTGCCCATTTCCTGATGGTGTGTCCCTTAGTTGCCTAACGACACCCACGGTAAGTGATGGGATGATGTTATTCTTTACGTCTGGGCGGTCAGGATAGGCTCGCGTTTGACCACTATCTCACCTGATGGTAAGCGATGATGTGGCCGACGATAAAACACGCTTGCCTAGAAGCAATCTATTTACTCTTGACTTAAAGACAGATAGCTATCAGGAAACACAGACTCCGGCAGGGAATTCCACTCCTTAGCTGTACGCATAATGAATATTTTCCCAAAACGCTTCGTACGTATGGGTGGGATGTCCACCATGTACCGGTCTAGTCAAATGAAAAAATATTCCATAAATTGTGCTTGGATCATGCTGTCAACCAGTGTTTTGAATCACTACCTATAACAAATACTTATAATAAGCATACATAGTTAATCTGCTCTTTAAGAGACGGAATGAACCGTAATACACCACGCGAGTCCAGTGCAGTTGGTTGATGTCGCATAATCTTCGAATTTTTGATACTTAAACATACTCTTACCAGTATTCTCAAGATCAGTTTTCTCCTTAATTCATTAAACCCCAAGCGAACGCCGGCGTTCGCGCACCCATTGTCTTACTGTGTCTCTAATCATCACGATTGAAGAGTTAAACGTTTTGAGAGCAGTGGTGATGAAAAAAATACTCAGATCAAAGTGCCTGCTTGGATTTGAACCCATGATGAACTCATAATCGTCAGAACCGTTACTCTCACGGAACACGAGGATAGAATTAAACTTCGTAGGTAGTTATTACTAGTTATTCTCTAAACATTTCGAAAGCATTTTGCCAATATAATTGAATATATTGGATGACCAAATGGCGGATTGATGTCCTGCCTAATAACCTGGTTTAATAGAATTTGTCAATCAGAAATAATCCGATTGGACTATTTTGCGAATTACTACATCTCATTTGGTATTAGGCCCCTGAGCCATGAAGTTACGAATTTAGTTTTAGCTGAAATAAGCACGAAGGCTTGTGAACAAATATAAAAGCTAATGTCAACTCTAGAACTATGTTTTATCGTCTCGGGGGTAAATGTGATATATCGAGTCTAGGTTAAACACTGTCGTAAAGATAAATTATTGTGAGTGACTGAAAACGACGATGTTTTACAATAGGGCCTGATGGCCACATAAGGGGTTAATCCCAGAAATCCCCAACGAGAAATACCCACCAGTTGGGATTGGACGGTACTTTTTTTCAGAAATCCCACCAAAAAATTCCCACCAGTGGGGATTGGTAAGTACTTTTTTTCCAGAAATCCCCACCGACAAATCCCCACCAGTGGGGATTCGTAAGTACTTTTTTCCAGAAATCCCCACCGACAAATCCCCACCAGTGGGGATTCGTAAGTACTTTTTTCCAGAAATCCCCACCGACAAATCCCCACCAGTGGGGATTGGTAAGTACTTTTTTTCCAGAAATCCCCACTATTTCAATAATATCAGCCTAGTGGGGATTTTTGTAAACAATAAGTATTAATCCCCGCCAGAAGTAATTGTTTCTAAATTATTAAATCATTACTTTCTTGTAACTAGGCGGTTGATATTGGTTAACTGTTCGGATTTTTGGAAAAAAAGCAACAATCCTCATTGGCGGGGATAGGTCGGTGGGGATTTCTGGAATAAACCCACATTAGCACCCTTTTTTCTTTAGCTATTCGACTGCGCTTTCTCAGGAGTGTACAAAATTGCGCGCGCGACTGGTGAGAGTGACATTACACACGGTTTTTCTCGTCCCTTTTCAACTTTTTCAAAGCGCGGTCTTTGACGCACAATGACTGTTTCTTGCGAGAAAGAGTGACTGTGTAAAGCCCGCTAATATTACAGTGTGGCACTTATCTGTAGCATGTTGCCGCTTCGAGTACATAGACTTTGCCAAGGTATTTTATATTTCTATGGTGCCGACCCATGTCGAGCGTATGCATGGTTTGGGCATGTGCATGGTGGGCTCTACAATTTCAGTGCTTGAATCTTATTAGCATTGCAATTTTATTTTCTAACTAGCTGCTCCCAACGGCTTCGCCCGCGTGATAGCAGAAGATTATCCCAAGGGAACATACTTCTGGGATAAAAAGTATCCTATGTCCTTTTCCTTTTCTATGGTCTATCCGTGTACCAAGTTTCATCAAAATTGGTTTTGCCATTTAAGCGTGAAGACGTAACAAACAAACTCACTTTCGCTTTTATAATATTAGTAAGGATTGGGATTCATAAGAGTGTGCATAATTCCAGTTACATTTGTTGTATTTTCACGATGATTCTACATGCTGCAGTCAGGCGCCGCCGCACTGTGCCGTTTTACATAAACAACAACGCACTGTGGTTATGTGACCAAGCCCTAATATCTGCCACATCATCTATAATGTTCCCACTACTGGGACACAGGACCACACAGAGTTCAGACAGGTCTAACAGAGTCCTCTTTGTGTGTGCCGTAAAATACCTCGCGGGTCCTGTACCTTTACATTACAATCAGTCTATAATTTTCCCACTACTGGGAAATAGTCCAACACAGATCCTACAAAGAGAGAGTGGGCTGTAAAACGCAACAAAGGCCTGAAATGGGTTTTTTTTTTTTTTTTTTTTTTTCTCGACGGGGAAAATCATCTTTGACGAAACCCGCTCTTGGCCTGAAATGGGTTGGTGCGTGACACACCATTTAAAAAAAAGTTTCTTTATAAACCAAGGACAGTATGAACTTAGTCTACTGTAACATCAATGGTCTGTGACTTATTGTTTTACCAACAAAACACCAAACCAAGAGTAATTTATCATTGTAATATCATCTTTAAATGCAGTGAATAAAGTTGTGAATCAGCACAGCATAAATTTTCTTTTTCACCTGAAATTATCTTTGTCGATATGTCAACTTTTTTTATTGGTGACAAAAGTGAGGGAAGCAGCTTACGTGGTGATTTTTTCATATTTTAATATTTATTGAAGCGGGAAATTCTCAGGTGACCTAAATGTCAAAAAAATTAGAATGTCATTTTAATAATAATAATAATCCTTTATTTTCAGGCATCTAAGGCCCATAGATAAAATACACAAAAATAATCATTACAGAATAATAAACTAATACATAAAATAATAATAATAATTTTGACCCTCTGTAACACTAGAAGGGCGGAATACCAATGTCAAGCTAGGCCATTTTATTTTTGCTACAGAAATATGGAAAGATGGCACACAAATGAATCTGGTAACTGATTATACAATATTTTTACATCTAGCTTCTGCCAGCGACTTCACCCGCGCACATATAATATAATGAATAAATCAACCGACTTGGTATTACATTGATCTCACAACTTTTTACTGTAGAAGAACTGAGTTGCGTGCCTTGTTTTTTCTACAAGTTATGTTTTTGATTGCATAGACTTTACATCAATCACAGTTTCAGAATAAGTACAGTAAATTAACGTAATCGTTGGTAAAATATTAATTTTAAAATTAATATTTCTTGCTCGTCTTAATTTTAAGACAGGCAAGAATTGGTTTTTACTGGCTGTACTTTGGATAAATCTCGTGAACCCGTCGGGCATTGATGTAGGCACATTTAATTCATGAATCCCCAAGCGACCACCGGTGGCCGCGCATCTATTGTCTTACTATTGTGTCTCTAATTGACGGTATCTGAAGGGTTAAAACAACTTATCTTTTTTTTCGTGGACTCGGTGCAAAAATAAAAAACAATAAAATAGAGACTTCTGGGAACAACCTGATGCGAGGCAAATGGGACCGTTCATTGTGGCGACACACACTGGCGGCCTTTTTCCAACTGTGGACATCTTTCAGCTGAAATAATGATGATGAATATTTTATCTAGTTCTAGCTACTTTATCCCAGAACTTGTTATCATTGCTTTAGTTTAAAAAAGGATCGAAGTATTTACCTACTTGGATACTTCGTCTAGACAACGTCAATTTCAATCTACTTTTTAAAAAATAATAAATAATATAATAATATATTCCACAACTATCACACAACGCTCTCTAGTCCCAAGCTAAGCAGAGCTTGTGTTATGGGTACTAGACAACTGATAAACATACTTACCTATATATTTCTAAATACATACATATTATAGATAAATTACACCCAGACACAGAACAAATGATTATGCTCATCACACAAACATTTGTCCTGGGTGGGAATCGAACCCACGACCTCCGGCATAGCAGTCAGGGTCACTAACCACTAGACCAACAGGCCAGTCAAAAAGTTTTATGAGTGTCCTATTTCCAAGAAATAAACAATTTCCTATTGTATTTAGCGCCTCATTTCATGTTTTCAGGATTATTTTTAAGGCAGACGTTGTGACATTAATTGGCTTTCGCCTTTTCGCCCTACTTTTTAAACGCTTTTGTATCGAACTCTGAAACTTTTTATGTACTGTATTATAATATATTTCTCAATATCACGCTTTCCATTATCAACCCAAAATTTCTCTTCGTAGGCGCGGGCTATGAGCTATGGGTAGCTGGCTGTCCGACCGTCCTTAACTGTCCTTAACCCAAGTCGTCGACGGCGAGCATTGTTCCAGCGTAACTCATGGAGCTGTCAGTAACAGCAGGGGCCCAGCTGGGTCAAAGCCTACTGGGGCCAGGGTTAGTTTCGAAAGATAGCTCAGCCCCGGTACAAAAGGCAACGTAGGAACAGGAGTGGGGTTTTAGTCAGTTAAAGTCTGACACTATCTCCTACTCCGCCCGAGAGCGAGGGATGTCATTAGATGATTTTCCTACCAGAAAAAGAAACCCGAAATTTCTGCAGCCCAGTGTATTTAAAGGGTTAACAACAAAACAAAGTTAAAATAGAGACTAATACCTACCCTCACCTTCCAAGCTTACAGACTCATTACAAAATCACCATTTTCGTGGCTGTAGCCCTCCCAACGCTACACAGACTGGGGGCAATTTTCTCAAATACCCATATCTAGTCTCACCACTTTGGAACATTTTACCAGGGGCGTAGCTACCTTTATATCAGCCGTATGTATAAAACGGGGCCCCTGGACTACAAAGTCCACGATATGTGCAAAAATTCGTAAAATGTAATCCACAACCTTAAATCGTCTCATTGACAGGAGGCCCGTTCCTAAATGAAACGTACCGTGCAATTTGACAGAATATAATTATAGCTCACTTTACTCGTTAAGGCTGGGGTCTTGTAAAAATTCACCCGCGTCAAATTAATAGCGCATCTTTGTATGCTTTTTTTGAACAAAATAATGAAACAACTTGAAATATTATTATAGCACATATTTAACCATAGTATGAGTACTAGCCAGTTATTTTTTTTAAGTCAATTTGGGTGTATTATGTTTGGTAAATCAAGCGTTAAACATAGCTCTTTCGTGCCAACATCATTTCGACTTATGTTTGTGAGCTTCGTTAATGGCATAATATAACGAATTTACAAATCTTACGAATGGAAACTTAGCGCAACATTATCATCTTTGAAATGCATTCATGGCTAGTTCTAATTATGTTTCATTTTCTTATTTCAGAAGTCACAATTTCATCAAAATTCTCAACATTTAGCTCTTATTAAATGTTTTTTTTTCACAATAACTAAGCATCGTAGTTACATCATAATTAGATTATTTTGATGCCAAAAGTTCAATAAAGCAAATAATAAAAAAAAAAATCTAATTCACCATAATTTATCCAAAATAATGATTTTAAAAGATGTCCAAAAAATGTGTACAAATACTAATAATTTATACACATTTTCCGCATGCCTGCTTGCGTGCTGCATGCCTGCTTGCGTGCTGCATACCTGCTGCATGTCACATGCTTGCTGCATGTCACATGCTTGCTGCATGCTGCATGCCTGCTTGCATGCTGCATGCCTGCTTGCATGCTGCATACCTACTGCATGTCGCATGCTTACTGCTTGCTACATGCCAGCTTGCGTGCTGCATACCTGCTGCATGTCGCATGCTTAGTGCTTGCTACATGCCAGCTTGCGTGCTACATACCTGCTGCATTTCGCATGCTTGCTGCATTTCGCATGCTTGCTGCATGCTTGCTAATAAAATGATTTGACAACTACTAATAACTACCTCCCACTAAAAATAAATTATTTTATTAGCGCCTGATCACAAAGATGTAACAATTAATGTTATCGTCGTAAATTCGTGGCGAAAAAACTATAGTGTGCGATATGATGTTATGCTTATCAATTATTATGGGCATGAAATTTAGGCCTAAAGATGATTCGGACTAACAAATTATGAGTTTCGAATTTATGATAAGTGAGTGTATGCCAAACAAATTTCTGCGAAATGAAGATTATGCTATGCGTTGTTATGCAAAATAATATTATGACGAATAAAGTTCTGCTTTAAAAGGTAGACCCTTCTGCATCAGATTCGTGTGAAAGACACGCCCGAGTGTCACCATTATGCATACCGCCGGAGGACACGGTGGAGCATACTCGTACGTTGGAGGTGTGTCTCACGGGGGCCCCGTTTCAAACATTTGTGGACTATCTACGCCACTGTACTTCACAGAATCGAAGTTCGTAGCTTACGAGAAAACTGCGCCCCTGAGTAGGTACGGTGAGGAAGCACTTATATCGCTCCTAGTGGGAGCAATACCAAGTTCAGTCTAACTTGTAAGGAGTCTAAATTTTAAATAACTTAGATTTTAAGGGGTTTTGTTCTTATCTTTATAAGTTCGGTGCGAAATTTAATCGCGGTTAATTTTATTGTTAATGTCGGGGGCACACGGGCCTTAAAAAAACGCTAGAAGCGGCCCCAATAAAAAGCTAGAAGCCGCCGCAAAAAACAGCTGAAGCGAGTAACAGCTTGTGGCCGGAGAAGCTTAAAGCAGCAACGCCGCACACGAGCCACAAAAAAAGGTCGCGTCAAAAAGAAGCTAGAAGCTGCGGTTTTTTTGAGGCCCGTATGCGGGGCCACTTCTACTAGGTGAGCTTACATAAAAGTAGAACTTTATCACAAAAGAACATACTCCAGAGATACGTAACTTAAAAAAAAAAAAACAGAACTCTTATAGGTTTTTTTTTACGGTGTGCAAAAATCTTTCATTGACAACCCCCGCTCTTGGGTGGAGCGGGAGATAGTGTCAGACTCTTACTGACTAAAAACCCACCCCGTTCCTTCTAGCCTCTTCATACCGGGGCTCGAGTTTCCTTTCGGATAACTGACCCCAGTAGGCTTCGACCCAGCTGGGCCCCTCCTGACCCTTATAGGATCACTTTGTTGTCTGTCTGTCTATCAAGACCCTTTATCTAGGGAACGCGTACTCAAACTTGGGTATCTTGAACCTGTGAACAAACAAACATCAAGTTAATGTATTTCTGCAGTTAGAGGGTCAATAGAATTGTCATGAAATGCACTCTGGCTATAGGAATCGAATTGATCTAATGATGAAACCGGTAGGTGGGCCCGGAAACTTTATGATACAACAATGTAACCTACACGTGTTTGGGCTTATTGGAATTGTGATGAGATGTACTTTGGCTATAAGGTAAAATTGATGTGATAATAAAGCCAATTAGAAACGGGAACTCTGTTATAAAACCACGGAATAAAGAAAAGTAGAGGAAGTGCCTCTTAAATATGGCGCGTGTGTCAACAGTAGGCGAAATTCGCCTATTACATATTATATACTAGTGCAGGTGAATATGGCATCTATTTCAAAGGCACTAGCGTTCTGAATAGAATAAATTGGTTACAGCGCCATCTAGCGTTGAGTAGCCGAACTCGTTGTAAATTGGTTAAAACTTCTTTATTGTTCGTGTCATGTCAAATAATAACAACTTTCTTACGTTGTAATAAGACCTAATTTATGAAAGCAATAAGAATATGATTTGTAAAAGTTAAGTTTGTAATTCGTAGCTTCGTAGCCAATCATATTACTGTTTTTTATGTGTGTAATGTACAATTTGATACGCAAATGTGTGAGTTTGGCGACACTGGTTCCCGTGCTTAGCCACGTTAGGGGCACTTCTACCTATATTTTCTGTTCTGTGTATAAAACAATATTTCCCAAACCGTGTTAAAGCACGCTAAAGCGTATAACAATTTTCATGATGTGTACTCTTGCTATAATGTACCATCAAATTGATCAGATGATGAAACCGGAAGGTAAGCATGGGAACTTAGTAATAACAATATACACTTCAATATTCTTGTTTATTTGGGCGTATTAGAATTAGAAATGTTAAGATGGATGTGTGTGTGGTGTGACGAGAATAGATAAAGTGAGAAATAATAGTATATTAGAGGAAGTTTGAATGTGGCGCCAGTGACTGAAAAGTTGAAAGGGAATCGTTTGTCTTGGTTTGGTCATGTAAAAATTAGGGACAAAACGCATGTTGCTAAATAAGTAATTTACATGTGGATGGATGGAGGGGGAGAGGGAGGCCAAAGAAAAGATGGATGGATTGTTTGAGAAGTGATATGAAAGAAAAAGGAGTTAGTATTAGCGTGACGAGTGACATGACAGAATGGAAGAAAAAAAACGTGTTGCACCGACCCCAAATAAAACGGGACAAGGGCAGGAAGATGATGATGGGCTTATTAGAATTGTCGTATTAATCCGATGATGATGCCGGCAGGTAGGGACGGGGTCAGACGGGGACGTAACTGGTGGTCTGATAATGGGATGGACTTGGCGGAATTGGGTTATTAGGAATTAGGTAATTAGGAATTAGGCTCACTTCTCGAAATATAACTAGAAGATAACCGTGAGGCTAACAACTTGGCGTTGGTCGGTGCTCAAGACATCAAAACTTTGGCTTGACGAGTGCATCATTACCAATGATCTTCTTGATTTCATTCTCAATTGACTTAACAACAAAGTTTATTCTATTTTATTCTAATGATATTAAATTTAATTTGCGTAATGCATAGTTAATATACATACCATACCTCACAAAAAACCACATACACATAGACAAACAGATAGTATAAATAATACCTTAGGCCAAATGACTGTCGACCCTGAATACCAACTCAGATTTTTGCAGACATCTCCCACTAATAATATCAATAAAAATCCAGTTCCTTTGTTTGTTTTATATTCAGTACTTAGCCAGGATGAATGGTGCTGTCTACATTGTTACCTAGGCAAGAATAATTTACAGGGTTTGATAGACTTATTATACAGTATACGGGTTATTATTTGGGAACAAAAGACCTATTATTGTTAACAATATTTTTATTCGTCTGTACCAAGTTCAGCGACTTAATTTATGTTACCGTTAAAACACGGAATACGTTAATATTCGCATTAACTAGGTAATCTGCAAATTACTAGATACAATTTGTAAAGTGTATTTGACTTATTTGCAGATATCTTCGCTTTGTCTAGTCAGTCTCTATATTAACGGACAAGCGACCCGCCCTGGCTTTGCTCGAGCGCAATATTATACATATAAACTTTCCTCTTGAATCACTCTATCTATTAGAAAAAAACCGCATCAAAATCCGTTGCGTAGTTTTAAAAATTTAGGCGTACATAGGGATATAGGGACAGAAAAAGCGACTTTGTTTTATACTATGTAGTGAGGTTAGATCGATTAATCGCGACAGATAGTCAGTGAGCAAAACACTTTTGTTTTTTTATTAGCTCGACGGAGCCTCGGGTAACGGGGCTCCTATACTTCTTGGTGGTTACAAAAAACACTTCGTAAAATCAACTCCATGTCTTAAAATAAATTATTCTTTTTGCATAAAACGTCGTCAAACTTTAGATTATTACTAAAAATTAAAATGAATTTATTACGATAAATTCGATTGTTTAAAAAAAATGATAACCTGTTTTTATTACTTAACCGTATTCTTAGCCGTTACTCTGCAAATTACCTAGGAAGCCTGCAGATTATCATTCTAGTTAATATAAGAACCTAAACATTTTTTTTTCTACATTAACGGACTCATTATGATAATTTGCAGATTAACCAGTTAATCTACACTCTGACTGATTTACGCACACTATTGGTAACATTATATTGTCTGGATATTTTAAGGATTCCTTGTGTGTATTGTTTAGTCTTTGTGCCAATGTCTTTGTTTATTTTAATGGCACTAGTGAAATGGACGGAGCGATAACCTCATCAACGTGATTATTTATTTACTCGCCTATTTAAATCGTTTGATCTTGAAATGCTAATGTGAATGGCAATGCAATGAAAAGAAAAACAAGTTCTCCATTTCTGGATATCATAGCGACCTTTGGCGGGATAAGTTTAGACCTCCTGAAGATTTTATCGAGCCATCGGAGAGCCTCTCTCCTGGACACGAGTTGCCATGGTCAACCTGGAAAACCCTAAACAGACTCCGCACCCAGGTTGGGCGCAGCAAAGACAATCTCCACAGGTGGGGGTTCTCGGATGGTTCCGATCTTCAGTGTTTGTACGGCGTCACTCCGCAGACGATGTCTCACCTTCCGTCCTGCACCACGTGTCCGGTTACCTGCTTACGTAAGGACCTAATGATAGCATCAGCGGACGGCATTGCCGTGGCCAATATCTGGGCTGGGCAAAGAATTTGACTGATTTTGCCATCGATACGCTAAGAAGATATCTTCTTCTATATAATTATATGCTATAGCTATACCTTTTTATCTTTCTTTTGCTGCCTTTGGAAAAAAAATAAGATATAGAAATCAAATGTCAGCCGATCTATCAAGTACGCCCATGTGTACGAGCGGCGGCGCTTGGAGCATTTTTCAAGGTCATTCAAGTTGTACAGCAGTAAGTACAATCGGTTTGAAAAACCTGACTGCTATGCCGGAGATTGTGCGTTCGATTCTCACCCAGTGCAAATGTTTGTGTGATGAGCATGATCATTTATTCTGTAGTTATACGCCGTGTAACGTTAAATGCGCAAAACCTTAGACACCCCAAATGATTTTTAATTTAAATGACCTAAAACAGTGAGAAATAAATCATTTAAAAAAAAATTAAGGTTTTATGTGCAGTTTTAGTTTGTTTAAAATTAATATCTGCATTGAAATAAGAACTTTTATTATACCGTGTATGAGAAAATTTGATTGCACTACAACCATTTGTATTTGTTTACCTATTTCGGCGGGTTTCCGCACGTGATAGCTTGACTCATTAATAAATAGACAGGGCGACATTTTTAATGATATTTTTTTCAAAAATGTAACCTATATTAAAAAGTGGTTTAGTTGATTCTACTCGTTATTCTGATCAAACTATTTTCTGGTTTTGCGCATTTAACGTTACACGTTGTATATGTGAGTATGTTTATCAATTGTCTAGTAAGTACTCGTAGCACAAGCACAGCTTAGTTTGGGACTATAATTATCATCATCATCATCATTATCATCATTTCAGCCGAACGACGTCCACTGTTGGACATAGGCCTCCCCCAAGTGCCGCCACAATGAACGGTCTTGTGCGTCTCGCATCCATCGGATTCCCGCAACCCTTACCAGGTCATCGGCCCACCTTGTAGGAGATCTTCGTACAATACGTTTTCCGGTACGTGGTCGCCATTCCAGAACCTTTCGGCCCCAACGGCCATCCGTTCTGCGAGCAATGTGTCCTCCCCACTGCCACTTAAGTTTGGCAATTCTTCGTGCTATGTCGGTAACCTTGGTTCCTTTGCGGATATCCTCATTCCTGATTCGATCACGCAAGGACTATAATTATGGTGGAATATTATATTAAATTTATATTATACCTACTTTTATCTTCGAGCAACCCTGCCGTTTACATAACACCTAAAGCTGAAGAAACCACCGAACAAAACGCAGGAATACACTCATATATCACACTAAGACTCCCGTCAAATTGTGAACGAAGATTCCGACTCGCGAGCATTTCTCGTGTGGCATGACAGATGCTCTGATTAAGTACTCATGTTGCCAAACTTTAAGTTTACTTTGGCTTACGTTGGTTACGATATCATGTCCTGGCTGGCCTGTTGGTCTAGCGGTTAGTGGCCCTGACTGCTATGCCGGAGCTCCGGAGGTCGTGAGTTCGATTCCCACTTAGGACAAATGTTTATGTGATGAGCATGATCATGTTTTCTGTGTCTGGGTGTAATTTATCTATAATATGTATGTATTTAGAAATATATAAGTATGTTTATCAGTTGTCTAGTACCTAAAACACAAGCTTTGCTTAGCTTGGGACTAGACGGCGTTGTCTCCGGCATAGCAGTCAGGATCACTAACCACTAAACCAACAGGCCAGTCACACGCCACGTCAGACACGTGTTTCGGATTTCGCATACACTAAAACTAACGTTGTATAGCGTAACGGCCTCCTCTAGTTGTAGCCACCGAGCCGTATTGTGCTGTGGGCCCAACCTAAGTATGTCAAAGGACCATTCTGCCACTGTAATCAATATCAATAAATTGTAAACGTCCAGCGGCCAACATCGATCGTTATTAAACGGTCGATCAATCAAATCTAATTTCTATAGTATGGCGTAATGGACGACACGCGTTCCTCTGAGATATTGCTCTTAATACTACAAGTACATGCTGTTCTCTATATTGTCTAACAATGTAAATTCTTGCCCTGTACCCCTAGCCAAGATAATATGCAATCGTTAACGCCAGTAGAAAACTTCAAATGTACGGAAATGACGTCATCTCAACGCTGTCACGTGGTCGGAACAAAAAAATCGGGGGCGTGGCCAACTCGAGGCGTTCGACCCAAAAGAAACGGTTGTAACTTGGCTATGGGAGCTGGCTTTTGAAGTGTCAGAGGTCCACAGATTTTGTTTGAAAAGGAAAAGTTTGCTGGTAGAATCTTTATCGACGTTCTTGGGGGACGCTGACTCGCTGAGGTCTTCCAATACTTCGTTAAATAACCTCATGATGCTCTATAAAGCCTAATAATTTTCCTACTGCTAAGACTCTGGCCTTCTCTCTATGAGAAGGAACGGGTCGTAATGAACCACACAGGCCCAGTGCGGTTTGGTGGATGTCTCATGTCTTCGAATGTTTGGTTCAAAGATAATGCTGGTTATCGTACGATGTTTTTCTTTACACTTTTGAGAGTCGTGATAATGAAATAAATTACACAAAGTAACATGCCTACCTGAGTTTGAAACCGCGACTTACGACTTGAAGTTGGAGCCATTCACAGAACAGAAGAATGTATGATTTCTGTGTACTGTGGAGCCATTACTACTAGGCCATGATTGCTCTTTAGACCCGAAGACCTGGAAGGAAATGTTTACACGCCTGAGTCTGTTTCTTGATAGCTACAACCTAGAAGTCTTTAAGTTAAGAGTAAATGGGTTTTTCCAGGCAAGCTTGCTCTATCGTCGACCACATTGAGGGCAGGAAAAGTCATTGGATTTTTTTTATGGTGGGAAAATCATCTAACCCCCGCTCTTGGGCGGAGTGGGTGATAGTTTCAGACTCTTACTGACTAAAAACCCACGCTTTCATACCGGGGCTCAAGCTATTTTTCGAAACTAACCCAAAGAAGTCATTGGATGACATTCGAACAAAAAAAATTCGTCGACCACATTATCACGTACCATCAGGTGACATAGTAGTCAAGCACAAATTTGGTATCCATCTGATTCTCGCGATCCTCCTCAGACCATCTGTCCACCTTTGCAAACATAATCTTATACTCAGTCTACCTTTCAATAAAACCTTGCTGATTACTGTATTTCACATACCCATTTCTTTACAATACCTTTCACACATATAAAACATACTTACATAAAACATAGCTCACACCGATTACATCCGCCATTTGTGTAACAACTCGAGTGTTCCATCCTCATTTTTGAATTGTGCGAGTAAGTGCCAGTCTGTCCCTCCCCGCCCTCCCTTCACTCCGAGTTCACTCAGAGCAAAGAGGAACATAAATCTTGGACGGTGCACAGATACATTTGTGTTTCAAGTTGCTTCTAAACAGACAAGGTTGAAGTTTAGAGAGATTTTATGGAGAAATACTTGTTATTTTCTAACCAATATATATTAAATATGTGCTGTTTAATTTATATTATTAATAATGTACAAAATATTTTGTTATTGGTTTCTTAAACGAAAAGTAACACTTGTTGAGGTCATTCTGTGGATGGGTGACCATCCCAACATATCACAAGGTCCTCGGAAAGCTGTTTAAGCTGTTGCTCTCAGCAGTAATCTATAAATCAAAAGCCAGAAAATGTGTCACAAACTATTACCAAGCGGGTGTTTTTTTTTTGTTTTCGGAGGGGGGAAATCATCTAATGACTTCTTACGCTCTAGAGTGCAGCAAAAAGCCATACACGGATTTATGCGCAATGAAATTGTGCTTAGGGATTGGAATTCTCTGTCGAAATCTGTATTTCCTGGTAACTTTTATTTAATCTTCCTTAAAGGTCTGCAAGTCAAGAGTGGACATGTTTTTTTCTAGGCAAGCGTCTTCCAATGTCGTAGACTACATTACCGCTTAGATAGCGGTCAAGCGCCAGCCTATCCTTACTAATATTATAAAAGCGAAAGTGAGTTTGTTTGTTACGTCTTCACGCTTAAATGGCAAAACCGATTTTGATGAAACTTGGTACACAGATAGACCATATCCTGGAATAGGATATAGAATACTTTTTATCCCGGAAATATGTTTCCTTGAGATAATTTTCTGCTATCACGCGGGCGAAGCCGCTGGGAGCAGCTAGTTAATAATAAAAAGCAGACTGTCATGAACAAAAATAAAAAAAATCCCTTAAAATAAAATCTTTTTTCACAGAACAACATGTGTGTATGTACCTATGGAAGGTACTCCTTGTTATGGACAAAGAGTACCTTCCTTACATACACATACATATTACTTTACCTACATATATATTAGGCATACATTTCGACGTCATGAAGACAACACAAAGATCTTTGAAATGTTTGATTGAACATAAAAAGGCTCTCAATACCACCTTTAAGCGTCGTCAAAGGTGAGTAGCTTCCGTCACCAGCTTTGCCCGTGTGGTTTTAGTGCTTCTCTCATTATAAATTACTAACTTTTGCCTCTCTGTCTAATGTATCAGCAATAATAATGGTCTAAAAGTTCATAATATATTAAATTCCCTTTAGTTCACGATAAAAATTAAATATGATATGGTCTCACACTAGAAATTACTCCTGTACAGTGGGTGCGTTCACAAACATTCAAACACAGAGCTACAACAAATTTCTGTAGTTCATACAAATGTTTGCTCAGTGCGAGAATAGAATCCGCGACAAGCAGCGCAGCAGTCAATCGCTCAACTACCGAACAACCGTGCCATCATTGACCATAACGCATCAGATTGGACCTTTTGGAGACCTTTACATTTTCACATTCCTACAGCCAAGAGAATCTCTCGTCATCATCATATCTGCTGATAGACTACACTGTTGGACATAGGCCTCCTCCAAGCGTCGCTACAATGCACGATCTTGCGTCGTCTTCAATCTTCACGGTCATTAGTGCACCAAGTAGGAGGCCTACCAATGCTGCGTCTTCTGTTTCCCGTCGCCATTCCTGAACCTTTCGGCCCCAACGGCCATCTGTTCTGCGAGCAATGTGCGAGAAAGTCTCTACTTATAGCTAAACCCTCGGTAAAACACTGAAACGCTTCCCCAAACTGCATAGTGACGTCACATGTCAGTAAAAGACAGATATTAGAAAAATGTCGGCTGCAACTGTAGACTTGCGACTAGGGACAAGTGACATAAGAAATTCGTGTTCGCGCAAGGAAGAATTTTTCCCAACGTTTCTAAGGTAACTCGTGTAATTGCTCGAGACCTTACAACTGTAGTGTGTTGTGAACCTAATGTTACATTCTGTGCCTATTGAGACTAACTTTGCCAGTATTGCGGGATTGTTAAAAAAGTGGACGTGATCTGTCCGTACTTTTTTTTTTGTTTTTTTTTCTTTAATTGTCAGAATTTTACTGACTAAAACCCACACCCGGGGCCCTGGCCGGGGGCCAGGTATTCTTTGCCTTCGTTCCAGGGCCCCGGGGTTCTCTTTAGCACAACCCTTTTTTTATGGTGGGGAAAATCATCCAATGACAACCCCCGCTTTTGGAGCCACACTAGACTTCGACCCTGCTGGGCCCCTATGGTTTTGACATCCTTGAGGCGCGCGAACTACCCATTGCTCATTGCCCGCGCCTATAGTGGCCAGAAATCGGGATTGGGACACAGGCGGCTGGGGCATGAGTGATGTAATTACCGAATACAGAGCGTTCACGCGATATATAATTATATTTCGAGAATGGTTAGATGTTGGCCGGCCCAGCAGGGTCGAAGCCTACTGGGCCGGCCAAGGGTCTGCTTCTGAAAGAAAGACTCGACCCTGGTATGAAAAGCAACGAAGGAACAGGAATCGGATTTTAATCAGTATAAGTCTGACATCCTGCCATGCCCGTGCACTCTCGCCCTGTCCAAGAGCGGGGGTTGTCATTGGTTGATTTTCCCACCTACAACAAAGTGGTAGTTTTAATTTTATGGATATGTTTTAAATATCTATAAGTTTGAAACGTTTACGGGCAATTTTGGTTCTACAAAAAGTTTAGTAACATCAGGTGTATACAGATACACCACAGGGTCGATTCCAAAGACCCTTTGTGTAAAGTTAAACCTTTCATCTAAGTAGTTAGGTTCTTAAACGTAACTTGTTAAATTAAAGGTTTAACGTTTATTTAGTTTTAAATATGTTTTTCTTTCTAACAACATTCCATTTAAAATTCTATCATCATTATCTGTATAATGACACCTAATAGTACCTAAAACTAATTTAAGAAAAGATATCATTACGTTACAAGTCTAACTTAATTGAACTATATCTGAAACTATTAAAGGAGAGCGCTTTTAGTAATGTACGATAGTTATTTACATTCAAGTAAATGGGCTTTTATAATAAATATAATAATAAACATTTTATTTCAGATCAAATATACCAATAACAATTGTCATATACAAATCGCTTATCCCTATTAACAATGTCGGATGTGAAAATTGGCAACTTTACACAAGAGCGAGTCAAAGTTTGACATACGTCATTGTTAACTGGCGAATGGGCCACATCTGACAATGTTAACGTGGCCCATTTTAAAAACTACACGTATTTTATTTTTTGTTTTTGCTGCTATTAAAAAAGGGACTTTTTGAGCGTGATTCGTGAAATAAAAAGAAAATGGCAAAAAAACATATCCGACATTGTTAATAGGGACAAGCGAAATGTTCCATATAATTGATGCCAAAATACTATTCAAATAAACCAAATAAAATAAAAAATAACTGACATCACTAAAAAAATTAATTTGAGGAGTTCCCTCGATTTCGCCAAGATTTTTCCCAACTTGATGACTATGGGATCATTTGGAAAGAATGATAGGGTATTCTTTCCAAATGATCCCATAGTCACCAAGTGAACAAAACAAAAAAAAATCGGTTGGCAAGCGACGAAGTTATGCGCACATAATATTATGATCAACATCTGTTGAAAACCAATAAATCATCTCAAGAAACAACTGAATGACAACTAAAATTCGCATTGCGAACAACAGATTATTATTTCCTTAAAAAATGCCCAAGTCACTTTTTAGACAGACTATATCATGTACTATTTTTATTTCATCATAAAATTAACAAAAAAATCTAAAAATATACCGTGAATATCAGAAATCCTGTAAATAATGAAAGGAAAGTCATGTCGAAATTACATTTTCTTTTTCCCGTATCGCACTAATTCGGGAAAAGATAAAGCTCCACTTATAGGGTCCCATAATTTGTGACGAACGTTCCGTACATCCTATAACGTGGTATATAAGACAGCCCCGTTAATATTAATAAGGAAGACCGAGGTCCATCTGTCCGGAGTTCCGGTAGGAAGCCGGTGAGGATATTATGTCTCATCTTGTTATCTTGGGTAGTTGGAGGTAGAAAAATAAAAACAAAATAATATATGAGTCCGAAAACTAAGTCGAGATAGAATAAATATTGATTTCTGCAAATCGTCCCTTAGCTTACAACACCGCTCAAGTTGAAAATTGGCGGTTTTCACATTTGAATGTCTTTAGATGAAGCTGCTCATTGCACGTCTAACCATTGGTCATATGATATGGATTTCAGCCAATCCGAAGCCGTAATTCGAAAAATAATGACAGCGTGCATCTCGGCCGGCCTATCAACGCCGCACAGTTTTTTTCGTTTCCTGTAAAGTTGTTAAAATTGACTTATGCGGTGTTGTTAGCTAAGGGACGAAATTCGATCTTTGCAATGAAAAAAACTGGGCAAATGCGAATCGGATTTGTGCACTGAGGGTTCCGTACAAACTTACCTATGATAACCGTTTAATTCCTCCTGAACTGAGTCACGAAAATTTTTCCAAAAACCAATTTACAGTTTTCAGATTTTTTCCTATACCTTTGCTATGAAACCTTGCTTCATGCCAAATTACAGGATTCTAGGTTAACGGGAAGTACCATCATACGAATGTATTTTGATTCCTTTGAGAGTGACGTAATACACGTTTTTTTTTTTGCGACATATATGGCCATAGCTTTTTTTTCATTAACTCTGACATTTGATTTTTTAACAGCTTCAAGGGATCTCAAACCTGAGTATATGGTTTGAATTTCAACTCGAAACCTCCACGCGTTCTCGAGAAAAAAGATCTTGAGCTCGTGCTAAGGCCTAAGATGTCTAAACAGACTGTTGCAAAATACAAAACAAATGTGGAAACTTCTGCCTACAGATTACGTATTACATAAAACCTTTATTGCGCGGTACAGGGGCAATATTATATTGATGCTTAATTGGCAATATTTGTCCAAACTGTTGGTCGTTCGATCAAATGTTTGTCTCGTTTTTGGCCAAAGTTAATATTTTGTGTTAGAGTATTGGTTGCGGCAGCTGGCCTGTTTACTTAACACAATTGTTTGTGTATGTTTTTGGCTATTTTGGTAACTGAAAATGTTATGTAAGGTACATATTGTAACCGTAGGCGCGGGCTCGCGGACGGCGAGCTATGGGTAGCTCGCTGTCCGATCGTCCGGTAATGGACCGAGTCTAAGACGTCGACGGCGCGCACTGTTCCCGCGCGCCTCAAGGAGTTGTCAGCAGCAGGAGGGGCCCAGCTGGGTCGAAGCCTACTGGGGACAGGGTTGTCCGAAAGGGAGCTCGTGCCCCGGTATGAGGGCTGGAAGGAGCGGCGCGGGGTTTTTAGTCAGTAAGAGTCTGACACTGTCTCCCGCTCCACCCAGGAGCGGGTTTCGTCAAAGATGATTTTCCCCGTCGACAAAAAAAAAAAAAAAAAAAAAAGGTACATATTGTAAAAATATTATCACGATACATTCTTTTTTTATTTCTTTTACATCAACCAAAAGCTCTGTTTTTGCAAAGATCATATCTTCAAATACCTAATAATATTCCACAACTATCACAAAATGCCGTCTAGTTTCAAGCTAAGCAGAGCTTGTGTTATGAGTAGTAGACGTGAAAAACATCATCATCATCATCATCAGCATTTTTAATGTTTCCACTACTGGGACTCAGGCCTCCATACACATACTTATATATTTCTAAATACATAAATATATTATAGATAAATTACACCCAGACACAGAAGAGATAATCATGTTCATCACATAAAAATTTGTCCTGGGTGGAAATAAGGGTTTGGGAATTCCCGACAGCCTACAATCAAAGTCCTGGGAATTTCCGGGACTTCGAGACTTAAGAGTTTTTTTTCCTAAGAGGTGAATGGTTTTTTTTTTTAATTTTAATTGAGTTAATTTCTGGTGAAATAATAGATACATTTCTTTTTTTCATTTAATAGGTTTTATAGCATCAGAAAGAATTGAAACATAACCTTCGACTCGCCATAAAGGTGAAGCCGTTAGAAGTAGGAGGAGGAAATAGCTATGATTCTCATGGGGATCTTGCTCAAGGATCATTTTAGAAACGTGTGTAACCTAACATTACTTGGTCTTGTAGTATTTTTTTACTGCATTTAACATAGCGTTAGTTTTACAGTTACAGTTACACTATACTACATTATATTTGTATATGCAAAATCTATATATAGTTTGTTCAGAATCAGTAACTGTATCGATTCCAATAATTTTACACCAACAACAGAGGTCACGGCAGATCATAGCGTGCATTAGCCAGCTTACAGCTGGGAGCGAGGGCAAGACCTCTTCGTCCCCCGGATGGCCCGGTGACCATATATTTTTGCGGACAACCAGGCAACATATCAAGCTTATAACTTTGTGATTTTTCAGTTTTGTACATAGATTATTTACATAAAACATTAGACACGTGTTTCGGGTTTCGCTTATACTAAAACTAACGTTGTATATGTCCAGTTAGGTCCAGTTCAGTTAGGTCGTAAAATGGAACGCGTTAAGAGCTCGTAGTAGCGCTGAACTTGGATACCATTTACAGTTACACTATCTAATGGGCTGTTAATTATGTTTCAGTCATAATTTAGGAGCGACAATCATAAATCTAGATATTCCGTGAAATTCTGCAATTCGTTATCACAACGTTAGATACCGAAATTCCAAATTGCGAATAATGTGATATTCAGAATAATGTGTATAAACTTGATATTTGGCACATATTTCTTACCTACAAAGCTTGCTGAAAAGTAGGAGTTTAAACTTGTAACCTTTTGCACTAAAGACCTAAAATTTTCTTATTTTTACTTTAGCGTGACTCTCCTAAAGAGGAGGCTTAAGTCCCAACAGGCTGATGTCCTAGAACCAAACTTCCATCAATCCGCACTGGTCCCGCGTGATGGATTATATTCCATTTCCTCTCCTAAGAAGGAGGCCTGAGTCCCATTAAAACACTAATTATGCTTATACATCATGCTATAGATATTTAAAGAATATCTTAAAGGATTTTCTTTAAATTTGCTGCTGATTGCACCTATTTATATCATACGTAGGTAGTCAGGCTAGTAGGGTACCTTACTGAAGCCTTTCCGAAGCAATGTCAGTAACGGGCATCTATTGGCGATGCATTTTACATCAGCTACCAATTGGAAAGAACGTTGGTTATTGTACTTATATGTGGCCGCCTGTTACACCGACGTTGAACAAGCTTGGTAATTCAAAAATGGAAATTCTTTTGCTTTTTTTGTCATCACATGTTTGGTAGAAACTCATTGGACGCTTTAGGGAATACGTCGCCATTGAAGTCGTTCGCGGCAAAGTTTGCAAGCCAGGCTTGTTCAGAAGCTGCGTAATACAGAGAGGTTTGGAAAAAAAAGGGAGAGGCCTTTACTCAACAAAGCTACACAAACAAGGCTAGGAAAAATAAAAACAAAACTGAACTTGCAAAATGAAACTATCGATGATAAAAGAGGAAAGGATAACAACGTTTGCGGAATTGTCCGAAAGAGTTTCTGTGGCCTTAGAACCCAAATGGCAACTAAAGAAACACAAATGGGCTCTTATTAGTAAAAGTCTGACACTTCCTCTCGCTAATTTCATGATTTCCCACTAAATTAAAAAAAAAAGTTCACTCATCATCAATTTGTTACTAATTAAAGGATTATTTTCTATTATACATATAACATAACTTAATATTTGTGTTACTTCTCTTTTAAAATAAAAATGTCTAAGTTACTCACACACTCTTTGAAAATTCTCATCATAAAAGTTGAAAGGATTAAGAAAAAAAGTATTAAACTTGATTTTTATAACCTCACTATTCTAACTCACACAAAAGTCCCTTATAAAATATTGCAAAAAAAAAAAAACAATATTGCGACACACCCCCTTAATAAAGCTTTATAAAAAAAGTTGTGTTTAAAACATTCGCTACAAACTTTGGTGTGACAGTCGGCCCGTCATCGTCTAGGTTGGCATCGCCTGTCTGCTGCCCGTAAGTTATAAATAAATAAAAGATTGGATTACCAAGTGGTGTGCACCCCTAAAACACCTCACTGTATCTGTAAACGGGCCATAAAATCGGAGCCGAGTCGAGTTCCCTTACAAGAGCGAATTTAAAAACGTATCGATGAATTAACCATAGAGCATTCGAAGTTTTTGCCGATATGTTTTTTTTTTTGTGTGGATTTTGTTCTGAAACATTTATACTAGAGTTTATTTTTGTACCTTCATAGCACAAATATATTATTTAAAATGTAATATTGCAAGAAGCCACAAATAAATAACTCATATGAAACTTCTTATTATTGAAATACTATGTATATTTTTCAATTATTATATTACTATGTATATTTTTCAATCGAAAAATATTTTTGTAAATACCTCTTTTTTGGTTCATCTGAAATGTCAACAAAATATCTAATATTTATTAAATATTAATTAGTGAGGGTAAAAACAAATAAAACACATTTTATTTGTAACTGTATTACTACAAACAGGATAAATATAAATGAATTTTTAATAGATAAGTACAGGCCGTATTAAGTCAAAAATTTTCCGGCGCCATTAATACTTTCTTTTTTTTTTCAGTTAGTTTTCTTGACGTAAATGGATGATTTTCATGGAAACCGGCCAGTAGTGCGAGTAAATTGACCAGAGAAAAAACCTCTTTGATATGCTTTTTCCTCATATAGGATTTAAATCATAGACAAGGACTTTACCTCTCAAAGCTTGTTCTAAAAACAAATTTTGATAGTTTTTAACCAGTCAGGGTTTTTAAGCCCTGTGGTAAAAGTTTTAATGTTTCTCCGAGGATTATACGGTACCAAAGTAAGTACCTATTTCTTTACAATGTCTCTCTCGTCTTCTTTGAAGACGGTGGCTGCAACATCGTAGTTTATACGAACTCTTGTCTATGTAAAGTATCTAGTTACTTAAAAGCACTTACTTGAAGTCTATCAAAGTACTAACAAAAGTACTTACTAAGGTTTTCTAACGTTTGAGAAAACAAACAGTAGACATACTGTTGTACCGCCCGGAGGACACGGTGGACACGGTAGAGGTATGCCCCACTTGGGCAGAGCACCGCCGTGTCCTCGTGGAGGCAATCACCGGCACCTTTCGTCCCCATCGACCATCTGTTTTGCGTTCTGGGAGGCCTATGGCCAACAGTGGACGTTTTTCGGCTGAAATGATGATGATGATGATGATATGTTTCCAACCTATACAGTAGTTTCATTGATGTTAATGAAGATAGAATAATAATAATATTATCATTTATATTGCGTACTTCAATTACGTTACTTGTCTATTAATTAAGCGCCATATTCACTTAATTATATATTTCATAACCCCGTTGCTAAGAGAGGAGAATTACACTTAAGAGGGTCCTTCTCCACTAGCTTATCGTAAACATCGAAAATGGTTTAAAAACTTGTTACTTCATTTAATGCCATCCAACGCGATGTTTGACGAAAAGGCAACGCAAAAAAAGAGAGATAACGCCTGGAAACTCTGTTAGTATTCGGTAATTACGAGATTTACTCGAAAATTTCACAAAACTTGCTCCAGGAAATAGCTGTTTTTTTTAAACCCTTAAAAGTTTTTGGAAAAAGTTGTCATCATTTAGAATCTTAATAAAATTTGCAAGGTCTCTAGACGATTACTTTTTTGACTTTTTTAATTTTTAGGCAAATTATGAAGTGTCAAAGTTCATACAAAATAGGACATTTTCAGAGGTTTTTACTGGATTAGTTTTACACAAATTTAGAAATTGGTTTCTTTAGAAACCTAGATATTATCCACAAGATACTATGTTTCCAAAATATCTAATGAAAAGTGTGTAATAACGTCATAATCAGTTTTGAGCGGTTGTATGAAAAACAGTGAAAATGTGAGTCGTGATGCACCACCTTAAGTGAAAATTCTTAATTATTTCTACAACCTTATTTTTAGTAGGTATTAGCGAAACCAGAAACACGTGTCTAGTATTTTACAAGCTTTTATTTAGTTTCACCTGTCCCGATGTTTGTCTGTAATCAAATCTTGTCAAATATGACCTACCGTGACGTATTTAGTACTTAGTTAGTACGTTTTTTTTTTGTTGACGGGGAAAATCATCATTGACGAAACCCGCTCTTGGGTGGAGCGGGAGACAGTGTCAGAGTCTTACTGACTAAAAACCCCGCGCCGTTCCTTCTAGCCTTCATACCGGGGCTCTAGTTTCCTTTCGGATAACCCCGACCCCGGTAGGCTTCGGCCCAGATGGGCCCCTCCTGTTGCTGACAACTCCTTGAGGCTTGGTGGTGTCCAACTTGTGACCTTTTTTAAATATTTTTGGGGAAAAATATAACATATGATGTAAAACATTGGAATCGATTCAGTTACTGATTCTGAACAAACTATATTCAGGTTTCGCATATACTAAAAATAACGTTGTATATGTACTTATGTACACACACTTAAAAACGAAAATATTAAGAACACAACATATTACAGTATAAATATGGCATCATCAGCCTTTTAATGTTCCCACTGCTGGGACTCAAGCCTCCTCTCTAGGAGAGGGAATGAGCCGTAATGCACGACGCAGGCCCAGTGCGGGTTGATATATGTCACATATCTTCGTCTTCGTATGTAAATTTTTGGGTCTAGGACATGCCAGTTTCCTCAAGATGTTTTGCTTCACCGTTTTGAGAGCAGTGGTGATGAAATAAATTACACAAAGTAATGCGCCTATGCTCGGAGTTTCCTTGCGGGATCGAATCAGAAATGAAGATATCCGCAGGAGAACCAAGGTTGCCGACATAGCCCGAAGAATTGCCAAACTTAAGTGGCAATGGGCAGGGCACATTGCTCGCAGAACAGATGGCCGTTGGGGCCGAAAGGTTCTGGAGTGGCGACCTCGTACTGGAAGACGCAGCGTCGGAAGGCCTCCTACAAGGTGGACCGATGACCTGGTGAGGGTTGCGGGAAACCGATGGATGCGAGACGCACAGGATCGATCATTGTGGCGACACTTAGGGGAGGCCTATGTCCAACAGTGGACGTCTGTCGTCTGAAATGATGATAATGATGAATGCGCCTAGCTGAGTCTGAACCGGCAACCTACAACTCGTAAGTCGAGGCCGTTACCACTCGGTCACCACTGCACGCAGCATTCATGCTATTATTAAAAAAAATCACAGCATTATGCTGAGATAGGAAACAAATTTTTGTGTTACATAATTTTTAACTTTTCGTTGGAGCAAAAAGTAAAACTTGCATCTTTAGCAATAGGCTTTGCCCGCATGTAGGTAGAAAATTATCCCAAGGAAAAATACTCCCGAGATAAAAACTCTTATGAGCTATTCCAGAGCAGTGGTGGCCGAGTGGTAATGGCCCCGACTTACGAGTTGTTGGTCGCGGGTTCGAACCCAGCCAGGCGCATTACTTTGTGTAATTTATTTCATCACCACTGCTCTCAAAACGGTGAAGGAAAACATCGTGAGGAAACCGGCATGTCTTAGAACCAAAAATTCGACGACATGTGACATTCACCAACCCGCACTGGGCCTGCGTGGTGGATTATGGCCCATTCCCTCTCCTAGAAAGGAGGCCTGAGTCCCAGCAGTGGGAACATTAAAAGGATGATGATGATGAGCTGTTCCAGGCATGACCTACACTCGGGCTTAATTTAATTACGTTTAGATGCTTGAATGTGAAGGAGTAACAACATACACACTCACACAAAATATAAATAGAAACTTTCGCAAATTACATTGTAAGAGTGAAAATCACTTTAAGCCAAGTTTTTTTTTTTATTTAATATGTGAGGCACAAACTTTTAGAGTTTCGTATCCAAAGGCTAAAAATGGGACCCTATTGCGGACTCCGCTGTCCGTCTGTCTATCACCAGGCTATATCTCATGAATCATGATAGCTAGATAGTTGAAATTTTCACAGATCATGTATTTCGGTTGCCGCTATAACAACAAATACTAAAATAGAATAAAATTTTTGATCCACTGTTACAAATAGTACCTTAAATTAAATCATCATCATCACTTCAGCCGATACACGTCCACTGTTGAACATAGGCCTTCCCCAAGCGTCGCCACAACGAACGTTCCTGTGCGTCTCGCATCCATCGGTTTCTCGCAACCTTCACCAGGTCATCAGTCCACCTTGTTGGAGGCCTTTAGAGTACGCAGTCGCCACTCTAGAACCTTTCGCCCCAACAGCCATCTGTTCTGCGAGCAATGTACCCTGCCCATTGCCACTTAAGTTTGGCAATTCTGTGTGCTATGTCGGCAACTTAAGTTCTCCTGCAGATATCTTGATTTTATTTTTTTTAATCTTAACGTATTATTAGGTTTGTAATTATTTGCGGAAAGTAAGTGTTTAAGTAGCAAGTAGAGCAGTGGTGGCCGAGTGGTAACAGCCCCGACTTACGAGTTGTAGGTCCCGGGTTCAAACCCAACCAGGCGCATTACTTTGTGTAATTTATTTCACCACCACTGCTCTCAAAACGGTGAAGGAAAACATCGTGAGGAAATCGGTATGTCATAGAACCAAAAATTCGAAGGCATGAGACATTCACCAACCCGCACTGGGCCCGCTCCGTGTTTTTTTTTTTGACGTTTTATAAGTGCCCCTGTAGGCCTATGTGAAATAAAAATATTTAAATATTGATTTTTTTTTTACCCGTTCGTTCACGAGGCTCGCACTTGGCAAATGTTTTCTTTCTTTTACAGAATAGATACCTATTCATATAGATTAACTGAAATTCGTAAGTTCATTTCTATTTTCAGTACACAATATTCGAAACCAATTTAGTGTGTAACCACAAGTGTGGTGGTGGGTAGTCTAAACAGCATTGCCGCGGGCATAGCGTTGAAAATTAGCGATGAGCAGGAGGTACGTGGATAATTAGACGATAAATTGTTCACGTGGTGAACCACCGAACAAAACCTTAAATGTGGGTAGGCTTGTAGCTATCCAATTAGATTCCGTTGTTGAGTTGTTTGAGCAAAATATTATGGGTAGTTATTATTATATAATATTAGCTACCCGCCCCGCCTTCGCACGGGTTCTTTTCTAGAAATAAATACAAAAACTTAACAAATTATATACTAAAACCTCACTCGAGAATTACGCTATCGAGTGGTGAAACCCGCTTGAAAATCGGTGCAGTAGTTTTTGAGTTTATCGCGAACAGACAGACGTGGCGGGGGGCTTTGTTTTAAAAATATGTATTGATTGACTCGGTACCAAATTTATCCCTCTTATCCTTACCGCTTTTAAGCACGCAATGTACTGTTCTCGGCACTAGCGCGGAAAAATGAGCGAGCTTACCTCCACCATGATATATTATATGAGGCAGGGCGCAAAGTGACCACCACGAGTCCCATCAAACCCCGTTTCTGGGTAAGTATATTTTCAAAAAATTTCACCATTGGTTGATCATATCATAGTAATAGCATCTATGGCACAAAATAGGCAGGAACAAAAGACAATGTATAATATACAAAGCGCGCTCTATATACAGAACACGACATCTCGGCTCAATCGCCCGGTCGCACTCGTACAGTTCGGCGCAACGCGTTGACCCTAGCGTGGTCGCCTAGCGTAGGTATAAAAAGTGAGGTACATATATGTATAAAATTTACTTCTGTATATTTTGTGTCTGAGGTGTCTTAATGGCTAGAATGAATAGGCTCTTAATAAACTAGTGCGCCTTACCATCAACGATTGCATCACTGCTTACCATCAGATGGCATCGCAGTCAAGCACTAGTTTACATCAGACAAAAAAAAGAAAAGAGAAGGCTTTTTTATACGGTGGGCAAAAATCATCTTATGACAACCCGCGCTCTTGGGTGGAGCGGGAGATAGTGTCAGACTCTTTCTTAACTTTCTGTTACTGACTAAAAACCTACCCCGATCCTTCTAACCTCTTCATACCGGGGCTCGAGTTTCCATTCGGATAACCATGGCCCCAGTAGGCTTCGACCCAGCTGGGCCTGTTGCTGACAACTCCTTGAGGCGCGCGGAAACAGTGCGCGTCGTTGACGTCTTGGGCTCGGTCCGGACAGTTACCGGACTGTCGGACAGCGAGCTACCCATGGCTTGCCATCCGCGAGCCCGCGTCTACGGTGGCTGGAAATCGGGATCGGAATCCCGGCGGCGGCGGCGAGGGCGCCTTAGCCTGATGCGGTCGGCCTCCTCCTTTGCTATAATAATAATAATAATAATCATTTATTTGCTAATAATGTAGGTATACAGATAAAGCACCGGCCACACAGAACAGACGCAAGGCACGGACCCGTCGCAGTCGCGGCGCCCGTTTAATCTACTTGCATATAAAATGTATACAGCCGTCGCGAAAGACGGCGTCCCGTCTTTTCTGTATGTATCTTTTCGTGACTGCGACGGGTCCGTGCCTTGCGTCTGTTCTGTGGCCGGTGCTTAAGGTGTAATGCTGCTTGACTTTTCTTTGAGCGCTCGAACCTAATGACCTAAGCTTGAACTTGTATTACCTAGGGCATAATATTCCAAATCACACGCTTACATAGTTAATTAGCAACTAACTAGAACTAGTTAGCAAGGTGGTAACGTTACTACAACGTTTCGCTAACTTTCAACATTTACACAACTTCGCTGATTGCGCACTTCAGAGTTTAAACAGCAGTTATTGTTCGGTGTTTACAATATATATTTTACATTATCAAGCATATATGACCTAATAACGTGAACTGTAGTGTCATCATCATAATCATATCAGCCGAAAGACGACCACTGTTGGACATAGGCCTCCCCCAAGCGTCGCCACAACGACCGGTGTGCTAGGAGGTAAATCATCCAATGACTTCTTCCACTGTAGGGCGGAACGAGAGAGGGTGTCAGACTTTTACTGACTAAAACCTACTTCTATGTTCTTTCTTTGACTTCGTTCCAGGATACCGGGTTTCCCTTTCGGAAATCTGAAATCAGGAATCAGAAACGTTTATTTCAAATAGACCAATTACAGGCACTTTTTATTGTTAAAATGTTGGTCAGTCAAAACAAGTGCAGCTAAATTGTGGAAGTCAACCCCTGGCCTCAGTAGGCTTCCCCTGCTGGGGTCCTACGGTTTTGCTGACAACTCCTTAGGGGTGCGTCAAATACTATCCACCATCGCCAACTCGCTTGGTCCGGTCGCTTACCGGATGGTCGGACGACCATCCACAAACCCATGCCTATGGCTCTGCCTAGCTGCTGCTATCGACATTCAAAAGTAGAAAATTGTCCCAAAGGAACATTTTCCCGTGGTAAAATATAATGAAAGTAAAGAATTAAAGACATAAAGCTGTCCTTAATCGACATATATCGTGATCCTTTATATTTTCTAGTAATGAAAAACGATTCACTATCATTGTTCAGGGTACCTACGAAGAGGTATTAGAGAAAGATCAATGTACTGTATGCTTTTATCTGGCGCTAACCCTGGTATGAAATAGATCGATGCCTCATACCATGAAGTCTTAACATATGCCTATATTTTTTGAGTAAAATTATGTTATAAAAATATAAAATAAATATTATTATTACTTACTCAAGAGCAGTGGTGGCCGAGGCCCTGAATTATGAGTTTAACGGTCGCGGCTTTAAACCCAGCCAAGCGCATTAATTTGTGTAATTTATTTCATCACCACTGCTCTGAAAATGGTGAAGGAAACATCGTGAAGAAACCGGCATGTCCTAGAACCAAAAATTCGAAGACAGCCTATTCTGTAATAAATCAATGGGTTCCATCATCGGGTCAGGTCCATGTCATAATAATTTTGCATTGTCATCTGATTTACACGTGCATGCAAAACAGCTCAATCGGTAACCGGGAAATGGATCAAATTTAATTTGTAAAATTTGATTACAGACAAATACCGGGACAGGTGAAACTAAATAAAAGCTTGTCAAAACGTGCTGCGATAAGTAATAAAAAGGCGTGAAGGAAAATTTACTACATACCAATTCCAAATCATCAGTTAAAAGTGTTTCATAAAATACTTATTCCATGAACAATTGCAAAAACGGCTCTCGTCTTATGCGTAGGCAGCATCATAATATAATATAATATTCCACAACCATTACACAACGCCGTCTTGTCCCAAGCTAAGCAGAGCTTGTGTTATGGGTACTAGACAACTGATAAACATACTTATATATTTCTAAATACATACATTTCGGATGGAACCGAAACTTGCTGTAGAATTGGTGAAGGCGGGCGGCAATCCATGAGGTCTTCAAGGTCGGTTCTTGACTGGTTTTCAGACATGTCGTAACGAAAACTTCAGTATAAAGTTGATAACTGATTTATTGTATCGAAATCACAATCAAATAATAACTGGTTAATTTAACTATTTACTTCATTAAATAAATAAATTTAGTTTAAAAATAAATCACAAATATGACTCAGGTGTGATCGGCATCACAATTCAGAGGTGTTGACGCTGCGACTGCTTCGGTCAAAGTGAACCGAGCCGGCTAGCGCGCCGCCTTATAATAGCTCGCCCCCACCTCTCCTGACTCATAGAGTGGTACGATGATGTCACGTTGCGCACGTGCAGCTTTCTACGTATTTTTCTTACTAAACGCCGACACGGCCATTCTGCACAAAGGTCGCCCTCGACCTTAAAAAGAGAAAAATGCGCAGTATATCAAAGTTCAACTAGTACTTGAGTAGACTAGTTGCCTAAACCAATGTAAAACTCATGTCCAATCATATCTTTTTACCAGAGTAAGGAGGCCCCTGTCCTCAACTTACATTACGTATTACAAAGTAAGGAGGCCCCTGTCCTCAACTCACGTTACATGTTACAAATGTAAGGAGGCCCCTGTCCTCAACTTACATTCGATACATATGGCAAAGTAAGGAGGCCCCTGTCCTCAACTTACTTTTGACACATCATACAAAGTAAGGAGGCCCCTGTCCTCAACTTACGTTCGATACATATTGCAAAAATAAGGAGGCCCCTGTCCTCAACTTATATTATAAACAGGTCATGCAATACTTTTTATACGGTTCTGGAGTAATGAAAATTATTACCTCTACTACTGTAGACTTTCCTCCTGAAGTTGAGTCGAATCGTTAGGAGTGTTCAGCCGGTTCTCATTTGGCTCTGTTATTACTATTAGTTCATCTTGCGCCGACATGGAGTCCTGATTTATGCTTCCATTTGGTTTCGGTGCAAGCCGAAGCTGATCATGAGCTACTTTTTTTGGTCGTCCGCGTCCTGTTATTTTCTTTACTTGGTAACGATCATTTGGCAATATTTTCCAAATAACATAAGCATCCGGGTATTTTAGGTCAAGTCCGATTTGAGACCTAGGGTTAGTCCTGAATAGAACTATGTCATCCTTTTGAAACCTTTTTACTTTGGCTTTACCCTGATCAAATCTTGCTTTGTCTTCCTTTCCTTGTGTATCAATTTTCTTTTGTATATAACTATCGAGTTGATTTCGACTTACAGTTCCTTCTTCTTCGTCAATCAAGGATACTAATTCCGGTGGTACGGCACATTGTCTGCCAGTCAGGGCTTTAATCGGACTAACATTTGTTGTTTTATTTTTAGTGCAATTGATTGCTAATTGAAGAGCTTCCAATCCTCTCTTCCAGTTTTGAGTTTCATAATTGCGAATGATTGTCAATCCATTTTTAACAACTGCCATCATCCGCTCCACCTGTCCGTTAGCCCTGCTAACCCCTGGAGCTATAAAGTGCTGGTGGATGTTGTAATATTTACAAAATTCTTCAAATTCGGCTTTAAAAGCGGTATCCTGGTCACTGATGATTTGTCTTGGTGCTCCAAATAAAGATACAACATGTTTCAGTGCTTGCAGCATTGAGTTGGCTGTCTTGTTATTCGCGTAAGTTAAGGTCACAAACTTAGTGTAAGCATCAATAATAACGACAACATATTCATGCTTGTTGTTCCTTCTGGTAAGATGACCAGTCATATCTATGTGGATGGTATCGAAGGGAACGGGTTTCTTTTCTATGGGGTACATTTCTACTTGTTTGGCTCCGGAAGCACCTTTGCTAGTTTTGCATATAACGCAATTTTCTACGAACCTTCTTACAGTTGTAGACATTTCGGGAAACCAGTAATTTTCCCGAATCTTACCAAGAGTCTTCTCCCATCCAAAATGTTTTAACGCAGTATGATAGGCATTAATAATGCTCCATTGGTACGATTTTGGAACCACTTTTTTCCACTTTTTACATCCAGGCTCTTTATCGTCATAACAGTGTTCCAAAACAAGATTATTCATGCGGTACTCACTCATTTGTTCGTTTTGTTCCAACTTCTTAATAATTTGGGCTAATTCTGCATCACGCCTTTGCTCAATTTTTAGCCACGTGTCAACATTTTGCGCCAAGTTAATGCACGCTATAGGATTTCGGCTGAAGAAATCTGCATGTTTCATTCGGTTCCCTTGACGATATTCTATCTTAAAGTCGTAATTTTGGAGAAAGGACCACCATCTGTGGATCCTGGGTAAGAGTTCATGTTTGCTTGATGACGATTTTATGGCGTTGCAGTCGGTAACGATTGTAAAAGATCTACCGTAAAGATATTGTCTAAAGTGCTTTATCGCCCTTACTACGGCAAGCGTTTCTAGCTCATACGAGTGGTAGTGGCTTTCTGGTTCTGTAGTTCTCATACTCATGTAAGCAATCACGTGCTGCCGGCCTTCTTGTGTTTGAATAAGGACGGCACCCAACCCAGAGCTACTAGCGTCCGTATGGAGTTCTATAGGAAGTTCTTCTTGAAAAATAGTTAGAACTGGTGTTGAAGTCAATCGACGAATAATATCAAGTCTGATACTTTCACATTCTGCGGTCCATTGAAATTTGGCGTCCTTCTTGGTTAAATTGTAAAGTGGTATTAAACGTTCAGAGAAGGATGGTATAAAGCGTCTGAAGTATCCGGCCAAGCCACAAAATTGACGTACCTGTTTTACGTTTGTGGGTACAGCAGACTTTTCTAAAGCCTCAACCTTCCTTGGGCTTGGTCGGACAGTACCTTTTGTGATCAGATTTCCGAGATACTCAATTGATATCTTGAAGAAAGAGCATTTCCTTGCATTCACGGTAAATCCAGCCTTGGTTAACGCTGCCAAGACCTTGTCCAATATCTGTAATCCTTCAGTGAATGTTTTACACTTTATTAACACATCATCCATATAGACTAAGATATTATCTAATAAAGGTCGTAGTGCAGTTATTATTGCTCGTTGAAATACAGCTGGCGCGTTCGTGAGCCCAAAAGGCATTCTCATGTATTCATAGAGGCCATCAGGTGTAATAAAGGCCGTTTTCGGCACCGATTCTTCTTTAATTGGGATTTGGTAAAAACCTTGCGCCATATCTAAACTGATGAAATAGGTGGCATCGGATAATCGGTCGATCTGATCGGAAATTATTGGCAGTGGAAACTTGATGGAGACAGTATTTTTGTTCAACTCTCTATAGTCGGTGCACATTCGATCATCCCCATTCTTTTTCTTAACGAGTATCACAGGGCTGGCAAATTCTGATGTACTTTCTCTGACGATTCCGTTAACCATTAACTCATTAATGATTTCTTTTAATTTCTGTCTTTCAGTTGGAGCCATTCGATAAGGTCTTCTAGATACTATCTTAGTAGGATCTTTTAACTGGATTTCCAAGCTTCCCGTAGTCACTCGTTTCTTTGGAATGCCCGTAGCAAATGTCTCACTGTATTTCAGCAATACTTTCTTCAACTCACATATTTCATCTTCATTAGTCAAATCAGTGTCCAAATCGACGAAGGGGTCGTATGTATCGATATTTAAAATGGTCGACTGTCTCATCACGGTAGCGCCCTTTTCGGTAATAAGTACACTCAAACCTGTACCCTTCACTATTTCGGCTCCTATCAAAATACCACAAGGCGTTTCGTGGTCTTCCACAATGTAAAAGGCAACTTCTACAAAAACGCCATTTATGTCACATGTTGCATTGACTTTTTGGCAGGATAGAATTGGGATACTTTCACTACCGATGCCTTTTAGCATTAACGAACAATCTTCACGTTTTCCAGGTATACTTTGACTAATGGAACGTCTTACTAAGGAACGTGCTGCACCACTGTCATAGAATGCTGTAAATTTGTGACCGTTGATTTTAACAGCCATTGGTGTTAATATTTCTTCTTGTTCTCCGGCCAAATTAACTTTCTCAGCTTCATCTGCCATCTTCTTGAAGCAGGACGACTCAATATGACCAATTTTGTCACAGTAATTACACTTGGGCTTTTGGCGTTCTATGCGGTTCGAGGATTCGTTGGAACTAGTTGTACTCAGCAACGGCTTAAGAACGTCCGAGCGTGTCTTCTCGTTGCCTTTGTCACAATGTGCTTGTACATGTCCAGGTTTCCCACATTTAAAACAAAGCATAGTATCATCTCTATTATTTCTCAATCTTGGTCGTTTCGAAGGTGGTTCACCCTGACGAGGTTCTCGCTGTTTGATTGTAGCCGCCACCGAAATTAATTCAGGAACTGAGGAACATTTACTAGACAACAGACGTAATCGAAGGAACTCATTGTCTATGCAGCCAATTACGGCTTCCACAGCATCCTTGTCCTTGTCACCACTGATGACTCGTTTCCAGATGTTCCAAGCTCTGGTGATCGATTCAGCTGGATGTGCCATATCAAATTTAAAACTTCGCAGCTTTACTATATCGTTTGAGTATCGCGCTTCGGGTTCAAAAGTTTGTATTAACGCTTCTCGCATGTCTGACCATACTGGCGACTTCACTAACCATGTATCTCCAAGAGGTTTAGCACGACCCAGCAGTAAGCCAGCTATTTTTGTACATACTTCGTAATCGGTCATTTGCCAGTGATTTTTCGCTCTGTCCACGTGCTCGCACCAATCTCGTACTGGTACTTCACCATCAGGGTCAAAGGATGCGATATAAATTTCACTGAGTCTTGGACGTTTTGCTGGCGCCGCGGCCTGACTTAACAGTCCAGCTAAAAACTCACGATTAGCCTGCATACTTGCTTGCTGCTGTCGTGTTAAATTTTCTATGATACCGGCCAATGCAGACAAGGCCTGGTTGGTACCAAAGGTACTCTCTTCTATGCGAGCAGATGGAGCTGAAGAAGCTCCAAGGTCAATCCCACTTCTGATTTCGGATGGAACCGAAACTTGCTGTAGAATTGGTGAAGGCGGGCGGCAATCCATGAGGTCTTCAAGGTCGGTTCTTGACTGGTTTTCAGACATGTCGTAACGAAAACTTCAGTATAAAGTTGATAACTGATTTATTGTATCGAAATCACAATCAAATAATAACTGGTTAATTTAACTATTTACTTCATTAAATAAATAAATTTAGTTTAAAAATAAATCACAAATATGACTCAGGTGTGATCGGCATCACAATTCAGAGGTGTTGACGCTGCGACTGCTTCGGTCAAAGTGAACCGAGCCGGCTAGCGCGCCGCCTTATAATAGCTCGCCCCCACCTCTCCTGACTCATAGAGTGGTACGATGATGTCACGTTGCGCACGTGCAGCTTTCTACGTATTTTTCTTACTAAACGCCGACATACATATTATAGATAAATTACACCCAAACACAGAAAAAATGATCATGCTCATCATCATTTTAAGTTTCTTGTGTAATTTTTTATTTTTGGTGTACAATAAAGAATTTATCTATCTATCTCATCACATAAACATTTGTCCTGGGGGCCTAGCCAAGAGGCATTCGCTCCGTGTCGAACTCGCATCGAAGTTCGATTTCGCCTTAGCGAAGTCGACTATAAAATGGTAGACAACGTCACATCGACCAATATATCGCTAAGTCGAAGTGTTCATTCGAAAGAAAACAACTTTTTGGCTATGGTCTCGAAATGAAACGTCAAATTCAATACGTCAATCGGGTTGCGGCAAATATAAACAAACTTAAACAACATTTGATAACTAAGTTTGCTTGCTGAAAGTGTTATTAGTGGTGTTGGCGATCCCTGTGCTCTAATAACATGAAGGACGGCGACGGCTTTGGAGTGCTGGGTGACGTCATGGGATCGGCATGGACGTTCAAGTGCTCACGATACCCCGAGCCCCAACAAAAAAACACCCATTAACCTCTTAACTTAATTCATGAATCCCCAAGCGACCACCGGTGGCCGCGCATCTATTGTCTTACTATTGTGTCTCTAATTGACGGTATCTGAAGGGTTAAGAACCATGGGGACTATAGCAAAACCCTATGCTTCCATCAAATATTAAGACATTATTCGTTCAGCTTTAAACTAACCTTTGTGTAAGCCAGTCACCGTAATTTGTATTAGTAATTGTAAGCTTTGTTCATGACCAAAGTGTTCACTTTGGTCATGAAGGGGGGGGCCACTAACTACTAGACCAACAGGCCAGTCAAAATACACAATCTTTATAACGACCCATGAAGCATCCATACAGCTCTAAAAACACTTTTAAATAACTAATCTAGCTTACAGACCTTTCAAAAGTTACAAATGTCAGGTCCAGAATTCAAGGAATTTTATTCACAGAGTCTAGTACAAACTTTACGTTTCATTTCTAATGAAAACATGAAGCGTGTTCCTTGAAACGAGCGGAAAGCAAATTGTTTAAGTACATAAATTGTAAAGTAGACGGTTGTTGAAACTAAAATCCACCACTGATTAGCAACTTTAAAATATAAAGCTATACAACAACTTAGAGGTTACATGTGTATGGATGGAGAGGAAGAGGGAGGCCGAAGAAAATACGGATGAATTGTGTGAGAAGTGATATGAAAGAAAAGGGAGTTAGTGAAAGCGTGACGAGTGACAGGACAGAATGGAAGAAAAAAACTTGTTGCGCCGACCCCAAATAAAACGGGTAAGGGCAGGAAGATGATGATGATGACAACCATTTAGGGGTCTTTAAGTCAAGAGTGAATAGGATGCTTCTAAGCAAGCGTGCTCCATCGTTGGCCACATCGTCGCTTTCCATCAGGTGAGACAGTGGTCAGGCGCGAGCTTTTATAGCTCGGTATATATAATTAATACTCATCAAGAAGAATCATAAGAGCCCAAACTCGATGGGGTTGTGTCGTTTAACTACCAAGTTCCTAAAGCCACCTTCCAGTTCCATCATCAGATCAGCTCCATGCCATAATAATTTTGCATTGTCATCTGATTTACAAATGCATGCAAAATTTCAACTCGATCGGTAACCGGGAAGTGGGTAAAATTTAACTTGCAAGATTTGATGACAGACAAACATCGGGACAGGTGAAACTAAATAAAAGATTGTAAAACAATCAAATGTCCTGGAATAGAACAAAGGACACTTTTTATCCCAGAAGTATGTTCCCTTAGGATAATTTTCTACTATCGTGCAGGCGAAGCCGCTGGGAGCAGCTAGTTTCTAATAAACGTTCAAAGTATGAACACGTATGTTATTAAAAAAGAAAACTCAATAGCAATTTTCCTGGAAAGTAGGCAAGAACAAAAAGTTTTCCACATGTACCTCCCGAATGCTCGGTTACATAAAACGACATTACATGTTTTATGTAACTTCATAATCATGATCAATGTTTTTACACGGATATCATACTAATATTAAAAAAGTGTACGCTTGTGTATTTTTGTTACTCTTTTATGTTCAAACGGCTGAAGAGATTATGATGAAATATGGTACCAGGATAGCTTACTACTGTAACCGAGATATTTGTAATACATAACATGATTGAAAAGAGAGTCCCGGGAGTTTCGTGCACATTCTTCTCCATAGAGATCTAGCTAAGCTTTAAAATATGCAATAGGGTAGTTGCCGTAAAAAAAATTAATTAGTCCATCTTTTACGAGTAGATTATTCAAAATTAAAGGACACGTATTTTTTTTTTTGTAAATTAAACCAAAACTTACAAAGATATAGCCCATTAAAGTTACGTGTGACGTCACCTCGTGCGAAAAAAATGCAGCATTTGTTATTTTATGTTTAATCGAAAAAAGAAAAAATACGTGTCACAATATCTATATCTATACTTATAATAAATCTGTAGAGAGATCAATTCTGTACATGAAATATATTTCTAAAATAACTATCAGGGGTTGATTAGTGATCGATACTGATGCTAAAAATGCAAACAGTAAAATTTTTGTCTGTCTGTCTGTCTGTCTGTCTGTATGTTCTTTATAGAAACAAAAACTTCTCGATGGATTTTAACGAAACTTGGTACAATCATTCTTCATACTCCTGGGCAGGTTATAATATACTTTTCATCACGCTACGATCAATAGGAGCAGAGCAGTGAAGGGAATTGTTGGGGAAACGGGAGAAATTACTCCATTTTTTAAGCTTCCGTCGCGTTTGCAGCCTTAATGGTTAAAGCTACACAGAAAACATGTATAACGGAAATGTTCTCCTCAAAATTATATAAAAAATTCCCACGACAGCATACGTCTATCTTTTATGGTTAACTCACAATAAAACGTGTAACTCCCGATAGCTTAGCAGTTCTGAGCTTTCTGTTTTTTGTCTACTCTTACGTTTATAACACTGAATGTCGCTGGCATAAGCAACAGGATCCGCGTACGAAGTCGCTGGCAGAAGCTAGTTTTTGAATAATCTAAAAGACGGACTAAATAAAATGTAGTTATTTTCACCCTGGAAACTACCCTATTATAGCAATTGTGACTTTCCCTAATTAAAACCGTCCTTAGTAATTAAGAAAACCCATTAAAGAACTTTTTGTTGTTAGAGAAAATTTTTGTGTTTTTTTTTTAAATATCCTTTTAATTTGATTACCTGTCTGGTTATTGATTAATATGATGATTATTATTACTGTTTTTTTATTATTCCTATTCCATTTAAATATCCGCGGGCCCTAACAGAATACCAGCGCTGCGTTATTTATCTCTATATATATCGCAGCATATGCGAGTTAGGTGCCTTAAATCACAAACCTCAAAACGTTACAGGTCTCATGTTTAAAACTAGTTCGCTTTACAGGTTTTTTTCAACCTTCTTCACATTTTCGTCCTTAACAAGCACATAACATATAAGCCTCGCCCCTATGCATTTAATTAAGATGTCCTCCGGTCGTTACGTAGCCGAAATATATGATAATCTTCCATGTAAGGGTTTCCGGAACTGACCCTCAGTATCAAATTATTAGGACAAGATAAGACTTCCGAGCATGACAGTAAAGTTGATCAAAGTACGGTAGATAGTAATTATAGTGTAATGGTCTTGGCAGAGGAAATGGCGTTGAATGTACCTACTGTCCTTAGAAATTGATCACTCCATGATATGGCGAAGTGAAGCTGGCCAGATCGTTTTAAACGTTAAAATTTGATGATATGTCAATCCTCGTTTGGCTATTTTCTTTAGACTATTTGTTTTTATTGTTGATAGGTTCGCTTGACCGCCATCTCAATATTGCCACCAATATCTATACATCGGGCAATATTCTCGGCAATATTCCCACCGATATTCCCATTTCACGGCAATATTGCCGGCAACGGCACATCTCTAATCTTAAGTGATGGAAAGTGACGATGCTGTCGACGATGGAGCGCGCTTACCTAGAAGTAACTTATTCACTCTTGACTTAAAGATTCCCGGGTTGTAGCCATCAGGAAACACAGATTCCGGCAAGGAATACCACTCCTTAGCTGTACGCACACTGAATGTAACACACACACCTTTTAATATTATAGTAATCCTACATTAATGATATGGCCAAACGAGGATTGACTTAATATCATCAAATGTTAACGTTTAAACGTAAGTATCCAGGCCAGTTTTAGGTAGTTGGCCATATTATGAAGTGAACTAAGTATATTCATATGCTTAATCAACATATGAATTTCTTAACAAGTCACTATAGTGACAAGTTTATGTTTTTTGACACCAACATTTTTGTTGGTCATTTAAGGTCGACTAGAGGTACAACGTATCTGCCAACTAGATAAGACACACAATAGCTAAGCTATTAGTTTCTTTTATTAACACAGACATAAGTAGTATGTCAAAGTCATTTTTAGTTAAATCCATAATGTTTAGTATTAATACTATTAACCCTGTGGACAGCCAAATTGATCATAGCTTAATTGCTATTAATTCTTTTGTAAACTGTACGAAGGAGGTTCCATGTATCACTATGGAAAATTCTTTTGCAACTACGGATAGTAGTTTAAACTTATTTATAGGACAACAGAGGATACCAGTAAAACCATAGTTATTCCAAGTAATAACGAGGTATCTTCTTGCTTTCAAAAAGTTAAAAGCCAAAAAGGGGCTCAGCAGCATGTCTTGAAGTTATTTCATCAAAATATTCAGGGTATCTCTTCCAAAGAAATTGAAATGTTTTTAGAAAAAACAATGTTTGATGTCATATGTTTTACTGAACATTGGTTGAAAGATTACCAAATGCTACTTAGTTATGAAAATTATAGTGTAGGCAGTTGTTTTAACCGTAAATCTATGCTGCGGGGGTGTTCCCTGATCTTAATAAAAAAATGCTTAAAATTTAAACAACGTAATGATATAGTTAGCTTGTCAAATGAACATTGCATTGAACTGTCCTGTGTTGAGCTAGATGAGCATGTTGTAGTGTGCGTGTACAGACACCCGGACCCTCAAAACTTAAGTTTATTTGAAGCAACAATGGAAGATATTCTAACAAAACTTGCAGACAGTAAGAAATCCATAATTATTTGTGGAGATTTTAATATAAATATTTTAGAAAATAATTCAAATAGCTGCAGATTTTTAAGCCTTTTTAAATCATTTAATCTGTCTAATGTTTTTACAGAACCAACTAGAGTAACTCCAACCTCTGCAACTTGTATTGATAATATTTTCTGTGATTGTGATTATTAGATAAAGCCATAGTGAATTATCTTCCGTCTGATCATAGTGGACAAACGGTGTCTTTTAAGTCTAAAGCCACTTAGGAAAAATCTCAAATTCAATTTAGGCCAATTACACTTAGAAAATTAACAAAATTTAATAGTAACATATGTACAAAATAAGTTAAATGTTCTGGGCCATAGTATTGATGATGCTAATAAATTTTATAATAATTTCTTTTCAGTAATACTTAATGAATTTAATAAAAGTTTTGAAAAGAAGTCAACAAATGTTTTCCCTAAGTTTGTATTTAGTGACTGGGCGACTAAAGGTATAAGGATAAGTAGGGAAAAACTATATGAACTATATGGCCTTAAGCCATTTTTTAACTCTGAAAGCTTTAACAAGTATGTAAATAAATATTCTAAACTCTTTAGAAAAATTTGCAAAGTAGCGAAGGCCCTTTTAATTAGCACAAAAATCAAATCGGCAGACAATAAAATAAAGACCGTTTGGAAAATTATTAATAGTGAAACGGGTAGAAATAAGGTACGAAACACGGATTCTTTAATGGAGACTTCACATGGTCCCATAAATTCTAACATAGAAGTAGCCCAAGAGTTTGTGAATTTTTTTACCAATATACCTCTTAGGACAACGGAAGCTTTAAATTCCTCGCCAGAGGCCTCAATTGCTTTATTGAAAGAAAACGTGCCAGGCTGTCCGGTTGAATTTCAATTCAAACATATAAACCCTATGACAGTCATATAAGCTTTCCGGCAAATAAAAATAAAATTAACCGAGGACCTATGGGGAATGTCTGTTAAAGTTTGTACATCCATAATCGAGACCGTAGCACCATACTTGGCTTTAATTTTTAATTTGTGTGTGGACCAAGGAGTCTTTCCAGATGTAATGAAATTCAGTAAAGTTATACCTCTTTTTAAATCTGGCGACCATAATGACACCAATAATTATAGACCTGTATCCGTGTTGCCGGTTTTCAGTAAGGTCTTTGAAAAAGTTATGCTCAATCAAATGCTTATTCATTTTAACAGTAATAAAATCTTACACGAACAGCAGTATGGTTTCACCAAAGGACGTTGTACGACTGATGCTGGTGTCTCCTTATTAAAACACATATTTGCAGCGTGGGAGGAAGCCCAAAATGCTATTGGAATCTTCTGTGATCCTCAAAGGCTTTTGATTGTGTTTATCATGAAACCTTACTTTTAAAGCTAGAACATTGCAGATTAGGTAAACTTGCACTAAGCCTAGTGAAATCTTATTTAAATGACAGGCAACAGCAAGTTCAGATAAATGGTGTAAATTCACGGGGCTTAAAAATAAAAATGGGGGTACCACAGGGCTCTATATTGGGTCCTTTCCTCTTTCTGGTGTACATAAATGATCTACCGCATTTATTGAAAAAACAACCACATATAGTATTGTTTGCTGACGATACGTCCTTAATATTTAAGATCAATAGACGTTCCACACGTATTGATGACGTAAACAATGCTCTACAGCAGGTTCAAAACTGGTTTACTGTTAATAATTTAGTACTAAATGGAAAAAAAACGAAGTGCATAAGATTTGCGTTACCGAATGTAAAAAGTAATGACTTGGAAATAATATTGAACAAGGAGAAACTAGAAATCGTCGAAAACACGGTTTTCCGGGAATCACGCTCGACTCGAGGCTACAATGGGGCCCTCATTTAACATCTCTGGCAGGACGGCTTAGTTCAGCAGCATAGGCTGTCAGAAAAATCCGTCAATTTACTGATGTACATACCGCGAGGCTGGTCTATTTTAGTTACTTTCATAGCATCATGTTTTACGGTATTTTGCTATGGGGACGGGCTGCAGACATAGAGTCTATTTTTATTCTGCAGAAAAGAGCTATCAGAGCCATATACAATCTTCGCAGGCGCGATTCTCTTAGGGAATTATTTAAAGATATAAACATCATGACGGTACCTTGTCAATACATTTATGAAAATATAATGTATGTCCGGAAAAATATTCATTTTTTTACTAAAATAAGTGATAGGCACAATTTTGATACTAGAAATAAGGACAAGTTAGATCAACCTCGATTCAGGTTAGCTAAAGTAGCTAGTTCTTTTATGGGGTACTGTGTAAAATTTTATAATAAAATTCCACTAGAAATTCTCCAATTAAACGAGTCAAAATTTAAAACATGCATTAAACGCACACTATGTAGACAAGCATATTATAAATTGGAAGATTATCTCCTTGATAAAAATGCTTGGCTAAATGCCGGTCCTGCTCCACAGCCACATACTTTTGTAGCTACAAGTTAGTCTCTATATATATATTCGAAGAGATGCTGCTGCCCTTTTCGTATTGTTGTTTTCAGTGTTTTATTTTTATTTGATTTGTTTATTTCAATAGGACTTAGGATTCTTTACATGTTATATCTAAAAATAATAGCATTGTATAATGTAGAAGCTCTTTTTTTTTCCAAATTTGTGAATGTGAAGTACCATGGAGCATTTTTATTAGGTTACAACTTTTTATTTTTTTTTGACATTGCGTGCATGGCAGTTGAGAGTTTGTCATGCTCACTTAAATGTCTCGCTGTTGGTGGCGCGTGTTATTGGGTCATTCAGTTCCCTTCAAAATGGTTGAGCTGAGTGGGGCTGATGCACGCGTCATGCTCGTGAACGGGTGCCGTCAGATGAGACTGGTCATCTCTTAGCTGCCAGTGGCTTAATTCAGTTTTTATCTTTTAATATTTTTTTTTATTATTATCTACATTGTGCTCACATAATAGAAGCAACAAGAAATATGTAACCAAACACTATATGTAACATATATGATTTAAAAGAGTGTCCATGGAGTTTCTTGCACGTTATTCTCCATAGAGATCTATGGAACGTGCAATTTAGCTTCACTTGTTTGTTTGACTGACCGACATTTTGACAATTCAAAAGTGCCTGTAATTGGTCTATTTGAAATAAACGTTTTTGATTTTGATTTTGATTTTTGATTTTGAACAATTCGATCTTAGCATTGTCTACGATATCTATATTACCTGAAAGTAGATAAGCTACGATATGGTCAAATATGGTGGTTTAACATCATCATTTCAGCCGAAAGCCGTCCACTGTTGGACACAAGCTTCCCCCAAGTGTAGCAACAACGCAGTAGTAACAACAATGTAGTGTTTCCCGCAACCAGGAAATCCTCCACAAGGGGCGTCTTTCGGTCCAATCTACTATCTGTTCTGCGAACAATGCGCCTCGCCCACTTCCACGAAACTAGGCTTCTAAATATCTGAATAATCGTACTCCATATTAAATTATCGTCTATTTATCACTTACTTATCTAAAATAATATTACTAAGCACCCAAAACGGCCACCCAAAATGGGGTGTATACGGGGCCCAACCAACATCTGTCGGGACCCAAGCCAACCTCACCTGCACGTGGTACACCCTGCTGAAAAACAGACGAGGCTATGGCGACCCGCCAACCCGCACTGGACCAGCGTGGCGGGTTATGGTCCAAACCCCCCCCAATGACTAGTAATATAAGGCACAGGCCCCAAGTGCCCGGCGACTCCACCGGTTGTGCTGACGTGGACGGGCGTAGGCGCAACCCTGGGGTCAGGGGTGCTAAAAATCTCCGGGCGAGAACGTCTAACCGTCGACGACTGGACCTGGCAACGTTTAACGTACGCACACTCAGGTCCGACGAGAAGATCACCGAACTGGAGGAAGAGTTGAGCGGGTTACGATGGAGTATTGTGGGATTATCTGAAGTCCGAAGACAGGGGGAGGACACGATAATCCTCGAATCCGGTAACCTGCTCTATTTCCGGGAGGGTGACCAGCAGTCCCAAGGTGGTGTCGGGTTTATTGTCCACAGGTCCCTCGTGAACAATGTGGTGAGGATCGAGAGTGTGTCGGCCAGGGTGGCGTACCTTATACTCAGAATATCTTCAAGATATTCGCTGAAGGTCATACAGGTTTACGCCCCGACCTCGGCACACCCCGACGACGAAGTGGAGTCCATGTATGAGGATATATCCAGAGTCATGCATGGCTCTAAGACTCACTTCACCGTGGTCATGGGGGACTTTAATGCGAAACTGGGCAAGCGAGACGGTGATGAGCTGCGAGTGGGGCAATTTGGATTTGGACATCGGAACCGCCGGGGACACCTACTGGCTAGTTTTATGGAGAAGGAGAGCCTCTACATGATGAACTCCTTCTTCAGAAAGCGTGAGCACAGGAAGTGGACGTGGCTAAGCCCTGATGGTGTAACTAAAAATGAGATTGACTTCATCATGTCGACGAAGAAGCAAATATTCAATGATGTCTCTGTGATCAATACGGTGAAAACCGGGAGTGATCACCGTATGGTAAGAGGCACATTGAATATTAATGTCAGGCTTGAAAGATCTCGACTGATGAAGTCTACGCTCCGTCCTGCACAGATCCGGATCCAAAACTCCGAGAGCTTTCAGCTCGAACTTCAAAATCGTTTCGATTGCCTAGAAAGCTCCGTGGACAAATATAATGATGGGTTCGTGGAAGCTGTCCATACAGTCGGGTCGCAGTTCTTTAAGACTCGTACAAGTAAGACCAAAAGGCTTACAGATCAAACTCTCGAGCTCATGAAGAAGAGGCGTGAAATAACTTTGCAGTCTTCAGATGACGTGTGCACGTACCGGCGGCTCAATAAACGGATCTCGAAGTCTCTGAAACGCGACCTTCGCAGATTTAATACCGAGAGGATTAAAGACGCGATTGAGCGGAATAAGGGCTCCAAAGTATTTGCACGGGATCTGTCTATTGGGCAGAGCCAGCTCACGAAACTGAAGACCGATGATGGCAGAGTTATATCCGCCAAATCGGAGCTTCTGGGAGAGATCGAGGCTTTTTATGGGCAGTTATACACGTCAGTCTCCAAACCCGATACAAATCTAGCAAACGACCCAAGAGCTAGATTGACTCGACACTACACTGAAGATATCCCGGACGTCAGCCTGTACGAGATAAGGATGGCTCTGAAGCAGTTGAAGAACAACAAGGCGTCGGGTGAGGACGGAATTACGGCTGAGCTCCTGAAGGCGGGTGGAAAACCGGTCCTAAAGGCCCTTCAGAAGTTATTCAATTCCGTCATACTCGAGGGAAAAACGCCGCAGGCATGGAGCAGAGGTGTGGTGGTACTTTTCTTCAAGAAGGGTGACAATACCCTGCTTAAGAATTACAGGCCCATCTCACTTCTGAGCCATGTCTACAAGCTGTTTTCAAGGGTCATCACGAACCGTCTCGCGCGCAGGTTTGACGACTTCCAGCCTCCCGAACAAGCCGGATTCCGAAAAGGTTTCAGCACCGTAGACCACATTCATACGCTGCGGCAGGTTATACAGAAGACCGAGGAGTATAACCTGCCTCTTTGCCTAGCGTTTGTGGACTACGAGAAAGCCTTTGATTCGATTGAGACTTGGGCGGTGCTGCAGTCTCTCCAACGGTGCCAAATTGACTATCGGTACATCGAGGTGCTGAAGTGTTTGTACGAAAACGCCACTATGTCAGTCCGACTACAGGACCAGATCTCGAAACCTATCCTTTTGCAGCGGGGTGTGAGGCAGGGAGACGTTATTTCTCCGAAACTGTTCACCGCCGCAATGGAAGATGTCTTCAAGGTTCTGGACTGGAGTGGACTAGGCATTAATGTCAATGGCGAGTACATCACTCACCTTCGGTTTGCTGACGACATAGTAGTCATGGCTGAGACTATGGAGGAGCTCAGCACAATGCTCAATGACCTCAGTAGAGCTTCCGAAAGAGTGGGTCTTAAAATGAACATGGATAAAACCAAAATCATGATTAACAACCATGTAGCGCCTACTCCTATCAAGATCGGAGACTCTACACTCGAAGTTGTGGAAGATTACGTCTACCTCGGACAGACAGTCCAGTTAGGTAGGTCGAACTTCGAGAAAGAGGTCAACCGTCGAATCCAACTCGGCTGGGCGGCGTTCGGGAAGCTACGCGGTGTCTTCTCGTCCAATATACCACAGTGTCTCAAGACGAAAGTCTATGATCAGTGCGTGTTGCCAGTGATGACATATGGCTCCGAAACGTGGTCGCTCACAATGGGCCTCATCAGAAGGCTTAAAGTCACCCAAAGGGCAATGGAAAGGGCTATGCTCGGGGTTACCTTGCGTGATCGAATCAAAAATGAAGACATCCGCAGGAGAACTAAGGTTGCCGACATAGCGCAAAGAATTGCCAAACTTAAGTGGCAATGGGCAGGGCACATTGCTCGCAGAACAGATGGCCGTTGGGGCCGAAAGGTTCTGGAGTGGCGACCGCGTACCGGAAGACGCAACGTTGGAAGGCCTCCAACAAGGTGGTCTGATGACCTGGTGAAGGTTGCGGGAAGCCGATGGATGCGAGACGCGCAGGAGCGTTCGTTGTGGCGACGCTTGGGGGAGGCCTATGTCCAGCAGTGGACGTGTATCGGCTGAAATGATGATGATGATGACCCAAAACGGCCTACTTAAATCAACAGATTTATGTATCACCTAAAAGCTTTCGCGCGCCATTTCTCAGAGCCGAGTCTAAAACAAAGCACACCCAGACACACTCGTATTTCACGTTACACCATTACTTTTGATAAAATTTTCAATTTCGCTGACGTTTATTGCACATAATAATAAAACTATGGGCTACTTTATTAACATCTAGCATTAACAAGAATCTTCACACAAGTTAATGTCTATACTAGGTATTTAATTTTGCCCGACTATTATTTTAAGTTTATACACTTGCGGCCGAGAAATATGACCACCTTTTTTTGAGGACGGCTTTTTTAATGAAAACTACTTTAGGCGGCTTCTTTAGGTGGTTAAGACCTCACCTACCGTGAGCTCTTAACGCGATCCATTTTACAACCTAAACTGAACTGTTAAAGGGATGGAGGTATATTTCTTTTTTTTTTTAATGATAGGGAAAGTCATTCAACCATAAAAAACATTGGTAGTGAATATAGATCAGAAATTAACCCTTCAGATACCGTCAATTAGAGACACAATAGTAAGACAATAGATGCGCGGCCACCGGTGGTCGCTTGGGGATTCATAAATTAAAGTTCATAGGTCAATGCGCAATATTAACACTCTCTTTTCCAAAAATATGAAAACAGCTACGCAACTACCCTCAAAAACAGCTAATTTGCTCATGACAGAAGCTGTAAACGTTCACTCACTCACCCAATAGAATTGGTTGCTATTCTTTTCAGCCAATTTTACGTAAATGGAAAATATTTCCGAGCCAACGAACGTTGTATAAAAATACACTGACCTGTAAAAATTTTGCTTGTCATCCCACATAATTTGTTCCGAAAAAAATAGGTTAGTAGGTAAGTAGGGAGGAAGGACAGGAGCCTGAATCTTGGAGGACACTGAGGTTATTAATAAGAGGATTAATATTCTGCTGTAGTCAAGCAAACTGACCTTCAGCTCAGACATTTGGCCCTGAACTACAAAAAAATGACAAAAAATAGTAAGACGAAGGAAATAAAAAAAAAAGATGTTTACGACACAACCCCAGTCTAGGCCTTGGAGGTGTAGGGGCCTAGAAGAGTCGAAGCTTATTAGGATCATGGGTTGTCTTCGAAAAGGGAAACCCTCCATCCACCCTCCACCATCCTAGAATGCTTAGGTAAAGAAAAAAATGGTTGTTGTTTAAGTATAGTCTGACATGCCCTTCCGCACCGGTTATTATTTTACTAACGACCATCCCCAGCTTTACACGGCTGTTACGTTTCTTTGAAAAATCCGGTTTTTTCACAGAGACCTACTTTATGAATCAGTCTGTCTATTGGTGAAAAACGCTTGAAAATTCGTTCAGCAATTTTTGTGTTTATCGCGAGCATATACACAGATAGACGCAGTGTGGAACTATGTTTTATAATCGTGTAAGGATAAGGAAGAATACGTTTTAATACTGTACCATGTACCATATATATCTGGCTGTAAGTGTACTACCGTTGGGCGAAGAGTAACGCACTTAAAAGGCAAAAAGGTCGAGCAATATTAAGGGACCTAGCCCTGTTAATTACGTAGATAGCACTGCGGAATTTATTTCACTCAATAGCCATCTACAGTACATAAGTGTTATTGTACCATTTCGCAAGAACAGTGAAATACTTAATTACTAAAATTGTTGCGATCCTTTTAGCCTTCGGCAGACATTATTATGTCTTTTTTGGGTTTCACGGATATTGTACCTACCTAAAATGATTGGAGGTTTAAAACAGTATGATATACTAGCTTTTACCCGCGGCTTCGCCCGCTTTTATTAATATAGTTTAATTTAATAATAATATTTTTACTTGACTTCCCTCTTTCTCCCCCTTTTCTCACTTTAAAAAAAGAATAGCCTATGTCCGTCTCCAGGGTCCTAACTATTTCTGTACCAAATTTTTGCCATTAAGGCGGGAAGACGTAACAAACAAACTCACTTTCGCTTTTATAATATTAGTAAGGATTTAAATTATATTGAATATGTTATGATGGTAGGTAGTATAATGGTCTGTTTAATTTTATACCAAGCTTATGTTTAAAGCGATAGATATTTTATTTTAAGGGGCATGTTAACAATGGCCTTTTACCACTATTTTAGTGCGTTTAATATTATATTAATATGGGCTTGTAGGTTGTAATAGTCGTTTAGTTTTCAGCATGAAAAGGTTACAATATGTAAGTACCTCTAACTTGAATAATAACGGAGTTAGGTGTTATTTTATAGAAGCGCAATCCCGATAATGAAGATATCCGCAAGAGAACCAAGGTTACCGACATAACTCGGAGAATCGCCAAACTTAAGTGGCAATGGACAGGGCAGGTAGGGATTATCAATTTGGCTAGGGGTACTGGTCTAGTCATCAGTGGTCCTGCTATGCCGGAGGTCGTGTGTTCGATTGGACAAAATTTTTGTGTAATGAGCACGATAATTTGTTCTGTGTCTGGTTGTTAGTTATCTACAACTAGCTTTTGCCCGCAGCTTCGCCAGCGTATGTACATAAATATAGCCTATGTCACTCAAGAATAAAGCAGCTTTCTATTGGTGAAACAATTTTAGCAATCGGACCACATACAAACTTACAAATTTTACCTCTTTATAATATTAGTGTAGATATGTATGTACGAGCGAAAGTGGCGCCGGTGACTGAAAAGTTGAAAGGGAATCGTTTGTCTTGGTATGGTCATGTAAAAAGGAGAGATGAAACGCATATTGCTAAAAGAGTTATGAATTTACATGTGGATGGATGGAGAGGTAGAGGGAGGCCAAAGAAAAGATGGATGGATTGTGTGAGAAGTGATATGAATGAAAAGGGAGTTAGTGATAGCGTGACGAGCGACAGGACAGAATGGAAGAAAAAAACGTGTTGCGCCGACCCCAAATAAAACGGGATAAGGGCAGGAAGATGATGATGATGATGTATGTACGAGCGAAGCCGAGGAAGTAGAAAAAATATGGTAGTTATGTTTATCAGTTGTCTAGTACTCATACCACAAGCACTGCTTAGTTTGGGACTCGATGGCGTTGTGTGAAAGCTGTGGAATAATTATATTACTGTCGTGGTCAAATCTTAGAAATTTATCACATCATGATAAGGCTAAGTACCTAAAACTGGCCAGATCGATTTATATGTTGGCTTGCTTATTATCACTGAAACCCTACATCAATGATATGGCTAAACGAGGTTTGATATATTACCAAATGTTAGCGTCGACGATCTGGCCAGCCCCCCTAGCCAAGTTGCTAATCTACAATAGTTAACGCTAGTAGAAAGCTTCAAATGTACGGGAATGACGCTCAGTCAGAACAGAAGAATTAGCGGTAAGGTCAACTCGAAGCGTTCGACGCAAGCGAAACGGTTGTAACTTTTGTTTTACTTGGCCATATCATGAAGTGATCTATTTCTAAAATCAAGCCACGATATTGTTATTATAATGATTCAAAGATAGCTATTTTTTTATAATGTTTAATTCAGGATTAGATTTTGAAGTAGAACTACTTTCTTTTTCAAAACTTGCCGTCGAATGCAAACGTGGCTTATAACGAGATTTTCATGTCTAGATTGAAATAGAGTACATTTTACCTAAGAAAAAGTAAAGATTCCCGAGGGAAATTAGACAAAATCAGAAACTGTGACCTGAGCCTCAGCAGTAAATAAGGATTGTCAGCACTTTTTTTCAGATTTTCAGCATTTTCTTGAACAGGTTCTGACACATAGTTTACTTTGAATACAATTATTTATACGTACCGGAAGACGTAACGTTGGAAGGCCTCCTACAAGGTGGGCCGATGACCTGGTAAGGGTCCGGGAATCCGAAGGATGCGAGATGCACAGGACCGTTCATTGTGGCAACACTTGGGGGAGGCCTATGTCCAACAGTGGACATCTTTCGGCTGAAATGATGATGATGATGACACTTATTTATTTATTACTAGCCTTTGCCCACAGCTTCGCCCGCGTAAGTACATAGAATATAGCCTATGCCACTACCTATCGGACCTATTCTATCGGTGTAAAAATTTTAGCAATCGGACCAGTACTTTCAGAGATTACCTCCTACCATTGAATTTTTTGTATATCAATGCCTCCTACAAACAAATAAACAAACTTTACCTCTATATAATATTAGTATAGACAACTTGAAGGATGTACAGCTTGTGAAAAAAACTGGACAACTGTGAATCGGAATCACGCATTAATTGTTCCGTACAACCTTACCTATGCGATCTGGCCAGTTTTAGTTAACCATATCATAGCGTTGGAAGGCCTCCTACAAGGTGGGCTGATGACCTGGTAAGAGTTGCGGGAATCCGATGGATGCATGACGCACAGGACTGTTCATTGTGGCGGCACTTGGGGGAGGCCTATGTCCAACAGTGGACGTCTTTCGGCTGAAATGATGATGATGATGATGGTGATGATATCATGAAGTGATCTTAGAAGATCTAGCTACGACACATACATCCACCGCCACACCGCCCATTGTTCACTTATTTTGAATAATATTTGTCCTGTATTTTATTTTTGTTTATGTGGTGTACAATAAAGAATATAATAAATAAATAAATACATCTCACAAAAATACACAAAATATTCCTTTATCACATACATTACAAGCTCTTCAAAAAACTACATACCTTCGTACAAACGAGCATCTCCCAGTGAGGTCATCAAATCGTTACGAGCCATTATTTTGAAACTGAAACTTTTCTCTTTTAATGTCCCCCATCAACTGACGAAGTTTTGATTATGTTAGTATAATTTTATTGCTACGGAACCCTCTCATTTGTTTTTTGGCCTTGGCAACTCTACACGAGTATTTTTGATAGTAAAATCGAACTAGAGGTGAATAAAATGCCGATTACTGATCATATTCCCGTCTCGATTTTATGACAAGAAATAAAGTTTTTTTTTTAGTTTTTGAACATGAATTTGAGTCATTATCACTTTGGTGATTCAGTTTTTTTAGGTGGATTGATAGTAAAATATTTATTCATCTTAAGCCAATAGCTTGTGTTACTTCCTATTAATATTATTAGATAATGCTAATGTTTTCTAAGGGAGGAAATTATTCAATGACTTCGCTCACTCTAGGGCCGAGCGGTCGGGCCCGCAATGTTCTCGCGCGCCTCAACGAGTTGTCAGCAGCAGGAGTCGAGGGTCGAAGCCTACTGGGGCCAGGGTAATCCGAAAGGAAGCTCGAGCCCCGGTATGAAGAGGCTAGAAGGAACGGGGTGGGTTTTTAGTCAGTAAGAGTCTGACAGTATCTCCCGTTCCACCCAACAGCGGGGATTGTCATAAGATGATTTTTGCCCACCGTAAAAAAAAAGCGTATCAGACTTTTACTAACTAAAAACGCGCCATCGACGACTCGGGTTCGGTTTAGACGGCGAGCTACTCCTTGCTCGTCGTCCACAATCCTACACCTATGGTGGCTGAAAATCAGGGTCGAGATCCCAATGGTTGGAGCAAGACGATGGCCGTTCCTTCATGTGTGTGGCCGCTTGCAGGAGAAGAAATAGGGCACGCCATAATTATGACGGTAAGTACTCTTTTTGAAGAGTGGCTGGAAAGACGTCACGGTAAATTCGGAATCCTGTTATGCAAGGCAAAGAAAATATAGAAGTAGATTTTATAAGTCAGTAAAAGTTTTGTGTGTGTCAGTAGAAGTCATTAAAAAAAATCGATATACATAGTTATTTCTAACTATATTTCGATATAGTCATACTTTTATTAAATACTAAATAAATAAATCGACAACTACCCCAAAGAAGCACTACTTCAGTCGACTTCTACATGCAATCATGTCAAAGTCAAATCTTCCACTATAACAATCCCTTATAATCTGATTTAAGTTAAAAGCCCATCGCCCACGTACCATCTTATACCTTATCACTGACAACAGTAGGTACGGTAAATATCCCCGCACACGGGCCACGAAAAAAAGCCGCATGTAGCTTCTTTTTGTGGCGGCCTTTTTTTGTGGCCAGTGTGTGGCGATGCCGCCACAAAAAAGCTAGAAGCCGCTTCCAGCTTTCCCGGCCACAAGCTGTCGCTCGCTTCAGCTTTTTTGTGGCCGCTTCTAACTTTTTGGTGGCTGCTTCTAGTTTTTTTGTGGCCATTTCAGGTTTTTTGTGGCCGCTTCTAGTTTTTTTGTGGCCACTTCTAGCTTTTTGTGGCGGCCTTTTTTGGTGGCCAGTGTGCGGCGGTGCCGCCACAAAAAAGCTAGAAGCCGCTTCTAGCTTTTCCGGCCACAAACTGTCGCTTCAGCTTTTTTTGTGGCCGCTTCTAGCTTTTTTGTGGCAACTTCAAGCTTTTTTGTGGCCGCTTCTAGCTTTTTGTAGCCGCTTCTAGCTTGTTTGTGGCCGCTTCTAGTTTTTTTTTGTGGCTGCTTTTTTTTTGTGGCCCGTTTACGGGGACACTAAGTCGAAAAGTTACTAGTTCAATGCCTCATACAATCAAGGTGGATCTGTTTCCACGCACTCCACTCCTATTACTTTCGAGTTTGAAACTTTTGGGAGATGCTTGAGATCTCAATTGTTCTATTGAACCGTGTGATAAGGTTCTAATATCATTGGTGTTACTTTTGAGTGAAGAAAGTCGCTTCGAAACCTGTTTTTGTTTGCACGTGGAATTATGCACGATTAGATAGTCTTATTATTTTTATTTATTTATTTTTCTCAAATTTACGCTGAACATCTATTTATTTATTATTTACCACCCATAAACATAAACATATATAATATGTAAATTATTTACCATACAACCAACACTAATAACTGATTACCTAAATATAAACCAATTTTTCAACCGTACACTCGAATTAAGGTTCAGTTGAAAACCAGCGTCAGCCAACTAGTAGTTGTCTGGCATTTTTGCTGAACTGGACCTATTTGGCGCCACCGCGAGACACACATTGTTAGTTGTCTCTTTCTTTTATAAAATATTAGTGTCTACATGTTGTTACTACATTGTGTGTATCTACGAGTGTGTATGCCAAATAAATAGTTTTCTTTCTTTCTTTCTTTCTTTCAAAATAAGCTGGTATCAAAATTTTAGTAACTGGATTAATCTAATATATTGGTCAATCGAAAAACGCTATTTGATGTGAATTTATAGAGATAAGTGATTAGTAAAACTTATTAGTATTACAAAATCCTTACTTAACATTATGAAAGTGAAAGTGAATTTATTTATTTGTTTGTTACGTCTTCCCGCCTAAATGGCAAAACCGATTTTGATGAATTTTCGTACAGAGATAGTTAGGACCTTGAAGACGGACATAAGCTATTTTTTTTAAGTGAGAAAAGGGGGAAAAGAGGGAAGAAAAGGGGAGAAGAATTAGAGTATATTAATAAACACGGGCAAAGCCGCGGGTAAACGCTAGTCTCTAATATTAACAAAACTATAACAACTGAACATGTAGATTTATTTGGTATAACGACCAGTTATTATAACAATGTCAATAAAATTTAAAATAATTATTTATTTTGGACATGCATGAATGACCACTACCTCAGGATTAGGTGGTCCACTCTGTCTGACACCACTTCCAACAGATAACACTGTGCTCCAAATTACGTTAGCTAACCTTGAGTATTTTTTTTTTCAGGGGGTAAAAATCATCCAGATGACATCCCCCACCTTTGGGCGGAGCGGGAGATAGTGTCAGACTTTTACTGACTTAAAAATCCACCACGTTCCTTCGTTGTTCTTCGCACCGGGGCCGATCCTTCCTTTCAGGAATAGACACTTGGCCCCAGTACCCCTAGACAAGTTGCTAATCTGCAATAGTTAACGCTAGTAAAAAGCTTCAAATGTACGGGGACGACGTCGTCTCAACGCTCAGTCACGTGGTCAGAACAAAAGAATTGGCGGCAAGGTCAACTCGAAGCGTTCGACGCAAGCGAAACGATTGTAACTTGGCTAGGGGGGATGTAGGCTTTGAACCTGCTGGGCCCCTGTGAAACCTTGAGTGTGGACTTTTGGATGCTAATCTAGGGCAAAGTTTAAGCGCCATAGTTCAAAACCTAAATCCAAACAATATACAAAAAGCGGCCACGTACCAAATTTATCTATCCCTATCTCATAATAATAGTATGTTCTATGAAAGGGACATATTATTGCTAAGCCACAGTCTACGGAACCCACATTAATTCTAGATACCTGCACGTCTTTCACCTATTACATCATAAGTAAGCACCTCTAGGTACACATGGCAGAATAGTTTACTGTTCAGGCAACTGACGTGTTGGACAAATGAAGTGCGTCATGTCCTATACTCAGAACTAACTCTTCTACGGGGACATGATCTATAAAGTCTGAAAGCAGAGTCTTTCTGTTAATCACTATATAACACCATGTTATTGTGACCATCAAAACATTTAAACTGCACTAGCTTCTGACATTTATAAGTGCCCAGTTTTTTTTTAAATATATATTGCTTCACAGTTGTGGCATAAGTATGAAATAATCAGCATTAAATGAGATATAAGAGATGGAATCCAGTCTAATAGACCACCCTGGTCTTCAAAATTTTGTTTCTGTGACATGCCAGTTTCCTCACAATGTTTTCTTTCTCCGTTTTGAAAGCAGTGTTTTGAAAAAATATACAAAATAAAACGCCTGCTTTGGTTTGAAGCAAACAACGTACAACTTGCAAGATCGCTATTATAATAAATACAAGTCCTGGCTTTGTTAGGGTTTGGAAATTAAAAAAAAAAAGTATCTATAAACAATTTCAACTTATAGTATTAATCTGATAAGCACAGTAATGAGATTAGTTATTGTCATCCGACTTGGCCTACATATTTCACTTGACTTGAACATAATACAATGTTGACAGGATAATAATGACAACGTTACATGATCGTTTAACATACTCACAAAACGATAGTTGATCGATGATGCTACCTTGTGTCAATATTTACCTGCACACATATTTCTTTTGCCGTCCGTACAATGACGTACGCTCCGGTCAGACAGCCCATTACATCTTTTCATATCAACGTGACATTAAATTATCACTATTATTCTGGGACCGAATAAACGAGGGTCTTCAGTAGTTACACAAGATAGATAGATGCAGAAGTCAATCTCATGTACAACGATGTGCTTCACTTTTCATACACTGAAAAAAAAGAATGATTGATTTTACAAAATTCCGCGTAAATTTTATCAAATCCACGGGTTGATATGGTCCTACACATGAAATTGTTGATTTTATCAAATAGATTATGTAAATCACCAAAGTGGATTTTGTTAAATTCACTCTTGTTATAGTAAAATTAACTATGAGAAGGGTTGACTGCGGCAGTTCATTACTCAACCTACGCTACTTTAGTACATTCAACAATTCTTTTTTTTTCAGTGTATCTACATTTTCCGTGTCTACACTCGACGGTCGCACTAGGATCGGCGCTGCTCCGTCCGAGCGCGCTCTGCTATCGCGGTGCGGCGATAAATATTCACAAACGCATGTCGCAAGCTGTTGGCACTCGTGCTCGCACTCAGCTCTGATCCTAACCAGTCTGAAAATTAGTGTCTGTGAGCGGTGTTTATGTGTCTTGGGTGGAGCAGGAGATAGTGGCAGACTCTTACTGACTATAAGCCCAACCCGTTGCTTTGTGCCTTTCGTACCAGGACCGAGCTTCCCTTTCGGATAACCCAGTAGGCTTCGACCCGACTGGGCCGTTGCTGACAGCTCTTTAAGGCGCGCGGGAATAGTGCGCGCCGTCGACGATTTGGGCTCGGTCCGGACAGTTACCGGACGGTCGGACAGCGAGCTCTCGGCGGCAGCTGAGGCACTGTGAACGCCACCGTTGCCTGATGCGGGCGACCTCCTCTTTTGTTAGCATTACTGCTTCGCAGAAGGAAGCGACCGCCTGCCACTCCTCCTCGCTCCGGACGCGCTTTGTATGTAGATTGACTTCTGTAGCTATCTATTTTGTGGTAGCTACTCGTATAATGTTCGTTGAAATCTATTAAAGTGAAGGCGGTCGCACCTTACTTTTTTTGTTTTCGCTTAATTGAAAATTGACGCCGCCATAATGATTGATTGCTACGAAATGACTTTGCTTTTCATGGTCTGGTATTAAAAGAGAATTCAGGACGCCATTTTGGGTTTGTTGTTTAAAATTTAAAGTATTGTTTTAGGACATAAAAAGAACCCTTGCTGACTTTTAGGGTTCCGTACCTTGAATGGAAAAAACGGTACCCTTATAAGATAATTTTGTTAACCGCCTGTCTGTCTGTCTTTCTGTTTATCAAGACTCAAGACCCTTTATCTCGGGAACGCGTGAAGGAATACCTCCACGCGCACTCAATAGAGTTACTCAGGTCTGCGGAACCTTGAAGCTGTGAAGAAAACAAACTTGTTAGTTAACGAAAAACACGATACAGCCGTTTATGTCCCAAAAAACGTATATTTCGACACTCAAGACTCGAGGGAATCAAAATTCATAGGATACTTCCTGTTGACCCAGAATCCTGTTATTTGGCATGAATCAAGGTCTTATAACACAAATATAGGAAAATATCTGAAACTTATATTTTGTAGTTACGTCACAAAAAAAAACCACCACCAATTCTGATGACTTGAGAACTACCGAAAAAGAAGGAAGAGGATTCTTTAATTCTTTATTGTAACAACTTATAAAATAAGTGGATAAACCATTCAGTGATAGAGTAATTCATCTTATGACAAAACCCGCTCTTGTGTGGAGCGGGAGATAGTGTCAGACTCTTACTGACTAAAAACCCCACGCCGTTCCTTCTAGCCTTCATACCGGGGCTCAAGCTTCCTTTTGGATAACCCTGGCCCCGGCAGGATGACAATAGAGGGTAGGATCCAGTATAAAATTTAAAAATATTATGAATAAAATAATCATCATCATTTCAGCCGACAGACGTCCACTGTTGGACATAGGCCTCCCCCAAGTGTCACCACAATGATCGATCCTGTGCGTCCCGCACCCATCGGATTCCCACAACCTTTACCAGGTCATCGGTACCAGTATAGTACGCGGTCGCCACTCCAGAACCTTTCGGCCCCAACGGCCATCTGTTCTGCGAATAAAATAATAATACATAAATACAAATTTACTTTATACCTATATAATAAATTTTTTTTTTTTCGGTAGTCAATTAAATGGATTGGTATTTAAACATAGTTTGCTAAACTAAAAAAAAACGCCTACGCCTACGTAATCCTCTCTAATTTACCTGAATTTTGTGGTTCTCCAATTTATATTTTTTACGAAATTTTATTTGATCCAGTTAAATAACTTTGAACTAGGCTTTTTAGCTTAGCTAATTGGCTTACAAAAAATATGGGCAACTCATTTTAGTTTAGATTAATACTTTTTTGTTTGTGTAGTTTAAAATATTAGACAGAATTTTAATATGGCTACACAGTTCGTCGAATTTGATTATAGTTTTTTGTGTGTCTGTAGAAACTTTGTAAACTAACAAAGTAACTTTATTACAGTCGACCGTAATATTGAAACATTCATTTTCGTGGTTAAAAAAAGAAAGAGAAGATATCGTTTGCCCAGCGTACAATATGAAATATGAAAAACATATCGGCTACTAATAAAAAATGAAGACATCCGCAGGAGAACTAAAGTTGCCGACATAGCACAAAGAATTGCCAAACTTAAGTGGCAATGGGCAGGGCACATTGCTCGCAGAACAGATAGCCGTTGGGGCTGAAAGGTTCCGGAGTGGCAACCGCATACCGGAAGACGCAGCATGGAAGGCCTCCAACAAGGTGGACTGATGACCTGGTGAAGGTTGCGGGAAACTGATGGAGGCGAGACGCACAGGATCGTTCGTTGTGGCGACGCTTGGGGGAGGCCTATGTCCAACAGTGGACGTGTATCGGCTGAAATGATGATGATGATGATGATCGGCTACTAATACTATAAAAGCGAAAGTTTATGAGTGAGTGTGTCTGTTTGTTATTTTTTCGTTCTCATTCGAGGCTGTACGGATTCGGATGAAATTTAGCACACTGCTAGACTATGACCTAGAATAGCACATAGGATGAACACACTTTTTGTCCAAAAGTGTGTTTCCCTTGGAACAACTTTTAACTTTCACGCGGGTGAAGCCGCGGGTGGCAATAGCTAGTAGTATATATATAAAACATTATCGCTTTCCACATATCCATCTATTTATCCGCTAATTCCTCCTAAACCACGCGATTGACGCGATTTTGACTGAAAAATAAACTGTAAACCGTAATATCTATGTTTTACAAACAAACACCTACCTACATATAAAAGTCGTGTTAGTTAGTTACACCATTTATAGCTCAAGAATGTCTGGAACGATTTTAAAGGTCTTTGCTTTGCTGGATTTGTCTCCGCACCGAAAAAAAATATCTGAAAAATTCACGTAAAAAAAAATAGAAAATATCCAAATTCATCGTAAAATGTCAGCAACCGTCAAATACATTGGTCCCAATCCATCACTCGGTCAATACATTCATTGGCGGTTCGAAGTTCGCAGGGTCACCTGGCACTACATAAAGAAACGCTACCTGAAACCTGCGGTAAGGTATGCCAAATGGGAATGAGGTCAATAGGTCAAAGCGATACCTAATCAGTAATGACCCCGGAGGGTTGGATTTGGTGATGCATCTAATTAAATTTATAGTTAGGGTACTCTACCTCATCTGTAGCTGAATTGGCCTTAACGGGACATTAAATAAAAGAGTGGACTGTATATATAAATGGTATATTGCGACGTTACAACATCGGGGGAAGTGGCTGTACCGAGCCGCGTCTGTGAGCCGAGTGATGGCCGGCGCGCGGCGCGTGAGTCGCGAAGCTTGTTCCCCGCGTCTCGCGCGCTCCTTCCTGTGCCCATCGTAGTGATGCGCCGACAGTAGCTGTACTTTTTTTTTAATTTATCCAAGGAGTAAGGACTACTACTTTTGCAAGCGATTTCATACAAACTTTGGACCACGTTTCACACCCCTAGTTAGGGGGTGAATTTCGGAAAATCCTCTTCCCTACGTCATAAAAAAAGCTTAAAAATTCTACATTATTAGTTCCAGTAGTTTCGGCTGTATGTTGATATGTCATTCAGTCAGTTTCTCCTTTTATATATATGTCGTGGCCAGATCTTAGAATTGGTCACTTCATGATATGGCTAACTAAAACCAGCCAGATCGTTTAAACGTTAAAATTTGATGATATGTCATACATCAATTATAATAAAAAGTCTAAAGAAAGTAGGCCAAAGGAAGATTGAAATTTAATAAACTAGTGCGCCTAACCATCAGAGATTGCATCAGTGCTTACCATCAGGTGGGATTGCAGTCAAGCACTAGTTTATATCAGATGAAAAAAAAACATTTACGTTTAAAACGATCTGGTCAGTTTTGGCCATATCAAGAAGTGATCAATTTTTAAGATCTGACCACGACATTATATTATAAAGATAAACTTAGAAAAATAGGTACATAAATGATTTGAAATTTATCGGTTTCGAACCGACAGGTGAGTGTCCTAACCACTGGGCCATCACGACAAAATTCGATGACATTTTGAAATATACTTTTATCGGTGCCAAACTTCACAAACTGCCTTAGCCAGCTAATACTTTATTATATTTAAACAAGTTTCCATTATAAGACATCTTCTTAATACAAAAGGGAAGCAAACTTGAGTCTAAACTTTTAAACCAAGTTTAAAATTTTCATCCGATTAGAATTTTCTTTTGAAATATTCAGTTTAAGAATATCCGGATCGACGTGCTAATCCCTAAAGTTTTCCAAAATTTCATTAAAGTTAATTTCACGTTTAAAAAGATTTTTCCAGATAATATTCATAATATTTTTTTATTAATTTTATTTTTAAAATTTAAAAAATGTACTTTACCAACGCGTATATAATTGTAAGTGAAACAAAGAGAATAATAATAATAATTCTCCACAATTTTCACACAACTCTTTCTAGTCCCAAACTAAGCAGAAATTGTGCTATGAGCACTAGATAACTGATAAACATATTTATACATTTTTAATACATACCTTATTAAAGATAAAACACACCAGAAAAAATGATCGTGCTCATCACACAAACAATTATCTTGGGTGGAAATCGAACCCACAACCTCCAGCATAGCAGTCAGATCACTAACCACTAAACCACTTTATTTTAGAACCGAATATAATTAGTAGAAACATTGTACTTTCCAATCAAAGAAACATATTCAAAATGAAAACATAAGCCTAAACACGCGCTTGAGGCGTCGGCCATGTTTTCCTTGTAAAATGGGCAGCGTTTAAATTAAAACCAATTTAAACTTGGTCAAACTTTCGACTCGAGTATTTGAATTGGAGGCAAATCTATAAATTATCATCTCCCTCTTCAGTTAATTGTGTGTCGGGGTAGCGGGAAGGGGTGTCGATAGGGATGACACGATACTTTTACTCGATAAAGTACGGTCGTCAAGTATCAATACTTACCGAGTTCAATTGAAAAGTATCGATACATACTCGGGATCAAATGAAAAGTTTCAATACTTACCCTGGTACAATTGAAAAGTGTCGTAGCTTACTCGGGTTCAATTGAGAAGTATCGAAACTTATTCGTATCGAATCGTTTTTGGATTTAGAATAAAAAGCGTAACAAATATTGTATTATTTATTAATAAGTTAAAAATAAATGTAAGTGTTTATGAAAAAGTTTGTTTTTCTATTGTTTCCTAAAAATTAACCTTTTGAATACCGTAATTACAGACACAATAATTCTAATTTATCAAATCTTTAATGAAAATATTATGATTTTAATGGAGTGACTTTGTTGTGATGCAAATAATTATGTGTATTATTTTGTTATTAATTAATTTTAATTTTATTTGTTACTACAATATTTGTAATCTATGGGAATAACTTATCCTGAAATAAATGATTATTATTATAAAAAAAAACAATGAGAGAGCGAACACAGGCGTTTGCTTGGGGTTTACGTTAATTTAAAATGAATTTGTCCAAGAGTTTGCGTGTTAGGCGATTTCTGAAAGCAGAGACTGTAGCGCCTGCTTTGGAAAGCCACCTTTCATAAGGTTATTTATACATACTTATATTAATAAGTAGTTACTTTTGACTAATACCTGTACTCGATACTTAATTTCAAAGTATCGGTTCGAAGAAAAGTATCGAGTATGTACTAGTATTTACTCTTATCGTGTCATCCCTAGGTGTCGAAGTTTGAGCTTCATTTAAACCGTGGTTTGAAATTTGGCGTTCGGAGATCTATTGATCTTTTACAGGTTTAGATCAACTTGTTTAACTTTGGTTTTGATTAATGACAGTTTGTGTTTATATACTAAAAATATACTTCCGTAAAATTATAAAACCAAGTTCTCCACCGCGTCTGTAATACACTTGTGCGTTTGTGCGTTTGTGTGTTTGTACATACACTTTAAAACTACTGACAGATATTAATTCAGATTTCATCAAAAGACAGAGTAATTCATGAGGACTGCACAAAACCTGAAAATAGTTTGATTTGAATAACGAGCAGAATCAATTAAACCACTTTTTCTATAGGTTACATTTTTCAAAAAATCTTCATTAAAAATGTTGCCCTGTCTATTTATTTATAGTTCAAGCACTCATGTGCAAATAATCCAAATAAGTGAACAAAACAAACAAAAATTTCCTCTCAAAAGTTCTTATTACAATGCTGATACGAATTTCGAACAAAGTAAAACTGCAAAAGCATTTAATTTTTTTTATGATTTTTTTTCTCACAGAATTAGGTCAATTGAATTCAAAATCATTTAGGGTGTCTGAAGTTTTGCGGTAATATTATACGTTGTATGTATATGCATATGCATAATACCTATAGTAGAAAAAGTCATGAATTTCATATATTTGTAACATCTACGCAAAGCTAATGTGACTAGCGATCCAGTCGCTTAATATTTCTCAAGTGTGTTCTTTGCCTTTAAGTCAACTGACAATGAAATAAAGAAATTCAGGCTTCATAATTATTTACTATTTAACTTAGAATTTTTTTTGTTGACATACCTACTACAAACAACGTCTACGCCAAAAAATAATAAAAATATGGCGTCAGGCCATTTTCATATCGCCAGGCCATAACTTGGCCCGAGGCCGAAGATTGAAGGAGTCCCGAAACTCTATCACGGCCTATTGGCCCGACGTGACTGGCGCAATATGAGTCCGACGTCGATCAACGAAACGTGATGCTTTTACCAAAATCTTGTAGGTATATTAATATAAGGGTGACTTGATACAAATCTAAGTTAGACGATGTTTTTTAACTGATATGTATTAAAGAATAAAAGTTTAAACAAATAAAGTTTTACTTACTTACTTACTATAAAATAGTTGGGTTAAACCTTAATTTCGTATTACAAAAACCAAATAAATGCACCAACATTTTTGTATTATTATATTAGATCAAATCTGTAGGTTATTTACTTTTTGCCGAAACTATCTTTGTAAATAAATGTCGTAGCTAATAACCGGTTTTACCTGTAGCTTCGTCTTGATGACACGAATTGATAGCTATAAATATTTAACTTAATTTGGGTGAAAAGGTAAAAAAATGCAGATAGTTGGTTTTATTTTATAATGTTAATAGGCTTACGTTTTACCACTATCTCACCTGATGGTAAGCGATGAAGTGGCCGACGATGGAACTCGCTTGCCTAGAAGCAATCTTGACTTAAAGACCCCTAGGTTGTAGCTATCAGGAAACACAGACTCCGGCAGGGAATTCCACTCCTTAGCTGTACGCAGTACAGTGGTGTTTGCAGTAATTTGTTTTAATTTTACGTTTTTTTTTAAGTGTTTATTTTCCTTTTATGTATCATTTTTCAATCCAATGGCAAAAACTAATGAGAGTTTTTAGGAAAATTTACACCACCAGTAGGCGACACTTAGCCGCGAGGTCTTTTGAAGGAATACCACCTTCAAAAGACCTCGCGTTATTTTTAGTCTTCGAGGTACTTTGAATACTTGGTTTTTCTAGTAAGTAAGTTAGTTTTTATTAATTTTAATAGAATACTATATTGTAATTCACTTCAAAGTTGCTAGCCAGTGGTAGATTTCAGTTTCAACAACGGTCTACTTTACAATTTACTTAAATAATTCACTTTCGGCACTTTTCGAGGAACACGGTTCATGTTTTCATTAGAAATGAAACTTACAGTTTGTACTTGACTGTGTGAACAAAATTCCTAGAATTGTAGACCTGAGATTAAAGGCCCTTTTAGACGGAGAGAGTTTCTCGCACGTTTTGGTTCGAGAAATTGCACGCATCGTATCAAATGTTTACACGGGTTGGAATATTTGACTGTGAAACTTGATATATATAATATAGTACACGGTGTGTCGACTTCGTTGTATGATGTTTTATTCCATCGATGCTTTATTGGTGCGATATAACCTTTGTGCGAATAATCCTCTAGCGAAAAACACTACAGCGATTGCTCATTAGTTCGATAATATATCGATTCCAAACGCCTAGTGTTCCGTAACATTTAACATTAATAACCTAATTAAGGAAATAGATTCCTTTTTATTTAATTTCTAACTATCGACACACTGTGTGTGGTATAACAAAAATCGAATCATCAAGTTTCTCAGTCAACCCGTTTACACACAGGCAAGAACAAAATTCTCACCTACAATAATTATGTCATACAAGTTTCGCAAATCAAACTAGTGATACTCGTAATGTCCTGGGTCTTTTTACACGGCAAAATTATAGTAAGAAAATTCTTGCTTACGAGAATCTCGACTTGCATAAACGACGAGATCGTTCGTACGACATTTTTTCTAGTTCATACGAGTATCGCACAAATTGGTTTGAACCGTTTTGAGAACGAGATTCGTCATTCGAGTTTAATGAATGGGTGACTACTTGGGTTTTTGTGATTACTTGGGCTTTCGTAACCCACAACATATTTTTGAATATCTCTTCATCTTTCATGTACTTCAAGACAAAACGTGTTAGATGCTCCAAACTTTCGACCAGGCGACCGAATAACGCGTGGCAAGCTCAAGCGACGAGCAATGGGAAGCTAATCCCATCCATCCATTAGAAAGTAACATCCATTAAGAACCATGCTTTAGTTAACGGTGCGCAGTGTTCCACGATCGCCTCAAATATATATCAGCAAACGTGGTCGTGCACAGTGGGCCTCATCAGAAGGCTTACAGTCACCCAAAAGGCAATGGAAAGGGCAATGCACGGGATTTCCTTGCGTGATCGAATCAAAAATGAAGATATCCGCAAGAGAACCAAGGTTGCTGACATAGCAAGAAGCAATGGGCAGGGCACATTGCTCGCAGAACAGATGGCCGCTGAGGCCGAAAGGTTCTAGAGTGGCAACTGCGTACCGGAAGACACAGCGTTGGACGGCTTCCTGCAAGGTAGACGGCAAGGTAAAGGTTGCGGGAAACCGATGGATGCGTGACGCACAGGACCGGTCGTTGTGGCGACGCTTTGGGAGGCCAATGTCCAACAGTGGACGTGTATCGGCTGAAATGATGATGATGATGAAAACTAAAGAGGGCCAATAAAGCCAATGTCTGCTGGGGCTGCTGGGGCTGCTGGGGCTGCGGGAACGTTTGAAAGAGTGCCCGTAGCTCTAGATCGTAAAAGACAACTGAAGGACACATATGGATTTTATTCAGTGAATGTCTGACACCTTCTCGTTCCATTTTAGAACAAAATCAGACACTGGATATTTCCCACCTCAAAAAAAAGCTAATTATTTATTTCCATCAGCTATCCAATTTTATAACTGTTTCCATTTAATTAATGTTATCTTAGAAGACCTGCTCCCCTGGCCAAGTTACAACCGTTTCGCTTGCGTCGAACGCTTCGAGTTGACCTTGCCGCCAGTTCTTTTGTTCTGACTACGTGACTGAGCGTTGAGATGACGTCATTACCGTACATTTGAAGCTTTCTACTAGCGTTAACAATTGCAGATTAGCAACTTGGCTAAGGGTAAAGACATAGTTAAAACTCGCGCAGTGCACTCATGGTAGCAACTGACATAACCTCGAAATACGATTATTGCTTCAAAATTCTGTTTAGATAGGCATATAATTTTCATTGCAAGGCAATACTCGAAAAAATGGAAGAGCAAGAGATATGAATGTTTAGACGCAGAAACTTTTTTTATATTCTATCGACTATCGTATGTTCAAGACTAGAAACTCGTTCCGTCTAAATGTGCCTTTAGTGTATGCTTAGAAAGTTTAAGTTTAAACTAAAATTGTCATTTAAAAGTGGTTTCTGGAGCCTTGCCGTGTTAAAATGTCGTCGACAGTGCGCATTGTTCCCGCGCGTCTCAAGGAGTTGTCAGCAACAGCAGGGGCCTAGCTGGGTTGAGGCCTACTAGGGCCAGGGTTAGTTTCGAAGGATAGCTCAGTCCCGGTACGAAATTCAACGAAGGAACAAGAATGGGTTTTTAGTCAGTAAAAGTCTGACACTATCTCCCACTTCGCTCAAGAGCGGGGGATGTCATTAGAATATTTTCCCACCGAAAAAAAAAGCGTTCGAGAGAGAAAGAGATCATCAAATGGATGCCTCGGCTGCCTCACGGACGAGCCAGTCTGACAGCCTTCTACTGACTAAAACTACACTCTTGCCTTACACACAAACCACAGACATGACGTGCCCTCGTTTGTTGGTTATTCATTTCCCTGACCACAGTTTCAAACAATGAAAGTTATAAACAACACAATCATGTTTCTTGAACTACATACGAAAACAAAACTTTGTAGTAAAGGAACTTACCCTATGTTAGCTTACGTCACTTTTTATTTCTTATCGACACCTCCCTAGGGATGCTGTCGGGGATACTATGTATCAGTTCAGTGAAAAAGTTTTTTATATAAAAATGTTCGACCTCATAGGTATACGTTAATAATATACATACATAGGTATTGTTAATATAGTCCATGTCACTCAAGAATAAAGCAGCTTTCGATCGGTGAAAAATTTTTAGCAATCGGACCAGTACTTTCAGAGATTACCTTTACCTCTTTAAAATATAAGTGTAGATAAGCTCCTGTTTGACCACTATCTCACCAATCTCACCTGATGGTAAACAATGATTTAAGACGATCGACTATATGCCGTGCTTGCTTTAGAGTAACTTTTTATCTACTCCAGGTTTTATTAGCTACACTGACTCCGGCAAGAAATTCCAATCCTTAACTGTACGTATAATGTATAGTTACAAAAATACAAAAACCAAATAGAAATATTCTTTATCTGATATATCACGGTTTTAACGATTAAAGTAGGTTTTCCATGAGAAAACTCATAATTGAATTAACCCTTCAGATACCGTCAATTAGAGACACAATAGTAAGACAATAGATGCGCGGCCACCGGTGGTCGCTTGGGGATTCATGAATTAAGCTCGCCTTTTGAACATGAATTATTGTCAAATCGGTTTTGTGTTCAATAAAGAATTTAATTTTCAAATAGAAACAGACTTCTAAGTACTTACAGAATTAACAAAGGAACCAAATGAAACAATTCACGAAATTAAAACTTTGTTTCCCAAAGAAAAAAAAAACAATAATAACGGTAGTCAAACACAAAACATTTATCGAGTATTTTTAGACTCTTTTTAAATCGTCAAAATCATTATCAGAATTTCCAATGTCGCTTTTGTGGTGGACAAATTGGCCCCATTACTTGAATTTGTTAAATGGATGAAAAAACCTCTTTGGCGTTACATTGTATTGATTTGGAAGTTATTGTGGGCCGAATGAATGGGACAGTACAATGGCTAGGCTATTATGTGGGATGGCTATGTCTGTCTGCGGATGGATGGAACATCTGAATGCCGAGTGTAGGCTGGATTACGGCAGTGTTCGATGTACAGAAGTTCCTGCGTTTAGGGTATTGGAAAGGTTTTTGGAATCCGTATTCATAGCCAGGACTGTTTTTTATAAAATAGCCTCACAGTCAACGTGTGCACTGCTTATCATTAGGTGGGATGGCAGTCAAGCACTTAGTTTATATCAATGAAAAACAAAAATAAAATTGATAACGCTCAAATTCATATTTCGAATTCAAAAAACAAAATATTTTTATTTTACTTAGGCCTACATGGGCACTTATAAAACGTCAGAAACTAGTGCAATTAAATTATATATGCTGTAATAACCTTTTTTGATTTAGGACATCATAAAATTACATATCTCTTGCTCTAGCGTAAGAGGTCAGATTTTTACTGACTAAACAGTTGCCTTTTTTCGGTTCTCTTTTCAAAAAATCCTCGTTTTTATTTTTCCAATGATCTGGACTGCAAAGCAGCTTACTGCTTATTAAGAATGATGGCAATGCCCACCTTAATGGGCATTGTCATCATTCTTGACTGACTTGTTGATAGACTGCTATGCCGGAGGTCGTGGACTCGATTCCCACCTAGGACAAACGTCTGTGTATTTGTTCTGTGTCTGGCTGTAATTTATCTAGAACTAGCTTTTGCCCGCGCGGCTTCGCTCCCGCTCTTCCCTACTCCACCCTACTATACCCAACTCTACCCTACTCTACCCTACTCTACCCTACTCTACCCTACTCTACCCTACTCTACCCTACTCTACCCTACTCTACCCTACTCTACCCTACTCTACCCTACTCTACCCTACTCTACCCTACTCTACCCTACTCTACCCTACTCTACCCTACTCTACCCTACTCTACCCTACTCTACCCTACTCTACCCTACTCTACCCTACTCTACCCTACTCTACCCTACTCTACCCTACTCTACCCTACTCTACCCTACTCTACCCTACTCTACCCTACTCTACCCTACTCTACCCTACTCTACCCTACTCTACCCTACTCTACCCTACTCTACCCTACTCTACCCTACTCTACCCTACTCTACCCTACTCTACCCTACTCTACCCTACTCTACCCTACTCTACCCTACTCTACCCTACTCTACCCTACTCTACCCTACTCTACCCTACTCTACCCTACTCTACCCTACTCTACCCTACTCTACCCTACTCTACCCTACTCTACCCTACTCTACCCTACTCTACCCTACTCTACCCTACTCTACCCTACTCTACCCTACTCTACCCTACTCTACCCTACTCTACCCTACTCTACCCTACTCTACCCTACTCTACCCTACCCTACTCTACCCTACCCTACTCTACCCTGACTGAAGGGAGCCCAACAGTCACCGCTACCGCATCCACTGATAGTAGTTCCCAGCGGACGATCACACCAAGCATATATGGCAATATGCTTGGTGTTATGTATGTATGGAAGTTCTTGGAATCCGGGGGGGATGGGAAACCAGGCATCAGACTACGCGGTGTGGCCCTCTTTATGAATAGAGATAACGAGAGACTCGGTCTAAGCTTCTGCCGCGCAGAAGGTGGGAATAGCGTCAATATATCACCAGGACTGGCTGCTTTGATAAACGGGAGCACCTTCAAAACAAACATGAAACGCGCAAAGTTCAATGCGTTGCCCGCTGCAGCTATAGCTAAACACCAATACCGTATTGTGCGATTTCAAAACAAAACGATCGCACTTTTCGAGTGGCATGAGGCGACTCCGTTTGCCCAAGTATGCTCGTTGCTCACCGAAATCGCAGAATCAGACCGAACCACGAATACGCGCCCCCGAATCATTAGCGTGGATGCAATGGTGATTGTTCACGAAAGAGGCGAGGTTGCTGATCAATACGGTTGCATTAAAGCCTCTAAAGATCACGAGTTGGTGGTGTATGAGGACAGGGGAGAAGATCTTAGTTTTCTTAGGCCATCCCAAAATTGTACCGTGCTGGAAACAGCAGAGACTGGTCAGCTAACATCCTCGAGGTCAGTCCCAACAACCTCATGCGGATCAGAGAGACTACAGCAGAAGATAGCAGCCGAGAGGGCCGCCTCCGAAGAAAAAATCAGCCGCAGTTTAGAGAAGAAGATAAACACCAGAGATCGATGGAAATCGGTCTCCAACTTTCTAAGCAGGAGGCTGGGATTTGGTGCGAGGCCCTGTCATATCAGACAGATAGATGCAGTGCAGGAGTTTATCAGGGTCATCCCAGAACCACCGAAACAAAAGCGACCAACATCAACAAGAGCCGACAGAGGGCAGGTCACCCCGCCGAAATTCAGGACGGTAACAGAGCCAAGCGATCACGTGGCGAATGCGTTTCTCGAGTTTCAAGCGATAACAAAGGCAACCAACTCGGTCAGTCTCATGACTTGCCGTAAAATTATGCAGTCATACCAGAAGAGACTAGAGACCGAAGAGTTGCTTCAGGAGAGACTCGAGGAGGCAGCGGCAGCCATATATAATAATGCTACCTCCCAAGTCATCAAGGGAGAAATGACTGGTCAATATATGGCTGCATACAACGCCACGTGTGGGTTTATACCGTTGGACGAGTCGATAACGTCACGTTCTGGCCGTACTACTTTTGTGACACCCGAAAATGACCCAATTGTAGTGGTAGCTCGATGCACTAAGATTATGCTGGATGACAGGATCCTCGAACAGGCGGAAACCATCTCAAGATCGATAGACCAGCCTGGAGGCTGGGCTTTGCCGGGCATCAGCTGGATAAACGGTGTCCCAGGGTGCGGCAAGACCACTTGGGTGATCAATAACTTTGATAGGGACCGCGACGTCATAGTCACTACAACAACCGAGGCGGCGAAAGACCTGCGGCAAAAGTTAGCGCACAAAATTGGTGAAGACAACAGAACCAAGGTGCGCACGATGGCCTCAATTCTATCGAACGGGTGCAAAGGATCTCAAAAATGCAATCGCATTCTGGTAGACGAGGCACTCATGAACCATTTCGGGGCCATCGTAATGGCAGTCCGATTGTCGGGCGCTAGTAGCGCGGTCCTTGTCGGAGATATTAATCAACTGCCCTATCTGGACAGGGAAAATCTTTTCCCTATTAGTTACGCTCGTCCGGACTCAGTTGTGACCATCAGCCACGAACTGCCCTGCTCGCACCGGAATCCAATGGATGTTGCGTATGCCCTAGGGGAGGTGTACCCTGGCATATATTCGTCAAAAGACCAGGTCCACTCCCTACAGCTAAGGAGTTTCACGGGCGCGCATATTCCCAACACTCTTCCCAACACGCTTTTCCTGGTCTACACGCAGGGGGAGAAAAAGACCCTCATTGACCAGGGTTATGGGACTGGGGTTGGATCATGCGTCCTAACCATACACGAAGCTCAAGGGCTTACCAGCGAATCAGTCATCATCTTGAAGACAAAATCCACCAACATCCGGATTCACAACAGCGTCCCCCACGCAGTGGTGGCAGTCTCCAGACATACTGCCCACTGCGTGTACTACGCTGACAACGCTGACGATGCTATTGGAAGGTTTGTGAGGAGGGCACAGGAGGCGTCGACCAGTGACATTATCAATAACAACATGAAGAACGCCATGCGGCATCGGGACAGAGCAGTCGTCGAGGCACTGATCCGCCTACTTAGGCAGTGATGATCTGAAGTAGCTTTGGATGACGCGGGTATTGCTCGGGGCGGTCGGTTCTTAGCAGGAAACAGTGACCGGTCTTGGGGTGGAAACCCATAGTTATAAATTTAACATAGCGTTACCTAAAAAATACATATATATATTTAAAAAAAAAAAAAAAAAAAAATTATATATAATAATAAAAAAAAAAAAAAAATTATATATAAAAAAAAAAACTGAAAAAAAAAACACTATTTACAGCATATTGTAGTTTAAGTTATTGATATTTAAGGTTATTAATATGTATTATATAGAATTAATTATAGTTAAGTCTGGAGCTGGGGGGCCATTTGATGGGGGGCGGAGGGTTGTATGTGTGTTGAAGGTTGGGAGTTTCCCCAATTTTTTATGCATGTATGGCTCGTTGCTGCTTGAGTTTCGCTTCGGGTTGGTGGCCTCTCAGCTCTGAAATTCTGACGGGATTTGTTATAGTTGCTGGAAGGTGCTCTGGAGTGACGCCACTTGCACGTGGAGTTGCCCAGAAGCAAACAATGTAAAATCAAAAAAGAGCACGGACGCCATGTCTGTGGTTTAAATGTAAGGCAGGAGTGCGGTTTTAGTCAGTAGGAGTCTGACACTTGCCAGACTGGCTCGTATGTGAGGCAGCCTGGCCGTCCATGAGGATTTCCCACTCCTGCCGGAAAAAAAAAAAAAAAAAAAAAAAAAAACCCTACTCTACCCTACCCTACCCTACCCTACCCTACTCTACCCTACCCTACTCTACCCTACTCTACCCTACTCTACCCTACTCTACCCTACTCTACCCTACACTACCCTAATTTTTTTTTCCATAAGAACCTTCTCCTCACAATAACAATCACAACAAAAAAAAAACATCTGTTTGTTTATCAGTTTTCTAGTACTCATAACACAAAGTCTGCTAAGCTTGGGACTAGACGGCGTTGTGTGATAGGTGTGGAATATTATTATTATACTCGTCATCATATTAGATCTAGTATATTACGTTTCGTAATTCTAAATTGTGAGAATTACATCAATAATTTACAATTTTACACAAAAAAATAATAACGCTTTAAAATAACAACAATTCAGTTATGCAAAACCAAAACGAAACATTTCAAATTACGAAACCATTTAAGAAAAAAAAAATCATTTAACAAATTGGTCCAACGAATTTTTAAACCAAATATTATTTTATCTCGGTCCAGTACGGCCCAACGCGCCCCATAGCACCGGCATTAACTGCCATACATCCTTTTTCAACCCAATTTATTTAATTGGAAGTCACATTGCCAACGAAATCCGTTTTTAGTCTATTAAAATTGGATTTAACTGACTGCGTATGAATGGGAGAGGTGGAAAAAAATTTAATTATGACGAAGGTTTTTTTTTCGGTGGGAAAATCATTTAATTACATACCCCGCTCTTGGGTGGAGCGTGATATAGTGTCAGACTTTTACTGACTAAAAACCTACCCCGTTCCTTTATGCCTTCATACTGGGGCTGAGCTAGCTCTCGAAACTAACCCTGGCCCAGGCTTCGCCTCAGCTGTTGCTGACAACTCCTTGAGGCGCGCGGGAACAGTGCGCGCTATCGACAACTTGGGCTCGGTCCGGACAAAGTCAAAGTCAAAGTCAAAATATTTTATTTCACATAGGCCTACATGGGCACTTATAAAACGACAGAAGCTAGTGCACGTTGACAGTTCCCGGACGGTCGGACAGCGAGCTCCCATTGCTCGCCGTCTGCAAGGCCGCGCTTACGGTAGCCGGAAATCGGGATCGAGCGCCGTTGCCTGATGCGGTCGGCCTCCTCCTTTGCTAGCATTACTGCTTCACCGAAGGAGGCAACCGCCTGCCACTCCTCCTCACAAACAATGACGAAGGTTATAGTACCTTGTTGATATGGAGGTTCGAAATTACTAATCGTTCGTGTCTTGGTTAATGAGTAAAGATTTCGATGATAAGAATGTAAGAGAGTTATGGAAGGAGAAAATAAAACAGATTTTACATGGCGAAAATACGCAGTATATTCTAGTATATTTTTCGGTGTCAAGACATGTCACAGTGCATTAATCAATAACGTGTTCCAAACAAAACCTTTCAAACTTAAATTTACTCATAATACAAAATATAAATAAGTTTGTATATCCAACAAAGAACACAGTGAGTTGGTAATTATTATCATCATCATCGACAAGCTCATTTCACCGACTCCTGAGTTTTAGGTTTTACTTTTTTGTCAGGACTGTGAGATTTGGTCATGGTGGAGTACGGTGGAATTCTGTCCCGCATTGCATAAAGCTCCAGAGCCCACTAGGGGGCGGTACTTCCCCCTGTTGGGAATCTATACTCTAGAATTTCTTTAAAGAGAATTTACTACCTATTTTCTTCAAAATAAATATTGAAGGTCACTATTTCTCAGTATATCTGAAGATTTGTAACGTGCTCCAAACCACAATCGCTGGCAAGCGTCCAATGTTTTGTTTGTGTGTCCATTTCATAATTCTTAAGTTATGATCGTAGAGCTTCTCTTAGGAGTTTCACGGGAATTACTTTTTGATAACAGAAAAGGGTAAAGAGGTACACGATTTTTAAGAATCCAGCATTTGTCTAATAAGTCATTTTTAGGCATTTTTGAATTGATTTTTACTCGATACCTCCACGCATTCTCGAGATTTATTTATTTATTTACTTTACATAACACGGCCATAGACCAATTACATTAAAAACTTATGAAGTAACAATACAAAATAATAACTACATAGTCATACACTCATCTCACAAAACTCCAAACAGACAGACAAAAAAATAAATAAAAAAAGAGATAAAGGGTCTTGACAGACAGACAGACAGACGGATAAAAAAGTGGCCCTATAAGGGTTCCGTTTTTTCCTTTTAAGATACATACGGAACCCTAAAAAAGATGCAAATTGCACATTCAAAACCATAGATCTCTTTGAGGAAGATTGTTCGAGTTACGTTTACTTTGAATTTCATTGTTTATGAAATTAACTAGTTTTAGTATCCTTCAGTTGCCTGTTAGCTTAACTTTGTTATTTTTTCATGATACAGTTTTGAAATGTTGTACATAGATTCTTTATAAAGAATCTAGAAATACTAGACAGGTGGTTCACGTTTCGAATAGGTATACTAAAAATAAGGTTTTATATATACAGATATATAGTTTGAGATGCTAAATTACTCTCTTTAAAAAAAAAAACTCAGAACGAGGTGAGGAAAAGTGGTTAGCACTTCACAGCAAGTCAGATGCATTACTTCGATTGCGTCGGGCTGCCTCCGGCGTCATCTTTAAACAGTTTCTTTTATACCTTTTTGAGCTAATCTGCAGATGGGAATGTTTTAATTTCGAAAGTGGAAAGAGTTTGTGGTCCATGGAGTTAGTATCTGTTTATTTTCAAAACTCTTGAAGAGGGGAAACTTCGTGGCTCTGAATTTTCTTTAGATCTCAGTTTTTTCAAAGTTTTAGCTATCTTACTTAAACAAGCTTTTAATGAAAATATTTTTTTTATAGTAAGCTTTTATAGCTCGGTATTCCTATAAAATGAATACTCGTCAAGACGAATCATACGAGCCCAAACTCAATGGGGTTGTGTCGTTTAACTACCTAGTTCTTATAGCCACCTTCCGGTTCCGTCATCAAATCAGCTCCATGTCATAATAATTTTGCATTGTCATCTGATTTACACATGCATGCAAAATTTCAGCTCAATCGATAACCGGGAAGTGGGTCAAATTTAATTTACAAGATTTGATGTCAGACAAACATCGGGAGAGGTGAAACTAAATTAAAGCTTGTAAAATAGATTTGGCTGTTCTTAATATAGATATCTACTTGGTAACAGTTGTATTTCTACCCATTACATAGTATACGTAAAACCTACATCTTCTTTTTTTTTGGTTTGTTTGTAGAAGGTAAATCTCTGAAAGTACCTACACCAGTAGGTAAATCTCTGAAAGTACCTACACCAGTAGGTAAATCTCTGAAAGTACCTACACCAGTAGGTACTTTCAGAGATTTCTAAAATTACCTACTAAAATTTTAAACGGATTTTCATACGGCTTTGATAGAGTGATTCATGAGATTACTTTGACATTACTTTTAGTACTTATATGCGAAACCTAAATGTAGTTTGTTGTTACTGAATCTTTTACTGACTAAAACCCAACCCAAAAATGGTTCGCAAAAAGTGATTGGAATCGATTCAGTTGAGTACTGATTCTGAACAAACTATATAAACTATTGTTACGTGCGTGGGTAATTAGATGCCGGTTTACTGACAGAGAACTTTATTCACCACAAACAATAAGTAATTTGTCCAGGCAACAATAATCCAAATCACAATTAACACTAGAGCGACTCTAGTGTTCGGGGTCTAGGGTCGTTAGATAAAATCACTTCGCACACTTAGGTAGATCGCTCTTGTTCGCAGTCGAAATCAGAACAGACTCGCTTCCGGTCGGGGGGCTCGTATTTATATGCGGAGCAAGGAAAATTCTAGATACCGACGTCTCAGGATAAATCCAGAACAATAGAGTCGCGTCGCTGGGCCATAAATCATTTTTATTGCTTAATCCATCGCGAGTCGCTTTCACGCGTATTTCGACTCTATTGTTAATAGCGGAAAGTACCATTTCCCTTATCTACCTACATACCTACCTACTATTATTATTTGAATAATAATAGTAGTAGCTACTTATGGTAGATTTTTCCAGGCTTAGGTAGATACCTACCTCCATTCTAGATCTTTCGAACAGCAATGCGTTTCAATTATTCGTTGCGACTCTTTATTTTATCGAAGATATGACGTGTTGAAGTTTAACGACGTAACACTAAAAATAATTTAGTATAAGTGTGTTTATATGCTCAACTCATTCGAAATTGTATCCAACTAATGAATAGCAAACTGCTTGCGAGCAGATAAACCAAAATTAATCATACAGCGGTGATCAAAGTCGATTTTATATGTGTAGGTAACACTATTTCACAGCTAATTACTTGGTGAAACACATTCGTTTGACGATCAACCAAATGAAAACCTTTGGTTTAATCGATTTCATTGAGTGCATATTACCGTAATTGCTACTTACCACGCTTGAGGTGTAATCACTTAAAATGTATGTGATTACGGATGATTTTCCGTGAGAAATATGTTAACAAACATTGGTTTTGTAAAGGTTATTTTATTTACACTAATAAAGTAAAAAAAAAAAACTTAAATACTAAATAAACTATTTATACTAAAAACTAACTAATATGTAAAGTGCGTTTCACTTAAGAAGTTTCTTCGGCGTAATGTTGGCTCCCCTGTCTGTCTACAAAAAAATGAAGGGAAAAAAGGAAAGAGTTGCCTACTATACCAAAATGGTTCCCCGAAATCGATTTTAACGGTAGTTGCAACACTTTTTGGAGAATTATGAGGGTAATGGGATTTTATTTTAAAAAAGCAGGTCTAAAAGGAAGTTGTTAATAGAGAGGTACGATTTTGTGGCGTGACGTTTTCGGTACCTATTTGAAAGAATTGCAGGACAATCGGAATGGAGCCCAGCGTGCTATACTTTAATTAAAAAAAAGAAACAAAAAAAAAGGCAATTGTTAAAAGTAACGAAGTATCAGTTAATCTCCATAATATTAAGTAATTTAATTGCTAAAAATATAGCAACACTGTTTTTCCGTATTGCCAACATTACCTACGGCTTCTTAAGTGGCGGAACTTCTTAAGTAAAACGCACTGTACATAAATATAATACAAAAAGACAAAGCACACTCAGGCGTCAAAGTACTCCTCCACATTGCTGTCATCCGGAAATGTGCCTAGAAGACTGGCAGCATTGCCACGTTGAATGGCAATGCTAATTCTTTTGGCAAAGAACGAGCCAGCCCTCTGGCCACGTAAAGTGTCGATCAGTCGGCGTGAAATATCCTTGAAAAGGAGACGCGCACTCGGACCCCATGAACTAACATTGTCTAACCCTTATATACGAGTAGTTAGATGTTACAATATGATTACCTAATCTTAGATGGCAAAAGGAACCTAACAAATTAGGTACAACCCTTGATACCCAATATTGAAACAAAAAGTACTCGTACTATTGTTCTTTGCCTAAATGTGGACGAAAACATCGGATTATTTCCCACCTAAAAAAAGCAGTTATTACCTATGATAAAATCTACATCTACTCTAATCTACACTAATCTATATATATAAAAATCAATGCCACTTTTCGTTGTTATATTATAACTCAAGAACGGGCTCACCTATCCAAACCAAATTTTTAGGCTTTGTTCGGACTATTTAGTAGATGGTTTATGTGAAGTTTGGTAGGGTAGAGTAGGGTATAGTAGGGTAGAGTAGTTTAGAGTAGAGTAGTGTAGGGTAGAGTAGGGTAAAGTACGGTAGAGTAGGGTAGAGTAGGGTAGAGTAGGGTAGAGTAGAGTAGGGTAGAGTAGGGTAAAGTAGGGTAGAGTAGGGAAGAGCGGGAGCGAAGCCGTGCGGGCAAAAGCTAGTCTATACTAATATTATAAAGAGTAAAGAGATTTGTAAGTTTGTATGTAGGGGGTAATCTCTGAAACTCATAATCCAATTCTAAAATTTTTTTTACTGGCAGAAAGCTACATTATTCCTGAGTGCTATAGGCTATAAATTGTTTCTATAGCATGTATATTAACCGAGCTATCACAACTTTTGTCTAGCAAGTCGGAAAAAAATACCTCATAAAACAGAATTATTTGCGTGCGCTGCCTAAACAGTTGCTTAAAATTAAAAACAATGTATGGCTGCCTGGTAAAAAAGTCCGCGATACCATATCTCTATCTTTTATATTTTATCTTTTATACTTTTTTTATTGCATTAAAAATATTTTTTTCGGCATACTTACGTTTGGTTGATTATTTGAGCAACAAAATATTAATTCTTATGACAATAAATAATTTCAGTATCACAAGAACATCATACAGATAAGATTGGCCATTTACAGTATATCAGTTGGTCATACAGTTTCGGAGATAATATAAAATTACTAAAACGCAAAATGCCCCTAGCATAACTTTCATTGTGCAGACGTTTTACCTATTTGCCCATAGATGGCGTTCTGCAATTACGTAATTTTTCGGAATCGCGGTGTTAAGACTTTCTGTGGATTGATGATCCTCTCGAATTATTATGCCCACGTTGTCGTTAGTTGGAGTTCTTCTGTCAGTCGCTTATTGATTTCGGTTGTTTCGTTCGTATGGTTGTTGTTGTTGTTGATAGATACCTCATAATTGAAAATATCGTAATTTCGTTGTACGTTTGTTTTGTATGTTCGTAGTTTCGTACTTTGTTCTATCGTAATAATCATCATGCAGCATGTCTCTGAGACAAGGGATAGGGAGACTAGCGCTGAGCGCTCGCAGCGGCTTGGTAGGCAAAATGTCATAACATCGCAGGCCCGTGCTCGGGAATCTAGCGCTGAACGTGCGCAGCGTCTATCTCATTTAAGGCAGCATGTCTCTGAAACAAGGGATAGGGAGACTAGCGCTGAGCGCTCGCCGCGGCTCACTAGGCAAAATGCCATAACATCGCAGGCCCGTGCTCAGGAATCTAGCGCTGAACGTGCGCAGCGTCTATCTCATTTAAGGCAGCATGTCTCTGAAACAAGGGATAGGGAGACTAGCGCTGAGCGCTCGCAGCGGCTCACTAGGCAAAATGCTATAACATCGCAGGCCCGTGCTCAGGAATCTAGCGCTGAACGTGCGCAGCGTCTAATCGAGTGTAATCTTATTTTAAAACAAGAAATTTTCCGCGGACGAAGTCGCGGGCAGAAGCTAGTATTTTATAGAGGTAAAGTTTGTTTTTTGTTTGTAGGAGGTAATCCCTGAAAGTACTGGTCCAATTGCTAAAATTCTTTCACCGATAGAAAGCTGCTGTATTCTTGAATGACATAGACTATATTTTACGTACGCGGGCGAAGCTGCGGGCGAAAGCTAGTCATTTTTTTTTTCTTAACTATGCAACTTAGACTAAGTTAAGCTAATTGAGCTGTAAGTACCTAGTTCTTGGTCTGCAACCAGAAATGCTTTAACATCGGTTAAAGCCGGTTGCAACTCTAAAAGATATTTTTTAGAGTAATTCTAAACGTAATTGCTACGCGCAACAGTTTCCCTAGCTGCAGTGGACACAGTTCGACAATACCACTAACGAGTGCTAACTACTCACTGTGAGAGTTCACAACTTCGTTCTACAGTTAGTTTTTACAGAATAGCGGAGTAATACCATTGTTGAAAGGTTTTTTTTTCTAGGTGGGAAATCATCTGACTTATCCCGCTCTAGGATGCGAGAGGGCTTGTCATACATACTTTTACCGACTAAAACCACACTTCTGTTCCTTCAGTTGCCATTACCGTTCTATGACCAAGAGTATACCTTTCATACGTTAGTAGGTATGGGCTCTGCTGGGCCTCTACGGTTTCTGACATCTCCTTGAGGCGCGCGTGGAACACTGCGCGCCGTCGATGACTCAGGGCCATGGGTGATGTGAAAGAGATCCCTGGGGCCCTGGAACAATGGCAAAGCAAGAACAGTAGTGGGTTTTTAGTCAGTCAAAATCTGACACTATCTCCCGCTTTGCCCAAGAACGGGGGATATCATTAGATGATTTTACCACCTAAAAAAAGAAGATAAGGCTTGTATTCCCTGTTGACTACCCTGAGAAGAAATACCGAAACCAACTCAAAGGTCAAAGTCTCATTTAAGTCCATACAGCAAACATGTAATAGTCAAATCATAATGAGAACCATGCAGATTAGTTTCGAGCCAGTGCAACCATTTGTCAGTATTCATGCAACTCAGAACTAGTTATTAATTAAAATTAATCATATCTTAACGGCTAAAGGAGAGCAGTGGTGGCCAAGTGGTAACGGCCCCGACTTACGAGTTGTAGGTCGTGATTTCAAACCCAGACAGGTGCATTTTTTTGTGTAATTTATTTCATTACCACAATGGTGAATGAAAACATAGTGAGGAAATCGGCATGTCCTAGAACCAAAAATTTGAAGACATGTGACATTCACCAACCTGCACTGGGCGCGCGTGGTGGATTACGGGCCATTCTCTTTTCTAGAGAGAAAAGGCCTGAGTCCCAACAATGGGAATATTAAAAGGCTGATTATATTATCGGCTGAACAACTGTATTGAAACAAGGATAAACTATAGGACATTAAAAACTTTATTCCATTAGTACGTTTCTGTAGAACAGTTTTCGATCTTTATGCGGAATAAGCCGTTGGCAAAAGCTAATAATACATATAATATAATGCTACTGTTCCACTTTTACAAATGGAAACCAGAAAACTGGACCTTCGAACAATTTCCAATTGAAATTTATTTCAATTTGAAGTTAGTTTTTGAACAGTACCACAGTTCTCTATGAAATATTGATATTTACAAATAATTTCTACCACATGAGAAATACTTAGGGAATTGCCTCTGAAATAATTATTCGTTCAATTTATATGGGCAATTTACTTATATCGGAGTATGATGAGTGTTTTTTTGTATTATTATTCCATTTATTTATTTTATATAAAAAACACATTAAAAAAAAAAACATTAAAAAATATAAAAAATAGTAGCCCACCGGCATCGGGAACAGGGTCCCAGCTACCGGTGGTCAGGACTCCTGAGAGAGGAATCTCCTAACAATGCGCGCCGTGTCCAGGAGTACTGCTTTCTGGATCAGGCCCTTGATCCAGTTGCCTAGCGAGAGCCTCCTTAGATGTTGTTCGAGGCTCTTAGCTATTAAGCCATTGGCCGTTACGACTATTATTATTAATAGGCTTGCTTTTTCACCACCATCTCACCTGATGGTAAGCAATGATGTGGTCGATGATGGAGCACGCTTGCCTAGAAGTAACCTATTCACTCTCGACTTAAAGACCCCTAAGTTGTAGCTATCAAGAATCACAGACTATTATTAACCCCCGACGGAAAAGATGTCTGTCTGTCCATGGCATCGTAGCGCCTAAACGGATGGTTGTATTTTGATGTGGTTTTTCTTTGAAAGCTGACCTAATCAAGATGGTTCTTAGCTACAATTTATGAAGTTCTGTTCAGGTGTTTAAGGTCATCAGCTCGTTGCTAACAAACAAGCTGGCAAGGATCTTTAACACTTAATGGATACTTTAATAAGAAAACTATATGTGACCTGTTCTAAATATTTTTCATGATGACGAAAACCTGATGCTAGAACTGGAGTGTGGCTAATGGAACCCTGGAATGCCTACTAGTAAAACACGTCGAGTCTGGACTCATTCAATTCGTCTTAACCAATTTCAAACATTTGTCATGATGACGGGGACCTGATGCTAGAATTAAGAAGTGGCTGATGGAACCCTGAAATGCCTACTAGTAAACACGTCGAGTTTCGGCTCATTAGGCTCATCTTAAACAGGTTTTTTTTTTAAATATTGCTTTTATTCCTCAAAAGAACAGCTCAAACACCAATCTGCATGGTTTCCGTATGAAGTCCGTACAGCAAACATGTAATGGTCATTAGACTTTGACCCCTGAGTTTGTTTCGGTGTTTCTTCTCAGAAACACCGGCCCCACCTAGTTTAATTTGACCTGTTTGCAAAATAAATTCTATGACAAAATTAACACTGCTGTTCATTAACTACTCCTTAAATCAGTGCTGAGACGTTAAATCGACCTAGCAGTTTAAATCTAAATCTAAGACTGATTAAATCTTCTTGTCTTGCAGCCAAATTTTATTTAAGTCTCATAGAATCGTGACTAGCTTGGGCAATTTCTTGATTAAATGTACCGAAAAACCCGGGCCTGAGATGTAAATTCCAAAAGGAAAGCTCTACGTTCCTTTTGCGCTGACTAAGGATCGTCTTGAACTGACAAAAACGGGGTAAATCTCGGGTAAATAGATATTCAATTATTTTGAGTCGCGTTTTCGTGATTTATTTACATCGCGTTTGCTAATGTATTGCTGTGTCGATGTTTGGAGTGAAATAAATCAAATGTAGTACCGTAACGATCTGTTTACTGGCTTCAATTTGTATTCCTGTTGCGTTTTGGAATATCAAAAGATTCTGGAGGTGTTTACTTATGTAGGTTTACTATAGCTAACCCCATTGATGATATTGATCCCAATATTAAAGTACGTTGGGGTAAGATTGACATTAGGGTAAGAACGTATATATATAAATTATACCACTTATTTAGCTTTATTTTTAATGCTAGTCATGTTGCGTGTCACGTCATTAGGTTCCACCTTGCCCAGCAATGTGGCTGGCATTAAAAATAAAGCTAAATAAGTGGTATAATTTATTTATACGTTCTTAACCCACCTTACCTATACCGAAACCTTTATTTGGTCTTGCCTTTACTTGTGCCGTTGACCTTTCTTCTTGCTTTTCAGGATTCTCTAGATCAGTAGAGGTTTTGATTTCCTAGCGAGTGTCAAAATATGCACCTAGACAGAGAACAAACGATCTTTAGATTACGTTGACTTTGAAGTTTAATCTGCTACTGCGGGTAGCAGATCTGAGTATTTGATATTTATATACATAAAACAAAGCCATGTTATTTACACCATTTATAAATCAAGAACGGCTGGACCAATTTTAATGGTCGCGCGTAAACGGAGCAAATACGGTTCTATCTTTAGAGTACCTTTACCTATATATTTGTATTTTTCAGTAGTCCAAGGGGCGCACTTGAGTACCTATATGATATTAATTTCAGCTTGATACTTTTACGCATTCCTGAGAAAATGGGTATTAACAGACAGACAGACCACGAACGTGATTCTTGCGTTCTATTTCTACCGCTTGACGTTACAGAACCCAAAAAAACAATGCTCCCTGTCTAGTCTTTGTTCTAGCTTACAGAATCTAAATGCAAGCTTACCTAAGGCATCTTCTTAGCATGGCAGGAAGTCTAAACCATCCAAACTGTATTACCATACGCGGCTTAGCCACTGCCTTCAACTCTCCACTAAGAACTTTGCTTATCTATTTAAAGGCTTATATGTCAAACGGACTACTTAAGGACCGTAAGCCAGAGGACCCGAAGTGTACAAATACAGCCAGAGACCGACATACGTTATGTGGGATGGCACAGAATACTAAGCGTGGTTACTAGTTAATAATTCAGTGGGCAAACTTTGACAAAATATGCTTAGATCTAGAGATTTTAGCGCGTTGATGTACTGTTTTATTTGTACTGTGGCGGGTTTGGGACGTGATTTGTTATCTGAGGATGTAGGAAGTCAAGACAAGCTTCAGATTTGTGGCTATAGTTATATGAACGCACTGTTCGTTCGGTCTACAAGGGATGCCTCAGTGCTGCAGTCATTCTGTTGCTCAAATGTAAGTATATAAAGCAACCTCAGTGAGCTTCCATGGGTCATCCGTAAGGGAACCCCGGGGTCCTAGGACGCAAGGCAAAGAAGGGACATAGGAGTGGGTTTTAGTCAGTAAAAGGTGTACACATCATTCCGCCCTAGAGCGGAGAGAATCATTGGATGATTTCCCACCTAAAAATAAAAAACTAAAACCCGACTACGACAAAAAAAACGACGCTGATCATGTATGAAACAAGATTTTCAGGATGTTGAAATAAACAAGGTAACTAGAAAACAAGAACAGAACAAAAAGAAAATCCGTAGTCACACGTTATAGGTCATCATCATCATCATCATCAGCCTTTTTAATGTTCCCACAGCTGGGACTCAGGCCTCCTCTCTAGGAGAGGGAATGGGCCGTAATCCACCACGCGGGCCAAGTGCGGGTTGGTGGCTTCGAATTATAGGTACGTTATACTGCGGAATTTCGATTTCGCTTATCCCTATTAACAATGTCGGATGTGAAAATTGGCAACTTTACACGAGAGCGAGTCAAAGTTTGACATAAGTCATTGTTAACTGGCGAATGGGCCACATCTGACAATGTTAACGTGGCCCATTTTAAAAACTACACGTAATTTATTTTTTCTATTTGCTGCTATTAAAAAAAGGGACTTTTTGAGAGTGATTCGTGAAAGAAAAAGAAAATGGCAAAAAAACATATCCGACATTGTTAATAGGGACAAGCGATTTGTTCTGTCGCAGACGTCGTAGACAAGCATGTCTAAGACAGTCTTGTCTCAAGTGAGCACAGGCCCTTATTAGTAGGTACAAATAACATGTGTAACCACTATACCTTTAAGTAGGTCCAAACCTTCTATACTTACTCCGTGGTCCCAACTATTGAAGGAATGAAACAGCGAAAAATATTGAAGGTCTCCCTTGAGATTTGGTTGCAGGTCCATTTCAATGTACCTATGTAGCTTCGAGCAATCGTACACTGCTAGTGTACCATATGCACATCTGACCGCAACTTCTACGTGACCAGCATCGAACGAATGTTTTAAAGTCAAAGTATTCAATGTAAATGAAAATTTAGTAGTTGTGCCTAGAATGGATTGGTTTCTTACCAATATTGTACTGGTTAAATTAACCTTTTTTTTCGGTGGGCAAAAATCATACAATGACAACCCCCGCTCTTGAGTGGATCGGGAGATAGTGTCAGACTCTTACTGATTAAAAACCCACCCCGTTCATTCTAGCGTCTTCATACCAGGGCTCGAGTTTCCTTTCGTATAACCCTGGCCCTAGTAGACTTCGACCCAGCAGGGCCCCTCCTGATGCTGACAACTCCTTGAGGCGCGCGGGAACAGTGCGCGCCGTCGACGTCTAGAAGTTAAGTCACCCTGACCTGGATACGATTTGAGGTCTCGTATATAAAATTAGTCTTATCAAGTCTTGAGTATCGACGTGGAATTGCTAGTCTGTATGCAACCGATAGAAAACCGACAAGCTAACAACTCGGCGTCGATGCTCAAGAACTTTGAAGCCTCGACTCGACGAGTGTATCATTGCCAATTATATATCCTTCTCTCAATTGCCTCAAGTGCATCAAGCTGGTATGGGGCAGATCCATGCTAATGATGAGAGTATACTCTATACACGATCGAAATTGCCCTTGTGGAAATTGTGGAAGGACGTTCATGCCTCACGCGTGCGGCCTTTCTTCGCAGCTGACCACCAGCCATCCCTCGTCGCTCAGCGCGAGAGGTTGTTCCGCCGATTGCCTCCACGGTACCTACTGCGTATAAGTTAAGCTTTTAAGATTAAGATCCATAAGTCATGCTTAAGCTGTTAATAACTTACCCTCGAAAAACAAGCCTAACATATCAGATTTTGTTTTTAATATAAAAAGATTTATTGTCACATTGGATCATGACTGTTAGTTTCACTTTATTAACATTAACCCCTAAACTCAAGGAAGGTTAAACCTCATTTACTTGGTGTCAACCTAAAATATGGTAATGTCTTTCACGACGTTACCGCACGAAATTTTGGAGAAAAGCGGAAATAAATTGAAACAGTGAACAATCAGAAACCATTGGATCATTAGAGAAGATTTATAGTCTATGTCTTCAGGGTGCTTTGTGTAATAGAATTCGTCGCGTCATCGTTATGACGTCACTCATAAATGGAGAGTTTTTTGTTCATAATGAGATGTGATGTTTTGCTATGTTTTAACACAAGTTTTAATCCACTTCTAAAAAAAGAGGAGGTGTTCTAGTCGTTAGATTTTTGATTTTTATTTAATAGTAAAGAGGCGGACTTAATGCTTTAGGGATTTTCTGCCAGACAACCTTAGGGTGATGCAGAGAAAAATAGTGGTAGGTGCTGAGATGCAATAAACGAGAGAGAAGACCTGCCAATAACAAATATTTGTCTTGAGTGGGTATCGAACTCAAAACAGGCGGCATAGCAGTCAGGACCACTAACCACTAGACCAATAGACCAGCCTAAGCAGATATAATTATCGAATAATAATTAATCCTCCCAACCGATCGATCAATGTGGCCAATCACGACAAAGAGAGACTGAACCTAGAACCTCTAAGGCGACCATTACACGGTCATGCAAGCGTCAATCAATTCCATCAATCATGAATGATGGTTTTCGTCAATCAGTACTAAAATCCGTCAATCATCGCATTAGACGGTAGGTTTTTCGTCAATCAAAAATTTTACCGTGGCAAAACTAACAGCAAAACCTAAAAATTCACCTGACACACGCGCACCATAGAATAGATGAAAGAAACCTCTTTTATCTGTTCTGTGACACGCACTCCCTCCCTCCTCGAGTCGTATTCCTCATTACTGAAGATCGTGAAGTTCCCGCTGGATTAGCTTCTTGTTAATGGTATCACGCCATCTGTGACGGTTCTTAGCGTCATGAATTACGACGTGCAATTGGGTGTCCAGTGTGGAGCGGACCTGATCTGCCCGTCTTATTGGGCTGCGGCCCCTTGGTCATTTGCCATCAACCATGCCCGTTACGATGAGCAGTTCCATGTTCTGGTCACTTTTCCTGGCAATGTGGCCAAAGAACTCTAGTACTCTGCGCATGCAGGTAGTCGACAGTCTGATCTTGACATTCAGTTCGCGTAAGATAGAGCGGTTTGTACGGAAGGCAGTCCAGTGAGTCAGTGACATGCACTAGGATATATAAAATCTTTGCGCACTAATACAATAGAACACAAACGAGCTGTCACACGAACGACCACCATCATTGAGACAGTCCACATACCTAACTAAACAGACTTGGTACCTATTTAAAGAAAAGAGAACTGAAAATAATCCCGCTGTTATAGTTAGTCCCTTCAGTACCCAGTGCTGTACAACAAATCCCACAATAACTTCAACCAAGACCCCTCATCTCTGCGGACCAGTAATCCGCATCTAAATAAAGTCTTGTCATAAAAAGCTCACTGTTTCGTACAGTATTCAAGGAGTGCAGGTGGCCGTCGGTAGGTGTATAATCCAATTTCCTTCAGAGAAAAAGAGAAAGAGACGTAGCTATGCAGGCCGTATAACGTCATCCCTCTTTCACACAAAGTTGCATAATGATTTTATCATGCCCCGCGAGTCATGATAAAATCGCTGGTTGATGACTGTTGGCGTGCTAATATCGATATCCTCTCGCCTCTGATCTGATGATACAGGAGTACATTTTTTTTTTATTTGTAAGACCAGTACCCCTAGCCAAGTTGCTAATTTGCAATAGTTAACACTAGTAGAAAGCTTTAAATGTACGGGAATGGCTTAATCTCAACGCTCCGCCACGTGGTCAGAACAAAAGGATTAGCGGCAAGTTCAGCTCGAAGCGTTCGACGCAAGCGAAACGGTTGTAACTTGGCTAGGGAGACAGACCTGCCTCAACGAGGTCGAATAAAACCTCTACTATCTACGGTAAGCTACTAGAATATACTAGTACTTACTAAACTAGAGAATGTTACCAGTATAAAATAAATGAAATTTTTTAGGAGGTAAATGGCACTATAAATAGTTCGCTTGTTCAGTGGTCGTCTTTGTTTGATTTCTTGTTGCTTACTACTTCATACGATGTTTGTTTGATGACATTGAATCTTTGAATAGGTAGAGTGAAAAATGAGAAGCTGAAAAGCAATTGATGTACACAATATTAGCCTACTTAAGTAATTGAAAGTTACTTACCCCAAAAAATAACCTATTTTAAAAATTGCGCAGATACGTTTTGTTTAGGAGCATTTGAAAATTAATGCAATGGCAGGCGGATTATGTTCCAACATGACCTACACGATACACACCTAAAGAGGCGTGTGTGAGTTTGAGTAGTGGCGGTTGACTGGAATCGAGGAAGTGTAACAATTTGCCTGATGCGGTCTTCCCATCGGATTATAATTAAGGTGTCTTCAAGGCTAGAGCGCTACTAAGCAAGACTAGTGCGCCTCACCATCAACAATGCTAAGCATCAGGTAGAATCGCAGTGAAGTAGGTACTAGTTTAACTATAAAAATAAAAAATAAAAGTAATTTTTGCTGGTAAATAACCATAAAACTCCTTTAGCTTTGGGTGGAGTGAGGAGTATCACTGACTTAAAAACCGTGTTTCTTCAATTTCCTTTTCTGTTCCAGGGTCAAAGGTAACTCTTTCCAATATTCGCGCAGCCCAAATCGAAATTGAGAACTTGACTTGGTTAGTACCTACCTACTGACAGACAAACAAACTGGCAGGCAGACAAATCAAGAGAGAAGAAAGGAAAAATAAAAGTTCTACTCGTAAAGAAATTCAAAACCGATTTTATTAAAATCTAAAATAAAAACATAATTAATTATTATCTTCAGATTTCGTGTCGCCAGCGAAGGGCGTATTATAGGTCTCAAAATAGCGTCGCACTTGCCGATCACCGATTTCTTTTTCATAGACCGCCGAAGATAGCTGTTCCACCAGCTCCAGGGTACTAGGGCTCAAGTGCAGTTCATGAGTGAAGCCCAGGAACGAGGAGCGTTCCGTCTCCAGGAAGTCTGAGGTCTTGAACAAAGAGCAGTATATTGTTAACATAAATTATAAGAACCTAGAGATAGCGGTCAAGCGCGAACCTTCAAACAATAAAAAAAGAACCTAAAGGCTGTCACAGAGATAATTCACTTTTATATCTAAGTAGGTACCTAGATGTATAAAAATCTCAATAATATTATAAAGAGGTAGGTATTTAAAGTTTGTTTTTTTTTTTGTTTTTTTTTGTGTGTAGGAGTTAATCTCTGAAAGTACTGGTCCGATTGCTAAAGTTTTTTCACCGATCTAAAGCTGCTTTATTCCTGAGTGACATAGGCTATATTTTATGTAGCCGCGGGCAAAAGCTAGTTAACAAATATATTTATATGGTAGGTACTCACGCATAAAATTACAAAATCAAAACAAACATGGGAAAATTACTTCTTGGAAATAATTTTAATGTCGTCCTTCGCGGTTCTGGCACTCTTCAAAGCGATCTACAACCTTCACGAACGCGCCTCAGAAGTTGAGTAGGAATGTTATTGATTTCTTGTCTAATATTTTCCTTCACTTCAGATATCATCAGCCTTTTTAATGTTCCCACTGCTGGGACTCAGGCCTCCTCTCTAGGAGAGGGAATGGACCGTAATCCACGACGCGGGCCCAGTGCGGGTTGGTGAATGTCACATGTCTATGAATTTTTGGTTCTAAAACATGCCGATTTCCTTCACCGTTTTGAGAGCAGTGGTAATGAAATAAATTACACAAAGTAATGCGCCTGACAGGGTTTGAACCCGCGACCGACAACTCGTAAGTCGGAGCTTTTACCGTTCAGCTACCACTGCTCTCTTCGACATACTTCAGATATAGTTGATGGATTACTGTCGTACACCCTACTCTTCTTCTCTTCTAGAGTAGAATTAAAAAAATCGGAAGATCTAGGCTCTGTTATGGGAAAGAAGACAAGAAATCAACTCCTCTTACCCAAATTCTGAGGCCTATTTTCATGAATCGAGATCGCTTTGAAGAGTAGATACCAGAGCCGTGAAGGACTAATATGATAAAATATGAATAAAGTCATTTTTAAAAAGTAATTTTCTCATGGCTTCAGTTTAATTATTCCGTATTTCTTAACTTTTGATTCATCTACAAAAGTGAAAATTATTTCTGAGACAGCCAGTATAAGACAACACAATATCTATATTTATAAATAGCTTATCAGTTGTCTAGTACCCATAACACAAGCTCTGCTTAGCTTGGGACTAGACGGCGTTGTGTGATAGTTGTGGATGGATAATAATAATTTTTAGATATAAATATAGATTTAGATAAATATATTATTTTTTTCAATTCATCGCCACCAATAGTCTCGACATATGTGTACCTATCGGTTTTATTACAGTACCAAACCTAACAAATGAAGTCCAGCCTTTTCAAGAAAACCTGAAATCTATTACAGCGCCACATCACACCAGCTATCGAGTAGGTACAATTGTGAATATAATCATCCATGGAACACACCACATAGAAAAACTCAGCAAAACTGATCCAGCCGCTTAGGACTTCAGTTCACATTATTCGTAATGTCTTTGGTTCACATTTATAGAACATAATAAATTGGCTGTATGTTTCTACTGTCGTTATCCTTTTCTTAAAGCTGTTGGTTCTAACTATGATTAACCTTTTCGACGCCCATCTATATAATACGCGATGTGTCCTCCGGCGCCACGCAACAAATTGTTTCTATGTTAAACTAACTACACATACAACAAACTAACAAATGTTTCTATTGAATATAAAACAAACAAGAACTTATTATGTGTGAAAAAGTTAAAAATATGGCTTATAACAGGGCAATTTTCCATAAAACACGTATATTTACTTTATACTATTATTACTTCTAATCAAGTAGTGGCGCTGAGGGCACGAAAATCTCGAACTTGTATAGAATAGAATAGAATAGAATAGAATAGAATAGAATAGAATAACATTTATTTGCATAAAAACACGGTATAAAAGATGGTACAAAGATTAAATACAGAGCATACATGTTTTTACTTAACATTTTAAGCGCGCAAAGTTTTGTGCATACATTTAGGTCATTAATGTTTTTTGTCAAAGAACTCTTTAATACTATAAAAACTATTAGTAGACAGCCAATCATACAATTAACTTTTAAATAATCTGGTATTAAGAATTTTTAAGTCACTCGGTGTCCTATTAAATATTTCTACACACACATACAAACAGCTTTTATTATATTTAACTAGCCTTGGCATGACATCCAGTACGAGCCTGTGAGGGTCACGCCGGAGTCGAGGATGTACATCATCCGCTTTTGTAAATAATTCCTTATTCTTCCACACAAACATACATATCTCATATATATAAAGAGACGGTAGCGGTAACAAACCATCATCATCTTCCTGCCCTTATCCCGTTTTATTTGGGGTCGGCGCAACATGTTTTTTTTCTTCCATTCTGTCCTGTCGCTCGTCACGCTATCACTAACTCCCTTTTCATTCATATCACTTCTCACACAATCCATCCATCTTTTCTTTGGCCTCCCTCTCCCTCTCCATCCATCCACATGTAAATTCATAACTTTTTTAGCAATATGCGTTTCATCTCTCCTTTTTACATGACCATACCAAGACAAACGATTCCCTTTCAACTTTTCAGTCACCGGCGCCACTTTCAAACTTCCCCTAATATACTCATTTCTCACTTTATCCATTCTCGTCACACCACACATCCATCTTAACATTCTCATCTCCGCTACATGCAATCTTTTTTCATCCGTCTTTTTCACAGCCCAACATTCTGCTCCATACAATACAACAGGCCTTATCACGGACTTGTAGATTTTACCCTTCAACTTGAGAGGCATCCGTGGGTCACAAGTTGTTCCCGTGACCTGTCGCCATTTCATCCATCCTGCGTTGATCCGATGTGTTACGTCCCGGTCTACCTCACCATCCCCTTGGACAAGCGACCCGAGGTACCGAAAGTCGGAACAGATCGGTATGGGCGTTCCGGCGAGAGCTAAAGGCACTGGAGTGGAGAGACCGCCGAAATCGCAGAACAAGTACTCCGTTTTGGTTCTGCTCAATTTCAGGCCAACACTTTCCAGTCTGTGCCACCACACCTCCAATCTATTCTGGACCTCTTGGCCACTCTCGGCAATCAGCACAATGTCATCGGCAAACAACATACACCAGGGAGCCTCTTCCTGAATGTCCGACGTCAGAGCATCCATTATCATCAGGAAGAGGTAAGGGCTGAGGGCCGACCCTTGGTGTAAGCCGACAGCCACATTGAAGCTGTCAGTAGTGCCCACTGTAGACCGGACTTGGGTACTGCATCGACTGTACATAGCTCGGATCAACTGCACATACTTCCCAGGCACACCTTTCTCCTTAAGGGCCCACCACAGAACCTCACGAGGTACCCGGTCGTATGCCTTTTCGAGGTCAACGAATACCATGTGCAAGTTTTTATGCGCACCTCTGTATTTTTCGCACAGCTGGCGTATAGCAAAAATGGCATCCGTTGTACCCCGACCCGGCATAAAACCGAATTGGTTCTGTGAAATTTCACTCTCAGAGTCTCAGCGGTAACAAACCAAGTTTTTTAAATATCGGTCGACAAGAGTCGTCGGATTGAAGCCCGTAGATTGCTCGAATGCATTTTTTTTGTGCAACGAATGCTCTGTTTTGATCAGTGCTATTGCCCCACATTATTAATCCATACCGTAACACTGATTCAACATACGCATGATATGACGTTATTGCCGTTTTGATATTTGTTATGTTCCTAATTTTTCTTAGCGCAAATACAAACTTATTTATTTGTTTTGCAACATTGTCGACGTGGGTTTTCCAGTTCATATCTTGATCCAAAGTAACGCCTAAATCTTAAGTTTTCGTTACTTCGCTAATTTTATTTATATTTATTTTATTATTATATTTAGAATTGTTTGATCGATTAAATTGTATTTATACAGACTTGTATACAAGTGATTGGCATTCAAAAGGTATAAATATAAGATACTAGCTTTTGCCCGCACGGCTTCGCTCCCGCTCTTCCCTACTCTACCCTAATATACCCTACTCTACCCTACTCTATCCTACTTTACCCTACTCTACCCTACTCTGCCCTACTCTACCCTACTCTATTCTACTATACCCTACTCTACCCTACTCTATTCTACTATACCCTACTCTACCCTACTCTACCCTACTCTACTCTACCCTACTCTACCCTACTACTCTACCCTACTACTCTACCCTACTACTCTACCCGACTACTCTACCCTACTCTACCCTACCCTACCCTACTCTACCCTACTCTACCCTACACTACCCTAATTTTTTTTTTCCATAAGAACCTTCTCCTCACAATAACAATCACAACAAAAAAAAAATCAGCCAAATCGGTCAAGCCGTTTTCATGCCATGTCGTGCCAACGGAAAACGGGGTTCATTTTTATAATATAGAAGATAGATTATTGTACATACAAACTCTCGAAAAACTGTACTCCCCTTCGGGCGCATTTGTTTATAAAAACCCTAAAAAATATAAGTTACAATAGAATTTGAATGTCTTGAAAAACAGATTGTTGAGCCAAAATTTTATATTTATCTCGAATCTGGAGAAACAGGGTACCAGTCAAGTACAGTGCGTTTCACTTAAAAAAGTTCCTTCGGCGTAATGTTGGCTCCCCTGTCTGTCTACAGAAAAAAGAAGGGAAAAAGGAAAGAGTTGCCTAGTCTACCAAAATTATTCCCCGAAATGCGAAACGAAATTGATTTTAACGGTAGTTGCAACACTTTTTAGAGAATTATGAGGGGAATGGCATTTTATTTTAAAAAAAAGCAGGTCTAAAAGGAAGTTAGAGAGGTACGATATTGTGCCGTGGCGTTTTCGGTATTTGAAAGAATTGCACAACAATCGGAATGGAACCAACGTCCTATACTTTATTAAAAAGACGTGTGGCACTCGGAGACTGCCGCGGTAAAGCTATTGCATAGCATTTTTTATTATTCTTTAATATGTGATCATTATTTGTGATTGAAGTTGACAAGTTGCCATGACAACCATTTAGTGGGGGGTGTTAGGTTTTTTTCGTTACGGAATTTCTGGATTCGGTCTCCACGCTCCAGGCCCGCGATAGAAGCTATGCAATAGCTTAAAAAATGTATAAAAAAAATGAGCAATTGTTAAAAGTAACGGAATATCGGTTAATCTCCCTAATATTAAGTATTTTAACTGCTAAAAATATTGCAACACTGTTTTTCCGTATTGCCAACATTACGGGGAAGGAACTTCTTAAGTGAACCGCACTGTAGGTATCTACTTACCGCCAACATGACTGTAAATAAGACATACGCCAATACGATGATACTATATTTCACCACGATACTCATTTCACAAGAGTCAAAGAAAATAAAATACACATTATTTCTTCATAAGTAATTAAACTATGAGCAAAAACATTTTATACTGAACTTGTTGAAAATATAAATGCCGAGGCGATTTATCCGTATGTTCTAATATAAATTCAGACAGAAAATGCTACAAATAAAATATAACTTATTTTATTACAATTGGATGTTGTGAAAATAATTTGAAATAAATTATGCGAGGTTGATAAAATTTCTGACGCGTTATTTGGTAGAAATCACTGCCTTTGAGAGAAGTGATTACGAAAATATCTTAAATCTATTTTGTTGTGGAGTGTGTATGAAAAAAAAAGAAAAATTGTAAACTAGAATTTTATTTACAAAAAATACTGGCATTTGTATATACACAATAATTTAAATTCACTGAACATTTGGACCACCACTGGACTTAGAAAATCTTTTTAAATGTCAAGATATTAAAAATTTAAAAAAATATATATATAAAGAAATTACTAACAGTTTTTTTTTTTTTTGTTTTGATACATAAACAAACGTAAATTCATTTAAATGCGTTGTGAGCTGACGAAATAGGCTTCCAGTTTCTTATAAATTTAAAAAAGCCATAAAACCATGAATTTGCTATACGGCCTTGAGCAACATCTAGAGCACAAACTGAAAAGAAAATAAACGTCTTATCGTTGAAATTATTCCAAGAATTCTCAAGAGACAGTCATCATAGTTAGGCTGCCTGTACTCGTTAAGAAAATTCGCCAGGCCTATGGCCTATTCGTGTTGTCTACACACGAACTGTGTAGGTACACTGCTTTGGCGCTGACCAAGAAAAAAAATCTTGTCTGCGCTAGATACGACGCGTGAAGTTGCTATGGTGCCGTAGGGTAGGTGACGGGGCGCCACCCACGAAACATTTTTGCGCCTAGATAATTCTTAAATTTTGTCGGATCTAAGCGCAAAAATTTAGTATACTACTCACGACAAATCGTGTACATGATGAATCGGTCCTATCAGCCGCAGATACTATGAAAATTCTTAGCGTGTGCAAGCTCCTTTAGGGCCGAGTTTTTAATACAGATAACTTTTATCTGAAGAAAAACAAAAATAAACAGACATAATATATAACTAAATGATATATTAAGTGTGTTTATTTTGTATATATACTCCTTATTTTCTTAATAATCTTTGTTTATTTTTATGCACCTGCGATATTTTCTCTTCACCGCCCTAGGTTGACTGGTAGAGAATGCCCAAGGCGTTAAGTCCGTTTTTGTACTTTTCTGTTGCATGAAATTTAAATAAATAAAATGATAGTTTGACAACTTTTGCCTAATAACTACGCCAGGCCTCAAACGTCATATTATGGCCTTAAAAATTTAAAATTAAGTAACAAAATATAATAAATTGTTAAATTATAGTATCAGCCTTCAACAGTCAGTAACGTGTTGGCATACTGGAACTCAGGACTGTTTTCATATTCCGACATGTCGAGGGCTACTTCGCAGCTTTCACGAACTACAGGGCGCGGGTCTTGCAAGTACCTGGAAATATATGATGATAATGGTCAGAATAGAATAGAATAACTTTATTGTACACCAAAATAGTCACAATTTCACAGAAACTTAAGTCTATGGGTACAATGGCGGTCTTATCGCTAACAACGATATCTAGAGAGCGGCTTACCGTCACGTTCAAAGAAGATTATTTCATTCTTATTTTAGTGTGGGTAAGAAATGGCGCGACAACCTGTATAGCTTTGTCTCTAGATTAGATAGTCCCACACTAGATTAATTCATGAATCCCCAAGCGACCACCGGTGGCCGCGCATCTATTGTCTTACTTAGTGTCTCTAATTGACGGTATCTGAAGGGTTAAGAATAAAATAATCTTACTTTGAACGTGATGGTAGCCCAGTATATCACACTAGCGGTTTGCGAGCGGCTGCGAAACGAATACGTCGCGACCACGCCGCGGCTGCACAGCGAAGCCGTCGCGGACGCGTGGCAAATACGCAACGTTTTCAAGGCGAGTTTGTAGCAAGTTAACGACGTTCAATACTTTTTCTTGGTAGTTTCACTCTTGCCAGAGTAATCGTGGTTTTTTTTTCGGCAGGAGTGGGTAATCCTCATGGACGGCCAGGCTGCCTCACAAACGAGCCAGTTTGGGCAGTTTCAGACTCCTATTGACTAAAACCACACTCGCCTTACATTCAAACCACAGACAAGACGTCCGTGCTCTTTTTTGATGGTTGTACATTGTTGCTTCTGGGCAACTCCACGTGCATGTGGCGTCACTCCAGAGCACCTTCCAGTGGTCGTTGTTATCACGAAGGTAGCTCTCCGGAAGCCGTCAAGGTAGGTCGCACAACTTCCCGCCACTTTTGCCTGCTGGCAGTCATCCGGGCACACTCATTCAACGGGCCGGCAACAGCCGTTTTTATTTGGTCAGTCCATCGCATCGGCGATCTGCCACGCGGCCTCGTTCCGTCCACCTTTCCTTGTAGGTATAACAAGGCGTTCGATGCAGTCACCTCTACGTCGACAAATATGGCCTAAGTATTTAACAATACGACTGCGCACCAGCGCAGACAAGCGTTCCTTTACACCCAGTTCCTCAAGAATGGAAGCGTTTGCTCGAAACTTAGTCCAAGAGACCCCGAGCATTTTTTTTTTTTCACGTTCAATACACACAGTAAAAAATGGATTCAAAATCAAAATCAAAATCAAAATCAAAAACGTTTATTTCAAATAGACCAATTACAGGCACTTTTGAATTGTCAAAATGTCGGTCAGTCAAACAAACAAGTGAAGCTAAATTGCACGTTCCAAAGAGTAGATCTCTATGGAGAAGAACGTGCAAGAAACTCCATGGACACTTTATGGATTACAACGAGAACACACTGCTATTGACTTAGTTACTTCACAAACGCCGCAGACCCGCAACTCGTTGCCGAAATTCGATGGACGTCCAAATTAAAATCGCTGCGCATACGCGGCGTGTACGTTGCACACCCACTCCGAATTAAGGACGCTCGCAATCCGTTAGGCCTTATAGCCCTAAGATGAGACTGGCCGAGACATGACAGCGACATGCTCGACAAGCTGTCGACGAAAGTAGCACAAATTTGAGGCCTGAGACAGTGAGACTATCTCCTTCGTGTTATGCTGTGACTCCGAGGACCACGAACTACGTGTGATCGAGAAAGAGGTATGGAGTTCAAAATCCTATTTAGCTCTATCTCTTTAACAGTTCAGTTTGGGTCGTCAAATGGATAGCATTAAGAGCTCGTGGTAGCTGGTCAAAAAAGTACTTTATTTTCATTTAATCTGGCACTTAGGTACCGTAGTTTGGGTGGAGTAGGTAACTACATACTTCATAATTTTAGTTACCACACTAAAGGTAAAACAACACTGCTAACACGTGTGCCAGTTGTGCCACACATCTCTGAGCATGTCGGTCTCCATACATTTTATATGGAAACAAGACTTATAAAGCTACACTAGATCTACAGTGCGTTTCACTTAAGACGTTCCTTTGCCGTAATGTTGGCAGTACGGAAAAACAGGGTTGCAATATTTTTAGCAATTAAATTACTTAATATTAGGGAGATTAACTTATATTTTGTTACTTTTAACAATTGCGTTTTTTTTTTGTTTTTCTTTTTACTATTCTTGAATAAAGTATAGGGCTTCATTCCGATTGTCTTGCAATTCTTTCAAATACCGAAAACGCCATGCCACAATATCGTATCTCTCTATAACAACGTCCTTTTAGACCTGCTTTTTTTAAATAAAGTCCCATTCCTCTCATAATTCTCCAAAAAGTGCTGCAACTACCGTTAAAATCGATTTCGTTGCGCATTTCGGGGAAAAATTTTGGTAGAGTAGGCAACTCTTTCCTTTTTCCCGTTCTTTTTTGTGTAGACAGACAGGGGAGCCAACATTACGCCAAAGGAACGTCTTAAGTGAAACGCACTGTACGCCACGCGACGTCGTTCTACGTACAAATCAGGCGTGTTACACATGTACCACACACCCCGATCTGGGCGCGTCGGTCTCCATACATTTTATATGGAAACTAGACTTGTAGAGCTACACGTGTGCGTTGTTCTAATGTTGTTCTAGCTAAATGGTGGCCCATATTAAACTAGAATTTAAACAATATTTACCTCTGCAAAACCTCAGTGCATTCTTCAGTGGCGATGGACCCCAATGCCTCGGCCGCCTCATGCCTCACCATCTCATGTTCATTGGTGTCTTCTAGAGTCTTCTTCAAGAACGGTACACTTCGCTCGTCCTGCATCTGACCGAATACAAATGCTACTTCGTGCCGAAACAGGGCGCTGGAAGCTTTGAAACCTGGAATTGGAAAATAAGTTCGTTTTAGGAATGTATCAAAATTCATTCCATGTCTTAAAATTATCATCGAGAATGTTTATGGTGAGAGACAGATTATATATACAGATATACAAGCTGTATAACACTATGTCTTGCTCCCACCAGATTCATGATGATTTTAAAATGCCATGACATAACTGAACTAGTCATCATAAAGGAATCGAACACGTTTACGTTTCTATATGCCCTATTTATATTAACCGATTTCTAAAAGAGGAGGTTCTCAATTCTGATGTTTGTATTTTTTTTTATGTTTGTTCGCACATATCTTCGTTGCTTGCCAAGCGATTTGAAGAATTCTTTTTTTGTTGGAAAGGGTATACTTCCCAAATGGTCCCATAGTCTCCAAGTTGGGATCTGATGATGGAATCTAGGCGAAATCGAGGGAACTCCTAAAATTCAATTAAATTTTTTAGTGAAGTCGGTTAATCTATACTAATATTATAAAGAGGTAAAATTTGTAAGTTTGTAAGTTTGTAAGTTTGTAAGTTTGTAAGTTTGTATGTAGGGGGTAATCTCTGGAACTAATAATCCAATTCTAAAATTTTTTTTACTGGCAGAAAGCTACATTATTCCTGAGTGCTATAGGCTATAAATTGTTTCTATAGCATGTATATTAACCGAGCTATCACAACTTTTGTCTAGCAAGTCGGAAAAAAATACCTCATAAAATAGAATTATTTGCGTGCGCTGCCTAAACAGTTGCTTAAAATTAAAAACAATGTATGGCTACCTGGTTCGTCTTAATTATTTCTACAAAAAAGTCCGCGGTACCATATCTCTATCTTTTATATTTCATCTTTTATACTTCTTTTATTGCATTAAAAATATTTTTTTTCGGCATACTTACGTTTGGTTGATTATTTGAGCAACAAAATATTAATTCTTATGACAATAAATTATTTCAGTATCACAAGAACATCATACAGATAAGATTTGCCATTTACAGTATATCAATTGGTCATACAGTTTCGAAGATAATATAAAATTACTAAAACGCAAAATGCCCCTAGCGTAACTTTCATTGTGCAGACGTTTTACCTATTTTTTTTTTATGGTGGGCAAAAATCATCTTATGACAACCCCCGCCCTTGGGTGGAGCGAGAGATAGTGTCAGACTCTTACTGACTAAAAACCCACCCCGTTCCTTCTAGCCTTCAAACCAGGGCACGAGTTCCCTTTCGGATAACCCTGGACCCGGTAGGCTTCGACCCAGCTGGGCCTCTGCTGTTGCTGACAACTTCTTGAGGCGCGCGGGAATAGTGCGCGCCGTTGACGTCTTGGGCTCGGTCCATTACCGGACGATCGGACAGCAAGCTACCCATGGCTCGCCGTCCGCGAGTCCGCGTCTACGGTGGCCGGAAATCGGGATCGGAATCCCGGCGGCGGCGGCGGGGGCGCCGTTGCCTGATGCGGTCTGCCTCCGCCTTTGCTAGCATTACTGCTTCGCAGAAGGAGGCGACCGCCTGCCATTCCTCCTCGCTAAGGACCATGGCCTCAACTAGAGCCCGCCGCGAGAGGTGTCCGCCGCCGATCGCCCCCACGTGGGCACGGCGATGCTCTGCCCAGGCAGGGCACACCTCGACTGTGTGCTCCACCGTGTCCTCCGGGCGTTCCGCACAGTGGCGACACTCGGGCGTCTCTTCCGCTTTAATTCGGTGCAGGAACCTCCCGAACTTGCCATGTTCGGTGAGGACCTGTGTCATGCGGAAGGTAAGGACGCCGTGAGGCCTTTCCAGCCACGCCTCAAAGAGGGGACTTACCGCCATAATTGTGGCGTGCCCAACGTTTCACCTTTTTGCCCATAGATGGCGTTCTGCAATTACGTAATTTTTCTGAATCGCGGTGTTAAGACTTTCTGTGATTGATGACCCTCTCGAATTATTATGCCCACGTTGTCGTTAGTTGGAGTTCTTCTGTCAGTTGCTTATTGGTTTCGGTTGTTTCGTTCGTATGGTTGTTGTTGTTGATAGATACCTCATAATCGAAAATATCGTAATTTCGTTGTACGTTTTTGTATGTTCGTAGTTTCGTACTTCGTTCTATCGTAATAATCGATACGAGTTATTCGATATTACGATTGTTTGGTTTTGTAAAGGCGGACGGTGTTCGAGTCGCTCTCCTTTTGTTCATAATTGTTTTCAAGTCTGTGCGTAGTTTGTTGAGAGCATATCTAAAAGGAAATCTCAACTGTCCCGGCAGACATCATAGACAAGAGCCGCTCGAGTACGCCGTACGGAAGAATCTGCCCCTGAAAATGAGCAGCACCTCTCGAGAAATAGAGAATATATTTCGCAAGCACGCGCTAGAGAATCTAGCTCCGAGCGCTCACAGCGCCTCGCTAGCCAAAATGTGAGGACATCGCGGGCCCGTGCTCGAGGAACTAGCGCTGAACGTGCGCACCGTCTATCTGAGTTAAGGCAGCATGTCTCTGAGACAAGGGATAGGGAGACTAGCGCTAAACGCTCGCGGCGGCTTGGTAGGCAAAATGTCATAACATCGCAGGCCCGTGCTCGGGAATCTAGCGCTGAACGTGCGCAGCGTCTATCTCATTTAAGGCAGCATGTCTCTGAGACAAGGGACAGGGAGACTAGCGCTGAGCGCTCGCAGCGGCTCGCTAGGCAAAATGCCATAACATCACAGGCCCGTGCTCAGGAATCTAGCGCTGAACGTGCGCATCGTCTAATCGAGTGTAATCTTATTTTAAAACAAGAAATTTTCCGCGGACGAAGTCGCGGGCAGAAGCTAGTTTTATTTATAAAAAGCTTTTTTTTATGTTCTCTCTGCAAATTCTAATACAATTCTTTTTCAAGATTAATTTATTTATTGTAAAACATAGGTACATTATAAGATCTTATTTAATATATTGAGGGTGCTATGTTTTGCTTCCAGAGTGTACAAAGTAATAATGCTATTATTGTTGATCAATCACCATATGTTTATTTTTAATATGACTTTCACAAAATAAAGCCTGTTTAGATAATACTATGGCCCAAATTAAATGCTGTGTTATTTTAACTTATTGTTTATCATCATTTCTTTCTGGTGGGAAATCATCAAACGACTTTTTCGCCCTGGAAAGAGCGAGAGGGAGACTTTTACTGTCTAATCATCTCCATCCCATGTTCCTTCAGTTGTCCTTTACGTTCTTGAGCAGCGGTAACAATGATGAAAAGAGTTTTTTACAAAAACATTTAACAGATCTGTACACAACAGCAGGACCAATCATCATTTCTATATTCATGCTATTGTTGACATCTTTTAATGATTGTTTATTGGATGCGGATGAACTCGCTTGAAGGGGTTCGAGTATGGCAGCAGTGGGCCCTGAACCCATTGTGCCACTTCCCTTCGGTTATCTACGCAATCTGGTAAGGTACCGTACCAGAGATATACACCACAATACTATGGAGAGAACACGGTGAGTGCAGGCAGGCCAAGGACGCACTTCCCTCGATCGATGGCCGATTTACGAAACAGGTCCTACGACTGACAAAACTACAGTTGCGCAAAGTCACGGCCGCTACAACCGGCCACGGGACCTTTAACAAGCACCTTTCTGTCATAGGAGTTACGGATAGTCCTCTCTGCAGAGCCTGCATGGAGGAGGAAGAGACAGCAGCTCATCTGCTCCTAAGCTGCCCTGTGGTCGCTGGATACAGGGCAAAGCACTTCGGTAACTCAGGTAACCTTCGTGAAGTGGTTAGCAACACCAAGGCGCTGCTGGCCTTTCTTGAGGAGCTGGGGTGGATCGAGTGACCCATTTGTCCCACCCATACGCAAAATAGGCGCTTTAGTCGTGGAGTTGCGGAAAACAGCCCGTTTTACCTATTACCTATTACCTAAATGATTGTTTCTCTTCACAACATTAAAAGCTTAAATTATTGAAACTCACCTTCACCCAAAGCATTAATACTCTCAGTGGTGCCCAGGTTTCTCAAACTAAACATAGCTCTATATCTCTCAAACAGCGTCTTAGTTTCATCCATTAAAGTAATCTTCAGATTCTCTACATCACCCTCACTACTTGGTGGAGCAGGATCTATGGACGTAAACAAACTCTTTGATAGGTTGGACTCCTTCGTACTGTCATTAGCAACCCAGTTGAGTCTTTGCAGGGCAATTTGACAGGTCTCCGCTACTTCTATTGCTGGGTCATGTTGGTATTTCTCTAGTAATTCTCGGAGATTTGGGTCACCAATAGCGCCTAATGCTTCACCTGTAATATGACAGTTTTTCCAATGTTAAATGGGTATGTTGATGGAAGTTTGAAATTTAATTATTTAAACAAGGCGGTGCTCCGCCCAAGCAGGGCACACCTCGACTGTGGCGTTGCGCACAGTGGCGGCACCCGGGCATCGCTTCCGCTTGTATCCAATGCAGGTACCTCACGAACTTGCCATGTCCGGTGAGGACCTGCGTCATGCGGAAGGTAAGGACGCCGTGAGGTCTTTCCAGCCAGGTCATCTATACTTAATATTATAATAGTGAAAGTAACTCTGTCTGGCTGTCTGCTCGTTACGCTTTCATGATTAAACTACTGAATAGATTTTGATGAAATTTGGTATAGAGGAAGCTTGAACTCCAAAGATGAACTTTGCATCTGCAACAACTAACATTCTTGCAGACGAAGCCACTGGCAGAAGGTAATCTACATAAATATTATAAAGAGGTGAAATTTGTTTTTTTGTATGGAGGAGGTAATCTCTGGAAGTACTGGTCTGATTGCTAAAATTTTTTCACCAATAGAAAGCTACTTTATTGCTGAGTGACATAGGCTATATTTTGTGTAAGTGGGCGAAGCTGTGGGCAAAAGCTAGTAATAAATAAATGGCAAAAGATGCTCATGAAGAATTCTCTCAATTTGCTAAATACTTATTACGTACCTCATTGTTAGCAAATGTTTTTCATACAAATAATGAGACCATTGTGAGACCTTAAGAAAGGAAAATACTAAGTTTTCCTCCATGTAAGAAGAATTAAATGGCTTTTAGTACTTTTAAAGAATACGCCATAACATGCCATTTCATAATATTCCAAACCACAAGCCATAAAATGACAATAATAATATGTATTCACAAAGAACACATATTAATATTATTGTCATTTTATGGTACCTACTTAGCATGAAGTACACTTCAGATATATAAGACAAACCTCTTCACTCGTCACTGACTCGTCAACACTCAGTCCAAACCTTTGGACCTAGAATGCTGAAATTTTGCACAAAGGTTCCCTTAACGATTTATACAAAAAATAAAGAAAGATTTTCCAAAGTTCACCTCCTAAGAAGAATGAAACGGAAGTCCAAAGAAATATGGAAAAACAAACGACGACGATGACGAGTACGAAGCCATTGACAGTAGCTAGTACTTACTCAATAAACCATGACTCACAATCTATACCATGCATGCACTCGCTCACGTATTCACAATCGCACCAATTATCACAAAACATTCAAAATAATGATAAGAACCAACCTGCCTCATGGCGGACTATGGGATCCTGACTTTTATCCTCCAGCACGCTCCTAAGCACTGGAATCGCACGTTCATCCTGCATTTGACCCAAACAATAAGCTAATTCATGCTTTAACAGCACAGAATCGTCTACAAAACACTGGCTGATACATTCTATAGCGGTCTCGCCTCCCAAGTTTCGAAGTGTAAACAAGGCTCGAAAACGCTCCTTCATGGGCCTTGTTGGATCGTTGAGGACTTTTCCAATATTCTTCACAGCAGATTCGCTGGCTGGTGCCATTTTTAGTTGATATATAATGTAAGAAAGTTAAAAGAACTCTCGTTTATCAACAAGTAACATGCGGTAGTGACACACAACTGACAGTGACAGCCATGACAACCATAAAACGTCAGTGTCAGTGACATTTGTTTTTTTTTTTCTAATACTGGTTATTGTATGTGGCAGCACTGCTTTCAAAGAAACATGAAGGAAACATTCTTTGAATCAATAAAGAAGCAGAGGAGATATATGTAGTTTGTTCTCCAGGGCCCTGTGTATGGTATTGCAGTGACATCTATGACGCCACATAAAAACTACGAAGAAAATACGAAATCCTGCATCGCGCAATCAAAGTTCTCCGCGCGATTTGAAAATATACGACAGCCTAACATCCTGTCTGGCCGGAGGATCCTCACTTTTCAACGGAGATTTGCAGGACTTTACTCTCTGTTCCGCATATCCCCAAACTGGTGACCCTCAACAAAGAACGTCAGTGCAGCCTTCGTGCAGCTACTACTTTGTGACGTCATCATCACTTTCTCAAGCATTATCCCGTCTCACTGGGATAGCAACACCCCGACTCACTGGGGCATCACCGCAGACAGTTCCGACTCACCGAGAACTATGCGGTATCGGTTCCGACTCACTGGAACCAGAACCAACCTACCACTGGCCTGGCACGCAGCAAGAACCATCGATCTCCGATCTTTGGAAAGGAGTGATGTAGCGCCATCTATGACGCCACATAAGAACTACGAAGAAAATACGAAATCCTGCAAATTTTTCATTGATTGAGAAACAACAATAGTCGCACACGAGCGTCTAAGACGATCTGCACAAGAAAAAAAGAAACCGTTTTTGGGGCAAGTTTTTTAAAAGAGTTGCGTCTACATTATCATCTACTTGTTCATAACCACTTGGTTCTGATCCACAACCCTCGAGATTGAGAAGCGCCTGCTTTATAATCTCGAAGGTATCGGATTTCTTTAACAAATTCTTTTGGTTGTGATACTGCCTTGATCTGTTATATGAAGATTCGCCTCTTGGGTATCATATTTGATACCAGACTTTGCGTAAGTGTTGTGGTTCAAATATTTTACATTTAGCGAAGACTGGGTTTACACGTTCTTGGGAAAAATACTTTGCGGTATAAAGCTATATTAAACCTACTCAGTTTTTTGTGCGAGAATATTATATAAATTATATTAAAGCTCTCAATGGCTTATCCTTACTTGAGGGATATTGCCGGACATTTATTTTTGGTGGTGCTTCATGTAACAATATTCTACAGTTATGTTTAGTGTTTCAGAGGTGTGGTCCGAAGAGAGATCCATTTTTTATTCGGCCCTCATATTGCTGACAAAAAGATAGTAGGTAATAAAGAAATCTAGTGAATCCGGTCTCTGGCAATAATATCATTCGTCAGTGTAAGATGAAAATAGGTAGGTAATGTATGCATTTAAATGGTAATATTTAGATGTTTTATACTAACTTCAATTTTTTTTTGTAGTGCTTAACAAATTATAAAGTTTGTGTAAAAGAAACAATAATGAAATGACATCTTTTTTCCATTTAAAGTGTTAAAATACAGAAAACCTTTGTTTATCTTGTCAAATAGTAGCTGCAATACTTTGTCCGCGTATCCGATCAACACCAATGTGACCAAGGTTTGCCTTTTAGATATTCTACTATAGCCACTCAAAAATATCGAAGCTTTATAGTAGTTTTATAATATTTTAATTTAAACATTAACAAAACAAATATTACAGTTACAAAACAAAGATACAAATAGCTTAGTTATGTAAATGCGTAAAGAATTCATATTCCTAAGCCTTTTAATGCAATTTAAAAAACATAGATTCCCAAGGGTTATGTTGGCATAACTTGATCTTTTATTTTCAATTATACCTTCTATCAACACTGTACCTACTCGGAATTCACAGCTAATAAGGTGCACAAAAACAATGATTAGACTTCCCCCAAGTCTTAAAAAAGAACGATAAAGTCTTTATAAAGATTATCTTAAATCAGTCTTGCGCGGTCATTCAATCGATGCTCATGCGTCGAAATCGTAACAAATAAAAAGATAAGAGGTATAGAAATCCAAGAGTTGTTACTTGAATAACGTGTTGAAATATCAATAGGTAAATAATTTATTATTTTTGCCATTATTTTACCTTATTTGAAATCATGAATGTGCGTGGCAGAAGGCGAGACATTGTTTTTTTTTTTTTATAGATGCAAAAGTGATAATAACTAAACATTACTGAAACCTTGAAACGACTAAAATTGAATTCTATTCTAATGTTCATACATTAATAACTTATTATAATATAATTATCAACGTTTTTATTTTGCCTCGTGTGTGTCTATTAAATTTTTTATTCATATTTTGGTGTTCTTGGCTTTTGGGTCTTTAGGACGATGTTTTTCTTCACCGTTTTGAGAGCAGTGGTAATGAAATAAATTACACAAAGTAATGCGCCTGGCTGGGTTTGAACCCGCGACCTCTCGTAAGTCGGAGCTATTACCACTCGGCCACCACTGCTCTCGCCAACAATCTACTAGTCTACCCTAATAAATATAAAAAGGTAGTTTGTTTTTGTTTGTAGAAGGTCGTGTTTGTCTATTAATTTTTTTATTCATATTTTGGTGTTCTTGGCTTTTGGGTCTTTAGGACCCTGACGACGTTACCTATGTACTTGGGTGATTCAACAATAATAACAATAAAGAAATATTGAAGCGTCTTTACCACAACTATTTCTGTCCCGTTGAGGCCCGTGTCGAGCTAGAAGCGGCCACAAAGAAAAGCTAGAAGCCGCCGCAAAAAACAGCTGTAGCGCGCGACAGCTTGTGGCTGGAAAAGCTTAAAGCGGCTTCAAGAGTTTTTTTGTGGCGGCACCGCCGCACACGAGCCACAAGAAAAGGCCGCCTAAAGAAGCTTGAAGCGGCTTTTTTTTTTGGCCCGTGTGCGGGGACACTTATAACTTACCTAAGGCAAATAGAGTAATTTTTTTTTTAATGACTTAAACTAGTGCTTGACTGCAATCCCACCTGATGGTAAGCAGTGATGCAATCGTTGATGGTGAAGCGCACTAGTTTATTTAGAGCCTATTCAATGTAGCTGTGTGTAAATTGTGGCAGTCTTGCGATGCTTCTATCCAAGATGCAACAGGTTTATTCATGAATCCACAAGCGAACGCCGGCGTTCGCGCACCTATGTCTTAATATTGTGTCTCTAATTACCACGATGGAAAGGTTAAATCTTAACATAGGTACATTCATCTATCCTCTGGGTTGTCTATCGAGGTCTGGCACTTTACGCTACACTTACCTAGTTTTAATTTCTCTGTCTTTTTCTCTTACAAAATGTAACTTACCTGTAAAATCCCAGTGCCTGTAATGTTAGCGATCCGAATAATCTACTCATCATCAGCCTTTTTAATGTTCCCACTGCTGGGACTCGGGCCTTCTCTCTAGGAGAGGGAATAGGCCGTAATTCACCACGCGGGCCCAGTGCGGGTTGGTGAATGTCACATGTCTTCGAATTTTTTGGTTCTAGGACATGCCGGTTTCCTCACGATGTTTTCCTTCACTGTTTTGAAAGCAGTAGCAATGCAATAAATTACACAAAGTAATGCGCCTGGCTGGGTTTGAACCCGCGACCTCTCGTAAGTCGGAGCTATTACCACTCGGCCACCTCTGCTCTCGCCAACAATATACTAGTCTACCCTAATAATATAAAAAGGTAGTTTATTTTGTTTGTAGGAGGTAATCTCTGAAAGTACTGGTCCGATAGCTAAAATTTTTTCACCGATAGAAAGCTGTTTTATTCCTGAGTGACAGGCTATATTTTATGTACGCAGGTGAAGCCGCGGGTAGAAGCTAGTAAATAATTAAACTGTCGGTGAATAGAGCGGAATTTAAATAAAGTTGACCTTACGCCAAACAGCTGCGTCTTATGTAATCTAAGCCCGTCTTGTTTACATTTCTATAGACCGCATTCTTGTTCTCTTGAGTACGATAAGTGCAAGTGTCACAATCGCATTTATCAATTAAGTATCGTCCACTTACTTCGGCCCCACTAAACAAATAACAAGTACCTACCTAGGTAAACTTACATGAAGATATAATAATAATAATAGCCATCTAGTCCCAAGCTAAGCAGAACTTGTGTTATGGGTACTAGACAACTGATAAACCTACTTATATATTTCTAAATACTTACATATCTATCTATATACATTCAGTCAAAAAAGTATCGGAATGGACGATTTGTTTATGGTTCCAAATTCAAATTTTTGTTTTTTTGTAGTTGTAGATTGGCACAACTGTTTTCCATTTTGGCGCGGAGTTTGAGTTGCATCTGTTATTTATATTAAACACAGTGCTGGTTTTAGTAATATCATATATAATGTGTATTGCGAATTTCATAATGGACAAAAATATCGAACAAAGAGTTTGTCTTAAATTTTGCATCGCCAATGGAATTTCGTGTTCGGAGTCACTGAAAATGTTACAGAAGGCTTACGGTGAATCGACTTTATCAAAAACTCGTGCTTATGAGTGGTTCAAAGCGTTCAAAAGCGGTCGAGATGTGATGGAAGATTTGCCTCGCTCTGGTAGGCCGTCAACGTCTGCAACTGAAGTTAACATCGCAAAAGTGAAGGAAATAGTGACTGAAAATCCCCATTCAACTCTGAGAGAGATAGCCGCCGAACTTTCTGTATCTCACGAGTCGATCCGTACCATTTTAACTAATCATTTGGGTATGAAACATGTTGCTGCTCGGCTAGTCCCAAAAGATCTGAATTTTCTCCAAAAACTCAATCGCATGAAAGTCGCTGAGGACATGCTAGAACGAGTCAGTTCGGACCCAACAGTCATGAAACGCATTGTTACTGGTGACGAAACGTGGGTTTACGAGTTTGACATGCAAACTAGTCAACAAGCTTCGGAGTGGCGCCTTCCAACTGATCCGAAACCGAAAAAACCACGCCAAAGTCGATCAAAAGTCAAAGTCATGTTGACTGTTTTCTTTGACTATCGCGGTGCTGTGCACTCTGAATTCTTACCGGAAGGTCTAACGGTAAATAAAGAATATTATTTGAGCGTTATGCGGCGTTTAATTCATGAATCCCCAAGCGACCACCGGTGGCCGCGCATCTATTGTCTTACTATTGTGTCTCTAATTGACGGTATCTGAAGGGTTAAGAGAGCAAATTCGACGAAAAAGGCCAGATTTGTGGAAAGAAAATTCTTGGATTTTGCACCACGACAATGCGCCTTCGCACAAGGCTATCATGGTGAACGAATTTTTGACCAAACACTCAACAAATACCATCCAGCAACCACCATATTCACCAGATATGGCTCCTGCTGACTTTTTTCTTTTTCCTAAACTCAAATTACCACTTCGTGGCACCCGTTTTCAATCGATAGAAGATATAAAGGAGAATTCGCGGCGAGAACAGAACTCAATTCAGGAAGCAGCGTTTAAAAAATGTTTTGATGAATGGATTATTCGTTGGCGCAAGTGTATCGTTTCTAAAGGAGCATACTTTGAAGGTGATAAAATAAATTTGGATGAATAACAGACATTTTGTGTATTATTGATCTTTTCCCGGTACTTTCTTGACAGAGTCTATATATATATAAAAATAACCCCCGTTTTCCGTTGTCACGACTTGGCATGAAAACGGCTTGACCGATTTGGCTGTTTTTTTTTTTTGTTGTGATTGTTATTGTGAGGAGAAGGTTCTTATGGAAAAAAAAATTAGGGTAGAGTAGCGTAGAGTAGGGTAGAGTAGGGTAGAGTAGAGTAGGGTAGGGTAGGGTAGAGTAGGGTAGAGTTGGGTATAGTAGGGTGGAGTAGGGAAGAGCGGGAGCGAAGCCGCGCGGGCAAAGCTAGTCTATATATATAAAAATCAATGCCACTTTTCGTTGTTATTTTATAACTCAAGAACGGGCTCACCTATCCAAACCAAATTTTTAGGCTTTGTTTGGACTATTTAGTAGATGGTTTATGTGAAGTTTGGTAGGGTAGAGTTGGGTATAGTAGGGTAGAGTAAAGTTGGGTATAGTAGGGTAGAGTAAAGTAGGGTAGAGTAGGGTAGAGTAGGGTAGAGTAGGGTAGAGTAGGGTAGAGTAGGGTAGAGTAGGGTAGAGTAGGGTAGAGTAGGGTAGAGTAGGGTAGAGTAGGGTAGAGTAGGGTAGAGTAGGGTAGAGTAGGGTAGAGTAGGGTAGAGTAGGGTAGAGTAGGGTAGAGTAGGGTAGAGTAGGGTAGAGTAGGGTAGAGTAGGGTAGAGTAGGGTAGAGTAGGGTAGAGTAGGGTAGAGTAGGGTAGAGTAGGGTAGAGTAGGGTAGAGTAGGGTAGAGTAGGGTAGAGTAGGGTAGAGTAGGGTAGAGTAGGGTAGAGTAGGGTAGAGTAGGGTAGAGTAGGGTAGAGTAGGGTAGAGTAGGGTAGAGTAGGGTAGAGTAGAGTAAGGTAGTGTAGGGTAGAGTAGGATAGAGTAGGGTAGAGTAGCGTATAGTAGGGTAGAGTAGGGAAGAGCGGGAGCGAAGCCGTGCGGGCAAAAGCTAGTAGTATATAAAAATGACCCCCGTTTTCCGTTGTCACGACTTGGCATGAAAACGGCTTGACCGATTTGGCTGATTTTTTTTTGTTGTGATTGTTATTGTGAGGAGAAGGTTCTTATGGAAAAAAAATTAGGGTAGTGTAGGGTAGAGTAGGGTAGAGTAGGGTAGAGTAGGGTAAAGTAGGGTAGAGTAGGGTAGAGTAGGGTAGAGTAGGGTAGAGTAGGGTAGAGTAGGGTAGAGTAGGGTAGAGTTGGGTATAGTAGGGTGGAGTAGGGAAGAGCGGGAGCGAAGCCGCGCGGGCAAAGCTAATTATAGATAAATTACACCCAGACGCAGAACAAATGATTATGCTCATCACACAAACATTTGTCCTGGGTGGGAATCGAACCCACGACCTCCAGCATAGCGGAGGTCACTAACCACTACTAGACCAACCGGACAGTCAAAGATAAAAGATATGTGACCTAAATTAACTTTGTTCATTTCCATTAACTCTTCTAGCAAACCACGTTTGATAAATAATTTTGAATACACCTACTCGAAAATGAGCAGAGCAGTGGTAGCCGAGTGGTAACGGCCCCGACTTACGAGTTGTAGGTCACGGGTTCAAACCCTACCAGGCGCTTTACTTTTTGTAATTTTTTACACCGCCATCGCCACTGCTCTCAAAACAGTGAAGGAAAATATCGTGAGGAAACCGACATGTCCTAGAACCAAAAATTCGAAGACATTTGACATTCACCAACTCGCTCTGGGCCCACGTGGTGGATTACGGCCCATTCCCTCTCCTAGAGAGGAGGCCTGAGTTCCCGCAGTGGGAACATTAAAAGGCCGACTATGCTATGCTATATGCACTTGCATAGTGCATATATGTAAAATCCCTGCTTGATGCATCATTTCATTATAATTTCAGATTGGACTCTCGTACTCCTTGTAAAGGTCCGAAACCCAAGGTCCCTATCCCTAGATATGACAAAAACCAACCCAGTGAAACAGTGAGTTGTAGATCACCTAGGGAGTCCACCCAGAGTAGACCAAGTATCACCGAAAACCTAAAGCATGGTGGATATGATCATACGCTGGTGGTGGGGCGGGGATCCTGATGCCATAAACGATGTGTCTGGCATGTCTTTGAGGGACGTCTACAAGGTCCAACAGTCCTGGAAGAAAATACAGAAAAAATCGACCCCAAACGGGTTCCTGATGTTTTTTAGGTAAAGTATCTTTATCATGCTTATCTCTATGTTTATTTTATTGTATTATAGGATCAACTATGGGTTTGCGGACGACGAGCAATGGAAACTCGTCATCCGGCCGTCCGGTAACCGTTCGGACGGTGCGTCGTCGAGGGAGCGTAGTGTTGCAGGCGCGCCTCAAAGATCTGTCAGCAAAACCGTATTGGCCTAGCCGGGCCTAAACCTTTTGGGGCCATTGGTTGGCTTCCGAAAGGAAAAGGAACATAGGAGTGAGTATAATTTAGTAAAAGTCTGACATTCTGCTCCGCCCTACAGCGGGAGAATTAGTCTAGTCTCTAGTCTATTATGTATATTAAGAAACATTATGTCTCGTTTATCAGGCAAGGCAAAAGGTGTAAAGAAGTTCTAAACAATGTGAATCGCCTTGCTTTCATACAGTAACCACGTTTAAAATAAACATTATACCTTTTTTTAGGTGGGTAAATCCGGTAAATAATCCAATGACAACCGCTCTTGGGCGGAGTGTCAGATTTTTAATGACTAAAAACTCACTCCTGTTCCTTCGTTGACCCTTTGGAGGGATGTAGAACAGAGAGTAAAGTCCCGCAAACCTCCTTTGAAAAGGGAGGATCCTCCGGCCAGACAGGTGTGGTATAGTCTGGTGGGCGACTGCCCGATAGTTGATGTCGGGCTGTCGTATATGTTCAAATCGCGCGGAGAACTTTGATTGCGCGATGCAGGATTTCGTATTGTCTTCGTAGTTCTTATGTGGCGTCATAGATGTCGCTACAACCCCTACGGTTTGCTGACAACTCCTTGAGGCACGCGTGGAACAACGCGCTTTCGACGTCTTGGGCTCAGTCCGGACGGTTACCACATTCATACCTACTAGTAGCTATCTTTGTACATAAATCTATTGTTGCATTTTGTAGGTACTTAGATTCAAAGCGATTGCGTTACTGATTGTATTAACTAGATAAGAGCTATTTAACTTGCTACATGAATACCTTCTTATCTATTAGTTAATTAGTACCTACATATTGTGTCCTTAGGGTTGGTAGGTGTACTGCGGGATTATTCGAATCTCCGCGGTTTTAAAGCTTTACCTCAAGCTCTGTTTTTTCCACTCGCCTATCGTCAATATCCAGTATGGTACTGCGGCCAGGGTTAGCTCCGAAAGACAGCCCAGCCCCGGTATGAAGGCACGAAGGAACGGGGTCGGTTTTTTAGTCAGTAAGAGTCTGACACTATCTCCCGCTCCGCTCAAGGGCGGGGGATGACATTTGGATGATTTTTACCCACCGAAAAAAAACTCAGTCTGTTTTAAAAGCTTGTTGCTTCATTTAACGCTAAAGACACTGCTTTATCCCCTAGTCACATAAACTATTATTCCGAGGTGGGGGATGAAATAGTAGTTTATGTGACTAGGGGATAAAGCAGTGTCTTTAAGTCGCGGGCGGCATGTTGAATTCCGAACGAGACGAAGGTAGATAAGTTTAATCCCGAACGTTAGTGAGGGTTTTATATAATTAAATCCCGAGCATTGCGAGGGAGTTAATAAAGAAACCTAAGTGAAGTGAGGAATTCAAGACAAAGACAGCTTTATCCCCGTGTTGCATACTCTACTTTTTACACCAATTGTGAGATAATAAAAAGACAATTTTGTCGACCAAATCATAATATTAGAGAAATATAAGTATTATATTTACAAGTTCATCAAACAAACAAACTTCACTACTCCAAGATTCTATAGTTTCAATTTCCTATAACGTTTCGGTCAGTAAGCAGGTTTTATTCTATTTTCTTTTTTTTTTGTTAGTGGCTAGTTTGAATTTCGAGTCCACTTGTTCGATGCATGTACGTTTTGACAATTCAAAAGTGCCTGTAATTGGTCTATTTGAAATAAACGATTTTGAATTTGAATTCACAATGTTGACGATTTTTGATGTTCCAAATTCAAATCTCATTATTCCCTAGGGATCGGCTGTAATACTCTCCCTAGGGAATAATGACTTGCTTTAAGTGAGGTTTGTATGACGTATAAAACGACATTATCGAGCAGGTGGTGTAAAGAATATATTATTATTGTTAATGCTTGTGTAAAAAAATGTACTTTTTCCTTCTACAGGCTCTTCGAAGCCGCACCCGAAACGAAATCGTTCTTCAAAACCTTGGCAAACTTACACACTAAAGAAGAAATGGCAGCCAACGTGAAGTTCAAGGCGCATGTCATCAACATAATGTCAGCTCTCAACAACTCCATCACGAACCTGAACCATCCCGAGGTCGTGGTCGTGTGGATGCAGAAGCTTGGTGACGCGCACCAGAAGCACAAGATTGAGAAAAGACATTTTTGGGTAAGATTCTGCCGGTTCCTATATTTAACAAGCCGTTCTTTTTTGGGGTGAAAAGTCATCAAATAATATTATAACACCCTTAAGTACTCGAAAAACTCTCTACCCCCTTTATGCACGCAATTTATGTTATTAGCACTAGTGCAGAAAGTGCGCGTGCTGTCCCCACCACGATTTTATTACATTTATCAGACCAAGCTGAGCGCGCGTCGACCCCCAATGCAAAATTATTATAAGATTGGGCTGATCTGATAATGGAACCGGAAGTTGGCTAGTGGCTATAGGAACTCCACTAATATTATAGTGTTTGAGCTTTTCTTGATAAGTCATCATCTTCCTGCCCTTATCCCGTTTTATTTGGGGTCGACACAACACGTTTTTTTCTTCCATTCTGTCCTGTCACCCGTCACGCTATCACAAACTCCCTTTTCTTGCATATCACTCCTCACACAATCCATCCATCTTTTCTTAGGCCTCCCTCTCCCTCTCGGTCCATTCACTTGCTCATAACTCCTTTAGCAACATGCGTTTCATCCCTCCTCTTTACATGACCATACCAAGACAAACGGTTTCCTTTCAACTTTTCAGTCACTGTATCCATTCTCGTCACACCACAAATCTATCTTAACATTCTCATCTCAGCTACATGCAATATTTTTTCAATGCTCTTGATAAGTATTAATAATATTGGTATATACCGCGCTATAAAAGCTTACTATAAAAAAATGATTTTTAATGCAAACTTCTTAAACTTTAAGTTAGCCAAACAGTAATTTATTTCCTGCCACAGTCTTCTATATTTTTAAAGCTGATAAAAGTCGGTCCTCATCTTTCAAAGGCATTTCAGGCAGTAAATGAGGTCCCCGCGGGAGTATCTAGTATTTTGAAATAAGGCCTTCGGTTCACCAAAGTACTTAGAACTTCAATTCAGCAACTGGTCACATCATCACAAAATGTCTTTGCAATTAACCTTAATGATCCAGATGTTTGATAATAAAGTCAATAAAAACATATTAATAATTATGTAGATCGAAATAAAAAATGAGTCTACGGAGTCTAAAATGTTCTCAACTTCTCACATTCATAGTTATAAAAAAAGTAAACCCAACTATCTGTACCAAAATTCATCAAAATTGGTTCATTTAGGCGTGAAGACGTAACAAACAAACAAACAAACTCACTTTCGCTTTTATAATATTAATAAGGTTTGACATTAGGCACGATTTTGAGAGATATTAAGATTGAATTATTATTGTTATTAAATATCTATTTCTTTATATAAAAAAAGACTTCACATGCCATATGCAGGCTAAATAGAATATAAGATTAAATAATGTAACATAGGAAACCACCGAATGTTAAATTACATTTGGTGGTTTAATATAATAATAGAGTACTTTTACTCTATTTAAATGTGAATAAATTTTCTTTAAAATTTGAATTTTTTAAGCTATTGCATAGCTTCTATCGCGGGTCTTGAGCGTGGAGCGTGGTGGCGTCCAGAAATTCCGTAACGAAAAAAACCTAACACCCCCCCCCACTAAATGGTTGTCATGGCAACTTGTCAACTTCAATCACAATCTAATTGCATAAGTTGATAAAAAATGCTATGCAATAGCTTTATTGCGGCAGTCTTCGAGTGCCACACGTCTTTTTTATTCTTTTTTTTTCCAGTTGACCCAATCACTAACAAGAATTATCTTTTCCAGATATTCAAAGACGTTTTGGTAAACATTCTACAGAACGACTTCCACTTCTCTGAAGATATATTGGAATCATGGGGCAGATACGTCAATTTTATATACGAGCATATGCTGTCAAGATTAGCTTCCTAATTTTATATACATGTTACAGTCAAAACAAATACCTAGTTGGTCAAACCTAGTTGGTCAAACCTAGTTGGTCAAACCTAGTTGGTCAAACCTTGTTGGTCAAACTTAGTTGGTCAAACCTAGTTGGTCAAACCTAGTTGGTCAAACCTTGTTGGTCAAACTTAGTTGGTCAAACCTAGTTTTTTTTTACTGCAAAAATGGGTCAGAAGTTCTTTTGACTAATTAAAAAGTTCTTTAATATTACTATAGAAGGCGCCAGATAAACGTTGAATAAAGTACATTGACCTTTTCCTAATACCCTGCGTAGGTACCCGAAAAACAAACAATGAATTCCTTTTTATTACTAGATCATGTAAAGGATCACGATATATGTCGATTCAATACGGCTTTTTGTCTCTATTTCCATTTTTGAAATTAAGAATGTCAACAAATGTAGGAGGGTCAATGAACGTTATTCCACGTTAATCTGGCACCTACCTTAGGTACCTATCTACCTACATACAAAAACTGTTAGGTTGGTAGTTTTAGTGATAAAGGTAACGATAATATTTTGTTGTTTTTAATAATAAAGCAAACGCTATTTAACCCTTCAGATACCGTCAATTAGAGACACAATAGTAAGACAATAGATGCGCGGCCACCGGTGGTCGCTTGGGGATTCATGAATTAATTCGTACTATACTTACTAACTTAAGTGTTTTTTACTGTTGCCAGTCAAAACCAATTTTGTCTAATAAATAACTTTGACTGTAACATATTTTTAATTTTATTTTTATTTTAACCATATTAAATAAAGAAATGAATAAATAGAAAAATAAATAAATAAATCAATTGATCGATCAAATAGTAATAAAATATAAATATTGAATAAATTAAAAATGAATGTCATTGGTTCAACGAATTGTCAACGGTCAATGTCAAATTCGCAACACGTGATATATAATACAAGGTGTAACGTTAAATGCGCAAAACCTGAAATTAGTTTGATCAGAATAACGAGCAGAATCATTTAAACCACTTTGTAATACAGGTTACATTTTTCGAAAAAATCTTAATTAAAAACTTCGACCTATCTATTTATGAATAGGTCAAGCCATCACGTGCGCAACCGCAAATCCGCTGAAATAGGTAAACAAACACAAATAGTTGTAAGTAATCCAATCAAATTTTCTCATACACGGGATAATAAAAGATCTTATTTCAATGCAGATATGAATTTTAAACAAACTAAAATTGCTCATAAAACCTTTAATTTTTTTTTTAATGTTTTTTTTTTCTCACATAATTTCGATTGAGGTTTTGCGCATTTAACGTTATACTTTGTATAAGTAGATAATATTATGTAGATAAATACCGTTTTCTTTTTTTTTTAAATTGTATTAAAAATATTTTTTCTTTAAGTTTGTACATATACCTATTGGTTTATAATATTTAATAATTAAGATGTATATATGTATGTTAATTATGAACTGTAAATTAATTTAAATGGATAAATACCTAATTTATTTTCAGAAACCGGGTGTTCATTCCATTATTAGATATAACTAAATACATAAGTATTTATTTGGTGATGATTACCTATGTATGTAGACATTAATTGTATACACAGTTAGGTATATTAACGTTGACATTCTGTTTTGTTTGTGTTTCTCAAGACAATTTTTTTTTGAATACTTTATGAACTTAATCACGTCTTTCTAGTATTTTGATAAAAGTATTAACCGCATTTTTACTTTTTTACTTCTTTAATAATAATTTTGTTTTTTTGACATACTTAGCATATTTCATAAATCAATTAATAAACGAAGGAAAATTCGCCAATGTGTTTTATTTGCGGTTACAATGTCTTTCGGTACCAACATGCTCAACTCAGCACTTAGGTACCTATTTTCTTAATACAGAAAAAATACAGTATAAAATATTAGATTTTAGAACTGGGCATGTAAAATGTACTCTACATTTTAAGAAAGAAAAATATAATTTTGGAGCGATGCTACAAAATATGCTACTCTACATCTATACAAATATGTATTTTATAGAGGTAAAGTTTGCTTGTAAGACGTAACCTACTGGTCCGATTGCTAAAAACAAATCCCCGATAGAAAGCTCCGTTATTCCTGAGTGACATAGGCTATATTTTATGTACGCGGGCGAAACTGCGAGCAAAAGCTAGTGGTTACAAAAAAATATAGTTTTTTTTTTCTGTCGACGGGGAAAATCATCATTGACGAAACCCGCTCTTGGGTGGAGCGGGAGACAGTGTCAGAGTCTTACTGACTAAAAACCCCGCGCCGTTCCTTCTAGCCTTCATACCGGGGCTCTAGTTTCCTTTCGGATAACCCCGACCCCGGTAGGCTTCGACCCCGATGGGCCCCTCCTGTTGCTGACAACTCCTTGAGGCGCGCGGGAACAGTGCGCGCCGTCGACGCCTTGGCTCGGTCCGGACAGTTACCGGACGATCGGACAGCGAGCTACCCATGGCTCGCCGTCCGCGAGCCCCTAGTTGTCAAATCTAATACAACACAGACTTAACTATATACCTACAGATATTGAGTACCTATGTTACGTGTTCAAATTATCTAAAACATGCATTATGTATTACCAAACGTTCATGTCGCCGTGTGAACATAATTGATTGATGGACAACCCCAAACAATCACTGATTTATCTTCAACGAATTTAATTATAATAATGAGCGCTCTTAGTATTCTTTGTACACTTAATATGACCGCACAATGAGATGGTATCTACCTAGTTACATGTTTTTTATACAATCGTACGAGCTATGAATACTAGATTAGAGTATTAAAATAATACTTAGTATTATTAAAAGTTTAGTGAGGTAGTTCGTGTCTTTAACTAACTTGGCAAGTATATTTCACTTTCAGTAAGGTTCAGTTGAAAACCAGCATCAGGCAGCTATTACCTACGTATGTACCTATAACTCAATTACTCTTTCGCGCTTGCGGATTTGTACCTACATAGAACGACGACGTCGCGTGGCTTGGTCGCGTGGATCAAGTGTTGCTCTACAAGTCTAGTTTCCATATAAAATGTATGGAGACCGACGCGCCCAGATCAACGTGTAAGCGCAGTGTAGTTCTACCTTTAGCTGGCCTAGCGTAGTACGGAGTTTTCAATAAAAAACCTGACCACTTAAACCTAGGCACATAACTACTTACTGCCTACAGCGCATTTGCAATGACAACGCACAATTCAGATGTTTTTACATACTTCACATGACACACTTGAAGATTATCAACTTGATTGAATTATATCAAAATAACTACATCATTGACCTTTGATACTGCTTAAAAGTAGAGGTGTGTAAAAAGTATTCGGCGGTAAGAAACAGCCTCTTGACATACACAAACAAAATCTTACAAAATCACTAGTACCTTAATAAGAGTATTATTCAATCTGCGTGCTGCTAAGGAGTGAAATTCGATTGAGAGGCGAACCAAGAGAATCATCGGCAATGATGCACTTGTAGAGTCGAAGCTACAAATCCTTAAGCATCGCCACCGAGTTGTTAGTCTGTCGGTTTTCTATTGTTTACATTTCGGGGGGTGTGCACTGAAATTGCACAATCTAATTCCGCCAAGTCCATTCCATCATCGGACCACTAGAAGTACGGCGTTGCGTCACCGGTACATGGTAAATATCCATGTAGAAATCCTCCATGGTTTTGGGAACACATTTAATGTGCGTACAGCCAAGGAGTTTTTTTTTTCTCTCGACGGGGAAAATCATCATTGACGAAACTCGCTCTTGGGTGGAGCGGAAGACAGTGTCAGAGTCTTACTGACTAAAAACCCCGCGCCGTTCCTTCTAGCCTTCGACCCAGATGGGCCCCTCCTGTTGCTGACAACCCCTTGAGGCGCGCGGGAACAGTGCGCGCCGTCGATACAGCCTAGGAGTGGAATTCCTTGCCGGAGTCTCTGTTTCCTGATAGCTACAACCCGGGAATTTTTAAGTCGAGGGTGAATAGGTTTCTTCTAGGTAAGCGCGTTCCATCGTCGACCGCATCGTCGCTTTCCATCAGGTGATCTCGCGGTCAAGCGCGAACCTATCAATAATAAAAAAAAAACATATGTAAATATACTAAGATCCCTGATCTGGCTGGCGCTAACAGAGTTTTCAGTCGTTATCTCTCTTGTTTCGTGTTGTCTTTTCGTCAAACATCGCGTTGGATTGCGTTAGATGAAGTAAGAAGCTTCGATGTTGATGATAGGCGAGTTGAAAAGCAGCCTCACAGCAGTTTTGGTAGCAGTTATGTATACCCACTTAAATTATCCTTATGAATCACTCTCTCTATTGGTGAAAACAGTACATGTACATATGTATTCACACTTTACTTAAATACCAATAAGTCGTAACTATTCGCAAAATACACCCTCTGGCAAAGTATTCCACACCTCTGTACGCATAATGAATTATGTTCTCAAAATGTTTTACGTTTTTGGGTGGGAAGTTCCATCATATACTGGTGGGCTTCTCAATAAAAAATCAAGAAATTTCATGTTTTGTTCGGATCCTATTATGTTGCGGGAATGTGACGGATGCGCGATGCTTCGAACAGCTCGTTGTGGCGACGATAGGGGTTCTTTTTCTACTAAAGAAAGAAAAAATATTTATTTGGCGACTCTCACCAGGATCACACAACTTAAATAAAAAACAAAAAAAAAATATGTAAAAAATAAATAAAAACAATATCATTGTGTGTGCCTCACGGCCGCGCCAAAAAGGTTCATTTCAGCAATGTTGCCAGACAGAAAAATACTGTCTGACGCTGGTCTTCCAATGAACCTTTAGTGATATGTGACGGAGCAAACGGTTTCAAAGATTAGGTACTAGGTATAACAAATAAATATATAAAGAAATAAGTATTTTTGATGAAATAAAGTGTGTATACACGTTCAGATAAAAATATAATAGATATTCTCAGATAAAGTTATTATATATCTGAGAAAACAACACAAATTAATTTTCAGTGCTTTCCTCCACTCCACTCCACTCAGCTTAACTCGTGTTTCCATTGGAGAAGCACTAAGCAGTACCTGATTAGTTTGACTAGTGTAAGTTTGTTTTATGTTAACGCGAACGACATGTTTATGACGTTCAGTGCTCCGATTGGCCCGCTCCAAACTCTAAACCAATCAAAGAGCTGAACATTATATACGTAAAAACAACTCGCACGGAATTTGTCAGCAACACTAAAAATCTTTGTTTCAAGTTCACCTTCTGTTCCATCGACTCTGTAACTCCACAAACCCTATCATGTTACACCCAGCCTTTCCACGCATCGGGACCCCATTACTTATCGAAACCTAGACCCCTGGGAGTCGCGCATCTAATTACTCATCACGCACTTATTACATTAGCCTAGACAATGTTTGACATGCAAATTAGCGTGCCACATTTGTGTAAAGCAAATATTCATTATATTACTGAATTCTCTGTTGAATCGTTAATATACGCGCCTTTATCACGGTAATAGTATCATACAGTATTGTAACTCGGCCGTCTTTTTGAAATAAATGCCTACAGCCGCGCGGTACGTAAACATGCGATAGGGCTGCCCGCCTCCAGCATTCTAATTACGTTTGTCAAGTTTGTTTCCGTTTTTTTTTTTTTGTGATTGTAAATATACTTACTTTTATATATAAACAAAATACTTTGTGGATTGAATAGGAAGTGATCAATAAAAATGCGTGTTGTTTTTTGATTTATAGATTTAAATAAAATCCTTTTTTTGTAGTATTATTCATACACATAGTATAATAAACCACTATTATTAATAATAAAATACCACGTCTTTACTTAGAATTATAAAAACAAACAATAATCGCGCGATAATTGTAAAAAACCGTCGTGTCCGTTAGTCACTGCGGCACAGTTGCGACGGCCGCGACTGTCTACATGCCAAGACCATGCTACAACCGAGGCGCGTAGGTATAGTTCGCGTTTCATCCGTTTGTATGAAGTTGGAATACTGTATGATATTATTACCGTGCCTTTATCGTACAAGGAATAATTATGTTTGAGTTTAGATACTTTTTTTTGGGTTCTGTTTCCGAAGGGTACCAACGTGAACGTATTACTAAAACTCTGCTGTCCGTCTGTCAGCGGACTGTATCTCATAAACCATAAAAGGCAGAGCAAATTTTTACAAAATGTAAATAAAATTTATACAAATAAAAATGTTTTTTTAGTAGCCTGTAGCGGCTCAGTAGCTACGCCACACCATCGCCACGCCACATCAACGCCACGCCACATCAACACCACGCCACACCATCGCCACACGTCAATGACGTAACCAGCGAGCTCGCGCATCTTCGGATAGCTTCGCCGCGGCCGGGAGCCGATCGGTTTCGCAGCGCGCACGCACGCCAGTCCTTTGTCCGCCGCTGCGCAAGGCACTCCCGCGCTCGCTTGCTTGCCCGCTTTCCTTAATTTGCTCCGCCGCGATCTTCGTAATTTTATTTTCATTTTCGTACGCTAAAATTCTGCTACTTTATTCTATTCAGTGTTCTATACATTTCTTCTATCTTCCTAACTTGCCTTTTGTGTGTTTCCGTGTCTTCTACCCTTCTGTGACTTTTGTGAACTCATTATTTTAAATATAACCGCTTCAGAGAACTTTTCGATTTTTATTTGTGGACGATACCTACATAATTGGTGACCCCGACTATGGAATCGCGTAAAGAAGACAATTACAGTGCTGAAACTTCGCGTGTAGGCGTTCGTCCACCTCCGTTTTGGCCAGATGACCCGGAAATGTGGTTTGCTCAGATGGAGTGCCAGTTTGCTTTAGCAAACGTTACCGTGGACCTAACCAAGTACTACCAAGTAGTGGCCGCGCTGGAACATCGCTATGCCACTGAAGTAAAGGACATTATCACGAACCCACCTGCAACGAATAAGTACGAAAAACTAAAAAGTGAGCTGATTAAACGCTTGACCGCGTCACGGGAACGAAAAATCAAGCAATTGCTAATGCACGAAGAGTTAGGTGACCGTAAACCATCACAGTTTCTACGGCATTTACGGCACCTGGCGGGACCAGCAGTGCCAGAAGATTTCTTGAAAAGTTTGTGGTCAGGCCGGCTACCAACAAACCTGCAAACAGTGTTGGCGTCGCAACCAGACCTTTCGTTGGACAAGTTAGCGGACTTGGCAGACACGGTGAACGAGATCGCGCCAGTTGGACCCCTGCAAGTAGCAAGCGTTGCAGACCCTAGTACGTCTACCCTCATGATGCAAATGGCAAGCCAAATATCAGAGCTCACAAAGCAGGTAACCTCATTATCAACAAGGGTGGACAAGCAAAGGCAGGTACGTGGCCGATCACATTCTCGATCAAGTAGCCGTAATTGGCGGGGCCGGTCTAAATCTAGGCCGCGTCAGCCACCAGAAAATCACCCGCATTGTTGGTACCACTTCAGCTTTGGTACACGTGCAAGAAAGTGTACGCAACCATGCACGTGGCAGTCGGAAAACTCAAGAGGCAGCCGGAATTAGCGGCCTACGACTGCCCATCAAAATCAGGCCGTCTTTTTATTACTGACCGTTATTCAAAAATGTTACTTCTAGTCGATACAGGCTCAGATTTATGTGTATACCCTCGGTCAGCTATCAAGACGCCCTGCACTAAATCGAAGTACTGTCTAACAGCTGCCAATGGGAGTGTCATAAATACTTACGGTCCAGTGCAACTCAACCTCAACCTAGGACTCCGGCGTTCATTCACTTGGAAGTTCACTATCGCCGACGTGTCAAAGCCAATAATAGGCATAGATTTTCTAAGCTTTTACAATCTGCTTATAGATTGCCGCAACCACAGGCTCATAGATGGCACCACTTCACTCTTCGTAGCGGCGTCCGCGCAGCAGATTCCTGACGACGTGGCTTCTGTGAAAACAGTCCTCGGGGACACAGAGTTTCACCAGCTGCTTCGTGAGTTTCCAGAGGTTACGCGTCCCGCAGGTACTGTAAATCAATGCAAACCAAAGCACAATACAGTGCATTTTATCAAAACTACTTCTGGACCACCCGTTGCTAGCAGGCCCAGGCGTTTAGATCCAGAAAGGCTAAAAATTGCAAAAAAAGAGTTTGACGAGATGCTGGTCAATGGAACTGCGAGACGCTCCGAAAGCCCATGGTCTTCGGCCCTACACCTGGTGAAGAAAAAAGATGACGGATGGCGGCCGTGTGGGGACTATCGCGCCCTGAATTCACGTACAGTACCTGACCGCTACCCCATACCTCACATTCAGGACTTCTCACATCGACTTTCGGGATGCACAACGTTCAGTAAAATCGATTTAATAAAAGCCTACAATCAAATTCGAGTAAACGAAGCTGACATACCAAAAACGGCCATAACTACACCATTCGGTTTATTCGAATTCCCTTTTATGACATTTGGACTTAGAAACGCAGCGCAAACCTTTCAGCGGTTCATAGATGAGGTACTCACTGGTTTAGATGACTTCTGCTACGGTTACGTCGATGACATTCTGGTGTATTCTCCTTCTCCAGACCTGCACAGAACTCACCTGCACCAGCTCCTGTCCCGGCTGAAAGAATATGGCGTCCTCATAAATCCTGCAAAATGTGTCTGGGGGCAGCCTGAGGTGACCTTTCTAGGGTATCAAGTATCAGCTGTTGGTACCCAACCACTCCACGCGAAGGTACGAGCTATTCAGGAATTTCCAGTACCAAGAACAGTGAAGGAGTTACGGAGGTTCCTGGGCATGTTAAACTTTTACAGAAGGTTCGTACCCAACGCTGCAAAAAGTCACGCCCCACTTAACTCGATGTTGGCTGGAGCCAAGGTCAAGGGCTCACAAGCTATACAGATGACGCAGCTGCAGCTGGAGGCATTTGAAGAATGTAAAAGGACACTATCAAACGCCACGCTTCTTGCACACCCAAGCTCAAAGGCAGAACTCTCTATACTTACAGATGCATCTGACGTGTCCATAGGAGCAGTGTTGCAACAACGTGTTGGAACACAATGGGAACCGCTAGCCTTCTTCTCGAAGAAATTGAACGAAGCTCAACGCAAATACAGCCCCTACGATCGCGAGCTTCTGGCTGTCTACGAGGCAATAAAATACTTCCGACACATGGTGGAAGCTCGAGAGTTTGTTGTCTTCACTGATCACCGCCCACTCACCTATGCGTTCAGGAACCCCAGAGAGAATTGCTCACCTCGTCAGTACAGGTACTTTGATTATATATCACAATTTACTACTGATATACGGTACATACCTGGAGCAGAAAATGTCGTTGCCGACACCTTGTCGCGCATTGAAGAGGTAACAACGACATTTGATTATAAAGCTTTGGCCCGTTCTCAAGAGTCAGATCCTGAACTTCAGTCGCTTATTGAGAAAGGATCGTCACTGAAACTGCAAATGATTACTCAGGTAGGCTCAGACACCAAACTTTACTGTGACGTATCCACTCAACCACCAAGACCCTATGTTACGCCTGAACTCCGGAAGCAAGTTTTTGATTCTCTTCATTGTCTGAGTCACCCTGGGCGTACAGCTACCGTGCGACTGATCACGCAGCGATTCGCAATTTGTGTGGCCGGGGATTCGCAAAGACTGTAGAGAGTGGTGCCGATGCTGTCTTCATTGCCAGCGCTGTAAAATTACCCGTCACACATCTACTCCTCTTTCCCAATTTCCCTCAACTTCGTCGAGATTTTCCCACATCCATCTCGACATAGTAGGGCCTCTAATACCATCTTCAGATTACAGATATTGTCTCACCATCGTTGACCGGTTCACACGATGGCCTGAGGCTATACCGCTCAAGAACATCACTGCCGATACCTGCGCGGCCGCCTTGGTATCCGGGTGGATATCGAGGTTCGGTTGCCCATCGCAGATCACCACAGATCAAGGTCGGCAGTTCGAGTCCGGCCTGTTCAAGGCCCTAGCATCCCTGCTCGGCGCACGCCACTTCCGCACCACAGCGTACCATCCTGCATCGAACGGCTTGGTGGAGAGGTTTCATCGACAGCTCAAAGCAGGTATCATGTGTCACAACAACACACAATGGACGGAGATCTTGCCTATCGTTCTGCTTGGCATACGCAGTTCCTGGAAAGATGACATCCAAGCATCCTCAGCTGAATTGGTATACGGCGAGCCCCTGCGTCTGCCAAGCCAGTTCCTGTCGCCATCAGACGACCACACCGTTGAAGACATCACCAGCTTCGCTACTCGACTTGCTAGACACATGGCCAGCTTGTCTCCGAAACCGACTGCATGGCATAGAAAGGACACTTTTTACATCCCCAAAGACCTGCAATACTGTTCCCACGTTTTTGTGAGGCAAGACCACGTGAGGAAATCGTTGGAGCCACCATACGCTGGTCCCTGTAAAGTACTGGACAGGAAGGCTAAGTACTTTAAAGTTGAAGTACGAGGTAAAGGCACCAACATATCTTTAGATCGCCTTAAACCAGCATACGTCACTCAAGACAGGCACATTGACAACACAGCCACAGCTCCGACCTGTTCACCTCCAAGTAAGACGTCATCTCCACCAGCGGACAAGCCGGCAGTTCACACTCGCAGCGGCAGGAGAGTTCACTTCCCGGACTTCTATCGACCGTAGTCGCGGTCTCGCCGGGGGGCTACTGTAGCGGCTCAGTAGCTACGCCACACCATCGCCACGCCACATCAACGCCACGCCACATCAACACCACGCCACACCATCGCCACACGTCAATGACGTAACCAGCGAGCTCGCGCATCTTCGGATAGCTTCGCCGCGGCCGGGAGCCGATCGGTTTCGCAGCGCGCACGCACGCCAGTCCTTTGTCCGCCGCTGCGCAAGGCACTCCCGCGCTCGCTTGCTTGCCCGCTTTCCTTAATTTGCTCCGCCGCGATCTTCGTAATTTTATTTTCATTTTCGTACGCTAAAATTCTGCTACTTTATTCTATTCAGTGTTCTATACATTTCTTCTATCTTCCTAACTTGCCTTTTGTGTGTTTCCGTGTCTTCTACCCTTCTGTGACTTTTGTGAACTCATTATTTTAAATATAACCGCTTCAGAGAACTTTTCGATTTTTATTTGTGGACGATACCTACAAGCCTATACTGTCCCACTGCTGGGCAAAGGCAACTTCTTCCAGGCATTCTTTTCCCGAGCCACTTCAAACCAGTCCCCGCTGTAGGAATCCAGGTCGTCTTGCCACCTCTTCTTTGGTCGACCTCGGCGGCGTCGAAGCCCACCAGTATATGATGGAGCTTCCCACCCAAAAACGTAAAACATTTTGAGAACATAAAAAAAAAAATATAAATAAATAAAATTTTCACAAAATGTAAATAGAAATACTTCTTCTTCGCTACAACAATAAATAATATAAAAAACTTTTTACAAAAAAATTAAACCGTCTTCAAAAAGTACAAAATAACTTTAATTTCGGAAGTCGGTGTTTCAATAGATACCTAATCTTGTCTCTTCGTTATTTAACACCGACTTCCGAAATTAAAGTTATTTTGTACTTTTTGAAGTCGGTTTAATTTTTTTGTAAAAAGTTTTTTATTTTTCACTTTTTAGTTATGGTAGCACCACTAAAAAGTACCTACCCTTCAGCTAAACATAAATTCTTATAGCTAGAGTGCATCTCATAACGATTCTTATAATCCCAAATACGGTTATATTACAAGAATTTACCCCCTCCCCCTTTCCCCTCCCCTTTTCTTTCAGTCAGTCATCGACTACACGTATAAACAAAGCAATTTCACTTGTTACGACAATTCTACTATGATTCTATGAGGAGTTCTGTTCCATATCTTCGAAGTTCATGATCAGATCATAACAATATTTCTATGGGACCAACTTGGAAGCATAACCTTTCAATCAAAAAAAAAATTTTTCAAAATCGGTCCACAATTGACCGAAATATCGGTGAATATACATACAAAAAAAAAAAAGTTAATAATGGAAAGGGTTCTCTCATGGTTTATTTTGCCGTTGTTTTTTTAGCTCGATTTTTATATTTTAGTACGGAGCCCTTCGTGTTCGAATCTGACTCGCACTTGGTTCGGTCACGCTTGACCACTAGCTCAAGAAGAGTGGTTGGGCTGACTCATCTAAATACTCATTAAAAAATAAAAATACATATTACACACTGAAAATTTACAGCTTTCTGCGATTTTTTCCTATCTGTGAACCGTAACATTCTACAAAGTATTAGAAAAAAAAAATGGTGAATTAAATTGGAAAAATATATTTTTATTTACGACGGGAACAAGGAAAATACGGCTTAATCTTTATGTAGTTATCAAATTCAAATTCAAATTTTTTATTTTTCGGACATCATGATCCAATGGTTATAGTATACATAGGACTTAAAAAACTATTGTTGGTAATAATAATAATAAACACACACAATGACTGAAACACCCCCTGCCCTGCGCTGAGACACCCCGCCCCGTCCCGGTAACTAACAGAGAGAGACCCTCCCTAATTAATCATCAGACGAACGAAATGTCTCAACACAGGAGCATGCACATCCTCAGCTATGGTTTTCAGGATGCTGTTGTGGCTTCCCCGTACCCTCCTCATAAGCGACTCCACTCTTTTCCGAATAACGGCAAAAAAGTCATCCGTACGGGCCTGCGCGAACATTTCGGAGGCACTGCAGAAACGAGGAAGTCCCAACATCATCCTGAAGATATTATTATATTGAACACGCAAGGTGTCCAAGGACTTTTTGGTATCACCACCCGTGTGGTCTATGGGTCAGTCCCTGACAGTATGCTTTAAACAGCGTGATCTTGACTTGTTCGGTACAGCGGGCGAATCTACGAGCCAACATATTGCCACGAACTGCCAGAGCTCTGCGTTCCCTTTCTATGTCGACATCATCTTTAAGGCCATCAGTAAGATAATGACCAAGGTACTTGAACTGCGACACCCTTTCTAAGCGAACGCCATTCAAAGTAATGGGTGGAACAAATTCAGGACATTTACCAGCAGCCTTAAAACCCATGTACTGACTTTTTTTAGAATTATAAATAAGTCCATGTGACGGCGAGCCATGGGTAGCTCGCTGTCCGATCGTCCGGTAACTGTCCGGACCGAGCCCAAGACGTCAACGGCGCGCACTGTTCCCGCGCGCCTCAAGGCAACTCCTCAGCAGCAGGAGGGGCCCAGCTGGGTCGAAGCCTACGGGGGCCAGGGTTATCCGAACGGAAGCTCGAGCCACGGTATGAAGAGGCTAGAAGGAACGGGGTGGGTTTTTAGTCAGTAAGAGTCTGACACTATCTCCCGCTCTACCCAAGAGCGGGGGTTGTCATAACATCAATTTTGCCAACCGTAAAAAAGGCTTATTATGTGGTAATGTTACCTATATCCTAGCTTTATTCTTTTTTGGTGGGAAACTGAGCCCCGAAAATTGGTGTCCGGAAAAGTACTAGAATAATATTTTGATCGATAGTGAAAGAGTTTCGGGATTTTTCCCAACACATGTTTATTCATATCCAGGAACCTAATCAATGATCTATAAATATCTGACCTTCATAAAAAAGGGATAATTTCAAATTTGCTAAATTGACCATGAAATACAAAAATCGTTTTTGCAAAATCGTCTTCGTCCGAAAGTATGGTAGAAGTCGGTTTTATTTAATGAATCCGAAGAGGTCTTTTAGGGATAGAAGGATGCTCTCCGGCATACTGTGAGGACTGCGTCAAGCGGAAAGTGAGGACGGGAACCTCCGTAACCACTCCTCAAAGAGCGCCACGATAGTAGTGTGGTCAGCTTTGGGTTGCAACCACAGAACACATGAAAGAGGTTAGAACGGCCTTGTGGGCGGGGCAGGTGAGACACAAATTAGGGCAATGCTCATAGTTCAACTACCAATGACAAACTTGCGATATAAGTACCTATGCGTGGTCTGTTAGTTGCGTAATGCGCGTTAGTATTGGTTTATTGCCTGTAGTGGAATTAAAGGGTGTGAGACAAGCGGTGACACTCGTTGTAGTACAAATCGGAAAGTATTTCCTTTCTAACCTAATCATCTTTTCTGTGGTTGTAACAGTCGCTGTCTCCATAACGCCCCGGAGATTTGTCGCGACAGCAGAGTTTCATCCCAGCATTGAACTTTCCCGCGTTATGTGTATCATAAGTTGAGATATAGAATTACTTTATTTGTGTGATTTTTACAGATGCAATTTTTTTTTTCAACATGAATAACTATTTTATTTTAATCTAGGTACTGTCAAGCCTTTACATCGAGGAAGTAGGTTCCTAAACCCTTTAAGGAGCCTTAATTACCTCACAATCACTACCGGAGGTCGTCGACATCCTTCCAAGGAGTCGCTCAGCATTCCAGCCACGCCAGCCACGGCTGTATGGATCAAGAACAATGCTTCATTAGCAGATATCAATCGATGATTAGTTGCGAGTGCAATGCGTTGCACGTGAAATGCAATTTTAATATGCTTTATGATTTACTAAGCATTGTGGATGCATTTGTTTAATGGTGTTATGAATATGAATAGCGAGCTGCTTTTAACATGTGCTGGATGTGATTTATTTGTTAACTAGCTGCTCCCAGCGGCTTCGCCCGCGTGATACCGGGTAAAATGGGGTGAATAGAAACTCAAGGGTGAATAGAAACAAAACTTCAAAGGGTATTTTCTCGATATTTAAATGTGTTTTGCAGCATTTAACTTTACCAATTTATTAATGGATTGTTATTCTAAAAAGTCTATTCTTTGTTAGAAGCCGATAATATGGTATCAAAGTGAAAACCAAAACCAAAGTTCTGTTTCTATTCACCCCCGCGTTTCTATTCACCCCGTTTTACGTAGCAGAAAATTTTCCCAAAGAAACATATTTCTGGGATAAAAGGATCCTATGTCCTATTCCAGGACATGGTCTATCTATGTATTAAGTTTCATCAAAATCGGTTTTGCCATTCAGGCGTGACGACGTAACAAACAAATAAACTAACTCACTTTCGCTTTTATAATATTAAGTAAGGATATAGCCGGCCTTATAATGTTCCCACTGCTGATACTCAGTCCTCTCTACGAAAGAGAATAGGCTGTACCAATCCACCATGCGGGCCCAGTGCGAGTTTGTGGATATCACATGTCTTCGAATGGTTCTATGACATGCCGGTTTCCTCACGAGGTTTCCCTTCACCGTTTTGAGCGCAGTGGTGATGAAAGAAATTACACAAAGTAATGCGCCTGCCTGGCTGGGTTTGACCCCGCGACCTACGATTTGAAAGTCGGGCCCATTACCACTCGGCCACCTACTACACTATTGCTCTATACGCATTGTGGATGCATTTGGTTAGTGGTGTTATGAATATAAATGGCGTATAATGGCGAGCTGCTGCTGTAAGTGATTTATTTGTTAGAGTTAACATAATTTTTTTCCTTCTTTTTTTAACACGCTTTTATTAGTTTCACCTGTACGTTTGTTTGCTTGTTTGTTTGCTTGGAACCACCGTCTTTGAGCTCAATTTTACCCAACGTTGGACGATCAAATTTTCTTTAAGCTTGGCACTCCTATCAAAGACCGATGACAATACAATATTCCGAGTATCCTGATTAGATTCGCCAGGAATAAAAGTAAAAATAATAAAAAAATAAAATTTTAATTATTTGAAAAACTATTCACTAAAAAGTGAAAAATAAATATAGTTTAAAAAAAAAACTAAATAACACATGAAACAAAGCGTGAGGTGCTCACTTTACGAAAAATATGGCACAAAGCGGACGCTTTTATCACAATAATATTTTTCGTTTATTATTATTATTTAGCGTGTTATTTAATTTTTTTTTTTAACTAAGTAGCGCTTGACTGCGATCACATCTCTTGGTTAGCAGTGATGCAATCGTTGATGCCTTGATGTTGAGGTTCACTGATTTATTATTATTAGCACTCTAGCCTTGAAGACTGCTTTAAATCATAAATTATATTTGGACAGGAAGACCGCAGCAGCAGGATAATTACACCAGTCCTTCGATGTATGCGGTATAAACGACGCGCGACGAGGTGAAACGCTGAGTCCGGACGGAAAAAAATTACTGTTTTTACCGATTCCATTAAATTCTATCCTACATACTTACATACATATCGGCTACATCACAGCACAAAAAAGATAGGTACAGAAAACAAACTCATGTATGTACTTCACTTTTTATACGTACGCTCGGTCGACGCACACTAATGAGTGTTTGAGCCGGAACTGTTCGACGAGCGGGCCGAGGCGCTCTGAGAGATCGCGTCCGTGAGCAGTGTCTATGTGTGCGTTGCTCCAGCGCACTTTGTATGTAGATTGACTTCTGCACCTATGTTTTGTGACCACAGTCTGATGATCAATCTCGATGGTTTTCACAAGTTGCAATCATTGTGTCTATGACGTTCATTGTCCACTACAATTCCTTCATTCCTCGGATCATCTGAAAAGAACAGCCCCCTAGCCAAGTTACAACCATAGATTACCTATACACTTACTATGTTACAACCGTTTCGCTTGCGTCGAACGCTTTTGTTCTGACCACGTGACTGAGTGTTGAGATAACGTCATTCCCATACATTTGAAGCTTTCTAGCAACATGGCTAGGGGTACAGCCCCCCTAGCCAAATTACAACCGTTTCGCTTGCGTCAAACGTTTCGTGTTGACCTTGCCGCCAATTCTTTTGTTCTGAACACGTGGATGAGCGTCATTCCCGGACATTTGAGCTTTCTACTAGCGTTAACTATTGCAGATTAGCGACATGGCTAGGGGTACAGAATAGAAACAAGAATGTCTGAATAATTAAATTGATCTCGGTAATTGCTGGCATGAATAAGAATGTAACGTAATAAATAATCATTTAATAGTCATAAGACACTCTCCTAAATTGCTTTTAAATTAAAGTTGATTGTGATCTCTTTAAAAAGTAGAGTTGGTAATTAAGCTGTTATTATTGTGTATGGTTGACGCAGTGGTGGCGATTGACTGCTGCGCTGCGTTTCGCGGCGGTTCGATTTCCGCACGGAACAACTATTTGTATAGCCTAGCATAGCATAGTCGGCCTTATAATGTTCCCACTATTGGGACTCAGGCCTCCTCTCTCATCATCATCATCATCATTTCAGCCGATACAGGTCCACTGTTGGACATAGGACTCCTCCAAGCGTCGCCACAACGAACGTTCCTGTGCGTCTCGCATGCATCGGTTTCCCACAACCTTCACCAGGTCATCAGTCCACCTTGTTGGAGTCCTTCCAACGCTGCGTCTTCCGGTACACAGTCGCCACTCCAGAACCTTTCGGCCCCAACGGCCATTTGTTCTGCGAGCAATGTGCCCTGCCCATTACTACTTAAGTTTGGCAATTCTTTGTGCTATGTCGGCAACTTTAGTCTTCATTTTTTATTTTTGCCTCCTCTCTAGGAGAGGGAATGGGCCGTAATCCACCACGAGGGTCCAGTGCGGATGGGTGGATGTCACATGTCTTCGAATTTTTTGGTTCTAGGACATGTCGGTTGCCTCACAATGTTTTCCTTCACCGTTTTGAGAGCAGTGGTGATGAAATAAATTACACAAAGTAATGCGCCTGACTGGGTTCGAACCCGCAACCTACAACTCGTAAGTTGGGGTCGTTACGTTTGTATAGTCATAAATGTCGGGTTTGAGTGTCTAGCATAATCGGCCTTATAATGTACCCACAATTGGAGCTCAGGCCTCCTCTCTAGGAGACGTAATGGGCCGTAATCCACCATGCGGGCCCAGTGCGGGTTGTTTGAGTGTCTGGAGTATGTGCATATACCTACGTGTTTATAAACGCTGCACCGGATTCGTAAGGAAGAAACGGCTGGGTGTCACCAGCACCACTGTATGGACCGGTAGAGGTGTGTCCAGCTTGGGCAGGTACCGCCGTGTCCTCGTAGGGGCGCTCGGTGGCAGCGTTCTTTCGCGCCAGGCCTTGGTACAGGTCATGGTCCGGAGCGAGGAGGAGTAGCAGGCGGTCGCATCCATCTGCGAAGCAGTAATGCTAGCAAAGGAGGAGGCCGAAGGAACAGGAGTGGGTTTTAGTCAGTAAAAGTCTGACACGCCTTCCCGCTCTGCCCAAGGCCAGAAAATGTCATCAGATGATTTCCCATAAAAAAACCCACGATACAGGGATTCCCAGTGTGGGGTAAAGATTTTTTTTTTATTCTCGTTTTTTACTCTCTCAACCGTTCCGTTTTTTCCTTTTGAGGAACAGAAGCCTAAAAACCCCTTTTTATTAAAAAATAAATAACCGACTTCACTAAATAATTGGATTGAATTTGAGGAGTTGCCTCGATTTCGCCAAGAACTTGGTGACTATGGGATCATTTGGGAAGTCGGTTAAAAATGGTGTGTTAAACAGTAGTAATTTCAGCTCGGTTTTTGACTGCACTCGGAAAGCTGCAGTCCGCGATGAATGGCGCCGTATTACTAAGATCTCATCGTGAGTCACAATGATGACCACAAAAATTTCTGCAAATATTAGCGGCGCTTATAGTTACCACACAGAAGCAAGGACCGGTTTACGAAATATAATATTCACATTATTACTTACTTGTCATTGATATATATTTGACGTTTACATTAGCAAATTCTCATGTGTTGATGTGAGAATATTAAAAATAAATATGCCAATATCAAAGAACCAGCATTCTCCTCACGGTGATCATGAATATCTAATTAACAGTGTCAATAATACTACTTAATTTTAAGCTTTCCTTCTTGTATGCTTGTGGCTATAAGAGCCTGCGCACATTTGAGACAAGACTGTCAAAACTGTCTTAGACAGACGTGTCGCAGACATGTCTGCGAGAAGACTGTTTTGTCTACGATACGGCGCACATCATCAAGTCAAAACAGTCTCGCGGCGGCGTACGGCCAGTGTTGCCAACAAAAGACTGCGACGTCGTTGACAAGTTTGTCTAAGACAGTCTTGTCTCAAGTGTGCGCAGGCCCTAACAGGATAATCCATATTCTTTTTTTTTACTGTTATAGTGATAGGTTTGCGCTTGACCGCTATCCTGATGGAAAGCGACGATGCGATCGACGATGGAACGCGCTTACCTAGAAGTAACCTATTCACTCTTGACTTAAAGACCCCTAAGTTGTAGCTATCAGGAAACACAGACTCCGGCAAGGAATTCCACTCCTTGGCTGTACGCACATTAAATGTGTTAGCGTGTAGTTAAGTTTAGAAGTATGTAGTGTACACGCACCTCGTTGCAGTTAGCCAAGGTTAGGTAATACGGATAATGTTACCGTAGGTCAGCACCGTTCTCAGTACTACGTAACTTGTACGAGGCTTCCGGCAACTGGGACCGCAATTAACTAGGACCGCGGTCCCATTGCAGTCGCCGGATCCGAAAATATTTAATAATTTTCTTCTGGCAACTGGGACCACTCATAGATAACTTAAAAAAAAAACTATTATTCAAGCCAAAATTGGTAGAGTCAAACGAAAAAATTTCTATATTATTTATATGAATATCATTGACTCGTTCTAGACATGATTTTATCCTATGCGCTTAGTAATAAATTAAGCTAGCCCGTTTTTACATAATTCACACATGCAGGTAAACACACACAAAGGGAATAGCATTGTATGATTGTATAATTATACTATCCCTCTCTAACTCGAGTCCTGTCGATTTCAAGGTCAGTTAGCCCTTTTGTTATAAACGGGAAATTTTGCATCGCCTGATGACTGGGTTGGCCAATCACTAACCGGATCCGGCAACTGGGACCGCGGTCCAAGTTAATTGCGGTCCCAGTCGCCGGAAGCCACACTTGTACACACCTACCTAGACAATATAATGCAGCGGAGTGTGTATTTGGTAGATATATATTCTGTTAGTGAGTGCGACTGGCCAGTGGGTCTAGTGGTAAGTGACCCTGACTTATGTGCCGAACCTGTGTGGTCGTGGGTTCGATTGCCACCCAGGACAAAATGTTTGTGTGATGAGCATAATCATTTGTTCTGTGTCTGGGTGTAATTTATCTGTAATATGTATGTATTCAGAAATATATAAGTATGTTTATCAGTTGTCTAGTACTCATAACACAAGCTCTGCTTAACTTGGGAGTAGACGGCGTTGTGTGATAGTTGTGGAATATTATTATTCTCTTTATTTATTTTGTACATATATAGAATTACATTTTTATTTTTTTTTAACAAATATATATTAAAAAAAAAAAACATTTAAAAATACAAACCATAGTTTCCGCCGGTGTCGGGAGCAGGGTCCAAGCTACCGGTGGTTAGGGCTCCAGAGACAAGAACCTCCTCACAATGCGAGCCGTATCGAGGAGTACTGCCTTCTGTATCAGTCCCTTGATCCAACCGCGCAACGACAGCTTCGACAGATGGTCGTCAAAGCTTTTAGCTATAATAATTATTATTAGTTAAATTGTTTTTTTTTTTAACCGTTCTAAGACCCACCCCGTAACAGTACCTAAAGGGTAAAACGGGAACCTGTTACTAAGACTCCGCTGTCCGTCCGTTTCACGGTCTGTCCGTCTGTCACCAGGCTGTATCTCATAAACCGTGATAACTAGACAGATGAAATTTTCACAGATGTATTTCTGTTGCCACTAAAACAACAAATACTAAAAACAGAATAAAATAAATATTTAAGCGAGGCTCCCATACAACAAACGTGTTTTTTTTTTTCGTTTTTTTGTAAGTCTTGACTGGATTTTTATTAGGGTCGCCTCAGGTAAGTGCGGTTAAGCAGACGATAACTAGATAAGTATATACCTTAGTATGTGCCACATAGTAGACCTTTTTTTAGATGGGAAAATTATCCAATGACATCCCCCGCTCTTGGGCGGAGCGGGATATCTCCCGCTAGTGTCAGACTTTTACTGACTAAAAATCACTTCTTTTCCTTCTGTATCGCGGTCGGATCTTCCTTTCAGAAATCCTTAGCCCTAGTAGGTTGACCCTACGGTTTGCTGACAACTCCTTGAGGCGAGCGTGGAACAATACACGCCGTTGACGTCTTGGGCTCGGTCTAGACCAGTGGTTCCCAAACTTATTTTGTCTACTGCCCACTTTGAGAATAAATATTTTTAGCGCCCCCATTTTTTCACCTATTTAAAAACCACTATAACTTCAAATTAAATTAATTAATTATTGTGACCTAGATATGTATATTATGTATATTAACGGGTCTTTCTGGGTCTCTTCCCGCCCCCCTTGAGACCTGCAGCGCCCACAAGGGGGCGTTATCGCCCACTTTGGGAAAGACTGGTCTAGACGATTACGATTAGACCTGCGAGAATCAAATCATAAAATAAGAAGATAAACCATCGTCGACGACCGCATCCATCGTCGTCATCCGCGTTCCATCGCCGACCTCATCGTCACTTTCCAACGTTATCCGTCTGTCTGTCTGTCAAGACCATATATCTCAGGATCACGTGTAGGTATCAAGTTGAAATTAAAACCATACACTGAAGTCTACGGTTCCTTGAAGCTGTGAAAAAATCAAACTTCTGAGTTACTGAAAAAAATATACAGTCGAATCGCAAAAAAACCTATATTTCGACACTCTGAAGTGTATCAAAATAAATAAGGTAAATCCTGTAGACTTAGAATTTGGAATTTTAGCATGAAGCAAGGTCTCATAGCACAAATATAGGAAAAAATCTGAAAACTGTAAATATGTAGTTACGTCATAAAAAAAAACAGTTTTTTTGCGATTCGGAACAATCTTCGTAACTGAAAACGAAAATTGAACTGTTTTCATAAGTTTGTATGGAGATATCTCAGTCCGCGAGTCCGACTCGCACTTGCCCGGTTTGTAATAGTATCAAAAGTATGGCAATAGTGTAAATGCGAGATTGCGAAAAGAGTTAATTAATAATAATATAATAATATTCTACAACTATCACACAACGCCGTCTAGTCCCAAGCTAAGCGGAGCTTGTGTTATGGGTACTAGACAACTGATAAACATACTTATATATATTTCTAAATACATACATATTATAGATAAATTACACCCAGATACAGAACATTTAACAATTACTTGACATTAGTCGATTATTTAATATAAAATATTGAATGCTTGTTAAAAATAACATCTACATCAACTGTGCCAAAAATAAATATTTTTTATGACCTTTTCGGATATTAAAGAATTCATTTTAATATCTCGAAGATACATTTATGATCAGCCAAACGATCGCAGCACTCCAAACAGTTATATTTTATTATTATATTTTTATGATAATGTATTACATTTATTATCGGATAGGTGTTTCTATCCGATATTGCAAGCATATCTAAATATACACTGGGCCGCAAAAATAATGAGTCACATGGAAAAAACTATGATCCCATACTTATGTACTTATAAAAAATTCTCGCATAAATAATAATTTATAAGATTGCGCATAAATCACGAAAGAGGTTTAATCTGTTAGCTAAAAACATTTTTTTAATTTTGAAAAATGTTTACCAGACTTAACCAGTCATCTACAATATTCTAGAGTCTCTTATTTATTTGAGAAATTATCACACTTTCTAGTAGGGATTCAGATTTTTTGCGGCCCAGTGTATTATTATATATCAGTGTACTTATACAACTATACAATTTTACAGCAGAGCAGAGAGCTCAACAGTATTTCGCTGAAACATGCCTGAAAGAAAATGTTTAATTAAAGTTTTTGGTGCTTGACATTTTTAATTAGGCACATACTTACCAATATGGAAAAAGAAAAGGGTACAATTTGTACAGTAGTGGGATATCAAGCTAATTAGCTATAATAATATTGCACAACAATCATACAACGCTTGTCTAGTCCCAAGCTAAGCAGAGCTTGTGTTATGGGTACTAGACAGCTGATAAACATACTTATATGTTTCTAAATAAATACGTATTATAGATAAATTACACCCAGACACTGAACAAATGATCATGCTCATCACATAAACATTTGTCCTAGGTGGGAATCGAACCTACGACCTGCGGCACAGCAGTCCGGGCCACTAACCACTAGACCAACAGGCCAGTCAAAATATATCTATGTTACAGGCAATCTGTATAATTCGGTATTCTATACAATATTAGGTAATGTATAGAATATCTAAAACATATAGGTAGATAATGTATGAAATATTGTTTAATTAATACTTTGCTAGGTATTCTATACAATACCTAATGTCCAGCCGGTAATTTGTGTAAAAACTGAGAGCAAGGATGGAGGTAACATAATGTTTGGGTACCCCGACACGGATAGATTAGGTTAGTAGGATAAGGCAAGTTCGTAGCGAAGTGGAGCTTCCGCTTTCCGATGTTTGTATCTAACAGGGAATACCCTTAACATGTAGTCGCATCCTCAAGGAGGTGTCAGCAAGGCCGAAGCCTACAAGCCCCTGTAGGCTTCGGCCCTGCTGACACCACCTGGGTTCGCTTCTGACAGGAAAACCCTGCCCTGGAATGCAAGGCAACGAAGGAACTAGGAGTGGATTTTAGTCAGTAAAAGTTTGACACACCCTCAAATTTGCCCAAGGGTGGGAGATGTCATTGGATGATTACCCAACTATAAAAAAGGTGATATTTACATATTGAATCTAATTATAGAGTTAGTTTCCAAGGAAGTGTATTGAAATGTATTTCCTGGAATATCAACATTGTTGCCAACGGGAAATCCAATCGGACATAATGGCTTGTTTAGGTACTAAGAATAATTAGTTATTCGAAGCATGTCATTTCTATATATATATGAGATTCATTTGAATTTATTTTATACCTTCAAGTGACATTCACCAATAAAGGGAAACCCATATGATAATGATTTACTAACTAGGTACACTCAGAGGTCAAAAGTGCAGGAGGACTTTACCGATGCTAAGGTGTCTATATCTTTGTACAAGTGACTCAGTCGATGGTTCGTCTCGCATACAGAAAAAGAAAAGAAAAACAGTTTATTTATGCGAAAAAAGACGCAATCTTAAAACTAGCTTTTTTTTACGGGCGGTTGGCAAAAATCATCTTATGACAACCCCCGCCGCCGCCCGGAGTGGGAGAAAGTGTCAGACTCTTACTGACTAAAAACCCACCCCGTTCCTTCTAGCCTCTTCATACCGGGGCTCGAGTTTCCTTTCGGATAACCCTGGCCCCAGTAGGCTTCGACCCAGCTAGGCCCCTCCTGTTGCTGACAACTTCTTGAGGCGCGCGGGAACAGTGCGCGCCGTCGACGTCTTGGGCTCGGTCCGGACAGTTATCGGACGGTCGGACAGCGAGCTACCCATGGCTCGCCGTCCGCGAGCCCGCGTCTACGGTGGCCGGAAATTGGGATCGGAAACTAGCTAACAAACATAACATAACATCAATTGATAGGGAAGATATGCGTCACAACCGCGCAAAACGGCCCAACGCTCACTAGAACATCGGTCCACCTTGAGGGAAAGCCTTCCAACTCTTGTCTTCGGGTACACAGTTTTATTAATTGTTATAAACTAGTGCGTAACTGCGATTTCACCTGATGGTAAGTTGTGGTTGTTAATCCAGAATCATTACGCAGCAACCACGAAACCTACAATCGGCACATCATGAAATCACTAATGAGTAACATATTTTTATCAAAAACGATAAAGGATGTTTCTAAGGAACCAAAATGTCCTAACACCAAATATTCGATGCAATGTGTCATCCACCAATTTGCAATGTGACCACGGCCGACCACGAGTAGGTTACGATCTATTCACAAACAAGAGGTTTATGTCCCAGTTGTGGGATGGGAACATTCACACATTTTGACTGGCCTGTTAGTCTAGTGGTTAGTGGCCCTGACTGCTATGCCGGAGGTTGGTTCGATTCCCACCCAGAACAAATGTTTATGTGATGAGCATGATCATTTGTTCTCTATCTGGGTGTAATATATCTATATATGTATTTAGAAATTTATAAGTATGTTTATCAGTTGTCTAGTACCCATAACACCAGCTCTGCTTAGCTTGGGACTAGACGGCGTTGAAGCCGAAATAGTAGAAGTATTTTTGTGCATCAAATTCTGCTCTGAAACTATGTCGCCCATCAAAAATAAACTTTAAAATCACAGAAACAGATCCAAAGTTTATTTTGGCGCTGTCTCTGCACTTATGTCAGGAGCGTTTTTAGGTGGAAAATCATCAAATAACTTCTCCAGCTTTGAGTGGAGCGAAAGGGAGTGCCGCAAACCTTCAATAAAAATATAGGATCCTCCGACCAGACAGATGTTATGTCTGGTAGGCAACTGCCCGATAGATGCTTTCTGGCTGTTGTATATGTTCAAATCGCGCTGAGAACTTTAGTTCTTTTGTACCATAGATCTACATCGGATTTTTACTTTCTTTTTTTTGTTCTTCCAGATACCCTATGCGTTTCAGGGCTAAACCGTAGCTCGTACACTTTCGAACAATCCTACAGCCCTAAGCGTTAACCGTTTATATACCGGTGTTTCTTCTCAGGGTAGTCAGTCAGCTAGGAAACACCGGCCTCATCGAGGTTAAATTGCCGAAAAAAATATTGACGTGCAAAAGTGTCTGGCTGGGGCCAGAGTTAGCCTAGGGCCCGGGTTAGCTTCGAAAGCGAACCTCGGCGCAGGAATGAAAGTCAAGTAGGAACGGGGTGGCTTTTTTAACTAGTAAGATTCTGACATTATCTCCCACTCCGCCCAAGGGCGAGGGATATCATTTGAATGATTTTTACTCACCAAAAAAAAAATGTGCAAAAACGTTTTATATCATTTATATCATAGTACTTAAATAATCACGCCAGATTTGAAAAATAAACACCAATAACAATACATTCATTGTGCGGAGTGGAGTAAGGAGAGTAATTCTCTGCCGGAGTCTGTGTTTACTCGTTGTAGCTATCCTCCTCACTTATCTAGGTATGCATGCGCCATCATCGGCCACATCATCATCGCTGTCAGCGATCAGACCGCCATTGTACCCATAGATTTAAGTTTCTGTGAAATTGTGACTATTTTCGTGTACAATAAAGTTTATTCTATTCTATTCTATTCTATCATCGCTTACCATCAGTTAAGATAGTGGTCAAACACGAGCCTATCAATTAAAAATAAACCCGGTCCGGATCCGGACCACTACAAGATATTTCCTGGTGAAAAAAATACATAACTCATTTGGAAATCAGAGAGTCACAAAAATGTGTCACATGTAACTAAAAATATCTTTTTCCAGAGGGAAATCCAGAGGAGTGTGGTTTTATAGACATAAATTGTCTCATGAACATGACACATCATGTAGGTATAACTACATCATCATCATCTTCCTGCCCTTGTCTCGTATTATTAGGGGCGGCACAACACGTTTTTTTCTTCCATTCTATCCTGTCACCCGTCATGCTATCACTAACTTCCTTTTCTCTCATATCGCTCTTCACATAATCCATCCATCTTTTCTATGGCCTCCCTCTCCGTCTCCACCCATCCACATGTATACTCATAATTCATTCAGTAACAAACGTTTCATCCCTCCTCTTTACATGAACATACCAAGACAAACGATTTCTCTCCAACTTTTCAGTCACTGGTGCCACTTTCAAACTTCCTCTAATTTACTCATTTCTCACTTTATCCATTCTCGTCACACTCGTCACACCACACATCCATCTCAACATTCTCATCTCGGCTACATGCAATCTTTTTCATCCGTCTTTTTTTCCGTGGCCTTACCACGGAATTGTAGATTTTACTCTTCAACTTGGGGGGCATCCATGGGTCACCAGTTGTTCCAGTGACCTGTTGCCATAATAATAAATACTATAACTACATAATTATATGTTATTAAAACTGATGGAGCCGAATATGGTTGACGCTTCCATGGGTTTTTGTGGTGGGAAATCATCGAATGACTTCTTCCGCTCTGGCTCAAAAGGTGCTTTTGCTGTCTAAAACCCAACTGTGCTTCTCCAAAAGAAAGTGATGTAGCCAGACATTGCGAGGATTAGGTGAGATGATGGTAAAACGCAAGCCTATCAATAATAAAAAAAAGAAGGATGCTTTGCAATAGCTTACTAAAAATATCATATTTCAAAACATAGCTAACATTTTTTTCCGTTTTTAAAATGCGAAAAATGAGTTACCTTTAAAAAAAATCCTAAAATTGTTAGCAGTACGCCGCAGACTGACCTCTGCATTATTTTAAAGACTTGGATTGTAAGTCTTTAAAATAATACATCCTAAGGTTGTCTGGTAGATATTATACTATCACGGATAAGACCTTCATTATCCATAGATTTTAGTTTATTTATAAGTTGTTATTTTTTTAATGTACATTTCGTGCCCCAGTCGGTAAAATACCCTATAGAGATGAGATATACCTGCCATTCTCCATACCCGGCCTTTAGGGTATGGGTATCACTAAATACCTGGTACAAATACCAGGTATTAAAATACTTCTAAGTATTTGGGTGTGGTAGGATTTCGATAAGTAAACGTATACGATAAGTATGGTATGCCTCCAATATAATGTAGGTACGACGTTTCAAGTTTACGTAATTATGCATTATGAGATACAACTGACGCAAAAAATCAAAACATTGTCGACCTAGGTACGTACCTACAGTACCTACACTCGATATTCCCTAACATAAACAAACTAAGGTACTCTTTCACGTCGTGACAAAAAATGTAATTATGCAATTATGTTCCTTAACCCTTCAGATACCGTCAATTAGAGACACAATAGTAAGACAATAGATGCGCGGCCACCGGGTGTCGCTTGGGGATTCATGAATTAAGCACGTAAAAATAAGTAGGTACCCATTTTTTCTAACTAAATTAATTCATCCGAATGTTCATAAAGCACGAATGACGTTTCGGGTCCCTTCGTAAGCTGTCGGGTAGCTTCGGGTGGCTTCGGCGTACCGAACTACCGATACCGCACAAACTGGGCGCTACCTTGTGGTAGCGGTTCGTATCGTATTATGCGTCTGACGTCATACCTTCAAGGTACCAGTATACCAAGGTACCCAGTATTAAACCTTCAAAAAAAAACCTTCAAAATTTTGTTATTCTATCTATCAGATTTCAACTCTGTATTTTGCTATACATACCTACGTCTGTATGATGCGATGCAAGCGCATCAAGCACCTCACCGCCCGTTCCCCCACACCCCTCAACTATTGTACTATCGCTTGCTTCGCATAGAATTCGTAATATACGAGTAAATATTACGAAATTCTATTTGATTACTTTTGTATGAAAATCTGATGAACTAAATTATGATATTTTTTTTTAAGTCATAGAACAAATTTTGTTGTTTATGGTGTTAGTAACATTGCCCTGAGAGGTTGCCAGTGTTTTACAAATAACCCTGTATAGCATTTTTTTATTATCATAGAATTAAAATATCTGTTATCATGTAACGGTATTATGTTTTGTTGATACAATCTCGGTAGATAAAACTATTAAAGAATAATTGGAAATTAAAATTTATTTTCAGATTCTACTGAACAAGCCTTTGCCTGCGGCTTCGCTCGCGTTAAATTCGTTAAATTCCTCCATTTTAGGAAAGTAGGGGGTCAGAAAGAGACAAAATGTAGCCTATGTCACTCTCCATCCCATCAACTATCTCCACTTAAAAAATCACGTCAATTCGTTGCTCCGTTTTACCGTTAAAGACGGACAAACAGACACACACACTTTCCCATTTATAATATTAGTATGGATTACTGGCCTTGTAGGTAGTCTAAACAAAGGTGTAGTGTAACTTGTAGGTAGTCTAGGCGTGTGATAGTTTGGCAAGTAGGGTATTACCCTACTTGCCAAACTATCACACGCATTTAAAATTACATATACTATATACAACGCAAGTTAATCTTGCGTTTTATAGTCGGTTGAAATAAGCACCAAATAAACGCGTGTCTTAGTTTTGCAAAATAATACAATATTCCACAACTATCACACAACGCCATCTAGTCCCATGCTAAGCAGAGCTTGTGTTACGGGTACTAGATAACTGATAAACATACTTATATATTTCTAAATACATACATTTTATAGATAAATTACACCCAGACACCGAACAAATGATAATGCTCATCACATAAACATTTGTCCTGGGTGGGAATCGAACCCACGACCTCCGGCATAGCAGTCAGGGCCACTAACCACTAGACCAACAGGCCAGTCGAAAAAATGGGGCACTTTAACGACTTGGGGGACGCCTAGTTTGCCATAATATATTAGTTTATGTGCTAAAGTTTTTTTTTATACTAGCCATTACTGTCCCACTGCTGGACAAAGGCCTCCCTCAAGTCCTTCCAAAATTTCTTCTCCTGCGCCGTCTCTAACCAGTCCTCGTGGTAGACGTCCATATCATCCCGCCACCTCCTTCTTTGTAAAGTATTACAAAAAAAAAACTTATAGTTTAAAAAAGTGATATTTGGTAACGTGATTATAAGCTAATTCAATAATGCACCACTTCGTTGCTACGACACCGCTACGCCGGCGGCGGCCGCTCAGCGCTTAGGGTTGCACCCTCTACGTGTCGCGTAGCTCCGTAGAGCCTCTACGAAATGTTTGCATGTCAAATTAAAATGTAACTAACTAAATATAGCATTTATTTATTTATAGCTACTCAATTTATGGGAAGAAAACATACTCCCGGCATAAACATTTAATACGAAAACCTATTGTGCACGCACTCAGCTTAATGTGAACTTTTTCAAAAGTACATAGTTCTGCAGATTGTACTATATATATTATATATATTTAATTATGTTCTTTATTTATGTTTCTTACACTGTTGTTATCCTCTGTTATAGCTGTTGGTTCTCCTAGGATTAAATAAATAAAAGTATCCTATGTGTTAATCCAGGACTTGCTCTACTCATGTGATAAATTCTATCCAAATACGTTCAGCTCTTTGAGCGTGAAGAAAGGAAGGTTAACAAACATACACACACGCATATATACACATTTTTACCTTTATATTATTAGTGTCATTATAAGCGCACACGTCCAATTACATTAATTAACAACACTAACAATGTAATGTTAGCAGTATTGTATAATATCGAGCATAATGGTTAATTTTGGATAATTATAATTTAACTAGCTGCTCCCAGCGGTTTTGCCCGCGTGATAGCAGAAAATTATCCCAAGGGAACATACTTCCGGGATAAAAGTATCCTATGTCCTATTCCAGGACATGATCTATCCGTGTACTAAGTTTCATCAAAATCGGTTTTGCCATTTAGGCGTGAAGATGTAACAAACAAACAAACAAACTCACTTTCGCTTTTATAATATTAAGTAAGGATGATTTTAATATTATTGTTTCGTATTTTACAGGATGCATTTTGGAGAGTGTGCGTCCGATTATAATTTTGATGTCTTCAAGGCTAGAGGCATCATCAGCCTTTTTAATGTTCCCACTGCTCTAGGATATGGAATGGGCCGTAATCCACCATGCGGACCCAGTGCGGGTTGGTAAATGTCACATATTTTCGAATTGTTGGTTCCAGGAGGGGAGTAAATAGACTCTCAAAAAACTAGTGCGATTTACCATAATTGATTTTTTCAATGCTTACCATCAGGTACCATTAAAGACACTTTCGCCTGACCACCGCTAAGTTCATTTTTGCTTGCACTTGTAACGAAAACTTTGAAGGGTTTGGCGCCGCGCCGCGCCGCAGGATTCAAACGAAAATTTTACTAAGTGAAAAGACAGAAATTGCCGCAATAATACGTGAGTACAGTAGTCGCATTCAAGCACTAATTAAATAACATAATTTTTAATTAATTAATTTAGATTGAATATAATTAAAATAACAAATATTAATATGAAGCCAATCTAAGACCTTCGTTTTATTATTGGCCCACTGTTGGGCACTGGCCTACCCGAAGTCTTTTCAAGTACTCGTTATATATTCATCATCATCATCAGCCTTTTTAATATTCCCACTGCTGGGACTCAGACCTCCTCTCTAGGAAATGGGCCGTAATCCACCACGCGGGCCCAGTGCGGGTTGGTGAATGTCACATGTCTTCGAAATTTTTGCAATTTTTTTTTCGTCATATTTTTTATTTATATAAACTAGAGCGTGACTGCAATCCCACCTGATGGTAAGCAGTGATGCAATCGTTGATGGTGAGGCGCTCTAGTTTATTAAGAGCCTATTCACTCTTGCCTTGAAGACACCTAAATTATATATTACCGACTTAGATTTTTACCCACCTGTTTCTTTATGCCCTTAACGATACACGAACACGGTGACTCCTTCGAAGTCCCGATTGCCCGCAGTCTTAGAAATTACATTAGACCCAAACAAAATAAATTGCAGCTTTGAATACATTGATTTGATTTAGTACTTTTGTCGGCATCGTAAATACTTGTCATAAAAAAACCATTAAAGCTGTACCACAATCAGTTGCAACTTGCATAAAAGCATTTACACATGATGTCTAATAAAATAACGAACCATGTACAACTGAAACTCAATCATCGTAAACTAGAATCTCGTTATAAATCAATCATTAAACATATAGTCCGTCTGTTAAGTGTATAATAAAATGGCGATAATTATTCGAAAACCCACGAGGTAATAAATCGCCGATGAAGAGTCAATAAATAATAACTGCAAAAACACAACTTTACAGGAGGCGAAAAAAACGTTTCAAGTCCGTTTAATTATTTTTTTAGTATATTTGATTTTTTAAATATTTTATGTAAACTGACTGCAATATTATGCAATTAATGATTTTATTAAAACATTACTGGTTTTTATATAAAGAAAAATAATATAATATTGCCATCATAAATGACGTAACACCACTTAGTATATATTGCAATAATTGTTTATCTTGCAAAATTAATAAGAAACAGACCTAAGATCTTTTTCAGCATGTGTATTACTCTATTCTACAATAAATAATGCAATTAAACAAAAATGGCCAAAATGTTAGATATTATATATTGACTCTTCATCGTCGAAATGTAATTACTCCCATACTCGAATAATTTTACTATTATTTTCTAAGGGCTTCGTCGCATGGGCGGGCGGGAGGCGGGCGTTAAACACTAGTAAACAAAATACTACCACGCCAGTACCGCTACCAACACCGCCCGTGTCGCACGCGTTCACGAAACCAAACGCAGATAACACACCTCTACATATTTTACTCGAAAAACGCGCGCGTAAAAGTTCAAAGACAACAATTTCATTTTGTAACTCGTAAGTAATTATTTGTTTGTAAAGGTATGCTTTTACCGGTACGTTTAAGTATTGAAAGGGTTCAGTTTTGAGTGGATTGCGGTATTTATTATACCAAGTGGATTAAGCCAATGCTCGCGGTGGCGACGGGAATTTAAACGACATTGTATAAATAGATATATTGTATTGTTGGTCGGAAAAACTGTGAGTTTTTGAATTATATTTTGAAACTTAACCCTCTCAGTGTTAAAGCAAAACAGCTGTTTATGACCTACTTCTAAAAAAAATTAGAACTTCATTTCAATGTTTTCAAAGTCTGTATTATCTTCTACATAATAATATATCTAATTATATTACGTATGATACAGATAACTATAGTCTTTATCAGCAAAGCGATGTGTAATTAGGTATCTTTGTAATATTTTATCTTCATAACGGAATGACAACATGGCTAAATAAGTATTACTTATTTACTGAAAGATCACTAGAGATTGGGATAGGAAGAATGTATTTACCTGAAATTCATAGAAGTAACATAGAGTTGGTAATACCTGTACTTACCTATAAATTTCCTGACACATTAGCATGACCTTAATTAAAATCCCGGGAATTATTGAATTACAAATCACTTGTTGTGTTGCACTTTGAATACTTTTACTGTTTTGACATCTTATACTATTTGACATTGCTTAATAATGTAAAGTATTGTATTTTTAATAATTTGTGGACTGCCCTTCTTCTTCTTCTCTCGCATCGATGGTTTTTATTTTTATTTTATTTTATTTTAATAAGTACAGTGACAGACTTAGTCTGTACTAAGACAATCTACACAGTTCATACAAAATACAGTACATAAATCTGAAATCCAATTATTACTGTACATAGCATTCAATGCTTAATATATGCTTCATCAGTGACAGTAAAGGTGACGTAATATGAAGAAGTTAATAAATGAAACTAATGGAATTACAATTTGTACAAACTATTTCTAAATTCGTTAAAACTGTTCAAGAACAAGTCTACCTTAGAGCATATTATATTTTAATGATTACACATTCTGGATAACGGGTTATTCTCAGAAACATTATTGTTACTAAAGGAAATGCTAAATAATTGTGGAGTGCGCACAGATCGAGTTGGTATTTTAAAGTTTAACTGGCCAAGTAGTTTAATATCAAAGGAACCATTAGCAATTTTATGCAATGCACTTAAATCACTAACCAATCTCCTTCTCTCTAGACTCTTCATGTGAAAGTGTGTGAGTCGCTGATTGTAATTAGGGAGTTTACGTCTGAGGCCACATTTCGCACTTAAAACTCTAACAAATCTTCTCTGTACAGACTCTATGCGATCTATATGAGTGTTATATATTGGAGACCACACAGAGGAACAGTACTCCAATGTAGATCTTACCAGGGAATAGTACAGTATTAAGAATGTTTGCGGATCCTTAAATGGTTTGGCATTACGTAATATGAAAGACAGCAAACGGTTGGCCTTATTACAAATGTGATCGTAGTGAGGTCTAAATGACAAAACCGAATCAAACATAACACCCAGGTCACGTACCACTTTTACCCTATCTACTGCTATTCCTCTGATAGTGTAGCCATAATTAATTTTGTTTTTAATATTTTTCGAAAATGTTATAACCTGACATTTTTTAGTGTTTAGTGACGTCGAGTTCTCATCGCACCATTCAACAATTGTGTCAATATCTGACTGAAGGACTTCGCAGTCTTGAATATTTGATATACACCTGAAAATTTTTATATCATCTGCATAAGCTAGGCATTCGCTTTTCATTTTACTTAGCAGATCATTGACGAATACCAAAAATAATAACGGGCCCAAATTCGAACCTTGGGGAGTGCCCCAAGGTTCGAATTTGGGCCCGTTATTAGATGTTGCCTCAAAAGGTACAGAATCGTACCCGCTTAGCGCAACTAGTTGTGTACGATTTAACAGATAGGACGATAGCCATCTATAAAGATTCCCGTGAATCCCGACATGATGCATCTTTGCAAGTAATATAAAATGATCAACCCGATCGAAAGCTTTCGAAAAATCTGTGTATATTGTGTCTACCTGACGCTTACAATTGAATGAATCACATAGATATGTTGTGTAGCACAATAAATTAGAATTAGTTGATCTACCAGTGATAAACCCGTGTTGTCGAGTATCTAGTATGTGCCTAAGATGAGTATACATGTGTTCATACACAAAACCCTCAAATATTTTAGAAAATAAGTTTAATATACAGATTGGTCTATAGTTGGTGACGTCACTCCTATCTCCAGATTTATAGATAGACCAATTTTCCATTCCCTCAAAGCTTTTCGGTCCAATAGTCCACGTTTATAGTGGCGTTAGTGGCGTTTTTTAGGTCCTCCAAAGTGCAGGTGTAGGGACACTTTGGACACTCCAATAAGTGGGCCATCGATTGGACTGTCATGTAATCTATATATGACTTGTAGCCCTTACCAATAAACTATTATGACTATGAACTGGATTATTTCATAAAATAATCGTTTTATGTTTTTTTAGAGTTACGGATGTAAAATTTGTTTTAATCTAACAGTAGTACGTAGTGCACAACTCTATAATGTAAATAATATTCTTCAATATAATAATTTAGTTCAAATTCTAAAATCCAGGGATTTAATCGTCATGATTATGACTCTGGAACAGAGGAGGTATTATCAACTCTAAGTTACTTTCTTCCATGAACTTTAGGTCCGGATAATGAACTCTTCCTAATACGATCTCTGATGATCATCATTATGTTTGATTCTTCTGTTATGTGATTGTCACCTTACTCCTCCTAAACAGCTTGACTGATTTGGATGAAATTTTATGTGAATGTTTGAGTGAGTTAGTCAGTAGTCTTATACTCTCTCTCGCTCCAGACAGGGAGAATTTTTTTTGACGATTCCCTCTCTCAAAAAAATTAAACAGATCTCTGAGACATTTCATGACGTGTTAAAATGTTGATCATGAGAGCAAGGAACAGTTTAGCGAGGTTCCTTTTCGACTCGCCTATCATCAACATTGAGCATGGTTTTACCTTGTTGCTTCATTTAACACAATCTAACGCGATGTTTGACGATGCATCGCGAAAAATAAAGAGAGATAACGCCTGAAAACTCTGTTGACATTTGGTAATTCCGTGATTTATTCGAATATTTAAAAAAAAAATGTTCCAGGAAATACGTTTGTGTTTTAACCTTTTAAACATTTTGAAAAAAAAAGTCGTCGAACTGAATCTCGACTAAATGCGCAAAGCTTCCATCTATCTATCTATAATATGTTTGTAATATATGAGTGCATTATGGTAGGCCAAAGTCCACGTAAAATAGCAAATTTTCAGAGGTCTTTACTGGATTGGTTTTACACAAATTTATATTTTTATTTCCATAGAAGCCTAGATAATATCCACAAGATATCTCTATATCCAAAATACCTCGAGAAATATGTGTAATAATAACATCATAATCAATTAAGAGTGGTTGTATGAATTGTACCTCGAGTTGGCCGCCTCGAGTCTATGAGCTCGTGATAGGACCTGCCTCTGATATCAATAGGAAGAGCATACCACAAAAAGAATTAAAAAAAAAAACAAATTAATTATATTTTCGGAAATAATCATAATAATCATTCAATAATAATACTTTAAATTTACTTTTATATTATATATTATATTTTCATTCCCTTTTTGTTTTTTTTTATTTATTTATTAATATTTTGTACTTTTAATGCAAAATATTAAATTTTTAATGGTCGATGATACATAATCTGCACATGCATAGGTAAAATATAATATTACAGTGAAAAAAAATAGACAAATAGTAAGAACTAAGGAAGTGTTTATGATAAGAATTTTCCTGCACTACGCCGAGCGGTCAATGTCAATACTCAAGTTGAATAACGCGCTGATAAGAAAACATGAAGTACGTCTTAGTATTTGATAAGAATTAGGTAGATACGTTTGTGTAAAATCACCTTTACTTCATCATCATCATATCAGCCGAAAGACGTCCACTGTTGGACATAGGCCTCCCCCAAGCGTCGCCACAACGACCGGTCCTGTGCGTCACGCATCCATCGGATTCCCGCGACCCTGACCAGGTCATCGGTCCGGCTTGTTGGAGGCCTTCCAACGCGGCGTCTTCCAGTACGTGTTCGCTACTCCAGAACCTTTCGTCCCCATCGACCATCAGTTCTGCGTGCAATGTGCCCCGCCCATCTACAACTTTACTTATTTCACTGTTATTCTGAATGCTTTGTGTACCTGCTATGGATAATTATTTAGGTTTAAATAATTATTCTCGAAAAAAGTATGTAAAGAAAAAAAAAGAAATCTCAAAATAATTAAGTGAAAAAAAAATGTTATACAGGGTGTAAGGGATAGGTCTCCACAAACTTTAAGGGCTTGCTCAGTAGACGAAACTGAACAACTTTTTACAAGACCTGTTTTCCAGGAAACGAAAAAAAGAAGACTTTTCTATACAAAAATATAAACTTGATTGGACTGTTTGTATGGAGTGGCCGTTTTTTTTTCTGAAAAAAATACAAACATCATCATATCAGCCGAAAGACGTCCACTGCTGGACATAGGCGTCGCCACAACGACCGGTCCTATGCGTCACGAATCCATCGGATTCCCGATAAAAAATTAAATAATTAATACATAAATTAAATTATAAAAAAATATACATACATCTATCTATACTTAATTTTTTATTCGGATATCCGTAATTTCAGGTATGAGTAAGGAGCAACATATCAATATTCCTAATTAAAGTATTGTTTCCTTATAGTAACCATTTATTAATACACTTACGTTTGGGAAAAGGCCATTATATTGATGAATAGCGGTTTTCCTTTAATTACGTTATGAAAATATCCTCATACGGCAAATGATGACAGCATTCGTATGCCTGTGACGTCACTCCCTCGTGGGAGTTCCAAACGGCTGAGGATATTAACCCTCATGTTCATAGGACATTACAAAAACAACTATGAGATGGGTCAGTGACGTAGCGAGTCCCAAAGAGGCCCCATATCAAAAGTTATTAAGGACTAGGTTTTGCCCGCGGTTTCACCTGTATACATAAAATATAGCCTAAGTCACTCAGGAATAAAGCAGCTTTCTATCGGTGAAACAATTTTAGCAATCGGACCAGTACTTTCAGAGATTACCTCCTACAAACAAAAAAAACAAACTTTACCTCTTTATTATATAAATAAGTATAGATTTTTTTACAACTTAGACGCTACTATACTACTATAGTTGTTAGTAGCCCTGACTGCTATGTCGGAGGTCGTGGGTTGGATTCCCACCCAGGACAAATGTTTGTGTGATGAGCATGAAAAATTTTTCTGTGTTTGGGTGTAATTTAGCTTAGCTTGGGACTAGACAGCGTTGTGTGATAGTTTGGAATACTACAGTATTCCACAACTATCCTAGTAGTATAGGTGTAGTAGTAGTAGGTACCGTGGATTAAAGTACATTGACCTTTTCCTAATATCTCTGCTTATGTACCTGAAAACAAACAATGAACTGCTTTTCATTACTAAATCATGTAAAGGATCACAATATGTGTCGATTCAAGACGGCTTTGTGTTTTTTGAAATTAGAATGTCAAAAAATGTAGGAGGATCAATGACCGTTATTCCACGTTTATCTGACGCATACCTTAGCACAGAGGTAGGCCTCAAAAGACCAGACTAACCAGACGACCAGACTAACTGGATGGATTTCGATTATGTCATCATGTAAGACCGAGACCAATGAGCTCATTTATTGGAGTATTCTGGAATAGAAGACTTTAAGTCAAGAAGTGGTTAAGTTTTTATTGTGGTTTTATACAGGGTTATTTGTAAAACACTAACAACTTTGCAGGAATGTTTTACTAACATCATAAACAACAACTTTTGTTCAATGACTTTTAACGAAACATTACCTATTCATCATCTTCCAGTTCTTATCTCGTTTTATTTGGGGTCGGCGCAAAACGTTTTTTTCTTCCATTCTGTCCTGTCACTCGTCACGCTATCACTAACTCCCTTTTCTTTCATATCACTTCTCACACAATCCATCCATCTTTTCTTTGGCCTTCCTCTCCCCCTCCACATTACCTATTCATTTACAAAAAATAAACCTTCAAAATTTACTTGTTCTATCTATCAGATTTCAACTCTGTATTTTGCCATACTTACCTACGTCTGTATGACGTGACGTAAGCGCACCAAGCAACCCACCGCCCGATCCCCACACTTCTCCACTATTGTACTATCGCTTTCTTCGCATAGAATTCGTAATATAAATATTACGAAGTTCAATTTGCTTATTTTAGTAAGAAAATCTGATGAACTAAATTATGATATTTTTTTTAAGTCATAGAACAAATTTTGTTGTTTATGGTGTTAGTAACATTGTCCTGAGAGGTTGCCAGTGTTTTACAAATAACCCTGTATAGCATTTTTTTATTATCATAGAATTAAAATATCTGTTATCATGTAACGGTATTATGTTTTGTTGATACAATCTCGGTAGATAAAACTATTAAAGAATAATTGGAAATTAAAATTTATTTTCACATTATACTGAACAAGCTTTTGCCCGCGGCTTCGCTCGCGTTAAATTCGTTAAATTCCTCCATTTTAGGAAAGTAGGGGGTTAGAAAGAGACAAAATGTAGCCTATGTCACTCTCCATCCCATCAACTATCTCCACTTAAAAAATCACGTCAATTCGTTGCTCCGTTTTACCGTTAAAGACGGACAAACAGACACACACACTTTCCCATTTATAATATTAGTATGGATTACTGGCCTTGTAGGTAGTCTAAACAAAGTGATAAAATCAGTATTAACAATTAATTCTACAGTTGTAAAAACTTCAAAATGTTAGGGGATTCACCACATGTAATTTCAGCAATCTTTTTGTTATATCGGCACCAATGGTGCATGTAGCTGAGATTGCATGCAGATTGCAAAGATTGCATGCAGCTGAGATGAGAATGTTAAGATGGATGTGTAGTGTGACGAGAATGGATAAAGTGAGAAATGAGTATATTAGGGGAAGTTTGAAAGTGGCGCCAGTGACTGAAAAGTTGAAAGGAAACCGTTTGTCTTGGTATGGTCATGTAAAGAGGAGGGATGAAACGCATTTTGCTAAAAGAGTTATGAGTTAGCATGTGGATAGAGACGGAGAGGGATGCCAAAGAAAAAATGGATGGATTGTGTGAGAAGTGATATGAAAGAAAAGGGAGTTAGTGATAGCGTGACAAGTGACAGTACAGAATGGAAGAAATAAACGGGTTGCGCCGACCCCAAATAATATGGAATAAGGGCAGGAAGATGATGATGGCACCAATGGTGCAGTGGTTGACTGCTGCATTACGTATTGCGAGTATACAATTCCCGCACGGAACAGACTTTTCGATGGGTATGAAGCAAAGAAAGCAATTTTGCGATTTAGTGATAGTTGCAGTAACTTACTATATAAAAATTCATAGTCTAAGACATGGCAAAAAACCTTCTGTTAAGTGTGAGTCGAAGTCAATTGGGGCCATGGGTGCTGCGAAAAAGAACCCTGGAGCCCTGAAACGAGAGCAAAAATAGAACAGGAATGCGTTTTAGTCAATTAAAGTCTGACACGAAAAGGGCGGGAGATATCATTAGATGGTTTCCCACCTGAAAAAAAGGTTAAAAAATACAGAAAAAATTAAACAACTACTGAAAATCGCGAAATTGCAGATAACTTTTTTGCTTTGCACCCGTCAATTTATATGACAAATTTTCTTCTTTATAATTTATATATAATTTAACTAGCTTTTGCCCGCAGCTTCACCCGCGTACGTAAAATATAGCATATGTCACTCTGGAATAAAGCAGCTTCCTATCGGTGAAAAAATTTTAGCATTCGGACCAATACCCCTAGCCAAGTTGCTAATCTGCAATAGTGAACGCTAGTAGAAAGCTTCAAAGGTATGGGAACGACGCGACGTCATCTAAACGCTCAGTCACGTGGCAAGAACAAAAGAATTGGCGGCAAGGTCAATTCGAAGCGTTCGACGCCAGCGAACCGGTTGTAACTTGGCTAGCGGTGCCAGTTATTACCGATATTACCTCCTACAACAAAAAAAAAAAAACTTTATCTGTTTATTATATTAGTGTAGATTTGTATGATATACTCAGTGATAAAATAGCATCATATTGGTGAAAGAATTTTTAAAATCGGTCCTGTAGTTTTTGTGTTAATTAATTACGAACAAAAAAACAAATCTTTCGTCTTTACAATAACTAGTATCTATCTATAGAATTCTTCAGTAAAGACATGATGTTTACATCATAACAAATATTAATATATAGGTGCTAATGAAAACTACAAGTTTACAGCAATGGAGTAATTATAAAGAACACTAATTATATGTTTACATTAACAACAATTTTTACACGTGTATGTATTTAAATGCCTTCGGAAAATAAATAAAAACCTAAGCATTATTAGGCTTAACTCAATTCTATTGACACTTGCAGGATAGAGTTATGCTATATGTTAATACTAGCTTTTGGCCGCAGCTCCGCCCGCGTACACAAAATTTTGCCTATTATTTATTATTATTTATTATTTATTTATTATATACTTTATTGTACACCGTTACACATACAAATGGAAAAACTTAAAACTAAAACACATACATACAATGGGCGGCCTTATCGCATTCCGCGATCTCTTCCAGGCAACCTGGAATGGACAGTAATTGCCTGGACAAGAAATGGGGCTGTCATAGGTGTGACAAACCAATTAAACATAATAAAATAATAAAATATATTATAATTGATACACACATATATGCCGTATGATAGATACATATATATATATACATAAGCCGTATAATAGATACATAAATACATACTTAATTATTAAAAACGATGACTGAAATATAATATCACCTATCATCATCATCATCATTTCAGCCGAAAGACGTCCACTGTTAGACATATTCCTGCCCCAAGCGTCGCTACAATAAACGGTTCTATGCCTCTCGTATCCATCGGATTCCCGCAACCCTTACCTGGTCATCGGTCCACCTCGTAGGAGGCCTTCCAACGCTACGTCTCAATGCGTGGTCGCCTTTCCAGAACATTTCGGCCCCAACGGCCATCTGCCAAATACAGCCTATGTCACTCAGGAATAAAGCAGCTGTCTATCGGTGAAAAAAATTTTGTAATCGGACCAGTATGAATGAAGGAGTGCCAACCAGTGGCAAACTCAGGGGTGGCCGATGGGAATGAATGAGTGCCAACCGCCACCCGGTGGCAAACTCAGGGGTGGCCGATGGGAATGAATGAGTGCCAACCGCCACCCGGTGGCAAACTCAGGGGTGGCCGATGGTAATAAACAATCAGAAGCAGCTAAGTAATTTTTCATGGAGCGACTAAAAAAAACTTCTTTAAAAAAAACGTTGCAGCAACGTTTTTTGTCGCTCCACGCCCGACTGTGTGAACCTTTATTGAACTCGTAATTTGGCGTCAATTTGCGACCGCCATACTCGTCACGGATTCAGGATGTTATGTTAATAGCTCATTATTTCCATTTATAGTTTATTAGACACGCTTCTTGATACGCCTAATAGAATTTAAGTGTGAAAAAACCGTACGAATTAAACTCCAGTACAAAGGGTTCCGTGCAAAAAGTCCAATGGCAAGTATTGAAATAATTATGTGGATGAACGCGGACCCTTGACCAAATCTTTTTATTAACTGACTTCTAAAAAAAGAGGAAGTTCTCAATTTGGATGTTTGTATTTTTTTTATGTTTGTTCGCGCATAACTTCGTCGCTTGCCAACTAAGTTGAAAAATTATTTTTTTTGTTGGAAAGTGTATACTTCCCAAATGGTCCCATAGTCACCAAGTCGGGATCTGATGATGGAATCTTGGTGAAATCGGCGGAACTCCTCACATTCAATTCAAATTTTTAGTGAAGTCGGTTTTTTATTTTATAAAAAAGGGTTTTTGTTTTTAAGTTAGCGCTTGACTACTATTTCACCTAATGGAAAGCGATGATGCGGTCGTCGATGGAACGCGCTTGCCTAGAAGTAACCTATTCACTCTTGATTTTATATAAATGATATCTTCTATCCTATACTTATAATAAATCTGTAGAGAGGTCAATTCTGTACATAAAATATATTTCCAAAATAACTATCAGGGGGTGATTAGTGATCGATACTGATGCCAAAAATGCAAACAGTACAATTTTTGTCTGTCTGTCTGTCTGTATGTTCTTTATAGAAACAAAAACTACTCGATGGATTTTAACGAAACTTGGTACAATCATTCTTCATACTCCTGGGCAGGTTATAGTATACTTTTCATCACGCTACGATTAATAGGAGCAGAGCAGTGAAGGGAAATGTTGGGGAAACGGGAGAAATTACTCGACGGAATAAGCAACAGGATCCGCGTACGAAGTCGCTGGCAGAAGCTAGTTTACTTAATAAATAGGCTTCCAACTAACACTTTTACAGGTCAATATTTTTTGTCAGCTTAAACTAGATGAAGCCGACCTACTACCTGTATTATGTTTAGCCCGTGTTAGCACTGTATAATGCAAACAATCATCATCATCATCATCTTCCTGCCCTTGTCCCGTGCGTCCGTCCCGTTGTATAATGCAAACAATCATCATCATCATCTTCCTGCCCTTGTCCCGTGCGTCCGTCCCGTTGTATAATGCAAACAATCATCATCATCATCATCATCTTCCTGCCCTTGTCCCGTGCGTCCGTCCCGTTGTATAATGCAAACAATCATCATCATCATCTTCCTGCCCTTGTCCCGTGCGTCCGTCCCGTTGTATAATGCAAACAATCATCATCATCATCATCATCTTCCTGCCCTTGTCCCGTGCGTCCGTCCCGTTGTATAATGCAAACAATCATCATCATCATCATCATCTTCCTGCCCTTGTCCCGTGCGTCCGTCCCGTTGTATAATGCAAACAATCATCATCATCATCTTCCTGCCCTTGTCCCGTGCGTCCGTCCCGTTGTATAATGCAAACAATCATCATCATCATCATCATCTTCCTGCCCTTGTCCCGTGCGTCCGTCCCGTTGTATAATGCAAACAATAAAGATAAATATATACTTTTTTCTAATGTTTTGACAGTGAAAATAAAAATACCACTAAAAACCCTAAAACCGTGCAATTTTTTTTTTGTTGTGGAAAATCACGAGTGAATAGGTTCATAAACTAGTGCTCCTTACCATCAGAGATTGCATCACTGCTTACCATCAGGTAGGATCGCAGTCAAGCGCTAGTTTTTGTCAATAAAAAAAAACATCAAAAAACTTCTCCAGCTCCAGTTGGAGCGAGAGGGAGTGTCAGTCTTTTACTGAAAAACTGACTTAGAACCCACCCGAGTCTCTTCAGTTACCCTTTGCGTTCCAGCTCATTAACTCTTACGTTACAGTGCCCCCAATTAACACGCCTTAATATTAGATTTCTTTGTTTATTTTGACACTAGAAATCTATTTTTGTGACTGGCAAGTCAAGGTTTTCTGTCGAACTTATGTCGTGCTTACATTACTGTCCGCACACGGGCTTCGAAAAAATGCCGCTTGAAGCTTCATTTTGAGGCGGCCTTTTTTTGTGGCTCAGGTGCGGTGGTGCCGCCACAAAAAAAACGCTTAAAGCGGCTTCAGGCTTCACCGGACTCAAGAGGTGTCGCGCGCTTCAGCTGTTTTTTGCGGCCGCTTCTAGCTTTTTTTTGTGGCCGCTTTAAGCTTTTTTTTGTGGCGGCATTTTTTTGAGGTTCACTAAAAAAACGCCGGTGTCTCTATTACATTCCCTCGAGCGCCGATTGTATATATGTACGTCTGTGCAACATGGAGACCTTGAAAAACGCTTAATTTTCATGTATATTATATTATTTATTTTTCCTAGAAAACTTCAGAAAAAGTTTTTTTTTATTATTATTTTTGTGATTGATGATCCCTTGGCGCTCGAGGGGTTGGGTATAAATTTAGACTTCATAATTGAGAGAACAATAAACTACTTGACAACAACTAAGTATGGTTGCCAACTTTTTCCTGAAGAACAGGAATAGTACCTATACCTGATCTTAGAAGGACGCCTCCCCCATGTGTCGCTACAAAGACCTGTCTTGTGCACCTCGCATCCATTAAATTCCCGTGACCTTTACCAGGTCGTATGTCCACCTTGTAGGAGGACTTTCAACGCTGTGTCTTCCGCTAAGTGATTGCCACTCCAAGACCTTTTGGCCTCAAAGACCATCTGTTCTGTGAGCAATGTCTCCTGCCCGCTGCTACTTAAGTTTTGGCTTCGTCGGTAACCTCGGTATTCCTGCGGTTATCTGTTAAGAAATTTGTTTTACTTTTTACAAAACAAACAACCAATTCCGAACAATTGGTTTTCTTTTACCGATACTTTAACAATTTATGACCGACAAGACAAAAATATTTCAATTAAATACTAAAATGGTAGGATTTCATTAACTTATATTCAAAATTGGTTTCAAAATAATCAGATTCTAGATAACTTTCTGGCATTTGTTGACTATAAAGTCCTTTGCAAAATAGAGTACAAAACTCTTCATTATAGTACAGGTGACAACTCTGAATACAACTGATAAATGAAATTTAATATAGGTACTTGTGGCTTTCTATGAATATTTATGTTTTTAAACAGTTGGTGGTCTCAATAAATAATATTCACAAACAGCAAAGTTATTAGCGTTTGTTTATATTCCAAAATGTCACTTAATTTATGGAAATATCGTACAGGCTAATTATGAATGAAAAACAATGGAAAAACACTGCGAGTAGTATTTTCTAGTAGATAGCCATTGTTATGAATGATTGATTCAATTAAGAATTTACTAATTATGATATCCTTTCTTGGACAATTTTGGGATTAATTCATGAATCCCCAAGCGATCACCGGTGGCCGCGCATCTATTGTCTTACTATTGTGTCTCTAATTGACGGTATCTGAAGGGTTAATTTTTAGTAATTATGACTACACAAATATGATCAGTAACAAATAGAGCCCCATTTTTGTTTTGTACTAATTAAAAAAATGTGGTGTCCAAAGGCTTTAAATTACAATCACACTTATATTATAACAACCTTTTAGTGAAAATCATTTTTTTCATAGCAAGCTTTTATAGCTCGGTATAACTTTATATATAATTAATACTCGTCAAGACGAATCATACGAGCCCAAACTCGATGGGGTTGTGTCGTTTAACTACCAAATTCCTAAAGCCACCTTCCGGTTTTATCATCAGATCAGCTCCTTGTCATAATAATTTTGCAGTGTCATCTGATTTACACATGCATGCAAAATTTCAGTTCAATCGGTAACCAGGAAGTGGGTCAAATTAAATTTGATATATTTGATGATAGACAAACATCGGGACAGGTGAAACTAAATAAAAGCTTGTAATAATAAAAAGGTGAAAGTATGTGAGTTGGTGTGTCCGTGTATCATGACTTAGAATAGAACATAAGATACTTTTTACCCAAGGAATTTATTCTCTTGGTATAAATATTCTACTATCGCACAGGTGCAGCCGCTAACACCAACTAGTCTGTAATTAGTGTGAAAAATTAATTGATATTAAAGTTTACCAATTTACTTTAAATATTTACGCGTCACACTATATCTTAACATAATAATTATAAATGTTTTTCCCCAACTATTTGATAACCAAAGATAACAGGGACCTATGGCCCAAACCACATGACTGTACTAGTCATATGATCTGATTGTTTGTTCATAAGTAAGACAGTAAATGTGTTATTTAAGTGTATTTTTAACTGATTAGATAAAATTATTAGTTGAGAACACAATAGTTGTAGGATTGCCTCACTCAGACTGACCTGTTGGTCTGGTGCAAAGTTTCCCAACCTTTTATGTACTAAGTATTCAAACCCCCTTTACAAGAAATCAAAATTCCAACCGGAGTGAGCTTCAAGAGCGAGGAGGAGTGGCAGGTTTTTTTTTTTCTGTCGACGGGGAAAATCATCATTGACGAAACCCGCTCTTGGGTGGAGCGGGAGACAGTGTCAGAGTCTTACTGACTAAAAACCCCGCGCCGTTCCTTCTAGCCTTCATACCGGGGCTCTAGTTTCCTTTCGGATAACCCCGACCCCGGTAGGCTTCGACCCAGATGGGCCCCTCCTGTTGCTGACAACTCCTTGAGGCGCGCGGGAACAGTGCGCGCCGTCGACGCCTTGGCTCGGTCCGGACAGTTACCGGACGATCGGACAGCGAGCTACCCATGGCTTGCCGTCCTCGAGCCCGCGTCTACGGTGGCCGGAAATCGGGATCTGAATCCCGGCGGCGGCGGCGGGGGCGCCGTTGCCTGATGTGGTCTGCCTCCTCCTTTGCTAGCATTACTGCTTCGCAGAAGGAGGCGACCGCCTGCCACTCCTCCTCGCTCCGGACCATGGCTTGAACCAAGGCCCGGCGCGAAAGGTCTCCGCTGCCGATCACCCCCACGAGGGCACGGCGTTGCTCCGCCCAAGCAGGGCACACCTCAACTGTGTGCTCCACCGTGTCCTCCGGGCGTTCCGCACAGTGGCGGCACCCGGGCGTCTCTTCCGCTCGAATCCGATGCAGGAACCTCCCGAACTTGCCATGTCCGGTGAGGACCTGCGTCATGCGGAAGGTAAGGACGCCGTGAGGTCTTTCCAGCCACGCCTCAAAGAGGGAGGAGTGGCAGGTGGTCGCCTCCTTCTGCGAAGCAGTAATATATAATATATATATATATTCCACAACTATCACATAACGCCATCTAGCCCCAAGCTAAGCAGAGCTTGTGTTATGGGTACTAGACAACTGATAAACATACTTATATATTTCTAAATACATACATATTACAGATAAATTACACCCAGACACAGAACAAATGATTATGCTCATCACATAAACATTTGTCCTGGTTGGGAATCGAACCCACGACCTCCGGCATAGCAGTCAGGGTCACTAACCACTAGACCAACAGGCCAGTCAGTTGCTCGTAATGCTAGCAAAGTAGGAGGCCGACCGCATCAGGCAACGGCACTCACGCCCCAGCCGCAGCCGGGAGTCCGATCCCGTTTTCCAGTCATGACGCGGGTTTGCGGACGGCGAGCAATGGGTAACTCGCTGTCCGACCCTCCGGTAACCGTCCAAACCGGGTCCAAGTAGGTAGGCTTAAACCCTAGCTGCTGGGCCCTACGTTTTGCTGACAACTCGTCTCGGACGAAACAAAGAGTGCATCAGTGTTTGCGCAAACACATGTGCACCCGTAGCAAAATTTTATGACATAATATGACATCCTCCAATCCGCACCCGTGATGGATTATGGCTAATTCCTTCTCCTAGAAAAGAAGCCTGAGTCCCATTAGTGGGAACATTAAAAAGGCTGATTAATTATATGCTTTATGTAATACTTTAATGTTTAATATTAAATAAAACAAGCTTTTAACCCTTCAGATACCGTCAATTAGAGACACAATAGTAAGACAATAGATGCGCGGCCACCGGTGGTCGCTTGGGGATTCATGAATTAATGAAAATCATTGCTTCATAGCCGGCTTTTATAGCTCGGTATACCTATATAATGAATACTCGTCAAGACGAATAATACAGGCCCAACCTCGATAGGGTTGTGTCGTTAAACTACCAAGTTCCTATAGCCACCTTCCGGTTCCATCATCAGATCATCTCATTGTCATAATAATTTTGCATTGTCATCTAGTTTACACATGCATGCAAAATTTCAGCTCAATCGGTAACCGGGAAGTGGGTGTTTAATTTACAAGATTTGATTACAGACAAACATCGGGACAGGTGAAACTGAATAAAAGCTTGTTTAGAAAATGACTAAAATGTGTGAATAACTTCACAAATAGAAGAAGATCAGGACAATGCTGACTTAAGAAATTCCTACCTGATAGATAGTCATTACTATTCTGGTCCAGTCGTCTTAATGAACCTAATTACATCAATATGCAGCCTGGTTAGAATTAATTTGATAGGTATACGATATATGTCTAGACCTAGACCACATTAGGCACTGCGCAGTTATGCCTGCAGCGCAACGCGACTGAAATATTAAAGACCTGAGAAATATACTCGCTAGAATATAGTAGTCTTTAGCTTTATCTATGAAATTGACGTTTTTTAAAACGGGTTGCTTTGAAATTTCAAAACGGGTTGCTTGGAAGTTTCAAATCGGGTTGCTTTGAAGTTTCAAAACGGGTTGCTTTAAACTTTCAAAACGGGTTGCTTTAAAGTTTAAAACGGGTTTCTTTGAAGTTTCAAATCGGGTTGCTTTAAAGTTTAAAACGGGTTTCTTTGTAATTTCAAAACGGGTTGCTTGGAAGTTTCAAATCGGGTTGCTTTGAAGTTTCAGAAAGGGTTGCTTGGAAGTTTCAAATCGGGTTGCTTTGAAGTTTCAAAACGGGTTGCTTGAAAGTTTCAAATCGGGTTGCTTTGAAGTTTCAAAACGGGTTGCTTTAAAGTTTCAAAACGGGTTGCTTTAAAGTTTAAAACGGGTTTCTTTGAAGTTCAAAACGGGTTTCTTTGAAGTTTAAAAACGGGTTGCTTTGAATATTTGGATTGACTTGGAATTATAAGTTCAAATAAACTTTATATAAAAGGTACGTTTATCTTTTTTCTAAAAAAGATATTTATTGGTTTCATGGTATTTTATGTAAAATCACAGTACTTATAAACATGAAAGCTAATAAATAAAGCAATTTCATAAGAAAAACACAGAAAAGATGAAATAGATTAGAAAGTAAATACTTTCCGAGTTGTACTACAACGAGCGTCACCGCTTGTCTCACACCCTTTAACTCCACTACAGGCCATAAACCAATACGAACGCGCATTACGCAACTAACAGTCACGCACACTTAGATATTAAGTTTGCTATTAGTAGTTGAACTATGAGCATTACCCTATTTTGGGGCACGCTTTGGATCATCCAGATGATATACCCCGCCCCTGGACGGAACGGGAGATAGTGTTAGACTTTTACTTACTAATAACCCACCCGTTTCTTCGTTGCCTATCACACCAGGGTCGAACCTCCCTTTCAGAAATAGACCCTTGGCCCCAGTAGGCTTCGACCCTGCTGGGCCCCTACGCTTGCTGACAACTCCTTGCGGCGCGCGGGAACAAGCCGCAAGCCTGCGCCTACGGTGAACGAAAATCGGAATCGGAATCCCGACGGCGCCGCGGCGGCTGGGGCGTGGGCGCATTTGCCTGATGCTGTCGGCTTCCTCTTTTCCTCTTTTCACTCCTCCGCGCTCCGGACCATGGCCTGTACCAAGGCCAGCTGCGATAGATCGCCACCGCCGATCGCCCCCACGGGGAACGCATATAAGGTTCAACAATAGAACGAGCAAGCCCAGGAGACTCGTGTTCCTTCTCACTTTTATCCAGGTTGTACGAGGAATATTTTCCACTTCATCAAAATAATCAACAGAACCCAATACTCCACTCTGTCATTTCCTGACGTCTAATATTATGTGTCAGGGTTTAATAACCCCCAATCAATCTACTTTAAATATTCAATTGGCAGCCTTGATCAATTAATGGGCTCGTCGTGAATAATGTTTCAATTGGTTCAGAGTCGCGGTCGATTCTGGGTTAATGCAATTATTGGAGTTCAATTGGTTTGACGCGGCATGAGTGGAGCCACCCGCCACAGTCCAATTAATTACCGGTACGGGTGACAAGCTTTTTGGAATTTTATGGACAGTGCAAAACGCGGTTTATGTAGGTATCTTGTACTATATTATATTCTGATCAGGCTTAAAGTCAACCAAAGGGTGTTTCCTTGCGTGATCGAATCGGTAATAAAGATATTCGCAGAAAAAACAAGGTTACCAACCTAGCCCAAAGAATTGCCAAAATGTGGTTGTGGGCAGGATACATTGCCCGCAGAACAAATGATCGATGGAGACGAAAGATTCTGGAAAGACGCCGCATAGCGCAAAATGCAGCGTTTGGAAAGCGGAAGGCTTTTAGTTGGATCAATGATCTGGTAAGGGTCATGGAAAGGCTATGGATGCACAGGACCAGTCGTTCTGGTGACGCTTAGGGAGCCTATGTTCAGCAGAGGACGTTACTTAGCTGGACAGACAAACACGTTGCCAGACTTTGTTTTATAATATGTATAAGAACTTACATAAGTAAGGAAAATTACCTCTGCTATGCGAACTGTGCTTTACTCTCTATAACGAGAGTAAGTTAGGGTGAGTGAGTGAGAGTTTGAGACTAACAGTTAAGGTACTAGCGCCAGAGCAGTTTCATAAAACAGTAACTTTCTGAAGTCAACTTTTCGGTAACGGCTGGTGTTTTCAAATCTTAATAGATTTGAAAAAAATACATGTTTATCATAGATTCATGTACAACTTTATCGACTTTTTCGTGCAATTAATACTTTTGTCTAAAAAAATATTTAGCAACATGATATTTTTTGCTTGTTTTCCCTACTTTCAAACGGCTCTGATCTTCAGAAATATATTTATACAAAAAATAACTGATTAAATGTTCTTCAGAATGTACATAGTATATTTAAATCAATCGATATTTTGCAAAGAAAATTGATTTAAACATCATGTGATGACGTTTAAACCGGGCTGCAGCTGGCCGGAGTGCTAAATGTTCAAGGGGCTATACGCCTTAAGTTCAACCACGGTAATGTTCAACTGTGGTAAATAGGTATGTTTCCATCGTCTGAATGAATAAATACCCACATTCTTTGGCATTTGATATTCTGATCGGTTGATTTGATAGTGAATTCGTTCTGTGTGGTCGAAGTTAAATGTAATCATATAGCTACGGTCGTCAAAGTAACGGATACGATGGGATCAAGACCCTGAGTTCAACCAGAGGTGACTCCGGCCATCTATCAGTGAAATTACGATAAGATGAAATAAACCGAACGTAACCAAATAAGGTTATGTGCACACGTGGTCACATCACACGTATGCGCACGTGTGTTCTTATGGAAGATGAGTAATTCTAAATTCAAATTTCCATAAGTTTTTTGTATCTTGCAGATCAGAGTCGAGATATATTGATTAAAATAAGATTTGCAGCCTGAATACATATTTATTTACGGAATCATAATTATGATTCCGTAGGTAAATAATTTAAGTGTAACACTTGGTATATAAGCATATTATAATAAATTCAGCATCAATCTTAACTGTAAAGCACAATATACATAATTATATTGCACTTTTATTACAAAGTGTACCCCAAAAACAACCTTTTTTAACATCTGTCTAATGCTATCACGAATAGAGTATTTTGGGACTAGATTGCGTTGTGATAGTTATTAAAAAAAACATTTTTTCTCAGGATTATGTTCCCTTGCGATAATTTTCTACTTTTCACGCGGGCGAAGCCACTGGCATTAGCTAGTCCAACTTTATCCTGCCAACACGTACTTAAGTATTGGCAAAAAAGTTTATATTTACACGTAAGGCACGTAGATAATTTCTTCACAAAATTATTAAAACTTGTCGACTCAAAAAGTTTACGTTGGCATTATTCATGTATAAAAACTTTCTCTCCCCTGTCGAATAAAAATTAGTATCAAAAAGTTTCGACGTTTACGTGAGCTTCATAATAAAGGAAAAATATAAGGTGTCAACTTAAGTAAGAAGGTTTTACACAATTTTTTAAGGTTGTATTTTTTTATGTGGAAAAATCTTTATTGTGGGAAAAATCATCTAATAACAACCCCCGCTCTTAGGCGGACGAGGTAGTGTCAGACTCTTACTGACTAAAAACCCACCCCGTTCCTTCTAACCTTCATACCGGGGCTCTAGTCCGCTTTCGGATTACCCTGGCCCCAGTAGGCTTCGACCCGGCTGGGCCCCTGCTGTTGCTGACAACTCCTTGAGGCGCGCGGGGACAGTGCGTGCCGTCGACGTCTTGGGCTCGGTCCGGACAGTAGCCGGATGGTCGGACAGCAAGCTACCCATGGCTCGTCGTCCGCAAGCCCGCGTCTACGGTGGCCGGAAATCGGGATCGGAATCCCGGCGGCGGCGGCGAGAACACCGTTGCCTGATGCGGTCGGCCTCCTCCTTTGCTAGCATTACTGCTTCGCAGAAGGAGGCGACTGCCTGCCACTCCTCCTCACTTCGGACCATAGCCTGAACCAAGGCCCATGTAGGTAATAATTTTATCATAAAATCATAAAAAGCGATAATTTTGTCTAAATTATTATTACACAAAAATTATAAATGTGATGTTAACTAGAATCACTAGTTAGAGATTTGGGTTTATAAATGAAACAACCAAATTATCAGCAAGCAGGTACAACCCCATCTCAAACGTAGCGCTGTTGAAGAAATGCCACGAAAGCTCGATCGACCTCCAGATCAAGCGTCGTAAATGGAGATGGATTGGTCACACGCTTAGGAGGGATTCCGATCACATACCTAAACAGGCACTGGACTGGAATCCCCAAGGGAAAAGAAAGCGTGGCCGTCCTCGGCAAACCTGGCGACGTACAGTCTTAGCAGAAGCGACGGCCATCGAATTGACATCGAGCGAGGTGGAGCGTAAAGCTAAAGACCGATCGCGATGGGTGACTAGTGTCGACGCCCTCTGCCTCACCTAGGGAACATAGGATCTTAAGTCAAGTAAGTCAAGGTACAACCCAAGAGTGACGTCTAGTAAGCGTCTCGTGTCTCGCGTCGTAGTCTTACTAAGCGTTACGGGTCTAATAAGCCCCTTACCGCCATAATGATATCTTCAAACGAGGTCTTAAACACCCCGTAGCGCAGGAAAGAAAAAGTAAAAAATGAGTGCCATTGTCAAAGTATTAAACAAACAGTAAATACGTTATATATCATCAGTAATCAGCGTGCAAGATGCGTTCTGTTCTATACTATTTGACAATGTTTAACTTGGATATATTATAATCTACCGAAAAATAATGCGTTAAATCGTTAGCTGTTTATTTGGGTTTTTTTTTCGGTGGGAAAAATCATTAAAAAAAGCGCATTATTTTTCGGTAGATTTTAATATATATCGAAGGTAAGTTTGTACGGAACCTTCAGTGCGCGATTCGCATTTGCCCAGATTTTTACGCGTCTACAAAAATGCACAATCTTTCGATAGTTTATTTGTACAATCTCTCGAGATAGATTGTAATCTATCGGGATTTACAATTTTATATCAAAAAAGGTCACACAATGTCACCGCAAAATTGTTAATAACGCAAACATTGCAAATAAATAAAAAGTAAAAAAAATAAACTGATCGCATGGTGTCCCTACCTATTATTGAGCCCGTTCTCCCCAGCGGACTATGCGACACCATTACTCAAAAGTGCGACTTTCCTTAATTAATCCTATACCAAAATATTAAAAACATTCGCTGGGTTTTTTCGTTAGTTTAATTAAGTTATAGTTGCCAATTTATTAAGTAAAGGCCATTAGTGAATTGTTGGTGTGTTTTTTTTTGTGTTTTGTTAATTGGGTAAAAAGTTTTTATGTGTTTATCTTCATTGACTTGTGACACCTTCGTGTTGGTATATTAATCGATTTTATCTAATACTCTCTACTATTATATAGATATACTAGCGTTTACCCGTGGCTTCGCTCCTGTCAACTGACTACTGTAGTCTACTCTAGCCATCTACAAAGCAGCAGATCTGACCTCACAACCACCATGAGGAGCCAAGGAATGCGGTCGTTGTGGCCGAAATCGGCTAATGGCATCATCATTACTCTACACAGTCAAATTCAAAATTTCAAATTGTCTTTTCATCGTTCGTTATATACGTAAGGGGATGCAACTCGACACACATTTTCACTGTTTTTCATACAACCGCTCTTACGCGATTATGACGTTATTACATATTTTTCATTAGATATTTTGGAAACACAGTATCTTGTAGATATTATCTAGGCTTCTATTGAAATCAATTTATTTTGTGTAAACCTAATCAAGTACACACCTCTAAAAATCAGCTATTTTGCATGAACTGGCACACCTCATAATTTACTTAAAAATTAAACAACCTTTTAATGAAAATAATTTTTCCATAGCAAGCTTTTATAGCTCGGTATACAATATAATTAATACTCATCAAGACGAATCATACGAGCCCAAACTCGATGGGGTGTCGTTTAACTACCAAGCTCCTATAGCCACTTTCCGGTTCCATCATCAGATCAGTTCCATGTCATAATAATTTTGCATTCTCATCTGATTTACACGTGCATGCAAAATTTCAGCTCAATCGGTAACCGGGAAGTGGGTCAAATTTAATTTGCAAGATTTGATGACAGATTAACATCGGGACGAAAGTAAATAAAAGCTTGTAAAAACGTTATAATTGCGAAAAGAAAACATCCCTTTCTTCAAAAATCACAAACTATCGCTTCCTGAAGTGCTCGATAGTACCTACAGTTTTAGTATTCAAGGCTTCATGGTTTTAAAGACAAATTTGGCAATGTCAAGGTGTCGAAACGAAAACAAGATGGTATAAGGATGATGCAAGGTTGACCAGTTGGTGACCACGGCAGGTAGCCATGAAGCCACGATCACGGTCGGTCGTCAAATTTAGAAGACTCATCAAAAATTTTTTTTTTTTAATCCACTCTTAGCTTACCGCTTTTAGGCACGTAATTTACTGTTTTTCGCACTAGTGCGGAAACACCACTATTTTATTACATCTATCTTATAGGCTTGGTGCTACCCCAAACCCACGAGTTGCGAGTCAACCTCGTTTATTATATATATTATACATATGTACCAAATGTATTGAAAAACGTCGTTGGCTAATTTTTATACTTTTATACATTATCGTAGCTATGTAGGTATTTGAAAACTGAGTTTATTCAACTCAAGCGAAATTAAGCCAAGGTGGCACTATTATTCTGAGACAAACTTGGTATTTGACTAGTTACCGCAAACTGATAAGGATTGTTATCATTTGAATTGGATTCTGCCAGTTATGTACAAAGAGGAACTAAGCTAACCAAGTTTTTTTTTATTGGGGTGTTAAATCTTTAACTAATAATAAATAAATAACTGCCGTTCACTCTCAGCAAGGTTCAGTTGAAAACCAGCGTCAGGCAACTACCACTGACTACCGTGTAGTTACCGGGCATGTTTACTGAACTGGACCTATTTGGCGCAGCCGTGAGACACACAGTGTTTTTTTTTTTATTTTTTGTCTAAAACTTTATTTAACAGTGTGTGAATTCAAGCGTGCAAATAAATTATTTTTCTTTCTTTTGAAATAGCTTCTCCCGCCGTAGGCGGAGCGAAAGAGAGAGTTCCTTCAGTTGAAATTTAAAACTCTACTCTTTTAAAAAAAAACCGGGGAAGTGCAAGTCGGACCCGCGCAGGGAGGGTTCCTTACAAACTTAACTACGAAAACAATAAATTCCCTAATCGAGTCACGAAGATTGTTCTGAATCGCAAACAAATTTTTTTTTTGTAACATAAACATATACTTACGCTATCGCTATGAGACTTTGCTTCATGCCAAATTTCAAGATTCAGGTCATTTTTTTTCACAGTTTTAAGGGACCGCAGACCTGACTGTATATTTGGTCTTTATTTCAGCTTGATACCTCCACGGCTCCACGCCTTCCCGAGATAAAAAAGGGTTTGACAGATAGACACAGAACAAAGTAATCCTATAAGAACCCGTTTTTTTCTTTTTAAGGTGTCGTACCTTAAAAAACCCTAAAAATAATTGATTTTACACATAGATTCAAGGGACCGCAGACCTGAATGTATAGTTTTAATTTCAACTCGATACCTCCACGCGTACCTTTTTCTTTCTGGTGGGCAAAAATCATCCAAGGACAACCCCCGCTCTTGGGTGGACGGGAGATAGTGTCAGACTCTTACTGACTAAAACCCACCCCGTTCCTTCTAGCCTTCACACCGGGGCTCGAGTTCCTTTCGGATAACCCTGGCCCCAGTAGTCTTCCACCCAGCCGGGCCCCTCCTGTTGCTGACAACTCCTTGAGGCGCGCGGGAACAGTGCGCGCCGTTGATGACTTCCACGCGTACCTGAGATAAAGAGAGATAGACAGACAGACAGACGGACGGACAACAAAGTGATCCTATAAGGTTTCCGTTTTTCCTTTTGAGCTACGGAACCCTGAAAAAAAAACCCAATAAATAAATGGCATGATTATAATTATAACTATAAATAGTTTCTTAGTATCTATGCAATCAGTTAAGGATGAGGATCTTAACATTTGCAATCAGAATTAATTAAAACACTAATAATTATCAAGGTCTGAGATATTTCAAAAATGCCAATTGGTAAAACCGCAGAATTTTATGATATTTCTTTTGCTGTTTCCTTTCGTAGCGGTAAATGGCAACCGTAGCTATTTTTATGAGGTAGGAATACATTAAATTACTCTTCCCGTTCTAGGGTGAAGCGAGAGTATCGTAAGTATCAGAGTTTTAATGATTTAAACCAACCTGCGTACTTTCTATTCTATCATATACAACGTTAGTTTTAGCATATGCGAACCCGTAACATATTCCTATTATTTTTATGTAAAGAATTTATGTACAAAATTCACTGTATAATGAAAAATCTCAAAGTTATAAGCAAAATAGAGAGAAGAGAGAACCTTGAAGTGGCTTCAAGCGTTTTTTTATGGCGGCACCTCCTCACACAAGTGGCGTTTTTTTGAGGCCCGTGTGTGGAGACAGTTACTCTTTCAAATGTTCCCACAGCCACCGATGCAAGCGAAGTGCTAATATACTTGTACTAAATGAACTAATCAGAGAAGTCATTAGATACTCTTGACGAGAAAATCTTCACTTGCATCACGGACTTACTGAAGTATGTAAACCTCATCATCATTATCCATACTCTATTTATATAAAAGAAAGTCGTGTTAGTTACACTATTTATAATTCAAGAACGGCTGTACCGATATGGCTGAAAATTGGTGGGTAGGTAGCTTAGAGCCAGGTGACGGACATAGGATACTGTTTATCCCGTTCGACAGCGTAGAGTAGGGTAGAGTATGGTAGAGTAGGGTAGAGTTTGGTAGAGTAGGGTAGAGTAGGGTAGAGTAGGGTAGAGTAGGGTAGAGTAGGGTAGAGTAGGGTAGAGTAGGGTAGAGTAGGGTAGAGTAGGGTAGAGTAGGGTAGAGTAGGGTAGAGTAGGGTAGAGTAGGGTAGAGTAGGGTAGAGTAGGGTAGAGTAGGGTAGAGTAGGGTAGAGTAGGGTAGAGTAGGGTAGAGTAGGGTAGAGTAGGGTAGAGTAGGGTAGAGTAGGGTAGAGTAGGGTAGAGTAGGGTAGAGTAGGGTAGAGTAGGGTAGAGTAGGGTAGAGTAGGGTAGAGTAGGGTAGAGTAGGGTAGAGTAGGGTAGAGTAGGGTAGAGTAGGGTAGAGTAGGGTAGAGTAGGGTAGAGTAGGGTAGAGTAGGGTAGAGTAGGGTAGAGTAGGGTAGAGTAGGGTAGAGTAGGGTAGAGTAGGGTAGAGTAGGGTAGAGTAGGGTAGAGTAGGGTAGAGTAGGGTAGAGTAGGGTAGAGTAGGGTAGAGTAGGGTAGAGTAGGGTAGAGTAGGGAAGAGCGGGAGCGAAGCCGCGAGGGCAAAAGCTAGTAATATTATAAATGGAAAAGTGTGTTCCTGCAACCCCCACCAGGTCTTCGGTCCACCTTGTGAAAAGCCTCCCAACACTGCATCTTCTGGCACGTGGTCGCCACTCTAGAACCACCCAAGTCTAGCAATAGAATACCTCATTAAGTAACTAGATACCACGCAACAATAAAAATCAATTGCAGGGATATACGATTCGTTGTTGTTACTACTCGTAGGCGAAGGAACCAAGTCATTACGTCTATAAAGCAGACTACATGGACATCTACATATTTAAATATCCAAGGTCCTGGACAAGCACAGAATTTTTAGCTTAGAAAGCCATCATTGGCTTGCGGACGACGAGGAATGGACAGCTCGCCGACCTGTCGTCTGGTAAGGACCAAATTCAGGTTAACGGCACGTTGTGTTTCACGCGCGCCTCAAAGAAATGTTGGCATCATTCGGCCCCTACAAAAATGTTTGAGTTGTTTTTAACTTGGGCCTGAAGTCCTGATTTCCAGCGGTCTGATGACATAACCCTTGATCAGATCGCCAAAGGTCCCGATTTTTCGTTATCCTTCTTAGTCTGTTTGATCGCTAGTTTTGATGCAAAATTTGGATTTCCCTAATTGATTTCGAAACTTGATGATTCGATTTTTATAACTTTGAAAACAGTGTGTCGATAATTCAGTTGTACGATATTTTATTCTATCGATGCTTTATTGGTGTGATGTAACGTTAGTGTGCAAAATCCTGTTGCGAAAAACCCTACAGCGATTTAATTTATTAGTTCGCTAGTATATCGGTTCGAAACGCATACTGTTCCGTGACATTAGAGCTTAATCAGCCTTTTAATTTTCCCACTGCTGAGACTCAGACCTCCTCTCTAGGAGAGCGAAAAGTCCGTAATTCAATTCAACACGCGAGACCAGTGCGAGTGCGAGTTAGTGAATGACACATGTCTTCGAATTTTTGGTTCTAGGACATGCCTGACATACACATATACATGAAATACATTAAGATTAATTGATGATTCACTTTCAACCAGACCACTATTCCTTTTTATCACGTTCACTTTGTTATTTAGTTGGTTCTCTACCAATTAACCAGCACCTACGTACAAATAGAAAGTAATAAACCGCATGTTCCTAAAACGAGGCCCTAGCCAACAACGATTACAGTAATGTTAGCTCAGTCTGTTAGGGACCATGTGATTTCCACCTACGCAAATATTAACACACCGTGTTATGCCGTGTCGTACACAATCAAGGTAATTTTATTGCACCCAGTTACACAGTGTTTGTTTGTGTCAGTTTTAAGTAGCTGTCAGGACATGATATTATCTAAAATCCTTCATGGAAAAACTTTTTTTTTTTTATAATGTATAGGCTCACCATTGACCACTATCTCACCTGATGATAAGCGATGAGATGGCCGACGATGGAACACGCTTGCCTTTTTTTTACGGTGGGCAAAAATCATCCAATGATAAACCCCGCTCTTGGGTGGAGCGGAAGATAGTGTCAAACTCTTACTGACTAAAAACCCACCCCGTTCCTTCTAGCCTCTTGATACGTGGGCTCGAGCTTCCTTTCGGATAACCCTGGCCAAAGTAGGCTGCGACCCAGCTGGGCCCCTCCTGTTGCGAACACGCTTGGCTGGAGGCAATCTATTCACTCTTGCCTTAAAGACCCCTAGGTTATAGCTATCAGGAAACACAGACTCCGGCAGGGAAACTGATACTCCAGAGCTGCATGCCAAGCTGTCTTAACTTTGTGCCCCAGTTAAGTAGCTGCATCAGAAGACATAGCTTGTTCGCTGTGCCTGCAAGTCACACTTTTTTTTATCTGATATAAACTAGTGCTTGACTACGATCCCACCTGATGGTAAGCAGTGATGCTATCGTTGATGGTGAGGCGCACTAGTTTATTAAGAGCCTATTCACTCTAGCTTTGAAGACACACACTATTGCGCGAGCCTAGTCTCCTGACCCTCGTGCTCTTTCTGCGCTCAATACTCTTTTGGACACGCACCCTGACTGTGATGTGTTCGCGGACGAGTGGAAAATGATCACATCAGTATGTCGGGGGTTTTTCGAGATGAGTGTGTGATTTGATTATTTGTACCTATATAATTACTAGTCAAGACGTATCATACGAGCCCAAATTCGATGGGGTTGTGTCGTTTAACTACCAAGTTCCCATAGCCACCTTCCGGTTCCCATCAGATCAGCTTCATGTCGTAATAATTTTGCATTGTTATCTGATTTGCACATAAAATTTCAGCTCAGTCGGTAACCAGGAAGTGGGTCAAATTTGATTACAGACAAACATCGGGACAGGTGAAACTAAATAAAAGCTTGTAATAAAAATTTACAAATGATAATGTCTTCTAAATAAACGGTAGATTTTGAGGATACTCTAAATTCCGACTAAAGACTGGGTCAAGTAAGTTACATTATCAATTCTAAGAAAATTACGAAGATTTCGAGTAAATATGACACTCAAACACAAGTCGTTTTAGCTTATACAAACTGACTTTGGATATAGTATATCTGGTGAAACTCGAACTGACACATCATTTCAAGTTTGTCTAGTGCCGTTGTCCTTCATTAGGTATTTCGTAATAATATCTAGAATTCTTAAATCTGATTTAATAAGTTTTCTTGATAAAGATTTGTAATAGGTTGTATTACGTCACGTTTCCAAATGAAGTGGTGGAATTCCAAGGAGGAATTAATACAAATATTGTATATATATGTGTTGATAGATCTTAGTAAAGTTGGTAAGCATGGCCCAGGACGCAGTGTGAACGTGAGACCCAGGGCCCTGGGACGTAGGTAAAGAAGGAAGAGGACTGGTTTTTTAGTCAGTAAAAGTCTCACACGCCTTCCGCTCCGCCAAAGACCAGGGAATGGGGGGTGGGTAGTGGGGGTTGGGGGGGGGGCATAGGATGACTTTCCAAACTAAAACAAAAAAAACAGGGCCCAAGACCATTGTCTACCAGGATTGTTGGATATTCGAAGAGTTACCACGGCCCTGGAAAGCAAAAGAACTCCTGACCTGGTATTTTACTGACTGAATCAGTAAAAGTCTTACACTCCTTCGCGCTCCACTCAGAGCAGGATGAGTCATTTGACTTTACCTCAAAAAAGGACCAAGGAACATATCTGTATGAATAATGTTTATGAGAAATGAATCATCCTTGCCTGATCCTAATGATGATTTTTTATTTTATTTTAATGGGCTAACAAACAGCAGTACCTATACAATATAATAATACCGGTGCTTAGAAAATAGGAGTAACATATCCACTACTAACAACGTTATACACATATTATTATGCGAAAGCCGACTGTTAAAAGACAATATCAATAAAACATGTTTTATTGTTAGAAAGAAAGAGAAGGTAACAATTGTAGAAAAAGAAAAAAAAGAGTGATGATGTTTATGCTTCAAAGAATTGGTCGATCAACCCATACAAGAGTAATATCATATAAAAAACAAGCTTTTAATGAACATGATTTTTTCATACCAAGCTTTTATTGCTCGGTATACCTTATAATTAATACTCGTCAAGACAAATCATACGAGCCCAAACTCGATGGGGTTGTGTCGTTTAACTACCAAGTTCCTATAGCCACCTTCCGGTTCCATCATCAGATCAGCTCCATGTCATAATAAGTTTGCATTGTCATATGATTTAGACATGCATGCAAAATTTCAGCTCAATCGGTAACCGGGAAGTGGGTCAAATTTAATTTGCAAGATTTGATGACAGACAAACATCGGGACAGGTGAAACTAAATAAAAGCTTGTAAAAAGCACTAACTTAATTTTGGTGTCACTAAAGTTATACCTACATATTGTACATGTACACTCACAGAATTGAATAGTGATAACATTCTATAACTGCACTAATAAAACGATGGACCGCCGACTACCCAAGATACGGGCAGTGTTCAGTTTAAGAGTCGTTGACTCCCTTTTTGAACCAACTCTGTGTTAATGTGATGTTATCTAATCACTGTGTTTTGTGTACTTTTTGGAAGAATAAAGAATTATTATTAAGTATATCGTGGCAAGGCTTTGACATAGACCTCTCAACCTCGATAGTTGGGCATTAGTCGTCATAGATCCCTGATATTTAAGTCCATCTGCCTAAAAACTAAAACTAAACAAAAAGCCGGGACTAAGGCAATATCCATCACTGCCCTACATCCAGTAGCTGGGGAGCATCACCATAAGTTCTCCACACTACAGGCCTAAGTCTTTCTTTTTCGGCTGCTGAAGTTACATAGCGTTGAATCATACCTGTCCCATCGTAACGGGATGCTTAAAACCTACTCCTCTGGTGATGTCGTATCCTCTAGCTCCTCTAGAATCATCGTGAGATAGCTAGCCGCATGGAGAAGTGCAAACAGGAACGGGATGTTTTTTTTTTAAACGCTTTTTGTTTTATTCTTATTGATAGGTTCGCGTTTGACCTATTAGAGGTGTTTAAAGTGGGAAGTTTAAAAGTGGCGCCAGTGACTAAAAAGTTGAAAGGTTGTCTTGGTATGGTCATTTGAAGCGGAGGGATGAAGCACATATTACTTGAGTATATATGTAGACGGATGAAGAGGGAGAGGAAAGCCGAAGAAAAGATGGATGGATTGTGTGAGGAGAGATATGAAAGAAAAGGGAGTTACAAGTTTGACGGGTGACCGGACAGAATGAAAGAAAAAACCGTTGCGCCGACCCTAAGTAATATGGGATAAGAGCAGGAAGAAGAAGAAGGTTCGCGTCATCTCACCTGATGATAAGCGATGATGACGCACGCTTGCCTAGAAGTAACCTATTCACTCTTAACTTAAAAACCCCTAAGTTTTAGCCATCAGGAAAAACAGACTCAGGCAGGGAATTCCGCTCCTTAGTTGTACGCAGAATAAATGTGTTCCCAAAACGCTTTGTACGTATGAGTGGGTTGTCTACCAAGTATCGGTGGCGCATCGCCGAACGTCTAGTGGTCCGATGATGGAACGGACTTGGCGGACTTAGATTGTGCAATTCCAGTGCACACCCCCCGAAATGTAAACGATAGAAAGCCGACAGACTGGCAACTCGGCGGCGATGCCCTTGGCTTTGGAGCTTAGACTTGACAAATGCATCATTGCCGATGATTCTCTCGGCTCACCTTTATAGAAAAACATCTACAATCTTCTACAGGCTATGTCAGCCTATTGGACCATACACAATCTTACCTAGGCGATACGGGACAGACCCTCTCTATCTCTTTGCCAAGCCTTATCCCATTTCATTTGGATTCGGCTCTTCTCATCATTTTTCGCCAGACATTTCAGTTCTTTGCCGTCGAGTCATTCACTTCGTCTTTCTTTAGGTCATTGTTAGGCCAAGTTAGAAGGGGCACATAACGACCTTACTATCAGACATTGACTCCTTACATCCAGCATACTTAATTACTTCCTACGTAACACAATAACATGCAAGATGTACCGCAGCGTCATCGAGGGGCTTGCCTCTATGACTAATTTCCCAGAAGATTTCCCCATTAAGTCTCAAGTAACCTCCGAGACGATATACGAGACGGCAGTATTTCTGTAAACCACATTAGAATTAATTAAACCACGTCATTTTCCCGCTCCTGAGTCACGCAAACTAAATACCAACCTGTTTGTACAATATGAATTTCTTCGTCTTGTGACTGAGATAATTTTCACTTGTATTTAAACAAGTTCTGGTAAAACGTCAACAAGTTGTCTGGACAGCTTTAGTTGGTTACTTAAATTCGTGCGGACTGGTCGTTTTAATTATTCGTTTGTGAATTTTTGTGCCGAAATGTTGTACGTTTACTTGTCCTCGGTTTTAATACTGTTGAGTGCTGTTTCTATGGCTTTGACGAAGGAGAAGAGTGGAAAGGTAGGTTCTTTAGTATCTTAATATGCTTCGGAAGAAAATTCGCGATTATTTGTTTTTTTTTTTGTATTTATTGGAGATTCTTGCACGTCTTTTTGCGTAGAAGTCTATGCTTTCAACCACTACCTTATTTCTTCCACCAAGGCTGCTAGCTGCTAGGATAGGATTGCCCGAAAGAATTACCGTGGCCTTAGGGAGAAAAAGGCAAGTGAAGGTATACGGATGGGTTTTAGTCTGTAAATATTTGAAATTACCTCTCGCTTCAGCCAGAGTGGGAGAAGTAATTAGACAATTTGCCACACCAAAAAAAAAACCTATTTTTTCCACTTGGCTCGTAAACAATTCAAAAGTGCCTGTATATTGGTGTTTTTTTTAAGTTGACATTACGTTTTTATAGATCGTTTATAAGGAATTCAGTCCCGCAAGTGCAGGATCCCGCACCTTTTCTGCCGGATCAAAAATGCGGGATTACTCATGTAAGAAGCCGCATGTCTATGTGATTGATTTTTTTATAAGAAAATGAGGTTTCAGACAGCGACGCGCCGTTCTGATCATATTATTTATTAAACCCAGCACAGCCTCATTACTGATTTAACAACTTTCCATGAAACTAGTGAATTTTATATAGAACTAGCTCTTGCCCGCGGCTTCGCTTCCGTCAACTGACTACTCTATTTTACTATACCCAACTCTACCCTACTCTACACTACTCCACCCTACTCTATAAAGTATTATGTTGTTTTCAATTTTTACCTTAGATACACGTGCAGCTAAATAAATTGTCAACATCTGTTTTTTTGTTTTGAGAGTATTGTACCGGAAGTTGAACGAAACATGATCAATGTCATTTTAAATAGATAGCCTATGACTAGGGATTCTTCCACAGCACGTGAATTGGCCTTCCTAAGTCTAACAAATGAAATTATATAATATAATATTGAATATTTTATTGTACATTAAATATTATAAAGTTTATTTTTAATAAAATAATTATATAAACCTCTAAAACATCATTATATTCAATTATTAATTGATCATGAGTCCAAGTTGATAAATCTAAATAGGTATTTTGAAATTAATTTGTCTTAATTTAATTTTTTAATATTGAAAATTAAAACAAAAACAAAATCCCTATCCTGCAGGATTGCTGACTCCAATCCTCCTTCTTCATCAAATACCTTCTCTCGCTCTGGGTGGAGCGCAAGGGAATATCAGACTTTTACTGACTAAAACCTACAGCGTTCCTTCAGGGTTTATGCGAGGGCTGCAAGAACTCCTTTCAATCCTGCTGACTTACGGGATTGCGATGTTGTTACGGGATTGGATTCCCTAGTGGCTTGTATAATTGGTATTCTTATATATTACATAAATTGATGTTGTATGCTTGGTTCATATATTAATTAGTTCAAAGTGAACAGTTCAAAGGGTAGAGTTTATATGATCTCTCAATTATAAATCAGCTGTAACGCCTTGTGCGACTTTGATGTCGAGTGGCTTAAATTGATTATGAAGGAACTTACGCCTTTCCAGCGACTTCGTTTACGAGATAAACCTTCATACCTCTTAACTCTTCAATCGTGATAATTAGAAACACAATAGAAAGATAATGGGTGAACGAAAGCCGGCGTTCGCTTGGGGTTTAAAGAAATAAACCGTATTTTGAGGGTAGTTTTAAAAAAAACTATTTAATAATGACAGTCTTTATTATTCGTATTGATTATTATGTTGTGTGAACATCACGTGAAATGTACGAAATTGATGTAGATAACTAGTAGATTAAAGTAGTGTGTAATCCTTACTAATACCTATTATAAAAGCGAAAGTGAGTTTGTTTATTTGTTTGTTACGTCTTCACGCCTAAATAGCAAAACCGATTTTGATGAAACTTGGTATACAGATAGACCATGTCCTGGAATAGGACATAGGGTACTTTTTATCCCGGAAGTATGTTCCCTTGGAACAATTTTCTGCTATCACGCGGGCGAAGCCGCTGGGAGCAGCTAGTTTGATATATTACTTAAGAGGGTCCTTCTCCACTCGCTTATCGTAAACATCGAAAATGGTTTAAAAGCTAGATAGAATTTAAAATCTGTTACACAGACAGTAAAAAAAGGTTTCTTTAAATTTCTATTCATAACGCGAAATAGAGTAAGCACTATTTTGTACCTATAGGAGCGCGTGGTTTCATAAAATTTCGTATAAAGATTCTAAAATTCTTTTCTATCGATTCGTTCAACGCGTTATGTTTGGATATGTGTGCGTTCAACTTTAAACTCACATACAAAACTGTCTGTAGGCCACACAAATATTTGTTGCGCGCGGGACTCGAACCCACCCACACAGCGTAGCAGCCAATCTCTCAACCAGCGCGTCAACCTTGTTGCCATTGTTTGCCTTTGTAATCTGGTCACAGCTTTTTAAAGCCAATTATTGAATGTAAACTGGTCACAATAGTAGTTTATGTAACTAGGGGATAAAGTAGTGTCTTTAAGTCGCGGGCGGCATGTTGAATTCCTCACTTCACTCAGGTTGTTGATTTTAATTCCGAACGTCAGTGAGAGACTAATATAATTAACTCCCGAGCATTGCGAGGGAGTTAATAAAAAACCTGAGTGAAGTGAGGAATTCAAGCCGCCCAAGACAAAGACAGCTTTATCGCCGTGTTGCATAGTCTACTTTTTTCTTTTTCCATCTGTGAGATAATTAAAAGACAATTTGGTCGATCAAATCATATATTAGAGATGTATAAAATAAATATGTATAAACATTATATTTACAAGTTCATCAAACAAACAAAATTCACTACTCCAAGATTCTATAGTTACAATTTTCTAAAACGCTCCCAGTTCGCAGTCACTAAGCAGGTTTTATTCAATTTTTTTTTTTTTTTGTTTGTGACCAGTTTGAATTTCGAGTCAACTTGTTCGATGCACGTACATTTTAATTCACAATGTTGACGATTTTTGATGTTCCAAATTGAAATCTCATTATTCCCTAGGGATCGGCCATACTGCATTATTTCCCTAGAGAATAATGACTTGCTTTAAGGGAGGTTTGTATAACGTATAAAACGACATTATTGAGCAGGTGGTGTAAAAACACTTTTTAAGTAAGCGATAAAGCGATATTTAAGTAAGTTAAAGTAGTATGTTCACCCTTTTTTGTGCTAACCTTTCGCTGTCCCACTCCTGGGCAAAAACCGACTGTTTCTTTCATTCTTTGCAAGCCCGCGTGCGTACATTTTGATACAAGTGCGGAAAGTTTGTCATTGCAGCTGCAGGCGGGTGTGTTATGGAGCCGAGGGCTGCAGTGCAAATTGCGTGTATCAAACGATTTTTTCAATACACCTACCAAGAAATGAATAAACGCGCAATTACTACAATAATTTTAATAATGAAGGTATATGTTTCTGAAAACTGTAATCCCACCAAAAACCATTTCATGTAAAATGTTGCCAAAACGACCACATAAGATTTGCGCTGTGAAAAAGATACCAGATCTCATGTAGAGCCAAGCTTCTGGTTCTACACGGCCTAACTCTACCGACCCTAACTTCACAAATTCTACATATCAGTCAAAATGTATACACATACAACTTTGACAGCATATATACCAACATAATAATATTTGTATATTGTTGTAACAACGCGTCTACTAAACACACACATTAAAGTCATTTAGTAAAGTAGTAAATTCAGCCACAGCTTATTATTTCAAGGCCTAATGTATATCGTAAATTGACTCCCGCATATGCAAATGTAAATTAATCAATTGCTATAATATTAGTTCGCAAATAGAGAATAGAGTGAGCGTGCACTATCTAGGCATACAGTGATGACGACGGGATGAAAAGTGTGAGAGAGAAAGTGGATTATGGGCGGCCCAGCAGGACCAATGCCCCGATGCGACCTGGTGAAGGTTGCGGGAATCCGATGGATACGGGACGCACAGGATCGTTCATTATGGTGACGCTTGGGGGAGCCCTTTGTCTAACAGTGGACGTCTATCGGCGGAAATGATAAAGATGATGATGAGGACCGATACCCGCTAGGGCCATGGAGATTTTCTGAAAAGGAAACTCGTGGTCCCAGAATGTAATGCGCGACTGAAAGACACAGGTGTGGTTTTAGTCAGTAAAATTCAAATTCTGATGAGTCAAATGTCATTGGATGATTTCCTTACTTAAAAAGAGGTCTAAAAATTCTATTCAAGACAAATTTTGTCTCCACAGTCATTTTGTCTCCTTCTGTGACGATATTATTTTTGTGAAGCAATTGCTCAGTCCATTCTTTATGTGTTGGTAACACTCAGTAATATAATGCGATTCCAAATGACTTTGCTAAGAAAATGTGCAATTTGTGCGCACAATTCGATTCCGTAGTTATTTCAATTTCAATGGTTGGCAAATCATGAAGATTATAGTAATTTTACTGATTGTGTTGTGAATAGCACATCCGGTAATTTAGTCTTCAAATTGAGTAGCGAAACCGTTCCGTAATTAATTTTAAACAAATTATAGTAAATAGGTGACACCGGCAACAAATGTTTAGTTTTTGTTGTCCCACCATATTTGGCACTCAAAAACTAATATCTGATTATAGCAAGAACTACAACTGTCCTGACTGCGAAAAAGACGGATGAAAAAAGATTGCATGTAGCGGAGATGAGATTGTTGGGATGGATGTATGGTGTGACGAGAATAGAGAAAGTGAGAAATGAGTATATTAGGGGAAGTCTGAAAAAGCTGAAGGGGATTCATTTATCTTGGTATGGTCATGTAAAGAGGAGGGATGAAATGCATGTTACTAAAAGAGTTATGAGTATACGTGTGGATGGGTGAAGAGGGAGAGGCCAAAGAAAAGATGGATGGATTGCGTGAGGAGCGATATAAAAGAAAAGGAAGTTAGTGATAGCATGACGAGTGACAGGGTAAAATGGAAGAAAAAAACGTGTTGCGCCGATCCCAAATAAGATAGGACAAGGGCAGGAAGAAGAAGAGCTAGAACTACAACTGCATGCACGCCGGTATGAGCGCGTCGATCTTCATACATTTTATGTGGAAACTAGACTTGTAGAGCTACACTTGATCCGCCAATGCGACGCCGATGTCGTTCTGCAAATCAGGCGTGCCATGTGGGTCGGTCTAATGTAGTTCTAACTTATAGCATTGGTTTTTTAGCTTTATTTGGTATTATGTACAAATTGTTATCATCGATCATCATCATCATATCAGCCGATAGACCTCCACTGTTGGACATAGGCCTCCCCCAAGTGTCACTTCAACGAACCATCCTGCGCGTCCCGCATCCATCGGATTGCCATAACCTTCACCAGGTCATCGGTCCACCTTGTAGGAGGCCTTCCAACGCTTTGTCATTTTGTACACAATTCATATAAAATTATCTACCTGAGAATCCGATCCAAAACGACGGCTATTCGCAACAACAAAACTATAAAATGAAACCCTAAACAGTATTAGATTTTACCCAATAAAGGTTCACCTTCGCCATGCTTTAAAACTGCGGAGCAAAATTTTATAGTCAACTAGCTTTATCCCAGCTTTGCCCGCGTTTCTAATTCCGATTTCGTTTCCAATTCCGAAAAATCAAATTTAATAACTCTGCTTCCGAATTCCATAAGCAATAAACATCTCGGTTACATCATAACAAACACAGAACATATGGTCGATAAGATCGAGAGGTTTTTTTTTAATTCTTGATAGGTTCGCGCTTGACCGCCATCTCACCTGATGGAAAGCGATGATGCGATCGACGATGGAACGCGCTTATCTAAAAGAAACCTATTCAGTCTCGACCTAAAGATTCCAGGGTTGTAGCTATCAGGAAACACAGACTCCGGCAATAAATTCCACTCCTTAGCTGCACGTACAATGAAGGTTCTAGAGTTAACGTAATCGAAGACGCAGCTTGCTAGGTCTCCCAGAAGGTGGACCTATGACCTGGTGAGGGTCGCAGGATACCGATGGATGAGAGATGCTTAGTAGATTATGGCGCCTCTTGGAAGAGTGTTCGCCAACAGTAGACATCTTTCAGCTGAAATGACGATGATTGTAACAGTAGTGTGATAACAGATTAGTGTGATAACAGATTAGTGTGATAACAAATTAGTGTGATAACAGATTAGTGTGATAACAGATGAGTGTGATAACAAATTAGTGTGATAACAGATTAGTGTGATAACAGATCAGGGTGATAACAGATTAGTGTGATAACATATTAGTGTGATAACAGATTAATGACCTTTATACGACATCTACTTATCAGCTGCTTTCTTCCTCCAGGTGACAATGGGCGGCTGGCTGAGCTACATCTGGTGGGGCGGAGACCCCGACGAGGTGAACCCAGTTTCTGGGCTCACGAGAAGAGAGATCAACTTGGTGCAGAAGTCCTGGGCACCGGTCAACGCAGACATGGTCAACACTGGTGCTGAACTGCTTAGGAGGTAAGCTGCCTTTCGTAAGCAGAAGAATAGACCTTTATGAGAAAGTAGCCGTATTACGTTTCAAAGGTTTTGTCAGTCACAGTTTTAACAAGTTTTCAATGATAATCATTTTTTCATAGCAAGCTTTTATAGCGTGGTATACAGGGTTATTTGTAAAACACTAACAACCTTGCAGAACTGTATTACTAACATCATAAATAACAACTTTTGTTCTATGACTTTTTATAAATCATAATTCATTTTAAAAAAACCAACCTATATCGTTGTTCTATATGACACATCTCAAGTTTGTATTTGCTATACCTACCTACGTCTGTATAACGTGACGCAAGCGCATCAAGCACCCCGCGACCCGTTCCCACTCCCCTCTGCTATTGGATTATCGTCTGCTTCGCATAGACTTCGTAATATTTATATTTTTGTATGAAAATCTGATGAACTAAAATATGATAATTACATTTTTAAAAGTCATAGTACATTGTTGTCTATGATGTTAGAAACATAGCCCTGACAGTTTGCCAGTGTTTTACAAATAACCCTGTTTAGTATACTCTATAATTAATATTCATCAAAACCATTCCAAAAAGCTCAAACACGATAGGATTATCTGAGTTCCTATGGCCACCTTCCAGTGCGATCAACAGATCAGCTCCATATCATAATAATTTTGCATTGTCATCTGATTTACACATGCATGCAAAATTTCAACTCAATCTGTAACCGGTAAGTGGATCAAAAATTTACAAGATTTGATGACAGACAAACACCGGTACAGGTGAAACTAAATAAAAGCTTGTAAAATGGTTTCTCAAATAAATTGTTTAGTTTTATCGCGACGACGACATTCTTTGACCCACTTATGAGAAGACAAAATAATCCATTAGAAATCACTAAACACAATTATTTCAAGAATCCAAGAAGTAGTAAATAACGTTAAAAAATGTCAACAAAGCTCGCGTTTCACAATTTTTTGTATTTATAGCGTGCTTTTTATTTTAATTTTGATTGTGGTGAGAAAGCTTCAACTAATTTCTCGCGCTCTTGGTAGAGTAAGAAATGTCAAACTTTTACTGACTAAAATCCATCGTTCAGTTACCCTTAGCGTTAAGGGTCACGATAACTCTTTCGATAATACCGCAGTATATTTATATATATTCCATTCTGCTATGCAATTTAAGCCAACGAAAAATTCTACCACTGGTGGATCCAGAATCATGTACCTACTAAATCTATGGTATTCGTTTGTGCGTTGATATCAGACTCGCCGTGTCTATAGAATTTCAAAGAGTCGACAATTCAACCCACTCCCAAACGCCACTTAGGCGCCAATACACACCAAACCGTACGTAACCCACTACTCACCAATAAATCAATCAGCTTCAAGCGACCGCTCACAGCAATAACGCCCGTACTCCGCCGCGTATTTACATTCTGTACATTTCCAGAACGCAAGGGTGTGAAACTAGTCACGTATTTGTTTTAAAGGTGAGACAATCATCCAATGACATCTCCGCACCCTTAGGCGGAGCGAGAGATAGTGTCAGTTTTTGTGGACTAAAAACCCAATCCTGTTCCTTCGTTAGCTTTCGTACCGAGACCGAATTTTTCTTTCAGAAGCGGAACCTTGGCCCCATTAGTAGAGATTGGAAATCACTTTTTAATCAAGGTTTTCCAATAAATACAAGATTAGTACGCAAATACTTGCTACTTCGTAATGACCTAACTACCTAACCTTATTCCATAATATACAGTGCCAGTACGAATATGTACTATTCGTGCATAGATCGGAATAATCACGCCTGGATTAGGTCACGTTAAAATAGTGACCATTAGAACACGATAGCGAGCAAATTAATCAATAATATGGGTAAAGTTAGGTTAGGACTATTAAAGAGATTCCCAGATCCCCTCCTAAGTAATTACAGATTTAAAAATAGCAATACAAAATATACGCAAGCAATTTCTTATGGCGTTCAGGCCATATAGAATAGAAATACGCTACTCCGCCGGTGTTAAATAGTACAAGCACCACATTACTGCCGACCGTTTTTAATACTATGTTAATGTAATTTACGACACTGTTCTGTGTGGGTATTGGCCAACTTCCAGGTTTATTTCCCTGTCCCTTATAGGAATACTATAGGGCTACCAAATCTACCTAAGAAATCGGCATATAAGCGCAAAAGCCAAGTCTACGGCTACGTACGGGCTATATTTGAGAAATAAAGCCCTAAGCTATCAAACTAGACACCATACAGACACCAACACACGTCCACACGTCCGAACTGGTCACGCCACCAAATTGGTTTAGCAACCAAACGGACACTAGGTGTATAACTCTCTATAGAGATGCACACTTGTGCCACACTTGCCGATCGGGCATAAATTTTATATAGAAACTTGACTTTTAGAGCTACACTTTATCCACATCACGCGACATCGTTCTACATACAAATCAGGTATGTTATACGTGTGCGTCGGTCTAAAGTAGTTCTAGCTTTAGCCTAACAAAACAGTCACCCTACAAGGGAGACGGGAAGCTAAGTGGCTCCTTACCCTCGCCCATTACAGCCGTCTATACTCCACGTTGGTATTTCGTGACCTTGGCGCCGCTGGCCCCACATAGACGAGCCCACATTGTGTGCGTATATTTTTATTGCTTCCACTGTCATGCTGAGAGCTCCGCATTGTTGACGTGCCACCTGTTCGCGAGCGACGACCCTCGTTCTAAGGCCGGCTTTACAACGCGGGAATATACTGCTTAGGAGTTCTAAAATCTCTCATTTTTCAGATAAAGTTGTGAAGTTTTCCGACGACTAAAGTGTACACAGAATTATCTCCTTGTTCTCCTACACGCGAAGTCTATTTCCTATTTTCTTTTCAACTCGATTCATCATCCCCACCTTTTTAATATTCCCACTGCTGGGTCTCAGGCCTACTCTCTAGAAGAGGGAATGGGCTGTAATTCATCACGAAAGCAATGCTAGCCCAGTGTGGGTTGGTGACTGACACATGTCTTCGAATACTCATGTCACTCAACTCAGTCCCCCTCAATCGAATTTAAACACAAATGCAAAATGAAAAACAGGAGGACAGTAAAGAAAAACAAAACAGAGTAAACAGGATATAGCATAGCATAGCCGGCATTATAATGTTCCTACTGTTGGGACTCAGGCCTCCTCCCTAGGAGAGGGAAACAATCCTGTCTTATCTGTGTTTTGTTTACAACCGTAAATGTAAGTAAAAACGGAATTTTATGATGAAGAACTCTTCAGTTAAAGACAAATTATTTATAACATAGTTTATTGACCGCAATTCAAACTGCAAACGTACCTACGTGACAAACCACAAAACAAAACCAAATTAGTTAAACTTGCCATAAGTCATCATAATATCAAAATAAACTAAAAGATGACTTAACAAGTGACATAAGCGCACAAATATAGATTTCAAACACAACGCTAATGCAATTATTTTGACTAAAATGCCACATTTTTTTTAATTTTTTTTTCAGTGTAATCTTGTATGGACAATTCAGCAGCCCCGAATGTGGTTACTTTGCAACACTTAAGACTTATAAGTTACAAAGTATACAACTAAAAAACCTCCGATATCAAATGGATCACCAGCTTGACGGAAGATCATTGGCGTTGCATGCGCTCGTCGAATCAAAGCTTCAATTTGAGCATCGACCCGAGTTGCTAGCCGGTTTTCTACCGCTTGCATTTCGTGGAGTACTTCGGAATTATATAGTTTAATGCACTAGACGTACGGTGACGAGCCCCTGATACATGGTGGACATCACACACTTACGCACAAAACTTATTGGTAACCCTTTTATTACGAGTATGCATAAAGCTAAGAAATCTGTGTTTTTTATAGCTGCAACTGAGTTTTTAAGTCAACAATGAAAAGGTTTTTGTGGGCATCGTCGACCACATCACCGCTTACTATCAGGTGATATTATCAAACACAATCAGGCCAAACGCGAGCCCTATGAATAATAAAAAAAGGATATTACTGGTTAGATGATCACAACATCTTACCGGCAATATTGTTTTTTATTATTGATTCTGTCACTTTTGTCAGCAGATATTGATGGATTACATCTGTTTTTGATGACTTTATAGTCGATTGTCCTGTGAACTCGATTTGATCGTATAAATACCAGCATTAAACATAGTCGTCCCTGCATGTGTGACGCCGCCCTTACGGACGGCATTCCCTTCCGTACCTACTCGGCAAGTCCGCACTTAGTATTCTGGCATTAGAATAGGGGCGTGTTTTGGGCTTGGCAAAACGTGACGAAGAAGTTTGACCCAATCTTTCTTAAGAATATAAAAGTACTGGTTTAGTCTGCGGCTTCGCCCGCGTACATAAAATATAGCTTATGTCACTCAGGAATGAAGCAACCAATAGAAATATAGGTGAAAAAAAAAATTAGCAATCGAACCAGTATTTCCAGAGATTACCAAGAAGATAGACTACAAACAAAAAAACAAACTTTACCTCTTTATAATACAGCTCGTATTTATTTATTTATTTATTTATTTATTTATGGTTTTACTTTAACAAAAACGGCTATCCGCCAATTACATTAGTTAAAGACTAAGTATATACAAAAATAATAATAATAACAATTCACACACTCATCTCACAAAACTCCAGACATACTGACATGATCATCTTCCATTCGTCCGCGAACACGTCACAGTCAGGGTACGTGTCCAAAAGAGTGTTGAGCGCAGAAAGAGTTCGAGGGATAGGAGACTGAGCTCGCGCAACAGTGTGACTCGCAGGCACAGCAAACAAGCTATGTCTCCTGATGCGGCTGTACTTAACTGGGGCACAAAGTTGAGACAGCTCAGTATGCAGCTCTGGAGTAACAGTTTTCCCATGAAGGATTTTGCACATAGTTAATATTTGGTCATATTTTCTTCTGACCTCAAGTGAGTTATACCCTACACAACCTAAAAGAAACTTAGTAGGGTACATAAAGGGATAGTATCCATAGATACGCTTATAGAGATATCTAAGGTAAGCTTTTTGCACTTTCTCTAATATCAAAGCATATTTTTTCTCATGTGGGTTCCAGACGCATGCACTAGACTCAAGCGTACTTCGAACAAGCACGTTAAAAATCGACTTGATAGCGCTTGTGTTCTTGAAATCTTTAGCATTTCTCAAAATGAAACCCAAACGCCTAAATGCATCTTTTGCAACTGTTAAAATATGGTCATGGAAGTTTAGTGTATGATTAAATGTGACACCTAGATCCTTTATAGCAACGGTTCTTGTAATTGGGCTGTCATTGATTTTATAATTAAATGAGACTGGGTTACGTGCTCTGGTAAAACTCACGACGTAGCATTACTATAGATATTAAGAAGAACTGACATTCTGACAATCCGACTATTTAGCTTTTTTTATATATTTTATGCTTTTAAAAACAAAAATTGTCTCTAAGCAATGTCTCTAAGTGAAAAAAATTTGACATAATAATATTTTTTTTTGTTTTGGCTTAGCGCGGCACTTAACCAGTGCTAATTTTTAAAAAAAGTATTTAGTCTTTGATACAATATCAGTTACTTCATTCTCCAACCTTCTAATTTTTTTAGCTATATTTGGAGCAAATGTATCCCGTCTGCCTTCTCAATTAGCTTCGCTGAAGAAGTCAATATTGTAATTATCAGTTCCATGTTTGCGAGATCGCGCCTGTCTCAATGATCACAATATTTTCCCGTTATGTAGACATTTGAGATACAAAACTACACCAATTTGACATAACAATATCCAGTAGGACTCAATTTGCGATAAATAAAAACAACCATTGAATTTCACTCGAAAAAACCCCGTCAAAAACTCCTCATGTCAAGTGTTATTGATGACGTCGGGCTGGTATTGATGATAGCCGGCTTCTATCAATCGTGTTGACAGTAATGTTAAAAATGGCCTTTAGCACCTGAAATACATATAAACAAGCTTTTAATGAAAAACATTTTTTTCATAGCAAGCTTTTACAGCTGCGTATACGTAAACCTATATAATTAATACCCGTCAAGACGAATCATACGAGCCCAAACTTGATGGGTTGTGTTGTTTCATTACCTAGTTCCTATAGCCACCTTCCGGTTCCATCATCAGATCAGCTTCTTGTCATAATAATTTTGCATTGTCATCTGATTTACACATGCATGCAAAATTTCAGCTCGATCGGTAACCGGGAAGTGGGTAAAATTTGATATGCAAGATTTGATTACAAACAAACATCGGGACAGGTGAAACTAAATAAATAAAAGCTTGTAAAATGACAATATTCCTGTAAGTCGACTAAACATTTTCATGCCATCACTAAATGGCAGAATGTGTCTTTGCACTCCTTGAAATAACATCTTTTGTACCTCCCACATTTTGGGCAAATAAATAATATAATTATTATTAGGAGAACAAAGTTTGGAAGGACTTAGGGGAGGCCTTTGCCCAGCAGTGGGACAGTATTGGCTAGTTAAAAAAAATATTATTTAATATTCCTTCTTAAATAGCGGTATTTTTGTTCTTAGGTCAAATACATTTTTAACGACTGATCTCAAACCACTTTGCATATAGTTAAATAGCTTAGATTTTAATTCCCATGTATAATCCAAGGATCGTATGTATAGGCACGTGTATTCAACAATTTATGGTAATGTGTATTCCAAATTGCTCTTTTATGGCTGCCCTTTTCATATGAATATAAAGAAAATAAAAAAAGTTCCTGAAAGCTGTATAGATTTCTTCGAATGATTTGAATTAAGAGCTGCTTGTAGTCACTGAGCATTTTGTAGTGGGTCTATGTCGATTTCACGGCTGTAGTCACTGAGTATTTTGTATGTAACTCCGCTCGGATCTATGCCGATTTCGCGGCTCCATAACAGCGGTTTTATTTTTATAAAAAAAAAAAAACAATAACCATTCAACCATTCATTCAGATTTTGGTTTTTGCGAGGCCCTTTTAAAAAAACAACTTTCAAATAAATATTTGAACGTGACGTAATCTCGTAGACCTACACATTTGAAATCGTAAGTTAGGGTCAGATTAGCGATTTTTTTTTATCAAGCCAACTAATTTATATCATGTTTGGATTGTTGCCTGGCGGTTGGTCATATAGTCAATTTTCAGTCAGTCATAAAAAATGTATTCTTACGCTGCATTTTTGAGATGTTGTGATAGGTTCCTTCCGATGTTGCAAACCTAACTAAACAATATATCTAGTATTTTAACTTACTCAAATCGTCAAGGATGGGTAGTCTTCCACGCGCGCCTCAGAGAGATATCGACCTAATTTTCTTCCAAAAGGAAAACGCGTGGTCTTGGAACGCAAAAAGCAAAGAAGGAGGTGGAAATGTGGTTTTAGTTCGTAAAAGATATCCTCCTGCTAACCCTCCTGCTAAGCCCTAGAACGGGAAAAGTCATTGGATGATTTCTCGCCTTAAAAAAAAACCTTTTAACATCCCAGTACAGTACATCATCATCATCATCAGCCTTTTTAATGTTCCCACTGCTGGGACTCAGGCCTCCTTTCTAGGAGAGGGAATGGGCCGTAATCCACCACGCAGGCCCAGTGCGGGTTGGTGAATGTCACATGTCGTCGAATTTTTGGTTCTAAGACATGCCGGTTTCCTCACGATGTTTTCCTTCACCGTTTTGAGAGCAGTGGTGATGAAATAAATTACACAAAGTAATGCGCCTGGCTGGGTTCGAACCCGCGACCTACAACTCGTAAGTCGGGGCCATTACCACACAACCATTACAGTACAACCATTCTTTTAATCTGAGTGATGGCATTAGATTAGCTGAGCAATATACGCCGCTAATATTTAATTAGCATATATTTACATACTAAAAGGGCTTACTGAAAAGGTCTTGTTATTATTTAGGTAAAGTCTCAATAAATAATTTTCATAAACAGCTAAGTTATTAACGTTTGTTAAAAAAAAAAAATATGTCACTCAATTAATGGAAATATTCTGTTTTTTTCTGTTCCATGGAAATATTGTACAGCCTATAATAAAAAGCGAAAACAATGGAAAAAACACTGCGCGTAATATTTTCTAGTAGTACCTAATTTTTTTGAATTAATATGTTTGAATTTGATTATGGATATATGAATGTCTAATTTTAGTGGATAATTTTGGGAAGTAGTCTTTTTTACTTTTAACTACACAAATATTATCAGTAACGGTGGAACCCCATTTTTTGTACTAATTTAAAAGTTTTTTTTCGGTGGGTTACATGATGGCATCTGGATGACAGATGTCTGTGGGAGTGGGAGATAGTGTCAGACTTTTATTGACTAAAATTCTCATACTGTTCCTTCGTTGCCTCACATACCCGGGCCGAGTATTCCTTTCAGAAATAGACTCTTGCTCCCAATAGGCTTCGACCCTACTGGGCCCCTAATAATTCTTGCAATAGCGAATCATGAAAAACTGACATTAGTTCGATTTTAAAACTGGCATTGTAACAAGCCAATAAGAAAAAATTAAAGACACCAAAGAGACATACTTACATAATTTAAAATAAGAACATAACCGCATTGTCTTCGTTCTTAAAAACAAAACAAGAAGACTCGCATGCTAATGGTGTGTCGAATAAATTATGCAAACGCACTTATCTAATAAGTTATTCATCTGTGGTAGGTACGTTTGTGGGAAAATATGAATCGATTATATCGCGTATCTACATATTTATACCTTTGTAACCGATACTCCTTCTTATTTATGCCTTAGGTAAATGGATTTTATGTGAATTGGAATATAATTTCATGGGTTGGTTACCGATGGGCAAATATTAAATTTTGGGTATTTGCTTGAAAGTGAACTTGGTAGGTTTTTTTTTTGTTGAGTAAACATCACCCGAATGACTTCCCTAGCCCTTGGGCGGGAGATAGTATCAGACTTTTACCGACTTAAAAACTCACCCCGTTCCTTCGTTGCCTTTCATACCAGGGTTGAACCTTTCTTTCAGAAGCAGATCCTTGGCCCCAGTAGGCTTCGACCCTGCTGGGGCCAAGGCTTCGGCACTGACGATGTGGTTCGATTCATTAAATTAATGGATTAATAAAACAGTTTATCCAAACCGCAAATGATTGAACAATTCCAATTTATTTAAGGTCAACGGTTGATAACCTTTAGATAAATCCTCCCACAGACATCTGATCTTATGAATCGATCTTACGGGAAACTGCTCATTACGAGAGATCAGGGTTCAATACCTAATTAACTGAAAGTAAGTACCTAAGTTAGAAGTATCTACATTTTTTAAGGTGTCAAATCATCCAACTTCTCCCGCTCTAGGGTGGGTGAGGAAGGCGTGTCAGACTGTTACTGATTAAAAAAACCACACCGTTCTTTCTTTGCCTTGCGTTCAGGCTCACGGGTAACCTATTCAGAAGCCGATACATTTTTTTTTTTGCAGTGGGCAAAAATCATCTTATGACATTCCCCGCTCTTGGGTGGAGCGAAAGGATAGTGTCAGACTAAAAACCCACCCCGTTCCTTCTAGCCTCTTCATACCGGGGCTCGAGTTTCCTTTCGGATAACCCTGGCCCCAGTAGGCTTTGACCCAGCTGGGCCCCTGTTGCTGACAACTCCTTGAGGCGCGCGGGAACAATGCGCGTCGTCGACGTGTTGGGCTCGGTCCGGACAGTTACCGGACGATCGGGGCCCTAGTAGTCTCCAGACCTACTAGGCTCCTACTGTTTTACTGACATCTATTCGAGCCTAATGGCTATGATCTAATCACCTCATACCTTCGGGCTGCGAGAACATTTGAAAGAGTAATCGTAGCCATAAAACGTAGAAGGCAACTGCAATAGCCCACTTGTGTCCTTAAGTGGGCTTTAGAAGTTCTAGTCAGTGAAAGTCTGACATACCCTCTCATTTTGTCCTAGAGCAAAAAAGTAATAGCATGATTTCCCAACTCAAAAAATAAAGTAGATCGAACCGAAGTATTTTATTTCAACGAAGGAATAGGAGTGGGTTTTTAATCAGTAAAAGTCTGACACTATCTCCCACTCCGCCCAAGAGCGGGGATGATATTGGATGATTTTCTTTTCCCACCTAAAAAAGAAACAAATTGTCCAAGATCTCTTTTTGTTTTTTATTGTGAGAGAATCTACAAAAAAAAAGCAAAAGCTTTGTGCTTTTTTTTTATTACTCGTATATTCCTTACCAAAAGATACCCAAACAAATAGTTTTTTTTCCAGTAACAATAATACACATAAGTCCTACAAAATTGCCAATATATTACCATGACCAAAGGTCTCCATAAATATTAAGGTTCAAGAATCAAGAACCTTAAAAAACCTTGTTTACATTAACTTCAAGGATCGCCAAAAAACAGGCTTTGCAAAAAAACTGCTCATCGTCAAGACATCCGGAAACATCCTTTAGAACTTGATCAATAACATCTTTGAGTCAATGAAACAACTTTTATTATGTTACGTAAACATTTTATTGATGATAAATATCAAATATCAATATCAGTGTTGACTGGTCTACACTATCTATACTTATAATAAATCTGTAGAGAGGTCAATTCTGTACATGAAATATATTTCCAAAATAACTATCAGGGGGTGATTAGTGATCGATACTGATGCCAAAAATGCAAACAGCAAAATTTTTGTCTGTCTGTCTGTCTGTCTGTCTGTCTGTCTGTCTGTCTGTCTGTCTGTCTGTCTGTCTGTCTGTATGTTCTTTATAGAAACAAAAACTACGCGATGGATTTTAACGAAACTTGGTACAATCATTCTTCATACTCCTGGGCAGGTTATAGTATACTTTTCATCACGCTACGATCAATAGGAGCAGAGCAGTGAAGGGAAATGTTGGGGAAACGGGAGAAATTACTCCATTTTTTAAGCTTCCGTCGCGTTTGCAGCCTTAATGGTTAAAGCTACACAGAAATCATGTACAACGGAAATATTTTCCTTAAAATTATATAAAAAATATCCCACGACAGCATATGTCTATCTTTTATGGTTGACTCACAATAACACGTGTAACTCCCGATAGCTTAGCAGTTCGGAACTTTCTGTTTATTTTTGTCTACTCTTACGTTTATAACACTCTCACTCATCCCTAATTAAAAAAAATTAACATTATTATCTATTCAATAAAAAAAGAATCATAGAAATTGGTATAGAAACACCAAAGTTATACATGAAATACGCTAATAAGCCATCGCGCGGGAATACTGAATCATGCTATAAGGATTATTTTTGCGTAACGGAGATAGATAGACGTTCAGTGTTCGACCTTATTGTCAGACAATAATTGATTTTAACAAACCGTGCTTATCAGCGCGACTTTTAGTCTACTCTTACAACACGGAGACGTCTCGAATCGTCTCGCGCATCACGTTGTTTTCCAGAGTCCGGGCTCTTGGAATTCGACATCAGACGTTTCAGATCTTTGATTTTGACGACCCCGTTGTCGCTGGCATAAGCAACTGGATCCGCGTACGAAGTCACTGGCAGAAGCTAGTTCTTACATAAATCAATGAATATTGTAATAAACACATTTTTTAAAAGACCATGTTGTTACCATGGAGTTTTTTGCCGGTTTTTCTCCATAGGAAACGACCAATTTGGAACCATTGGTCCATGTAGGCCTATGCGAAATAAAATATTTTGACTTTTTTTTTGACTTTGAAAATGTGGTTTTTAAAAAGTTTGTAGTCGTTCTCTTGGAGTTTGGGCACTAAGTAGGTATAAATATGGAATAAATGGAAAAGTTGCTTATTTTCAATATGTACAAACTACTTTGTGAAAATTTCTCATTGACGGTCTTGGGTACATCATACCCTATAAATAAAACGCTCAATATTTTAATAATCTGTGCTTAGCCGACGTTCACTTGACGTTTAACAGAAGGCGCGAAATCACGCGTTCACGTGAGTTTTGAGTGGTATTCGAAAACGGAAATCCCAGGCACGATACATCTTGTCAGCAAATTTTCCCAGCAGGGTCGAATTTTTGGCCTAATAAACGTACAAATGTGTGTATAAAACGACAATTAAGCGTTTTGTTTATGACTTATTACTAGCAGCTCCCAGCGGCTTCGTCCGCGAAAAATTATCGGAAAATTATCCCAAGGGAACTTACTTCCGGGATAAAAAGTATCCTATGTCTTATTCCAGGACATGGTCTATCCGTGTACCAAGTTTAATCAAAATCGGTTTTGCCATTTAGCCGTGAAGACGTAACAAACTCACTTTCGCTTTTATAATATTACTTCCTTTTACCCGCGGCTTCACCCGCGTTTATTAATATACTTTAATCTTTCTTTCCGTATTTTCACTTAAAAAAAATTGGCCTATATCCGTCTCCAGGGTCCCAACTATCTTTGTACCAAAATGCATCAAAATCGGTTTTGCCATTTAGGCGTGAAGACGCAACAAACATAAAAAATAAACAAACAAACTCATTATCGCTTTTATTATATTAGTAACGATTCTCCTCATTCTCCATTTCTCTTTAGACGAAATTTCAAACAAAAACAAAGAAGGAATATTATTTAAATTGAGCTTTTTTGTGCAACTGCTCAAGGCAAAGGAGGAGTGTTTATCAGCTTATTAAAATATGTTTGTTAAGTCACTCTAGACATCAAACGCGCGGTCGTTTGATGATTCTTATACGTCAATCAAATTGCCATAATTTTTGTTTGTTGCATCATGTTAATTAAATGAATAGATCATCATATATCAAAGGGCTGCGGATACGTTTGAAAGAGTCTACTGTGACCCTAAAAGGTAAAGGGTAAATGAAGGAACACAGGTTGGCTTTAGTCAGTAAAACTCTGAGACCCCTCTCGCTTTATTTATTTATTTATTTAAATCTTTATGCACAAAGTTGTACAAAGGCGGACTTAATGCCTTAGGCATTATCTGCCAGTCGATCTTAGGGTGGTGCAGAAACATAACATGGCAGGTGCAACTTAATAAATGAGAAAACAAATGCAATAGTAAATACATACTTAGATACATACATATAAATAAACAGAGCTATAGTGAAAAAAAGAAATCAGTGCGATGATGATTCTGCCAACATCCTGCGAATATGCTCTCGTGCCTTCACTTTAAAAGAATATCGACTAGTCGCCATCCTGATATTCGGAGGCAGCGCATTCCAAAGGGATATCGCTTGAACGAAAAAGGAGGAGTGGATAAGCCCGGAACGGTGTGAGGGACATCGTAGAAGTCGATTATTGGTAGACCGAAGATTTTTATTGTGCTCAGAGCAAAGAAATTGAAGTTCTGAAATCAGATAAGAAGGGGAAGAAGGATTATCTAAAAAAGAGAACAGGGTAGTTAAGGCCCTTAGCGCTCTGCGCTGATGAATGGGTAACCATTTTAAAAACGAACGATGCTCAGATACATGATCGTACTTACGTAGGTTGAAAACGAATCGAATGCAGTTATTCAGAAGACGGTCAAGTTTATTGAGGAGATCTGCATTCAGGTCGTAGTAGCACACATCAGCATAGCTTTACCCTGAGCGGGAGCAGATATTTCAATCACCTTAAAACAAAAGACAAACTTTTGTTTAAAACTTACTCTTTGGATATAGGTAAATATATAAATACATCTTAACTATTAAATATTATAAACTAATAGGTATATATACAATCTAAATATAACTTCGTAAATCATCATCATCATCATCATCATTTCAGCCGAAAGACGTCCACTGTTGGACATAGGCCTCCCCCAAGTGCCGCCACAATGAACGGTCCTGTGCGTCTCGCATCCATCGCATTCCCGCAACTAGGAGTAACTTCGTACACAATGTACAAAAACATATCTCTGTATCACACAAAAACACACTTAAACATCGACGTATTTACTCCTCCATTGAATGCCCGAAATGATTATATTATATGCTTAAATAATTACCTACACGACACAGGTATTTACAATTTCACAACTTTATAATATAGTATGTCCACAAAAAATGTGAATTAATGAAAGTATAAAAATAAATATTTAATAATATAATTGTGAGCCGAAACGTGTTTTTATACGCAGAATATAAAAATGTTAAAATTAGTCTTTATGGCATACGTTAGGTCGTGAGTCTATTTATTAATGACTAGCTTTTGCCAGCGGCTTCGCCCGCGTACATAAAATGCCTATGTCAGTCAGGAATAAAGCAGCTTTCTACTTGTGCAAACATTTTAGAAATTGGACCAGTACTTTCAGAGATTACCCCCTACATACAAAGTTACACACATACACAAATAAATATATTTGACTTTGACTTTGACTTTGAAATTTTACCTCTTTATAATATTAGTATCTATAGATAATAATAAACTAATATTGTGTTAGTTTAGGTCAGGATTTGGATAATAACCACCAAAAAAAGGTTAGGTTAGGATTTGTAAAGAGGGCACTTACCTTGTTTTGTTCTAAAATATTAAAAAAATAATTGATCACCCAATTAATTTTTAGTTGCTAAAAATACCTACCTTTTAAAGGTAGACAAGAATTTCCTAAATATAGTGGGTTTTTTTCGGTTGGTAAAAATCATTCAAATGACATCCCGCGCCCTTGGGTGGAGCGGGAGATAGTGACAGACTCTTATTGACTAATAAACCAACCCCGTTCCTTCTTGCCTTTCATACTGGGGCCGAGCCTCTCTTTCGGAACTAGACCCTAGCCCCAGACTAGATCCTGGCCCCAGAAGTATAGCGGGCCATCTTTTTCTTCTTCTTCTTGGTCGTTTCACTCTTGCCAGAGTGGTCGTGGTTATCATGAACGTAGTCTCTGAAGCCATCAGGATACGACATCGCACGACTTTCCACCACTTTTGCCTGCTAGCAGTCATCCGGGCGCACTCGTTCAATAGGCCACCAACAGCCGTTTTTATTTTGTCAGTCCATCGCATCGGTCATCTAGGTTAAGTATTTGAACATATAACCTTGAAATTTACATAAAATTCAATGTTAAAGTAAACATAGACACACCTTTAAACTATTAAAGAAACAATACGAAAAAACGTGCTTCTAAAAAATACACAATGAAGTGATAGAAAAAAGCGTTTAAATTTACCTTTATGCGAACAATAACGTTGTAATAACAGAACGTAATCGGAAAAAAAAACTGCACAAAAAGTGTGGCCTACGATGAACTCGCGTTTGAATTTAGAATTCATAATCGCAGGTGGAGCTTAACCCTTCAGATACCGTCAATTAGAGACACAATAGTAAGACAATAGATGCGCGGCCACCGGTGGTCGCTTGGGGATTCATGAATTAAGAGCACTGTAGCCCAATTCACGTAATCAAAACCGTAACGATATCGTAGCGACTTAGTCGTTTTTGTCATTTTCGTATTCACATCCATCAATCGAGTTTGAATGACACCGATTTTGAAATCGTTCGATCGAAGAGTCGTTGAAGCATATTCAGCTATGTAATCGTTGGCTTGAGGTATTCTCATAGATTAACGTTGTTTGATCGGGTCGGATGCCAACGACTAAATGTCAAATATTGTAATTCAAATCACAGAGAACTTTGTAACATAGTACTTAGTACTCTATGGTATCTGGCAACAAGTCGTTAATAGATCGTTTAGTTTCGATCCAGTTCAATTGTCGTCTTATCCAATCCCGATTAAAGAATATGTGAATACCGATTTTGGATAGGACTACGATCGAAGGACTATAAAACTTCAACCATATTTGGCTTGTTTAACTTTACGTGAATTAGGCTACTCGTGGCCGAGTGGTAACGGCCCCGACTTACGAGTTGTAGGTCGCGGGTGCAAACACAGCCAGGCACATTACTTTTGTGTAATTTATTTCAACCCCACTGCTCTCAAAACTGTGAAGGAAAACATCGTGAGGAAACCGGCATGTCCTAAACCAAAATTTCGAAGACATTTGACGTCTACCAACTCGCACTGGGCCCGCGTGGTGGATTACGGCCCAATGATTGGTGATCCAGATATGGTTAAGTCCAATCTTCAAAGCCTTGAGCACAGGCGAAGGCTAGCCTGCCTTTCGGTGTTTTACAGGTTGCATTTGGAGAGTGTGCACAGGAATTGCATGACTTGATTCCGCCATCTCATTTCTACCTTCGGACAAACCGACGTACGGCGAGTATCCATCCTTACGTTGTTGAAACCTCTACGGTCCGGAGGAAGCGTTTCGCCTCGTCATTTATACCTTTGTTTGCATCACTGCTGCAACGTACTAGTTTATATCAGAATAAAGAAAAATCCCTCCTCTAGAGGAGGCCTGAGTCCCAACAGTGGGAACATTATAAGGCCGACTATGCTAACCGCAGGTGGAGTAGAACGGAGCGGTTATATTTGTGCGGAAAATCAATATGTCACCCAGTTAACACCGTTAATAGTTTCCTAACTTGGCTTGAGGAGGTACTAACTTTCTATTTCCTACTGCAAACGTGTGTTCCTGATAATCTGGGCAAGAATAGATTGAGGAGATGTCTGTCTAGGATATTGATGTGGCTATTAAGCCTAAGTCATGGCAAAAAATAGACACATACTCATGCATTCATGTTTTATCTTGGCTTGAAGCAAACTGGAAGGTACCTATTTTTTATAAGGTACCAATCCTTTTCCCCGCTCTGGGAGGGGCGAGAGAGACTGTCAGACTTTTACTGACTGAAACCCTTTAGGTACGTCCATTTTGTACATTCCCTTCAAAGACATGCATGGTACCAGGCCAAGATTTTTTTGAGGTGTAATATTATCCAACTGGTGACTTTCCGTTCTAGGGTGGAGCGAGAGAGTGTGCTAGACTTTTACTCAACAAAACCCATCTTTAATAAGCCTTTGCGTTTCAGGACCACGGTATCTCTTTCAGAAATTCCCATGGACCTAGTGAGCATCGGCTCTACTAGGCCCATGCGAGACGTGTACTTTCTAAAACCCACCTGTGTCCTTCAGTTGCTCTATGTGTTCCTGGACCACGGTATCCTTTTCAGAAATAACTCGTCAGTCTCACGACATACAGATCAGAGGGTTTGACGCATTTGGTGCACTTCTCAACTTGTACACCATGCTCAAATGGTGCACTTCTCATATGGCACACCACACGTCGCAACTGGTGCATTTCTCAATTGGTGCACTTCGCAAAAGGAGCACTTTTTAAGATGAGTAGAGATTTGGAAAAATTTACTAAAAATGAAAGAATCTTCGGTTTTGCGTTGGTAATTTTCTTAAAAAAACAAGTTGAGAAGTGCACTAAATGCGTCAAACCCAAATCAGAGTACAAATCAATAGGTAGGTAGATATTCTATGTTTAAGTTATTCCAAGAATTCTGCAATAACCTACACTGCAAGATAAACTATATGCTTTCAATTCTAGGTAAATCAGAGTGTGTCATAATCATAATATCATGTCGAGATGGCACTCGGAGAGCGCATTTCACAGTTTTATGATAAGTACAATCCATTACTAAGTTATAAAGTTATGATGGTTGTCTTAAAGTCAAGATGGTGGCCATTTCCATGTTGTTTTAAGTATGTTTTATGTCATCAAAAGTTTTCAGCTTCCCAACCCAGAAAAATGTAGAGTTTTGCTTTGGTACTACGAGGTTTTAACGCTTAATGCGATCCATTTAACGACCTAAACTGAACTGTTGAAGGGAGGTGGAGCAAACGGTCGAGGTGTGCCCCGCTTGGGCAGAGTATTGCCGTATCCTTGTGGAGGCGATCGGCGGCGGCGATCTCTCGCGCTGGGCATTGGTACAGGACATGGTCCGGAGCGAGGAAGCAGTAATGCTAGCAAAAGAGGAGGCCGACCACATCAGGCAACGGTGCTCACGTCCAAGCCGCCATCGGAATTCTGATCCCAATTTCTAGACATCGTAGGTTTACGTCGTAAGCTTACGGACGGCGAGCAAGAGGTAGCTCGTTGTCCGACCAAACCCCCAAGGGTTCAGCGTTCAAACCTAGAGCGCTCAAAATCCAAAATTCATCCCTTAAGGAGATGAAAAGGGGTCTATTATTTGTATGAAGACCCGTACTTTCACGCGGTCGAATCCACTGGCAAAAGCTAGTCCTATAATTATAAAATAAAGTCCCCACCATGTCTATATGTTCGCGATAATCTACTAAACAGATAGTCATACCGTTTTCATCTATAGACGGAGTGATTAATGAAGAAATTTTTGGGTGTATACCTCATCATCATTATCAGCCTAAAGACGTCCACAATTGGACATAGGGCTCCCCCAAGTGTAGCCACATCTCGTATCCATAGCATTCCCTCGACCCTCACCGGTCAGCCAATCGGTCCACCTTTTGGTAGGTCTTCCAACGCTGCGTCGTCCAAACCTTTCGGCCTCAGCGACCATCAATTCTACGATCAATGTGCCCTGCCCACAGCCACTAAGTTTGGTGTTTGGTTTGGTACTATATCGGGCACTGTTATATGAAATGTTCAACGGGGTCACCACTTTAGAGTTATATTTGACTGGAGAGATTAAATGAAAAGGCGTAGTTCTAGTAGGTCCGTATATTCAAGACTGGTGAAACTTTCTTGACGGAAAGCAGCCGTCTCTATGCACACGTGCATACATCGGTAAGTCCCCTCTTTGAGGCGTGGCTGGAAAGACCTCACGGCGTCCTTACCTTCCGCATGACGCAGGTCCTCACCGGACATGGCAAGTTCGGGAGGTTCCTGCATCGGATTCAAGTGGAAGAGACGCCCGGGTGTCGCCACTGTGCGCAACCACCGGACACGGTGGAGCACACCGTCGAGGTAGGCCCTGCCTGGGCGGAGCATCGCGGTGCCCTCGTGGGGGCGATCGGCGGCGGAGACCTCTCGCGCCGGGCCCTGGTCGAGGCCATGGTCGGGAGCGAGGTGGAATGGCAGGTGGTCGCCTCCTTCTGCGAAGCAGTAATGCTTGCAAAGGAGGAGGCCGACCGCATCAGGCAACGGGGCCCTCGCCGCCGTCGCCGGGATTCGGATCCCGATTTCCGGCCACCATAGACGCGGGCTCGCGGACGGCGAGCTATGGGTAGCTCGCTGTCCGATCGTCCGGTAATGGACCGAGTCCAAGACGTTGACGGCGTGCACTGTTCCCGCGCGCCTCAAGGAGTTGTCAGCACCAGGAGGGGCCCAGATGGGTCGAAGCCTACTGGGGACAGGGTTGTCCGAAAGGGAGCTCGTGCCCCGGTATAAAGGCTAGAAGGAACGGCGCGGGGTTTTTAGTCAGTAAGAGTCTGACACTGTCTCCCGCTCCACCCAAGAGCGGGTTTCGTCAAAGATGATTTTCCCCGTCGGCAAAAAAAGAAAAAAAAAACACGTGCATACATCATACATCTTGTATACGTCACGCGATCATCATCTTCACTAATAAGTATAATAATCTACATATAATAAAGAGGTAAAGTTTGTTTCTATGTTTTTTTGTTTGTAAGACAAATAATGTGTGTAATCTCTGGAAGTACAGATCCGATTGCAAAAATTTTTTCACTGTTAGAAAGCTGCTTTATTCCTGGGTGACATGCAGGCTCAAAGCGTCAATTTCGCCGTAGTCAGTCAACTTTGTAGCTAGGAATGCGCGAGGATTCCCCGGAAGACGCGCGGCCTGTTTTGCTCGTATTTAGTCTGTATATTATACAGTTGACATAAAGTTAATTATGCTATGTACAATTTCGTTACAAAAAGTCGCTTCCATTTCATTCCGCGGTGGTGTAAATTGAGCCATAGGCTATATTTTATGTACGCGGACGAAGTCACGGGCAAAAGCTAGTATGTCATATCATCAGATGTGTCCCTACAGTATACCTACTCTCAATATCTGTAAATTATAGTAGAGAAAAGCCGAAAATTAAAAAAATCTAAACACGTGTGTGTAGCTGAAGGAGGAGTCATTACTTTCAAATATATTGGCTTTTCAAAACTTGAAATACTTTGAAACAACAAATAGCAACAAACAAAGAGGTATAGCCATTGGCTACAAACTATGTATTAGCAATATCAACGAAATCCAAACCGTTACGTACTAAAAATTTAACGACTTTGTAGTATAAATGTCACATTTTACGGCTCACGTTCGAAAACGTTGTTTACTGAACAGCTGTAGTTATGAGCGACTTATTAGGGCCTACGCAGATCGGGACGGCATGGCAAAGGAAATTTTTACCAATTGACATTCAAACATATCGAAATAATCATCTTCATTCAAGGACATGGGCGTCCCCAAAGCATCGCCACAACGACCGGTCCTGTGCGTCTCCCATCCATCGGAATCTCGCAACCCCGACCAGGTTATCCGTCCAACTTTGTGGGAGGTCTTCTAACGCTGTGTCTTCCGGTACGCAGTCGCCACTCTAAAACCTTTCGTCGTTAACCTTGGTTCTCCTGCGAATATCTTCATTTCTGATGTGATCACGCAAGGAAACTCCGAGCATAATAGCCCTTTGGGTATCGAAGTAAAAATACGATATAGATTCCTAAGCTTTAAAAAGATCCTTTGGCATTGAAAGGGATATCATCGCAAGGCATTGAAAGATGGGTCAGGGGTCTCGCGGCAGTATGCTGCGGCGTGCTGCAGTAGGCAACGGCATGTCAGAAGACCGGGCATCAAAAGCTACTTGTGACTGAAATGTACCATCAAAGACACTTCCGTCTGACCACCGTTAAGTTCATTTTTGCTTGCATTCGAAACGAAAACTTCAAAGGGTTTGGTTCGGCGCCATGCTGCAGGATTCAAGCGAAATTGTTTTATAAGTGATCAGGCAGAAATGACCGGGATGATATATATCAAGCTGCAGTAGCTGCCATGGCATACCTACTCTGATGTGACGCGGCATGCCGTGGCAAGGCGCTGGTATGGTGCGGTATCTAAATGGCAATACTTACTCTGTTCAAAATAACGTGACATTTATGAAAACCTTTTATTACTGTCCGTTCAACCGATTTTGACTTTTATTACGTTGGCAGCATGACAAATGGCGGCTGCTTTAAATTGTTGGTATTGTAACCACTTTTTTGCTTTTAATGCCATCCTTATGCCTACGAAATAGAAGTTAAAATCGGTTGAACAGACAGTAAAAAAGGTTTCTTTAAATGTCTAATCTTAACGCGAATAGGGTATAGTCTGCCCTGACTAACCGCAAAATCCTTTGCCATGTCGTCCCAGCACAAAATATAGGCACAGAAGTCAATCTACATATAAAGCGCGTTCGAGCAACACACACATAGGCACGGACACGATATCTCGGAAGTGTCTCGACCCAATCGTCGAACAGTTCCGGATCAAACGTTCATTAGTGTGCGTCCACCAAGCGTAGGTACAAAAAGTGAAATAAATACATGAGATTGTCTTCTGTACCTATTTATTTTGTGGTCCCAGTCTGCGAAGGCCTTTAATCGTGCCCCGGCTCCGTGTCACTGTGTTTGATTTGTAGTCCGGCCAGTAGCGAATAGTTTGTGTAATTAAACGCCACTCAAATGTAGAAGCTGAACGAGTTCATTTAAAATGGTTTTCTTTTAAAATGCATTTCAATTCAGAACCAATGAACGTTAGGTTGAGGTATCTGCTTCGAGGCTTTGTCTCAAAGTGATACTTGTATAGAAGACAGTCACAACAAGAACACTATTGAGGCCGGGACTCCACCAAAGTGGAGACGAGATGAGTGGAGAGATGTTTTTTAAACAACTAATAGATTTGTGTTATTAACACATCTGCTCTCCGCTCAGCTTCAGTGGAGATCGCTGTGCGGAGATCTGTAATATTTGTATGGCGCGATGGAAGTAGATGTGTGAGCTGTGCGCGAACGACGTACACGCACTCCGATTTGCTGGGGTCCCCCGAGCTGAAAAACATCTCTTCTCGCACAGCACACAGCACACATCTCTGCTTTGGTGGAGCCTCGGCCTAAGGGTGTTTTTATGTGGCGGGTAGCAAACCCGCATGCAGAATATTTCAAAATGCAAAAAAAAACGCGTCCCGCGTGCGTATTCCACGTATTAAAATAAATACTTGTATGAAATCGACATTTGCGGAGATTACGCGTTCAGAGCAATTCCGCATGCGTGATCAAAACGTCGCGATATTAGAAACACCCTAAAAATCTCACTGATTCACCTAGCGTTTGATTATCTCATCCAGTGGGAAGCGATGATGTGGTTGGCGATGTAAATGTAAACGCCATTCAAATGTGGGAGCTGAACAAGTTCATTTAAAATTGCTTTTCTTTTGAAACTGATGTCAATTTAGAACAAACTGAGATTAGGTTGTGGCTTTATCTGAAAGAGAGATACTTGTAAACTTGTATCTAGAGGTTGATAATAAAAAGAACAGTTTTAACAATCTCACTGATATTTTGATTTTACTGAGATTTTATTATTAACCTAGCATTATACCACTATTTCATTGAATGAGAAGTGATGAAATAACCATTTTGAAGATGGAACATGCTTTTGTTCATTGATAGGCTTGCGTTAGACCACTGTCTCACCTGATGGTAAGCGATGAAGTGATTAAAAATGGAAAACGCTCGCCTAGAAGTAACCTGTTCACTTTTGACTGAAATATAATAGAAAGCAAAAACTTAAAGCTATTAGGAAAAACAGAAGATAAAATTGCAGGCGATGAAGAAATTGAGGGTGTAGAAGTTGATAGAATAAAAAAATACTTTTGATATTATTTTCCATTTTACTATAGACTGGCGACCAAACCTCACATTATTTGGCGTTATCCCAAACGCAACATATTATTGTAAGAATACGATACTAACTGTACTAGGTATTGTTTAACCATAAGAAACTGATGCCAATTTGGCACGTGCACTGCTACTGCAAAAAATCGGGCAAGTGCGAGTCGGACTCGCGCACAAAGGGTTCCGTACCATCCGTAGCGAAAAACGAGAAAAAAAATTACGTTTGTTGCTTGGGAGCCCCATCTGCAAAAATTTTTACGTCTAGCTATCACGGTTCCTCATGATCCATGATAGATAGACAGTCTCATACAGCCTGGTCACAGAGAGACGGACATTGGAGTGATAGCAATATGGTCCCGAAATTATTTAAAGAGTTGGTATCCGTTCAGAATAGAAAATAAAATGGCGAGCAAATAAATACCAGTGGTAATAATTTGTTGGAAAACGATTTATTCCATTTTAATAATGGAATAAATCGTTTTTACCCTTTGCGTACGCTGCGCAACCCTAAAAAATAATATTTATTTTCCATAATTATTACCGACTCAAAGAATTGTACAAAACTTTATAATGAAGCTTATCACTTATTTAATCAAGAAATCAACCCCTGAAGGATCATCTCAATCCTTTTTTTTGTGCTTTCGGCGCAGTAGATAGAGCAGCAACTTGTCTTCATAGTTTAAATTAACACCACTCTTACTTATACCTTTTTTCTCAATAAGAGGTCCTCAATTGTCTCTTCCCGCTCTTAGTGGAACGAGAAGGATTATCAGACTTTCACAGACTAAACCTGACCTATGTTCCTGTAGTTGCATTTTGTATTCCAGGGCGGTAACTACCTCTCTCGAAAAATTCCACAGCCTTGGCAAACCCTAGTGGGCCCCTCATATTTGACATCTCTCTGTAGCGCGCGTGAAACACAGCAGGCCGTCGACTCGACCTGGTTACTCTGACGTAATAACCTAACGGCGAGCTACCCATAGCTCTCCGTCCGCAAGCCCGCACGTACGGTGGCTGGGAATCGCACTGCCACTCCCGACGCTCGGGGCGTCTCCTGCGGCAGTTGGGGCTCCAAAATGCCTGAGATATGAAAACAAGCTTTTAATGAATATATTTTTTTCATAGCAAGCATTTATAGCTCGGTATACCTATATAAATAATACACGTCAAGACGAATCATACGAGCCCAAACTCGATGAGGTTGTGTCGTTTAACTACCAAGTTAAAACTACACAGTTCGGGTCCTCACATAAGCTCCATAAAAATATAAAACAAAATACCGAATGACATTAAAACCGAGAAAAGTGACAGAATATTTATTAAACGACTCAAAAAACTGTTAGTTGACAAATGCTATTATTCTTTGAACGAATTCCTTAATGATGACTTAAATTAAATTAAATACCTATGTGATATATATGATGACCTTTAAATAATTTCATCTTATTTTATTGACATTTTTAATGATTTTTTTTTCTATTTTATGACTCGTTATGACATTTGTTATTAAATTTTTGACATTGTAATTTTGTACTTTTTGACATTTGTATTATTATTTGCTATCTGTAATGAGTTTTTTTTACATTTATTATGAATTTATTTTGCCAATGTAATAACTTACTTGTATAATGTAAATAGCAAAACAAAAAATTATTACAAATGTCATTTGTAATAATTTTTTGTTTTGCTATTTGTAATAAGTTAATTAAGTTTATTTTCGACATATAATATGAATTTATTTAGACATTTATAATGAATTTATTAAGACATTTATAATGAATTTATTTTAATATTGATACAGTCTACTTTGACATTATGATAATTTTTTTTGACATTTATTATTTATTGACTTTTTGCATACATTGACTGTGTTATTGACTTTTTATTTGATTTGATTTGTATATCCGTTGTTTGTTTTCAATTAATTTTTCTCTAAGTTTAAAAAAAAAAACTATCTACCTACTTATGTCTATATAATTGCTGTGCCCGACAGGGTCCATGTGCACTTGTTTGAATTTTTAAGATCTTGTAACACATGTGATATAGCAATAAAGAATTAAATTGAATGGAAGTGGGTCAAATTTAATTTACAAGATTTGATGACAGACAAATATCGGGACGGGTGAAACTAAATAAAAGCTTGTAAAAAAAGTATTATGATTTATGAATCTTCACTTTAAAAATGTACTGAAGACTGAAAACGTTAAACTTTATGATGCTAATAACACTTTAAAAACATAACAGGCCAGATATCGATCGAGAGTGTAAAAGTAGCGAAACGTTGTTAATAATTTGTGTCTATTAGAGTTATACATCAGCCATCGTTAACCGCAATATCGATCGAAGTATGCATAAAGACTTTGAACGAGTTACTTTGAACATGATGGAGGTTTTATGCGAATATAGGAACTGCACTTAGATGTTACGACTCTTATATTCTTTTTTACACCATCTGCTTGATAATGTCGTTTTATACGTCATACAAACCTCACTTAAAGCAAGTCATTATTCCCTAGGGAGATAATGCAGTGTGGCCGATCCCTTGGGTATAATGAGATTTCAATTTGGAACATCAAAAATCGTCAACATTGTGAATTAAAATGTACGTGCATCGAACAAGTTGACTAGTAGTTGAGTGGTTGGTATGAAGGAACTTTAAAAAAGAACATACTAAGCATAAACTACTTTTTATCCGTCTTCGATTTCGACTTCCGTCCGCAATAACCGCCATTGACGCGGACGAAGCTGCTGGTAGAAGCTAGATATATCATCATCATCATTTCAGCCGAAAGACGTCATCCACTATTGGACATAAGCCTCCCCCAAGTGTCGCCGACAAACAACAATGACCGTTCATTTGTGGCGACACTTGGAGGAAACCTAGTAAATAAATAAATGTCTTCAAAAAAGTTAAACGCAAATAAATAACTCCAAAATTTTCCTCATTCCAGATTCTTCACCGCATACCCGGAGACCAAGGATTTCTTCAGGATGATTAAGAATACCCCTGATGACCAGTACCTGACCAACCCTCAGTTCAAGGCTCACGTCATCAATCTGATGACGTCACTGAACCTTGCCGTGGAGAACTTGAACCAGCCGGAGGTGGTCGCCGCCATGATGAACAAACTTGGGGAGTCTCATGGTAGGAGAAAGATCCAGGAGCAGAATTTCCAAGTAAGATATCGAACATATCTAATCTGTTATTGAACGATCCTTTTTTTAATTGATATAAACTAGTGCTTGACTCCGACCTCACGGCCACCTAATGGTAAGCAGTAGAGATGCGCCGAATAGTGGTTTCACCGAATAACCGAATACCGAATAATATTCGGTTAAGTTCTTACTGAGCCGAATGTACTGTCGGATAATTCGGTTCTTCGTTCCATAATTTTGTGTTTCATGTTTTCTTTCCGATATCGTTTTATTGGAGTTAACCAAATCTGGGTCATCAATTAACCTCTTCGCACGCCTTTCCACTGAGTCCAATTTTACAAGGTGTAAGGAACAGGTCTCCGCAAACTTTAAAGGCTTACTCAGTAGACGAAACGGAACCACCTTCCACAATGTTTTTTTTTTCTGGAAATGACAAAAAAAAATATCGGCCTCTTCATACAAACTGTCCGATCAAGTTTATAATTTTGTTTGGAGAGGAAAAATCGTGTGAAAGGTTTATTCAGTTTCATCTACTGAGCAAGCCCTTAAAGTTTACGAAGACCTGTCCGTTACACCCTGTATTTGGATGTTGTGGATTTATATAAAAGAGCATCTCAAATTCAGGTGATGATTAATTGCTTAGGAATTGTTTACTGGTTTAAAAAAATATTTACCTATAACTTGAAAGTAGAACTTTTCCCTAACATCTAGTTAAGAATACGGATATTTTTATAAAAATATTACTACCTCGACCGCTATAACGGTAGACGTGTTCGTAATCCAAAATGCGAGAAGCGTTCGATGCTTGAATTAAATTCAATTTACGAACCGCAAATATGGCCGATACGCTCATTTGCATGTTAAATGTATTGGATTAGAGTATTAGACTAATGTACGGACCACGGAGGGAGTGGTTCTATTTACATTTTATTATTCATACCTACATTCGTCTACGTTTGAAGATACTCCGTGTTTTTGTGCTGACAAAAAAAAAATAACAGACAAAGATACCGGCTGTATGTAATAAAATTAAAAAAATATAATGTCATCTTTTCATCAGTCAATCAATAGATCGTTTTTTTTTTTATGCAAAGCCAGAAAAAAAATGTTTTTGCTTCAATTTAAACTTCAAATTGAATAGTTTTTTTAAAATTGGTAATTTAATTCAATTTGTTCGAATTAATCGTTTGCAAGGTTAATTATAGATTTGATTTAATTAATAAAAGTTCATTGGTCCAACGAACTGTGGTCTTACCAATAAAGGCCTCTTAAGTTCTTTCCCAAAAGTAGTGTCTGAACATTTCAAGCAATTTGATGCGGCAAAAGCATTTATTTATCTTTAATGTTTACATACCTAGTATAAAACAATTACCGTGGTGGCATACCAATCGTTACTTTACAAAAAAGTAAGCACAAAATGTTTTGGGAACACAGTCATCTTACGTAGGTACAGCTAAGGAATGGAATTTCCTGACTATGTCTGTATTTCCTGACGATGTCTGTATTTCCTGATGTTTATAACCTGGGGATCTTTAAGTAAATAGGTTACTTCTAGGCAAGCGTGCTACATCGTCTACCACATCGTCACTTTCCATCAGGTAAAATAGTGGTCAAGTGCGATCCTATTAACAAAAACAAATAAAACAAAGTCACTTTCCACGTTTAGTTTTTACTAACATAAGGAGCAATAAACGAGGATGGTTTTCGTGTTTCATTTACGAGATCCGTACAAAGCCGGGACGGGTTATTGCTATGTACCTATATGCATAAATGACATGTGTAGGAATTATGAACATAGAGGAAAGTCTTAAATAAAGAGAGAAATACCAGAAAAAGAAGGGTAAGCAGATCCTTCTTTTTCTGGTCTTCTCTTTCCTCTATGGGTTGTGTAAAAAAAAACCGGCCAAGCGCTAGTCGTACTCGCGCATGCAGGGTTTTATAAAACCTGTCGACGGTACGCCGTCCATCAGAAAAAGACAATAAAATTCTTATTTGTTGTAAACAGAATAAAATAAATATTTAAGTGGGGCAACACTTAAATATTTATTTTATTCTATTATATAAATATTTATTTAATTGAATTTTTTTTTTTTTTTTGTATTTTTCTTATAGCGGTAACAGAAATACATCGTCTGTGAATATTTCTACTGTCTAGCTATCACAATTCAGGAAATACAGCCTGGGGCCCAAGTTTGCTATTTTTATAAATTCGTCACTCCAACACAATTGTCATTTTGCTAAAAGTTCGTAATCTGCTAAATCATAATGATCGATCATTGATCGGTCAATGGTCTCGAAATAGAGTTGTGGTAGAATGACAATAACAAGGTTATTAAAAACAATGAGTGCACAATGACGTTCTGATGACAGGTCATTGATCGAATTGTCGAAAAATCAGCAGATTACCGCATCGGTCAGACATTCATTTGTATACGAGATTACCATTCTATTTTAATTCTTTCAAGTAAGGGTCAGTGGTTGACCGTTGGAAAGTCATAATGATGCCATTATATTATTAGATTACCAAACTTGACAAATCAACAATTAAGAAATCAATTATAGAAAATTCTGACACTATAATAGCAGACTTGAGGCCTGGAGACTAACGGGCAGTGAAATCTAGGCAATAGTGTTTTTTTTTGGAGGGTAAAAATCATCCAAACTACATCCCCCGCTAGAGATGTGCCGTTGCCGGCAATATCGCCGTAAAGTGAGAATATTGTTGGGAATATTGCCGGGAATATTGTCTGATGTATGGAAATTGGTGGCAATATTCCCAGATTGCCGGCAACGGCCCATCTCTATCCCCCGCCCTTAGTGTCAAACTCTTATTGACTAAAACCCACCCCTTTCCTTCTCGCCTTTTAAACCGAGGCCGAGCCAATTGGGTCCTGTTTTTACCCTTTAAGTACGAAAACCTAATAAAAAAAAAACTAATAATTATTATTTTCTTTTCTAGCAACTCAAAGAAGTCATAGTCAAGATGTTCATAGAGCTCCTGAAGCTGGATGACGCAACACTCGGTGCCTGGGGCAAAACCGTCGAGTTCTGGTACAAGCACATCTTCGAAACCCTCACCAAAACGGAACAGACGAGATAACATACACATTGTCAACCAATTACAGTATAAAAGAGTAGTTTAGGATCTACAATGGCTACTGTGAAAGGCAAACTCGATTTGATCTGCTGGACGATGATAGGAAAATGACCGAGCTAATTCTTAAGCGGGAACTATATTACACCGTCGCACACTTGGACCGCGCTTGATTTGTACGAAGAACCACGTTGCGTGGCGAAAATCTAATGTAGCTCTACAAGTCTAGTTGCCATATAAAATGTATGGAGACCGACGCGGCCAGATGCGCGGCCCACGTGTGCACAATGTAGTTCTACCTTTATACCGGACACGAATGTGTTTGGAAAATTCAAGATACGACCATAATCTAACGTTAATTTATTTTAGTGTGTAATTAATGTCATAAGAATAATATTTAAGTTGACATAATACTTCTTTGAAGTAAATGAAGACCATAGACTTTCCCCCCAATTTTATTGAGTTTGTCTCTGCCCACTTTTTCATATATGTTTTTTTTTTAGGTGGGAAATAATCTATGACTTCTCAGCCTTTTATAGACTAAAACCCACTGTTCCTTCTTTCTTCTCGTTCCAGAGCCTCGGGTTCTCTTTCATACAACCCATGGCGCCCCAGTAAGATTTCCATTTATGATAACTTTTTATTCGAGCTACCCTCGTCATCTTTTATTTTCCTATAATTTCTTGTTAGAATTTGCTCTTGCATTGAGGTCTTGTTGAACGGATAATTAATTAACTCATCACTCTCATAGAGTTTGCTTTTCACTGTGAAAATTCAGGCTGAATAATTCATATTGCATAATTATGTTTCTTAATGTCTAGTGCTGGGAGCCAAAAATCGATTTTATTTCATGACTTCACTATACGATATGTTTTGTTCATAAAAAGACAGAAATACGATGTGTATTTTATTTTGTTGTTAAATATATTGAAGTTCTTGTTAATAATCGATTTTATTTAGATTTTCGTTGCTATTGTGATTTAGTCTTTTTAATTTTCCTCGTAGTTTCCTTAATCGTACCCTTAGGCTGTATAAATGTCGTAAACACCAAAAATCTTAAAATTTCACCTTTTTTACTCTCTTGCATTTTGTAAAACATTCATAGAATTTCTTTTATTGGTACCATTTTATATTTATACAATGACTTTTAAGTGTTTTCATAGACACTTAAATAATTATTAATTTGTCATACATGTACCTATATTATCTATTTTTATTATAATAAAACGCATTTAATAAGATTGTAGGTAGGTTAGATTTAAAAGCTTCGACAATCTTCCATTTTATTGCATAGTGTAAATAGCTATATTTGTAAATAAAGCTGTCGATTTTTGTACATTGTACACTTGTTAAACCAAAAATATATTATGTAAATACATATTCAATATTGTCAACGATTTTAATTATTGGTTCATTAAATTTTATATGAAAGCCTTGGCGTTTTACTTGTCTTTACCAGTGATGAGTGAATGGAATCTTTGAATCAATAACATCGAGGTATAAGTAAGTCACAGCAATACCAGGGGGTAACTACCGCCCCTAGAGTTCGGGGTGCTCTAGGGAGTCATCGATACGGCAATGAAATAGAAAATTGTAACTATAAATCTTAGGGTAGTGAATTTTGTTTATTTCAAATCTCAAAACATGTTGAGCTATAGTTAATATTAACTTGTAGATAATAAATTGTCTTTTAATTATCTCAAAGATGGTGTAAACAGTAGAGTATCCAAAACGGGGATAAAGCTGTCTTTGTCTTGAGCGGCTTGAATTCCACACTTAACTCAGGTTTCTTTACTAACTCCCTGGCGATGCTCGGGAGTTAGTAACATAGTCCTGAGAGGTTGCTAGTGTTTTACAAATAACCCTGTATAAAAGGCTGTTTAGCTTTTAGCTCGCTCCGCTCGTTCTAGCTTTTTCTACGACCGATACCGACCATAAATTCCAACACTCGGAGGTTCAGAAACATGTACTGGATCCATGGTATTCGTTGGTGCGTCGATGTCAAAAGAAACCCTGTGCATAAAAAAGCAACCTAAATAATTTGATATAGGGCCCCTTCGGGAATGTCTACGCCACTGAGCAGCAGGTACCTGCCGAGACCCTAATGGCGCAATTATGTGTATCGATTCAGTTAACAATACGACCGAGCTACACAATTGAAAGAACTTTTCTTTGAGTAAAGAATTTGTCTCTTCAGAAATGCTGAATTTTCTTGGAACGGTAATACTATATTGATAGATGCTCCTCTGTTGCGTACCTATATTTATGGCTCTATATCTACTTAAATAAAAGCGAAATACCCCTCATTGAATATGCACCGGAAGACGCAGCGTTGGAAGACTTCCCACAAGGTGGACCGATGACCTGGTGAGGGTCGCGGGATTCCGATGGAGGCGAGAAGCAGAGGACCTGTCGTTGAGGCGACGCTTGGGGGAAGCCTATTTCCAACAGTGGACGTCTTTCGGCTGAAATGATGATGATGGTGACATTGGGCCTTGCTATCCACATAAAGGGACATGTATGTACCTAATAAAGCAACACACAAGAACTACCCAAATTTATTTACAATTTACTTGTGCAACATTACAGCCTAAACTAATGGGTTGTACAAAAAATAAGAAATAAAAGAAGACAAAAACCAAAAGAAAACATATACACTACCACTAAGAGTGAATAGTTTACTTCTAGGCAAGCGTGCTCCATCGTCGGCCACATCATCGCTTACCATCAGGTGAGATGGTGGTCAAACGCGAGCCTATCAATAATAAAAAAAAAAACTAAAATTAAAAAAAAAACAAGCCACAAAACCAAATAATACAAGGTTTACTTGTTGCTTATACAAGGTGTAACGTTAAATGCGCAAAACCTAAAATTAGTTTGATCAGAATAACGAGCAGAATCAAATAAACCACTTTTTAATTAATCTAGGTTACATTTAAAACAAAAATCTGCATTAAAAACTTCGACCTGTCTATTTATGAATAAGTCGAGCCGTCACGTGCGCAAACCCGCTGAAATAGGTAAACAAACACACATAGTTGTAATCCAATCAAATTATCGATGCAGATATGAATTTTAAACAAACTAAAACTGGTCAAATATTTTTTTTTAAATGTTTTTTTTTCTCACGTAATTAGGTCAATCGAATTAAAAATCATTTGGGGTGTCTGAGGTTTTGCGCATTTAACGTTACACGTTGTATATTTCCCAAAATCAAAAATCTACCACAGTGTACCGTCAAGATTCTACCATCTTCCTAAGTAAGAGTAAATACTTGGCTGTATAATAAAATTCCCTAGTCTCGCAAACCGACCATAGAGTATAGAGCACGGACTCGAGTGCCTGCATTATTCAGCCTGCTGCATATTTAACGCGCGCCGTCGCCGCTCTCCTGTCTCTCGTTACTGTTACGCTCCTACAGGGTTTACGCAAAAGAAAATTACCTAACAAGGATTTATACAACTCCTTTCAAATAATAAAATAGCTGTCTTATTGATTAGTTGTATAACATATCTCTTGTAGCTATTCTCCAAAGGTTGGCGAAGGAGTGTATGCGAATAATGTGCTTGGTACATTTTTCGCTACTTATTTATTACAATGGTGAGCTTATAATCTATCTTGAATCTATTGAGAGCAGTGGTAGCCGAGTGGTAATGGTTTCGACTTACGAATCATAAGTCGCGGGTTCAAACCCTGCCAGTGTTATTTCATTAACACTGCTCTCAAAATGGTGAAGGAAAACATCGTGAGGAAATCGGCATGTCCTAGAACCAAAAATTCGAAGATATGTGACATTCACCAACCCGCAGTGGGTCCGCGTGGTGGATTACGGCCCATTCCCACTCCTAGAGAGGAGGCCTGAGTCCCAGCAGTGGGAATATTAAAAAAGGCTGATAATGATGATGATAATCGATTTTGGTTATTTGCTTCCTGTCTATCTAACATTAAATTAGCATACACCTAGACGGTATGCGTACCTACTCTACCTACTAACACATGATATTTAATAAACTTCAAAAAAAGGAGGAGATTTTCATTTCAGTTGTATTTTTTGTAATACTAATTATCTACCTCAGCACTGAGTCTTTTACAGCCGGTTCCATTTTTATCAAAATTCAATATAATGTATAGGCTCACGTTTGACCACTATCTCACCTGATGGTAAGCGATGATGTGGCCGACGATGGAACACGCTTGTCTAGAAGCAGTCTATTCACTCTTAACCCCTAAGTTCCCTAGGTTATAGCTAACAGGATACACAGACTCCGGCAGGAAATAAACTGATAAACTTTTCCCATACATTTGTTATTTAAAAAAAAAAAGTGTTTGACGTTTTACCTAGCTATGTAGTATCTCTATACTACTTATAATAAATATACGTGCTGTTTTCTAAGTAAATTATAAAGGTACGAAAGATCACGAGATCACGAGGGAGACAGCGAGAAGGCTCGCTTTTTTATTATTGATAGGCTCTCGTTTGACAACTATCTCACCTTGTGGTAAACGAATAAGTAATTTAAAGAGAGATATTGCGTAGCTATGGCCATGGGTAGAAATCGTCAAAAACTATTTCAATACATTTAAAAATAAGAAATTAAATTATGCACGTGCTGTAAATATTTATACCTACTCATGATGAGCAGGCTTGGATCTGATAGATCCAACCAAAGTCTATTCCTACCATAAGCAGCGTGAATAGCTATAAAAGCTTAGTCACCTACCAATATGCCCATACAATGACCCTACAGAAGAACAGACGTGGGATGTTACGGACTACGGATAACCGAAACGTAACCGAAATCGATATAAAAACTTCGGATTTTTTTAAAGGTTTTTGGCTTGGTTATTAAGTCCTTTAAGCCATGTCTTCGTATGAAAAGTTAATTTGTTTACCATTAGATTATGGTAGTATTAGGCAAAAAATGTACCAAGTCAGCCTTCTCGGCAAAACTTCGCCGAGGTATCCAAAACTGAAATAAAGTTCTCAGATCTATTTAACCTAGATCGTGCCTGTTGCAATGATACATACTACATATTGTACAGTTGCGCAGACACTTGAGATACAAACCACCCTAGATAGACTGGTAGAGAATACCTATGACATTAAGTCCGCCTATGTACTTTTATGTTGCAAAAAGTTTTAATAAATAAATAAATACCAATTTTACATTACACTATTCACTAGGAATCAATTTGTGAATAATTAAAACAGCCATTTAACTTCACTTGAAGAAATCCCGCCAAAATTTCAAAAAAATTTGAAAGTTTTAGACCATATATTATTTTTCTCTATGGTTTTAGATAAAGACAGATTCTAATGACAGGTTTTTGTTGGCTGTGCCCAGCAATACAAATAGACTACAAATCAAATCAAATTTTGTTTATTTATTTATCCTATTTTCTACAACCGAAACTCTCCATAACTGATGCTAGTTACGGATAGTTTTATATCCGAATAATTATATATTCAAAACCGCGGTATCATAATCATCATCATTTCAACCGAAAGACGTCCACTGTTGGACATAGGCCTCCCCCAAGCGTCGCCACAACGACCGATCCTGTGCGTCTCGCATCCACCGCATTCTGGCGACTCAAACCAAATCGTCAGTACACCTTGTGGGCACATTGCTCGTAGAACGGATGGTCGATGGGGCCGAAAAGTTCTAGAGTAGCGACGCGCACCGAAAACGCAGCTTCGGAAACCGATATACTTAATATTATTTCTATATATCCGTATCCAGATCCGAAAAGCCATATGCAATACGTCTGTGGTACAGACATACCGACTTGATTACCGCCCGCAGCTCCTTTCCTACAAGGGGCCGTCAAATCATTTAGTGTGATATCGTTCAATGGACAAATGATTCGACGTCTATTTATTATAAAGTGATGGCACTTAACCACACACAATGAAGTGTTGCTAGCTGGCAACACACACTGGTCATAGACACGTGGTCAGTTATGACACTCAGGTCATGTTAATTTCCAAGGTTGGCCTGGGCTTTTTTTTTAAGTGGGAAATCATCCAATGACAACTCTCGCCCTTGGACGGAGTGAGGGGCCATATCAGACTTTTACTGACTAAAATCCACTCCTGTTCCTTATTTGCCATTCTTCCAGGGTCCCGGGATTCTCTTTCGCATCACCCACGGCCCAAGTAGGCTTCGACCCTGCTGGGCCTCTACGGTTTTGCTGACAACTCCTTGAGGCGCGCATGGAACACTACGCGCCTTTAACGACTTGGGCCCGGACGGTCGGACGGCAAGCTGACACACCTGAGCTGCGGGATAGTTCGAAAAGGTTGCCGTAGAACTAGAACGCAAAAGGTAACTGAATAAGCTAAGCTGCCTGTGCCTACCCTACACTACCGTAGCCCTAGAACGCAAAAGGTAACTGAATAAGCTAAGCTGCCTGTGCCTATCCTACACTACCGTAGCCCTAGAACGCAAAAGGCAACTGAATAAGCTAAGCTGCCTGTGCCTGCCCTACACTACCGTAGCACTAGAACGCAAAGGGTAACTGAATAAGCTAGGCTGAAATTAATAAATTAATTAATTCATGAATCCCCAAGCGACCACCGGTGGCCGCGCATCTATTGTCTTACTATTGTGTCTCTAATTGACGGTATCTGAAGGGTTAATTAAGACGAGGATAAGAATTTAAGACATAATTTTTAGGTCATTAGGCTCTAGCAAACAGCTGGGTGCAAGTCAAAAACAAACCTCAGTCGCCTGCATGGCCCGGTGACTGTATTTTTTGCTGACATAACAAGCTTATAACTATAGTTATGTTTTGTTAATAGATTTTTTACATAGAAATACTTGACGTGTTTCGGGTTTCGCATATAAGCACTAAAACTAATGTTGTATAGTGAGACAGTAATAGATGTTAAAATTAAAGTGAACTTCTAATAAGATGATGTTCACACCTGCATTTATGATAGAATGCCACAACGCAATCGTCAAACGCAACACAACACAGGCGACCGACTCGTAAACGTTTATCCAAGCAGAACACAGATTATAATCTGTACCAGAACCAATTAGACCCACAAGAAGCTTCGGTCCTGGAATCAAAACGAAATAGTACATTTCGATACAAGGAAAGAAAGTTTGTCATTGCGACTGAGTCGGCATTCGAACGAGCCGTAGCCGAGGGCTGCAGTTGCACGTGTATCAAACGACGTTTTTCAATACACTTACGAGTTATGATTGTTGACGAGCGCCTCGTGGGGATGGACGCTCAACCAGCCTGATACGATAAATGTTATAAAATTGTGGCGGAGAACAGCACGCACTTTTCTGCACTAGTGCGAAAAACAGTCAATTGCGTGCCTAAAGTGGTGGGATAGGAGCGTGTTTCGAGTAAGTGTATTGAAAAAGTTTTGCCAGAAAAACTTGCAACTGTAGATTAAATATAACAAGCTGGTCAAGTTCAGTTGAACTCTATATCTTGTAAGAAAAAGGCCATATATTGGTGTACCAGAGCCGGTAGGCCAAGCAGGTGGACCACCTCCTAGCCCTCAAGGAACTAACAACACAACACGTACTTCCAAACTCCGGGATGCGACTATAAAAATATAAAAAAAACTCCTTTTCATTACTGAGCGGGCTGAAAGTAATACTTTTCATCCCTACGGAGTTTTACTTTCAACTGACAGCTGTCAAATTATTAAAAAAAAAAAACTAGTTTTATTTTCTCATTTCTATTGAACTCACAAAGTACTATTTTATAGCTGAATTGAACCATGTTCCAACTTTCTATACAGCCTGTCAGTAACCGCGCGTTATAAAATTGAAATAAGTTAAAGATTAGATTTAATAAGAATGAGTATATTTTTTAATGACTTACTTTTAACTTAACATTGAATTATTTACCATTTTTTGAATAATGACAATGAAAATTAATGGCTAAATAACTGGCCGGCCACAACAATAACAAAAAAAAAGAAAACGGCGGGAAAGCGGCAATCCATCCGATCTTCATTGGTTTTTCGAGTTGTAGTTTTATTTATTTCTGTACCCAGAGCTGTATTACAAGAATGAGTTCATCAAATTCGGATATGGATTTAACACCTGTCTTTGTAAAAAAAGAGGCTGAAGAAGTAGTAGAAAGTCTTTTACCGCTTAAATCAAAGGAAAGATACCTTAAATCGTACGACGATTTCATGAAATGGCGCGCTGTGAAAAATGTGACATCGTTATCTGAAAACGTTTTGCTAATATATTTCAACAAATTATCAAAGAATTACAAACCTTCAACATTATGGAGCGTGTATTATATGTTAAAGACGACATTAGGTACTAAACACAATGTCAATTTAAAGGATTTCGAAAAATTAACAACGTTTCTAAAAAAACAATCTGATAGATTTATACCAAAAAAATCCAAAGTTTTCACGTCTCAAGAGGTAGCAACCTTCTTAAACCAAGCGCCTGATGAAATATACCTGGTTATGAAGGTAAGCAAATCTTTTATTGTTATTCGAATTGTAACTTTCCATATTTTAAACACCTATTAAAGAAATATACATATCTACTTTTCAGGTAGTACTGATATTGGCAATAAGTGGCGCTTGCGGGACCATGGAATTAGTAAATCTAAAGGTTGATGACATTGAGAAACATGGTGATATAATACTGGTGAAGTTACATAGCACTAAAACCAAATCCGACCGAACCTTCATTATTAAAAAAGAATTTGTAGGTCTAATAGAAAAATATCAAAATTTACGACCAAGTGGTATGGAAACGAACCGTTTTTTCATAAATTATCAAAAAGGGAAGTGTCTGCGGCAAGTAATTGGAAAAAACAAGATTTCAAACATTCCTAAACAGATAGCCACCTACCTTAATTTGCCAAACTCAAATCTATATTCGGGTCACTGTTTTCGCCGAACATCAGCAACTTTGCTAGCTGATTCTGGTGCCGATTTTACTGCCATTAAAATGCATGGAGGTTGGAAGTCGAGTGAAGTAGCTGAAGGCTACGTAGAAGAGTCAGTGGAAAATAAAACTAAGATATCACACAGACTAACAGAAATGGTAAATCTGCATTCCGCTGACTCTACACAACCGAGCACTTCGAAAGATTACCCGGTAAATATTGCTGTAACATCTGAAGAAAATAGGCAAGTATCGGTGTCCCCAATATTCACGCAAGAATCTTTGGATATTGCAGATAGTCAAGTTTTTCAGAATATATCAAATATCAACATACCCGGAAAAAACCTTTCACTAACTTTAACTAATTGCTCCAATTTTACCATAAACTTTAAATAAATATCTCACCAAAGTTGTTGATTTATGTAAAACTAGCTTCTGCCAGCGACTTCGTACGCGGATCCTGTTGCTTATGCCAGCGACAACGGGGTCGTCAAAATCAAAAATCTGAAACGTCTGATATCGAATTCTAAGAGCCGGGGGACTGGATTCAGTATTCACGCGCGATGGCTTATTAGCGTATTTCATGTATAACTTTGGTGTTTCTATACCGATTTCCATGATTCTTTTTTTATTGAATAGATAATAATGTTAACTTTTTAAAATTAGGGATGAGTGAGAGTGTTATAAACGTAAGAGTAGATAAAAATAAACAGAAAGCTCCGAACTGCTAAGCTATCGGGAGTTACACGTGTTATTGTGAGTCAACCATAAAAGATAGACATATGCTGTCGTGGGATATTTTTTATATAATTTTAAGGAGAATATTTCCGTGATACATGATTTCTGTGTAGCTTTAACCATTAAGGCTGCAAACGCGACGGAAGCTTAAAAAATGGAGTAATTTCTCCCATTTCCCCAACATTTCCCTTCACTGCTCTGCTCCTATTGATCGTAGCGTGATAAAATGTATACTATAACCTGCCCAGGAGTATGAAGAATGGTTGTACCAAGTTTCGTTAAAATCCATCGCGTAGTTTTTGTTTCTATAAAGAACATACAGACAGACAGACAGACAGACAGACAGACAGACAGACAAAAATTTTACTGTTTGCATTTTTAGCATCAGTATCGATCACTAATCACCCCCTGATAGTTATTTTTGAAATATATTTCATGTACAGAATTGACCTCTCTACAGATTTATTATAAGTATAGATAGATAGATGTATTTTTTTTTTTACTTTATACTCTTACCTTGGGGTGAAAGTAACTTATTTAGACCCTCGATTTAGCGACCTCGCTACGCTCGGCCGTTAACTCCTCGGGACGTTACTCATTTGAGTAACTTTCACAGTCTGCTACTGAAAAAGTGCTACTGCAAAAATCAACTATTACTATTTTTGTCATGGCAATCTTATCTAGGACTACATGATCAACAGTCGCGCTGGTGTCCTTGGTTTTCACCGCCAGACTCCAACCAGTGGAGCAGTAGTTTAGCTCGGTTGGAGAGCTTGGTGGAGCGTAGTGGAGGAATAGGCACAGACGTGCTTTCAGCATTGTTCGAAAGACCACGGCCTCGAGGCCCTACCACGAGCTTAAACGCGATCCATTTTACGACCTAAACTGAACTGATAAAGGGATAGAGCTGTATATGGTTTATAGCCCATCTCACTTTCTCACTTGCACACTTAACATTTTGACAAGTCATGGTAAGGTCCCTGAATGCAAATACCAACTGAAAGACAGTGACACTTTTTCTCACTCCACCTAGAGCGGGTTTTAATGATCTCTCACCTGAAAAGACACACGTATACTGTTAATTAGGTTAGGTACCATAGTATGTTTTTCATACCTCCTAATGCAGGCGACATGAAGCAAGTTGTCACTTTGATCTTTGGTCATATCATTAAATCAAAAAATGTGTGAAGTTTGTTTTCAAAACAGTTGAGTGTTGCGTAGTAATTCAGTCAAAACACCGTATTATTATAATTTGATTAACACTTGTATTCATCAACGTCAGAGGCGTAACGTGGACTAATTAAGACGTGGGCGAAGGCACATTAGTGAGGCTTTTTTCTTTCATAAATTCGAAAACGAGACTGCGGGTTTTGATGTCGCAACCCAGTGTTTGACTGGTTAGCTCGCTGTCCGCCCGTCCGGTAACTGTCCGGAACGAGCCCAAATCGTCAACGGCGCACACTGTTCCCGCGCGCCTCAAGGAGTTCTCAGCAACAGCAGGAGTTCGGCCCTACTGGGGCAAGGGACTGCTTCTGAAAGGAAGGCTTGGCCCCAGTATGAAAGGCAAAAAGGAACGGGGTGGGTTTTTTAGTCAGTAGGCTAGGGTCAGTAGGGTAGGTAGTCTCGTTCCGCCCAACGGCGGGGATGTCATTTGAATGAGTTCGACCACATCGTCGCTTACCAACAGGTGAAATAGTTGACCACACACCACCAATTATAAAAACAAACCCTCGTTCTTGAAGAACCTTCGCTTGTGTGAGGCGCCTTTGGGTACAAGGCCATGGGCGAGAGTCCACTTCACCCACGTCTAACTACGCCACTGATCAATGTGTTGATCTTCATTAACGAGTTCTTGAATTGATTTGCAAGTCATTCGTATTAATGAATTAGTGACAAGTAGAATCACTGCGAACTTTAACCCTGTTATCATCACATCGGCTCGACCGCAGATAAAGAATCGGTGAAGCTATAAATAGCGTGCGTAAAGTGCTATTGCAAAGATTGTGGCTGAGCCAATGAGCGACTGCGACAAAGGCTGTTTTTACATTAAACGACAACGATAATGACAACGACACGTTTTTATTTTTTTGTTTTTGGCCTCTCGGTTGTATAAGGTTGTCAACTGCTTCACCCGGACTAGCCTACGAGGGATAATAAAAAATTAAAGCCTCTAGCCAGGGCTTAAAAAAAAACTGAACTAAGCGATCACATGCTAAGGGCATCCCATGTGGGATACGGCCATAGGCTTAGAGCGTCGCTGGGGGAAGGCAGCAAGCGACCACGACACGATATCAAGGGGCTGAGTTTTATTTTTCTGATGATGTCGGGACATCATTAACCGACCGCTAATATGCGTTATGTCACCGCAGCACTGCGGAGAGGCCACACATTAGCCGATATCGCCGTGACTATCGTGTCGCAAATACGACAACAACTCGACATAAAGGTAATAGAAAGCGTAAAATATCAATACTTTAGAGAACCATAGACTTCCAGACTTGGAATAAATTGAACAGACATGTGAAAGCATTCGTTAAAAAATGTATGAAACTACCCGAGTCCCGTGATAAGTCGTTTTTAGCAAAACGGAAAAACGAAAGCCATATGTATAGGATCACTTTGTTGTCCGTCTGACTGTCTGTCAAGACCCTTTGTCTCGAGAACGCGTAGAGGTATCGAGTTAAAATTAAAACCAAACTTCTAAGTTAACGAGTAAAAAAGATACGGCCGTTATGTCGCAAAAAAAGGTATATTTTGATACTATCAAAGATCGAAGTCCATAGGGTACTTACTTCCCGTTGACCCAGAATCCTGAAATTTGGCTTAGAGCAAGGTCTTCTAACACAGGTATAGGAATAAATCTGAAAACAGTAAAGTTGTTACCTACTTACTACTAGTGTCATTGGTTTTCTTGATTGTCTCGTCAATAACTCGTTGCAAGTCGTTTTCAGATTATATTTTTATCAAGTTGAAGGCACATTCCTCTGAAAAATAGGTAACCACAGGATTTCTTCACTATTTCTTAAATTTCATTTAAATTGTATTGAAGTATATTGCTGGAACATTCCTTCCATATATGTATAACATATTCATTTCTGCAACAATGTCGTTGTCATTCTAACCCATACTTTAGTTCGGGTAGGTACTAATTTATTTACCAATCGAGTATTAATTATTTACTTAATTTGAAAGCAATCGGCGATAATGAGCGGCGATAGTCACGGACATCACGAGTCGTGGATGTTGTTGACTTGTTGCACTGATGAGTCACTATTATCTTAACATGAATACACTACAGACATCTCAAACCCCGCTTCTCATTGAATTATTTCTTAGAAAGATTTTTTTATATACACATGGACCTAAAAAAAAAGGGTTTTTTTAGATCTATGGATACACATTGTAGAAACTAAGTGTAAAAAACTAACTCTTTTTTTCTCCTTTCTTCAATCATTGACTATCAATAAACCATTCGTCGCCAATTGCGACATATTTTACAAAAAATTACATTATAAGGTTTAAAAGTTGGAGATAAATAAAACACTAAGCTTTAATGATTTTTTTTTATTTTTTTTTTACAATTAATCAGATAACATACATATCAAACCAGCCGAAGTATGGCTAAACCCATTTATTATCTAAACTTACGAACAATACAAGAAATTGATATCTCACAAATTCACCTTACTTTAATATATATAGATATATTATAATAATATAATATGCAATCACTCTACATATAGTCTACAACCTACTTACTCATAATCTAAGTTTTGCATAAATTCAAAGTAAATATGCCCAAAAGAAATATTGTTGAACTATGAATATATATTACTTTTTGGCAATTAATTGAGTATCATTTATGTGCATAGCAAAATTAATTTTCTTTTAACATGTAACTTAGATCTTACTTCATAAAGAGGCCACAAATATAACATGCGTTTCTGTCGTCAGTTCGATTAAATAGGGACTTTTTGTTAAACATTATTTATTGCCTATTCTATAAACATTACTCTTATCGAAATGTAAGAAAAATATCCTTACGCAATAACTGAATTAGTCTAGCAGTGCTGTGCAGTGAGTGTCGAGGGTCCACCGGTGGCGGGGCGGCGCGCGCGCGGGCGTGGCCGAGCGTCGCACGCGGCGCACGCACGCCGCGTGGCCGAGCGTCGCACGCGGCGCACGCACGCCGCGTGGCCGAGCGTCGCACGCGGCGCACGCACGCCGCGTGGCCGAGCGAGCCACACGCGGCCGAGCGCTTCGCACGCGGCGCACGCACGCCGCACGCCCGCGCGCGCGCCACCCGACCCGCCTCACCGTTGTGCGTACACATTGCGCTAACAATACGAGACAACATTTCACATAATGATCAAAACAACTATTTGTCATCTACATAAAATTTGCTCCAAATGTTTATATTAAAATATTTCTACTTATTGTAACTTCTAATTAGTTACAGCCAACTTTACAAATAATTGATACATTAGACTCTCAAATAGATCTCTACTAACTATTATTAATTAATGGTAAAAAATAAAGAATAAAAATACTTCTAAACATTGCATTTCAATCACATAAGTTTTAGTTTAAATACAATAATAACATTTTTTAAACCCGAAAATAAGTATTACAAGAACAATGATATCGTTGCGTTCTGGAATGGAAAATAGCACACTTAAATTCACTAACTGTTACACTTACATAATAATTATTGTTCTCCTGCTTTGTTTGTTAATATACATTGCTTTTAAGGTAGTATCAGAAAAATAACAGTAAAATATATCGACTATTTGATACACTGATAAAATTCATGATAAACCCTAAAATTAACTTAAAGAAATTGTTAAAATTGTGTACCAAATAACAGTGCAGTGCGTTTGATAAGTACTGGGAGTCGATATATAAATAGTTTGATATAGGACATACTATGTGAGGTTATTGAATGAGGTAATACAGATATAAAGAACATAGAACCGCTGCCGATGGCGCCTAGGGCGCCGCCGGCCCACCGCCGTCCGTGCTAGAGTCTACACCTTAGATAAATGTGGATGCCTATGTCTAAAAACACAGCAGTTGCAAAAATAGATCTAGAACATGTAAAAGGTGTAGCACTCGTGGCGACGGAGGCGCGGCGTGCCGCTCGCCCCGGGCGCGCTACGCTATTATTTGGTACGTGACGGAACACTAACGATTCGGCGCAGCGAATCGTCGACGGAACATACGTAGAGGATGGTGTACAGATCGATACAAATTCATATTACTATTAAGGCAGCCGTTCATAAACTTACTACATGAAAATTTTTTACGCATGCCTCATAATTATTACGATCATAATTATATTATTACACATTATACTTTAGACATTGAGAATACAAAGTTTCAAATAAATACCCAACAAAGTTAATTTGAAGAACATAAGGAACACTACAGCAGCAATCAAATTGCGAACACATTTTGTACTACATAAAAAATAATACACAACCCTTTGCGCGAAAAGACTGAAAAGTTCAACTTTTAAAGTCACCATGAAACTCGGGCCCTAGCATGAAATGCAATACAGACTAATATTCCGTGCGTTCGTCAAAGATGTGCTTATGAGTTCAGCGTACATGTATCTCCTGCAAACGCAAGGAAAATGCTTCATAGTACGACCCTCGTGTCACTTTCAGTTAATACTAGATCTTTAGAATAAATTTTCCCATCACAGAGATTTGCACAGAAAAATCTTTTAGTTTTTTTTAAATATATTTAGCCTATTGATATAATTATGTCATAATTTAGTATCTGCTTATTTTTAAGTGTTCCAATACAAATACCAAGGAGAGTTAATTATTATTAATAATATTGGTGTAACGTGAGACGAGACAGCCTAAGTCTACGCTAAACTTATCAATTAGTTATGTTGATATTGTAATAATGAAATACGTCGCTGAAACATGCTTTATATAACTACATTGTACTTTAACTCAAAGGTGGTACCGAAAAATATTATTTTTTATTATAAACCAATCGTTCATTACTTTAAAGAGATGTCACTCATGACAATACTAAAGGCTTTGTCTTTAGTATTGTAGTGAGTACCTTTCAGTATTTAGTATTCATTATTATGATAACTTAAGGTTTTACAATTATCAAACTTAACGCACATCACGGGAATCACGGATATGAATACAACAAAATAATTCGAATTAGAAATGTAGACGATATGCAACGTTCAAAGATCAATTATTTTAAGGGAACAAATTTCAGATGACATCGGTGGTAATCGAAATAATTTCTTGTGATCAGTCTCCGCCCTGGAGCGGCGGTGATGTCATGATACTGAGTGATACATTAACTTAGTTTGTAAATCATTGATTCATTGGGATCGGTACACTACATCTTTACATGGTGGGCTTTTTAATTACTAATTAAGCTTGTTCTTTTGTACAACAAAAACCGACAACGGTAGTAGTCCACTCGTAAATGGTCTTCAAATGTATTCCAGCTCGATACATCACTAAAGTAAAAAAATATACGAAGCAGTTAAATATTATGTCTCGTCACATAACATGTGCCGCTGGCAGTAGGAGACCTCTAATAAAATAAATATTCTCATCCGACTCACTGGACAATATTAAAAATATTTTCTTAATCACAGATATCAGTCTGTCAAAATTTAAATTAAGTATATTTCAGAATTGGATTAGTCATTCCTCACTTACATAGGATATTATTCAAGTACTAGTACAATCAAGGTACAAAAGTGACTAATTTAAGACCGCAGAGTATTGATTTTTGACGCCAATAGAAATATCTAAATATTGAGAGGTTATTAGTACTTTAGTGGAACATTAACGAATTTGGTCGTTCGAACTACGCGATTACGTATATGTCAAGCACGGTGTCGTCGAGACCGGTACACTTCTCTTACAGTACAAATGAACATTGAATATAAACAATTTCACACAGGTACAACAGAGATCTAATGAAAGAATAATACGAATATAAACTAGTTTCATATAGGATATGATCGTTAAATTATGCTCGATTATAATCACTCGCACGTCGCTTGTGCGATACATGGATGCGAGAGAGACTAGAGAAGCAGTGTGTTGTGTAGTTAGCGAGCAGCAGTCTCGAGTCTACTGCATCAATTAACTGTTGGTGGGGGGTTGGCCTTGATACACATACATAATATACATAAACGCTACATAGTGCTCGTCGAATCAAATGCAACTTCATGACGTATCCGAAGGGGAGGCGAGCGGGCGCGCCCGCGTGCGGGGCCCCGCGCTCCGACGCGACTTGTCTACCGGTGTGCATAACTTTGTATGCTCGCAGAGCTAACAGATAAATGGCGACTTACTGCTCTATTACAACTATACATAATAGCAGTTAAAATATTCTCAGCAATCACATTTAGTTAAATTACCACATAGAGAATTTAGCTTAGTTCAACATTTTTATCAATGGCCCTCTGTTTACACGTAAAGTCACTCAGTACATTTTTTTTTATTATTTTGTTTATAATCAGTTGTTTGTGTTTTATCAAGAACACCCTTTGTCTTACAGCTATATATTCCAATAATACAAAAATCCATTCACTATAATTAAGGTAAATTTTAGATATTTAAACACTAAAATGTAAAATATGAACATCCTAAATAAACTCTGATATTCCAATTTTTAGGCATTAGCTCAATTAATTAAATATATGATTGAGTGACTATGAAAAAAAGAGAAATAAATGCATTATAATAATACTACCCAACCATTCCCTTGTAAAGTTTGACAGGTCCAAGCTGCTCGGCCGACCTACCTTTACCTCTACACACTAACGTCAAAGCCTTCGTTATTTTATATTTGGTATTCACTTATTCGCACCACATAACAAGACTAGAGGAATGATTGCCTCTTGTGTCGACGTCACGCGTCCCCGCCATCTCAACACGATCCCTCGTAAATAAGGAAGACTAGTTTCTTTGTAGATATCACCTAATGTGTTCTCTATTGTATTAGGACGTCAACGTCGTAACGTACAAAAATATATATAAATAAAGACAACAAGCAAAACTTTAACCTTATTTAAATTAAAAGGCCCTCCTGAATATCGTACGATCTATCACTAGGTTTAAATATGTCGTATAATAAGTAACATCGTCAGTTATATGCGACGGCAAACGCAATTATTAACAATGGAAAAATGAGAATGTCTTTTAGTATGCAATGTTCAGCTTATTTGTGAGAATAGAAAGTTCAGCGTAAAATGAAACTGCATAATATTCATAGATATCTTGGTCCCTATATGTGAGTGCAGTAGAGCGAGTGAGTGCTGCCTGACAATGGGTTCGTCGCGGCGACGCTAAGCTAGACATAAGCCGAACTCTTGTCACGCCACCGGCCCGGCGCCCTTGAACCGCGCTGCTCAATATTCCGTGCTATATTTATTGGCTTTCTTGGCGTTGCCAACTAAAGGGACGATCGAAACGTACTAAGAAATATAGGTGTCTATTCAAATACGGTTTTTTATTTGAGGCTAAACTAATAAAGCTACCAATTTAATAACATACTAACAAGGTCACAAGGACGGCAGAGTGACAAGCGAGGGAAAGCTATAAAATAAATTACAAACGCGCTACGCGTAGTATAGGCGGCATGAGTCCTACGCCATAGACATTGCAGTTACCGGCTATGGTCCAGTACATTAATAGCTAACTTGGAGATTACAAAATAACTTTAGAATTTTATTCCGCACTAAGGGAAGTTTAATAATTAAGATAATAAAAAAAAAATTAAAATTAACAACAATATGAGCAAACTACTTGAATAGTTGAGCTAAAATAACACCAGAGCAGCTTGGATAGACAACAGCGACCTAAGCGTCGGCTGTCAGTAATAATGGCTCTTATTTGTACGATCAATAGTTTGTTGTGATGTCAGAGATCCACGCAATTTATGTAAACAACACAAGCGGTCGTCCAATGGCTTATAGACATCGACTTTGGCATTCAAGTGTTATGGAATAGATGCGATAGCTCGATCACGCGACACGCACGTGATCTCACTTCAAGATAACCAACTAATTTTAAGGTTACACGTTAATTCGGGTAAACTTCATGAGAACCAAAAAATAAATAGATAAAAATATTTACATATACGTAGGTATATATATAAAATGTTGATTGATGAAATAACACTTATTACAATAAAAGTAAAACATAGCTAAGCTCATTAATGATTACACAAGGCGTGGGCGCGGGCCCCGCTGCTCGCAGCCTTATATTGTCTACAGCTAGTCACAGAGCGGTGCCTAGGCGCACAATTCATTATAATACATTTTTGAAAGGAAACGATTACACCTGCCATCGGTTACGGTAACGTACCACAGTTCATTGAGGCACAATCATTGGTTTCTTTTAATTGCTTTTCTTTATATATTTTTTTTTATTTTTTTTTTTGTTTTTATTTTTTTCATTATTTTACTTATATTTACATCTATGATCGTTATTATAATTACTTGTAGGTACGTAAATTTACTCTAAATAACAGAAACAAATCACGAAAAATGTTATTAAAAGTGAAGCGTGAAGCGTATTAAATTTTTACGAATAAAATTCCACAATATATACATATTACAGTATAGATGTATCATATAAATACACAACAACATAATAATAACACAGACTAAATTGCACATGGCGCAATAATTGTGTGCAGGAAATAATGATGCAGTCATTGAACCGAGAGGAGATTCAGTTAGCGCGGCGCGATGGCCGCTACTCACAACCTTGCGATGCGCGGAGGCGCGCGCACCTCTACCGATACACCTCAACACCATATTTATATACTGCTACCGACACGTCTACACATTTAAAATACGTCCACTTTACAATAATATGTATATCCATTATTAAGTACTGATAACATTAACTGACTAAAAAATTTCAAGGCATAAACTTCTTTCGTCTTTATTCTATGGATGACGTATTCTAAAGGGCACTGGTTTATTATATTCTCTGTTTGATCGGCATGTCTAACCTTAAAATGGAAAAAACTTTATAAAAAATTAAATATGACATTTATTGCTGTATCATTAAAGTTTAAATTTGCACCAGAGTAAACAACTGAGATTTAGGCGTTATCGAATATTGGTGTAGAATTGGACAGAACAATATCAGTTAAAAATAATACCTATACTCTTTATTTATTCTATCAATCGGTAAAAGAAACACCCTCATCACTTAAATTGAGCTTTAACAATACATAGAATTGACATTTGTCTGTTTATACGTGCACTATTGTTGAATACGTAGCACGAAATGTTATAGGAACATCAGATCATTAACCCGTACCGCGAATATAATTTCAAATTTTGGAAAATCTTTATCAAGCAGAGAAATGCAATCAGTTGTTCCGGACATCTTTGATAATCACTCTTTGGCACCTAACATTAAACTCCGTGACAATCTCGATTATGGCCCCTTGGAAGGCGAATCAAACAGTTGGTCGCATATACCGTGCCTTCGTATGCACAAGCCGGTTGTGATGAGACGCGTGTCATACAAGCGGACGCGGCTGTACGAGGATAGAGAGTCCGCGTTCAAACTAAATCTGTATCTGATACAAATCGCGAGAGGCAACGAAGAATATGCAATGATGAAAACGCAAACTGCCGTCGGTCCCTATAGTAAGATAATACGGTAGTAATGACAAATGCTAACATTGTTTCTAAATGAACACATCACACATCGAAACATTTAACACTAACTACTACAGGTCCGAAGCGAACAGAGTTCAAACGCACTGACGCGTCCAAAGTCGCGTTCACCTAACTTAATTAATTTGTGAAGAGTACGCGAGCCCGAGGCTCGACAAGGTACAGCGAATCGCTTAAATCTAACTTAAGGCTAAAATCGTTTTATCATAAAAACACTGGAAGATGTTCGAAATACAGATACAATTTACATTATTATAAGTCGGGTGACGGCTCTGGCCCAAAGCGTGCTTCCGTCGGCGACGCGACACGACGCGACACGACGCGACACGACGCGACACGGCGCGGCCGCGGAGCGACTCGAGAGCGGACGACGGGCCTCGCGCTCTACTATTCTAATCCCGTAATAATTGGTAATTTTATATTTTGGCAGAGTATCTCTGTGGCACACCATCAATAAATTAAAAAGTAAATAAAAGTGTAAATAAACTTTATGATAACGAACTTTAACTTACACGTGCAATCGTTGCCGTTAAATATCAGTTGTATGCTTATTGAACTCTACGATAGGACTTAAAATGTAAACTTATACCTACAGTTATGTAATACCGACAAACCTACGGCTACAAGTATATTATTAACAGAATATCTAAAGCATATGTCACTTTGAATAACGTTCAAATTGAGCCTATAGAAAATACCACAAATCTTTTATTTAAATAGATATTGATATGGCTAAATTTAAGTTAGAACTTTATTCTTAACTATACACAAAAGTGTAATATTTAATTACTGTTCAATTATAGTACTTTAATAACATTTCTCACAAATGTATGTGTAATATAAAATGATAAAACAATTTTCAATTTATTATATTAGGTTACCCTTACGTTAATCGTATAATCTAGATAATCATCATTATATTAAACATAAAGTGGCACTTCAATCACAAATACTGGAAAAAATTTGGGGAAACGTCAGCTTCAGCGGCGCCCACCGCCGGCGACTACTTCGATACTATGATACTCTCAACAAAATAGATTATCCTTACATTAGGCAAGATACTTTACATCACAGGATTACTGGATCGCAAGGGATCGTCCCACCTTGTACTTGCTCGCTCCTAACGCATATAACTATATACTCGTTTGCATCAGACTATACGGCTTAAAAGGAATTTACCGCTACAAGAATGCACTTCAAATCTCATAATTTTGTTACCTTTATAAAAATTACAACTAATCGTAAAAGTTTGTTAGTGGGCGAAATGCACTTACACGTTTATTGCTGAATAAAATATCACTACTGGAAAACGAGGGCTCTATGCGAGTGAGAATTCAAAACAGAAATAAATAATTAAAATACGACAAGTACAGATAAAACGAGAAAATAAAAACGAACACGAAAGAAACTCGGAACGCAACAGCTCGACGGGCGAAACAGCAACAGCCCTCGAGCACAACAAAATAAATATACGCTATAAAATAAGGCCACGGGACGTGTGACTGAGGTAGCCCGCGACGCACTACGCTATCTGCTACACTTTATTTGGTAGATCGCAGGAGCGGGCCGCCGCGGTCTCACCGCTAGCGGCCCGTTCCCGCCGCGACCGGACTCTTCCTTATAAACCTCGATACAGTTTAATTTGCCATTTGTATATGTATAATTCTTATATACACTAAATATTCTACATGAACACTTAAAACACAGTAAGATAATATAGTATGTGGACAGTTGGCTACCGCGAGCGCGTCGCGCCGCGCACTCTACGCCACGTGACGCGTTCGACATGATCTGACTAGGCGAATAAAATTAGTCGATCCCCGTACGGGGGACGGTAAAGCGTAATTACAACTAGACACCTAAGGCTTCGATCCTACACTCGCGTCGTCGACGATCGAGCGACATGCCGGCCGATCGATAAATACTATTTATACTATCCAAATCGAAGATTTTACGCTAACCATAAAAAATTTGCACCTCAGGAATGACCGAGGCGACATTTCCGAGCGACCGCGACCGAAACGAAATTAGGACCGAAACCCGATCGACACGGACAAATGCATCTGTACAGATCTCGGGGCGCCTTAGATCGACTCGCCGCCCAGCAGGTCGGGCGGCAGGAAGGAGTTCAGCGACGACGGCGTAGCGCGCTGCTCGTGTGCGTGCGAGTCCGGCCACAGCGCCGCGAAGCCGCCCCAGCCGTCCTGCTTGCCGCCGCGCCACGCGCCGCCGCCGCCCGAGCCCAGGTGCTGCAGGATCATCTGCACCTCGGACTCCGCCGGCGACTCGGCGAAGATCGTCGTGTTGCTCAGCACGCAGTTGTTCAGGGCCATTTGGGCCTGCGGACACCAACCGAGCGTCAGCACACGCACACAAACAATCTACATTCGCAACCTACATCGACTTAGCAAAGACACTGACCTTAGCAGCCTCCTCGCGCGTCGAATAGCGGGCGAGGGCGAGGCCCTGATTCAAGTAGAGGTGGAAGTTCTGGAGGGGGCCATGCTGGACGCAAAGCGTCTTCAGGGTGGACCCGTCGATCTGTTGGAAACATCCTGTATTAAAATTTGTTTCCAAAAAAAAGCTGTGGCCTACAAATGAATAAAACACTTGTATAGCAAGGTAAGTGTACAGCACTGACTAACATCAAACATTGTGTTTGGCAAACATGTTTGCGGTGACCTATTCTTTCAACCCAAATTTAATTTGTGGGCTTTCTTCGTGTTGTTGCTAACCTTTATGCAGGGTTTATATGCCACGCCTTGTTGAGGCCGGGCGTTGCGGGCCACAGCTTGGCGCCCCACGCTTCCTTGTATAAATGTGTTCATACCTGAGCAGTAAGGTTCTTGAGCAGCAGCCAGGTGGAGGCCTGCCAGGCGGGCACTGCGCGCGGCTGGTGGTGCTGCGGCCACGCCTTGTTGAGGCCGGGCGTTGCGGGCCACAGCTTGGCGCCCCACGCTTCCTTGTATAAATGTGTTCATACCTGAGCAGTAAGGTTCTTGAGCAGCAGCCAGGTGGAGGCCTGCCAGGCGGGCACTGCGCGCGGCTGGTGGTGCTGCGGCCACGCCTTGTTGAGGCCGGGCGTTGCGGGCCACAGCTTGGCGCCCCACGCTTCCTTGTATAAATGTGTTCATACCTGAGCAGTAAGGTTCTTGAGCAGCAGCCAGGTGGAGGCCTGCCAGGCGGGCACTGCGCGCGGCTGGTGGTGCTGCGGCCACGCCTTGTTGAGGCCGGGCGTTGCGGGCCACAGCTTGGCGCCCCACGCTTCCTTGTATAAATGTGTTCATACCTGAGCAGTAAGGTTCTTGAGCAGCAGCCAGGTGGAGGCCTGCCAGGCGGGCACTGCGCGCGGCTGGTGGTGCTGCGGCCACGCCTTGTTGAGGCCGGGCGTTGCGGGCCACAGCTTGGCGCCCCACGCTTCCTTGTATAAATGTGTTCATACCTGAGCAGTAAGGTTCTTGAGCAGCAGCCAGGTGGAGGCCTGCCAGGCGGGCACTGCGCGCGGCTGGTGGTGCTGCGGCCACGCCTTGTTGAGGCCGGGCGGCGCGGGCCGCGGCTTGGCGCCCCACGCGTCCTTGCCGGCCCCGGGCGGTGCGTAGCTCCACGTGGACGACGACAGGCTGCGCTCGCCGCCCGGGGGCGACGTCTTGCCGCCCAGCATGTCGGCGTCCTTGATCACCGCCAGCGACAGCGGTGACCGCACTACTGAACCGGGTGTCATGTTCGGGTCGTCTTCGACGTTCTTCATTTGGTTGCCCTGTATACAAATTGTTTGATCAGATAATCTTCTTAACCTATTGCAGTGTAGTTATAAAAAGGCCGACCCGAAAAGGGATGCAACGACCTTATTGACCACGCTGGGCAGGCAGGTAGCCGCAAAGTGGACCGTCTCGCATCAGTGATGCTACTGCCAGCCACTGACCTAGTAAGTATGTGAACTGGTAAATTAGATTGATATCCCATCATTTGAAATGTTAATTAGCCATTTATGCTACGGAAGTGTAAAAGCTGGGTCAACAAAGTTATTTGGACATTTATAATGAATTTTATTGAATTGTTTCTAATTTTTTTTTCAGAAATCCCCCCGAGCTAAATAAGGATTTTTAGAACTATAAGTGTAAGAATCCCAACCAGATAATTTTCGTTTTAAATTATTAAACAAAAAATGCATTATTGTATAGGTTTAATTAGATAAATAAATAGTTGTTACTAGTTCATCTCAGCCTACTAGTAACCTTAGATGAATAAATGAATTAATCAAGTAAATCAGAAAAATGCCTACTCCATCATTTTGCACTCCACAAATATTGTTGTGATGTCTTACCTTCCAGGGCTTGCCAGGTTCGAACTCAGGCACCAGGTCGTAAACGGGCTGGTGCGATGGGTGGGATGGCCAGGCATCCTTGCCGTCAGCGACATCATTGCCACTGTCACCCCAACCTTCGGAGCCGCGGCCCACTCCCCAAGTACTGTGATGATAAAACTTGGATGTAAAACGACGACCTTATTCAAACATTCCCCCTAAATATTACACACAATCGAAAGGAATTAATCCCTCAAATATCGCGTGAACCACCTTTAGGTTCATAAGAAATGGGTTCGAAATGTCAGCCGAGCACTATAGGTTCTTATATACCTTGTTTGTTTTTGCATTTGGTGAAGGAGATAGGCACTCGAGGGGTGGTTTTGACATTAGCAATAATATCATCCTTAAACATTATAAATCGAAGTCCCCCACTATGTCAGGGCTGCACTCAACTTTGAGTTTAGAGTTAACTCTAATGACATCATAAGGTAATTTTTTTTTTTTTTTTATTATGAATGCCTCTGATGGTAAACGATGATGTGGTCGACGATGCGATGGAACACGCTTCCCTAGAAGTAATCTAATTACTCGACCCTGGCATTGAAAGTGAAATTTGAACGCGAATGTGAGTTCATCTATCAATGTCAAGTATTGGCTGCTTACTCCAATTTACCCTGCTCGAAGTTAGGGTTAGTTGGGTTAACTCCAGGGTAGCTGCTTGAGTTATAAAAGAATGACCCTGTGTTGCAACTCTTCTCAACTCTGTATTATTGAACGCAGGGCTGTCTGTATGTTCATGATAAAGTCAAGAACAGATTTCGTCAATAGACAAAGTAATTCATGAGAAAGGTTTTACGTGTATAATACATGCATACGTATTATACACGTAAAATACATGCATATAATACATATGCATGTATTTTAGAGAAAAACCGAGAATTTCAAAGATTTCTGACACCCATGCAACACTGGGGTGGGTTGCTAGTGAAATAATATATATAATGGGCTTTCTCAAATTCATTAATTTTTTGTTGCAAGCTTTCGTCAGATTGGTCCAACGAGTTTTCGTGTCATATTCGCCAGGGTCGTGTGTTTACGTCTGGGTGGGTTCTCCATCTCATTCAGCTTTTCAATCCCCATAGAATAGAAGAGCTGACGAGATTGTCTGTCGTGGATGAGCAACTCTGGCAGAATAAAAGTTAGTGTTTGTCGGATATATCACACTTTTTTTTATTAGTATTGATAGGCTCGCGTTTGACCAGTTGGTGGACCTTCCATATCATATTTTTTATTTATTTATTATTGATAGGCTCGCATTTAACCACCATCTCACCCGACGGTAACTGATGATGTGGCTGACGATGGAGCACGCTTGCCTAAAAGTAACTTATTTACTCTTGACTTAAAGACCACTAAGTCGTAACTATCAGGAAACACAGAGATGGTTAAAAGGTTAATGTTATGGTATTCTTTATCTAAAACTTAGTTATTAACAATAAACACATACGAGTCTGGTTGCAAGCCAAGTTGGTTGAGCTGTGGGCTCGTCGTCGACTTAGCAGTGCCGGGCGCGCGGCTGAACTCAGAGCCTTCTCCATCCTTGTCTAGAGAGGGCAGTTTCCACTGGTTCAGGCGAGACTGTTGGTTACCGCCGGTGGTGCCGTAACCCTGGATTTTAACAGTAAAATTAGAAACAAGATAACTGTTAAATTTAAATCATTCTTCCAGTAAACGAATCAGAGTCGACGACATAGAGTTTAAGATATTTTTATTTATGTCCGAAATTGTAGGAAAAATTCTACAATATAACTCAATTGCTCTAAGCAGGTGCAGGTGACAGCTGTCAGATTCATACAATGTGAGCCTTTTCTCTCATTTTAAAGATTCATTTTCGTTCTGCTGTCATCCTACCGTAAAACCTTAGATAACTTATTTATAACCATGTTATAACATACCCCTTGAGTATCTTTCGGTATAGACATATCACTGAAGTTGTTCTGCAACTGGGCGATGGGGTCATGACCCTGCTTGAACAAATCTGAGCTGCCAGCTTGTTGCTTCATGTATAGAGCTTGCTGCGCTGTTATCTGGTTCTAAACAATAAAAAAAAACATAGAAAAAAGAAAAATGAAAAGATTTGGAAACCAGTCACGCCCATTGTCATTTCAAGCAAATTTGAATAAAGGCTTGTATGAGTAAAACATTATTAAATGATTGGCTATCATTTACTATACTTACTTGTAGAGCCGTAATCTGTTGTTTAGCCTTAGTGATTTGCACAGAGTACTGCAGCGCAAGAGATGAGTGACCTTTGGTCATAGCAATGGAGTTCTGTTGCAACAATTGCTGTAGCACTTTGATCTGAAAGACAAGAACTCATTATAAAACCTCCTTACCTCCAACCAAAAATTATAAAAAAGTCAACTTTCAAATTTAAAGTTTCAAGAAAATAAAAATGTTACCTGTTGCAGCAGCTGGTTCAGAAGCACTAGGGTTTGTGGAGCCAGAGGCTGGTTCAATATCTGATGGTTGAGATATCCTGCAGACACCGCCATTTGTATCTGTTGCACGAGCATGCGCAGTTGCGCCGCACTCGGCTGGCCGCCATTGCCCGTAGCGCTAGGATTTTTATTTTCATTACATTGTTTATTCGTAGAAGTATGTGAGTCACTGTTTACAAACACAAGTTTCATCCTTATGTAATTTTTATTTGTAAACACCATGAGTCGAAATAAAAATTACATCAACAATGCTTTGATGACATTCTGAATGTTCAAGGACACTTGGAGATTTTTGGGGGGTTGAAATAAGGACCCAAGAGAAATGAATTAATTTCAGAGTTATACCTGTTGGGGTTGTAAGACTGGTGGTGCTGCTGCGTGGGCGGCGGTGGTTGGTTGAGGATCTTCTGCACGACAGCGGGCGACACCGCGGGCACCGAGGGCGGCGGCTGGAAGGGCCCGCCGTGGTGGCCGCCGAAGTGCTCGTCGCGCCGCCAGCCCTCGCCGCGCGCGCTCGCCAGCATCTCCAGCGCCTCCTCCGCGTTCATGTCGCGGCTGCGGAGAGCGGCTTCTGCCTCCTCCTTCTTGAAACCCATCTCAACAAGGAACCTACAATGACAAATAAACGTGTCAAATATTGTAAGAAAGCATATAAATGCCCAATTTGCATTCATAGGAAGTTTCCATTTACCTGAATTGCTTGCTGTTCCACACCATTTCTTTAGGTAGCTGCTTGCCCATTGGGCCACCTTGCGGTGGTTTCGGTCCACCCCACTCGCCGATGTCATCCGGCCACGCAGTTCCAGGTCCAGTGGGTTTAGGTTTAGGCACAGGCCATGGTCCAGTCGGATCGGGCCAAACAGGCGCATCGCGTTCGGGCCAGGCTGGAGTATGCGGCTCTTCCCAGGAACCGTTGCGTTGGCCATGCGCGCCCCATACAGCGTCGGGCTTGGTTGGCGTTGGGGGCATACGTTGGGGGCCGGGCGGGCCTTGCGGTCCTCGAGCTGCCATGCCACCCATTCCACGCTGTGCCCACAACGATGTACCGTCGTCGAATCCCCCTGGAGCACGCCTCGCCGCCGGTGGCGATGGCTCTTCCCATCCAGATCCCTTGATTGGATCTTTGGGTCCCTGAGCGCCCCATTGGTTGACGCCGCCGGGCATCATTTTGTTCGGAGCTGCAGTGTGCTGGTGGTGCTGACTCCACATATCGCCATTGAGGCGACCAGATATCCCTCCACGCAGATCGTGGCGTGGGTCTGCACTTTGCTGGCGAGGGTCGCTCGAGCGGTGCGGATCAATACGCGGATCGACTTGTCGGTGATTTTCTCCCCATGCGTTCCAGTCATCTTTCTTGGCCACGCTCCACTGCTGTGCGTGCTGCGGCGGGCCGGCCGGCCACTGCTGTGGTGGCGGTGGTCCGGTCCATACGTTGGCGGAATCCGCGGCATCATCGTCTTCTCCCCATGTGCCACCAATATTCGTGGTGGGTGTATGGCCCCATGGAGTCTTAACAGCAGGCTGCGGCGGCGGTTGCCCTCCATTACGTAAGTTAGCCTCCCATAGATCAGTTCCAAGGAATGCACCATTATTGATATTTGGTTTCCAGGCTGGTGGCCCCCCAGCAGGCTGGGTTTCAACCTTCCCTGGACCAGGCTCAGGAGAGCCAGGTACATCCCAATTCGTATCTTGATTTACGTGTTGCTAAAAATTTACAAACATTTAGGAAATAGGCTAAAAAACAGAATTGCATTGTATGTAGTTATAATAAAAAAAGATAGCTGAACACTTACGCCTCCCCAGCCATCTTGACTAAACAAAGCCTCCCTCATTGAATTGAGTTGCTCAATCTTTGCAGAGGAAGTGCTGTTGCTGTTGTTGCCATTGTTCCCATTGGCCGAGGTGGGCCCATTCGAATTTGCAGTTGAATTGGGAGGATTAGTACCGCCATTGTTTCCGTTGCCCGCGTTGTTCGTACCTACGTGAAGTGAAAGAACGATTGGATACAAAATCAGTCGAATTTGAAAATAAAATACATAATTTTGGTAATGCACTTTATATTTATTGTCAACTAACCGTTGCTCGTAGGTGCACCATTGTTGTTAGGCTGCGAATTTGGCATGTTTGGCGGGGAGCTTTGCCAATTTTGTGCAGACGCGCCACTGGTTGGGGGTATTTGATTACCATTCCCCTTGTTGCTATTCACTGCAAGAAACAATCCTAACCATAAGCACCTGGACAAAATTCGAAAATCAATAATGTTAGTCGTAATTTCTAATCGCTGTAATTATCATTTGCCAACAATAGAAGCAAATTTTATTTTGATGACTTCATCATTAGTGACGATATTAAAACAACTTACTGTCTGCTTGAGAAGTGGGCGGGCGCTGAGCCGTGTTATTCCATTGTTGAGTATTGTTTGTCCCATTATTTGTTTGGCCACTGGAATTACCGCCCCAATTCCCAGCTGGCAAAGAAAAAAGATCTATTTTTACTCTCTTATCACCGACGTCGATTAAAATATAGTCTTATGTCGGCCACGCGCGTTACTGCCAAATATTTGAGAGTCGATCAAAATCTAACTACTACTAAACTATTTCTGATTGAGATGTTAGTAAGAGGACAAAGGATAAGACTTACTGTTGTTGGAGGCGGGAGGGCTGCCCCAGCCGGTGGCAGCGTTGAGCGAGCTCTCACCCCCTCCGCAGAGTCGCAGGAGGCGCGGGACGCCCCAGCTGTCAACCTCTTGCGTTTTCATATCCTTGATTATTTGACCTTCGTTTTTGGTGAGGGCCAACATCGCGCAGAAGGTGAGGTCACCATTCGCGAACATTCGCAGAGCCATCTTATTGGCGGGTTTGTCGTAACCAACTTCCAATTCATTATTGTCATGGTATGTCTTCACAGACTTGTCTTCATTAGTTATGATTCGAGTTTTCGTTTTGGATATCATATTATGAGCAGACTTGTCGTTTAGTAGTTGCGTATCGCAAGGCTCATCTCGTATAATACAAACTGAGGATTTAAAAGCGTAATCAGACTTGTTCATATGCTCCGGCGCTCCGAACGCCATCTTATAGTTTAAGTTAAAGCTACTGAAATATGGGTCACTGTATGAGATACCCTGGACTGTTATGGCGTTAATCGTTAAAGGAATGCAGTAGTTAGGCGTATCGCCAATCATTTGGTTTTGTTGGACACTATCAACAAATTCTACATTATAAATATTTAAATCTACCATTTTTACACTAGCTTCATGACTTTCATTCTTCTCGACTCGCTTAAAAGCACCAAAATTATTTGTGTTCACCACCAACATCAAGGTGGAGTAATTACATTGCATTGGTTCGGTAACAGTATTAATATTGGAGTAACAATTATCCTTAATTAGATGTCGAACACATAATATTACAGAAACATTAGACATCAGACAATTATTATAAATAGAATAATTTTCTACAGTTTTCACCTAACATTATACTTATTTTCACAGATAGCATATTGTTTCAATTATAGACTAAGTAACAATGGTTCGTAGTGATGCAGTCAATAAAGCAGGTAGCAGTGTTTAGTGCCTCTATGGCAGAGGACAAGGTGAGATCACCACTGGAAGCTGCTGCGGACTCGCCTCCTAGCCCCGATTGGCCCAGCCCTATAAAGTACACAACATTGTATCAGCATACAGCCAACTTGTGTCTCATAATAATAATGCATGAAAAGGATAAGCAAAACCAAAATTTTCAGAAGCTCTATTTCTACAAAGAGGACTTGATTCAAAAGCAATTATGAATTTAAAACAAATGCTAATAAGAAACATTCCCATTATCAAAGTAACAATTTTTGCATCACTGACTAAATTGTACTGCTTTTATTTACTCTTTCTTAGCTTGTATTAAAAATAGATTATTTATTATATTTTTCATCAAACAAGATATTTGAAACCTGTCCAAATATGTTCCATGAGTGTTATAATACTAGGTGAAAATTATATTTCGACAGAGTAGAAAAATGTGATGATGATAAGACAAAAAAAAATTGTGATCATTCTTTTGGGTAGTATTTTATTCTACAAGAATTCATTCCTAATATTGTAGGTAATAGGAATTATTCTTTCAAATAGCTGTCGATTTGCAAAATAGTAAGTATGCAAGTTGATCACATTATGCTTACCTTTTAGGACGGACGAGAGGCTGAGCTGTATATCACAGATAATGCGGGCTCGGCAGATCCTTTAGAGCAGCTTTACAGTCAGCTCGTAACGTTTCAGATTATCTATAGGACAAAGAATTCATATTTCACATTTCTTATTAGCACAATCAGCATAAACAATCAATAAAAATCAATACGTGGGTCATAACAATAAGTACATGATTTTTTTTTTGAGGTTATCTCAAGGATTTAAAAAAAGGTCAAATGGATCAAAGCACATAGCATAGATAGATACTGTACATAACAGGGAATAGCAACATCAATAGTTATAATTACTAAGATTTGCGTCGCAAAGACACGATAAAGACAATCTTTACATCAAAAATCATGATGGTGTTTCACAATACGCCATTCCAAAATGTATACGATGTAATACGACGCAAGTACTTAGTTTACGGTCGCACCGAAATTATAAAGAGCAAAACGCTAAAGTATCACAATTCCCATTTCAATTTTCACATTCCTATAAAAACCAATATTCTTTTCTTACATTATATACTTATATATTTGTGTGTTTCGGCCTTGAGACTCGACGACTCGATGTTGAATATCTACAGTCGTATACATGTATCTATCTATGCTATATCATCCACGGTACCTATCTATATCTAGAGTGAAAGTTAGCACGACCCATATCATAGGACTAATAGAAATATTTTGAAAACAAATTAGTACTCCACATTCACAAACACTTGATTGACATGAATATTACAAAACTTCCTCAAAAATCGCACTCTAATCAGGCAAAAATACAAAAAATCTTACGTGACACGACCGAGCACAACGGTGTTATATTACTAGAAGGAATGAGACAGAAAATTAAACATGTCGCTGACATCCCATTTGTTGGAGGGAGAACAAACATACGCCTGAGAAAGCGATGCCATAAATGCTCAGAACGATCAACGACGACATAAAGAACTATTTCTATAAACTAGCTTATTTTAGCACTTACCTCTGTTTTGTAATGTTGTTGGCACATAACTTAAAGATTTATACAAAATCACAATCCCAAACCCCCGAGAACACGGCTTCGACGGCTGGATGGAATGATTTCGTCGTCGGGGTTCGCACGAAGAGCATGAAACTCTACCAATTCAAGATGGACATAAGCATCGTTGAGGCGACTCAAAGTTCCCTAGTTTGTTATCGTGGCAGGGTTATAGCAATTTAGTATACATACCTATAGCATTCAATACGCAGAGGGTATTATCTATAGTATCTATCTATAAATATGTACCTATAATAATACCGTACGAATACATACCTATTTTTATACTGAGTGTATCTCTATAATTATAGACAGTCAATTGACTATGGATGCCTGTGTAAAACAGCTAATAGATGTACTCTTCAATAAAAACAATCAGAATTGGGGGCATTTGGAATACCAAAGCTTTTCTAAAATAGAAATCTAAAAACAAAAGTACACGAAATCAAAATATAATAATCTCGGTAAGGTAGGTAAGATGATAAAAAGAAGAGAAATCAATGTAGCATTTTTTTCATTATTGTGGCAGTGATTGCTTGTTTTGCTTTTGTGATTATGCGAACCAGTTAGAAAAAACTGTGGTTAGAATTTTAGAATGCACTAATTTGTAACCAAGAGTTCTGAAATTTAGAAAAGGCTCTTGATTGAAGCTACTTATATTGGTAGCTCTGCAGCATAAGTTTAATGTAAATAGGTAGGCACATATATAAATATTGAAATTAAGATATTGTATAGGTACGACGTATTTATTTGGGTTTAATACGTGTGTCGCTAAAACAAAACTAATACCTAGGTAATAAATAAGTAATAGGTAGGAATTTAATCATTTATGTTGTATCCGAAATAAAGTACCTAGAGAAGAGCATAGATTAAAATTCCGGAATTCAAAATCTATGGCGAACATTACACGGTAGGTTTTGCCAGGTTTTGCTGCTAGTTTTGCCACAGTCAAAGCTTTTGATTGACGAAAATCTTACCGTCTAATGCGTTGTATGATGATTTTTAATAGTGATTGACAAAACCATCATTCACCATCATTCATGAATTTATGATTGATGGAATTATTTGACGCTTGCATGACCGGGGAACTGTTCGCCTAATGCGATGATATGATTGACGTTTTTTAGTTCTGATTGACGAAAACTGACGAAAACCGTGTAAGGCGAACATTACACGGTAGGTTTTGCTATCGGTTTTGCCACAGTCAAAACCTTGATTGACGAAAAACCTACCGTCTAATAATGCGTTGCATGACGGTTTTTAGTACGACGAAAACCATCATACACCATCATTCATGATTGATGAAATGGATTGACGCTTGCATGACCGCGTAATGGTCGCCTATGAGAGAGGTAGGTTGGTAATGTTAGCTGTTTGCTGCTCGTCTATAATAGTAAAATATAAAATAGTACTAAGTGTCTTTAGTCTGTGTTTGTTCTTTTTAGAATACATGTTGTATGTGTGTTGCTATGCGAATGTATAAAGCCGCATTCTCACATTCGCACGAGTGGCGAGGCGAATGGTGAGTAGAGGTGCAATCTATATAATTCAAAGTATTCTTTACAATACCAAGGCAATGTGTAGAATACCTGGAAAGTCCAGGCAATGTATGAAATATTATGAACATTATTGTCCATTACATTACACAGGTATTGTAATGTATATGTTACAGTTAAAACTCGTATTTCGTTAGAGCTTGTTTTTCCTAGTTAAAACTAGTTTAAACGACTTCCAAAAAATGAGATAGTTCTCAATTCGGTTGTATTTTTTATGTTCGTTACCTGATCAGAACTCCGTCGTTTATGGACCGATTTGCAAATTTTCCTTTTTTTTTCTTAGAATCCAGTTCTGATGAGGAGAACCCTCGATTCCTCATAAATCCCAGATTTATGAGGAATCGAGTGAACTCCTCAAATACTACAGGCAACCATAATATAGTTATTTTGGTATTTTCATCGAGGACTAAGCACTTACAGTCAAAAAATGACATTTGAAGTGGAACTGTTGTTGTTTGTGCTCAAACAGATATCACGATGAACATGGTTAAGCGACTATGACAATACAACAAAATGAATAGTTCTGAATAGTTATTTTGAAAATGGTATCATAAAAGCGATCTGATGGTGATGGAGCCGGAAGATAGGCACCGGAACTCCGTAATTAATCAATGTATCTTAGCCGTGTTTAAGCTTATTAGAATTGTCATGAGATGCACTTTGGCTATAAAGTACTATCGAACTGATCTGATTATGGAACCGGAAGGTGGAAGATGATCTCGGAATCTTCATAATATAACAATGTATCTTAGCAGGGTTTAGGCTTATTAGAATTGTCATGAGATGCACTTTGGCTATAAGGTACTATCGAATTGATCTGATGATGATGATGGAGTCGGAAAATAGGCACCGAAACTCCGTAACTAATCAATGTATCCTAGTCGTGTTTTAACTAATTAGAATTGTCATGAGGTGCACTTTGGCTATAAGATACTTTTGAACTTATCTGATGATGGAGCCGGAAGGTGGAAGATGATCACGGGAACTTCATAATATAACAATGTATCCTAGCAGGGTTTGGGATAATTGGAATTGTCATGAGAAAAAGGTACTCTAGCTACAGTAGTGTATCGCAACTAAAAAGTGTGAAATAAAAGATTTTGTACAAAAAATAATAATAACGGTGTTTCTCTGTATTGCTTGTTTCCTAAGTAACACCGACTTCGGTCGGAACAGTTTTATGGTTTAAACTGACTCGCTTTGCAAAAATACATTTTATCTAGTAACAACTAGTTTTAACTGATATTCAATTTTAACCATTAGTTCTAGTATTAACAGTGAACAAGATTGATGCTGAATTTATTATAATCTAATTATATACCAACTAAGGCTGTCAGTCTCGATATATTTTCGAGTCCCGGGACTATAAACCTGAGACTCGAAACAGTCCCGGGAAGCCCGGGAAAAATGAGACTTCCGGGTTTCAAATATTAGGTATTTAGGCAATCAATATAGGATATAGCAAAGAATGTTAATGAAGAAGCAAATGTTCAATAATGTCTCCGTGATTAATGCGGTGAAAACCGGAAGTGATCACCGCATGATCAAAAGCACATTGAATATCAATGTCAATGTAGAAAGATCTCGATTAATGAAGTCTCCGTCCTGCACAGATACAGATCCAAAACTCTGAGAGCTTTCAACTCGAACTTCAAAATCGTTTCGAGAGCCTAGGAAGCTCTGTGGATGAATACAACGATGGGTTTGTGGAAACTGTCCATACGGTCGGGTCTAAGTTCTTTAAGACTCGTACAAATAAGAGCAACAGGCTGACAGGTCGAACTCTCTCGGAGTGAGATGATTCTGCAGTCTCCAGACAATGCATGCACATATCGGCAGCACAATAGATGGATCTCTAACGCGATCGACGCAATTGAGAGAAATAAGGGCTCCGGAAGCCTTGGAAGCACTTGGCAAATTCTATGATGAAAATGCTCTTCGACCAAATCCTTCCAAGACCCAGTCCTGTGTTTTCCACCTTCGTAACCGTCAGTCGAATAGGACCTTAAGTATAAGGTGGCAAGGAGTTGACATAGAGCACTGCCCTCAGCCTAAATATCTGGGCATTACTCTGGATAGGTCCCTGACATTTAAGTCTCACTGCCTAAAAACTAAACAAAAAGTCGGTACTAGAAATAATATCCTTCGCCGCCTTACATCCAGTACCTGGGGAGCAACCCCACAGGTTCTTCGTACTTCGGGCCTATGCCTTTCTTTTTCGGCTGGAGAGTTTGCATGCCCAGTGTGGCATCGTTCCGCTCACGCTAAAAAGGTGGACATAGCGCTGAATGATACCTGTCGCATCGTAACGGGCTGCTTAAAACCTACCCCTCTTGCGATGTTGCGATGGCAGGTATAGCACCTCCAGAAGTCCGCCGCGAGATAGCCAGCCGCATCGAAAAGAGTAAACAGGAACGGGACGGCCGTCACCCCCTGCATAAACACCAACCAAAACCTGCACGTTTAAGGAGCCGTAAAAGCTTTATGCGATTTACGACCTCCTTGAAAGACAGTGCAGAGGACGAGAGATGCGCGCTGTGGAGGCAGAAACATCCAACTCCTCCACTTTATATCACCCCATCGGAGCATCTTCCCCCTTGACACGAACTAAAGTGGCCAATTTGGAAATCTTTAAACCGCTTGCGAACCCAGGTTGGCCGCTGTAAAAGCAATCTGGCCAAGTGGGGCTTCCTCGACCCATCTCTAGCACAGTGCCAATGTGGAGTCTCTCCACAGGACATGCGCCACCTGCTATGCTGCCCATCCTGCATTACCACCTGCAGTTTTCAGGATCTATATAAGGGCAACAATAGAGCCGTACAGGTTGCCAAATATTGGGCAGAAAAAATATAGTTTGAGAGCATCGACACGAAAAGAAGAAGGGCTCCAAGGTGTTTGCAAGAGATCTATGTAATGGGCAGAGCCAGCTCACAACTGCAGATTGAAGATGGCAGAGTCATATCCGCCAAATCGAAGCTCCTTGGAGCGATCGAGACATTCTATAGACAGTCGTAAACGTCAAACACCAAACCCATTGCGAATCTGGCCAACAATTCAAGAGCTAGATTGACCCGACACTATACCGAAGATATCCCGGACGTCAGCCTGTACGAGATTAGGATGGCTTTGAAGCAGCTTAATAACAACAAGGTCGGTACTGATAGAATTACGGCCAAACTCCTGAAGGCAGGTGGGAAACCGATCCATAGGGCCCTTCAGAAGCTGTTTGATTCCGTCATACTAGAGGAAAAAACGCCACAGGCATGGAGTGAAGGTGTGGTGGTACTCTTCTTTAAGAAAGGCGACCAGGATTATAGGCCCATCTCACTTCTGAGCCATGTCACCACCACCAGCCTTTTTAATGTTTCCACTGCTGGGACTCAGGCCTCCTCTCTAGGAGAGGGAATGGGCCGTAATCCACCACGCGGGCCCAGTGCGAGTTGGTGGATGTCACATGTCTTCGAAGTTTTGGTTCTAGAACATGCTGGTTTCCTCACGATGTTTTCCTTCACCGTTTTGAGAGCAGTGGTGATTAAATAAATTACACAAAGTAATGCGCCTGGCAGGGTTTGAACCCGCGACCTGCAACTCGTAAGTCGGGGCTGTTACCACTCGGCCACCACTGCTCTCGAGCCATGTCTACAAGCTGTTTTCCAAAGTCATCACTAACCGTCTCGCGCGTAGGTTCGACAACATCCAATATTTTTTGTTATTTTTTGTTTAATTGAAAAAAGAAAAAACACCTGTCTAATCTATACTAATATTATAAAGAGGTAAAATTTTTAAGTTTGTAAGTTTGTATGTAGGGGGTAATCTCTGGAAGTACTGGTCCGATTGCTAAAATTTTTTCACCGATAGAAAGCTGCTTTATTCCTGAGTGATATAGGCTATATTTTATGTACGCGGGCGAAGCCGCTGGCAAAAGCTAGTATTTTTATAAAATCTATGGGACGGCGAGCAATGGGTAGCTCGCTGTCTGACTGTCCGATAACTGTCCGGACCGAGCCCAAGTCGTCGATGTTGCGCACTGTTCCCGCGCGCCTCAAGAAGTTGTAAGCAACAGCAGGAGCTCAGCTGGGTCGAAGCCTACTGGGGCCAGGGTTAGCTCCGAAAGGTAGCTCAGCCCCGGTATGAAAGGCAAGAAGGAACGGGGTGGGTTTTTTGTCAGTAAGAGTCCTGACACTATCTCCCGCTCCGCCCAAGAGCGGGGTTGTCATTTGATGATTTTCCCCACCATAAAAAACCCTTTCAGTCAGTTTATGTTTGTTCAACAGGGATTTCTCTCAAACTTCTGGAGGAATACCTTTAGCTACATTCGTTTCATGCGACATTTTAGGGAAATCCCTTAAATATCAGCAAAAGATTGTACTATTTTTCCATTAGGTACTTATTTATAAGACTACTAGTAAAAATTAATTTTCGTCATATTCTTGAATAATGTATCGGTTAATAAGCGATACAGAATTAAAATAAGTTGATGATGATGATGTTGAAATGTACCATCAAAGACACTTCGACCCGCCAAAATATATGTCAATCCATTCAGCACTTAGTTTCTGTGAAATTCTTTAAAAGACATACCTTATATAAGTACCCTTTCAATCACGTTAATTAAAGACGCAATAGAAAGACAATGGGTGCGCGAACGCCGGCGTTCGCTAGGATTTTAATGAATAGCATAAAAGCACTTCGTATAGGTACTTCTTCAGAAGACCCAATATATACTGACGTGAATATTATAGGTAGGTATAATCCCAGCAATATCACGTAAGTATCTTATGTAGGTGCTTGTATACTTATCATCCTAACTAGCTCATGATGACTTTTATGGTTTTGTAATGTAAAGGGCGACGAAAATGATCTTTGCCCGGAGCGGCTAGAAAAATAGCTAGATTGGGTCCTGAAGTACGTCAAAAGTAGAACAAAACCAGATCTGTATTGAAAACGTGGCTTCGGTATTACATGAAAAAAAATCAAGAAAGAACGATGAAGAAGACATGGTTTCGGCCTTACCTATATATTAAGACGTGGATTCGGCCTAGAATCGAAAACAAAGACCAAATAAATAATACCTAATGATTATGGCTGCATGACTTTGCTTTTGCCTTTTCATGTCAAAAGAGGAAGAAGAAAAAATAAATAGCTGAACTGTCAGCAACAGAGCAACTGTCAGTGTCAAAAGTTGTCATATTTTAAATTTTTCAATATTTGCCATATCTTTTGTGTTTATTCGTTATCATCAATTTGCTACATTATTTTTACATCGATTAAGGAAAATTCGGTCATTGCTGTGTCAGACATCCGGCAGCAATGTCGTGTAAGTGCAGAGAGCTATGCCTCGTCGCTTCTGGGGTATAAGAAGATTAATAAGAATGCCTCTAACAGAGGCAGGGGACCAATATTCAGTATGGGTAAGTGTTGAAATAATGCATTTAATCCAGAAAATAATAGAAAAGTATTTTTTTCGTAACCATATGTTGCGATGGTGTTAGTTTTGGTATTATTAAGAAACAGGATTACTGTGGTATGGACGGTAGGTCTTTTGTTCAGTATTGTTTACGTTATAAACTGTTGTTTCTCCCTCCCTCGCTTGCCGTACCGTTACTAGCTGTCCCTCACCTACTTACGGTCCTTTGCAACAGATCAAGAAAATATTGAATGAAATAAAGAACAGCAACAAAATAGTAAATACTAATAGTTTATGGTCTAATAGTATTATCATAATAAAAAGCATACTCTTTACATAAATAAGTAGTTTAGGAAGAACTCGGCAAACAATTTTACTGACTAAAAATAAACAATCAATTTTGCAACTTTGCACTAACTTCATGACTTTTGTATAGTAGGTATAAGCCATAGCGCACACTGGTGACTTTGGACAAAAAAGTCACTGTGCCTATGAACCCAACATGTAGTGCGTGCACATGAAGACATGACAATTACAAAAAATGGGTAGAAAAATATTGTCATTGTGACAAAAGTTATGAGTGCGTGCCATGTCTAAGTGTTTAAGTAGGAAAAATATATATTATTAAAATGAAAACATGTCCTTTTTCTTATTCCACTGTTCTTTCATATCACCAGGTGGGTTTAATCTACATATTCAACTTGATCGTTGGAACCGGAGCCCTGACACTGCCGGCAGCCTTCGCCCGTGCAGGATGGGGTCTCAGCACCATATCCCTGATGTTCCTAGCGTTCATGAGCTTCTTGAATGCTACATACGTCATTGAGACTATGGCATGTGCAAATGCTGTTTATAAGTGGAAGAGGCTGCAGGCCATTAAGAGGGAGAGTGTAAGTATTGAGTTCCTAGTTAAAATAATCAGCATATAGGACCTAAAATATACGACCTTAGTTTTGGTATATGAGAAACTCGAAACACGTCTCTAGTATTTTTATGTAAAGAATCTATGTACATGTATCAAAACAAAAAATTTTTATTAAAGAGTCCATCCATCAATTTTTGTGGCTAAACCCTAACAGACTACTATGATAAAAATATTTCATTAAACCCCACGCGAAAGAAGGTGTTCACTCTCTAATTGTTTTTCTATTGTGTCTGTGTTATATACACATATTTTTTGTACTATACAACATTATTTTTAGTTTAACAGAAACTTGAATATAGTTTGTACAGAATCTGTAAAATGTTTTTACACCACATTGTATGTATTTTTTCCCAAAAATATTTAAAAAAGTTCCCAAGTTGGATACCACCACCACAAAGAACAACACAGGTCACAACAAAAAGTATGAAGTTACATAATATTAATTTACATGGAAACTAATCGGGCAGAATTTGATACACTGATTATATTATTGGTTATTGAACTGATTGCTATAACTGTTAACATCCTATTCCTGTGTTACACTTTGTGACACATTCCTTGTCTATCTGTTGCATCATTACATAGGTTTATTTATAGCCTGCAGTATCTGCAATGTATCATGTTGCAGGGTATGTACTGACAGGTTGGTACTGAGAACAATCTGCGTGTAGTCTATTTTACATTATGGTTTATTTTTATCATTTTCAAACCGTAGTAGTACCTAGTACTACTGTTCTGTTTTGGTGTTTATTTATTATTTATTATATTCTTTATTGTACACCACATAAACAAATATATAGGACAAACATTTTAAGAAAAAAGTGTACAATGGGCGGTCTTATCGCACATGGCGATCTCTTACAGACAACCTTTTTATGGACTGAAAGAAGGGAGATAGATTTAGGGTTGTCGGTGTACAAACATCAGAAGTAATACTAATAAGATACATTAATACAAATATATAAAACACAAAAAAATAAATAAACTAATAAATATCAAATATATAGTTGAACCAGGAGAAGATGAAAAAAGTAAATATATATATATATATTCTTCTTTTCTCTTCTTTTCTTTATTCTTATACTTTTTCTGTTTAATGTTATTACCTCCCTGAACAAACACTTCTTCACAATCAATATCACAGATAGCCCTCTGTGCAGAGGATGCATGGAGTCAGAAGAAACTTTCGCGCACGTGCTCCTCGAGAGCCGTCAGCGACATAAGAACACGAACCTTGAGAGGACCGAATTCATTGATGGACGCCCTGAACAATTTGAATAGACTCATCTATTTCTGGAATGAGGCGGGCTGGTTGGAGTAAAGGCCACCGTGGCCCACGCACAATGGTCCGATAAGGACTAAGTGCGGAAACCAGACCACAAAGATAGAAGATAGGAAAGTCGTTGTGGGTGACGGGCCTAAGTAACAGAAAATAATACAGATACAGAAAAATTCTTCTGTGCATTTGAATTTACGCTAGCTAAACCATACCATAAATTCACAGATCCAAGACCACGAATCGGACGATGATCCCTCAACATCCCAGAACAACCATGGGGACCTTGAAGAACCCCTGGTCTGCGGGGACACCATCCCCTCTCGGTATTACAGCCTCGACCGGCGAGTGGAGCTGGGCGAGATGGCCAACCTGTTCTTCAATAAAGTCGGCAGGACCACCTTCTATTGTACCCTGTGTATCTACTTGTATGGAGACCTGTCGATTTATTCGGCGGCTGTGGCGAAGTCCGTTATGGATGTGGTGTGGTGAGTATAACATTTTTTTTTAAATTCTTTTTTAGCTTTTCATACCACAAAAGTAAAAAATGGGAACCCTTATAGGATCACTTTGTCGTCTGTGTGTCTATCAGACTCTTTATCTCGGGAACGCGTAGATGTGTCGAATTGAACGTATATTTCAATACTTTCATGGGAATCAAAGTTCATAGGTTACTTCCCGTTGACCTAGAATCCTGTTTGACATAATACGCGTGTGAAGTAGTGTTCCACTCGCGCCTCAAGAACTTGTCAGTAAAACCCGTAGCGGCCCAGCAGAATTAAAGCCTACTAGAACCACAGGTTGTGTAATAGAGAACCCCGTGGAACGAATGCAATGAAGGAACATAAGAGTGGGTTTTAGTCAGTAAAAGTCTGACACGCCTTCCCGCTCCGCCCTAGAGAGTCATGAATTACCATCTAAAAAAAAAAAAACATTGCACCTCATGTTACATATTTATTATAATTGCTACTATATCCTTGACCGATACGATCATTCGGTAAATAATGAATGGACAATCAGAGGATAAGTAAATGGCACATCAATTGAAGCGTGTAATCGATCGCATTATCGACTCCATTACACAACTGTTAGCGATCATCAATTTCTAATTCACTATGTTGGCTTATATCACGCGATTACTAGTAGTAAGAAAAGAAAAAAAGGTTGGCGGGATTATCGTGGCCCTGGAATGCAAAGGGAAACTGAAGGTACACGAGTGGGTTTTAGTCAGCAAGAGTCTGACACTATCTCCAAAACCCACCATAAAAAAACCTATCTTAGTTAAAATGAAAACAATGCTTGGCACGTTTCCAACACAAAATGCTCAAATCAGAAACCGACTTTGAGTGACAAACGATAAGACCGACTAACTATTACGATAACCAATACCGCATCAGCCGTTAAATCAGAATGTTAGGCGAAGCATGGGTTTATATAAAAACCTATTTTTTGTGAGAAATATATGGTAGATACTTTTCATAGAACAAAAAAAACTGTGTTTCCTGATGGTTAGAAAGAAATAAAGAAAGAAAACACGTTTATTTGGCACACAGGTACACACAATGAGATAACACTATAATTATGGTATACAAACTTAAACCTAGAATACATCTACATTGTATGTCTCACGGCTGCGCCAAATAGGTCCAGTTCAGCATTATGCCAGGCCACTACGTACTTAGCAGTTGCCTGACGCTGGTTACAATCCGGGAATCTCTAAGTCAAGAGTGAATAGGTTACTTCTCGGTAAGCGCACTACATCGTTGACTGCATCGTCGCTATCCATGAGATAGCGGTTAGCAATAAAAAAAAAAAAACAGAACTTATTGTAGTCCACTAGTATGCCAAAGTACCTACAACTTGCATATTTTTGTACCAGTTACAGGCTTGTGTATCATCGCCTTTAACCCGATGTATCGAGCGTTGTGTCGAGCGCAGATCTACGCGGGACACAATGGCTTTTTCATTGTGTCCTAATTTCGGCATACGAAAGGTCTATGGCGTCTATGGCTGAGATACACAACAGTACTTGCCTGTAGTACTGTAGTATGCAAGAATCTTGTATGCCAGTGCGTCACAAGTTCTGATTGTCGTATGTCACTATGGCATGCATGCTACTTGCATATTTTTATGCCACCTACAGGCATGTGTATCGCTGCCTTAACTGCCTGAATAGAAAGTTATCTATAATATAAAAATGAATCGTTTGCTATGCGCAAATCTCGAGAACAGCTGAACCGATTTCGCTAATTCTATTTTTGTTGTGTATGTTATTGTGAGGAGGTTGTTATGAAAAAAAAAAATGAAATTAGGGTAGTGTAGGGGAGAGTAGGGTAGTGTAGGGTAGAATAGGGTATAGTAGGGTGGAGTAGGGTAGAGCGGGAGCGAAGCCGCGGGGGTACAGCTAGTAGAATATTTTTAGACAAACCTTTAAGTTTTGTATAATGGTGCTGAGGCAAATAGCAAAATTCAATGGTCATACGTCTAACGTGTCTATATGAATGTCTATACGGACTCCTAAAATCAACGTATAGTGTATTTGCAAAACCATCCACAGGTTGTCTGTAAAAAATCAATAAACTAACTAACTAACTAATCGTGTTTAGTGATAAGACCGCCCATTGTGACACCCTATTAATTTTTAAGTTCCTATTGTAATTTTATTATTGGTGTACAATAAAAGAATAGGTATATCTATTTTGTGAGCATTGTTGTAAAATAACATGCTATGAATAATTCAGACACTCGAATATTTGTTCAGGTGTAAATATTATGATAATCGACTGCAGTACACTATATTAATTTTATAATTTACCGCCACGTTTCGAATACCGAGAGAGATAACTTGAAAATGTCGGTATGCAATGCGTGTGCTGTCTAGCTATAAATATAAAGTCAACACTGATTTATTGACCAGCCAAACAATAACAGAGATGGGTGTGTAATTAAACGTCATTTATCAAGTTCAATTAATTAACTAGAGGATTTTTCTGTTTGAGAGGGGCATTCTCTACCAGTCGTGAATGTTGTTGTCGTTGTGAATGTGAAGTACCATGGAGCATTTTTATTAGGTTACAACTTTTTATTAAAATACTTCTAGAAAAATCTTAACGTCAGCATTTCCAAATATAATTCTACTCGACATTAGATGGCGACACTTTATGTCATGGGAACTAAATATATTTAGGTACGTAGAGCTCAGTATTAATATATTTTAATAATCATACGTACTGAAATTTGATCAACATTCATTCCTAAAGGTCCTTTAATCGCCATAATATTATTTTTGTAGTTTTTATATTATTTTGTAAGCAAGTCGCCATCTATCGTCAAATAGCAAAAATACAGGGCAGTAATTTGAAGCCAATTATTTTACCGAATATCCCACGGCTGACGAACTTGTAAATATAATACTTATATTTCTCTGATATATGATTTGGTCGATCAAATTGTTTTTAATGAATTCACATTTGGTGTAATAAAAAACTTTTTACAAAACAAAATTTAAATTGACTTCAAAAAGCACAAAATAACTTTAATTTTGGAAGTCGGTGTTTCTATAATAGATACCTAATCTTGTCTCTTCGTTATTTAACACCTACTTCCGAAATTAAAGTTATTTTGTGCTTTTTGAAGTCGGTTTAAATTTTTTTTGTAAAAAGTTTTTTATTTTTCACTTTTTAGTTATGGTAGCACCACTAAAAAATACCTACCCTTCAGCTAAACATAAATTACCTTATAGCCAGAGTGCATCTCATAACGATTCTTATAATCCCAAATACGGTAAATATTACATGAATTTACCCCCTCCCCCTTTCCCCTTCCCCTTTTCTTTGAGTCAGTCATCGACTACACGTATAAACAAAGCAATTTTACTTGTTACGACAATTCTGCTATGATTCTATGAGGAGTTCTGTTCCATATCTTCGAAGTTCATGATCAGATCATAACAATATTTCTATGGGACCAACTTGGAAGCATAACCTTTCAATCAAAATCGGTCCACAATTGACCGAAATATCGGTGAACATACATAAAAAAAAAAAAAAACATACATTCAGCCGAACATAGAACCTCCTCCTTTTCGAAGTCGGTTAAAAAGTAGAGTATGCAACACAGGGATAAAGCTGTCTTTGTCTTGGGGCGGCTTGAATTCCTCACTTCACTCTGGTTTCTTTATAATCTCCCACTCAATGCTCGGGAGCTAATTATATAAAACCTTCACTGACGTTCGGGATTAAAATCAGCAACCTTCGTTTCGTTCGGAATTCAACATGCCGCCCGCGACTTAGGGACACTGCTTTACCCCTAGTCACATAATCTACTATTATTGAATGGTATCGGACGTAAACACATGTTTTTTTTTTTTAAAAAATGAATAGCTTTGTAATCAATCTTGATAATTCTTTCTATCAAAATAAGCCTTTAAAAAAGTAAAACCTAATAAAAATGGAATAAAAAAAATGTTACAATAAAAAGGATTTTGATGATTTTCGAATGATCTTCATTCGTCATTCATCTAATAATAGTATCACTATTTCAATGAAAAATATACGTATCGGATGGTTTGCACAATTAATTTAAAAAACAGATATCCCTGGTAATTCTGAGTGCGACCCTGTTGCATCCTGCACTTAATGACATCTAGTGTGAGATAGTTACGTAACCACAAAATAAAATCAAATGAACGAGCTAGTAGTTTGGCTATTGACCGGCAGATGGCAAATAAAAAAATGGGCGGAGTCTAACACCCCTCACCCCGCAAAATGTCACGCTTTTTTTCTTAGGGAAATCTTATTACAACATCTCCTCTTCTATACTAACTCCGTGTTCCCGTACATTTGAAGCTTTCTACTAGCGTTAACTATTGCAGATTAGCAACTTGGATAGGGGTACAGAAACACGTAATTTTTTTTTCCTTTTTTTTAACTGTAAATATTTTTTTTTTCTATTCCACAGTTCTCCAATCCCTCCAAACGTGACTGATTCAAAAGTATGGGACGCGCTGCCTTGCTTCAACTCGTCATCGTCGGAGCACGTCGGGTACACTCGGCTGGAGACCTACAGAGTCGCGCTGCTTACGTTCGTGGGCGCCATGGGGCCCTTCGTGTTCTTCAACGTGCAGAAGACTAAATATCTGCAGCTGTTCACCTCTGGGATGAGGTGGTTGGGTAAGTCTTGTTCTTGAATCTTAAGAGGGTCCTTCTCCACTCGCTTATCGTAAACATCGAAAATGGTTTAAAAGCTTGTTACTTCCTTTAATGCAATCCAACGCGATGTTTGACGAAAAGTCAACGCAAAAAAAGAGAGATAACGCCTGGAAACTCTGTTAGTATTCAGTAATTCCGAGATTTACTCGAAAATTTCACAAAACTTGCTCCAGGAAATAGCTGTTTTTTTTAAACCCTTAAAAGTGTTTGGAAAATGTTGTCGTCATTTAGAATCTTAATAAAATTTGCAAGGTCTCTAGAGAATTACTTTTTTGACATTATGAAGTGTCAAATTTCACACAAAATAGGACATTTTCAGAGGTTTTTACTGGATTAGTTTTACACAAATTTAGAAATTGGTTTCTTTAGAAACCTAGAAAATATCCACAAGATACTGTGTTTCCAAAATATCTAATGAAAAATGTGTAATAACGTCATAATCAGTTATGAGCGGTTGTATGAAAAACAGTGAAAATGTGAGTCATGATCTCCTTAATCTCCAACGTCGACCACATCGTCAGTTATCATCAGGTGTGATAGTACTTAGTCAAACAAGATCCTATCAACAGTCTATACAGCTTCTATACATACATTTCCATACAGTGCCGTACCTCAAAAGGAAAACAGAACCCTTATAGGATAACTTTGTGGTTTATCTCTGTGTCTAGAGCCTTTATCTCGAGAACGCGTGGAGATATCGAGTTGAAATTAAAACCAAATAGGTACTCAGGTACGCGGTCCCTTGAAGATGTGAAAAAGTAATGTTATCGAAAAAAAAAAAGATTGAATAGAATAAACTTTATGGTACACCACAAAAGTAACACAGCTTATACATAAAATTAAATTTATGGGTACAATGATAAGATATGACCTTTCATGGGAACTCTCCACTCCGCAAATTTGACACTCCCAAGGGAATCAGAATTCTCGGATACTTCCCGTGTTTTGCATAAAGTCTTATAGCACAGGTATGTGAATAAATCTGGAAACTGAAAATTTGTGGTTTACGTCACAAACAAAAAACTTGTGTGATTTGGAAAAAACTTCGAGACTCCAATCGGGAATTGAACTCTTTACATAGGGTAAGTTTGTACGGAACCCAGAGTCCGACTCGCACTTGCCCAGTTTTTTTTTTTATGGAGCCCCCTCCATAAAAAAAAAGAGGGAGGCCAAAGAAAAGATGGATGGATTGAATGAGAAGTTATATGAAAGAAAAGGGAGTTAGAGATAGCGTGACGAGTGACAGGACAGAATGGAAGAAAAAAACGTGTTGCGCCGACCCCAAATAAAACGGGACAAAGGCAGGAAGATGATGATGATGCGTATAGTAAAAAAATATAAAGTAAAGTATATTTTAATAACAGGCGTCTCTTATCACCAAATGACGCGACTATAGCATAGATTAATTTAACGAAGCCCTAATGACCGTGGAACACCGAAACCAATCAATACTAGGTTCAATCAATCGAGTAGCGATTAAATGGGCGTATTAGTCGCGTGCCTTGCCGTGACGCCATGGCGGCGCGGCGGCGTCACCCAAGAAAATGCAGCTTTATGGTGTACTAGCTTTCCGCCCGCGTGGACTACAGTTTATATCGCGAGGGCAGAGACCCGTGCTCAGCAGTGGAATTATAGGTAGCCTATGTGTTATTCCAGTGTCTTTTCTACCTACCTACCAAATTAGATCTAAATCCGTTCAGTAGTTTTTGCGTGAAAGCGTAACAGACAGACAGACAGACAGAGTTACTTTCGCATTTATAATATTTGTAGGGATTTGCTCGAACTATAATCCCTTTTGTGATTATTAATTTTCATGGCTGGCCTGTTGGTCTAGTGGTTAGTGGCTCTGACTGCTATGCTGGAGGTCGTGGGTTCGATTCCCACCCAGGACAAATGTTTGTGTGATGAGCATAATCATTTGTTCTGTGTCTGGGTGTAATTTATGTATAATATGTATGTATTTAGAAATACATAAGTATGTTTATCAGTTGTCTAGTACCCATAACACAAGCTCTGCTTAGCTTGGGACTTACGGCGTTGTGTGATAGTTGTGGAATATATAATATTACTAGCTTTTGCCCGCGGCTTCACCCGCGTACATAATCCCAGGATAAAACGTATTCTAAGTGTTATTCTGGGATATGGTCTACTCGTGTACCAAGTTTTATCGAGATCCGTTCAGTAGTTTTTGCGTGAAAGAGTAACAAACATCCATACATCCATCCATACATACAAACTTTCGCATTTATAATATTATTATTATATATTATAACATGCATGATAGCAAAACTCATTATTATTATTTGACATGAGGTTAGTGCCTTTAATTCATTAAACCCCAAGCGGACGCCGGCGTTCGCGCACCCATTGTCTTTCTAGCCACTGTCAGTTACATTGTTAATCATACTTTTTATTGGCATCATGACCTGGCTACGCTGTCATGGTGTCCCAGTGAGAAATCTCTGAACCGACTACGGACTCAGGTTGGTCGCTGCAAAGATAATCTGGCCAAATGGACTCTTGACCCATTGCGAATACAGTGCTAGTGTGGAGCCCCTTTACAGGATATGTGTCACTTCGTTTCCTGCATACGCCCTCCATGACTTAAACGAAGCCAACGACAGAGCTGTCCAGGTGGCTAAATATTGGTCGGACAAAATTTAAGTCGAATTGACACGAGAAGAAGTGAGGCTAGTCTTTACAAACCGATGTTTCCAACCCCGCAGTTCTTGCAGGCTTCAGCACTGGCGGGCCCCGTCAATTTTACTGGCATCTCTTTGAGGCGCGCGTGGAACACGACGTTTATCGGACGGTGAGCTACCTATCGCTCGCTGTCCAGAAGCCTATGCCGCCCTACGACACCCGACGTCCAGGGCGTTTCCAGCCCACAACATAAAGCTCACATTTCAAAATTTCTACTTAATGCTATGTTATTAAGTTATGCAACCATAAAGCTAGAACTACATGCCTGATTTGTACGTAGAACGACGTCGCGTGGCGTGGATCGAGTGTAGCTCCACAAGTCTAGTTTCCGTAAGTACGGAGACCGGCTGACACGCCCAGATCGGCGTGTGTGGCACACTTGTGCGCAGAGCAGTTCTAGCATTAGTCACGTGTTTGGTACACAACACTAGTAACTTCTTTAACAAATAAATTGCACGTCCCTGATTCAGTCAATAGGATAAGTGCAATGGTAGCCCACTTATTGCATTCACACCAATTGATTGAGAATGACTGATGGAGCTAGTGCATAATAGCGGATTTGTGGGGGGCACTCAATGCGCGCGTCAGAGGAAACTAAAAATATACCTGCAATTTAGCAATAGGAAGATTCATTGAAAAATATTGAAAGTAATTGAATTTTCGTACATCATCATTCATTTTTTTTTTTCAATATAGCGCATGCTTAATCATAAAGAGACCTAACTCAAAAAAGAAAGTATTTGAATATTTAGAAATATGTTTCAATAATAAGGTTCAATTTTAAAATACCAACATTTTTGAATTAGCTCTGTTTTCTATTAAGCATGCGACAGTTGACTTTATATTTTACCATTATATGATTGTACTAGCTTCTGCCAGCGCGTGGCTTCGCCCGCGTTAAAGTAGGTTTCTCTTAACAAACTTTAGACTTCCGTTTCTTACCCTTTGGTTTTGGAATATCTTCTCTTTAGTGTTTACCTATGTCATAAAAGGAAACCTTGTGTAAAATTTCATACTCGTGGTTTCGGCCGTGCGTTGATATGTCAGTCAGTTTTTCCTTTTATATCTATGTACATCTATACTTATATAAAGCGGTAAAGTTTGTAAGAGGTAATCTCTGAAAGTACTGGTCCGATTGCAAAAATTCTTTCACCGATATATAGCTGGTTTTTTCCTGAGTAACATAGACTATATTTTATGTAAGCGTGCGAAGGCGAGGGCAAAAGCTAGTATCAGATAAGAGAAACCACATCTAAAGAGTAATTATTTTGAAAGAACAGAAAGAAAGAAAACACGTTAATTTGGCACACAGGTACACACAATGAGATAACACTATAATTATGGTACCTCTACAAACTTGAACCTAGAATACATCTACATTGTTTTTTTGTCTCACGGCTGCGCCAAATAGGTCCAGTTCAGCATGATGCCAGGCCACTACGTATCAGTTGCCTGACGCTGGTTTTCAACCTTACTATTTTGTTGATATCGACGATCGTAGTTGTAAACAGGAACACATATTTATTATTAACTTTATAGACCACGGGCGGAAAACCTGACCATAACGCAATACCGCAGTCGCTATGTTTAGTGACAATGTTTACGTGTTTCGTGAACTACTTGTAGGTATAGGCACTAATTATTATGCTACGCTATACCTATATTAAAATTTATCCAGTTTGTAAATAATGCAAACCTAAGTTCTCGATTTAGTTATGTTGGTTACATATTCAAATTTATTTTTCCTAGATTCTGCGCGACCTTATAACCCGGTTGGTTAGTTTTATTTAGTTAATGATATTTTGATGTTGTTTATGGTCCCATACCTCAACAGGAAAAAAACGGAACCCTTATATGATCACTGTGTTGTCCGTCCGTCTGTCTATCTGCCCAGAACCTTTATCTCGGGAACGCGTGGAGGTACCTAGTTGAAATTAAAATCATATATATACTTAGGTCTGCAAACTCTTGAACCTTGAAAAAAAAAAAACTTAAGTATACGAGAAAAAATGATACAAAAAATGATGTGGCAAAAAATGTACATTTCGACACTTTCGAGGAAGTCCAAATTCATCGGGTACTTCCCATTGACCCAGAATCTTGAAACTTGGCATAAAGCAAGCTCTTACAGCACAAGTGTTGCACAAATCTAAAAACTGTAAATCACATATTTTTTTGCGATTCAGATATATCCTCCGAGACTCCATTCCGGAATTGAACTGGGCAAGCTCGAGTTCGACTCGCCCTTGCCCAGTTTTTGTTTTTATGTAAAAGGTGCTCAAAACACTTACTGTACTTATTGTTACTTTAAATGGTAGTGCTACAAACCTAGATCCATAATAGAGAAAAAAATGCATGAAAAAATAAAGACAAAAATCCGTAAATCCGTAATCAATTGACCGATAACATCTACTACGGTGTGACATTTCCTATCATACGGAAATACGTCTTTGATAAGGCAATAATTCAGGTGGCAACAACTATTTCTATTCTAGAATTTATTAATAACTAGCTTTTACCTTATTATTTATTTAGATTAAAACCTTCTGTGTGCCTTGTCGAATTGGTCGTGCCATTCTCGAGTTTGGAATTTACTATACCTTACTCTACCCTACACTACCCTTAATTTCCATTTGTTTTCCATAACAATCTTCTCCTCACAATAACAAACACAACAAAAAAAGAATTAGCGAAATCGGTTTAGCTGTTCTCGAGATTTGCGGTTAGCAACATATTTAGCGATACATTTTAATATTATAGGTGTAGATCTCTAGCTGCGACCTGGGGGTTGGAAGTAATTCCAGGGGAGAAGCCCCCTGGAATTATTTGCCACATTTAAATCAATTTTAAAATTCCAACTGTTTTTTCCATTATTTTCTTTTTAAACCATTCCTATATTAAAACGAACATATCAAAATAAAAATGATTAAAATCGGTCAAGGCGATTTTCAGTTTTAGCGAGACTAACGAACTGCTATTAAGTTTTATATAAAAAGAATAATAATATTTTTTATGATTTTGTTCCAGCGTTCACAATAATGATCTCAATGGCGATCCACTTGCTGATTGGTCGCGGGCCACAGGGCCATCCCCCTGCGTTCGACGTGACCGGCATGCCCACCCTCTTCGGCGCCTGCGTCTACTCGTTCATGTGTCACCACTCGCTGCCCGGCCTCATCGCACCCATCAGAGGCAAGACAAGACTCGGTTTGCACCTCTTCTTGAACTACACAATCATAGCCTTATTCTACCTCCTCCTAGCGTTCACTGGAGCGTTCGCCTTCGCACATTTAAACGACTTATACACACTAAATTTTGTACCTTCAGACAATGACAATATATTCCTAGAAATAGTCGAGTATTTCCTCGCTTTGTTCCCAGTTTTTACACTGTCTACCAGTTTTCCAATAATTGCTATTACACTTAGGAATAATCTACAGAGCTTGTTCCTAGATACGTCGAGACTCGAATCTTACAATTTTATTTTAAGGAAAGCGATCTTCCCTATAGTTACTGTAATACCGCCAGTGTTGTTGACGTATTTCTTAGAGGATATTAGTATTCTTATCGAGTTTACTGGTTCATACGCTGGCACTGGTATCCAGTACTTCATTCCGACGTTCTTGGTGGTGTCTGCGAGGCGACACTGCACGAACTTGCTAGGTTTAGGTGTAGTCAATAAATACAAGAGTCCGTTTTCCCACGTCGCGTGGGCTATTTTCGTCCTGCTGTGGTCGTTGGTGTGCATAATTTTGGTGTCAGTACACATATTTGAGAAGAATTCATGACATTAATTTTAATATGATCTACTTATGGTCGCTCGGCAGTGAAAACTAGGAAAGCTTATTTAAAGAAAATCTTTCTTTAAATAAATACATGTTTTGAATTATAAAACTCATTAAAAATTTCCATTAAATATTTTACAAATCAAAGGCAACATGATTTTTTTATTGGAAGTAAATTTTTGTTTCCGTCCTTTAAATTTTTGTGATGTTCTTACTAAGTTTTCACAGCCAAGCGTCGTTATATATACAATTTGGCAACGTTAATGAAATATGAATTGTTTACGCCACTTTGTTAAGATACCGGATTCAGAGTGAGGTTTCAAGGCAACTGCATTAGTTTTAAGGAAAATTAATGTTCTAATACGATTTTAAAACGTCAAATTATTATATTTTATTGAATCAAGTAATTAACTTTTACCCAGTGTATGCGAAGTCTGGTGAAAAGACAATATGCTTATGTGTTCATTCGTATCTCTTCCTCGCTGTGCAGTCTTCAATTATGTTTTAACTAGCTGCTCTCAGCGGCTACGCCCGCGTGATAGCAAAAAATTATCCTAAGAAAATATACTTCCGGGATAAAAAGTATCCTATGTCCTAATCTACGACATGGTCTGTCCGTGTACCAAGTTTCGTCAAAAACGGTTATGCCATTTAGGCGTGAAGACGTAAAAACAAACAAACAAACTCACTTTCGCTTTTATAATATTAGTAAGGATTTTTTAAATAATTAAGTTATAATATAACTATAGTTGTCGACGGCACAGCCACAGTCTTTGTATTTTTGTATCAATATTACTATTAGCCTTAATACCTAATCAATTAATAAAATACAATTTTAAATCAATGTTTAATGTTCCAGTGCGAATAATCGCTAAGCTAGTAATTTATTATCCATATCTGAATAAGTAATTATTAGTATAGGCTAGCTGTAGATGGGTACGAAACTTAAATCTGTTATCACACAACTTTGATGACTTATTCAAAAGTCAAAGCTTCAAAATCTTGAGCATAGACGCCGAGTTGCTAGTCTGTCGGTTGCATTACGTAGAGTGTGCCTCTATATTGGATAATAATAGTTTTGAATACCGTCAATCAGAGACACAATAGGATGACAGAGCGAACGCTTGGGGCTTAATGAATGAATTCCGCACGTCTAGCGATGTACGATCGTACACTGTGCACATGGACATACTGACTACACTAACCTTCAATTTTTGATTTAAGCATTTGAAATTGAGTGTGCCTCAATCCTGAAAACCTTTAGCATTTAAATACAGGTTAATTAAAAATACTCGATTAAGAAACCGGCCTACACTCACAACAAAACTTTTTGGGTACACATTCATTTTGTGTACGATAATAACAACATGGAGTATTAAACTCAAGAGTGACTAGGTTAAGAAAAGCGTGCTTCATCATCGCCCATATCGTCGATTACTATAATATAGGTCGATAACAGTTAGTGGTCAAGCGCAAGCCTCACAATAATACTAATAAATAAAACAGGGGTGCTCAGTTTAATACGGATTGTTTTCTACGGCAGTGGTCCAACCGCCCCGGCGAGTAAACGACTAACTATAGGTGATATTCTCTCTCAAGAAACGCACAATAGATATACATTCCGTGTAAACGAAAGGGATGCATATATTAAAAGTTGCTCTCTGACTGTTCACACTGCCGGCGATGACTCGCTTTACTAGTTTTGTCGCTGAGCGACGAAAAACAAAAATAAACTCGCTCAGCGATACTCGTTCAGCGATGCTCGCTCGCTTGAATTCTTTACAGTGCGGCATTGAAAGTACACTCGCTTATAGCCCGGCGACAAAACTATTGAAGTTACACACTCGCTTCCCGCTGATCGCCAACTCGTTTACAGTTTCTAGTTCTACTAGTTGCTCGTTCATCGTCGGCGGTCGGACCAGTGCGTATACAAGGATTCGGATAGGACATAATATTCAGATATGGATATTAAATAAATTGTTTCTTGTAGTCTTAACTACTATAAAATCAATGTTACCTTATTCCCAAAGAATAGGAGGAATTGAAATTAGTTTTCTTTATTGCTTTTTGCGAAAAAGACTTCAAAATTATTTATTTATATGCTAAAGAATTGGTGCGATTTATTTTGAGCTGCCATGCACAAAATATGTAAAAAAAAAATGTTCTGAATGATTTTCGAGCCAATATGTGATACCATAGAGGTAGAAAAAAATGCATTTTTAAATTGCATGACAATAAATTATGTTACCGCCTTCTACTACACTTTACTTCAGTCAATTCACTCCCAACGAAGTGTTTTTTTTATATATATAAATGAGACAAAATACGCCTAAGGAAATTATTTAGTGATCTTGTATACTGTTGTGTAGAATTTAAATAAAAATGTGATTATAGATAGTACCTACTCGTAAATATTAAATTGATGCTTGCATAAATAAAATATTCAGTGTTGTACTTACGAAATTGTAATCATGACAATTTTATTTTATAATGTCATGATTAGGTCTCTATGGTTATATTGTTAAAATTTTGTCTAAACGAAAGAAACTTTTTAACAATAACGAATATATAATACTATTAGAAATAAGTGTACATAGAGATTAAATGTGCATTTAAAAACCATATGTTTTTAGTATATCTTATATTTTGTATGTTTGTATGCTGGATAGGTATTTCCTAGCGTGGCTATTTTTTCTTCTATGATTTCGAATGGTGCCAAATCATAAAGATTTATTTACATATATTTTTTGTTTCGAATGTTTTATAATTTTATAAGCATGTTTTAGATTTTTATTGTGATAGAGAAACCATTTGAAAAATATTATATTGTGTATTAAATTGAGTTGATTGTATCGACTGACTCATTAATTTATTAGCAGTACAAATTATTTTTATAAAAATAAAGTACCCGTGCGTGTTCAATGAAATTCTTTTTCTTTTATACCTGGTACAGATTATTGGTGGCTGTAAATGTATGTCTGAGTGCGAATTTTAGGCCGAACGCTGCGTTACGCGGGCGCCCGCGTGCTCTCATACAAAAGTGTTCCATCCGGGTGCCGGCGGACAGACGCGCCCCGTGACCGTTTTGCTACGTAATAACACATTAAAGTTCTCCATCGACATGACTACATGCACACCGTTAAAGTTGAACTAGCGACACTGCGCAGGGAATAATCCGATTTCCGCAACGGGGACAGGCGCACAAGATACTTACAGGCGCGACATCATGCGGCGGGTAGGGCTCCAGCTTAACGCAGCGTTGGCTCTAAACAAACCTATTACTACGGATTTTTTTGGTAGAAAGTAGGTTTTGTAGTAGTGCCGGTGCTAGGTCGAACGATGGTGACATCAACCATGCGATGTTTCATTTTCGCAGTCAGGAATAAAACGAACTGAATTATAGTATACGAGTATTATTGCCAATCAAATAATGATCAAAAACCATATAAATTACACGAACTTTTCAGCTTTTAGCCTTTTTATAAAAACTAGTTAGTACTTCAGTTAGGTACTGATGCGGTCTTTACTCATGCATACGAAAATAAAACTAAATAAATAAATCCAAAATTTTTTAAACATTTTTTAATGTTTCCATTGATGTGGTACATACCTTTTTGTGTAGTAAATAAAGTTATGTTCAAAAGCAAATAACCAGTCAGTGGAGAGAGCATCGATACATTTTTGTTCTAAAACTCTAAATCAAATTCATTTAACAACGGTGGGGAGAGTTGAGCTTCGCCCGCTGTGATTGGCTGTCGGCTGATGTATTGACGACCAAATGACAACTGATTTTTTAGGGATTTGGGGATTGCAAAAAAAGTAATTATTTAAAAAAATATCGATATGGATAATTATTTGACTTATAAGTAGGTTTTGTTTGCAATAATGAATTGTTATGGGTTCGATTTTGTAATAAAAAAGGATTTTATGCTTTACTAAAACAAACAAAACAAAATATATACACTGGTTTTGAAATGAATTAGTATAGGTTTTCCTTATAATAATAAAATAATACGAAAATAAAAGATTATCTTTTAGTTTCGTATTGTATTCGTTTGACATTCGAAGTTTATTATGAGAGAGTACGTCGTATTTTTTCCCCGTTTACTCACTACAGTGCGTTTCACTTAAGAAGTTACATTGCTGTCATGTTGGTATTGAAAATAATGTTGCCATATTTTTAGCAATTAAATTATTTGATATGAGGGAGATTAACTGATACTTCGTTACTTTAACAATTGCCTTTTTTTATTGTTACTATTTTTGTATAAGGTATAGGGCGCTGGGCTCCATTCCGAATGTCTTACAATTCTTTCAAATAACGAAAACGCCACGCCACAGTATCGTTCCTCTCTATTAACAACTTCCTTTGAGACCTAATTTTTTTAAATAAAATCCCATTCCTCTCATAATTTTCCAAAAAGTGTTGCAGCTACCGTTAAAATCGATTTCGTTTCAAATTTCGGGGAACAATTTTGGTAGAGTAGGCAACTCTTTCCTTTTTTCCCTTCTTTTTGTGTAGACAGACAGGGGAGCCAACATTACGCCGATGTAACTTCTTAAGTGAAACGCACTGTAGATTTTTGTGACTCGCCATTTCCGCTACGTAAATCGACCTCAGCGCCACCCGTGGCCGCATCTGGAACTAACTAACACCACAGAGCAGTTTTACCGCGCGCATTTCGCTAGATTTTGAATTTAGAAAACATACCAACCTCCATTATGTTCATTTTTTTAAAATTACCTACTTGTTTTAACATTCGAGATTAAAGTAGGTAGAAAGTTACCGTTATGTAAAATTATTTCGTTCATTTTTTAAATGAACGGCTGTTAACAACGGCGTGGGCGGTAGTCGGTATTCATTAATTACTACTCAGCTCGGTCACGTAATAGTGTTAACGAACGCGTGAATGCGTCTATTGAGTCAAGTTCATCAGAATTGAGTTCAGTTCGAGTAAAGATAATGAAGCCTCCACATATAGATTCAAGGTTTGAAGTACAATATCTGGTTAGTCATTTTAGTACTTTATTTTGGGCAATATACGCTACAATGCAGCCGAGTGTTCCTTGTTCGAATATGGCACCTGCATCAGTATGCGTTACGCACCGTTAGTTTTTCGAGATTAGCTTCAATGAAAACGGTTGACTCTTTGGATTAGATTGGAAAGAAGCAGTGCTAGCGTTATAGGGGGGGACGATGGGGCGACAAATTTAGAGGGGCGCCAAGGTCTGGAGTTGGAGTTTCCTGTCTTCGCTGGTGCAAACTCTCAAAACTGTGCTCTACGCTCTGTGCATATGACCACACTGCGCTTACACTTACGAACTTACGATTGGTGCGATACTTCCATCTGGGCGTCACAATATTTTCGCCCGGGGTGTCAGTGGCCCTTACACCGACACTGGAAAGATGTATCTTGCACGGAATAAAGAAAACTAGAGGAAGTGCCTCTTAGATATCGCCCGTGTGTCAACAGTAGACTAAATTCGCCTATTACATATTATATACTAGTGCAGGTGAATATGGCATCTATTTCAAAGGCACTAGCGTTCTGAATAGAATAAATTGGTTACAGCGCCATCTAGCGTTGAGTAGGCGAACTCGTTGTAAATTGGTTAAAACTTCTTTATTGTTCGTGTCATGTCAAATAATAACAACTTTCTTACGTTGTAATAAGACCTAATTTATGAAAGCAATAAGAATATGAATTGTAAAAGTTAAGTTTGTAATTCGTAGCTTCGTAGCCAATCATATTACTGTTTTTTATGTGTGTAATGTACAATTTGATACGCAAATGTGTGAGTTTGGCGACACTGGTTCCCGTGCTTAGCCACGTTAGGGGCATTTCTACCTATATTTTCTGTTCTGTGGTATCTTGCCATTCCGACATATACAATGCAGGATTGGATGAGGATTTGAGAATCCGTAGACGATTTATTTGTTCCAAGTTTTTGATTACTTTATTTTTTTTCTGTGTACCTACCAAAAGTTTAAAACGACATTTTATTCGATCTTTGTCTCGAGACAAAAGTCTATGACCAGTGTGTGTTGCCAGTGATGACATATGGCTCTGAGACGTGGTTGCTTACAATGGGCCTCATCCGAAGGCTTAAAGTCACCCAAAGGGCAATGGAAAGGGTAGGGCTATGCTCGGAGTTTCTTTGCGTGATCGAATCAGGAATGAGGATATCCGCAGACGAACTAAGATTAGCGACATAGCACGAAGAATTTCCAAACTTTAGTGGCAGTGGGCAGGGCACATCGCTCGCAGAACGGATGGCCGTTGGGGCCGAAAGGTTTTGGAATGGCGTCCGCGTACCAGAAGACGTAGCGTTGGAAGGCCTCCTATAAGGTGGGCCGATGACCTGGTAAGGGTTGCAGGAATCCGCTGGTTGCAAGACGTACAGGACCGTTCATTGTGGCGGCCCTTGGGGTAAGCCTTATGATGTTATCTAAGTAAAATATTAATCCCTAATAATTACCCAAGTCGGTTGACTTTTTAGACAGATTACCTCTGTACTTAGACCGACTGGTTATTGTCTGGTCCTAAATTAAAACGAATATATTTAATAATTCTCCAAACAAGGTGTCCTTAAATCTCACATGCAGCTATCACCATAAACCGGATATTGCATTAGACCGACGTCATACGTGGGCGACGCCTGCGAGTGGTATGTTACGTCGCGTCAGGTGGCGTCGAATGGTGTGGGTCTGTTGTAGCTCTACAAGTCTGGTTGCTATATACGATGTATGGCACACACCAACACACCCAGATGGGCGTAGATGGCCCACGTGGCCCCGTGACCTTAATTCGTAGCACCCCTAGGTGGGAAGCTCCAATGTATATTTAATCTTCAAGAAAGTTGTAGAAATCTCCGTGGATTTTTCTGGGTCCGGTAATCTAAGGGTGTTACCACACCAGTCGATCGATGGTAGAATGGATTAGTCGACGTCGATCGACAGTTTCTACCAGACCATTCGATCAATGGTAGAATGCGTTCTCTTTTCGATTGGTTTGTCGACCGGTATCCGTCGGTCAAATAAAGCTACCACACCAATCGATCAACGTCGACCTATGGTATGGATCGATTGGTGTAGTAACACCCTATTTTAAAATTTGCATCCAAAGTTTTTTAAAATGGTTAGTGCTAACATTTTCTTAGCAGCTGACAAATGGACTCTCTAACGGGCGCAAAGCCTTGAAGGGTTTCTCTACTTTTTGACCTTTATCACCGCTTGGGGATGGTTGCAATACCGTAGCTTGCTGGAGTTTGCATCTAAACCAAACTTGTGAATTATTTGTCAATACCTATTGAATTTCTTAGTAGCTGGCAGTCGGACCGCAGGCGCAACGCCGCAAAAAGTATCTTTACTTTGTGACCTTCATCACCCCTTGGGGAAGGTTGCATTGTCGTAGCTTGTCCAAGAGGTAGTCTCCAGACTATGCTTTGCATAATCCGTCAGTGTCAATTTACTTGCTTAATTCATGAATCCCCAAGCGACCACCGGTGGCCGCGCATCTATTGTCTTACTATTGTGTCTCTAATTGACGGTATCTAAGGGTTAACAGCTGGCAGTTAAGCCTTCAAACAGGCCAAGCCTTAAGGTATTTCAACTTTGCGACCTTCAACACCCTGGGGAAGGTTGCTTGTTGTATCATGCATTAAGCTTCTGGAAATTTCTTTCTGGGACCACCACTTACTCCGTCTGATAAGTCCAGTATTTAGAAAAACATTATTTTAGCTTAGTGTACTGTCCTCACTGACAAACAAGCTACAGCATCAGTTTCTGATTAACTCCGCGAAAGTTGGTTATATGGGACGCAAGAGCAGTACTACATTTCTAAAAAACTGCTGTAAATTTGTAAATCTACGTGTGTATGTGCTACGCGGCACAAGTATTGCCACTATATTATTTCTAGTATTGAGTCATAAAGTTCCTTCCTCATTGAATAAATAGAAAATTATTTAATCTGTGAAATGTTATCCCACCTTTTGTGTAACTTGAGGTAGACTTTCCACCCAATTTGATTGAACAACTAGGCATTATTTTTAGTCTTATTTGAGCGCGTGCCGTTCGTACGTAAAGCTACGAGTGATCAACATTTCGCCGCGTAAATAGGTGGTGGCACCGCACGCGCTCTCTAGTGGTTTAACTACTGAACCGATTTTGATGAAATTTATTACGGAGTAAGCTTGAACTAATGTGATGAATACGATGCGGGATGCACAAGATTATTGTGACGACACTTGGTGGAGGCCTTTGTTCAACAGAAGACGTCTATCGGCTGAAATGATGATGATGATGAAGCTTGAACCATACGAAATCGACGGCTTCACGCCAGTAATAATCGACATTCATCCAAATGAAGTCACGGGTAAAAGCCAGGTGCTAATATATACTCTTGTCCATTACAAGGTAAAAGTTGGGGTGAGCAAAGCAAAACACTCGAATAATGTTGAAGAATTATTTATTTTTTATCATTATACATAGTTGTCACTTATCTCGCGTACACAAGCGACAAAAGCCTTCCATAGCTCAATTGACTTTGGCATGAAGTTACATTGTATTTGTGCTGCCGCCGGCGCGGCGTGGGCCGCATGGATTATACACTATAAGCACTAAGAAGGAAGATTTTTTTCTTTCTAAAAGAAGAGTGAATAGAAAATGAAAACTAACTTCCAAAATATCACTATTCAAGCGCGAATCACTGGTTAGCACTTGTAAATTCAAATATTATTATTAATTTTCGGGAAATTTAAAATTAATACTAACAATGTAGCTGAAGTGTCACGGTAAAGTAAAATGTTACTTTTGTGACGCTCGTATATAGGGCGGGAAATAAATATCGAAACACCTACTAGCACTAAACCTAGGAGTGTAAATTATTTTCATCAATTTTATACACTGGTAACATGAGAAAACCACATTTATTAGGTATTAGCAACAGTGAACATCTTCGCGTGTCCAGTTCGCCCACTGTTCGTATCGACTAAGCTAACTGGTATGTACTGCTGTCGAAACTGCGCCAATTTGACCACGACGGTGTTGCCACATCATTATTACCAAGCTAATTAATATTTCCCGCGATAAAAACAAAAATAAAATAAAAACAAAATTATAATTACATAAAAATGAGTGAATGCATTTTTTACATACAACATTACACATACATAAAATAGACATTGATGAGATACTCGTAATACTCGCAACACGTTCCTAAATATTGATAAGTAGGAGCTTCAATCGTAATATTAAATAATATTGGAATCAGGAACAAAATGTTCTAGACATTACATCTAAAATTATCTGTCTTTATTGTATCATAATAATAATATTAGTGTAGCAAATATTCGAATGACAGCAATAAGCTTTGCCTCGTAAAAAGTATGCAATTTCAATAAGTACTCATAATCTAAACATTATAACGTCGAATGTTGAATTAAAAGTAGACATTACTTTGTAACAAATAAATATTATTAATCTATGCATTAATAAATCTAAGAATCATATCATTCGCATATGATCGAACATTTCATTTAGAATTTGATTATCATTAATTTTAGAGAGGACCGGTCGGTTTCATATTATCCGGAAACACGAACAACTAGCCCGAAGTCCGCGAGCATAGCGCGGCGCTCGAGTCCGGAGGTCGCGACGCGCGCGGAGGACAACACGGCGAGCTGGGCCGGGCTCGCGGGGCCGGACATCACAATAAATAGTAGGACTACAATATGTTTTTGTGTGGGCGCGGAGAGGGCGCGCGCGGCGGCTCGTCGCGCGGCTATAACGTGGTCGGCGGCACCGCGATGTCGTGCCGCCGCAGCGCCGCGCGGAACGACTCCAGCGACGAGCGCAGCGTGAGGCAGAAGCCGCGCGACGCCGGCACCAGCGGGAACTCCGGCTCGGCCAGCGCCGCCGCGCCGCCGCCCTCCTCGCCCGACAGCAGCACGAGCCCCTCCAGGCGCGCGCACAGCGGCCCGGCGGCGGCGCGCAGGTGCGTGAGGATCTCCGTGCGGAAGGGCTCGGGCGGGTTCATCAACATTTTAGTCATGGACTGCACCAGCTTGAGGAGCACCATCTCGTTGTACATGCGCGAGTTCTCTCTGCCTTGTTGTGTACCTGGGGGAAATCGAAAATATTTTAAGAACTTACTTTTTTATATCAACAATGTTTTTTTATTCCTGACACTACTTTCAACTTGATATCTGTTTAAATAATTGTAAATTTGTAAAAAGCAATATAGGAATGTTTAGGTCAATACCTCAAGAAAATTTGATTTCTTAAATTCATTGCGATTGTGCTTACCTTTTTGCTTTTCATAGCCGGCCTCGTTAAAGTAGGGCTCCGAGTTGAGAATAAGCCCCTGCAGCGACACGATGACCTGCAATAGCGAGCTGTCCTTGCCCCACACCTCGACGCCGCGGCCCGACCACGTGCCCAAGAGGGACACACATACCTAGGGGAAAAGAAAATGTTTTTAGATGTAGCCTTAGTATATCACAGGCATTCTCTGGATGCAGGACAACGCAAGGTCAGGTCAACCAGTCATTGGAAATGCAAGTTTAGAAAGCTGTCATTGGTTGAGTTAGTATTGGAATAGTCTTTGTCCATTAGTGGTACATTAATGGCAAGTTAATTAAAAAAAATGGAAGGGGTTAGTATTTTTTTGTTAAAAATATTATGCGCTCCGAAGCTTTCGAGAATGGCGCGGTTTCCCAATTTTTACTTTTAATTTGTTAGGAAATCGTCAAATAACATCTCCCGCTGTGGATAGAACGAGAGGGTGTGTCAGATTTTTATTGACTAAACCTGACACTTTGTTATTGTCTTTGTATGTACGGATTACGTCCGAAATAAACATTATTACAAGTCGTACCTTCCCATCTTCATAGAGGTTAGGATTGAGCCTGTCGGTGCAGTAGGAGTGGTAGTGGCAGAGCGGCGGCGCGCGCGGGTACTCGCCGCCCAGCTGCACGTCGAACACGAACAGGCCGCCCTCGTACGGCGTCTTGGTGGGGCCCGCGATCATCACCGACAGCAGGTCGATGCGGTCCTCGTAGCCGCGCACCCACACCTGCCCGGGGACACACATGTCAAGCACTATTATGACTATATGACTAGCCTGTAGGTCTAGTGGTAAGTGGCCCTGACTGCTATGTGTAACAAAAACTCTGCTTAGCTTGAGATTAGACGGCGTTGTGTGATAGTTGTGAAATATTATTATTATTATTGACTGCGATCCCACCTGATGGTAAGCAGTGATGCAATCGTTGATGGCAATGCGCACTAGTTTAGAGATTTCATTTGTTATTCACGGTTTTGTCTACATTTCTTTTAATATTTTCTTTCGCAGGTCCGCTGGAAGAATCGGACAGTAAAAAAGGTATATTTAGATATCTAATTTTAATGCGAATGTAGTAAAGGTTCGGAATGCAGCGTCGAAACCGACTTTAGCATACCTTCACCCACTTCCAAACACCAGCCATAAAGATAGCCACGTCTTAATACTCACCCCTGGTGGTAGATCACTTTTGAGCAGTTTGATCTCCCTCTTCACCGCAGTGTAGAAGGTTCTGGGTTCTGACGGCTGCAGCATGGACAGCCGGAAACGGTGTGCGGCGGGCGCAGACTCGAGTAAGCAGAACCCTTCGCCGTCTTCCTTGACCTCCACAGGTAGGGCCGCTGCAGGACTGGTAGTGTCCATCTCAGTCTCTTCTGTGCCTTCTGCTGTCGCTAGGGGCGCTGTGTCGGGGGCAGCTAGCGGGGATAAAGGTATTATTGTCTTTTTGTTAATATAAATTAAATTGGATTAGATTAAATTGGTTAATTTGTTTACCATTCGAATATGGATACATCAAAAATTTAATGTTTTTTGTAATATTAGGCAGCAAATGAATCAAATCAACCTAAATGAGAATTTTATTGTAGCCAAAACTACAATAAAATTCTCAGTTCCATTTTACCGAGATCCCGTTTGTTTCAACAATTTTACATCACAATATCCATTAGGAATCAATTTGCGAGTAATTAAAACAGCTACAGCACGTAACTCGAAGATATCCCACCAAAAACTCCTAATTAGTTTTGTTTAATAAAATGAGTATTGCTGTTGAAAAAGTTATATACTTGTACTAGCTTTTGCCCGCACGGCTTCGCTCCCGCTCTTCCCTACTCTACCCTACTCTACACTACTCTACCCTACCAAACTTCACATAATAATAATAATAATAATAACGTTTATTTCGGACAATGTCCATATTTAGTTAGTAGTACAAATTGCTTAAAAACTATGTTAGTATCATCAATAAAATAAAATAAATTATGTTGCTTCGTATGCAAACTCAGTTACACAATGCAAACTATCCAACTAGAACCCGCATGAAAGCTTGCATTATCACCGAGTCGACTTTGTCAGCAACTACCTTCAGGATGCTGTTAGTGCTGCCCCGCACCCTGTGCAGCAAGGAAGCGGTTCTCTTACGTATGATGGCATGAAAACCATCAACGCGAGCCTCCGCGAACATGCTAGATGCACTACAAAAACGAGGCAGCCCCAGCAACATCCTGAAACCATTATTATACTGAACGCGCAGGGCACTGAGCGATCTCTGCGTATAACTAATCCACAGGGCGCTCGTGTAGAAGGTTTGGCAATACGCCTTAAAAAGAGAGATCTTAACGTTCTCGCTGCAACGAGCAAACCTGCGAGCCAGCATATTGTTCTTAACCGCCAGTGCCCTGCGTTCCCTTTCAATGTCCATTTGGTCATCAAGATCTTCAGTAACATAGTGTCCCAAGTATTTAAAATGCTTTACTCGCTTAAGTTCCACGCCATTTAGCTTTATTTTGGGCACACTATATGGGCATTTACCCGAAGACCTAAACACCAAACACTCACTTTTCGTGCAGTTGTACACGAGACCGTGTTTTTGGGCATACCTCTCACAAATATTTATGAGCTGCCTCAACGCACTGACAGCTGGGCTCAACAGCACCATGTCATCAGCATAACTGATATTATTAATACAGACATTATCGATCGAGCAGCCAATGCGCGTGCTGCTGAGCTCAACCATCAGCTCGTTTATATACAGGTTAAAGAGCTTGGGAGACGTCAACCCACCTTGTCTCGTTCCGCACTCCAATCTGTACACGTCAGAGAGACTGCCTGCCCATCTAACATTATTTGTCTGATTAGCATACCAATAGTGAAAGAGACGTTGCACCTGCGTATGCACTTCCGTTTTCTTAAGCTTCTCCCATAGCAAGTCATAAGACACTAGGTCAAATGCTTTTGACAGGTCAAGGAAACATGCATATACAGGTGTACCTCTCCGTGTATAGTACTGGACAGTGTGCTTAAGACTCAGGATGGCGCTTTCAGTAGAAAGTCCAGGCCGAAACCCGAACTGTGCATCATGAATATGGAGATGTTTTTCCAGCTCTGAATCAAGCACAGCATCCAGCACCTTGGCCACTACTGTAGCCAACGATATAGGTCTGTAATTGCCTTTATCTGATAAGTCACCTGTTTTATTTTTTACAATTGGTACCACAATAGTTCGCATGAGGTCGACGGGTAAGTATGAATGACTTAGACACAACGTGTAAAACATTGCAAGAACGCGTGGTAAATGGACTCCAGCATACTTAAGATGTTCGATACTGAGCCCATCATGACCAGGTGACTTACCCCGAGTCATCTTTTTGATTATAGCTGACACTTGTTTAACAGACACATTAAACAAGTCACCAGTCACGATAGGATCAGCATCTGGCATCATCTTTGCAGGACCAAGTGGTGAACCCACCCCAAAGTGTTCCCTAAATAAGTCAGCTATGCTTTTACTGTCACTCACACCTTCCACACTCACAGGGATGCCAGGCTTAGTATTTAACTTGTTTGTTGCCTTCCAAAATTCACCAAAATTTTTTGATGAATGATGGTCAGCAATTATATTCATTTTAATTTGTTCGCTATTGTCTTGACACCATTTCAGTTTCTTTTTAAAAACTTTCCTACTATAACACATTTCTTCATATAAACGACCCTCTTTTGGTTTATTATGCCAAACCCAATTAAGAAATTTAAGCCTGGCATCCCTATGTGCCCAACGCACATGTTTATTCCACCCTATCACATGCCGCTTTGATTTTGTTTTGCTTGAGAATTTTTTACAACTACTGTTAATAGATGCATCTCTTAAAATATTTATTATCTCATTATACATTGTGTCAAGTAAGTTCCTATGATCCATATTATTACAAATATTGAAACTACACTGCCTAAATTCTTCAGGAAAATCTATTATTTTAAGTTTACTATTACAAAATTCTCTATATTGCTCTATTTGTTCATTAGTTCTGTTACCCCAACAAACATCTTTGTTATTGCACCTATTGCCATCTGTTTTTAGCTTAGCTTTACTTATAATTAGGTTTAAATCGCACTGAATTACAAGCGGCAAGTGATCTGACCAGTACGTATCATATTTTATGGTAACATTATTTATTGTTTGCCACGCGGAATGACTCACAACGCAATGATCGAGCCACCGAGTGCAACCATGTACCTCACTTATAAACGTATAGTTCTTTGTTACATTGCCTAACATACTAATATCAGCGCATATCCATTGCTGGTCTGAGCATAGGTTATCTAGCTCTTTACCGAATAGTTCCCCTGGGTGCGCATTGAAGTCGCCCAGCACATATATAGCTTCTATAGAACTATTTTCAACTATGGCACATACCTCGCTAAAACAATCCGTGAATTCGGGTAAATGATCCACCGCGTCCGTCGGCATGTACACACTAAACACTAAAATGGCTCGATCGCCAGCCATAGCTTTTATCGCACTAATACGAGGATTTTCACACTTAATCACTGACACTTCGCTGAAACTGTCTTTGCGCCACAATATCGCCACTCCGCCAAAAGGCCGTCCTCTCAGAAGGCCCTCAGAAGTATCAATCGCCGATGTGCCGGTGTATGCAAAATCTGTATGTATTGTGCCGAGTACTGGTATATCGTGAGAAAATAACCACGTTTCTTGTAATGCTACGAGGTCCGCTATCTCACACAATCCTCTCACGCAGTCAATGGATCTTTTAACTGACTTGCAGTTAAAACTAACAAACGTAGACGTATTTGATATCACTTGTACACCCATTGTTATTGTTTTATAACACTACTGTTCTGATTACTAACAATGTTATCTTTACTATTTGTTTTGTTCAAATAAACAAAACGGCGAAATGACACACCTTCTGGCCATAGGTTGTCATCTAAAAACAACGCGAGCTTGTAGTGTGGTACAAGTATTTTATATGCATTGTAATTTTTCTCTTTTCTCATTTTTATTTTTTTAAGAACAACTGATGTTTGCGTCTTAGATAAGATGTATTCACCGATATCATTTTCAGATGTTTGTTTATTCACATTCGTAATGAAGAGTGGAATTTGTATATCAGCTGCTCTGAATTTATTATTCGGTTCCAGCATTGCTTTCCCTTTGCTCCCCAGAAAGCGTGATTTTATTTTCCTTCTTTGCACTAATGTCCATTCGTTATCATTTTCATAATTTTGTGATTTATTATCGCTCCCGCTGTGCGCTTGTGGTACAGACCGACCCGAAGTCCTGCACTCGACCGGTTTGTTATCAGTGTGCGCCGGCACCGATACTACTATGGTGGGGGGTTCGTTACGCACAGGTAACCGTTCCGCGACAGGGTTAGATTCACGTGGTACGCTATCTGGCGACAACAAGTCTTGTGTAGTAATTAATTCACTATCAGCTAATGTTGTACAGTCTGTCTTCTCAAAAAAGTGGGGTAGGCCCATTGGCCCACTGTCCAAACATATACTCGTTGTACTTCTACCTCCTCTTTTGCAATTTATGTTTTGTGGAATATTCCGCGATTGATGTTCGTTATTTGATAGTTCTTTTTTGAATTCTTCGAACTGATCATTAGTTACATAACATTCTTTTACCGAACGGAGCTCGCTTTGCAACAATAGGAGGTCTTTTAAGAGTCTAGTCACATCTATGTGGTCAAAAGTAACCGGTGGTAGCTTGTGGAGTTCTCGTGCAACAAATATCGGTACTTCTTCTGGATCCACCTCTTTCAACAATGTTATGACATCATATAGATCTCTCTTTGATTTGCCGTCCCTTTTGCGTGAAATTTTACGCTTCGACGTAGTGATCGACTCAAACAACAGACTTTTCGCGGCTTCGATGTCTTCGGATGAGAAAGTCGTAATACACAACCTCACTAGACCTTCTTCATCCATTACCTGCATCTTGTTTTGGATGAAAGCTAACAGTTCACAAATCACTATATTGCAGTTATTACACTTAATTACTTGCGACGTCATTTTCGACTACGGAGGTCAATGACACGACCGCGCGGTAGGAACGCGCGCGACGACTGACATAAACCATCTACTAAATAGTCCGAACAAATCCTAAAAATTTGGTTTGGATAGGTGAGCCCGTTCTTGAGTTATAAAATAACAACGAAAAGTGGCATTGATTTTTATATATATAGATGTCTCTTGAGCAGATGCATTGTTCATTTACAATACAACATTTTTTTTTGTAGATACTTAAAGAATACAACGGTGCTGAAAGTTAGACATTACTATTATTATTATATTATATTATTACATTACTATTAGTCGTGGTTTGACCGCTACTCTCTATATATATATCTCACCAGTTCCCTCCATCTTCTGTGCGGTGGCTGTGGTAGCATCCTTGAAGTCAGACAACTTGACGGCTTCCCCGTCTTCCCCCAAGCTGACCACCAGAGCACCGTACTGACTATAATTATAAAACAGTGTGAGAGGATATTCTACCGAACGACTTCCTGTTCCTGATCGTGCAATGATCATCGATGTTAGATCGAAAATAAAAAGTCATTTTCAAAACTCTTTTACCTAAATACATTACGAACAATATCCAGGTATAAATATGCAACATCGAGTTATAGAAAAACATGGTTATGAGACAAACTCAAAGCATCAATAATACCATTTAAAAGCATGTTATAATATTCAAGAAATTTCAAGAAATTGGTCTGTCAGGAAGATAAAACTATTTGCACGTGCCAAGGGTAGGCTTCTTTGAAGAAGGATGTGCAAATACCATCAGGGAATTTTGTTATAACCAATCAATAATTACAAAATGACATACACGACGCTCTACGAGGTTAAACATTTCTAAAACTCGATAACTACGTCATGATGATGGCCATCTTGTATGTTTTTAGTTCAAAACTAAAAAGATCTGATGGAATATTTCTATTTGGAAGCTAAGATGTGTCGACGATCATTGTACGAATCATAAATTAGTACAAAACAGGGTAATTACAGGAGCAGAAAGATAGTTTTCAACCGTTAATGGATAAGATAGTACCAATAATATTACAGTACCATGCATATCGTACACAAGGGGGGATTACAAGGTTTCAAACTGGGCCAGTCGCTATGACGAAAGGCGACTTAGGTAGAATAAGGAACCAATTTTTAAACGTACTGAATTTGAGACATCATTGGCAAAAATGTTCTTAGAAAGTAACGACACTATCCAATGTGCCATTTTTCGTCATAGCAACTCCGCCCCTAAGGGCCTTGCAACACTTACATTAAACAAATATATGGTAATACAATCGGTAAACTAACAATATCGGGTTTAATCGGAAATCAGAGAAATTAAGTTACCACTTTTTATAGAGTCATCTACAAAACAAACGAAAAGTAAATAAATAATAATAAAAGGAAAAGTGTTACATACGCTGACGAAAAACTAAAGTTATTACTAAATAATGCTAAAAATGCCAAAAGGGTAAATTATTTTTACTATAATATGATTATTACTATTTATTGGAGTTAGCTCAGACTGTCGCAGTCCAGTTGTTGGACAGAACCCCTGGGTATATTGTTTTGGGAGCAGTCAAAGAAGCAAAATTTTTAAAGAAACGTTTCAGTTTTCGAAAACCGTCAGATTACCCGCCTCACAACTTTGTACTATTTTGGATGGGAAAAGGCGCGGAAAACTTTATCCCGCGTTGTGTTCCAGGACGTCCATGGAGTATCCTGAGGGAGTTACATGCATATTATTACATAATAGGGGTTCATTCAAGACGAGCACATAAATGTTCGCCAGCTACACTGAAACGGTCTTAGGAGACTAACTATATTTTTTTTAAAGAAACCAGGTTGAAAGGAAGAATTATCACTACTGTAAGTTAAAATAAACATGATACAAAATTATAAATAACTTCATATTCATATACATTTGTTTAATATAAGTATTGAACTACGGGTAAGAGGATCGAACTAAAAATACTATGAAACGACTATCATACTGTGGCTTGTGATCATTAAAAAGAAATTACCGAGAAGTCTTCATTTTTTGACATACTGGTATTTTACCGCTATTTCGTTTTTTCATGGAGGCTTATGATATTAGTCATCAGCATGGCTCGTCATTTAACACCAACCACTTTAGTCTAAATTTAAATCAAGGACCTTATTGTGAAATATTTACAGTTTTTACAGGTGAGACCCCAACGACACAGTACGACATAATGAAATGCATAAAATAAAATCAACATAAAAATATATACAAATGAATAAAAAGGGTGTCTGCTGTTTAGCCGAAAAGATTTTGACAAAATTTCATTACCAAAACGAATTTTAGCAATCTTTTTTTATACCATTGCAAAATTTCGAATGATTTTAGTACGCATATTTTTATTTGGTCAAATTTTTACTTTGCAAAATATTACCAAGTGTAATGACATTATGGCATTTGGTCTTTAATCAAATGATTTATTACAGCAAACAATCTTCAGACAATAAACGTTTGTTGAAATGATTTGATAATTATTAAAAAAAATGGTTAGGTTAGGTTAAAACTGTGGCCTCCTACGCCAGACACGACTTGCATTAATAGAAAAAAGAGATTATTTTTAGTAGGATTTTGCGTAAAAACTGTTATTCTTGACTAAACAAAAAATGTTAAAAGTACTAGTTAGTAAAAAAGTTATAGTTTAAACGTTCATTTCCCAAACATTAGGTTTGGGTTAAAAAAAATTGTGAATAGATTTTTTGTTTGGCATTTGGCAATTTGGCAAATAAAATTACGTGAAAATTTTTTTGGGAAGTGAAAATTTGTCAAATTCCTTTCGGTCAAACAAAGGAGACCCAAATAAAACAACAAAAGCTTTTTGGAAATCTGTACATGGTGATGATAAAAAATAATCGGAATTCTTATGAAATGGCGTCCAAATATTTTTTTTTTTTTAGATTGTAATTTAATTTTGAATAGAGCCAACTAATTGTCTTATGTAATTGTGTTTATTTTAATATCAGCATTTAAAGCATTTTCTACACATAGGCATAGACAGCAGATATACAGGATGGCGATTTACCCACCTTCATTCCTGTGAAGGGGAAATCGAAAAAGAAAAAATTGCATTTTTTTCATTGCAATAAGTGAAACATTCAGTATGAGATTTATAATCACCACCTTGTATTTTGAAACATATTATATCGTGTTTTTTTTCAGGAAGAATATTGTACGTGACAGTTCGCAATTTTTGCAGGTAGGGAGGAGGAGGGGGCTTTTTCTTTCCTAATTATTCGCAATTTAAAAAGTATTTATGATAAAATGTAAATAATTCCTATTCTAACAGAACAGTAGTTTTATGAGTAACAAGTAACATTTTAAGAACGGTATATCATCATTCATACTTTTAAATTAGGAAAGAAAATAGCCCTAACTGCAAAAAGGTCAATCTGTCGTTTACGATTTTCTCCCCAACAAGGCTCGATATATGTGGGGTGGATAAAGAAAAAATACGTTAACAAAGCAAAACACATGTACAGAAGCCCAAATAGAAAGAAATGTAAACAAAAACAATAAAGCAGGCTCACACTGAAAAGTGGTAGGCTAAGTTCTCCTCAGAGCAGTTTCTTTTCATTATTGTGTTAAGGAAATCGGCCAACTCTTGCGGCCTTCTCCTGTGAAATAAATGTAACCTTTATTACAACTTACATAAGGTATTTTTTTATTTAAATCTTAAATGTGCCGTGGTGCCAGTGTGCAAAACTAATAACCAAGTTCTAAGTTATGATGATGCTTCGGTCGGATCTGAACTCTGTTGTCGCAAGATATTAGTACTTAATGAATATTACTTCGGCGCCATTATTTTTAAACAATAGATTAACTGGTCACTAGTTTAGGCGCAAAATTATCAAACTGCAAAATGTCACAAAAAATTTAGTCAAGTTCGCTGCCAGCTATGAAATTATAATTTAGTTATGGGCGGAGCGCTAAGGTATATCAGACTTTTACTGACTAAAAACCCACTTTTGTTTCCATCTTTGTTTTCGTCCCACCAACCCGCACTGGGCCCGCGTGGTGGATTACGGTCCGTTCCCTCTCCTAGAGAAGAGGTCTGAGTCCCAACAGTGGGAACATTATAAGGCCGACTATGCTATGCTATGCTTCGTCCCCGGGTTTTACACTACCCATGGCCCCAATAGGCTTCGAACCTGCTGGGTCCCTACGGTTTGCTGACACCTCCAAGAGGCGCGCGTGGAACAATACGCGCCGACGACAACGTAGAACTGTCATGTTTTGCGTTTATCATTTTGCTACTGATTGGCTTTCTGCGCTTTTGACGTCATGCGCCGAAACTATAATAGGGCTAGTATAAAGGTGCTGTTCGTATAGCTCTATCTCTCTTTTAAAATAGAACAATGATTGGTTTAGCACGACACAGTACAGCCCCCATAGCGTATTAAAGACAGACATAATCACATTTCAAGCGCCTTTTCAATATTCAAAGGGATATCTTTTTAACCTGAGGAGTAAAAATGGCGCTAAGTGGTGGCAACATTTTTATTCTTCAGTTAAAACTGATCTGGTTAATTAAAAGAATACATTAGTCTTCTAGATACTTGTTTTTATTTTTTTTAGCTGGGAAATCATCTAATGACATTCACCCACCCTTGGGCCACAAAAAACAGATAGGTACAAAAGACAATCTCATGTATGTACTTCACTTTTTATACCTATGCTTGGTGGAGGCATACTAATGAGCTTTTGAGCAGGAATTGTTCGACGAGGTGCTCCGAGATCTCATGTCCGTGAGCGGTGTCTGTCTGCGTTGCTCGAGCACGCTTTTTATGTAGATTGACTTCTGTAACTCTATATTTTGTGCTTGGGCGGAGCGGGAGGCCATTGTTCTAGAGCCCCGGGGATCTTATTCGCATCACCCTTGGCTCCAGTAGGTTTCGACCCTGCTGGGTCCCTACGATTGCTGACATCTCCTTGAGACGCGCGTGGGAAAGTACGCGCCGTCGACGACGTATCGGAGGCTTTTAACTTTATTTACTTTCCGTTCACAAAGTTTTCTTATGCTTTCACATACTTTAAACCATATTCTTGCAATTTAAAGCTAACTTTGTGAGGAACTCTGTGAGAGTTTGGTGAGGGACTGGCTGTAGTCTTTTTTAGCGTGTATTTCACCAAAGCAAATTAGATCCGGCCGTTGCAAATCAATTAATATAAACAATTATTTCTTGCCATTTTTCCTCTATCATATAAAGTTCTGTAAAATAGTATGTGTTCGCAAGCTATCGTGGTGACTTACCGGCTGACTTCGGCGTGCGCCTTGATTAGCTGCGCGTGTATGAGCGAGCACAGCTTGTGGCACACGTTCTTGCCCTGGCTGGCCTCGGGGTCGGCCACATCCGTAGCTGGAAATACGAATGAAAATGTTAATTAGGAACAGACGAAAGCAACTAGCCGATTTCAACTATTTTGGTGTCGGTTTCCAGTCTATTTATATATTTTTTAATAATGTAACGGCCTACGTGTCCAGATGCACGTGGGTGCGGTGCGGTGACGAGTAAAGCGAAGCGGACGGGTTTTGTTGATTTGATATTTTCGCGCGAATTCTTGCGGTTCGTGGATTGTACAAATAAATTGCAGCTGAAGCGGTGAGTTCGATCGTACGTAAGCGCCAAGTGGCGCCGTGTCAAAAAAAATATTCTAAAGAAAATCTTTCATCCTTTTCCTCAAGGCCCGAGCAGGCATTGGCCCTCCTGGGCCCCAACGGTTTGCTGACATGTGGCGTCGACGACTTGTACAGTTTGTACTTACGAATGTCACCAAGGGCAGCGATACTATCAGGGAGCGCCACAGCTGTGTCCGAGCTGGACGCCTGTGCCGACTCTATGTTCAAATGCAGCTGCTTCTTCGATACGGCGCACTCCACCTACAAGTTACAAAGCTAATCAAAAACATAGAATTGGGTATTTGATTTTATTCATAATTATTTATTTCCTCTTTTTCTTCTAAGTTGTGCACTTTTGACAAGAGTGGTTCTGTCAAAAGTGCACAACTTAGAAGTGGTCATGTCTCGGTCGAGTCCTGCGCCACTGCCAATCTCACGTCATTCAGAAGTGTTAATTATTTATATTGTATCAAAAAGTAACTCAACGAGAATCATATTTTTTTTAAGCACATTAAAAACCTTTCAAATCTGGTTATATTAACAGATAGACGTTTGATAAGTAATAGAAGCAGGATGGACACATACTGAAATGTGACGTCACCGTGTGTACAAAAGACTGTCTATCTCTTTATTTGATCTCCACAACCCATTTATTTTTATAATCTGGCAAATGATTTTACCAAAGGGTAAGATTCTGTTTCTAACTACCCATAACACCTATCGGAAACTGAATTGCACTTTCATATGCTTCCTTTTTCGCCGGCGGGCTCCATGGGTGCGAACAGGCGCTCGAGCTTCTCGTGCACACGGCGCTATCCTTACTAATATTATAAAAGCGAAAGTGAGTTTTGTTTGTTTGTTACGTCTTCACGCCTAAATGGCACAACCGATTTTGATGAAACTTGGTACACGGATAGACCATGTCTTGGAATAGGACATAGGATACTTTTTATCCCAGAAGTATGTTCCCTTGAGAAAATTTTCTGCTATCACGCGGGCGAAGCCGCCGGGAGCAGCTAGTACTACATATAAGGACACATCACCTGCATGGGCTCCACAGTGACGTTGGCTGCGACGATGGGCCTGCCGGGCGCGTCGCCTCGCGGCGGCTTGTCCATATCATCGTCCACTAGCATGGGGTCGGGCGGCGGCGACGGCGGCGCGGCGGCGGCGGAGGCGGTAGCCGCGGCGGGCTCCGTGGGCGCGAACAGACGCGCGAGCTGCTCATGCACGCGGCGCTCGCCCGCTCGAGGAGTTATCGCACCGCGTTCGCGCACGCGTTCTAATAGACCCTGGTAGTGAACAAGGTAGATATATTTAAATATAGATTAAGTACTTTATAGCCCATTCGCTTTAAGAAATAGTGACGTCATCGCTGTCACTGGGCTAAGCCACGCCTCTTGACTAATCTCGTGATGAATGAAACCCGTGCTCATATTGGTCATTTTAAATAGAAATTAATACCCGAACTCAATATTTAGTTTTTTGAAAAGATAAATATGGCAACATTCTTCAACTTTTCCAGAATTAACATCATTAAAATCATCAATACAACCAAAACCCTATTGAATGACTTTTTCATAAAAAAGAAACTTAAGATTTGAATTTCGAGAGTTGGTTTGGAGAACCTTAACTGAAAAGATTTTGTAAACTACCCACATAAAATAGTTTTCACTCGGAATATCTTGGTAGATTTTCCGAATGACAACTATTCTTAAGATTACAAATACGTTTGTATTTGACAAGCTTTTATTTAGTTTCACCTGTCCCGATGTTTGTCTGTCATCAAATCTTGCAAATTAAATTTGACCCACTTCCTGGTCACCGATTGGGCTGAAATTTTGCATGCATGTGTAAATCAGACGACAATGCAAAATTATTATGACATGGAGCTGATCTGATGATGGGACTGGAAGGTAGCTATAGGAACTTCGTAGTTAAACAACATAACCTCATCAAGTTTGGGCTCGTATGATTCGTCTTGACGAGTATTAATTATATATCTATATAAAAGCTTGTTATGAAAAAAATATTTTCATTAAAAGCTTGTTTCGATTATAACTTACCAAAAAGTGATCTTCGTGGAAGAAGGACGTGCCCATTAGACGGTCTAAAAATCGGCAATCTTTGTACAAGTTTAGCAGCTTGCGCATTATCTGAAAATAAAACAAAACTTTAGAAAGCTTATGTTTACACTGGCACTTATCTGATTAAACATTTTAACAGCACAATTAAATAAATATTTAACACGTATGGACTTTTTTCCCAGAGAGTGTATGTGACTGAATGGTTGGCAAAATCAACCAATCAATGCAAAAACATCGTCATCGAACCGGTCATTTATGTATCCAGCCTGTATTGCAAAAATAAATTACAAATAATAAGGGGTTTTCAATAAAATGGATACAATAAAATATTACTAAAATTTTGAATATTATAAAACGTAAGAAGTACCGTTGACGCTAGAATTTACTATGTTCAAACTCACTTGTCCGTGAACATGGCGAAATTGAAAATTTTAGTCTTGTTGCGAAAATAGTGACTTATCAGTGCTACTGCAAAGTAAAAGCGTATTCTTACCGAGGTAAAAATTAAACCATTAATATCAATGCAGGGTTTTTATTTCTCAGTATTTTCAAATATTAATAAATTCTTTTTTAAATTAAATCAGAATCATCCGGATTTTCACTTTTATTTTTACGAATAAGTGAGGTATTCATTTTTAAAATTGACAGAAGACGTAAGTAAGGACAGGCAGTAAGGAATGTCTGAAGGGCTTATTTGAACTGGTCAATATGAACAAGGTTTTTTTTTTACTATGATCTAATTGATCAAGGGAGCACGGCTAAGCTAAATGATAACGATGTGTCACTATTTTCTTAACAAGATGCATAGTGTATGGCAAACTTTATCAACTGCACGGTAATCACATTCGTTTAGATTCCTTTTATTACACTATATCAAAACTTAGGATGCCAATCGTTTTCAATATTACTTTTTTTCTCTCTTTAATTTCACTAGTAATAAATTAGAATAAACGGTTTAACAAAAGCATACGGGGAAATAAATTAAAATAAAAGAACAGATATTTTATTATCAAGTCTTTTAATATTCAACGTTGATTTCTTCTTCATCTTGATAAAATAGAAAATAATGAAAACCAAAATGACAATATGATAATGAAATAACTTTATGAAATTAATGGAACCAAAAATGAGAAAGCCATCGAAGACCAGGCGGGATTGATTAAGATACAATTTATTTATCAAGCAGCACTTAAGTTTATTTAAAAACTTTGGAGTGCATTCCTAGGTCAGTTTTCAAAGTGGCGCGTTTAATATAATTTGTATATCGGATCATATATAAAAGAGACGTTACGATAAGGACGAGTACTTAAACATTCACATAACGCAGTTACTCAAGGCTTTGTACACACCGGGCCGCCAGCAAAAGTATCCTGAGGCATACTGACATAGCATCCCGAAGTGCTAGCCTGATCTGTTTCCGGATGCTTCGGGATGCCGAGGCGTCTTTAGGCACCGCACCGTCCTGCTAAATTTCATATTACACCGCTCCCAAGTTTAATGATTGTGCACATGAATGTGATGCATTTGAAATGGTACTAATGTTAAGCATTGCAGAAAAACAGCAGATGAAATTAGAATAAGAAACCAGTATAAATTCTTGGTCGGAGTTCTGTCGCCACTTCGCTGAGGCACGTGCCGATGTCGCGTCGGCATGCCGAAGCATCCTGCCGCTGGGCCCGGGGGATGAAATGAAATCTGTTAGCGTAGTGCGAGTATTTAGTCAATCGATCGCGTTAACTTTAATGCCAATTTGTATTAAAACTTGATAAGCGCAGATTTTTGATGTGAAACATCTATTGGCGCGCCTTAGCGGTAAAACAGATTCGATTGCCGTGACGACATATGGTATGACCCTGTCATGCCGTGACGCGCCCACTGCACCACCGTTCTCCACTGCCTTGCGAGTGTGCGAGCGTATAATAACATAGATGTTACACATTTGCCGAGTGTCACGTGACGGTCAACATTTTTACTATACGAATTGACTTAAGCGAATGTTCACGTTAACACGATCGAGTAAGTACAAAAAACTTACACTAGGCCTTCTGAGCAATATTAGAAGTAGGCAAAAGATAGTTTAGCGGCGAGTCCAGTGGCTGGCCCGCGACCTACCTCGTATGTGTCAGGCGCAGACTGCAGGCGCTCCAGCATGGTGCGCAGCCCATGGTGCAGGTGCTGCAGCAGCGCGCTCACGGGCGGCCGCAGCAGCGGGGGCACGTGCGCCGAGGCTAAGGACGCGGCGGGCGCGCGGAGCAACCTTAACAGAGATAGTACTTTTACCTCTTGGCTCTGTAAGGTGGGGTGTTTAGCGAACATCTCTTCGAGTTTCCTCATGGCGATGCGGCCGCGCTCGATGTGTGCGGCCACGCGCGGCTCCAGCAGGCGCGGCACGTCCGGCGCGCCCGAGCCGCCCGGCGCCGGCGCCGCGCCGGGCTCCGGCGGCGCGCCGCCCAAGTCCGTGCCGGCGCCTGAGCCGCACGACACGCACCCCACTACCTCTTCTGTAAACAACACAATATATGCACCTGCCATGTTATGTCTCGGTACCATCCTAAGGTCGACTGGTGGAAAATGCCTATGGCATTAAGTCCGCTTTTGTACAATGTTTCATTACTGGATAGTTTTAAATAAATAAATATATTGTATCTAAATAAATCGCTTAGCTGGGATCTTATTTATGCCTTTTGGCCTTCTTCTGTTAAGTTAGATCGTCCAGTAGTTACCAGTGGCAGTGGGCGTCTGCTCCGGCGGCGTGGGAGTGCGCGGGTCTGGTGTGCGCTGGTCAGGCTCGTGTGCGGAGCTCTGCGTCTCCCACGAATCTTCAGACGCTGACCCTTCCGAGCCCCATAGTTCTCCTTCTTCGCTGTCGTACTCGCCTACCTAAACAAACGAAACTCCTGCGTAAGAACTAAGACACCTTGAGATGAACAATGTTAGTGGCGTCAATACGATACCGGCAAATGTTCTGAGATTTTGTGCACTTGAACCGTCTTGAATATTTTGCTCTTTCGCGAGTTTCTTGGGGTAACGTTGATATCTACCATAACATTTAGGCATTTAGGGTCGCTGCAAACGGGCCACACGCGACAGCTACAAACGTCACCAAGCGGCCACAAAGGAAGCTAAAGCGCGCAGCCACTTGTGGCCGGTGGCTGCTACATTTATTTAACCCATACGCGCAGTATCATAATGGACTCTGACGAAGAAGGTTGAAATGCGTGAGTGGCGTGTGATGGAATTATGTATCGCCGTTTAGCGGACAGTGCGGGCCATAAGAAGCGAGCAGCGGCGATTTATTTGTAGCGTGTGGCGGTCACCGGCGTGAGCCATCTGTATAAAATTAATGAGAGCGATAGGAAATATGACGGTGGCGGCGTTTTGTGGTAGTGGCCGGTAGCCCGTGAGCGGCGACCTTTACGGCTCGTTCGGCAGCTAAGTGCGGGGCAGCGAGAGGTAGATCAAAAGTATGAAAATGTTTGAAGTATGCCATGAGACGCCGCTCATAGCGAAAACGAGCACGCTTACCGGTGCCGTTCTGCTGGTCGCGCCGCGCACGTTTACAATTGAAACAGAGACTAAACAGGCTAAAAAGTTAGCGATTCTAGTATAAGTGAAACGGTACCTATTTAACGTGTTGTTCAACCTATATTAAGTGCAAATTCAATGAAACACAATACATTTATTTATTAGAATTTATTTTCAAACTTGCTACTATTATAAAAAAAAAAAAACATCTTTACCTTATATAGATCCTGCGGCCAGCACATACTCGTGTGTCCGTCAACCCACCAAACTTTGACGCGGCCCGACGGGAAGTTGTCAATCACCTAAAAACAAAGTAATTAAATATACTGTTCACCCGTACATGGTAGACATCCCACCCATACGTACAAAGCGTTTTGGGAATACATTCATTATGCGCACAGCTAAGAAGTGGAATTTCCTGCCGGAGTCTGTGTTTCCTGATAGCTATAACAGAGTCTAGAGTGAATAAATTGCATCGTCGGCCACATCATCGCTTACCATCAGGTGAGATAGTGGTCGAACGTGAGCCTATACATTATAAAAAAAAACATCAGTTGCTACAGAAATTTCTAGGCAGGTGATGAAGAATACTGATGTAATTATGTTTTATTTGTTTGACATGAAATGCTCTACTGTGTATTTTACAACATGAACCTGGAATGCACATGTGAGGTAATTATGTTACACCATAATTTAAGCACAGATTTTTTGTTTTAAATGCACTTAATTTAAAAAAAAATGTCATTCTAATGGTAAGTAAAAACAGCTATCTTTACAGCCACTAGATACCTCATGCTTGAACTAGCGCACCAAAACAATTCTGTCAACTAGCCGAGGTACGGAGCAGCGGGGTACTGCGTTCTGATTGGTTGAGACTATTTGGAAATTATTCTGTAGCAACCTACATCAGATCTATAAGTCATATGTGTTGACAGACATCCGTCGCCTGTTATACATTACATGTCGTCTAGTGGCTGCAAGGCCATTGGTAAATAATATGGGCATCGACATACTGCATTGATAGCGCATCAGTATTATATGCATGCACACATATACAGTGAAAAATTAGTATATTAGAGGAGAGGAGAGGATAAAGTGAGAAATGAGTATATTAGAGGAAGTTTGAAAGTAGCGCCAGTGACTGAAAAGTTGAAAGGTAATCGGTTGTCTTGATATGGTCATGTGAAGAGGAGGGATGAAGCGCAAATGACTAAAAGAGTTCTGAGTATACATGTAGATGGATGGAGAGGGAGAGGAAGACCGAAAAAAGATGGATAGATTGTGTGAGGAATGATATGAAAGAAAAGGGAGTTAGTGATAGTTTGATCGGTGACAGGACAGAACGGAAGAAAAAAACGTGTAGCGCCGACCCCAAGTAATATGGGGTAAGGGCAGGAAGAAGAAGACACATATAAGCGCTAGTAACGAACAATCAAGACTTATACATAAGTTATCAAAATAGGTAACTATCCTGAACCAATTCTTGATTTTTTACGACTCTTTTGTTTTTTTTTTACTAGTTGAAATGGATTCAGTAGGTAGCCAATTCTGTAAATACTACTTTTAGGATTAGGGTTTATTATGTTAAATAATTGTTGTATATTCTGGTATATATCTCTCACCTGTCCTGCTGTGCAGTTGGCATCTTCACCAGTAAAGTTAGCAACCCTGATGACCACAGTCCCGGGTCGGTATTGGAAGTCTGGGTGGTCCTTCAGATCATACACGCTGACTTCGCTTTCATGCAGCATTTGAGGTCTAGGGAACAAATAGTGTAGTATGTTTAGTGTTGTGTGTGAGTACAACTTGCTGCTCTATTTCAGAGTCCGGATAGGCATTAATTACCCACAAGGTACAACAAATATCCTCAAAAATACATTTGCTAAATAAATTAATCGAAAATCATTCACACGTAGTGCAACTATAGATACGGTTTTAAAAAGTTTATTAAATCGAAAACTTCCCATTCTGACTATCTGGCCTATAAATACCTAGCCAACAGAATATCAGCATCAGTTATATCTGCGTGACACGCTGAGCTAGACTCCAATTTGGTGCAACACTGACATGCCCACTGCACTATAGCTACTATCTATTTTTTTTTGTCTAAGTAGGTACTTACTAAAAAAAAACATAACATTGAATAAGTTTTTATAGGTAATTTATTGGTGCTTTGGATACACCAAAGGACTTTTTGTGTTTTGTTCTGGCAAATAAATGTCTTTGCTCTGCGTGTGAAAATCAAAAACATTTATTTCAAATACACCATAAGTAGGCACTTTTGAATAGTCAAATGTCGGACAGTAAAAAAAAGTGAATCTAAATTGCACCTTCAAAAGCGTAGATCTCTATAGAACGTACAAGAAACTTATGAAGTTAAAATAAATACACTGAACACACTGACATTAAAGACTGTGCTGGAGAAAACATAATAAAAAAATTGCAGAAGTAATGCAAAAAAAACTTACACTGGCTCGTCAGCACTGGTGTAGGTGCGGTACCAATGCACGATGGCCGTCCGGCCGTGATGATCCACGCGCTGAACCACGCCGTACTCTCTGTGCTTTAGCTGTTCAATAACAACAATACATGTTAGCTTTTTCAATACACTTGCTCCTAAAATGACTCTTATTGCACTGCACTTAGGTATATAATGGCACTTGTTACCAAACTGTGACATTTTGATTACCATTATGCACTAGTGGTATAATGTAAATCTTATTATTCAACCTTTCCATTTATCGTATCAGGATGGGCGCAGTTTGTCCCCCACGAGAAAAAAATAATTAAAAATGGGCGCGTAATGAAAACAGATTTTAAAACAAAAATAAAATAGTACGAGCACAGAAAAAGGTTTTTGTTAAAAAAAATATTACAACTCTTTTTCGGCTAGAACTCGCATATCTAGTGCTAGGAAATGTTGATATTATTTTATATTTTGTATACATTGTTCACATGCCCAATCCCACGGCTTCACCAGCGTCTTTTTCGGTTACTGCTCCGCTACCGAGGGTCGTAGCATAATGTTATATAGTTGAAACTATTCGTCATGAATCTGGCTATCCCACTAAAAAGACTTTTTTTTTCCATCCGAATGGGAAGTTCCAGAGGAATCCGCGTTTAAACAAACAAAAAGCTCCGCCGATATTATTACAGTACCTATATCTACCAAAGTGTTTTAAGGTGGTGCATCACGACTCACATTTTCACTGTTTTTCATACAACCGCTCATAACTGATTATGACGTTATTACACACTTTTCATTAGATATTTTGGAAACACAGTATCTTGTGGTTATTATCTAGGTTTCTAAAGAAACCAATTTCTAAATTTGTGTAAAACTAATCCAGTAAAAACCTCTGAAAATGTCCTATTTTGTATGAACTTTAACACTTCATAATTTGCCTAAAACTTAAAAAAGTCAAAAAAGTAATCCTCGAGAGACCATGCAAATTTTATTAAGATTCTAAATGATGACAACTTTTTCCAAAAACTTTTAAGGGTTTAAAAAAAACAGCTATTTCCTGGAGCAAGTTTTGTGAAATTTTCGAGTAAATCTCGGAATCACTACGAGTAAATCCCGAACACTAACAGAGTTTCCAGGCGTTATTTCTCTTTTTTTGCGTTGCCTTTTCGTTAAACATCGCGTTGGATTGCATTAAATGAAGTAACAAACTTTTAAACCATTTTTGATGTTTACGATAAGCGAGTGGAGAAGGACCCTCTTAAGTACACATTAAGACCTTTAACAGAAGCACTGACCTGTTGGTTTTCCTCTACGTTAGCTGCCCCGCTGACCACGAAGTCGCCCGGGAAACACTCCTGCCCGTCTAAGTGATGGATAGGGTACAGTTGTGTGGATGGAATGCCCATTTCTATTGTGCCATCCTGTAAACAAACGACACCAATGTAATAATTTGTCATAGACACAAAAATATTTAATTTTAATTGGCCGCTGCAGTGCGATCGAAATTCGATCGAATCGAGGAATGAAAACGGCCCTTTAACCGCTTACCGCCCGCCGATGGCGGTGCCGGGAGCTCGCGTTCCGGCTCGTAAATAGGATTCCTAGGGCGGGGTGCGGCGCACAGTGCGCTTGAGTCGCGTGCCTCGCAACATACCTGCCACACGACGTTAGCGCGGCTGGTGGTGTGCAGCGTCTCCACGACCACGCGGTCGCCGAGGCGCGGCGGCGGCGCACAGTGCGCTTGAGTCGCGTGCCTCGCAACATACCTGCCACACGACGTTAGCGCGGCTGGTGGTGTGCAGCGTCTCCACGACCACGCGGTCGCCGAGGCGCGGCGGCGGCGCGGGCGGGGCGCGGCGCACAGTGCGCTTGAGTCGCGTGCCTCGCAACATACCTGCCACACGACGTTAGCGCGGCTGGTGGTGTGCAGCGTCTCCACGACCACGCGGTCGCCGAGGCGCGGCGGCGGCGCACAGTGCGCTTGAGTCGCGTGCCTCGCAACATACCTGCCACACGACGTTAGCGCGGCTGGTGGTGTGCAGCGTCTCCACGACCACGCGGTCGCCGAGGCGCGGTGGCGGCGCGGGCGGGGCGCGGCGCACAGTGCGCTTGAGTCGCGTGCCTCGCAACATACCTGCCACACGACGTTAGCGCGGCTGGTGGTGTGCAGCGTCTCCACGACCACGCGGTCGCCGAGGCGCGGCGGCGGCGCGGGCGGGGCGCGGCGCACAGTGCGCTTGAGTCGCGTGCCTCGCAACATACCTGCCACACGACGTTAGCGCGGCTGGTGGTGTGCAGCGTCTCCACGACCACGCGGTCGCCGAGGCGCGGCGGCGGCGCGGGCGGGGCGCGGCGCACAGTGCGCTTGAGTCGCGTGCCTCGCAACATACCTGCCACACGACGTTAGCGCGGCTGGTGGTGTGCAGCGTCTCCACGACCACGCGGTCGCCGAGGCGCGGCGGCGGCGCGGGCGGGGCGCGGCGCACAGTGCGCTTGAGTCGCGTGCCTCGCAACATACCTGCCACACGACGTTAGCGCGGCTGGTGGTGTGCAGCGTCTCCACGACCACGCGGTCGCCGAGGCGCGGCGGCGGCGCGGGCGGGGCGCGGCGCACAGTGCGCTTGAGTCGCGTGCCTCGCAACATACCTGCCACACGACGTTAGCGCGGCTGGTGGTGTGCAGCGTCTCCACGACCACGCGGTCGCCGAGGCGCGGCGGCGGCGCGGGCGGGGCGCGGCGCACAGTGCGCTTGAGTCGCGTGCCTCGCAACATACCTGCCACACGACGTTAGCGCGGCTGGTGGTGTGCAGCGTCTCCACGACCACGCGGTCGCCGAGGCGCGGCGGCGGCGCGGGCGGGGCGCGGCGCACAGTGCGCTTGAGTCGCGTGCCTCGCAACATACCTGCCACACGACGTTAGCGCGGCTGGTGGTGTGCAGCGTCTCCACGACCACGCGGTCGCCGAGGCGCGGCGGCGGCGCGGGCGGGGCGCGGCGCACAGTGCGCTTGAGTCGCGTGCCTCGCAACATACCTGCCACACGACGTTAGCGCGGCTGGTGGTGTGCAGCGTCTCCACGACCACGCGGTCGCCGAGGCGCGGCGGCGGCGCGGGCGGGGCGCGGCGCACAGTGCGCTTGAGTCGCGTGCCTCGCAACATACCTGCCACACGACGTTAGCGCGGCTGGTGGTGTGCAGCGTCTCCACGACCACGCGGTCGCCGAGGCGCGGCGGCGGCGCGGGCGGGGCGCGGCGCACAGTGCGCTTGAGTCGCGTGCCTCGCAACATACCTGCCACACGACGTTAGCGCGGCTGGTGGTGTGCAGCGTCTCCACGACCACGCGGTCGCCGAGGCGCGGCGGCGGCGCGGGCGGGGCGCGGCGCACAGTGCGCTTGAGTCGCGTGCCTCGCAACATACCTGCCACACGACGTTAGCGCGGCTGGTGGTGTGCAGCGTCTCCACGACCACGCGGTCGCCGAGGCGCGGCGGCGGCGCGGGCGGGGCGCGGCGCACAGTGCGCTTGAGTCGCGTGCCTCGCAACATACCTGCCACACGACGTTAGCGCGGCTGGTGGTGTGCAGCGTCTCCACGACCACGCGGTCGCCGAGGCGCGGCGGCGGCGCGGGCGGGGCGCGGCGCACAGTGCGCTTGAGTCGCTTGCCTCGCAACAAGCGCACTGCTAGCTGCGGAGAGCGCTTGCCGCGAGTTGACGCAGCTGATGAGCAGCGAGATGACCAAGTCGCACCGCTAGAAGATGAACACAATGGCAATTACAGGCCTACTATATCACTGAGGTTGTGGCGCGTACGCAACCGCCGCGGTTGCAAAACAGACGGTCAAATGATTGGTGCCCAGTCGCCCGCCAACCGAACACACACAGAGGCTGCTGGCGACCGCTGCCTGCGAGGCGAGGCACAGCGGGAGCTGCGGTTGTTAGTGTACGCCGTGTACACATCGCGGGCGCAAAACGCGTCGTGAAATGTGCTTTGATTTTTTACATAATTATACTGGGTTATTTATAAAACACTGGCAACCTCTAAGGATTACGGTACTAACATCATAAACAAGTGACATAAGCTAAATTTCATGTATGCGGACAAAGCCGCGGGCAACAATAAAGAAAGCAAAAAATATTGACCTGTCAGTATCACTGCCATCGCTGCTAGTATTCTCCCAGTTGTCGGAGTCGTCGTCGTTGAGTGCTGCGTCCGACTTGCTGTCCCCGTTGAGCAGCGTGTCCTCGCGCGTCGGCTCCGGACTGCGGACGTGCGATCTAGTTAGTTACAGGGGAATGATGAGAGGGTCATGTGGTGACGTGTAGCGACAAGCTGTAGCGGACTTTGTGCATATTACATTATGGTTTATTATTGCATACGAGCGCGTTGTGGTTCAAAGTTGGTCCTAGAACCAAAAATTCGAAGACATGTGACTTTCACCAACTCGCACTGGGTCCCCGTAGTGGATTACGGTCCATTCCCTCTCCTAGAGAGGAGGCCTGAGTCCCAGCAGTGGGAACATTAAAAAGGCTGATGATGATGATGATGAGGTGGTATAGATTTGGTGTATTTGTTAGTTGATTGTGGGTTTTCAAACAGTGAATTTAAATATAATTTTTTTTCTTTCGAATATTTTATTTTTAGGCGGTGACAAGACATAATTTAAAGTGAATACTTATATTTCTATCAAGGAACATCGCTATTTAGTTATAGGTTACCTAAGCTCTTACAATTAAACGGCGACTTTTTTATATTATCAAAACACTTGAATATCTTTGTATAATAAAAGTGTAATAACTAAATAGCGATTTTTTTTATATTTCCAACAGACTCGGAAAACCTTTATATTATGAAGTAACCAATAATATGATCTAAAAGAGTGTCCATGGAGTTTCTTGCACGTTTTTCTCCATAGCGATCTACACTTTGGTCCATTCAATTTAGCTTCACTTTTCTTGGATTGACCGACATTTGACTAGTCAAAAGTGCCTGCAAATGATTTATTTGAAATAAATGCTTTGATTTTGATTATAAAGTGTGAATTTGACTAAATAGTTAATCCTAATCGTTCAGTTTGGTGTAGAGAATTTTTTTTTTTTCATTGTTATACATCAAATAAAAACATAGGATAAAAGCCCCCAAAAAGCAGCGAAAGCCAAGCTTCCCGTATCCCGTACCTACCTGATTCCGGAATCATTCTTCTCTTCAGTGGCAGTATCCTCCTGACTGCTAGCCATCGGTAGGCACACGTCCCCGATGTTCTCGATCTTGATGCTGGGGCAGGCCGCGTCCATCTTCAGCGCTTCGTCAAGGGATTCCAGCTGGTCGCCCGTGTCCACTTCCATGTCGTTCTATATATCAAGGGTTTCATAAAAATATGCAGCTAGATAGATAGATATACTCTTTATTGTTAATCTACCTAGAACCAAAAATTTTGAAGACATGTGACATTCACCAACCTGCACTGGGCCCGTGCATGGTGGATTACGGCCTATTCTCTTCTCTTAGAGAGGAGGCCTGAGTCCCAGCAGTGGGGACATTAAAAAGGATGATGATGATGGACATCTATTACTAATTTAATAAAGAGGTAAAGTTTGTTTTTCTATTTATAAGAGGTAATCTCTGGAAGTATTGGTCCAATAGCTAAAATTTTTTTTCACCGATAGAAAGCTGCTTTATTCCTGAGTGACATAGGCTATATTTTATGTATGTACGCGGGCGAAGAAACGGTCAAAAGCTCGTCAATAAAATTACACTATGACCTTAAAATTGACGCTCTTCCTATAGTTTTCCGATTTTCTACCTATTGTCAAAATATGCTCTAAGACGGAGAATAAAGAGCTTTAGATTATGTCGATGTAGATATTTAATTTTTTCAGTACTCTAAGGGATAGCAAACCTGAGTTTTTATAATAATTTCAGCTTAATAATACCTCAAAACATTTCTGAGAGAAAGTGTCTTAGGGGCCGTTCGTGTATGACGTAAGCAACCCCCCTCCCCCACGTCAGCGAAAGTAAGCAAATCTCTCATCCCCATGCTTACGTAAACATTGGTATCTTGCATTTTACAATGTATTCTGGTTTCGTTATTTAGTCATCTTTTTCTCGTATTTTGCTACGGATGGTTTAGAACCTTTAGTGCGCGCGTCCCTGTCGCACTTCATCATCATCATCATATCAGCCGAAAGACGATTAATAAACTAAAGATGTACGTCTAAAAATAACGAATCGGCTTGTAACAGAGCAACTAAACCAACAACTTTTAAAGATTTGGCATATTACTTTAAATTAACAGTCCTCAGTCAATGACAAACGAATCCATAACAAGTCTTCAATGACATTAGATATTTTCTGCTCAGTGATGCCTACTCACTTTCGTGTGATTTTGGAAAATCGACAATATTTACTTGAAAAACTAAAAAAAAATAAAGGTGCTGCTGACGTAATCACCATCAAGACCCCCCCATCCCCCGTGTCATAAAAAATAACCAAAAGACTCCCTCACCCCCTGTGGCGCTTACGTAATACTCGAACGGCCCCTTAACAAACGGCCAACAACGTGATCGTATAGATGTTATAAGAGTTCCGTTTTGCCGATTGAGAAAGGAAACCCTAAAGAGAAATAAAACTAATGTTTTCCTATTGTCGATTTGGAACAGTTATTTTACTATTTTAGTGTATGTATGTAGTGTATTAATTTGAGTATATATTGTATAATTATATATATTTATTCTATGGTTTATTAGTATATCTATTCTATGGTATATTAGTATAACTTTACTTAATTCGCATTTTCTTTCACTCTTTTATTGCAACTACCACGACTTTTTCTCTGCATCCCCCAAAGGTTGACTGGAAGAGAATGCCTAAGGCATTAAGTCCGCCTTTGTACTCATGTGCACAAAGTGTTAAATAAATAAATAAAATAAATAACTAACCAAATTACGGTAATTGCACGATATTTGAACACTTTTTGCAGCATTTTATTAATGAACTAACTTTTGCCTGCGGCGTCGCCCGCGTAGGTACCTAAAATATAGCCTATGTCACTCAGAAATAAAGCAGCTTTCTATCAGTAAAAACAATTAGCAATAAGACCAGTACTTCCAGAGATTACCTCCTACAAACAAAAAAAACCTTTATAATATTAAGTGTAGATTGATATTTTAAAAAGTCAATGCATTGTTAAAAGCCGATAATATAATAATAGTAATATAGTATTCCACAACTATCACACAACGCCGTCTAGTCCCAAGCTAAGCAGAGCCTGTGCTATGGGTACTAGACAACTGATAACTTATATATTTCTAAATACATACTTATTATAGATAAATTACACCCAGTCACAGAACAAATGATTATGCTCATCGTACAAACATTTGTCCTGGATGGGAATCGAACCCACGACCTCCGTCGTAGCAGTCAGCGTCGTACTAGACCAACAGGTCAGTCAATATGGTATCAAAGTGAAATACAAAACCAAATTTTGGTTTCTATTCACCCTTGCGTTTCGTTTTACGGTAAGTTACCTCGTTGGACTTCAGTTTGCGGTGTGCCGAGGCGCGCTTCTTGGGCCTGGAGGGCACGTGGTCCGTTGAGTTGATCTCGCTTTTCGACGTCTTCTTTATCGGCTTGGCCTGCTTGCGGAGACTCCTGTAGCATTTACCTACACCAAAGATTTATGGTTATCTCCATTGTATGCCAAAAAAAATCTTAACTCAGAATGAAACGATTTCTTGCGAATTTGATAGATAGATAAATTAGTTATTGTATAACATAAAAACCAGTAGGAGCTTAAAATGAATAGGATGAAACACGGGTCTTACTGTCCCCGCATATGGGCCTCAATAAAACGCCGCCACCTAAAAACGCTAGAAGGGGCCACAAAAAAAAAGCTAGATGCCGCTACAAAAAACAGCTGAAGCACGCGATTTTTTTATGGTAGGATAAATCATCCAATGACAACAACAATCGCCGCTCTTGGGCGGAGCGGGAGATAGTGTCAGAGTCTTACTGACTAAAAGCCCACCCCGTTCCTTCGTGCTTTTTGTACAGGGACCAAGCTGCCCTTTCGGATAACCCTGGTCCCACAAGTTTGCAGGATTATGTGCCCTTGTCGATTGTGTTATTTTTAAATAAACTCACTAGCCTCTGACAGCGGCATCGCCCACGTGAATGTAGAACATACTATTGGACAAACTGGGGCAAGGGTTATCTGAAATGGAGCTCGAGCCCCGGTATGAAGGCTAGATTGGGGTGGGTTTTTAATTAGTAAGAGTCTGACACTATCTCCCGCTCCACCTGATGATTTTTGCCCACCAAAAAAAAACTACTAGAGAAAGAATTTAATAAATCGGTCCAGTATCTTTCGAGTGGAATACGAACATAAACCGTTCCTCTTTATAATATTATTATTGATACAGTTAGTCTTACAAATGGTATAAGATCTAACTGCTACTTTTTTGCACTTTTTTCATTTTAACTCGTTTTTTACAGGTAGTCACGAAATTCAATCAAACCGCATGCTAAAAGTGACTCATACTGCAACATAGCATTTTTAAAGTAGCAGCTTTCCGTGCTCCAAGTAAACAGTATGTATATCTCTTTTACATCCATCACAATACATAAACCATTTTTATGTAAAAAAAAAACAGGAGCTATTAGTTGATAAATGTCTTTCAAATTCTTAGTAGATATTCAGTCTGTACAACCGATTTTTAAAAGGTGCAAGTTGCAAGGTAATCGGTTGTCTTGGTATGGTCATGTGAAGAGAAGGGATGAAGCAAATATTACTAAAAGAGTTCTGAGTATACCCATCTACATGATAGGGTGGAGAGGGAGAGGAAGGCCGAAGAAAAGATGGATGGATTGTGTGAAGAGTGATATGAAAGAAAAGGGTGTTAGTGATAGTTTGACGAGTGACAGTACAGAATGGAAGAAAAAAACGTGTTGCGCCGACCCCAAGTAATATGGGATAAGGGCAGGAAGAAGACAACAGATTTTTGAAGCACTTAATTTTGTATGGACTTGATGAGAGACAGCAGCTCATCTGCTTCTAAGCTGCCCAGTAGTTGGTGAATACAGGGCAAAGTACTTCGAGAACCCAGGTAGGTACTCTCCGCGAAATGGTCAGTAAAACCAAGGCTGGTTTCCTTGGTAGCAAAGGAGGAGGCCGACCGCATCAGGCAACAGCGCTCTCGCCACCGCCTCCGGGATTCCGATCCCGATATCCGGCCACCGTAGACGCGGGCTTGCGGACGGCGAGCCATGGGTAGCTCGCTGTCCGACCGTCCGGTAACTGTCCGGACTGAGCCCAAGTCGTCGACATGGCGCACTGTTCCCGCGCGCTTCAAGGAGTTGTCACAGCAACAGCACGGGCCCAGCCGGGTCGAATCCTACTGGGGCCAGGCCAGGGTAATCCGAAAGGGTGCTCGAGCCCCGGTATGAAGGCTAGAAGGAATGGGGTGGGTTTTTAGTCAGTAAGAGTCTGAAACTATCTCCCGCTACGCCCGAGAGCGGGGTATGTCATTGGATGATTTTCCCCAACATGAAAAAAGGCTGGTTTTCCTTATGGAGCTGGAGGGGATCGAATGACATACTTGTCCCACCTGTAAGCAAAATACGCGCTTTGGACATGGAGTTGTGGATACCAGGCTGACATACAATGAACCTTATCAAAGTTTTACCACTAGTTCGCTAGTCTGTGGACAGATAAGTTATTGACTTCGACCGTTGCGTTGAGGCGTCTCGATAATCTGTAGGCGCTACAAATTCCCGGACAAAAATCTTATTTTTCTTCCTTGTTAAAAATGTTGCCATATTAGGAATTACTCCTAAATCGTGGCTACCTTCAAATACATGTAATCTAACACACATAAGATACTCAGACCCGAAACAACTTGCTGTAGGCCATACAAATATTTGTTCCGTGCGGGAATCAAAACTGCGACGCGCAGCGCAACAGCCAATCGCTCACCCACTGCGCCAACTATCGTTTATCTATCTACAAGTTACAAAAACGTTTTTATAAAAAAAAAATAACTGACTTCACAAAAAAATTGAATTGAATTTCGCCAAGATTCCATCATCAGATCCCAACTTGGTGACTATGGGGCAGTTTGGGAAGTATACCCTTTCCAACAAAAAAACAATTTTTCGAATCGGTTGGCAAGCGACGAAGTTATGCGGGAACAAACATAAAAAAATACAACCTCCTCCTTTTTTAGAAGTCTGTTAAAAACAAAGCTTTTATATCTTACAAATACTGTTGCCTTTATTCTGCCAGGGTCGAACATCTACGACCAAATACTCCATCTCGTCAGCTCTTCTGTCACCTATGGGGATTGAAGAGCTAAACGAGATGGGAGTGCCCAGTCGTAAACACAGGATCCTGGCGAATAGGTCGCAAAAACAATTGTCTGACCAATCTGATGCGAGCGGTATAAAAGAAAATAAACATTTACTTACTCTGTTGTTTCCTCCATTGCTTCTTGCTTACAAAGCTGTCTTCGGGTCCGATAGTGAGGAAGTTCCTGTCGCCGACTTGCAGGGTGCACGGCTCGAATACATTCAGCAACTTCAAATTCTTTAGATCTTCACCTGGTTATCAAAAATGGTTCGGTTGTAATAGCAAAAAAATATAGTAAATACAAGTATAGGTCAAGGAGTGTTCAGTAACATCGTATTTACGAGTACATTATAGTCACCATTTTTAGGTATTTTTTTTTGTGGTGGGAAGTCACCAAATAATTTTTCTTACTTGGTATGGAGTGAGACCTTACCAGACTTTAACTCACTAAAATGTGTTTCTTCAGTTATCCTTTGCGTTCTAAGGTCGAATCCATTTTTATATTGATTTACGAATGTATTTAATTTTATATGGGTCATGACCAACCATAAGTTTTAATGGTCAAGGAAAGTGATTAGCTAAGGTTGACCGGTCTAGCATGGTCGGAGTCCTGAGACGCAAGGCGAAGAAGGAATATATGAGTAGGTTTCAGTCTGTAAACGTCTGACACGCCCTCTCGCTCCGCCCTTGGACGATTTCTCATCTAAAAAAGCATGATGCGTTATTACAGAGATCTTTAGCACAAAATATATAGGTACAGAAGTCAATCTACATACAAAGCGCGCTCGAGGAACGCACACATAGACTCCGCTCACCGATACGATATCTCGGAGCGCCCCGGCCCGCTCGTCGAACAGTTCCGGCTTAAACGCTCATTTGTGTGCGTCCACCGAGCGTAGGTATAAAAAGTGAAGTACATACATGAGATTGTCTTCTGTACCTATCTATTTTGTGTCTTTAGCGCCACATGAACACAAGTCCGTTTTGTCGCACGGCCTGCCACAGCTCCGTAGTGCACTTGCATCACTAAGTGCAGACAGTAACACCACATCTATATTCCAAGGAGGTTTAAACAAGCGTCAGTATGTAATACCTTCAACTAAGAACTTGGGCTGCTGTGGTGTGGAAGGGTCTGAGGGATGTGTGCACAGCGCGCGGCACTGCCAGTGGACGCTCACGCTCTCCGTCATCACAGCCTCCACAGTGAACTGGGGGACAAACGAATCATCCAATCATATAAAACTTCAGAACCCGTAAATATAAAAGCTTCGAATAGGGTAGTGATTTTTTTATATCGGGATTTCTAAAAAAAATTGAACGAGTCTTGTATCATCAGTTTTATATTGTCTTATTTATAAAAATTAAGAAGAATATTACTATAATGAAACAACGCGAATTCTAAAGGCGCTCCCTCACCGGGAGCATTCGCCTGTAAAGTACCGTTACACATTTGAGCACACCTTGTAATGATACAATGTGTAATATCTTGATATAACTTGTAACATACAACTTATGGGTCGCTTGATTTTTTCTAAAATATCAATACAAATATCGTTTCTTTTGTGTGTTTTTTACGAAAATAATAAGGTCGAATTAATATTACCGCACTCAGCACAATAAATAACCGCTTTGTTTGACACATGGAATCAACTAAAAGCTAATTACACACGAATAATCGTCAGTCAGGGAGGTAGTATTGTAATGTAATGCTCAAAGTCGAATTTATAATGGTACATTACACGACATTTCCCAGAGCACCTTTATAATTCCGACAAAAACAATCATGTGCTCTTTCATAATCATTTAATGGGAATGGGAATTATACGGGAAATGTAAAATTTCAATACATGTTAAGCTCATTCTTTCAGAACGTGCGTATTTAAATCTTCAATTTGGTACCAAACATGTGCTTTTTAGCCGTAGTGCACGATTTAAAGTTACATCAAATAGCCTATACGCGGAGTATTTATACAAATCCAGCAACACTTAATTTGTCCGATTCCGATGTATATTTACGCTACGTAGGAACAGATGAATATCCCCTTATGAATATATTAGGGTACACAGCCCCTTTTATCTTGACCTTTACAAAAACCATAGCGCTATTCAATTCCCCTTCGTTTTTGAGGAAGTATGACACAATTTCGGGAAGCCGTATTAAGGCTATCAACGAGGCAACACTTTTTAAACGATTTTTTTAACCAATGTTCTGGTTAAAATGTATTAAATTGCTACAAGGGCGTTCTTAAGTCCTTCATATTTCGCTATCTCACCCTTCGCCTTTTTAAGGAATCTATCCAGTACCCCTAGCCGAGTTGCTAATCAAAGCTATGAATGTACGGGAATGACGTTCTCTCAAGGCAAGGTCAACTCGAAGCGTTCGACGCAAGCGAAACGGTTGTAACTTGGCTAGGGAGCCAGTTCCTTTGTTCCGATATTGTCTCGAGGCACTAGTTCTGTGCTAAGTAGGTCCTTATCGTTAACATTTATTTATTTATTTAAACTTCGTACAGTAGGCGGAGTTAATGCAACAAGGCATTCTCTCACCTGAAAGAAGTCTATTGTTAGACACATATCACATATGCCTTCCCAATACCATCTCAGACATTATTCTCACATAGCGTATTGTGATAGTGAAGACTATGTAAGTATTATAGGTAGTCAGGTTGTCTGGTAATTTCAGTATTTCATCTGGTGTTATTTGGTAAATTGTTGAGCTCTAAGTTGAACTACATGATATTTGACAAAAGCTTGAACTGTCTGGAGAGATCTATGGTGCTTCCGCTCCTCAAAAGACTTTAGACAGTAACCTACATGATTCACATATAATTTTACCATTTCATGTTTACTGAACTTATAGACCCTAAAGAAGACTTGGATCTCTTAGTTTGTTTCGGTATTTCTTCTCAGGGTACTCAACTAGGAGACACTGAACTAGTGTAGATTAAATTTATGAAAAAAATATGTGTAATAGTATCACTTTATATAAACAATTAGCAAAAAAACATAATTTAAAAAAGGCTGCTATTACTATCCCAATGATGTCAAAGATTCAAACTCACCTTGTGATCATGCATCTTATGTTTCCTGGCGGCTTTCATTTCCTTGGTGATGTGGAGCCAGTTGGCGCTGTCGAGCGAGCCCAGAGGCCCGTAGACCACCTGTCCAGGGTAGAACTCGGACGAGGAGTAGGGAGTGGAGCGGCGGCGGCGCATCGAGTAGTCCTCCAGGGGACAAGTGTCCAGGTCGGGGTACTCGAGGCGAGAGCCCTCGGCGGAGACTAGGCGGAGTTTGCTGTGGACCGCCTGCGTACCAAAGAGTATTTTTTTTAAATATAATATTGCTGCTGGGACTAAGGCCCCCTCTCCAGGAGAGAGAATGGTTCGTAATCCATCACACGAGCTCTGTGCGGATTGGTGAATGTCACGTCTTTGAGTTTTGGACCTACCAACATTGATTTTTGCTGTAGTGTGCATTCATAACTAATATATAATTTACTAGCCTTTGCCCGCGGCTTCGCCCGCGTACATAAAATATAGTCTATGTCACTCAGGAATAAAGCAGCTTTCTATTGGTGAAAAAATATTTGCTATCAGACCAGTACTTTCAGAGATTACCTGCTACAAACTAAAAGACCAACCTCTTTATAATATTATAAATGTAAATCAACTGATAAATAATCCATTTTAATTTACAGAAGCTTTATATATTGTTACAATGCATGGTTTATTCAAAACTGCACCTAGTTGACATCTATGTGCCTTGCTACACCATCATTGCATTAACAATAGCAATATACATAAACATACATACATACTACAAGATTTTTTATCCCTAAGGTATGTAATATAGGTTATTATTATATTAGGCCACTGTAAGCCAATCCTACTCTGCCAAGAATATCTAATGAAGCTAAATAATAAATTCCTATGCAAGCTTGTGAAATTAGAGGTCAAGGTTACACATTAACCCCTTTGTAGCAGCTTTAGTTAAATAGTGGCTAATTTCAGATCTAAAGGTAAGCTTTAATAAATCATCATCTTCCTGCCCTTGTACCGTTTTATTTAGGGTCGGCGCAACACGTTTTTTTCTTCCATTCTGTCCTGTCACTCATCACACTATCACTAACTCCTATTTCTTTCATAACACTTCTCACACAATCCTTCCATCTTTTCTTTGGCCTCCCTCTCCCCCTCCACCAATCCACATGTAAACTCATAACTTTTTTAGCAACATGCATTGTATTAGGTATATATTTTATGAAAAAAAACACTGTTAGGTGGCATGATGGTATTTCATACATTTATTTCAATTTTGCCTCTAGCCTCTAAATAAGGACTTCAGGACACACAGAATTGACATTTAAATGTTGATATCTCATCAGTGTAAGGTAAAGGAATGTTCCAGAACAGTCTTTCCCAATTCTTTTTTAATGGCAGGCTCTTGAGATATTAAAGATAAAAGAGTCAAGGACCACTTCAAACTTAAAATGTAACAGTTAGTCATCATGTGTATATACAGTCTGTTTATATGTTGGAGACCTATAAACAAATCTTGCATAGTGTAGTTGGCCCTCAAATTGAGATATATAGACAACAAAATATAATCTACTAGCTATTGCCCGCGACTTCACCCGTGTACATTAAATATTGCCTATGTCACTCAGGAAAGAAGCTTTCTATAGGTGAAAATTTTTGGCAATCGGACCAGTACTTCCAGAGTTTACCTAGTAAAATTAAAAAAAAACAAGTTTGCTACTATAAAATATTAATGTAGATGATTTGCATACCTTAGAAGTCCCAACCCAAGAATCAAGGCATACGGCTAAATCTGGAGTAAACTCCTCCAAAGGTTGGAGCCTCTCGCTAGCAACACTTGGTATCACATGCTTCGTGCCCACAACTTGCAGGGCTGCATTCATAATGATATCCCTGCAATAGCCTCTCTGCGTATCCTTGCCAGCAATGAGACGGCGGACCACATCGCCTGGCATCAGTGAGCGGTCTGCTAGGCCAACCTGGGATATCAAGGAATTTATTTATTAACCTTTAAAATACTGTAATCAGAGACACAATAGAAAGAAAATGAGAGACTGAATGGCCGGCCTACACTTGGGGTTTGAATGAATTTAAAAAATAAGTAAGAACATACAAGCAAAATGGGATACAATTAGTTCATTAAACCTCAAGCGAACGCTGGTGTTCGCACTGTCATTGTCTTAATATTGTGTTTCTAATTGATGGTATCTGAAGAGTTAGGGGCCACACCCTTTTGATAATATGTATAAAGATACTACAGGAGATTGTATGGTTTTATTATTTGATATTTTAATAATTAGAATCTAGACAGCATTAACAACCTAAAAATTGGTAGAAAACAACCATATTCTCTTCTTATAACTATAAGAAATATGTAGCTTGCTAGCTATTCATTGTAGCAGCAGTTCCATGGTCCATTGGTCTTTAGAAAAATGGTAACAATAAATTATTTGGTTAGTGCTTTATCAAGCATGGAGAAATGCAAGGACTTCAGAAGTCCCATATCTGTTTTGGTACAATCTTTTTAGTACTTATTCATTAGAATCAATGGTTTGAATTTTAAAGCAGCATGTTTTTTTACTACCTACATGTGTATTCTAATTTAATATGAAACTAATAGACCTAAGCATCACAAATCATGATCCAAGATATTAATGCTATGAATAACTTATTTATTTGTGTAATTTTAACATTTTTTCAAAAGCTTTTAATATGATATATGTTGTTATAGCATATATTCCTAGAATGTTTTACAAATCTTGGTTTAGTTGTTAATTACATTAAATCTTGAGGGTAGACATAAGTCAAATCAAGTTCATGACTTATTTTACCCTTTCAGAACGCATTCAAGAACAAATCATGTGTTATTCAAGAAAATTCGCAGCAGCCCCGGCCTTTGGGGTTGTTGTACTCGCGAGTATAGGCCTTATTATATTTTCAATAACTACTACGGTGCGCAAGTGCCAAACACCGCGTGAGATCTAATATGATATTTTGTAATTGTCCTCGCTTACCGACTTCTCGGATATGACTCGCTCGGTGCCGGAAGGATGCCAGACAACACGAATTTCGCCTTTTTGTATAGGTGTTTCAATGTCGCTCTCTTGATCGCTGGAGTTGGCTTCATAGTTCTCGAGTACCAGACCGAAGACCACTTGACCGCGATTGTTGATTTTATACACCTCATCCTCGTAAAAATATTGAAAGTCAGTCGGCGAACCTGGATTTTGCCCCGCCATATTGACGGGAATTATCTAAAGACACAAATAATTTTGTTTTTTACGTGATTATGTTCTTTCTGACAGCTGATTGCAATGTGTGGCGCATGCGTCAATAAATTATGCAAGGAAAACGCCATCTTGCGGGTTCTTTGGTAAAATAAATTGCGTTCCGTTTCACTTTGTTATTGTTTTTAAAATGTTATCTAAAATTGTTTATTTATTTTTATCACTTTTAGATAATAATCTTTCGGACCATGCGTTTTTATCGCACATTAAAGCAGTGAACTACCTTAAATTATTTGTGTGATTAGATAAGTCATTTACTGTTTCTACTTAGAAGTAGTGATTGGCTCAGGGAGATTTATTACAACTAGGCTAGAACATGGATTTAGGTAGGGGCCGTATGAAGTATGAAGGTTTTCGTTTAGCCCTGAATATTAGATGAATTGTTAATTATGCACAAGTTATGTTTGCGTATGAACCAGTTAGAGCCTTAAACTAAGGTGTTATAGGTAGTAAAAAGGTGACCCTAATCAATCCCATGATCAAGTAAGCAAACCGCCTCAATAGCGACATGTTAAAATTACGTTGATAAGTAGATTCTTAATCTCGGATTTCAGAATATAGGTAGCTGTAGGCACGGCATAGAAGATACCCGTAACGCGGAACGTTCGCGCCGGATGATCCGCGTGGACGTGAAAAAACAACATCGCATGAGTCCAATTATTGGGCAAGCTATAATTATGGCGGTAAGTAACCATTTTGAGGCGTGGCTGAATAGGCCTCACGGCGTCCTAACCTTTCGCATGACGCAGCCTAGGTTTTCATCGGACATAGTCAGTTCGGGAGGTTCCTGCACCAGATTCGTGCGGAAGTGACGCCCAGGTGCCACCAATGTTTGGACCGCTTGGAGGACACGGTGGAGCATACGCTAGAGGTATGTCCCGTTTGGGCAGAATACCACCGTGTCCTCGTGGGCGATTATCGGCAACGATCTCTCACGCCGGGCCTTGTTACAGGCCATGGTCCGACGCAAAAAGGAGTGGTAGGCGGTCGCCTCCTTCTACGAAGCAGTAATGCTAGCAAAGGAGGCGGACGCATGCGTGAGGCAACGGTCCTCACGCCCTAGCCCCCGCGGGCATTCCGATCCCAATTACCGGGCACCATAGGCGCGGGCTTGCGGACGGCTAGTAACTCGCCGTCCGATCGTCCGAACTGAGCCCAAGACGTCGACGGCGCGTATTGTTCCACGCGCGCTTCTAGGATTGTCAGCAAACCGTAGGGGCCCAGTAGGGTCGGAGCCTATTGCATGGGCTCAAGGGTCTGAATAAAATAGAATAGAATAGAAATACTATTACAGACGACACTTCAGGTCGGCCACAGTATCATCGGACGAGGGCAGGGATATGATGTAAGGAAAATTCGGCAGGCACCGAAGGAACAGGAGTGGGTTTTTAGTCAATAAAAGTCTTACTGAAAATAGTCGAATTATAATTACGTATGTGGGTAGAGTGAGAGTCTATTAGAAGAAATCAATTATATTGTTAACTACAGATGATACTTCAGGTCGGCTACAGTATCATGGGACGATGACAGGAAGATGATGATGATGGTGTGTAGATAGAAGAAGATGATAAAGAACTACACAGGTAAGTTAAATTATAGGTACGTACTTCGTTTTGTGGCTGACGGTACTGAGATTCTATACTTTCTTGAAGCACTCGTAATAAGATTATCTTCTTCATTTAAACATAGGTACTTGCTTTTCAGCACAAATCAGCAAAATATTTTAAAATAAGTGATACATTTTTGATTGGGTTAATCTTGAAATATAGATTTTTATAACTTTTAATTATATTCAAATACCCAGTAGATTAAACTTTCTCTAAAATAAATAAATAACACTGTATCTCAGGTTAATTATTGAACTATAGAAGTGAAGTAGTACATTTGATTTGACCCCTTACGCATGGCCATTGCATAGCTGCGCTGTACGGTGTGGCGCATCAGGTATGCCAGTACTGAGAACTAGGCTAGTTACAAATCCAACTCAATATGGTTTTTTCAAATAAGGTTTCTGGCTTAAATTCGACGGCTTAGAGCAGCAGCAGTTACACCCAATTATACTTTTCATACTGCATAATTAAATGTTATGCTCGATATCCGTGTTATGAGCTGTTGTAGTTCGATCGATTCGCAGTGAAGCAACCATTGGATACACGTGCGACCCGATCAAGTTGCGGAGTAGAACAGCTGTGACGTCGTTGGTCCGAGCGAAGCCGCGGTTCTATTCTCGTTGGCCGATCAATACCGCGTTATCAACATAGCTGTGTAGGTGTTTACATGCGCGTAGTACCCACACAGCCTCGCTTGAATGAGGTTGTCGCGAGTGATAACGCGCTGCAGTAAATAAATCGTGCATTAATATTTTAAGGAAATGTGAACATATCTCGCAGCGAGATGCCGCTGCCAGAACTTTTGAAACGAGCCTCGAGCTATTTCCTTGGTTTGGAGTTCGACGACAACGAGGAACCTCCGGATTACGTCGACAACGAAATATTGTTTTGCAAGAACAATGTGTGTGTGCATCCACCGACCGTGGCCAGGCATGAACTAGATATCGTACACCATCCAGGATACCTCACAGTAACTACCAAGGTTTTTACAGACCAGCATAATAATGCAAAACGACCTACGCTCTTCCTCAACTGGATTCCGAATTCAACGCTGCGGAAATGTCCTTCGGCCGTAGAAACCAGTCCGAGCGATGAGTTAGTAGTTACTGGTAAACCGGCGAATCCGAAGGAAATACCCAAATCACGCAGTAATACGAACAGCGCTAAAGTGGATGCTAACAACGAGAATGCATTTTCTGATTCTTCAGAAACTACAAGTTTAAATTCTAACTCTGATAAACAAAGTATAAAATCGTCTGATACAAGATACACCACCAACGATACGACTCAGGACGAGTTGTCCTCTAGCTCTAAGCCTACTGTAAAGTCTATGGATTCTGTGAAGGATAATGTTTTCAGTAGTTTTGAGAAGGACGAGTCCAGGGATGAGGTGTTTGTATACGACAAGCAACACGTGAGGTCTCAGTCAATGACGTCGGTTAACATAACCATTGCTAATCCAACAATAGAGAACGTAGATCTGACCCCTGACTCACTCTCTGGGGACAGGTTTATTAGGTCACTGTCAATGAGCTCGTGTGACGAGGGCAACCCCAATTGGATGAGTACTCCGGAGTTTTTAGCGTTAAAACATAATTTGGTGTTTCCTGACAGCGTTCATAGTTCGCCAGTGCCGCAAAGACGAGCCCCTTTAAAATGTCGAAGGTGAGTGAATTAATAAAAAATTCTAAGAGATTTCTTTGTTACCTATCCTTCGAACTCATATTATTGACTTGGTTTATGGCATTGCTGAATCCCGCGCACGTTATCACCGAATTTCGAAAATAGTCTATTAGCTGATTTTGACAAGTAACCAGTGAAACTCATGGCAATGTGTCGGTAGCTCAATCTTGGTAAAACAGTTTTGGTTTTTTATTAAGTTATGTTGTTTTGTTAATTTAGTTTAGGTTATGATAGGGCTGTCTGATGCTCATTGAGTTTAAAGTCCCTAAAAAATTAAGAAAAAAAAAAACTTATTATGCTACATTAATTCAATCTACACGCTATTTTCATAATTATGTCATCATTGTCATCTGGATAAAGGAATTGTGTTTTCTGTAATGTAGCTTTAATTACTGGTTAGGTACAGCAATTTTCTTTCATTCTGTGCCATCCCAAAAGATTCATCATCATCATTTCAGCCGATACACGTCCATTGTTGGACATAGGCCTCCCCCAGGCGTCGCCACAACGAACGTTCCTGTGTGTCTCGCATCCATCGGCTTCCCCCAAAAGATTTACAATCATGTATTGAAGTTTTCCATGGCCTATCTCTGAAGTTCTTGATTAGTTCTTCACTAAAAAATGGGACCGCCTGTCAGGCAAAGTGTTCAAAACAAAAAAGAATCGCCGAAATCGTTTCGCATTTGACAAAGATATCGCTGGTCAAGGTAAAACAAAAGAACAACTTGAAATGAACACTTTTTCCTTTTTTGGAAGTCGGTTAACAACATTTAAGTTGGTAATATGTATCATTAATAAACATTAGGCTCTATATTTAAGTACATTTGATTGTATCAAGTTAATGGAATTTTATTTATTGTTGATTATGTTATCATCGATGACTTTTATTATTGATTGATATTGATTACGCATGGGTTTCGGGATTGTTTGAAAGAGTTACTGCGGCTCTGGAATTCTAATGCCTGACCAGCTCCATCCTGAGCAAAGTGACATCCTCCTGCATTTGCCGGTTGGCACTCGGCTTCGCCATTTAAAAAAAGTTGGTTGCTTATGCATAGTAAAGACTTGCACAAGTAACCACATCGTGTAGGTGTGTAGGTTTTTAATAGAATAAACTTGGATTGCGTTATGTTATGCCACAGATCAATGATTTTATTTATGTATACGTGTTACGCTATTTCACACTATCTACTGTTGGTGTTTATGCTTATCTTACCGGATCTGCTGGTAGTAACACTGATGCAATATGTATACATTTGAAATTAGGTACTTATTTACAATTCATTTTAATTGTTGCACTTCACGGATTCCGGTAGCAAATCTACCCAAGGTACCATTTCTACTACTAAGAAATACAGCTATTAGATATAGATATAGCTATTGGACTGGGCTAAATATCATTATCCTAACAGTCCCCCAAATAATGACTTACAGTTTAAAATTACCCGTATGTCCCGAGCAGAAGGAAATAAAGAAAGTAAGTAAGAAAGAATGACATACACATGTTCACACAGAACTGATAGGACACACAACAGAATAAAATAAAAATGTTAAATAAACTAACATAGAATTCATCATAGCAACAAAATTTAAAAAAACAACACGAAAATAACTTTGCGAGGTCAAAAAGGCTCCTATGATTTGATTCCATTATGATTTCATAATATGGGATTTCATATTATGAAATATGATTTCATCATACGAGTATTACAGTCGAGTTGGTTGAATCGGAAATTTTTACGGGAGATTGTAGGTTTAAAATGTCCCGTAAATATTCCGAAGTATTGAATACAAAAACATAGCTTTTAGCTCAGGACAAAAAAGAACGAAAAATAAACTTTTTCATTTCTATGAAAATGTAAAATTGTTTTCGCTTTGTAAAAAGTTTGTCAGTTTCAGTTCCTGTCTCGTTTCAATGGTTACCCACCTACAGAAAACATTTTCTCTCATTAGCTCTCATTGCCTTGTTGAGGCAAACTTAATTCGTTGTTTTTCACTTGTATACAAGGAGTAAGGGATAGCCCTCCGCAAACTATAAAGGCTTGCTCAGTAGACGAAACTGAACAACCTTCCAGAAGATTTTTTTTCAAGAAACGAAAAAATAAAATTATCCTCACCCTACAAAATTATAAACTTGATTGGACAGTTTGTCCAAGAAGAAAGACGATTTTTTGGAAGGTTTTTTAGTTTCGTCTACTGAGCAAGCCCTAAAAGTTTGCGGAGGGCTGTGGTGGAGTACAGACAAATTTATAATAATTTCTGGGATAGTAAATTATTTAGGTCTGGTTTTTTTTAAAACATTCAGGCTTTTCTTTTTTTGGACACCCTTGAGATAGGTACCTAAAACCCTTCCCAATGTTAGTCCCTGCTGAGTTAACTTCCCTTCTACATAAACTATTTCTAAATTCTAGAGGCTGGATAAAAATAGTCAAATGTTTTTTCTAAAGTAGGTTATCTACTCCATTTATGTCTAAAATATTGAAGAGAACAGAAAATCGTCTATAAATAGCTTCTCCGTAGCGGAGTGGGTAAATAAATCGGTGACACGCAAGGGCTCTCGGGGGACGACGGCGATGGGTCGAGAACACCCCCTCGTTGTCAATACCAATCACTTGTCTGCTTGTTAAAATACCGTTAATTCTTTTTTATCAGTTATTTTTTATATAAAAATACAATTTTGGATACGTATTTATAAAGTCGTAGCGATCCGCTCCGGCAGCGCTCAGTACCCCTAGCCAAGTTGCTAATCTGCAATAGTTAACGCTAGTAGAAAGCTTCAAATGTACGGGAACGACGTCGTCTCAACGCTCAGTTACGTGGTCAGAACCACGGAGTAAGTATAGAAGAGGAGGTGGCCTAAACAACTGTGCACTGTGACTCTCAACTGAGTCCTGACGTCATCACGGTGGGCGTGGCTTAAATCAGTGTATTGTTGGCGTTCGTCCTGTGCACAACTTCGTAAACCTACTTATTTGGCAGTATATTCGCGATAGAAAAACATAAAAATTAAATGTTATATTTTATCTTGTAAAAACTACTTGGATAGACGTTCTGATGCTATGGATGCCATCACATTTCATTTGTAAGTAATTTTAGGCATAATTTATTAAAATACTTCTAGAACAATCTCTTAAAGTCAGCATTTCCAAATATAATTCTACTCGACATTAGATGGCGACACTTTGTGTCATGGGAACTAAATATATTTAGGCACGTAGAGCTCAGTATTAATATATTTTAATAATCATACGTACTGAAATTTGATCAACATTCATTCCTAAAGGTCCTTTAATCGCCAAAATATTATTTTTGTAGTTTTTATATAATTTTGTAAACAGGTCGCCATCTATCGTCAAATAGCAAAAATACAGGGCAGTATTTAGAAGCCAATTATTTTACCGAATGTCCCACGGCTTATGAACTTGTAAATACGAGTATAATACTTATATTTCTTTAATATATGATTTGGTCGACCAAATTGTTTTTTAATTAGGTACCTCACATTTGGTGTAAAAAGTAGAGTATGCAACACGGGGATAACGCTGTCTTTGTCTTTGGCGGCTTGAATTCCTCACTTCACTCTGGTTTCTTTATAATCTCCCTCTCAATGCTCGGGAGTTAATTATATAAATCCCTCACTAACGTTCGGGATTAAAATCAGCAACCTTCGTTTCGTTCGGAATTCAACATGCCGCCTGCGACTTTAAGACACTGCTTTATCCCCTAGTCACATAATTTACTATTATTGAATGGTTTCGGAATTTAAAGTATTTTTTTAAACTAGCTTTTTAATCAATCTTTATCATTCTTTCTATAAAAATAAGCCTTTAAAAAGTAAAACCCTATTAAATTTAAATTTTAGTAAATTCTATTCTATTCTATTCTATTCTATTCTAATAAAAATAATATTTAAAAAAATGTTACAATAAAAAGGTTTTTGATGAATTTCGAATGATCTTCATTCGTCATTCATCAAATAATAGTATAACTATTTCAATGAAAAATATACGTATCGGATGGTTTACACTTACACAATTAATTTAAAAAACAAATATCCCTGGTAATTCTGAGTGCGACCCTGTTGCATCCTGCACTTAATGACATCTAGTGTGAGATAGTTACGTAACTACAAAATAAAATCAACAGAACGAGCAAGTAGTTTTGCTATTGACCGGCAGATGGCAAATAAAAAAATGGGCGGAGTCTAACACCCCTCACCCCGCAAAATGTCACGCTTTTTTACTTAGGGAAATCTTATTACAACATCTCCTCTTTGTACTTGCTTCGTGGTCAGAACAAAAGAATTGGCGGCAAGGTCAACTCGAAGCGTTCGACTCAAGCGAAACGGTTGTAACTCGGCTAGGGGGGCAGGTAGTCTATTTAAATAAAAGGTGAAACTGACTGAATATGTCAACGCGCCGCCGAAACTACGGGGGCCTAGGAGCGTGGGTTTCCTTTTATGACGTAGGTGAGCACTAAGAAAGGATTTTCGAATCACCCCCTAAGAGGAACACAAGTGAGTCCAAAGTTAATCGTATGGAGAGACCTCCTTTACGCAGGTGAAGTTACTAGCAGAAGCTAGTATATGCCTAAATCTTTTTGTGTTAGGTAGGGTCTTAAGCAATTTAGAAATGATAGAACTAAACTTTCCTCATGAATCACTGTCTATTTATGAATAATGCTCATATGAACATCCATTCAGTAGTTTTCGAATTTATTGTAAACACAGACGCCGTGTTGCGTAGTGATCCTTAATCGATATCGCAGACATAGCAATTCATTCAATTGACATTGGATACATGAAAACTGCATCGTCGCCACTTGGGCTAGCCATGCACGAGCTGCCGACGCAGCAAAACTCCATATTAGTGATAATAAGTTATCTTTAATTAGTTTCTGGTCATTTCATATTCTCGTAGGTATCGAATTGGTTTCCCTAAAAATATAACCGACTTCAATGATAAAAAACACTGAAAAGTATCAAATAACTTTAATTTTGGAAGTCGGTGTTTCTATAATAGTTTAGTCTCTTCGTTATTTAACACCGACTTCCAAAATTAAAGTTATTTGATACTTTTCGGTGTTTTTTATCATTGAAGTCGGTTATATTTTTTTTGTAAAAAGTTTTTTTTATTTTACACTTTTTAGTTATGGTACCACCACTAAAAAGTACCCCTCAGTCAAACTTAAATACCTTATAGTCAGAGCGCATCTCATAACGGTTCTAATAATCCCAAACACGGTTAGATTACATTAATTTACCTTTCGGCTTCATCATCAGATCAGTTCGATATATCCTCTCCCCCTCTTCTTTCAAACAGTCATTAGACTAGATGCTGATAATCCCGGCTGTAGCATCAGGCCAGATTTATGTCAACATTGCAATGAACTTAAAATTTAGTCCTGTTTAAAATGAGCCCAAACACGACTACGGTGCTGTAATTTCAAGGTTTGTACTTTTCCTGATGCTCCTGGCTTCAGCATCAGGTCTCTATGTACTTCGGTGTTCTTTATTAGCAGTACGTTTATCCACACATCGAGCCGTTTTCAATGAGCCTAAACTCGATATATCTGCTGTTTGTTGTCGAGGACTTAGGTACTCTGCAGACTATCCTGACTGCAGCATCAGGTCATGACTTGATGATCATGAGACCAAATGTGGCAAATGTCCTATCAAACATCAAAACAATTTACTAAAACAGTCCTTGCCTGTTCGAGTAACTTCTTACTGATAAGGAGTTGTACCTTCCATCATCAGCCCAGCTACCTGAGATGGTGACGACCATACGCAAATACACAATACATACCATACTATAAAATTTGAAGGTTGCCCTCGATTTCTCCAAGATCCCATCATCAGATCCTAATTTGGTGATAATGGGACCACCTCAGAACTATCTACTTTCGAACAAAAAAAGAATTTTGAAAATCCGTCCACATTTGGGGGAGTATTCGACGAACAAACATACAAAAAAAAAAAAAAAAACATACAAACAGCCGAACGTAGTACCTCCTCCTTTTTGGGAAGTCGGTAAAAATGAATCTATCTGTAAATATAAAAGGAGAAACTGACTGACTGTCATATCAACGCACAGTCGAAACTACTGGGGCTGGGAACTCGAAATTTCGCACAAGGCTTCATTTTATGATGCAGGCGAGCACTTTGAGAGGATTTTCCAAATTTCTCCCCAAAAAAGGGTCCAGTTTGTATGCAGAAAACTAATTTCGCGCGGGCGAAGCCGTGGACAGGAACTAGTTTTAAAACCAATAGTTTTTAGTAGATACTTTATTTCGTTTTCGAACCTCCACCTATAGTCTACGTAATTGACGAGGGACTTTGTTATATTTATAAAATCGAGCCTTTTTAGAAATAATTGAGTAAGACAATTCGCGTTTACATGAATAGGTTTTCTCTCCCTATAAATGCTTAAGTTTAATGGTTCCTACCTCTCATCACTGTTGTGTTATCAAACAGATGCAAGTACATTTGCTGTAGACACATAATGCTTTACAAACAATCGCCAATTCGCCATCATACAGAAAGTGTTGATGATTCTTGTCGTTTGTTTTGTTAGTAAACATGTCCTCCAACAGATTGTTTTGAGATACTTATTAACAAGATGTGTAGCAGTATTCTTCTTCTTCTTAACGATGATTTCATTAATGTTTATTGAGGTGGGGCATTAATTTACAATAATTGACCCGTTGATACCTAATGTGAGTCATCATTATCTTCCTGCCCTTGTTTCATGTTACTTGGTGTCAGTGCAACATGTTTTTTCACCCTTTTCCTTGGCCTCGATCTTTTCTTCTCCATCTATCCACTCAATGTGAGTGCGGTGCCTCAATTCAGAACATGAGCCAGACGTTGGAATGCCCCAAGTGTCCATACACCACCATGCACTTTGGACGACTTAATAAATGCAATTAACGTAGCCATCTTAATGGACCCAAATAATATAAGGAGTTTACCATTGACTTGAAAAGAAGAAGAATAAGACCTAAGTACTTATTTGCAATCTTAGAAAGCACCGATCCAGACATCCAGGCGACGGTCTCTTTAGGAGAAGCTATTTCAAGTTCTGAGGCCCTACCACGATTTGAGTGCTTAACGTGATCCATTTTACGACCTAAACTGAACTGTTGAAGGGAGAGCTAGTTAAGGTTTATAGCACCATACCTCTTTCTTAAACGAACTGACATTTTAACTGGTCATGGTAAGGCCTCAGTATGAGGCACTTACAATTTCATTAGTAACGATCCTTGAGCGAAAGGCATCAAGGTCACATACCACATCCTACCCCACCATCGATTGCATTCCTCCCGGCACGTGCCGTGCCAAGAATGTCATTATTGCTGTGCGACTCATTTATATCTACCCTCAAAAGTTCACCCCTCTTGAATGTCAAGCGACGATAGACTGGATGCTAGAGATATTAGACATAAAATTCTCCATTTCTACTTTATATAGCTCTAGAAAGCAAAGGTCAAAGGATTATGGAGACGTGCGAGTATAATTATGTAAGACTGTCGACGCTGTTTGCATTTCTAGCTATGAATAATGTGTAGGAATGTTATAAGTGCGTATACTCAGACATATTAAAGGCCGAAGCTAATACGAGTTTATTTTCAACTAGCTTCTGCCCGCGACTTCGTCCGCGGAAAATTTCTTGTTTTAAAATAAGATTACACTCGATTAGACGATGCGCACGTTCAGCGCTAGATTCCTGAGCACGGGCCTGTGATGTTATGGCATTTTGCCTAGCGAGCCGCTGCGAGCGCTCAGCGCTAGTCTCCCTATCCCTTGTCTCAGAGACATGCTGCCTTAAATGAGATAGACGCTGCGCACGTTCAGCGCTAGATTCCCGAGCACGGGCCTGCGATGTTATGACATTTTGCCTACCAAGCCGCCGCGAGCGTTTAGCGCTAGTCTCCCTATCCCTTGTCTCAGAGACATGCTGCCTTAACTCAGATAGACGGTACGCACGTTCAGCGCTAGTTCCTCGAGCACGGGCCCGCGATGTCCTCACATTTTGGCTAGCGAGGCGCTGTGAGCGCTCGGAGCTAGATTCTCTAGCGCGTGCTTGCGAAATATATTCTCTATTTCTCGAGAGGCGCTGCTCATTTTCAGGGGCAGATTCTTCCGTACGGCGTACTCGAGCGGCTCTTGTCTGTGATGTCTGCCGGGACAGTTGAGATTTCCTTTTAGACATGCTCTCAACAAACTACGCACAGACTTGAAAACAATTATGGACAAAAGGAGAGCGACTTGAACACCGTCCGCCTTTACAAAACCAAACAATCGTAATATCGAATAACTCGTATCGATTATTACGATAGAACGAAGTACGAAACTACGAACATACAAAAACGTACAACGAAATTACGATATTTTCGATTATGAGGTATCTATCAACAACAACAACCATACGAACGAAACAACCGAAACCAATAAGCAACTGACAGAAGAACTCCAACTAACGACAACGTGGGCATAATAATTCGAGAGGGTCATCAATCCACAGAAAGTCTTAACACCGCGATTCAGAAAAATTACGTAATTGCAGAACGCCATCTATGGGCAAAAAGGTGAAACGTTGGGCACGCCACAATTATGGCGGTAAGTCCCCTCTTTGAGGCGTGGCTGGAAAGGCCTCACGGCGTCCTTACCTTCCGCATGACACAGGTCCTCACCGAACATGGCAAGATTGGGAGGTTCCTGCACCGAATTAAAGCGGAAGAGACGCCCAAGTGTCGCCACTGTGCGGAACGCCCGGAGGACACGGTGGAGCACACAGTCGAGGTGTGCCCTGCCTGGGCAGAGCATCGCCGTGCCCACGTGGGGGTAATCGGCGGCGGACACCTCTCGCGGCGGGCTCTAGTTGAGGCCATGGTCCTTAGCGAGGAGGAATGGCAGGCGGTCGCCTCCTTCTGCGAAGCAGTAATGCTAGCAAAGGCGGAGGCAGACCGCATCAGGCAACGGCGCCCCCGCCGCCGCCGCCGGGATTCCGATCCCGATTTCCGGCCACCGTAGACGCGGGCTCGCGGACGGCGAGCCATGGGTAGCTTGCTGTCCGATCGTCCGGTAATGGACCGAGCCCAAGACGTCAACGGCGCGCACTGTTCCCGCGCGCCTCAAGAAGTTGTCAGCAACAGCAGAGGCCCAGCTGGGTCGAAGCCTACCGGGTCCAGGGTTATCCGAAAGGGAACTCGTGCCCTGGTTTGGGCTAGAAGGAACGGGGTAGGTTTTTTGGTCAGTAAGAGTCTGACACTATCTCTCGCTCCACCCAAGGGCGGGGGTTGTCATAAGATGATTTTTGCCCACCATAAAAAAAAAATAGGTAAAACGTCTGCACAATGAAAGTTACGCTAGGGGCATTTTGCGTTTTAGTAATTTTATATTATCTTCGAAACTGTATGACCAATTGCTATGCTGTAAATGGCAAATCTTATATGTATAATGTTCTTGTGATACTGAAATAATTTATTGTCATAAGAATTAATATTTTGTTGCTCAAATAATCAACCAAACGTAAGTATGCCGAAAAAAAATATTTTTAATGCAATAAAAGAAGTATAAAAGATGAAATATAAAAGATAGAGATATGGTACCGCGGACTTTTTTGTAGAAATAATTAAGACGAACCAGGTAGCCATACATTGTTTTTAATTTTAAGCAACTGTTTAGGCAGCGCACGCAAATAATTCTATTTTATGAGGTATTTTTTTCCGACTTGCTAGACAAAAGTTGTGATAGCTCGGTTAATATACATGCTATAGAAACAATTTATAGCCTATAGCACTCAGGAATAATGTAGCTTTCTGCCAGTAAAAAAAAAATTAGAATTGGATTATTAGTTCCAGAGATTACCCCCTACATACAAACTTACAAACTTACAAACTTACAAATTTTACCTCTTTATAATATTAGTATAGATAAGGAGAAATGTTTTATAAACAGCAATCATGTTAGTAGGTAATGTTAACTCCCTTTAACACAACAACAAATTTTAACCTAGTTGGCCTTAAGCCAGCGACAGTCCTCAGTTGTTGGGGCTTGGCACAGCTAATTGCACTGATGGATTGCCCAAACATTGGCCCAAGATATTAAATACCTAAAACCTCAGATACTGAGTGACAAAATAACCACAACATGCTTGCATTGCGCGGGAATAGCTAACTTGTTTCCGCCATCACCTTTCTACCATCGGACATCGCCGAGTATCCACTCTTACGTTGTTGAATTGAAACCTAATGGTCCGGCCTAAGCGTTTCGCCTCGTCATTTATACCGCGTACATCGAAGGACTAAAATAATTTACCTGCTGCGGCCTTCCTGTCCGACGATAATTTGGGTGTCTTCATGGTTAGAGTGAATATGCTCTTCATAAATTAGTGCCCCTCAGCATCAACGATCAGGTGGGACCGCAGTCAAGCACTAGTTTATATCTAGGTAACGCTGCAGCGTTGCCCAGAGTCATTTTGCAACGCATTCTCGTGACGCGAGACGTGTTTTTGGGCAATTTCACAGTGTTACGCGTCATGTTGGGGGAAAGTTTGTCCCCTAATGTTTCTGAGACATTGTCTTACCCTAGTGTAATAAAGGTTTTAAAGTTTTCATAAAATATAAGGCCCGTTTTGACATTATTATGTAGACTATCTAGCGGCTTGTCCGGTGTAGTGTAGCTACTACTACACCGGAGACCGGACCCCTAAATATTCCCCTTAATTAAACCCCTTATTATTTTATTGTTTCTTTCAGTTTCGTTCCAAGTTACATTCTAGGGTCTTTCTCTAATGTCAAAACAAGTCATTTATTAGTTTCACCTTTGCTTATAATCACCGCATTTGAGCTCGATTTTGCCCAACTTTGGGCGATCAGAATTTCTTTAAATTTTGCACACCCATTAAAGGCCGACGACAATGCAATATGTAATCCGATTTTTTTAAAATCTAGTTTACTTATGCTACAATGAAACTCATCTACATTAGGACTATAAAAACATGGCTCTAATTCTACCAGTCTTTCCCTTGTGGATTAGCCCTTTTGTTTGCGCTCCATGTAGGGGATCAGTGAACATGTTATGGCTGGATAAGTTAATTAATATATCGTGTAAGGAGCGTGACACACTTTATGGGCAACAAGTAATCGACCCACAGTCCAGCGTCTTATTTACTCGCTGACCTGATTCTGGACGTCAGTACCGCATTGTTAAGTAAATAGAATTATGATAGACGATGACAAACTTATTGCAAAGGAGTGTATAATTTTTATTTTATTATTATCTAGCGACCCGTCTCGGCTTCGCTCGGGTAACAGTATTTCTCCACTATTTAATGGATGTTATTATACATATAAACCTTCCTCTTGAATCAATCTATCTATTAAAAAAAACCGCATCATAATCCGTTGCGTAGTTTTAAAGATTTTAGCGTACCTACATAGGGATATAGGGACAGAAAAAGCGACTTTGTTTTATACTATGGAGTGAAGCACATACCTACATGCAAAAAATAAAAGATAACACATAGCCTTTTCAAGTTCTTAGGAAGAAAATTGTAAGCTACAGCTTGCGTAAAAGTATTTATGAAGATATGACCTTTCGAATACCGTGATTAGAGACACAATAGGAAAACAATAAGTGCGCAAACGCCAGCGTTCGCTTGGAGTTTAATTAATTAATAAAAATACTTTTTAATTAGTATGTATTATGATTTAAATACTAATAAATACTTATATATCTCTCCAAAATCCATGGTAGAATATAAAACATGGCTTTCCAACATGAGATTCCGCATCAATTACAGATTTCCAATACCGTGTACTATTTTAAGTAAAGCAGGTAACAAACAGTATAACGTAGATATATATATTAAAGGCAGCAAAGTCTATATTCCTTAGAGACGAAGGCTACAAGCTAAGTTAAACTTATAGCGAACGTAGAACACATTTATCTTTATCCCCGAGTGCTAAATATTGCGGGTTGCGTGGGAGATACACGCCTCACGAAGGATCATTTACATGTTATATCATGTAGCGTTTCTTGCTTCACGTTTTTCTGAAGTTTTCAGCGTTAACGATATGTGATATGCGTATTAGTGCCGCATGAAAGCACGCGTCTAGATCACGTTACTCGTTTCGTTTACTGCTAATGTGAACCCAAGTAGCAGAATTCTTTATGAGTTTTTTTTGGCTGTTTTATACTCATTTTTTCTGGTTGTAAAGATACTTCAGTGGTGTAACGTGCGCGGGACTGGGGAGATAAAAACATCCCAACATAATTTGCATCTATTTATCTACAATCATGTCCTAAAACCATAAAGGCGATGACATTTGCAAGTGTCATCAACCGACCTGCATTGGGTCCGGTTGGTTGATTTGTGTACCACTTCTTCACATAGATAGGAGGCCTGTGCACCGAGTGAGAGTTGTTTTACGTTAACGCGATCGTAATAGTTACCGCGTTTGGTTCTCTGATTGGTTAAGAGCTTTGAGCGGACCAATCAGAGCGCCGAACGTCATAAACGTGTCGATTGCGATAATACTCTGTGCTCGATCAGTGAGAACATCCTAGGCTGATTTTGATAATGATTTCTCTTTAATCATATTACTTTTACCAGGTTCTCAGTAGACCTGAGTCAGATGCGGTCACTGCGACTTTTCTTCAACGATGACAACTGCACTTGCGGGCAGCTAGTGGTTGCCTCCCGGGAGTCCCAGTACAAAATACTCCACTTCCATCACGGTGGACTGGACCATTTGGCACAAATGCTCCATAGATGGCACTCGTTGCTTCACAATATCAAACTCACTCCAGGTAACTTAGCTTACTATATCATTATAAGTAGTGTTATAAGATCTCACTTTTCTAACATTCTCCTAACGTAAGTAGGCGCTGTGTCCGCAGGTTCTGAAGAGCCCAACCTACCCTACCGACATTTCATGGTATGCCGTCCAGAAGTACAAAAGTCTGAACAACATCCTGAGGAAGGAAAGCTTCCCAAAATCTCTCCCGAACTCTTCTACGGGAAGATTATGAATGGAAAGGGAGTGATTGAAGATGATCTCTTTTTGAGGAAATGCGTCTTTTTCGGCGGATTGGACAAGGAGCTAAGGAGAGAAGTGTGGCCATTCCTGTTGCATTGCTACCCGTACAATTCAACTTATGACGAAAGAGAGATAATATTGCAGATCAGGGCTAGAGAATATGAAGAAATTTCGAGAAGAAGACTGGAAAAAATGACTCCTGAACAACACGCAGTCTTCTGGAAGACGGTACAGTGCGTCATAGAGAAAGATGTGGTCAGAACCGATAGAGGCAACCCATTTTTCGCCGGCGATAATAATTATAATGTAGAAATTATGAAGAATATATTGTTGAACTACGCTGTATATAATCCAGTTTTAGGGTAAGGATAATTGATTGTTTTGTTTTGTTTAATAACAGGTGTATGATACAACGGCTTCTGTATGAGTTGTTTCGACGCGCATTGTTCAATGCTAAGCGGTAATTACAGCCCTATTGTATTTATAAATGAGTAGTTAAAGTGTAGTACTTGGTAATGCTGCGTAATTGGCCCTTGTGTAAAGCCGTTTCACATTCAAGGCCCACATCTGTCTGTTTTCGAACACAAATGACATCTTGAAGGACGATTTTATCTTATTTGACCAAACATACTCGTATTGAACTCAAAATACTTTTTTGAGGAGCAGAATTATTTGATGCTCAGATAGGGGTGAATGTAATGAAATTAGGATGGCATGTTCTGCATGCACAGTATAGTCGAGAAGACCAGCGACATGGAGAGCTGGAAAAACATTATATCACTATGATTGCCAGGCACTCAATTAATGCCATGCTCCACATTACAATCTCGCTTTTCTACGCTTACATTTCACTATTGCGTCTTATGAGAATCCGCTAGAAGCGACAAGCTCTGAACCGATCGATGTGGGAGCGCTTGGAGGCAGCCTAAGTCTATCTGTGAACGTGTTTTGGTTAGCCAAAACACGGTTCACAGATTTTAGAATAATGATGATAGGAAGGAACTTTTTGAAGTAGCAACATTATTTTTTCAGTTACACCCAAGGAATGAGTGATCTCTTAGCTCCAGTGCTGTGCGAGATAAAATGCGAAGCCGAAGCGTTCTGGTGCTTCGTGGGTCTGATGCAGAGGGCCATATTTGTGTGCACGCCAACCGACAACGATATGGACAACAATCTTGTAAGATACAACTGTTTACTGTCGAATAATGTAGGTACACGAAGAGTTACCGTTTAGCTTCATTGGTGTCGGCTTTTTAATTTACTGAAACATAATTTCGTTCTAACATATTTATAAGGCTTTTTGTTTTTAACTTTGATTTGAGTACTTTATATTTATACACGTACACATGTGACCAAAAAAAACCTTTTTATAAAAAAAAAATAACCGACTTCACTAAAAAATTGAATTGAATTTGAGGATTTCTCAAGATTCCATCATCAGATACCAAAATGCTGACTATAGGACCATTTGGGAAGTATAACCTTTCCAACAAAAAAATAATTTTTCAAATCGGTTGGCAAGCGACGAAGTTATGCGCGAACAAACATTTAAAAAAAAGTACAAACATCCGAATTGAGAACCTCCTCCTTTTTTAGAAGTCGGTTAAAAAGTGGACACTAAGTAGCTAATTAAAACTGTGCGAATATTTATTACGTATATAGCTTGTTCAATTGTGTTTAGTTTATTCAACTTTTTAACACAATGAGTCAAACGTCATCATCATTATGGACAATTTATACTTAGATTACCTACTGATATTTTCATGATACCTAAATTAAGTAGGTACGTCTAGTCGGTCGTTAAGTCTACTTTATTATTTAAGCGAGCTTCGAAGCCAAATCAATAAAGCCTTGTTAGCTTTTCGTAACCTGCCATCAACAAGATGCTTATCTAATATGAATAAAGACTCCCGCATCGATGCGATCCGATTATGCGACGATTCCTATGGTTCCATACAAATTGTTCTATGGCTTTACAGATTTGAATAATTCTGCCCCTGATAGTTAAAAAGACGTATCTAACAATAGGTAAAAACGGAAAAAAAATTTAATGAATGAAACGGGAAATCGGTCCTTTTTTCCTTGTGTTAAAAACGCACTGGAGAGTATTAGCAAAATATTAAAAATACAGGCAGATGCGCTTTCTTTTCCTCATTCCGGAAATGTTTAAAACTAAAATCTGGAAAAACTGTTAGATACGTCTTTTTTACTAACGGGGGCAGAATTGGACAGTTGATTCAATTTCTCTATCAAAAATAAACATAGACCGACAAGTTCTGAAAAACAGTTACTTCTGATTGTCTCATAGTTGCGTCTGGCTGCGGGTGTCTTAAAAAACTTGTGCCTAGGGTGAATTGTTTTACTATAGCTCGACCGACACGTTTATGAGTTTCGACGCTCCGATTGGCCTGCTCCAAGCTCGGGAGCCAAACGCGGTAAACGTTTCGATAGCGCTAACGTAAAAACAACTGACACTCAGCGCACATAACATAATTATAGTTGATTAATAACCCGTTTCTTTTGTACGGACAGCGTTATCAACTGGTTAAGGGGGTAATGTAGGGTAATTTAAGGTACCTACCGTAATACCGGTCCTGAGGTATAACTTTGACCCGAACTCAATTAACCAATAGAAACACAGTAGGTAAACACAGTTTCTCATGTATATAACATGTTTCTATTGGTTAATAAGCTTGTGCCAAAGTTATACCCTAGGGCAGTTACCCCACTTAACGTATTTTAATGTGAGACGGTTACCCGATTGATACTGCTGTCAGTGCCTGCTAACTATAATAATAATAATAATTTACCCCATCGCCGTATCTCTACGTTGACGTCGTGGTGGGGCTCGCGTGCTCCAACATACCCTAGGTCTGTATCGGTAGAATTTACTTTGCCGCAACATGCCTAGGGTGAGGGGCCAGACTAAGAGAGATACAATCCGCAGGGCAGTTTTGTGGCGAACTGTTGGGTATTAGCGACCCCACGGACCCGATCTCCCGGGAGAATTCTTGTTCTTCATCTCCGGCTTGCCTTTATTGGCCGGCCGTAGTGAACACTGACGAGGAACAGAGCTCCCACCTCTCTCTTGCCTTTATTGGCTGGCTTGAGTGGAGATTTGCAAGAGCAAACATGCTCGGGAGAAGGATGCATAATCCAGTAAGGTGCTGGTAGGGATCTTGACCGTACTTCCGGGATTGTCCTGATAGCCGTGGTATGCCTCTCCACTCCTCAAGGGCCTCAGGATATGTTGCCCTCTTGTTGCTACGTCACTTCGTGCTAGCGGCCGTTTTTGGGGGCCCATTTATTGAGTGTGCAAGTCACCCCCTGCCTTTTATCGATGGATATTAATGTCATTGTTCAGGCAGGGGCCATAGTCTTAACATAGTTCCATGATACCAGTCCACTTAAGACTCCAAAAACCATAGCCCTATTATTTTGTTTTCCATATTGTATCGCAATAGTTTTTCAAACCGGGGGTTGTCCTTGGATGCACTAGCATAGCGCATACAGGGATAATCGCCGGTTGGTACCACAATCCATCATTAAAAGCATCTAAAAGGGCCTCTGCGAGTTGGTTTCGGCTCCTCGTACGCCTTCCAAAGGTCCAGGACCTCAGGGTCCTGAGATAAATAAATATATTAAAAAAAAAAAATCTACGTACCTACGTAGCTTAAAATAATCCCGCTTATGTCAATGCCCAATAATATCTTTATAAGTAATGAGTCACAGGCCTAATCCTATCTTATCACTCTCTATCACACTGATTACAACAATGCTAACATATTATTTTGTGACGTTATTAAAAACTCCTACGCATGACATTTACTTCCAGAGCTACCTACGCGAATTAATAAGGATAATGTTGCCACACTTCTACAAGCATTTGGAAAAACATGTCGACGCCATGGAGTTACTGTTCTGTCATCGTTGGATATTGCTGTAAGTATTTTTTGAAAACAGACGAATTACTTAACTAGGATTCGGCAACTGATCTTCGAAGACCTATTCGTCATTGAGTCGACAGGACATTTACTTCCGTTTTCCGTAGAAATATGTATTTTTTGCAATCTTATTTGCCTTATTTATTTATTTATGTACACACAAACACTTAAAAAAGAAAAGAACAAATAGGAATAGAAGAGTACAAAGGATCTGCTTATCTCTAACAAAATTTCTTCCAGCAGACCTGTGACAGGACAGTAGGATAAGAAACGTAGACACAGTGTGTATAAATAAAAAAAATAAAAAATAAAATGCCTTAAGATTGACGGCGAATTTTCCGTAGATGAAAAGGTCTGAAGTTAAAGGCTTTGGATATTGCTGTAAGTATTTTTTGAAAACAGACGAATTATTTAACTAGGATTCGGCAACCGATCCCCGAAGACCGATTCGTCATTGGACTTCGTCGACAGGACGGTTCATTTATTTCCGTTTTGACACTAACACGTAACATCACTTGTCTTAAAATTGACGGCGAATTCTCTGAGAATGAAAAGGTCTGCAGTTAAAAGGCAACATCCTCGTGTCGGTCAATATTCGGTAGCTGAATAAGCCTGTCGGCGAAAGTGTCGAAGATGAAAGTTCCTGTCGACGAAGCGTTCATAGGTTAAAAGATTCTGCTGGGGAAACTCTAGTTAATGAAGTAGAGTTCCAAATACTCCTAATTTATCTACCGTTTCATTGTTGTGGTGGAGTTATCATAACCAGGGGCGGACCGTGAGTTTTCGAGGCCCTGTGCTGAGTCCTTGGGGCCTGCCTAACTATGGACTAATTATCATTTTGAAAAACATTTCTATTGTTTATTAAACTGTGCCGTTTTTCGACTAGGTTTTCAAAACAGACACTCTCTTTTGACTTTGTGGGAAGATGTATATATGATAGTCATTAAACTTTGGAGCACAGATTTGACCAAACTTCAACAACTATTTAGGTTGAGGGAATACGCAGAACACGGCCAGTGGCATAACTTCATGGTCCCTGGTGCAAAGAATGTTGAACATTCTAAAAACCATCTACCCTCAGTAATAAAAGGTTTATCAAACGCTCCAAAAATGCCTAAAAAGAAATATTATACACTGTCTACTTACCTACTATATAGCTGTTTTTAAATTATTGTCCCTGAGGAATTTGCATTCCTCGACTTAGTTAGTTCTCTAGAAAAGGTAAAAATGAAATTCCATTAAAAAGGTCCTGCTCTGCCTCAGAATATAAAGCCAAATTGTCTCGAATTCTGCTCGACGCTAAACATTTTCGTTCCACTATAGAGTTGCCAACCGTAATGTTTTGCCAGGACATGTCCTAGTTTTATTCTGTGTACCTATGTATTTGTTGTGAATGTGTATAGCTTCTATATAAAGCTATAGACTTCACAACAAATGTACCTTGAAACCAAATTGTAATAATAGCCATGCCTGAACATTGTCCCAAAATACAAGCGAAAGCTTCGTTTTGGAACCGGTATCTACAACTTCTGCGATTACTGTACCTGTTTTACTGGACTTATAATAATGTGAATGATTTTCTTTGGTATCAATTAACAATCTTTTTTTTTTCTAATAAATGAATGTTACATAACTGCCATATTGTTATGAGAACCCGATAACATCAGCTAAATGTCGAAAGTTTATGTAACATGTGCGTCATTGATACACTCAGTTGACCTTATAACTTGCTATTATCAACATAAATATTTTTTAATTAGGAAAGAAAACATCGCCTTCCTGCAAAAAACGTCAACTGTCACTTACGACGTTCTACCTAAAAGGGGTCGTTGTGCAATTGAATCAATTTTACTTTTCAATTTCCATGATATAATATGGTGATAGCCATCGGTCGATTTCGGGTCTTTCCTGAAGGCTGAGATAACAACCTAGGTTGTTTTGTACATAGTGAAAAATCAATCAAATCGAATTTTAGTTAGTTATTAATTCTCTCTTCCTGACCATGTTTTCCCATTTTCAAATTCTTCATCTGAATTTGTGATACCCACCCGAGCATTATTAAAATCTGCTATACTTCTTTAGATAGGTCAAAAATGTCCCACGTAACCTCGGATAGGTTACTGTCCCCGCACACGGGCCACAAAAAAACGCCGCTTCAAGCTTCTTTTTGTGACGGCCTATTCTTGTGGCTCGTGTGCGGCGGTGCCGCCACAAAAAAACGCTTCAAGCTTCTCCGGACACAAGCAGTCGCGCGCTTCAGCTGATTTTTGCGGCCGCTTCTAACTTTTTTTTTGTGGTCGTTTCTAGCGTTCTTTGTAGCAGCGTTTTTTGAGGCCCATGTGCGGGGACGCTTAGACTTACAATTTATAGAAGTAAAAAACGCAGTTTCCTGTATAAATTTATTAATAGGATCCTATAGGAGAGGGAGAGGGAGGCCAAAGAAAAGATGGATGGATTGTGTGAGAAGTGATATGAATGAAAAGGGAGTTAGTGATAGCGTGACGAGCGACAGGACAGAATGGAAGAAAAAAACGTGTTGCGCCGACCCCAAATAAAACGGGATAAGGGCAGGAAGATGATGATGATGATGATCCTATACCTATATAGTTTAGATTTAATTTTATTGTATTATTAATGTATTATCAGTATTATGTTAAATGCGGGTTCAGCTCTTTGTCATTTGCCGACACTGCCAAAAAACAATGTGTCCGGTGTGTTCTCAGGGTCTGGCTCCAGACTAAAAAGTTCTAGTAGAGGAGTTTAAACAAGTTATAAGTGGTATAACTTGTTTAAGCCCCTATATACAGAAATTCCCTTTGTGCCAACCATCGCCACGTGGGAACCTTCCCCTCTACGAATCCATACTAATATTATAAATGAGAAAGTGTGTTTGTCTGTTTGTCCGTCTTTCACGGCAAAACGGAGCGACTGATTGACGTGATTTTTTAAGCGGAGATAGTTGAAGTGATGGAGAGTGACATAGGCTACTTTTTGTCTCTTTCTAATCCCCCACTTGCCGAAAATAGGGAAATTTAAAGCGAGTGAAGCCGCGGACAAAAGCTAGTGTTCAGTATAGCGGTACCATTCATAGGTTGTCATTAGTAGATAAGCATCCGTACATTTACTTATTATTCTTCATTCATCTTGAAGGAAACCCCACGCAAAATCTCAGTATTATTGGCGAAGGTATCAAAGTCAGACAGAATCCTTACTAATATTATAAAAGCGAAAGTGAGTTTGTTTGTTTGTTACGTCTTCACGCCTAAATGGCAAAACCGATTTTAATGAAACTTGACACACGGATAGACCATGTCCTGGAATAGGATATAGGATACTTTTTATTCCGGAAGTATGTTCCCTTGGGATAATTTTCTGCATCACGCGGGCGAAGCCGCTGGGAGCAGCTAGTTTAATTATATTCCTAAAAGAAGACGTACGACCCTCTGACAGTTTTGCCTTGGCCTGCTTGTGCTTCCTACTCGTACATCCGTTTTTATCAGATTATCCCAAGTCTGGCCTTTTGTTGAGTTCAACCTTTTTTTCGTTCCATCCTTTGAGTTTTTTGCCGTAAAAAATATATTGACGAAAAATTGGTTGCGAGAAAATCGCTTAACAAAATGTGTTTCAAAGTACCCTAGATATACGTAATAGAAATTTCGAGGAAACTTTGTTTTCTGTTTGTTATGACTTATCAGGGACACAGCTGTGTCAAGAATAAGTAGGCGCTCTGAAGTTCTCGGATATCTATGTATAAATTACTAGCTTCTGCCTACGGCCTCGTTCGAGTGATAATAAGATAAATATACTCAGCCCATGTTTGTGATTTTTACGGGTTCTTGAGGAAACTCAAGACAACTTTCCTGATTCGGTTAAATCCATGTACCATCAAAGACATTTCCGCCTGACCACTGCTTAGTTCATTTTTGCTTGCACTAGAAACGAAAACTTAAAAGGTTTCAAGCAAATTTTTTTTAAGTTATCAGGCAGAAGTAACTGCGATGGGACCCAATAATCAGATAGTGTCTGTAGTGTTTTGCTGTGTGTACCTGCTTAGACGTTAGATTTTCGTACTCAAAATTTTAATGGGTAATGTAGTTTAATAATTTATCTGATCTAATTTATTTAATGAATCAAATAATTTGTAATTTAACAAAAAGTATTATGGGTCTAACATCATGCTAATTTAACAACATACGAATAACAACAGTTTATTCATTGCCAGGCAACAGAACAGAAGTATTTAATAAAATACAAATCTGTCCTCTTTATCGTATTAGTATAGACGGACTCACTCAATTTTTTAATTATTTTTATGCCGAGTATTAACTTAGTTGCTCTCTGTCATTCCAGATGCTTCAAGCGGGAATTCACGGAAGCAGTGGCGCTTCGCATGTGGGAGGCTTGCTGGGCCAACTACCAGACGGACTACTTCCATCTCTTCCTGTGCCTGGCCATCATCGCTGTGTACGCGGATGACGTCATCGCACAGGACCTCAATACTGACGAGATGTTGCTGCATTTCAGTTCTTTAGGTAAACACACTCTTAAGAGAATTATCTACCTTCCTTATCTATGACTATTTAGCATTTGTTGCGAAAAAGTTTTTTTTAACTGGGAAATCATCAAATAATATCTCCCATTTCGGATGGAGAGTGAGGGATTGTCAGACTCTTACTGACGGAAACCCACCGTGTTTCTTCAGTTTCTCTTTTTTACGTTCCAAGATCAAGATATCTCATTCGAACGACCTTTACGAGGCCTTTGCTGACTGCATGTCCCTACTTGGACTGAAATCAGCAATAATTATATCTGATATAAACTAGTGCTTGACTGCTATCCTACCTGATGATAAGCAGTGATGCAATCGTTGATGGTGAGGCGCACTAGAATTCTAGAGAGATTCTAGAATGATGCCAATGCATCTAAACCAATTATAGCTCGCCTGCTTCGATGATACAGTATAGGTCACTCATAGAAATATTAGATATCTTTCTTACACTTCATCTTATGTTACTTTTCAGCAATGTACATGGACGGGCGCCTCATCTTACGCAAAGCCAGAGGTTTGCTGTACCAGTTCCGTCAGTTAGTCCGGATCCCCTGCACCCTGGTGGGGATGTGCCAGCGATGCGGGCCAGGCATTTGGGACTCTACCCACAGGCCCAGCGTGGAATGTACAGGCGCTCACGACTTTTGCAAGTATGCTGTGCAGTAACTTTGAAGAGTGGAAGCGAAAAGAAAAGCGAATGGAGATGGTTCATGAAGGACGTCAAAGTTTCACTATATTTATATTTCTTTTCAATGCTTTGTGTATATTGTGCTATAAGTGTGTTCCTACTGCAGCTATGTGTCACAGGTAGGCCCAGTTTCTGGAGAATTTTAACCTGGATTTGGTTCTATGGGGTAGTGTGGTCAGGCTCTAAGGCAGTTTTGATTTCCTAAATCAGTATTAAAACATTTTAATTTTAATTACAGTGCCGTGCATTTATTTCTGCTTGCCTAGAACTTAAGTTCTAATTTGCCATATTTGTTACAACACATTTACACATAGAATTAAAGAGTACTAAGAAATCTTTATGTATTTATGTGTAATAAATAGATATGATATGGGTTTGTCTATGAAGAAAAATCGGAATAACGGCGTCTCAAATTGACGTTAACACGACAGTTTATATATTTATACGCTTTTAGAAGAATAAATAAAGTAAAATATAATATCTTGTGTTAGAAAGTCACGACAAGTAAGTGTATAATAATGAAACAATCACGTTTCTGCAAATTAACGTCTTGTTACTCTGAAAATTTTCAGGACGTAACGTCAGTGAAATTGTGGCCCAGTTTGTGTGTCCGCATTTGTAAAGAACATGCTAATTGCTTTTACGGAAATCTTTGAATGTTTTTCAATCAATAATACTGACAGTTACAGAGAGTGTCATTGTTTTTAGGTCACTGTTTTACCTAGGTGAGGTCAGATGCGTTAAAAATGTAAGTAGACAGTCTTTTCTGTTCTGTCTGAATAGACTGGCTAATGCTTGGCATTGACAGCTCACTTTATCTTAGTTTTCACAGTAACATTTTTACAAAATAGGTATACCGGTAACTTATATAACTAAGATATCTTTAACGCATTTAGGTAAAACAATGTCCTCATGTAGGTAAAACCATGTCCTAAAATTAATGGAAGTCACTGCTGTCCGAATAATTGATTGGAAGACATTTTATGATTTGAAATCGTACCTATAAATGCCTAAAATCGGTAGTTGATCTTTATTATAATACTGAGCACCTATTCAAAATATTTATGAATTCCTTGTAAATGTCTAATATGCCTATGTCGTGGTCAGATCTTCATGATATGGCCAACTAAAACTGGCCAGATTGTTGAAACGTTAACGTTTGATGATATGTCAATCCTCGTTTGGCCATATCATTGATTTAGGATTTCAATGATAATAAAAGTAGGCCAAACGTATGGGTATTCAAATATCATCAAACTTTAAAGTTTTCGATCTGGACAGTTTTACTTGGTCATACGAGTATCATGAATTCATGAAGTGCCACGACAACTACATATTTTCAGATGCGTGCCTAAATATTTAAATTGTCATGGTACGTACCTATTTGTTTTAATTAAACACAGTATACGTATTATTGTGCATTTAATATTAAAAATGCACTTCGTACAAAATCAAAGTAATCAGTACAAATTATGTCAGTATTTAAATAAATTTGAAAAAGGTATAAAATATGTTTTTTGTCAAAGACTTGTGTAGATATGGGCAGGACATATCAGATTGGTAACTAAATAATGTAATATTTATTATCAGTTTAACTTGTGATACGAATTGTGGGTTCCACAGACAAGTGCGACGCGAAAACTTGGTATGATTTCGTGTACCATACCCGTAATAGGTGTCCTTAAAACGGGGTGAATAGAAACGCAGGGGTGAATAGAAACAAAACTTACGTTTTGTTTTTCACTTTGATACCATATTCGACTTTTTAAAAATAGAAATTTATTAATAAATTGTTTGAATGTTGCAAAAAATATTTATAGTTTTGTTTCTATTCAACCCATTTTACCGTACGACTTTAAAAAAATGCTTGCTTTCTTGTTGCATTTGTCGCGTTGCATCTGTCTGTATACCTTTACCATCATAAATTATAAAAACGATTACGAAAACAGTTGGTATTTGTACAATCACGACCAATAAGGTACCTAAAAAGTAACCTATACCTATATAATTATATCGTTTTTTTTATTGATATAAACTAGTGCTTGACTGCGATTCCACCTGATGGTAAGCAGTGATGCAATCTCTGATGGTGAGGCACACTAGTTTATGAACCTATTCACTCTTCTCTTGAAGACACTCAAATTATAATCGGACGGGAAGACCGCAGCAGGCAGATTATTCCAGTCCTTGAAAATGTAACAATGTATCTATCTTATTGCTCGTGACTGTACCTGTATCTAAATAATGTTATAAGATTGCGTAGGCACGTAAAGTCATATCAAACATAGAAAGATCTAAAAATGATTGAAATAATGTATTAGGTAAATTATTGGAAAATGTTATTGATTGACTATTTATGGTCAAATTATTTTTAGGGTAAATTACTCATAGCATCGGTTAATTGTAAAAAAAAGCGCAGCTGTTTCAAAGACATTCTAGAATAAGATTTACCTATATGTATGTACAAGGTGTAAGGGACAGCCCTCCACAAACTTTAAGGGCTTGCTCAGTAGGCGAAACTGAACAACCTTTCACAAAACTTATTTTCAGGAAACGAAAAAAAAGTCTTGCCATAAAAAATAAAAAATTTAATTAGACAGTTTGTATGGAGAGGCCATTTAAACCAAGTTACAACCGTTTTGTTTCGATTCTCTTGTGTCGAACGCCTCGTGTTGTACACGCTTTCGATTGCTTTCTGACCACGTGACTAAGCGTTAACGTCAGACCAAAGTAATCGGAGGCGTGGTCAAATCGATGCGTTCGACACAAGAGAATCGAAACCAAACGGTTGTAACTTGGCTAGGGGGCAGGTATCTACGTTGAAATCATGAAATTGTTACATACATATACATTAGACTTTCTTTGTATAAACATTTAAAATGGTAAAGTTTTGACTCACTGATCAACGTCCAGCCTGAACCCTTGGACCTAGAAAGCTGAAATTTTGCACAATTTAAGACGTATACAAAAAATAAGAAAGGATTTTTCATAATACCCTCCATTTCGTCACCGTAGAGAGTTCTAAGGTGACGAAATGGGGGTTCAAAGTTTGTATGGAGAAACGTGGGCGAAGCCGCTAGCAAAAGCTAATCGTTTTATAAGATGCATTCAACCTTAATGCGACGACCAATGAATTTCCCTGGACCCTGATTGTAAATAATAATACCTATTAAAACTTTCTGTTGTGTGTGGCCCTAGTGTATTGTTTCTGTGTTACTGCTATACTTCTGCAATTTGTACAAACATTCTTATGTACTTACCTATCATTTATGAAATCTGTATTTACCTTGAGTTTTCAGTTTCTTGTTAGTAGGTAGGTACTTTAGCTACCTTGAAAAATAAACTTTAAATGAGACCTCTAATCATAGGATTATTTCTCTTAAATGTTTTTTTTTATCCACAGTCATTAGAAGCGTTCGAAAGGACTAATTCACCGTGTTACTTAGAAAATACATAGATAGATAAGCACTTATATAATACATTATGTACCTACACTTGTACAAAGTTCCTTGTATTGTCAATGCATTCATTCATGAAGAATACCTACCATTACAATGCGTACCAAATAAGAATAGTATTGACGACATGTTGTGACGTCACGTCACACTGTCAAATCGCAAGAATTTGGGCAAAATTAAAGAACTCAGAGATGAACAAAATTGAAGAACTGGATTCTGTTTAACATTTTTGGTTCACAGTTCATAAATAAATTATCTAAATTTTAAAAATATGTTTTGCTTACCTTATTAGTTCTTCAATTTGACAGTGAGATGTGACGTGACAACATGGCAATCGATCCTTTTCTTATTTGGAACGCATTGTACCATGAAACAACGTTTAGTTCGTGTAACAACAACTACACTTACAATTCACTGTTTAATTCTAACAAGAGTATTGTACGTTATGTTCCTAAACTTTAGTCATTGGAGGTTCATCAGGGAATCATCTAATGACTTTTACCGCTCTATGGTACTACTGGTAACTGACTAAAACCCACCTATATATGTTAATAAAAAAAAACCACATGCGAGTTTAAGGAACTGTTTTTTTAAATCAAAAGTAAGTGCATTGTTAAGTTAAAGAAAAAAATGTAGTTTACAATATCAATTCTCATGACTATTAATCAGAACTGTTAATTTTTAATAGGAACTTAAGATCAGTTCATATTAATTCATATGGTCAGTAGAAAAGTATGGCATTTTCAGACCTGTCCTGGACTATATTATGCCTCTTGTGAACTACCAAATGGTCTGGAGATCACAGGTTGGAGACCACAGGTTTAGATCCTCACGACCTTTGACTACTTTTTCATATGTATCTATATTTACCTTAAAATAGTTTAAATATTGTTATACAAATTAAATATGTCGTATTATGAGGCTACAAAATATTTTAAAAAGTTTTATTTTTCGCATATTGTGAATTGTTACGCGTACTCTGTGATATATTATGATCTGCTTGTATTATATTGTGTAAATGTTAATAATTGTATGTAACGAACGTAATGTATTGAGGAATAGGAGCCATATCTTATTAGAAATAAATGTACAAGCATCCATTCCGATTTTTGTTTCAACCCTATTTTTTTTCAAGTGGCAAATCATCACAAACGACTCCCACCGCCTCTCTGAGTCCACCCAGAGCTTGCACCAGCGAGAGGGAATGTTCGATTTGTACTGACTAAAATCCGCCTAGGTTTTTTCAGTTTCCCTTTGCCGTCCACGGAAGCATACGGATGCAGAAGCTGCCCGGCCGCCCAAGTGGAGCAGACTACGACTATACTCCACGTTGTCCTCCAGGCGATCCGCATAATGGTCATACCCGAGCGTTTCTTCCCGCAGAATAAGATAACCAAACCTCTCGAAACAACCGTGGCCACTGAAGACCTGCGTCAGGCGGAAAGTGAGGACACCATGGCGTCTCTTTAGCGGAGTTCATTTGATTTCAACCTAGACAAAGAGATATTTGTCATATTCTGCCTATTATGAATAATGTGCAAGAAAATTTTAAGCTTCTAGTGCAGAAGACGGCACCATCGGACGGTAAAAATGTATAAAATGGTAGATATAGACTTGGCCAAAGCCTTCAACGAGGCCAAACAGAATAGACTTCTAAGGCAAATGGAAATATATTGCACTTAGTTCTGCCACATCTATCACGGTGACACCATATTGGTTCTGATTTAACTACTTACTTGCTATTAAAAACAAATGCCCTTAGTTAAATTGTCGAAATCTTGTTGTGAACGCCGGTGTCCTTCAAGTTTCTTTGTTATCACCGCTACTAACGAGGTGTTTGCCGGTTAACGATATTTACTTAATTGTTATGTATGCTGAGTAGCATACATAACAAGCTGAAAACTCTAGATTGTCATTATAATGACTTGAAGGCTGCCTCAAAATGTAGTTTTTGCGTTTGTCTATAGGTATAGATATTATGTAATTATACAATTTAAATAAAAATTGTGCGAATGAGAATAATAAAACAGACACGATAATTTAGATTGTATTTTTCGTTCGATAGCGCCAGATCAGCCAGACAACTCTAATCGCAGACCAAACGCGAGTTGGCGCGTACTGCTCTGTCATCCCGTCCAGCAATAACAGTCATGACGATTGAGTTTTTGATACATGAAGATTATACCCTCAATGGCAAACTTGATTACAACTACTACATGACTACTACACACGTACATTTGAAAATGTATCATCATCTCCTTTTTTTTTGTCGACGGGGAAAATCATCTTTGACAAAACCCGCTATTGGGTGGAGCGGGAGATAGTGTCAGACTCTTAGATAGCCGTTGACGCCATATCATCATCTCCTTAGCTTTTCCCAAGTAGCTTGGAGTCGGCATCCAGTCTAACCAGATGAGGCTAAATACCTGTGTTTTATATTGAACGATTGCCTGTTAGACCTCCGTAACCTAGTTACTCAGCAGGGGCACCGACCCCGTGGATGCTCGGGGGCTCGAGTTCACATAAGAAACAAGCAGTGGGTGCCGAGCGCCCCTGGGAATAGACTTCAAAAAACAGATCAGCAGTAATCGCCTTTTAGGAATGGGCATTTTTTATTTACCCGACGACCTGTTCAGCGCAGTGTTTATTTTTTAAATTGTTGATAGCCTCGCGTTTGACCGCTATTTCACCTGATGGCAAGCGACGATGCGGTCGACGATGGAACACGCTTACCTAGAAGAAACCCATTCAGGTTTAGAGCGCCGTTTGAGACGCAAGGCACATACATAATTAGTAATTAAGTACGCAGTATGTAAGTTGGAAATATATTTATTTGTCGGTCGATTAGTATGCATTTCTCTTCCCACACTTAGCCACTTTATCGAGTCATCAAATGAACACGAGTAGGTACCCAAGATGTTTTCATAAAGCCAGCTCCCATGACTGAGCATCACGATACTCTTTGGATAGACAGTAGAATGATGGTCCGACATTTAATGTTATTTATTCATTTGAAAATGTATAAATTACTGTAAACAATGCGATACGTCCGGCTCAACATTTACCGATAGCTGAGTCAACAGATTCGTCGATGATGAAGTAAGTTTATCGAAGGTTGAGAAATTCGGTGAGTTGGTGGAAGTCAAATTGAGATTAACGTTTTGTAATAACTAACACGATGATTTTAATTGGCCTTTCAATTGGATCGTTTGCTATAAAGTAGTGATGAAGTCAACTAAGCTATGACTAGAATTTGAAACCAATCTTCTGTTTAGGACCTCGACTATTCTGCGTCTGAAATGGTCTGAATCATGATAATTGTATTTTGTTCTGTTCTGACAGTTTCTACAGTTGCTACCCGAACTGCCCCCTAGCCAAGTTACAACCGGTTTGCTAGCGTCGAACGCTTCGAATTGACCTTGCCGCCAATTCTTTTGTTCTTACCACGTGACTGAGCGTTGAGGAGACGTGATTCCCGTACATTTGAAGTTTTCTACTAGCGTTAACTATTGCAGATTAGCAACTTGGCTAGGGATAGAATCGTATTTAAAATGCACTGATGCAATAATTTCGACTATGAAATTCGTGTGACCCAATTTAAGGACAGTCCTTCCATAATTATCGTTTGTACTGGAATACATGTAAACAGTATCGAGTTGTTATGAGTTTTTCTTATCGAGACACAAATAGGTAAGCATAGATTTTTTTTTAATGGTTCAATGTCAATAGGGGCGACGTGTGTAAATGAGGCAGATAAGGTTTGGTGTTCACGAACGTAGGAGCTATTGGTTGGTTACACAATAGAATTGAATAGAATCTTCGGGGTTAGCCACTTTTTTATCTAAATAATGGTAGGTATTATCTAGTGTCTGAGATAGACAGTTTTAAGAGGGTCCTTCTCCACTCGCTTATCGTAAACATCGAAAATGGTTTAAAAGCTTGTTACTTAATTTAATGCAATCCAACGCGATGTTTGATAAAAAGGCAACGCAAAAAAAGAGAGATAACGCCTGGAAATTTTCGAGTAAATCTCGGAATTACCGAATACTAACAGATTCGGTAATTCCGAGATTTACTCGAAAATTTCACAAAACTTGCTCCTGGATATAGCTGTTTTTTTAAACCCTTAAAAGTTTTTGGAAAAAGTTGTAGTCATTTAGAATCTTAATAAAATTTGCAAGGTCTCTAGAGGATTACTTTTTTGACTTTTTTAATTTTTAGGCAAATTATGAAGTGTCAAAGTTCATACAAAATAGAACATTTTCAGAGATTTTTACTGGATTAGTTTTACACAAATTTAGAAATTGGTTTCTTTAGAAACCTAGATAATATCCATAAGATACTGTGTTTCCAAAATATCTAATGAAAAATGTGTAATAACGTCATAAGCAGTTATGAGCGGTTGTATGAAAAACAGTGAAAATGTGAGTCATGATGCACCACCTTAAGGAGTCCTCGTAAAATGTGGATTTTCGAAAATCATAATTCAGAAAATGAGTTTTAATAATGAATGATTAACGTTTTTTGTATTAGTGTTAGGAACTGTTTTGGCGTACAATACATTTTTATCTAAGTACCTATCTATTCCATTTTATACTTATTACATACTAGCTGCTGCCCGCGACGTTGTCTACGTGAAGGCTTTATAGCACCAAAAATACCTAAGATGCCAGTGTCGCTATAGTATTATAAGTAAACAACTTTTAAAATAGGATTGAATTTTTTTTTTTATTGCTAGCGAAGCAAGTGAAGAGGGGAATCCTGCCGAGTTCGTCATGAGAAACAACTCGTCCTGAGGTCGACACCCGCTGCCCTCAGTGCACTTGCGACTTTTTGATGGTCATCGCAAAGCAAACACTCACGGGGAACTGTACGCGCTGCGAACTGGAACTTGAAATTACGAGGTATGAGGGGAATGCGCGGTATAAATACTGCCTCGCCGACGCCACAACCCGTAAGAATTTCCGCCTCAATGGTGTGGTGTGGAGCGAGATGACTTTAAAGCAGATCCCGTTACACAACTTCGGAGGAGATAGGTTCCGAAGAAGCATAATTGGGACATTGACCTTCAGCTTGATGGTATGCGCTGGAAGTCCACTTGCTGACGGGAGTTCAGAAATTCCACGGGATAATGTGTGGCGTCATCTTGTTCGATGACAGTGTTTATCGAGGTGTAGACCACTTAATTCCCCTCAATTTCCTAAAGAATGCATTCGTTAATTGCTGCAGCCTGATTATTTTTGGGCGTCAAAATGGATGGCCCATTTTGACGCCCAAAAATAATCACACACCCAAGAATTCTGCTGGTGCGGTATACGACTGATGTCTCCGTACACACAGCGAATGAGTTCTTCTAAGCTGGATACCACTCAACCGAGAGACTCTGGAAACACCACTTGTCCACCTCTTTCTTCTGGTAGAGTGCCTTCGCCAAGACTTAGAAGGACATCGGAGAATTCTCGCGTACAAACTTGTGACCACAGCGAAGCATTCACCTAGTCAGCCCTCGATCCCCGCGTCACCACGGGAAGCGTTTAACGGAAATCACCACTGAACAGAACTGTGACACCATCCATCAAATGTTCGTTCCTGCGGATGTCTTGCAGGATTCTGCCCACGGCGTCAACTGCCTTCCTCTTGGCCATCGTACACTCATCCCATACGATTAGAGAGCAATCCTTGAGCACGTGTCTCTTATCGCTGTTACGTGACACACCACAAACAGGTGTTTCGGCACTCTCTAAATCGATGGGAATTTTAAAAATGGCATGTGCTGTCTTGTCACCCAAAAGCAGTGTAGCAGCGATTCCTGACGACGCTACAGCAAAAGTAATTTTACCTGGCCTCTTGACCTCTGCAAGTTTGCCAGTGGTAACAAATATTTTTCCTGTTCCACCAGGAGCATAAAAAAAAAACATTTTACCCTGGTTTTGCCCAAAGCTTTCAAGGACGATGTTATAAATTTGTTTTTGCTCTGAAAAGAACAAAGCGACATGGAATTTCGAATGGTGGTCATTTCGCTCGGATCGTAATTGGTCTCAGTGTTATACTCCCGATTTCCACGGTCTTGATGCGGTGATGATTGGGGAGCTGGTAACCCATATTCGACAGTGGATTGCCGTCGATAGAAATGACCTCATCTTGAAGTGAACTGGGACAGGTGTGCAGCACGCGCTCATTAGTTACTTCGACTTCGTCTCCAGTAGCACGCCTCTAAGCTCGTAGAAAATCGTCAGACAGACGATGGCGATACTTCTCCTACAAAGCTACCGGGTTTGCGACTCACAAAACACCAAAATGACGGCAAATAGATGACGCATGCGGCTGGGACTGTCACTGACGCTTGCCTCCAAGAGAGTGTCAGCCCAATTTTGGTCACCGTTGAGAAGGTGACGTGCTACGCAGGCTGCGCTGTAAGTGGGATACTCCACGCCATCAAACGTCCTCAGAAAGGCGAAAGAAGTTGGGCCTCGGACAGTGTGAAGTAACAGCCGCAGAAAATAGCATTCGCCATTATAAACAGTATAAACTCTACCCAATTGTGAAAATTCCCGGAAAACCTTCCACAACACCTCCTCGACGACGTCGGTTAAATACACTCCTTGCTTTGCTTGTCGTACGTGTAATATGAAGGCGTCATAGGTAAGGGAACTCGCAAACTGGTCGACTTCACAGAGCCTTTTCCAAGCGCTCAGCAACGTTGTCGGGATTAAAATAACTTTATTGTAATACCATTTTTCTAAAATCCTCAACTCAGCTCAAGATTTTGAGGGTTTTGTTGGAACTTGAATTTGTCAAAACAAACTATACGATACAACTTTTATAAAGTAAATGCACATTGCCATCTATGAATTTTAAGAATAACTAACTACTAACCTCGCCAACATGATCAAATTTAAATTATTAAAGTGTTAACATGTAACTTGATTTAATTTTTATGAAATCTCATAGATGGCGTTGTTTCAAAATTGTCTTTATACTACTAACATTCATTAAACTATGTTTCTCTGCCCAAGTTCTCAAATTGCAAGATACAATTTACTTCACACTTCAATATTTAGACCGAATCCAACCAAACCTTTTTATCTAGTAATACATGTAGGTAATCTAATAAAACGAATAAACAAACGATTTACGATGTTATCAAGTCAAGACCTTTAAAAGGGCAAACCTTTTCAAAGACAGAACTGCAAAGACTCCTACAAATCTCAAAACAAAGACGCTAGCAGACATGGGCGAAGGTCATTCTTTCAAGGGATTCAGAAAATGACGTCACACATCAACGCCATCTATCGAATATCTATATTCAATACTGCACGCAGTTGATATCTAGGTATAGTCCATTCTAAGTTCGATAGATGGCGCTGTTTCAATATTTTACTTTGTAAAGACTATTATAATTTTTTTTTTTTTATTATAATGTCATTTTTTTTTAACTTGTTACTATGAAACAAAAAAAAATATTATTACAATTTATTGTTACGTACAAAAGTTACGTGAAATATGAGACCAAGTGCATGTAACTCTAATTTTACTTCTGGAAAACTTTAAATTCAAATATCTTTTGATAGACTGAACCGATTGCAATAAAACAAAAACTAAATGTTACTTCAAGTTATGCTCAATCTTTGTATAAATACGTTATCTGCATTGCTTTCGTACATTTTACGTGATGCCCGCACAAATAAACAGAAAAACAGACAAAAATTCTAAAAATGCTTGAAATGGGTTCTATTGGTTGTTCTTTAACACCCTAGCTATTTTTTTATTATTTTTGTTTCATGTACAAAAACCACTTTTCTACAGTTTTATTATATGTATAGATTTACAGAAATACTACATGAGTACATAGATAGCTGATATGACAGCGATGTTTTCTAAAAATATGAAGATAAATGAACAGCAGCTTTATTTTGCAAATAATAACCATGATATTCATTTTAATACTGATAACACCAGTGTTTTAGCGATGTTGTTATCCATTTATTGCCTGAATTTGTATGAACGAATGACGTAACGGGGCACAGACAGAACACAGTGTTGAATGTGTGCCAAGCTTTATAGATTAACGCGAAGTTGTCCAGTCATGGTGTGCGAGTAAGTTCAGACTACAGAATTAGTAAACACGCCCTACGCGACACCGGCTGATGTTTTTCGGAGACTCTGTTAAGAAATACTTGTACTGATAAGCTAGGCGCTTTCAATTTATTATTCCTCGGTGAGAATTGTTTGCCAACCAATGACTATCACTTATAAAATTTTAGTTTTATTTTTACTTGCAACCACTACACACGCGTCTCAAGATAACACAATGTTTAGGTTACCGAAAACAATGCGGGCCGTCGGGCTCTATAAATATTTGCCGATAACCGATGTCGACAGTCTCGTCGATTTAGAAGTTAGTTTACCAAGTGTTCGGCAATCTGACGTGTTGGTGGAAGTCAAAGCGACGGCAGTGAACCCCATTGATACTAAAATACGCGCACCAAAGCCGAACGTGGAATCGACGCCTCGGATTTTAGGATGGGACGGCGCTGGAATAGTAGTCTCCAAGGGGGATAATGCGAATTTATTCAACGTTGGCGATGAGGTATTTTTCACTGGCGACGTAAGCAGAAATGGCTCTAACGCGCAATATATGGCCGTAGACCAATATTTAGTGGGAAAGAAACCCAAAAATTGGACTTTTGAACAAGCTGCTGCTATGCCACTCACTACACTTACTGCTTGCGAGTCCATACTTGATCGTTTGCTGCTCTCAGAGAAGGATAAAGGCAAGTCTTTGTTGATCATCAACAGTGCCGGCGGAGTGGGGTCGGTGGCAACGCAGGTCGCCAAGAACCTGGGACTCAAAGTGATAGGAACTGCTTCGCGTCCAGAAACACAAGCGTTTACTCGGGAATTTGGAGCGGACATTGTCCTCAACCATACTCAGGACCTGATACCACAGCTAGATGCGAATGGGTTCGGAGCAGGAGTCGACTTCATTCTTGTCAACTTCGATCCTGCACCGTATTGGGACACGCTGATGAAAGCTATCAAGCCTCAGGGTAGAATATGTTTGATCGTGGATAGCAGTGCTCCTGTAAATATAGCAGTATTGAAAGACAAGAGCATAACGTTGGTGTCAGAAATGATGTTCACAAGAGTGAAATATAACACGGAAGACAGAATCAGACAGTATGAGATTTTCAATCAAGTTTCAAAATGGTTGGAAGAGGAAAAACTAAAAAGCACACTGACGAAAACGATGAGTCCGATCAACGCAGCTAATTTAAGAGAAGCTCATAAATTAATAGAAAATAAGAAAATGATTGGGAAGTTGGTGTTATCTGGTTTTTAGTTTTATAACTTTACAAAACTCGTAAACCTTTGAAGGCATTTGAAACGTGCTATATTTTGTATCTTTTAGTTTTAAGTGTACTTAACTATATAAGCCTATATAGGCGCATATTTTTTGAACTACAATCCGAACCTATCGAGAATTTTGACAATCTGAATTGAAGGCATTAAAGTAAATAAATAGGTCGAAGGCACGACAAAAGTTGAAGGCCTGAAAGTACTTTATAAAATTGCTTCATCTATCGACATTGCATGGATGACATCGATCTATTAGGGATGCCAGAGAAGTTGATGGAGCCCTGACTCCACCTCCTTTTAAGTCAAGATTTAGATCTAGCGAAGAACCTTTTTAAAATAAACTGCTAATAGTTTAACAGCTACTGGAAACACGTAGTTGAGCGGTCAGCTGCTGAGGTGCGCGTCGGGGATCCGTTTTTCGTACGGAACAAATATTTGTATGGCCTATAGATATATTCGGATGCAAATATTTGTTCTGTGTGTCTTGTGTTTACATTTTTTTAAACCCATCCAGGAACCAGGAGTACCTAATTCCTAGTATTTGTCAATACTTTTAAAAAATAAAGCTACTTAAACCTATACATAACACTGTAAAGAGGGAAGATTTGTATTTTTTTTTGTTATGAATAAACTCAAAAACTATAGAACCGATTTTAAAAATTCTTTCACCAGTATGTATAATGCTGCTGAGGTGGCCAGACGGTTGCCAACCAACATCCCAACCAAGGTGACCTTCTTAGTTTCAATCCGTGTAGACAGCAGTTATAATCCATGACCTTCAACACCCTTGGTTGGGTGGCGCGTCTGTTCACCCCTTTAAGTGACTAGGCTATATAAATTAAGGTTACAAACGGGTGAAGCCGCTGACAAAAAGTAGTAAAAAAAACTGAAGGCGCAAATCTTTTATGCAACGTTTAGGCCTACTGAAGTATGGATTGGAATGTTGGGTCACTAAAAGGTAGATAATAACATTGCATACAGCTAACATGAGAATGCTAAGCATAGAGAAGGGAAGAGCAATATGAGATTCATAAAATTATGAATGAATAAGGAGGTATGGTAAAGGAAGACCAAAAATGGCGCTAACACTGGTCACAGTTGTGTGGAAATCAGTTTATCAAAGTACCTACGGCATGTAAAACTAAGGAACGAGTCAAGAATGTTTACTTTTGTCTATAGATGGGATCAGTTTTAGCATATTTTGAAATATGTACTGCGTATGTACTTTATGGGCATATATACTATATGTACTAGCTTCACCACAGTTTTCACACGCCTATTTGTACACGAAACACCGTGAGTGTGGTTGGGGAAACTCATACAGCTTTACACGGTATTCACTACAAACTGGCTTACAAGCGTGAGGTAGGCCCATTACAGATGCAAATAGACTTGTGGATCACCCTCGTAGGTCGTTTCGTAGTAGACTCAAACTGTACCATTGTTATTATAATAACTCTGAACTTAGGGTGTATTTAAATGTAAGTAATTTTTTCATGGTTTTCAGAGGTACCAAAAAAAATATGCTGAAACAGCTCGATATAAATCGAATAAGGTGGTTCTCGATTTTTTAATTCGGTTTGTGGACGGACAACAGAGATCCAAAAACTGTGTATTGATATACTTATGTAGTATTACATATTATTTAGGTTAAGATGCAAGTAGTTATGTAAGAATGACGCTACCTATTGTCAAGCACCGCTCACATTTTGATAAGACCCCGATAACTGATAGAGAGTATAAACATACTTTTCGCGATGTCATTGTGTAGTCTAGAAAAATGACAATGATACTGATACGAATTGTAATAATGATATTAAAATACCTTTGTTTTTCAGTTACTTTTACCTCTGCGACCAACACACACGCGCCCGAAGTTACTACAATGGCGAGTTTACCGAAAACCATGAAAGCTGTTGGACTTTACAAATATTTGCCGATAGATGATCCGGAAAGTCTCCTCGATCTAGAAGTGAGCTTACCAAGTGTTCACGAAACAGATGTGCTAGTCGAAGTAAAAGCAACTGCAGTCAACCCCATTGATGCGAAACAACGCGCTCCAAAACCGTATACAGAAAACCCGCCACGGATTTTGGGAATCGACGGCGCTGGGATTATAGTCTCTAAAGGAGCGAAGGTTAATCTATGGAATGTTGGAGACGAAGTGTTTTTCACTGGCGATTTAAGGAGAACTGGCTCTAACGCACAATACATAGCTGTCGACCAATTTCTGTTAGGAAGGAAACCAAAGAGCTGGACGTTTGAACAAGCCGCTGCTATGCCTGTCATCTCACTCACGACATTCGAATCATTCTATGATCGTTTGCTGCTCTCAGAGAAGGACAAAGGCAAGTCTTTGTTGATCATCAACAGCGCCGGCGGAGTGGGGTCGGTAGCAACGCAGGTCGCCAAGAATCTAGGACTCAAAGTGATTGGAACTGCGTCGCGTCCAGAAACACAAGCGTTTACTCGGGAATTTGGAGCGGACATTGTCCTCAACCACACTCAGGACCTGATACCACAGCTAGATGCGAACGGGTTTGGAGCAGGAGTCGACTTCAGTCTTGTCAACTTCGATCCTGCACCGTATTGGCATACGCTGATGAGAGTTATCAAGCCTCAGGGTAGAATATGTTTGATTGTGGACAGCACTGCTTTAGTGGATATAAGGCCATTGAAAGACAAGAGCATTACTTTGGTGTCAGAGATGATGTTAACGAGGATAAAGTATCAGACTGAAGACAGAATCAGGCATTATGAACTGCTGCAGGATATATCGAAGTGGATGGAAGAGGGAAAGCTGAAATGCCCTCTGACGCAAACGTTGAGTCCGATCAACGCAGCTAATTTGAAGAAGGCTCACAAGCTGTTAGAAGATAAAACGCTGATTGGAAAACTGGTGTTAACTGGATTTTAAGTTTATAATGTAATACTCTCAATAAATTTTGTTAAAACAAAATTTTTTCATATTAAAAGATTAAAAAAAAAAGATAAAAAAATATATTGTCTTCATTTTTCAAACAATACCCAACAATACCTATCTATTCTTTTCCATTTATTTTTTTTCGTCTTAATTTTATTTGTGTGAGTGTACATTAATAGATAGGTAATAAGAGCTATGAGTATACACGTGGATGAGTGGAGAGGGAGGACAAAGAAAAGATGGATGGATTGTGTGAAGAGTGATATGAAAGAAAAGGAAGTTAGTGATAGCACGACGAGTGACAGGATAGAATGGAAGAAAAAAACGTGTTGCGCCGACCCCAAATAACACGGGACAAGGGCAGGAAGATGATGATAATGAGTGTACCTTAATAGTTAAATTTAAAACGAAAAACAATTTGTTTAAACGCCACTCCAGAACCTTTCGGCCCCATCGACCATCCTTACTACTAGCAATGTGCCCTGCCCACTGCCACTTTAGTTTGGCGATTCTTCGCCGCGGTACCGTGTATGCTATCATTAAAATGACTCTATAGAAAGAAACTCAATCAAATGTATTAAAATAATTTAATATCACATTACTTTTGTTCAGAAAACGATCCCAATGTGTGAGAGGAGTTGTTGAGAATGCTTGGATCAAACTCTTGTCCAATGAAAGGTGACCCCGGTGCGTTCCAGGCTTTCTTTAAGACGTCTATGTTTCGGATCTCGTCGCTTGTTGGTAGGCCTTGCATTTTTCTTTCTTGATTCCATTGCATTTCACGTACCTGGAAATTGAATAAAATTTTAAGTTTAATTTTTTTTGTTAGGTGCTTTTGAAATCATGAAATGACTTCTTCCGCTCTTAATGGGGCAGTAGGGAGTTTCAGACTTTTACTGACTAAAATATAGTGTTTCTTCAGTTGCACTTAACATGGGCACAGTAACTCTTTCAACAAACACGCTGTAAATTTTAATACTGGCATGATACATAGAACATACTTTATTGTGCAAGATTTCTTAGTCTACATCTGGCTTGACGGCGACGCCACAATATCAGAGTTCTCTGCGCGATAAGAACACAGCACACAGCAGCAGCAGCAGCAGAGCAGCCTAAAGTGAGCTATTAGGCAGTTTCCCGGACCAGTCACAATACCCGTGATTGGTCACAGCTTAAGGATTCAGTTTATTAAAAGAAAATAGAGGGTTATCTTTACCTTAGCAACATGGTCTTCAGGTAAATCGTCAAGAGGTCTGGAGCAGTCTATTTTTTCCAAATCTATAGGTTCCTCGCTGCTCAGTAACTTATTCCACCATCGTTCTTGCACTTTATCTGTTGATGGGTAAAATTAATATTATTATAAGTACTTTTATTTTTTTACGATTTTATATGTCCGAAAAAAAAAACGGAAGTCTTATAGCATCAGGCATGCGTCTGTCTGTCAGAATCAAATTGCTCTGAAACGACTGGACCAATTGTGTGGAAATTTGGTACACACAGGAATATCTGTGATCCAAATTTTAGTACTGACAAACTGTAACGTAAATAAATAAATTTGGAATTTTTCTTGGCACATATTGCTACAATACTAAGTTCCAATGCTTATGTTCCACCTACTAGCTCCATCGTCGGTCAATCGGTTTGATGGTACCTTATATCCAAAGTACATAAGAATTCTAATAGGCCTCAAATACGATTAGGATATTTTTTTTTTAATACAAACTATACATCAGATGATCAGTTTGGTGATTGATTATCTCAAATTGCTAGAGTACATCGCAAAACAATCTATTATAAGCCTAAATATGGCTAGGATACCTATTGTATGGTGTAACATGTACCAATATAACTAATAAGAATATTTTTCTTCAAATAAAGATGTAAGAAGACTATAGTGGTTTTAAAGATTAAAGTTAAGATCAGAGGGATTCTTATTCTCAATACACTAAAACCAGGCTACTGTTCACACACAGAACAAATGAAAAAGGTTAGAATGGCCTTGTGGGCGGGGCAAGCGTGCCACAAAGTAGGGCAATGCTCATAGTTGAACGACCAATAGCACACTTGCGATCTAAGTGCATGGTCTGTTAGATGCGTAATGCGCGTTCGTATTGGTTTATTGTCTGTAGTGGAGTTAAAGGGTGGGAGACAAGCGGCGACATTCGTTGTAGTACAGATCGGAAAGTATTTCCTTTCTAACCTCTTTCATCTTTTCTGTGTGTTCACATTTATGGGAGAAAGATGATTATCTCAAAAATTTTGGCTTTAACAATATAGCTTATTCAAAAAGAAACTAAGTGTTACCTAAATGCATCAGCAGTTTCCCCTCACTGATGCTCCAGAAGCTGTCCATCGTCTTGATTTTGTATGGCAAGGAGTCCTTAAGGATGATGTCACCGTTGCGACGCGCCACGCATATGTCACTGGGGTTGATTGTCACTTTCAGGTCCTTGGAGGATTTTACATCTAGTGGAAGCTTTACAGTTACATCTGAAATTGTTTTACAGTATTTTTATTATTTGCTAGCCGTTATTCGCAATTTCGTCTGCGTCAAGTTCATAAAACTTGACAAATATAGATAAATAACAATGCTGTGCATGTGATTAATTTTGTAAGGATTCAATTCATTTACTTTACTTTTACATAAAACAGAAAAATTTTGGAGATATAGTCTATATCTCCTCTTCCCATATATATAGTCCTCTTCCCAAGAGAAAATAAAAATTAGCGTAAGTTACTTATTACAACAATATGGCTTTGTCCCAGGTAAAGTCTTGTCAAATTTTGTTAAACCATTTCCTGTTTTCACAGAAAAATGAAAAGTAACCTTATTTAAGTACTCCTCGTAACATCAGCTATTCATTGCTAAAGGCCTATCAAAATCGGTCTGAACCTTTCGGAGATTATTCCCAGGAACCCTAAACCCATAACCCCATCATGACATTTTAGGAAACCAATTGCACAATGTTTAGAAACTAAATAAAAGTCCACATCATGTGTATACCTACAATATTCTGAAAAAATAAATGATCATGATACCCATTATAGCTAAAGTAATAAAGTAGTCCTGGCAGAATAGTTGACAACGGCTCAGTTGCTAAAGACGAAAAAAGAGTGGTCAAAAAATTACCTAATTCCATAATATTCTGAGACCACAAATACTTCTCCCTCTCCGCTCCATTATAAGTGTCTGAATTCTGCTGTATTGGTATCTCAGGTGGTTTGTAGTCTTCTGGGAATGCCTTCGAGGTGCTGGTCACATTACTTGGAGATTCACACTGTGGCTTTGATATTGGTTCGACTTTCGACAGTTTAGATGTAATTTCTTCTATATTTTTATCAGGTTCTGTTATAGTTTCTTCATCATCAATAGCATCTTCTTCAGCAACAACCTCCACTTCCTGGGCTACAGTCGAGCACATGATTTCATTATTAAGGTCAAGAGGTTTCTGAGCACCGTTTGGTCCTTTCCAGCTTTTAGGGTCACATGTTCGTAGGACTTTGATCACCAGTTCTTCGGCGACTCCTGGTGGGAAGCCCATGTTTTCGTATGGGCCTTTAGGTACATAGTAGAAATCAGTCCTGGAAATCATGTGTAAGAAATTAGGTTGGCTAGTCATTGCAACTGTTGATTTTGTAAGAATGAAAAGTTTTAGTTTATAATTTGTTTAACTTGGCTTTGTTGAAGTTTAGATTAAACCATATTAATATTTATAAAGTCTACAAGTTTTAATTCATGAATCCCCAAGCGACCACCGGTGGCCGCGCATCTATTGTCTTACTATTGTGTCTCTAATTGACGGTATCTGAAGGGTTAAATGAAGGGCTTCTAACAATATTTTAGCTAAAATAGTTAGTTTTAAGTAAACAAACACAGTTAAACTCACCGTCTCGCTAGGAAGCCGAATACGGATGAGAGGAATCCTAATATTGATTTTTCGTTGACTAAAATTGACGCTAATACGTCGTCATATTTTGTTATGTCGGAAGAATCAGACATATTGATGTAATTTATTGCAAAAACTATAATTTCCTATTTATCTCAGCGTTGATTTCTTGCTGTTTAATGACAAAATTGACAATGACATTTGATTGGCATCACTGACATATGAGGAAAGTGTTGCTAATAACGCAGATAATGATGTCGCCATTTTTCACAGCATGAGTAGCCTAATGTAGCTTTCAGCTTTTGTAGACCAAATATCATATATTGAATTTTACTTTTTTTTTATTTTACTTCATAAAATACGAAAATTTTTAGTAGTGTAGCAGTGTACCTTGCATAAAATTATGAAATAAATAGATTTTTGTTTGTACGGGACTCGAATCCACGATCCCTACATGACTGTAATTACGAATTTGATGGCGGTGACCTTTTGCGTACAACCCGGATTCTACGAAACAGTAATAAAAGGCCTGAAACCGTAAGGGGCCGGATATCCTCAAGTCCCAGTCACCACCGTAGGACAAGCCCCCGAGCGTCAGGAGTCCCAGAGCGATTTCTGGGCATCGTACAAGTGGATGAGCAACGAGATGAAGCTGCTTGTCCGACAGTTGGGGAGGACTAAGCGCGAACCGACAACATGTTATATTCCACGCTTCATTCTAATAGATATTAACAAAACCGAAAAGAGCTAGTAGGACTGATACCTCCTAGAGCTGCGGGAATGTTCAAGAGTTACCGTGACTCTGCCAAGCGAAGAGAATTTCATAAATAAAGTAAGATTTAGTTTGACACGTCATCTCACTTTACCTTTGAGCGCAAGAAGTCATTTAATGATTTCCCACCTTAACCAAACGCTAGTCCGGTTCCTAGCCCTCGATTGCTCGCGAGCTATCACCAACGCCCACCGACTCGACTCGCCGCTGGTCTCCCGCCGCGCGGGTCGGGTTTCAAATAAAAACGTCATTGTGACTGAAGTTATTTTAAAACAAAAAGTTAAATTGACACAAAATAATTTGAACTTTTCAGAATTATTTAATTAGTATAACACAGATAATCGTGGTAGTCCAGCAAAATAAATGCATTTATTGTTCAAAGGCTCTAAAGTGGCTTTGATTCTTATTAAAGGTTATTCATTTGCTATTTGGAAACTAAACGACTTTATTTCCTTGCCCGTTTTTTCATCACTGGTTCTCGTTCTGAGTAGCTTAAATGGCGAAAAATCTTCAACGTTGACCACACTGGATGAGAGAATGACAATTACATTGACATTAACGTTTCATTTTACCATGATTTTATCTGATTTAATGTCTCCAAACACGTGAAACAACAACATTTTTCATATATATTTTTCCAGTCTATATTTATATATTAAATTATGATAAAAAAATATATAAAAAGGATATTAGTGTTTTTTTTGTTGTGGCAATATTTTTGATAGTTACCACACGTCAAATATTTTTTAGCGTTGGCATCCCAAAAACAAGTTTTTTAATTTGCATTCCCGCCACTTGGCGGAGTTACTTCGCTTTCGAAAGTTTCACATCCGCAAGAGAGCGGCAAGGCAAGGCGAAGTGAAGTAGGCAAAGAAGTCTCGCGCGCGAACTCGGTACGCTGCAGGCGATGACCGCATTCATATGAGTTTTTATTAAATTGTGTGTGTGCTGTCGTGTTCTCCGATCCGTTAAGTGTTTACGAAAATGCTGTATAGGTGAACTTTTAGGATATAAAGTGTTGTGATTGTGATAAAATTCCCTTTAACCCTCTTCTATCTATTACTGTCTCTTGAAGGTTGTAAAAATGCCTTGCTCAGCGGTAACTTTGTCCATAGCGACCATTACAGCAATCGTGGCTGCTGCTTTAATGGCTATAGCATTTTCGACGGATAACTGGCTTTATATTGAAGTAAAGCGCACGAGCATACAGGTAAGCAATACTTGTAATTAAATATTCATGAATTAACATATGTTAGATATTTTATATCTTTGTTTACCTATTACTTTTTTCTACCTGAAAGTCAGAATGAAAAAGTTTATTTTGAATATGTCTAAATCTTTTATTTTGGTTGCTATCGTAGTTAGTTAGTAGGTAGATTGAGGTCAAGTTATTTTCAAACTAACTACTTTTTTATTCATCAGTTTCCTCATCGAGTCGTCATGAAGTCTTCAAAATTAGCTTAACAGTATCTTGTCAGTTGTCTTATAGCGCCAATTTTAAGTTACAAGGTCGAAGTCAACTAATCGTGAAACTGTTAAGAAACTTGGAGAACAGCTGCTACTAACACCTTCCACCAAACAAACAATTGATTAGCATCTTAGTATTTTTCATTGTCGATTGTTTAGCATCGAGCCCCAGCGAATACAATCTTGATCATCAATAAATCTTATGACTTACGACATTTCCCTTGTTTCATTACGAAGCACAAGTAGAAGTGGAATGGACTCGATAAAAATCATCGTAGCACGTATTCTTTCGAGTCCTTGCCGAGGCACCGTTAGAGCAGACACGTTACGCATAAATATGCACGTATTAATGGCACGAACAAATGTGTGGGTAACTGTACTGTTCCGTGCTACTCCTGTGCACCCAGACGTGGAGATAAAGAAACTACGACCGATAACGAAACACACCAGAGCACGGGTTAAAAACAGTTTATTCAAGGGTTTTCAGGCAATCAAGAAGTCATCGGCATACACAAAAACTTCTACACATTTGCAGAAAGCGCGTAATTTGCAAAAACTGGAACACATCACGGCTAATTTGCTTGTTATGTGCGTCGGACTTTTTGTAACAACAGACCAACAGTTTCTGGTTTCTTTTCTCTAGTCGGGGTCATGTTTTTTGCGATCCGAGCCAACTTGTATCGCCTTGTCTTCTACCTGCACACGAGAACGCCATCATTTTTTTGCTCATTCTATAATAGGGGTTGCTTTAAAAGCTACACGTAGACAGGTTACTACGTGACCAATCCTTCTGCATCTTGGCATTATCTCAACTTAAATGGTTTTGTAAACTTTTTGCCTAATTTTAAGCTCAATGGGAAACTATACAATACCATACTAAAAATACTTCGTTTCAAGCAAAAAACCAGTTTAAAGTAATCCTCCGTTAGGTTTTTAAGTTTTTTCTGCTAACTAGGTATGTATGTAGATACATGATATGTTGTATGAACATACAAGTGAAGTAGGTAGCTACTTCACTTGTATGTTCATTCAATGGAACAAAGTTTCCTCACATTACTTTTAAATAACTAGTTTTTTTTTGCGAGCTACTGTAAAATCATAACACAGCATAGGTGTAGCGTCCACCCGTCTCACGTAGTCACGTCTAGCAAAATGACATCAAGAATATCTTTTTATCACCATTCTACCTATTACATAAGATATCTATACTAACTAAACATCTAACAGCATACGTTTCTTTAGATTTTACTGAACCACACCGACGAGTTCTGCACCTACCGTAAATATTTGTTAATGATCACATCGATTATAAAAACTTCTTACAGTCACGATTTTTAAATGAAGAAATAAGGTTCATTCTAAATCTAATACTCATCCTGTTTGATCTCAACAAAAACTTCACAGTCGTAAGAACTACTCAGATTGTAAGCGATGTCCTTTTTTGGGTACTGGAATTCAATTTATTCGGAAACTTTTTAGAGATAGGAATTCGTTTTGAAATAATCCAATTTGAGTGTCACATCACACAAACTCTTCACATCTTATTAGGCATAAATCATCAGGTACTAAGAGAAAATCTAATCTTACTTTATTATCACTTACCAGCACATTCAATAAGATCGTCAAGAAGAAAATTGCTTAGCATAATGCCTAATTGTAGCTTGTGAGGCGTCCCAGACGTGTAGCGAATTGTTTACTATCCACATATCCAAGTCTATTAGATCTTGTAAAGACAAACAGTGGAAAGCTTGGGAGAAATCGATCGTGAAAGTGACGAAATCTATGTGAACATCTCTTTGAACATGCATAGTAACTACATCGTTAGTTACTGTGCTGCGTAACGTTAACCGTAACTTTTAAGTTTAAGTTATGTCATTGTTATCAGCACGCTGAAAATATGCTGAAACTGAGATATTTGCGAATAAAAGTCGTTGGATGTTGTGCTTTTACGGCTATTTTACATTTTTGGTCGATCGACTTCAAATGATGTGACGGTTAGTTACATTAAAGTGCTTTTTAGAACCTACTCCCTGAAAGTATATAATAATATGTTATTTAAACAACAGTGTATCTATCGGTTACAGACTCTATGGAGTGCTCTTATTAAATGTGTAACATGAAATGTTTAGTTAGCGCCAACAATATCGGGGTTCCATCAAAACATTATTAAATTAAAGAATATTGTTGAATATCAAGAAATAGTAAACTATAATCAGATATTATCAAATAAATGAAGTTCGTGATGTTACTGCTCCGCTGAGTTAAATACACAGTCACTCAGCTAATACACAGTGACACGAAAGTCACGACTCACGAGTGTAGAGTTAGATGAATTACCCACTATTTATGTTGGTAGTCCTACTTTGCAGCAAGATAACATATGTTGATTATAAATTATATTCATATTACCATAAAGATACTGTCTTATAGAAATTATTTTAAATGAGCTCAAAATATCCGTATGAATGAATACCAGAAACTTTCATATTGCTGATGCGTCGCTTTTCTACGTTTGTTCAGTTTCAAGTTATGCAAAGGCCAAAGAAAGTGGTTTATGCAAATAAGTAAATATTCTGTGAGTGAGTGCGAGATGGTTTTGGTTTTATGCAACGGCCAAACACTTTATGTAATGTGAGACGTTGATTTGAAGGAATTTGAAAGGCTTTCTAGAGCGTCTGTTTTAAAAAAGTGGTTTTGAATTGTGTACCTACTTGACTTTGAAGATTTAGAAGTTTTGAGGGTCGGTGGTCTACTTACCTACTCTTTAACGTTAATGGTAATAGTTACAAATTATAGCTGGCAGAACTTTGCTGTTAATTGCATATTATATCTACTAGCTAGTAACGTTCATCCAAAAATTGTCTGTAAAAAATCGCTATTAGCGATAAGACGGTATTAGTTTCTATTGTACCTAAGTTTGTTTTTGGTGCACAATATAACAATTTATCTATTGTATTATGTGTGTATTATTGACATCTTAAATTTGTAACTTTTACATTTAACCTAAGTGTAATGTTCGGGGATCGTTGTGTAGATGGAAGGATTTAAATAAGAGACAGTACTTAAAAAATTATCAAACATTACATAAAAATAAACAAAACCACCACACACCACCAGCCACCGTGATAATCTCTAACTATTAATTGACTCCAACCGTTAAAGAATAAACAAAGAAGCTTGAGAAAGATTTCTATTTACGGAAGAAGAAAAACATCTGGGAACTAAGGGATGAACACGAACTGTTTGTTTATTAGCTTACGTACCTGGCCAGGGACCGGATGCAATGTTTGCCTAACAAATAAACGCCATTAATATAAAAACTTAGCTTTAAAAAAATGGTGATTAAGATTCTACAGGCCAGGTAGAAGGCTATTGTTCAACGTCGTTCTAATCGTACTTAATGACTAAGCCCAAGGCGCTACTGACAGGCTGTTTGTGCACACGTCTGTTACTTAGCTTCCTGGCAGGTGGATTGCTTAACTTACGATCCTACTTGCAGTTCCTGTTCACTCATAGATAGACATTTATCCATTTCAAATACAATAAGTAAACCGGTTTTCACATGACGTAGATGGACTCTGCAGCAATCTACTTTATGAAAAGGTTCTCATCAAACGGATTTTATTGTATTAACGTAACTCTCGTGTCCCATTTATCCTGCTGTTACAATTAATGGTCTTTCCGAAATATCTTTATAGGCAGATACAATTGTACCTACTGTGTGTAGTATTGTAGGGGAATAGAGAGAAATACTCATAACTTCTGCTTTTAGCTTCACCTCTCTTAACTGCAAGAACATAGTCGTTACTATCAATATCAAACAAAAAGAATACGTATACTATTTTGTTTAACCAAACATTGCCCACTTTGCTCACGAAAATCCCTAAATACGTGTCTACACCAAACTAATGTCATCGACAATGGGTGATTATCACTCCAACCCGCTTTCCTGCACGACGACACCCACTTCTCACGACTTCCGACTACAATTCTTTTATACTATTCCGCTTTCTTGGTTTCATAGAAAAGTCAATTGAAAGTTCAGTTATGTTTCGTTACGTGTATCGCGGTAAAAACAAATTCAAATATCATCTAAGGAAAAAAGTTGTTAAATGAAAATATTTTTTTCTTGGAGGCTTTTGCAATAAAAGTAGTAAAGATGTTAAATTCATTCACTGGCTGGTGATATAAAGCCAAAACTGCTGGGTCTAAAAGCGTAAAACGCACAAAAACTATTAACGTTTGATCAAGGTGAACAAAAAGTAAGGGTTTTTAAAAATTCGTGGAATATTTCTGCGGTTGGGAATTTCCATCGGCCTCTTAATTTTTTCATTCATGTATTCATAAGAGCTGAAGACTTACAAAAGAGCTTGCAATACTTACATAAATTTTATATGCGTTGGTAAAGCAAATAAAACTGGCAGAACTGTCAAAAAAAAATCTTAAAAAAGCCATTAATAAAAATAAAAAGAAATTAATATTTATTTTTCTTCAGATTGTATATGTTTTCGATTCTAAAGACCAGTTTTATAGATTACTGAATAAAAAAAACCTTATTTTCGTAACTATTGTCCAAACAGTCCAAACACTAAAAAATGTAATTAACGTATTATCTTAATTAACATAAGTCTTATACTTACGTCTATTAAATTCTATATCTAATACTATTGAGAAAGTTTTTAATGTCAGAGATTTTAATAGATTAATTAATGTCGAAAGAGAATTTATAAATATTTAATCATTTTCATCCGTCGTTCACGATTTTACAGCAGCGATGTAAGTTTGAGAGGCTATTTATTTAAAAAAAAGAAAAAGAGAAGTAAAAATGACTGGAAGAGATCCGAATAAATATGTTACTATATCAACTACAAAGTCTTCCTGTAGGCATTTGTTGATAGCTTGTATTGTGAATTTTGTAATCATACTTGCTCAATATTGCATGCACACGGATATTGCATGGTCAAGCGTGATTGCAGCTTCTAATAGTTGGTTTAATCACCGGTAATCGTAGCCTACCCACTAGGGGAGGGACCTAGATGTGTTTAGAAACGGCTGATTTCGATAAAAAAGAATCCCACTATCTAGTGTTACAAATGTGAAAGTCTAGATCTACAGTTCTATCGATGATCATGCTTCATTATCTAAACGATTTTGGAAAAAACTTTGTGTATGGGTGGGTGAGGACGTTTTTCCGGGCCATACCTATGTTACTTTCTCTCTCTGAAATCTGCGAATTATAGCATCATCAATTTTACTAATAATAAAACTGTAATATACAGCCGTGTGAACTCTATGAGAATATTGTTTTATTTACAAAGCTTGTCAATAGTTTAACAGCCATTATGTAAAATAAAAATATTATCTACCTATAGCAAACCAGAAGTATTTAAAAATATTTATACTTAATTAACCGGATTGAGACAATTTGCTCATTATGTCACTTGATTACCAAGTGTTACGTAGGCACGACATGCAGCAAAGGGCCATGTGAACGTGTTCGAGGCTGCATAAAAGAACAACGGTGCCGCTTACTTAAAAAAAAAAAAATTGCCGCCATTACACGCCGCCGCCATATTTGTATGGCCTTCTTTTTAAAAAATGACATAACCGATATAAATTGATTACCTGAAAATAAACAAATAACTATAAATCTTGGAAAGTGTAGATAATCCATCTGGTTCTCAGATCGTTTCATCGTTATTATGGTTGCCTTTCACAATTCTTTCCATGGCTTATAGTTTTCCGGCCTTTCACTGAACTTGAGACGGTTAATGGCTCATGCAGAATGGTCAATGATGGTATGTTAGAAGGAAATACATAATTATCTAAATACAACTATAAAATCTACCATCTTATGCCTTACGTATCTTGTGGTAAAAAGTACTGCATGCATATTCATACTACAACGTCTTCATCATCATCATCATCAACCTTTTTTATTGTTCCCACTGTTGGGACTCAGGTCTCCTCTCTAGGAGAGGGAAAGGGCTGTAATCCACCACGCGGGCCCTGCGTGGGTTGGTGAATGTCACATGTCTTAGAAACAACAACGTTTTATATAACCAAAATTTGAAATGTCTCGTTTGGACTTCAGGAGCCCATCTGCTGTATAAGCAATCTACTAGCTTCAGTTAGCGGGCTCGTGCATGAAAGTAGAAATTTATCTCAAGGGAACATACCTTCAGGTATCGACATCTAGATATAACAGGAATTGATATCTAGATACCGATGCCGTATACCCGTGCCTACTCGTGTACCAAATAAAGCGTGAAAGAGTTGCGTGTAAAACATTTGCCTTTATAATATTGGTGTGATCCATATTTCTTCTATTCATGAGTTTCATGCTCACTCAGTGGAAAGGTGCGGTAGAATCCTACAGGTGGTGATAGCTAATCAAGCTTCAGTAACTTCATCATCATCATCATCATCATCATAATCGTCATCATTTCAGCCGAAAGACGTCTACTGTTGGACATAGGCCTCTCCGTTAACTTAGTCATTGTGGATATATGCATTTGGAATTGACAACTGGTGTAGCAAGAAAACAATAATATACCTACTTACACTCCACAATCACGAAGTTACTTCTTCTTCTTCTTCTTAGCTTATCGATGGCAAAACTAATTAAATTCCTTGCCTGGCCTAGTATTTGGCCACAAAAATGCCGTCCACTGATGCTGTCATTAGATCCCTACGTGAACAGGAAGTTATTAAAGTTTTATTAACTACAAGGTCCTGTCACCACCTTCGGCCTCCGTAGACGCGGGCTTGCGGGTAGCGAGCAATTATGTGTTGCTCGTCGTCCGACCGTCCGGTAACCATCAGGACCGATCCGAGAGTAGTGTTTCACGCGCGCCACAAGGAGTTGTCAGTAATCGTAGTGGCATTGGTGATGGGTACCATGGGTGATGCAAAACCGACCCCTGGAACTATGGCAAAGAAAGAACAGTAGTGGGTTTTGAGTCAGAAAAAATCTGACACGTCTCCCCGATCCTCTCAAGGGCAGGAGATGCCATTTAGATGAATTATCCCATCTAAAAAAAAAGGTCCTACCACCACCTGTATGATTCTACTGCGCTTATCTATTCAGTCATCTTCTCCTAAAAGTGTTCTATCATCAGTCTCATATCATTCATCATCATCATTTCAGCCGATAGACGTCCACTGTTGGACATAGGCCTCCCCAAGTGTCACCACAATGAACGATCCTGTGCGTCCCGCATCCATCAAATTTCCGCAACCTCCACCAGGTCATCGGTACACCTCATATCATTCATAAGACTAACAAAATCTTAATGAAATATAAGATGACGATGTTGTTGCCAAACTGCAGTTTCGCACAGCACACTCTCATTATTGTTACCCCATTGTGTCATTACGGTTTGTTCATTGATTTTGCAACGATGCACATTATAAAGACATTTTTTCCTTTAATTAGTGTCATAAGAATTTTTTTTTTTTTTTTTTTTTTTTTATATGATATAAACTAGTACTTGACTGCGATCCCACCTGATGGTAAGCAGTGATGCAATCGTTGGTGGTGAAGCGCACTAGTTTATTAAGAGCCTATTCACTCTAGCCTTGAAGACGCTTAAATTGTAATCGGACGGGAAGACCGCAGCTGGCAAATTGTTCCAGTCCCTCGAAGTACGCGGTATAAACGACGAAGCGAAACGCTTAGTCCGGATCGTAGAGGTTTCAACAACGTAAGGGTGGATACTCGCCGTACGTCGGTTTGTCCGATGGTAGAAATGAGATGGCGGAATCAAGTCATGCAATTCCTGCGCACACTCTCCAAAATGCATCCTGTAAAACACCGAAAGGCTGGCTATCCTACGCCTGTGCTCAAGGCTTTGAAGATTGGACTTAACTATATCTGGATCACCAATCAGCCTCTTCGCACGCCTTTCCACCGAGTCCAAAGCTGCCAGGTGGCACTTTGCAGCTCTAGCCCATATGTGGCTGCAGTACTCCACACACGATCGGACCTGTGCTTTGTATAACATTAAAAGCTGTCCCGGTGTGAAGTACCGCCGAACCTTTGCAAGAACGCCTAGTTTCCTAGCAGCAACTTTGGCTTTGGACTCGATGAACCGCCCAAAGTTGAGGTCGGAGGAAATTTCAACACCCAAGAGCTGAAGACGGTCGGTACAATCCAATGATACATTTTGAAAAATAGGAGCCAAGGTGAATGGGCTCCTTTTGGCGGTGAACAGACACACCTGTGTTTTGGCGGCGTTGAATCCCACCAGATTGGTTTCGCCCCACTTGGAGACTGCCTGAAGTGAGATATTTATACGCTCTACCATAGACTCTCGTTCGGACCGGATTTGCTCCTTACTAGCCCGAGCACCTGGCAGGTATCTCTCTACAACTGTGCTGTCATCTGCATACCCATAGATACCGGGCATCAGCAGGTCATTAATATGCAACAGGAAAAGAGTTGCAGAGAGAACTGACCCCTGAGGAACTCCGGCATTAGTTGTCATGGGCTCTGATGAGCATCCGTCGACAACAACACGAAGAGACCGTTCTCTCAGGAAATCCTTTACCCAGTTGATCAGACCAGGGGAAATACCGTATGCTGGAAGCTTACTCAAGAGACTAGCATGCCATACCCTGTCGAAGGCCTTTGAGACGTCCAAGGAGACCGCAATCGCTTCCCCATTCTTCTCGAGGGCCTCGCCCCATAAGTGAGTGGCATGCACTAGTAGGTCCCCAGTAGACCGATTGCGGCGAAACCCGTACTGTCGATCGCTGAGGAGGTCGTTACCTTCTAGGTATGCCATGAGACGCGAGTTCAGCACACGCTCCATAATCTTGCAGAGTATGGAGGTTACCGAAATCGGCCGATAGTTGGCAGGATCGGCACGACTGCCCTTTTTGGGCACGGGTTGCACGTTGGCAAGCTTCCAGGACTTGGGCACTATCCCAGTCCTAAACGAGAGGCGATACAAGCGCGTCAATACAGGAGACAACTCGGGCGCACAAGCCTTGAGAACAATCGCTGGTATACCATCTGGTCCACTAGCTTTATTCACGTCTAGACGACACAGTGCTCTCAGAACTTCTTTGTTCCTTATGCGAACTTCGGGCATCGAAGTTTCGCAGTGAGGTAGAGTCGGTGGAGTAGCACTGCCAGTATCAAGACGAGAATTATGGGCGAAGAGAGATGCAAAGAGACCTGCTTTCTCTCTCGCCGTATGAGCTAGTGTTCCGTCGGGTTTAACCAGCGGAGGCAATGTGGGCCGACAGAAGTTCGCTTCGACCGATTTGGCAAGGGACCAGAATGCTCTGCTACCGGATGGCTGTGCAGAGAGCTTTGTGCCAATATGGGCAATACGGTCAAAGCGAGCCTTCTTTAGTGCCTTTTTGTAGGACTTGGCAGCACGGTTAAAGGCTCTCTTCTTTGAGCTCAGATCCGGGGATTTGCGGTCACGAGCGTCAACCCAGGTTAAAAACGCTGAATGTTTATGCTCTTCAGCTTTAACGCAATCAGCGTTGAACCATGGGTGAGCTGAGCTTCCGATGGGTACGTCGCTATAAGGAATGAAATACTCCATAGCTTGACGTATCACATCGGATACAGCATCCGCACAGATCGACGGATTTTCAGAAGAGAAGCAGACCCGCTGCCAAGGATAAGACGCAAAAAAGTGACGCATCTCATCCCAATCTGCTGACCTGTAACGCCACATTCGCCGTTCACCACGAGAGTCGCAGTCAAGTGGGGAGAAGGACGATACAGACTTCACCAGACAGTGATCTGAAGTTCCAAGTGGTGAAGAAACTGTTACAATACATCTATGAATGACATAGTGTACTAATTTGAGGTTGTACGTTATGGCAGTTATGGATTATGTAAGGTCGTTTTTGCCAAGTTATTTCTCCGTACAAGTCTCCATTTTTACCCGGTTGTTAGGTGTAGGTTGGCTGGTCCCATACATTTAGGTTGGTTTTAGTCGGTTAAAGTTTGACACGTCTCGCTCTACTCAGAGCGGGAGAAGAGTCTTTTAAATAGATATGCAGGGTCGCATTTGTCTGGCAACTTGCGCTTTAACCTTTTAAGTCTATAGAAAGATGCTCACTGCTTTAAAGGCACTTCTAATTAATAGTCTTAATTATAAAACTGTTCTTTGTCCCTTTTGGGTTTACAGTTCTAACTAATTATTCCTTATTAGCATTATCCTTCCTAACTTGTCGTTGCGCTGTATCACCATGTTGAAGTTTCGGTTTTTCTTAGCCTTGGTATTTGTTGTATTGTTCTCTTTATGGCCAAATTAAGGATATTTTAAAGTAATTCATCCATCGGATTCCCGCGACCTTGACCAGGTCATCGGTCTACTTTTCGGCCTCATTGACCACCTGTTCTGCGATTAATGTGCCCTGGCCAACGCAACTTAAGTTGGTGAACCTTTGGGCTATATCGATAACCTTGATTCTCCTGTGGACATCTTTATATCTTCATTTTCACGAAGGATACTCCAAGCATGGGACTTTCTAATGCGCTTCGGGTACTAAGTTTTTTGATCAGGCTTATTGCTATACTTGCTCAAATAAATAAAAAAAAAATGTATTTCTTATTTTTAAAAATTGTATTTATCTTGCCAGCCAGGTAAAGTTTTCTTCCCCTTCTGTCGCACACATTTTTTGTTTTTTTAAATAAACCTACCTTATTAACTTTCTTGCCACTTTACCAAACAATGCCATACTATCCGTAGCGATAATAATATCGAAATAAAGACTCATTTCTCGCTCCAATTTGGAATTGGTTAATCTGTCTATTGAACTGGTATGACCTTGCGTCTTGACGATTTATTACGCAGTTTAGTAATTCTAGTAAATGAGGTCTAACTACAACTATTGATCCACGGAATACTAGTCGATACTTACCGTGAAATTTTAAACCTGAAAGATTAACTAAAGGCAGGTGCCAGATAACCGTGGAATAACGGTTGTTGACCCTCCTACATTTGTTGACAATCTTGATTAAAAAAAAAAACTGGGTAAGTGCGCGAGTCCGACTCGCACTTACCCACTTTTTCGCCCGCGAGGGTTCCGTGCAAACTACAATTACTGAATGGAGTCTCGAAGATTTTTCCAAGTCACATCATGGCCGTCGATCCTATTTTCATTTGAAACGCATATGTACGAATGGTGATCTAAATAAACAACAAAGGTCGCCAGAATTAGTTTTTCAAAATTACCCCCATTAGACGGTTTAATGGTGTCAAAGTTTTTATGAAAACATTGTCGCGAACGATGTCTTGGACCAAATGCTAGTAGATTTATAAGATTCAGTACTCGTGGCAGCAAAAGTTGATGAAGGCGTGGTTAACCTGTTACATCTATTTGTACCAGCTTTCGAGGAAAAGGATAAAAGCGTGAGAAATGTTTCCAGCCAGTTTACACACAAGGAGGTTGCGTGTCCAGCCAGTGCGTCCACCTCTGCAGTGAAACTTGATGTCGACGCTGATGCATTACACGCTTGACGTTACTAACGAGATCCATTTCAATTGAGACATTGCTTCATGTTTAGGCATTACGTGCGTGATTTGTTCGTTTATAAAAGTCTAATTTGTAAGGATTTTTTTTGGGGTTGGAAGAAAAATAAAACGAACATTGTAGTGTCCATATTCGAAAGGAATTTGTGTATAATCGATATATACCTGAATTTATAACTATTTTTTTGGAGTTGGAAGAAAAATGAAACAAACGTAGTTGTCTCCATATTTGAAAGTATATATATAATAATAATATGATATTCTACAACTATCATACAACGCCATCTAGTCCCAAGTTAAGCAGAGCTTGTGTTATGAGTACTAGACAACTGATACACATACTAAAATACTATAAACGATATATACAGTGAATTCCATTAAAAAAATCTCTAAATAAATGCAAATTCATGTTAAATTCTAAATATATCACTGAATAAATATGGTAGAAGAAATGGTTAGATTTTGCCTGTTTTCCATATAAGAAACATCAACATTTCTTGTCGATCGGCTTTAATGATTTCAAAATACGTAAATGTTACCATAAAACATATTAATTAGAGCTTTAAATGTCAATATGGGTATGATTTTACATAATATTCGGAATTTTGACTTAACATAACTGAAATTCAAATATGGCGACTGACGTAAATCTATGGATGTTTAATAAAAGATGTGGCTTGGGAAACTGCTTTTAAATGAGTCCGAGAAAGTTAAGTGCCTACCTATTTTAATATTACATTAACCTGTAATGCTTCGGGGATCTAGACAAGTCATGGTCTAGTCGAGAGCATTTCTTGTAATTAAAATTCGCTACCATTTTGGTAAAATGTCACGCTGACTTTTGAATATGTTTGACGCTTTTGTCGCTCACTTTTAATAATGTTTCTTAATAACTGACCTAATGTTGACATGTTTGTCGCTAACTTTAGTCTATCTTCCAGCTACCGAATTCATCAGTAAATCGCACCTTTGCTAAAACAAAAGCACAATTAAAGGAGAGTCATTATAAACTTTTTTGCATTCAGAATGGTCTTATTCTATACTAGCTGCTCCCAGCGGCTTCGCCTGCGTGATAGCAGACAATTATCCCAAGGGAACATACTTCCAGGATAAAAAGTATCCTATGTCCTATTCCAGGACATGGTCTATCCGTGTATCAAGTTTCATCGAAATCGGTTTAGCCATTTAGGCGTAAAGACGTAACGAACAAACAAATAAAGACAGAGACACTCACTTTCGCTTTTATAATATTAGTAAGGATTCCTCTAAATAAAGCTATTCTCCTTTTTATGAAACAAACTATCCATTTTAGGCATGATGTTAACAAAAAACAGTTTCCAAAGCGAGAAAATGCGAAATTTGTTTTATTGTTTATAAAAAGTATAGCATTTCATAATCTAGTCATTCCTATAGTAGTAGTATATTTTTCACGCGTATAAAATGGCCGTACTACGCTACAGTAGCAGATAATTTTGATACTCGATCTCAAACAGGTGCTGTACTATTTTTGTAACGAGATGCCTTTGTATCCAGATAATAAGTATTCACTTGGAAGGTAAAGGAATATTCCAGACTTTAATCATATAAGAGCTACCAGTATTAAACTTGATCTTGTGAAGCTCTGATAAAAAGGATACCCTGTACTTATGTGTCTTCGTTTCTTAAAACATGTTATTCGAACAATAGAATCATTTTTTCATTTGAAAACCGGTGTCAGACACTAGTCGTCTGGCATTCAAGCTGAACTGGACCTATTTTGGTGCAGCCGTGTGGCACACAATTGTATTTTTTTTTTTGGCTCTTTTTTTTGTTTCGTGTTTACTGTGCGTTCCAAATGAGAATAGGAAAGCTAATGAACTTGATCTGTCAAATTTTAATTGAAAAATATAGTTTAGTAAAAAAAAAAATAGTTATAAATAACTTTTTTATCTATTTCTTAATAAGGCTCAGTTAAACAAAAACAAAACCATTTAAACGCAAATAAGCTTTTTTTGAAAACTATACTTTCAATCAAAATTTGACAGATCGATTTCATTGGCTTTCCTATTCTCATTTGGAACGCATAGTACCCATTATGTGTGCCTTACCTAGTATTGTGCCTTTATTAATTTTCCTTCTTTCTTTTCTTTCTTTTTAAGGTTTTATACTAAACTAGCAACCCGCCCCGGCTTCGCTCGGGTTCGATATTATACATATAAACCTTCCTCTTGAATCACTCTATCTATTAAAAAAAACCGCATCAAAATCCGTTGCGTAGTTTTAAAGATTTAGGCGTACATAGGGAAATAGGGACAGAAAAAGCGACTTTGTTTAAACTATGTAGTGAATCTATAAATGAAAGAAGAGTGTCGTATTGACCAAGTGGTTAAGATTTTATGCGTATTTTGTGCGAATTAATGTATTTTTTTCAATTCATTTGTATTTTTCTAAGTTTCACTAAGTATGTTGTTTGGTTAACTTAACAATGAGTATGTTATCTGTTTAGGAATACCCACATTTTGTTTGATTTTTTCCTCGCTATTTTGTTTTGTTTTTTTGTACATCTGTGCGCTCTAATTATTAGATAATCTTAGTTTTAGATATTGTTTCTCAGTAACTGAATTATGTATGCAATTCTATATGAGAAATAAAGTTATTCTTAAACCTTTACTAGAACATTATTGACACCCTGGGCCTGTTAAAGCACTTAAAGCCGTTGGTCCCGGTGTAAATTCATATTAGTGGATATTTAAAAGTCGGATCTGTCTATCCAAGAAGCATTGTGTTGCTTAGTACCTAACTGGGCTGAGGAGGTCTGAAAAGCAGTCGTTTCATGTAATACATAGGTATTCAGCCACATCCGGTTAGACTGGAAGCTAAATAGATAATATACAATAGACATCATGTTTCAAAACACCTGTTTCGTTACAAAAAGGTCTTTTTGTAACATTACAAAATACGGCACTCGATACACCTACTTGTTAAAAACTGCAAGTGCGTGGCAGTCGAGATTGGCGAATTTTACGTGCAGACGTCAAATCAGTAGGTCAGGCAGGTTTCCGACGCGACATCGGCCGTGTGACCCTGAGTTCAGAAAGCGGACACTTCGACGGTATGTGGAAGGAATGACAAAATTTATCACTTCAGTATCTTTTGAAGACAGTTTTATGCCCGAGCTGCGGGGTTTTCTGAAAGAACTATCGTGGTCCAGGAATGAAAAAAAAAACAACGTATTAATTTAATTCTTTTAAAATGAATATTTTTTGTAATGGTTTTGTAACTGTATTTAATGGGATGAACTTTTTATTATGATTTATATTTTGGTCTACATTATCGCAATGGGTTTCTATAATGATAGCTGTATGTATATATGGATAAAAAAAATCTACAGTCAATCGTATCATTGGACTTGCATTTAGTTCACAAGACGTGTTGATTTGTTTTTATGAATCGAGGCGTATGTTGCTTGTAGGTATTTCTCTAGTCTTCTCAGGTCCATCGACCCAACATAATACAACCATTAAACTAAAGGAAATGTAGCCAAAATTGAGACAATTTCATTGTGACCATATTTTCAAGTCTGGTGGAGATGAAACTGTCATTACTGAATCTTTTGTTTGTATCTAGTTTGAGCTAGTATTGTACTATAATAATGCTTTCCATTATATCACGCAGTTTAAATACCTATCTAGATTAAGCTGTAACGACTGAATATCCGACATAGCACGAAGAATCGTCAAACTTAGTGGCAGTGAGCAGGGTACATTGCTCGCAGGACGGATGGTGATGATGGGAATGAAAGGTTCTGGAGTTGCAACCACGTACCGAAAGACGCAGCGTTGGAAGGCCACCCATAAGGTGGACTGAAGACTTAGTCAGGTTCGCGGGAATCTAATGTTCCGTTAATAAAATTGTGGGGACACTTTGTGGAAGCCTATGTCCAATAGTGATCGTCTTCCAGCTGAAATGGTGATAATGATGATAGGTTTTCATATCAAATAAAGTTACGTCGGTAACCAACTACCTAATTGAATAATTGTATTAAGAATTCAAACTAGGAACTAAATCAAGCAGAATACCAAGAAGTTTTATTTCAAGTTTAATTTTCAATTGGCTGCGTTACACTGGCTGGTAAAAAATCAGACAATTATTATAACAAGTGGTGCTATTATATAGTAATGTTGTATCTTCAAGGTTGGCTGGTTTGTGCTTACTGGCTGCAGCATCTGCCCTGTTCAGATTGTTAAGAATAGCTGCCGTGGGAATTTATTTATTTATTTGCTTAATGCTATCAGTCTTTTGATGGACAGCTAAGTATAATTATTGGTTTTTATACATACAAAAAGTCAACACTACGGCTACAATTACTTGTAATTATTTTATATTTGTAAAAGGAGAAACTGACTGATATATCAACGTATAGCCGAAACTACTTGGACTAGGACCGTGAAATTTTGTACAAGGCTTCCTTTTATGACGTAAGCGGCCACCACGAAGGGGTTTTTGAAAATTCTACCTTTAAGAATTTTGTTTGTAAAATCTCATTCTGTTTGATATTTGTAAGTTGCAAATAATAACATGAATAAATAATAAAAGTTGTCATTGCTGGTTTTTTAAAACTACCCCAATAGAAAAATTTTGGGTATTTTAAATATCTTGTGTTAATAAAATTGAAACTCTACAAATTTCAACCAAACTGAATGATAAGGACTGCCATAATAAGTTTTTCAAAACAACTTAATCTTAAAATACTGTTTAAGGGGAAAGTTTTAAAGAAAACTATATTCGCGAATTAGTAAGTGGTAGAGATTTATTTTGTTTTATTTATGTATAAGAAAAACTAAAAATTACACACAAATTAAGCAAAAGCTAGCACCAAGATTATATGGTAGGTACATAAGTGAGTAACTAACTAAGTACATAATCCACGTATTACACATTCAAAATTGTTCGGAAAATGAAGAAAAGAAAGAAAGAAAGAAAACATGCTTATTCCGCCTAAATAGACGCACAAATCATTACAGAAAAAAATAATAAAAAAATGCTCCAGGCCGTGTATACAGGGCTTAAATGTATTGAGTAACAATTAACTGATGTAATTAATGAGTACAACATATACCTAAATACTAATAAATCATATAAATTAATAAATGTTTTCACCCTTATCTAAAATTAACACAGTTCAGAACATTATTCTAGATCTATCCCAGTTCAGAACATTATTCTAGAAGTTTAAGACGCAGTTTCTCAGCGTACGCTGTGGGAGCGCACACCGACTCAGTTATACGTATGTGGGGGGTGCTCGGCATTGCAAGGTGAACGGGCCCGGCCGAGTACATGACCTGTAGCGTCCTGCGCAAAAACGTCTGCTTGCTACAGCTGAGCATCTTGTGCACGGGATCGTACACAATGCGATCGAGAATTGTTTGGAGTTGTTTGTGTGTTGTTTAAAGGTGCTGCATTTAAGGAGTAATGGGACAGAAAGTTGATGTCTTAGGAACGGGGTTCGGACGTATGATAGGCGAGTCTCTCTCTTTTCACCCCCTCAAAAGATGAACTTTCAAAACACACCTTCTTAGTACTCACCTGTGCAATTTTCCACGTTCCTAGAGCCAGTAGATTCGTCTTTGTGTTATATATGTCAGCCAGTTTCTCCTTTTATATTTATAGATAGATATACTCTATATTGTAACCCATAAACAGTTACAGTAGAAGCTTAATATTATATGGTGTAACAATAGGTGGTCTTATCGCTAAAAGCAACTTTTATGACTTTTAAAAATAAGCCTTTTTTTCTCTAATCCTAAAGTACATCAAAAGGTTAATTGTATCCTAAACTAATCAATTTTAACTAAGACTGTGTCCAATAGCACTTTTCATATTAGACAATAACTTGAACGGTCTTATTCTTTTTAATCTTCTCACTATATTTATGTGGTCGAGAAGCTGGATAGCCTCGATGATCATATGCTGAGGTCACTTTTCGTGAGCTTCTGCAGATTTTTTTATCACTTTGTGATCTCACCGATAAGGTGATTTTGTTTTTGAGTGTCAGCGTTGGTTCGGCAAAAAACTAATTCAACTTTTTAATTTTTACTATGGCGTAAACATTAGGGCAAAAGCTTTCCTACTCTCCATCCATCTTTCTTTGTCCAGAGCCAGAGCGGCTTTGTCCAGAGTAGACCAATCTTTGTTAAAACAGTCCAGCTCCATTCTATGATTAAACTTAAACGGCTGTGATTTCTATTGAACTAGTTTATGTATATGTATAATATGGGTGAAGACAAAAGCGGGTCTGATGACAGTAGTTTCAAAGACAAAACAGATCCATTAAAAAATTATCAGAGTTTCATTTATATTTCAACACGTCTACATCCGGTTTTCAATATTCATTAGTGTAAATGTTCGAAAGAGGAAGCTTACATCCCGATCCGTTCGTTTGCGGTGGAATCTCTAGCCGTAGCCAGTAGCGTAGCAAGGCGTGGGGGCCCTAGCCCACGGCCATGCATCATAAGGGGCTCGCACAAGCGAGGGCTCTTTAAGAACGAGGGTTATTGTATAATTGACAGGCTCGACTAACCACTATTTTACCTGATAGTAAGCGACTATGTGGTCGAAAACTTTGTTATCGTTTGCGGCAGTCACTGTCTCGTTTGTAAAATTAAAAGGCCTCGCTGATGTATCTTCGCCCACGTCTAAATTAGTCCACGCTACGCCTCTGGCCGTAGCTAGCATAGATGACCGGTTTTTTATGTGAAATCATCGTACGCCGTCCATTCGTAGTTCGTACCACATTCCGAACGTGCTCAATCATACACTGACGTATGCTACGTACGCATTCGTTTGCGCGCCTCTCCAAGCGAAACTGTATATATTAGCATTCGAAACTAGCCAACCTTTTGTGATATTAATCGTGGGTCTGTACTTAATATTAATTGAAAATTATGAGGACGAAATCGTTGAAAGTTTTGGGGAGAAATTCCGTTGCTTTTCGTAATACAAAAGATATCAACGAGCGCACATTCGTTGCTGATAACAGAAATAAATTACAAAAAAATAACATCATAGGGTTATCCGAAATCCATCCGCTCGAGCCCCTGTATGAAGGCACGAAGGAACGGGCTGGGTTTTTAGTCAGTAAGAGTCTGACACTATCTCCCGCTCCGCACAAGAGCGGGGGTTGTCATGGTGATTTTCCCCAACATCTTCTTCTTCTTTTCGTGTCGATGCTCTCAAACTATACTTTTTCTGACCAATATTTGGCAACCTGTACGGCTCTATTGTTGGCCTCATATAGATCCTGAAAACTGCAGGTGGTAATGCAGGATGGGCAGCATAGCAGGTGGCGCATGTCCTGTGGAGAGGCTCCACATTGGCACTGTGCTAGAGATGGGTCGAGGAAGCCCCACTTGGCCAGATTGCTTTTACAGCGGCCAACCTGTAAAATCCCCACCATAAAAGATCATCATACGAAAGATGTCCTTTGCTGGACATAGGCTTCCACCAATGGTCGTCACAACGAACGGTCCTGTGCAACTTGCATGCATTGCATTCCTGCGTCTCTCACCGGGTCCACCATTGTGGTAGGCCTTCCAACAGCCTTTTCCTTTCGACCTCATCGACCAACTGTTCAACGAGCAATGTGCCCTGCCCACTGCCACTTAAGTTTGGTGATTCTTCGGGCTATGTCGGCGACATTGGTTGGTTGGTTGGTTGATAAAATGGCAATTACTCGCTTATTTATGACTGACACTAAAATTGTGCACACAGCAATTATCTTCTGACAAATTGCTTTAGTATTAGGCTTCATAAATCTTTTTATGAGTTTAATTTTAACTGTCTACTGTTCACTCAACAACGCGTGCGTTTACAGATCATAATAAAAACTAAACATTATTATTTTCACTTAATGTTCAGCATAATGTAACTGTGGACTATTAACTTCGTAGGTAGTAATAAACTCTCTAACTCCACTATGTAGTATATGATTAGTTAGGCGCTTGGACTGCAGAAGTTTTAGCGAAAGTTTGTAGACAATGCTTGGTTATAATTATTGTATGTTCTTGGAGTTGTGGCGAAAGTGACCGATATTGACCGAAGAGTGGCGGAAACGGTTGCCTTGTCAACATGCCGAGGCTCTTCGTAATTAGCCTTCACAGTTTCATTAACGATGGAAGTCTTTTGTTTGAGAAATAACCCGAGAAACTGTCTAGTAGACAATAAAGGTGATACATTTATTTAATTGTAAACTTACAAATATGTTTAAGAAGAAAATTTGATTACACATTAATATTGTAAAGCCGAAAGCTTAAGTGTATTTGGATGAAATTTGGTATCACTTTTAATCCCAGGAGTATATTTAGTGGGCGAAGCCTATAGTAGCAGTTGATTCATATCCTTTTTTTAACTTTATTTTTTCACTGACGATACGGACGTTTTCAAGTTGCCGCCTTATATCCTCACGTATAATTTTGGTGAGGCTTTTTCTCACATTTATATATTATATTAAAAAATATATATCTCTCTACACTAAACAGTAACACATACTGTTTAGTGTAGTCAGATTTATATTTTTTATCAGTTAAAAAAATATTGAAATAAAAACGTGCCAATTCGGACACTGTCCGAATCGTCAGCAACGCGCGCTGACAATGCATCACGTTCTGTGTGCGTTGACGGTGAAAAGGTTAATTTATCAATAGAATAAAACCAACTTTATTGTACACCGAAATAGTGACAAAAGTTATTACTGAACTTGTTATTGTAAATAGAAATATTGTCAGCCTTAGGGCGCTTGTACACGCTAAGAAATTTAACCGTGTTTGCAGAGGTTAACGTTGCCGGATCTATACTCTGTTCAAAATGACATTAGAAATGTATGAAAACCTCTTATTGCTGTCCGTTCAAGCGATTTTGACTTTTATTACGTTGGTGGCATGAAAAATGGCGGCTGCAGTAAATAGTTGGTATTGTACTACTTTTTTTCTTGTAATGCCATCCTTATGCCTACGAAATAGAAGTTAAAATCGGTTGAACAGGCAGTAAAAAGGTTGCTTTAAATTTCTATTCTTAACGCGAATAGGGTATATGTACGAAAATGTATCGTGGTACCCTCTCACCTACCCCTCCCCCCTGCCGCACCATAGCAACTTCACGCGTCGTGTCTAGCGTAGACAAGATTTTTTTTTGGTCAGCGCCAAAGCAGTGTACATAGTTCATGTGTAGACGACACGAATTCTTGCATAGGCCCGGCGACTTTTTTTAACGCGCTTGAATCCTGCGACGCGGCGAACAACTAAATCCTATGAAGTTTTCGTTTCGAATGCAAGCAAAAATGAACTTAGCAGTGGTCAGGCAGAAGTGTCTTTGATGGTACAGGCCTTCTAATATAACGGCTTATCCCAGCCTGCACCGTAATGATAGATAATTTAATGGTATAATCATCCAAAGAAGCCAAGGTCGAGTCGAGTGTCAAGTCAATTGAACGTTCATCGGTTGAAATATAAATTGATCAATCATATCGATCTAAGCACCTAATTCTTACCATTGTAGTGATTTCTGGAATGTGTGAAGTTCGAGTGGAGGTTACACAATCGGTTGTATTCGGTTCAAATCGATTGAAATCGGAAAGGGCTTGAGTTTGTGTCTTCTTGTCACGCAAGGTTGGAAGGTGTTGACCATTTCTATTTTGATCTTTATTTCGTGTCAATGATAGCTTGTATTTATTCTATTCTAGCAGCCCTCCCCAGCTGAACACTCTTCTTCTTCTGCCTCGTCTATATCACGCTATGCGGGGTCGGCTTTCTCAATCATGGGATGCCATTTGTGTCTACCCTGAACGTCTTGTTCGTGACTTTCATGTCTTTCAGGACATTTCACAGCTAGATGGTTTGGCGCCTTCCTCTTCGCCTCTTTTTTGTAGCCATGAAGAAACACTTTTTAATCACGTGATCATTTGGTCTTCTCATAACGTGACCGTACCATCGCGATCTTACCTCACTGAGTTATGGGGCCTTGAAGCTCCCCAACACGAAAGTTAGAAATCTTGGAAATTCTCGGCATTTCTCTACATATAATATGCACCTAAACTTTCTTCATGAATCAACATGTCTATTAGTAAAACCACGTTAACATCCGTTCTGTAGATTTTGAGTTTATCACGAACAAACAGACGGACAAACCCGATGGGCGACTTTGTGTTACGAGTATACTTAATAGTTTATTGTACTAGCTTCTGCCAGCGGCTTCAGCCGCGTGAAAGTGGGTTTCTCCATAAAAACTTTGGACCCCCGTTTCATCCTCTTAGGGGGTGAATTTCGGAAAATCAGGAGAGAACTTCTTAACGGATGTCTACATCCTATAAGGAACCTATCTGCAAAATTTTAAATTTTTAGGTGTTATAGTTTCTGAGATTTCGTTGATTTTATCAGTGAGTGGTATTTCACTTTTATACATATAGATTGATAAAGAAGAATATATTTGGCTCCGATCTGTGTTCACCGTTTTTTCCTTGCTTTATTAAACAAGCTTCTTTTTATTAAATACATTATTCAAATAATGGTTAAGAGTACTCAAATTATAGTCCTTAATATAAATAGACGTGTACTGAGAATGATTATCCTTTTTGCATGTTTTTTCTGGATTTTGTATGCGAAGTAAATAATAAAGGTGTTTAATTTAGATTTAGAACAAAAACAAGGAAAATGATTGTAGCTATGCCGTCACATAGGTAAGACTCAGGTACCTACTGTAGTTTGTTGTGCATAGGTATTTAAAAAATGTCAAACCGGTAGGTTCCTACGTGCTTATTATCAAATAACTCAGAGAGTTATAAAATAACTTCGCGTTGCTAAATCTACAGTAATATTTAAGTATGAAAAGGTCCGAACCGATTTAGAAATTTTATCCACCAGTAGAAAGCTGTACAGGGTAATTAGTAAAACACTAACAACCTTGCAGGACTGTTTTGCTAACATCATAAACCACAACTTTTGTTCTATGACTTTTTGCAAAACAAGAGTCATTTACCAAAAACAAACCTTCAACATTTCGTTGTTCTATCTAACACATTTCAACTCTGTATTTTTCTATACCTAACTACGTATGTATAACGCGACGCAAGCGCAACAAGCACCCCCGCCACCCGATCCGCGCTCTCCTTCGCTATTGTACTACATGTGTTCAATTTAGATATTTTTATTTTTTTATGAAAATCTGATGAACTAAAAATATGATACATTTAAAAGTCATAGAACAAAAGTTGTTGTCTATGATGTTAGTAACATAGTTCTGAGAGGTTGCCAGTGTTGTGCAAATAACCTTATATAATTCCTGAGTGACATAGGTTATATTTGATTTTGATTAATAAAATTATTTACTCCAAAAATGTTTGGTGTCCAGCAAAGTAGTACAGGTCTACTAAAGTGTGATATCGCGTTCAGGATTGCGTTAAAACCGGACTAAGTATATTATTGTCCAGTACCTAATTGTCGATAACTTGTGAAATGTAGTCAAACTGAATGATTACAATATTATTATGTAAAGTGAAAGGTGTACAATGTCGTAATTTTTATTTATTTATTTATTTATTTATTTATTTTACTATTTATGTACACACAAAACAACAAAAAAAGATAATACATAAGAGACATTAGTACAAAGGTACTGCTTATTTCCAAAGAAATTTCTTCCAGCAGACCTGCGAAAGGAGAAATGAAAAGAAATGTAGACAATAGTGTGTAGGAAGCAAAAAAACAGAATGTGTGAAGTCGTAATCCAAATATAATTAAATATAAAAATAGTATATAACTTCTAATATAAATATATAACATACATAATACATATAATATATAAATAAATATCACGGTTGAGAGGAAAGATAGTGCTCTTTTACTCGATTTTTAAAAAGTGAGATCGATTTTAAATCTCGAATGCTAGGCGGAAGTGAGTTCCACAACCTCACGGCATGGACACAGAAAGAATAGGAGTAGTAACTGGATTTATGAGAAGGAGATTTAAGAAGGGTTCTGAGGTGCGATCTGCACGGCGCGTCACTCGGACGAGCATAGGAGAAACGATCACGAAGGTAGGAAGGATAAGATGGGTTGTGTAAAATATTAAAAAGAAGACATAAAATCCGAGTGTTCCTGCGAAGACGGATAGGGAGCCACTTGAGTTCTTTGTTAAGTAATTATTGACATATTGACATTAATTTCCAAACTTGTCGACATATTAATATTTTTGTGATTTTTAAGGTGTTTGATTGGCAGCAGCTCTGTCAGTGTTATTTTGTGTGAAAGATTATACAAAACTTACCTATCTACATCAATGAGCTATCGTTCATGGTTTTGAAATTAATTATAATATAATTGAATAGTTTCGACATCATCATCTTCCTGCCCTAGTCCTATATTACTTGGGTTCAGTGCAACACGTTTTTTTTTTCTTCTTTTCTGTCCTCTCAACCGATTTGATACTGATCTATGACTTTTCTTTCATATCACTCAAATAATCCATCATCTTTTCTTTGGCTTTCCTCTCTCATTCCATTTCCACTCTTGACATGGGTTTGATTCCTCTTCTTCACATATTGGATTAGTTTAATGACAAATAATAAGGCCGACACTATTAGCAGATGACTGGACATATTTAATTGAAATATATCAAACAAAGCAGTTATTCAGCCTTCACCATTTATCAAAGGTGCCGTCACCATCTCCTAGGATATGTTACATCAAGTTTCACCGTCACATGTAACATTGACACTGTAATAAAATATAACTTTCCTAGCACTTTCCCATCGATAATCGTAATCGGATAGCTTAGTCGATTCTATAAAAACATCGATCGATGAACTCTAGTCGAGTTGAAGATACGTCTCGCTCCGTTGACTGATCGCTTTGATGATCTCGATGCTAGTGTTTTGTGGAAAAAAACTAATGATCTCTCATTACTTGAAGTGGGAGGTTAATAGACGAATAATAATACTTTAATAATCACAAGATTGGTGAAGAAGCAGTGGTAGCCGAGAGGTAACGTAACGGACTTACAAGTTGAAGGTCGCGGTTTAAACCCAGCCAGGCGCATTACTTTTTCATCACCACTGCTCTCAAAACCGTGAAGGATAACATTGTGAGAAAACCGACATGTCTTAGAACCAAATAATTCGAAGACATGTGATATACACCAACCCGCACTGGGCCTGCGTAGTGGATTATGTATGGCCTCTCATAGAGAGGAGGCCTGAGTCCCAGCAGTGGGAACTTTTAAAAAGGCTGATTATGCTTATGCTATTTATAGAGACAAGATAGGTACCTACTTCTATACTAAATAGCATTAAGAGTGCTAACACCTAGAGAATCGAATCTTGTAATTTTAAAGAACTTAACTCAGGGTCTATACAGGTAGACGAGGCCCACTAAGACGAATGCCTGCTAGGATTGCGGAAATTTTTGAAACAGTAACAGTAGACATAGAACGCAAAGGGTAACTAAAGGTACAGGTGGAATTTTTTATCTCACTGCGTAAAACTTGATCAATGTAAGCAGCAAAAATAACTAAACTGGACAAATATCTCGATTATACAATCATTAAAACTACAACTGGATTGACTGAACCTGAATTAAAATTCGGAATAATTAAACAACCTGTGTATCTACCTTATTGGGTAAACCAAACTAGTTGTTAGTTTCCATTGAATTCTTGTTAAGTGATTTTATAACTAGCTATAAATTTTTAAGGGACTGTTTTTTTTTTGGTGACATATTTCGTTACGACTTTGTCACTCAAAGTTTTTCTTTCAATTGATTCCGACAGGCACATCGTAATCACCATGTTCCTGCCCTTATCCCATTTTATTTGGGGTCGGCGCAACACGTTTTTTTCATCCATTCTGTCCTGTCATGTCACGCGTCACGCTATCACTAACTCCTCCAGTCCGACTGGCAAATCATGTAAGAGATTATTATATCTAGTTTATCTAGCCTATACTGTCCCACTGCTGGTCAAAGAACTCCCTTCATTCCTTATACTTCTATTGTTCTTGGCTCTGAAGTTCTGAACCACTTCTTACCAATTTAAAGACATCTAAGTCGTCTCGCCATCTCCGTCTTGGTCTGACGCGCCCGTCGAGCGATTTTACGGCATCAGTTTTGTATTTTAAAACCCCGCCCATCAGTCGATCGGCAACATCAGTCGACACCCTACGTAACTCCATTCCTTTACCAGTTTAGGTCGTAAAATAATGCTTTAAGAGCTCGTGGTAGGGCTTCTGATACACACACTCCTTCCCTCCAGAGAGGGAGAAGTTAATCTCATATGAAAAAAGAAAAGGGTGTGTATATCGAGGGCAGATTTTAGAAATTGACCACTTCATGATATGGCCTTGGCTAAGTAAAACTGGCCAGATTGTTTTAAACGTTAAAGTTTAATGATATTTCAAGCATCCTTTGGCCTACTTTTTTCGACCTTTTAACAACATAGAAATCCTACATCCATGATATGGCGAAACGAAGATTGACATACATATCATCAAATGTTAACATTTAATCGATGTGGCCAGTTTTAGTTGTCCATATTATGAAATGATCAATTCTAAGATCTGGCCACGACATGTATATGCTGAAGACTTCAAATCATGACGAAAATATCAAACCGATTAACTCCTAACCCAACAGATCCATTGACAAACAATCTCACGCGCTCACAAATTCTCATGCAGGTATTAGTGTCAGCGTATGATCGTTGCGTCGTTTTCCCAAGCGATGACGTCACTCGTCAGCATCATTCTCCTCACCCCCTCTCTTGTCCCACCCTCACCGGGAAGTCATTATAACCAGTTTGATGGAATGTGCTATCTCCGATGGAGTTCGTATTCATCCATTGTCGATGTTTTTGTTGACTTTATTGTTTCTTGATTTTATAAAGATAGTATAGGTAATGATGGCTATAACTTGCTTGCTACAATTGTTGTTTGATATCTGGTTTTTTGTTACGGTGAATGACGTTTTTTATGTGTCGTTTGATTGTGGTAGGTCAATTTAAAGAGTACCAATCTTTGAAATAGTATTGATAGGGAGCCCCTTGGCTTATAGTGTTACAATTTAGCTAGTTTTAGAAAGTATGTATTTAGTTTTTTAGTCATTTTTAGTTTAATTAGAATGCTTGTATAACATATCCTAATATTTTTGCAGTATTTGGTAGCAAATCTATCGAGTCAGCCTTCGTAGTAAGTTTCGCTGAGATAGTCAATCCATACTAATATTATAAATAGGAAAGTGTGTCTGTGTCTGTTTGTCCGTCTTTCGCGGCAAAACTGAGTGACGAATTGACGTGATTTTTTAAGTGGAGATAGTTGAAGAGATGGAGAGTGACATAAGCTACTTTTTGTCTCTTTCTAATCCCCCACTTTCTAGGGGAACCGTGTTACCCCGAATTTAACGCGAGCGAAGCTGCGGGCAAAAGCTAGTACTATAATAAAATACTCAGCTCTTTTTTTACCGTAATTGCGCCTGTTTTAATGGTTTCACGTATATTGTGCAGCTGCATACAAACTTGACATATCAAATTACTTAAATTTTAAATCACAATATTCACTTGAATCAATTCGTGAACAATAATAACTTCAAGCAAAAAACTCCGGCTCTTGACCACTATCTAACCCATAGATATAAGAAAGGAGATCTCACCTGATGGAAAGCGACGATGTGGTCGACGAAGAAGCAAACTTGCCTAGAAGTGACTTACTCAATCTTGTACTAAATTAAATAAATGTTCCGAAATAAGCTCGTATGGTGACGTAGCGCGGATATAAGGACCAGGTTTCAGTGACCTGGATCTGTAGTAGTGGATTGTGTAGGTGAATACCGTTGAAGCCATTCAACGAGATGCAGTTTTGAATTGACGACACACTTTGAAATACCTTATGATAATGATTTTTTTTTTTTTTAAACATGATGGTATCTTGGATAGTGAAGCGCACTTAGTTTATTAAGAGCGTAAAGACACCTTTTTTTTTCGTTGGCAAAAATCATCCAATGACAACCCCTGCTCTTGGGTGGAGCGGGAGATAGTGTCAGACTCTTACTGAATAAAAACCCACCCCGTTCCTTCTAGCCTCTTCCTACCGGGGCTCGAGCTTCTTTTCTGATAACCCTGGCCCCAGTAGGCTTCGACCCAAAATTATAATTGGACGGGAAGACCGCAGCAGGCATATTGTACTTATCTTTCGATGATACCCGGTATAAACGACGGGGCGAAACGCTTAGTCCGGACCGTAGAGGAGTTAACAACGTAAGGGTGGACACTCGCCATACCTGTGACAGATTGTCATGTTATTCCTGTGCACAAAGCAAATGATCATTGTAAATAATGTTGTAAATATGATTTCCTCAAATAAACATCATGTAGGTACCTATTTTATTATTAGATTGTTTGAGCGTCACCTTCTAACTATGAAACTTGACGGCATCGATTATATTATTCTTTTAAAAATGACTCATTTATTATCCTCGAATAACAGCGCAATCCGGTTTGCAAGAAAAACCGGATAGTTATCGGAGTCAAAAAAATTATTTACTTACAAAACTTGAAAAAAATATTTAGTAGAACTGACATAGAAACTTGTCTTAAATGTCAAAGGATTTAAAAACGCAAACCTTTGGTATTTTGCGAGAATATTTGAAAGAAGTACTTTAGCTTTAGAATGACCATCGCATCGTTCGCGATGCGGATGGCGAGCAATAGGTAGCTCACGGTCCGGCCGTCCGGTAACCGTTCGGATCCGAGTCATCGACGGAGCATAGTGTTCCACGCGTGTCTCAAGGAGATGCCAGCAAAACCGCAGGGGCCCAGTAGGGCTGAAGCCTGCTGGGACCGTGGGTTTGCGTCTGGAAAGAAAACTTGGTGTCCAAAGAAGCAAACAAGGAACCTAGGAGTTGGGTTTTAGTCAGTAAAAGTCTGACACGCCGTCCCTCCGCAATCTAGCTTAACCCTTCAGATACCGTCAATTAGAGACACAATAGTAAGACAATAGATGCGCGGCCACCGGTGGTCGCTTGGGGATTCATGAATTAATTTTTTTTCAATTTTAAGCTATTGCATAGCTTCTATCGCGGGCCTTGAGCGTGGAGACCGAATCCAGAAATCCCGTAACGAAAAAAACCTAACACCCCCCACTAAATGGTTGTCATGGCAACTTGTCAACTTCACTTCAATCACAAATAATGTATTCTAGTCATGCCTCATACAATAGAATAGGGATAGAATTTGTGATACCTCTTGATCCACGTTTCTCACGGCTCCGGCTTGTATCCGCTTTGTAGGTAATCATATTGTCGATGACAAAGCCGTTTGGAAGGCGTTGAAACACGCGAAGAACCCGTACAGACAAGCGCAACGCGACAATGCGACACTCATACATTTGTGAAAATTTCAACTGTCTAACTATCACGGTTCATGAGATACAGCCTGGTGACAGACGGGCAGACAGACATACGGCCGAGTCTTAGAAACAGAATTAAAAAAAAAAACGAAATTCAAAATTGTTTTTATTTTACATGGGCACTTATAAAATGTCAGAAGCTAGTGCACGGTTCCAAATTGGTCGTTTCCTATGGAGAAGAACCTGCAAGAAACTCCATGGTTACTCTTATAGGTTCCCTTTGGCCCATTTTAACCTTTGGGTACGGAACAGTAAAAACTACCGCATTTGTCGCATCATTAACGCATTCTTCTGTTGCACCTGTCTGCGGGTACCTTAGCTAGAATGTCGATAACAAAGCGGGTTGGGCGGCTCTGAGAGCTAACGTCATGTGAAGTGGTCGAGCCTGTCTTTATTGACGTTGTTTGGTACCTGGGCTATAGCGTTTTCCATACAATAGTAATTGCTGAAGACTGTTGGTTTGTCTTATGTAATTACAGTATGATTCTATATTAGCTTCTAAAGCTCCTGCTCATAGAAGTCGAAGACATGTGACATTCACCAACCCGCACTCGGCCCGCGTGGTAGTTTACGGCCCATTCCCTCTCCGAGAGAGGAAGCTCGAGTCCCAGCAGTAGATACTTAAAAAAAAAGGCTTATGATGATGATAGCTCCTGCACTTTGCTTAAATACTTTGAATTTTATTGATATGTACCAACATCTATGACGTTACATAAAAACTTATCTTGCATCGAACAATTAAAGTTTTTCGCGCGATTTTAATATATAAGACAGCCCGAAATGATCTATCGGGCAGTTGCCCACCAGACATAACACCCATCTGGTCGGAGATTTACATTTCAGCGGAGGTTTGCGGGACTTTACTCTCTGTTCCTGCGATCCCATAGTGTCTGTCTGCGATCTCACCTGATGGTAAACTGATTACTCCAATCTTGAAAACACCTAAATTATAATCCAACTGGAAGACTGCTGCTGCTGTTCCAATCCTTCGATGTACGCGGTATAAACGACGAGGCAAAACGCTTAGTCCGGACCGTAGAGGTGTCAAAAACGTAAGGGTCACCGTATGTCGGGTTGTCCGATGATAGAAACTTAGAAAGGCAAAATCAGTTGAACGGAGAGTAATAAAAGGTTTGAACAGAGTGTACTCAGCTTATTTTAGCATTGAATCAATTTGTTGATCACTTCTAATTATAATCATCAAGTTAGGCTGTTAAGCTTTACCCCATTGCCACAGGCGTTTAAGTTGTAACATAAATAAACTTAACGTTAACTAAGGTTAAGGCAAACGGGCGTTTGTTCCAACACTTGTCTCGTAACTGTAACCGTGTTAGGAACGTCAGGGCGTGTTGCTGACCGCCCATATCTACTTTCTAATGACTTAAATCATATACTTTGCGCTTTGAGGTGTAGTTTACCCCGCCATTAAATATCAGTTTTTTTGAACACTGCTCCACAATAGGAACTACTCCTGTATCGTGGGTGCGTTCACAAACGTATAATATGACATTTATACAAGAGACCCAGATCCGGAACAATTATTTGCAGGTCATACAAATAGACTGTCCTCATGTAAACTCTCGAACCGGAAAATTTTCTGTTTTCAATTTCTGTTTTAAAAACTAACTTAATAAAAATAGCTTGATAAAAAATATTTCTGTCAAATGATTCTTCATCATCATCATCATCATTTAAGCCGTGCATCATATACGTCCACTGTTGGACATAGGCCTCCCCCAAGCGTGGCCGATACGAACGATCCTGTGCGTCTCGCATCCATCGGTTTCCCGTAACCTTCACCAGGTCATCAGTCTACCTTGTTGGAGGCCTTCCAACGCTGCGTCTTCCGGTAGGCGCTCGCCGCTCCAGAACCTTTCGGCCCCAACGGCCATCTGATTTGTTCCGTGCGAGAATCAAATCCATAACACGCAGCACATTTCGCAGCAGGTATTCATAGTGCAGTCAGCACAAGAACAGTTACAAAAATAATTTGATAAATTCCATGGAATTTATCAATTAGCTTTATAAACGACTTAATTCATGAATCCCCAAGCGACCACCGGTGGCCGCGCATCTATTGTCTTACTATTGTGTCTCTAATTGACGGTATCTGAAGGGTTAATAATAAACTAGCCATTAGAGGTAAATAAAATATCTATAAATAACTGTTAATTGACTAAACTACAGGTAAACAGGAAAAATCTGAATGATATCAAAGTATTCAATAACATGACGCTATTTATATGTATAAAACAATGTTAAGCAACGTATGTAGATATAGATACCTAACTTCTTAGGAGAGTGATTTAAAGTTAAAATTATTAGAAAAATATTGTTAAAAATGACGAAATAGTCGGATTTATATAATACTAGCGACCCGCCCCGGCTTCGCTCGGGTGTTATTATACATAATTATAAACCTTCCTCTTGAATCACTCTATTATTTAAAAAAACCGCATCAAAATCCGTTGCGTAGTTTTAAAGGTTTAAGCGTACATAGGGATATAGGGACAGAAAAAGCAACTTTGTTTTATACTATGTAGTGATTAACATCATGGTGATACATAGTATCTAAATCAGACTTTCTTTTAACTAATATTAACTACCAAAAAAAATCCCTTTGGTTCTGTAGAAAAGCAGCGTCAGGATTTCATGTTGAAATGGAGCTATTTTGACGGAACCATTTGGGATATTTTTTTTTCATATTATTTTTATTAAAAGAAAGAGGTTTTGTTAAACTATTTTTTATTATATTTCGTACTTTCATCCAGAAAACTAGCTTTGTGCCTTTGTGTTTGTTCCAAAATAAATCTACTATTTTTTTTCTTCTATTCATACAATTATGTATGATACTTCTAAAAAAAGTTCTAAACGTTAAACTGAATGAACACTAAAAAGCTTGGAAAGTGGTCCTAACAAAAGGAGCACGGGCACTCCCGAAAGCGGTCCCTGAATGCCCTTGAAGGTAATCAATCCGTTCCGGCCTTCGGTCCTTTGAGCTGCCTCGCCAGGAATGCGGTCCTCGACCAGTTTCTCATAATTACCTACGTCCGACTACCGCAGTACCGCCCGACTCTTGCCCATTGTGGCCGTTAGGCTACGCTTATAATTGCATTTTAATTATAGGTTCTGTGGTTTGGGTTTAGTGAGGTGATGATATTTTTATTATTATTGTTGCCTGGTTGACTAGAAAAACAATGGATGGAGTGTATTTTCCATACGTCTATAATAATACTAGCTGTCCCCGCAACACATACTTACATATTTCTAAATACATACATATTATAGATAAATTACACCCTGACACAGAACAAATGATCATGCTCATCACATAAACATTTGTGCTGGGTGGGAATTGAACCCACGACCTCCGGCATAGCAGTCAGGGCCACTAACCACTGTCCACTAGACCAACAGGCCAGTCATTCAGTCAGTCAGTATATCTAGCTCGTCGGTAGATGATATAATTTGAAAGGGTTTGATCACTGAGATGGAGACTAATAAAGGAAGAATGATGAAAGTCAAATACAATGTTTTATTGCTGAACAGGAACACAATATGATATTTATAATACACAAATACATTTCTGGGTGTTACATAAGAACACCCAGAAACCCACTTCATTGTTCCACTTCTACCAATTTAGGTATGCAGAATTAAAATAAAAAAACATTATCTTAAGATTCAAATAATTACTAAGATGCAAAAAGAAAGAATTATGATATAAATGTATATGTATGACATGAAATGTGTGGATGCTAAGTACAACCTACACTAATATAATAAAGAAGCTTTGTTTTTTTTGTTTGTAGGAGGTAACCTCTGAATGTGGACCGATTGCTAAAAAATTTTCACCGATAGAAAGATGCCTTATTCCTGAGTGACATGGGCTATATTTTATGTACCTACGCGGGAGAAGCTGCGGACAAAAGCTAATTATCTATATCTTGATTAAAATAAATTTCGTGGTGAAAGTGCAAAAATGCAACATAATGTCATTCAACAGTAAAGTGTACAATATACAGTAAAGTATACGATATGGACGATTTTACGGCCATACAGCCAATGACAGTCTTATATAACGGAACAAAAGCATCGAATCTCCAGTCACACAAAAAATGTCGACCACCCACTATTTTCGGACAAGCCTATAGAAATGGTTTTTGTTCAATGAATCGATCATAATGAGGTGCTTTCCTAAGTATACGTAGAACTTGTAAAATGGCAGAAAGGGCTTGAATTATTGATAAAAACGACAGAAAGGGCTTGAATCACTGACAATAATGAACCTGATCTAACTACTATTGAAAAGGACAAAGGCTCTGATAAACATCGTACTATGGGGATCTTTACCATATATTAGTTCTAGGCCATCTAGACTCTCTGATGGCCTAAAACTAATATATGGTTACTGATAAAAAAGATCTATATTACTGATAAAACTAAGAAAATTAATTAGCGTTGTTTTATGAACTGATTAAGATACCTCAACTAACAATAATGTTTATTTTATTTTAGTTTCTAGGATGATCTTTGTAGATCTGCCCCCTAGCCAAGTTACAACAGCTTCGTTTCGAATCTTTTGCGTCGAATGCCTCGGAGTCGGCCACGCCTTCGATTCCTTTGTTCTGACGTCATCTTAACGCTCAGTCACGTGGTCAGAACAAAGGAGGAGAGGGGCTGTAGTCGTCTAACCAGTTTTGGTTTCTAAAAGAGATACCAAATGATGACGATTTTAACCTTATATTTCCTTCTATTCCAGAATTACGCTGCGGAGAACTCGGCGGGCAACTCACAGTCGATCCTGGACAGCCTCAACAACAAATACTTCTACTACACAAGGACGCGGGGTCTGTTCCGCATCTGTTACCCCAAGGAAAGACCGCCTTCAGGTAAGCTACTTTAGGTTTTACTTGAAGATCTTTGTTAATCTGCGTGTACGGTTTCTTAGGCTGAAATCGAGCATCGTCACTGACCACGTGCTTTTTTTGGTAAGATGTGATCTTGTGTCTGTCTTACACTTGTAGTTTGACAATGGCATGAAAGTGACAGGACTACTATTACTGCTGCTAAGTAGTTAGCTGAAGCAGCGTCCTTATTTGGAACCAACATTTCTAATGAAGACTAGCATATTCTTCTAAAACTTTCTTGTGAGCCTAATAAACTTACAGCATTTAAATCATGACGCTTAAAAAAAATACAAAACTCCGTCCATCCGTTTTTATTTATAGACTCGCTCTTAACCATTATGTCACCTGTTGGTATGCGATGATGTGGTGAAGCATGCTTGTCAAGAAGTAACTTATTCACTCTTGACTTAAAGACCTCCAGGTTGATGCTATCAGAAAACATACTACGGTAGCGTATTTCACTCTTTACCTTATTATTATTATATCTAGCAGTCTAGCTTGAATTGTCCCACTGTAATGCTAGGTAAATGCTTTCCTTTATTTCCTCCATTGTTTTTGGCTGTGTGTAACCAATTCCCCATCGTCTTCAGGGTCTACCGCGAGCCCGTCTCGCGAATTCAGGGCATTCATTTTGTGTTTTACTGGCCCACCGCTCGATCCTTTTGTTACTACTTCTTTTTATCTTACTGCCCACCACAGTTTTTTACATCTTAGAATATATTGTATATATGAGTATTAATCACTTTGAAATGTTTTGTTTCCTTGACAAGGCCATCACTGTATTAGTGCGATTGTAACTCAAATATGTTCGGAGACTGCATAGTTGTCGTTGCAAACATGTTGGTCATGTGCCCGTTTAGTACCATTCACTAATTCGCAAACCAAATCCGTAAGTTAATTAGATTAGTCATAGTAATATCTTTAATTCTGATACAAGGTTAGAAATACTGTTTGTATATTGATTTGACTTAGATTGGTAGCTAAGGCTTTGTTTTGCTTAATTTTTATTGGAACTTATTGAAATTGTTATGAACTTGAATGAGCTGATAGATTTGGTCACGCGAGCTGTCCATTTATTTGGTTTATGTTAATGATTCTTTATGTATTTGAATACTCCGCTTTTGTTCGTGTCTTTGCTTGCATTATGGAATCAATTCTGGTTATTGGGAGATTGAGGAAGTATTTATGTTTAATATTAATTGAAGCATGATTCAAAAGTCGCGTGGCGTAATTTAGCGTCATAAAACAGTTTATGACTGCAGAAAGTAATTATTATTTCTATCGGGAATGCCTATACCCCTAACAAGTCTAACACTTGACATACATCATTTCCTGATGACCGGGTCAGTAGTTTAAGCATGAACAAACTTACTTTCGCATTTATAATGTTAGTTTGGATTTGGAATTTATTAAAAAAACTGGTTTTGGTCCTTAGTGTCTAGCATTATTACTTCTTTTACAGGATAATCCTGAAGTGTTGATAAGCTTTTTTATTAATATTACTGTATTTTTTCTTCTTCCACAATATCTTATATTGCAAACTGTTCTATCATTAATAAAATTTGTAGAATTGCTAGAATCTAACGTGCATCTAATGGATGTTGAATTCCAACTGAATTCACGTGGAAAGACAATCCGAATAGATGATCAAAACTAATTAAAGACTACATATGTAGCTGCCTTATCGTGTTGTGATGATGTTATCGTTCTCACACACGCCGCACTAAATAACTTACCACCTACTCATAAGTATTGATGATCAGAAGTATCCGAGAAATTCACTCAAACGGTTTATTTCATGTTTTATCTAATTGCTCATACTTTGTAACTATGATTATCTATTGGCGCGTTAATAAACTTACTGACCACATAACCAAAGGATTTGTAATTCTATTTATAAACAAGTAGGGTGTACAATTGCATGTGTAGCAAAATGATCAGGGCACGTAATTTATCAGGTACTGTCAATGGATTTAAGATTTTATCTGTGAGCTTATAAGGTATATATTTGAGTGGTATGTGGACTGGTCAGTGGTACGCGTACGGTAAAGATGGCCGTAGCTAACTGTGAGTGAAGAACAATAATGGTTATGCTCTGAGCAAGAACTAAAACATCTGGGTTACTTACTGTTCTAGCTGCATCGTTACTTCCTCGTGAATATCTGTACACTCTATAATTGTCGACAGATATTTAGAACGTGAGTTATAAGTGGATAAAGACTCGTTTTTTACGTAGAAGTGAAAATGATTCATAAACAAATTATTTCTTGATGAACATGCATATGTGTGTCTAGTATATTCAAATGGATTTGCACTACCTAGATTTCTTATTCATTCATAACTGACGTAGGTATTGTTTAAAGTAGCTTTGCTATTGCAGTCTCAGCTGATTTGTCTGAAAATCCTCCGAATATCATTGAAGAATTTTGCAATGTCTACCACGGCATATAGGGCATTCTACAATGTCACTCCATGAACCTTTAAATTCAAGATCTTCGCCATCCGTCACTTCCGTTGACCCAGCCCCGTTCGAAAGCGGCGACCTTAATTAATTTTCATATATTCAACACATATAGTCTTCCATATATAAGCAGAACTTTATAAAGACGTGGTTACTATTATAGCTCCTATTTATATAGGCTTAAGGTCTAGGTCAAACGTGTACGTGTATTATAGCATATTGATTGGCCGTAATTCGTGTTCCTTTGCCTAATTGTTTAATAACTTTCGACTGGTGAAAACTGACTGTGATCGAAATTCAAAATTGGAATAGTGATGCCATTTTGTTTGCAATCTTGATGAACGAAATTTAAAATTGGAATAGTGATACTATTTGGTATATAGTCTTGATTTGTTGATGAATGGAATGGAATTCGTCTATCTCTGAGAATGTTTTGTTGACCATTGTGAGTTAAGAGTATTTGTTGTGATTCTTAGACAATGTGCACACTAGAAACAAACAGTTTTGTCTATGTCCGAACAGGTTGGCCAGTATAATTAGAACATTTTGTTAAAGTAAAAATGATCATCAAAAATGTAAAGTAGTATGTGTGTGAGCCATCTTTATTTTTGTTTAATGAGTTTTTTTTTAAATCTGATGTATAGTTTTATTTATTAAAACTTACAGTGACTTATCATCATATACACTAGTCTCAAGAATTCTATCACGTTTCTGAGCAATTCTATCTATAAAATGTAATATTGCATTATCAAATAATATGTGATATGTCTAGTACGTGACTGGAGATGAGCACGTAGGTATGCTTTTTTATTATTGGTAGGCTCGCGTTTGACCACTATCTCACTTTATGATAAGCGATGATGTGGTCGACGAAAGATGATTGCCTAACAATAACTTTGATTTACTTTAGATCTATCAAAAACACAGACTCCAGCAGGGAATTCTAATCTTTAGTCGTACGCACAATGAATGTGTTCCTAAATCATTTTGTGTGACCAAATTCTAAGGAACCTACCGGTGGTGCATTTCCGTACGTCTAGTGATCCGATGATGTTCCAACTCACACCCCCCGAAATGTAACCTATAAACCAACAGGCTATCAACTCGGCGTCGATGTTCAAGACTGTAACTTCGACTCGACAAGTACATGCATCACGACTAATGACCCTCTTGGCTCGCTTCTCAATTAACTCAAGCGCATCGAGCTGGTATCTAACAGACTCGTCCCAAAGATGAGTACAGTACTCCATACACGATCGAACTGGCACTTGATAAGTTTTGAGTAACACTGTTAGAAGCACTGTTTCACCTTTGCTAGAATTGCCAGTTTTTTTGGCAGCCAGTTGAGTTCTTTTCCTCGACGTATGGCCCAAAATCAAGAGTGAATGTTAACCTGACAGGCTATCACCAAGAAGATCAAGATAATTTCGGCACGGTTACAACTCGGAAAGTTAGAGAATGATTTAGCTGCTTTTAGCGGAAAAAGACACTGGTTTTAGAAGAATTGAAACTGGCCAAATTCGCATCACCTCATTCAGAGGCTGCCTTCAAGGACAAGTTCAAACGCGCAACCATACTTCTTGAAGAGAACGGATCTGTGACCCAATAGCTCATACATTAGACACGTACGAGTATCTCCAAGGTTTAGCTTCACAGATACATCACGTTTGCAGTCTGACACTAGCATGATAATTGAGATGCAATCTCGCGCATGCATGTTAAATGTGGCAGACTAGTTGCTAGTATTCTTCAACGTGTCAAATTTAAGACCCCGTTAAGTCTCAAGCTGTCACTGTCACTTTGAGATGATTTGTGTCAGAGAGAATTTCAAGAACTTTTTTTTTTAGTTTCGCAATGTTTGTGTGCTTAGCTAGTGTCATGTTTGGAAAGTATTTCAGTTTTCGATGCAGTCACTTTGTTTTCCATTAGAATGTAGAGAATTACATCATCATTATCACAGCATTACCTGTGCGTCCCGCATCCATCGGAATCACATACAGGAAGACGCAGCGTCAGAAGGCCTCCTACAAGGTGGACCGATGACCTGGTGAAGGTTGCGGGAATCCGATGGAAATTATTAATCAACTAAAAAACGCGAGCCTATTAATTAATAAAAAAAAAATATTATCTATGCTTTAATTTTCTGAAAATGTCATTTAATTGAGTTTATCTTAATTGTTATATTCATTAGATATAGATACTAAGAATCTTTAATTAAGATGTAATTGACCCATTTACGTTTCTTGCCATCAAACTATAAAGTTTGGTGAGTTAAAAATATGTTAAACGAATGTTAATAGTTATGAGAGATATAAATAAATAATAAAAAAAACCTTTTGGCATCTTCTTCATAAAATACGTACATATATATGCATATGATAATGATATTTCTCTTATTATTATGTAAGTACCTTATTTTACATTCATTGAGTTTGAAATAATCGTATGTAATGTAAAATAATCGTATGTAATGTACAGACGGGATATAATTGGTTACTCTTTAAAAATTAGAAGCAAAATGTGTGTTACTTTCCACCTGCAATCTGCGAAAAGTGCTCTAGAGCATCAACATGGATTTCATAAGAATGAAATCCATGTTGATGCTCTAGAGCAACTCTAAAAACTCTAAGTAACTCTTTCGAACAATCCCTTGATTGTTCGAAAGAGTTACTTACTACGCCCTGGAGCGAAAAGGGCATTCGACATTATTATTACCATATCTCAAGATGTATTCTGAGATCTCAGGATTTTTAAACTCTTCTCAGGTTTGCGGCTGGATTTTGCAAATCTCATTAAATGTCAGTATTTTTAGAATGAACAACCAAATTCCGCTTACTTATTTACTTATCAAGTAAACCAACTAAAATTAAACTTAATTTTTTAAAGGGGGCTCTTCTTCCCCCAGTGCGATCATCCTCAGTGTATAAAGATAATATTACGGTTTTTGAAAATTCTCGAACTATTAATAATCTCAGGATTTTTCAATAGAAAGCAGGCCTTTTCTCCGGACTTTTGCTTTTTCATCTGGTCACTAACAAACTCATTCCACTAAGAGTGGGGGAGGAGGATTTGATACCCCCCCCCTCCAAATTGTAGGATAAAGCAGAAACTAAATACTTGTGAATGTCGAAATCGTCAATACTGTATCCAATAAGACAATAGGTGCGGAACCCGCCTACAAGCCTCGGCCTCGTCCTTGACTCCAAATAACGCTGTTTGTTATTAGTTATTTGTTATAAAACAATGGGTGGAGGAAGTGGGAATACCTGTGGATTCTGTAGATACTATCTACTTGTGCCTACGAAGTCAGGGGCCTTTTCAGCAGGCATCGGAAATAAATCATCACCATCATAATTCCAGCCGAAAGACGTCTACTGTTGGACATAGGCCTCCCCCAATTGTTGCCATAGTGACCGGCCCGGATTCCCGCGACCCTCAGCAGATCATAGGCTCACTTTGCAGAAGGCCTTCCGACGTTGAGTCTTCGTGTTGCTACTTCAGAACCTTTCGTTCCAATCGACTTTTGTATTTAAGCTTCACGCAGGCATATACCAAGCGTATAATGACGAATACGCGTCTATGAACCTACGCGTCCGTAGTAGGTCTTACTCTTTTCTGAAACAAATGCTTTGGCTCTGAACCCGTAGTGATGTATTCAAACTTCTAACCTATATACTACTCTGTCAAGAAAGTACCGGGAAAAGATCAATAATACACAAAATGTCTGTTATTCATCCAAATTTATTTTATCACCTTCAAAGTATGCTCCTTTAGAAACGATACACTTGCGCCAACGAATAATCCATTCATCAAAACATTTTTTAAACGCTGCTTCTTGAATTGAGTTCAGTTCTCGCCGCGAATTCTCCTTTATGTCTTCTATCGATTGAAAACGGGTGCCACGAAGTGGTAAATTGAGTTTAGGAAAAAGAACAAAGTCAGCAGGAGCCATATCTGGTGAATATGGTGGTTGCTGGATGGTATTTGTTGAGTGTTTGGTCAAAAATTCGTTCACAATGATAGCCTTGTGCGAAGGCGCATTGTCGTGGTGCAAAATCCAAGAATTTTCTTTCCACAAATCTGGCCTTTTTCGTCGAATTTGCTCTCTTAAACGCCGCATAACGCTCAAATAATATTCTTTATTTACCGTTAGACCTTCCGGTAAGAATTCAGAGCGCACAACACCGCGATAGTCAAAGAAAACAGTCAACATGACTTTGACTTTTGATCGACTTTGGCGTGGTTTTTTCGGTTTCGGATCAGTTGGAAGGCGCCACTCCGAAGCTTTTTGACTAGTTTGCATGTCAAACTCGTAAACCTACGTCTCGTTACCAGTAACAATGCGTTTCATGAATGTTGGGTCCGAACTGACTCGTTCTAGCATGTCCTCAGCGACTTTCATGCGATTGAGTTTTTGGAGAAAATTCAGATCTTTTGGGACTAGTCGAGCAGCAACATGTTTCATACCCAAATGATTAGTTAAAATGGTACGGATCGACTCGTGAGATACAGAAAGTTCGGCGGCTATCTCTCTCAGAGTTGAATGGGGATTTTCAGTCACTATTTCCTTCACTTTTGCGATGTTAACTTCAGTTGCAGACGTTGACGGCCTACCAGAGCGAGGCAAATCTTCCATCACATCTCGACCGCTTTTGAACGCTTTGAACCACTCATAAGCACGAGTTTTTGATAAAGTCGATTCACCGTAAGCCTTCTGTAACATTTTCAGTGACTCCGAACACGAAATTCCATTGGCGATGCAAAATTTAAGACAAACTCTTTGTTCGATATTTTTGTCCATTATGAAATTCGCAATACACACTATAATATATGATATTACTAAAACCAGCACTGTATTTTATATAAATAACAGATGCAACTCAAACTCCGCGCCAAAATGGAAAACAGTTGTGCCAATCTAACAACTACAAAAAAACAAAAATTTGAATTTGGAACCATAAACAAATCATCCATTCCCGAAATTTTTTTGACTGAATGTATACTCATAGTCTCACACAACGTGTAACGTTAAATACGCAAAACCTCAGATCCCCAAATGATTTTTAATTTAATTGACCTAATTATGTGAGAAAAAAAAATTAAAAAGAAATTAAAGGTTTTATGAGCAGTTTTAGTTTGTTTAAAATTTATACCTGCATTGAAATAAGAACTTTTATTATCCCGTGTATGAGAAAATTTTATTGGAATACAACTATTCGTGTTTGTTTACCTATTTCAGCGGGTTTGCGCACGTGATGGCTTGACCTAGTCATAAATAGTCAGGTTAACGAAGATTTTTTTGAAAAATTTAGCCTATATAAAAAAGTGGTTTAATTGATTCTGCTCGTTATTCTGATCAAACTAATTTCAGGTTTTGCGCATTTAACGTTACACCTTGTATTCATAGTTTTGCCAAGTTCTTGGTCAGTTTGCAGCAACAATTGGGTATTTTAAAATTATTTACACAACAACATTATGTATAGGAACGTGCAATTATCGACCTTGGTGGTTAACCTTTAGCGGTTAAGTTCTTTTTCGATTAATCTCTTGCTTACTTCACGCTGCTCGTATAATTTGCCTGCAGTTTTATTTTTGCTTAACTGCGATCCCAACTGATGGTAAACAATAAGTGATGCAATCGTTTTTTTTTTACTTTGAAATACCTTATGATAATGATTTTTTTTTAAAGATATTATGATTGACTACTATCCCACCTGACGGTAAAATGATGGAAGTGATGCAATCGTTGATGGTGAAGCGCATTCATTTATTAAGAGCCTAATCTCTTTAGCTTTGAAAACACCTAAATTATAATCGGATGGGAAGACCGCAACTTGCAAATTGTTCCAGTCCTTCGATGCGGTATAAACGACGAGGCGAAACGCTTAGTTCGGACCGTATAAGGAGTGGAGAAGGTTGATTTGATAAGCATTATTACAAAGTGTAATTTTTAAAAGTACTTGTAGCCTTTAATGCCTCGTATTGTTTAATTTTATTATAATAGAAAATTATATTCTACCAAAAACTAGTGCTGCTTAGCCTTACGATACTAACGCCATCTAGGGCATCATAAATTAAACCAGTCCAAACAACTTTTCAGTAGCGGTTGTTACATTAACTTAATTACCATAAACAAAAAGTAACAGCCACCCAACGATAACAATCTATCATCGTATGTATCACTAAACATAGTTGCCAAACACGTTATTGTCTTGTCGGGTTCCGCGACAATAGTCAGTTGAGCAACGACCTGAATACGCACATTAGCTGCTGCACAGCAACACGGCGACGTTAATAGGTGGCAGTCATGCGAGGGAATAATTTGGTAACCACGCAATGAGACGTGTGAAAAACATTGATTGCTGCTAAGGCTTTTCGAGTTTGGAGGTGATAGAGAATGAGGACAGCTATGAAGTCTTCAGTTCCTTGTTCTTCGTAAGATTGTACATATGCAGCAGTGCTGATGAAGTCAAGTGCTTGTCTGAGTTTGAACCCACAACTGATAAGTCACGGATGTTACAAAATGGTAGAGAAAGCTGTTGTGAGAAAACCGGCATGTCCTAGAACTAAAAATTCGAAGACATGTGACATACATTGATGTATGTCCGCACTGGCCATTTGTTTTCCAAGAGAGGAGGCCTGAGGTCTTGTAGCGGAAACATTATAAGGCTTTTTTTTATGTGCCAAAGGTCTGCTAACCAAATTCGAGGTTTTTGCTAGCCCGATAGCTCAAAACGTGTATTGAAGTTTAAAAACTGATGTTAAATCAAAGATAGTATCTTAGCTCCGAAATATTCAGTTTCAGTTTTCCTATTCAATTAGTAAGAAATTTTGAAAATTAGTTAATTTCAAATCTGATTAATTAAACAAGCGTCCAGCTAAGAAGTGGAATTCCCTGCCATAGCCTGTGTTTCCTGATACCTTTGTATGTCCAAATTGTCCCGGAGATCTTTAAGTCAAAAGTGAATAGGATAGATACTTTTAGGCAAGCGTGCTCCTTCGTCGATCACATCATAACTTTCCATCAGATTAGATAGGGGCGCAAATCTATCACCAATAATAAAAAAACAGTATTCAAAAGTTTTTAATTTCATATCTGGGTGACCTCTACAGTGGAACTAAAACCAAAATTATAATCAAGCACTGTAGCTAATCAGCTCTTGTATATTCTTTAAAAATTACATGTAAACACGCTGTTACATTAGCTTTAATAGCATGCACCTTATGTTATTATCAGTAACTACGTAAATCACTACAATAATAACTAAGGTTATCATTGAAAATGGCCTTAACAAAGCCTTGATTTGCACTTTGAACAAAATATTCGTGTGTAAAATATAATTGAGAAAAGGGCAATAAAACAATGTGTATAAAACTGTGGGACAAAATATCTATGTGCATACGACAGAATATAATATATGTTATTCACTAGCTTCAGCCATCAGTTTTCACTGTGGACAATTTTTTTTTTCATAGTGTAAAAATCATCCAGATGACAACTCGCGCCCTTGGGCGGAACGTGAGCTAGTGTTAGACTCTAATAGACTAAAAAACTTACCCCGTTCCGTCTTTGCGTTTCATACCGGGGCCGAGCCTCCCTTTCGGAAACAGACCCTTGGCCCCAGTAAGCTTCGACCCTGCTGGGCACTTACGACTGTGGACAATTGGACATCCCATCCACATATGCAAAAAACATTTTGGGAACACATTTATTGCGCGTACAGACATGGAATACCCTGCTGGATTTTGTGTCTTATAGGCAAGCGTACTCCATCGTCGACCGCATTTTCGCTAATTGACGGGAGAGATAGTGGTTAAGCACGACCTGAAACCCAGGATTTTACATGGAGGAAGTCTTTGCAGTTACCGAGTAAAAATATCTCTGGTATGAGTGGTCATCAAATCGGGCTTCTGACTGCTCATGTTTAGTTTAGTTTTTATATGTTTTGATAAGTATCTAAAATTAACTGGTGGCCCCATATTGAGCAAAAATGACACAGCATGCATTGGACCTAAATGCTCGGGGACATTTCCGAAATGAATAAATAGATTTTGACGGGAAGATAGCTTAAATGCACGTTGCTATATTAGCTGTATATGTAGAAACAAAAAGGTAACAATATTTTAAACACGTTAATTTTGTCCTCTAAGAAATTAAATCAATATTCATAGGATAAATTATAAGTGTCTAAAATTGCAACAAGCTGTGCTTATAAGACTTGATGACTATATAGTGATCAGAAACCATCAGGACAGTTTCTATCTCCTCCATCATTGCAGTCTCAATCAATTTTAATCACTGGACTAGATATAGGCCAATTGATAACCGTTTTGCGACTAGACCGCGTGTCACGCCAAAACTTGTTTTAATTGAGATTGATGGTCATTACAAGTGCAGAAAGCGGTGCCGGCGATCACCATACATCATTCATAGATTGACTCACCAATTTCTCACTGAGTTACTCTTCGACGAGATTTCCTCTACAATTCTCGCGCAATTATTACTCGATTGGATTTCTTAGTAAGACGAATATACGTTTTACATCAGAATCGATGGTCGCAGGTGAAATCTCTCGTGCCACTAAGTAACCGGTCCTGCGCGTCTTGTCTGACGGGGAGATGGGCTTGCGCAGTTGTGTTCTTTTTTTCTAAAGTGGCCGGGAAGGTCGCGAGGGGACCGAACTGTTCGGACAAAAACCCGAACGTAGCCGAAGTCAGGATGTTTATCTCACGAACTGGGTGAAGATGTATTTGGGTTATGTCGGGACCAGTTTCTGTTTGTCAGCTTTAAAATTTTTTGCTTAACAGATTGTGCGATAAATGGAAGGTTGTTTGTACTGTTTTTCGGGTTTCTGGTTATTTTGTCCTTGTTTAGGGGAAATTTTTACTTTTTTTTGACGAAAACTTGTTTCTACTGATGCTATTTTGAACGCATGACTCATGACTGGCCTGTTGGTCTAGTGGTTAGTGACCCTGACTGCTATGCCGGAGGTCGTGGGTTCGATTCCCACCCAGGACAAATGTTTGTGTGATGAGCATAATCATTTGTTCTGTGTCTGGGTGTAATTTATCTATAATATGTATGTATTTAGAAATATATAAGTATGTTTATCAGTTGTCTAGTACCCATAACACAAGCTCCGCTTAGCTTGGGACTAGACGGCGTTGTGTGATAGTTGTGGAATATATATTATTATTATTATATATTATTATTATTATTATCTGACTTGTCGTCTTTATCTAGAAACTCTTCTAAATCTCCAAATTGCTACAAAACCTCATTTTTATCTTTGTCTATTATATCTTCCATATCGCAAGACTCGTTTAGTAATTACAGAAGTATTCAAACAACTCGTTATGACAGATAGAATCGGCGTCTGGCTGTGCGCAGACGCAGGCAAGACAAAGAGCGTTTCGCAATGGGACGGAATGCTGCCCAGTTTGTTGTCCTAGCCTTGTTCTCCCTTAAGACATGACCTGAGTCACACCTGCTTAGACGATATAACCGTAAAACTAACAAGTTTGACAACTATAGTTTTAATTATGCTCATTAAAAGATGATTATTGAAGTTTCACGAGGCTGTAAACCTTAATACACGACTTAACAGCGTCTTAATGAGTAATAGTGATTAACTGATTAGGTTAGACTTTAGAGTGAACCCCATTTAGTTATGTGTCACCCATTTTGAGGGAATTACAGAGATAAGAGATATGCCTGATGAGTTTACAAACGTTATTTGTTTAATAAACTGCTAGTTTAAAGAACAAAGCATGACTTTGTCGTCAGTAAAATGGTGAAATGGTGATGTTTCGCGGGAATTCAATAGATATGAGAGACATAGCGGGGTTACCATGACTTGTTAAAATGTTAAGCATGCCAGCGAGAAAGAATGGAGCTATATAGCTAATACTACCTATAGTTACCTATAGCCCCCTTTAACGGCTCAGTTGAAGTAGTCAAATGAATTGCGTTAGTTAGGGTGTCAGGACTGGCTGTTGTGGCGATGATCGGATGCCTATGTCCAATAGTGGACGTCTTTCGGCTGAAATATTTTTTAATATATATGGATGCGTGACGCACAGGACCGGTCGTTGTGGCGACGCTTGGGAGAGGCCTATGTCCAGCAGTGGACGTCTTTCGGCTGATATGATGATGATGATGATATATTCGAACTTGTTATTGGGTTGGTTGGTAATATAGTCAGATGGCAACTTTTTCTTCCTACCCTTATCCCATATTACTTGGGGTCGGCACAACACGTTTTGTTCTTCCATTCTGTCCTGTCGCCGCTCCTCACACTATCCACCAACTTTTCCATGGCCTCCCTTTCCCTCTCCATCCATTTACATGTATACTCAGAACTCATATACATCACCAGACAGGTCATAGCATAATAAATAAATAAAAATGCGTTTGTGTTATAGAAATGTTATGTTTAAGTTTAACAAACAAATCGATGCTCCTTGTGAATCAAGACATAATGTTAGTAAATACACTCCAAAAGTTAATTGAGTGTGTCTCTATTTGTCGAAGAGGTCAACGACTGATAACAGATGTCCTATTTAAATTTGGACAAGGAAATGTGTCACGATAAGCTAAATGGAATCGTTTTTATGTTCGATGCCATATGTTATGTATGCTACAGTTATCGTTGCTTACATAAACTTAGTTTTATTTCAGCTATTTCAGCCACACTCATTATATAACAAATTATTTAGATTTTTTTTTTCCTTTATTATTTTAGTTTTAGTTTATTCATATCTCGGTAGGCAGTTTGCTATACGTACCTAGATTTATATGTCCATGTTCAAATTATTGTATTTCATATACCTATACTGCAAATATGTCTTTGAAAATTGTAAGTTAACGTCACTCGGGCCTCCGACATACAGGCACTGTCACACCCCAAACTTTGGGGACCACTGTCTAAATGGATAATGTTAATTTTACCTGTTGCTGTAAATCGACACTAATATTATAAAGAGGGAAAATTTGTATTTTTGTGTGTATATTTGTAATGAATAAACTAAAAAACTACTGTGCCGATTTCCAAAATTCTGTCATCAATGGAAAGCTACGTTCAGTCTGAGTAACATAGGCTATATTTATTGCCCGTGTGAAGCCGGGATGGGCCGCTAGTATATTATAAGTTATGTATTAATTTATTAAACCCCAAGCGAAGCTTTTTGTGTCTCTAATTAAGGTACCTATTCGAAAGGTTAATGAAAACGATGTTGTCTACATAGGTACTAAGTGGTACTCTCCAAACGTTTTGAGAACACATTCTTTCAGGTAAAATGGAGTAAAATTTTCTTACGGAGTCTGTGTTTTCTGAGCCATACCTCCAACCTGAGAGTCTTTAAATCAATAGTGACTAGTCTAAGCAAGCGACCTCCATCGTTGACCACATCATCGCTTAACGTGGTGAGATAGTGGTCAAGCGCGCGTAATAATAATTAAAAAAGTATATAAATAGAATAACCATTAATTTGGTCACACTACGTTTATCAAGTTTTAGATCTGAAATAGCCATTAAAAGCTAAATTATCTAGTATTAAGTTACTTTCGTTTTCAATCTGTGAGGTGATTAGTTTTGTTAATTCTGACATTCAATAAGTTGTATAATGTATATATAAATACTTTCTTCGTAGAAAGTGTGTAAGCAATGTATTCTATTAAATCATTTTAGCCTGTAATTTTACGTAAGTTCTTGTAATGTAATTCAGCTTTGCTACGAAAGCGTTAAAGATGAAGAGTTTTCTGTTTGAGAGATCGGGCTCGCGGTCGGCGAGGCATGGGTAGCTCGCTGTCCGGCGCGCACTGTTCCCTTGCGCTTGTTGTCAGCAACAGGGGGGCCCAGCTGGGTCGAAGCCTACTGGGGCCGGGGTTATCCGAAAGGAAACTCGAGCCCCGGTATGAAGGCTAGGAGGAACGGGGTGGGGTTTTTAGTCAGTAAGAGTCTGACACTATCTCCCGCTCCACCCAAAAGCGGGTTTTGTTATAAGATGATTTTCCCCATCGACAAAAAAAAATATATATCTCAGGAACCCAATAGTTCTTAAACTTAGCGGGTTCGAATTGAAAAAATATTTAAGTGATGAATAATCCATTGATTGAGGAATAACTATATAACTTATCTAATATCACATTACGATGGGAGCGGAGCAGTAACCAAAGATGCATGCGTAACCGCGGGTGACAGAGATGATCAAATAATTATTACTTCTCTGTGTGGAGCGTTTTTTTACTGACTAAAACCCACCCATGTTCCTTCATTCGTCCTTTGAGTTCTAGGTCCGCGGTAACTCTTTCAAACGTCCCCGCAGCTAGTTTTATACTTATCATCATCGTCAGCCTTTTTAATGTTCCCACTGCTGGGGCTCAGGCCTCCTCTCTACGAGAGAAAATGGGCCGTAATCCACCACGCGGGCCCAGTGCGGGTTGGTGAATGTCACATTTCTTCGAAGTTTTGGTTCTAGGACTTGCCGGTTTCCTCACGATGTTTTCTTTCACCGTTTTGAGAGCAGTGGTAATGAAATAAATTACACGAAGTAATGCACCTGGCAGGGTTTGAACCCGCGACGTACAACTAGTAAGTCGGAGCCATTACCACTCGGCCACCACTGCTCTCATCTTTTATACTACGTCAAGATATTCTAAATCAAAATAAGTATTATTTTTTGTGTTGGTTTCACAAAAGTTGTATGTTTCCTTTGCTTAACTGTAAAACTTGTTCGGTTTCCGTTAATAAGTGTGTCCTGTATGACTAGCTAGAAGTTTACCTTACTTTAACTTTTCATAAAACCAGTTACTTTTCATTTTAACCTTATTTGTCTACACAACATTATTTTTAGCTTATGCGCAAACCTGAATATAGTTTGTTCAGAATCAGTAACTGTATGGATTTCAATTATTTTTATACCATGTTATATTTCTTCCCGAAAATATTTGAAAAGGTCACATGTTGGATACCACTGACACAGACTACGCAGTTTACGGAAGGTTATAGCGGGCATTAGGCGCCAAAAAAAAGCTGGATGCAAGTGCAAAACAAACCCTCAATCGCCTGGATGGCCCGGGACTATGTATTTTTGCTGACATAACAAGCTTATAACTCTGTGATTTTTCATGATACGGTTTTGAAATTTTGTACATAGATTCTTTACATAAAAACAACAGGTGTTTCAGGTTTTGCATATACTAAAAGTAAGGTTGTATATTATAGAAATATTTTGACTGGCAGTACGGAGTGGAATGCTCGGTGTCCTCGTTTCTATATGTATACTGTATTTTGACATGCAATGCTAGTTGTCCGCTTCCATCTGGTTGTTCTTGTTTAAACCTAAGAGTAATGCTCTTGTGTCAGCCAGTAGGTATATTTGCAGCCCAACTTTTATTTGTACATACACCTGTCAGATTCTTCACAAATCTTTTTTTGGTTGGAAGACATCAAATAACTTCTCGTTCTGTGGGTGGAGCGAGGAGTGTTAGACTTTCACTGGCTAAAACTCACCCGTATTCTTTCAGTTGCCCTTTGCGTTCCAGGACTGTAATGATTCTTTTAAACGATTCCACGGCCTTAACTTCATGTAGTTTTCAAAGTGTCACGTAGGCTTTTCCAAATTTTCGACTGATCACTGTTAGGTTGGCCGCTGCAGAAACAACCTGGCCAAATAGGGTTTCCTTGACACATCGCAAACACAGTACTAGCGTGGAGGCCCTTCACAGGATATGCGTAACCTCCTTTCCTGTTCAGCATCCACTTGCAACTTCCATGACTTAAACAAGGTCAACAGTAGCGCTTCTATCTAGGTGACTAGTGTGACTACATACTGCTGGGCTAAATTTTAAATCGACACGTAAGAAGAATAAGTCATTATTACAACTATTTCAACCACCTTCATCGTTTTCATCTCGCCCTGGTACTTAGTTTTTTTTTTAAATTGATATAAACTAGTGCTTGACTGCCACCATATGGTAAGCAGTGATGCAATCGTTGATGGTAAGGCGCACTAGTTTATAGCATAATCAGCCTTTTTATGTTCCCACTGATGGGACTCAGGCTTCCTTTCTAGGAGAGAGAATGGACCGTAATCCACCACGCGGGCCCATTGCAGCAGTGCGGTGAAGGTGGTCTTCGATTTTTTGGTTCTAGAACATGGCCGGTTTACTCACGTGTTTTCCTTCACCGTTTTGAGAGCAGTGGTGATGAAATAAATTACAGAAAGTAATGCGCCTGGCTGGGTTTGAACCCCGACTCGTCTGTCGGGACTGTTACCACTTGGCCAACAATGCTCGATTAGTTTTGGATTCACTCTATCCTTGAAGACACTTAAATTATAATCGGACGGGAAGACCGCAGTCAAATTACTCCAATCCTTCAATGTACGCGGTACCATATAAACGACAAGGCTAGTTATTAGTAAGGTACAATCCCAAGATTTAAACATCTCCATTGTCACAAAGATCGGTTTGAGAAGTGGCGCGATATTATTATGTGTTATTACAGGTCCTTTGTTCTCTGTCAAATTAACGATTATTTCATCATTATTATAATTGTATTCAATACCGTCCACGCTTTCCTTGTCGTTTTGAGTGTAGGTGATGTTACTCATTAGCCTTAGTAGTTTCAATGCACAATTTGAGGAAGTGACGAATCTACTGAGTAAAAATATAAGGTGTAAGGGACAGCAGGCGGTCGCCTCCTTCTGCGAAGCAGTAATGCTTGCAAAGGAGGAGGCCGACCGCATCAGACAACGGCGCCCTCGCCGCCGTCGCCGGGATTCCGATCCCGATTTCCGGCCACCGTAGACGCGGGCTCGCGGAAGGCGAGCCATGGGTAGCTCACTGTCCCTCACCGAGTCCAAGACGTCGACGGCGCGCACTGTTCCCGCGCGCCTCAAGGAGTTGTCAGCAGCAGGAGGGGCCCAGCTGGGTCGAAGCCTACTGGGGACAAGGTTGTCCGAAAGGGAACTCGTGCCCTGGTATGAAGGCTAGAAGGAACGGCGCGGGGTTTTTAGTCAGTAAGAGTCTGACACTGTCTCCCGCTCCACCCAAGAGCGGGTTTCGTCAAAGATGATTTTCCCCGTCGACAAAAAAAAAGGTGTAAGGGACAGCCAAACGAAAAGAAAATCAGCCTCACGATACAAAATTTTAAGTTTCGTCTACTGAGCAAGCCCTTAAAGTTATCGAAGGTCCTTCCTGTCCCTTACACCTCGTATAGGGGGGCTAGTATCTACTATAAATGTACTGTTTATATGTAACGGTACTTAGTATTGTGTCCAGAGCATGTTGGTGCAAAACTTTGAATATGACCTTCGCCGACATAGCATGAAGAAACTCCAAATTTAAGCGGCAGTGGGCAGGACACATTGCTCGCAGGACAGATGGTCGATGGGACCGGAAGGTCGGAAAATACAGCGTTGGAAGACATACGCCTTTTGACACTGCAGGAGGCGGTGTGGGAGCACAAGGTTGACCGATGATATTATGGTGAGGGTTGGGGGAATCCGCTGGATGCGAGACGCATAGGACAGTTCGTTGTGGCGACGTTGGAGAAGGTCTATGTCTAACAAGACAAAGACGTCTACTTTCGTCAGAAATGATGATGATGTGTGATGACTCTTGTAATTGAATATTTATCAGCTCTGGTATAAATTTACAAAATAAAAAAATCCATTCAAGATCGGTAAAAGGCCGCCGATGTTCAAATCAATCATATACATTTTTAAGTTTGACGCATATAAAAACTTATTACCTAGATTATTTAACACCCAAGGTATAAAATTAAAATTTCTCGCAGGCATATTTACAATTCCTTACTAGAAATCCAATTTAATTTTTAGTTTACAGATTGATATTTCGCAATAAAATTGCTTAATAGAAAGTTTAAAGATATTGTGATAACAATTAATTTTGGAAAGTGATAATATTGTAAATTGTGTTAAAGATTGAAGCATCTAAATATGTATCATTGATTTTAATGATGATTGTGATATATTGTTTGCACATATTTATGAAGATGACTTAAGACTTCTTCAAGAATCCGCCAAGGATGTTTTAGCACGTGATAATAATTTAGTGTCGTCTATCACGTAAAATAGCACTACACAGATTTAATTACGTAGTGAAAAAGTTTTCTTAGCAGTGATATATTTATTATTAGCTAATTGGAAAACCTCAAGCCATAGAACTTGTATTGTTAACAGACAAACCTTTTACTAACACACATCTCAAAAAGATAGAGATTATACACTAAACTGATTATGGTCTTGCAAAGAATCGAAAAAATCAGATCGACGATCATCCTCAAGATAATACACCAATTTTAAAATCAAAAACCCAGGAAGCAGGTCCAATAAAATATATATGGGACACAAACAATTTGCAATTTACGTTCCGGTAAGTGTCAGTAACGTGCCAAGTACAAATGATGCTATAATGATGTCATCCTGGTTTGTTTGCCTCATTACGGTGAGCCGAGGTGACGGTCTGCAAACAGATTTAATGCCCAGTAATTAATGGGTGGTAGATAATGTTTATTAATTGGTCCTTGTCCTTATAACACATGGAGGAAAATGTACTACATTTTCGTGAGTCGCTTTGACAGATTTCGAGTACATTGATGATATAGAGGATAAGGATTATATCTACGTTAGATTCTATTTAGATGTTTCAGATTACCGGAAGATGCAAGTCAACGGCGTACCTTATGGGAAGCCATCCAGCCGCCCATAAGGTACACCGATGACTTGGTGAGGGTTGTAGGAATCCGATGGACACGAGACGCGTAGGGCTCTGGTAGTATCCGGTAGTAATGGCGACGCTTCACCCAAGCTTGTGTTCAATTGTGGATGTCTTTTGGCTGAAATGATGATGATTTTAGACTAAAAATAACAAATTCTTGTAATCCTAACTACTGCAACTTTAGTAATTAAAATATTGTTGGTTCTAAAACATTTAAATCTTCTTCGTATATGAGTGCAATAATATTTCGCTCTAATAGAAAGGCTTTTGCAAAATTACTTTGACTCTGATTACATATAACACTGAATGATGAGCTTAATTTTTTACTTATGATGTCTTGTGTCTTTTGATTCTTGAATATTGTATGAATGAGGATCGGTCCTAACAACATTCCCTTGGTACCCTCGTCGTATAATATAAATGTTGTATTTACACATTAATTTTTGTAAGTTTCTCATTTTTCTTTTATATTATGGTATTAAATAATTTTCTACTTATTTGCGTGACGTCCACTCTGACATGCTTTACAAATTATGCCTCCATCACACACTTTTTTTTACTGATAGATTATTATCGATAGAAAAAAATAACCTTATGCCAAATTATAGATATAGTGTAACACTGTTTATCATCGTTTGCAAATTAGTCTGTTGCTTCTATCAATAATGTCATGCCATTTACGTCTACACATTGATATATGAAAAGCAGGTTATCACCGACTTTCCTTCCTGCATTGTTTTTATGATTGTTATATATGCACGGGTGCACTTCCACGCTGCATATAGTGCATATGTTTATTTTGTCACACGATCACTTTGTATATTGAAGGAAGTTGTTTTGTAATATTACACTGTTTAGTTGAAAGCATATTACAGTGTTTTATATCCTTGTTTTTGCGAGCTAGAGGAAGGCTGCTTGGGTTACCGAATCTAAATTTATTTTCATGAACACACGTGCTATTATTTTGGAAACGATTTCTTTGATGACGTCTTTCTCTGTGTATACTCCAGGATATCCTTGCATCAGTTTTCAAAATAGTGTATTTGTACTTACATATTTTATATTTTTCTTTTTTTCTGAGATAGAAATCGTCAAGTAACTCCTCCAGCTGTGAGTAGAGTGAGAGGAAGTCTCAGTGACTAAGACTTACCTGTGTTCCTTCAGATGCCCTTTGCGTTTCAATTTCCGGCCACCGCAGACGGGGGTTCGCGGACGGCGAGCCATGGGTAGCTCGCTGTCCGACCGTCCGGTAATAGTCCGGACCGAGCCCAAGACGTCGACGGCGCGCACTGTTCCCGCGCGCCTCAAGAAGTTGTCAGCAACAGGAGGGGCCCAGCTGGGTCAAAGCCTGCTGAGACTAGGGTTATCCGAAAGGAACTCAAGCCCCGGTATGAAGGCTAGAAGGAACGGGGTGGCTTAGTCAGTAAGAGTTTGACACTATCTCCCGCTCCACCCAAGAGCGGATTTTGTCATTGGATGATTTTTGCCCACCGAAAAAAAAGGGGGTGCCGTAACTCTTTCAAATAACTTGTAACCCTGGACATACATGTATCCTACTGCAACCTGCAGTAGGATACATGTATGTCCAGGGTTACTCAAGCTTTAAAGTAATGGTATCAACTTCCAATTCCTGATTTCGAAAGTGAATGTTCAATTCAATTGCAGTGGTCTTCCGTGAAACATATCATTTTGTAACTATGTATTGACAATCTTCGGACCAATCGAAGTAGAAAACTGCTGGCCATACGTAACTAATAGCCGTTTCGCAAACCCCGGCGAATCTAAGCCCATATCAAGAGTTTTGCAAGCGGCCACTGTGGCGTGAAGGTATGTACGATGCGCAAGCGGGGAACCTTCGTATTGTTCATATATCAGTTTAGAACAGTTTTTAGGGTTCCGTAGTCAACTAGGAACCCTTATAGTTTCGCCATGTCTGTCTGTCCGTCCGTCCATGAGACACACAACTGTATTTTTTTGTTTCTTGTATTTGTGTTTGGGCCTTGTGCTGTACCAAATAAATTATTTTTCTTTCTTTCTTTTTTTTCTCATTCTCTCTTTTCGGATAATCTCAGTGACCGTTAGTACTAGAAAGCTGAAATTTGGTACCAATATGTAAATCAATCACGCCGACAAAGTGGTAAAATAAAAAGTGAAAAAAAATTATTAGGCCTACACGCAAAGTGGGGAGTAATTTTGTTTTTCATTTCAACCCTAACGTGTGATATATTGTTGGATAGGTATTTAAAAATGAATAGAGGGTTTATTAAAATCATTTTTTGATAATGTTAATATTTTCGGAAATAATCGTTCCAAAAGTAAAAAAAAATGTGTCCCTCTGAATTTTGAACCATAAGTTTAGAAAAAATGATGTGGCGGACGGGGGAAACTACGGAACCCTACACTGAGCGTGCCGCGACACGCTATTGGCCGGTTTTTATATATATAGCTGTCATGCCTATAGTGGCTGAAGACTTCAGCCTGAAGTGTTAGACGTACGGCTTAAGTATGTCTATTACACGTTCGTTTCGCACGATAATTTGCTGATGACTTCATTGGTTACACTCTGTATAATCGGGGCTAGCACCTAGATTGATTGTAATTTAACTTGTTACCTATGTTAATATGAGCCTCACTAAGGGGCTCTCATCATTTCTCTAAGCATTTACATTCAGGAAGCTATTGCTACTGCCACGCACTGTTCTGAATGACCATACCGTATTTATAGATTCGAAATTCACCCTGAAATGTATAATACATATTATTATATCTACGCAATATCGTAACGTTGTGATAAAACTCGTTAATTACACCTTTATTATCAACATAAACTGCAGAGGCTTAAATTCATGGTCGATATGCCCATATTTTTATACTTACACAAAAAAAAAAAAACATAAAAATCGGCCAAGCCGTTTCGCAGGGCTTTGATAAAAGGGTGGAAATTGTGATACGGGACTTTTATATATCTTCTTCTTCCTGCCCTTATCCCATATTACTTGGGGTTGGCGCAACACGTTTTTTTCTTCCATTCTGTTCTGTCACCCGTCAAACTATCACTAATTCCCTTTTCTTTCATATCACTCCTCACACAATCTATCCATCTTTTCTTCGGCTTTTCTCTCCCTTTCCATCCATCGAGACTTTTAATACTGAACAACATCAGTACAGACAAGGGCTGTGGATTCTGTTAGGGCTTAGAGATTGTTCGAAAGAGGTACCGAGGCCCTCGCAAAAGGGCAGTATAAGATACAACGGGGGTTTTAGTCAGTTAAAAAACTGACACTCCCTCTCCCACTGATAGACACAATGATTTCCCACGTAAAAAAAAGTCAACAGCAAGCCATAACTTGAGGGCCTATCCTAGCTTTGCTAGTTCTTGGTAATGAAGTGAATTAAGTGAGGTATGCCGTCAATGAGGCGACTTTTTATTTGCATACATAATGAGTGTTTAAGAGAAAGGTACTGTGCCTTACTGTTTATTGCAAGCGTTTCGGTCGGTGGTCTTGTGGTGAGAATAAAGAATAAGATTTCTCTGCAAATATTCGGCCTGGGAATATTAAAGAAAAATGCATTTTCTTTTATTGTAATTATTCCTCCTTTCTTTCTTTTCTACCATCGGACAAACCTACATACAGCGAGTATCCACCCTTACGTTGTTGAAATTTTTACGGTCCGGACTAAGAGTTTCGCTTTGTTGTTTATATCGCTTACATCGAAGGACTGGAACAATTTTCCAGCTGTCTTCCCGATGCAATGTGTCTGATTACAATTAAGGTGGCTTTAAGGCTAGAGTGAATAGGCTCTTAATAAACTACCACCTGTTTGTTAGCAGTGATGCCATCCCCTCAGTGCCCTCTAAGGCCGGACGCACACATGCGGTTTCCGTATTAGGTTTTCAGATCAGAATTCCTGATCGGAAAACCTAATCCGGAAACCGAATGTGTGCGTCCTCGCTAATTATGCCCTGCTGTTATTTTTGTCTTTTTTTTCATAGGAAGCCATGAAGTCTGATGCTATATGACACAATGTCAATTAGTAAGAGAAGGAGTGTCATTTTTAACTGACTAGACTATAGTGCCTTTCTACTAGAGATGTGCTATGCTTCGTTGACTACGGGTGACTACGGTCAAGCACTGGTTTATATCAATAAAAAAATCGATTATCAAAGATCACACCACATCACGCGAAATCGGTTAACACAACCATGCGATCAAAATCGCTAGTTTTATCACAGAGGTGCAAATTATCAGAGATTTGCACGAGGAAGCTATCGGTTTATTACGGAAAATCAGCATAGAACGCGGTTTACCACATGCACCGATCGCTGACGGTTAGATGCGGAGTTGCGGGGCAATGCTGAGTTGCGGACGGATGCGGCCGATGCGGCGACTTCACATTCAGCCTACGGTTCAATACCGTTGCTTGACCGTGCGCGGATGCATGCCTGATGCGAGCGTATTTAATATTATGTGGATTTGTATTAATAGGGTTAGTGTGTTAAGTCTGGAATTTGTCAAGGGCGGGGTGAAAAAGGAGTTTTAAGAGCCGGTTGTAGTCACTGAGTATTTTGTATGTAACTCCGCCCGGGTCTATGTCGATTTCGCGGCCCCGTAACAGTGGTTTTAATTTTATATGAAAAAACCAATAACTATTCAAGATTTTGGTTTTGGCGAGGCTCTTTTAAACAACAAGCTTTATTTTTTGTTGTAGCTTTCAAATAAATGTTGTATTTCCATGACGTAATCTCGTTTAAAATCGTAAGTTAGGGTCAGATTCGCGATTTTTTTATCGAGCCAACTAAATTCTATCATGTTTTGATTTTTGCTTGGTGGTTGGTCTTATAGTCTATTCTAATAAGTAACATATTTTTAATTTTATACGATTAAAACATATGTTTTGAGATTTGATTTGAATTTTGTATATTTCCGGAGGTTTAAAATGAGTAGAACTTGACCTTAGGGTGACGCACATTCCTGCAGTTAGGTATGGAAACATTTCCTGTATTTAGTCAATTTGACTGGCCGGTGGGTTCTTTACTGCCATGTCGGAGATCGTGGGTTCGATTCAAACCCAAGATAAATGTTTGTGTGATGAGCTCAATAATTTTGCTGTGTCAGGGTGTAATTTATGTATGTATGTCTTTATAAATAGTTAAGTATGTTGTTGTATGTTTGTTTGTGTAGTAAGTTCGGCTTAGTTTAGGACTATATGGCGTTGTATGAAAGTTGTGGGATATTATGCAATGTTTAACCCTTCAGATACCGTCAATTAGAGACACAATAGTAAGACAATAGATGCGCGGCCACCGGTGGTCGCTTGGGGATTCATGAATTAATTTGGTTTGATGATGAACACTCATTTATAATTGTAGAAGGATTAATTCCCGATACGGCACAGCAAATTAATTTGTCGATCCACTCAAGTAGTGTTACGTGCTCCAATTACTTCTGCGGCGCTAAAACACGGACTAGACACAACAACTCAATAAAAAACAGATGCAGATGCAATTAAACGTTCACAAAACTCAATAGTCCATGTAAATAAGTCGAGCAGCGATCTGCATGTCCGCAAGTGATCACGCTAACCCGATTACGTGGCAATACACGCGTGACCAGAGGCGTAACGTGGACTGATTTAGACGTGGGCGAAGGCACGTTAGCGAGGCCCATTTCCTTCATAAATTTGGAAACGAGGCAGGGACTCTCGCAACACAATGTTCCACCATGTCGTCGCTTCACGAGACTATCTAATTCTAGTACTATCTACACTCATATTACCTATAAAGAGGTTTTGTTTTTTGTTTGTAAAGGTTGTTTGTAAGTAGAGATGTGCCGTTGCCGGCAATATTGCCGTGAAGTGGAAATATCGGTGGGAATATTGCCCGATGTATGAATATTGGTGGCAATATTCCCAGATTACCAGCAACGGCACATCTCTATTTGTAAATACAGCCCCCCTAGCCAAGTTACAACCGTTTCGCTTGTTTTGAACGCTTCGAGTTGACCTTGCCGCCAATTCTTTTGTTCTGACCATGTGACTGAGCGTTGTGCCGACGTCGTTTGAAGCTTTCTACTAGCGTTAACTATTGCAGATTAGCAACTTGGCTAGGGGGGCTGGTCCGATAGCTGACATTTTTTCACCGATAGATAGCTTTATTTCTGAGTGGCAAAGACCATATTTTATGTACGCGGGTGAAGTTACGGGCAAAAGCTAGTCAATTATACGCTCCTGCGCGTGACGCCGGATGGCAATAGCCACTGACCAATTACCTCCACTCGAAATCACGATTCACTTGTTGTTGGATTCGTGTTTATAGAAAACTGTTCCTATTCGTTAATAGCTTCGGATATGAGTGTTATAGTAATAGGGGCATTCGTTTTTGAAGGTAGATACTTTTTTTTGAGCTGGGAAATTATCATATAAATTCTCTTGCTCTGGTTGGAGTGAGAGGGAGAATCAGACTTGTACTGCTTTAAACCACCTGCGTTACTTCAGTTGCTTTTAGCTTTCAATAGCCATGGTCGATGTCGCCATATCGTCATGAGATCCCGGCGGAATTCTGTCCACCACAAATTTCGCTGGAATACTGCGGCGCGGCGCCAAACCAAACCCTCTGAAAATTTCGTTTTTAGCGCAAGCAAAAATTAACTTAGTGGTGGTCAGGCGGAAGTGTCCTGCATGGTACATAGGCGAGTTTAAACCCACAAACTGGGTTTTCTTACAGCAAATCATGTAAATTAAAATGAAATTTTGCATCAGAACGGATATTCTCCGTTTCAAAAATTCGACCACTCTTTCGCTTGACATTTGATGCAATTTCATATTCTATTCTATTTTTATTAATTACAAATAGAGCCGATGTCGACTATTCTGCCAATGTCGAAAGTAATAATAATAATAATAAGTGTCCTTGGGTGCACTAGTAAAGCGCGTACAGGGATAATCGTCGGTTGGTATCACGTTCCATTATAGTAACCAAAAGGGCCTCTGCGAGTTGGCTTCGGCCCCTTGTACGCCTCTCAAAGGCCCAAGACCTCAGGGTCCTGAGATTAATAAAAAGATAATAATAATATTACACTACTATCACTGTATCACACACCGCCGTCTAGTCCCAAGCTAAGCAAAGCTTGTGTTATGGGTACTAGACAACTGATAAACATACTTATATATTTCTATATATCTAAGTATATTGGATAAGCAAGTATGTATATCAGTAACAAAAGCAATTAGTATGCTAGAAACGTAGTAAGTAACAGGAGCAGTGGTGGCCGAGTGGTAATGGCCCCGACTTACGAGTTGTAGGTCGCGGGTTCGAACCCAGCCAGGCGCATTACTTTGTGTAATTTATTTCATCACCACTGCTCTCAAAACGGTGAAGGAAAACATCGTGAGGAAACCGGCATGTCTTAGAACCAAAAATTCGACGACATGTGACATTCACCAACCCGCACTGGGCCTGCGTGGTGGATTATGGCCCATTCCCTCTCCTAGAAAGGAGGCCTGAGTCCCAGCAGTGGGAACATTAAAAAGGCTGATGATGTAGTAAGTAACTAGGCGTGATGCGATTTCATACTTTATTACAAGAATCGTGTGAACTGTCAACCAGTCGTCATTTTATCGATGTCGATGTCGAATCGAAATTGATGTCAAACCGTAGAAATTATGTTCGGTTCGGTTAGTTTAGTCGTAAAGTTCAGAATCAAGGTCTTAAGTTATTGGTAATCAAATGCCATATTGTGACTACCTGTGGCTTTGAAAGCTTTGCTATCTGTCCTAAGTACCACTAGGTCTTCTCTCTTCCTAAGAGAAATCGTCCGTCTTTGAAGCAAATACACTTTCTTGGTCGGATTTCTCAGAGCATCTCTTCAATATCTGCAATACTTACTTCTCCATTGGAGCTTAAAGCAAATACTTGACGTGCCCTTACAATCAAAGCCTTGACAAGATTTATTATTCATAAGTTTTCATATTGCCGCATGTCTGTGATGAGCTGTGGGCTCATAGAATCAGTGACGGATTAAGACTACTTGATGCCCTAAACAATCCACGCCTGTGGGGGCCCCTATCCGTATTTCAACTAGAATCGGTCTTTAAGCCTTTGCCGCCTAAAAACATGAGTATTTTGTAAAATAATGATGAGATGTAACGTACTCTATAAGTGGAATATTTGCGACAACAATAAAAACGAAAGCACAAATTATTTATTTATTGAAATTGCGTCTTGCGGTTTTGCCGGGCATTGAATTAACGCAAGATAGTATTCGTCTAACGTTTTTAACATATCAGACTCTGTGTATAATATCGATATGCCCTAAGGACGGATTTTCTTTTTGTGCTTCTTTTGGTGCTCTAGGCAATTGCCTAAGTTGATTAAGGGTTAATCCGTCACTGTATAGAATACGGGATTGGTGCCCAGACACAGCGACATGGGGACGGTTCGGTACCTACATACGTATCAGGTCAGTAAGCGAGCATATTGAATTCCAGTCGCGTATTTTGATCGGCTGTTATTTTACTTTATTTAAAGATATTTCAGCTTCACTAGTTGTGAAGCTGAAATATCTTTAAACTAAACGATCCATTTTAAGACCTCAGTAACTTGGAAACAGTCAACCTCGAACGAAACTTAACGACCGTTCTTGAGGTGTAAAACTAAATACAAATGGTTATGGACCAAATAACATTCAAATTGAATGCGCTACTAGGTAGCTGTGTGTTGGTATTACGATATTTCGCAAAACGAACTTGTAATTTATAAAGAGCTATTTTGTATTCGACGTTACGATTATTGCTTTTTAGAATTGGCTAATCGTCGTATATCAGGGCTTGAAACGTTTCTTGAATATTTTGTTTCGATATCATTGGATATCGTAATCGTAACTGTTTAAAATGTCAATTGGCACCTACTCTATTCTTGTCAAAAATCGATTTACTAATCTTTTTTTTTTTCTAGAACGATTGAAGTTTTTTTTTATTTATTCCTTGAACATGGATACAAAGTCCTTCAGTGCGAATAATAGAGATTACAGGTATCTAAATAGTTATTTTGTTTACCATTAGAATATGGATGTTGACCAGGTACACATTTTAATTATTTTGTAGAATTTAGCAGCAAATGTATCATACAATCTTCTCGACAAACTTCGCTGAGATAGTCAACACTGTAGTTCAATTTTTAGGTAATGATCGAAGTATCTATAGATAGTGTTGCCATTTTAACAATGTATTGTCATAGCTGAAGTTATCATCTCATCTACCTAAGTTTTGTTAATTTGGTAGGTGCAGTATGTAATGTGACGGCATTCCTTAAAGTTAATATAAAACCAATTATCATTTTAAGATCTAACTATAAATTAACTACCTCTAGTTAAAGATACCTGTTCTGTGAGAAAAGATTTAATGACGCTATTACAAAAAATAAACGAGGCAAGGTATAACTCACTAAAGATGGGTGAAGTACCAGCACACCTCTGCTTTCTTTGTTCCACTGGCCAATATATAAAAAAAAACATTTGCGAACACACCTTGGGCCGGTAGAGGTCATAATTAACATACCTAAGAGACAGATGTTCGTAATTCTGTAAATTAGCCACCACCGGCCTTTCTAAATGAGGAAAATAAGAAAGTGAAACTGACCATAGATAATTGGCGGGAAAAGTGAGCCGTGGAAATACTGGGCCGCCATGTTTTCTTTCCTGTCATTTTCTTTTGCCGTCGAGGTTTTTTTTTTAAATTGGTATTTTCGAGGCCAAGGTCGTAACATACAATTGGAATAACACGTGCAGGCTTATTGTATCTAATTCAATCATAGCGATTAATCGCCGGAAATAAAAGACATAATATTTAAATTTAATTAACCATATCTTGATTCTTTGAAAATAATTGGATCAATAATTTGTTTTGTATTTCTTATTGTTATTGCTGACTGTGTGTTGCTGTTAAAACTACACTTACCATAAGGTAACAATATTGTATTTTACAAGCTTTTATTTAGTTTCACCTGTAACGTAGTTTGTCCCACTTCCCGGTTGAGCTGAAATTTTGCATGCATGTGTAAATCAGATTACAATGTAAAATTATTATGACATGGAGCTGATCTGATGATGGAACTGGAAGGTGGCTATAGGAACTTGGTAATTAAACGACACAAACCATCGAGTTTGGGCTCGTATGATTCGTCTTGACGAGTATTAATTATAAGGTATACCAAGCTATAAAAGCTTGCTATGGAAAAATGATTTTCATTAAAAGCTTGTTTAAAATCAATTTTACAAGAAGCTTTATAAAGTACCTACTAGATGTAATTTTCGCATTTACATGCAAGCTGATAACGTTACTCTATTGTTTTAGCCATCGTGAACTTTACGTAACTCTTACGTAACTTGTAAAATGAGGAAGTTTATTAATATTTTTAGTGCTATTTCAAATGCTAAATGACTTGTGGGATGTTAAATTGTGCGAATGGTTATTGCAGTTAGCTGCTGGAACAAAGGCTGGTTCGTATGTAACAGTAATAATAATTGTAGTACGGTCAATGCCTGTGAATTATGTATCTACCTATATTTTTATATGAAGCCGGAATTGCGTACCACGATGTTATGTTCTGATTTTGCTATAGACGAAGAACTCTTTTGATTATTAATTTAAATTTTGGATAAGCTTATGGATTAAGCATAAAAACAATAGTTTCCTTTATATTTTTCTAAAAGAAAGTCTTGTAGGTACCGCGTCTGTCTGTCTTTTCGCGATAAACTAAAAAACTTTTAAACTGATTTTCATGTGATTTTAACACCTATAGGCACGCGTATTATAGTCGTGGGTCCCCAGCAGTGAGAACATTAAAAAAAGGCTGATGATGATGATGATTATAGTAAAGAAAAACCAAGAATTTCAAAGATTTCTAACTCCATTGCCAAGTTGAGGTTTTTTTTTTGGTGGGAAAACCATCCAATGAAATCCTTCGCTTTAGGGCGGTGCGGGTGTGTCAAACTTTTACTGACTAAAAACCCACTCCCTATCCTTCGTTGCTTTCATACCAGGGGCGAGTCTCCCTTTCAGGAGCAGACCCTTGGCCACAACTGCCAAGCTAAGGTGGGTTACTAGTTACGCCACAATTGCAGATAAAGCGAATCTTAATATCGTGGCAACGTTCCATAAGTACCTACTATAGCAGATCTTCTATTTGAATGTAAGTTACATGAAGGTAGGTATTATCGAGGAAGGGGTTTTGCAAAATATATTCGGCAAATTAGTAGTTTTATTATTGTTTAATGTTCATAATTTGGCAACATCCACGCTTCAACATCCTTCTGGCTCACAATTACTGTTTCCGAAACTTTGATCGATATTGATTATTGAGATTGCAACAGTTTGATAACTTCGATGAAGTACCTGGGACTCGTTCTCGACAGCCGATGGAATTTCGGAGAACACTTCCGACGTTTGGCTCCCAAACTCAACCGGGCCGGGGCTGCTCTCAAGCGGCTCCTGCCCAACCTTGGGGGTCCAGACGCCTCCTGCCGGAGGCTCTACGCGGGGATCGTTCGGTCCATGGCCCTCTACGGGGCGCCGGTGTGGGCGCCGTCGCTGGCAAAGCGACCGGCGTCCATACTGAACGCCTGCCAGAGGGTCATGGCAATACGGATGGTGCGGGGATACCGCACGATCTCCCGCGAAGCGGCGAGCCTTCTGGCTGGCCTACCACCGTGGGATCTGGAGGCAACAGTCCTTGCACACATGCACGATAAGCGCGTGGAGATGCAACGCCGGGGTGAAAGTCCACTACCGCGACAGGTCGAGGTATGGCGGACAGAGCTCCGGCGGGATCTCACGGTAAAATGGCGACAGCGACTATCGCAACCCAGTGCTGGGCACGCCACAATTATGGCGGTAAGTCCCCTCTTTGAGGCGTGGCTGGAAAGACCTCACGGCGTCCTTACCTTCCGCATGACGCAGGTCCTCACCGGACATGGCAAGTTCGGGAGGTTCCTGCATCGGATTCGAGCGGAAGAGACGCCCGGGTGCCGCCACTGTGCGGAACGCCCGGAGGACACGGTGGAGCACACAGTAGAGGTGTGCCCTGCTTGGGCGGAGCAACGCCGTGCCCTCGTGGGGGCGATCGGCGGCGGAGACCTCTCGCGCCGGGCCTTGGTTCAGGCCATGGTCCGGAGCGAGGAGGAGTGGCAGGCGGTCGCCTCCTTCTGCGAAGCAGTAATGCTAGCAAAGGAGGAGGCAGACCGCATCAGGCAACGGCGCCCCCGCCGCCGCCGCCGGGATTCCGATCCCGATTTCCAGCCACCGTAGACGCGGGCTCGCGGACGGCGAGCCATGGGTAGCTCGCTGTCCGATCGTCCGGTAACTGTCCGGACCGAGCCAAGGCGTCGACGGCGCGCACTGTTCCCGCGCGCCTCAAGGAGTTGTCAGCAACAGGAGGGGCCCATCTGGGTCGAAGCCTACCGGGGTCGGGGTTATCCGAAAGGAAACTAGAGCCCCGGTATGAAGGCTAGAAGGAACGGCGCGGGGTTTTTAGTCAGTAAGACTCTGACACTGTCTCCCGCTCCACCCAAGAGCGGGTTTCGTCAATGATGATTTTCCCCGTCGACAAAAAAAAAAAAAAAAAAAAAAAAAAAAAAAAAAAAAAACAGTTTGATAACTTTAATTTGTCTATTAACGCGTTTAATTTTGATTGGGCAATTTGCTTCTTTTTGCCTAATTGTTATTGAATACATTTTAATTATTATTAATTATAATTAGTAGGTATGTAATTTCCAAATTAATATATTTTAGTCTAGTTACCGTGACTCTGGAACGCAAAGGGCAATTAAAATAATACATATGGGTTTTAGTCAGTAAAAGTCTGATACTCCCTCTCGACCAAGCCAGAGCGAGAGGAGGTATTTGTTGAAATCTCACCTCACAAGAAAACCTACTACTTATAGGTATAAAGATTTCGATAACCAAGATATCTTAAGAACCCAGTTCTAGGTTAAGGTCGCCTTTAAAAATAAACTGATTTGTGTTTGTAAGTTTTTTGTGGGTGCATATACAGTGAAACTTGGTTAAGTGGGACCTGGATAAGTGAGAAACCTCCATAACTGGAACTCATGCTGAGGTCCCAACACTTTGGCACTGAATTACCTCTGTTAGTGGGACGAGGTAAGCCTCTATATCTGGGATTTGTTCTTTCGATTTATCATCATAGTTACCTCTATAGCTGAGACAGCGAGTAAATTTTATATGCTTAAACCGCTGTAACTGAGATAACATTGTTTGTTTACTCATTCTCAACTGAAATAACCTGTATTCTCACCTCTATTAATGAAACCCTCTGTAAATGAGACAGATATTTATTTATACCTGTATATCTGAGACACTGGGTAAGTGGAATACCTCTATAAGTGAAACGACATTGCAGGTCCCTTGATGTCTCACTTAACCAGGTTTCACTGTATATTCTTTATTTACATTATACATTGTATTATTGGGTAAACTCGCCAGTGTCGAGTTTTCTATTAATTAAGTTTATTACCTTTCAATCTTTATAATTAGAGACACAATAGTAAGACAATGGGTGCGCGAACGTCGGCGTTTGCTTGGGGTTTAATGAATTAATATAATATATTTTTTTTATAGAAATTATTAGATAATTATGTAAAGCTATATTTTTGAGGAAAATTACAGCAAAAATTAATTTGAATTATAGATTTTTTTTAAATAATTCGATTAATGAGAAATATCAAAGTGTCCAAGCCGGCCTCATCTTCGAACTTCTATCAGTAGTAGCCACAGCCTTCTAAGAACTTGAAAAACCGCTAACATATTCCTAGAAATTATGACACACCTGATCTTACGAGCAACAAGGACACCAAGACTTTCTCCTCACGCAGTTCGCTAGGCTGCTAGGCTGTTCGCCTACGGATCGCATTCGCCACAGCTACCAAATGTCGCCAGAACCCGGTCACCCATTTAGAAGCCACTTATCATGTTTGGGTGTGTGCCATGTGATGTGCGTGGAGCGATTGACAATGAGTAATGTGATGGAATGTTGTGAGGTGAGACCTAGAGAGTGTCGGGGTCAGGTGTAAGCGAAGGTGTCCACGAATCCATCCAACCACGTTCAGTTAAATCTTGTGTGCTTAAAATGTGGAGCCACGTAAATGATATTTATTTTTGCAAATAGGTTTAAAAAACATTTGCACGTTATTTTTTTTCGTCAATTTAAGCTAGATGAGGCCGGTGTTTCCTAGCTGACTACCCTGAGATGAAACATCGAAACAAACTCAGGGGCCAAAGTCTCTTTTAAGGTCCATACAGCGAGCTACCCAAAGCTCGCCATTCGCAAGTCCCTACAATGGGCTAGTACAAATAAAACATCAGAAGCTAGCGTACGGTTCCAATTGGTCGTTTCCTATGCAGTAAAACCGGCAAAAAACATGGTGGACATCCCACCTACACGCACAAAACGTTTTAGGAACACATTCATTGTGCGTGCAGCTAAGGTATGGAATTCCTTGCTGGAGTCCGTGTTTCCTGATAGCTACAACTCTCGAATCTTTAAGGCGAGAGTGAATAAGTTTCTTCTAGGTAAGCGCGTTCCATGTATCGTCGACCGCATCGTCACCTTCCATCAGGCGAGATAGCGCGAATTTATCAACAATAATAATTAAAAAAATAAACAGGCAAGGTATGAAATATTATAAAAATTATTTGAATATACTTTCTCCAAATAATATAATATAATAATATAATATAATATTCCACAACTATCACACAACGCCGTCTAGTCGCAAGCTAAGCAGAGCTTGTGTTATGGGTACTAGACAACTGATAAACATACTTATATATTTCTAAATACATACAAATTATAGATAAATTACGCCCAGACACAGAACAAATGATCATGCTCATCACATAAACATTTGTCCTGGGTGAAATATTTTGGATACACAGATATCCTGTGAATATTATCTAGGCTTCTATAGAAATCAAAACATTACGGAATTACCGAATGCCAATAGAGTTTTCAGGCGTTATCTCTCTTTTTACAAGTTTTTATTTAGTTTCACCTGTCCCGATGTTTGTCTGTAATCAAATCTTGTAAATTATATTTGACCCTCTTCCCGGTACCTATCAACAATTTTCTAGCTCAGGCTTTTACCAGTGAGTTTCACTGAAATCTTACATCTTACACCGGCACCAGACTCCTAAGTGCGTACCACCGTCGTGTAGGTAGAACAATGCATCCGTTTGCCATAACATTAATACTGATGCCCATTGAATATGCCAATGTTTAAATATAATATGCGACACAATAGCTACTATGTACTAATTGGTTGCTGACCTTGTATACTGCGTGAGATATGTTCTGTCCAAATATTTGACGTTAGCAATATGGTAGGCATAAGGACGTTTCGATCGACTTGTTTGAAGTTGTCGTTAGGAAGTTAGTTCGATGCGATTTCTTTATGAGTAGTAAATTATTTTGTAGTTTATGTAGTACATTAAATAATCACGTTCCTTATCCGATATATCTTTAAGAGAAGAGTGAATACGTTACTCCTAGGCAAGCGCGCTCCATCGTCGACCACAGCGTCTCTTTCCATCAGGTAGGATAATAGTCTAGCGCAAGCCTATCAACATTTAAAAAAAAAAACAAAATCTAAAAAAAGACTGAATATACCTACGTAAGGGTTGTATTCGTATCCATTAGAAAGAGTTATCCTCTCGCTCTGAGAGAAATGAGAGGGAGTGTCAAACTTATACTGACTGAAAATCACCCGTGTTCCTTCCCTTGCCCTTTACGTTCTAGGGCCGCGATATTTGTTTAGGTACACCCCTTTTTATTTCAAGTGCTTATAGTCTTCCTGAGGTTGTCTGATAAATATCGCTGTCAGCGATAAAACCATCATTGTAGGTACCCATAAATTTTGTTACTATTTTGGTGTACCTATAGATACCGCCACGGATCTAGAGCGCTGGATTCAAGTTGCGCAGAAGTTAAATATCGAGCCAATTTAGTGGTATGAAGTGAGACGCGGGGGCGAGCAGCGTCAGTGATTGGCTCGCCGCGCCATCGCGTCATAGACGTCACTCGTGATTCGTTCCCTGCGCTTGCTGCATGTATCTAACAACGACGACGATTGAGTCGCCTATGTATGGAATGCGCAAAGCGATCCGCACTCTGAAGCCGAGCGCTCAAGATCCATGCCAATACCTGTACCTACAATAAAGTTTATTCTATTCTCTTTTGAACAATCCTATAGCTCAAGGAGTCATATAACATCTTACCCAAAGAATACAAAAACCAATTTGACTAATAATTTCTTAAATTTTTTTAGTCTAGCACAAGAATTAAGGAAAGTAGGAATGAGTGCCGACATAACATGAGCGGTTACAAAATATGCGTTTTCCTACTGAAATCGAAATGCGGTCGCGTTTCAAACGCAACTGCTTATCTAATCTGTCACTTTCTTTCTTAAGACAAATGCTGGTGTTAGAGAGAGAGGTGCGAATATCTAAGTCAAGAGAATGTTGTGAGAACTAACGCGAGTAACAATGGAGCAATTTTTTTTTCGGCTTTATCTCTTAATTGTAAGTACAAAACAAAGTAGGTTTTTGGGATACGATTAAATCTATTTGACAACTACTAATTTATTGAGGAAGCTGTCAGGTTTTACCCGGCAATAAGATAAAACAAAAAACCGGTCAAGTGCGAATCGGACTCGCGCACTAAGGTACAGAATACCATTATGATTGATGACAATGTACACAATAAGAGGAAAAAAAAAATTGTAGGTATGGGGTTCCTACACAACAAACGTAATTTTTTGAACTTCAATATTTATTTTGTTCTATTTTTGGTTTTAATTTGTTGTTACAGAAATCAAAAATGTGAAAATAAAATTTCTCATAATATGTGGATAAATAAAATTCAAAATTTCGTTATCGTTTAGTTATCACCGTTGATGAGAAACAACCTGGTGATAAACAGACAGATGGACATTGGAGTCTTAGTAATATGGTTCCGTTTTTAGCAGTACGGAACCCTAGAAACGTCCAAATCTTTTTTCTCAAGACATCTGGGTACTACAGATAAAATAGATTGATGCTTACAAGTGTGACCTCCTTCGGTTAGCCATTCAAAACACTTTTACTTGTCACACATACATATATTCAATACTTTGACAGCAGCGGCGGCACTCGTTTTTGTATTATTTCCATTTCTGCGGTACGGGGCGTTTAAGACCTCGTTTGCAAACTATCATTATGACGGTCTATGATCGTTTAAGAAACAAAGTTGCTAATGGCTTACGAGGTCAAAATGACCCCGTATTAAAATAGATACAATACACCACTAAATTCTGTTTTAATAGAGCATCTTAGGTTACAGCCGCCGCACCACATAAAAGATGAAAGAAGGTAGAAAGGAAAGACCTTCCGATTTGTACTACAACGAGTGTCGCCGCTTGTCTCACACCCATTAACTCTACTACAGGCACCAAACCAAAACATACGCGCATTACGCAATTAACAGACCACGCACACTTAGATCGCAAGTTTGCTATTGGTAGTTGAACTATGAGCATTGCCCTATTTTGTGGCACGCCTGCCCCGCCCACAAGGCGATTCTGAGCTTTTTCATTTGTTTTGTGCTCCCCACGGCAGAGAAGACTTTATTTTTTTGGCTGCGCCACAAGACACTTACGAGGCGTATTAGACCTCGTTCGTAAACGTGTTATCCTACGGTGTTTGAAAAGAGGGGTATGACATTTACCGAATGTATTTACATAATAAGATTAGTACTCTATTGTGTTAGTCTTCGTGCGTGAGACAATATATTGTGAAACGCGAATGAGTGCGCACAGGCATCTCGATGACGAGACGACTTTGTTGGTTTCTGGTTCAATGGAAAAGAGAAATGGGAAGTCAAAGCTGGCTGGAGTATCATTGGCATGAATTTACTGTATTGAAGAGATGATAAGGCTTTGGGATTACTTATTCTGTGCTTTGGAGCGAAATAAAAGGTCACGTAGGAAGTTTGCTTCTTCTAAAGTCAATAGTTATCTTACCCCGTTCAGAGCCCCACGGATTGTGTGAAAGTGACCCCCGGGGCCTGGAATGAAGGCAAAGAAGAAATAGGCGTAGGTATTAGTAAAAGTCTGACACGAAAGGGCGGGAGATGTCATTACATGATTTCATCAAAACTCCTTTCAGGTCCGAAGTCTAATGATTCCATGCGTTGACGTCTAAATGGAAACCCGGGGTCCTAGAACGTAAAGCAAAGAAGAATTATGGTGTGGTTTTAATTGGTCAAAGTCTCACTCATTCGCATTTCAAATACTGGTAGTAACTGCATCCGCGTTGAATAAACTCTAACCATCATCATATTCAGGAAAAGGCTACTTTTTAGACTGATATATGTTTCCACTGCTGGGACTCAAACTTCAAAATTCCCTCGAATTGACCGTTATCTATCACGCGAGCCCAGTTCGGATTGATGGATGTCATAATTATGTCTTTGGTTCTAGAACAGGCCGGTTTCCTCGTGATGTTTTCCTTCACCGTTTTGTGAGTAGTGGTGACGAAACAAATTACACTAAGTAATGCATCTGGGTGGTATAAATCGGGGCCGTTACTGCTCCATGTGGGTATACCTGGGGGATACCTATTGTAGTAATTACGAGAACTTTTAAAAGAGAGACTGTAGCCCTACAACGCAGCTACCATAAAAAACTGGAGTTTTAGTAAAATTGCCAATTGATGATTTTCCACAAAAACACAACAACTTCATTTGTTTTTGTATGACCATGGAACATTACGTGGGCGTGTGAGCTGATACTGCAATTATGTGATGACTTAATAATCAGGCATTATAATACGCCTTGTGTATTTCCTGTACGGACACAAATTGCTACCTTTGGAATTCTTCTTATCTTGATTTGAATGAATATGTCTATTTATTGTTGCATTCTCTTGAATACAAGATACCTTTATATTCTAGGTACTCATAGATCTTCAAACGGGGTGAATAGAGATGCAGGGATGAATGGGAACAAAACATTGAAGAGTATTTTCTTGCTATTTTCATATTTGGTGCGGTATTAACTGTGTTCAAATTCGATGCTTTTTTAGAAAGTAACAGTCTGGTATCAAAGCGATAAAAAAATCTAATCAAAATTGTGTCCCTATTCATCTTTGTGTCTCTATCGACACCTGCATCCCTACTCACTCATGCATCCCTTTTTAACCTATATATCACTATTCTCGTTTTATTGTAATTATTTTGGAACAATGATGAGCTATATTATCTGTAGCAGTAGTACCAACTGTATTCGAGGTTTGGTTTAATCAAAAACTACTGCGAGTTTAAGAGATTAGTTTATAGATAAACTAGAATTAGTCGTTTGGTGATATTATTGTTAGGCACCCAGTTAGCTCCTGATGGAACAACTGGTGAGTCTGAGGCAGTAAAAGTCTTACGCTCTCTCTCTTGTTCCTCCCAGAAAAACATTTGATGACGATGGGATGGAGATTTGATGATTTCCCTACCTCTAAGTAAATAAGCTACATCTTTTCCGATGCCGCTGATGTTTGTTTATGTACATTAAATTAATTATTACTTATTAATAATAAATCTGAAGAAGTTTTTAGTAGTGCGCACATCACGTAAAATTTACGAAATCGACGTAGATAACTTTAAAATTGTGTGAAACTTGGTATATTACTAAGGCTTTGTTTCATCGCAATCGGTTGACTATATCGAAAGACATACTACATATTCATTGACTGTGAGGCGGTATGAAGATAGCCGGATCAACTAGCAGGTACTAAAATAAAACACTAATGCGGCTATATAAAATAAAATAAAAATATATGAGATCACTCAATTATTGGAAACTTACAATCATAACCAATAGGGTAAAGGGTAATTCCGATGAAACCATGTTGTATTATACCTACACGGAAACTGGCAGACTCATTGAAATTCTGTAAACTGGTATTTTAAAGTCGACCTCACGAAATCAACAGGTAATTTAATAAATAAATAACAAATATTGTTAAAAAAAAACACTAAAAAACACGCTTTCATAGCGTATCAAACTAAAAATTGTAGTTGTTAGTTTGGTACGCTATGAAAGCGTGTTTTTTAGTTTTTTTAACTATATTTATTTTTCACTTTTTAGTGAATAGCCACCGAATGTGATAAAAATATTACGGGGATAAATCGGATAATCAAAGTGATGTGTGCAAGTAAAACCGGATTATTGCATTGTCATCGGTCTTTGATGAGTGTGCAAAGTTTGAAGAAAATCTGATCGCCCAAAGTTGGGCAAAATCGAACAAACAAACAAGCAAACATACAGGTGAAGCTAATAAAAGCGTGTTAAAAATAGGCCAAGATACTTAAAACAGCAATATCGTTCCTCAATCGTGTCTTGTGTCCTACCTAGGGGTGAGGCCAAACGAGCGTAATTTTGAGAGTCGTGAGTCGCAGAATTTCGGTCCTGTTTCATTCACACGGCGACGCAAAATGAGTTGCCTGCTGCAGTAGAACTGCATGCAGGGTGAGCCTTAAAGGGAAAAGCAGTACGAGGCTATAAAACATAATTTTACTCAAGTGTTCTGAATTATAACTAGTTATAATTCAAGTCACATTTTACACTTTCTTGCACATACAAGGTTACAGTATCGTATGAAAGTCACTGGCTACAAGTTAGGAGCGTAAGATGCTAAAACTGACAGCATTCTTGAGTTTCGTCACTAACGGATAAAGTGACCGATGATTCAAGCGACTGGTATTTGCATGATTATGTGCTCAATGATCTTATTGGTATTCTGTTTATTTATATACATTGGCTTTATAGTAAATAAATGCCAGATGAATATTAGGTAGATATTTATCTGAAAGTTTTTTTGAGAATTGTGTTTTCGCGTCTCGGAGAGGCTGTCTAAGTTTTTTTTTGTTGTCCATGCAATAACTGTGTACACCTGTAAAATGTCAATAAGGTTTTTGTGGTCTAAGGTTAGTGTTATGGTTCCTTATAGGCTAGCATCTGGAGCTTAAGTGGCCATGTAACATCGGAAAAAATCGAAGATATGTTAAACCCGTACCTACTCGGCCCGCGTGGTGCATTACTACCCATTCTGTTTCCTAAAAAGGAAGCCTGAGTCTCGGCACTACTACTGTGAGGAATGGGTTGCAGTTTAGACTCTAATTTCAGAATCAAAGGGAATCTTTCTGTCCCTTTCCTCATACGTTTAACGTAACCCTAGATTCTCTTTCTTCACCATCGTATTTTACAACAACTGCTGGTCGCTAGCCTCCCAAGAATCACCCCGTGTCGAATTATCCAAGCTAATTTCTCCTTTATTTCTATTTCAGTTGAGATCTACCTGTCGCCTGTCGAGACACACTGCAGCAATGTTGACTACTTCATTCCCGACGAGAACAACGAGACGAAAGGACTGTCGGACGATGCGATGAACAGGTAAATTAATATTATCTAGATAATTTCTCATTCCTATCATCCCTATAAGTTAAACAGACTAAATTGGGCCGAACATAGATCCCTTCGCAAGCTTTCGCATTAAGAGAGATAAGATATACTGTAAAATCATGGTTAGTATGGCTATGTATGGCTAGATTTGATATGGACCACGATTATTCACTGTGGCATAGTAGGACAATTTGCGAGTCACTACATGTGTGTGAGATAAAATTTATAAGCCCGTGCACATTCGAATTTCAAATCCGTTCCTTTGCACATTCTCTTCCGCTGTCTTTGATTTTGTCTTGCAGTATTTCATCAGTTCTAATTCAAATAATTCTGAAAAATACATTCCTTTAGGACATTCAGCTGCGCCATGCCACCCAACGTTAAGAATTTTTATGTTCTCTGTACTTTCAATAACAAAACTATTATTATTATGACTACGACGATAAATTGCAACATAAACCAGGTGTGTTTGCAATCAACCAGTATATTATTAAGAAGTTCCGCTAAAGAATAGAACAATGGGATAGGTAGGTACAGAATAGTATCTGTTATGGGTCATTGGCTCAGACCATGAAGCCATATGACCCATGATATGCCATACAGTGTCGCCATAGCTTCAATATGTTACATGAAATTACTATAACAACCGTTTATAATTGATTTTCATCTTCACTTTCCCTGATACCTGATGCAAGCATATAAGTGTTTAGATTTTGCAAATGATAAAGCCAAAGGTGAACTTAGCAAACTGTTTTATTCTTTAAAATAACAAATGAACTCAACTGAATTGAGGGGATTTGATTTCATCTCTCAGCCAGTACATAGTCGCATATTATTTTGTAAGAGCCTTCTTCACATTAATACCTTGAACTGCATTGGCCTTGATCACTACAATGTTCTCGTCTTCATTCACACTTGCATCAGTTGCATCATGACTAACATATTTGCATTACCAAATAGTATCATTTACTCCGTTTTCCAAAATGTTCTGGTGTCCCACAAGGAGATTAGCTAGGACCGGAGTACTGACAAAAAACAACTCAATTTCAAGGCTTTTGCTCGATCCAAGTGGGTCAACGGCTCGGCGGCCATTGATCGATATTAAAACCAATCGTTATATTGTCTCAGCTTGTTTGAATCATAGTTGATAATCATTCGCAGATAGTTATTGCTTCAGCGAAGGCTTACAATAAATAATATTTATAAGAGCTAGCAATTAATCTTTTGGCTAGTTTGAAGGCTCTTGAGTAATTTGTGAGCTTGTCTTAAACTGGTTGTTTGTTGATGCAAATCTCGAAATAGTTGTAGATCTATTTTATTGTGCACATGTTGTAACTACTGAATATTCAGACAAAATTGAAAATTATTTGAGAAGTCATAAAGAACGAGTTTTATAGCTAGAAGAGACTCAAATGCAGAATTTCTCCAACGATGTATATCATTAATAGAGGCACAGCTATATGAAATAGCTATATACAGTTATGAACACCGCTGTGGTCAACTTAATCTACCGCAATGTTTGTTTCTCTTAGATCTTTGTGTACTGTGTTATACTAACCATCTTCCATGGTCGAGATATTATAATACAACATGGTATCATTATCAGAAATATTTTGAATAAGAAAGCTATTGTTTAGCACTAGGCGCTTACATATTATGATTGACAAGAAGACCAATGTATGACAATATAGAATTGTTTTACAATCACTCTTGCCATACAATTAAAACGATGTAACATTTGTATTCAAAGAACTTGGTAATCCACTCCACCTATTTTAAAAGGTCAATATATATAAAGATGCCTTGTGCAAAATTTCACGCTCCTAGTCCCTGTAATTTAGACTGCGTTGATAGGTCAGTCAGTCAGATTCTTCTTTTATACAAGATTTACCTAAAACAGTTCGTTGCTTTTGGGGAAATGCCATTAATAAATCACTCACTTTACTTTTTCGGCTTGACTTGGATCCGTTACGAGCTATATTTTACATTATAGTCTCATCAATAATTCAATCGATAAATCTACTGAGTCTATAACTAATCTTATTATATTTCGTACCTATCTCTATACTAGACAGCAAAGTCGCTTTTTTCTGCGGATATACATATGACTGTTCATCTGCGAAATTATCCTTAACCGTGCAACGGTTTTAATACGGTTTTAACCAATAGAGAGAGCAATAAAGAAGGAAAGTTTTTGTATATGATTTGCATCTGTGCTATGCTAGGGTGGGTCGCTGTTATATAGCATAACATAATCAGCCTAATGTTCAGACTGCTGGGTGAGTCCTAGACCGCTTCTCTCTAAGACAGGGAATGGACCATGGTCCACCATGCGGGCCAGTGCTTTTTCGGTTTCCTCACGATGTTTTCCTTCACCGTTTTGAGAGTAGTGGTGATGAAATAAATTATTAAATTAATAAATCTAAAGATCATTTCGTACGTTTCCAGGCTGCACATGGCACGTTCAACGGTGGCTCTGTTCATCGTTGCGTTCCTGTCTCTGTTCATCGCGTTCTGGACCGGCGTCGTCGGCTGCTGGAAACGAAGCCCTGGGAACATCACTGCCACCGCCATCCTTATGCTGGTTACATGTAAGTACACTTGTCTCAATCATCCTGTTCTGGTAATAAGAATTGTCATAGAAAATGTGTTTTCAATAGACTTGCTCGAAAAGCCGCTCTTATCGTGCCGAAAAGCCGCTCTTATCGTGCCTAAAAGCACGCAATAGACTGTTTTTCGCACTGGTGCAGAAAAGTGTCCACGTCTAATGTCCCAACCAAGGTGACCTTGCTAGTTTCAATCCGTGTAGACAGCTGCAGTTATCTAATCTATGTATAAAATGTTATATCCTTTGACGCCCTTGGTTATGATGCGCGTTTTCCCACTCACCGAACGTGTTGGAGCGTGGTTTACATCCATGATGTAGCCGCAGCATAAACCGAACACATAAACCAACCTTCACCTTGGTTGGAACGCTGGTTTGCAACCGTCTGATCACCCCTTTACGCTTTTTGGAAGTACGATTTGTATACTTTTTAATTAAAATAGTTGGATCAGTTTGTGACCAGTGTGACGAAGTTTTAAAAAAAATATTATAAACGTTTGATTTAGTTTCGGTAGATGACGAATTTACCAAATTCTTTTTAAAGCCGAATCTGACCGTCTTTATCCAGTGTCATAGTCAAACTCATGTCCTCCAACTAGACTCGAAGCGTAGTAGGACAATGGTTATAGTAAGTTATCTATGGACATTAGTCGAAGGTTTTCCGTTGTTATAGAGTCGAGTGTAATAAACAAAAATTTAAACGGATATTATTCTAATGCTGTTTGTGACTACCACAAGGTAAACCGATGACCTGGTGAGGGTCGCGGAAATCCGAAGAGCAGTGATACTACGAGCTTTTAACGCGATCCTTTTTACGACCTAAACTGAATTGTGAAAAAAAATGTAAAGTAGGTTTCTCGTTCTCATGACAGGCATTTTAACACGTCATTGTAAGGACCTTAGGCTGGACGTTCTAGCCACACTTGAGGGCGGTCGATATCCAAAAGTGGACGTCTTTCGGTTTTTTTAGGTGGGAAAATGATTATCCGCTCTTTTGCGGAGGGTGTGTCTGAATTTTACTGACTAAAAACCCACACCTGTACCTTCTTTGCCTTCGTCCCCGGGCCTCGGGTTTTACTTTCACACTACCGTTGGTTTCGGCTAAGATAGTGATGATGATGTTTCTAATTTTTGCCTAACAAATTTTCTTATCTTGTTTCAGGTTTGCTAGCGGCGGGTGCAATGGCATTATGGCACGGAGTGGAGTTCTACGAGAAGGAGAAAGTTGTCGGAGAAGAGTTCTACCAACAGTGGCCTAATGTAAGTCATGTGTTCGATGAAGAACGACGCACAGAAGAACATGTAGTATCTTCTTCTGTTACAAGTATATGTAGACTTAAGATAGGAAGGACCTGAGGATTCAGTGTGCTGTGGGTAATCCCCAAAGTTATGTCGAACCATGCTACGGTACACCCAGTTATAGAACCTGGCGACGTTTTAAATGTACCATAGAAAATAGGCTAATATCGTGTTGCCCAGTAACTGGGTTGTGAAGGTCAGATAAGCAGTCACTCCATGTAAAACACGAGTATTCAGCTGCATCTGGTTAAACTGGAAGCCACAAGCTAGTTGGGAAAGGCTAGGGGTAGGTAGGTATGTTGATTTGGGAATAGGCTGACTCCCAGAGTCTTAGCTCAATTAATACTTACTACTTTTTAGAGATTTCCCTCACATGTTCCACTTTAAAGAACACTAGAAAGGTGTAGCATATGAATTTAGCAAATATCTTGAGGTTAATAGCACCTTCCTACATATTATCATCTACCGATTACCTTCTTTATCTAAGTACCTACCAGACTGATTAAGATCGACTCCAGCTAATCGAGGATTTGCGGGGTTACCATGACGTTCAAAGTAAGATTATTTTAATCTTGTTTCGGCGTGAGTAAGAGATGGCGCTAGACAATCTGTATAGCTCTGTCTCTTAGCCACACTAAAACAAGATTAAAACAATCTTACTTTTAACCGTCATGGTCTAGGTCCATGTCAGTTTTTTTTCAGTTCGTTTATAATAAGGCTAGTCATGTAAATTAAGCTCGAGGTTTGAACAAAATTATTGACCCACCTCCAACACCAGGTGCTAAAAGACAACTCATCAATCTGGTACGATTGGTCGTACATCCTGGCCTGGCTGGCTGTCGGCGTTTCCTTCGGAAGCTCCATTTTATTCTTCTCCGCCGCCATTTGCCTCAGCAAGGAAAAGAGGCGGGAACAGCAGAATAACGTGCAGTACATAATGCCAGGTTAGACCGCCATTTTGAGCGGCCATCTTGTGTTAAGCTTGGCGGGAAAGACTAAACTCTTTTGTACATTTCTACGATTTCTCCTTGATGATTTTGTTAAAATAATTTGTATGTGTTTAGTAATGTGTGTGTTAGCTCAGGTACCTTGATTTTTATTACGATAGATAAATAAAATACATATTTATATTGTCGTGTATATTTTATGTTTATTTAATACTTGTTTTATTAATTTTGGGTACCTTTTCATACTTATTACTCTTCACTAGACAATAAATCATCAATAACTTAGCTTGTAAGTACAACCATGTAAGTATTTCATACTAACAAAAAGCTTTTTCTCTTTTTTTTCATGTTTCTATGAAACTTGGCTACTGCGTATAACTTCGCGACTGCGACCGGTCGTTTAACGCCTAAATAAATGTAACTGGCTATCTCATAATATCTGGTTTACGCCAAACGCAATACTAACTCGCTTACGGACGAATTTATTAACATTGGTGCTGTAAATATTGAAAAATAACTATCTGAATGAACTTAATTGTTTACCAATCTGATTTTTGTACATAACTTCTTGGTAACAAACTTGATTTACATACACAAAACACCCTTACACAATATATACTACAAATTAAATAATCGCTGATTTCAATCCCGTCTAATTTGTATCAACTGTATCCAATATAAATCACACAATCACATGAACATCGCACGCGACACACAAACAATCTCTTTCACACACATACAAAAACCGCGCGATAAAATGTCGGTATAAACCAGATATTACGTGAGAATTCGCGCGTGTGGTACGACTGGTCGTACATGGTCGCGTGGTGCGGCGTGGGGCTGGCGCTGCTGTCGGCCATCTTGTTCTCATCGGCCGCCATTTGCTTGCGCGGCGAGCGGGAGCGGGAGGAGGCGCTTAACATGCAGTACCTCATGCCCGGTATGCTTATAAAACCATCATTATATATGCTCCAATCGCAATCAAATTAGTCATTTAACCTTTATAACTAGAACTACAGGGTGTAAGAGACAGCCGTCCACAAAATTTAAGGGTTTGCTCAGTAGCCCAAACTGAATAACCTTCCCCCAGATGTTTTTTCAGGAAACGAAAAAAAAAATCGGCATCTCCATACAAACTGTCTAATTAAGTAATTAATTTTGTATGGTTAGGCTATTTTTTTTTTCGTTTCCTGAAAACAAGTCTTGTGAAAGGTTGTTCAGTTTTGTCTACTGAGCAAGCCCTTAAAGTTTGTGGAGGGCTGTCCCTTACACCCTGTATACTGCGCACACGTGTGTCAGACACGCTGATCTGGGCGTGTCGGTCTCCATACATTTTAGATGGAAACTAGACTTGTAGAGCTACACTAGATCTCCGCTACGCGACGTCGTTCTACGTACAAATCAGGCGTGTTACACGTGTGCGTCGGTCTTATGTAGTTCTAGCTTTGACCGCTTGCATCGGATTGGTACGACGAGTGTTTTCCGAGTCCTATTCGCTAGTCATGTGTTTGCGACTGGGTATTCCATTTCGTTAAGCTCTTCATTCCTCATAATTGACAGAAGGCTGACGAGATGGAGTATTTGGTTGTGGATGTGTGTCCCTGGAATACTCGTGAAAGTTTTTGTTTGTAGCATATCCGACGTAGGCTGTTAAAAGGTTAAACAAACCTTTTTTACTGTCCGTTCAAACGGTTTTGACTTCTATTCCGTAGACATAAAGATGACATTAAAAGTAAAAAGTTGTTCCAAACAATTTACTGCAGCCGCCATTTGTCATACCACCAACGCAATAAAAGTCAAAATTGCTTGAACGGACATTAAAAAAGCTTTGTTTAAATGTCTAATCTTATTGTGATTGGAGTATAGGTGCCATTATGAAAAAAGGTTCAGGGGCCGTACTACGAAGTGTCGATGGCGTTATGATTCTGGTGTGAGAAAGGGATAGTGCTATACGTTCTGTGTAACTCTGTCGCGCTTTCACTCCGGAACCATAATGTTTTTAGCCATCATTTGTCCCTACGTAAGACGGGCACTTCTAGATAGCGCCCTAAGAGTGCAGTCACATTTTCACAAACTTTTTGGTAGAAGAAGTGTAATTGTTTTTAGTCTTGGACAATTGAACTTCTTTTAAAAATATACTTTTCGCTTTGGGAGTATGCGACTGCATTTTTGACTCTTTAGTGTACATGCACCTTGTTAGAAACAGTAGGCACACCATAATTTCATTTTAATTATTAACTAGCGCTTTGTTTAAAAAAAAGGATGTTCTATACTTGTTTTACAGTGAAAATACCATAGATATATCTTGGTTCATTCAAAATAAAGACATAAGAAAAACATACACATTCAATTTAACTTATATTACTTAATAAAATACACACACCTATAGGATTTTGGTTAGGTCACCACATTTATATTGAAATAAACTAATGCTTAAAAGTAATGTTGAAATTGAATCCATCTGATCTCTATTATTTCATCGTTATATTTTTTATACCAATTAGCTTATAATTAATTTCATAACTCAATTTCATAAATGGCAACATTCAACATATTTCGCTTGTGGCAACACAAACATAACAATGTTTTCTTCTGTAAATATTTTCTTCAAACAGGGTGAATGCTGGATGCATGAGTGGTTTGTGGATATTGAATTACTTTTAAATTTGGTCCTATTTTGTTTTATCGACAACACTATTGATTTGAAGCTACACCACCAAGAATTTGTTTTGATATATACTTTAATTCATTAAACCCCAAGCGAACGCCGGCCGTTCGCGCTGACATTGCCTTACTATTGTGACTCTAATTGACGGTATCTGAAGAGTATTATTTCAAGAGTTTTATGGAAAGAGTTAATTAATAACATTTTTTTTCTGTCATTGCAACATTATGTTAAAATTACAATATTGAGCCAAACTCTTGTTACTTGTCTAATTTAGGTGGTCTAGCAGTAAAAAGTTATATTACCTATCCCATAAATGAAAGATTTAGGACAGCTCCAATCTTCTTATCCCTTAAATTCTAACTCATATTCCGTATGTTCACAGTGTACCCACAAAAGCAGCAGTACGCTTACGCCGGATACCCGCCGCCCCAGGCGTACCCGGGCCCCTACTACCACGGGTCGCAGTACGGCCCCTACAACTACTGAGCAGGTGACCAGATGAGGGACCTCGTGGCGGCGCACTTCGCCAACGCCCCCGCCCCGCAGGCACCCGCGCGCAACCCCTCCCCACCCCATCAACCACCCCCATCCCTACCCTCCTCCCTCGAGACGTACAACTCCCACCGCAAAATCAAGCGGCCCAAGCTTGGTGACAGGAAGGTGTACCGGCCCGTGAGGCGCCACACGCTGTCGCGCATCGACGAGACGCCGCCCAACACGCTGCGGCCGCGCTCCAAGAGCCTGCAGCACTCCACGGACCTGTCGTCCACGCGGCTCATGGCCCGCTCGCGCTCCAACATCTCGGCCGACACGAGCCGCAGCGTGCCCGTGTGCAACCAGAGCCAGGACGTGGGCCCGCAACTCAGCGGCAGCCCGCAGTACGCCGAGCCCACGCGCTCCGACTCCTCGTCGTACGAGCGGCCGGCCTCCATGACGGACCTGCCCATCATGGTGCCGCTGGACCCGGCCACGGGCGCGTACATCCCCTACCCGGAGTACACGTACTACCACGACGACGGCTGTCGCCTCGCGCGCTACCGGCAGTACAATAAGAAATCAAAGAAATACTCCCCCAAACATAGTAATTTATATTTAGCATTCATGTATTGAATCCCGCGCGGGTGTAGGTGTATCACGGAACAATTGAAAAGCAATGGTTACGAGTTTCGATTATTGCCGTACAGTGTATGCCACACACAAACCATCCATGAGTTTAATTTTGAAAAGTTTTAGTTCTTGTCTTCAAAACATTCATACACTGTTTTTTATAAATGGGTGGCCCGAATCTGGTTGAGAGAATATTCTTTACGACTATTGGCACTTTTTATTTATTTTTGCTGTGGCACGAGTTTGTCGTTAGTAGGTAGTGTAGAATCAAATCAGGTCTATACCTATAAAATTGCCGTTCTAATAAGAAGAAAAAAAAAACCATAAATACTGCAATATTAAAGAAAATACAAAAGCAGTAGAATAACGTATCTACCTTGAATATACTTAAGGTTTATTTGAACTTGTAATTCCAAGTCAATCCAAAGATATGACTGTTCAAAGTAACCCGTTTTAGAAAAAGGCGATTTCATAGGTAAGGACCTATTTTTATACGAGACAACATCGAAGACGGAACTCGCGCCACAGATCTGTGCACGGCTACGAAACTCCGACGCCACTGAATCTTAACGTTTCCATGCGACAATTTACGAACAATCTCTGCTACGAATTTTAAATAATGATAAAACTGTATCGTAACAATGTATCGGGAGAGATGCTGTAATTAGGAGTAAGTTAGTAAAGACTCCGCCATAATATGCAGAAATGAAACAAATTCTTGTAGTACCTAAGTTAAAATCTAAGAATTTAAAGATTTTTGGATACGTAATTATAGTTTTTATAAAATTCGACTTATTTACTCTGATCAAATAAATATATCCGAAAGTATTGTGCCTTCTATCTTATAAATATTGCTCATTTGTACTGTTTAAACATATCTTAATCTAATTTAATGTAGGTATCGTAGTAGATAAAGGTATTTTTGTACACAAAACAACTTTATAATGCAAGGTAGATAATTCTGGATAGTTGGAAGAAATATGGTATATTTCTCTTTGATATATCTTCATTTCTTTTACGTAGATCAATTTTAGTATTTTGTTGATATATTTTTATTGTCAAATCATGAAAACCGTCCTTGTATGGATATACGTAGTATAATGGTGTTTCGATAGAATTTTGTATTTAATTTCCTTAGTCAAAATCGTCGAGGTATGATCGTACCAATTAGTTAGCTCAGAACTATTTGTACATTAATCAGTGTAGGTTATGCATTACAATAAATGGTAGATAATATTTAATTGTATTTAAAATTTCCTTAATAAAAAATAAATTGGAAGTGTTGTTTTTCTAATCTCTTGAATTAAAATTATTAAGATGACACGCACGAGAAAAAGGTACTAAAACTTTAATGTAGATATATGAGAGGCTTTTGACACAATCCTCATAACTATTCTTGTGCTATAACTAAAATGAATTAGTGTTTCAATGCAAACATTATCCTAAAATGATCTATCAAGGTGGTTGTGAAACGTTAAAAGCGTATGGAGGTGCATTAGGCAAAATTTCTTCAACAAAAAAGCAGAGATTCGAATCCTCTGTTTGGAGTACCACAGGAGAGTATGCTCGGACCGATCTTGTTTCTAAACTATATTAACCTTTCGAGTACCGCATTTGGACATAAAAGAAAGGCAATGGGGTTAAATGAAGGGTAATAGAAGTAAGAATAAATATATCTACAAAGTGACTATTATTACTGAAAACATACAATCAAAGACAAAATATTCATACAAATGTATATTCAAAAACTGTACAAAAATATTTAATATGGCGATTGGACGTAACATTGGATGGAATGATCTCGAACATTATTATCACATTTAATGAGGCACTATTATTATTTTTATACATAAAACTGCAACTGGGAAAAGAAATAAAAAATATTTGAAAACATTACGTAATTAAAGGACCAGCCTTAGAGGTCATACACACGAGCGGCATGTTGCCAACAGCGGAGGTAACTGCAGCCGTCGACCTATCACTAGACACACAAGACGGCTGTTGCTGATCTTCATAGCTGGAAGGTCGACGGTCGCCGTTGACGTGTTGACTGCAGCCGTCGAACTATCGTGACACTTAACACACACGACGGCTGTCAGTAAGGTGTCGACGGCTCCAGTTGCCTTTGCTGTTGGCAACAGAAGCTCGTGTGTATGACCTTTTAGAAATGATTGGATGAAATAATATTTTTAACCTACTTATAGCAGATAATACATAAATAATATTTTATTCATAATCGAAGGGCACACTGGGAACTGGGAACTCAACCACACTCTAAATAAAAAAATGTAAACCAAACACACATTTAGATTTTTTGGGTAAAAGAAAGTCATTAAAATCGATGTGCATGGAACGAATATCTTTACACAAAAACACACAAATGTGCACATTGAGCATTGGAAACTTAGAGTCAATGCCTGCACGAGCATGTACCATTAAAGACAATTCCGCCTGACCACCACTAAGTTCATTTTTGCTTGCACTCGAAAAGAAAATTTCAAAGGGTTTGGTTTGGCGCCACGCCGCAGTATTCAAGCAAAATAATTTTTAAGTGATCATGCAAAAATGACCGCGATGGTACCTGTCATTGTGAGTTAAGCCTTATTTCCTCAGTTATTATAGTCACAAGACATACACTCGTAATTTGCAACGACTGTACCCAGCTAGAGTTGTTGTAGTTTGGAATGCTAGCAGCAGTCATTGACATTTCTACTTTTATTGACATTCTTACGTGTAAAGGTCACCAACCTCAACTGTCATGCCGCTCAACATTTACTTTAACTGCTTGCGTGGGATTGTCCGACAACTATTTCCGCGTCCTATTCGCCAGGATCGTGTGTTCACGACTGGGTACTCCAACTCGTTTAGCTTTTCAATCCCCATAGGTGACAGAAAAGCTGACGAGATGGAGTATTTGGTCGTGGATGTGCGACCCTGGCGGAATAAACGCGAGACTGTTTGGCGGATATAAACGTCTACGTAGGCGTTTTAAGGGTTTAAGAAAAACGATACAATAAAAGAGACACTGCTTTATATAAATTAGGCAAGTGCGAGTCGGACTCGCGCCCTGAGAGTTCCGTACAAACTTACCTATGTAAAGACTTCAATTTCTGATTGGAGTCTCGATTTTTTTTTCGAATGGACCAAACCGCAAATTTTCTGTTGTCAGATTTATTCCTATACTTGTGTTATAAGGAGCTTGCTTTATACAGAACTTCAGGATTCTGGGTTAACGGAAAGTAGAATTTGTGGTTCCCCTGAATGTCGAAATATACGTTTTTTGCGACTTAAACGGCCGTATATATTTTTTCGTTAATTTATTTTTCACAGCTTCAAGGGATTGCAGACCTAAGTATATGGCTTTAATTTCAACTCTATACGACCACGCGTTCCCGAGATAAAGCGTCTTGACAGACAGACGGACGGACGGACAAAAAAATGATCCTATAAGGGTTCCGTTTTTCCTTTTGAGACATGGAACCTTAAAAAGTGCAAAAAAACTTCTAATTCAAAATTGAGCACTTATGACGTTTGTACCATTCGTTTCGACATTAGACCGCCAACCAATCATATAGCAGTATCTATCATAGGCCCGGGGTGCGAGAGGGCTTGCTTCCTCTCTTGCACTGCTGTCACAAGCTTCCTGTACGGTCCTAGAGGGAGTCCTAGAGACTTCAAGTCACTCTCAGTGAGGAGCATGAGCGCGTCGAGGTCGATCTGTTCGTCTTTGAACTTCTGCACGTACTGCGAGAGGCCCCAGGCGGTGAGGAAGCGTTCGAGGGAGGCGTAGCCTGAGTCGTCAGCCTCGCCTTCCTCGTCTGATGTTATTGTTGAGCTTTCTGTGGATGAGGAGTGGACAAGATGTATGAGTAGTGATCAGCGAATCTGTTCTATGTATATTTACGAGACAGAGACTTTCAACATAATTTAACTTTTGGAGCCGGTGTGCTACAAAAGAGATAATATGTTAGCATATTAAACGGAATAATGAATCGTATTAAGCTTTAAGATTTTTTTTTTTAAATGTTTTGGTAAAATAAAGTTACCTGAGTGCGCAGAAGTCCACTCAGCAGGTTGGTAGGCGTGCCGGGCGGCGAGCGAGCCGGCCGAGCCGATGGAGAGGTCCTCGCCCGGCGCGCCGCCGCCCATCGCGCTCAGCGTCGCCGTTATTGAGCGTCTGGAAATGTACCACATCATCATATCAGCCGAAAGACGTCCACTGTTGGACATAGGCCTCCCCCAAGCGTCGCCACAACGACCGGTCCTGTGCGTCACGCATCCATCGGAGTGGCGACCAAGTGGCGTTGGAAGGTCTCCAACAAAAAAAAAAAGTTGGTCCGATGACTTGATTAGGGTCGCAGGAATCCAATGTACCACATAATAATAATAATAAATAAAATTAATAGAGTCACAATAGTCCCAATAGTAATATCAGCCTCCCTAGCCAAGTTACAACCGTTTCGCTTGCGTCGACCGCTTCGAGTTGACCTTGCCGCCAATTCTTTTGTTCTGACCACGTGACTGAGCGTTGAGATGACGTCTTTCCCGTACATTTGAAGCTTTCTACTACCGTTAACTATTGCAGATTAGCAATTTGGCTAGGGGTACAGGTGTTATTCCAAAACAAATATTCAACAGTCTTAAGCTAGAAAAATATAGAGAGGGAGAAAACTTTAACTAGTGACTATTTACTACCAACCTGAAAGCTACACTGCCAAAGCCAGGTCGTTCGAAGATACTGGCCGGTTCCTGAAGCATGACTTCCTGTCCAATTCCACTGTCTTCGTTCACCGCTGCGAAGTCAGGCTGACTTGTAGACCTGTAATCAAAAAGTGATAATAATATTCCACAATATTTACACCACGACATCCAGTCGGGGTCTACTCGCTTTCTCCGAAACGAAACGTCAATTTTTCTTTTGGTCAGCTTAAACTAGATGAGGCCGGTGTTTCCTATCTGACTACCCTCAGAAGAAACACCGAAACAAACTCAGGGGTCAAAGTCCCTTTTAAAGTCCATACAGTAAATATGTAATGGTCAAATCACATGAGAACAATGCAGATTTGTCTGAGATGGTTTTTTGAAGAAAGAACCATATGGATGTAATAGTACATTGTTAGTTACACTAGGGGTGAAAGTTACTTATTTCGTCCCAAGAAGGAGTTGGCGGCCGAGCGCAGCGAGGTCGAAAAATAATTTGCTAGCTGTTAGTTGAAAGTAAAACTCCCTAGGGATGAAAAGTGTGATACTTTTCAGCCCGCACCTCAGGCAACTTCAGACCTACTTTCAGAGTATGAAAAATAACATTACCTTGTGAGCGTTTTCTTGTGCGGCTGTTGGGGCTGGTGTTCAGCGAAGACATCGGCGACGTTGCCCCTCTGCTGCGGGCCGGCGCCGAACGTGCCCACGTACATCACCTCCGAGTCGCGCCGCACTCCGCTCAGTGACGTCACCGAGCGGCGACCCGTCGTCTCTGTCTCACCCACCTGTGACACAGACATATCTACAAGTTTCCTTCAAAATGGTTAAGCAGAGTGGTGCTAATATTCGCGTTATGGGAGTCATACTAGTATTACGTAAGCACTACAGGGGGTGGGGTCTAGACGGTGATTACGTCAGCAGTCCATATAATAATAATATTCAACAACTATCACACAACGCCGTCTAGTCCCAAACTAAGCAGACCTTGTGCTATGAGTACTAGACAACTGATAATAGTAGATTATGTGACTAGAGGATAAAGCCGTGTCTGTAAGTCGCGGGCGGCATGTTGAATTCTGAACGAAACGAAGGTTGCTGATTTTAATCCCGAACGTCAGTGAGGGATTTATATAATTAACTCCCGAGCATTTCAATTTTCTATAGCGCGCTCCCATCGGTAAGCACATAAAACGTGCCTTCTGTTATTTTTTTTGTTACTGGTCAGTTTGAATTTTGAGTAAACTGTTTTGATTCACGTACATATTCACTTATGTTGACGATTTTTGATGCTCCAAATTGAAATCTCATTATTCCCTAGGGATCGCCCATACTGCATTATCACCCTAGGGACAGAATGACATGCTTTAAGTGATGTTTATATAACGTATAATAGGGCATTATCGAGCAGGTGGTATAAAAACATACTTATAAAGTTCTAAATACATACAAAGATAAATTACACCCAGATACAGGACAAATTAGCTTAACCCTCAAATCTAAAATCTTCTCTATCAGAAATCTCAATAAAAAATATGCATGTGCACAGAGCGTAGATCGCAGTTTTGAGGGTTTGCACCAGGGGAGGCATGAGACTCTAACTCCAGACTTTGGCGCCCCCTTGAATTGGTCGCCCTGGGCCATCGCTCCATCGTGCCCCCCCCTCCTAACGCCGGCACTGGTTCTAGAGTGGCGACCGATAATATAATAGATACCTTAAAATCATCAGTGTTCATGTTATTGTTTCGTCCGACGGTGTTGTTCCTCTTGCTGGCCAGGACCTTCTTGTACACAGCGCCGAGACCCTTCACTCCCGAATTCACGGTACCTACCAGGTCACTGTAGGTTGGGCGGCGCTGGTCATCGGCTAGCAGGTTCCCTGTAACGGCACGAGTTGCTATTGTAGTAGTGGCACAAGGCAAAAAAAAACTGGAGCCTAGAGCAAAGGGTGAAAATGGGACCCTATTGCTAAGCTAATGTCCATCTGTCTGTCACTAAGCTGTATCTCAAGAATCTCGATAGCTATTGACATTTTCAAAAATTTTATGTATTATTTAATTTTACTGTTGCCGCTATAACAACAAATACTAAAACACAAAATAAATATTTAAGGGCCCCCTTAAATATTTATTTGTTCTCTCCCACTCAAAAAACGCGTTTTTTTTTTGCTGTATTTTTCTACGGACGGTATGGAATCGTGTGCGAGCGTCCAGATCTAGCGAATGCGTTGCTTGCGAAATTACAAAATCCTGCATCGTGTTAGTAGAGTTCCTCCGAAATCAATTATCGGGCAGTTACCCTGACCTGACTATACTCTCGTCTTCGTCTGGTCGAAGGACACCCTGTTCCACTTACGATCCTTCGAAGTACGCGGCATAAACGACTTTCAACGAGGTGAAACGCTTAATAAGGACCGTAGAGGTGTTTTACCTTAAGATCGTGCATAGGAGACATCGATTTGATATTTCTATATGTATGAACCTACTAGCTTATGCCCGCGGCTTCACCCGCGTACATAAAATAGGGCTTGTTACTCACCACTCAGGAATAAAGCAGCTTTCTATCGGTGAAAAAATTTTAGCAATCGGACTCGAATTGGAAAAAAAAAACAAAAGAACGTATTATTTGTAAAACACTAACAACAACTTTTGTTCAATGACTTTTACAAAACGTAATACATTTATCAAAATAAAACATCAAGTTGTTCTATCTAACACATTTCAACTCTGTATTTTGCTGTACACGTGCCCAGCCACACCGAGCGCACGATCCCAGCTCCCCTCCGCTATTTAATTGTACTATTGCTTGCTTCGCATAGACTTCGAAATATTTAAAACGTTCAATTTAAATATTTTTGTATGAAAATCTGATGAACTAAATTATTGTTACGCCGTTAAATTTCAACACGTCATATCTCCGACAAAATAAAGAGTGGCAACGAATAATTAAAACGCATTGCTGTTCGAAAGCTCTAGAACCAAAGTACCTACCTAGCCTGGCAAGATCTGGAACATTCCTTAATAAGTACTCGTTGTACCTACTATTTAGTAGGTATGTACCTAATCTGTAGGTATCTGTAGCTGGATAAGGGAAATGGTACTTTCCGCCATTAACAATAGAGTTGAAATTCGCGTGAAAGTGACTTGCGAAGGACAAAGTAACAAAATTGATTTATGGCCCCGCGACGCGACTCTATTGTTCTGGATCTATCCTGAGACGTCAGTATCTAGAATTTTCTTTGCTTCGCGTATAAATACGAGCCCCCGAACGGAAGTGACTCAGTTTTGATTTCAACTGCGAACGAGAGCTATCTACCTAAGAGTGCGAAGTGATTTTATCCAACGACCGAGGTGATAGTATAACGGAACTCTAGTGCCAACTGTGATTTGGGATTATTGTTGACTGGACAAATTACTTATTGTTTGTGGTAAATAAAGTTCTTTATTGGTAAATCGGCATTTAGTTACCCACGTACGTAACATTATGATAAAATTTTAAAAGTCATCTTTATGATGTTAGTAATATGTTACTAACATCATAAGAGGTTGTCCTGAGAGGTTGTTGGTGTTTTACAAAGAATCCTGTATTAAAGTGTCGATGTTACTTAGATAATTTGTGTGACGAATATGATGATTTATACGTTGTTATAAAATGACGTTTTTTAGATTAGAAAAAAAAAACATGTTCAATTATATCTGCGATCTTAATATAAGGACGTACAATAGCAAAGATATGAAATCTTGATTATCAGCTAATTTTGTGCTATTTTTATACAAAAGGTAATAATTTAAGTTACCTAAAAGTCTCAAGAAATGAAAACAAGTATGACGAACCGATGAATAAAGTACTGATTGTATCAGTATATTTTTGTATTTATGTGTTAGGTACCTAGGTAATTTTTTTGACTACAGTGTAATACTCGTAAATTGTGCGTAAGGATTGAGCGGGTTTCGCATATATTAAAACCTAAAAACTAGTGTTGTATTTGTGACCACAGAAAAGATAAAAGAGGTTAGAAAGGAAATACTTACCGATTTGTACTAGAACGAGTGTCACCTCTTATCTCCCACCCTAACTGCACTACATGCAATAAACCAATACGAACGCGCATTACGCAACTAACAGACCACGCACACTTAGATCGCAAGTTTGCTATTGGTAGTTGAACTATGAGCATTACCCTACTTTGTGGCACGCCGGCCCCGCCCACAAGGCCATTCTAACCTCATCTGTTCTGTGTAAAAGACTGTGATTTCAGCAATGCATATTTAGAAGAGCACTATCGTTCCTTCTCAACTGTGATATTTATTTATATATTGTATGTATTGTGTATGTTATGTATTCATAGTAGAAGTTATATATTATTTTTATATTTAATTATATTTAGATTAAGACTTCGACTTTCAATTTTTTTTTGCTTCCTACACACTATTGTCTACACTTCTTTTTTATTTCTCCTTTCGCAGGTCTGCTGGAAGAAATTTCTTTGGAAATAAGCAGAATCTTTGTACTAATGTCTCTTATGTGTTGTCTGTTTTTGTAATTTTTGTGTGTACATAAATAGTAAAAATAAATCGCAAAATGTGTTGGTAAGCGCATAACTCAACAACGCCTGGACCGATTTCGCTAATTCATTTTTTGGTGTGATTGTTATTGTGAGGAAAAAAAATAGGGTAGGGTAGAGTACGGTAGAGTAGTGTAGGGTAGAGTTGGGTATAGATAGTAGGGTGCAGTAGGGAAGAGCGGGAGCGAAGCCGCGCGGGCAAAAGCTAGTAAATAAATAAATAAGAACACTCACCATGGCTAGTAGACCTGGTCATCTTCTGCGCCCACAGCTTGTTACTGGGCCGATGCGGCATGGGGTGCACATCATCTCCGTACCCCTGTTCCCATTCCTTGGCTAGCTTCTTCAGTTCCTTCTCGGCTATCAGCTCGGCCTTACTCTGGCGTTTCTGGTACTGCTTGTGCGATTTCTCGTACTCTTTCTTGGCTTTTTCTTTTAGTGACTTGGCTTTTTTTCTGGAATGGATGGTTGGAATTTGAAATATGTATAGTTAAGTACCGATGACAGATGGATGCCATGCAAGCAATTTATAAATGACTAGCTTTTGCCCGCGGCTTCGTCCGCGTACATAAATATAGCCTATGACACTCAAAAACCTTTTTATAAAAAATAAACGGAATTCACAAAAAAATTGAATTGAATTTAAGGAGTTCTCTCGATTTCGCCAAGTTTCCATCATCAGATCTCAACTTGGTGACTATGGGATCATTTGGGAAGCATACCTTTTGCAACAAAAAAAATAATTTTTCGAATCGGTTGGCAACGGACGAAGTTATGCGCGAACAAACAAACATCCGAATTTAGAACCTCCTCCTTTTTTGAAAGTCAGTTAGAAATAAAGCAGCATTCTATTGGTGAAAAAAATTTAGTAATCGGACCAGTACTTCCAAAGATGAAACTGGCCTGTTGGTCTACTATGTTTAGTGGCCCTGACTGCTCTGCCGGAGGTCGTGAGTTCGATTCCCAAACAAATGTTTGTGTGATGAGCACGATCATTTCTGTGTCTGGGTCATTTATCTACAATGTGTATGTATTTAGAAATATATAAGTATGCACTTATCAGTTGTCTAGCACTTATAGCATAATCTCTGCTTAGCTTGGGACTAGACGGTGTTGTGTGATAGTTATGGAATATTATTGTTAGTGTAAAAGCTCATGTTTTAAGAGTAACTGACTCCTCCCAGTTGACTTTACATAACCCCATCTTCTTGTATCATGTCAGAACCATTACTCCACTACCCCGATTCTAATAATGATGGGAACTCTTATACAACGACAATTACGAACACCATTTCAACAAGATTGCACGTGTAATACGTGCAATGTGTTCGCATTTACACATTATGGTAATATAATTAACGGTTTCATGTTATAATTACAAATGAAAGTTTTTTTTTTTATGTAACCTTTACGGAATAGCCCTTTGGAAAGCTAAGCATGCTGCGAGCTAATTAAAAGATTATGTTATATTTTATTTTTACTAAGTAGAGTTTAATTATTTAACTGACCTGTTGGTCTAGTGGTTAGTGGCCCTGACTTCCATGCCGGAGGACGTGGGTTCGATTCCCACCCAGGCCAAATGTTTTTGTGATGAGCATGATTATTTGTTCTGAGTCTGGGTGTAATTTATCTATAATATGTATGTATTTAGAAATATATAAGTATGATTATCAGTTGTCTAGTACCCATAACACAAGCGCTGCTTAGCTTGAGACTAGACGGCGTTGTGTGATAAATGTGGAATATTATTATTTAGTGACCAGTCCAAGCATGCGTTAGCAAGCAAGCAAGGTTGTATAGCAAAGCTCAGTTGAAAACTAGCGTCAGGCAACTGCTACGTAGTGGCCTGGCATTATGCTGAACTGGACCTATTTGGCGCAGTCATGAGACACACAATGCTGATATATTTTTAAGTTTAAGTACTAAGAAGTTTCTATACTATAATTGTTATCTCATTTTTGTACCTGTTTGCCAAAATACACGTGTTTTCTTTCTTTCTGTTAGAAATATTTCAAATTCTCGGCTTTTCTCGACTTTATTACACATGTAGACTTCTGTAAGACAAAAAAAAGAAAAGAAAAAAATTATCTCTTAAAAATATGCATAATTTACTTGTCATTATTCTCCAATTTGGCCGTCGCCTGGTCCAGTATGCGCAGTATGTCGTCTCGACCGTTGATGGCCGCCAGTTCCTGGGCGGTGTGGCCGTCCACGTCCATGGCGAACACGTTGGCGCCGAAGTTGATGAGGAAGGTCACGCATTCCTTGTGGCCGCGCGCTGCAGCAAGGTGCAGCGCCGTGTTGCCGAAGTAGTCCGCTTTGTCCGGCTCTCCTCTGTAATAAAAAGGTTGTTGAAGTTTAATAGGAGGCACTTAGAGGAGGGGGGTGGTTATACAAATGTCTTCACTTGTGTGTTTTTGTTCTTCGGTGCATGTGTCACTGCGCACACGTGTGACACACACAGCGATCTGGGCGCGTCGGTCTATGGCAACTAGACTTGTAGAGCTACACTTAATACACGACACGCGACGTCGTTCTACGTATAAGTTAGGCGTGTTACACGTGTGCGTAGGTCTAATGTAGTTCTAGCTTTAGTGTTCCCACCAAACGTTAAGTAAAAATGTACGGAAATGACATTACCTATCGCTGCCGTGACGTTTAAGGTCCTTTTCGAACCTGCGGAAACTTTTCCTTTGACACCCACGTTGATTCGCGATAAAAACTACTTTTTTCTATAGAACAATATTTTTGGTTTATGCGAAACCTCAAAATACTTAGTTCAGAATCAGTAACTACATCGATTCCATGTTATATTTTTTCACAAAAATATTTAAAAGTGTCAAGTTGGACACCACCACTCCTAATGTCAAATCATGAACTCACTATCTCACCTGGTAATAAGAGATGGTGTGGCTGACGTTGGAGCATGCTTGCCTAGAAGAAACCTAGCATAATCGGCCTAATAATGTTCCCACTGTTGGGACTCAGGCCTCCTCTCGAGAAGAGGGAATGGGCCGCGATCCACCACGCGGGCCTATGGCGGGTTGGTGGATGTCACATGTCTTAGAATTTTTTAGTTCTGGGACAAGCCGGTTTCCTCACGATATTTTCCCTTAGCGTTTTGACAGCAGTGATGATGGAATAAATTACACAAAGTAATGCACATGGCTGGGTTTGAACCTAGCGGGTTCCTACAACTCGTAAGCAACGGCCCCGTTACCACTCTGTCACTACTGCGCTCTTCACCTTAGCTTTAATACTTTCACCTTAGCCTTAATACTTTCAGGTTTTTTTTTATTAGATATAAGTAAACCAGTGCTTGACTGTGATCCCACCTGATGAGAAGGTTGTAGCTATCAGGAAACACAAACTCAGGCAGGGAATTCCACTCCTTAGCTGTACGCACAATATTTTTTTCAATACACTTGCTCATAATTTTATTGCACTGCACTTAGGTATATAACAGCACTTCTTACCAAACTATGACATTTTGATTACTATTACGCACTAGTGCTATAATGTAGTTAAAACCTTTTTGTTCAACTTCTTCCCCGCCATACTTATATTACAGTTACTGTATCAGAATGGGCGCGCGTTGTCCCCCACGAAGAAAAGAAAAAAAAAAATGAGCGCATATATGAAAACAGATTTTTACCGCCAAAAAAGTTTACTAGTTTTACAGTTATTTTCTCCACAAGTGTATTGAAAAACGTATGATACACGTGAGTAATTAATGATTACTGTTCTCGGCTCTCCTAAGACCCTCGCCATGGCTCGGGTCTAAATACAGCCTGGACGGTAATCACTAACATTACACACTTATATCATAATGTACTATTATATTTTGTAAACTAGGTCGTCGAATTTCACATGGTTTACAAAAGAAAAGGAAAATCAGATTTCCGGTGTCATAACATTGACAATCGTTTGGAAATGGATATTATTACAGTTCAGGTATTTTCACGTCCAAATTAACTGTAATCGCTCGCCACAAAAATGCTTTTTTTTATATAAAGTGAAAGTTATGACGGGGTTTGTGGATCAATGAAATTGTTGTATTTGAGCCTATGATGCCGCCGCGCTGCATCTGAGTGAAAAGATGTAAATTCTAAGATTAAAAGTTTTAGTAGAAAGACGTTCATTGTTGACCATAGGCCTCCCCCAAGTGTCGCTAATAGGGAATCCTATCCTGCATCAAAATCGCGATCCGACTTGCGGGATTGACGTCATCAATCCCGCGGATCCCACGGGATTTCCAGGATTGGGATTTAAAAAATATTCGTTTTAAGTAGTAGGTAATATACAAAAACTCGGATCCCACGTTTGCGGGATTGGATTCGCAGCTACTAGCTGCTCCCAGCGGTTTCAGCAGCGGAATAAAAATATACATAAAGAAAACAAAATAAATATATATTCTGATAAAAAACTATCTAGATAAGTAAGTACAAATTGTTTATGAGAAACGACATGGGTCGGAGCGGAATTCGCACTCGTTCCGAAAGGGAATAATGTCACGAACAGTTACTCGTATGTAACTGTACCGGTTCACTCGCCTGTACGGTATACGGTGTCACATTAAAATATTCGTGTGAACATCGGGCTTAACAGAAGGCTTAAACTCACTCAAAGGGCACCGAAAAAGGCTATGCTTGGAGTTTTTTTGCGCGATCGCATTAGGAATGAAGATATCTGCAGGAGAATCAATGTTGCTGACATAATCTTCGCAGAGCATCAGGTCCTTTGTACTCACTCCGTGATCGGGCCTCATCAGAAGACTTAAAGTCAGACAAAAGGCAATGGAAAGGGCTATGCTATGAGTTTTTTACATGATCGCATGACGAGTAAAAATATGCAGAGGGAAACCAATGTTGCTGACATAGCCAGGAGAATCGCAAAACGTAAGTGGCAGCGGGCAGGGCACGTTGCTCGCAGACCATCAGGCCTCATCAGAGGGCTTAAGTCATCCAAAGGGCAATGGAAAGGGCTATGCTTGGAGTTTCTTGGCGTGATCGCATGGGGAATGAAGATAACCGCAGGAGAACCAATTTTGCTGACATAGCCAGAAGAATCGCTAAATAAGGCAGTGGGCAGCGCACATTGCTCGCAGAACTGATGGTCGGAGTGGCAACCGCCTACCGGAAGACGCTATGTCGTAAGACCTCCCATAAGGTGGACCGATAACCTGGTGAGGGTCGCGGGAATGAGATGGAAGCGAGACGCACAGGACTGTTCTTCGTGGGCCCGACCAGGCTGTTGCCATAACAATATCATATAAGGTCAATGAAGCGCGTCTGTTCATATTTTTTATGTAATGTAATCCGTAACATTGTGTAACAGAGCGCTGGCGGGCAGACAATGCGTGAAAGTGACAGTGAGTGATTCCACATTGTTCTCAGCGCGCTTTATTCTAATAATCTGTTATGAGGAAAAGAAAATTGTGTTACAAGTAAGAGTGGCTGGAAGTGTCGATAAAATATTTTCATTACAAAACAAAACCCTCAAAATGATGAGATTTGTCTGTTAGGGCGTCGAGCCTATTTTACGATTGGAACGTGACACCTACGGTGGAGCAATAAAACTTAAAATAATCAGCGAATCGATTAGGCAGTATTGTAAAAGTTATATCTTACACGTAATACCTACACTATCACATAGATTAGTGAAGAACTTTTATTTTTTGGATTTGGCACGTAGGTAGGCCATCTTGGCAGGAAGAGATGGCATCTTCGATAGTGTTGTAGCCACATCTTTTTTTTAAGATGGTAAATCATCTAATGACATCTTCTGCGGGCTGGGCCCGACTTTTACTAACTAAAACCTACTCCTGTTCCTGCCAGCCGTAGCAGCAGTAGGCTTCGACCCTGCTGGGCTCCTACGTTGCTGACATCTCCTATAGCCACGCGTAGAACACTACGCGCCGTCGACGACTTGGGTTCGATTCTGACGGTTACCCAACAGTTCGAGCTACCCATACATTGCTCGCCATCCGCGAGCCCACGCGGGAAATCGGGATAGGGATAGCGGCGGCTGGGGTGTGAGGACGTTGCCTCTCGCGGGGTTGTAGCCACATCTATGTCGAGAGAAGAGCAAGAGGAGTGTCTAACTTTAACTGATTAAAACCCACTTGTGTTTCCAGTACCGAAACTAGGGCGCTGCCAGCAGTCAAGGCCCAGGGCGCAGACGTTGTAGGGGTGCAGAAATGATGAAAGCAGGGCCAAGTAACCACCCTTATGTTATTGGCCTACTTTCTTTTGACCTTTTATCATCATTGAAATCCTACATCAATGATATGGTCAAACGATGACATATCATCAAATGTTAACGTTTAAGATCTGGCCAGTTTTAGTTGGCCGTATCATGAAGTGATCAATTCTAAGATCTGGCCACGACATCGACACCAGTTTTTTTTTTGGCCAAAACCGAAACTGTATCTTTGGTCTCTAATAGAAACTCACCCTCTTCCGACCAATAGGCGGAGGGCGTCGATGTGTCCCTCGAAGGCGGCCCACAACGTGGGGGTCATCCCCGACTCATCCTTGTTGTTGCATTCCTTACGAGTGGCCTCACTCAGCACGACTAGCAGACCGTCTTTGGCGGCTCTGGAACAAGGAGAAAGAGAAAGGGTTATTTTATTTGCATTGCCTCTTCTTATTTTTGTACAATTTTATACTAACACAGTTGCAAACTAGATTGACTTGTATTAGGTACCTATCCATTTTGTGTTTGTGGTCTTTAATTCAAGAGTGAATAGATTACTTCTAGGCATGCGTATTCCATTGTCGGTCGACTACATCACCGCGTGCCATCAGGCGAGATATAGTCAAACGTGAGCCTGTTTGTACATCTATATATCTAATGGTTAGCCATCGGGCGAGTAAACGCGAGCCTATCAATCTATACTTATAATAAATCTGTAGAGAGGTCAATTCTGTACATGAAATATATTTACAAAATAACTATTAGGGGGTGATTAGTGATCGATACTGATGCTAAAAATGCAAGCAGTAAAATTTTTGTCTGTCTGTCTGTCTGTCTGTCTGTCTGTCTGTCTGTCTGTCTGTCTGTATGTTCTTTATAGAAACAAAACCTACTCGATGGATTTTAACTAAACTTGGTACAATCATTCTTCATACTCCTGGGCAGGTTATAGTATACTTTTCATCACGCTACGATCAATAGGAGCAGAGCAGTGAAGGGAAATGTTGGGGAAACGGGAGAAATTACTCCATTTTTTAAGCTTCCGTCGCGTTTGCAGCCTTAATGGTTAAAGCTACACAGAAAACATGTATAACGGAAATGTTCTCCTCAAAATTATATAAAAAATGTCTCACGACAGCATACGTCTATCTTTTATGGTTAACTCACAATAACACGTGTAACTCCCGATAGCTTAGCAGTTCTGAGCTTTCTGTTTTTTGTCTACTCTTACGTTTATAACACTGAATGTCGCTGGCATAAGCAACAGGATCCGCGTACGAAGTCGCTGGCAGAAGCTAGTAGATAATAAAAAAACTGTCAGACGCCGCACGTTCCGGAGACGAGTCGTATGTGTCCGCCATCCTCAGCAGTGAGTGAAACACTAAGAAGAATGCATACAGGACTCAATACTTCGTGGCTGAGTCTACTACTCACTAGTCTAAGGGCTATATTTCACCGAGACACCATGGAGGCGCGACCAGTCGCCGCTACCAACAAAATGTATACATCTCTATAGAGAGTTATTCACCTGGTGTCCGTTTAGTTGCGCAACCAATTTGGCGACGCGACCAGATCGGACGTGTGCGACTCTGGTGTCTGTATGGTGTCTAGTTTGGTGACAACTAGTCGCACCACCATGGTGTCCCGGTGAAATGTAGCCCTAAGTGACTATCATAATTAGTATAATAGTCTTCTATTTTATTTTTTGGTTTCCATTTAGTTGTCACCACACAATATCGCTTCCGTCATCGAAACATCAAAATTGTAATTATTGATAAGTGATAATCGAAGTATTTAGTTATCTGTATTTTGTTGTAAATGCAGATATTTTAAGATAGTGTAGTATTCCGACTGTGTGACGAAGAAATTAAATGATATCATAACACTGTTTTAGCTATTTTTACATGTGGGTAACGGTACATTTAGCAAAGAAATGAGAACATAATAATTTGGAGTGAGTTGCGCTGGTTTTTTTACCATTTTTCCTATACGAATTAGCACATTTTGATATGATGGTAACACAAAGAAAATATTGAGTTTTATCTAATTCAGAATATAGCACTTTTATATACCTGCCTTTTTTTTAGTCGGAAAAATCATCCTATGATATCCACCGCTCTTGGGCGGAGCGGGAAATAATGACAGACTTTTACTGACTGAAAACCCACTCCTGTTCTTTCTTTGCCATTGTTTCAGGGCCTCGGGATCTCTTTCATCAGCATCACCCATGGTATCAGTAGGCTTCGACCCCGCTGGGCCTCTACGGTTACTGGCAATCCCGTGAGGCGCGCTTGAAACAGTACGCGCCATCGACGACTTGATATTCATTATGGTCTGTGTTGCGTAGATATTTTTTTTCCACACAAATTAGAACATTTTGATATGATGGAAAAACAATGAAAATATTGGGTTTTGTCTAAATCAAAAAAAATAATAATAATATAATAATAATAAAAAAATTACATATAAGTCAAAGGTAAGGTAACTACATGTCATTGAACTTCCCCTATACAGAACCATGGCGATCAGTCAGCATGCAACCCAACACCTGCATGTCACCCACAATCGATACAATGATAACGGCACTTCAAGGGATTATAGTCTTTAGGAAGAGGACAATTTGTGTCACAATAGGGTGTGTGTTTTTGGCACAATACGGGCTACCCTCGACACTGGTGCGCAAGCAAGCGTGAAGGTGATGTATGTCATGTCACGTGGAGAATTATTTGTTTTTAGATTTTTGGAATTCTGACTATCAAAGTGGGACCACAAAATATATAGTACAGATACAGAAGTCAATCTACGTACAAAGCGCGCTCGACCAGCGCACACATAGACACCGCTCACGGACACGATATCTCGGAGCGTCCACCGAGCGTGGGTATAAAAAGTGGAGTACATACATGAGACTGTCTTCTGTACCTATCTATTTTGTGATGGGACTGAATGGACTTAGGGCCTACACTGGGACAAAATAGGACATATCAACTGCCAGCCTAACGAGATGTGGGCTCCTAAATCACAAGATTGGTGCCCAGACACAGCGAAGTGGGGCCACGGCATACCACGAAGGAGATGGCGGGACGACCTGGATGTCTTCCTTGAGAATCGGAACGAAAGCGAATAACCGTGATCATTGGAAAGAATGGAGGGAGACATTTGCCAGCAGCCCCACAGCTGGGCAAATGCCCTCCATTCTTTCAGTACGGAGTAGCTAAAAAAACTATCAAACAAAAATTCTTGCACCTAATATTCATGCAAAGACACTTCCGCCTGACCATCGCTAGGTTCATTATTGCTTGCTCTCGAGTAGAAAAGTTCTATGGGTTTGGTTTGAAGCCGCGACACAGGATTCAAGCGAATTTATTTTTAAGTGATCAGGCAGAAATGGTACCTTATAGATGGCATCAGACTGATCGATTTAGCGATGTCTGGGAGAGGTTTATTACGTCCGTCATGGCTATGTTCCGGCTAAAATAATGGTGATGGTATTATATGTATTTTTTGCATCTGACTTTCTTCTCTAGCTAGGTAGATGCGTAGGGACCTTAGCTAGGTGGTATGATCAGGTAGATAGGTATCAATACCATTGTCAATGTTGAGTGGCACTTCCCCGTTCCGTGTCGGATTACGTGGAAGTCGGTTGTAGAGGAGACACGCTTGGCCTGTCCCCACAAAATATAGTTCAATGTCCCAACGAATTGACGTGTTTTACGATGACGAATGCGGTGTGAGCATAGTCGCCTCGTTGTTTATACCGCGTAGGTACATCAAAGCATAGCATAGTCGGCCTTATGTTTCCACAGTTGATAGGGACTCAGGCCTCCTCTCTAGGAGAGGGAATGGGCCATAATCTGCCACGCGGGCCCAGTGCGGGTTGGTGAATGTCACGTGTCTTCGAATTTTTGGTTCTAGGACATGCCGGTTTCCTCACGATGTTTTCCATCACCGTTTTGACAGCAGTGGTGATGAAACAAAATAAATTACACAAAGTAATGTGCCTAGCTGGGTTTAAACCCGCGACCTACAACTACAACAAAAAAAAGTCGCGGCCGTTAACACTCGGCCATTAACTGCTCACATAGCAGTACATCGAAGAACTGGAACAATTTGTTTTAGCGGTCTTCCCATCAGATTTATCAGATTTAAAGGCTAGAGTGAATAGACTCTGAATATTTTAATTAGAGACAATAGAAAGACAATGAGAGAGAGAACGCCGGCGTTCGTTTGGTGCTTAATAAATTAATAGGTAAACAAGTGCGATTCTCCATCATCGATTGCATCACTGCTTACCATCAGGTGAGATCGCAGACAAACACTAGTTTATACCATTAAAAAAAAAAGTGGAAGTGAAAGCTGTATGCTGATTGGTTTTGTAGGCATTGATGAATGACGTGGTTTGTGCAAAATATCACATTATATCACCTATAATCACACCTTAAAAAGGGGAAAGTTTGTGATTGTGTATACCTGTTTGTTTTTTCTTCACTCTCGAACGGCTGAACGGATTCCGATGAAAATTGGTGCACAGGTAGACTATTTCCTGGCACATAGATTTTGTTCAGGGTGTAAATTCCCTTGGGATAATTTTCTTCTATCACGCAGCCGAAGCTGCGGGCAGGAATTAGTCACACGTTATCGCAATGGAGGCAGAAACATCCAACTCCTCCACTTTTTATCACCCCATCGGAACACAAACTAAAGTGGCCAATTTAGAAATCTCTAAACCGACTGCGAATCCAGGCTGGCCGCTGTAAAAACAATCTGGCTAAATGGGGTTTTCTCGACCCATCTCTAGCACAGTGCCAGTGTAGAGCCTCTCTACAGGACATGCGCCACCTGCTATGCTGCCCATCCTGCGTAACGACTTGCAGTTTTCAGGATCTATACGAGGCCAACAATAGAGCTGTACAGGTTGCCAAATATTGGTCAGAAAAGTATAGTTTGAGAGCATCGACACGAAAAGAAGAAGAAGAAGTTAGTCACATTATAAAGACAAGAAACCATGTCCTGGAATGGCTGGAGTAGCATAGGAGTAAAAACCCACCCCGTTCCTTCTAGCCTTCATACCGGGGCTCGAGCTCCCTGAGCTCGGATAGGTAGCCAGTAGGCTTCGACCCGGCTGGTCCCCTGTTGTTGCTGACAACTCCTTGAGGCGCGCGGGAATAGTGCGCGCCGTCGACGTCTTGGGGAGTATATTTCCTTGGGATCATTTTCTAATTTCATGCGGGCAAAGCCGCCGGTAGAACCTAGTTGTACCTACATAAAAATGTTTGGTCGATTTTTTTTTATCGATAACCTATTCCTAGTTTTTGACTGCGATCCCACTTGATAGTAAGCAGTGATGCAATCGTTATGGTGAATTAATTTTGCCGCCCCTCACTTTTTGTCGCTTTGGGCAAATGCCCGGCTCGCCCTTCACCCCCCCTCATTAGATCGGGCCCTGGTGAATCGCACTAGTTTATATTATATTCACTCTAGCGTTGAAGACACTTAAATTATAATTGGACGAGAAGACCACAGCAGGCAAATCGTTCCAATCCTTTTCCGGATTTTTAAATGAGGACTGGTGTACAGGAATTTTCGTGGGAAAAAAGTTGTGTGAAAGAGATTTACCAGTGGTGTGAAAAAGTTGGGCTGCGGAAATTTTCGAACCATCGTCGTAGAAAGAGGAAAATTAGTTAGGAGTTTTTCGGAGACTCTACACTCGAAGACGTGGACGATTACATCTACCTCGAACAGACAGTCCAGCCCCCCTAGCCAAGTTACAACCGTTTCGCTTGCGTCGAACGCCTTGAGTTGACCTTGCCGCCAATTCTTTTGTTCTGACCACGTGACTGAGCGTTGAGACGACGTCGTTCCCGTACATTTGAAGCTTTCTACTAGCGTTAACTATTGCTGATTAGCAACTTGGCTAGGGGTACAGTTATGTAGATCTAATTTTGAGAAAGAGGTTAACTGTCAAATCCGACTCGGATGTTCGGGAAGCTGTGCGGTTGTTGATATGTTCTCGCTTGACCGCCATCTCACCTGATGGAAAACGACGATGCGGTCGACGATGGAACGCGCTTACCTAGAAGAAACCTATTAACTCTCGACTTAAAGATTCCAGGGTTGTAGCTATCAGGAAACACTCGGAGTTTCCTTGCGTGATCGCATCAGAAATGAAGATATCCGCAGGAGAGCCAAGGTTGCCGACATAGCACGAAGAATCGCCAAACTTACGTAGACCTACGTAAGTTACAGAGCTGTATAAGTAAGTTGAAATGGACAGGGCACATTGCTCGTGTGTTTGTTGCTCGTGTATTGATCGTATAGGTTTAACCCTTCAGATACCGTCAATTAGAGACACAATAGTAAGACAATAGATGCGCGGGCACCGGTGGTCGCTTGGGGATTCATGAATTAACCCTTCAGATACCGTCAATTAGAGACACAATAGTAAGACAATAGATGCGCGGGCACCGGTGGTCGCTTGGGGATTCATGAATTAAGTATACCTACGATATTGTTACTTGTTACATTTATTTATTTTTAGGATATGCGTCATGTTGGACGCAAATAAACTCTTTTTCTTTCTTTCTTTAGAACAGATGGCCGTTGAGGCCAAAAAATTCAGAAATGTCGATCGCGCACTGTTGGAAGGCCTTCTACAAGGTGGACCGATGATCTGGTAAGGGTTGCGGTAAATTTCCCCATAGGGTACCTAGTTCGTGTAGCTCTTGACGTACTAATAAAATATAAAACAGTGACTTAATTATTTACTTACCGGTGGTAGGACACGCCATATGCCAGTGTATTTTTATTTGTAATTACTAAACAACCATCCACTTTGTTACGCATTATAGCAAACTGTATAGGTACCGGCAAGAATCTTGAGCGCTCGGCGTCAGAGTGGGGATCGTTTTGCGCATTCCATACATTGGCGAGCCAATCGTCGTCGTTATTAGACACAATCGCAAAGTGACCGAATGAATGAATCGTAAAGCCACCATTCGATTTTAAGGGCATTTGATACGGCACGTGTCACGCCTCCATGGCATAGGTATCCTCGATATCCGTGGTACCTACCTTACCTACCCATATTGATTTGTTTGTATGGTAGTTAGGTACCTACCTAACTACCATACAAACAAATCAATATGGGTAGGTACCAAAATACGGGTTGGTAGGTACCGTCCGTTATCGCTAAGTTAAGGGCCGATTGCACCACTCGATGTGAGTCTTAGTCGATGATGTCTTACAGTACGCGTCAAATAACTTTGCCGCTCTGAAGTTGGCTACATTCACTGCGCATTAGTCAATTTTACGAAAAAGACAGCACTGCGCATGCGCAAACTTCAGTGTTACGTTTCTATCTCAGTCGCTCGTATACGTCCGATACCAGCTTGTGTTCCGCTCGCACCTATACCACTCGATAGTACCTGCGCCGTTGTAAGGAAAGCCTAACTTCAGAGAGGCAAAGTTATTTGACGCGTACTGTACTCGGATTGAAAAATAAGACAAGTCTGAACATCGTGTGCTGAATAACGCGTAGTCTAACTGGCCCTTTACAGTTTACGTAGGTACCTACCTACGAATTCAAAACTGACAGACTGGTCTCATTGAAACTATCAATATAGATAGAACCTTTGGGTGTATGGGTTCTTCTTTGTATGTAGGTTTTGAACAATTATCTACATCACTAACAGTTTGATAGACATTTTAATCAATTAAGTATATGGCAATTTGCTTACATAACGTAAAAATACAGTTTCTTTATTGTTTAGAAAAGCGTAAAGTAATTTGGTTTTGAGCAATAAATCATTTTAATTATAATTTTTAGCATAATTAGCCGGTGTTTTTCTATCATAATAAGATTGTAAATTCGCTTTCGAATGCTTATTAATTTAAATTACATACCTACTGCAAATCTACAGATTCTAAATTTAAAATTAGTTTCGAACGTCCAAAGAAATAAGTAGGTAATTATTTACGAAATGCTAATATGCATCCTGATTGTAATGCTTCGATTTTAATTATAAAGCCTATTGATATGCAACAGGTAAATTATAATTATTGATCAAATAAAACTGAATGTTATCGGAAATACCTCAACATACCGATATCTTATCGAGATTGCACCAGGCACTAGATTGTCCTGTTTTTATTTTATAGGTACTTACTTATGAAACCTGTCCGTGGTCATTTTTATACTTTTTCACAGCACTGGCAGCACAAAGACCTCACCACAAGCGTACGAAAGTTTGTTCAACTCATTTTGAACAGATTGCCACAGTTTAGAACCGCGAAATTGATAAGCTGGGAAAGTTTGCCGTTTAGATACACTTCACACTTTTTCAAATTAGAATTGTAATCTTTTTTCACTCAATTAAATTACTGTAATTCAATATAATTCACTATGTTAATGAAGTTTTACCAGGAATTTGTAAATAAATTTGTTTTGTTACTACGTGTAATAAAATAATAACAGAAACACCTGTTTCACTCAGGTGAAACACGAACTGTTGTCACAGATGCAATACAAAACTTACGCGTTGCCAAAGTTTGAATGAATGATATGAATGATCGAAGAAAGCAATGAATGAAGGCTGTTTTTCGCAACAGACGTTCAATGCCCTTTTCTAGTAAGCGATGTTTAGCGACATCTAGTGACATAAGTAAAAACTTTTGTACAGTGCCATCTAGTATGGAATAGCAGTACTTCAAAATTTGTAGCAAGTATTGCTACCTACTAATAGATGGCAGTACTTACATTTAATTGACATTTGTTTATAGTTTAAAGTACCTAAGTTTAAAAAATATTTCTAAAATTGTGTTGATACCATTTCGTTATTATTAATTCATCCATATCTTGCCCAAATTTATTTCTAATGGTCCTTGCTGTCTGACTGAGAAAAAAAATGCGATTCTATGGCAATCCTTTTAAATGCTTACCTATACTTTATGGACACAAAACGCCAGCTCATTATTTCTTCAGAATTTGCCGCGCAGCCGTTTCTTTCTGTACCCACAGAGTTTTCGTTTCCTTGCAATGGGGAGGGATCCTCTCATAGGTATCTACTTAAGTAGGTAAATACCGCTTTCAAGGACTAAAACATAGACTGAATGAGAACTCCGAAAAAACAAAATAAGCAGATATAAGTAAGTATATCAGAAAAAACAAAGTCCCACAACCCACTTACTAACATTAAAAGCATTGTTTGATAAATATTAATAGGCAAGTGATAGGTTAGAGTAGATTTCCTCCATTATCATTAAAAGCGCCGCAAAAAGCACACCTAAAAGTGAATTATTGTGTGTTTATCTCGAGTGGTGGATAAATTATCATGCCCGCGATAAAATAACCGCTGGCCACTTATCTAGGCGTTTAACTATTTTTAGAGGGTTCATAGATACTAGCAGATTAGTCAAAATGCTATTAGGTAAGTTAGGGGACTATGGTTCTCCTGACCCTAATAATAATTTGAACACTTAGATATGATACAAAAATTATCAATTTGACTGGCCTGTTGGTCAAGTTGTTAGTGACCCTAACTGCTATGCTAGAGGTCGTGGGTTCGATTCCCACCCAGGACTAATGTTTGTGTGATGAGCATAATCATTTGTTCTGTGTCTAGGTGTAAATTTATCTATAAGTAATATGTAGGTATGTATTTAGAAATATATAAATATATTTATTAGTTCTCTAGTAGGTACCCATAACACAAGCTCTGCTTAGCTTGGGACTAACGGCGTTGTGTGATAGTTGTGGTTCCGTGCGTTCGCCATTGCCTAAGTTGAAAACAGTTCAATTCCCGAATATAATTCAAGAGAGCATTTTTAAAATTTGAATTGTTATCAATTTGTTATCATTGTTTAACGACGATTCGATATTATTATCGCCTCGTCGTTTATACCGTACATCGAAGGACTAGAACAATTTGCCTGTTTCGGTCTTCCCGTCCGATTATAATTTGGGTGTCTTCAAGGCTGGAGTGAATAGGCCCCGCCTCACCATCAGCGATTGCATCACTGCGTACAGTTCCCTCAGTTAGGATCAGTTGGGATCGCAGTCAAGCACTACCAGATAAAAAAATATCATAATCATTTTCTGTTCATTCCAAGGAAAAATATGACGCCATTTATAACTTGAACTTTTGTCGAAATAAACATCATTATTTCAATCGATAGGTAGACGTCCATTGTTGGACATATGCTTCCCCCAAGTGTCGCCACAATGAACGATCCTATGCGTCCTGCACCCATCACATTCCCGCAACCTTCACAAGGTATGCAATGCAGTAAAATATTACAATAATCTTATATGTAATTTTATTATGTAATATTTTATGTCATAAATCTTAATTTTTGAGTTTAGACATCTTTGTCGCAAGCCTCAAAAAAAAATCTACCTATTTCCACTTTATTGTATGTTTGTTATCCGAAGAAGGAGCATTAAAAGAAAATAAAAAATCCCTTTTTTCAACAAATAAGTAGGTGAGAGAAAGTGAGAGCTCTTAGCATCACAAGTCCTAGTGGTAATGACCCCGACTTACGGGGTGTAGGTAGTGGTTCAAAGTTTCAAACTACAGATCACAGGAATACTACAGTAGTAGTTCAAACCCAGCCAGGCGCACCTTTGTGTAATTTATTTCATTACTATTGCACACAAAAATAACCTTTTTTAACCCTTCAGATACCGTCAATTAGAGACACAATAGTAAGACAATAGATGCGCGGCCACCGGGTGTCGCTTGGGGATTCATGAATTAAAAAAAAAAAAAATAACCGTCTCACTAAAAAATTCAATTGAATTTGAGGAGTTCCCTCGATTTCGCCAAGATTCCATCATCAAATCCCAACTCGGTGACTATTTGGGAAGTATACCCCTTTCAACAAAAAAATAATTTTTCAAATCGGTTGGCATGCGACGAAGTTATGCGCGAAGAAAACTTTAAAAAAAGTCCTCCTCCTTTTTTAGAAGTGGGTTAAAAACTAATGTTATATAAGTATTTGTTATTTTTTTCGCGTAGTAGCACACACTGCGTTAGTTCATGATAAAATAAAAACTGTAAAATTAATTTCCTAGTTCAATACAAAGCTATCAAACGTTCATAAAGCTCACGAGTGCGTGGCAATCAGTGCGATATGATTATGCAGCACAAGTGCGATAAATTGAGATACCAAGTGCGTAATGTATTACCTGCCTACGTTAACAGCACAAGTGTTACACGCGAAATACATTAATGATAAAAGGTAATGGATGATAAATATTTGTTCAGCCTGCAATTAGTGTGTAATATAAAATTTTGGTAAAAGATATATTAGGATAGATAGTGGCTGATGGATAATTGTTAGTGGAGCCGCCAAACTTTGTAATTAAACTATAAACCGTTTTAGATAAGGTGTAGTTTAATCACGTTGTTCGCCAATCAATATAGCGTATCAGATCGGCCTGTTGAGAACAACTGCTGGATACAGGTCGTACCCTGAAATTATATCAATAAAATTTTTCACAACTATCACACAACGGATTCCCCAAGTTTGTCGGATATATCCGACGTAAGGAATAATAATAATATTCCACAACTATCACACAACGCCGTCTAGTCCCAAGCTAAGCAGAGGTTGTGTTATGAGTACTAGACAACTGATTAACATACTTATATATTTCTAAACACATACATATTATAGATAAATTACACCCAGACACAGAATAAATGATCATGCTCGTTACATAAACTTTTGTCCTGGGTGGGAATCGAACCCACGATCTCCAGCATAGCAGTCAGGGCCACTAACCACTAGACCAACGGGCCAGTCAAAGATAGTTAAAGGAGTGCTTTTTTTTCCGATGGGGAAAATCATCTTATGACAAAACCCGCTCTTGGGCGGAGCGGGAGATAGTGTCAGACTCTTACTGACTAAAACCCCATCCCGTTCCTTCTAGCCTTCATACCGGGGCACGAGCTCCCTTTCGGACAACCCTGTCCCCAGTAGGTTTCGGCCCAGCTCCAGTCCTGCTGCTGACAACTCCTTGAGGCGCGCGGGAACAGTGCGCGCCGTCGACGTCTTGGACTCGGTCCATTACCGGACGATCGGACAGCGAGCTACCCATGGCTCGCCGTCCGCGAGCCCCCGTCTACGGTGGCCGGAAATCGGGATCGGAATCCCGACGGCGGCGGCGAGGGCGCCTTTGCCTGATGCGGTCGGCCTCCTCCTTTGCAAGCATTACTGCTTCGCAGAAGGAGGCGACCGCCTGCTGTTCCTCCTCGCTCCGGATCATGGCCTCAACCAAGGCCCGGCGCGAGAGGTCTCCGCCGCCGATCGCCCCCACGAGGGCACGGCGTTGCTCCGCCCAAGCAGGGCACACCTCTACTGTGTGCTCCACCGTGTCCTCCGGGCGTTCCGCACAGTGGCGGCACCCGGGCGTCTCTTCCGCTCGAATCCGATGCAGGAACCTCCCGAACTTGCCATGTCCGGTGAGGACCTGCGTCATGCGGAAGGTAAGGACGCCGTGAGGTCTTTCCAGCCACGCCTCAAAGAGGGGACTTACCGCCATAATTGTGGCGTGCCCAGGTTAAAGGAGTGCTACACCTTGGATTTCGAAAACTTTAGCCAATGAATCGTAAGTGGATATATTTTAGTGGTGTTATTTTGATTGTTAAAAGTTTTGCGCTTGACCGCTATCTCACCTGACGGAAAGCGACGATGCGGTCGACGATGGAGCGCACCCACTCAGAAGCAACCTATTCACTCTTGACTTAAAGATTCCCGAGTTGCAGCTATCAGGAAACCGATTCCGCAGGGAATTCCACTCCTTAGTTGTACGCACAATGAATTGTTCCCAAAACGCATTGTGCGACGTGCTTATAGGAAATAGATTTGATGAATTTGGTTGTTAAATAATAATGCTTTACTAATATAAAAGCGAAAGCAAGTTTGTTTGTTTCTTTGTTTGTTTGTTACGTCTTCACGCCTAAATGGCAAAACCGATTTTGATGAAACATGGTACACGGATAAACCATGTCCTGGAATAGGACATAGGATACTTTTTGTCCTGGAAGTATGTTCCCTTGGGATAATTTTTTGCTATCACGCTGGCGAAGCCGCTGGGAGCAGCTAGTAATTAATAATAATATTCCACAACTACTTATCACACAACGCCGTCTAGTCCCAATATAAGCAGAGCTTGTGTCATGGGTACTAGACAACTGATAAACATACTTATATATTTCTAAATACATACATATCACTACATAGTATAAAACAAAGTCGCTTTTTCTGTCCCTATGTCCCTATGTACGCTTAAATCTTTAAAACTACGCGACGGATTTTGATGCGATTTTTTTTTAATAGATAGAGTGATTCAAGAAAAAGGTTTATATGTATCATACTGCACCCGGTTCGGTAGGTAACAATAGTGATAGAAGCCACTAGTTTAGAGCTAAACTGTAAACCGCAAGGACTAAGGACAAAGGAAGCTATAAACTCTTCCTTTGAGGCGGTGTGGTCGTCGCCAGGAATAGTTAGCAGTGTCCAATTGTTCCACAGAAGCAGGATGTTAACGGTTTCGAAGCACCAGTGGAAAAGCCAACCGATTTTAAACCTCACGAATAGCCATGTGTAATTTGATGTCTCATGATGACGACATAAGACGAAAAGTTGGATACTTGACTCAATTTTTTTATTGTTTGCATAAAAAAGTAACTTTAGGTACCTACCTATATGAAATCGCAAATAGAAATAAAAAATCCAATTCGTTTAATTCATGAATCCCCAAGCGACCACCGGTGGCCGCGCATCTATTGTCTTACTATTGTGTCTCTAATTGACGGTATCTGAAGGGTTAATATAAATTAATCAAGTTAGAAACCTTTCAAATGAAGTGGAAATGGATACTGGCCAAATAAAGTCTGTCTAAAAAGTCAAACGACATGGGAATTTTGTATAATCCTACTAATATTATAAATGCAAAAGTTTGTAAGTATGGATGGAGGTATGGATGTATGGATGTTTGTTACTCTTTCACGCAAAAACTACTGAACGGATCTCGATGAAACTTGGTACGCGAGTAGACCATATCCCAGAATAACACATAGGATACTTTTTATCCTGGGATTATGTACGTGGGTGAAGCCGCGGGCAAAAGCTAGTATAGAATCATTTAAAAATACTTGTATTCCATACTTTTGATAAGGTTCTTCTATTAGTAAACAATGATCAAGATATTTTAATCAACCTTGATTATTGAACCGGCTTTAACTACATCACATTTCATTTCACTCTAATAATTTACTCAAGTCGTTTGACTTTTTAGACAGACTCTAACAGTATACTATACTAAAATGTGACGTCACCGCTATTAGGTTACGTGAGCTGAAAAGAGATAGCGAGGTATTCCCTCCACGCCCCCAGTTATCCTTAAACAATATTTGGAATAATTGGCATTCCATGTAGTCAGATAGGAAACACCGGCTTCAACTAGTCTAAACTGAAGAAAAAAAAATTTACGTGTTTTTTTAAACTTATTTGCAAAATAAATGTCATTTATCATGATTCCTAGTCGATATTGTGATGTAAAAACTATTCCAATTTTAAATCACAATATTAACTCAATCAATTTGCGTAATTATAACAGCCACTGAACTTCACTCGAAAAAAGCCCGTCAAAAACCAATCCCATTGACTTAAAGTTGTTCATAATGATATTCAGTATTGCCAGTTATTTAATTTATTTTCGTATTGTCGTCTCCATATTGTATGTGAAAGAAGGAATTTAATATTTTTTCCATTATTCGTGTTAATGCTAGATGAAAATGAAAAATATTACCAACTTCACTTAAATAAATGAAACCTACACCCGGACTTCAAGTTTTAGTAGTTCATTGACCTTATTAATGCTACGAGAATATTACCCCCGAAAATTATTCAAATTTAGAAGGTAAATCTTATTCGAATATTTTAATTTTTTTTTTTTAGATTTGAATGACTTGGTCACTTGGACCTTTAATTCATGAATCCCCAAGCGACACCCGGTGGCCGCGCATCTATTGTCTTACTATTGTGTCTCTAATTGACGGTATCTGAAGGGTTAAGTCAAGATTTTAGCTTCAGATGTAATTTATTTTTAGGTACTATTTTGCAAACCGTTATTTTTTACGTAGAGTACACTAGGTACGTAAAATACAAGTATAAATAAAGGCAGGTGCCTATACTTACTTATAACTTTAATTTGTAAAGTTTTGCAAGTTTGCCCACGTTTTTTTTGCTTACGTTGTATTCATTAACATTCCAAAAACGGCTCTTATGAAAAAATCCACTATTTTAATAATATACTTGCCTATTTGATAGTAAACAGTGATGCAATCGTTGATGGTGAGGCGCACTACTATAGCTCTAGTCTTGAAGACAACTAATTACAATGGAACGGGAAAAACGCAGTAGGTAAATTATTCCAGTCCGATGTACGCGGTAAAAATGACGAGGCAAAACGCTTAGTCCGGACCGTAGAGGTTTCAACAACGTAAGGATGGATACTTACCGTACGTCGTCGTGTTGTCCGATGGTGGAAAGGACTTTACAGAATCAAATACAACCGAATTGATAATCTAATCTTTTTTTGGAAGAAGGTTAAAAAAAGGGGTAGTCGGCGGTGTCCTACTAGCAAATATTAATCAAACAAAAATTTAACATTTAATTCATGAATCCCCAAGCGACCACCGGTGGCCGCGCATCTATTGTCTTACTATTGTGTCTCTAATTGACGGTATCTGAAGGGTTAAAATATAGATATTATAAATATATAGCTATACAAAAGATAATACGTGAGCTTAAAATATATAGGTACCTACTATAGGTGAAGGCATTATACTAAAATTTAGGGGAGCGCAAGTGCATCCCCTAACAGTACCTTTAGTTCCATAGACATCTAAAACTATACGATAACGAGACCATCGTCGTCTAAGTTTCCACCACGGTTTCCACGACATTTTTCTGCGTCAATTCTCGCGCCCTTTCCCGCCGACTTTTCTCCTAAATTACGAGCATGCTGCAAAAAACAAAATGTCTGCCACGAACGAGACGCAATCACCCAATGGATCGGCTGGAGCTGCGCAGAATTTTAAATAACGAACCTTCTTTTTTTATTTGTGCAGGGTGAGTTCTATTTTCAAAATATTTCTAGATGGTCATTATGGTTTTGAACTTATTTATAAATGTATAAAAATAATGAAACGTTTTCGCGGTAGGGCATTAAAGCTGAAATACTTCAGATCTTTCTTAGTTCCGTCTTCAAATGCCTATTAAGCCGGTTTCAGAATGAATAATAATAAAGCTCGATGATTTTATTTCTTGTTATTATTTAGGAACGTATTATAGGAGTAGCCTTTAACATTAAAGGCAATTATATGTACATACATATAATTCTAGTTATAATTAGTTAAGTACCAGTCTATAAATATAATTTTAAATCAAATTAAAATGTAACTAATTCAATAAAGAGGGTAACATTTTTATTTTGGTAAATTTTACATTTGGAACTAATTAAATTATAAAATAAACTTAAATAATTAAAAATAATATATACACTAAAGGCCTAACTAAATATGACGTCAAAAAACTCCTCCGCATCGCTGTCGACTGGAAGTGTGCCCAAAAGGCTGGCGGCATTGCCACGTTGTATGGCAATGCTTAATCTCTGACCGAGGTAGAAGCCAGCCCTTGGGTCACGCGAAGAGTCAACTAAGCGTTTGGATAAATCTTTAAAAAGCATATGAGCACTCGGACCCCACGGCCCAAGAGTTTCAACCCCAAACGGCTCAAAAATATAACTGCCAACGAGGCTGTTATACTTCCGCCGCTTGAGGTTCCCAGGAGCACAGCACGATGAGTTAGGAAGATGGGATGGCGCAAGAGTATCGACACAGGTAGCGTCCCACACTAAAGGCCTACCCATCTTCCAAGGAAATAAAGACATACCGTCTGGTCTCTTACCATCGTCGCGTGCCAGGCCATGAGGTTCCAAAACAGCCGGAACGCCGACGGTGACAAGGGCTCGTCGGATGATGTCGTTAAGGTTCGCGTGCCGCGCTATGCGTCCCGCACTTCGACTGCATGACAGGCCGTGGTGACCAAGGCTGTTGACAACTTCGCCAAAGTGGCAGCGATGAGGAGAACAGCAAGGCGCACCTAGACGTAGGGCAACAGCTAAGCGGAAAGTGGTATCGTCGAACAAGGTGCCAATATTCGACGACGGCAGTGCGTGAAGCCAAAGACCTGACTCCCAATTTCCCACAGCCAGCAGGCGCGCACGCTCCGCAGTAGTAGCAGATGTTAGGATTAGGTTTTCCTGAACTACTTTGCAGAGCGGCTCATCCCACCGTCTCTGGGAAGTTGGGTTGTTAGGTGGATTTGTATTCGGGCAAGCGAGTCTCCACGCATCCATAGCCTCGGTGAAACACGGCACTTCTAAAGGAATCAGTGTGGAAGTTAGAATGTTCCTGATTAATTTATCAGTGCCGTGGACCGAAGATATGAATGCCGGTAAACTAATACTGGTAATTTTGCGGACGCCGAGGCCTCCCATACGGATGGGAAGGGTAACTTGAGCCCAAGCTCGATCGTCCAGTCATGTTTAAATTTAAAGTAAGAGTATGCCGGATAATTTGGTCAATTTTTGTCCAAATGTAACTTAAGTTTACAAGTTCTTGCAAACCAAAAGTAAAAGTGCGTATATTGGTACATATGTGCTTATGGTTACGTAGCAGTTGAGCAATAGACAACTATCTGAAAAGAGGCAATATGTCACTTAAGAAATTATAACCACTTACTTTTTGAAGTCGGTTAAAAAAATGTCACGGGTATACAAAGTAGCGACAGTATTCATTAGCGTAAGTGGCTACAACTGTTGAATCATGCTCAACGACGCTAAATGAGCAAAACCACAAAATGCGAAAATGGCGATGGCCGCTTCACCATTATATTGATTTCGACGCCATTAAAGCGAACCGGAAATTAAAAAGAAATAAAAACATATTGCTTTCCCGCGCACACCGAACTTCACCCAATTTGTACACGTTCAGTTTTCGAACAAGCGTATTTTTTAACATACCAGAATGACGTAACTGTATCCGAAGTGCATGGAATTTTAAGCTTAATGTTGTCGCAATAAAAATGGAAATAGTATGATTTAAAGTTTAGCCGATATCGTTACAAAAATAGTGTGATAGGTGTAATATAGGGTAGGTAGATTTTATTTGGCATGCCATTATTGTCAGCGTGATATGATTATTATATTATCGGGCGATAAACGGGCATAAAAAAAGATATATCGTGGTGAGGCAATCATCTCGAGCGAGGATTACGACGTTATTACAGTGTATCATGTGGATTTATTGAGAATGTTCCTGCTAATTAGATTTGTGAGAGGGATATGAGTTACGTTTGCCAGTAAATCACGGGCTTTGCGGAGCAACTCTAGAAATGTTTTTAGCAGATGTATCTATGTATGTAGGTATAGTCTGTCTAAAAAGTCGAACGACTTGAGAATTTTGTATAATATTTAATCATTTAAAAAATAATTATATTCGATACTTTTTATAAAGTTCTTCTAGTAGTAAACAATGATCAAGATCTCTTAACTCTTCAATCGTGATAATTAGAGACACAATAGAAAGACAATGGGCGCGCGAACGCCGGCGTTCGCTCGGGGTTTAACCCTTCAGATACCGTCAATTAGAGACACAATAGTAAGACAATAGATGCGCGGCCACCGGGTGTCGCTTGGGGATTCATGAATTAATGAATTAATCGACCTTGATTATTGAACCAGTGTTGACTACATCTGATTTCATTTTGCCCTAATAATTAGATACCGAAGTCGTTTGACTGTTAAAAAACAGTAGGCGGAGCTTACGCCTTGTATAGCTCCATCCCTTTAACAGTTCAGTTTAAGTTGTAAAATAGATCGCGCTAAGAGTTCGTGGTAGGGCTTTTTTAAAAACATCAACTTTTAAGCATCGGAAGTTGTTGGTGTTCATTCGTACCCCAGTTGAAGTTGTTGGTGTTCGTTCGTACCCCAGCTCTTAACCAGCGCGTGTTTCCGCCACTTAACTATTTGTGTGGCAACATCATTAATTTTATCATTAAATTTCCTAAGAGGAGGTGACACAGCTTAAATGCCATGCAGAAAAAGAAACGATTAGCTACCGTTGGCTTAAAAATGCGAAGCAAAAATAAACATACTTTTTCACTTGATTCTTGCATAAGTTAAAGTTTGAAGTGGCTTTTTATATATCTTGTGATTTAGAATAGAATAGAATAGAAAATATTTATTCGACACAAACACAGCAAAACAGCAACCATCAGGTGGGATCGCAGTCAAGCACTAGTTTATATCAATTACAAAAAAAAAAACAACCTAAAGAAACATTATGATGAAACAAAGTTATCACCGGCTCTATCTGTTCTGTGCCTGTCTGATAGACTAAATAGAAATCTTTTTACAAAAAAAAAATCAATCATTGTAAAAAAAAACACTAAAGTGCAAAATAATTTTAATATCGAAAGTCGATGTTTCTATTAATTATTTTGTCTCTTCGTACAGACTTCCGAAATTAAAGTAATTTTGCACTTTTTAGTGTTTTTTTTTAAAATTGAAGTCAGCGTATTTTCTATTGTAATTTTTTTTTTTTTAATACTTTTTAGTTACGGTACCACCACTAAAAATTACCCTTCAGCCAAACTTAAATACCTTGTATATAAATTATAATCCCAAACCCGGTTAGGTTAGGTAAATTAATTTATTATTGAGTACCTGTATCTTCATCATCAGATCAGTTCGATACATCCTTCAGTCAGTCATCGACTACATAACTAAAACAACTCCTGCTATAATCCTTTGAGGAGTTCTGTTCCATGTCTTTGAAGTTAATGATCAGTCCATAACAACATGTCTACGGGACTAACTTAGAAGCATAACTTTTCAATCAAAAAAGTTTTTTTAATCTGTTCACTTTTGACCGCGAAATCGGTGAACATACATAAAAAAAACGCATTCAGCCGAACGTAGAACCTCCTTCTTTTCGGAATCGGTAAAATACTAGAGATTTTCAAGAGCTTCAGCAGTCTATTGCGTTCCAGGTGTACGGAACTCTTCTGAACAATTCTGTAGCCCTGGCTACCACAGAACAGAAGAATGTATAGTGATTCCTGTGTTCTTTCCTGGCTACAGTAAGACCCTTACATAGACAAACAAAAAAAAAAAAATGTTCCATTTTCAAAACCAATTTAAATTCTTAGCAGCCAGTCCGTATCAATTTGTGTCCACATTACAAGCATTCAGCCTTTATACGCGATAACATCGTCATTTCGTTCCCAATCCCAATGAAATTGTAAAGTAAGCATTTAACGCCCTCAGCTATTGTTAGAAGCCGCCACTAGGTGGCGCTACCGGCCCGGAAGTTGCCAGGAAATGGCCACTAATGGCGGCCCACCGGAAGCGCCGCCATTACGCCGCTAGTGCTGCTCAAATAATTACATAGACAGTGTTTATTTTGCAATATTGGCAAGTTTTGGGTAAATAGAGGAGGGTGGATACTTTTAAATATTGATGGAAGATCAGTTACCGCCAAGGAAGATTATACGCCTTTATGTGTGGGAAATTGTCAAATATTTTTTTCTGCTCTGGGTAGAGTGAGAGGGAGTGTCAGATTTTAACTGACTAAAACACACCTCTTTTCCTCCAGTTGCCCTTTGCGATCCGAGGCCTTGGTAACTCTTTATCATAATATCTAGGTGTTCAATATCTCGGATTAATGATGGACGACGTGCCCATAGCATAATCACAATATAATGTAGTCGTTGAGCCCTAGTAGCCCTGAGTTGAGCTACACGAATACTGACAAATGCTTGCACTAAACGGACTGCTCCACTCAGAACTGTGCTGTTCTATCTTCAAAAGAATGACAATGGACGACAGTGGGCAGATGGTCAGACTTCAGTCCGCATGGTTCTCAAATGATTTGACCATTACATGTTTGCCGTATGAACGTTAAAAACGGTGTTTCTTCTGAGGGTAGTCAGATAGGAAACACTGGCTTCATCTAGTTTAAATTGACATAAAAATTGACGTGTAGAATTGTTTTTAAAAACCTATTTGCAAAATAAATATCTTAGTTTCCACTGCCGAGACTCAGGCCTCTTATCTAGAAAAGAGTCCATAGAAGGATGAAACAATAGGGTTCTTTGAATTAATCCTTGATTTCCGAGTTATGTGAAATTGATAATTTGTCAAACTTTGCTATAATAACTAATAACACACGCTCTGCTTAGCTTGGGACTAGATGGCGTTGTGTGATAGTTGTGGAATATTATTATTATTTCCTTTGTTAATTTTTTATACATAATATATTACATTTTAAAATATATTTTTAACAAAATCATATAAAACAAGCTTTTAATAAAAATTTCATTATTTTATAACAAGCTTTAATAGCTCGGTATATCTATATATATATTTTTATTATAATTAATACTCGTCAAGACGAATCATACGAGCCCAAACTCGATGGGGTTGTGTCGTTTAACTACGAAGCTCCTATAGCCACCTTCCAGTTCCATCATCAGATCAGCTCCATATCATAATAATTTTGCATTGTCATTTACACATATATCAAAATTACAGCTCAATCGGTGACCGGAAAGTGGGTCTAATTTAATTTGCAAGATTTGATGACAAACAAACATCGGGACAGGTGAAACTAAATAAAAGCTTGTAAAAATGCTCGCACCCATGCGTTTTTATAATTGATAGGCTCGCGTTTGACCACTATTTCACCTGATGGTTAGCGAAAATGTGGTTGAACACTGGATTGCGACAATCGCGGTCTCGTTTTTGATTTTATGAAAAAAATGCATCCCTGATGGCTGAAGCCATCGCCCACGTCTAAATTAGTCCACGTTGTGACAGACATCCAAAGATTTATCGATATATAAAATCTTTGCAGGCATCAAATTGTTTTTAGTGTGTAGCATCATAAATAAGGTCGCGTGTTCATATCACGTCGGGGTCACCAGTTTGGAAGTATGCGGAACAGAGAGTAAAGTCCCGCAAACCTCCGTTGCAAAGGGAGGATCACAGGACAGGTGTTATAGTCTGGTGGGCTACTGTCCGATAGTTGATTTCAGGCTGTCGTATATATTCAAATCGCGCGGAGAACTTTGATTGCGCGATGCAGGATTTCGTATTTTTTCTGCGTAGTTTTTATGTGGCGTCATAGATGTCGCTACATGTAAAAGCAATGGTGTTTGAGTTTGATAAAGTAGGACATTCTACTATACGTAATTTCCTAACAATAATATTTTACTTAGTCAACTTATTGCCGCCAAATCCACTTAATTCTGATTGTTCATGTGTCTAAAGGTGAGTATAAACTTTCTTGTAACAGAACAACGAGCCGCTCAATGATATGTTCTAGTGTATCATCCTTTTACGAACGAAACATCGAGCACGCTCACCTCTTTGTTACAAACCAACGAGCATACCTATTGGTGAAACATTTCGTCGAGCATATTGGTGTAACATTTCGTCGAGCCACGAGTGTGGGCGATGCGCGGTTGCGGGGTAACATTTCAATGAATGAACGCAAAAAGAATGAACGCAAGGTACAACGAAATGTTCGTAAAGGCACACTCGCTGTGAGCATTTACCCGTAACATAACGCCGAGCATTCGCAGGAACGTTACATTACATGGAAATGTTTTGGAAACTGAGCTTCTGCCTGTATTGTACCATTCGTAAGAACGGTACATTACAAAGAAATGCTCCAGAAAATGTTGTAGTCTATACTGACCTTTACAATAGTGCTTAAGTACAGCTTTAGCACTACAAAGCCATATAAAAGCCAAACATGTAGGTATACTACTTTCTGTAGAAACACAAGTTCCTCTTTAGAAAACAGAAGTTATAAATAACTAACGCTGACAATTTTCATCCTCGCCGAAGTTCTAGTGGTGCGATGAAGTTCGACTATAAATTGCGAGCAGTCCAAGTGAAAAAGAGCCGGGACTTCGTCTGAAACGACTTTCAAATTGGAAAATCTACTTAGAGTCCGAACTTCGAAGTTTGCCGGTCCGGGGTCTGTTGGCCACTGTTTTCTTAATTTTTGTCTTTGTAAGGAACCGAAGTTTATTAAAATTATGTTTGTATTGTGTACGTATAATCACTACATAGTATAAAACAAAGTCGCTTTTTCTGTCCCTATATCCCTATGTACGCTTAAATCTTTAAAACTACGCAACGGATTTTGATGCGGTTTTTTTTAATAGATAGAGTGATTCAAGAGGAAGGTTTATATGTATAATTACATCCATTAAATAGTGGAGAAATACTGTTACCCGAGCGAAGCCGGGGCGGTCGCTAATAATAATATAATCTACAATAATATTACAAAGAGGGATTTTTTTTATTTTTGTGTGTGTGTATGTTGGTAATGAATAAACTCAAAATCTACTATGCCGTTTTCAAAAATTCTTTCACCATTGGAAAGCTACATTCACCCTGAGTAACATAGGCTATATTTATTGCCCGTGTGAAGCCGGGACGGGCCACTAGTATAATATAATAAGCCTTTTATTTCATTCCCTTAAATTATAATACATTTTAATTAGCAATAGATTATAGTTGATTATTGATACATTATAATTAAAGTTGATTAATACATTATAATTATAATTGATCATTGATTATTATAAGAATTTTATTAACTAATTATTTTTATTTATACTTTCGGATTGTGTGCGTATGGATCTTTTTAAATATGGCTCGCCATCCAACCGTCCGGTAACCGTCCAGACCGAGCCCTTTACTTAAAAGCCTTCATAAACAAAATTGATGATGAACTAGGACCTCTCGATGAGATGCTGCTTGTAAAGACTAAAGCTAGAACATTAGACCGACACACACGTGTAACACGCCTGCCCCCCTAGCCAAGTTACAACAGTTTTTTTTCTAATCTCTTGTGTCGAACGCATCGAGTTGGCCACGCCTCCGATTACGTTGTTCTGACGTCATGTCACGGCTCAGTCACGTGGTAAGAACAAAAGAATTGGATGCCTGGCCAGCTCGAAACGTTCGACACAAGAGATTAGAAAAGAAACGGTTGTAACTTCGCACTATTTTATATCAATTAAAAAAAAGTATAAGTCTAGGTAATTTTTTTATTTTCATAACTTGATACCTAAACATCGTCAGATATACAAAAACATATTTAACGACAATAATTAAAAGGCAATCAAGTCCCGACGTCTAATGTATTACCACAAAATAGATAGGTACAGAAGGCAATCTCATGTATGTACTTCACTTTTTATACCTACGCTCGATGGACGCACACTAATGAGTATTTGAACCGGAACTGTTCGACGAGTGTGCCGAGACCGAGACGCTACCGAGATATCGTGTCCGTAAGCAGTGTCTATGTGTGCGTTGCTCGAGCGCGTTTTGTATGTAGATTGACTTCTGTACCTATCTATTTTGTGGTATTACTTAGTAAACTACGGGCGAAGGTACTTAATCACCCCGCACATTAAGCGTCTGTCATCACAGCGCCGCCATTGTTCTCAGAAACTCGCAATTTCCCCACAATACACTAACAATGCGCTAATGCAAACCCACCAAGTAGCCGTACAGATTAAAAAATCATCCAGGATAATAAAGAACTTATCGGCTGTGAGATCTGACGCCGGTGCCTAGCGAATGGAAAAAAAAAGTAAAAAGGCGGGAATTTGATTCATAATGACATCCAACATGGCGGCACTGATTGCGATCTGAAAGGGAGATAAGAATGGGGTGGCTTTGTCTTGCGTTTCATTACTATTATAGTGCATATATCAGCAATGGATGTCTGGATCGTACCTGTATGTTGTAACTAGGTGTTAATGTACCTTTTTAATTTTGAGCATTTTCTCCCTTTTTACAAGCTTTTATTTAGTTTCACCTGTCCCGATGTTTGTCTGTCATCAAATCTTGCAAATTAAATTAGACCCATTTCCCGGTTACCGATTGAGCTGAAATTTTGCATGCATGCATATGTAAATCAGATGACAATCAATGATGAGGCCGACGATGGAACACGCTTGTCTAGAAGTACCTAATCTATTCACTCTTGACTTAAAGACTCCTAGGTTATAGCTATTAGGAAACACAGACTCCAGCAGGGAATTCCACACTAGGAAAAAACGGAACCTTTATAGGATCCATTTGTGGTCCGTCTGTCTGTTTATTTGTGTCAAGACTCTTTATCTCGAAAATGCGTTGAGGTATGGATTCGAAATTAACACCATATATTCAAAACGGTGGTCCCTTGAAGTTGTGAGAAAATCAAACTTCTACGTAAATGAAATAAAAAGATAGGGCCGGTTATGTCGCATAAAAAGTACATTTCGACAAGGGAATCAAAATTTCTAGGTTCCCGTCAATCTAGAATCCTGAAATTTGGCATAAAACAAAGTCTCATAGCATATGTAAAGGAAACATTCTGAAAACTGTAAAGTAGTTACGATACCAAAAAAACTCTTTTTTTTTCCGATGCGGAAAAATCTTCGTAACTCAATTTAGAGATTGAACTGTTTTCATAAACAGGTTTGTACGAAATCCTCAGTGCACGGCTCCGATTCACACTTGATCGGGTTTTTTTAAGGCGGGAAATCATTCAACGACTTCTCCCACTCTAGGGCCGAGCGCGAGGGCGTGTCAGACATTTACTGCCTAAAAAACCCACTCCTATTTTCCTTTTTTACCTTTCCTTACAGAAGTTAACCCAGGGCTCAAGTAGGCTCTGCTAGGTCCGTACGGTTTTGCTGACATCGACATGATCTACCCATTGCTCGCCGTTCCCAAGCCCATGCTTACGGTGACTTTTTTTTCGCTGTGGGAAAATCATCTAATGACATCACTCGCTCTTGGGTGGAGCGGGAGATAGTCAGACTTTTACTGTCTTTCGATGCCTTTCGTGACTAACCCTGGCCCCAGTAGGCTTCGACCCAGGTGGGTCCCTGCCGTAGATGACGGTGGTGCGTGGTGTTCCAAGCGCGCCTCAAGGAGATGATAGCAAAATCGCAGGGGCCCTGCAGGGTCGAATCCAACTGGCGAAAGAGAACCCCGGGGCCCTGGAACGAAGGCAAAGAAGGAACATAGGAGACACGCACTTGCGCTCCGCCCAAGGGCGGGACATGTCATTTTTCAGCTAAAAAAAGACTGCGGTAATTTTTTTTTTGAACAGCTGACGTAGTAACGCTAATTGGCACCTACTCGTATACTCCATTCGCAATATTATTAGACATTTAAACCTAACCTTTTTTACTGACCGTGCAACCGATTTTGACCTCTATTCCGTAGACATAAGGTTGGCATTAAAAGTAAAAAAGTATTTACAATAGGTACCAATTATTTACTGCAGCCGCCATATGTCATGCCATCAACGTAATAAAAGTCAAAATCGGTTGAACGGACAGTAAAAAATGGTTTTCTAATTGCGAATGGAGTGTACTCATTAAACATTCTGAAGGCCATGGTCGCCTTTAGTGTGTAGGTCGCTGTCCGACCGTCCGGTAACTGTCCGGACCGAGCCCAAGACGTCGGCGGCGCGTACTGTTCCCGCGCCTCAAGGAGTTGTCAGCAACAGCAAGGTCGGTCGGCCCAGCTGGGTCGAAGTCTACTGGGGCCAGGGATGTCCGAAAGGGAGCTCGAGCTCCGGTATGAAGGCTAGAAGGAACGGGGTGGGTTTTTTAGTCAGTAAGAGTCTAACACTATCTCCCGTTCCGCCCAAGAGCGGGGGTTATCATTGGATGATTTTTGCCCAACATAAAAATATAAAATATAAATGGTCGCATTTATTGTCATTGAGTGTAAATGTTCTAAATTCTTTTGCCTAACGGAAAGTTGTATAAAGTTTTTGTTATTACCGAAACGCCCCACAGAAAATCCGCCCGAAACCTATTCGGCTATAAACTGAAAAACACAATTTATACCGAAGCGCACACAACGAAATGTAAATACGAATCGTAACCGAATTTGGTCAAAGGGTAAACGGGAAATCACTGTCCATTTGCCGAATACGACGTTTGTGACAAGTTCGGACATGTAAACACAATTTCCAGGCTTCGACTACTTGAAAAAGCTTCTATTCTTTATGGGTAAGCCATAAAGGTTATTTTAGCGGAAGAAACTATTTTTGTGAACGCAATCCCCTGTGTAGGTATTCGAACACAATATAAACTCCAATAAAATAAACCGGCCGCAATAATTTTTATTGTAAGAAGGGCCCTCGAATTATCATTTAGATGGGGTGGTTGGCAATATGGCGGGAATTCTGGTGCTGAGCAAAAAAAAATAAATCGGGCAGCCGAGGCGACAATTGAGTTACGGATGATCTTGTAAAGCGACTTTTTTTGGGGATTTCTGTAATTGCACCTATTTTATTTGCAAGGGTCTTTTGTTTATGGATGAGCGGTGTTGTGTTGAGGTAGACTTTCGTCTCAAGTAGAGATAGGATTGTATTTTTTTTTTGTTTTGGTTTGTGCATTTAATCGCAGTGTCAAGTTAAAAAAAAAAAACTTTTAATTCAGATTACTTTGATCCATAGTTACAGCCAAAACAATTCATTTAAAAATAATATTAAAAACATAATTAGGTACAATTTAAATAAACATTAAAATTAAATCAGAACTAAAAATTAAAAACAGTATTAAAAATTACATTAAATTACTTACCATTAAAAATTAAAATAAAATACAAATTAAATTAAACTGCATTAAATCACAGGCATAATAAAGGCTCCCCATAGTGGCGAAGAGACTCTGTCAGCCACAGTCTTCAAGATCCGGAACGTTACAGGCCCCGCCCTATTTGTTTTGTCCATTTACATCTAGATAATAATATATTTCCCATAATTCGTAAAAATTTTTTTTTGTACTTTTTATATGCCGTATACGGTTAAAAAAATTGAAACCTTTATCGCGTGATTATGATGTTACTAGCTTTCCGCCCGCGGCTTCGCCCGCGTGGACTATAGTTTATATCGTGCGGGCAGAGACCCGTGTTCAGCAGTGGAATTATAGGTAGCCTATGTGTTATTCCAGTGTCTCTTCTACCTACCTACCAAATTTGATCTAAATCCGTTCAGTAGTTTTTGCGTGAAAGCGTAACAGACAGACAGACAGACAGAGTTACTTTCGCATTTATAGTATTTTTAGGGAAGTAGGGATTACACATTTTTCTCTAGATATTTTGGATACACAGCTATATTAGAAATCAAAGCATTTTGTGTAAAGATTGTGTAAAAAAATTAAGTAAAGACCTTTGAAAATCTGTTATTTTACATGACCTTTGGCCCTCCATAATATACTCATATATAAAACATATCAAAAAGTACCTTCATCAATAAAAGCCTTGCACATTTAATTGAGTTTCTGAATGACAACTATTAATTTTTTAAGTTTTAAGGGTTTAAAAAAAAAAAACACGTATTTCCTAGTACTTGTTTTGTGAAAATTCCTTGCACATTTAATTGAGTTTCTGAATGACAACTATTAATTTTTTAAGTTTTAAGGGTTTAAAAAAAAACACGTATTTCCTAGAAAAAGTTTTGTGAAAAATATTCGAGTAAATCACGTAGTTATCGAATGCATGAGTTTTAAGGCGGTATCTCTCTTTTTTTGCAATGCAAGAGGCATAAAACATCGTATTGGATTGCGTTAGACAAAGCAACAAGCTTTTGAACTATGATCGATGTTGACGATAGGCGAGTGGAAGGTGACCCTCTTAAATCTATCAGCTCTTTTTTTAAATTAACACCATGTACCTCATATAAACAAATAAATATATTTGACTTTGACTTTGACGATTTTAAGTATTCATAAGGAACATGGACAGTTAATACAAATATTAAATTTTAATCTAAATGTCGTCACCAACACGTATTAATGACTTGCTCCCCACAAACATTTTATTCCCCTGAAACACATTAGTCTGAGCACGTTAGGGATTGGATCGAGACCATACTCATAAGCGGTAGCGATTTTGCATCGTATCGCTCCACACCGCTTATGTTTTTTTTATATTAGGTACCAGCTTCTGCCTGCGACTTCGTACGCGAGTCCTGTTGCTTCTGCCAGCGACAACGGGGTCGTCAAAATCGAAGATCTAAAACGTCTGATGTCGAATTCTAAGAGCCTGGGGACGGGGAACAACGTGATGCACGAGACGATTCGAGACGTTCCAGATCTCTCCCTTCCACTTACGCGCGTGACAGTGTGCACACATCTCAGACATGGTGCCAATGTCTCCGTGTTCGATGTAATTAATAAATGGGTTATAGGAAAACGCGCTCCTGTCTTTATTCCCAAAAAGTGTTCCCATAGCGCGATCTAACTCGACGCCAACGCCATCTAGTTAGAAAACGGAAACTACATACTATTTACCCAAATATTATAGACCTTAGCCGTGTGCAACACCCCTTAGTGAACTCCATACGGACGGGTGACGTAACGGACGTAACCTATGACAAACTTATTTGCGGTTGGTGCATCGGGTCTAGAGATCGAACCGTAAAATTAAGTTTTTTTTAATATAATTTTCCGGGATAAAAAGTACCCAGTGTAGTGCCCAGGATATTAAAGAATAATTATACCAAGTTTAATCGTAATCGGACCGGTAGTTTTTGCGTGATGTCTGAACAAACAGACAGACAGACAGACCAAAAAAGTTTTTTAATCACATTTTTGGGTTCGGTGTCAGTCTAGTAACACCCCTTGCCATTATTTTTTTTGATATTTTCAATGAACCGAGTTTTAACTTCTACAGATTTATTATAAGTATAGATGGCTATGCTCTCGCGTTGACTACTATCTCACTTAATGGTAAGCGATGGAACACGCTTGCCTGTACTCTACTCGCGATAGCATTCGACAAAAGTTAAAAAAGGTTATTTTAGGATACACTTTGTAACGAAAATAGGTACAATTTATATGTATATTGTGCTTGATTACAGTTACGATTAAATCTATACTTATAATAAATCTGTAGAGAGGTCAATTCTGTACATGAAATATATTTCCAAAATAACTATCAGGGGGTGATTAGTGATCGATACTGATGCTAAAAATGCAAACAGTAAAATTTTTGTCTGTCTGTCTGTCTGTCTGTCTGTCTGTCTGTCTGTCTGTCTGTCTGTCTGTCTGTATGTTCTTTATAGAAACAAAAACTACGCGATGGATTTTAACGAAACTTGGTACAATCATTCTTCATACTCCTGGGCAGGTTATAGTATACTTTTCATTACGCTACGATCAATAGGAGCAGAGCAGTGAAGGGAAATGTTGTGGAAACGGGAGAAATTACTCCATTTTTTAAGCTTCCGTCGCGTTTGCAGCCTTAATGGTTAAAGCTACACAGAAATCATGTATCACAGAAATATTCTCCTTAAAATTATATAAAAAATATCCCACGACAGCATATATCTATCTTTTATGGTTGACTCACAATAACACGTGTAACTCCCGATAGCTTAGCAGTTCGGTGCTTTCTGTTTATTTTTGTCTACTCTTACGTTTATAACACTCTCACTCATCCCTAATTTTAAAAAGTTAACATTATTATCTATTCAATAAAAAAGAATCATAGAAATTGGTATAGAAACACCAAAGTTATACATGAAATACGCTAATAAGCCATCGCGCGTGAATACTGAATCCAGTCCCCCGGCTCTTAGAATTCGATATCAGACGTTTCAGATCTTTGATTTTGACGACCCCGTTGTCGCTGGCATAAGCAACAGGATCCGCGTACGAAGTCGCTGGCAGAAGCTAGTTTATTATAATCAACTTATATACAGTGCCGTAGCTACTAAGGGGCTAGGCGAGGCAGTGCCCCGGGGTAAGCTCGAGGGGCACCCCCCGAACAAAAAACAAAAACAAGTGTCAAAAATGTCGCACTTTTTCAAGCACCATGGAACTAGCACAGGGTTTTCAGGGATGCAAACTTGGGGTTAACTACTCTCAAGGGACCTAACAACATATTAAAAAATCGTAGATACATGCGCGTTTGCGATGTTTGATGGCGATTTTGACGACTGGCCTATAAATAAAAATACTCACACACATATACACATACAGTACATAGCACATTGCATATATTACATTTTGATACAAGTGCAGAAAGTTTGTCATTGCGACCGAGGCGGAATCCGACCGAGCCGTGGGCGAGTGTGTTATGGAGCCAAGGGCTGCACAGTGACAATTCTGCACGAGTGTCAAACGACTTTTTTCAATACACTCACTGAAATGAATAAACGGGGGTTGACCGGCGACTCGCGGGGCACGACGCGCGCCCAGCCTGAAGCTAAATGTAATAAAATTATGGCGGGGAGAGCAAGCGCACTTTTTTGTATAAGTGCGGGAAATAGCCTATTCCGTGCCTGTAATCGGTGCGATAAGAGCGGATTTTTGAGTGAGTGTATTGAAAAAAATAAACCGCTACAAGCGTCCACTATGTCCTCAGGCCGTAATGACACTGCGAAGCGGCAGAGTGGGCCGGGGGCGCTGAATGGGAAAAGAATCAACGCTGATAAATGATTTCGGTACAAATGTTATTTTGATCTTTCGCGATATCCACAGATTTGTTTTGGGGGCGTTTGCTATAATTCGTTTGGTGTTTCCATTTTTTGATTACGTTTTTTGTTTAGGCGCAGGCAGTGTGGGTAGATTCATTATATAAACTTCATGTTAGTGCACCTATTTAACTTGATTGGCCTGTTGGTCTAGTGGTTAGTGGCTCTGACTGCTATGCCGAAGGTCGTGGGTTCGATTCCCATCCATGATAAATATTTATGTGATGAGCTTGATCATTTGTTTTGTGTCTGGGTGTAATTTATCTATAATATGTATGTATTTAGAAATATATAAGTATGTTTATCAGTTGTCTAGTACCCATAGGTATAGGTAAAGCGGGCTGTTATCCGCAACTCCACAACTAAGGGCGAGCGCGCACTAAGATAAAAAATCGTTGCGAAAAAATATCGCAAATCTGTGAACCACAGAAATACACTGCAATCCACGCATTGCGAAAATAAATCGTGCGTGTATGAAATATTGTAGTTTGCGATTTTATTTCGCATTAAAAAAATCGCAACACTTTTTTTACCGCCGTGCGCGCTTAGCCTAAGGCGCGTATTTTGCGTGTCTAGTACCCATAACACAAGCTCTGTTTAGCTTGGGACTAGACGGCGTTGTGTGATAGTTGTGGAATATTATTATATTACTATTATTAATGACAAAATAGAAATTATGTGTAATGTGAAACTCCAGCTAACTGTCCTCGCACACGGGCCACAAAAAAAGCCGCTTCAAGCTTCTTTTCGAGGCGGCCTTTTTCTGTGGCTCGTGTGCGGCGGTGCCGCCACAAAAAAACATTTGAAGCCGCTTCAAGTTTCTCCGGCCACAAGCTGTCGCGCGCTTCAGCTGTTTTTTGCGGCGGCTTCTACCTTTTTTTGCGGCGGCGTTTTTTTGAGGCCCGTGTGTGCGGCGGGTATAGTTCATTGAAATATATCTAATCTATGAAAACAATCTTGTGTTACAGTATTTCGTCGTTTATAGTAAGTAGGTACAATCAAAGACACTTCTGCCCGACCACCGTTAAGTTCATTTTTGCTTGCCCTCCAAACGGACACTTCAAAGGATTTGGATTGACGCCGTGCCGCAGGATTCAAGCGAAACTTTTTAAGTGATCAGACAGAAATCACCGCGATGATACTTAGAAGGATTGGAACAATTTGCCTGGAGCGGTCTTCACGTCTGATTATAATTTAGGTGTCTTCAAGGCTTATTATTTGCTGACATGTAAAACACTGGATATAAAGCAGTAAACTAGTACTTATCATCAACGATTACATGCTTACATACCATCAGGTGGTATTGCAGTCAAGCCCTGGTAAATATCATTAAAAATAAACTTATCGAAATCCTTCGACAGTTTGTACGATTTTTACTTGTTATATTTTTTTTGTGTACCTACCTATATGAGCACCCTATCAAAGCATAGGTGGCCCGTTTAAGTGGGTAAGTCTGCTGTCATGTTGGCAAAGTAATTTTGGTGTTAATATCGTTTTGCTGTGAGAGTCAGAATGGCGGGTATAACAGTGCAAAATAAATTATAATTATTACCAATAAAATGTACCTAAAATGTACTATTTAGTACCTAGATCTAAAATATATGTACCTACATCAGAATAAAATTATTTGAAAATTAAGGTACACCCGCCATATTGATGTCAATATGGCGGGTGTACTATGTATAATATTTTATTATTTAACCGTTACTCAAAAAACATAATTACATAAAAAAAAAAATTATAAATAATTACACTGAAAAGTACCTCAAGTAGAAAAGACAACACTACACTACTGTACTGGTTCGATTGCTAATTTTTTTTTTTATAGATGGAAAGTTGCTTTAGTCCTAAGTGACTTAAGCTATATTGTATTTACACAAGCGACGCTGCGGGCAAAAACTAGTCCGGAAATAGGGTTTCACACCACGGGGCGAACAACAAAAGCCAATCAAAGAACTTAAAAGTTTATTGCACTAAACTAAAATCAATTGTGTACTTATTTTAACACTAATTAATTAATTATAGAGTTGCCGTATACTGGTGGAGTAAGGGTGTTACCACACCAGTCGATCGATCGTCGATGAATGAATTAGTCGACGTCGATCGACAGTTTCTACCAGACCAATCGATCGATTGTCGATCGATGGTAGAATGCGTCCTCTTGTGAATACATTCGAAAAAAACTGTTGGAATATAGTCGGGGTTAATCGATCAACATCGACCGATGCCATCGACCGGCAATCGATCGATTGGTTTGTCGACCGGTATCCGTCGGTCAATTAAAGCTATCACACCAATCGAACAACGTCGGCCGATGTCGATCGATGGTGTCGATCGACGATCGATCGATTGGTGGTAAAACCCTAAAGGGTAGTGTGCACTGTCCGCACCGAGCTCTTTTCTCTGGAACCCCAGATGTTCAGGAATCCCAATCAAGTGGAGATTCTTCCGCATGTAAGGTCAAAAACTCGACCCAACTTTTTTGAAACATGCTTATAATATTTGAGCTCGCTCTTCTTTGCTTATATCTTATATTGTGTTAATCCTCATAGTCATCAGATTATGTGATGTATTTACGTGGGTGGGAACCTATCCAAAGGAGAACAACCCTAGTGATATGGTGCACAAATCTCGCTTGCTAGTCTTACATCTTGTAATCTCGCTCTTCCGCACAATGTATTTTTTTTAGGTTTTGTTTGACTTTATGTTCAAAACAAAACCTAATATTTTGGAAGTACTGATCTATTTATTTTATTATTTTTGGGTTCGATTCTTTTCTTGCATTTTACAGCTGTACGTATCAGAGTAGGGGCCCCATTTGGTGTTGCGGCCCGGGCCCCGTCAGGTTTAGTCTCTTATTACCGCAGTCAGATTGCTTGCTAGGTCCGTATCATAGAATGAACGCCTTAGGCTCGTCGTATTATTTCCTCCATGCGTAGGTTCGTCAGGGACGTCCGCTGGGTTCTTTCCCTGAAACACGTGAATGTTTTCTGTAAGATTAAGAATGTCAATCGTTCAAGGTGAATGATTTTTGATATATTAGTGGTTAATATAGTAGTAGTAGTGTAGTTATGAGTTTACATGTGGATGGATGAAGGGGGAGAGGGAGGCCAAAGAAGAGATGGATGGATTGTGTGAGAAGTGATATGAAAGAAAAGGGAGTTAGTGATAGCTTGACGAGTGACAGGACAGAATGGAATGAAAAAACGTGTTGCGCCGATCCTAAATAAAACGGGACAAGGGATGATGATGAGTGGTTAATATAGTCAACATAGCGGAAACTCCAATTTTTAAAAAAGATAAAAACGGATCCCCTATAGGATCACTCTGTTGTCCGTTTGTCTGTTAAGACTCTTTATCTCAAGAACGCATGGAAGGACAGAGTTGAAATTGAAAACATGGACTCAGGTCTGCAATCCCTTGAAGCGGATTTTTTTTTTTAAAGATTAACGGAAACAATAGGACACTCTCAAGGGAATCAAAATTTGTAGGGTACCTACTTCTCTTTTACTCAGAATAGGGTAGTTTTCAGGGTCAAAATAACTACATTTTTTTAGTCCGTATTTTAGATCTTACAAAAAATATTGGACACGTATTTTTTCGTTTTTCGATTAAAGTAAAAATAATAAAGTTATGGCCCATTAAAAAGTTACGTGTAACGTCACGCCGTGCGACAAAATGCAGCACGGCACGTGACTTTATACATAACTTTAATGAGCTATATCTTTGCCATTTTTGGTTTAATTTATAAATAAAAAAATACGTGTCCCTTATTTTTGAATAATCTAAAATACGGACTAATTACATTTTTACGGCAACTAGCCTTAGATCCTGAAATTTGGCATAAAGCAAGGTCTTTTAGCACAAATATAGGAATAAATCTGACAACAGTACTCGTATAGTTATTGTTAAGTTACAAAAAAAAAAAAACGATATTGAGATTCCGAAAAATCTTCGAAACACCAATTCGGAATTTGAACTATTTACATTTCATGTAAGTTTGTACTCGATTCTCAGTGCGGGAATCCGACTCACACTTGACCAGTTTTTTTTTAAAGGTGGGAAATCGTAAAAAGGCCTCCTTCCGCTATAAGGCAAAGTAGAAGGGGGTGTCAGACTTTTACTGGCTAAAACCATACCTGTGCCCTTCAGTTGCCCTTTGCGTTCTAGGACCACGGGTTTCCATTTCAGAAAAGCGCCGTGGCCCTAGCAGGCAACTGTTGAGCTCTTATGGTTTGCTGGGATCTCTTTGAGGACCGAGTCGAGTCGACAACTTGGGTTTGGTCCGGGCTGTATAGACGCCTAGAGAGCGCGAACCGTGCTCACTGCGTGCGCGAACAAAAGCATTTCAACTATGTGGCAGTTAGTTAGCTAGTAGGTACTTAGCTTACTTGCTCGGTTCGTGCAATCGTTGCGTCCACACTTATGAAATGCTCATTTCATGTTACCTTTCATGTTGTTACAGCAGTCTATACCCAGCTTAAGAGAGTATTTTCCAAATAATAATCCACAACTAACACAACGCCGTCTAGTCCCAAGTTAAGAAGAGCTTGTGTTATGAGTACTAGACAACTGATAAACATACTTATGTATTTCTAAATACATACATAGATAAATTACACCCACAGAACACAGAATGAATGCTCATGCTCATCACACAATCATTTGACTGGCCTGTTGGTCTAGTGGTTAGTGACCCTGACTGCTATGCCCGGAGGTCGTGGGTTCGATTCCCACCCAGGACAAATGTTTGTGTGATGAGCATAATCATTTGTTCTGTGTCTGGGTGTAATTTATCTATAATATATATATGTATTTAGAAATATATGTATAAGTATGTTTATCAGTTGTCTAGTACCCATAAGACAAGCGCTGCTTAGCTTGGGACTAGACGGCGTTGTGGCATAGTTGTGGAATATTATTATTATTATTAATTTGTCCGGGGTGGCAGCAGTCAGGGCCACTAACCACTAGACCCAAGACAAAATTCACCCCTTGAGGAGATTAAAAGCGAGTTCAAAGTTTATATCCAATGGAGAAAACTACTTTCAAGCGAGCAATGCTGCTGGCAGAAGCTAGTAATATCATTCAATCTTTTTCTTTTCGTGTCGATGCTCTCAAACTAGAAGATATGTGTCATCCACCAACCCGCGCTGGGCCCACGTGGTGGATCACGGCCCATTCTCTTTACTCGAGAGGAGGCCCGAGTCCCAGTAGTGGGAACATAATAAGGCTGACTAGGCTAATGCTATGCTCTCAAACTATCCTTTTTCTGACCAACATTTGGCAAACTGTACTGGTCTATTGTTGACCTCGTATAGATCCTGAAAACTGCAAGTGGTTATGCAGGATGGGCAGCATAGCAGGTGGTGGATGTACAGTGCAGAGGCTTCACCCTGCTAGAGATGGGTTGAGGAAGCCACATTTGACCAGATTGTTTTTACAGCGGGCCAACCTTGGCTCGCAGTCGGTTTAGAGATTTCCATATTGATCACAGTAGTATGCGTCCAAGAGAAGATGTTTCGTTGGGGTGAAGAGAAGTGGGGAGGTTAGATGTTTGATTATAATTATATTGTTTTTGATTATATTTATCATGGTTATAATTATATTCAATCAATGAATATTTATTACTTTTTTTTTTAACAAAATAAGTTCTTACCCATTTATATCCGATCCAAGCCAGCGTCTCATTGCTCAGCCGAGGGCCTAACAGCGGATTCAATTGAACTATGTACGTAGTCATCCAACTGAAATATATAGGTTTTTATACATTAGATCAGATCATTCACATAAATACAGGGTTGTTTGTTAAACACTGGCAACCTCTCATCTTCATATATCATTCATCATAAAGAACAACTTTTGTTCTATGACTTTAAAAAAAAAATATCATATTTTTCATCAAATTTTCATAAAAAATAAAAAAAAAACGCACGAATAAGCATTAGTGCATTATTAGTGTATGGTTTCACCGTACACTAACTTCACTAAAAAATACACTAGATATAAGTTTAATTTCGGAAGTCAGTGTTTCTCGGTATTGTTTGCTTCTTATTTAACACTGACAGACTATAACTGGCAACATTGTTTATACGTTAACATATAATGATATGTCAATCTGATGATGATGACGATGAATGGAAACAATCACTTTATGTTGCATAACTTGTCTCTAGTCAATACTGAACGATGACCATACAGGATGAATATAAAGTCACCCTGTATACTCAAGCTTATGTTTGAAATATTCTGATGCATATTCCAAGAATAGGTGTTATAGTCTTTTTTTTTTTAATTCATGAATCCCCAAGCGACCACCGGTGGCCGCGCATCTATTGTCTTACTATTGTGTTTCTAATTGACGGTATCTGAAGGGTTAAGTCAAACGACTTGGGAATTTTGTATAATAATTAAGGACTAGCTTTTGCCTGCGGCTTCACCCGCGTACATAATCCCAGGATAAAAAGTATCCTATGTGTTATTCTGGGATATGGTCTACTCGTGTACCAAGTTTCATTGAGATCCGTTCAGTAGTTTTTGCGTGAAAGAGTAACAAACATCCATACATCCATCCATACATACCAACTTTCGCATTTATAATATTAGTAGGATTTAAAAAATACTTATATTCCATATTTTTTATAAGGTTCTTCTATTAGTAAACAATGATCAAGATCTCTTAATTAACCTTGTTTAATGAACCAGCGTTGACTACATCAGATTTCATTTTATCCTAATAATTACTCGAGTCGTTTGACTTTTTAGACAGACTATCTTATCCCATATAAATTCTCGTAGGTACTAAGGTCTTGGTTTGATTGAATAAATCAATCAAAGAAGTCAATCTACATACAAAGCGCGCTCGAGCAACGCACACATAGACACCGCTCACGCTCACGGATATGATATCTCGGAGCGCCTCGGCCCGCTCGTCGAACAGTTCCGGCTCAAACGCTCATTAGTGTGCGTCCACCGAGCGTAGGTATAAAAAGTGAAGTACATACATGAGATTGTCTTCTGTACCTATCTATTTTGTGGTGATAGCGTGGCGGGTGATAGGACAGAATGGAAGTAAAACGTGTTGCGCCGACCACAAGTAACACGGGACAAGGGCAGGAAGATGATGATGATGATGATGATGATTATGATGATGATGATGATGATGATGATGATGATGATGATGGTGTTGATGGTGTCTGTGGTTTGTAACTTACAATAACCAACAGCAGAACGCAGAAAGCATGATGCAGCATCTCGTTATGCTGTAAAAAAATACATTGTCTTATTTTTATCTTTTTTTTATTTATTTTTTTATCTAGAAACAAGGTTTTATAAGTATGCAACCTTGTTTTTAGTATAAGTATGCGACATCTAAAGTCTCAAGACGAAAGTCTATGACTAGTGCGTGTTGCCAGTGATAACATATGGTGCCGAAACGTAGTCGCTCACAATGGGCCTCATCAGAAGGCTCAAAGTCACCCAAAGGGCAATGGAAAGGGCTATGCTCGGAGTTTCCTTGCGTGATCGAATCAGAAATGAAGATATCCGCAGGAGAACCAAAGTTACCACCATGGCTCGAAGAATCACCAAACTTAAGTGGCAATGGGCAGGGCACATTGCTCGCAGAACAGATGGACGTTGGGGCCGAAAGGTTCTGAAGTGGCGACCGCGTACTGGAAGACGTAGCGTCGGAAGGCCTCCTACAAGGTGGACCGATGACCTGGTGAAGGTTGTACGAATCCGATGGATGCGGGACGCATTTTTTTCGAAACATAACTAATCAGAGTAGGTTTAGAGATTTGGTACGTCAAACAATTTTCGTTCGTGCGAAATTTCGGGAACGATAGGAACCGTGGTAGGAAACACGCGAAATTTCAATCGAAACTTCGTTTTTCGGAGAAAGCGAGTAGACCCCCTGGTTGGCGGCATAAAATATGGTGGTCACCAGACCATCCAGGCGACTAACTCAGACCAACAAAATACAACCAAATTGAGAACCACCTCCTTTTTTGGAAGTCGGTTAAAAAAAAGTGGTGTCCAACAAGTCACCGTTAGGGTGCTCGCTCACGTCTGATAATCGGTGGCCAATTTTTTGTAGGAGAAAAATAGAACACACTGATAGCAATAGTGCAACGCACACGTCCTACAAAAACTCGGTCAGAAATACAGAACAATGTTACAAATATACAAAATCGGTCCGATTATCTGTCCTACAAAATGTCTGACGTGGGCACGCAGCGTCATTAAATATTTTTGGGAATAAATAATTATAACATGCTCTAAAAATGATTAGAAACGTTTCAGTTGCTGATTTGGAACAAACTATATTCAGGTTTCGCATAATTATACTAAAAAAAATAGAATATTCTATTATATCTAAATATTATCACCATTTCATAATACAGAACAAAATCGTGCTCATCACACAACCATTTGCTTTTGGGACCAACGACCTCCATCATAAAAGTTAGGGCCACTAACCACTGATCAAAAACGGCCAAGTGCGAGTCGGACTCACTCATGAAGGGTTCCGTAGCAGCAAGTAACATAATATAAAAGTTCTTGTCGTTCGTTGTAATTTTGATGGATGTTTTAATAATATTAGATTTTTTTTTTATTTATGACGTATTAAAAAAAACTACTTACTAGATCTTGTTCAAACTAATTTATGAGTGAAATTTGCTCTTTCTCTTATTTCAAAGTTCCGGGGGGGGGGGGCACACATTTTACCACTGTGTCCCACAATTTATTGTATTTTCTTTCTATTTTTGTGTGAAAATCTTAATGCGGTTTACAAAATACGTCTACTTACCAAGCTTCAACAGTATAGTTCTTATATTTTCGGAAAAACAATAGCTGTGACATACGGACGGACAGACAGACAGACATGACGAATCCATAAGGGTTCCGTATTTTGCCTTTTGCTACGGAACCCTAAAAAAATTATAACCATACCCGACATTGGGTCCTCTTCTTACAAGCAGTGGTCCAAAAAGAAATATTGCACCAAAAATAGCAGTGTAAATGTAGATGGGGAGAAGGAATGGTTTTTCTTCTGGTGGTGGGGGTGAGTTTGAAGTATTATGGTCCGGCAGATTTGCTTTCGCCCGAAAAATAGGAACATTCTCATTCTCAATTGGAGGATTCTCAGGTGGAGGATTCTCAGGTGGAGGATTCTCAGGTGGAGGAATCTCAGGTGGAGGACCTTCTGGAGGCATTATTCCTCCACTAGTTTCAATCGGAGGAGCATTCACTGGATCAGGCTGAAGCTGGGGCGGGGGCTCCATCTCTACACCAACTCCTTCGTTCACATCTGCTGCTGCTCCACCTTCTTCCTGTTGACTCATTTTCGTCTAGCAACTCGTATTTATTTATGTAAAATCTTAAAATGGCTACCAACCAACTCAGAAATTGAAATAATTGAATTATGTCAAAATTGTCACATTGTTGACAGTATAAGATACTGGCTGGTTGATACGACTGAGTTAAGGTCCGTATCACCTATCTCAAGTTAGAAAATGTAAAGTACGTTTTGATACATGTTTTTTTTTTTTTTTTTTCTCGACGGGGAAAATCATCATTGACGAAACCCGCTCTTGGGTGGAGCGGGAGACAGTGTCAGAGTCTTACTGACTAAAAACCCCGCGCCGTTCCTTCTAGCCTTCATACCGGGGCTCTAGTTTCCTTTCGGATAACCCCGACCCCGGTAGGCTTCGACCCAGATGGGCCCCTCCTGTTGCTGACAACTCCTTGAGGCGCGCGGGAACAGTGCGCGCCGTCGACGCCTTGGCTCGGTCCGGACAGTTACCAGACGATCGGACAGCGAGCTACCCATGGCTCGCCGTCCGCGAGCCCGCGTCTACGGTGGCCGGAAATCGGGATCGGAATCCCGGCGGCGGCGGCGGGGGCGCTGTTGCCTGATGCGGTCTGCCTCCTCCTTTGCTAGCATTACTGCTTCGCAGAAGGAGGCGACCGCCTGCCACTCCTCCTCGCTCCGGACCATGGCCTGAACCAAGGCCCGGCGCGAGAGGTCTCCGCCGCCGATCGCCCCCACGAGGACACGGCGTTGCTCCGCCCAAGCAGGGCACACCTCAACTGTGTGCTCCACCGTGTCCTCCGGGCGTTCCGCACAGTGGCGGCACCCGGGCGTCTCTTCCGCTCGAATCCGATGCAGGAACCTCCCGAACTTGCCATGTCCGGTGAGGACCTGCGTCATGCGGAAGGTAAGGACGCCGTGAGGTCTTTCCAGCCACGCCTCAAAGAGGGGACTTACCGCCATAATTGTGGCGTGCCCAGCACTGGGTTGCGATAGTCGCTGACGCCATTTCACCATGAGATCCCGCCGGAGCTCTGTCCGCCATACCTCGACCTGTCGCGGTAGTGGACTTTCACCCCGGCGTTGCATACGTTTTGATACATGTGGAGAAACTTTGTTATTGCGACCGAGGCGGATTCCGCTCAAGTCGTACGTGTATCGAACGACGTTTTTCAATACATTTACGAAGAAATAAATAAACGGGGTTAGACGTGTGACTCTTTACTTAGCGTCTTTAGCTCTTTAATCATCATCATCATGTCAGCCGAAAGACGTCCACTGTTGGACATAGGCCTCCCCCAAGCGTCGCCACAACGACCGGTCCTGTGCGTCTCGCATCCATCGGATTCCTGCGACCCTAACCAGGTCATCGGTCCACCTTGTTGGAGGCCTTCAAACGCTGCGTCTTCCGGTACATGTTCGCCACTCCAGGACCTTTCGTCCTCATCGACCATCTGTTCTGCGTGCACTGTGCCCTGCCCATTGCCACTTAAGTTTGGCGATTCTTCGAGCTATGTCGGTAACCTTGGTCCTCCTGCGGATATCTTCATTTCTGATGTGTTCACGCAAGGAAACTCCGAGTATAGCCCTTTCGATCGCCCTTTGGGTGACTTTGAGTCCCATTGTAAGTGACCACCATACAATACTATATAAGTATTTATATATATAAGTATTTATATATATAAGTATAAATTGTAGCGGTGCGAACTCGCGCATTTTTTTGCACTAGAAGGAAAGAAAGAAAGAAAGAAAACTATTTTATTTGGCATACACACTCGTAGATACACACCATGTAGTAACAACATGTAGACACTAATTATTATATAAAAAGAAAGAGACAACTAAAAATGTGTCTCACGGTGGCGCAAAACCGCTCCAGTTCAGCAAAAATGCCAGACAACTACATGGTAGTTGCCTGACGCTGGTTTTCAACTGAACCTTATTTCGAGTGCACTATTGAGGAAGTATGAAAGCAAGGCAATTAAGGAATAAATATTTCGGTCTACCTGTGTTCATTCAAAGATGGTTGAATGTGAAGGAGTAACAGATATACACACACACATATGCATCCATACATACAATTTTCGCGTTTATAATATTAGTAATCATTATTCTTCTGTACATGTTTTGCCATGACTGGCCTATTGGTCCACCATAACCACTAGGTTAGTGGCCCTGACTGCTATGCCGGAGGTCGTGGGTTTGAAACCCACCCAGGACAAATGTTTATGTGATGAGCATGATCATTTGTTCTGTCTGGGTGTAATTTATCTATAACTAGCGACCCGCCCCGGCTTCGCTAGGGTGCAATATTATACATATAAACCTTCCTCTTGAATCACTCTATCTATTAAAAAAAAAACTGCATCAAAATCCGTTGCTTAGTTTTAAAGATTTAAGCGCACATAGGGATATAGGGACAGAAAAAGCGACTTTGTATACTATGTAGTGATGAGTATATATTTAGAAATATCTAGTACCCATAACACAAGCTCTGCTTAGCTTGGGACTAGACGGCGTTGTGTAATAGTTATGGAATATTATATTATTATTATTATCTATGGGACCAAAGTAGAGATAAGATAGTACTGTGAGATAGCGGTCAAGCGCAAAATGGTCAACAATAAAAAAAAAACTGCTTGACCTTTGAACTTTCGTGAATATTTGAGTGGGTCCCTGGACGGTTTGAAAATAAAATTAGACCCGGTAGGTGGCGCCTAGAGCAGTGGTGGCCGAGTGGTAAAGGCCCCGACTTACGAGTTGTAGGTCGCGGGTTCAAACCCAGCCAGCCGCATTACTTTGTGTAATTTATATCATCACTTCTGCTCTCAAAACGGAGAAGGAAAACATTGCGAGGAAACGAACACGTCCTAGAATCAAAAATTCGAAGACATATGACAACTACCAATCCGCACTGGGCCCGCGTGGTGGATTACAGCCCAATTCCTCTCTAAGAGAGGAGACTGAGTCCCTGCAGTGGGAACAGTATAAGGCCGGCTATGCTATGGATGCTATGCTACTATAGATGGCGTTTCAATCGGGTTCTTATTTTCTTTTCATGAAAAGCCAAGCGTATGGGAATGTAATATAGGGGGAAGTCCCCTAGTGACGGACACTTAAGGTATTTAAACAATAAAAAAAAAACTGTTTCGACAAATTAAGCTTTAATAATGAAATTATTTTAATAACAAAACATAAAATCAAATTAATTTAACAAAACTTATAACTCTGCTTAAATACAAAAACAATCTTAAATCACACTTTGGCAATAAAAAAATGAGTCTCAGCAAATGGCACCTAGTACCGGACGGACTTTACTTCAAACTCTTAGTACCGGACATCTTCAACCCATCGTACATCGATCGCATATGTAGCATTCTGAACATTCAGGGATATCTGCACATGCTTCATGTGCCCATCCATGGCAGCTGGAGCACTGTATCCAGTCTTCATCATGATCCTCTAAGCAAACTACGCAAATAGTTCTCGTGTTAGATGTTTCAGCCAACGATGTCTTTTTCTTTGCTTTATTTCCACTATTTCCTTTGGCTTTTACTCCTTTGGTCTGTTTCCCTTTCTCTTTCATTGCTGTCTTAAATTTATTTCCCACTGCTTTCTTTTTCTCGTTAACGTTTTTTTCATTTTCTTTCTCCTCTACGAGAATTTTGTACGGTGACGAAGTTAAAATTTCACTTTTTTCACATTTTCTCTTTCGATCAAGCGATCGTTTTTTTGCAGCATCCGGCAATGGTGACAAATTATGGATAACCTGGACTACATCTGGATCAAGGTTAGGCAATGGCTTGGGACTGTTGATATCTTTTTCGAATATAGATTGTTTAGAAGCCTCTGAGGGTCCTTGTGTGTCCATATTATTGGACTGCTCTAAATCGCAGTTTGCCGACGAGCTTCCAGCTTCAGTTAAGTCACTGGAGGAAACAGGAACTTCTTTACTAGTACCTGGTGCGTTTGAGGATGTTTGTGCGTCTTCTAACGGAATGTTAGTCATATCGGCAGGTAAATATTCCAGATCAGAAAATATATCTCTATTGAATGGCTGAATTCCTGTGCATTTGAAGCCGGACACTGCAATTTCCAGACGAGCTACTTTTGTAAATGCTTCATTGACGAGACCGGCAATATCGTAGTCAGTTATTCGAGATCCAGCATTTGCTCTTATCCACGCATCGCAACGTTGGTTATAGGCATCTTTAAACGGCTTCATAAACGTTCTGTCTAGCGGCTGTAGTTTGTGTGTAGTGTGTGGTGGCGAGCTTATCAAATGAATATCGTTTTCTCGGCAAAAATTAATGACTGCTAATGTCTTGTGACTACAATGTCCATCCAAAAGTAACAGCACAGGGCTCTCTTTTGTCGGACATGAGTGTTTCTTGAATAATTGTAGCCATTGAAGAAAAAAATCACTATTCATCCAGCCTTTTGGCTGGGCTACGCCTACACTTTCGGCTGGAGCATTTATCATGAGCCGATCATTCATTCTTTGCCTAGGAAAGACAAAGAAAGGCGGAATGAAATGGCCGTTGGCACTCATGCAAATTAAGACTGTAATATTTTTGCCCCTCTCAGCAGAAGTGAGCTTTCCTACTTGTCGAATAGCCTTTGGAGCAAGTACCTTTTGGTGTTTTTGTACGCAGCTGACTCCCGTTTCGTCACAGTTATAAATTTTTGAAGGTGGAAATTTGAATTGTGTCATCATTCGTTCAAGATTATTAAAAAAGAGATCAACTTGGGGTTTGTTAAACCCCACAGCCCTCATCATGCTTGTTGACTCTGGTGATCTCAGCGATACGTCCTGATGTCTCTGCATGAAATCGTAGTAAAAGTGTTTACCAGCAGCTCCTTTCTCTTTATTAAAGCGATGAGGAATCTTCAAAGCTTCAGCCAAATCATAAGCCAACTTCAAAAATTCCTGTTTTGTTAACGGCAGACACCTATTAGATAAATCTTTCACATGCTCCACTAACAGTTCTTCGTATTCTGGTGTGAAGGTATTAGTGAATCTACCTAACTTTGGTTGCAACGACACTTCTTGTCCACGGCTTAATGACGATGTTTTATCATGTAAGGTGCTTTTTGGAATATTATAACGCAATGAGGCTTCTCTCAAACTCATTTCTTTGGACAAAATTTTGTCTATTGCAGTTTGTAAATTCCTTTGGTCCCATTTTCCTTTCTTTTTCGTCTTCTCCATTTCGATATCTCTTTGTTCTCCTAAAACAATAGATAATAATGATCAAAAACTATAATATTTCATGAAAAAGATGTTTTTTTAGTGTCCGATATTAGGGGAAGCTTTTGTGTCCGGTACTAGGGGACAGAGAATCCTTTAATTAATTGTCGTATACAAAAATTGCTAAGGAATTTGACAAAAAATATTACAAATTTTGGATATGTATTAATTACGACATAAAATAACAATTATCAAAACCACATAAACTAAAAATCATTGTAGTTATACTCACTTTTATCTTACGTGATGCAATGTATTCCCGCCAAAAGCAGCAATCGACTGTTCCCACCTAGGCGTTGCGCGACACTGGCGAACCGCGACCCGTGCTCGTGTATTGTTACGTTCCCCCGCGCCCCTTTCACCCGCTTTTTAAACAAACGCGTTGCGACTTGTCGGGATAGTTCGAGTGTCCGATTTTAGGTGCCGTCCGGCGTTACGGGACTTCCCCTACTTAAACAACGTGTAACGTTAAATGCGCAAAACCTCAAATTAGTTTGATCAGAATGACGAGCAGAATCAATTAAACCACTTTTTAATATAGGTTACATTTTTCAAAAAAATCATCATAAAAAACGTCGACCTGTCTATTTATGAATAGGTCAAACCATCACGTGCGCAAAACCGCCCAAATAGGTAAACAAACACAAATAGTTGTAGTCCAATCAAATTTTCTCATATACCGGATAATAAAAGTGCTTATTTCAATGCAGATATGAATTTGAAACAACCTAAAAATGCTCATAAAACCTTCAAATATTTTTTTATGTTTCTTTTTGTCACATAATTAGGTCAATTGAATTCGAAATCATTTGGGGTGTTTGAGGTTTTACGCATTTAACGTTACGCGTTGTATATAAAAGGAGAAACTGATTGACTGACATATCAACGCACAGTCAAAACCACAGAACAGATGAAAGCGGTTAGAGTGGCCTTGTGCGGGGCAGCCATGCCGCAAAGTAAGGCAATGCTCATAGTTATGTGCCATATAATCGAGTTCTCTTTCTTTCTTAGTTCGACTACCAATAGCAAACTTGCGATCTAAGTGTGCGTGGTCTGTTAGTTGCGTAATGCGCGTTCGTATTGGTTTATTGTCTGTAGTGGTGTTAAAGGGTGTGAGACAAGCGGCGACACTCGTTGTAGTACAGATCGGAAAGTATTTCCTTTCTAACCTTTTTCATCTTTTCTGTGGTAAAAACTGGGACTAAGAGCATGTTTTGCACAAGGCTTCCTTTTATGACGAAAGAAAGGATTTTCTGAAATTCAGCCTTTAAAGTGATTTTTAGGTGGAAAATCATCTAATGACATCTCTCAGCGGGAGCGGGACAGCGTGTCAAACTTTTACTGGCTAAAACCCAAAGTTTCATCGTTTCGTTGCCTTTCCAGAGCCGGATTTTCCTTTCAGAAGCCATGGCCCCAGTAAACTTCAACCCTGCTGGGCCCCCTACGGTTTGCTAACATCTCCTTGAGGCAGGCATGGAACACACGCGCCGTCGACGACTTGGGCTTAGTCCGGACGGTTAGGCGTTACCTCGTGCGTGCGGCCGCCTTTTTTACTAGCATTATTGCTTCGCAGAAGGAGGTGACCGAGAATTCGTTGTCACTGATCGGGCCCACACGAGGACACGACGGTGCTCTGCCCAAACGGGGCATACTCCACCCTGTCTTTCGGGCGGTCCACAACCTCCAGAACTGACCATGTCTGGTGAGAACCTACGTCATGCGGAAGGTGAGGACGCCGTGAGGTCTTTCTCACCATGCCTCAAAGAGGGAACTTACCGCCATAATTATGGCGTATCCAGCACTGGGTTGCGACAGTCGCTGTCGCCATTCTACCATGAGATCCCGCCGGAGCTCTGTCCGTCATACCTGTTGCGTGGCGTTGCATCTCCACGCGCAAATTGTGCATGCGTGTAAGGATGGTTGCCTTCAGATCCCATGGTGGTAGGCTAGCATGGAGGCTTGCCGCTTTGCGGGAAACCATATGGTATACCCGCACCATCCATATTGCCGTGACCCTCTGGCATGCGTTCAGCTTGGTCGCTGGTTGTTTTGCAGCGACGGCGCTCCATAAAAGGACATGGACCGATCGATACCCTAACGGGATGAAACGCGGACGAAACCAGTGGCAGAAGCTATAAGTGTCTTATATATCTGTAAATAGTATACCACGTACGTATCATTCCTTCTTCTCTGTCCATCCAAATGTTGTCTGTAAAAATCGGTTTTAGCGATCAATTTTGTTACACCCTATTAATTTTAAGCTCCTCTTGTACCTGAATCTTTTATGGTGTACAATAGAGAGTAAATCTATCATCTATCAAGTAAGAAACATGTTTTAGTATTTAGGTACGTTCATACGTTAAGTAACGTCACGGCCTCACGGCGGCGGTACCCGAGGCCGGATCGGGATCGCCGCTATCTGCCGATCGCAGATAGCTCCGGACGGTGTACTGCGCGAGCGCACCAATAATGACTCAATTATCCGCTTAGCGAGGGCGTGGCTCGGTACAGTATGTCTTCATTACAACGGCATGGCGAGCTAGTGAGGAGAAGGACTTTAAATACGTCAATCCCACTTATACGTACAAAGTTTTATGGGAACACATATTCATTATGCGTACAGAAAAGGAATGAAATTTTCTGCCAGAGCTTGTGTCTCCTAATAGCTTTAGGGGTGTTTTTAATATCGTTCGGATTTCATCACGCATGCGGGTTTGCTCCGCATGCAGAACATTTCAAAATGCAAAAACAAACGCGTCCCGCGCGCGTATTCCACGCATTACAATAAATACTTGTATGAAATGGACATTTGCGGGGGTGACGCTTGCGGAGCAAACCCGCATGCGAAAATAAAACCGCACGACAAACCTAGGGGTATAGGTTACTTCTGAGCACGCGTGCTCTATTTTCCGGCACAGCATCGCTTAGGTACCATCATGCGAGATGGCGGTCAAACACTAGTAAATTTTGGGCCCATGTGGGTATCGTACCATTTATAAAAACGGTTAGGGACTGAATCAGTTTACTTCTGCCTGCCTGCGGCCTGGCTAAGAGTGTCCGCATCTATGGTGTCCGCTGTCCGGACGAGTTCTCCTTCCCAAGCTCGTCACCACTAGTTCTTCTAGTTGCCACTAGATGGCGTGCTTTGTTTTGTTGTTAACAAATCAATGCCGGATACGACATATATTATTTCGTTCATCATCATCATCATCATTTCAGCCAAAGGACGTCCACGGTTGGACATAGGCCTCCCACAAGTGTCGCCACAATGAACGGTTCTGTGCGTCTCGCATCCATCGGATTTCCGCAACCCATACCAGGTAAGTCATCGGTCGACCTTGTAGGTGGCCTTCCACCGCTACGCACGTACGTGGATTATTTCGTTACTAGCTTTCCGCCCGCGGCTTCGACCGCGTGGACTACAGTTTATATCGCGCGGGCAGAGACCCGTGCTCAGCAGTGGAATTATAGGTAGCCTATGTGTTATTCCAGTGTCTCTTCTACCTACCTACCAAATTTGATCTAAATCCGTTCAGTAGTTTTTGCGTGAAAGCGTAACAGACAGACAGACAGACAGACGGACAGAGTTACTTTCGCATTTATAATATTAGTAGGGATTTAATTATATATTTATTCATTCGTAGGAGTGTTCCGTCCGGATCAATACTTTTATTTCTAGTCTAGATTTTTATTGTTTAGCCAGCCAATACAAACAAAATCCTGTCAATTAGACTCCACCTTTATCCTCGGAACTATCGAGACTTTTATATAGAGAGATACTTTTATTACCGTTACGGATATTTTTAGAGTTCCGTACCTTAAAAGCAAAAAAAACGGAACCCTTATAGGATCACTTTGGTGTCCGCCCGTCTATTTGTCCGTCCGTCTGTCTATCATGACTTTATATCTCAGGAACGCGTATAGGTATCGAATGAAATTAACCATACACTTAGGTCAGCGGACTCTTGAAACTGTAAAAAAAATCAAATTTGTAAGTTAACGAGACAAAAAGATATAGTTTATGTGGTAAATAACGTACCTACATTTCGACACTCTCCCTCTGATGCCCCTCAAGTTGAAGGTTAAAATCTACAAATCCGTGATAAGGCCTGTCATACTATATGGATCAGAATGTTGGGCTGTGAAAAAGACGGAAGAAAAGAGATTGCATGTAGCGGCGATGAGAATGTTGAAATGGATGTGCTGTGTGACGAGAATGGATAAAGTGAGAAATGAGTATATTAGAGGAAGTTTGAAAGTAGCGCCAGTGACTGAAAAGTTGAAAGTTAATCGGTTGTCTTGGTATGGCCATGTGAAGAGGAGGGATGAAGCGCATATTACTAAAAGGAGTATACATGTAGATGGATGGAGAGGAAGAGGAAGGCCGAAGAAAAGATGGATAGATTGTGTGAGGAGTGATATGAAAGAAAAGGGAGTTAGTGATAGTTTGACGGCTGACAGGACAGAATGGAAGAAAAATACGTGTTGCGCCGACCCCAAGTAATATGGGATAAGGGCAGGAAGATGATAATGATTTCGACACTTTTGGAGAAATTTAAATTCATCTTCCCGCTGACCCAGAATCCTAAAATATGGTATAAAGCAAGAAGCAAGGTAGCAAGAGTATAGGAATAAAACTGAAAACTTTTTTGCGATTCGGAAAAATCTTCCGAGTCTGCATTCCGGATTTGAACTATTTTCACAATGTAGGTAAGTTTATACGGAACCCTCAAGACACGAGTCTTACTCGCTTTTGCCCAATTTTTTCATTTCGGATACCCGTAACTTCGGTTTCGGTTACGGAGCTCCGGGTCCACAACTTCCCTTCAGAAATTGAGCGCCTTCTCCACTCTAGCCGAGCATGAGAAAGAGTCGTGTGCGCAGCGCACATCGTAGTACCTTATCTATTGGTACGGGGATATATAGCAACGAATTTATTGGTAATATCGATGCGCGCACTGATGGCCATTTATAGTGCACTTCCCCGTTCCTCAACCCTATCGGCCCATCTCCACCAGTTGACCTCAAGGGTCATGAATTGATTTTTAAGTTTCTATTTTATGTTGTGCCTTATACAGTTATCTCCGAGATTTGAGATAAATTGAACTAATAGCTTGTTTGAGATTGTTCAAAAGAGTTTTTATGTATTAAGCTGTTTTGTTAAAATATTAACTACGACAGGAGAAAATTGTTCGTGTTAAAATTGAAAAAAAGCGTGTTTTTAACGAGTACGTTACGAGTACTTGTTCTGCAATTTCTGCGGTCTCTCCAATTTAGTGCCTTTAGCTCTCGCCGGAACGCCCATACCGATCTGTGCCGACTTTCGGTACCTCGGGTCGCTCGTCCAAGGGGGTGATGTAGACCGGGACGTAACACATCAGATCAACGCAGGATGGATTAAATGACAACAGGTCACGGGAACCACTTGTGACCCACAGATGGCCCTCAAGTTGAAGAGTAAAATCTAAAAGTCCATGATAAGGCCTGTCATACTGTATGGATCAGAATGTTTGGCTGTGAAAAAGACGAATGAAAAAAGATTGTATGTAGTGAGATGAGAATGTTACGATGGATGTGTGATGAGACGAGAATGGATAAAGTGAGAAATGACTTTGTGGACGGCGCGCACTGTTCCCGCACATCTCAAGGCGTTGTCAGCAACAGTAGGGCCCAGCTGGGTCAAAGCCTACTGGGGTCAGGGTTAGTTTCGAGAAGTAGCTCAGCCCCGGTATGAAGGTACGAAGGAACGGGTGGGTTTTGAGTCAGTAAGAGTCTGACACTATCTCCCGCTCCGCCTAAGAGCAAGGGTTGTCATTAGATGATTTTCCTACCATAAAAAAAAAGTAAAATTATAAATACCGTTATACAATCTATCTCGCGAGATCGTAAAGTATTGAAAGATTGTGAATCTTAAGGTTTAAGTCAAGAGTGAAGAGATTTCTTCTATATAAGCGCGCTCCATCGTCGACCGCATCCTCGCTTTCCATCAGGTGAGATAGCGGTCAAGTGCGAACCTATCAACAATAATAAAAAAGGTTAACAATCTTTCGATAAGGCAAACAGCTCACGATTTAACGTATTATTTTTCTGTAGATTGTAATATGTCTAAGTTAAACTGTTAAATTATCGAATGGCATAGAATGGAAAGTAATTGTAACGAATCGGCCCTTCGATACAAACTGTCCAATCTAGTTTATAACTTTACTAGCTTTTGCCCGCGGCTTCACCCGCGTACATAATCCCAGGATAAAAAGTATCCTATGTGTTATACTGGCAATTTCTTTTTCTTCTTATACTGGGATATGGTCTACTCGTGTACCAAGTTTCATCGAGATCCGTTCAGTAGTTTTTGCGTGAAAGAGTAACAAACATCCATACATACAAACTTTCGCATTTATAATATTAGTAGGATATGGCGAGGCTGATCTTTTGTTTCGTTTCCTGAAAATAGTACATTATGATATAAGTGTGTAATGTTAGTGATTACAGTCGAGGGGGTATTTAGACCTGAGCCATGGCGAGGGTCTTAAGAGAGCTGAGAACGGTATAATCATTAATTACTCACGTGTATCATACGACGTTTTTCAATACACTTGTGAATAAAATAACTATATAGTAAACTTTTGTGGCGGTGAAAATCTGTTTTCATATGCGCGCTCATTTTTATTCCCTCGTGGGGACGACCTGCGCCCATCCTGATATGATAATGTAAAAAAAAATATGGCGGTTGAAAGGTTGAACAATAAGGTTTTAACCACATTATAGCACTAGTGCGTAATGGTAATCAAAATGTCACAGTTTGGTAACAAGTGCCATTATATACCTAAGTGCAGTGCAATAAGAGTCACTTTGTGAGCAAGTGTATTGAAAAAAATTTTGTGGAAGGTTGTTCAGTTTCGTCTACCGCAAGCCCTTAAAGTTTGCGGAGGGCTGTTCCTTAAACCTTTTATGTATCTAAATAAGTAAACCTAAGTACATAAGTAGCTATGTATATTAATTCATGAATCCCCAAGCGACCACCGGTGGCCGCGCATCTATTGTCTTACTATTGTGTCTCTAATTGACGGTATCTGAAGGGTTAAATGGGACAGAAGCCCTTTGGTATAGGTACTTTGAATACAAAATTCTCATTTCATATTAATTTCCATTTTATCAGAAATCTTCACGGTCAGAGGACGTCGTCGGCGACGCCTTTGCGTCCAGATATTACAGGCTGGCGTTTTGACAGCTGTCAGCTTGACGTAGCGGGTCAAGTGACGTCGCTTGCTTCAATTTCCGGAGGGTGTGACGATATTGCATGGTTTGAATTTAATTTTGAAATGGCGCCGTCATCCATCGATAAGGTAGGCAGAAGCTACGGCTAATATTGTCATCATCGCTGCCAAATATTTGTGGGAAATTATACGTCTATTCATGTTTAAAGTATATAATATTTAAAATGCAATAATTATGTTGTATTGTACATAAAAATTATGGCTGAGAGTGACATTAACAGCCAACTTTTTTACAAACTATATGAACTTTAAAAAAACTGGTTTAATCACTACATAGTATAAAACAAAGTCGCTTTTTCTGTCCCTATATCCCTATGTACGCTTAAATCTTTAAAACTACGCAACGGATCCATTAAATAGTGGAGAAATACTGTTACCTATTTCCATAACGAACTAAAGAGACCAACTCAAAAATACAGAGTATCGCTGCCTTACAAACTTCACGAAAATAAATAAAATACAAGTCGCTAGAACATTTCCTTGAATACAAAATTCTATGCAGTAACATATGCAAGGGAGTTGTCATACATACCGTAGCTGCAGCGACCCGGAACATAGCATGTGACTTCGGAGCTAAAATAAATCACGTGTGATTTATTTTTATTCGGTTGGCAACACTGAGCGGCGCATACATTCCCGCCCTGCAATGCCGTTACCATTCTTTATTTAAATTATTTTCAGTATTTGGCCAGGACGTGCCTAGTGTGTTTTTTATCTGTATTAGCCCGGCTGACCGTTTATGAACGGAATTTATTTAAATTGTTTTATTTATTTCTGATTTTATTAGGAATTTTTGTTGCGACTGGCAGATACATGAAATCCTTAGATTAAATCAAAACAGCGAAAGATAGCCTAGGTGACTCGCCTCTAGCGCGTGGACCGCTCAAATCAAGAGTCACTCACATAAACGGGCGTGTTACGCAAAGAAATTATTATTTTGTTTGAAGTGGGATAAAGATTATCAAAATGTCTTCGTGTGTTTTTATGCGTTGTAGGTACAAATTATACAAAAATAAATCACATTTCACTCGTGCACGTAGTTGTGCACAGAGTTCAGGTATGCTATTCTCTAAAGAAAACAGCCTTGAGCGCAGCGCTGGCTGCAGCTACGAGTCGAGAGCTTGGATTGTTAATCCAATGTACCTATTTGAATTTCGTCACCGCAGGTTTTCTGTTTGCAACGTTAACCTTTCCATAACAATGATGGAATCTATAAAAGTTTAATATTTTTTAGTTAGATAATATGTGTCCGTCCCAAAAAAGCCAAAAAAAAAACCTTTTCATCCCCCCATCTCAGAAAGAGCATTTTTGCTCTTGAGTGCTCAAAAGCCATTTTTATCAGCTAGCTAGACGATAAAGTAAATTGAATTTAGAACATCATGTGCAGTTTGTGAATTCAAAACATCATTAAACCTAGTGAACACCCCTAACATAAGTTTAGTATTAAGACACACTCTGTAACACTGGACCAATAAATTATTATTATTACAATAAACTATTATTATTATTATTATTTACTTCTACCATGTGCCAAATACATTTTTTTTTTAATTTGTTAAAAACGCAGACTCGGAACCTCCTTAGTGTACATTTTTGTTTTTTTTTTGTTTAACATTTAGTCATTCCTCGCTAAGGTGGGATGAAAAGTTACGTGTTGCACAAGAGTGCAAATATTTTTCACCTCGTGCTCTTTTTATTCTCTCGCTAACGCTCAGGATTCTAATTTTTGAATCTCTTGCTTGCTCGATCATGAAAATTGAGCACGCAGTTAAAAAGCAACTTTGCACTCTTGTATAACCAATGGCTATTCTTAAAATCCAGCCTAACAAGGGGGACATTAAACAAATGACGGACAGACAACATCAAGCAACGATGTAACGCTCAGTCGCACAATAACAACACAATGGAACAGCACGGGCTACAAATCATCGCGGACGGGGAACACGTCTTATTTGGGACTAGCTTCTGCTTTCGCCCGCTTGGAAGTGTACTGCGCTTTAAAAGCTTGCTATGCAAAAATGACTTTCATTAAAAACTTGTATTAGACTAGCTTCTGCCATCTGCTTCGCCTGCAAGTAAGTAGGTTGCTTCGATGTATGGCCCAAAATTGAGAGTTGATGTCTTTCATCCACAGTAACTGTAATCCAAGGATTTGTAGATTGTAAATCTCCAGGCACCCTACTACAGGGGCCAGGGTTAGCTCCAAAAGGTAGCTCAGCCCTGGTACGAAAGGCAACGAAGGGACAGGAGCGGGTTTTTAGTCAGTAAAAGGCTCCGCCCAAGAGCGAGGGATGTCATTGGATGATTTAGCCACGGAAAAAAAGCCCCAGGCACTGAATCAGGGCTGAAGCTAGTATCGAATTTGAGGTAGGGCAGCATTGATTACAGGTAGGGCGAAAGTAAAAAAAAGAATCATAATTGATCTGCCGTTGAAGATGTTTTTACGTTTTCTTTTTTTTATTACAGCACCGGCTCCTAAATCCCGTTTTATTTGGGTGTGCGCAAAACGTTTTTTTCTTCCATTCTGTCCTATCGCTCGTCACGCTATCACTAATTCCCTTTTCATTCATATCACTTCTCACACAATCCATCCATCTTTTCTTTGGCCTCCCTCTTCCGCTCCATCCATCCACATGTAAATTCATAACTCTTTTAGCAACATGAGTTTCATTGAAGGTAGGGTATTGCCCCACAATGCCCCCCCTAGCTACGGCCGTGCACTGAACTAATTATTCCACTTATCATGACAAATTCGAAGGCAATGACTGAATCATATGATTTCCCCGACATTAGATTAAAATTCCGCGTTCGACTGACCTTTACCCGACCTAAAAAAAGATCCAACTTTACTTTTAATTGCGTTGAAAGCGTTAATATTCAATAAACACCTTATCAGTGTCGGTTACTTGAAAAAAGACAAGTCGAATATTTATTAGAGTGAGATGATAACCTTCGTATCGGAGGGAGCGGCGACACAAAGATGTTAGGTTACTGTGTAGGGTTACTGGGAGCGACGAAACTTAAAGAGATAGGATTGACCTGTAAACAGAGACTGAAAAATTGACTTCAGCTTTAAAATGTCTAGGTGGGATGTCTAGCAAACGGACTGGGCTCCGATTTTATTGTGTTACGTGCGAATTCAACAAACACCGGACGGCCGGACATCAAGCTAGGACTCACCGGTAGTCGACCTGCGACTCTCAACACCGAGGGGGCCCCTGGTGACGGGGCTCATTAGCAATGCTAGTGCTGCAGGATGGTTCATAGAGTTACCTTGGCCCTGGAACACAGGTTGGTTTTAGTCAGTAAAAGTCCGACACTACCTCTTGCTCCACCTAGAGCGAGAGAAGTCATTTGATGATAAATAAAAAATATCTACGGTGGCTGGCCTGGAAGGGCTGCGGTAACTCTTTCGAACTATCGAACAACCGCAATATTGGTCTAAAGGCCAATCCGATCTAAGGGATCTAATTCCGCCAAATCTGTTCCATCATCGAACCACTAGATGTACGGCTTTGCGTGTCCGATCGTCCGGTAACTGTCCGGACCGAGCCAAGGCGTCGACGGCGCGCACTGTTCCCGCGCGCCTCAAGGAGTTGTCAGCAACAGGAGGGGCCCATCTGGGTCGAAGCCTACCGGGGTCGGGGTTATCCGAAAGGAAACTAGAGCCCCGGTATGAAGGCTAGAAGGACCGGCGCGAGGTTTTTAGTCAGTAAGGTTCTGACACTGTCTCCCGCTCTACCTAAGAGCGGGTTTCGTCAATGATGATTTTCCCCGTCGAAAAAAAAAATCCGATACATGGTAGATTCCATACATACGTTCAAAATGTACGGGTGAGCTCTTACGATTCTGATTTAAGTGGGTCCTTTTCCACTCGCCTATCGTCAACATCGAAAATGGTTTAAAAGCTTGTTAATTCATCTAACGCAATCCAACGCGATGTTTGACGAAAAGGCAACGCAAAAAACCTTAAAAGTGTTTTAAAAAAAGTTGTCGTCATTTAGAATCTTAATAAAATTTGTAAGGTTAGTTTTACTTTTTGACTTTTTTTCATTTTAAGGCAAATTATGAAGTGTTCATACAAACTAGGAGATTTTCAGAAGTCTTTACTGGATTAGTTTTACACTTTCGATTTCTATAGAAGCCTAGATAATATCCACAAGTTATAAAAAAAATTCACTCTTTTAAATTTATCTCGGGATTTGAGGTTTCTTTGTTCTTTTGCTGTTTGAAATCGGTATAAGTGTTTAAATAACTACTTCATTTCGATTTCTGGTGAAAAGTCCGCCGTTTAACGTTATAATCGCGCAATCTATTTAAAGAGTGTGAACAACACTGTCATGGCTAAGACAGCAAATTAATACAAGTGTTTTATCTTCAGACCCCTGAACCCAGCTTGTTGTGTTCAGCATTAGTGGAACACGACGTTATCGTCACGGCGTCGCCAGTTGCCTAATTATTATATTGAATTAACTGAATAATATTGTTATTGATTTCGTCTCGGAATAGGGCTGTGACGGTGGGTTTTTTAAGCTATTGCATAGCTTCTATCGCGGGCCTTGAGCGTGGAGACCGAATCCAATTTTATTCTATTTTATTTTCCTTTATTGGCCAACCAACCAATGTTTAATAAAAATAATATTCCACAACTATCACACAACGCCATCTAGTCCGCAGAGCTTGTGTTACGGGTACTAAACAACTGATAAACATACTTATATATTTCTAAATACATACATTTTATAGATAAATTACACCCAGACACAGAACAAATGGTCATGCTCATCACATAAACATTTGTCCTGGGTGGGAATCGAACCCACGACCTCCGGCATAGCAGTCAGGGCCACTAACCACTAGACCAACCGGCCAGTCAAGCCTAGTCTACACCATAAGTCCACAATAAGTCCTTTGGTCTTATCTACCATAATCTAAGGTTAGTGTAAATTATTCTTCATGCAACACAAAGGACATACGCGGACTTAATGCCTCATTCTCTGCCAGTCAACCTAGGGTGGTGCAGAGACATTATGGTAGGCGCATAAAAAGAGAATTTATTTTGAATATGAGGAAAAAAGAATACATATATTTAAAATAAATATACATACTTATTTAATGCATGCCCCATAAACATATTAGGTGTTACAGAAAAATAGGAATAATCTAACTAACTAAAATAAACAATTTTAAATTAACAATATTAATTTGATAGGGTTGCACATATGCAGGACTGAGTTTTACAGCTAGCAGAACTATAGGGTGATAAGGCTGGCAAAATGCCACGGGCCCCCGTTCCGATGGGGCTTCTAGTCCGAGAGACCGCGATCTCAGCAGAACTAACCCGACCTATTTTACGAATTAATAAAGTTTTTCACGTTATGATTTAACGTGAAAAGATTGTTAATAATGACGAAATCTAAATCCGTTTTTTTTTAACATTTTTTTTTTCTCTAAAAGTTTTAACTTTAAATCACTTTCCTGTTTGCTCAAAATCGCTTAGGTCATTTTGCCTTTCAAGCTTCGATTATTTTTTTATAGATATACAACTATTATTCATGTATGAATCGTGTCTGTGAAGTCAGGAAAAAAATTGGATTGGTGATAAAAAAATCAAGCGATCATAAATACAAATGACGATTCAAAAAAAAAGGTAACTGCCGAATAAGCTACCGAAATATGTTTATTGTCAAATCGAATTAGTGTCACAACCCTAATTGTAATCATTTATCGACTTAGCGATAATTATTTGTCATTGTCGGGGACACTTGAGAGTTGTATAAAATATTTTAAACGTAAAACAAATAAATTAGGTATCTACCAATATATTTAAAAAAAAAAATGGGTTTTATTATTTTCGTCATAATTTGATAACAATTTTTATATACAAACAAGGCCTAGTGTTAATATTTGAGATGTTTCACTTAAACATTAATATTTTTTCCCCTATATATCTCGTATATCTATGCCTATGCCCCCTGTTCTAAGGTAAACTCAGTCCGAATGTTCTTAAATATATAGCCTAAGTAAAAATGAAAAGAACTGTCCAGTAAGTATTTTAAACATTTAAAACCAATCTTCTCCACTCACCTTTTGTCAACGTCGGGCATGATTTAAAAGCTTGGGGTTTAAATGATACTGCATCGTGCTGCTAAGAAAAAGGTTTATGAAAAATAACAAGCATATACCTACATACATCAGAGAGCAATACAACTGTAGTTCGGCACAGCGGTGTACAATAATTCAGGAAATTGCCGAAATGTACGGTGGAATGGCCCATAAAGATGATATATGGCCAAGAAATACACCAATAGTTTTATCGTATTATGGCACCGTTTCTCCTTTATTCGTAACACAACTAAATCATATAAACTGCTAAAGGTTCGTTGCTTTCTTTCATGTTTTCGACAAACTATCAACATGAATGTCCAATTTGTTAAAATGAAAAACAGATTTGGATGTAGTGATTTTGTAGGCCTTTATCGAAAGTTTGACGATGTGTGAGAAATATTTTCACTAGTTTTCACACTAAAATATATTAATTTAAAAATAAAATAAAATAGCCTTTATTTACTGAAGGAGCTTTACAAATATAAACATCATTCATAATTTTGCAATATTAGCAATTATTGTCATGTTCATATCTAGTAGACCTGAAAAATATTAATAACTAGTGACCCGCCCCGGCTTCGTTCGGGTGCAATATTATACATTTAAACCTCTCTCTTGAATCACTCTATCTATTAAAAAAACCGCATCAAAATCCGTTGCGTAGTTTTAAAGACTTAAGCGTACATAGGGATATAGAGACAGAAAAAGCGACTTATACTATGTAGTGATAATAGATTTGTAGATATTTTTGTTTTTTTCTTTTGTTTTTGATTTTTTTCCTGATTTTTTCTTTTTTTTGGAACTACCTATTTTTGGTGATATTTTTTCTCAAATGATATTTTTTATCAAAAGGATTTTTTTCTTATTATCATAAATTAAAATATAATTAATCATAATCAAATATAGTCAGCTATGTCACATAGCCATAATGTAGCTTTCTACCGGGGAAATAATTTTCAAAATTGGTTCAGTAGGTCAAGAGATTACCTCCTGCAAACAAACTTTACCTGAATAATATTAGTGTAGATAAATCGATTATATAGAGGACTTGTCTTACTGGGGGTTTGTTATCTTCTCTAGCTTCATCAAATTCTTCTTCTTCTTAGTCTTGCAATCTTGACGGAGTGGTCGTGGTCATACCTCAGTCGAATCTTGCGCCACCGCTTCTCTCGTGATGCATAGTGTTGCATAAGGATCTTCATCACGCATCTCTGTATTTTGCAGCTTACGAATTGTCATTGATGCTGAAGTGAGTCCCAAACTTGACACGGTCCTTCCACTATATGTGTCAGCGACCCGGGGATCTTATGTCTTTGACTTTCCCTTGCATCACCAATCGTTCCATCAAGCATTCGTTACAGGTCCACAATGGATCTGGGCATGGATGTGGTCGGGTTCACCATGAGAAATTTCTGAAAAGGATATGCGTGGTCCTAGAACGCATAGATAAGGCAAATGATCTATCTACACGTATGCCACGCATGTAAACCCTCAACAAAAAAAAACGGGTGATTTGCCTGAAGACGAGACAAGACAGAGGACAAAAGCGAATAGTGGAAAGAGTAAAACTGAAACTTAGGTAAACCCTCTTCGCTCCTGCTTCTTATCCCACTCCTGGACAAAGGTCTCCCTCCACTCCACGCAGGCTAATCGAAAGAAATATCAGAAGAACTTAAACATTCGTATGACTGACTTCGATAATCCGTGTTTGATATTGAATTCTTGCAGGAATTAAAAATTGGAGTTGAATATAACGAATGCAACGTGTAACGTTAAATGCGCAAAACCTCAGACACCTCAAATGATTTTTAATTTTAAAGACCGAATTCTGTGAATAAAAAACATTAAAAAAAATGTAAAGGTTTAATGTGCAGTTTTACTTTGTTTAAAATTAATATCTGCATTGAAATAAGAACTTTTATTATCCCGTGTATGAGAAAATTTGATTGGACTACAACTATTTGTGTTTGTTTAACTGTTTCGGCGGGTGTGGCTTGACCTATTCACAAATAGGTCGACATTTTTAATGAAGATTGTTTTTGAAAAATGTAACCTATATATTAAAAAGTAGTTTAATTGATTCTGCTCCTTATTCTGATCAAACTATTTTCAGGTTTTGCGCATTTAACGTTACACGTTGTATATTTATTGTCGACTAGCTTTGCCCGCGCGGCTTCGCTCCCGCTCTTCCCTACTCTACCCTACTATACCCAACTCTACCCTACTCTATCCTACTCTACCCTATTCTACCCTACTCTACCCTACTCTACCCTACTCTACCCTACTCTACCCTACTCTACCCTACACTACCCTATTTTTTTTCCATAAGAACCTTCTCCTCACAATAACAATCACATCAAAAAAAAAAAATCAGCCAAATCGGTCAAGCCGTTTTCATGCCAAGTCGTGACAACGGAAAACGGGGGTCATTTTTATATATATAGATTAGTGTATATTTTCACATTATAATTTTGGATATCGCAAGTAATGATCGTATTACATTTACTTTAGCCAAGTGAATTTGAAACTTATACAATATAGAATATAGAATTTCGAGGCAGTTAGTTCTGAATCTATACTCGTATAGGTGGCGGTCGCGGTGACTCGTTCAGTATGTAGCCCGAGCACCTGGTGAGAGCACCGCTACGATAGGATTCTAAGCATACGTCTCGAAGACAAGCAGGTTCACAGCAAACAAAAGAAGGTTAATAAACAAGTTATCTTTACACACAGAACAATTAATTCGATGTTTACTCAGTAACATAAGCACACACGCATCGAACGCATGTATCATTGGTAACCAGCCTGTTCACTGGGGACACATAACTTAAAGCGAACGCGTTGGATCAAAAGCCCGCGGGCCGTGTACATGCTGTTCGATTTATACCTACGTTGGGCTGGGGAAACAGCGGGGATCAGAAATCAGGCCCCTAGCCAAGTTACAACCAACAACGCTTCGATTCTTTTGTGTCGAACGCTTTGAGTTGGCCACGCCTCTGATTACTTTGTTCTGACGTCATCTTAACGCTGTCACGTGGTCAGAACAAATAAATTGGAGGTGTGGCCAACTCTTCCGACGCAAGAGAATCGAAACGAAATGGTAAGGGGGGCAGAAATCAGAAACGTTTATTTCAAATAGACCAATTACAAGCGCTTTTGAATTGTCAAAATGTCGGTCAGTCAAAAAAAGTGAAGCTAAATTGCACGTTCCAAAGCGTAGTCTCTATGGAGAAGAACGTGCAAGAAACTCTACGGACACAATTTCTTCAAATTCACTCTGATCCCTACTGACTTAAGGCACGGAATTGACTGTTATCCACACTAGTGCGGAAAAGTGCGCGAATTCACTTCCCCCGATAGATTTTTTGGTGTCTATTGTATCAGACTGGGCGCTAAACAAACCCCACGAATCGCCGGTCAATCTCCGTTTATTTTTTCTTCATAAGTGTATTGGAAAACGTCGTTTGATACACGTGGAAATCTGTCACTGCAACACTCGGATTCATAACACCAAATCCCACATCGCTTGCAATGACAAACTTTTTCCAGTTGTATCAAAATGTTCTATGCTTCATAAGTGTACCTATTGAAAAACGTCGTCGTCTGCCTGCGGCTCATGCAAATTCAGCCTTAGTCGCAATGATAAACTTTCTAAATTTGTATCATAATATACTATTTTAAGTATGAGAGAGAAAATCCATCCCTGCAAAAAACGCATATTGTCGCTTACGATATTCTCCCTGAAAAGGCTTGGAGGTGGTTAAGAGTATTCTCTGCGGTGGGGCTTCAAAATTGGCGATTAAAGATAGTTCAGAATTGTATATTGTATAAGCCAGTCTTTAATAATCCCACAACGACTCATAGGTTTGTCGTAAAATGTTCGGCTTTTGTAGGTCAAGTAGCGTAATAATTTTATTTTCGGAAGGCGGTGTTAAATAACGAAGAAACAAAACTACTCATTCTCTCTCCACGCAGTAAGATTGTGGAACTCTCTTCCACCTAGCATTCGTGATTTAAGAACTATTTCTCTCTTTAAGACTCAAGTAAGAAAGCACTATCTTTCCTCTCTTGTGTGATTATTATATTTATATATTATATACTAGCTTTCCGCCCGCGGCTTCGCCCGCGTGGACTACAGTTTATATCGCGCGGGCAGTGACCCGTGCTCAGCAGTGGAATTATAGGTAGCCTATGTGTTATTCCAGTGTCTCTTCTACCTATCTACCAAATTTGATCTAAATCCGTTCAGTAGTTTTTGCGTGAAAGCGTAACAGACAGACAGACAGAGTTACTTTCGCATTTATAATATTAGTAGGGATTGATATTTTCCTCGCTAGAGAGCTCCGATAAACGCGTGCGATCACTGCAAATCATGAAGTGCTGTAAGGACGAAGCGCGGCCATCAACGCGCTATTTATAGGCGCGGCGCCGCAACAACTACGTCCCTGCATTTTAAATTTGTAATATCTTCGGAAATATTCACTTAAATTACATACTGTAAAAAGCATATTGATCTATAATAAATGCACAATTTATTTAAAGTACTTAATTGGATAAAGATTAATGCTGTATTGTTTAAAATCACTTCGTAAATAACCATTTTTTAGTAAAGGATAAAAATGGTTATGGTGGGTTATCCCTAAGAGATAGACATATACCAGCGCGGACTTTTTTGTTGAACTTTTTAAGGTGAACAATACTGTAGTACATTATTTTGGTCTATCTCGTAATATAAGCCCAAAAAAAACGTGCTTATTTACGACATCACATTAGAAACCTCTAAATTTATCAGTGTTTCTTTACTATATTATGCATGTATTATACATATAAACCTTCCTTAAGAATCACTCTATCTATTAAAAAAACCGCATCAAAATCCGTTGCGTAGTTTTAAAGATCTAAGCATACATAGGGACAGACAGACGGCGGATAGCGACTTTGTTTTATACTATGTAGTGATTATATGTTTATTTTTAGTATAAGGTAAAAACAGTTAAAAATATTTAGTTATACAAGTATTTTTAGTTTGATTTAGGAATTCGCTAACTCTTCTTTACTTATCTTTGCACACTACTGTCTACATCTCTTCTAATCTTTCCTTTTCGCAGGTCTGCTGGAAGAAATTTATTTGTGAAATAAGCAGTACCTTTGTACATAGTTTTATAATATGTTATTTCCTTTTGTATTTTTGTTTGTACATATATCCTACTAATATTATAAATGCGAAAGTTTGTAAGAATGGATGGATGTATTGGATGGATGTATGGATGTTTGTTACTCTTTCACGCAAAAACCACTGAACGGATCTCGATGAAACTTGGTACACGAGTAAACCATATCCCAGAATAACACATAGGATACTTTTTATCCTGGGATTATGCACGCGGGTGAAGCCGCGGGCAAAAGCTAGTTATAAAATAAATAAATAAAACTATTATAGAAACGAAAACTTTTACACTTTTTTGAGGTACCACCAATACAAAGTACTTGTCAGCTAAACTTAATTACTTTAAGGTCATCATCTCATGAAAATCCTAATAATCCCAAACACGGTTAGATTATATTAATTTAATAAAAAAAAAGTCAGTCATCGACTACACGTATCTATAAACAAACCAATTTTACTTGTTACAACAGTTCTGCTGTGATCCTATGAGGAGTTCAGTTTTATATCTTCAAAATTCATGATCAAAACAATATTTTTATGGGACCAACTTAGAAGCATAACTTTTCAATAAAAAAAATAATAATTTAAAAATCAGTCCACAATCGACCGAGAAATCGTTGAACACACACAAAAAAAATACATTCAGTCGAACATAGAAGAGCCTCCTTTTTTTTGAAGTCGGTTGATGATGATAATGAGAACAAAAGTTATTGTTTATGATGGTCCTGTCCTGAGAGGCTGTCAGTGTTTTACAAAGGGTTATTTGTAAAACACTGCTGTATAATGCTTTCAGGGTGTTGATGGGACTACCTCGCTTCTGAAGCTCATAAGGGATATTTGCGGAAATGCGTGTTGATTGTTTTTATGCATTCTTGCTTAAAAGATATGCATCCCTGGTGCGTAGGGTGCGAGCACGGTTGCTAACGAGGTGGACTACCATATAGTGAATCATTGCTCCAGTATCCAAGCTGGAGTGCTGAAGCACCGATTACTTTATTGTCATCATCATCATCATCATCAGCCTTTTTTAATGTTCCCACTGCTGGGACTCAGGCCTCCTCTCTAGGAGAGGGAATGGGCCGTAATCCACCACGCGGGCCCAGTGCGTGTTGGTGGATGTCACATGTCTTCGAATTTTTGGTTCTAGGACATTCCGGTTTCCTCACGATGTTTTCCTTCACCGTTTTGAGAGCAGTGGTAGTGAAATAAATTACACAAAGTAATGCGTCTGGCTGGGTTCGAACCCGCGACCTACAAATCGTAAGTCGGGGCCATTACCACTCGGCCACTGCTCTACTTTATTGTATCTTAATGTAATTTTTAGTTGTATTTGTGGCACTAACAGAGTTGCAAGTTTGTTTGTTAACCCTTCAGATACCGTCAATTAGAGACACAATAGTAAGACAATAGATGCGCGGCCACCGGGTGTCGCTTGGGGATTCATGAATTAATAACAGTAAATGGGTCTCTTTGTTACTCGTAATAAAGAATATTACTATTATACTAGCTTCTGCCTCTTCTGTGTGAAAGGCGGTTGCTCCATACAAACTTTGGACCCTCGTTTAATCCCCATAGGGGGTGATTTTCGGAAATTAGCGGATGTCTAAAACCTATAAGGAACCTATAAGCCAAATTTTATGTTTGTAGGTGTAATAGTTTCTGGGATTACATGATTTATTAGTGAGTGGTCGCTTATACATAGATTATGGCCTAGACAAACGACTAACTTAAACAAACCTATAGCTAATACGTGAAGTAGTTGCGTTTATAGTAGATAGCACTATCAGCAGGAGCGGATGCAGCGGCTCGAATGGATCTGTGTTGTGATAACCTCTTGCGAGATGTCGAATACGAAATTATGATAACTTGGCAGTAACCAACAGCTCCTTTGACACCGCTGCGCCCGCGCATCGCTGTGTTATGCACGAAGCATCAAGAAAATATTTATTTTTTATCAAAAAATTTTTTTTTAATTTAAAAAATGAATATTGGATATTTAGGGTTACCTCAAAAGGAAAAATCGGAACCCTTACAGGATCACTTTGTTGACCGTCTGTCTGTCTGTCTGTCAAGAAGCCTTTATCTCGAGAACGTGTGGAGGTTTCGAGTTGAAATTAAAACAATATGCTCAGGTCTGCAGTCCCTTGAAGCTATGAAAAATTCTAGGTTAACGAAAAGAAAAGATACAACCGTTTATGTCGTAAAAACCTTGTTTAAGAATCAAAATCCAGAAACTTAACAAAATGTTTGAAGAACGTAATATAAGTTTAAAAGTTTTTAGTGTAGGTTTTATTGATGTTTTCTCTTTGTAAAATATGAAGACACAAAGTAAGAAAATTGTATTATTGAATAAATGGAATGAAACAAGCTTTTAATGAATATCATTTTTCTATATATAATTAGGTATATCTATATAATTAATACGTCAAGACGAATCATATGACCCCAAACTCGATGGGGTAGTGTTGCTTAACTACCAAGTTCCTTAGCCACCTTCCGGTTCCATCATCAGATCAGCTCCTTGTCATAATAATTTTGCATTGTCATCTGATTTACACATGCATGCAAAATTTCAGCTCAATCGGTAACCGGGAAGTGGGTCAAATTTAATGTACAAGATTTGATGACAGACAAACATCGGGACAGGTGAAACTAAATAAAAGCTTGTAAAAAATGAAATTTAGTAGCTGCCTCACTCTCTCGCACAGCCATCCCGACAAATATAATTGGACAATAAAACAGAGCTGGTAATGATTTGTGCATCGAATCGATAACACTGTATTAATTATTATTCATGTTCATTGAATCACAGCTGTGTGTTATCAGTCTTTATTGTGTCTTATCAGGCCCATTCAGATGTCCATTCACTGCGACCTAAATATGTGCGATCGCGTAAACAATCTCTGAAGATTAGATGCTGCGAGGATATTTGATTTAGAAGAATATGTAAGAGACAACTTATTAATAATAATAATCAACAACTATCACACAACGCCGTCTAGTCCCATGTTAAGCAGAGCTTGTGCTATGGGTACTAGACAGCTGATAAACATACATATTTCTAAATACATACATATCACTACATAGTATAAAGCAAAGTCGCTTTTTCTGACCCTATATCCCTATGTACGCTTAAATATTTAAAACTACGCAACGGATTTTGATGCGGTTTTTTTTAATAGATAGAGTGATTCAAGAGAAAGCTTTATATGTATAATAACATCCATTAAATAGTAGAGAAATACTGTTACCCGAGCGAAGCCGGGGCGGGTCGCTAGTTATAGATAAATTACACCCAGACACAGAACAAATGATCATGCTTATCACACGAACATTTGTCCTGGGTGGGAATCGAACCCACAACCTCCGGTATAGCAGTCAGGGCCACTGACCACTAGACCAACAAGCCAGCCAATATAAATATGTAAGAGGTATTTTATTAATGTGGAATTGAGGTATACAGGGTAACTAGCTTTTGGCCGCGGAATTGCAGTACATGAAATATTGGGCACGCCACAATTATGGAAGGTAAGTCCCCTCTTTGAGGCGTGGCTGGAAGAACCTCATGGCGTCCTTACCTTGCGCATGAAGCAGATCCTCACATGGCACGTTCGGCAGGTTCCTGCACCGGATTCAAACGGAAGAGACGCCCGGGTGTCGTGCGGAACACAGTTGAGGTGTGCCCTGCTTGGGCGGAGAATCGCCGTGCCTTCGTGGGGGCGATCGGCGGCGGAGACCTCTCACGCCGGGCCTTGGTTCAGGCCATGGTCCGGAGCGAGGAGGAGTTGCAGGCCGTCGCCTTCTTCTGCGAAGCAATGCTAATAAGGAGGAAGCCGACCGCACCAGGCAACGGCGCTTTCGCCGCCGGCGGTGAGCGGCGGTGGTCATTGGATGATTTTCACACACCATAAAAAAAGTACATGAAATATTGCATATGTCACTCAGTAATAAAGCAGCTTTCTATCGGTAAAATTTTTCGCAATCGGACCAGTAATTTTAGAGATTATCTTGCAAAAAAAAAAACTTTACCTCTTCATAAATTGATCTAGTTACAGCTTCTTTCCTCTTTCTCGCTCACACTCTGACATCTTAACACGTCATGGTAAAGCCACTGATAGTTGGTAGGACTATAAGATTCTGGAGCGTTGACAAAGTACCTATCGGAAGTCGCTGCGTTGGAAGGCCTTATGATCCATGCACCCCTCAAAAAATGACAGCAGAATGGACGGGATCCACTAGAGGACCAGCCAGGACTGCGGGATTATTTGAAAGAGCAAGGCCAATTGAAGGAACATAACAAGTGTTAGTCAGTAAAAGTGTCGCGAGCCTATCAATAAAAAAAAAACAAACATAATTATGTGTATTATGTTTGCAGAATAATCCTTACTAATATTATAAAAGTGAAAGTGAGTTTGTTTGTTACGTCTTCACGCCTAAATGGCAAAACCGATTTTGATGAAACTTGGTACACGGATAGACCATGTCCTGGAATAGGACATAGGATACTTTTTATCCCGGAAGGAGGGAACATACTCCCTTGGGATAATAGTAACTTACACAAATAGTTTGTCAATTAGATTTTAAACTAACTATTTGTGTTAGTTACTAACTAAGCAAAAAAAAGGAGTTTCAACAAATATTAACTTGATTAATAAGGTAAAGAACCTGTATATTTTCATTAACAGGCTCGAAGTGTGAAATAATGAAATAATTACATTCTATAAGGCAGATAAAAACTCTGCCCTTTACAAGAAAAAAAACATCAATACGATTAATAAACGCCGAAATATTACTTCATTACGTTCTCGAATAAATGTAAAGAGACGATATTTTATTTATCGAACGTCATTTGTTATTGATAAAAGAGAGAGAGCATATCGAGAAATTAATGAGTGCGAAAGGGACGATAAAACGTGTTAAAAATTATCAGGGACAACTGAAAACGATCAAGGAGCGGTGTCAAACATTTATAACCGAAAAAGACAGGGATATACAAAATGCTGGTGTAAGAAAGGGATGCAGGAAGTGAAAAATGCTTATGGAGGTGAAAAATTAACATTTTATCTGTATAGATCTTGTTTTTAATTGAGAGGAGTGTGAATGTTTTGCGTACTCGCGTTAATTAACGATTGATTAATGATTACTTGCTACTGTCCGTTTTATTTTATCGATAAAATCTTAAGCCGCGTACTCACCTGCGACCCGTAACTGTAACCGTTGCTGATACAGTAACATAATTTACGTGTTGACGTTTCCTCGTTGTGGTTACAGAGCTCATTGTTACTAACATAGTCCTAAGTCTTTACTAAGGATAACTTGTAATTACTCTATATATGTTAGTCTGTAAGGTACCTATGGGCCAAGATGCCTTAATATAAATGATTTATTATTATTATTATTTTCTTTATTACGAGCTCTTTTTTGTTCGCAAAAAAAACCTTATGTTTAGGCTAGCTGCGACTGGCTCGCGTCGAACCACAACGGGCACGCGAACTGCTCGCGAACTACGTACTCACTTATGAAATTTGGTTACTGTATCTGCAACGGTTACAGTAACGGCGCTTAGGTGAGTACTCGGCTTTATGAAATATCGAGCAAACTGCAAATAAAAATTAAGTTGCAAAATAGGCTATAACAATGCTATTAAAGTTCTTGCATTAGTTATTGTCTGCGCTAAATATTTTTGTGAAATTGCAAATTTTAAATGTCATCGAAGTTCAATTTATCATTGTAATGCCAACATACGGAAATTTATTTTACGATATTTTCATTATTGCCTTTTCTCTTTAAAGGGTATTCCTATCTGTATGTGTTTGTTTCTGAATATGGTTGGCGGTAGATCTTCACATCTTTTTCATGGAAATGAAAAATTAAAAACATCATTTTTATCGAGAACCAGATCATCACAACCGCGTACCGGAAGACGTAGCTTTGGAAGACCTCCAATAAGGTGGACTGATGGCGGGTGGGAGGGTTGCGGGAAACCGATGGATGCGAAACGCACAGGATCGTTCGTTGTGGCGACACTTGGGGGAGGCCTATGTCCAATAGTGGACGTATATCGGCTGAAATGATGATGACGATGAGATCATTAAAAAAGTCTGACCAAAGTACTACCTACTTTGGTCAGACTTTTTTAAACATTACAACATTATTTAGGTACTATGTTCGGCTGTTTTCAGTATATGCAAAACCTGAATATAGTTTGTTCAGAATCAGTAACTGAATCATCATCATCATAATCAGCTTTTTAAATGTTCCCACTACTGGGAGTGGGACTCTAGGGGAGTAACTGAATCGAATCCAATAAATTTACACTATGTTAGGTATATTTTTTCTCGAAAATATTTAAAAAAGTCACATGTTGGAGATTCTAGCAGAAAATTCCACTTCTTAGCTGTATGTCCTTAGCTGTGTGACCAGCACCACCACCAGATCCACCAGATCCGCACCGCTCTTGACTCTTCACATCGCCAGAGACAGAAACAGATGGAGGAATATCGTTCGTATAAAAGTGATGAAGCAGTGAGGTCACGAGTCGACCCTTAGCTTTGAAGAATAGGTACGTCGCAAGGAGGAGGACTACGTTTGTTGACTGTTAGGCGGCACAAAGTTCGCCGGGTCAGCTAGTGGTTAAATGAGCCATAGGTAGCTCGCTGTCCGACCGTCCGGTAACTGTTCGGACCGAGCCCAACACGTCGACGGCGCGCACTGTTCCCGCGCGCCTCAAGGAGTTGTCAGCAACAGGAGGGGCCCAGCTGGGTCGAAGCCTACTGGGGACAGGGTTATCCGAAAGGGAGCTTGAGCCCCGGTATGAAGGCTAGAAGGATCGGCGCGGGGTTTTAGTCAGTAAGAGTCTGACACTATCTCCCACTCCACCCAAGAGCGGGGATGTTGTCATTGGATGATTTTTGCCCATCGAAAAAAAAAGCTATTGGTTAAATAAATAAGTTGCTTTCAGCACCGCATAATTATTACAAGAGATTAAATTAAAAACTTATCCTAAAACGATTTGTAGATAGTCAAAACTTCCGATGCAAAAATACTGACGACCTCGACGCTCTACCACGAAAACTAAACCATAAAACTGACAACATAGGGTATAATATCCATTGCAACCAGTATTGCACTATTGGCTAGAAATCGAAGCTTGACGCTTCTGTTCGGTGAAAATTTAACCATGGTGCTTGAAAATAGGGTTGAATTTCCTTTGCACCATGCATTGCACTATCGGGGCCTATTTAAGATGTTTGCAACTTCCGTTCTAATGACTTACGGACCCTTACCGATGTGTTTAACTAAATAGTATATTGATAAACGAACGGTTTGTTTTGATCAGCTATCGCACATACATTTAATTTTATATATTGTTCGCTAAATTATTGCTTGAAGATCTGTTGGAGGCAAGTTGGATGTTATCTCGGAAATTGGTGCTGTTGGAGCGAGAATAATTATAATATGAATGAATGGTTTAGTTATTTTGTTAGTTATTTAGATACATCGCTAGCTACATACATACATAGGTAGAGTAAAAGCGCCACAAGCCTATGGTTAACATCTTAGTTTAAAAGCTCGTTGCTTCATCTAACGCAATCCAACGCGATTTTTTTTCATAACAAGCTTTTATTGCACGGTATAATACTTATATAATTAATATTACTTATATAATTATAATAATTTTGCATTGTCATCTGATTTACACATGCATGAAAATTTCAGCTCAGTCGGTATTCGGGAAGTTGCAAGATTTGATTACAGACAAACATCGGGACAGGTGTAACTAAATAAAAGCTTGTAAAAACAAAGAGAGATAACGCCAGATTTTTTTTTTTGGCTTTCGGTAATTTTTTGATTTTCCCAAATATTTCATAAAACTTGTTTAGGGATATACGTGTTATTTTAGTAGTGTCGTCAATAGTTCGAGGGACTAACTAAGTCTTTAGCCCGAGGAAACACTGTGCTTTTCATTACGAATACAAAGAAAGTAAAAATAAATAAAAAAGCTCATAAACCTGAGTCGTCGTTTCTTCTGCCTAAATGGCGATAAAAGGTTTGCCACCACGGCTGTAGCCTCTTCTCTTATGAAATCTGGCGTTAAATCGATATTTGAATCTGTTCAACTTAACATGTTAACACAAATCTCTGTTAATAAACAAAACTCTATAACTTGACAAAACAAATGAAGGTAGGATTGCCCTATTGCCATTTTCCCGTCAATTTTTTTTCTGTGGCCGGCTAGCTATTGTGGCGTGTGGAGACGCAAATGAAAGGCTTTTCTTTCCATTTTACTATTTATAAGTTAGAAGTTAGCCTATAGACGTATTTTTCTATATAAAATTATATTAATATTTTTCTTGTGACATCTTCCATCAAAATCAATTCGAATCTCCTCTAAATGTTTTTATTACCATAAACCTTAAAAGATCCATAACATTGCCAGTTTGTACCATAACTAATAATTAGGTGACCTTCATAGATGTCACATAACACTACTCAGGTTTTATTTTTCAAAGTTCATCATCATCATCAATAGAGCCGAAAGACGTCCACAGTTGGACATAGGTCTCTTCCAAGTGTCGCCATAAAGACCCGTCCTGTACGTCTCACATCCATCGGATACCCGTACTTAATTTAATAAAAATATATTGTAAGTATATGTAAATTATAACATCGTCCTGGACGCGTATGTGTGTTATAACGTGATTAAATAAATAAATACTTATTGGATGAATTATTTACAATCAACACTTAAACTACACATCATTCTACATTAATTTACTCTCCACAAATAAGATTTTTTAATCCCGGTTCCCTTACAGCCTCCAAGTTGATCTCTGTTCTGGAATGACAATGGTATGCCAGCATTCATTCTAACATAACGCCTCATTTGTTACGGACCAAATAGGTTCTGAATCAATTGTGGGATTGGGAGAAGACATCGTCTTATTGTGATGGTAGTAGTACCATGGCTTTTGGTCTCAGGTAGACAAGTCCATTTTTTATTATTATACTAGCTTTCCGCCCGCGGCTTCGCCCACGTGGACTACAGTTTATATCGCGCGGGCAGAGACCCGTGCTCAGCAGTGGAATTATAGGTAGCCTATGTGTTATTCCAGTGTCTCTTCTACCTACCTACCAAATTTGATCTAAATCCGTTCAGTAGTTTTTGCGTGAAAGCGTAACAGACAGACAGACAGACAGACAGACAGAGTTACTTTCGCATTTATAATAGTAGTAGGGATTATTATTATATCTCAGAGCAGATGGAGAGCAGTGGTAGCCGAATGGTAATGACCCCGACTTACAAGCTGTAGGTCGCGGGTTTTTATTTCATCACCACTGCTCTTAAAACAGTGAAGGAAAACATCGTGAGGAAACCGGCATGTCCTAGGACCAAAAATTCGAAGACATGTGACATTCACCAACCCGCACTGGACCCGCGCAGTGGATTACGGCCCATTCCCTCTCCTAGAGAGGCCTGAGTCCCAGCAGTGGGAACATTATAAAGCTAATTATGCTATGTATTTATTATATCTCAGAATCCAGGGGTCCTGAACTTTTGGAACGCGTACGAGGAGACAAAATCAACAAGCAGAGGCCCCTTTGACGCTTTTAAAGGAACGCGGTATCAGCCGGCGATTATCCCTGTACGCGCTGTGCTGGTGCATCCAAGGACAACCTCTGGTTGGTGGAAAACTATTGCAATATATGGTAAACAATAACAATAGGCCGATGGTTTTAGGATTCTTAAATGGCCTAGTACGTTCCATCATAGGACCATTATTATTATTAAATGGCCTAGTACGTTCCATCATAGGACCATTATTATTATTAAATGGCCTAGTACGTTCCATCATAGGACCATTATTATTATTAAATGGCCTAGTACGTTCCATCATAGGACCATTATTATTATTAAATGGCCTAGTACGTTCCATCATAGGACCATTATTATTATTAAATGGCACTAGTACGTTCCATCATAGGACCATTATTATTATTCATACGCTCGCGTTTGACTACTATCATACTTGACGGTAAGCGATGATGTGGTCGACAATGAAGCACGATTGCCTAGAAGTAACCTCATCACTCTTGACTTAAAGATCCCTAGGTTGGAGCTTTCAGGCAACAAAGACTCCAGGAGGTTATTCTACTCCTTAGCTATACTATAGATTTGAATAATAAGTCATCATCTTCCTGCCCTTGTCCCGTTTTATTTGGGGTCGGCGCAACACGTTTTTTTCTTCCATTCTGTCCTGTCACTCGTCATGCTATCACTAACTCCCTTTTCTTTCATATCACTTCTCACACAATCCATCCAGATTTGAATAATAAGTACAAAAAAAAAAACTAAGAAAAAAAAAATCTTTAAGTCGACAGTGAATAGGTTTCTTCTAGATAAGCGCGTTCTATCGTTGACCACATCGTCGCTTTCCATCAGGTGAGATGGCGGTCAAGTGGGAACCAACAAAAAAAAAAAAAATAGGGTGTATGTATGTAAAGTTTACTGCGAAAACATCTGGAAAAGATTCCCGAAATATCTGTGAAACGAGAGAACGTTTAATATCAGTTCACAGTCAATTTTATATCCGCTTTTCAAATAGTCTCGTCTCTTTTGGTTTGTAGGGTATCCTCCTCCTCCTTGCGTAGTTTATCCTCAATGCTGAGGGTTATGGACTATATTTCGCCATGTTGTCCTGTCTTCGGCGATGTGGATGGCGTCGCAGACTGTGGTCTCCAGTGTAGCACGGATTTGGTCTGACCAACGTAATGGACTCCTGCCCCTGGGTCTTTTTCCATCAATTTTTCCCGTCACAAGCAACTTTATTACGTATGTAGGGTATAACTGTTTGTAAATTGCAGTAACATATTCTGTTACTGTTATTGAAATAATGTCTAAAATTTGTTTACTTACTTATTTACATTAAAGTATCTACACACCTTACTCCGAGATAAACAGAAAAAAAAACTGAATCTAGTTAACAAATAAAAAAAAAACAACAAACTATTGTCCCAATTTATAAATCGTCCTATTAATCATCGAAATCCCTCGCAGGTGTGAAGTCCATTTAGGGCCGTGTATACATGGTGTTCCTACAATCAAGGACGTCGGTTACCCCATGGGGTGCGCAGGATCAGTAACCACGGGACATCGAATCTTGCGCACATTAATTAATAGTTTTCAACACAACAACTCGACACCGCCATGCTAAATACACGGAATTGATATACCCCTCGGGGAGTCTGTAACTGCCTTAATTGTACACCATGATTATATATTTTTTTTTTACACTAATTTGTTTTTTTTTTTTGTAATTGACATTTTTAAAATGATGAGTCAAGTTGTTCGGCTTAGAGTAAGAATTTATACGTACTGATTTTTCTAAATATAAATATAATATAATATTTAGGATTCCTTTGAAAGAGAAAAGGCTTATTATTCATCAAGAGGTGTTTTCAAAATCCATTCAGCTTTTTCAGAATATATATATACCTACATATAGAAAGTTTTTTTTTATTATTTTATTTTTTTTGCTGGCGGGCTTTAAATCAGCTCTTTGTCAACTTTTAAATACAAGAACTAAATAATACTTATCGTTGCGATAGATAGATACATATTATATTAAAATATAATTTAATATAAGGAAATGAAAATTCTGATGAAAGTTGGTTCTGCCAACGATTTCGCTCATGTGAAAGTATAAAATTGTCAGGCATAAGACGTATCTTAAGTGCTATTTCAAGATATGGTCTACTCGTGAACGGAGTTCCATCGAAATCCGTTCAGTCGTTCGAACGTGAAGAAGTAACAAACATACATACAAACTTTGTCTATAAAACGTTAGTGTTTGTATTAAAATAAGATTAGATAGCACTTTAAAAGGCAACCATAAAAGACAAGCTCAGTCGCAGGTGCAAATAATCATTAGAATAAAAAGTAAGAAAGAACTTCAGCTAACACCCGCCACTAACAGTAACAATAACAAATAAATATATAACACAATTCAATACTACCAACATTCAAGCAGCAACATCGTGAGCAATCGTAAATAATCGTAAGTATTCGTGAGCTCGCGATGCACCTGACCCTAAGAAAATTCTATCACCAACTTCTTCAAATCGAAGGAATGCGCGTGACCAATCGGCCAATGCTTCCATCGACATCGATACTATAAAAAATCGACGGAAATGATCGAACCACGACAAATGCGAATGCCCCTCGAAATTGAATAAGTCGATACGATATCACCAAAGTCAGAATTGAAAGACGATTGTCTGAAAAAAACTACGATCGATTTACTGCTCCGGTTGGCTGTGGTAAATTTTAGGGTTTGTACGGTTTATCGATAAGTCGATGAAGTGAATGTTTTTGATTGTTATTTATCGTTTTTACGGTAGCATGACATTAGTGGTTTGATTCAAATAAAGTAACAACAAACACAAAACTAAACAAAAAACAGAAAACTATTTCAAGAAACGTTACCTACTGAAGTTGTTAAGTTCGACTAAGATTTTTTAATTGTTACGATTTATATTTACTAGCAGATTATTAGAAATACTATAATATGCATGTATTCTAGACATAATGCTTCTCCAAGAATTACTCTGTGTTTTAGATTTAGAGTATATCGCAGACAGATAAAATGACGCGATGGGAACTTAGTTTTATAATACCACAGTGTTGTCTTTTTAACCCAAAGGTTGACTGGGAGAGAATGCCTTGTTGCATTAAGTCCGCCTATGTACCACTACTGTACATGAAGTTTAAATAAATAAATAAATAAATAAATAAATAATATGTTAAGATTATGATATGAAAATTTGTAACAGCAATTGGTAGCTCTACATATCGATATCGATTACTATAGTCGATCCGACGTTTCACAGCATTCGGCTCGGTTGAGAATGACATTTGGAAACGGTAGCCACCGGCACAGCGGGGGGCGGTGCCTCGTTCGCCATCTTTATTTTTATTATTTTTTTAGCCCTTGTTTATCCAGTCCGGGGCGTCGTGGCTCACTGACCAGAGCAATCAATAAAATGCTGTGACCGTAAAACCACGCCGGAATTAAATACAACGTTTCGACCATTGTAGGCAGGTACCACCCGTCACGCCACTGCGCACCGCTGATGTAATTAAAAAATTGAAATAAAAACATCTACAATTAACTGGAAACTCCGATTGGGTGCAGTCACCTCGATCATTTGTTTGATTATTACGAATGAACGACTCTCTGCCACAAGTTAGGGGACTGAGGTTCTGTAAATACGCCTAATCCGCAAAAGAATCCAATTCGACTTATTTCAAGTCGCTCCCGGGGGGCGACGCTCAAAAAACGCCTAATAGAGAATTATAACAAACATCGGCCGCCGGTGGCAATTTCACACTTTATTAATGCAAGTATTACGGCTAATTCCATCGGTTGACACGTGCCGAATTTGCTGTTCCCATAAAACCTCGGCCTCCCCTCGGCGACAGCCAAAAGAACAATACACCATGCAACTTTCTGTCTTACGTATATACATGTAGATATTATGTTCGCATGTAAACAAGTAAAAGAAAAAAATCTACACTACCGAACCTAAATAATGCATTTTAATTCAAAGTATTAAGGAACAAAGTGCCTTGCAGATTAACGATGTACACTTTTGCACAAAACCGATTTCGTTTCCCTCCAATTTTTGACAGCTCGGCGATGTCGACTCATAGATAAAGTAGCGCGCACAGATTCCGCGGACCATAGATCACAGAGTAATGCGGTCACGCTCTATGGTATTAAGTGTCAGTTATCGTCTCCACGGGGCTTAGTGTGCACGAGTATAATACATTTTTATGTTTGTACGCTCCCCTTGTTGTAATAACAACATGAAGTGAGGTTTACTCGGATTGAATACGGCATTATAATGAAATGATTCATATTTAAGTGAGTCCTCCCCTTCGTCTGTTGTAATTTGATGGTGTCGGGGATCGGAAGCAATGTTTCTTATTAAAGTGGTGTTATGACTGTCGTTTTTATTGTGTTGTATGGCTTTTTTGCTGTTGCAGGTTTAATACATTTTATAATGATTTACACTTCATTGTGCTACAAATTACACCTGTCTCTACCGAAACTTGTGTTTACACAGCGTAAAGTTTTTTGTGCAGTGTTTAGCATAAATTCTCAACACTTTTTTTGCACAGTCCTACAAGAGAAGTTCTCGTAGCTAAATAGCCTTGCTATAAATTAATTGTTACAAAAAAGTACTACTTGATTGATTTGCTATTTTAAAGTTAAATTAGTTTGTGCTGTTGTTCCTTTAAATTGATTTATTTATTTAACACTTTGTGAACACAATGGATTTAATGCCATAGTCTTTAGGTATTTAGGTGGCAGCCAACTTTTTGGATAATACAGACACTAATAATAACCCTGTAAGTTTTTTTTTCTATTCAATATAGCAACAGTTCCCTATTAACTGGGGTTTGCCCTTGTGTGCGCTAGCAAAACGCGTACGCAACTAATCTCGGTTGGTACCACGTTCCAAGAAAAGAGTATAAAAGGCACGCCTTCCAATGTTCCACGACCATATTCTGAAATATATACAAATATTCTAATAGTACTAAATGCAATTTAAAAAGCAAAAACGGACGAATAAAATTATTGAAACCCAAAGATATCAAGCTCTCTGTTGGTAACTTGAAGCTTCAACACTGGTTGTGTAAGTTTCCCAGACTCCGCATAATCCTGGATGATCCGATGGCAAAGATAACGCGATAACGGTCCGGTAATAGTCCAAATATCTCTGTAATGTGTATGTAATGGGAAGGCACGTGTCGGCCGCGTGTTGTTTGCGTCGGGGGACGTACCAGGCTTAGCACTTTCGTCGAGGGACGATCCAAGTTTAGCACTTCCGTCGCCGACGGTACAGCTGGACCCTTTTAATTACTGATTGATCCGAGAGATACGTTTGTTGGTACCAGATAGTCGTAAATTAGACAAAAGGATTATTGGTACAGCTTGCATAATGATTTATAATAACTATTGGTAGTCATTTGTTTGGGAAGTTTGTCTTCTGTAATGATTTGTTTGATTCTAGAATGTTTCAGGTGGTGTGAACTTAAGTGGCAATGGGCAGGGCACATTCCTCGCAGAACAGATGGCAGTTGGTGTCGAAGGGTTCTGGAGTGGCGACCGCGTACCGGAAGACGCAGCGTTGGAAGGTCTCCTACAAGGTGGACTGATGACCTGGTCAGGGTCGCGGGAATCCGATGGATAATAATAATAATAATAATAACCCCATCGCCGTATCTCTACGTTGACGTCGTGGTGGGGCTTGCGTGCTCCAAAATACCCTAGGTCTGTATCGGTAGAATTTTCTTTGCCGTAACATCCTAGGGTGAGGGGCCAGACTAAGAGAGATACAATTCGCAGGGCAGTTTTGTGGCAAACTGTTGGGTATTAGCGACCCCACGGACTCGATCTCCTGGGAGAATTCGTGTTCTTCATCTCCGGCTTGCCTTTATTGGCCGGCCGTAGTGAACACTGACGAGGAACAGAGCTCCCACCTCTCTCTTGCCTTTACTGGCTGGCTTGAGTGGAGAGTCGCAAGAGCAAACATGCTCGGGAGAAGGATGCATAATCCAGTAAGGTGCTGGTAGGGATCTTGACCGTACTTCCGGGATTGTCCTGATAGCCGTGGTATGCCTCTCCACTCCTCAAGCGCCTCAGGATATGTTGCCCTCTTGTTGCTACGTCACATCGTGCTAGCGGCCGTTTTGGGAGCCCATTTATTGAGCGTGCAAGTCACCCCCTGCCTTTTATCGATTGATATTAATAACATTGTTCAGGCAGGGGCCATAGTCTTAACATAGCTCCATATTACCAGTCCACTTAAGACTCCAAAAATAATAGCCCTATTATTTTGTTGTACATATTATGTCGTAATAGTTTTTCAAACCGGGGGTTGTCCTTGGTTGCACTAGTATAGCGCGTACAGGGATAATCGTCGGTTGGTATCATGTTCCATTATAGTAACCAAAAGGGCCTCTGCGAGTTGGCTTCGGCCCCTTGTACGCCTCTCAAAGGCCCAGGACCTCAGGGTCCTGAGATTAATAAAAAGATAATAATAATAATAATTTATTCAAATAACGTTTACAAAAAATGAACGTAAAGCCAACAATAATAACGTTTTTCATACAGTTCAGTGCCTAAAAATATACTAAAACTAAAATATTATTAAAGATGCAAATATTCGTGGTTCGGATTCATATGCAATGTTTGTTAGTGGACCACCCGAACTAGGTTAATTTAAACCTGTGTTTCAGGCCATCACTTTACAGTTCAGTTTCAATGGGACAGTAAAATTTAAAATTAGAGTAATACTATTACAAAAAATACATTCTATTTATAACTACGAAAATAAGCTTATGGTACGATAATACCTAAAAACTATGTCGATAAATGTATACAAAAATAAACATTGACGAGTATAAGGTATATATTATATTAGAGAACATTATGCCAAAATTGAAACATATATCAATTTGCGCACTTTCGTACACAAGCGTACGATATGTTTACGGAAATTTAGATTTGAGTCAATCGTGACACCTAGATATTTTAAATCGTCAGCTCTGGCTAAAGTAGATGCGTAACGCCTATTGCCAGCAGTGGACGTCTTTCGGCTGATATGATGATGATGATATTTTATTATTAAAATAATGTTTTTGTATGTTGCAGATTAGTGTAAGTTGTATATTTTTTAAAGTATAATTTATGACCGTAACACGAACTTATTTTCAGATTTATCAATCATTGAAATCGTCATTAAAACCCAATTGAATTACTTTTTCATGAAATAGTCAGTGCTAGCTGTTGCTTAGATTTCACTGTAGATATAAAATGATACATACTCACCAACTGGTTCGTAGTTCTATAGTAAACCGAAATGTTAGTAGCACGGGATGGCGTTGTGTCAAACGGAGACAGATTGGGCGAGATGTCGATAGCCCATGACTGGACGAAATAGTGGCACGATGCATGTGAGAGTGGAACAAGAATTATATTTAAGAGGCAGCTTTTCCACTCACGTATCGTCAACATCGTGCATGGTTTAAACGCTTGTTACTTCAACCGTGATATTTGACAAAAAGGCAACGCGAAAAAAGAGAGATAACGCCTGAAAATTCTGTTAGCATTTGGTAATTCCGTGATTTACTCGAATATTTTACAAAACTTGCTCCAGGAAATACGTGTTTTTTTAAACCCTTAAAACCAGTTCTTGAAAAAAATTGTCACCATTTAGAATTTTGATAAAATTTGCAAGTCTTCTATTGTTATGATTTTTTGACTTTTTAAATTTTTGAGTAAATTATGAAGTGTCAAAGTTCATGCAAAATGGCAGATTTTCAGAGGTCTTTACTGGATTAGTTATACACAAATTTATAAATTGATTTCAATAGAAGCCTAGATAATATCCACAAGATCTGTGTTTTCAAAAAAATAATCTCTATGAAAAATGTAAAATAACGTCATAATCGTGTAAGAGCGGCTGTATGAAAAACAGTGAAAATGTGTGTCGAGTTGCATCCCCCTAAGTAACTGTTGTCAGCAGTTTTGCCCGTCGGGTGTGATAGTAGAAAATTATTCCAAGGGAGCATACACCTGGGATATTAAGTATCCCATGTGCTGTTCCAAGATTTGGTTTACCTGCGTACCCAGTTTCATCGAAATCCGTTCAGCTATTCGAGCGTAATTTAATTAGTAACAAAAATGTGAAGATGAAGCGCAACTGGACTCTGAGGCTCGAAAGGCTGGATTCGCGCCACGACATCAACTTCAAGTCGTCGTAATACGAGGTCCAACCCACCATCTACAGACCTTTTTGAGAGAGGACTCTTTGCCCGAAAAGTGTCGTATATCGACGTTTCCGAGGACGGTTACACGGCACCATGTAGGGGAACATGACGCCGATGTTACGTGTTCAATTTAATAGTTTATTAATTGTGATATTTTTTATAAGTATTAGTTTATCATGTATTTTATATGTAGTCGTGTTGTTTGTTGTGTTGTGTGTAGTGTTGTATGTGTATTTTATGTGTAGTTGCCTAACAATAAAGAATTGATAACAATAATTATTACGCATACACATCCATGAAAAGCGCTACTTCTACAAACCGAAAATTGTATTTAGCATTTGTATTTATTGGTAGTCTTGTTAGTACATTTGCGTTTGCAGAAGTTGACACTATTATTTAAAATCACTTCTTAATTTAAAAGAAACAAGCTGTTGTTGAAAACATGTTTTTCATAGCAAACTTTTATAGCGGTAAAATATCTATATAATTAACACCTACTCATCAAGAAGAATCATACGAGCCCAAATTCGATGAGGTTGTGTCGTTTAACGACCAAGTTTCTATAGCCACCTTCCGGTTCCTTTATCAGATCAGGTCCTTGTCATAAAAAAAAAGCTTCTTGTCATAATATTTTTGCATTGTCATATATCTGATTTACACATGCATGCAAAATTTCAGCTCAATCGTTAACCGGGAAGTGGGTCTTAATTTACAAGATTTGATTATAGATAAATATCGGGACAGGTGAAACTAAATAAAAGCTTGTAAAAAGAATAGTGAGCTTTGACATAAAGCTATCCTTAAACATCAATACAGACAGATCGGCTTACTAAAACGTCGGCGTTGTAAGCAAACGTGTGCACAATACAAGTTTATGAGCGGGCGCGCTGAGATCTGCTACATTTGTGGCAGGGTGTTATGCGAGCAGTCTGTTGGTTTGTAGAGTAAAATAGATGGATTGGTAGATTTTACTGCAAACCCGCATGCGTGATGAAATCGGCACGATATTAAATTATAAACACCCTTTTTTTTAAACAATGAAAGGCTTCTAGGCTTTACTTCGGTCAAAGGATAAGCATTGCCATTCAGCGTGGCAATGCCGCCAGCCTTTTGGGTACATTACCAGTCGACAGCGATGCGGAGGAATTTTTCGACGCCTTACTTTAAATTGCCATTTTTTTTTTATTATTTTTTTTTATTTAGTTCTCTAGGGTTTTATTTTTATTTTTTAAGTTAGTTTTAATTAATTTAAGTTTATATCTAGAAATAATTATAAGTATAAACACCCTTAGTTAAATTTATTTCATCACCATTGCTTTACAAACGGTGAATCAAAATATTAAACCAAATTATTATTAACCAAAAAAGTGAAGACATGACATCCACCAATCTGCTCTAGGCCCGCATGGTGGATTACGGCCCTTTCCCTCTCCTAGAGAGGAGGCCTGAGTCCCAGCTGTGGGAACATTATAAAGCTGATTATGGTTAAGATAAAAATCTAGTGCTAAAATCGATCTTCATCATCATTTCGGCCGATAGACTTCCACTGTTGAATATAGGCCTCCCCCAAGTGTCGCCACAATGAACGTCTCACATCAAAATATAGTGATAAAACCGTCATGTCCTAGTACCAAAAAAGTGAAGACATGATGACCACTAATCCGCACCGGGCTCCCGAGGTAGATTACAGCTCATTCTCTCTCCTAGAGGAGGCCTGAATCCCAGCTGTGGGTACATTGAAAAGCTGATTATGTTTATGATAGAAATCTTGTTCTAAAATCGATCTGAAGTAACTGCGGTCAATGATAACTTTATTTAGGAAGTCACCTCCTTCATCATCATGATCATCATCATTTCAGCCGATAGACGATTGTTGGATATAGGCCTCTCCCAAGTGTCGCCACAATGAATGATCCTGTGCGTATCGCATCCATCGGATTCCTGTAACCTTCACCAGGTTATCGGTCCAGCTTGTAAGAGGCCTTCCAACGCTGCGTCTACTGGTACGAATTAGTCGCCACTCTAGAACCATTCCGTCTCAACGGCCATCTGTTCTGTGAACAAAATGCCCTGCTCATTGTCACATAAGTTTGGCGATTCTTCATGCTATGTCAGCAACCTTAGTTCTCCTGCGGATATCCTTATTTCCGATTTCCTTTAGCTTTTCAGCTTTTCTGGTTTCCATCTCCTTTAGCTTAAGTATTGACAGTCGTGTTGGTCTAGTGGTAAATGGCCTTGACTGCTAAGCCGGAGGTCGTGGGTTCGATTCCCACCCGGGACAAATGTTTGTGTGATCATCACGATCATTTGTTCTGTGTCTGGGTGTATTTATATGTGTATGTATTTAGAAATATTTAAGTATGTTTATCAGTTTGCAGCTTGGGACTAGACAACGTTGTGTGATAGTTGTGGACTATTATTATTTATACTTACGTACAACTTACATAACTTGTAAGTAGCAAGGTACACACCCCACCAACAAACGATATTCATTATGCATTCTATAAAATAATAGCTGCATTTGTGTTGGTGCAATAAAAATGAACAAAATGGCTGATATAATATCGGGGTGCTGCGGGCGATGAAAAATAAATAAAATGCGTTGTGGGGGAAAATGGAAAGCCACTTAGTTGCGGCACGCCCTCTAGTGGTATTTACTAACAAACTAACAACGCCTGGGAGATTTTGCTAGTGCAAAATGTTTATAAGAATGTATGAAGGGGTCTAGTGCGGAAAAGTTGGATTTTGTTCATCGAAAAGTTTCATGTTTGCCTCTTCAGTGTGACCCAATCGTTTCGGGGCAAAATGAATAACGAAATTATCGATATTTCGTTTTAATTATCACAGTTTATTTAACAACTATTGTGATATCTCTCGATAGAGAGAGAGATCACCAGTGATACTCAATAGTTTGCTGGAAGATAACTCAACTTTGAGTTAGGTTCACCTATGTTCCTACTACACGAAAAAAAACCCTTCTTGTAAAAAGCGCAAATACTCATTTGTGGTGATCTTCCTGAAAATATTCTAAGTACCTATCTATAAATCTTGATTGCTTTATATACATCTTCTGTTTTCTCTTACATCAAAACCGCATTTTTTCGTACATTGTTTTTCTCCTCAGATAAAATTTACCGCGCTCACCAACTAATGACGTCGGCACGAATCGGCCATGGCAGCCATTTTTCATCATTTCGCGCGCTTTCCCGACAATATATTATTTTTTACAAGTTCTACTTCGTCGCTGCGCTCCTAAAGCTGTGGACTCGTGATCTGAATACAAATTGGACACGTAACCACTATGTACGTAGTCTTTTAAAGGGTTGAAAGAATTTCTCTCTAGACTACTCTAGAGGGTTAAGTTGGAATGGGAGATTTACTTACTAGGAGAGATAAATGTATAGTTTTCTTGTACGCATGAAATGTAAAGAAATAGTTCTGTTAGCGTTGTAATAGTGACATTAAATCAAGTGTCATCAAATACGCACAGAGCGTATCAAGGAAACTGTTCTTCAATAGGAATTACCTATAATAAAATAAAAAGGCATCGTAGGCCTATTGTTAGTATTACAAAAAATACTATGTTAGTAGTTACACTTAGGCATATATAGTAGAAAAACATAACAAACAAATGCTACAGCTTTTAATTACAGGTTGACATCGCACATATTCGTACATTACGTACAAAGTGTTTTGGGAACACATTTATTGTGCGTACAGACAAGGAGTGGAATGCCCTGCCGGAGTTTCTGTTTCCTGATAGCGACAACTTAGGGGTCTTTAAGTCGAGAGTGAGGGTTACTTCTAGGTAAGCGTGCTCCATCGTCGGCCACATCATCGCTTGCCATCAGGTTAGATGGTGGTAAAACTCGAGAAATTGTAGCTGGAAACACAGACTCCGGCAGGGAATTATTCCTTAGCTGTATGTATAATAAATGTGTTCGCAAAACGCTTTGTACGTGTGTGTGAGATGTCCACCATGTAGCGGTGGCGCAACGCCGTACATCTAGTGTTCCGATGATGAGACAGACTTGGCGGAAGTAAATTGTACAATTCCAACGCACACTCCCCAAAATGCCAACCACGAAAAACCAACAGCAACTCGGTAGTTCAAAATTAACGCACACTCTCCTAAAAACCAACAGCAACTCGGTAGTTTAAACTTTAAAGCTTCGACTCGACGAGTGCATCATTACCAATGATCTTCTCGGTTCGTTTCTCAATAGCGGTATAAAAAGGTTTTATCAGTCACTAGCTTCTTCCAGCGGCTTCACCCGTGAAAGTAGGTTTCTACATACAAAATTTGGGCTCCTGTTTCATCCCTTTAAAGAGTGAATTTTGGAAAATCCTCTCTTAGTACTCGCCTACATCACAAAAGGAAGCCTTGTGCAAAATTTCACGCTCCTAGTCTTAGTAGTCTTGGCTGTGCGTTGAAGTCAGTGAGTCAGTTTCTCCTTTTATACATGTACTAGCGGCCCGTTCCGGCTTCACAGGGGCAGTAAATATCTGTTACTCAGGGTGAATGTAGCTTTCCAATGGCGAAAGAATTTTTGAAATCGGTACAGAAGTTTTTGAGTTTATTCATTACAAACATACACACAAGAATTCAAATTTTCCTTCTTTATAATATTAAGTGGAGATATATAGATAAACCATTTACAAGCACTTTTGAAATGTCACGAAGTAAGTCTGTCAGGAAAATGATGCCAATTGCACATTTCAAAGCGTAGATCTCTATGAAGAAGAGTGTGCAAGAGATGTAAGAATGTGTAGTTAGGTTTTGTCAGCCATTTCTCCAAATAAAAGAACCCATTCATAAAGATCCAACAACAGATTTAATAATGTAACATTTTTAATTGGAAGAGCACAATAACAAATGTCATCATAACCCTTGACTTGCGGCGCCTGGGCCGAAGCGACCCTCCCCGCCGCATTGGGGCCGAGTATTTTGCCAGATGTGACTATTACAACAAAAGTCGGTTTCGATTGCGGCTGAATGCGAACAGATAATCTTTTAAACGGTACACTATTGAAATTTCGTTCAACGACCCCCGTTCATTCCATTGAATTTACATTCCATTGACGTTTTGAAACGGTTCCTCTTTGAACAAATACTATAAAACCCAGCAATGGATTAGTATTGATATTTATAATAAGAGATGGGCCAAATGCGGCTAAAAGAGATAGTTGATAAGAATAATTGAAACATGTGTTGTGGTGTCGTGGTTACAGACATGACCATTGTTTATGGTTACCGAAATACCTTATCTAAATCTCTATTTAGCGTAATAAAAGCTGTTAACCCGACACCTGTCATTCATGCTATTCGGTTATTTGGTTATCGAAATACAGGCTTACGGTATTACGTCGTTTTTTTTTTGTATTATCGTAGCAATAAATTATAATAATCAGGGGTTTTGTGCTGTCTTAGTATGATGTTATTGAGTATGTTTCTATTGTTCCTTGCAAATAAAACACGTTTTGGTTAACTTAAACGCATGAAAAACACAACCAAGTATAAAAAGAATGAATTTCAAATTTTTTCGCTGGTCAGTTACTTCAAATTATTAAAATTCTTCCTCTTCCAATTTTGCATATCAAAAAACCATCTCATTTTTATTTAAACAAGATAAAAAACGTATTCTATCACAGCACGATCATAAAAACCTTTGTATTTACTGTAAATGAATAATAAAATGTTCTAGTTATATTCTCATTTCTTTTGAATCTTTTATATTACAACAGCGAGCGTCTTTAACGTTTAGGGTTACGAGCAGACGTCACAATGATGTGGCGATAAACACTGATGGATGGATCGTAAAAATATATATTGGGCGATTGTGAGTTCATTTCCTAAATTAAGTTCCGCTTCTACGCGTGCTTTTATATTATAAAAACGTATATTTTAATAATGTTGTATAAAAAACGTTATTGATTTTATGATGTTATAATCTGTGGATTTTTTTTTTAAAGATGTGTTTATTTTAGGATTTATGGAAAAGTAGTAAAAATATATTCTTTTTTTTGTAACTTAAGAAAAAACTAGCTTTTATCAAAACGTTAGAAAGCGTGTTGGTAATATTATGAGCATTTCCAAAGACTTAGGAAGTTTCTGAATTGATTATTTGGAGTAAATAACGTCTAAAACCCTAATTGAATTTTAGATTTTGATTGGTTTTCAAGCTCTAGTATAGTTTGGAAAATACTCAACTTCAAATACTTAAAACAGAAATCGGAGGTTTTCTACATATTAACTGTTAGTTTATTTATACGAAACGTTTTCGATTTTACCTCTATTTAGTATATACTATCTGACTCCTGCGGTTTCACCCGCTTCTGACTGTTACTGCTCCGCTTTCGTGAATTGTGGCGTAATTTTATACAGTTTATAATCATCATCATCATTTCAGCCACTGTTTCATTTACATTTAAGTGATGAGTTACATAGACGTCCACTGTTGGACATAGGCCTCCCCCAAGTGTCTCCACAATACATGGTCCTGTGTATAATAGTTTATAATATTAAGTTATAATATAACACATTTTTTTTCAAACACACTGAAAAACTTTAATACTTTATTATACACTAGTTTTTGACCGCAGCTTTGCTGGCATACCGAAAATATAGCCTATGTCTAGGTAGATATTGTATACCTAGTATCTATACATTAATTTGAAATAGATATTAGGTGGTATCAAGAGTAAGTGCTCCAAAATAGCCAGTCACACAAGGACAAAACCAATCTTTTCTGTTAAATAATTAATCACCATAAAACTCTCCAGCATCATTGAAATCAGTAGTTGGCAGATATAATCACAGTGCGGTGATAACCGGCTGCTCTCGCGAGAGCGTCTCCCGAACGTCCCATAACGGGTAATGACCGCATCTGTCGGCCCGGGCGGCTCGGACCCGTCGCCCCGTCGGCATGCGCAGGGTTAGGTGTTGGAGAGATGTTTGAATATTAAAATTGTATCTTAAAATAATTATAATCTTAGTATTTGTCAAATCGAAATTACATGATAGGGAGTTACTCTATGAGTATAATGACTAGAATGATGCAAACATGAGCTGTAAGAAATTTAAAAGTTGTAAAGTACCACACAAGATATTTCAGAATCGCAAAAAAAGTAATATTTTTCTTTTCTCAAAAATCTTCGAGATTCATTTCGGGAATTGAACTACATATTTGCATTGGTAAGTTAGTACGGAACCCGCGAGTCTGATTTGCATTGGCCCGTTTTTTTTTTTGTCACGCTTGACCACTATTCCATCTGAATCCTGATAGTACGCCATGATGGGGTCGACGATAGAGCCAAGCGTGCTGTAGTAGTAACCTATTCACTTTTGACTTAAAAACCCCACAACAGCAAATACAGGCTCCGTCAGGGAATTCCATTCCTTAGCTGTAAGCACAATAAATGTGTTCCCAAAAAGTTAAAATGTTCACCATATATCGATGGCGAAACAACGTACATCTGGTGGTTCGATGATAGAACGGGGCGGGTGGAATTAAATTGTGCAGTTCCGATGATCACTTAAATGTAAATGATACAGAACTGGTAGGCTAACAACTCGGCGTCCATGCTGGAGCAAGCAAGACTGGAGTTTTGACAGACCGTTAAGTTTTACTCGTAGCTGTCAGGAAACAGATTCCATTCCTTAGATTTTTGCACTTTGAAACTACATCTAAATCGTTTTGTTTACTATCGGAAAATGTATAATTAAGTTTGCGCAGCTATCAACGCTCAATACAAAACAAATACACTCTTAGACATTGTTCCAGATTATCATAACATTGTGAGTTAAAATACAAATTGAGCAAGACACACTTATACATTATTCACTAGGTGGTTACTAGGTTGTATATAAATAGGTTGCGAGTTGTAGGTCACGGGTTCAAACCCTACCAGGCGCATTATTTGTGTAATTTATTTCATCACCACTGCTCTCAAAACGGTGAAGGACAACATTGTGAGGAAACCGCCATGTCCTAGAACCAAAAATTCGAAGATACGCACGGGGCCCGCGTGGCCGTGGTGGATTACGGCCCATTCCCTCTTCTAGAGATGAAGCCTGAGTCCCAACAGTGGGAACATTAAAAAGGCTGATGAAGACAATGATTCAGATTCAGATTCGTTTATTCATTGTAAAACATAGGTAGGTACAATACAAGTTCTTATTTAATACATTGAGCGCGCTATGTTTTGCCTCGATGCTGATGATGATATAAATATGTAGAGTGGAGATGGGGATGAGGAGTGAGTGTGAGTTAGTGTACCACGGGGCTGTCTTATTAGTTACTTTAATCCCAATATAATGTTATTTTGATCTTTCCTATAAACTTTAAGAGGTAACCATCAGTTTGATAATACGGTCGTTCAGATGCTTAGGTGACGGCTTGGCAGCCTGCCACTAGCTAGGCATTTATGAGACTCGTCTAGGCTAAAACCTTACTGCTATTAGCTCTTAATCGGCGGTTGCTGAAAACTAGCACCGTCGATGTCTGGACTTGCCCAGCGTCAAGGTGGTATATGATGAACAATGACCTATTCTTGCTATATATGATGCGACGCATAACTTGGATCCTTAGATTTTATTGGTAAAATTGTGTTTTTTCTTTTATTTTTGGTTTATTTTTATGTTTTTTTTTCACTGTTTACTTTGTTATGTTTGTTTGATATAACGCCACAGATAACAGAGAGTATTTGCAACAGATAAACTAGACAACTTTTTTTTTTCTGTCGACGGGGAAAATCATCATTGACGAAACCCGCTCTTGGGTGGAGCGGGAGACAGTGTCAGAGTCTTACTGACTAAAAACCCCGCGCCGTTCCTTCCAGCCTTCATACCGGGGCTCAAGTTTCCTTTCGGATAACCCCGACCCCAGTAGGCTTCGACCCAGATGGGCCTCTCCTGTTGCTGACAACTCCTTGAGGCGCGCGGGAACGGTGCGCGCCGTCGACGCCTTGGCTCGGTCCGGACAGTTACCGGACGATCGGACAGCGAGCCACCCATGCCATAGCTCGCTGTCCACGAGCCCGCGTCTACGGTAGCTGGAAATCGGGGCTGGAACCCCGGCGGCGGCGGCGGTAAGGGCGCCGTTGCCTGATGCGGTCGGCCTCCTCCTTTGCTACAACCTAGACAACTGTGTTGTCTATGGTGTATGATACAATACAGTCAAGCTCTGTACATACGGCCTGGCAGGGATTTTTTTTAACAAATTTTGTGCGTGCTGCAAAATTTTCATAGCTTGGTTTTTACCGCTCGCCGCCCCGCACTTAGCTCCCGCTCACAACGGCAAGGTCGTGAACGAGCGGTTAATCGTCCCACGGTTCCTCATTCTCCATCTATGTATGTCCCAAACCATTTACATAGTGAGCCTTCCTGAAAGTTTAGACTACAAACAGTTATTACAGACATTTCAGCATGTTTCAGGATGTTATAACATGACGGTAATATAATTGTTGTCGTTTTAAAGGAGACGCAAATAATTAGAAATGGGTGGTTTTAGTGCTATAGTGGGATTCCGGATGCAGTAAAATGTTACTGGCTAAGTTACTTTGAAATAGAGTTTTCTTCCAGCAAATTATTGAGTGATAACGTTCCACTCAACAAGTTTCGTCATCTAATGAGAATAAGTGACAGCCCAAATTGTGCAGAATGCGGCGCGGTGGAGGATGTCCACCACTTATTGGTGGAATGCGCCAGGATACGAGCTGCTAGAGAGGTGCTGATGAATACTTTCAAAATTAATTTGATTGATATTGGTTTTATTCAGAGTATACTGTCCGAACCCCTCTCTAACGCAGCTGTCGCTGTTTATAAATTAGTGAGTAAGGTTTTAGAGCCCTAGTAGTAGATAAGATTCAAGGTAGCTTTACTTGTATTAGGTTACGATGAGGCTGGCGTGGTCTTTCTGTGACCAAAAGTCCCAAAATTTATAAAAGAAAAAAAAAAAGAAAAATTTAGTGATAAGCATCACAATTTAAAAATTACAAATAATGCGAATAAAATAATACAATAAACAAACATAAATACATAATTTATAGATATACTTTGTCATTGTGAAAAGAAATGCTCTTTAATTTTCCTCTTGAAGACATCTAGAGAAGGCCCACTTCTCTTGATGGTAAGCGATGCCATGGCGTGGTAGTCGATAGAGAAGCCTTGAAGTAATCGAATGAGTTCTTCCGTTCTAGGGTGGAGCGCGAGGACGTCAGACTATTACTGACTAAAACCACATCTTTCTGTCTTTCTTTGAAGCGGGAGTGGAATACTATATACATAGTTCAGTTGTATTAAGCATTCTCTTACATCAGAAAGAAGACATCCCCAGAAGAACCAAGGTTACCGACATAGCCTGAAGAACCGTCCGACTTAAATAGCAGTAGACTGAGCACATTGCTCGCAGAAAAGTTGGTCGACAGATACGAAAGATTCTGAAGTGGCGACCACGTACCGGAAGATGCAGCATTATAAGGCCTCCCACAAGATGGACCGATGACCTGATAAGGGTCGCGGAAATACGACGGATGCGAGACGGACAGAACTGGTCATTATGGCGACACTTGGAGGAGGCCTATGTCCAACAGTGGACATCTTGTGACTGGAATGATGATGACGATGAATCATTCCAGGACCACAGGTTTCCTTTTCAGCAATTCCCCGTGGCCTAGCAGGCTTGCCTAGAAGTAACCTATTCGCTTTAGACTTAAAGACCTTTCTTCAAAAACTGGCCAAGTGCGAGTCGACTCTCACCCTAAGGGTTACGTACAAACTTACCTATGTCATCATCATCATTTCAGCCGATACACGTCCACTGCTGGACATAGGCCTCCCCCAAGCGTCGCCACAACGAACGTTCCTGCGCGTCTCGCATCCATCGGCTTCCCGCAACCTTCACCAAAATAGTTTAATTCTGGAAGGTAGTCTCGGAAGATTTTCCCAAACCAAAAAAATTAATTGTGACGTAACAAAAAATTTGCAGTTTTCAGATTTATTCCTATACTTGTGCTATAAGACCTTGCTTTATGCCTTTGAGGATTCTCGGGCAACGGGAAGTTTTCTATAATTTTTTCCTCGAGAGTATCGAAATGTGCAAAAACCGATGTATTGTTTTAGGGTTTTTCTCGTTAACTTATAAGTTTGATTTTTTTACAGCTTCAACAGTCTACAGACCTGAATTTATAGGGTTTTAATTTCAATTCGATACCTCAACGCATTCCCGAGATAAAGGGTATTGACAGACCGACGGACGGAAAACAAAGTGATCCTATAAGGGTTCTGTTTTTTCCTTTTGAGGTAAGGAACCCTAAAAACCATGATCATTATTCCCAGTAACACTTATGTAAACTTTTGGCAGCGGGTATTATCGAGGCGAAACGGGGCGTTAATATAATTGGTGGCGTTTTAAAGTCGACACAAATAATTAGGTGGGGGGTGTGACTTTCTCTCTATTTACCGATGGACTTCAAACGGCTGTATTCTGGGAGACGAGATACGAGTGCCGTGGTGAATGACGGGTTGATTTAAATTGAGGAATTATTAACCAACGTTGGACGCCTTTTAGCTGAAATGATGATGATGACGATGATGAAATATTTAAAAGATGTTCAGAACTGGGATTATGTAAAACAAAGTCCCCTCACCGTATCTGTCTATCTGTATGAGCACAATAAACTCAAGAAATCTGCGTCAGGCAAATACCACTTAGTTGTCTGGCATTTTTGCTGAACTGGACCTATTCTGTTTCATGTAGTTCACCAAAGGTCTCAATACAGAGATACCAACAGAATACCGAAAACACGACAGAAAAAGCATACGAGTATGTCATACATACAGGTAGAAAAGATCTCAATTAAGAAACAACAACACAATATCTCAGAAAACCCGACAGAAAAATAACACAATCATTACAAGAACATAACAAATTAACTCCAACTAAACAGCTATCGAAAATCAACATCCAAAAGGCAGCCGATCTGAACATCAGAATACATCGTTTGGAGCCGCGCCACCACCCACTACCTCCCCCCAGGAGGGGGAAGCTATTAAGCCAAGCCAAAACTAATTTAAATTAAATCCTAGTGAATTACCCGTCGAGGAAATTGTCGAGCGCACCCTCGGTGCTCTCACTCGAGTACTGTTGCCCACGAAAGTGTTTGTGCGCTGGTATTTTTACAGGCGTTTTATAATAACTTACTTCGTTTATTTATTTATTAATTTTTGTACACACAAACACTTAAAAATTAAAAAGAGCACAAAGAAATATAGAACACAATACAAATTAGTTGATAATCAATTTTTTTAACTCAGATTTATTCTTTACGAATTTTTACATTTCAATCTCAATCAGACATAAAGACCCTTGCTCCCTTTCCGTCCATCAGTCGAAAAAAACGGAACCCCAAGCTTACAGGATCACTTTGTTGGCCGTCTGTCCCTTCGTGTGACCCTTTTTTGAGGAAAGCTGTCAAGCTTTGTGAAACTTTGAAAAAAAAATTTAACTGTTGTGTCAACATAAAAATAACGCCGTTTTATTTTAACAATCACAAGGAAATCAAAACCTGACCCTGGTAGTTGCCGTTAACTTAGAATCCTATCTGACGAGAAATAATGCCTTGCAATATGCTTACATCCGAACTGCTTAAAACCGAATAATATATTTTTTGTGATTTGGAAAAATCTTCGAGACTCGATTACTATTTACAAGTATTTTATAGGTATGTTTCTACGTATACCTTCAGTGCGCGAGTTTGACTCACACTTGACCGGTTTTTATTTCAACATAGTCCAATTTTAGTATACAGATAGGAAGAGCATGAAAAACTGAGTAAAATTGCATCAAAAGGCCAACTATCCGAAAACTACAATGGATTTAACTTTATTGTTTCAGTTTGGATTCTTAGTTCTTTAAGCTATGCTATCTATAAATAGGCAGAGTCATTTTAATTGCATGCAATTTGACATACATTTTCACTGTTTTTCATACACGGTTCTTGCGCGATTCTGACGTTATTACACATTTTTCATTAGAAATTTTGAAAACACAGTATCTTGTGGATATTATCTAGGCTTCTATTGAAATCAATTCATAAATTTGTGTAAAACTCATCCAGTAAAGACCTCTGAAAATCTACTATTTTGCATGAACTTTGATACTTCATAATTTACTCATAAATTAAAAATGTCACAAAAGTATAACAATAGGCCTTGCAAATTTTATCAAGATTCGAGAGAGACAAACGACGGTCGATAAAAAAAATATAACTATGTACAAGCAGCTTTAAAAAAAAAATCAGAGTTAACACTTTCGACCGCGACTGTCCCATCTATATTGCTTGCGGGCGGCGGGGCTCAAGCGGCAGCCGCGTCGTTACATGTACCATTTGAATATTATCTACCCCCCACCCCCACCACACCCCACCCCACCCTCAACCCTCAGAGAGTTTAGACTCAGTGAGGCCTCAGCGCCTTAATTAATGCAAATTTGAGTGCTAACAAGATTATGAATCTGGCCGCTTTTTGACTTGCTCCAGGAAGTTGAGTGGCTGTACTCCGTGTCAGTTAATTATGTATATGTTTGAGCATGGATTTATTGGTACAAGTATATGGGTTTTAATTTGGAGATAAACGTGGCTAAGTAATAACAGCCGCTCGAATCGGTCTCCACGGTTAAGCAGCGGTGGCCAAGGTCTGGCTGTAAATGGGTGACCGTCATCAAGTACGAGATGAGCTAACCCGTTCAGTTAAGTCGTTAGTCACCGCTATCATTTGTAGATCTTGAGCATTTGTTTTGGACAGTCAAAAACTAGGAAATCTGACACCAGTCTTGCATGGGTATCGTGGTACCCAATTGCTGGGTAGTGGAGGTCAGGTAGGCAACCGATCTATGTAAAATACTTTTTCATTACTCATACTCTGAAAGTAGGTCTGAAGTTGCCTGAGGAGCGGGCTGAAAAGTATCACACTTTTCATCCCTAGGTAGTTTTACTTTCAACTAACATCTGTCAAATTATTAAAAAAAAAAACTAGGTCTATCTTCTTGTATTCGTTATGAAAAGCACAGTGCTTACCTCGGGGTTAAAGTTACTTATTTAGTCCCTCGAATTAGCGACCTCACTACGCTCGGCCGCCAACTCCTTCTCGGGACGAAATAAGTAACTTTCACCCCTAGTGTAACAATGTACTAATATCTAGCTGCTTCTGGCTAGACTGGAGGCCGTCCCTATCATTCAAAGAAAAAGAGATTGACAAGCAGATTTATTTACACCTTATACAAGTTATTTATTAACATCCTTGCGCTATATGACATGCTACTCGTAAATACTAGCTATACGCAGTTGAATCGTTTCTCTGGGACACACTAAGCTTCATTGACTGTTTGCGTTTTTGTTGATAGTGACCAGTTCATTCTAGTTTTCAGGAGTTATTGTGCATAATTGTGTGTGAGTGATGGGCTTGTACCTTAAAAGGGCTAAAGGGAAGCCTTACTAAGTACTTAACAAGCTTTTAATGAAATTTTTTTATTTCATAGAAAGCTTTTATAGCTCGGTAAACTTATATAATTAATACTCGTCAAGACGAATCATACGAGCCTAAACTCGATGGGTTGAGTCGTTTAACTACCAAGTTCCTATAGCCACCTTCCGGTTCCATCATCAAATCAGCTTCTTATCATGATAATTTTGCATTGTCATCTGATTTACACATGCACGCAAAATTTCAACTCAATCGGTAACCGGGAAGTGGGTCAAATTTAATTTATAAGATTTGATTACAGACAAACATCGGAACAGGTGAAACTAAATAAAAACTTGTAAAAAAGATGTATTTCCGCTGAAATGTTAGTGATAAACGAGCCTTGATTCTATAGTGAATAGTCTCTTCAAAAAGAAGTTAAGGCTTATACAATGTATTTCCAAAACAACTATGGAAAGCTCTTGTGGTTATCTAGACTGAAACGTAAAGACGTAACGTAAAGACTGTACCTACCCATAGATTAAACAAGGAAAGAATTATTTTTATGGAAGTCTTACTTGATTTAATCGAGATTTTGAATAATATCTTTTTGTTTCAAAATCTTTTAAGAAAGTATTTTCTGGAATAAGTTTTGTGAAATATTCGAGAGAGTAACGGAAGTTATCGAATGTCAAACGAGCGATCAAGATTTTTTTTTTCTCTTTTTCCGCATAGCCTCTTTTTCAAACATTTTAGATTGTGTTGAAAGAAACAATCGGCTTTTAACCATACTCACGTTGACGATACACGGATGTAAAGAGTCCTCTTAAACAACGATCACAACTCAATTTAAACGAGATTCCCTCAAACCCTTCTCTAATGACTGTGCCCACTGGACCGTGTAGAAATGTGCAAAAAATATCCATTTAGCAAGGTTACCCCAACCCGTTCCCAGGAAGGCGTGATGTGCATCAATCATGGAGCCTGTGTATTTAATTTTAAATCAATTGGAGTCGCGCGTGCGGACCATCCATCTTGCGTTATCAATATTTATTAAGATTTAGTTTGACGTTACGTCATGACGTGACGGACGGAAATGGAAAGGAGATCGGAAGAGTTGAGATTGTGTTTATACTTGCGCATGAGTTGTTACAGAGTTCTAAGTCGGAAGGCGCAGCGTTGGAAGGCATCACACAAGGTGGACCATGGCCTGGTGAGAGTCGCGGGAATGCGGCGGATGCGAGACGCATAGGATCTGTCGTTGTGACGACGCTTGGGGGAGGCCTATGTCCAGCAATGGGCGTCTTTCGGCTGTATACATCATAAAAGCAACCCCTGTACAAAATTTCAGCTAGGTCCGTAGATTTGAACTGGGCGTGAATGGACATTGATGAGTCATTGAGTGAGTTAGGACTGTGCCTTTTATACATATAAATACAGATTTATGTTTTTAAAATTAAAAATATCAAGTTTATTTAGGTTTATTAGTATATCTATTCTTGTATTCACCCTTTTCTGTTTCTTTTATTGCACCTACAACCATTTTTCTCAGCATCCAGTGGTATAACTATATAGTCTGTAGCCCGTGGTAAAATCATTCAATGGAAAAATCGTCACATTGTGAATTAATATTACAAAATTTAGTTCTTCTGAGCTCGTGGTCTCTCGGACCAGGGGCCCCATCGACACGAGAACCCGTGGCATTTTGCCTATGTTGCCGCACTATAGTTTCGCCATTGTCTGCATCACCTAAACAAAACCACTTATAAGACCAAAAGTGTGCCTCTGTAATTTTGTGTGCATATTAATAAATAAATAAAAATAAATGTCAATAAATATAGGACGGTCAAAGACCGTTATTGCTACCTTATTTTTATTCATAGTCCTAGACTCTACCACATTACAGCCACTTGGTCGCCAACCGTGGCGCGGTGGCGAGCACAGAACACCATCAATCATGGCTGCCCCCCGCCCCCCAGCCCTGCATCGCCCCCCGCTTGTCAACTGATTGCATTCACCTGATTAACTCGCGAACATTGTCTTGTATAATTACTTAGATATTGGAAACTAGGTATATACTATAGTTTTATTGCAAACTTACTTTTGTACACTGAACACATATTCACTACTAGCTTTCCGCCCGCGGCTTCGCCCGCGTGGACTACAGTTTATATCGCGCGGGCAGAGACCCGTGCTCAGCAGTGGAATTATAGGTAGCCTATGTGTTATTCCAGTGTCTCTTCTACCTACCTACCAAATTTGATCTAAATCCGTTCAGTAGTTTTTGCGTGAAAGCGAGACAGACAGACAGACAGAGTTACTTTCGCATTTATAATATAAAGTAGGGATAACATATCGTTTATTTCACCTTACACCTGACACTGATTGTAAATTCTTTTTTATCCGTTCACTCCTTGTTCTAGCTTTAAGTATGCGTCTTATTTCGCGTAAATAAACTGTTTTTCTTTCTTTCTTTCCTAATAAGGTTCAGTTGAAAACCAGCGTCAGACAACTACCTCGTAGTTGTCTGGCGTTTTCGTTGAACTGGACCTTTTTTGGCGTAAACGTGAGACATACAATATTAGTTTTTTTTTTGTGTTTGTCTTAAGTTTTTGTTGTCTACAGTGTTTTATGCGCCAAAATAAATACTTTCCTTTTTTTTCTTTCAAACTAGCGTCTACTAGCCGCTTTGTCCGCATAAAGTAAACAATTATCCCAAGAGAACCTACTCCCGGAATAAAAAGTGTATGCCATCAAAAAAAAAACTTAAAAAAAAACTAATGCTCTCAACTCTGCTCTTCTACCGTAAAAATTGGTGAGATCCATGTAATACTATATTATTATTATATCTAGCCCATATTGTCCCACTGCTGGGCAAAGGCCTCCCTCCACTCCTTCCAATGTTCCCGGTTTTGAGCCACTTCTTTCCAATTCCCAAGGAAGACATCCAAGTCGTCCCGCCATCTCCTTCTTGGCTTCTCCTCCATGTAATACTAAGTCGGTTAATATATTCAGTCCGTACTTAAGGGACCTTGATGACCTAGATTGACTTGGCAATCGGACTAAGCAATCTAAGTTTACTTGTGATAGTATATCACAATTTATTAGGTTTAGGTTATTTGTAAAACACTGGTAACCTCTCAAGACTATGGTACTAACAGAATTTTCAATATACTTACTTGAAAACCCACTCTTATCCCTCATCATCATCTTTTCAGGTCCCCCAAGCGTCGCCACAACGACCAGTCCCGTGCGTCTCGCATCCATCGGATTCGTGCGACCCTGACCAGGTCATCGGTCCACATTATGGGAGACCTTCCAAACTTGCGTCTCCCGGTACATGGTCGCCACTCCAAAACCTTTCGTCCTCATCGACCATCTGTTCTGCGTGCAATGTGCCCTGAACATTGCCAGTTAAGTTTGGCGATTCTGCGAGCAATGTCGGTAATCTTGGTCTCTTGGTCTCTTATCCTTACAGCTAACAAATGTATATATAAGTAAATTGCGGGTGAAGCCGGGTCGCTAAAGTATGTAATAAAACATGAGTGAGCTCCAATAAACAGAACTATAATTAACGATATCTTGATAACAAAACTGCAATATTATTGTTTTTTGTTTTTCTTAATAATAATAAAATAGTTTTAATTATGCTCATGCCAACGTGTGTGGCCTACCACATAAAATTGTGATAAGATACTATGATCTAAGGGCCTGGACACATTACTACAAGCGACGTGGTGTTTTTAACGTGAAACGGTACGGTTCCTAATTGGCACGTTGTCGCCTCGTGCTGATGATGATTCATCATTATAGTCGAAAGATGCCGATCCTGTGCGTGTCGCCCTTATGGTAGGCCTTCCAACGCTGCGTCTTCCCATACGTAGTCGCCATATAGGGCCACGGGGATTTTCTGAAAAGGAAACTCGTGGTCAAAGAGCACCTAAAACGCAGGTGTGGTTTATTTATTTATTCCTCATGCACAAAAGTGTACAAAAGCGGACTTAATGTCCTAAGGTATTTTCTACGAGTCAACAGTTCATTTGTAGTCAGTTAAAGTCTGACACGTCCTTCTGCTCCATTCCAGAGCATGATCGGATGATTTCCCACCATTTTTATGGTGGGAAATCATGAATGAATGACTAAACCCCATTTCTGTTCCTTCTTTCCTTTCTTCTACGGCCCCAGGGTTCGCTTTCACTTTATCCATGGCCCCAGTAGGCTTCGACCCTGCTGGGCCCCAACGATTTGCTGATATCTCCTTGAGGCGCGCTTGGAACATTACGCGCCATCTACGACTTGGGCTCGTTCCGGACGGTTAACGGACTACCGGATGGCTTGTATCAGGGTCTAGCGCGAGAAGTCGTTGCCTCCGATCATTCCCAAGAGTTCACGGCGGTGCTATGCCCAAGCGGAGCACACCTCTACCCTATGATCGACCATGTCCTCCGGTTGATCCTCACGTTGGTGGCACCAGGGAGTTTCTTCCACACGAACCGGTGCAACCTCCAGAACTTACCTTGTCATTTTAACGCATCCATGTGATTTTTGCTACGTAGTGGCCTGGCATCATGCTGAACTGGACCTATTTGGCGCAGCCGTGAGACGTACAGTGTTCTAAGTTTAAGTTTTGTATACTATAATTATAATTGTTGTGTGGTGTGATAAGAATGGATAAAGTGAGAAATTAGTATATAAGGGGAAGTTTGAAAGTGGCGCCAGTAACTGAAAAGTTGAAAGGGAATCGTTTGTCTTGGTATGGTCATGTGAAAAGAAGGGACGAAACGCATGTTGTGCTAAAAAAGTTATGAGTTTACATGTGGATGGATGGAGGGGGAGAGGGAGGCTAAATAAAAGATGGATGGATTATGTGAGAAGTGATATGAAAGAAAAGGGATTTAGTGATAGTGTGACGAGAGACAGGACAGAATGGAAGAAAAAAAACGTGTTGCGCCGACCCCAAATAAAACGGGACAAGGGCAGGAAGATGATGATGATGAATTATAATTTTTATCTCATCGTGTGTACCTGTGTGCCAAATAAACGTGATTTCTTTCTTTTAAATCCCAAAAAAAAGCATAGCTCGAAACGCTTGCATCTACGATATTATTCGTCGAGCTCTTGTCACCGCCGGCGTACCAGCTGTATTAGAACCAAATGGCTTGGTACGTGACGATGGAAAGAGACCAGATGGTATGACGTTGGTACCGTGGAAGGTGGGTAGGCCTCTGGTGTGACGACGACGCAACCTGTGTCGACACCCTTGCGCCATCCCATATTCCATGTACGGCGGGCTGTGCTGGCGCTGCCGCTGCAGCTGCTGAGACCCTTTTTCTTTTTAAACGGCGTAAATACTGTAACCTTATTGGTAATTACAGTTTTGAGCCGTTTGGGGTCGAAGCGCTTGGGTCATGGGGTCCGAATGCACGTCTCCTTTTTAAGGAAATTTCTCGCCGACTGATCGACACCTTGCGTGACCAGAGGGCTGGCTCGTTCTTCGCTCAAAGAATTAGCATTGCCATCCAACGTGGTAATGCTGCCAGTCTTCTGGGCACATTACCGGATGACAGCGATGTGGAGGAGTACTTCGACGCCTGAGTGTACTTTGTGTTTTTGTATTTTATTTATGTACGTTATGTATTTATTTAGGGTGTAGTATAAGTAAGTAGTTTAAGTTTTTTTTTGTACATATGTAAATTTTTACATTATTCAGAAATAATAAATTTTTTATCGATAAAAAAAAAAAAAAAAACTGCGCGATATAGCAACGTGCCTCAGTTCGGCACATCGCTGTTTAATGGTACTGATACTGCGCTGTTTTAATGTAGCCAGGCCCAAAGACGTATATTAAAACTAATAAAATGGACAGTCACAAGTTCACAGCTCAATATTATTTTAATAGCAAGTGCCATTGCATAAGATCTTGATAACTGTTCATAAATCAGTATTTAAGATACTTGCGGTACTTATTTTAATTGATGTGTGGTCTCTTGGCTATAAAGGCTGTTTCTATTCATATTAAAAGCGCCTTTAAAATGCTGTAAACAACCTTTGTTGAACTCTGTGATTATTATTCTAGGGTTTTCCAGAGTCTGTGTGAGTGCATTTCCATGTTTCCATATTACCTCCATCTTTGTTTATATACTCGCTGCTACCTGCGACTTCGTTTGTGTGGAGTTTAAGATATCTACTCTCTTTTTTTTGTGCATAAGAATCATCAGTCTTTTCAATGTTTTCATTGTTGGGACTCAGGCCTCCTCTCTAGGAGAGGAAATCGGCCGTAATACATAACGCGGGCCCAGTGCAGGTTGAGGAATGTCACATATCTTCGAATTTTTGGTTCTAGGATATGCCTGTTTTCTCACGATGTTTTCCTTCACCGTTTTGAGAGGAGTGGTGATGAAATTAATTACACAAAGTAATGCGCCTGACTGGGATGGAACCCGCAACCTACAACTCGTAAATTGGGGCCTTTACCACTCGGCCACCACTGCTCTAGATCATAATAAAAGATGGCAAAAATACCTTGAATCGATCGTAGCTCGTCGCGAGCTATTCTAATACGCTCAATATTTACGTACGCCATTATTAATACGTGCATAATAATAATATGCTCTACACAAAACACCTTATAGGTACACTTTCAACACACAAAGCCTAAAAACGCAATAAAATTAAGAATAACGTACTATAAAAATGTACATTCACGAATTCAATTTTTTGGTCGTATTTGCGTAGCCGCGTAGCACGCTACGAGCTACGACGGTCTACGAAATTAGACTGCTTTTACATTTTATTACTAATCTTGTTGAAAGTGTAACAATAGATTTTTTTTACTGAGTGGTTTATCCATTTTTGATACATCATTATTCATGATTTCATAGATAGTACGGATGTATTTTTTTGGTCTTGATAGGCTCGCGTTTGATCATTATAATAGATACCTGATGAATGGCGATGATGTGGTTGACGATGTAGTACGCTTGCCTAGAAGTAATTTATTCACTTTGATTTAAAAACCCCTTTGGTGGTACACTTATGTTTATGTGCCTTCATTAAAATCTGTCTTACATTCAAAGGTTTACTGTCAGAGAATCTAAGTTCTAGGCAAAGCTCGCCTTTGCACATCAACTTTCCGTTTCTTTATTTTTAGATGTTTTATATGCAATCAATAATAAGAATAACTCCGAGGTTGTAGCTGTCCGGAAACACCGACTTTTTTATTTTTTGTCGACGGGGAAAATCATCATTGACGAAATCCGCTCTTGGGTGGAGCGGGAGACAGTGTCAGAGTCTTACTGACTAAAAACCCCGCGCCGTTCCTTCTAGCCTTCATACCGGGGCTCTAGTTTCCTTTCGGATAACCCCGACCCCGGTAGGCTTCGACCCAGATGGGCCCCTCCTGTTGCTGACAACTCCTTGAGGCGCGCGGGAACAGTGCGCGCCGTCGACGCCTTGGCTCGGTCCGGACAGTTACCGGACGATCGGGCAGCGAGCTACCCATGGCTCGCCGTCCGCGAGCCCGCGTCTACGGTGGCCGGAAATCGGGATCGGAATCCTAGCGGCGGCGGCGGGGGCGCCGTTGCCTGATGCGGTCTGCCTCCTCCTTTGCTAGCATTACTGCTTCGCAGAAGAAGGCGACCGCCTGCCACTCCTCCTCGCTCCGGACCATGGCCTGAACCAAGGTCCGGCGCAAGAGGTCTCCGCCGCAGATCGCCCCCACTAGGGCACGGCGTTGCTCCGCCCAAGCAGGGCACACCTCAACTGTGTGCTCCACCGTGTCCTCCGGGCGTTCCGCACAGTGGCGGCACCCGGGCGTCTCTTCCGCTCGAATCCGATGCAGGAACCTCCCGAACTTGCCATGTCCGGTGAGGACCTGCGTCATGCGGAAGGTAAGGACGCCGTGAGGTCTTTCCAGCCACGCCTCAAAGAGGGGACTTTCCGCCATAATTGTGGCGTGCCCAGCACTGGGTTGCGATAGTCGCTGACGCCATTTCACCGTGAGATCCCGCCGGAGCTCTGTCCGCCATACCTCGACCTGTCGCGGGGAAAACACCGACTTCGACATAGAATTAATGCACTCCTCTGCTATACGTAAGATAAATAGTACTAAGCTTTCGTCCACTATTTTACATTCCAAAAGTTCCTTTTTTAATATTCCTACGCCAGCAATGGTACTAAACATGAATGAAATATCTAAATATGTAAAAGTAAATAAATCTTTCTTTCTTCCTTACATACATTCTTTCTTTTTTCTTTTCTTCTTTCTTGTCTTATGGCAGCAGTTGTCTCAACTAGTAAAGTCAAACGTAAGCAAAGAGATTCTTAACCTGTACTAAACCATCGATAATTTGGTAGATTAGACAGTAACATGGATTTCATGCTACCATTAGAAATATAGATTTCTTAAGCAACCAAATGCAGTTATTTCACAAAATAATAGAAACATACATCACAACCCTTACAATGCTACATCAATAAAACAACTAAAGCGGGCCATTCCCCGCCAAACAATACATAACGTGGGCGAGTGTAAGCCCGACATAATGAGAAGTAACGACGGGCGCGTGCATGGCCCGCCTAATGTCGAGACAGGGACGGAAAAATGCGAGCCACCTGCGTTAGAGAGAGACGGAGATGTATGCTCGCGATGCTGGTTCGAACAGAAATTGGTGATGAATGTGGTGAAGTATTCCTGAATATGTTACGTTATTTGTTTACCTTAGAATACATGATTTGAATCAAGGTAAGTTTGAATAAACTTAATGTCCACACGGGCCTCAAAAAAACGCCGCTTCAAGCTTCTTTTTGAGGCGGCCTTTTTTGTGGCTCGTGTGCAGCGGTGCCGCCACAAAAAAATGCTTGAAGTTGCTTTAAGCTTCTCCGGCCTCAAGCTGTCGCGCGCTTCAGTTGTTTTTTGCGGCGGCTTCTACTTTTTATTTGTGGCGGCGTTTTTTTGAGGCCCGTGTGTGGGAACAGTTAGGGTTTAAGTTAAGAATGAATGGGTTACTTCTAGGCAAGCATGCTCTATCGTCGGCCTCATCATCGCTTACCACCAGGTCAGATAGTAATCAAGGACTAGCTTACCAATAATAATAAGTTTAATAAGAAGGTATTGGCCCATCGTGTTCTAGCAGTTTATAGTTTGCTAACTTTAGTCAGCCGCTTTACTCGCTCGCCTAAAAGCAGAAAATTCATCATCATCAGCCTATTTTATGTTCCTACTGCTGGGACTTAGGCTTCCTCTCCTTAGGGAGAATGGGCCGTGATCTACCACGCGAGCCCAGTGCGGGTTGGTGGATGTCCCATGTCTTCGAATTTTTGGTTTTAGGACATGCCAGTTTCCTCAAGAGGTTTTCTTTCACCGTTTTGAGAGCAGTGGTACTTAATGAAATAAATTACACAAAGTAATGCGCCTGGCTGGGTTTGAACCCGCGACCTACAACTCGTAAGTCGGAGCTATTATTTGGCCATCACTGCTGTCAAAAATAGTAGAAAATTATTCCATAGGAACAAACCGGAATAAGAAACGCTATTCTAGGATGTCTACCCGTGTACCAGATTACATCCAAATCCGTTCAGCCGTTCAGCATAAAAGAGCGACAAAATTTTACCTTAAAATTATAATATTAGTATGATGTCATCACCCTCAAAATGGAAGAAATCTTAGTGAGGAAACCAGCCAAACTTTAAACCCAAAAAACAAAGTCATATCGACAACTGCACTTGGTCCGACTGGTGGGATAGGACCCACTCCCTCCCCTTGAGAGATGACTGGTGAACTATCAATCGGAACATTATAGGCACATATTTATCAAGGAGTATTGGAACTGATATATGTAGATTTTTGGATAACCATAGACTAATTCAAGAACCTATTCATCAGATGATAAAGAATTATTTGAATGGATAGAAAAAGATGTATCGTGTAAGACACTTTATTGTAAATACATATTAGAGCTAAAATATGTCTTATTAAACCATACACAATAGGTACATCAGATAAAAAAACATAATATCTATCTATCTACGTATCATTGTGCCGATTGTCGTGACCGCCGATGGCCTTATAGCCAAAAGCTTCGACAACCATCTGTCGAAGCTATCGTTGCGCGGTTGGATCAAGGGCCAGATACAGTAGGCAGTACCTACTCCTCGATACAGCCCGCATTGTTTGGAAGTTCCTGTCGTGGAGCCCTAACCACCGGTAGCTTGCACCCTGTTCCCGACACCAGCGGATAGCTATATTTTATATTTTTAAATGTTTAAAAATGTAAATTATGTGTATATAAAAATAAATAAATGGAATAATAGGTTATATTTAACAATCTGACATAATTTTCGTCACTTACGTACCTACATAAGCTCTCCTAGGGAGGAGGTATAAGTCTCAGCAGTGGGAACTTGAAAAGGCTGATTATGCTTATGCTACGGACACACTAAATTTTATTATTAGATACTAGTTTTACAACTTACGACTAAGAAAAAGACTAGCAAGGAAGAAGTCACGCCAAACAAACGCACAAAACGATTTGGGAAAACTTTTATTGTGCGTACCTACTGCTAAAATGAGTGCAATTCCATGCTGGAATCGGTTTCCTGAAAGCAACGAGTACAACCCAAAAGTTTGTCAAGAGTGGGCTACAGGAATGTTGGCAACTGAAGGAATACAGGTGGATTTTAGTCTGTAAAAGCCTGTCTTTTTGCTCTACCCAGAGCGAAAGAACTTATTTGATGATTTGCCACACCAAAAAAGTCTGTCTAGAGTGAATAATAGTAAGCAAGCGGGCCTTCACGGCAACATCAGGTGAGATAGTGGTTAAACGCGAGCCTATCAATAATAGAACAGATAGAAGAGCAATATAGAGATCCTAAAAGATCCGTTCTTTCAACGGACTTTTGAGCTACGGATCCTAAAATAAAATGGCCGTGAGTTCGAAGTTCTGAACTCTGAACTTTACGTGAACAAAGTCCAACAACAAAGGGCATTCGAAAAAAAGTGTGATTAGTTTAAATATTTAAAAAAAATCTGGAGATTATTTGAATTTAGAATTCGTTGATACCAGTACCTACTAAGCATATGCTTTAGAATTGAAATGAATTTATAAAATTTACTAGCCATGTGACTAGTGAATTTTATAAATAAAGCTGTTCATTTTTTATTTAAACATTTAGATAGGTACAGTCGTGACAAAAATGTATAAGATTTAAAAATTAAGTTATCAAAGTTTTTTTTTGTATAAACAAACAATATAATTTTATTCACTCGACTCCACTATTTTTTGTGTTGTCATCCTTCTATTTTGTAATAATTTTATTTAGATCAACAGAAAATAGACAGAAATTTTGTTTTTATTAAGAGAATAAAACGTATCATATTTGAGGTCGTTTAGTTTTTTATTTTTATTTACCTATATTGAAACTATGCAACGCGTTGTCAACGCGTAGTCGTCTTGTATCTGCGTCGCCTACAAGTCGTCTACTTGCCTTGGAAAGGTACCTACACAAAAACTAAGTTACAAAAAGCTAGTTATGTAGGTACAGTCGCAAGTTTACGGACTGAGTAATTTTTACATGAAAAGCTCTACTGGAGCAGCTTCAGTAATTTAACAATTTAGCTTTAAAAAAGTTAGCTTTTAAATAAAAGTAGGCATAAAGAATTAATTTTTTAATCAAAAAGTTTTTACTTTCATGTATTTTTAGTATTCTCCTCAAATACGAGTTATTTAATACTCTAATGGTGGTTTTAAAGTTAATAGAATGAAGTACCAAATCTCTCAATGCAATCACTTTATTAAAATCATAACTTTATTATTATTAAAAAAAAATACAAAATTTAACTTGCCACCAATATAGATATTTAATAAGTTAAAATACTCAATTGAAAAATATTTTATGAATTGACGCTTCAACTATAAGAATGAGCGCAAAAAGTTGCAAAAACCACAGATTTATCTCAAAAACTAAAAAGCAACTCAATCAATAGGTAACTCGATTATCCTAAACCGCAAAAATGACAATGGTGAAAACCGAGCGCCCGGAGCGAATCCTGCAAACTCTCATTAACCGACGCTCTAATTAAAAAGTAATTAAATTCGCGCGAGAAAAAGAGAGAACGACATTTAACTGATACTAATAAGATCGTCAAACAATTACGAGCAGTGTGGCGGGGGAGCGAGAGGCACCCGCCCTCTCGCTCGCTCACAGCGCTCTCTATTTAACTTTTAATTTATACTCATTCCTTTATATCTTTTATTGCTTCGCCCATCGCGGCTCCTAATGCGCCTGAGGTGCTCCTCGCACTAATTAAATTCATGCAAGGCTGAGCCGAGCGGCTCCGCCCCCCCCGCTCCGCTCCGCCAATGGGCGCGCCGCTCGCCGCCTCTGCGCCCCCCTCCACTCTCAGTACCAGATTCCTGATAGAGCTGTCATGTCGCGTCCGAACGCTCGTTACGCTGTCTTGACATATTTTATTATTATTTATGTCAATTACGTTATTACTTTTTTGTTTAATGGAATAAGGAATTGGTTGTGAAATTGATTGCCTTTCGGTCGCTTATGATTCATCACTGTCAAAAATATAATCTGAAACGTGTTAATTTTGTATGATTGATAGTTTGTCCGTCATTAGAGCGATTGGGAGGCGCCGTAATCTAGTTTTACGCAACGCTATTGTGCGCATCTCTCTGTGCCGCTGCCGGCCGCTCAGCGGTTGATTGCTCGCCCATCACACAATCACCTGTCAAATTAAAAGAATGGGTGAAATCTAAAATATAACCCGTTATTACCTTCGAACAATTCTTATGAATATATTTATTTTTTTCTCGTTCATTACAGATAATAAACACCTTTCATCTCAGCCGGTAGAATAGATCACGTATCAATCATAATTTTATAAATGAGTTTTTGAGCTGTTCCGGAATTAAATTAAGTTTTTAACTTTAAGTAATAACTCTCTATTTATTTCTACGTACTGCCTAATCTTTAGGTACCATCGTAAGCGTATAGGTAAGTACCTAAAAAGGGAATGGCAAAATGAAAACCTTTATAGTAACATTCCTCAACATAACTCCTTCCCGATACTCTACATGTCACTGTATAGCGGCGCGCCATGCGGCTAAAAAAGATTATGACAACCCCACGGGCCCGCAAACGTACGGCGACCCTATAAATCCCATGTTGACCCCCCTACTGTGCGATAACAAACGTTATCTTCATATAAACAAGGTTTATTTTAACTTACCGCCACCCGTCGCCTACGTTACCGTTAATTCAATGTATGCCGTCCCTTAATTTATGGGCCGTTATTCAATACAGACCTGTAACTTCACGGCATAAGGTTTGAAAGCGTTTAGCAGCGGGTGCGATGTACTGTCGGAGAAATAAATCTATGATATGAAGGAGGCGGAGAATTAATTTGTGTGGTAGTGGGGGTAGGGGGGGAGGTGGCCCCGCCCCCGGGCGCGCCATCGCAGTGGCGGGCGCGGCGTGGAGCCCCGAGCACTCCGTAGTACCGACTGAACGCGACGCGCGCGCCAGTGTTGCATCTTGTGTTAGTGCTTGGACTGCGTAGTGACTCAAGAAAGAAAGAAAAAAAAAATTGGTGTTTTGAAAAATGACATTAGAGAATGGGGTTGGTTTGTAGGTGAGCGTTGTGGTCAAGATATCGGGTGCTCGGCGGGAAGGCAGCGGCATGGTGCTGGAGGGCGGGCTGCCGGCGCCGCTGCAGCTGTACGCGGCGGCGGCGGCGCAGCTGGCCCCCCGGCCGCCGTGGCCGCCGTTCCTGCCGTTCTTCGGGGTGCCGCCGCCGTTCCTGACGCGCCCCAGGCTACCTCACCCGATGCCGGCGCGGGCCCCGCACGGGCCCCCTAGTGAGGACTCTAATGAGGATGGTGCTAGTAGTAAAGGTAGGGTTAAATTATAGTGTATTTCTTATAAGAAAAAAACGGATACGTTTACTAACCAAAAAAGTGAAATTTATAGCTCAATAAGACACCTAAAAAAGAAAGTAAACTTTACAAAACTGCAATTAAATCAGATTTAGTATTGAACTATTAAAAAAAAACAAACAAAGCTAAACCAAGGTGACAGTGTAGTTAAAATTATTTGAAAGATTTTTATTGTTTCAAATAATTAAGCAAACAAAAATATCAAATTAGATATCCCTCTTAAAATTATCTTGGTCTGAAAAAAAAAATCCTACCAAAATAATGTGCAGTTTTCTAAAATGCAAAAACGAACCAACTACACTCCAACCATTTATTACCTAGTTCAATAATTAAGTCCAATTGACGTTTCAATAACGAAACGAGATCAAACACAGTAGATAGGTATCTATTAAAATGTAAATTAATTAATCTTATATCCTGTTTGTGCTGATTATTGGCTCACAGCTATGTCTGGTTACGATAACCTTATAACTGCCACTGGAATACCTAACAATTTTTTTTTGTTATTTAAAAATATCCGCGTTTTTTTTTTAAATCTTCTACAAAATATAAAATTTATAATCAAGCCTGTACTGTGATATGAAATAAAAGGTAGTTAGTGATAACATGACGGGTGACAGGATAGAATGGAAGAAAAAAACGTATTGCGCTGCCCCAAATAACAAGGGACAAGGGCAGGAAGATGATGAGATGATCACTCCTAAAAAATCACTGCAAAAGCCTTCCTCCATTCCTTCCATTCCAAAATAATGGTTAGGTAAGCGACTTTGCCTATGCATTGTCGATATATTATATTTATAGATTTTCGATGCTATGTAAAAATTGTTTATAAAATAAATAAATCAATCAATTATTCCCAGCTCTGAGTTACCTACTTTTTAGCCAATTGGCTAGAAAATTACATCAAACTTATTAATCAATTAGACCTCGGAGTTTGTTTTGGTTTTCCTTCTCAGTGTATTCAGCTGGAAAACACCGGCTTTGTTTAGTTTAAAGTGGCGAAAAATGACGTGCACTAACAGTGTTTTTTTTTTAATCTATTTGCAAAATAAATATTATTTATCATGTATTAATAAATTATCGCAAAATACCTATTTAAAAAAACAAGTTTTATTCTTGTCAGTCTAGGTGAAAAATGACTTCGATTTTTTCACAAAAACCGATTGACGACTAAGAGAGAAACTTTTGAGTGTTTGTAGATATAATAAATTGCCCACTATCATTTCTTCCTTTTTGTGTCCAACCTATAATATTGCACTAAACATTATGGTTACAAATGAGGTTTTACTTTATGCTAGTGAAAGCAGCCATATTTCAGGTTTTATTTGTGAAAGTTCAACTCTTTCTTAAGAATAAGAAAAAGTAATCAACTAAGATTATTTAGTCCATGAATAATAATTTTTGTTACAGTTTCACGAAATTATGTGAAAAAGTATTTTACATGAAACTTACATTTTTTTTAAGAAAAAATGTTTTTACTTTTTTTGTTGACAGTACCGGAAACGATTTTTTTATATGTTCAAATTAATTTCGGTAGATTGTTTATGTCTCTAATATTTTTCACATTTATTATCTAATAAACAATGTTAATGAATAAAGCCGGCTTAACCCTTCAGATACCGTCAATTAGAGACACAATAGTAAGACAATAGATGCGCGGCCACCGGTGGTCGCTTGGGGATTCATGAATTAATTTAAAGAGCGTTTATAACAATACATTTAAGTAATAAAATACAACATAAAATAAAATTTAATAGTAAATATTATAATTACTGGAAAAATATAAGAACTTAACTGAAGTAAATATTTTAACTAAATGAATACATAGTTACTTAAATCTACACCAACAATTTGATTAGCGTAACCAATTAAGAATCGTCTAGAATCCGTAAGAAATAATTAACACTTCCAATATTAATTAACAATAAATTACCCGATGATGTATAGCCGCAAAATCATTAATTCCGTAATTAATTACAAAGTACTAGTTTATATCAGATAAAAAAAAAAAATCTTTCTTATTATTATCCACTAATTATTTTCTCGCAACTTAACTAACAATGAAGAATTTATTCTTTCCTGAATAATATATGTTTTTCTTTCTTGAACATACTTTTCTTTCTTGAATAAGTTTTTTTCTTTATTGCCGTCGCTCTACTTTTATACAATTCGTTTTCTTGTGAACCATTTTAGATGTATGTACTATGTAGGATGTTGTAATAACAATAAATATGGTGTAGTAATTTCCTTTGGATTATTCTTTTTTATTTCTTTATTATTCTGATCGTGTTTTGTTTTTGTTTAACGTGGAAGCCATTGTTTTTTTATTATGTGTTTATTAGAGTTTGTAGTTTTGTTGCGTCTTGCGTGCTACAAAGGTAAATATAAGGTTTTATAAGTACCTTATTTTTATTATACCTATTTCATTCTATTTGAAATAATTATCTACACTTATATAACCCTTCAGATACCGTCAATTAGAAACACAATAGTAAGACAATAGATGCGCGGCCACCGGTGGTCGCTTGGGGATTCATGAATTAATAAAGAGGTAAATTGTTTTTGTTTTTCTTTTTACGAGGCAGTCTATAAAAGTACTGGTCCGATTGCGAAACATTTTTCACGGATAGAAAGCTACTTTATTCCTGAGTGACATAGGCTATATTTTATGTACCTACGCAGGCGGAATTGCAGGCAAAAGCTAGTCTATTATATATTTATTATGCATACTATCAATGTTGTCTTTTTAATCCAAAAGTTAAGTGGTAGAAAATAATTTGTTGCATTAAGTCCGGCTATGTACTTTATTTATTATTACACTTACCACTACTGTACTTGAAGTTTAAATAAATTAAACCAATAGAGATGTGAAAAGAAATTGATTAAATAATTCTGTACAATATTTAGGAATACATTTTATATCTATGGAATAGTTTTTAAGATTTAATTAGATAGAGTTGAATTAAACATACAAACATAGTTTTCTAAAACATACTTTGCAAAATGTTAATTAATTTTACAAAAAAAGGGCAGGGCTGACGCTATACCAAAGTATGCCGATAAGCCGATTATTACAAAATAATATGCTAATATCCCGCTCAACCTTCATAAAGAATACAAAATTATGCAACACGCAAACAGAAACAGAATAATTTCTATCACAATACAGTTAATTAATTTAACTTATCATCAATTTACAACAACAAATAGGTGTCGAAGCGCAAACTTCTTATTAATCACGGTAACTTTCCATTTCACTACTATATTTCAAAGTTTAATAATTATTAAAATTATCATTGTCACAATTAACGTTCGTGATACCGCGACAGTTACAACAGGCACGTCACGACTCAGCACAAAAACTATCGATATATTACCAGTCGATCGATACAGACATCTACTGTCAATATCGATTATTAGTTAACGACATCGCCCGATCTTCATTCAATCTTACAAAGCTGCAATCAAGACAAGGCTGATCGCTCATCTAAAACATATTGTAATCCAATAATATAATGGTTAGATTAAACGCGTGTTGACTCCGCCGCTAACCTGACCTCAAGATTAAAAGGAACGAACAAATAATAGCATGAATAATGATCATGTCGCGGCCGATACACTTATCCTTCTAGGCATAACTTATTGCTTTTATAACATTAAGGCATTATTCCCGAAATCTTCTCGAGGCTCGTTTGAATAAATTTTATATTAATAAAAAATAAACGTCGGGTAAGGTGCTAAGAGGCTAACGAGCGTAATCCAAATGTAAGTTATTAGTTGGTCGCCGCGCCCGCCTGCTGGGCGAGGCGTCCTCTCGCCCGCTCGACACCGCTCGATAGTCGATACAACTATATCGAGATGTTTATCGATTCTTTTGTCGGCTCTAGCGCTGAGGTGTTACTCACGAAATTAGGATGTTAAATGTTTTGTCGATGACGCATACCCCAGACTCTTTGTATACAAACTTTTTTTCGTTATAGTAATAGAAATATCAATAGGTTTTTTGTGTTGTAAATTATAGATGATCACGTGTGAAATGTTTGGTACGCTGTCGGCCTGTTGGGCGATAGTATGAATTGATATGTAATGAGGTTTGCTGTTATTATTTTCGCTTGTTATGCTAATGTGCGGTGCGTCTGTGAAGTTTCACAATCCAGAAATATGAACACGGTCATAAAATTCAATTGCCATAATCTTATGAAATTTCTAAAATTAGCTCCAGCCAGTGGTTTCGGTCGTATGAAAGTAAAAGTAATACTATCCCAAGAGAACATAATAATTATTATCTTTTGTATATATATATACAACATTAGTTTTAGTAGGTATATGAGACACCTGAAACACGTGTCTATTATTTCTATGTATCTATAAAATTTCATAACTTTATCATGTAAAATCACATAGTTATAAGCTTATTATGCTAGCAAAAATACATAGTCACCGGGCCATCCAGGCGACTGAGGGGTTATTTTGCACTTGCACCCAGCTGTTTGCTGACTTCTAATGCCCGCTATGACCTGTATTGTACTTAGTGTCTGCGGTGTCCAACTTGTAACCTTTTTAAATATTTTTGGGAAAAAATATAACATGGCATAAAAACTATTGGAATCCATTCAGTTACTGATTGTGAACAAACTGTATTCAGCCAATATAAAAACTTTATACAAAAAAAAAATACTTAACCAACTTCACTAAAAAAACAAATGAAAACTTTGCAAATCGGTGTATAAACGACGGAGTTCTGAGGTAACAAACATAAAAAATACAACAGAAAAGATAACCTCCTCTTTTTCTTGGAAGTCGGTTAAAATCTCTGACACACTACGCTCCTCTCTTTTCACGATTTTCTACTTAAAAAAAATGAGAAATATGCTAAGAATTCTCAGATATTATTGTGACTTTAGAGATTGACTCATTTGTTTTTAATACAATAGGCGACAAGTTTATTGCTTACGTTATCGTTTTTAATTGTATATTTATTGTTTAACATTTCTTTTAATCTGAAACGGACATGCCATCTTGACCGATGTAGTCATGATTGAAAAGAGCAGGGATGGTACCACGAGCTCTTAACGCGATCCATTTGACGGAGTAAATAAACTGTTAGAGGGATGGAATTTTATAACATTAGTTTTTATGTAAAGAATCTATGTACAAAATTTCATAACTGTATCTTGTTACCTGGTTGTCCGCACAAATACATGGTCACCGGGCTATCCCGGCGATTGAGAAGTGTTTGATCAAGCACGCACCTGTGCGCTGGATCCTAATGCCAGCTATGACCTGCTGAGACCTGTGTTGTATTTAATGTTGGTTTTGTCAAACTTGTGATTTTTTTTAAATATTTTTGGAAAAATAATATATCTAACATGGTGTAACTATTATTGAAATCGATTCAGTTACTGATTCTGAACAAATTATATTAAGGTTTCGCACATGCTTAAAATAATGTTGAGGGTGTATTACAAATAACCCTGTAAGTATAGCTCCACCCCTCTTTCTCGCTCGCACACTGACTGAAAAAAACTGAAACTGAATTTTAACACCTCATGGTAAGGCCCCCAGACTGTCGGTAGTAGGTACCATTATGGAAATGGTTCTGTGCAATTAAATAAATCGAGTTATAATTCTTTGAAAACTTTTCTTTTTTTTATCCATAATTATTTTATGACTCTCTTGGTTTTGTAAATTACCTACTTATACATTCATGAACAATTAAAATTTATTTCTTAAAGCTGAAATGATTAATTATAAGTTTCAATGGATGTGTTATTTTAAATGAATATTTCTATATCTAGTTTTAACAAGTTAGTAACTAATTCTAAAAAAACTGGGTTATTATTTATTTGATGTAATAATAATTTAATAACATTGTAATATTTTACCTTTGGAAAGTAAGTTTTTTAAACAGTTATCAGAAATATGCACAAAATAAAATAATTACTCTAAGAATTTCTAATGTCTTGTAGTCATTTTTTATCTCACTGTTTATATTACGGAACCCTATGAAAAGAGATAATGAAAATATCTACTTATACTTAATGATTACAAATTATATTTCGTAGGAATGTCAAATTAAGTTTTTTATTGATTAATTCTAGAGAGTATTAATTTAATAATTCTAGCATAAAGCCAAAATATCAAGTTATTAAACGATTAAAATACCATCAAATTTTTTTTAAGAAGAATTAACACCTATTCATTATTTTACATTAATATTTTAAAGAGGTAAAATTTGTTTTTTGGTTTTGTAATTTTTTTTCACCGATAGAAAGCTGCTTTATGAGTGACATAGGCTATATTTTATATACGCGGGTGAAGCTGCCGGCAAAAGCTAGTAATAAAAAAAAGCGAAAGTTACTCTTTATGTAAATATGTTACTTTTTCTAGCCTATATCAATGAACCAATTATGATGAAATTTAGGTCCCACTATAATTATGATTCTAATAAAACCAATTACACGCAGACGAACCCGCGACAACTACTAGTTTGATAATATTTTTAGCCTATTTCAAGGGTAGTAAATCATGTTAATATTCAATAAATAATTAAATTGACGTACCTAACGATATTTTATGAAGGTAAGAAAACTAATCATTTTAAATTACTTGTAGAATTCATTCTAAGAATTCTAGTTAATCTTCATTCTATTAGTTCCTATTTATTTTTAAATATACATATATTTCAATAATGTTTATTTTTGTAAATAAGTTTTTATTATTAGCTATCTGATTACTTAATCTTAATAATAAAAACTAGATTGGTTTTCAAAACAGACGTTTAACGTTTTATTTAAGTTAAAAGTCTATTCTGGTTTTCATTTTTTATTCTAATTATTTCTAAACAATTTTGTCTTAGACATTACTATTAATAGAATCCTTATATTAAAGATATTCCAGTTTAAAGTTGGTGAGATTACGTATATATTATGTCAACAATACTACATCCTTATGAATTTTAAAAACGCATTTTCGAATGACCTACAAGATGTCATGTCAAATGTTATGTTTTATTTTTCTCTATGTCATTAGACTGGGTGATTGTTGAAATGTCGAATGCCATGCTTTTTCTGGTGATGTGATTCTCGATATTGTATTTATAGTTATGACAACATCATATATTGTGTCATTTTAGCCACTATATTCTAAGCACAAACCATTATTATTATGTTTATTATCTAATGCGGAAATGTATTTCCTAAGTATTTATTATCAATACATAAAACAAAGCATATTATGTTACTTGACTAAGATTTATATAAGTGGCAACATTAAGAGTATAGTTTACCCAAAAGTTCATGTAGCCAAGAAAGCAAAAAAAATTATAATATGAATATTTACTATCGTAAAAAATCTAGTCAATTCAGTTTCCAATTATGACGATTTTTTTTCAATCCATAAACTGGCCATAATCTTGGTTAGATAAAACAAAGTCAATTGTTTTATTGGTATATATCATGGCAACTTATACAAGTATTTATATTGACTGGCCTGTTGGTCTTGTGGTTAGTGACCCTGACTGCTATGCCGGAGGTCGTGGGTTCGATTCCCACCCAGGACAAATGTTTGTGTGATGAGCATAATCATTTTTTCTGTGTCTGGGTGTAATTTATCTATAATATGTATGTATTTAGAAATATATAAGTATGTTTATCAGTTGTCTAGTACCCATAACACAAGCTCTGCTTAGCTTGGGACTAGATGACGTTGTGTGATTGTTGTGGAATATTATTATTATATAAGTAGACAACAATAACAATAACAATATAATTTCATCAACAATTTCCTCTAATATAGGGTAATCTCTGAAAGTACTGTTCCGATTGCTAAAATTTTTTCACTGTTAGAAGGCTGCTTTATTCCTGCATATTTTATGAGCCCAGGCGAAACCGCAGGCAAAAGCTAGTATTTTATATTTCCTGTCTAATCTATAATACATGTTCTTGAAATTTAAGATGCTCAACCTTCCGACGGCATTGGTATCTTACCATAAACACTGGTATCTTCAACTTCCTTCCAAGAGGTTCATAGAAAATAGCTTCAGGATTTACTTATAATATAGAGTAGTAAGCACTATTTTCTGTGTGTGTTAACTAACAGTTAGAATTAAAACAACAGTTTACAACATCATTTCCTATCAGATAAGTGAGCCTACCAGTAAAATAACTAAAGACAAATATATCTGTTAATTAAAAAAAAAAAAAAACTTTACCAAAGAGGTAAAGTTTTTTTTTAGTTATGAGGATGATATTAGAGTGTGTGTGTAGACAGGTTCGCGCTTGACCGCTATCTCACCCGCACCACTAGCCAAGTTGATAATCTGCAACGCTAGTTAAACTTCAAATGTACGGGAATGACGTTACCTTAACGCTCAGTCAGGTGGTCAAAACAAAAGAATCAGGGGCGTGGCTAACTCGAGGCGTTCGACGCAAACGAAACGGTTGTAACTTGGCTAGGGGGGCTGATAGAAAACGACGATGCGGTTGACGATAGAGCAAGCGTGCTCAGAAGTAACTTGTATTTAACCCTTCAGATACCGTCAATTAGAGACACAATAGTAAGACAATAGATGCGCGGCCACCGGTGGTCGCTTGGGGATTCATGAATTAATTAATTTAAGCAATAGGTATTATTTGCTATAGCTGTGTTTATTGGCACAAAATAAATAGGTACAGAAGACAATTTCATGTATGCCCTTCACTTTTTATACCTACGCTCGGTGGACGCACACTAATGAGCGTTTGAGCCGGAACTGTTCGACGAGCGGGCCGAGACGCTCCAAGATATAGTGTCCGTGAGCGGTGTCTGTGTGCGTTGCTTGAGCGCGCTTTGTATTTAGATTGACTTCTGTACCTATACAACGTGTAACGTTAAATGCGCAAAACCTGAAAACAGTTTGATCAGAATAAGGAGCAGAATCAATTAAACCACTTATAATATAGGTCAAATTTTTGAAAAAAATATTAATTAAAAATGTCGCCCTGTCTATTTATGAATAAGTCAAGCTATCACGTGCGCAAACCCGCCGAAATAGGTAAACAAACACAAATGGTTGTAGTCCAATCAAATGTTCTCATACACGGGATAATAAAAGTTCTTATTTCAAAACAGATATTAATTTTAAGCAAACTAAAACTGCACACAAAACCTTAAAAAAAAAATTATAGATTTTTTCTTACTGTTTTAGGTCAATTAAATTAAAAATCATTTGGGGTGTCGGAGGTTTTGCGTATTTAACGTTACACGTTGTATATTTTGTTACACTGTGTACTTTTTAACAAAAACCGCGGTACCTGCTCGAACGATTTCCTAAAGAACGATTTCTACTTACCCATTCATTTACGGAAACCAATTTTTTCGTTCACCGAATTACGGAAAACGCAGAAATATTTGTTTTTCTTTCGTCAATGAATAAAAACAATTGCCTATTGCGTACCGAGCCTATTTGAAATGGTCTCGAAGCGAGCAAAGCTAATCGATTCTTTTTCTGACCGGTGTAAGAAAAGTAATCGGTCTTTTGGCGGGAAACGATGCGATGCTGTTTTTTTTTATTATTACAGAAGGGAAATGATTGTCTCTGGTCTAGCTGCAGGAAATATGTTTCATTTCAAATTTTTCAAAATATTTTTTTTTTAATTAATTGTATTATTCTTTGCTTGTGTAGGTAGGCATAAATAAAAATTATTTTGATAACGTGACAGTTTTGGGTAATATTTATTTTTTACGCATCGCGGTTATTAATATTTATTTATTTTTATATTTGTAGGCATGGCATTACAATGTCATACAACTATATAGGATTTCTCTTTGATAATGATTTTATTGATATATACTTTTTTTCAAGATAATTTAGTAAAACACAATAAGATTATAATTTTAAGTCATAAATTACATCAATAAGTGCCACACTAGTTCCAAATCACAATGAACGATAAACAACCACAACAGTTCAATAGACAATCACTTTCAAACAACCGTTTGAACCGGGCAATAAATTGCTCAATAAATAACACAAAACTAACAATTTTAATGGAAAAAACAAAAGAACAGCAATAACATAGCTAAATGGACTAATAAACAGAAATCTGAACTAGTCAAAAGTACATCAATAAAGGGCTGGTGGCGAGGGGAGACGCGGCTGCAATGGAACAACGCATAAATTACACTATACTTGCCCCTTGAGCTTAGCAAATAAGGAGTTTCTATGATGTAGTGGATTTTAACTTGCTTTAGAGCAAACTTTTGGTTTAATAGAGATATATATTTAACATTTTGGGTGTTTTTTTATGAAGCAGTACTAGCTTTTTTTTTAACCATTAGAATACTTGTATCTCACAAACCTATTAAATAAAATATTTATGAAAAATTCAAAGTGACATGTTATATTTTCTAACAATAAAACAAGTATGATCTGAAAATAAAGTGGCCTACCTAACTGTTAGTCGTTGAGTATGTTCATATTTATATTTTCTTACTTCTTTCATTCCCAAAATTAATAACCGTAAAATTAAATTAAAAAAAAACTAATTTCGTAATTCAAGAGAGAAAGCGCCTCTACTGCGCCATGGCTTCTTACTTAAGCTTATAAAAACAACGTCATTACATCAAACAAGTGACAAAAGGCCAAAAATGTTGGTAATAAGGCCTATTAGTCAAGTTGTCGACCAGTCGCAAGGTGTGCGAAATGTAACCGAGTCGCTACGAGCCAATTTCAAGGGTCATTTCCTCATACACCCAACGCAAGGGGAGTGACGAGACTGCGTTAAAAATAAAACCAAAGATGCCATGTTTTTCAGACCGAACTCATGTCTGCCACCGCACAGCTGTTGTTTAATGCAGTACTCACCGTATATTACCGAGAATACAGAGGCTTTTTATAGTCTTTTTACATAACGAGATTTTAATGTGTTACGTTAATCCGCTCATTTTAAAACAAGCTTGTTCTACTAATTGTGTACAACTTGAAACTTTGAAAATGTAGGTACAAAACGACGCAATCTGAACATTTGTAACAGCTTTTACAGCCATTTCCGTAATAAGCACATGTGACAAAGGCCCATTAAAATTTGATTACACCCAAAAATAGAGTCGCGTCATCACATCTTGCGCTGCGGCGCGTGGCGAATCGTGCGTCGCGTGCCCCAAAACACGCATTTGTCAAATTCGATTCGCTTTTTTACTATTTACTTTTTTCATAGTGCACCGTTTTGGCCCTATACACCCCTTCTGGAAATTGGTCACGGGAGACTTGTGTGATTTTCTGCCAATATGTCCTCTAAGTTAGCGGTTTATTGGTTGGTTGCAATTGGCCCCGTGTGGGCAAAAATAAATGTCTTGATGTCAGACCGTTAACAGTAACGAGCATCACCTTGACAGCTGTTGTTTTAGCTTATTAATTTGTCATCAATATGAGAGATAATTTTTATAAATAATAATAAATATGACGGCTTCTGGTCTTTATTTTCTCGGCTACTGTACTCCGTAATTAGCAATCATAAAACACTTAAAAAGTTATCAAGCCAATAATAAGTGCAGCTGTATTTAAGTTTTTAAACAATGATAAAGACATATTATTATGATGAAATGAAGTGAAATCTGTTTTGATATTGATGTTGTGAAAAACAGCCAAGAAATATTAATTATCTATGATTTTTCTTGCAAAAGTTTTAATGGCAACATTTTTTTCAGCTGTCAAAGCGTGATAATATTATTTTAAAATAAATATTTCGTTGTTATAAAACCTTTTGTTTTCTGTTTTGTGACGAATTGATTTTGTTTTAAATTGGAGGTGGCGTTTTTTTTTTGCGTGGGACCATTAAAAAAAATGTCACCCACGAGGTTTTTTTTCTTCAACAAAAAAAACAAACAACTAATTTCACGCTCTAATATGTTTTATGAATAAATTAATAAAATTTTATTACTTTAATGTTGGTTAGAACATTTTATTGGTGTATTTTTTATATGGAGCTGCTGTTTTAGCGTAAGAAGAAATTAGGGTCGGCTGTTTTTTTTTTTGTGGGAAGACCCAAGTCAATTTGTTCTCTGACTTTCATTTTATAATTATGTTCCATTATGTATACTTAATTGTTTAAAAATTTTATAAATCCGTGTGAGTTGGGTATTCCTGACCAGACTATGGCCCACTTATTGGAGTACCCTAAGTGACCCTGCTCTTTGGATGACCTGAAAAACGTTGCTGACGCCGCTATAATATATATGTCTGCCTGTTTGTCTGTCTGTTTGTCTGTCCGTCTGTCTGTCTGTTTGTCTGCCTGTTTGTCTGTCTGTTTGTCTGTTTATCTGTCTGTCTGTTTGTCTGTCTGTTGTCTTTCTGTTTGTCTGTCAGTTGGTCTGTCCTTTTGTCTGTCTGGTTGTCTGTTTGTTTGTCTGTCTGTCTGTTTGTCTGTCTATTTGTCTGTCTGTTTTTCTGCCTGTTTGAGTGTCTGTTAAGTGAAAATCCGTTCAATGCTTTTTAAGTGTATCCGACACTTAAAAAGCATTGAACGGATTTTCATGTGGTTTCCACCAAGAGACTGATTCATGAGAAAGGTTTAGGTCTATATTACGAAGAGTAAAGTTAAAGGCGGGTCGCTAGTATTTTTCTTATATATTTATTTATTTAAACTTCATGTACTCAATGCAATATGGCAACTTATTTACCTACATACAACAACAACCAACAACAACAATAACACACATTATATTAGTAATTTTCTACTAAAATTGCAGTAAACTTCATTGATTTAGAAGAAATTTACAATGATATCTAAATTTGAAAAATCTACATACATTTTTGTATATGCAAGATCTCCCTTGCATTTAAAACTAAGCTACATCAAATTACACAACAGAAGTGCAAATAAACCCTTAAACTGTTTATCCAAAAATTAATCCATTTTATCTCAAAACAAGCAGATAATCCCATTGACTGTAACATATTGCTAACCCTGAGAACGCGCGGGGGTGTGAGAGACCCCAGCACCATAACTAACCCTATTAAAAAGTGGCTGCAACCCTCCACTGTATTAATGTAGCATAAAATTAACCCGCGCGTCACGCCCGGTGCGTGCAATGTTTAAATACGACATTTCTGGTTAGGGGTCCAAAGGACCGTTAGGATTTTTGGACAGCTTTGAGCAACCACCTAGCACCACGAATATCGTTACAAACGTTTCATTGTTTAGGAACTGCAGGGAAACAATATTCATCATTTCAGCCGACAGACATCCACTGTTGGACATAGGCCTCCCCCAAGTGTCGCTACAATGATCGATCCTGTGCGTCCCGCATCCATCGGATTCCCGCAACTTTCACCAGGTTATCGGTCCGGCAACCTTGGTTCTCCTGCGGATATCTTCATTTCTGATTCGATCACGCAAGGAAACTCCGAGCATAGCCCTTTTCATTGCCCTTTGGGTGACTTTAAGCCTTCTGATAAGGCCCTTTATGAGCGACATGTTTCGGCTTGAAACAATATTGCTTGCTTATAATTACATAAATAGAAATTACATGGCAGGATAACATTGGGGTCATCAAAATATGCCTAATTATTATTAATAGAAGTAATCACCTCCCCTCTCCTAGAGAAGAGGCCTGAGTCCCAGCAGTGGGAATATTCAAAAGGCTGATGATGATGACGATGATAATGAAAAGTAATCACCACAAGCCTCCTATAACGAACGAATCTAATATGTATTTTTATACTAATCCTCTTTTTTGTGATAAATAATACTATGAAAGAAAAAGTTTCTACGGATGTTATTGTTACTCTATCACGCTCAAATCGTAGACAGGAATTAGATATTTTGTACCAGAATAGTTTATAATGCTAGACTAACACATCTTGGCTACAATTTATAATAAGAGGAACTAATTATTCCCTACGTGCGAAGCCGCTGGCCGGAGCTATTACAGTAACAGAATTATCAATAAGTACTAATAGATTGTTGAGAACTTTTTTTGGTCATATTAGCTACCTTGTTATTACGTTGTAAAAAAATCACAAACTAAAAACTGGACTAAACTGGTGGTTGAGAAAACCTTGTTGCATTAAGTCCACCACTGTACATGAAGTTTAAATAAATAAAAATAGTTCAATTGACAATTAGTGAAGTTAAAAATTAGTGAAAATTAGTGTGTAATTAGTATTATGTACCTATTTTAGTTTTCGTTGAACTTTCAATTATATAATTATATTTCCATTTTGGATACATGCTTACCTAACCCATTTTACACGACCACACAAAACATTATCTCCTGTTTCATTAAACCAGAACTGTCATTACACAAAGATAAATCATTTCACATTACATCTTGGCATCAAATTAATTAATTCATGAATCCCCAAGCGACCACCGGTGGCCGCGCATCTATTGTCTTACTATTGTGTCTCTAATTGACGGTATCTGAAGGGTTAAGATATTATCGGGTATGACAGACCCACACAGGCAATGATAATAACACAAGGAAATCGTATGAAGTCGTGTCACAAATCGTGTCAGTAGATAATGTCCCTTTTGTAGTGTCCGCGGTACGACTCGAGTACGAGGTACGAGTCTCGAGCCCTCGGCGGGCGAAGGGTTAATGAGTTAAGTAGACAGTATGCATAGTGTGATGCTTGACATTCGTTTTCCTCAGGTTACGTCGCTTGTTTTGTCTATTCATCTTTCATAAGATACAAAGTTATGTCACTCCATTTTTTTTTTTAAGAAAAATCATTTGTTTTTTTTTTTCTGAAAATCTTCGGTTTGAAAATCTCGTAATCCGTTCGATATTAAAATCGAAAAAACAAAGGCTAGTCCAATGTTTTTTTTTTTATATATTTTAATTTTTATTTGTTTGACTTTTTAAATTATTTGACATTGTAATGTAATCATTTGTCACCTTTAATGTTATTTTAAAACTCTGTATATGACTTGCATGAATCCCTTACGAATAAATTACTATGACTATGACTAATTTATTTCAAACTTTTAAAAGTCGATAGTAAACAAAAATATTTAATTAGGCATTTAAGTTTGTTAGAATAAACCTTACCACACGGGCTGATTAAGTTAAACGCGTTATAATTAAATTTAACTGTATTTGGGTTATTCAAAAATCTATCTCCAACAGGACAATGGATTTCTAGTTAATTAGCTTTGGTTTTTTTTAAATTATGTATTGGCTCGCGTTTAACCATTATCTCACCTGATGGTAAGCGATGATGTGGTCGATGATAGAACACGCTTGCCTAGAAGCAATCTATTCCTCTTGACTTAAAGACTATCTTGGATTTTTTATTCGCCATAACATGATTTTGTAGTACAAAACATGGTCGCTTACAATGGACCTCATAAGAAGACCTAAAGTCACTCAAAGGGAAAGGGCTATGCATGGAGTTTCCTTGCGTGATCACATCAGAAATGAAGATATCAGTAGAGAACTAAAACAGCCTAAATAATCATCAAATTTAAGTGGCAGTGGGCAGGGCACATTGCTTGCAGAACAGACGGTCGATAGGGACGAAAGGTTCTGAAGTGGTGACAACGTACCAACGGCCTCCTACAAGGTGGATCGATGACCTGGTGAAGGTTGCGGGAAACCGATGGATGCGAGACGCACAGGAACGTTCGTTGTAGCAACGCTTGGGGGAGGCGTATGTCCAACAGTGGACCTATATCGGCTGAAATGATGATGATGATGATGCTATTTAAGAACACGATGCCTTTCATTTAGCAGCAGGAGGGGCCCAGCTGGGTCGAAGCCTACTAGGGCCAGGGTTATCTTAAAAGAAGCTCTAGCCCCGGTGTGAAGAGGCTAGAAGGAACGGGGTGGGTTTTTAGTCAGTAAGAGTCTGACACTATCTCCCGCTCCCCCAAGAGCGAGGTTTGTCATAAGATGATATTTGCCCACCATAAAAAAAAAATCCTTTCATTTGCGTATCCGCCTCGATAATACCATAAAATGTAATCATTTGATTGGATTGCATTAGAAACATGTTGGTGTGTATTTGATTACTAAGTTTACAAATGGTTTCCAATGAATACATAAGAAGGTGGCGTGAATGCTTACAAAATGCGCAATACGTTTTCCGCCTTCACATATTAATTTGCCACATAATTTGTGTAGAAACTAGCATGTATTTATCACACTACGAGGGTAGCTAACTGCATAATTAGTGACAACACGTCATAACACTGAAGTGACAAGTTGTCATAACTGTGCATAACAATTAGTGTCTTTATGTGTCGCTAGTGACTGTTTGTAGTGACAGATTGTCATAATACAACATAATAGAGCTGTGGCCCTACCACGAGCTTTTAACGCGATCCATTTGCCGACTGTTAAGAGCGGGTAACATCTTCATACAACCGCTCTAGCGTGATTATGATGTTACTATATAGGTACATCTTTATCCAAATATTTTGGATACACGGATGCCTTGTGGATATTTATCTGTTACTATACAAAGTATTTGCACAATATTTACAATCATTATATTCTCTAACGAAAGGTATAGATATCGTGTTGGTAATCGCTTAGGTAAAAAAGTTTATGCACAAACAGTAAACGCAAGTAAACCTTTTTTTTTATAATTTATTAAACCAAAAAAAATATTTGTACAGAATTGTAATCCATGAATCAAAGTATTGCATTTTTTTTTTCAGAATTACATGATGCACTTTTAAGGTACTTTATACAAGTTGAATATAGGCTGTGGCAGTGTTCACTGGTCTACACTGTTCTTACATAAATCAATGAATATTGTAATAAACACATTTTTTAAAAGAGTAACCATGGAGTTTCTTGCCGGTTCTTCTCCATAGGAAACGACCAATTTGGAACCGTGCACTAGCTTCTGATGTTTTATAAGTGCCCATGTAGGCCTATGTGAAATAAAATATTTTGACTTTTGACTTTGGCTTTCTAAAGGTCATCGGCAAATAGAAGCCCCTTAAGTGAGACAAATTTGCAGGTCCCTTAAAGTCCCAGTTATCCAGGTTTCATTGTACTATAATTTAACTCTAAGTTCAATTTCAATCAGAACTGAACTAAGTACTCAGTATCTACCTACTTTTATTTTTCTAGACTGAATCGAATCAACACTTGGGACAATAATCAAAATAAAAAGTAGGTATAGCAATAACCTTGTTCAGTACGTGCACCTACTTAACTGCAGATAAAATAACACTGTTTAAATGAATGCAGACATAATTTAGCTCTATTATAGACTTGACAACGTTTAATTTTTTTTTCGATCAAGAATAGGTACATTTATTTTTAGTTAATGATCTAAAATGGCGCAAAGGCAGGTATTTATAATAATAATAATAATTTATTTATTTTCAGACAACAAATGATCCATAATGTTAGTAAACAAATACCTTAAACCTAGTGTTAGTCTTATATTACAATTACTTATACTATTCTAAGCATTCAGCACAGAAGATGAGTCCAGCGTCATCCTCTCCACAAAGTGCTTGAAAAAGGGGGAAAGCACACTCTCCGCTACTGTGAATTTATGAATTGGTCTTACATTTATAACCAAGTTTGACAAAAATCCATGTGTAAGCTTGAACTTCTAAAATACCTACAAGGCTCTAGATGAAAAGTAACCGAGGTCTTTTTTTTGGGTGGGAAATCATCCAATGACTTTACCCGCTCTTAGACGCAATGGGAGGGCGCGTCAATCTTTTACTGAGTAAAACCCAGTCCTGTTCCTTCCTTGCCTTCGTTCCAGAGCCCTGGGGTTCTGTTTCGCACAAACCATGGCCCCTGCAGGCTACGACCCTTCTGGGCCCCCTACAGTTTGCTAAAATTACTATGACGCGCGCACTACGCGCCGTCGACGACTCGAGTTCGATACGGACGATTACCGGAGCTACCGATTGCTTGCCATCCGCAAGCCCACGCCTATAGTGGGTTACCGTGGCCTTGGAATGCAGAGAAACTGGAGGACCACAGCTGTGTTTATGCTTGTGTAAGTCTGCAATTTAAATCTTGCACTCCATCCAGATTGGGCGAAATAAAGCTTCTACAATAAAGTCAGAACGTAAAAGCTCATGCCAAAATATCAGTAAAACTCAAAATCTAACAAACTATGCAACCTCTTTACTATTTTTTTTTTTTATTTTTAAAAAACGAATCCCATTACCGTTTGACAGTTGGCACTCCTAACTTTGGTGTGACGTCAGCCAGAGGGCCGCGGGCGCCTGATCTATCGCACTCCAGGGAACGCAGCATTGTTTTATAATAACAACTACCATAGATTACCAAATAAAATACACATGTTCTCTTTGAAAACATCCATTAAGTGTGGTTATGGTCAATTGGAACTGATATTAATAGTCCCAGCTTTGTACTTTGACTGGCAATTATTTAGGAATCTAAATATGTATGTATGTATGTGTATGTATGTTGTATGTGTGTGTATGTATGTGTATGTGTGTTGGAAGTGGTGGTGATTGTCACTTATTAAAAAAAAATGGTGGATGAGAAATCTGCGTATGATTTGGACATTATACTGCATTAGTTATATTATATCCTTAGCTTGATTTTATTTATCTTTCTTTTAGAATAAAGTCCCCCATCGCGTATGTCTGTTATCATCATCATTTTAGTCAAAAGACGTCCACTGTCGGGCACAGATCTCCCCCAAGTGTAGCCACAACGACCGATCCTGTGCGTCTCGCAGCGTCTGTCTGTTGGCGATAAATTAAAAAATTACTTAACAGATTTTTATGCGGGTTTTACCAATGTTTACGTGACTAGATGTATAATTTATATATCTGCATATTATGGAATTTCAAAGATTTCAAACACCCGCGAAAAGCTGAGTAGATAAAACTGAAGAGTTTGAAGAGTTTGTTTAATCGCGCTGATGTCAGGAACTGCAGGCTAAACTGTTTTTTTCTCTCTTTTTCTTTAGTATTTAGCTTGCTTATTTATTGAGGCAAGCTTTATAACATCACGTTATAACTAATAACCAAAGATACGAACGGGAACGCTAGTACAAATTATATTTTTAGACTAAAAAAATTCAGTCTATTCATGTAGGAACTACTTTCAACAACTTCAGCTTAGATGCTCGTGTAATTTTCTATTTCGTAATAATCAAGCATATATTATATTTTTTTTTATTGATAGACTCGTGTTTGCCCACCATCTCACCTGATGGTAACCGATGATGTGGTCGACGATGGAGCACGCTTGCCTAGAAGTAACCTATTCACTCTTGACTTAAAGACCACTAAATTGTAGCTATCAGGAAACACAGACTCCGGTAGTTACAATGTTTTTCTTTTTAACCAACTTTCCAAATAATACTTAAACCAAAATATATTTCTTTTTAGTGTAGTAGCACATACTGGGTATTCCCAAGTAATAAATAAGAGTAAATTATGAGGAAAAAATATTATGAAGCATACAGAGTTATAGGCAGTTTATCTATCCTAACATTTTCCAAACTAATGCTTCAGAGAAAAGTTGTTAAGTTTAAGATAACAACTAAGTAGTTAGAGGAAAAGATTAGCTTCAACTTTCCTCTAGTAATTATTATGTTTGTCCAATGCAGCCAACCACAGATGATTAAATAAGCCGAGCACAGATACAACAAACTGAGTTGGCAGAGTTATTGCTCCCGCGGGAATCGCCACAGATAATGTAGGACCGAAGTTAGAAACTTTGCACGCAAAAAATAGTGATGTTAGTTATGATACGGAATAATATTTTGGTTTATACGAGAGAATAAGGAAAATATAGAAGGAAATACGAGTGGTTTATCTGTTTTCTAAGTTAGTTTTTTTGCTAGGGTTACGTTTTTACAGATATTAATACCTATAACATTAATGTTGGTTTAATTAAGAAAATTCGTACGAATTAATAAACATAAACTCTTAAGTCCAAAATAATAAACATAAACTTAGATGTTTATTAATTCGAAGGAATTTTCTTTGAAGATTTCTAATTGAATCATTTTTAAAAACCCTATGTTACTATATCCACTTTCGAAAATAAAAAGGGAATGGTATGTGGGGCGAGAGGGAGTGTCATACTTTTGCTGGCTAAAACCCACAGTATTCCTTCAGTTACCTTTTACGTTTTAAGGCCGGGGCATCCGCGGTTTTTTCGAAAAATTCCACAAAGAGTAAAACAATCATGTAATTTCAATGACATATCACTGAACCTTTTAAGAATAACTTTCAGAATAACTTTCAGGAAACATTCCGTCCATTACAATGACATGGGACCAATCGGTTATTCTCTTTTTTCTATGAAAATTTCATTAAATAAATTCCACTGCAATTGGTATAATGTGGTAGCGTCAATATAAAATAAGTGTTAACCAGAAATGTCTACATATATACTCCCTCATCATTTTCCCCCTTTTAAAACGTAACTTATAAACGTAAACGATATGCTGATTGAGTGATGATTAATTTTGCAAAAAAGGAGTTTTTACAACAAAAAATGAGCTTATTTTCTACATAATAATTATGTTGGCACTCAGGGTAGTTTACACCTGTCAATTTAGACATACCTTGCAGTCAGGCGAAATGGCTTCCAGGCAGAATAATTACGTTTTTACTTTACACCCGTATTGTGAAAATACTAGCGATCTTGATAATGTAGAATCAAGATTTATCGATAAATCCTCGCACCCTAATAAATTGGGGCGCATCACTAGCATCGATATGTCTGCAGGAGACCCGGGAAGTCACTTGGGAGTAATCCCCTAATAATTATTGCGGTGTATTGTAAGCTGTGCGTACAATAAATTGGCTGCTGCCGGCTTTTGGTGATGACGTAATTATAAGATCTCTACAAACACATCAGTCTTGTGAGATAATACTGTATGGTTATGTACCCTGACTTTACTTGAGAATGGCATCTTGAGATTAATAAATAGAGAATATGCAAGTAATGTTTTGATTTACTGAATTCAATAGTTTTTACGAACTTTTTTTTATCTAACTGTCCCGATCTTTGTCTGTAATCAAATCTTGTAAATTAAATTTGACCCTCTTTCCGGTTACCGATTGAGCTGAAATATTACATACATGTGTAAATCAGATGACAATGCAAAATTATTATGACAAGAAGCTGATCTTATGATGGAACCGGAAGGTGGCTAAGGAACTTGGTAGTTAAGCAACACTACCCCATCGAGTTTGGGCTCGTATGATTCGTCATAACGAGTATTAATTATATAGGTATACCGAGCTATAAAAGCTTGCTATGAAAAAATGATTTTCATTAAAAGATTGTTAGCTTTGGTAAACAAATATGAAGAAAAAAAAATCTACATCAAAAAGGAAGTTATAAAACTTCAAAGCTGCTATTATGAAAGAGAAGTCCGACTTAGAATTTGACGTCAAAGACTAGTTTAGGCGAGAGAGTCCGATAAAAAATATTTGTTTAAAATTGTTATATCTCGTTTGATTTCTTACCAATTCCAACATTATTTTCAAAGTTTTCAATCTAGTTTTGTATATAACTGGTTACTTATCAAATATTTTATTAATGCATATTTCCTATTAAACGTTTTGAAGAGTATTTTTATTGAAACCTGATTTATAAATCGTTCTCGTAGCATTCAAAACCAAGTTTTCATTTGAATATTGCAAACAAACTTTAAGGAACATTTATAACTGTTTGACACTGGAAGAAAATCATAGAAATCAATAAAGATTTTAATATTTAATGTCACGGTAAAATTACAAAACTAGCCTATTTAACAAAATTCTAATTTTAAAAACTGTTTACGTATTTTACAACTATTGTCATTTTGCTACATAAATTTTGTCTAAATTACCGTAAATTACTTGTAACATTTGAATCGGTGAAGTATTTATTTGATTACCTATAGCGGGTGACAATGTCCCATCAATTTACACGTAGACCGCAAACTATGAACGTTTGCCAATTGGTTTTCGTAAATCGGTAATAGTTACGGCGGTAAACGTGTGACAAAATGCTTTATTACAGCTAGGAACATGAGTTACTGTACATCGTGAATTACCACTTATGTACCTTGAACGATTTTGAATGGATCCAGAAATATTTGAAAGAAAATAATCTTGTTTTATTTCGAGTTGAAGTGTGTCAAAGACACTAATGATTTGGTCACTATCTCAAATCATAAGAAAGAACAATGGGTAGCTCGCTGTCCGGCCATTCGTTAACCGTTCGAGCCTAACCCGACTTTTCGACGGCTCCTAAGGAAGAGATGTCAGCAAAACCATAGGGGCCCAGTAGGCTCGAAGCTTACTGGGGCCATGGGTTGACTTCTGAAAAGGAAACCCAGGGTCCTGGATTGCAAAACATTTCTTATTAGCATATCTGATGTGATTTTAGACAGTAAAAGTAGATGAAGGTTGTTGTTTTTTTTTTTTGAAAAAGTTTAAAAAGACTTTTCGCGTAAAATTAAAAATAAAGAACTAAATGATTAACGTTCTTTTTTTAGAAAGCAAAAAATTAAAAAAAAATATTAAACAAAAAAAGGAATGTAGATTCTTAATTTAAAAAAAAAGATGGCGTCAAACCTATAATTCAACAAGAAAATTCTTACCAGACACATCTTTATCGCCAAACAAAATGTGCCTCCATCCATCCAAGTCCGCGGCAATCAATATTGTTTCGGTAAAATATTAAAATTTTATTACACCTTATTTTCACGGGCATAAAATAGCGGTTGGAACGACTGTGTATAAAGTATAGTAGTAACAATTTATCATGTTTCAATCTCGAAAGCCGAGGTGGCCCCGAGCGATATGATCCGGCAGGTAGATGCGCCCAGAAATATTACAAGTCGAAGATGCCGTGAAAAATAGTTTCTATTCACAGTTTTATGTAAAAATATTTTTATGTAATGCTGATGTAATCGGTTCTGGGTTTTTGATGTAATGTTACTTTGTTGGGCTAGAAGTGGGAAGCAATTGCTTGGTGGAACTAAGTGCTACAGAATGGTTTTATACCTTTACTATCTTTTGGCATCGGTGTGAGATAATTTCCTACTTTTATGAGGGTGAACCTCGCGAAAGTTGGAAATTATCTCAAGAGAACATCATCATCATCATTTCACTTGATAGACGTCCACTGTTGGACATAAACCTCTGCCAAGTATCGCCAAAACGACCAGTCCTGTGCGTCTCGCTTCCATCGGATTCCCACAACCCTCACATACTCTCGGGACAAAAACTATTATATGTGCTATTCCAAGACGAAGGTATACAATATTAGTCTGATAAACCTTTCTAATATTTAAAAAATCTCGTGTTAAGTGTTTTGTTATATTTGGTAAATCTTAGAATAGGTCGTAGGCTATTTTATGAATTGCTCACGATCCGGACAAAATATATTCAGACACCAGCTTTATTGAAGCAGTAATATAAAAAAATAAAAATTAAATGTACCAGTTCGGATACTGTGTCCGAACATATGTCCGAATCATCAGTTAGCCTATTTTGTACTCTCTTACCCAACCCCCATTGTTTTTTTTTCGATAACTTATATGACACAACAACGTTAGCCAAGTCAGCTAGCATAATATAAGTGTAATAAGCTGTTGAAAGTAAATAAGCCATATTAGATGTGCAGAAAATACCTACGTCATAAAACTACATATGCGAGAAATAAATATATGTTATAGTGCTTGCACTATCGGCTACAGACATATAATTACCATTGTTGCGGTTAGCTTTTCTTTAGCATATGATCGATAAAAGCTTATTTTACTAATGACATTATTATAAAACCATCAACCGACCGCTAACTAAAAGCCAGATGTTTAAAAACTGGAATTTCCATTTCCACTAAGAACCATAATGTCAAAAGGAAGTAAGTAACAATAGAGCATCATTGACTTGAGCTGTTCTTATTCTTAAAGTCCCTTAATGTTCGGTAATGATATGTATATTGCTAATAATTTGAAAAGTCGTATTTAATAATGCTCCATTAAGCCAGTAGTTAGTAATTATAAGTGGTAGGAAAACGCGGAGACGAGACCATTCTGCTAAGGGCAAGGCTAGCTCCTTAATTGTGTTGCAGGCAAAACGGTAAATTAGTGTTTCGATAAATGTCATGGAAATTAAAATAGTCTTAAGCTCTGCTGAAATGGTTGTCGAGGAGAGCGTGTTTGTAAATCAATATTTTTATGTTGTAGGCATCTTCACTTCATTTTAATGTTTTCTTAATAAAAAAGTATTTATCTTTTTATATTAGTTGGTATTACTTTCTAACATACGTTAGCAAAGTGAAGGTTTGTGACAGTGTATGTTTGTTGTATACATAGGATAGTTTTTATCCCAAGAATATGTTCCCTAGGGACAATTTTCTACTTTCACGCAGGTTTTTTTTTTTTTTTTTTTTTTCTCTCGACGGGGAAAATCATCATTGACGAAACCCGCTCTTGGGTGGAGCAGGAGACAGTGTCAGAGTCTTACTGACTAAAAACCCCGCGCCGTTCCTTCTAGCCTTCATACCGGGGCTCTAGTTTCCTTTCGGATAACCCCGACCCCGGTAGGCTTCGACCCAGATGGGCCCCTCCTGTTGCTGACAACTCCTTGAGGCGCGCGGGAACAGTGCGCGCCGTCGACGCCTTGGCTCGGTCCGGACAGTTACCGGACGATCGGACAGCGAGCTACCCATGGCTCGCCGTCCGCGAGCCCGCGTCTACGGTGGCTGGAAATCGGGATCGGAATCCCGGCGGCGGCGGCGGGGGCGCCGTTGCCTGATGCGGTCTGCCTCCTCCTTTGCTAGCATTACTGCTTCGCAGAAGGAGGCGACCGCCTGCCACTCCTCCTCGCTCCGGACCATGGCCTGAACCAAGGCCCGGCGCGAGAGGTCTCCGCCGCCGATCGCCCCCACGAGGACACGGCGTTGCTCCGCCCAAGCAGGGCACACCTCAACTGTGTGCTCCACCGTGTCCTCCGGGCGTTCCGCACAGTGGCGGCACCCGGGCGTCTCTTCCGCTCGAATCCGATGCAGGAACCTCCCGAACTTGCCATGTCCGGTGAGGACCTGCGTCATGCGGAAGGTAAGGACGCCGTGAGGTCTTTCCAGCCACGCCTCAAAGAGGGGACTTACCGCCATAATTGTGGCGTGCCCAGCACTGGGTTGCGATAGTCGCTGACGCCATTTCACCGTGAGATCCCGCCGGAGCTCTGTCCGCCATACCTCGACCTGTCGCGGTAGTGGACTTTCACCCCGGCGTTGCATCTCCACGCGCTTATCGTGCATGTGTGCAAGGACTGTTGCCTCCAGATCCCACGGTGGTAGGCCAGCCAGAAGGCTCACCGCTTCGCGGGAGATCGTGCGGTAACCCCGCACCATCCGTATTGCCATGACCCTCTGGCAGGCGTTCAGTATGGACGCCGGTCGCTTTGCCAGCGACGGCGCCCACACCGGCGACTTTCACGCAGGTGAAGCCGCTAGTAGAAGCCAGTATTTAATAAAAACATAAGAGGTAGATATAGGAATATTAAATTTGTAACGCAATTACCAATATTTTCTATTTTATATCTTAATGGTTGGTTTAATGATCATGTTATTGCATGTATTTTGAATTTATCAAAGCTTATTAATTGGCAATAAAAGTTTGAATTACAACAATATAATCACGATGAACTTATGTCATAGCCATAATTTTAGGTTATCGTAAGATTGCAATATATAATTAGATAACTTACTCAGAGTGATCAGTTCCTCTTAAACTCAAGAAAGAAGCGTGCGTGTGTCACATTTTTTTTTTACTTAAAAAAAATCAAGCATTATGAAATTAAACAAAAAGTTCTTCTTTATGTTCTTAATATTTCTCTTCTTTTTTTGGTTTTTCAATTTTTCCTCTTCATTATCATTAAAATTGCCAAACGTTTCTTGAAAATCTTACTATAGCTATACTTTTCTGAAAATTCATTATATAGTAGGATAGATATTAACATTAAAGTCTTTTACTGTAATATATTTCGACAGTTTCCTTCAGAACACTTATTTTGAGTTACTTAACTACTGAAGACACTGCGCTTTCAACACCATCACATCTATTCAAATTAGTAGGTAGGTTTTATCTTCTACTATAATCACGCTTCGCTTTTTATTTTAAATCTAGCTTTTTCTAGCAGCTTCGCCAACGTGAAAGTAGGTTTGTCTGTACTATGCAGCCCGTTTTCTCACATTAGGGGGTAAATAAAAAAAAAATCCTCTCGTTAATGCTCGCCTACGTCATAAAAGGAAAAATGTAATGCAAAATTTCACGTTCCTAGTCCTAATAGTTTCGGCTATGCATTGATATGGCTGTCAGTCAGTTTCTCCTTTTATATGCATCTAAGATAAAAAAGACTTTTCATTACACTTCTACTATAAAATTTTTACTGTCTTTGTCAATAAGTTACTCAAGAAGACCATCCAAAAAAACACTGCCGACAAACAGTTTGGTAGATAATGTGTAAATTTTCATTATAAACCATTGTAAAAAAAAGATAGCCACAAAAATTTACATAACGGTAGGTATTCAAAAGTTCTTAGACGTTTTTAAGGAAGTCTGTCGGCGCACTTGCCCCGCGACATGCATAAATTCAATTAGTCGTTCCGAGCCGGTCGGTTCGAGGAACCAGTGCTCAGCCAGCTTCGCTAATGAAGCCACTTTTCGTAACCAATGTCTTCATCCAATACTACAGGGATGTACTGAACATTTAAAAGTAATTTAAAAATTAAAATAAATTATTGAAAGGTCTTTAAAATTACATATGTAGGTATTTACAAAATATAGCGGGTGAAAATTAGGTTTTTACCTAAAAAAACATATTTCCACCCGATATATATTGTAAATACCGAGGTTCGCGAGAATCCGATGGATGTGAGAAGCTCTGGTTCGTTGGTTCGTGGCGACACTTAGAGGACGCCTGTGTCCAGCAGTGGAAGTCTTTTGGCTGAAATGATGATGATGATGAGATCTTAATTTATCATTTTATGTTTCAATTTCTTCTCTCCACCTCGTTCGTTTAAAAGGACACAGATGTTTAAATTTCGATATAATTTTTTTTTTACCATGAAATCGTCATCGTCACTCCTGTCTCACTCATCATTCGCTCCTCCTACCTACAATTGAGTACCTTACTAGTTAGAGATTTTATTATGCTTCAACTGTTAAACATAGAATCATATCGCTGTAAAAAGTCAATATTTTTAAAAAATCAAATATTGGCTGGTAGAGAATTTTATGTTGCTTTAAGTCCTCTCCAATATACTATCACTATCAATCTCATTTATAACATAAATGGCAAACTGTTCAATCAAGTTTATACTTTTGTATGAAGAGGCCGATTTTGTTAGCTGAAAAATAAAATTGTGTAATTTTGTTGTTCACTTTCGTCTACTGAGCAAGCCCTTAAAGTTTGCGGAGACAGGCCCCTTACTCCCTGTATACTAATATTTAATTTAAAGCGCTTTTCCTGAAATTTATTCAAAATATTGCTGGAGTTATTTTAGGATCTTCCGCTCAAAAAAGATAGTACCTAATATCTTTCACTTTATTTTTTTTATATTAAAAAAGTATGGAGTAAGTGTCGACTCCTATTTATACAAGTAGGTGCATCCCTCCACCTTGTTACCTTCGCGGCAGTTATCCTCGAGTCCACCCCTGCAGCCTGTCCACAAGACGTGTAACCGCCTATTTCGTTCAAAATTATAACTTTATTATTGCCGGTGATTTCGGAAATTAATTTCTCGGGATCGAAGGCAAATTACAGTGAGAGGAGGTGCCCCACTGGCGATGTAGCGATGAAGAGATCTCAAAATGATCCCGCACGGTTAACGAAACGAAATATCAGTTAAATAGCCGTAGCTTTTCATCGTTTTTAAAACGAAATTGTTATAGAGAGCTTTCAAAGTGGCTAGGTTATAAATTTTATTTGCACTGTAGACCAGTTTGCAAGAGTAAATTACCGCGTAAGGTGGTAAATTCCGTGAGTCAATTTACCTCACTAACAATTAGCAACAACAACACATTGTCGACCAGAACCCGCCATTACCTCGGATGCTCTTATATTTGTTTTAAAACGAAACCACCAAGACATACCATTTATATCTGTATCATTACACCTTAAATCAGAGTAACCTCCAATTTACGATCACAATGCAATAACTTCGACCATATTCGGCGCTACTTCGGACCCGAACCAGCTATTTGAACGCGATTAACCAATTACCAAGTTCCAATGTCCGCAATTTTGAATTACACTTTCACGAAAAACGAGAAAATGGCCGCGAGACCGCGACTATTTTAATTTGTTTCTCGAAAATGATTCGTTGGCTAGTGTGAAGTGTAGGAAGAAATTATCAGCTTGTGTGATAACTGTGGGCACTGATTATGTTGTTGCAACGGAACCTTATTACCGGCGAAATTTACAAGCTTTACACCCGAGTCCGCCCCTCGATCGTCGATTGATTCTCGGAATAAAAAAATTATAAAGCAATGCATCCAATATTTTGATTGCGCGCGCAATCTTTATTACGCGCCTGCCTCTGCATCCAACGACTTACTGGTTATTTTATGATTTTATTCGTTTTACTTAACGACTTTTATTAATTCTTAACGATAACTTTGTCTATGGTTGCGGCAATAAAATTTAATTTACGCTTCTAGATGGAATGAACATTCATAGAATGTTAATATTGGATTGATTGGTTTCGCATTAGATGGTTGGTCTTCGAAATTGTTATTAAACAGTAGTAGGTGTTTCTGTTCAAATAATTATTATATTTTGTGAATTGTATGCCTTACAAAATAATCTAGAAGATAAATCCCAATTCATTTAACCTTTTCCTAATACAAGCAAAATGTCCTACCCCCGAAAAGCCTGAATCAACAATATCCAATAAAATGCTGTCCCCAAATATTACTACAATCAACGCAAAAGCTCGATGGAAGCAATCAGGCGACCCATAGATAAAGATAAAAATCTCTGCGAATATAAGTCATAAATTATCTGTAATACAAGGAGGTTTGCTTCCATAGAGTATCAATTCCCCTTTACTGTTTCCGTAATAGAAATATAAAAGGCATCACAAATAAAATCGCATTTATTGAATAGAAACATTTAATTCGGTCTCCGATGTCGTGCGGCGATAGTCTCTCTATGAATAAAATAAAAATATTGTCTTTGAGAAGAGCTCTAGTTTTGTTTATGGTCGTCGTAATTTTGCTTTTGGCTTGGATCGTGGTCTTTTGATGTTATTAGAATTACTCGTAAATTCCAGAGATTTTCTATTAGTATTTTGTTTCAATTTAGAAATCGAATTCACTTCGCAGTCATTTGGCGTGTTTTTGCCTAATACTAAGACAATATTCCACTAAAATTCTGCACATAAAACGCTGACAATGGAAACTCAAATAAATCATTCGTTTGGCGTCGTAATGAAACAACAGAAAGTAGCAGAATTATTAACTGAACGAATTTATAAACCGCGTTATACAGCCCTCAAATAGATACTTAGTAAGTCCCCCCGAGCCCCTCCCTTGTGACATTAAAACATTGAGCAGACTAAATTAAAGCGCGCCAAAACTGTTGTCTGCGGGCCCAAGGCGATCGTTTGTTTTAATACAATAACCGACACCGTCTCCCTCACTCCTCTCATTACGAACATGCTTCTGTCTCACTCCAACACGCGTAATTTAGCCTTTTCTCTTAAGGCGACAACGTAACGTATCGACAGTCTGACAAGTAAAAACAACTGAATTAGTCTAACGGCAAGTGATTTCTGGATTAATTGAAAACATTCTGTTCTTGTCGAGATGTGTTGCAAATAAAATTATAAATACTGCAATTACAACACTTCCGAAATACATTTGATAGAATTTATTGCCATAACTTCTTTCGTTTTTATTGTTCGATGTTTTTATATTGATCATATTCATTAATTAAGTAATATAAAAACCTCTTTTACCATTTTATCAAAGTAACAAAACAACGATACATTCAACGCACAACAGAAGCGCGTTCCTCTTAATCACTTCTAATTTATTTAGCCCCTCGGAGGACCGAGCGAGTAATTTATAGCTGTCCCTTTCCAACCCGAGGCGGCGGGCGTGTAGCCGTCCTGCTCTCCCGGGACCATTTTTAATTAAAATCACCGGGAGAAAATTAGAAATTATATTCTATTTTCAAAAACTTGCTCTGACGCTTTGTAGGAGATTATCTCTTTTTTATGAGCCCCCGGTCGCGGCTTTTGTTTAACTGCGGAGGAATTGGCTCAATGGACTTTGTTCCAACTACGAAGGCTTTTACGATTATGTCTTGTTCATTTCAATCCTGCTTCTCTGATGATTGGAAATGTTTCAAGTTTGCTCGTTATGCTTTAACGATGATGGGACGGAGCCCTTTCCTCTGTCATATGAGTTTCAGATGATAGCACTTCTGTTTAATTGCTTGGCCGTAACCGTTGAGACAGACGTTGAAATTCAATTGGATTCTTATAAGCGTTTCCTTCTTCGGCTGTATTTATGGTTGCTGTTAAGACGGGACAGGTTCGTGTCTGATCGAAATTAATTGATACGTTTATGTCTTTATCTGCAGATTCAATAGGACTTGAGTCTTGTCTATCCTTATGAATAAAGACAGTTTTTGTTTTCTGAGAATTTCATGTGTCTTATAAGTCTAAGAACTTACATAAAGTCGGGGCAGGCATTGTGCAAGTTAGATTGACGACTGGATCTGACGGCGAGATCTTTATCGATCTTAATCACTTTATTTTCTACGAAGTGTACCTTTGAAGGCAGGGCCGTGGCTAGGCTAGAGCGCAAGAGGATCATAGACTTCGGGTTTTCGGTTTACGACTTTAGTGGTCGTATAGAAACATACCATCAAAATGATAATAAAAAGACAAATTTTGAGCTTAGCACTACAGGGTGTCGCATATCTGCGGTGCTGTTCAAAAGAGTTACGGCAGACCTGGAACGCAAAAGGCAACTGAAGGAACGTTATCATCGGGAGGCAGAAGCGTAGCGTGGACTAATTTAGACGTGGGCAAAGGCACATCAGTGAGGCCTTTTTCTTTCGTAAATTTGAAAACAAGACAGCGACTGTCGTAACCTAGTGGTCGACTACTTCCTCACTTACTATCAGGCAAAATAGTGATCAAACGCGAGCCTATCAATCATAAAAAACTTCTCGTTGTTAAAGGCCTTGCTTGTGCGAGGTCTCTTTGGGTGCCAGGCCGTAGGCGAAGGCCCTCTTCGCCCTTGCCTAGTTACGCTTCTGTCGGAAGGTTGTTTCCTTTGGGAAACTTTCTACTTTCACACAGGAGAAGCTGCTGGCAGCATAACCAACCTTTTATTGTTCCCACTACTTGAACTCAGGCCTCCTCTCTAAGAGAGGGAATGGACCGTAATCCATCACGCGGGCTCAGTGCGGGTTAGTGAATGTCACATGTCTTCGAATCAGTGTGTTGGCAGCAGCTAGTTTGAAATGGCCTTAAGATTAAGAAAGCTATTTTCTTTCTTGTGCAGGTGGTGTTTGCGACGACGACGGTGACAGTGGCAAGCGGAGACGGTCGCGGACGAACTTCAACTCCTGGCAGCTAGAAGAACTGGAGCGGGCGTTCCTGGCTTCTCACTACCCTGATGTGTTCATGAGAGAGGCTCTCGCTATGAGGCTGGACCTTAAGGAGAGCAGGGTTGCCGTAAGTACCTTTAAGCTTTTTATAAATCTGAATTATTGTCCTGGGAAACTATGATGGTGAGACGAACGAGAGAACTGGATAGGTTCCTTCTAAATGGACCAAAGATCTTTTTTAAAGAGATACCTAACCGTAAATTGGAAAAGACAAGTGAAAGACATAGGTGGGTTGTGACTAAAACTCAGCTAAAGTTCGAGCCTTCTTGCTTCACCCCAGAGCTGAATAAGTCATTGGATGACTTCCCACCTCAAAAAAAAACCCTAATAGAGTCTTGTTTAATTTTTTTTTTTAAGTTTTAATTATTTTAGGGCTTTATCTATATTTTTTTGGTTTTTACTGCAATTATAGTATTTCTGGTATACATAAAGAAGTTTTTAAATACCCTAAACAGGAAACATAATCAGGACTACACCAAATTGTACGACACATTTGATGGTGAGCGATTAGGTACGGTGGTTAAAACCGCCCAGGATCCTTTGTAGTTGTCGCTTACGGACTATTAGTCTGACTAAATTTAGTTCGCGACGAAAGGCAGCGGTTTCACACGTAACGTCTCAATCGACCGCGGGTGGCTTTACGATGGCACAAATGTTAGCATGGCGGCACAGACTAATTTTATTACGCACTGAATCTGGTTTAGTGAGTGTAGCTACTGGATCTGTGATGGCCGGATGCTGAGAGATTGAGATGTTTTCTTGCTAATATACGTGAGTCAGTTAAAGATTTTATGCCTTCTGAATTTTATAGAAATCGATAGATGTTAGATAGATAAACAACATTAATTTTAGTTTTTATTTTTATTATTGATAGGTTTGCGCCTGACCGTCATCTCATCTGATGGAAAGCAACGATGCGGTAGACGATGGAACGCGCTTACCTAGAAGAAACCTATTCACTCTCGACTTAATTTTTTTTTGTATAACCCACTATTTTTTTATTAGTACAAATACTTAAATGGCTTATTGGAATAGGTCTCGTTATTATTTAGGTAAAGTTTCAATAAATAATATTCATAAACAGCAAAGTTATTAGAGTTTGTTTATATCCCAAAATGTCACTCAATTTATGGACCTATTGTACAGGCTATTGATTATGAATGAAAAACAATAGAAAATCACTGCGCGTAGTATGTTCTAGTAGTAATAGTTCTAAGTATCAAACATGAAATCATGAGTTTATCAATAATTATGAAAAATTTTGTGGGCAATTTTAGAATTTCGTTTTTTTTTTACGTTTGACTACACAAATATGATTAGTAACGGGTACAGATTAAGCCCCATTTTTTGTGTACTAATTAAAAAATAGGGGTGTATATGTAAAACCCGAAACACGTGTCTAGTAGTTTTATGTAAAGAATCTTTGTACGAAATTTCATAACTGAATCATAAAAAATCACAAAGTTATAAGCTTAATACCTGACTTATTACTCCTAGAAGAAAATTATATTAAAACCAGAATTCTTTCCGCTAGGAGCATTATATTAATATTATTAAGACTTTCCATCAAAAACAAAAACCGTCGCAATTCTGTTCCACACCCAATATTTGTCACGTTACAAAAACACTCCAAATGCGGGTAAAAATAACGCAGAAATAATCGTATCATCAAAATAAACCAAAACATTACCAAGAAACCGATCTCATTTTGAGGAAAATACACGAAAACACGACGTACGGTACTTGGTAGATGGTACATAAGGGTAAAAAGCTGAAGGTTTCCGTTCAATATGAATGAGGGACGATTTCCCTCATTTTCCCCCAAACCTTCCGAGGCTAAGCGGCCGCAGGGGACGCTGCGGTCCGCTGCTTTTTATATAACCTTTAGGATCCGAAATAATGTTCGACTTGAGATAATACAGTTTTGAATGGACGCCGTTTTGTGGCCAACCCTTGGCCGTTCACGAATTGATGGCATTTTGTTTGGGCTTTTACCTCTGAACGGAAAAGTTATGTGTATACCCTTTCTTATTACTTTTTAGTAATCCGTCTACAGCTTTAGTTTTGTCTTTCGGAAATGTTACTACAATTTTATTGTCCTGGTTTATATACTTTATTTTAAAAATGGATAAATGCGACCTCAAGATTATTACGTTATAACACACTTTTAATATGTCAAACCAGATTATTCTCAAAAAATAATAATACAGCAGATAAAGGCTCATCAAGTTTTATTGTATAACAAAGTACGCCAGCACAATATTTTCTCCAAACAATGTATAAGTAAATCCATTTCTATAATCAGTACTAACGTGGATTGTATCCGACACTTATCGCGGCGGATCGCGCTCCGAGAGACAGACTATCCCGCACCACTCCTAATAGTTGGTATAAATCAAAAGATTGCAATCTTGGCGGCACCCCTGGGACGCGAGCGAGACGGCACGATTGAATAGCATAGATTTAAATGGGCGGGTCAGATAAGGATGGCTGCAGATCGCGCGGCTCCGACCTCGGTCGCTTCGCCGCTCCTAGGGACGTCACAATTCGATTACAGCTCAATAAAGTTAAAGTGACTTGTTTGCGTCTGTAAAGTGGATTTTTTCCTCTTCTTTGATTTCTCTATTTTCTTTCGTTCGTTCAACGTCCCGGGTTGCGTTTCTGATCGGAGTATCGCAATATTGACTTCGATTTATAGGTTTCAATGGTACCTTTTACATCGAAGTAAAATTAATAGAGTGTTATCAATGTGTTTTCTTATTATAAAAGTAATTGAATAAACATGAATGTCACTGTGATACATGGCGGCAATAGACTGTTATTTAGTATCGTTTTGCATACGAGTAGATGTGGAATACATTGGAACATTATTCAACTATTAAATAAAGCTTTGGGGGTTTTGGAGAGACGGCAAATGTAATCATGGCCTTACATTACGTAAGAGTTGTGCCAGAGACGTTAAAAGCCCATTCTTTACCGAAAGTGGCACATTCTAATCTAATTTCATCCCTGCCTGACGTAAACTTGCGAAAACGGCTCACTCGCTCCGCCGTAAGCGCGGAAGTATCGACTTCATTTTAAAATTCATAGCATAAAATTTACATTTATATGCCAATTTCATTCCCTAACAGGGCGTCGGCGGTCGCACGCACACATCAGTATTCTACACACATCCGCTACGCGCTGGCTGGGTACACCCCAAAAGTAAAAAAAAAGAAAATCTTCTTACATTCTCTGGTCGGTTGGGAAGAAAAAAGAATGGCGCGAGGTTTAAATATGGAACACTAAATGGAACGCTTAGGCGACAAAATGCGGATAGAATATAAAATTTAAGGAGTGTCGTGTGTCCCTGTTGCTCCCTTGCGACGCGCGTCGCTCCATCCCTCTCGGCGCTCGGCGCTATCAAACACGAGCCGACTTTACCGCCGTAGGCTTAGCGGTAAAAGATAGACATGAGACCTCTACAGGGTTGCTCCCGAGGCGGTGAATTATCGTGCATGAATAATTTTCTCACTGGCAAACAAGATTTGCTTCGTATTAAATTGCCTTAATGTAATTACTGTGCCTAATGAAATGCGGTGCTTCACATACGTACAACCGTATAATTTAAACATTAAACATGTTTAAAACGGAGTTGTCATCTACGTTCATTCATTAATTTGTGTGCCGACCCTTCGATGGAAATTAGTACTTGGCGCTGCCAGCTCCATTTAAATAAATATCATCGGTATTTGATCGCTTGGATTGAAAAATCGTGGCATGAATTTCATTAGCAGTGACAAACGGTAATCTGCTTATTAATATTAACCGATTTATCTTAACATAATCAAAGATATTTATCGATGATATATTTCATAAGTAGTATAAGACTTAATTTTCAATTTTATTTGACCATAGAACCCAGACGTTAAACGACAGACAACCCTATTAGAAAACGCTTAGCTGGCAATTCGGGACGAATTTGCGAAATTTATATTTGTCTTTGTCACACATACACTTCGATATCAATTTGTATGCTGAAAGGAAAGAGACAGCGATACATGCTGAAACACAGCTGAATTACAGTTTGTGTTCATGGAATTGTTTACCAGGTTGTTTACAAATTTGCTTGTATCAGGATTAGTTTGTTTGGAAACAAACTACTTTCTTTGAACACAAGTCTTTACGGTTTTCTGAAGAACCTTTCAGAGTTTCGTAGAAAACTAAATAGAAAATGGAATTGCAACTTAATAGAGCTTCTATTCAGAGAATAAAATTAATTGAATCTACCATTTACTTCTACTGTCTAAAAGAATAGGTTTTCAATCACACAAACGTACAGTACAATTAAATCTTTGTAACTTTCAGTTCTCTAAGATCTATTCACTGATTAAACTGAAACGGGCCATAAAACACTAATTTTATAAAGGCGAGAAATTTTATCACTTAAATATAGTACAAACTCTCGCGTATTACCTTAATAACGGACCCGACAGACTTTATAGCGCTACCGACCGGGTCCAAATGTATTATAATATTATCCAGAGACCCACTCGGTATCGATATCCAAATCGGTGCAGCCGTTTAGGAGTTGTGTGTGTGTATGTTTGTTACGCTACACATACGCTTAGACAGTACAATGGATTTGGATGAAATATATGGGTAGATAATTTCCTGGAATAGAACATAATAATGGTTTACATTCATGCGGGCAAAGCCACAGGCAGAAGCTAGCTTAAAATAACCGACAAGGTGACATACTGATCAAAAACTATATAATTATAATTAACACATTTCTGTGACAGTGTTATCTACTGAAGCAGAAGATGTACGAAAAAAACGTACGAAACTATCGCATTGTCATCTGACAATCTTGTCACCTGTCAGCTTTCAGTCACCAAAATCGAATTAAAGAGTTGTCAGTGTCATCCTGGCTATTGAATATTGACACTGACAGCCTCTGACAGCTCACGAACGCGTTCTAAATAATCGCGTTCTGTTTCATTTTAGGAATTTACCTACCCTTTTTATAGCTTCGCACGGTTTGCCAATTTAGCTAGTGTCAATTTTAGAAAGTATTTAGTTTTAATACTGTCACTTTATTTTCTATTGTAATGCGAATGTAAAATATTCTTATGCTTATGCGGTATTTAGCTACAAATGTATCGAGTCAGCCTTTTCGACAAGCTTCGATGAAGCTGTAAGAAATCAGAAACTTTATTTTAAATAAACCATTAAAAAGCACTTTTGAATTGTCAAAATTTTGGTCAGTGAAACTCTTTTAAACAATGTTTTTTTTTTTATAATAATATTCTACAGCAGTGGCGAAGCGTGAAATATTGAGAGAGGTAAGCCGGAGCAAAAAAAATGCTTGCCTACTCCGAGCGCGGGCACGCAGTCTTGAGTCCTTACCGAAAATCTGTGATTGGCATCCTGGCTTTAGTCTTGTATTGGCAGATGTATCTTCAGTCCACTTTTACTATACGTGTAAGCACTGAGATATTGAAACAGTGTCTTACAAGTAGGGTTGCCAGGTCCTGGAACTAAAAAGCCGGAAAATCTATCCTATTTAGCCGGATGTTTGGTCAAAAAGGCCGACATTTTTTTTAGGCTAATAAAATTCATGAAATCTTTTTAAATTCTAATGAAAATACCATAAGATTAAGTGATATTATTGCTACACTATTCCATATCCACTCTGCTTGTAGCACAAGCAGCGATACAAGGTAAGGCAAAACTCTAATGAAAATTCTAAACAAAATGGTCTTTAAAAAGCCTAACAAAAGCCAAAAATGCTCAAATTTGGCCCGACACGCCACTTAAAAGCCTGACTATGTCCGGCTTTATCCGGACGCCTGGCAACGACTTACAAGTATAATAGAAGTGGCTTTGATAAAAGCCGTTTGTGGTGAAATGATGATATGATGTAAATTAAACAAAACTTAATCGACTAAGTACTAATAATACTACTTATACTCTAAAGCTATTCGTCTATTCTTTCTTACAAAGTGCGCTAAGACATTATCATTAAAGCCGGGAAGATTCTTAATTTTTAGTAAAGAACGTTTTTCTATAGAAAGAATGACTAGATCAGATAATCGTTCTTGTTTTTGAGCATTGCGCATATTTATTGTAAAGGCATATATTAAAATGTTTAAAAAACCAGCTCTGAGAAGAACTTTTGCGTACCTGTAGTTTTATGAACGAAATCTAAAAAAAATCGCACGAAAATTATTAGACTTCGCGCACGACCTTTCTCATAGATATAAACTCCTCCCGCACGCGCACTCCCGGGCCCCGCCTTGGTGACGCTTGGGTCGTGCAGCATAAATCGTAATATTTTAATTTCGCCATAACTTCAAAACCAAACGTCCAATTTTAATCATTCAAATACCAAATATTATCTACATAAACTGTACTTAGTGATGAAATAATTTATTTTGATAAGGGTTAATAGCATGAGTAAAATAAATGCGTTTAAATGTAGTCCAAAAAAAAAATCAAGATTATAAGTTAAAAAAATGGTTGTTGTGCCTCACTCGACATAGATAGGTATACTGTTACGCGAACTTTTTTGTAGATATTTATAAGATCTACAATTAATTAGAACATTTTACGGTTCTATCTTTAAGAGTTTAGGCAGCGTACGCAAAATAAGTAACGTTTCTGGTTGATTTTTTACACGTTGTGTCCGAAAAACCCAAATATGTTACGGAACCCTATTTTTTTCCAAAATAAAATTTAGCCTATGTTACTCGTGGATAATGTAGCTTTCGAGTGGTGAAAGAATTTTTAAAAATAGTCTAGTAGTTTTTAAGCCTATTCAATAAAACTCTATCAAATAACTCGAAAAAAAACCGGCTTGCCGGAGCGCTATAATCGCGGGCAGGTTATGTGACGTCATGACGTATTCTTGTATAGAAATTTAAATGCTAAAAAGCCGATTGCGCCTGCGGCTTACCTTATAGTGCTACATGTTGTGCGTGTGTTGATTTAATGTCCATAGTGTACTTAGTGTAGGCGTTTTGTAATGTTAGCTTTGTAGTTTTATAATTACTGATTGAGCCATTTCTCAATTACGGTAGAGAGTGGTTGTGTTCTAAACTTCTGAAGGGAAGCCGGTGGGAATCGAGTTATATGGAACCTTCGTCACTGTTCTACAGTGTATATAATATTCTCGTCTAATATACCACAGTGTCTCAAGACGAAAGTCTATGACCAGTGCGTGTTGCCAGTGATGACTTCTGGCTCCGAAACGTGGTCGCTTACAATGGGCCTTATAAAAAGACTCAAAGTCACCCAAAGGGCGATGGAAAGGGCTATGCTCGGAGTTTCCCTGCGTGATCGCATCAGAAATGAAGATATCCGCAGGAGAACCAAGGTTGCCGACGTAGCTCGAAGAGTCGCCAAACTTAAGTGGCAATGGGCAGGGCACATTGCACGCAGAACAGATGGTCGATGGGGACGAAAGGTTCTGGAGTGGCGACCGCGTACCGGAAGACGCAGCGTTGGAAGGCCTCCAACAAGGTGGACCGACGACCTGGTCAGGGTCGCGGGAATCCGATGGATGCGTGACGCACAGGACCGGTCGTTGTGGCGACGCTTGGGGGAGGCCTATGTCCAGCAGTGGACGTCTTTCGGCTGATATGATGATGATGATGATGAATATTCTACAAATATCACACAACGCCGTCTAGTCCCAAGTTAAGCGAGTTTGTTTTATGAGTCTTAACCAACTGATAAACATACTTATATATTTCTAAACATACATATTATAGATAAATCACACCCAGACACAGAACAAATGCTAAACACACAAACATTTGTCCTGGGTGGGAATCGAACCCACGACTTCCGGCATAGCAGTCAGGGCCACTGACCACTGCACCAACAGCCCAGTCAAAATGTTATATGTTACAATAATCTTGATCACATAATTTAAGTCGTTTCAATGGGCTAGTTGCCTAAAAAAATGTAATTAGTCCATCTTTTAGATTATTCAAAAATAAGGGACACGTATTTTTTTATTTGTAAATTAAACCAAAAATGACAAAGATACAGCTCATTAAAGTTACGTGTAACGTCACGCCGTGCTACATTTTTTCGCACGGGGTGACGTCACACGTAACTTTAATGAGCTGTATCTTTGTTATTTTTTGTTTAATCTAAAAAAGAAAAAATACGTATCCAATATTTTTTTATAATCTAAAACACGGACTAAATAAAATGTAGTTATTTTGACCCAGGAAACTACCCTATTATTCCATCTAATTATCCTATAGACGCTTGAAATGCAAAAACTACACAATTTTTACGTCACAATATCCACAAGGAATCAATTTGAAAATAATTAAAAGCCTCTCTCTCTGTCTACACTTAAAAGAAATCTGCCAAAAAAACTGACAAAAAATCTGCCAAAAAAATCTGACTTTAGTTATTCTAAGTTTTTACCAATCTATGTTCTTCCGGGATTTTTTTGATTACGGCTTTTAAAATTTAATTACGTAGGTAGGTACTTGTTTTTTGTCTACAATTCGTTGTATGATACTGAAATATCGTGAAAAATATGTTTATACTATTGAATATTTTATATTAATTCGATGACTTCCTGTCATAAAGATGTTGTTTGAAATTCAATACTTCGCGCGTCGTTTAATGATGGAAACGTGCCATAATGTATTTGTTATTTTACATAACTTACGTATTTTATTATTTAATATAAAATGTGATTATTACTCATAAACATTTACTACCCTGTAAAAATGTGACAATAAATATTATTAATAATGTCGACTCGTATTGATTAAAAAAAAAAAAAAAAACAAACATTTTAGTGATCAATTTAGTAGAAAAATAAAATATAGGTACCTAATCACACTATAAAAAATTACTTACAGACGATTCGGACAGTGTCCGAATTAACATATCTTTATTTAAATATTTTTTTACTGACGGTTCAGACACGCATTATATTAGTATAGACATGTAAAAAGTTTTGAAATATAATATATGGGAAAAAAGCGATAAAAATCTATTTTCGGCTGGATTTAAAGCAGCTACTTCGGATTTATTATATTTTAATTTGAGACTTTTTTTATCTGCTTGTACTAAATAGCTTCAATAAAGGTGGATTCGGACACAGTGTCCGAATATAATATTGTGTCCGAATCATCAGTAACTCTAAACATGATGGCACTGGAATAAAATTGTGCTATTAAATGTATATATGTTATATATTGTAATAATATACTATTTAAAAGAATCATAAACTGTGCGTTGATACAATGCCTTACACTTGAAAACAGTGAAAAGGCTTTGTATCAACGCACTTTTTGGGGTGACTGTTACCCCAAAAAGGGGATGACAGCACTAACACAAGTCAATTCTTTATTTACGCAAGAGTGTGTGGGCCCCTCCCTAACGTGTAAATAAGGCAGTGATTTTTCTATCTAACGCTTACGAGAAATCTTGACAAGGGATTTTTCAGATATTTATCCTATAGCCCCGCCCCAGCTTCGCATATTTATCTTTTGAATTCATTACATATAATTAAATTAGAAACCTTTCAAATCTGGTGGAAGGGGAAACTGTCAAATAACAGTATAAGGTAAAGTATGTGCATTACTGAAATGTGACGTCACCACCATTAGGTTACGTGTGCTCAAAAGAGATGGCAAGATATTCCCACCACGCCTCCACTCTTTCCCAAACCATTGTTTGGAATAATATTACTGCTTCATTTAATAACGTGTTATTAACAGAAAAAAATATTAGTGTTATTTCTTATTTAGCCTACTCTAATATTGTGTAGAGGAAAAGTTTGTACTTTAGTTTGTAGAAGGTAATCTCTGAAAGTACTGGTGCGATTGCTAAAATTTTTTCAACGCTAGAAAGCTGCTTTATTCCTGAGTGACATAGGCTATATTTTATGTAAGAGAGCGAAGCTTCGAGCAAAAGCTAGTATAAAATAAACACAGGTATAAAATAAATACCTAATCTACTCAAATAAAATCTGTAAAGAAATGTGTAAATAGACTTTAAAAACGTCTTAAAGTAAATACCCCACCAATAGCAGTCTTTGCCCCACAAACTGCGTAGGGGGATACAACTTTGCCCTCAGAGGGAAGACAAGTCAATGTATCGACACCACAAACGCCTTACTTACACCCCCGAGAAGGGGCGACGGGGGCAATTGTCACAGTGACATCACTTAATAAATTTATTTCTTTGTATTTCCTCCTTTTTAGGGTTCCGTACCTCAAAAGGAAAAACGAAACCCTTAAGGATCACTTTGTTGTCCGTCCGTCCGTTTGTCTGTCTGTCAAGACCCTTTATCTCGAGTACGCGTAGAGGTATCGAGTTGAAATTAACCATATACTCAGGTCCGCGGTCCCTTCAAGCTGTGAAAATTCAAACTTTCTAAGTTAACAAATAAAAAAGATACGGCCGTTTATGTCGCAAAAAAAAACATATATTTTGTTACTCCCAAAGATCAAAATTCATAAGGTACGGAACCCTCCGTGCGCGAGTCCGACTCGCACTTGCCCATTTTTTTTTTTTAGAACGTTAAAGATTGCAGGGAAAATGTGGTTGACTGTGCAGTTTAAAAGGTAGAGAAGTGCAGATCTATGTAATTAAAAATAAATAGGCTCTTTAATAAACTTGTGAGATTCGCAAACAAAGATTACATCACTATCAGGTGGGATCGCAGTCAAGCGCTAGTTTACACTCGTTTTTTTTTTTAATTAGCCATTACTGTTCCATTGATAGGCAAAGGCCTCCCCCAAGTTCTTCCAAAATTTCTTCTTTTTTTTATATAGGTTTGCGCTTGACCGCTATCTCACCTGATGGAAAGCGACGATGCGGTCGATGATGGAACGCGCTTATCTAGAAGAAACCTATTCACTCTCGACTTAAAGATTCCCGGGTTGTAGCTATCTCCTGCGGCGTCTCTAATCAGTCCTCGTGTTAGGCGTCCAAATCAGCCCGCCATCTCTTTCTAGGCCGGCCTCGACGGCGCTTTCCTTCAGTAGGAACCCATTGTGTGGCGACCCTTGCCCAGCGGTCCTTGTACATGTGGCTGACATGAGCCGCCCAGTCCCATTTGAGCCTGGCCATTGAGCTATTTGAGCCATACTCGAATCACTTAAAGAAATCTTTAAAAATATAAATAAATAAATTATTTATAGGATATATTTTTAAATGCACAACTAACTGTAATATAAAACTATATGTTATACATTAATGACAATTCTGTTAACACAGCCATTAATCCTTTTCAAATCCCAAAAACCATTAAAAGTATATTAACTACATAAAAACATAGACAATCAATATCTATAAATCGCTCTACATAACTCTTATAGAAACAAAAATAAAAACAAATCGGATGTCCCTCCCAACTCCGTATTAATGACACACCCCTTGGGGGTGAGAGGGGGAGTAAGGGGTGGATATACGTGGCTCATTAGCAGAGGGTACTACCCACAGGGTCATTATGACCCGGCCGACTAATCAATGTGTTTCGATTAGATGTTAGAAACTGTGGGTTAATTAAAAGTGTGGTTTTAGTGTAATCTTTTAATTTGGTGTCGCAGTTTTGGTCTGTTGAGAGTTTGTTGGGTATTTATGTAAATATTATATAATAATAATAATAACCACAACTATCACACAACGCCCTCTAGTCCCAAACTAAGCAGAGCTTGTGTTATGAGTACTAGACAACTGATAAACACACTTATATATTTCTAAATACATAGTCATACATAGTATAGATAAATTACACCCAGACACAGAACACATGGCCATGCTCATCACACAAACATTTGGCCCGGGTGGGAATCAAAACCACGACCTCCGGAGTCGATGTTCAATGTCACCTATTCTTGTACGCCTTTGATCTTTAAATCTTATGTCGTTCAACGTTAAAATAATGTTTTGAACGAGTTACTTATAATATTTTAACAAATAATAAGTATGGCCAATATTTGCCAACGCCCTAAGCTCGCTTCCCCTACCCCAAGCTCGCCGTCCGACCGTCCGATAACCGTCCGGACCGAGCCCAATCCGTCGACGGCGCGAAGTGTTCCATGCGCGCCTCAAGGAGTTGTCCGCAACCGTAGTGGCCCAGCTCAGTCGAAGCCTACTGGGGCCATGGGTAATGCGAAAGAAATCCTCGAGGCCCTGGAACAATGACAAAAAAGGAAAATGAGTGAGTTTTTTTCCACCAAAAAAAACTACCCCAATCTTGTAAATAACGGAAACGGCTTAGACCAAATACACTGCTTACAAACAATACTCGTAAAAATTATAAAACTACTCGAAGTTAAAACAACAAATAAAATGGTAAAAGAGCTCAAAAGAACAAAAGATAAACGACGAATTGAATTCATTGATAAATAAATAATCAGATGAACTTAATTGAAGAATTACAGTGGATTATCACTTGACTGTAATTCTTGAAAATCTAAGTGTACTGCCACAAAATAGATAGGTACAGAAGTCAATCTCATGTACGTACTTCAGTTTTTGTACCTACTCTCTACTTTTTTTTTGACATTACGAGCATGGCAGTTGAGAGTGGCATGCTCACTCAAATGTCTCGCTGTTGTTGTCGCTTGTTATTGGGTTATTCAGTTCCCTTCAAAATGGTTGAGCTGAGTGGGGCTGATGCACGCGTCATGAACGTGAACGGATGCCGTCAGATGAGACTAGTCATCGCCTACTGAGAGTGGAAACCATCCGCGATCTTGGCGTGCTGCTGAGTAGTGACCTCTCATTCGCCCAGCACATTGATAATATCGTAGTAAAGGCTGCTAGAATGGTGGGATTCATTAAAAGAACTTGTAGGGAATTCAAGAGTGCTGCTTCCTTAAAGGTCCTTTATAGCGCTTTGGTGCGTAGCACACTTGAATATGCATCCCCGGTTTGGAATCCAACCTACAAAGTCCACGCAAACCGTATTGAGGGAATCCAACGGAACTTTACACGGTACCTGCGTTATAAGGATCACAGTTGTCCCTACAGAGCCGGCTACACGCAGCGTATTGGTCACTTCGGAATGTCATCTTTGCAAAATCGTAGGACCCTAGCAGACTTGATTTTCTTGTTCAAGATCGTAAATGGTATCTCGTGCACTCCTGAACTGCTGCAACAAATAAACCTTGATGTACCTCGTCGAGGCATTGTGAGGACAGTGAGAGCACATAGCACCTTTGCGAGCAGAAGCTCTCGCACCAATCTCGGGCGATCTGCTCCATTAAATAGGTTCGTGACCACGTACGATAAGATATGTTGTAACAACGGGGATATTGACATCTTCTTTGACTCTTTGGTTCAGTTCAAGTCGAAAATCAGCCTGATTGATCCGTAGTTTTGCCCACCCTAATTTCGAATGATATTTTTTATTTATTTAATATGAATTGATGAATATGTATATTATGTATGTTAAATGACTATAATAATTCCCTTAATAATTTGTCTGTTTTTATTTTTTTATGCGATCTTTTTCTAATTATCATGTTTTTTTTTTACTAATATTGTAACATTTAAGTTGGTTTATTGAAATTTTTAATGGAATTTTTTTTTAATGATATCAATGAATCTTTTTTAATTTAATTTAAATTTATATAAAATATGTGATTATGTAATTATAAATAACTATTGTGAATGTTGTGCATGCCTATAATATATTTGTTTACACGGAACCATAATTTAAATACTCATTCTGAAATTTTATTTTGTGAACAAATTGTTGGTGTGCCTTATTAATAAAATAAAATAAAAATCTCTTAACTGCCAGTGGCTTAATTCAGTTTCTATCTTTTAATTATTTTTATTTTATTATCTACATTATGCTCACATAATAGAAGCAACAAGAAATATGTAACCAAGGATTATAAGTAACACATAATATGATTTAAAAGAGTGTCCATGGAGTTTCTTGCACGTTCTTCTCCATAGAGCTCTACGCTTTAGAACGTGCAATTTAGCTTCATTTTTCTTGGACTGCTTGCAGGCACTTTTGAATAATCAAATGTACCGATATTTAATGGTCTATTTATATTCTATACGCTAAGGTCAGCGCATTCTGCCGAACTGGGTGATTAAGCCGAGATGTCGTGTCCGTGAGCGGTGTCTATGTGTGCGTTGCTCGAGCGCGCTTTGCATGTAGATTGACTTCTGTACCTATCTATTTTGTGGTACTGCTTCATAACCTCATTAAATAAGTCTGCAACACTGAAGAATGTTTCATCATTCAATTTAAACTAATTGCCTTAAAAAAGTTAATCGATTTTTCCGCCATTAGTAAATAATCGCAACTTATATAAGTAAATAGTGGTAAATAGAAAAAGCAGTGCCGATTTACTTTGTATAATGAATTCTCAACGGGCAGCCATTGTTTTACAAATGATTATTCCTAACCAAACTTTGTACATAAATGATTTGAATTAATGCGTTTAGCTTTATCCATACTCATTAAAAACTATGATAAGAATAATAATAGTAAATTTTGATACTAATGGAGAAAGTTTGTCTTTGCGATCGATGCGGAATTCGCATGAGCCGCAGGCGAGGGTGTTATGGAGCCGAATGCTGCAGTAATAAATTTCTACATATATGAAACGACATTTTTCAATACATTTACGAAAGAGGCAAGTGACTCGTAGAAGTCGGGCCGCGTCGAGCCTATACATACTATATGATACATGTAATGAATTGTGGCGATGGAAATCTCGCGCACTTTTCTGCTCTAGTGCGGAAAACAGTATTCAGCGTGCCTAAAAGCAGTGCGATAAGAGCGCGTTCCCGAGTAAGTGTATTGAAAAATTGACAATTTATTTAGCCTATTCTAAACCTATTTTTCATGTTAGACTCAAACTAGGTTAAGTTAAATGACAGTTTCAACAAAACCTCACAAAGAACATTCCCACTAAGTGTGAATTAGCTTTTCAACCAATTTTACGGACGATAAATAAAGCGTATCACTTTAAATATCGTTCATATCTTCTTAATTATACTCGACGCTGGAAGGCGTTATGTTATAATTTTATTAAATAAATCCGAGTGAGTCCGCCGGAGAGAGCGGGTGTATTATGCGCCTGTGCAATAAAAACCGATGGCCTGCTCGTAAACTGACCCGGCCGTACCCCAGCAAACCTACGTTATGTTTTTCTTTTTATAGGGTTCCGTAGCTTAAAAGGAAAAAACGGAACCTTTTATAGGATCACTTTTTGTTTTTGGAGATATACGGAACAGAGAGTAAATACCTCCGTTGAAAACGGAGGATCCTCCGACCAGACAGGTGTTATAGTCTGGTGGGCTACTGCCCAATAGATGATGTCGAGCTGTCGTATATGTTCAAATCGCGCGGAGAACTTTGATTGCGCGATGCAGGATTTCGTATTTTCTTCGTAGTTTTTATGTGGCGTCATAGATGTCGCTACAACTTTCTTGTCCGTCCGACTGTCTGTCTGTCTATCACAATTTATCTCGGGAACGCGTGGAGGTATTGAAATGAAATTAAAACCATAATTATACTCACTAAGTTCTACGGATTCTTGAAGCTGTAAAAAAATCAAACTTGTAAGTTGACGAGAAAAGACACTTTGGTTTATGTAGCAAAAAACGTAGGTACATTTCGACACGAGGAATGATTTCTTCGAAGAATTATTTAAATTCATAAGTTACTTTTCTGTTGACCCAGAATCCTGAAAGTTGGTATAAAGCAAGGTCTTATAGAACAAGTATAGAAAAAAAAAACTGAAAACTGTATATTTGTACTTACGTCACAAAAAAAACTTTATTGGCAATTCGGAAAAATCTTCGTAACTCAATTCGGGAATTGAATTAATTACATAGCTAAGAGTGTTTTACGGAACCCTCAGTGCGCGAGTCCGACTCGCACTTACCTGTTTTTTTTTTCAATCGGTTTAAAGTATACATCAGTTGGCTTTATTTGAAGCAGATACTTTTTGTGACAGACATCTGTATTTCCAATTTTCGGTAACGAGAAAACCATGTTGCAAAAAATCAATATGAACGACAAGTTAATAATAGAGAATTTGTTGCTACGTGCTGGAAGCCTGAAATCTGAAATTATCGGATTCTTCCCACCCTATAACATATAAGTCACTAGCTTTTGCCCACAGCTTCGCCCGCGTACTTAAAATATACCAATGTCACTACGGAATAAAGCAGCTTTCAATCGGTGAAAAATATTTTAGCAATTAGACCAGTACTATCAGAGATTACCTCCTATAAACAAAAAAACAAACTTTACCTCTTTATTATACTAGTGTAGATTATTATTAGTTTAGATACCTAGTAGATAGCTAAAAATTGTCTATTTAGATTTCAGTTTCATAGCCTGTAGTCTTGTGTGATTTTACGTGACGCCACTTTTTCCTTGTTTTTTCTTGCTCTGGATATAGCGAGAAGGATTGTCAGACTTTTACTAACTAAACCCCACCAGTGTTGCTTCAGTCACCCTTTGCGTTACCACGGTAGCTCTTTCGTACAATCCCGGAGCCCTAGCAGGCATCGGCCTTCGTAAGCCGCGTCCATTCTGCTGACATCTCTTTGAGGCACGCATGGAACACAATTCGCTATCAACTCTTGCTTGATATATTCCAAACGGCCGGACCAGACGGCGAGCAACCTATTACTCGTCGTCAGCAAGCGACTCCCAACGCCCAAGCATGTAACGCCACTTAAGATGCCAATATTACTTACCGGTGGTCTGCCCAAGCATGAGCGTCCCATTGACTTGTCATAAAACTAATTTTACGGCTACAATTAAAGTCTATTAAGAGATATTTTAGTACCACATTCTGTCTTTGAAGTTACCTTGGACAATAAATACGAGTCTCTGAGGTCCACCATCATTTTCGTGTAAGCACTAAAATTAGTTAATCGACTCTAAAGATACTAAATGCGATTCATGCATATTCACTATCATATTAGAAATTGCATTATAATTGATATGAGCCAAGACTAATGAAAAGTTAGGAATGTGGCTCGCGTTAAGGTAGAATTGTGTACACGTGTGCCACACACGCCGATCTGGGCGCGTCGGTCTCCATACATTTTATATGGAAACTAAACTTGTAGAGCTACACTTGATCTACGCCATGCGACGTCGTTCTACGTGAAAATCAGGCGTGTTCCACGTGTGCGTCGGTCTAATATAGTTCTAGCTTTAACCGGGCTGCGATGCCTGGATCGTGGGGCTTTTTTAACTTTGACCGCGGTTCCATCTTCAATCTTATACTTTTTTTTAGTAGTATTTCGGGATCACAAATAAACTAGTAGAGATGACAGTGCAGTCATGAAAATATAGATGTCGCAGTCATATCTTATAACACAGAACACACCATACTATACTCCACGTTTCTATGTCGCTTTGACGATCGGGAAGTGCGTATACAATGCGGTGCAACTTTCATCACCATCATCATCAACATTTCAGCCAAAATACGTCCACTGTTGGACATAAGCCTCCCCTAAGTGTCGCCATAATGAACGGTCCTGTGCGTAAGTGCGTATCGCATCCATCGGATTCTCGCAACCCTTACCAGGTCATCGGTCCACCTTGTAGGAGGCCTCCCAACGCTACGTCTTTCATTACAACTTTATTTTAGCTGAATTGAAATCTAGCTGAACGTGAGATACCAACAGGGCTTGTAGTGACGTTTTTTTTTTAATATGACGCGCCTTTTTTAATACGGCGTGTTATATCATATGGCTGTGACGTAATAATATGTAGATATGTTTGCAACACTTAGATAAAACTAGCAAATTATTGGTGACGGAATCTAATAGTCAGGCGACAACTTTGTATTTTAAAACATTTCAGTTACTAAAATTTTAATTCTTAAAATAACGCTACTACTATTATGAGAAATACTCCCCAGAATGGCTCTACGGACTAAATTCATTTGGTTTCTAACAATAATAATAATCGTTTTCAATACAATTGCTCATAAAGTGATTCTTAATTTCTAGATTATGGCACATGTACAATAAAATGTCTTAAATATTTAAAAAAAAATACAGTTGCTTATAAGCCTGAACTAGGGCGAACCTGGAACTGAACCTTCAGGCTAGAAACTATTTAACATGACTATTATTATATTATTGATATGACTATATTAACATGACTATATTATATATATATTATTGATATGACTATATTAATGACTATTATTAATATAATAACAAAACTATTATTAATAAAATAAATAAAAAACGAAAAAAATTAGTAGGTCTTCTGTCTCTACATAAGATATGCTTAGAAGCAATGGGATAATAATCTTTTTACAACTATAGTAATTTAAAGAAAATTTGTATACATGTACCTAATTTTCTATTTAAATCTATTGTTCAGAAAAAGTCCGAAGAAAGTAAAACATCTATTTACAAAGACATTTTGAGGATGCATTGTCATACAATATTGGCGTACAATATCATTTTGTCCCTTATTATATACAAGCTTTTGCCCGTGGCTTCGCCCGCGTACATAAGAAATAGCCTATGTCACTCAGGAGTAAAGCAGCTTTCTATTAGTGAAAAAATTTTAGCAATCGGACCAGTACTTTCAGAGATTACCTCCTGCAAACAAAAACAAACTTTCCTTCTTTATAATACGTACTAGCGGCCCGTCCCGGTTTCACTTGGGTAATAAATATAGCCTATGTTACTCAGGGCGAGTGTAGCTTTCCAATGGTGAAAGAATTTTTGAAATCAGCACAGTAGTTTTAGAGTTTATTCATTACAAACATACCACAAAAATATATTTTTTTCCCTCTTTATAATATTAGTGTAGATATATATGCTGTTTTAATACCAAGTGCAATATGAAAAGCTGGCATTTTTAGTGTGTAGTGAAGGCTAAAAACCTTATTTATAGTAATTGCACGACAAAACGACCAACAATTTACGGTTATCGATCGTGAGTATCAAAATCAAGTAAGACGCTCTAACTCCAACATACAATGTTTCGCGCGCCTCGAAGATAGCGCCGATATCCAGCGCGTCAAATGCACGGGCACGTTTGCCCGGCCATAGCGGGCATTACGATGCAAATGCCCAGGCGCATTGAAATTTAACGTCTCAATTCTTGGCGGGTCGCGGGCACTTTACATGCTTTTGTGCGGCGAGATAACGCTGCTAACCTTTATAGAGTGTGTAAGTATTTAATCTTAGGTTAGTGCTGCTTAAAATGATGTTAACCTGTAACCCTGTGCCGTTGAAAACGAACTTGAAAGGTTTATGAAATTAGAGAAAATTGTACTGCCTCGTAGGTTTAGTAGACGCAAGTCATTGAGCTTAGAGGTTTGATTCCCCGATGGTAGAAAGTGATATTGGGTTTGAGTCTACTTGTGGGTTTTTTTTTCGATGGGTAAAAATCATCCAGATGACATCCACTCGCTCACCCTTGGACGAAGCGGGAGATAGTCTCAGACTTACTGACTAAAAAACCCACCCCGTTCCTTCTTGCCTTTCATACAGGAGCTACCTTTCGGAGCTAACCCTGACGCCAGTAGGCTTCGACCCAGCTGGGCCCCTGTGGTTGCTGACAACTCCTTGGTCTAGGGGTCAAATGAAGCAGTGAAATGTGGGTGCTCAAAACTGTTTCACCCTCCGGAAATTTCAGGCGAAAGCGGTGTTAAGTTGTAACGCCCGCCATATACGCTAGGGTATACTTGACGGGTTTGCCTGTACAGTTGAGTTGTACAGGTAAACTGGAGCGTGAATGTTGCACAACTGTGCAGGTTTTCATACAAGTTCACCTGACAGGTGTTACTGTGCAGGCTAACCTATCAGGTTATATCTCCACATGCACACACACACCACCACCACCACCACCACCACGCCACAACCACGCTACCACGCCACCACGCCATACACGCTAGGGATACCCTAGCGTGTATGACTACCTTTAGTGACTTATGGAGTCTCAAAAAATACGGCGATGTTATCAACATCAAAGCGTTTATATGTACGAATAATAGTAAATCAAAAATAAAAACTCAGAAAAACTTTAACAGTAACGGGATCCTTAAATTTTTCAAAGTCAGTACCTACGGTTAAAAACGGATTTGCAACCCAAAAAACATTCGGACTTCGTATCGTTGTAAAAAAATTGACAGATACCGATTATCGTGATAATTTTAAGATCGTGCGAAACGGACATCGGATTAACGGCATCGTGATGATCCTATTGGCACAAATGTTTCATTCACTGGTATCCAAGCTTCAGGCTCAGCTGTACTCATGAAAAAATGTTCTTTACAAGTTCGTGAGTCGTGTAAATTCGTGACAGTACTACCGTCTCAATCGTGAGAGACACCTGCTTATACGTGCACCTTTTTTGATTCCGTTATTCTATAAATCACCAACATTTTACTTCTTTTTATTGGGTTTTTATTGTATCTGGTAAACGGGAATAAGTTGACTAATCCAAGCACTTTTCATAGAGCGACTGCTATTGTGGTGCAAATCCCACATATGGAACAATTGCCTATCTGATCTAAAACATGGTACCCTCTGGTACCTTCCGATCTTAAAGTTCTAAGGACCCATGCTGATGACATTGAGATTGTGACACGAGCCCCACTCAAAGTGACGAAATCAGGGTCATTCGTCACTACAACAATCAAGACCTGAAAAAGTTTTCTAAGGTCGGGCTGGAAGCTGTAATGCGTGTCCCCCACACGCATTACAGCTTCCAGCCAGACCATAGTTCCAGCCGATAGACGTTCACTGTTGGTATTCATAATTTCAGCCGATAGACGTTCACTGTTGGACACATAGGCTTTCACCAAGTGTCGCCACAATGAACGATCCTGCGCGTCTCGCATCCTTCACCAGGTCATCGATCCACCTTATGCACCTTAACACATATTACAAATTAATCTTTCTACCTAAGCCAAGTTATAGTAACCCTATGACGAGTTCTCCAAAAGGTGCGTACCAGAAATACACATCTTCTAATGAATTTTCTTTCCTTTGTCACACAGGTATGGTTCCAGAACCGAAGAGCAAAGTGGCGCAAAAAGGAGCACACAAAGAAGGGACCAGGTCGGCCGGCTCACAACGCGCACCCTCAGTCTTGCTCCGGCGAGCCCATCCCACCCCACGAGCTCAGGGCGAGGGAGAGGTGAGAGATGTGCATAACGTAGTTTTCCTCTCTATATAGCTAACACCGTCATCATCATCTTCCTGTCCTTGTCCCGTTTTATTTGCGGTCGGTGCAACACTTTTCTTTCTTTTTTTTCTTCCATTCTGTCCTGTCATTCGTCACGCTATCACTAACTCCCTTTTCTTTCATATCACTTCTCACACAATCGATCCATCTTTTCTTTGGCCTCCCTCTCCCTCTCCATCTGTTCACATGTAAACTCATAACTCTTTTACCAACATGCGTTTCATCCTTCTAACAGCTAACAGCGTACACAGGGTTATTTAGCAACCTCTCAGGACTATTACTAACATCATTAACAACAACTTTTGTTATATTACTTAAAATATTTATTTTATTTCATCAGATTTTCATATAAAAATCAAAATACTTAAATACAACGTTCTAAATATTACGAAGTCTATGCTATGGGTTGCAGGGGTGCTTGTTGCGCTTGCATCGCGTCATACAGACGTAGGTAGATATAGCAAGATACGGAGTTGAAATGTGTTAGATAGAACAACGAAATCATAAAGGTTTGTTTTTGGTTGATGAATTATGTTTTGTAAAAAGTAGTAGAATAAAAGTTATTGTTTATGATGTGAGTAATACAGTCCTGCAAGGTTCATAGTGTTTTACCAATAACCCTGTATATGCAATATGTGACAAAATAAACGCAGATTCTGAAGCTGAAGCCATGGTTAGACAGAGTGATTCATGAGGAAGGTTTAAATATATGCAAGTTATAGTAGAGACAAGTCTAGAATTTCAAAGATTGCTAACAATTGCGTAACGCTCGGGTGGGTCATTAGTGGTCATGTAAATGATTATGTCCAGCTATGGCTGAAAATTCCGTCTTTATCTGGCATCTGTTCCACAATAAGAAATATTTAGAGGATCTACTCTAACATAGACAAGGAAGGAAATGGGGAAAAGTTCTTTGGCAACTCCGTGATCAAAGCTTCGCTAGCTACCTTTGATAGATGACCAGCACTTCCAAGTCTAGCTGGTATGCTATTTATGGAACCGGCTTTCTATTAGATCCCATTAGGCCTTGCAATAATACCGTGCCTTTTTAGGAATAACATCAAAACAGTTAGCAATTTGTGCAGAAAGGAGTTTTTTCTTTCCTCTTTGAAACCACTGTTATGAACATTGATATATTATTATAAGGAAACATTGCAATCAGAAAACCTGGACTCTATGCACAACTACATGCACGAGTGAAATGAGATTCCATTTGATTTGGTTTTTGTAAGATTTATATAAAGCATAAAAGCACCTAAGTGCTTTTTAAAGCATAAAAGCACCTAAAGCATTTTGATAACCTTTAATCCACTTAAAAAAAAACTTGATGTAACACGCCCGTTAATGTGACTGAGTGAAATTAAGCCACGGGGGCTTGATTTCTGCGGTCCACGCGCTAAAAGCGAGTCACCTATCTTCCACTGTTTTGATTTAACTCTTTAGTACCCCTAAACAAGTTGCTAATCTGCAATAGTTAACGCTAGTAGAAAGCTTAAAATGTACGGGAACGACGTCATCTTACCGCTCAGTCACGTGGTCAGAACAAAAGAATTGGCGGCAAGGTCAACTTGAAGCGTTCGACGCAAGCGAAACGGTTGTAACTTGGCTAGGAGGGCAGATACCGTAAATTAGAGACACAATAGAAAGCCAATGACAGCGCGAACGCCGACGTTCGCTTGGGGTTTAATTAACTAATTAAGATTATGAACTTTGGAGGTAGGCGGAAAAGAGAGTAAAGTCCCGCAAACCTCCATTAAAAAGGGAGGATCCTCTAACCAGACAGGTGTTATAGTCTGGTGGGCTACTGCCCGATAGATGATGACGGGCTGTCGTATATGTTCAAATCGCGCGGAGAACTTTGATTGCGCGATGCAGGATTTCGTATTTCTTATGTGGCGTCATAGATGTCGCTACAGAACCATAAAATGATTCCAAAAAACACGGATGTAGTTTTAAGTTCAAATGATATCATTGTACCGATTATTGTGCAACATTCTTTATGATTAAGTAGTAATTAAGTGTATTGATGACCTCAGGATCGAACGCAAAACCTCACAAAAAACGTGACAATTGATACCGATTCAAAAAAATTCATATTTAGAGTCAACGTCAGTATCTTTAAAGTGTTTTAAATCATTTTCCCTATCTTGCATTGCTTTTAAAACAAAATTTTGATTGGTTTTTACGACTTAAAAATTTTGCGATTATTTTTTAATGTGCTACCTAATTTGATTAATCAACTGATGTAATTTGTTCAAAGGTTTGTTGTTTTTGTGATTAATATAATCGTGTTTATCGGTACTGTTCAAGTAAATTAAAGAGAACACTAAATGATAAACAAATTAAAAATATGCAGAGGTTACATCATGACGCACGTGACCATGTGCAGTCCTGATGACCTCATTTGGAGATACTTAGGTATTTAATATTAAAAGCGACAGTCTTTCTCATAATTGCTCTGATTCTGAAATCTTTGTGAAACATTTCTTTAAACATGACTTGCTAGGCATTATCTAATGAAACACGAATTTCTTTTTGGCCACACAACACAAGGTTTACATCATTTAATTGGTTATAGGTTAAATTCTCTCAGTTACGTTATAGGTTACACTCTCTCACTTACGTTACAGGTTACATTCTCTCACTTCTTGTCAAAAACCGTCCCCGAATTCTTCTAAATTCTTTATCTCTGACGGCACCTCTTACATTAAAATACCTTAGAAAAGGTGGTATCCAGATAATGATGCTGTCCTAACATGAACATAATATGCAATCATTTTAAAACTCAACCCTACAAACCAACCTGCCAGAGCGTTCGAATGTCCAGAGCACCAAAGTTAGGTGATTTCCCATCCTTAAAAAAATACTTACATGTCAATCATAACATCCTAAAGACCTGTCTTTACCATTGATTCTAATCATTGGGCTATAGATTCTATACTAATTGGGCCCTATCGATTTTATCAACAGGGCGAGAAGAAGAAAGAAGTTGGCAAAAGCGTTGGAGAGACAAGCAAGGAAGCTGCGGGCGAAGGGCATCGCGGTGGACCTGGAGGCTTTGAAGGCTGAGTACCTAGCACAGCATAAGAACAGCGGCCTGTACTCCGATTCTGACGGAGACGGTGAAGGAGAAGATAGCATGATTGACGTGGTAGGGGGTGATTCCTGCCACGACTCGGGCCCCGAGGACTTCTCTCTGTCGGGCAGACTTCGGGCACCTTCGGGCGCGGACGGCATGAACAACTCGGACAGCTCAACGTCTGATGGCCATTCGGCTCGGAACTTTAGCCCGATCCCCGAACCTCAGCCTTCCTTTTTCAAACACTTCGGTGGAGCAAGCACGAACTTTGAGAAGTTCGACTTCGACTCCGGCCGGGCTGTCTCCTTAGACCTGAGCGGCGGAGGCCACGCTACAGAACAGAACCTGTCCAAAAACGGGGGAACAAGAAAACACAATCCTTTCAGTATAGAGTCTTTACTTAATACGTGAAAGTGACTGTAACATGTGACTTTAGAGGATCTCGGTTAGTTCGTGATGACCAGTGAAGTTCGCGCTGTGACTGAGTGGGACAACAGTGTGTGCAACGTTGCAATGAGGAACATGGACATTATACTTAGTACTTTAATCGTGCTGAAAGACTTGAGCATTCACTTGTAATAAGCACACGGAATTTACAGAAAAACAAACGGGATTGTTCTAGCGAGCATTCTAGCGATAGGACAGTAAAGTTTCGAGCTTTTTGCCGAGCCTATTCTGTCATTGTTTCGGCGTCGTCTCTCTATGCCCATATCTCATGCACTGCTATCACCCCAGTCAGTGCTAAATCATAATTAGTATTGACTGGTAAGTTGTACTTTTAGTATTGTGTTTTTTTTAAGTCTGACATCTTCATGTAGAATTTTTTTTTGACGATCACTTACTAGGGCGTTCGCTAGAATGATTGTGAAAATATATGTAGCGATCTTTGGCTCTATGCTCAGCTCTGGTTGTTGTAAATGGCTCGATGTTTTGTTACAAGTGAATGCTGGTCTACCAGTACCTTATGGTGAATACTTTGGGACCTAATTTTTGCAGACGTGGCAACGTTATAGATCCGGGATGGCAAACTTTTTTTTGAATGATAAATACAAAGTTGAAACTTTTGGCGAGTTTACCACTCTTTGTATCGACAATTTTTTTTTTGTAAGTGCTGCATTTTCAATTGAGCATAAAATCTCTTTTATTTAAGCTAATGGTCTAAAACAATTCCAAAATAAACAAGGAATTCGACGGATACCACTTGATAACATTAATAAGTATTAAACAATCCAGCAAAAGTAACCTATGCTTAGATAAACCAATTTACCGGTGCTGAATTTTTATCGACGTATAATTTTCGAAGTTCTTATAAAATTATCAAAAAAAAAAATGTATGTATTCATGCTCACTTAGAAGCACCTCCAAAAGAAGTCGTCGATGGGAAGAGTAATAGATTCGCCAAAAGGAAACCAATCACGGTGTTTCAAGTATGTATTTGTTATTTGACAAAAGATGCGCCATTTCGCGAACTATTAGTACTGTTGTACTTCAACACTAGCCTACAGGCACTTGACATGTTCCTTTGCTTACAGTAAAAATAATTGTTAATAATTATCATTAGTTTGTAATCAGCTTCAGTAAAGACTTGATGAGTACCATATAACTACATATCTCGTGTGAATACTAGATTTAGGCATTGTATTATATAGGTAGTAGTGTATATAGTAAATATCTATATTTATTTTCTTTAATGTTAATGTATTTTCTTTACAATCGGGGCAATAATTTTATATTGACGTTTGTTAATGATGTGGTATTTTATTTTATTTTTGCAATTTTCAAATTTTATTAGTTGACTTACCAAATGGCGAATGAATGTGAATATGGTGTCTAAATCGAAATAAATAATTACTTTTTTTCTCTTCTGATTTTCTGTAACTTGGCAATCTGTGTTATACACAATGGGCCATTCGTTTGTCATGTAATGAGCTTAAAATAGGTATCTCCTAAGGAAGCTTCATCAAGTTTAGGCAAACTAGTGGGATTAAATAATAACTTTATACAAATGAAAAATTGCTGTTGACAAGAAAATGTACGAAAAACTTGCGGAAACTTTGTTTGTAAAGTTTAAGTCACAAACAGCTGTTTTGCTGTTTAATGTCTCAGCCAGCCATAATAAGCAAATGAAACACTAAGTTTGTTCCATTAGACAAAACGGTGAACAATTAACTTAATTACGACGCCATTACTGTGTAATTCTTGACAGAAGCACTTTGTAACAATTATGACGATAAACCGAATGGACCGTCATTCATGTGTTAAAAATTAAAAATATAAAACTTTGACATAATAGCACCTGTCATCAATACTCTATGGCAGCATAATACGGTGACCATGAATGTTCAAAAGAAGGATAATGAGTACCTAATTAAATATTTAAACCTTATTAAAAGTGAAAAAAACCTGGGTTGTATAAAAAACAGGGCCCAAAGACATGAACATAAATTTTTATAGAGAAAAATTGTGCAATTTTTTTTTTAACAATGAATAATCCATTTCATTTTATAACTGCATATATAAATTGTATAAAACTATAAAACGTTTATCAACTTCTGGTACAGCTGGCAAGAACTAGAACAATAGAGGCATAAAAACTAATTAAAAAAATCCATTTGCCAAATAAAGATGGCGGTGCAAATACAATTACTATTGGCGAAAGAAATACAATCTCTCGTCGTAAAATAACAACAATTAATGAACGTATAATGCGTAACGACCGATAAGAGAGCCAATTAGTAAAACAATATGGCTGCCCGCGCTTTATAGCCATTTTTACTTACTCCGCAGTGAGTTTAATAGGTACATAACAATGTGCAACCCGATTGGTCACGGAGTTATTGTCTCGAGCCGTTGGCACGTGAAATTATCCTACTTTGAACCTCTATAGAACACTTTTATGAATGCCTCGTCGGAAATCGGAAAGTGGCAAATAATTGGAAAACGACAGTTTTACGTCAACCATTCAAGAAACAGAGCAATGGTCGCCCAGTGGGAACGGGCCCGACTTACGAGTTGTAAGTCGTGGCAGGGCCGTAACTAGCCTTTGATACACCTGGTGCGAGCTTATATAGCTGCGCTCCTAGGAAAAGTACAATACAAACAAAGAGGATAGATAAAAATTTTGCTACCCTCCGGAGACTGCGCTTGTGCCTAGATGCCACGGGCCCCCACACTATTTACGGCACTGCGTCTTGGTTTCAAACCCAGGCAGGCACTTAACTTTATATAGTGTATATCACCTCTACTTTCATTACAGTGAAGGAAAAAGTTATGACGAAACCGACATGTCCTAGAATTTAAACTTGATGCGACTTCTACCGATCCGCACCTGTCATGCATGGTGGATTACGGCCCATTCCCTCTCATAAAGGTGACGCCAAAGTCCCAGCTGTGGGAACATTATAAGGCTGATTATGTTATTCAAGAAACATGAACATTAAATTGAATCAGGCAAAATGTATAACCCAGTGTTTTATCCAAATGACTACAATGTTGCAGTTATATAAACAATATAGTTCTGTAATTGATAAGCTAAATAACCATTCGAGGAAAAAAACAATTTGTTCAAGCAGTTTAGCGAAAAAAAAAACCCGTTATCCACACAGAAGTGACATTCAAAATTAAGTGTCGAATAACCCCTAGATAACACTTAAAAATGTGTTTTTAGTACATTATTACGGATACTTCAAGACAATTTTTATTACTTGTTTTAAAATTAACTTAGTAATTTTACAGCCAATGACATTTGACGTCGGCTTATTTTATTGTCTACTGTAACCTATTGACACTAATTTCAAATCAGCTTAATTATTCTGATAATTCGGACATTTGATAAGTTACACCCTCGTATTAATTTTATTTAAAAAAAATATGATCTCTTTTTTTTCTAAAAGTGTATCTACCATGTTTAATTCATGAAGCCCCAAGCGACCACCGGTGGCCGCGCATCTATTGTCTTACTATTGTATCTCTAATTGACGGTATCTGAAGGGTTAATGAGTTAGCAGTTTTCTGATTAAGATTGTATGTCATACTTACATATTTGGCCAGTGAATCTTTGAAGTAACAAGCCAATTCAGATATTTTGTCAATCACCTTTAACATTTATGGTAAAATATTACTTATTATACAGAGTGGTTTCCTTAATTTATTCAAGGGTGACCAACTAAGATTCTAAAGCAGGACATTTATCAATAAGAACATATACGATCTTCATAAGATTATCTCCGCCACATCGTTGTAATTTAATTTTGATTTATTATCAATGTAATGTGTAGTAATAAATATAAATGGTTACTAACTGTAAATTTTTGTAGTCGGAAACAATATCTTAGGTACAAAATATATTAATTAAGTTTTAATTTATATTTATAAAGACGAATGAGAGGTGGAAAACGGATATTTGTAAATTGGCTATCACACTGTATGTAAGATGTAAAAAGATATGTTACGTGAATAATTTATTGAATCAAAATATAACACGATTAAACACACATGCTAGTGATTTATTTATTCATTCGTGAACCCAGACGAGACCCAGAAGAGGTCAACCGTCGAATCCGACTCGGCTGGCCGGCGTTCGGGAGACTGCGCGGTATCTTCTCGTCCAATATACTACAGTGTCTCAAGACGAAAGTCTATGACCAGTGCGTGTTGCCAGTGATGACATATGGTGCCGAAACGTGGTCGCTCACAATGGGCCTCATCAGAAGGCTCAAACTCACCCAGAGGGCAATGGAAAGGGCTATGCTCGGAGTTTCCTTGCGGGATCGAATCAGAAATGAAGATATCCGCAGGAGAACCAAGGTTGCCGACATAGCCCGAAGAATCGCCAAACTTAGGTGGCAATGGGCAGGGCACATTGCTCGCAGAACTGATGGCCGTTGGGACCGAAAGGTTCTGGAGTGACACCCTGTACTGGAAGACGCAGCGTCGGAAGGCCTCCTACAAGGTGGACCGATGACCTGGTGAAGGTTGCGGGAAACCGATGGATGCGAGACGCACAGGATCGATCATTTTGGCGACACTTAGGGGAGGCCTATGTCCAACAGTGGACGTCTGTCGGCTGAAATGATGATGATGATGATGATGAACCCAGACGGTCAATATGAGCTAAACAGTTATAAGCATCAACGGGCATCCTTAAAATGCTCAATAAATCTTTTCTGTAGCTGTCATTTCTTGTGAACAAAACAGGACGTTAATAGAGATACAGACCGCATTGCTAATGCATAATGTAGCTCTATTATAGCTAGACATATTGTCCGTGGTAATCAAAATAAGGGAAACAACGTAATTCCAATAACAAATGAATTCTCGCAAACCATTTCCAACGAGTGATTACAATTTGAACAAAATATTAAACATGTCATTAACAAGCTGTTTAACAGCCGTTTTGTAAACTACAAAGACACCGAGCTAAGAATTTTGAAGTCTAAAGTAACGATAAATATGTATAGTTTTACTACAAACTCGTTAATAGTAACCACATAATTAAGCTTTTAAGACTTAATTTCTTCCTGGTGCAATAAAATCGTAATGGTAATCAGAATTTAGTGCTAATTTGAAAGAAAAATAAATTATGTTTCAACTGACGTGTTTTGCCAGCAATATTTATTTTTTTAGAGCTTTTTCGGTTAATGTTGGTAGCACGTAAGGAGATTATTTTTTTATGGCGAAACATTCAGAGTTTTTTAGGTAATGTTGGCAGCACGTAAGTTTTTTTGTATAGTGATGACTGTTCTGGATTTTGAATGCATGTTTTGCAATGAAGTTTTCAATAATTTCTTCTGCACTTATTTAGCATCATTGCTTTGGAGTCGGTCACCACTATTTTTGAGCTTTGGGGATTAGCAGTGGTTTTACTAACTTTATCAAGTCGATGAACTACAGCTCAATTTTTTATCTTACTCAGCCCATAGACTATATACTCTTTTATTTTGTGTTGAGAAATCATCAAAGTTCTTCCGCTCTGGGTGGGGCGATAGGCAGTGTCAGATCTTTACTGACAAAAACCCACCCGTGTTCCTTCAACTGCTCTTAGCATTCCAGGCCTGCGGCTTTCAACAATCCTGAATCCCAAAACACCGACCCAAATCACACAGTTGACATGACATTTAACAAAAAAATTAATTGATTAAACTCTCAGAAGAAATAAAAACGAAGATTTAATTTGTATTTTTTTGTGGGAACACTCATGGATATCATGCGGTCAAAAACAAATCATTGGCTCAAATTTAAGAGACCCCACGCCGCCATAACGAATGGTTTCGCGTAAATAATTTTAAATGCGAACAAATTATTCACCAAATGTGCGCCGCCTCTGATATGCGACCCCGTGTAATGTGGCCACAGAGTGAACTTAATGTTTTAATTATTTTGTTTTACAAACTTGTGTTTCGTGTCCTTTGCATTTTGTTATGTATTTCTTGTTGTAAGTATCAAATATTTTTGCTAAAAGTTCAGCGCAAATTGGAAGGCTAATTAAAAAACTAATAAAACTAGTTTTTATTGAAAATCATTTTTTCCTAGCAAGCTTTTATAGCTCGGTATACCTATATAATTAATACTCGTCAAGACGAATTTTACGAGCTCAAACTCGATGGGGTTGTGTCGTTTAACTACTAAGTTCCTATAGCCACCTTCCGGTTCCATCATCGGATCAGCTCCTTGTCATAATAATTTTGCATTGTCATCTGATTTACAAACGCATGCAAAATTTCAGCTCAATCGGTAACCGGAAAGTGGGTTAAATTTAATTTACAAGATTTGATGACAGACAAATATCGGGACTAGTGAAACTAAATTAAATCTTGTAATAACATTAACTAGAGGTTTCTTAGAGTGAATTGCATCAAGTAACTTAACTTCAACTTGAACCAGTACCTCGGTATCTATCATATTTCTGATTAAGGGCGCCCAACCCAAAATACATTTTCATACAACCGCTCTTAGGTGGTTATGACGGTATTACACATTTTTCTCTAGATATTTAGGAAATCTTATTGATATTATATAGGGTTCTATTGACATCAAAAATGAATCTAATAAAAACCTCTGAAAATCAGCTATTTTGCATGAACTTTGGTCCATTATGCACCCATAACTTGAAAAAGTATTTTTATAGAAATCTTGCACGTTTAATCGAGATTCTGAACACATATTTTCTGGAACGAGTTTTGTGAAATATGTGAGTGACGAAATTACTAACAGAGCGTTCAGTTGTTATCTCACTTTTTTAGCTTTGCATCATTATCATAGATTGCGATTGACTGCGTTAGATGAAACAACAAGCTTTTAAACCATGTACAAGTTGATTGAGAAGGGCTCTCTTAACAAGAGTTTGCTAAGTTTAGAAACTTTGAAAGTTTATTCTATTCTATTCTATCAGGTCAAACTTAACTCACTCAAATTAGCCTTTAAGTGAATGGTTGATTACCAGGAAGGAATGTAGCTATGCGTCGTATTCCACGCTCGCCTTCAACGTCGTTCCCCCTCTAGAGCTGATGTCTGCCAGGGCTGCGGGATTGCGGGAAATTCGAAAGAGTCACTGCAGCCCTGAAACGAAAAGAGCAACTGAAGAAAAACGAGTGGGTGGGTCACTAAAAGTCTAACAACATCCCTCTGGTTACACCCAGAACGGGATAAGTTTTTTTACGATATTACGAAGTAAAATAAATTTTGCATGTAGATGAAAGATTATGTAGCTGCACGTAACTGCTTCCCATTTTGTTATCCTTTTTTTTAATTACCGTCCGCTATGGAAGTAAAGATTAATTCACGACCAAAAAGCGTATTCTTTTTGAGTTTTCATGTTTTGTGTATTTAGCCAGTCTCAAATTTAAAAAATATACAGTCACATTGTTTGTCATTGGAACGCGGAACGAACAAATCTTAATGTTATTGCAGTATTTAACAGCAAATGTAGGTAACAAGTCAGCCTTCTCGGCAAGTTTCGCTAAGGTAGTCGATACTACATTAAAATTGTTATGTATATGTATATGGTCTAATTATGTAGATAATACAAATAAAATTGAGCTAAGTAGAAAATTTCACAAATGTGAATTCCTATTGCCACTACAACAACATAATAATATAATTAAAATAAAGTTAAAAGTTAAAGTTTCTCTACAAGAAACGTTATTTTGTCAGCGTTATTTCGATTCGTTTTCACTAGATTTTAATACATATGAAGTACGGAACCCTGTGTGCCAGTAATTTAATGTAATTTTGAAATGAAGTATATTGTATTTGATATTATCAACAAATTATATAATCAATTAATTTAACTTAACCTAATTAAAACTAACTTAATAGATAAAAGCCCTAAAGAATTTTTGTTTTTATTTTAGAAGTCAATTCTAGTGACTAAAACTAGTCATTATTAGTGATTTAGGTGTCTTCAAGGCAAGAGTGAAAAGGCTCTTAATAAACTAGTGGATCGCAGTCAAGCACTAGTTTATAATCAATATTTAAAAAAAAAAAACAGCCGATTTAAACGCACCCTTAAATCGTTACCAACATTCACCCAATCTCTATTCTTTCAATATTGAACAACAATATAAACTGTCATGTCAAACTGCAGATAAAATAATATTGGCTAATTGCGATGCCCTTAAAAGATAAGTTATCAGGCAGCTAACAAGCTGTCACTACAATATAATTACGGATAAATAGATAATCAGAACAGCACGTGCTCAATCACCGTTATGTCGGACCGTCACTGTCCATTGATCTACAGGAGATTGTAGAATTCTGCTGCAGGCGAAAATTAATATGAAAACATACTCTGGCATGGGAATATTTAGTAGATAGATCGCTCGCAGAACGTATTGATGGACTGTGAGGGCGAAAGGCTCCGGAGTGCCGACCACGGAGGAACTGTTAGAAGGTCTAGCTACAGGAAATAAAGGCTCTGGACTGGAGACCACGGACCAAAAGCGGTGTTGGCACTGTTGTGTCTCCCGAAAGGCGGACCGACAACTTGGTGTTGGCTACAGGAAATAAAAGCTCCGAAGTGGAGACCGCGGAGTAAAGTTCATGTTGGAACTGTTGTATTTTCCACAAGGTGGTAGTGTGTGCTTCATCATCGTTGTGTCGGACCGTCACCGTCTATTGATTTGCAGAAGATTTTAGAATTATGCTGCAGGCGAAAATGAATATGAAAACAGACTGGCCTACTGACATTTACTTGTGAGTCCGTGGATAGGTCGCTAGCAGAACTCATCAGATTTTATCGAGCCGTTGGAGAGCCTCTCTCTTGGACAGGAGTTGCCATAGCCAATCTGGAAAACTCAAAACGGACTCCGCACCCAAGTTGGACGCAGCAAGAACTATCTCCACAGATGTGGGTTCCTGGACGGTTCCAACTTCAGTGTTTGTGCGGCGTCTCTACGCAGACCATATCCCATCTTCCATCCTGCACGATGTGCCCTGTTATCTGTATACGTAGGGATCTAATGACAGCATCAGTGGACGGCATTGCCGTGATCGAAAACTGGGCCAGACAAGGAAGTAAATTGGTTTTGCCATCGACACGCTAAGAAGAAGAAGCGGAAAGTGATGGCTGCGGGAAATATAAAATCTGATTTGTTTTAAAGATTGTAATCAGAATAGCGCGTGCTTCATCATCGTTATGTCGGACCGTCACCGGCTATTGATCTACAGGAGATTAAAGAATTCTGCTGCAGGCGAAAATGAATATGAAAGCAAAATTTGCTTTGGGGACAATAAAATTACTTATGGGTCCGTAGGTAGTTTGCTTTCAGAACAGATGGCTTGTAACGTTAAAAGGTTCCGGAGTGGCGAGCGTGGGCCAAAATTGGCGTTGAAACTGTTATAAGGTCTCAAGGTGGACCCACGACTGTGGGTAATATAAAAACTGATTTTTCAAAAGAGTAACTATGGAGTTTCTTACTGGATCTTCTCCATAGCAAACGACGTAATAAAACTGTGCACTAGTTTCTAACATTTTATGGGTGCCCATGTAAACGGGTAGACTATGACCTGCATTAGAACTACATACCTCTGAATTAGAACATTTGTCATTTATCTCCAATTTCCGATTTACATACGGCGAACATTTACATCCGATGGATGCGTGACGCACAGGACCGGTTGGGATGGACGTCTTTCGGCTGATATGATGATGATGCTACGGCGAACTGCAGGTAACTGCTAGTTGGGCTGTCGGATTGTTTGAAAGAGTTAAAGCGGCCTTGAAAGTCTTCTTCTTCCTTTTACCTTTGTCCCATGGTACTTGGGATTCGGTACAACACGTTTCTTTCGTCCATTATATCTTATTAGCCTTCAAGCTATCGCTGACTCTGTTCTCCTTCATATCACTCCTCACACAACCCATCTATCTTTTCTTTGGCCTCTTTCTCCTTTTACATTCACATGTATATTCATAACTCTTTTAGTAAGATGCGCTTTTTACTCTTCACATGACCATACCATAACAATCGATTCCATTTCAACTTTTCAGTCTCTTATGCAGCTTTCAAACTTCCACTAATATACTCTTTTCTCACCTGAATGAACATAGATCGGATTTAATGATTAACTTAATTAAAGTCTTGTTTTTTTTTAGGTGGGAAAACCAAATAATGACATATTCCGGCGTGTCAGACTTTTACTTACAAAATCCCACTCCTGTTTCTTCTTTAACTTCTCCCCAGGGTCCTAAGTTTCACTTTTGCACTACCAATGGCCCAAGTAGGCTTCGCCATGCTAGGCTCCTACAGTTTGCTGACATTTCCTTGTAGCGCGTGAACAAAATGCGCCGTCGACGACTTGAGCTCGGTCCGGATGCTTACCAGACGGTCGGACGGCGCCATACCCATTGCTCACCATTGGCAGTCAGTAACAGTCTAGAACGGGAAGAGTTATAAATTAACAATGACTATACAACCACTTGACCGCTCATACGGGTGACTCCAGCTCACGACACATAAATGATTTTGCACTTATATTTGATGCCGATATCAGTGCATTTATTAGTACTGACCAGTTGTTGGATCTGTGCACATTTCGTAATTTTGGTACCTTAAAAAACATTTATTGCCTAAAACCGAAGCAAAAATGAGTTCTTGTGCAATTAAATGTTGCGGGAAATCATCTAGAACATCTAATTATAAAAAAGATGGCATAAGTTTTCATCGGTAGGTAAAATATGTTTATATTTATTTACATTAATTGGTAATTAGAGAGGTCAAGCTAAACTGGTCGGTTACGAAAAAAGTGATACCGCGTTGATGTCTTTTGAAAAAGTCCTTTACTTTCACTAGAATATTAGATAAGTCTATCCCTTTCTATCCATAAGTACTTTCTACTGAGTGATGAAGTGATGTGACAACTTCAAAACAGTTGTAAAATATTATTTTATCGATGATTCTCAATGGTGAATAAAAATATGTTACCTTTTAATGTTAACATTTTAGATTTCTTGTTGTTACTTGTAGAGGAACATAAATATTGATGAGGCGAGAGATTGAGTTTGTAAAGCCTCAGAATTTTTCTTTTTTTTTTTGTTAGTGGGTAATCGTAGAATACCTTCTCGCGCTCTGGATGGAGCCAAAGGCTCCACCCAAACCATAAGAACATGCCATGCAAGCCAGACTTTTACTGACTAAACCAATGACTATACAATCACTTGACTGCTAGACTCATGCTCACGACACTTATGTGAAAATTGGCCAAGAGCGTGTCGGGCTACGCTCAGTGTAGGGTTTCGTAGTTTCCCGTCCGTCACAATAAGTGTCCCCACTTAAGAGTTAAAACAATGAACGACAAACAACGAGCAAGAATAAATACATAAACAAACCACCAGAGACCAATCGAAAAATTCGACAATATAATAGCTCATACCCGTCCCGACCCCATCAACTCAGGAAAAATCTTAACAGGGCGAAGTAGTCCAAAGTATAGAGCTATCTCTTGGGAAATTGGGTTACTAATTTATACAAACTAGACGGGTTATGTATGTTGGGTTTTCGGTGGTAATTTTGGATTGCGTGAACCTAATTTAATAAATCTTTTTTTATTTGAAAAAAGACACGTTTAGGATAGTAAAATATGTAAACTAAGTTAAACAAATGCTTGCATATACGGTTAAATTACAAGTTAGAAATTATTTCGAACAACTTTTCAAAAACTGTTCAACCCATCAAGTTCAAAATGATTTTCCAAGAAAGTATAAAATTCTACTTTTGAGATTTTTTTTTATATTTACTAAACTTATGGTTCAAAAATTAGAGGGACACATTTTTTTTTTACTTTTGGAGCGTTTATTTCCGAAAATATTGACTTTATCAAAACATAATTTTAGTAAACCTCTATGAATTTTTAAATACCTATCCAACAATATATCACACGTTAGGGTTGACAGAAAAAAATAAATCACTCCCCACTTTATGTGTACCCTAATAAAACATTTCTTTTTGTTCACTTTTTATTTTACCACTTGGTCGGCGTGATTGATATACATATTGGTATCTACCAATTTTCAACTTTCTAGTGCTAGCAGTCACTGAGATTATCTGCGGACGGACGGACAGACAGACAGACAGCCGTGGCGAAACTATAAGGGTTCTTAGTTGACTACTGAACCCTAAAAATTAGTACCTGTTCGATAAAATGGTGTGGAAAATCGTCTAGAACATCAGTGTTTGATTTGCAGTGATCAGTTCTGCTTTTTTTTTAAAAAAAGCAGATTTAATCGACGTCGATTTTATCGATATCGATATTATTGTTGCAAAATTTACTTGTCCATCACTATGTTTAGTGACTTTGTTGCATCAGCCAATCACAGCCGCTATATTTTCCCCCGTCCCCCGACCCGCAATGGTGAATCGTGCGCCTAGACAAAATCGGTCTATCAGCTCTCAAGTGGTTTTATTCTCTTTGTAAATTAATGATTACCAAATAAAAAAAAAAAACAAAAGTTCAAAATAATACTTTTCATTTTCGTTTAAAAAACATTTCAGTTTAGCTACAGAGCTACACTGAAATGATTTTTTGTTAGTTGCTGAAATGTTTAGTTTATTACCGTTAATAAACTACACGTGGCTTGATCAATATTCAGCCAACGATGTCAATAACTCTCGACTTGATTTAATTCACCCAAAATCAGCTGCTTTTGACAGATGACAACCGTGAAGTATTCGTGACAATGCACCGACAAGCTCGCGTACAGTCTACAAAAGAAACAAGTCAGTTCATTTCAGCTCAATTAAACTAAAAATATTTTTCATTACTGAGACCTACTGAAAGTAGGTCTGAAGTTGCCTGAGGAGCGGACTGAAAAGTATCACACTTTTCATCCCTAGGGAGTTTTACTTTCAACTAACAGCTGTCAAATTATTTAAAAAAAAAACTAGGTCTATCTTCTTGTATTCGTAATGAAAAGTACAGTGCTTACCTCGGGGTTAAAGTTACTTATTTAGTCCCTCAAATTAGCGACCTCGCTATGATCGGCCGCCAACTCCTTCTCGGGACGAAATAAGTAACTTTCACCCCTAGTGTAACAATGTACTATTGTTACACGAGGGCTAAAACGTTAGAAAGACTGCATGGTACGAATTGGTTCTTTCCTATGGAGCAGAACCGACTAGGAAATTGCGCTGGTATTTTTCAGGCAGTTAATATAACTAGTTATGTTAATATAGATGCTAAAGTTGTTGACAGTACCTACTACTTATGTAAAAAACTATTATAGTTTTTACAATAAGTAGAAAAGAAAAAAACAATATTTATATAAATGTGATCTCTGGATCGAAGAATCGCCAAACTTAAGTGGTAGTGGGTAGGGTACATTGTTTACAAAACAGATGGTCTATGAGGCCGTATATTTCTGGAGTAGCGTTGAAAGGCCTTCCACAAGGTGGACGGAAGACCTGGTTGCTAGTCAGAGGAATCCGATAGATGCGAGAAGGTTATGACCAGTCGTTGCGTCGCCACTTGGGGAGGTATTTATGCCTTTCGACTGAAATGATGATGAATTTTTGGAAGTACTGATCTAATTACGAATATTCTTTCACTGACTCCATCGCCTAGTCTTTCAGGCTCATTTTTATCCCTTGCTGCTCCACTGCTAAGGAAACAAAACCACAGGTAAATCTAGTTACAAAATTACTACTCTTTTCTTTCCTGCATACCAAGCACTTTTATCGACTGTACATTTTTAATCAGACTAATGTCATGAGCCGCAAAGTTTTTATTTATTTTTATTTTTTTTGCATTTTCGTCGCAAAAACTTTATCTGATTGACAAGCGTTCATGGATGGCTGATATCACTTTACAGTTTATAGTAGGGTGTAATTATCACATAATTATCGTATCATTTATCTTCAAATAATGTTTACTTGCAACGGTAATTTCAATAGTGATACCATCGTTTTTGATGAATAAAAGTATGGTTAAAATAGTAAAGGAAATACGCATTTGTTGCGTAAAAAAAATAACTTATATGTAACACTACAAGAATGGGATTGGCTAAAGAGAATACATAAATAAGACCACATCATCAGGTGAGACCACAATCAAGCACTAGTTTATATCAATAAAAAAAACTAGAAATTAATTTTATATCTTGAAGAATGTGTGCACTTTACCCTGATTGGACGCAGACAGGTAAGTAATTAGTAATCCATTCAGATGGAGATCTTTGGGCATCGGGATTGTTTGAAAGAGGTACTGCGGTTCTGGAACAACTGAAGACGTAGGTACCAGGACGGGATAAGTTATTTGACCAGTCGCGATAATGTCGTTGTTGGTTGGTCGATTTCAGCTCCCTTTCCAACCCCTTACTTTGCGGCTATCCCCTCCTCATAGAAGAAGAAGACGGTGGCGTCTCAGAGACACGAGCGGTAGCGATTAGTACGGTCACTAAACTAGAGGCTAGCGGCACTGTTGGTACAGTAGTTGAGTGATTAGCTGCTGTGCTGCGTATCACAAGTTCGCTTTCCATACGGAACAAATATTTCTGTGGCAAACAGATAGTTGTTCTGGGTGATATACACAAGTATGTGAGTTTACAGGTTTGTAAACGCACCATGAGGCCATGATATAGGAGTACTTACCGTAATATTAGTGGCAACATTTAAAAAAAAATAGCCAAGAAGATAGCAGGCTAAGGATATTTATTATCATTTGAACTACATGATAAGGACAGATAATATATATAGTAAGGCACATATTTCACGCGTCCGCGCAACCAGTCAAAGATCAGGCGCGTGACTGCATTTATTGAGTACCTACATGTACATAATGTTACGTAATGACACAAATCTTGGAAACCGAGTGTCAATTCTGAGAACTGTATTACTCGTAGTTGCGAATTGATAAATAAATTGTTAGATTAATATTAGAGGGCTTGCCTTCCTTGTTTTGCTTCTTCAAGATAAAGAAAAAGAAAGAAAGAAAGAAAAACGTTTATTCGAACCTCACACATACATTTAAATTTTTTTAAAGCATTAGAATACGATACAATACAGAAAATACCATACAATTTAGTATGAAAACAAAACAAAAGATATAGCATAGTCGGCCATATAATGTTCCCGCTGTTGGGAGTCAAGCCTCCTCTCTAGGAGAGGGAGAAGGATCTTTAAGATATGAATCACGCTAATTTTGTATAGGCCTAGGTTTTTATGTTTCTATGGGTGTAAGATTTGGCAAATGTAATAATTTTCTACTTTCGCACGAGCGAAGTAACTAGCAAAGTATACCTAGTTATTTTTTTAAGTTGTCACTGTAATTTCGGCACGCCAAAATCAACGACGGCACCAAAAAAACACTGAAACAATAAAGCTCGAAAAACTATTCAATTCTATCAATCCTCTTTTTCTTCGAAGCTTTAATTTGGTTTTCCATGTCTGATAATACCAATACCTATATTGACATATTCAGGGCTGTAGTTTTCTTTCTTGACCATTCCTTGCAGAGTTTTAATGGCAAGGACATAGATAACCACTTCGTTTCTCCTAATTCGAATATAGAATACGTTGTTTAAAATTCCATTCATTATTCTTCGCGGCGTATCGATGGCATAAATAGTATTTTAATTTCTAAAGAAATTCTTTGCCTGGCCCAGTATTTAGCCATGGCAATGCCGTCCGCTGACGTTGACATTAAATTCCTACGTGAACACGTAACAGGGCACGTGACGCAAGATCATCAGTTAATTCAATCGTATTAATAAGGCTATTGTTCTGTGCGTGACTCTAAACACAAAAACTCTTTTTACAAAAACATAAAAAAAAGAAAACACCCTCATCTAATTACGTTCTATGTTCAAATTTCAAAAAAAAAAAAAAAACCCCACTGACATTCTCGCTAATACGACAGAACAGTTACATTGCACAGATTAAAACTGATTACCGGCCAGTTACTTTCGGACTTTCACGGAGCAATCTATCTCACATGAGTAATGGCTATAGCCAGCCATTCTCCGACACTGCCCGCATCATCGTTAGCCATTTCTGTTATTATAACCCATTCGTATAACTTATTACCCGCGGTGAGGATGAAGTGCGTAATAACCGGGTGTTTAGGTAAATTGCTGGGATTTTATATTAAGAGCCGCATTTGGCGCTCATTTGGCGCGATTTTCGCCGTCTTGGTGTAAAAAAAATCGCTGCGTTTATGGTTTAAGTGTTATTTGGCGCGGTTTTCAATTGGAGGCTTTTAGTTTTGTTGATTATGTTATTTGAGGAGAGGAAGAGGCGTGTGGTCTTCTCCTAGTAGGGGATAAAAGTCTACTGGAAAGTCGAAAATCGTCCACCATCTTGCAGATACGTACGGCGAGTATACCCCTACATTGTTGAAACTTGTACGATCTGGACTAAGCGTTTCGCTTCGTCGTTTATACCGCATACATCGAAGGACTGGAACAATTTGCCTGCTGCAGTCTTCCCATCCGGTTATAATTTAGGTGTCTTCAAGGCGAGAGTGAATAGGCTCTTAATAAACTAATGTATGTACCTATCAATGATTGCATTACTGCTTACCATCAGGTGACCTGTCGAGCACTGGTTAATATCAGTTAAACAACAAAAAAATACGTTGTAACAGCTTTGGAATAAAAAATAAATCTTCCCATAACTGTATTAGAAATTGTTCATGACATATATTTAAATTGGAAATAAATTCTCACGATTTAAGAGGGCCAGGTGGCGTAGTCATCGAAAAAAAAAACACGTTATTATAATTTAAAAAAAAAAAACAGATCTCCACTAGCAAAAAAAAAAATTAATTAATAATCGAACTGGAAAAAGTAGTTTGGAAATTAAGTGATGTGACCAATGACACCGCATAAATAAGTTTAACTTCATTCCATAAATTATTATTCTAATATTAATATTATAATTTACTGTACGTCATAATTTAAATTAATATTGCAAATTGGTAGAGTGATTTAGGAGATAAGGCACATAATTCACGTTCATATCTTAGAATAGGCGAGTAATTAATTTAACGACTGCTGGTTTACTAACCTCAATATATTTCTAACGTAGACCTAAGAAAAAAAAACTTAAATATGCGGAGGCCTTTTAAACCCAGGGGGTCTAAATTGGCCGCTTGTGACGAATCATTAATAAGATAATAAAATATTAATCAAATTAAAAGGCCTAAAACAGGCACAAATATGTAGGCATTTTTATGAAAATTGGATGAGATGGTAATGATTTGCTAGGAATTTGGGAAGTGACTCATCTTCAGAATAATTTCTCAATATTGCCTTTTTAGGCCTACAGATGATAAAATACTATTGAGATAATTTGGTCACAAGGTGGACCGATGATCTAGTGAGGGTCGCTGGAATCCAATGGATCTTCTTCTTAGCGTATCGATGGAAAAACCAGTCAAATTCCTTGCGCAACCCAGATCGGATGCTGTCCGCTGATGCTGTCATTACGTCCCTACGTAAGCAGGTGACCGGGCACGTGGTGCAGGACGGAAGGTGAGATATCGTCTGCGAAGTGACGCCGCACAAACACTGAAGATCGGAACCATCCGAGAACCCGATGGATGCGAGATACACAGTACCTCTAGACAAGTTCCTAATCTGCAATAGTTAACGCTAGTAGAAAGCTTCAAACGTACGGGAATGACGTCCTCTCAACGCTCAGTCACGTGGTACTTTTGTGTGCATAAAGCATTAAATAAATAAATAAGCGTTCGACGCAAGCGAAACGTACATTTGAAGCTTTCTACCAGCGTTAACTATTGCAGATTAGCAACTTGGCTAGGGGTACTGAAGTTACGACGAAGAACAAAACAGAGAAACAAAAAAAAAATTGAGACATCAAAGCCCGTCAAATCCCACCCCGAGATTCTCTGTTCAACTGTTTTTATGATCCTTAAATTCAAATTAAAACTAATTAATTAAAATCAACACAAATTGCTTCCAAGCTTCGTTTGAGCGCTAAGAGGCCATATATCTACGAAACACATAACAACTAAGCCTAACCCGACATTTAACTGTCCATTATACCACAGCACGTCGCCTAAACACAATGTATATCAAATAAAAAGTCTTGTTATTACTCCATACATGGTTATTTACATTAATTTCGAGCGCAAATTATATACTACCACGAATTATGACTTCTTCTATTATTCTTAATACACATACAGCCTATTTGAGTCGTGAAGCGTAAAATAAACAGATATTCTGACTTATTTGTTGATACGTCATATGCTAAAGTAGGTGAAGCAGTAGTTTAGGTCTGCAGATTAGTTTGAAAAAATGGTATGTAAAAGCCAACTGAATGAACACGGTGGGTTTAGTCAGTAAAAATATGGAACACCTACTTACTCCACCCAGAGCAGGAGAATTCATTTGATTTTTTTTCCACCTCAATACTGCGTAATACAGTAATTTAAATTTAATAGCCGGCAGAAGGAAGGATTTACTAATGCAAATTCTACCTCTGAATGTAGCCATTTTATAAAACATCGAGACGCCCGACGTAATGCCTGTCGAAGATCTCCAAAACGTTTTGAATTTAGTACTGACTTATATATTGTATTTATAAATGCGAGGAGATACGCGTAGCTACGTAAGGTGCTACGCAGTGCTACACTGAGTGCTACGCTTAGAGCTACCCTGCTTGTTACGCGTAGTGCTAGGAAGCTTATTACGCGTAGCACTACGAACGAAGCTTATTACGCGTAGAGCTACGCAGCTTGTTACTAGTAGAACTACGCAGCTTTTTGCTCGTAGAGCTACGCAGCTTATCGCCTGTAGAGCTACCTGACTTATCCCCTGAGCTACGCGGCTTATTACCCATAGACCTACACATCTTATTACTCGTAGAGCTAACAGCTTGCGTAGTGCTACGCTGCTTATTTCGCGTAGTACTAAGCAACTTATTACGCGTAAGACTATGCAGCTTATTTCGCGTAGAGCTAAGCAACTTATTGCTCATAGAGCTACGCAGCTTATTACGCGAACTGTTACGTAGCTTATTAAGCGTAGAGCTACGAAGCTAATTACGTGTAGAGCTACGCAGCTTAATTCTCGTAGAGCTACGCACTTTATTACTCGACTTGGAAGGCCACACATTTCTTTGGCTGACATTTCTAAAGTCTAACTAGAGGAAGTTATCACAGTAGTTAACTGACCTGCAATAATTGAAGTTCAATTTCCAGAATCCAACCAACCAAGCCTTCTTGCTTTTCCTTGCACAGTGGTCGAATTCCCAATGAGCACAGTGGTACAGCATTAACCACTAATTATAGTGTATGCAAATGAAGGCATTCATACCCAAATGATTCAATTCGGCCAGCTTTTCATTTAGCCCGCTTATCGTCGGCATTAATCTTTTTACTAAGTCTGGGTAAGCAATTAATATGTCTGAGGGAAATTATATTAATTGGTTTTTTTTTGTTGGAATTTTACTGTTTAATTGTCATTGTTCTGTAATGACTATTATTAATGTCTTGATTATTATTAATGTAAGTTTTTTTTTCAGTATTGACGTTTTAAGAATATTATCAACGGATGTAGGTATATCTACCTTCGACTAATGTTAGATTAAACAGATCCATTTCCTTTTGTCTTTTTCTTTATAAACGAGGAAAACAGAAATTACGGTTTTGTAAGGGGTCTATTAAACCTCGTACTATTTTTCATTCATAGAAAGACAGTCTAACTCCTACACTACGCGATACCTCGAACCATAGACAAAACGAGACTGAATAACACGTAGTGTAATATGCTCTTAACAACACTGTTAGTTTTTGAGCGTGAGAAATCATCAAAAAGCTATCATTGCTTTTTTTTATCATTGTCCGTCACTAGGAATTACTCTTGTATCGGGGGTGCGTTCAAAAACATGTAAACTCACATTCACAAAACACAACAACTAACGACCCGAAACAACTATCTGTAGGTCATACAAATATTTGTTCCGTACGGGAATCAAACTTGCACACACAGCGCAGCGCACAGCCAATCGCTTAACCACTTCACCAACCATCTAACACACCAACATATTATTCACACGTGAGTGAGACTACGGGATTGTTAAAAAGAATCACTGCCTATCTGGAACGCAAAGGTAAACTGAAGGAACACAGATGGGTTTCACACTCCCTGTGTTAGACTTTTACTGACTAATATAATTAATTCGCTCCGTCAAGAGCGGGATGGAGTTTTTGAGTTAATTTAGATGATTCCTTTAAAAAATAAAGGTAAGCGTGATTCGTCTTCGAACATATTTATTTACTTGTATACTGTATACGTATTTAGTCGTACCTACTCTCGGTTGTGAGAATTACAGCTTCTAAAAAGTACTGATAAAAAAAAATAATGGACGACAGCTAGCCATTTACAAGTCCTCACATACAGGGTATAAGGGACAGCCTTCCGCAAACTTTAAGGGTTTGCTCAGTAGACGAAACTGAACAACTTTGCACAATTGTTATTTTTTTCATAGAACAAAAAAAAACGGTTTACCATAAAAACATATTTAAAGATTACGGTTACATATACAAATTCATTTGCAAGAGTTAACCGAGTATTTAACTAAAACTATTTAGTTAACAGTAAAATAAGCAAAAATAACAATATTATGGGAAAATAAGAAAACAATTCGAAGCTGAGAAAGAATATCACTGATTACAAATACACCAAAAATAAAATTACAATAGGAACTTAAAATTTATAGTGTCACAATAGGCGATCTTATCGCTAAAAGCGAAAACAAACCGCGAGCGAGTGAGAAAGTAGACAAACAAGATTTTACTAATAAATTAAATAATAATAACTTAATCTTATTATCAGCATGTCGGATGAGCTGTGGGCTAAAAGAGCCACTTATTGAGTCCTATTAAATGTAAGGTGACATCGCGGCAGACCAAGGCGAAGAGGAAGAGATGAGCTCGGAGAGACTGGCCCGCAATGGCCGTGTGACAGACGTGTGTGGAAAAGGGAGAGGGAGGCCTTCGCTCAACAGTGGGATATAAATGGGCTAACTAACTAACTTAATCTAAAATTAACCACACATTCAAAAATTTTTAAAAGAAATCAATTCTCAGAAAAATCATGTTTTCATCTCTTATTTAAAGCTACATTCATTTTCCCATAAAAATATCAAGCCTCGCTACTCCAAAACGTCGGGAATATTATAATAATTACGCAACGTCTCAATCGGGACCGAATAAGGGCAATTCCACACTGCGCTAATGATCGCCCGACACAGATACAAATCGCGCGGCGAGCGACACGCGTTTCTAACGTAATCACTTAATTATTGGGCGACACCTAAACTTAGGGTTGAACGGAAGAAAAAGATTTTTTATTATACTTAATTAGTTGTTTTTTTAGGGTTCCGTACCTCAGTCAGCAAAAACGGAACCCTTATCATTACTTACTTCATTGTCCGTCTCTCTGTCTGCCAACATTTTTTTTTTTTCAGTTTAAATACTTAAATCTTACTTTTACTTAACTCTGGTCTGCTATTAGAAAAAATCATCTTCTAAGTCATCTGAAGTTATGGCCATTTACTTTATTTATGGCGCATATTTTGACTTTTTCCTTTAACTTAGAAACCTGACAGGTAAAAAGCAAGATCTCATATCACAAATAAAGTAAAAATTCTGTAAACCTTTAGTTAGACCATAAAATAATTACTTTCTTGCGATTCGGAAACCGCAGAAAAGTTATTGATCTTCGAAGCTCGATTCGGCAATCGAATCTCATAGAATAAACCCTTAGTTTGCGATTCCGACTCCCACTTCACATTTTTTTAAAGTTTAGTCTTTAATTTGTATGCAGCCATGGACATATTTGAAAGAGATATTGCAGTCCTTTATGTTCACAGCAAAGGAGAACTGAAGGACGCGGGTGGATTTTTATTCAGTAAAAGTCTGACACGTCTTCTCGCACCAACTATAGTGACAGGAGTGATTAGATGAGTTGCTTAATAAAAAAAGGCGTACCGAACGACTTGGTGACCATGAGAATCCGATAAATGCGAGATTTGTACAGGACCGGTCGTTATCCATCGTCACTTGGGGGAGGTTGTCCAGCTGTGGACATCGTGGAGTGATGTGATGTGTTTTATAATTAATTTAACTAATTCTATGAGAAAAAAACATTTGAAAAAATTTAAAGGTTTTATGTGCAATATTAGTTTGTTTAAAATTAATATTTGCATTGAAATAAGAACTTTTATTAGCCTGTGTAAGAGAAAACTGGATTGGACTGCAACCATTTGTGTTTGTTTAAACCTACTTCGGCAGGTTTGCGCACGTGATGGCTTGACCTATTGATAAATAGACAGGGCGACTTTTTTATTGAAGTTTTTTTTGAAAAATGTAACCTATATTAAAAAGTGATTTAATTGATTCTGCTCGTTATTCTGATCAAACAGTTTTCAGGTTTTGCGCATTTAACGTTACACGTTGTAGAAACAGCCCCCCCCTAGCCAAGTTACAACCGTTTCGCTTGCGTCGAACGCTTCGAGTTGACCTTGCCGCCAATTCTTTTGTTCTGACCACGTGACTGAGCGTTGAAGCGACGTCGTTCCCGTACATTTGAAGCTTTCTACTAGCGTTAACTATTGCAGATTAGCAACTTGGCAAGGGGGGCAGTTATTTGATTTTGAATATTTTAGCCGTAACTATAATGTATCTATGGAAAATTATTGTAATTATTGACTTTTATTAAATCGGCTACATACTCCATGAAGATGTTATCAAGTTTGTTAACAATCCACTTGATCAAATTCGATTAATTCGTTTAGTCACCCCATTACAATACCAAGTACACATTTGATTAACTGTTAATTTCTTTTTGTTTTCTAATAATGATGATTATTAGAAATTAACAATGAATCAAAACTAATACGAGAACACAATAACTTTGGTATAACAATAACATCAATTTCTATGTCATTAATCGCGTTTAGATAATTTTTATTACATTGTCGATTAATGTTGCTAATTTAACTGCAAATATAATTACTGTGTGCAACATTATTTTAAATTCTTATATGTGAAACCTCAATATTTTTGTTCAGAATCAGTAACTGAATCGATTCCAATTATTTTTACACCATGTTATATTTTTTTCCAAAAATATGTATTTAGAAAGGTCACAAGCGGTCACCCCCGACACTAAGTACTTGTACAACGCGGGTCGCGGCAGGTTATAGCGGACATTAGACACTAGCGCACAGATGGATGCTGGAGTAAAACGTCCTCTCAGTCACCCGAGTGGCCCGGTGATCATGTATTTGTGCGGCCAACAAGGTTAGATAACATGCTTATAACTTCGTGATTTTTCATCTTACAGTTATGAAATTTTTTACATAGATTCTTTGCATAAAAACATTAGGGCACATGTTTTGTGTTTCGCATATACTAACACTAATGTTGTATAACGACTTATTCCTTTGATTGTACAATAAAATAACTATTAGGGTTTTTTTTTAATAATATAAACTAGGGCTTAACTGCGATCCCACCTGAGGGTAAGCACTGATGCAATCGTTGATGGCGAGGCGCACTAGTTTATTAGGAGCCTATTCACTCTAGCCTTGAAAACACTTAAATTTTAATCGGACGGGAAAACCGCATCAAGCAAATTGTTCCACTCCTTCAATGTACGTGTACAAACGAGGCGAAACGCAGTGTATCGATATTGCCAAACTTAATTTTCAATATTGTAAACAAAAGTACGGTCATACGGTGTTCATTTGTAAATTTTTATTTTGGTCTTCGTAGGGTTTGTATATTTAACCAGTGTAATGTTTTGAAAGTTAGCCGTTTTTTATTTATTTACTAGCTGCTACCAGCGGCTTCGCCCGCGTGATAGCAGAAAACTATCCCAAGGGAACATACTTCCGGGATAAAAGTATCCTATGTCCTATTCCAGGACATGGTCTATTCGTGTACCAAGTTTCATCAAAATCGGTTTTGCCATTTAGGCAGGAAGACGTAACAAACAAACAAACTCACTTTCGCTTTTATAATATTAGTAAGGATTTAAACTTCATGTTCAGTAGTGGTACACAGGCGGACTTAATGCAACAAGGCAAGTTTTTGATTCGGAATAGCCTTTTTGTTTCCCATTAGAAAACACAAGTACCTAACACATTCTAATGATTTTGTAATATTAAGCAGCAAATGCAACGAGTCAGCATTTTCTGGCGAGCTTCAATGAGGTAGTCAATATTACAACGCGCCTATTTCAATGATTCCTCATATTATCCAGGCACTGGAGATACTTGATGTAGTTTACACCAAGTTTACGTAGCGAATAATTAAAACAGCTGTAGATACTTCATGATATACATTTAAAATAAGTCATTCTAAAATAATATTTTACAAGTGAAAATTTTAATATCGTTCCGGACGTATATGTAAAGGTGCTCTAAATATATGAATAAATTAATAAATAAAATTTACATTTTGTAAGTGAAAAAAAAACTATCTGAACAGCTGCTTATTTTCTTTTTAGAAGCTCATTTTAGAGGCATGAAGGTAGCAGCCCTAGCGCCGCGTCAACGCTAACCACACTACTTTTTATTATATCAATTTGTGCCCATTGAAGGCGCTGTTTTGGGCTAATTCCTTTATAATTGCAGGATCGCCCGTTCACCCGCGTGGACGGGGCCTTATCTGATCAGAGTGAACATTAAGAGAAACTAAAAGTTATGTTTAATGACGCTTTTAGGCGTGATACAACAATTTGTATACACTTATCTAATATTTATGACTTTATTTCATGTGTATATTCTATTTTGTAGGTCTATTTTGAAATTATAATATAAAAATTGGGTTAGATTTACCGATAGATCAACTTACATATCTACCTTTTTTATGTGGAAAGTCAGTAAGTGACTCCTCCCGTTGCGGGTGGCGTGAGAGGGAGTTGTTTACTGATTAAAACTCACCTATGTTAAATGAATGTTGCTTGAGTAGCTCGCTGGCCGACCGTCCGGTAACTGTCCGGACCGAGCCCAGATCGTCGACGGCGCGCACTGTTCCCGCACGCCTCAAGGAGTTGTCAGCAACAGCAGGCGCCCAGCTGGGTCGAAGCTAGCTCATACAGATAGCTCAGCCCCGGTATGAAGGCACGAAGGAACGGAGTGCGTTTTTAGTCAGTAAAAATCTGACACTATTCCCCGCTCCGCCCAAGAGCGATGTCATTGGATGATTTACGGCCATAAAAAAACCTATGTTGAAGCTACAGCACAGTAGCTAGTAACTTTTTAGTCTCCCGGTAAGATAACTCTTTCGAACATGGTATATATATGTAATGAAATGACATTTCATAACGCGCGTTGAAGTTGTCAATGGAATTTATGTTCTGTGGAACGGGGTGACGTGTGATTGAATGACAGATGATGTTTAGATTATTTTGCATATTTTATTGTTAAAAATTCTATTGTAAAAGGCACGGGTAAAAGGATAAAATAAAGGGATATAATTGAGGAGGCGATACTAGTAAACTTTAATTCATGAATCCTCAAGCGACCACCGGTGGCCGCGCATCTATTGTCTTACTATTGTGTCTCTAATTGACGGTATCTGAAGGGTTAAATGTCGTTTCTTTGATTTTCAGGTAAGTTATAGGTGTAATGGTCATAGTTAAACGTTGTAATATAGTAAAGACGTATTAAATAAACCTCCACTTTGATTTTCAGAGAAACAATTTGTGGTTTATTTGGAAAATCCTCAATAACATACCTTATATATATATATAAATGTCTTGTCGCTCAGCCCGTTTGAAATTTAAGAGAGCTCTTTCACACTCGTCTATCGTCACCGTGAACATAGTTTAAAATCTTGTTGTTTCATCCAACGCAATGCATTGCAATACTTGATGAAGAGGGACCGTGAAAAAAGAGTGATAACGCCTAAAAACTGTCAGCATACGATACTTCCGTCATTTACTCGAGTATTTCTTAAAATTTGTTCCAGAAAATACGTATTTTATTAAAAACCTTTAAACGTTTTTGAGAAAACATTTTCGTCATCAGAATCTCAATTAAATGCCAGTTTTCTTTAGATATATTTAAAAAAATATTAATATATGTATATAATATTTATATCCCACCATAAACATTTCATGTAAAATGTTGCCAAGACGACGACATAAGGTTTGCCCTGTGAAAAAGATATCAGATCTCATGTAGAGCCAAGCTTCTGAATCTACACGGCCTAACTCTACAGAACATAGCTTCACAAATTCTACATAACAGAAGGTAGGTGTAGTGCCCTTGCGCTTCACTTGGCTCTTCTTTGGCGGGGGCACTGCCATGCCCCCAGATATTAATATTAATGTACTATTTTTTTAATATGAGTACATAATGAAGGGCCAAAGCTCACGCAAAATAACAGACTTTCAGACTTACTAGATTATTTTTACCTATGTTTTATTTCAATAGAAACCTAGATAACATCCAAAACATATCTGTGTTTTCAAAATATCTTGAGAAAGAAGTGTAATAACGTCATAATCACATAAGAACAGTTGTATGACTTGTCTTGGGTTGGCTGCTCTTTATATACTAAACATAAACTTGATATATTCCACATAAGCAGTACATTCATAAACACTACACTCCACACTAACATCTACATCAACATCACATACATATTTTTTCACTTCATTTTCATTTTGAATATTTTTTCTTCTTCTTGTATTTTATTGTTTAAAACGATACATGTAATTGGTACAAGACACTGACTCCTGTAACACAGGCACTATGCCTAGCGCAGGAGCCAGAGCCTCACAATTAAAAAAAAAAACACTAAAATCCCAATACTAATCAGCATTTTTATTTCATAATTTCTACTATAACACAATTAACCCTTCAGATACCGTCAATTAGAGACACAATAGTAAGACAATAGATGCGCGGCCACCGGCGGTCGCTTGGGGATTCATGAATTAAACATTGTATTTTATTTACAGCCGAGCATAAATCAAACGAAAAAAAAAGTTGTTTACTGGAATAGTGATATATGTACCTATTCCACTCACATTAAACAAAACACAACATACAAAAAATATAAGGTTATCAAACTTATAACTCTCAGATCATATTAAGATTCAAATTCACAACTTACTACTTACTTATGTAAAACAGTAGCATAAAATCATACTTACTCAAAAAATGGCCATTTTAACATTTCTAATAGAAAATAATATTTCGTGACTTGAAGAAAAAAGTGTTTTACGTGAAAAAACGGCATAACTTAATTATGTTTCAGCAGGAAATTAAATGTGTACGCCGATAAAATGTTTCTGGAATGAAAATGTCGGGGCAGGAAATTGTATTAATTTGTTATGAGTTTCAGGGGTGTTATGACTGATACTACGGTGTATATGTAATGGTATATACTTTCCTCATGTTTGGAATTTATTGTAGACTAGCTTAATTCATGAATCCCCAAGCGACCACCGGTGGCCGCGCATCTATTGTCTTACTATTGTGTCTCTAATTGACGGTATCTGAAGGGTTAAGCCAGCGACTTCGCATGCGTAAATATGGTTTCTCTTTACAAACTTTGGAGACCATTCCATTTCTTTTGGGGGTGCGCATTGTAGTGAATTTTCGCTTAGTGCTCGACTACACTATAAAAGAAAAATTTCACCCTAGTCTCGTTAGATTCGGCTGTGTTTTGGTTAGTCAACTAATTTCTCCTTTTATTTACAACGTGTAACGTTAAATGCGCAAAACCTCAGACACCCCAAATGATTTTTAATTTAAAAGACCTAATTCTGGAAAAAAAAAAATTTAAATAAAGGTTTTATGTGTAGTTTTACTTTGTTCAAAATTAATATCTGCATTGAAATAGGAACTTTTTCTCATACATTTCAACAACAAATTTTGTTCTAGGACTTTATCAAAAACATAATTAATTTGCCAAAAACAAACCTTCAAGATTTCGTTATTCTATCTAACACATTTCAACAGTATTTTGCTATACCTACTTACATCTGTATGGCGCGATGCAAGCGCATCAAGCACCCCCGCCGCTCGATCCCCGCTCCCCTTCGCCATTGTACTATGGCTTGCTTCGCATAGACTTAGTAATATTTAGAACATTCAATTTAAATATGTGTATGAAAATTTGACGAACTAAAATATGATAAATAAAAGTCATAAAACAAAAGTTATTATTTATGATGTTTGTATCATAGTTCTATAAGGTTGCTAGTGTTTTACAAATAACCCTGTGTATCGTCCTACGTATATCTTAACCCTTCAGATACCGTCAATTAGAGACACAATAGTAAGACAATAGATGCGCGGCCACCGGGTGTCGCTTGGGGATTCATGAATTAATATCAAATATCTCACCTAACCCTTACCATCACCTACGGCCTACATTAAATATATTCACGATCCTATAAACATAATGAGGTTATATTTCATGGGGCGCGTTTCCCATGAAATATAAAAGGGAAATGTTCCAAAATGATTAGTGTAGTTCCCCCGTGCGGTATCAGGCCACCATCACCGGCCCAACTTAACAAGAAGCAATTTTTCACAATTTTCCATTCTTTTCTATAATACTAAGGTGTAGGGTGGCCATGCGATACAGAATCCTGAGAGAGAAGATTTGCAATTTGCACTAAACACCATACCAAAATAAATCTACCTTTTTTGAGTGGGAAATCAGTAAACGATGTGGAGATAGGAGCACGAGAGAGTATCAGACTTTTACTAACTAAAGCCCACCTGTGTTCCTTCAATCGCTTTTTGTGTTTCAGGGCCTTAGTAACTGTTTTCCCTACAATGACTTCATAAAATAATAAGCCCTTTTTTTGAGGTGGGAATCATCCAATGGCTGCAGCCGCTCTAGGGTAAAGCAAGAAGTCTCAGACTCTTACTGAATAAAACCGTTGCATTCTAGAACCACGGTATACTTTTAAACATTTCCCACACACACAACAACTTCTATGGAAGCCCTTAAGATTATTTTGTTCTCACGTCATACATCGCTACGCAATAGAAAATTCATATGACAGTGAGGGTGAAGGATGAGGTAAGTATTTCTCAATAAAAAGCAAGGATCAGAGCCGCTATTAAGATTGCATCAACATATACTTACTCCGATATATTTTTTCCAAAATACTTAATATATTTATTGTCTCCAACGTTCGTCAGAGCATGGTCGCCCTACCCAGGCTGCACAGCACGCTAGCCGACGGTGCCACATAATGAAGTGATTACCTCACCTCGCAGCGCCACGACACCGTACCATTTTCACTTGCTGAACCAATAACACACAAGAAAAATGCACGGAAATATTGATATTTAAATTAGAACTTTTCATTTGCTTGGTGCTTCTTTTCTTCTTTCTTTCTTTGATAGCGGCATGTCCTAGAACAAGAAATTCTACGCCATGTGACATTCACCAAACCACACCAAGCCCACGAGATTACGGCCCATTCCTCTCCTAGAGAGGAGGCCTGAGTCCCAGCAGTAAGAACATGGAAGGCTGTTTATACAATGGTGCTTCTTTGAAACCGAGAGAACGTCTTATTCATCTGGCCTAGTATTCTTATCTATTTTGTGTCGTAAACCACTGGGCGCAAAAGAGTGCCGATGATACATTTAGTGATCGGGGAAAACAAATGTGCCAAAAATATAACAAATTGTAAAAAAACTAGACCAGATGAATGAGACCTTATCTCGGCCCTTTAGCGTGTCAAGTAAAAATATTAAATAAATTCTCCGGCTCTGGGTGGATTGACACAAAGTATCAGAATTTTTTTGACTAAAACCCTTCCGAGTTCCTTTAGTTGCCCTTTGCTTTTCAAAGAATTTGGGTGAATCTTTTAAAGAATCCCACGGTCCTCGTTGGTAAGATATGTATATCCTGTCTACACCTACTTTAAAACTGGATTAAAAGTAATAATTCAAATAAATTTTAGTCAAGCTCTTTTACTTGTATTATTATGAGCCCGTAGCCGCAGTGTACCATTGCTGGGGACAGCGCCATCACCTCCACGTTTTTCTATCTTAAACATGAATCTACTTCTTTAGGTAGGAATCTACGGTTCCTGATAAATTAGGAAATCAATCTACTAAGCTCTAGTTCAGTTATTCTACAATAGTTATCTACTCTAAAGGTGTGTCCAGATCAGCGGTGCTATTCTCTAAGAAAACAGCCTTGAGCGCAGCGCTGTCCGCAGCGTCGAGTCGAGAGCGCAGTACATTGAATTAACACTCCAATGTATAGGTAAACTGGATTGTTAATCCAATGTACCTATTCAGATTTCGCCGCTGCGGCCAGTGCTACGTTCAAGGCTGTTTTCTTAGAGAATAGCACGCCTAGCAAACGCAAAATTCGCGAGCCGCTTGCAAACTCCGCGCATTCACTTCATGTTCGTACGAATCCCCTGCGCCGCTCCGCTCACGCGCAGTTCGCAAACGGCTCGCGAGCGGCGCATTTGCGAGGTCTGAAAACACTTTTAGACCATACGATAAGTAGAACCGGCATGCGTATTTGGTTTTCCATACTCCTGTACATTCCCCAAGGAGAGATAAGTATAGCACGTTTTTTCAAGAGTCTAAATAACTAGGAAACCGTGTTTCGTACAGCCCTCGCTACGAAAAATCGCACACGCCTTTTCAAATGACGTTCATGTTTTTTAGAACACCGTTTTGAAAACGTTCTCTAAATACATATGCTTTTTGGAATAACGCTTCCTTCCGAAAAGTTTACGAAATTTTTGGTTAATAATTAGTTAATATTTTAAATAATGAGCTTTTTCATGACTTGAAAATCCCATGAAAATAATTTTGATTCTCCATCCACGTATAGAGTACGAGAAAAAAAATATGCGCCCGGTATGATGTTATAAGACCGTCTATAACATCATACAAAAACGTGATTGTTTCCTAAACTACGATTGTTAGTAAATACTTACTTTGCACACTACATCAATATTATACCATTAAGAAGTCATCCATATAAATAGGAGCCGGCGGCACAGACAGCGCAACCCAGCCGCCCCGCGCTCGTGACGGCTGCAATAAACACAACAAACAACAACAACACTCCGTTTACAACAGCCGAAGTCACGCCTAGTGTGTAAACAGCTTTACAATGCGTATTATCGATATTACTATAATTTTACAGGGTTATTTGTATAACACTGGCAACTTCTCAGGACTATGTTACTAACATCATAAATAACAACTTTAATTATAAATAAAAAACAAGGATGTAAAGATCACCTTGTTCCGAGCCTATTGCACATCTTTTTATACGAGCGGTCTGTGGGTGTCATATTTGCAGAAATCCTACAGCGCTCTCCGCGTTCAATACAATAACGCGTTGAGGGCACTGCTGCGGCTGCCTCGCTTCTGCAGCGCGTCAGGGATGTTCGCGGACGTGCGCATTGACTGTTTTTATGCCTGCATGCGCAAAAGGGCAACCTCGATAGCGAGCAGAGTGCGGGGCAGCGGCAACAGTCTTCTTACCGTTGTTGCCAACAGGTTGGATGGTCCTTTCTTGCAGCACTGGCAGGCCTTACATGCACCCGTATACAGGGCGTGGGGCAGGTAAATTATGACTGTACCTTTGTTCATCTGATTACTGACATTTGTATCTTTATTCCACGACATTTATTTGAATGACATTTTTATCTTTATTCCATGACATTTAATTTACTGACATTTTATTATTATTGTATGACATTTTTATTTGTTGTTTCCATGCCGTTTAATTCTTTGACATTTTTAAGTTGTAATCAATGATATTTTATTTATTTGACATTTTTAATGAATGATTATAAGAATTACCAATGTTATTTTATGGAAAGAGTGTATAACAGTTTAATATTATTGAGCGTCTGAACCATGTCTGAACTAACATAGTAATAAGGGATACTAACATATAATGTGGACCAAAAGTTGTCTTTGAATAAATAAATTATTATTAATTCTGTGACTTTTAAAAATGTATCACTATATTAGACTTTTATGCAAAAATAAAAATATTTGTTTGTACGTTCTAAATATTACAGTATCTATGCAAAGCAAGCGATAATACATTACGGACGGCAGGGTGCTTGATGCGCTTGCGTCATGGAATACAGACGTAGGTAGGTATAGCAAAATACAGAGTTGAAATGTGCTAGATTGAACAGTGAAATATTGAAGGTTTATTTTTGGTAAATGTTTTGTAAAAAGTCATAAACCACAAGTTTTTTTTATGATGTTAGTAATACAGCCCTGCAAGGTTGTTAGTGTTTTACAAATAACCCTGTATTATTACTAGCTTCTACCAGCGTCTTCACCTGCGTGAAAGTAAATTATCAACGGGATAAAAAGTCCTGTGAGCTGTTCCAGGACATTATCTCTACCCTTTGTCAAATTTCATGCAAATCCTTTAGCTATAACATATTTACATACAAACGCCTTTGTAATTGTTAAGTGCTTTTTTTTTATTTAAAATGATTTACCTTATTTTAAAATGAAAATAAAAAACATTACAAAATATCAAGCTACCAGTTGTCAGCGATCTTGAGTGAGGAATCTCTTATCTAATATTTTGCCTCGTGTATTCAGTAGTCCTGGGTTTCTGGATCAAACCTTTGATCCAGCGGCCCAACGAGAGCCTCCTCAAACGTTGGTCGAAGCTCTTGGCTATTAAGTAATTCGCCGTCACGATTATCAACATAATGACTGCTGCATCAAGAAACAGTCAAGATATCTAGTTGGTCTATATGACCGTACCAAAACAAAGGATTGCCTTATGTTAGGACTCCATTTATTAATGTTCTCTAAACAAACAAAATTAAAGCTGAAATGGAAATGAAAAGGAAGAAGAATCACTTTGTTTTTATTTGCAAGCATTAAACGGCTTTTTATACGTACAACACGCACGTCTTCTCAATAGAGAGTCCAAAAGCACTACTTTTAAAACAATACACCATCTTATTTCACCCACAACAATATAAAGAGATCCTCCAAAAAATCAGGACGCCTCCACCGTACCTACTATAACGTCTTCATTATTATGAATACCAACATAATAGCCTAAAAACAACCGGTACCTGTATCCAAATAATTGTATCTAACGACTACCAACCGTATAATCAAAACCATATCAGCCGAAATCAATTTTTCATCGCTGAGGTCGATTTTAAAATTATCATACAAAGCGAAGTAGTTCAAAAAACTAATGTACCAAGACCTTTATCAGCAACCAACTAGTTTAAAGTCAGAGGTCTGTATCTTTGGGCAGTTTCGAATAAGTATTCTGAATAACCAGTGTTAAAAGACCTCTTATATAAACTAACTTGCCTTAAAACAGAGATCAGTGTTACTGGGCAGGTTATAAGCTGGTGAAATATAATTAGATAACAAGTGCTACGGACCAATAAAATTGATTTAGATACACGAAAAGCAATTGTGTTCAGTTTATACATCATGTGTACACCTACATGAGTAATTGTAGTCTTTGTGGCTTATTATTATGTTTTATAATTATAACTTGATCTAGCAAAATAGCATAAAGCATAATCAGCCTTTACAGGTAGAACACACGAACACGTGTGATACACACGCCAATCTGGGCGCTTCGGTCTCAATACTATGCGATCCAAATAAGAATAGGATCGATTGCGATGTTTTGACGTGACGTCGTACTGTCAAATCGAAGAAATTTTGGCAAAATTGAAGAACTCAGAGATGAGTAGGTGTCAGACATTTACTGCCTTCAGTCGCTCATTGCGTTCTAAGACTATGAGTTTCCTTTTCAAAAATTTCAGGGGCTCTCGGGCATCGTTCCTGCTAGCCCCTAAGATTTGCTGAAATGACTTTAAAAAGCGCGTGAATCACTACGTGCATCAATTACCTGTCGACCTGACGGTAAGCCTGCCCATTGCTCGATGTCTGCGAGCTGGCGTCTACCGTGGCTGGGCTTTTGATCAAAGTTTTCAGGAGAGGACGGTTCTAATGAAGATTTTATTTTATTCTCTGAGTAGACACAGAGAAGTCATTGGATGATTTCCAACTAAAAAAAATGAACGGAAAACCAATATTTTGTAGCTAATAGTCAGCTAGGTATGTTTATGTATAATTATTATTATAAGTTCTTTATTGTACACCACACAAACAAAAAAAATACAGGACAAACATTATTCAAAATAAGTCCATAGGCTCAACATGTTCCACTCTCTCATCTGAAAACCCACTTATTTTTAAGTTCTCTCAAACTCCTTCAGTTGCTGTCAGTGTTCCAGGACTACGAAACTCTTTGAAACAATCCAGCAGCCTTGGCAGACATCTGCCCTACTGGGTTCCAGTAGGGACATTTGCTGATATCTCTTTGTGGCCTGAGGAACACGACTAGCCGTCGACCTGGCCCTGGGGCCTTATTAAATATTAGTCTTGCAATCAAGAAAGAGGTACGTATATATGGTGTATATCCTCATACACCATATATAGCTCCGTCTCTTCACTCAGTTTAGGTCGTAACATGGATCGCTTTAAGAGGCTCGTGGAGTGTGTCTGGTCCTTATAGGACGGCGAGTTACAAAATGGCTGGGAATTAGAAGAAGCAGGTACTACATGCTGTTCAAATTTTCAGAAAGACAGCCAGTACAACGACGTCTATGCCAAGAAAGAAAACTAGACAAAAAAAATCATGTAAAGAAATCAACGTGACAGGACCAAAATCAAAGACCAACTTGAAACAAAGAAACAATTTGACTATAATGAGCACTATTGCCATTAATAATTTAGTTCTCAAAGCGGCGTGTTACCCGAGTGTCACTCCGTGCACGCACGGGCACGACGCTAGCACGTAGCACGTCGCGTGCAGGCGGTGTCGGCCAATTTGCACGTCGCACGTCCAAGCTCAATTTACCTGTCAAACCGAGCCGCGCCATTACCGCGGACTTGTGAAGCAAGGCAGCGCTTTTTTGAATATGGAGAACAAAATTCATCAATTTAAAGAGTTCGGTAGGGGATGGTAAAGGTTTGGGATCCCTTATAGACGGATTTTGAGATAGTGATGGTTAGAGGTTTGGTTCAGAATGTATTTAGTAAGAATCTAAAGCTTAAGTCCCATTCAAAGGCGGTTGTTTAAGCTCAAACATTTACATAAATCCAGCTATTTATCAGCGCTTTACGAAGCGCTAAACGCTTGATTGCATCAGACACGAAACATTATTAAGACATTCTCAGCCCTAACGCGCCGGCCCCGCCGCCTGCCTACCTCATTAGAAATTAATTTACGCTCAAAATAAGCTAAACGGTCAATATCATCGAAAGTTTGAGTGTAAGTGATAGTGAGAACGCAATCATCTCGACAAAAAAGTTCTGCTAACAGATTACGTTCCAATTACGACACACTGAATCAACATTCGAATCAAACTAAATACGTGACGCTGAGCCGTGGACGGCACGACGCCGAGCCGCGGCCGGCGACCCACAATTTGCCCACCATCACATTCAATCACCTCCAACTAACGACCGGCCGCAAAAAACACACGACAGACTCTCAGGAAGTCGGACAACAATAAAAAAACAAATAAGTAACCCGAGCAAATTAAGTTATAACCTAAAACACGTATGAAGCCATCATCCCAACGGTGTAATCATATTAACGACTACAAAAGGAGCGGCAAAAAACACAAAAATTAGAGGATCGGGAAATGTGGGCCAAACAAAAACGTAACGCATCGCCTAATTATAGCTGTTGGACGAAAAAACAATTTTATGTTCGGCGGGCCGGCGCACACTGGCGCCTTCGCGCTGTTCTATATAGCGCTCTGCTACTAACTTGACTATTACACTACTATAAAAATTTGTGCTCGGAGTTTTTCGGACAAGGTTGGATATGCAAGTCACATGAGGGCGCATAAAGGAGCAGCAGATCTGATCTCACAACCACTATGAGGACCCAAAAAGAATGCGGTCTCTGTGGTCGAAATCGGCTAGATGGTATCATCATCATCACTATAAAAATAACGTAAACCTAACCTAACCTGCAATTTCTGAGTTTAAGTGTTTGCCCGACGCATGTTTTAGGCATCAATTTGTAAACAATGCGTCATAGTTTTTATCGGTATATAAAATATTTCTTTCCACTTCACCTGAGAACATTAAAGCTCAAATCGGATTTCTCACAATCCGTCCGCAACCGCGCAGCTATCCTTAACAAAAGTCGACCCGTGTCGACTGCTTCCCGGGCAAATCCTTTATTATTTCGACGTGTATAATATTTTTATTTTGTTTCTTCCACGATTATTATTTATGAATTATTATTATTTGAGAATTTATTATTAGCTCGGGGAGCAAGCGCGGCCTTTTCAATTTGCCACAACTCGCCGGTCGGTTCGCTCAGGTATGCAGACCCGCATTAATTTTTACGTTTTTTCTTAATACCTTTTTGACATTTCTTCTGTTGCGTATCGCTAATTAAATTTCTGTTTAGTTCTCATAAGATACAAATTGATTTGGTCCGTAATTTAATTATGTCTTTTGATTTCCTTGGAGGGAGATCAACCGGTGTCTTTTATGTGTAATGACTTGCAAATGGTAATTGGAACGTCTTGGACAGATGTTTATTTTAATACTCGTGTATGATCGGTTGGTTCTACTTAAGTTATTCATAACACTAATGAAGTAATCAACGTTTATTCCTTTTCGAGTTGAAAATATTGACGGAGTTGTAAATGTTGGTGGGATGTAAAGAGGTATGGCTCAGTCCACTATAACTTCAAACCTGTCATGTTCTGACGTTGATGTAGCCCTGTCAAACGGTTTTACAGACTTCAAGTAGATGTGGGGAGTCTAGAGCAGAACTTGAAATTATAATAATCATACCAGCGACTAGCTCCAGCTTCGTAAATATGTTAGACATCTCGGCTCTGTCTACTAAAATTAATATGCATGTATATTATACAGCTAAATCATCCTCGTAAATCACTCAGTCTATTGGTGAACACGCTGTGGAAATTCGTTCACTGGTTTTTTATTACATCGCGAACCGACAGACAGACGCGTTGAGGGACTTAGTTATATAATATGTATTTGTATGTACGATCACACAAAAAAATAAAGGTACATAATGTGGCCGATTTTCGTAAAGGAATATACAGAGTGATTCATGAGGAAGGTTTAAGTATATAATACATGCATACTCGTATTATAGTAGAGAAAAGTCGAGAATTTCAAATATTTCTGAAAGCCGTTTTATTTTTTGGGAAATCCAATGATTTCTGCCGCTCTAGGGAGGAGCGTGTCGTGTCAGACTTTTACTGGTTAAACCCTATATTTCTTCTTTGCCTTGGGTCGCTGGAGCCCAGAGTTCCCTTTCGGATGACTCATAGCCCCAGTAAGCTTCGTCGGTTTTCCTAACATCCCTTAGAGGTACAAGTGGAACACAACGTCGACTGCTAGGGTTTGGGCCCAGACAGTAATCGCACGGCTAGATGGCGAGCTTCCCATTGCTCGTCGTCTGCAAGCCCCCGTCTGCGGTGGCTTTTTGACACCCATATGAAGTTCGCTTTGCAAGCTAACGTATTTAAAATTACCACTACTTAAAGAGATCAAGAACTTTTACGTCAATTTCCACAAAAGATATCCAATCCAAACCCTCAAAAAAAAACCAAACACTCTAATTTAAAAACACAAAACAGTTTAACCCTTCGCTAGCGCTACACGATAACATTAATATTACGAGGCTTATCATTTAATAAGAGTAGGGCCTACCGATTGTCCGTCCGTCCGAACGAGCACGGCAATTAAGGGCGCCCAACCCGAGATACACTTTCATTATTTTTCATACAACTTCTCTTACTTGATTATGATATTGTCAAATCTTTTTTTTTGGTTAGATATTTTGGAAACACAGATATCTTGTGAATTATCTAGGTTTCTATTGAAATCAAAGCATAAATTTGTTCACAATTAATCTAGAAAAGACATCTGAAACTGCTATTTTTCACCAACTCTGGCTCTTCATAATGCATTCATAAATTATATCTATGAAAACCTTGCACTATTGATTCAGATTCTAAACCACGACAACTTTTTTCAAAATCTTTTTTTTATTAAAAAAAAAAAGTTTTTTCTGGAACTAGGTTTTGTGAAATATTAGGGTAAGTGACGTAATTACCGACTGCCAAATAGAGCGTTCAGGTGTTATCTCTATTTTTTTTTCACATTTTCTCTTTATCAAACATTGTATTTGTTTGTTGGTTCATCCAATGGAATCCATTGGATGGACCTACAAGCTTTTAAACCACACTCACGTTGATGATAGACGGATAGAGCCCTCTTAATTCACCGGATAGCCGCAGCCCAGCCCGCTACGGGCGAGGTGTGCGTTTGAGAAATTACCCCTCAGATACTGCACACATTGTTATTCCTTGTTATAAATTACGCAAGTTTATGCCGATAATACCCCCGCGGCGGTGGGGGGTTAACGCCGTGATTTGTGTTGCCAGCGCTAAATACTGTGGTAGTTAATGTTGCCGAGTTTTGATTGGGAATTGAAGCGTGTTTAGTGTTAGATAGGGGTGTAATTAATAAGTTGGTTATGATTAAATGGTGATGACGTTATTATTGCATACATAGCATAAAACGCTATGTTTTAAGACATAATATAATATTCCACAACTGTGACATAACGCCGTCTAGTCTCAAGCTAAACAGAACTTTTGTTATGACTACTAGACAACTGAACAATATATTTCAAAATACTTACATATTATAGATAAATTACACCCAGACACAGAACTCAGAAGATGATAGTGCTCATAACAGAAACATTTGTCCTGGATGGAAATCGAACCCACGATTTCTTTTTACTAAGTCTAAATACATAGTAAAAAAATCAGTTTACGTGTCTGTCTGTTCATCTTCTAATTCCTCCTAAAAAACGCAATGAATTTTGAGGGAGTTTACACTAGCAGAAAGAACAATTAACGACAAAAGTGGATTTACCTATCTAATTTGCATCTGTATTTTCATAGTCAGTACTGAGAAACATTAAAAGTATTAACAAACTCTGTGATGCTTGAACAAATCAAACTTTTCCATGTTTAAAAATACAACAGTACTACGGTTCTTAAACAACTTTCTGCCAACAAACTGTGCTGCAGTTTGGCAGAAGATTCATTTGAAATCATTTATGTAATTTTTTTTAATAAACCATGAAAAATAAGGAATTTTAGAGGAGCAAAGTCGTGAGCAAGGTTTCAAATGTGAATGTGGACTAAACATAGAGACTACAAGACCAAAGAAACTATGACTGGATGTTTATAACTGAAGATACTTCCTGTGTTGCAGAAATTAAATCTGAAGAAAAAAGTCATGCTGTGCTAAAATAATAATTTTTCTAAACATAATATAACAAGCTTTTAATAAAAATCATTTTTTCATTGCAAGCTTTTATAGCTCGGTATACCTATATAATTAATACTCGTCAATGGAAGAATCATACGAGCCCAAACTCGATAGGGTTTTGTTGTTTAACTACTAAGTTCCTAAGAAGATGGATACATCTTCTGGTTACATCATCAGATCAGCTTCTTGTCATAATAATTTTGCATTGTCATCTAATTTACACATACATGCAAAATTTCAGCTCAATCGGTAACCGGGAAGTGGGTCAAATTTAATTTACAAGATTTGATGACAGACAAACATCGGGACAGGTGAAAGTAAACCCGAAAGTCCGATTGCTAAAACTTTTTCACCGATAGAAAGCTGCTTTATTCCTTTGTGATATAAGTTATATTTTACATATTTACGCGAGCGAAGCATAAAGCTAGTTTACAATAAGACCAGGATGATGATAAGGACTTTTAATAATGTTGTTTAACCAATGACAGATTATTCATAAACGATTCTCCTCTTCAATTTGCTTTTTTCCTCTTCATTATCAAATCTTATTTTCTAATTTAATAACCCATTAATAACAGGAATCCCATACAATATGCTTCACAAGCCCGCGCAGGCCCGCGCGTCACTATCGCGCATCTGCGCCTGCGCCGGCGTGGCTGCTACGCCCCGCCATTTGTAACCCGGACGCCGCGGAGATTGCACGCTTAAACTATATTATTTATTAACCCAGCTTCTTCCGAGATGGGTACGGAATTACCGACGTTTGAAGATGGGAAAGGTGGTATTGGAGCTTTGAGGTTATTTCCTACATTAATAAATTGGTTTTTCGAATGAGAGTTGAAAGACGAAGTTAGCTCTGTATCACAGGCTTATCCTTATGTTAAAGGATTCTTAATAGGCAAATCATTTAATTTAAAAAAGGCTAGAGTGAATAGGCTCTTAATAAACTAATGCGTTTTACAATCAACGCTTGCATCACTGTTTTCCATCAGGTGAGATCGCAATCAAATATTAGATCATATCAGTTTAAAAAAAAATGTGTCAGGGTCTCTACTTAAATTACTATCAAGCCCAGGACTTATTGAGACGGTAACGGATAAGTAACGTAGTGCTAAGCCCATATTAAACTCCATATAATCAATGAAGAGAGCCATACTCAAACCATACTCAAGTTATACTCACACGAAACTCAAAAACAGAACCCCGCTCAAGAGATCTCCTTCAATAAGGTACTAAAAGACCAATCATAGCCAAAACCCTACAACTTTGCTAAGTAAAACAGGTCTTCAGTCTGACCAACGTTATAAACAAGAAAACGGTAATACCAACCCAATTAAACAATTTAACTCCAGACACAAAACAGCATAATTTGATGCCATCATACGAGGATACCACGAACATGCTTCAACACTTTCTTTAACCCATAAAAAGTAATGGTCAAATACCAAAATGATGTATAAATTTCATTAAAAACCATTTTGTAAAACGATGCCCAGACAGACGCGTGACTTGAACTCAAAACGGCTTTTACTTGCAAATTATTTGGACGCTAAAGTACGTCGAGTAAGTATGTATCGGTCAAATAATAATATACATTTTAACGTATTACGGGTGATAAAAATGATACGTCTTCATTGGCTGGTTAGCGTGACTCAGGTGTCGTCTCGTCTGGTCTCGTCTTCTGTCTGGCCATCTGAGTACCTAATTATTTCCTCGTAGACCGCACCAAATTTGCCGATAAAGCCCCGAAGAATCGCCAAACTTAAGTGGCATTGGGGTGGGCACATTGCTTGTAGAACAAATGGTTTATGTTCCGAAAGGATCTGGAGAAGTGACCTCGCACCGGAAGAGGTGGCGATGCCGCATTGGTAAGGCCTCCTATAAGCATGAAATGCATACGCATACTTAGGAGATGCCGTCTTTCGGCTGAAATTATGGTGACAATGGGACTGCACTTAAATCAAAACTGCTTACACTGATTGGACAGGCCCACTCAAAGCGGCATGGTTCTTTCTTCAAAAGACCATCTCAGACAAATCTGCATGGTTCTCATGTGATTTGACCATTACATATTTACTGTATGGACTTTAAAAGAGACTTTGACCCCTGAGTTTATTTCGGTGTTTCTTCTCAGGGTAGTCAGATAGGAAACACTGGCCTCATCTAGTTTAAACTGACGAAAAAAATTGACGTCTTAGTGTTTTTTTAAAACTACTTGCAAAATACTTATCATTTATTAACTCCTTCTGTATCAATAAAATTTCATCCAGCCGTGCTTTTTTTTTCGGTGGACAAATATCATCCTATGACTACCCCCGCTCTTGGGTGGAGCGGAAGATAGTGTCAGACTCTTACTGACTAAAAACCCCACCCCATTCCTACTAGCCTTCATACCGGGGCTCGAGTTCTTTTCGGATAACCCTGGTCCCAGTAGGCATCCAGCCGTGTCGAGTCTATGTTTCCTGATAGCTACAACTTGGGTCTTTTTGATTCAAGAGAGAGGGAATGGTGACTTCTACGCAAACGAGCTCAATTGACAGAGTCCAAAAAGTCGACTGCAAAAAATCGACTAATGAAAGTTCGAAACAAGTCTATCTATGACTGAAGTAAAATAAATACCTCGAGGTAAAAAGAATGGAGAGTGTACAACAAAACATTGACCTTTAACATTTCCTTATAATTTTCTTTTGTACTTCAAAACAAAAAGCAGAAACGGTTAATGGCGTCCGCGGCCGCTATCAGAGCGCAGTTATTATTTTTCATTGTTACTGTTATTACCGACAGTGCGCTTGTTATGCCGACGTTACCACGCTTAACAAACTATTAAAGGTACTCTCTCTTAACACCTTATTATTATGATAAATACGCGCGATTGTCCGAGAACGCGCGCATTTTAAACAATGAAAAGTCCCGGAGAACGGTGAGTCGGATTATGAAATATATAAGATGGGCTTTTATAAGAACACCTTTAAGTAAAATTTTTGAATATTTATGCCTGTCTCTACCGGGTTTGATGATGAGGAGGTATGCTTGCCGTCCGGCATCTAATAATCATTCACTTCTCACCTTTTTAATATGATAAAAATCCATACGATTGTCCGAGAACGCCCGGTACGCCCGGTTTTTAAACCATGAAAAATCCCGGAGAACGGTGAGTCGGATCATAGTTAAATAAGATGGGCTTTTACTTGTAAAAGGGTACTTTAAGTAAAAGAAAATATTATTTACGCCTGTGTCTACCGTAGGCGTGAGCTTGATGACGACGAGTTATAGGTAGCTTGCCGTCCGGCGTCCGGTATCCGTCTGGACCGAGCCCGAGTCGTGGACGGCGCGTAGTGTTCGGCCCAACAGGATCGCTGCCTACTGGGGCCAAGGATTGTGCGAACCCCAGAGCCTTAGAAAGAACATAGGAGTGGGTTTTAGTCAGTAAAAGTTTGAAATGTTCTCACTTTTTTCAAGCAATAGCTTGCACAAAAAAAGCTAGAATTCGCCGCAAAAAACAGCTGAAGCGCACGACAGCGGATAAGCTTGAAGCACCTTCAAGCGTTTTTTGTGGCACACCGCACACAAGCCACAACAAAAGGCCGCCTCAAAAAAGAGCTTGATGCGGCGTTTTTTTGATGATACGCAAATAAGTTTTCTTTGCAAACCGTACTTTTCACTCAACATTTGACAGATCGTGGTAATTGACTTACTTACTCTTATTTAGCATAATATGCTCTGCAAGACACCGAAGAATCTGAGTTAAGACGGTCACCCATCTACAGACCAACCTCGGCAAGCGTTGCTCAACCTTGCAGATTGACACTTGCTGCTAATAATTTTATCCAAAAGTAATTATTATCAAAGAAACTTTTTCTTCCTGCCCTTATCCCATGTTACTTGGTGTCGGCGCAACACGTTTTTTTCTTCCATTCTGTCCTGTCACCCGTCAAACTATCACTAACTCCCTTTTCTTTCATATCACTCGTCACACAATCTATCCATCTTTTTTTCGGCCTTCCTCTTCCTCTCCATCCATCTACATGTATACTCAGAACTCTTTTAGTAATATGCGCTTCATCTCTCCTCTTCACATGGCCATACCAAGACAACCGATTACCTTTCAACTTTTCAGTCACTGGCGCCACTTTCAAACTTCCTCTAATATACTCATTTCTCACTTTATCCATATGATAAATGTTAATTAAATGTAAATCTGCTTTATCTATCCATTTGATACTCCCTGAAAAACAATACAAGAGGAGGGTACGTCTGCCCCCATATTTGGCCTTTTGCCTCAAAAACAATGCTGCCTCCAAAGACTGCGCTGGAGCTGGATAAGGCAAGAATAATGGCGATCATTAATTAATACTGCGCATACATGACCATTTGTTTCAGATCTCTCACTCTCTGACCGCCAGATACTGAGCGTTCTATCCTGTACTTTGATTCAATGCTGGATCTTTTTTTTTTAATCGAACGTAATAAACAGTACATTTTGATACAAGTGATGAAAGTTTGCTATTGCAACCGAGGTGGAATCCGCCCGAGCCACAGGCAAAGGTGTTGTGAAGCCGAGTGTTGCAGTGACTTTGCACGTGTATCAAACGATTTTTTTCAATACACTTATGAAGAAATAAATAAACAGGGGTTGACCGGCGACTCGCGAGGATCACTTAGAGTATTCAGCCTAATACGATAAATACAATAAATTGTGGCGGGGCGGGCGTGTTTGCGCACTATTCCGCACTAGTACGGAAAACAGTAAATTATGTGCCCAAAATCGGTAGGGAAAGAAGCGGGTTTTCGAGTAAGTGGAGGGCTGGCTGCTGCACTGCGTTTCATAGGTTCGATTCGCGCGTGGAACAAATATTTGTATGGCCTGCAGATAATAATTGTTCCGGATTTGAGTGTCTTGTGTATGTGAGTTTACATGTGTGTGTAGTAATTCCGTAAGAAATGATTTTATTAAAAATAAAAATAAAAGTCAGTGATCATTAACAATTACAAATCAATATGAAAATTAATTATAAAGGACTTTCTTGTAAATGTTTGTTATTTTCACCACAATATCCGGAGTACTTTATTTTGATGCCTCAAGTCACAAAGCATGGTTGCAAGCGGAGTATATCAGCCTGGAACCATGGTCGATGGTATCGCGCGGGGTCACACAATAACACTTTGCAGCGGCAAATGAAACGCTTTTATGTAATTGGCCGATGTTGCCGGCGCACTGTGCGACGATAATGAAGTTTGTGGACAAAAGTCCTATTTAATTTTGTCTTTAGGTAAAAATTAAACGAACAATAAAACATTGATTTGCAGGTTCTTAATTTCTATTAATGAGGTCGTTTATCTTTGGTTTGTTAGTGTGAGTTATGAAAGTAACCTTTGCCTTTAGTTATCTTGTTGGTTTTATCTTTTAAATATTTTCTAGATTCTACCATTACTAGCAGATCCTAAAGCGGTTTGTGCTCCATTGACAATGCTGCAAAGCTTTTTAATGTGAAGATCAACGGATAAATAATAAAATGAAATATACATTCAAATCTCTAATTAAAATCTCTACCGAAAAAAACTAACACATATCTCAATCGTTTAAAAGATTGAGCTAAAAAATCCTTTTTTTTTATTTAACTTTAATTACAGTAAAAAAAAAAAACAAAAAATTCGATGGATGAGACGCACAGGACCGTTAATTGTGACTTCATTGGACCGTTCACTTGGGGGAGGCCTATGCTCAACAGTGGACGTCTTTTGGCTGAACTGATGATGATGAACCCAACAGTGGACGTCTTTTGGCTGAACTGATGATGATGAAAAAATGTATATAATAAAACCGTACGCTAATTACAACTAAAATCAAACTAAATTATGGCGTCAAAAACTCTTCCACATCTATTTATTTATTTATTTAATACTTCATGCACACAAAAGTACAGAGGCGGACTTAATGCCTTAGGCATTTTCTTCCAGTCAACCACATCGCTATCGACTGGTAATGTGCCCATAAAACTGACGGCATTGCCACCCTATACGGCAATGCTTTAAATCTTCTGTCTGAGGTAAAAGCTTTTCTTTATCATGTAATTATCCCTATTTAAATATATTTCCCAACAAGTTTTTTTTAATTGTTGATAGGTTCGCGCTTGACCGCTATCTCACCTGATGAAAAGCGCCGACGCGGTCGACGATGAAACGCGCTTACCTAGAAGATACCTATTCACTCTTGACTTACAGATTCCCGGGTTGTAGCCATCAGGAAACACGGACATCAGAAAAGTCGCTAAAACGTATCAAAATCGATGTCCATATATTTTTTTCCACACCACTCTCAAGTAGCGCATTATGCATGCGGTGAGGCGGGGCATTTTTTACGATTGCCATCGAGCGTGCTCGCACCGTCTTGTGTTCCCGACAATTATAATACGTCATTTTTTATTATAATTAGTATCGCCTTTATTAATTAAAAGTTCACCCGGTAACACTCACGAAAAAATAAATAAGTTCATTATTTTATGCGTGCTTTAAACTGCTTTAGTTCTTCGTAATTAGGTACAGATATTCCAAAAAAGGGATCTTAAAATATTGACGATCCCCAGCATTTTTGAAGATTTAAAAAAAAATACTGCTCATATTTTATGTGTTTTACATGTAGTAACAATACATATATTATTAGTTAAATGTGAAAAAGGTTTAAAAAAAAAATTATCATGAAAAACGCATAAATATGTTGTTTTTATTTATGTGAAACGAAATAGATTGCAGTGTAAAAAATTACAGAAATTCACTTACATCACAAGACTCGTAAATAAAAATACAGTAACCTTCAACAAAAAAAAAACACAAAATAAACCCAACTAAGTTTAAAATCCTCTCCTTCACTTAAAATTCCAAACAAAACAAAGTACACATAATTTTCGAAATAAATTTACGCAAATATACTTCTAACTAATGCTCAATAACCAAACAATAGGAGTCAAACAAAATACAGCTAATCTACATTGTCTATATTAAGGTAGCAATACACGTTAGGGTGTATCTGACAGGTTTGCTTTGACAGTTACACCTGTCAAATAAGCTCGAACTGAGTAGAGCACATACACGTTGCGATAAACTTGTACAAACTCTCAATTGAAGTCATAGCCCCGGCAGCAGATATCAACGCTGTAGCGCTAATCGGTTACCTCTCGCAGTCACCTCAAAACTGACGCTTGCGTAGGCGACCAACACACACGCTCAGTTTAGCCCGTACAGTTAAACTGCACAAGTATACCAAAAGGCAAAAAATATAAAAAATAATATTTTTTCGATTGCTGAACGGCTGTTCGGGCAATCGAAAGCTAAGCTGGCTTAGTTACAACCGTTTCGTTTCGATTCTCTAGCATCGAACGCATCGAGTTGGCTACGCCCCCGATTCTTTTGTTCATGACTGAGCGTTGAGATGACGCCATTTTCGAACATTTGAAGTTTTCTACCAGCGTTAACGATTGCAGATTATTAACTTGGCTAGGGGTGCAGGTGTGGAAACCTGCACTGTTGTGCAACATACACGCTCCCGCTCCGGTTTACCTGTACAACTCAACTATACAATTTGTACTTTCGTTTACTATGTGTATATAACCGTTGTGCTGTGTCTGTACCGAATAAAAGTATTTCTATTCTATTCTATACAGGCAAACCTGTCAGGTACACCCTAACGTGTATGGCTACCTTTATGTACACTGTTCCGCAAACGCAGCAAACAACGCCACAGACGGACATACAGGCATAATTAAATAACACTGCATGACGGCTACGAGCTAATTACCTGACCAGTAATTGAATATTAAATTTATTGCTAATTACATTTTCTGCGTGAGTTTTGCTGTCAAGTTTACACATGTGGCCGAATAATTGATACACGTTATGTGTTGTGGTAATTGCTTTTCATTTTGTTGCGTCAAAGATGAAACAATCGAAAATCAAAACGTCAATTTACAGTAACAAAGTCTATTGCCTCATAAACACGAGAAACGAATGCGAAAATTTTGGTAGAAAAAATGGATCTAGCTAACTTAAAGAAAATATATTATTTTCACTTCGCTGAGCATAAATTAGTACTACTACTACTCAAGTACACTACTACTACTACTATGTACTAGTACTACTATGGACTGCAGTACTGCACATCGCGGGTTCGAATCCCGCACGGGATTAATATTTGTATGGCCTACAGATAAGTGTTTCAGGTCTGGATGTCTTGTGTATGTGAGTTTACATGTTACAGGAGTTATTCATAGTATGGAATAAACAAAGATGATTTTCCCCGTCGACAAAAAAAAAAAAAAAAGTTAAAAGAAAAATACATTTACATATTTAACTGAAAAATTATAAACGGACGCAAACAAACCCATTTTAATCTTAAAAGTATCTCCGTAAAACCCAATCGACAGCACATCAAAGAAAACCATGTCTCATTGCAAAACATATTCTTAGTTAATTTGTCAGCGTACAGAATGTAACGACATCATCCTAACTTATCGCCCAGGGTCATAGGTCACCATCAACACCACGCTTTCTCTATCACTATAAATAATGACATAATCAGAAACCTTTCGGCGCAGACGCTATAAAAATCGTCCACATGACACGTCATAATGTGATGACATAACGTTCGTATTAACCATTTTTTGTATTAAGCCCATACGGATACAAGAATACAATTTTGTGTCCCATTTATTTTGGTAGAATGTGTACTTGTGTAGGGTTCTCACTTCTCGCTTCTCAATCCTGTTTGACATTAGATATTGGAAAGCAATTTACATGAAGATGGAAAATAAATTGTTAACAGTAATACGATGATAACTCTGTTATAAATAAATGTTTAATAAGTTAAGGCAGGTGCCAGATAACCGTGGAATAAAGGTCATTGACCCTCCTACAGTTGTTGACATTTTAACCGAGTTCTAAAAAGGGGGAGGTTCTCAATTCAGATGTTTGTATTTTTTTTTAATGTTTATTCGCGCATAACTTCGTCGCTTGCCAACCAATTCGAAAAAATATTTTTTTGTTGGAAAGGATGATGGAATTTCGGAGAATCAAGGGAACTCCTCAAATTCAATTAAATTTTTTAGTAAAGTTTGTATTTTTTTTATATAAAAACGGTATTACTTGTTAATTTTACAAACGGAAATCCTTACTATTATTATAAAAGCGAAATTGAGTTTGTTTGTTACGTCTTCACGTCTAAATGGCAAAACCGATTTTGATGAAACTTAGTACACGGATAGACCATGTTCTGAAAAGTATCCTATGTCCTACATAGGATACATTTTATCTCGGAAGTATGTTCTCTGGGGATAATTTTCTGCTATCACGCGGGTGAAGCCGCTGGGAGCAGCTAGCAAAGACATTCTTTCTTAAATCGACATATATCGTGATCCTTTACATGATCTAGTAATGAGAAGCAGTGCGCTGTTTGTTTTTCGGGTACCTATGCCTATATATTATAAAGAGGTCAATGTACTTTATTCCACAGTTATCTGGCGCTGTCTATAGTAAAACGATGACAACTCTGTTATAAATAAATGGATAATAAGTTAGTATAAATATGTGTATGTAATGGTTGAGTTTGTTTGTAAGACCGCGAGTGTTCCCACATAAAATACTATATTTAAGTATGTTTTACTGAAATTGGGTATGTTAATAATGTTAATTGATGCAAATCAAGCGAGCGATCTTTAATTAATGCGGTGTTAAGTACATATTGAATGTTAATTATCGTTAATCAACTTTGGTAATGTCAACAAGTTATTTTTTTTACTTTTTTTTTAGTGGAAGTATTATTTTCCTTACAGTAGGTTTGTTAAACCACAAAATATTACAGAAGTCAATCTACAAACAAAGCGTGCTCGAGCAACGCACACATAGACACCGCTCACGGACACGATACCTCGGAGCGCCTCGGCCCGCTCGTCGAACAGTTCCGGCTCAAACGCTCATTAGTGTTCGTCCACCGAGCGTAGGTAAAAATAGTGAAGTACAAACATGAGATTGTCTTCTGTACCTATCTATTTTGTGGTAAAACTCAAGATAGCATGCCTTGTGCATAACACACAAAATGACTGCTGTACTAAAATCGCATACCGTATGTTTTTACAAATGTAACGCTAGTTCTACAAAATACATTGTTACATAGTATGTAACAATGTATCTTGTAACAGTAGACGTAATTAAAAGGCTTCTTTATAATGATTAAATTATGTTTATATTGTATGAAGCATTTTATATCATATCTATCTGTATATACAAAAATCAATGCCACTTTTCGTTGTAATTTTATATTTAGGCTTTGTTCGGACTATTTAGTAGATGGTTTATGTGAACTACTCTACCCTACCAAACGGTAGGGTAGATTAGGGTATAGAAGGGTAGAGTAGGATAGAGTAGGGTAGAGTAGGGTAGAGTAGGGTAGAGTAGGTGAGAGTAGTGTAGAGTAGGATAGGGTAGGTTAGAGAAAGGTGGAGTAGGAAAGAGCGGGAGCGATGCCGCACGATCAAAAACTAGTTTTTGTATAAAAATTACGTCAAGCTATATTGACATCTAGAAACAATCTTCCATCTAAATATGAATACCTAAGCATTTCAAAAAAATTAAAGGTTGTATAAGCAGTTTCAGTTGGTTTAAAATTCATATCTGCATTGAAATAAGACCTTTTATTATCCCATGTATGAGAAAATTTGATTGGATTACAACTATTTGTGTTTGTTTACCTATTTAAGCGGGTTTGCGCACGTGATGGCTTGACCTATTCATAAATAGACAGGTCGAAGTTTTTAATGAAGATTTTTGAAAAATGTAACCTATATTAAAAAGTGGTTTAATTGATTCTGCACGTTTTCTGATCAAACTGTTTTCAGGTTTTGCGCATTTAATGTCACACGTTGTATGTGTGGCCTCTATGGTCGCCACAATACTGAGTAATTTCTGTAAATATATCGCCTGTGCTACAAAATACATACCTACCAGGTGTTTAAAATGTAACGTTAGTACTGCAGCATAGATGTCGCGTATAAATTAAACTCTAGTGCCACAAAACTATTCCGAGCGTTTTCACCACCGAGTTTCAATTTTCAATTTTTCAATTTCAATTTATTCACGAACAATTTACATTGTGTTTGAAATTACTTAAAACTACATTAAAATACAAATATAAATACAATTCATTTTAAAACATAACAACAAACGTCAATACAATTCATACCCACACCACTACTACCTAACATTACTAATGTCATATACATCAATTTATATCCTACAGTACTTTAAATAGTTGACATGTCATCGTCCACCGAGTAGACACATTTCTCCAAAAGGAAAGCTTTGAGCCTTGACTTAAACGCTAGTGTATATTATAGTGTATATTATTATTGCTAGTGTATATTATACTCTCCAAGTCCAAGGGCAACCTGTTAAAAATTCGCACTGCCTGATATTGAGGACTATGTTGGACAATATTAAGCTGAGGTAATATTTTATTTTTTAAGTTGAGTTGAGAGTTCTTTATAATACAGCCTGATTACTTGTTTTGTTGCCATCTATAGTATAGGATACTAATACAAAAATCGCATACATACATACAATTTTATTAACTTCTTCAACAACAAGCAATTAAAACTAACTTAAAAAATAAAAATAAAAGCCTTAGAGAACTAGAATAGGAATTTAAAGTAAGGCGTCGAAAAATTCCTCCGCGTGGCTATCAACTGGTGATGTACCCAAAAGACTGGCGGCATTGCCACGCTGAATGGCAATGCTTATCCTTTAACCGAAGTAAAAGCTAGCCTTTGGGTCACGCGTGTCAGCGAGAATACACAAATGTATACAATACACAGATACATACACTTGTATACAAACATGTCACGACGAATGGAGCATATGTACCTATATATTCTCAAATCCGCAGGGGCCCAGCACGGTCGAAGCCTACTGGGGCCTTAGGTTCGTTCGGTCGCTTCTGAAAAGAAAACCCGGGGCCTTGGAACGCAAGGCCCCGAATCCGTCTTTATGTTTCTCATAGGAGTGGGTTTTAGTCAGTAAAAGTCTGACACGCCCTCCCGCTCCACCCTAGGAGCGGCAGAATTTTGAATCATCGGGTGATTTTCTACCTAAAAAAAAGATATACAGGTAGGTTCATGTTTTGTGTGTTCTGTTGGTCTGTAGGTTCATGTTATCTAATAAATTGATTAAAATATTATTTTCGCAAGCCAAATGCATTTACTATAATAAAATTAATTGAAGGAGTGTCCGACCTTGTATCATCTGATTTATTTTATTAATTTTGATAAGTGAAACCTAACGAGACTCTTGTAGCCAGCTAATATTAAAGGTCGCCGCACACGGGCCATTTGCCACAACCACAAACGCCATGACAACCTAGAAACGGCCACAAAGGCAGCTGAAGCGCGCGACAGCCATTTGTGACTGGAAGATACCGCCTTTTTTAACATATACGCGCAGTTTGAGAGCAGTGGTGGCCAAATGGTAACGGCTCCGACTTATGAGTTGTAGGTCGCGGGTTCAAACCAAGCCAGGCGCATTATTTTGTGCTCTTAAAACGGTGAAGGAAAACATCGTGATGAAACCGGCATGTCTTAGAACCAAAAATTCGAAGACACGTGACATCCACCAACCCGCACTGGGCCCACGTGGTGGATTATCGCCCATTCCTTCTCCTAGCGAGGAGGATCCTTCTGTTGGGAATCAGTCCCAACAGTTTGAACCATTATACGCGCAGTGTAATGAACTCTGACAAAGAAGATTTAAATGCGCGAGTGGTGTGTGATGGCGTTTAGTATCCGCATTTAGTGGCAGGTGCGGGCCACAAGAAGCGAGCAGCGGTGACTAGCGTGTGGCGGCCACCGGCGTCAACCGTGTGTGGCGAATCCATACAAAATGCATAAAAACTATCTACATTTATATTATAAAGAGGTGAAGTTTTTTTTTATAGGAGATAATCTCTGAAAATACTAGTCCGATTGCTAAAACTTTTTATTTCTTAAAAACTGCTTTATTTCTGAGTGACATAAGCATATGTTTTATGAACGCAAGCGAAGCCGCGGGTAAAAACTAGTAGGAAATATACCGGTGGCGGCGTTTGGTGGTTGTGGCCGGTGGCCGTGTGCGGTGCACCTAATATTAAAACTGGTTATCGCACCGACTAGAAATAACTAGATTTGTTGTTGGTACTTACGAGTAACTAGTTATTTCAAGACATGTCTAATCCATCGTACCCGCTTGTAATTATCTTAAATTACTGCTTTTAATAACTTAATAAAATTATTATAAGACAAGACTGTTATGGCGCTTGTTTGGTGTGATATCGAATATTAACACTTACCTACTTAAATTAATTTGGAGTATAATTGAGTTACTTAGACACGTGAAAGTTAAATACAATATTATTCATAGTGTATGCGAAACCTGAATATAGTTTGTTCAGAATCAGTAACTGAATGGAAGAAAATAATGAAAGAAAATAATGAAAATCCTGAAATAATTTCATGTATTCCATACGCACAAAGCGTTTTGGGAACACATTTATTGTGCGTACAGCCAAGGAGTGGAATTTGCTGCCGGAGTCTGTGTTTCCTGATAGCTATAACTTAGGGGTCTTTAAGTCAAGAGTGAATAGGTTACTTCTAGGCAAGCGTGTTCCATCGTCGACCACATCGTCGCTTACGATCAGGTAAGATGGTGGTCAAACGCAAGCCTATCAATAACAAAAAAAAAAAAATTACACCATGTTATTTTATTTCCAAAGATATTTAAAAGAGTGAGAGTCACAAGTTGGACACCATCGACACTAAGTACAACACAGTTCACGGCAGGTCATAGCGGGTGTTAGGCGCCATCAAACAGTTGGGTGCAAGTGCAGAACAACCCCACAGTCGCCTGGATAGCCCGGTGGCTATGTATTTTTGCTGACGTAACAAGCTCATAATTTTGTGATTTTTCATGATACAGTCATGTTTTGTACATAGATTCTTTACATACAAACGTTAGACACATGTTTCGGGTTTTCATTTACTAAAACTAATGTGTTATAATAAATTAATGGGTAAAAGTACAATGATTGGTATTTTTTTTTTATTATTGATAGGTTTGCGCTTGACCGCTATCTCACCTGATGGAAAGCGACGATGCGGTCGACGATGAAACGCGCTTACCTAGAAGAAACCTATTCACTCTCCACTTAAAGGGTCTAAACCTGTAACTCAGGAAACTAGCATTTATTTTATATATTTATTTATTACGTGTTAGTATATTTAGGTACTGCTGTGATAATGTCACAATACTATAATATATTAAAATATCACGCTTGGGAACGCTTGGGGAAGGCCTGTGTCCAAAAGTGGACGTATATCGGTTGGCATGATGATGATGATGATGATAAATTTGTAATTTGTTAAAAAGTAAAGAATGGATGCGTTATGTTAGTGTGGTTTGCGATTAATAATTTATTCATTTTAATAAAAAGTACTGTCTGTCAAATACTTAAATTCCAAAGAGCAGAACGTCTAGAGTCTAAAGCGTTTTTCTTTTTAAACTTTTTAAAACAAGCATAGACACAAGTAAAACTCTTCATTTAAATCCGTCGGTCATCTAACCTAGTTGAAAGCCTAACAAATCGTCCGTTAATAATAAGCAGTTGACAAAGAACCACAAAGTTGACTCACAATATATTATAATGATCTCAGATAGCGAGCGGTGCCTTATTGATTCCAACAATTGAACCGATTAGCCGTTCGGAACGCCTTCGGACATCTTCGGAGAACTTCGGGTACCTTCGGGCATCTTCGGACATAAATCTGAAGATAAAAATGTTTGGAAGAGGCGTGAAATCTTCTATACAGTGTATTGATATCGTAAGATTATTGTGCTCGATAGTAAATTGAGATATGAGCTGTGAAATAGCGGTCTTTCTTTGTTGACCTATGTTGCTTACCGATGTGTTTTCATTACTAAGTTATACGTACTTGCTCATTACAGCTTTAAAAAAATTGAGTGGATGAATGGTAATGGCTCCGACTTTCGAGTTATAGGTCGCGGGTTCGAACCCAGCCAGGCACATTACTTTGTGTAATTTATTTCATCACCACTGCTCTCAAAACGGTGAAGGAAAACATCGTGAGGAAACCGGCATGTTCTAGAACCGAAAATTCGAAGACATCTGACATTCATCAACCCGCACTAGGGCCGTGTAGTGGAATACGGCCCATTCCCTCTCCTAGAGAGGAGGCCTGAGTCCCAGCAGTGTGAACATTAAAAAGGCTGATGACGATGATGATGATGATGATGATATTAGATTATTAATCCCAAAGGAACAACTAATAGAGATAAAAATGTATCCCAGATATTCAAAAAACACTGTTCAGCTGTTTGAGGGTTGGAAAACAAACATACTTACACGCATAGAAACTTTCGTCTTTTTAATTATTATTATTAGTGTGATATTGTGATTAAAAGCTTACTATAATCAAATTTGCGTCTAACATTTCCAGCATATGGCTGAATGCCGATACCATACGTACCCAATAATTCTATAGAGACTGACAGCAATAACTGTAGCCGTAAAACATGACTGAAGTGGCAGATGTAGGAGGGGAACAATTCTCGATATTAATCGTTAGTAATTATTAAAAAATATTAAAAAGATATTTAAAAAACTACTTAATACTTCGTTTTTTTTTGAGGTGGGAAATATCAAACCGAACATCAACTTCAAGAGGGACTTTCAGATACTTCCCCCCATATCTTTAAGCATTTGAAGTTTAGTATTTCTCAAACTCTACTGTTTTTGTTTTAATTGTTATAAACTAGTGCTTGACTGCGATTTCACCTGATGGTAATCCTGAAAACGTGTGAAAGACGTACTTACTACAATTTAAGTAGGGTTTGCGACATTCTTAACTAAAAATACGAGCTCGAGTTTTCGATAACGTCACGTAGTGTTCCACGCGCGCCTTAGGGGCCTAGCAGGGCCAGGGACTATGGGTTGACATCCCAAATTGAAACTCAAGGTCCTGGAACGCTAGGCAAAGATAAAACATAGATATGGTTTTAGTCAGTGAAAGTCTGACACGTCAGCCTCAAGAACAGGATAAGTCGTTGGATGACTTCCCTTTTTTTTAAAAAAATTGCCAGTATTCCTTCAGTTGCCCATTGCGTTCCAGGGCCGCAGTAACTCCTTTTAATATTTCCGCAGCCCAAGGTTTTTTATTTATGCAAGATAAAAGTAGCTTTGTGTCCGTAAAATAACTTTGCATCTGTATGCCGAGTCTTTTTCCAACTATTTTGGGGTCCTTTCAACTCCAGACCTATATGACTCAATAAATTATTGCACCAAGAGGTGTCCCTCTTGGCTTCTCTCCACTGGTGTCAGATTTTTCTGGCTTTTGACTCCGGCTTCCGTAAAGTCTACCCAAGCTTAACAAATGATACCTGGGGTATTTTAGTGAAAAATTAATTGTTTAATTCTCGCAAAGTTTACTCCATTGTCGACCACATCATCGCATAAACCGCCAGGTGACAGAAACGGCAAACGTGAACCTATAAATTAGAAAAAAGGTAACGCATCTCCAAATTGACTTCGGCAGGTATTGTTTAACCTAGAGGATGTACACGTATGGTTATTATTACTTAGCCAAGAGCTCTCCAATTTAAAAAAAATATCACATCCAGAAAAAGTAATTAAAATATTACCTCCTAAAAGAAAAAACTAAAAAAACACCTTTTGATAAATTAGTTTAAACGTTTAGATTTACCATCTCAGAGGCGTTAATTAAGCAAACCTAATGAGTATCTAAGATCAGAATTACCGAGTACCACAAAACCAATCAGAAAAACAATGACAACCATTAAAAAACGACAAAAAGAAATTGTAACAGGTTATTAAACAAGTTGTTTCTATTAGATCACAAAAATAAAATAACGCAACGAAAAAAAAACGCTGATCTATCATAATGAAACGTAAAAAACTCTTTATAAAAGAAATGAAAAAATTCTAAACACAGTAATCAAAATCTGAATCCGAATCAATAACAACAAAGGCATTATTGCTGCATCAAATCATTATCTTTTAACTTGTCGACCATTCTTAACAAATCGTTAAACTTAGTTCATTATCTTAATTATTTTTACGTTCAATTCATTAAAGCAGTATAACAATTTAGATTATCTTACATCGAAGTCTCTTTAACACCTCTCTCGCGGCGGCGAGGCTCACAAAGCTCGCTCGTAAACCCAACATGGAGTAAATAAAAAAAAGTATAAAAAAAAAAACAAAAACAGCCCGAGAGTATAATAAAGAGAGTCAATTCGCCTTACATCTCAAGGTGTGAAGCTGTCATGGGCGAAATGATGACTCCATTATTAAGCGGATAAATAATAATTCTTGAGTCCCGTTGCAGCGAGTTGATGTGTTAATAAGTTGTGTGCGTCCGTATATGTTATGTGTGTGCGACGAGCTTGTGTGTGCACGCACGGTGTGTGCACACACATGCCGTGTGCGTGCACAAGGATGTGTGCGCTATCCCATGTGTGTATTTAATTAGGGTTGGTAGTTGTTTGTGGGCGTGCTACAGTTATGTTTTACTATTATTCGAGTTTCCTTTGTTAGTTATTGATATGTTTTGAATATGGGTTATTTATGTCTGGTATAGATTCTGGGATATAATTAAATGATTCAGCGTAATTAAAGATACAGCCTTCGAGTCGGTTGCAGCTCTTTTGGATTTTTTATACCTTGATTTTATATGTTGCATTGGTTGATATTGATAAGCGTTGGTCCTAACCTAGACCTGATTATCGACCATTTTATCTAGATTATCGTAATCTGGATGTAATTATCTGTATCAACGTTTCTTTACGCTGGGCATAAGTTAGTGAGAAAAAAGTACATATTAGAAGCTTGAAAGTATCCTCAATGATTGAAAAGTTGCAAGTGCATTGTTTGTCTTGTTACGGTCATGTAAAGAGGTGGGATAAAGCGAATATTAGGAAAAGATTTATGAGTTTACATGTGGATAGATGGAGAGGGAGAGGCCAAGGATAATATGGATGGATTGTTTAAGAAGCGATATGAAAGAAAAGGAAGTCAGTGACAGCTTGGTTGAGAGGACAGAATGTAAAAAAAAATAGGTTGCATCGACACCAAGCAACATGAGACAAGAGTAGGGACTAGAAAAATGATGATGATGATTAGTTTGCTCTAGTTGAGAGGAAGACGGAGCCCAAAGATCGCTGAAATGAAAAGAGAGTTACTGATAGCGTGACAAATGACAGAAATCACAAGCGTGTGCAAACACAAGTACACTCTCTGTTCCTTTACTCTCATAGTCCGACAGGTCGGCAATCTGACACGACTGGAGACAGATCAGGCGCAAAACCAACGGCTTTACGTGCTTTCCGGGACACAGGGGTGTCATACAACCAACCTCCAAACTCCGGGCTATACAAAAGTATTTCTATATACAAAAAAAACAATAACACGTTTTGCCTGACCTGGTAATCAAACCCAGAACTTCACACTCAACAACTCAAACTCAAACTCAAACTCAACTCAAACTTATCGCACGCTGAGAACGAAAGTAACCGATTTCAAAATTTTGGTTAAATGAGTTAAGTATACAGAATGACTTAAAAAAGTATATTCTATCATAATTATTATCATATTATATTATCTAAAAACTTCTAATACTAAAGTGACCTATTTTTTCGATTTATTTTTTAAACTTTATTTTATACGAGAAAATCATATTTTTTTGCAAAAACTATATAATGTTTCTAAAGGTATTTAGTGAAACAAAAAATTTCAACAGAAATTCATAATTTTTGTTACCATGTTTTAGTGTTATTGTAAATTGTAAAATGAACAGAAAATGCTTAATGCGACGGACACATTTTCGCTCTTTCCCAAAAATTAGCAATTTTGAGTTGAGTCACTTTCGTTCTCAACGTGCGTTATGTCTGCGAGCCCAACAAGTCACTTACATTACATAACAATTAAACAACCCTGTTTAAATATAACCAGTAGTTATAGTTATGTATGATTAAATGTAAACTTTTTAATTAGTAGCGACGTTTGCACGCCTCCGCTCAAATGAACCGTTATTATTTACGTTCTATATCTGATGTGACACGAACGTGTTACGTACTATGTCTGGCTGGTACGAGTGGTACAGTTTTGTTTGTCAAATTTTACGATAAAAAGCCTCCTTTTATTTTTTTCTATGGTGTTATGTATTGTTGTGGTTTTGTTTTGCTTTTTATTTTAAGTATTTCTTTAAATTCTATGAATGTACCTAGCAACTGTGTGAATTATAAAGAACTTTAATTTCAAAGAATTTTGAATTGTATTTTAAAATTTTGTATTAAAAAAAACCTTTATTTTGTTTTTTTTTTTTAAGAGAAGTTAAAGGCTAAAAAAACTTTTTACAAAATAAATTAAACCGACTTCAAAAAGTACAAAATAACTTTAATTTCGGAAGTCGGTGTTTCTACAATAGATACCTAATCTTGTCTCTTCGTTATTTCACTTTTTAGTTCTGGTGGCACCACTAAAAGTACCTACCCTTCAGCTAAACATAAATTACCTTATAGCCAGAATGCATCTCATAACGATTCTTATAATCCCAAATACGGTTATATTACATGAATTTACCCCCTCCCCCTTTTCTTTCAGTCAGTCATCGACTACACGTACAAAGCAATTTTACTTGTTACGACAATTCTGCTATGATTCTATGAAGAGTTCTGTTCCATATCTTCGAAGTTCATGATCAGATCATAACAATATTTCTATGGGACCAACTTGGAAGTATAACCTTTCAAACAAAAAAAACATACATTCAGCCGAACATAGAACCTCCTCCTTTTCGAAGTCGGTTAAAAAAGAAAAGCTTGCCTTTCACTAGGAATGACTCCAGTACCCCTAGCCAAGTTGCTAATCTGCAATACTCGTAGTTAACGCTAGTCGAAAGCTTCAAATGTACGAGAACGACGTCCTCTCAACGCTCAATCACGTGGTCAGAACAAAAGAATTGGCGGCAAGGTCAACTCGAAGCGTTCGACGCAAGCGAAACGGTTGTAACTTGGCTAGGTGCCCCCCGTACCGTTTTTATACAAGAGAAAGCTTGAGTTCCACTAGTGGGATCAAGATAAGGTTGATTAAGGGCTCCACCAAGACCGAGATGCAATGACATAAGTCAGTCTTTCCCAAAGTGGGCGATAACGCCCCCTTGTGGGCGCTGCAGGTCTCAAGGGGGGCGGGAAGAGACCCAGAAAGAAAATGGAGGCGTTGTGTAGAGGGGGGGGGGTTATTTGTAATTTTATTTAGCTAGGAGGCCTCTTAAACAACGACTGCAAGAGCTCTCGACTCTCAACAACAACTTGTGAACATCAACTTATATGAATTAAAAGATTGCTCAAACTCGGTTCTATATTTCTCTCCGCGTAGTTCATATATCTGTCCTATTTTATTGAATATAGAAAAAATTAAAATCATGTCAATCGGTCGCTCCGTTTCGTAATAAAAGTAGACACAAACAAACATATAAAAAGGCAACAGACACACTTTCGCATTTTAATAGTTATTAGTACTCGTAGATATCTATCATGTTTTAACAAGTTTTTGTTAAATAACCCGAATTGTGCATTCCTGTATCAGTCGGCTAGTTCATTGAATACTTGTTCGGACTTGTTGAGTACGATTGAGCGTCGAATGAGATAAACGGATAAATGAGTTTAGTTTTTGCATGTTTGTTTTATTCCTGTCGGTGCGTGCTGCTTAAGCATTCCTATATAAGCAATGTAATATTTATTTTATTTTCATTTGTGGTTTCGCGCGCAATAGATGAGCAGTACTTACGCCTCCTCTACACTACTCGCGAAATTGAACGTATTTCTCAAAGCAAAACAATGTCGGAAGTAAAAAAGAAGAGACGGCAATACTGTGCGGAATATATTAAATTCGGATTTATTGAAAATCCCACAAACCCATCGTCGCCTTTGTGTCTTCTATGTCTAAAAGCATTTTCGAATGAAGCAATGAAGCCTTCAAGGCTGCAAGATCATTTGAATAAAATGCATCCAGATAAGAAAGACAAGAATGTAGCATATTTTCAAGACTTAGAGAAGAAGCATAATACTCAGCCAAGTGTAGCAAAACTATTTTCGGCGGCTGCTAAGCAAGGTGACGACGGACTTCGAGCTTCGTACAATATCTCTTTGTTAATTGCTCAAAAAGGCAAACCACATAACATCGGAGAAGAGTTAATATTGCCAGCAATAAATGAAGTAAAAAAGAAGTAGTGCTTCATAAACCGGCCGCAGATATTATCCGAAAAATTCCTTTGAGTAATAATTCTGTGCAAAGACGAATTGATGAAATGGCTGAAGACATTGAAGAATCATTGCGCAATCACCTGAGGACAAGTCAATTCTCAATTCAGCTCGATGAGTCCACTGTACCAACTAATGAAACATTGTTGTTGTCTTACGTGAGGTTTATTAAAGATGAAAAAATATGTGAAGAACTATTATTTGCTAGAAATTTAGAGACCGACACAAAAGGTGAAACCATATTCAATACATTGGAAAAGTTTTGCGATGAGAAAGAGATTCCTTTGAAAAATATTATTTCAGTTGCTACGGATGTCGCTCCGGCTATGACAGGGTGCCATAAAGGCTTCATAGCGTACTTAAAAAATAAAATTCCAGATGTCCTTGGTGTACATTGCGTTATTCATAGACAACATTTAGTTGCTAGAAACTAAAGTGAAAAACTATTTCAATCACTGCAATATGTCATCAAAGCAGTCAATAAAATCCGCAACAGCTCTTTGAATGATAGATTATTTCATCAGCTTTGTGTTACTAATGACGAGGATTTCAACCGTTTGTTGTTTCATACTGAAGTTCGTTGGCTATCAAGAGGCAATTGTCTGACTCGATTTTACAACCTGTTTGACTCTGTTATAGAGTTCTTGGAAACTACAGATACAGAATTGCACGACAAGCTCATAACATCAAAGAATAATATAGCTTACATGACAGACCTGTATAAATTGTTCAACGACATGAATCTCAAACTGCAAGGCGATAAACTAAATTTAATTAAAACAAAAAACGTCGTTGCTGCTTTCGCAGCCAAACTGCTTCTACACAAAAAGAATCTGGGCAGACGTGAGTTTCACAATTTTCCAAATTTATCAGTATCATGCAGTAACGACGAATTGTTTGCCTACTGCCAACATTTGGAAAACCTCCACATTGACTTCACCGAACGATACCAGGACATTTTGAACTTGGAAATACCAGACTGGGTGTTAGATCCGTTTTCAAATGTCAACACAGCAATGTCACCTCAACTGGAAGAAGAACTTAAAGAATTGACAACAAACGAGGAAATAATAATCAAGTTCAAAAATGGTTACCAAGAATTTTGGCTACAAAAACCGATCCCGCAATTGTACCCTGGATTGTGGTCAATCGTTCAACGATTCTTGATAGCATTCCCATCGTCATATTTGTGTGAACGTGGATTTAGTGCTGTGACAACACTGCTTACTAAAAAGAGAAATCGTTTGCTTGTTACCGAACGTGGCGACTTGCGACTGTTCTTGAGTAAATTGGAACCTGATATCAACAAACTTATTAAACAGCATCAGATTCATCCTTCACATTAGTTTTTATATAAGGATTGATTATTTTAGTTATATTTTTAATAAAAGATACTCTGTTTTAATACTATAAAGTTGCGTTTCGATAATCATTCTTATTGGCAGGTGGAGCCCGTAAGAGTTAACTTGAGACCTAAGCGCCGTTGTATGTTACCTACTGCGCTCAGGTTTCAAGTTGCGGGTTATAGTAAAAGTTTCGTTTAGAATTCTCCGTTAATATACATAATATACATATCTAGGTCACAATAATTAATTAATTTAATTTGAAGTTATAGTGGTTTTTAAATAGGTGAAAAAATGGGGGCGCTAAAAAAATATTTATTCTCAAAGTGGGCAGTAGACAAAATAAGTTTGGGAACCACTGACATAAAATAACGCATCGAAAAAACCTGCAATACGAATTGCTACGTTGTGATATCATAAAAAGTAAATGAAGGAACAAGAATGAATTTGCGTCAAAAAAGGCGCATACCATGAAAAAATAATAATAACAACTCTATGTATTGTGAAGATATGCGTCACATTCGCGCAAAATATATAATATAATATAATATAATATTCCACAACTATCACACAACGCCGTCTAGTCCCAAGCTAAGCAGAGCTTGTGTTATGGGTACTAGACAACTGATAAACATACTTATATATTTCTAAATACATACATACTCGTATTATAGATAAATTACACCCAGACACAGAACAAATGATTATGCTCATCACACAAACATTTGTCCTGGGTGGGAATCGAACAAACGACCTCCGGCATAGCAGTCAAGGTCGCTAACCACTAGACCAATAAGCCAGTCAAAAAATGGCCAGCACTTAGCAATATGCTGGGGCACATGTTCAGCACCAGCAGTTGTGGACGGTAATACGTTGATCACCTAAGAAGGAACCAAATAAATAACTGTAAACTATCATAAGTAAAAGGGACAAAGCAGCAAAGCGATATTCACCGTGTGCTATGTGAATCAATTCAAAAGTTCCTGCAATGAGTCATACGATCTCGCAGATTTTTACGACGCGACATCACATCGCAGTTTCGTGTTTGGGTCCATGTCATGTTATCGTCGGTGGCCTTGCAGAAGTCATAAAATAAAATGATAATAGAAGTTGACCATAAAATCCATATAGTTGTGTTAAAATAATTAATACTAACTTCATGACTGGCTGTGAAAGAAAAATCTTATAAGTTGGATATTTTCAATCTCTCGAACATTAGACATCAACGCTCACCAAATCACTTTCGTTCGCAGCAGTGAGTAAAGTATTTAAACAGAACATTTTTTTTGAGGTTTTCTTTCTATTTAACATGTGAAATCATCTAATAACTTCTCTTGCTCTATGGTGGTGCGGGAGTGTGCATCAGACTGACAGAATGTTCCTTCAGTTGCTTTTAGCGTTCTAGGACCACGGGTTACCTTTTCAGAAGTATACTCATGGCCCTAGTTTACCCTTCGTTACTCGCAGAACAAATAAATGATTGAAGGGACCGAAAAGCTTTTGTAGTAGTAACTCCGTACCGGAAGACGCATTAGTAGGCCTCCTACAAGGTGAACTGAAGACCTGACTGCGGGAGTCCAATGCATGGAATCCTACACTTAGGAAAAGCCATGATTTTTTTTTATAGTGGGAAAATCATCTAAAGACAACCCCCGCTCTTAGGCGGAGCGGGCGATAGTGTCAGATACTTACTGACTAAAAACCCACCCGTTCCTTCAAGCTTTTATACCGGGGCTCGAGCTACTCTTTCGAAACTACCCCTGGCCCCAGTAGGCTTCGACCCAGCTGGGCCCCTGCTGTTGCTGACCACTCCTTGAGGGGAGGCAATGATGATGATGATGAATAATTTCGATTGGACCACAAGACGAACGGCGGGCGTTGCGCCACCGGTACATGGTAGACATTCCACCCATACATACAAAGCGTTTTGGGAACACATTTATTGTGCGTACAGCCAAGGAGTGGAATTCCCTGCCGGAGTCTGTGTTTCCTGATAGCTACAACTTAGGGGTCTTTAAGTCAAGCGTGAATAGGTTACTTCTAGGCAAGCGTGTTCCATCGTCGACCACATCGGCGCTTACCATCAGGTGAGATGGTGGTCAAACGCAAGCCTATCAATAATAATAATAATAATAATAATAAAAAACCACTTCATTCAAACAACAGACGGTGAAAGTAGAAACGTTGCATACAATTAGACACAAAAATGAATTCATAAACTCCATCCATTCATACGATAGAACAACGACACATCTAATTGCATTTTTACACGATAACTATTCATAATGACCATTCGAGGCCACTCACTTTATAATTAAATCCGAAAGAGTGCTTTTGAAAGGTAATTTTAATAATTCCTGCAATTATGGTTAAACTAGTTCGTAGTAGGGGCTTCGCTTGTGTGAAAGTCAGAATTTATCCCACGGAATCCCGAGAAAGTATACTTTATACATATTATTTTTTATGTGGGATTCATCAAAGTTGCCCTTTTTTACGAGGGCTATGGTAGCTCCATCAAACATTCCGCAGCCCTTGCAGGCGTCGGAACTAGCCCTATCAATTTTGCTGACATCTCTGCTGTTTGCATCCAGCTAGCATAGCATGTGGTGGATTTCGGCCCATTCCCTCTTCTAGAGAGGAAGCCTGAGTCTCAGCAGTGGGAAAGTTATAAGGCTGACTATGCTATGCTATCTAGCTAGAAGCAGCCGTTTTTAAAATGTCGTTCGCCCTCTTATATACGGCCTTAATGTGTATCATTTAGAACTAGGGCCTTTCCATCAAGTCGCCTTTACAGTGCATCGCTCTCACAGCCTACCCACATACCCCAGCCATTTCCATTTTAGCTTTTTAGTATAGTCCAGGGAATTGGAGGCATTTTTTTTTTTTTTCTTCATCTACAGTAGTGGTAGAATTTAGCATAGCATAGTCGGCCTTAAAATGTTCCCACTGTTGGGGCACTGTTGTTAGTGGTACATAGGCGGACTTAATGCAACAAGGTATTCTCTACTAGGCAACCAGTCAGTCTTTCATAAGAAACCTCATCAAAGTTCCCAAAGCGTCAAAGTATAACACATTAAAATTCGAGGACGAATCATACGAATCCAGACTCGATGGGGTTGTGTCGTTTAACTACTAAGTTCCTATAGCCACCTTCCGGATATAGGAACTTGGTAGCTCAGTTATCAGCTCCATGTCATAATAATTTTGCACGTGTCATCTGATTTACACATGCATGCAAAATTTCAGCTCAATCGGTAACCGGGAAGTGGGTCAAATTTAATTTGCAAAATTTGATTACAGACAAACATCGGGACAGGTGAAACTAAATAAAAGCTTGTAACGTACAGACTTCCATTCAGACATTTCCAATATAAGTAGGATGCTCTATCAGGGGTCTATTATTTTTTCGGTTAATTAATGCGTGGTTGCTGTTCATTGTGTCGTGCTCAGGCGCATCGGCGTGTGAACTGGGCGGGCAGGCCGGCCGACCAATCAGAAGCCTGCGCTTGAGTTGCGCGGCGCCCGGTGTGCGCACGCGATGGTGTTGACGATGGAGATAGACGCAGAAGGACCAATTTGTATGAAGAACCATTTTGGAAAAAGCAGAGAGATTTTAATAGAATCTTAAAAAAATCTGAAAGAAACCTATCCTTTATTGGATATTTTTAACAGATCTTGAAAATAGTAAAAACTGGATTTCCTAATGAAAAGTAACATGTGAACAGTCAGTTTTCGACTATCTGTATTAACAATACTTCAATGTGTATTCTTCAGGGTATATAGCAAGTGTGATATAGTGCATCTAATTTCCAGAAAGTAGCAGATTTTCATTCCTAATTTCCAGGAAGTAGCAGATTTTTATTCCTAATTTTCAGGAAGTAGCGGATTTTAATTCCTAATTTCCAGGAAGTAACAGATTTTCATTCCTAATATCACAGCAAAATCTTTGAAAGATTTAAAAAAACCAGATGGCCAGTAATAATGTATCAACCGTCGCCATCTTTGGCTACTTCAGTGAACCTTCTGTAAACACTTCAATACTATCAACTATTATTTTATTTTATTATGTACAATTGTACATTTTACGGCTCCACTGTAATTGGATATAAGTGAATTGCGAAAAAGTATAAAAGTTTAATAAAGATGCTCGCAAAGGTTATAATTTTATTAAAACCTCTATTATTTTGACTCCTTATTCGTGTTTTTCATAAACTTAAGCACTTTCAAGATGAAATTAAGAGCAGTTATAAAATGGATGACAAACACCTTTTGGCTTTAATATTAAACAACATTTATGTATACTATAAACCAACCATGTATTCTACAACATTTATATAAAAAAATCTACAACTACCGAAGGCCTGGCCTGCAATGGCTGAGGACAGACGTGTGTGGAAAAGGGAGAGGGAGGCCTGTGCTGAGCAGTGGGACATAAGTGGGATAACTAACAAACCAAGTAATATTAGTTTACACAAGTATTCACAGATTAACTGCTTTGTTAATCATTGACTAAGCCTAACAATGATGTTCTTTTTTTTAGCCTTTTTTTATGGTGGGAAATCGTGAATTAACTTCTTCCGTTCTGGGTGGAACGAGACGAAAAGTCAGACTTTTACTGACTAAAACCTGCATTCCAAGACTACAGTAACTTTTTTAATTCATGAATCCCCAAGCGACCACCGGTGGCCGCGCATCTATTGTCTTACTATTGTGTCTCTAATTGACGGTATCTGAAGGGTTAAACGATCCCGAACTCTATTTCTAGTCTTGTAAGTATAACTTGTAACAAGGTTCTGATTGCTTCTAATGAGAGGGTAAATATCCTGAAAATTGTCGTTATTTTGATATACGATGTATCAAAATGTCCAGGTAGGGCTATTCCCAGCTCATTTCTAACGTAATTAATCCTAATTATATCTTCTTTGAACTTTTAACAAGTTATTGCTAATAGAATGTAGGTCTATTTGTTATAACTTAGGGACAGAATTTCTTCCAAACCTGAAATACAGATACATAATATTAATAGTACAGATATAATATGTAGGTAATCTGGACTTCATAAAATGATTTCGACACAACATATTGAACATAAAAGTCAAGATGTACCAGTCCGAAATCCAACAACAATAGACTCACTGATGAGGAACTAAAACCTAAAAAGTTCTAAATTCAAAAAATTAAAAAACAATTTCACTTACTTGAGCTGTCAGTTCAGTTGCGCGCCGGCAGGGGCGAGGTGCGGTTGTGCGGGAGGGGGGGAGGCGTCGGCTCGCGCTTTGAACCTCGAGGTGCTAATAACGAGGCGTCCTGCTGCGCGCGCCCCGCTGCGCCGGGAATGTGGGGGAGGTGATGCGGTTCCTATCTTGTAACGTGGGTAGTTTTGAATCAAGTTGTTGGTCGATGTAGATTTATTTGACCCTACTTTGTGATAATTGTACCGAATATTCCAATTTTTAATAGTTCGACACCTCTTTGGAATGTTAAATACTCAGATGAGGAAATCTGCTCAGCAACCATAACTATGACCTAAGCGATGAGCTTTTAAAAGAGTTATCGTGGTTGACTAATAAATATTGATAAATATTGACTCACTAGTTCACTTCGATCCTGGACAGCTGTCCATCGACCAGCCATACAGCCCGCGCAGTACATAACTGGAGACGACAATAAACACATACAGCCAATACTAATATTATATTGTAACGATAAAACGTTTAACACAGATTTATCTATTTTTTGAGTTTCTGGTCGTGGTATACTACAGTGGCCATGAACCGCTAAAAGCAATTGAAGGAACACAAGTGGGTTTTAGTCATTTAACTCTGACACTAACTCTCGCTCCAGCCAGAACGGGTGGAGTCATATAATTTGCCACGTGAAAATCGGGTTACATTACTAGAAAATGGTGTTCCAGATTCTGAAGACATTATAAATTAATAGGTATACAAACTTAAAATAATAATATGTACAAATGAGTAAAAAATGCAGAGAAACGGGGAAAACTCAAAAGACATCAAAAAATTTCGTCCACATCGAGGATATAATATTTAATAATTAAGATGTTTAAATTAAAGATTAGATTCTGCAGATCCTTACAATATTCACTGTATTCGATTTTCTCACGATATTTTCTTTCGCCGTTTTGATAACAGTGGTGTTGAAATAAATTACGCAAAGTAATGCACCTGCTAGCTGGGTTTGGACCCGCGATCTATAACTCGTAAGTCGGGACCGTTAGCACCCGGTCACCAACGCTCCACAAAAACATAAATAAAATAATATTATATATAAGGCCGCCAACAGTCCAGCTCACCCTACTCTAAGTAAGATATCTGGGCCGCCGTCTCTATTAAGTATAATCACACGATAGAGTTGCGCCCGCGCCCGACTCTAGCTTGATTAACGACTTCACTACATTCTACATAGTGTTGTGACTACCCTACAGTGCTGAGTAATTAGCTATTTATTATATACTAGCTGCTCCCAGCGGCTTCGCCCGCGTAATAGCAGAAAATTATCCCAAGGGAACATACTTCCGAGATAAAAAGTATCCTATTTCCTATTTCAGGACATGGTCTATCCCTGTAACAAGTTTCATCAAAATCAGTTTTGCCGTTGAGGCGTGAAGACGTAACAAACAAACTCACTTTCGCTTTTATAATATTTATTTATAATTATATTACATATTATATATTCTGGAGTCTAGGCTTTGATAAGTTTTAAAATAGAGTAGAAGTGCTAGAATATATTTGTAGTTCTAAGGTCTAATTTTAATTTCCATCTCAAAATAAACAGAAAAGTAGATTCAAGCTTACCTAAGAGTTATCTATACGATACATCCATCTTTTATAAATAAAAATGAACTGTCTGTTTGTTTCAGCATGAGTTTGATCGTTAGCCTTTTAATTCATGAATCCCCAAGCGACCACCGGTGGCCGCGCATCTATTGTCTTACTATTGTGTCTCTAATTGACGGTTTCTGAAGGATTAATCTAGGAGAAGTACCCTGAGTTCCTGATGGTATGGGCCAAACAACACGCAAGTCTAGTGTGGGTTGGTGGATGTCTATGTCTTCAAATTTTCAGTTCCTGGAAATGCCAATGTTTTACTTCACCGTTATGTGAAAATGACACGCAAAATCGTGAAGCCGTAAGTGTAATTTAATTCATTCTGACAGTATTTATTTAATTGATTGATTTATAATAATTCCTTATTCCGTATTTTATTAATTCTATTTTCTTTGTTTTCGTTTTGTACCTTGTTAGATAGTGAATGAACAGTTGATTTCAAATATAAATAATATTAGTTTACTAAAAGTGCTTTGCGCACCTTTAAGTAATGAATTCGCTGTTATAATAGGGTAGTTTCCAGGGTCAAAATAACTACATTTTATTTAGGCCGTATTTTAGATTATAAAAAAATATTGGACACGTATTTTTCCTTTTGGAATTATGTTCCTTATCGCGCGTTGTGAAAGGGGGCTAGACGGAAAAAATTCTCACGAAAAGTTGTAACGACACTTTTTTTCATGTCAACATTCCTACAGATAGATTTTTTTTCTTTTTATTTGTATAATTTTTTTACAGTTTAATAAAATTTTATTACAATTCCTTCACTAATTAATCGAAAGGAACTTCGTTCCATTCGGGTGTCCCTTGACACCTCCAAGTTTTTTTTTCTATTAAACAAAAAATAACATTTAGCCCATTAAAGCAAAGTGTGACGTCACCCCGTGCGGAAAATTGCAGTACGGCGTGACGTTACACGTAACTTTAATGGGCTATATCTTTGTAATTTTTGGTTTAATTTACAAATAAAAAAAATACGTGTCCGGTATTTTTGAATAATCTAAAAGACGGACTAATTATATTTTTATAAGGCAACTAGCCTATTGCTTATTGTTATGATTATTTTTTTGTAAATGTTTTGCGAACTATTCTTTGCAGAGCCGCAATAAATAAATAAGCCTTTCTTTTCTACGGCTGTATGAAATAGTCATTACGGCCTTAGCACACAAAGGACAACTGAAGGAACATTGATGGGAGTCCGGCTTTGTCCAAGTTGAGCAAGAGATGTTGTTTGACGATTACCCAACATAAAAAAAAAATCTTCCCAAAAAATTATTAATGAAACACTAACAGATCCAAGGTCTAAACCTAGTTTACTTATAAGTATAATATGTAATTTATCTGTTAGATTGCAGTGAACAGCGCAGGCGCAGGTTATCGCGCGGACGTACGTTTTACACTTTCCAGGGAACGAGATTGATTAACGATCTATGGATGAAAAAGCTTATTATTATATAAGTAATAACATAAGGGAGCAGTGATGGCCCAGAGGTAACAGCTCCAACTTAGGAATTGTAAGGTCGTGGATTCAAATCTAGGCAGGCACTTTACTTTGTGTAATTTATTTCATCATCACTGCTGTCTAAATGGTGAAGAGATACATTGGGCGGAGTGGAATACCTCCCACTACCTTGTCTGACTTTTACTGAATAAATATCCACCCCGTTCCTTCGTTGCCTCTCAAACCGGGGCGGAGGCTTCCTTTCAGAAGCAGACCCTTGGCCCCAGTAGGCTTCAACCCTGCTGGGCCCCTACGGTTGCTGACAATTCCTTGAGGCGCGCGTGGAACAGTACGCGCCATCTATGTCTTAGGCTCAGGCCGGACGATTACCAGACGGTCAGACGGCGAGCTATCCAATGCTCGCCGTCCGCAAGCCCATTCCTACGGTGGCCGAAAATCGGGATAGGAATCCCGCTGGCGGCTGGGACGTGAGGACCGTTGCTTCACACGGCGTCCTCTTTTGCTTCGCAGAAGAAGGCGACTGCCTGCCACTCCTCTCTTCGGACCATGGCCTGTACCAAGGCCTAACACACCACGGTAAGACCCCTGATTTAAAATAAATTTGAAAATGTGAGTCAAACCTATTAAAAACTAAAAGTAGAAGGAGGTAAATGAGTTTAACGACCGTGTTTGTGTATAAATATAATAATTATCTGTGTGGGATCCGACGCTACCACACTAATCGTGAGTAGAAACTAACAGATTAATTAAGTTTTTCTTAATTCATGAATCCCCAAGCGACACCCGGTGGCCGCGCATCTATTGTCTTACTATTGTGTCTCTAATTGACGGTATCTGAAGGGTTAATAAAAACATTCGCAAACATGTATGAATAAACATTAAACTCGTAACTGACTGATTACAACAGTGTCGATTAGAATCTCTATAATTAACACGTGCATATAAATTATAATCTAATCTAATATCTAGTACTTTAAACTTGTATGTTACTGTAAAATCTTAAACTGTGGTAATTCCGGAAATATCCAGTCTTATGTTTTTTTTTTCTTTTTCGTACACTCTAAGTATCTACGAGTGTGTATGCCAAATAAAATAGCTTTCTTTCTTTCTTCTTTCTTTCTTTCTAAGTAAGGTTCAGTTGCACGGGACTTGCATGACTTTTTTTTATGACTTGATTCCGCCTTCTCCTTTCTACCATCGGACACACCTGATGTGTGGCGAGTATCCACCCTTCATCATCATCATCATCATCATTTCAGCCGACAGACGTCCACTGTTGGACATAGGCCTCCCCCAAGCGTCGCCACAATGATCGATCCTGTGCGTCCCGCATCCATCGGATTCCCGCAACCTTCACCAGGTCATCGGTCCACCTTGTAGGAGGCCTTGCTGCGTCTTCCAGTACGCGGTCGCCACTCCAGAACCTTTCAGCCCCAACGGCTATCCACCCTTATGTTTTTGAAACTGCATCTTCATCGTTTATACCGCGTACATCTAATGACTGGAACAATTTGCCTGCTGCGGTCTTCCTGTCCAATTATAATTTAGATAGATATAGCTTTTATTTATGACCTGGTCAGGGTCGCGGAAAGCCGATGGATGCGTAACACACAGGACCGGTCGTTGTGGCAACGCTTGGGGGAGGCCTATGTCCAATAGTGGACGTCTTTCGGCTGATATGATGACGATAGCATTTATTTGATGCACACAGTCATACCGAGAGGATATGGTTGAACGCTTGAACTCGTCCTTGAAGGCGATCTCCGATTGGGGTGATGCCAATCTAGTCAAGTTCAATGCCCAGGCGTGTCTTTTTTCCGCGAAACGGAGTCAATTCCACCCGGCTCCTTCTTTCCGGGGTGTGACCGTACCGATAACCGACCACCTTGAGCTACTTGAAGTTACTTTGTCATCTACTCTCAATTTCGGCTCATACATCGAGGCAAAGGCTCAACTGGCTGCCAAAAAATTAGGGATCTTGGCAAGGGTGAGACGGTACTTTACGCCGGAACAGCTACTTAATCTTTATCAAGCTCAAGTTCGATCAAGTATGGAGTACTGTTGTCATCTTTGGGATGGGTCTGCGAAATACTTGATGGCCTGGAGTCGATTGAGAGGCGAGCCAAGAGAATCATCGGCAATGATGCACTTGTAGAGTCGAAACTCCAAAGTCTTCAGCATCGTCGTCGAGTTGCTGCTCTGTCGGTTTTCTATCGTCTGCATTTCGGGGAGTGTGCACTGGAATTGCACAATCTAATTCCACCAAGTCCGTTCCACCATCGGACTACAAGACGAACGGCGTTGCGCCACCGGTACATGGTAGACATTCCACCCATACGCACAAAGCGTTTTGGGAACACATTTATTGTGCGTACAGCCAAGGAGTGGAATTCCCTGCCGGAGTCTGTGTTTCCTGATAGCTGCAACTTAGGGGTCTTTAAGTCAAGAGTGAATAGGTTGCTTCTAGGCAAGCGTGTTCTATCGTCGACCACATCGTCGCTTGCCATCAGGTGAAATAGTGGTCAAACGCAAGCCTATCAATAATAAAAAAATAAATAAACAGACAATATACAAAAGCACAATAAAAATACAAAACTAAGCACATTTATTAACAAAAAATAAAAATGTTAACAATCACAAACATAAATGTATGTGTGTGTTTAGGTGTTTTTAAGGCTAGAGTGAATAGGCTCTTAATAAACTAATAAGTACGCTTCACCATCAATACCTACGGACGGCGAGCCATGGGTAGCTCGCTGGCCGACCGTTCGGTAACTGTCTGGATCGAGCCCAAGACGTGGCGCACTGTTCCCGCGCGCCTAAAGGAGTTGTCAGCAACAGGAGGGGCCAAGCCGGGTCGAAGCCTACTGGGGCCAGGGTTATCCGAAAGGAAACTCAAGCTCCGGTATAAAGAGGCTAGAAGGAACGGGGTGAGTTTTTAGTCAGTAAGAGTCTGATACTATCTCCCGTTCCACCCAAGAGCGGCGGTTGTCATTAGATGATTTTTGCCTACCGTAAAAAAAATTATCAACAACTACATCACTGCTTACCATCATTGTAGACGGCGCGTAGTCTTCCACGCACGCCTCAAAAGAGGTCAGCAAACCGTAGGGATCCAGTAGGGCCTATGCAACTGAAGGAACGTAGGTGTAGGTGTAGTATTAGTCTATAAAACTCTCCCACGCCTCCTTCCCATCTCATACCTCATTTTCAATATCTTTGTTCTTCACACGCAAGAAATCTGCGTTCTTCTAATAATCTCCTACTGCTCTGTCCTTCTCATACTTCTGATTTGGTTCATTCTTCCTTCTATATACAGTACCTTCTGTGGAATGCGCTTCCTCTCGATATCAGGACGGCCAAAAGTCGGTATGCATTTAAGCGGAAGTTGCGGAATCATTTTCTTCACCAATAGCAGAATCGTCTCAAAACTTCTGTCCTTACTTTAAATTAATATATATGTAGTATATATATATATTATATTAAATATATATGTATGTTTATTTTAAATATATGTATTCTTTTTTTGCTCTTTCTTAAATAAATTTTTCTGTATATGCGCCTACCATAATGTCTCTGCACCACCCTAGGTTGACTGGCAGAGAATGTCTGAGGCATTAAGTCCGCCTATGTACTTTGTGTTGCATGAAGATTAAATAAATAAATAAATAAATAAAAGTCAGACACTCGCTCTAGCTCCTATTAGATGATTTACCCCAAAAAAAATAATGTAATTCAGCCTTTAACAGTAACATATTTATATAATAAGTAACTACATGTCTACCCAAACACATAAAAATGTAAATGTTTCTCACCTTCGCTGATCAATTAAATTCAATTCTATTGGTACATAATTGCAACATAATAAACAAGTATATAAAATACATAAACGTTCAATCAATCAAGATTAAATGAATACCAATTGGAATCGATTTGAAGACCAGTTGTGACCCTGGTGATGAGGAAGTGGAATTGGGAATGAGGACCGAGCGATTATTCGAAAGAGTTACCGTGGCCCTGGAATGCAAAGGGCAACTGAAGGAACACAGGTGAGTTTTAGTCCAGAGCGGGAGAAATTTGTGATGATCCAGTTTTTATTTAGTTTCACCTGTCTCGATGTTTGTCTGTAAATAAATCTTGCAAATTAAATCAATTTCCCGGTTACCGATTGAGCTGAAATTTTGCATGCATGTGTAAATCAGTTGACAATGCAAAATTATTATGACATGGAGCTGATTTGATGACGGAACCGGAAGGAGGCTATAGGAACTTGGTAGTTAAACGCACGGAGTTAAACGACACAACCCAATCGTGTATGGACTCGTATGATTCGTCACGACGAGAATTAATTATATAGGTATACCGAGCTATAAAAGCTTGCTACGAAAAAATGATTTTCATTAAAAGCTTGTTTATTTTATTTTATTTCGTTACTTCATTGTGTATATCTGTGGGCAAAATAAATGTTTTTTTCTTCATTCCCATCATCATCATCATCATCATATCAGCCGAAAGACGTCCACTGCTGGACATAGGCCTCCCCCAAGCGTCGCCACAACGGCCGGTCCTGTCCTTCATTCCCATAGAAAACAGAAATTCTATTTTCACCCAAAGAGTACAGAACCCTGAAAAGGAAGTGACCAGGGAAGGGAGTTCAGCGGTGTATGAAACAAAGCTGCGAATGATGAGGATAGCCCATTCAATTTATTTTTATTACCCATGGCTTGATCGTTGCATCAAGTACTACCTATTTCACTCAAATAAATATAAACACCAAGCCATATATCCGAGAGCGCCATTTGCAAGAACTGCGTAAGTAAAATCGTTCGCAATTGTAGCAATCTATCATAATTTATGCTCACTTTTGTAATATATAACTGGAGCATATATATTCATGCAAGTCTGTTTCAATCATTACCAGCTTAGACATTACCTATCTTTATTTTGAAGTCACTACCTAGTAATAAAATGTCAATTATTTCCAAGTGCGTCTTTCAGTTTGTTCTACAATCTAGATCTTCCGAAAAAAGATCGATTGCAGGTATAAGTAGGTATTTTCTTGTTTATATAATATGAAACAGTGCTGGACTGTGAACCCAGCTGTTGGAAAGCAGTGATGCAATCGTTGATGGTGAAGCGAACTAGTTTATTAAGAGCCTATGCACTCTAGCCTTGAATACGCCCAAATTATAATCGGATGGGAAACCCGCAGCAGGCATATCGTTCCAGTCCTTCGATGTACATCGACGTATTTAACAGTACGTTATTTAATTCATGAATCCCCAAGCGACACCCGGTGGCCGCGCATCTGTTGTCTTACTATTGTGTCTCTAATTGACGGTATCTGAAGGGTTAAACGACGAAGCGGAACGCTTAGTCTGACCCGTAGAAGTTTTAATAATGAAAGGATAGATACTCGCCCTATTTTCATACTAAGCACTGCCAGCGGCGTCACTCGCGTGTTAAAAGATAACCAAAGTCAACAAAGAACGCCAAAAAAACATCCCAAAGGAAAAGACAAAGCAAAGCATTATATGCGCTATTCCAGGACATGGTATACCTGTGTTCCAAGTTTTATAGAAATCCGTGTAGCCGTTCGAGTGTGACGAAGTAACATACATACACACACGCCCACAAACTCGCACCATTATAATATTAGTGATTATGAGCCTGTTATGTCTCACTACAGGGCAGTCTGCCTTCCATTTTTCCTCTCTTCTCTATCCGTGGTTATTTCTGGCCAATCCTTTAGGTAGGAGTCCAGCTCATCACGCCATCTCCTTCTGGGCTTACCAAGTCGCCAGTTCATGTTGTTTAGGATGCAGTCAGTGATTGCCTTCTCCCATTTTTGTTGCGACATGCAGCAGATCGTAACCTACGGTGCACAAGGCAAAACTTTTACGAGTCGGTGAGCGACTACGGAGCAAGTCGCAACAAAAATGAGCGACTGCATCCCGAAACACAACAACAGGAACCGTCGACGCAGTAGGTCTAAAAGGAGATCGGGTGACGAGTTGAACTCCAACTTAAAGCATTGCCCAGATGTAGATAATGACAGAGAAGAGTGGAAAAATAGGAGGGGCATAACAGGTTGATAGTCTCTTGTGTCCCTTCTATTTTATAAAGGTGAGAGTTTGTAAGGGTGTGTATAAGTTTGTTACTTCGTCACGCCCGAACGGTTGAACGGATTACGATAAAACTTGGTACACGTGTAGGCCATGTCTTGTAATAGCACAAAGGAAAACTTGTATCCTCCTGATATCTCTTGGGATAGTTATCAACCTTCACGCAGGCAAAGCCGCTGTCACTAGCAGTATTAAATAATAAGCTTTCGAGTACTGTAATTAGAGACACAAAAGAGAGACAATGAGAGAGCGAACGCTGGAGTTAGCTTGGGGTTTAATGAATTAATCTCTAAGCATTGAAACCACACTACCAACGAAAACACTCTATCAACAAAACCAATCCTCAATCGCTCAACATGATCATTCTAAAAAAAACTTTACATTCAGTCCCAAATCAAGAAAACCATCATCAGATCCGACTCGCACAAAACTTTTAATATAGCAACAATAAGGACGATAATAGCCTCTCAAAGTAAGACGTCAAACAAAAAGTACAGTCGACAAAAAACTGCGAACAAGAATGCAGCTCGACTCGTACATTGTAAAGCGAAATTGTTTTACTGACGACACGTCTACAACACCCACAGTCGTTCGCCATTGATTGAGCCATCGAAGGCGCTATTTCAGCGGGTTTACGCACTTTACCAACTTAACTTTAACACTGAAAAACTGAACTGGAAGTTCTTAAAGCTACATACGTAAGGTTGGTATTTGTTTGAGGGCTAGCAAGTCCAAGTGTAAGTAGATCTTTGTATTCCTGAAGTATGTTGTCGTAACTCAGATGTACAGTCGGAAACTATTATTTGCTGCGGTTCTTTTACATTGTATTCGTGAGTTACAGCTTACAGTTTTCCGTTTATGAAATGAGAAAGTTTTAGCATTGCACCCGCAATGTATCTCGGATTGTGAGATTAAGTTTTTGTATTCTGACGTACTATTAAAATTTGTTTGAGTTATAATATAATATTATTCCACAACTATCACACAACACCGTCTAGTCTCAAGCTAAGCAGAGCTTTGTGTTATGACTAATAGACAACTGATAAACATACTTTTATATTTCTAAATACATACCTACATATTATAGATAAATTACACCCAGACACAGAATAAATGATCATATTGCTCATCACACAAACATTTGTACTGGGTGGGTATCGAACCCACGACATCCGGCATAGCAGTCAGCGCCACTAACCACTAGACCAACAGGCCAGTCAACGTTTGAAAAGCCAAAGCTCTTATTTTTAAACAAATGTAAGCGAACATATAAAATTCTATGGCTAATTATGACACTCGCAAAAGCTATCACACCAGCCTTAAAAGATTTTAAAGACGTTCTAAAAAAGTGATTGCATCATCCAACTGCAACTTGAACAGCTACCGGTTACTTTGCCCCTTGAGTATTTTATTATCTGTGCTCATTGCCGCGCAAATCGTTCCATAGAGTTTTTGGCGGGTTTTCCGAGTGAAGTTCAATGGCTTTTTTTAATTATTCGCAAATTGATTCCTAGTGGATATTGTGATGTAAAGTTGGTGTAGTGTTGTATCTCAAGTGTCTGTGCAAATGGACAATGTGTGGAATCCAAAGATTTTATATATCCTACTAGAGATAAAATCTTTGGTGGAATCATTGAAACAGGCGCGATTTCGGTAAAATGGAGCTGAGAATTTTATTGTAGTTTTGAATACCTCAGCGAAGTTTGCCGAGAAGGTTGACTTGATTTGCCAAATACTACAAAAAAACATTAATATGTGTACATCCATATTATAATGATAAAAGAATTAACTATTCATACGAAGACATGGCTTAACGGGCTTAGTATCCAAGCCAAAAACATTAACAAAAAAAATCCGTTCCATAATTACTTCAAGCATCTGACAGCTACCGGATACTTTGCCAGTATTGCCAGTTGAATATTTTATAATCTGTGCCCGTTGCCACGCAAACCGTTCCATAATTACTTCAAGCATCTGTTTACTCACGAGCCATATTAAAAACGTGTTGATTTAAACAAAAAAAAAATCGTCAATCACACCGTCTTCCCTCATTTGCGGCAATAATTCCAAGTTTAATTTACTCAGTGATTGAGCGATCGCATAAAACAACACGCCGCTCAAGATTTCAAATTGAAAACCATCAACAGTAACCGCGCGGTAATAACTTGGCTTTTATTACCCTTGATATATTGCCTGTACAAATCGTGATTACGCTAGTGAAAATGTCGTTTCAACAAAACACTGTATTAAAAAAATGAATAATGACTTCTTTACCGACAACGTCATTATAACGCGCGGTCACCGGCTCGCGAGAGATTTCTATCTGACTGTACACATGACTGGCATACAACAGAAAACCAACGTTATTTTTTTACTCATAAAGCTCATATTACTTCCTTCTAGCGTTCAAAAATTCTCATTCAAATTCAAGATTTAAAATTCAGAGTTTTAAAGTTTATTTTTGCATGCACATCATCCTCACATAAATGGCGGTGAGCACACAGAATTTCCACTTGATAGTGGCATGGCGAATCGGATTGACAGGTAAGAAGGTTATTATTATCACATTTTACTTAGAGTACATGCATTTACATAAAGCGCGGAGTAATTTGTAGAAATGTTTAGTATCATTATTATGAGTAGTTAAATAATTACTTTTTGGTTACACAGCTCTGTATGATAAATATGAATTTTTAAACTTAAATTAAGTTATGATGAGGCTCGAGATAATAAAAGTCTGATTGCTTAACCTACTTTAACTGTGTTGAATTAATGTAAAACTAGATGATTCATTTAAGAAAATAAATAATTTAGCGAAGATTAGCTGAAAATAACTATACCTATGTATAAACACGGAAAACAGAACATTTAAACACATTTTTTTTTTAATAGCAATAAATATAGATAATTTGTTTTATTTGTAAGAACCAAAGATAATGAAAAAGATTAAGTATTGGCTATTTATTTCTATCAAATTACTAGTAAACATGGTCTATATCAATTTTCTGTCGTTTACATTTCAGGGAGTCTGCGCTGGAATTACACAATCTAATTCCAAAAAGTCCGTTCCCTGTCGGAGTAGGTGTTTCGTGATAGCTACAACTTAGGGGTCTGAATAGGTTACTTGTAGGCAAGCGGCCTCCATCGTCGGCTACATCATATCTTACTATCAGATGAGATAGTGGTCAATCGCAAGCCTATACACGATAAAAAAAAAACTGCTTCTGAATTTCACTCGGAAAAATCTCGTTAAAAAACCTCCCGTCCGTGTATCCTAATTTCATCTGAAAATATTTTACTAAAATCAAATCAGTGTTTTTTTTTTTAACTAGTTCCTGCCAAAGGCTTATAAAAAACAATCGCGTTGTTTTTTGTGGTGGAGAATCATCAAATGACTTGTCCCGCACTAGAGTGGAGCAAGAGAGGCCGTATATAACTAAACCCCCCTTTTTTATGATGGGATAATCATCCAATGACAACCTCCGCTCTTGGGCGGAACGGTAGATAATGTCAGATTTTTACTGACTAAAAACCCAACCCGTTCTTTCTAGTCTTCATACCTGGGCTCGAGCTCCCTTTCGGATAACCCTGGCCCCAGTAGGCTTCGACCCGGCTAGGCCCGTGCTGTTGCTGACAACTCCTTGAAGATCTCCTATCTGGACTATCTGGAAGATTCAAGATTCAAAGATTCGTTCTTTCGTGCCTTCATACCGGCGCTGAGCTTTCTCTCCACCACCACCACCAGCTGGGCCCTTGAGGCGCGCGGGAACAGTGCGCGTCGTTGACGACTTTGGTTCGGTCTGGACAGTTACCGGACGATCGGACAGCGAGCTAGCCCGCGCCTACGGTGGCTGGAAATTGGGATCGGAATCCCGCCATTGCCTAGTGCGGTCGGCCTCCTCCTTTACTAGCATTACTGCTTCGTAGAAGAAGACAACCGCCCCCTGAGTCTAAGAGTTGCCCTATGCGTTCTAGGGCCACGGTAAGTCTATCAAACGTTCCCAAAGCTCTAGCGGGACCTGCCATGATGAAGCCCTATCGTGCCCGCGAGGGCTTAGTAGCATAAAACTCATGAAAATAGCTTAGCCTATAATAGCATAATTTTATTAGCCTTATAATATTCCCACTGCTGGTACTCAGGCCTCCTCTCTAGGAGAAGGATGGGCCGTAGCCCATCACGTGGACCCAGTGCGGGTTGGTGAAGGTCACATGTCTTTGAACTTTTGGTTCTAAGACCTGCCGGTTTCCTCACGGCGTTTCCTTCACTGCTTTGAGAGTAATGGGATGGAATAAATTACAAAAAGTAATGCGCCTAGCTGGGTTTGAATCCGTGACTAGTAAGTCAGAGCCGTTACCCCTCGGCCACCATTGCTCTCAGCCTATAGCAGTATAGCCTATAGCACACAAGAATAGTGCATCATATTAGTGACAGAACTTTCAGAATTGGTATAGTACTTTCAGAGATTACCCCCTATAAAAGTGTCGATGTGACAGTTTTACATTCTCTAAAGAGGTACTGATGAAATAGGCTCCACAATATACAAAAACTCTTTCAGCAGCGTTGCACGACCATTAATACTATACAGATTTTTGTACAATTAAAAGATCATATCTAACTTTATTAGCTGAAAAGCATTGATAAAACATTCGTAACGTTAAGTGATAAGATGGCGACCATTAAAACTTTTTGCTCAAAGAAGGCATCTTAATTGATACGTTTTTTTTTTAAGTTGTAAATTATTTTATGACTATTCTCCCGCTCTAGCATGGAGACTGTGTCAGACTTTTACAGACTAAAACCCATTTCAATGTCCCTTTTTTTTATCTTGCGTTTCAGAAGCGAACTGGAACCCTAAACTCAAATGAAATGACGATATACAAACAATACATGTCATGTCACTCCGCTTGCTGCAGTTTGAAATTACTAGCTCAGTACTGAGACAACAATGTAATTGTTAATATTTAACTAGATGCTACTATGTACTGAGATGTACCTTTGTGTGCAGTAAGTGTCGGACTTAACAGCCTTTGCTAAGCAGATCTTAGCATACAATGTTAGGAACAATTTGTTTTTATAAATGATAGGCTCGTGTTTGGCTACTATCTCACCTGATGGTAAGTGATGATGTACCGGGTAAAATGGGGTGAATAGAGACAAAACTATAAAGGGCATTTTCTCGATATTTGAATATTTTTTGCAGCATTTAACTAGTCAAAGACAACACTGGCTGTCTATTACAGGTCTGGAACACTCCAAAAAATTCCTAGGCTCTACGTTCAAGGCACGGGAATGTATCTGGAATATGAGCAGGGGGCAAATCCGCTACCTGATGGGAGCCTTTACAGGGCACTTTGGAACCAACGACATACTCATGAAAATGGGTCTAGCCGCGACTCCCATGTGCAGGTTGTGTGAGGACCATACAGAACGCATGGAGCACCTGCTGTGCACATACGATGCTTTGGCTAATAAGCGAATGAGTCTTCTAGGGGTAGGATATCCAAGACCAGAGGATTACAGGCTCTTATCCCCGCGTCTCGTTGTGAAGCTTATGAAGGAGATATTCAGCGAGGTTGGGGAGGAGTAATCTATCAAGGGACCACAAAAGATCCATATGGCTCGAAGTGTTCGAGTTATTTCTCGGCTCCTTATTAAGATAAGATAAGATAAGATAACTATGCTTTATTTATGAATTGTTATTCTGAAAAATCGATTAGAGGCCGATATTATGGTATCAAAGTGAAAAACCAAACCAAAGTTTTGTCTCTAATCACCCCTAAGTCTCTATTCACCTCGTTTTACGGTAGTCGACGATGGAGCACGCTTGCTTAGAAGTAAACTAGACGCTACCGATTTGAAGACTCTTAGGGCTTAGCTGTCAGGAAAAACGGACTACATACACGGATTTCCACACCTTAGCTGTACGGAAGATGAAAGTGTTCCTCAAAGTTTTGTACATTGGGTGGGATGTCCACCACATACCGGTGGGGTATCGCCATACGTGTATCAGTCTGATGAAGGAACGGGCTTAGTGGAATGAAAACGAAAGAAAACCGACAGACTCGGCATTGATGTTAATACTTTGGAGCTTGGACTCCATGAGTGCACCATTGCTGATGACCTTCTTGGGTCATTTCTCAATCGCCTCAAGCGTACTAAGCTATCTGGTAGATCCATCCCATAGATAAAAACAGTACTCTTACAAGACCGAAGTTGAACTACATAAAGGTTCAAATAATAATTAACCCATAAGCGAACGCTGGCGTTCGCACATCTATTGTCTTACTATTGTGTCTCTTATTGACGGTATCTGAAGAATCGGGAATCTGGTCAATCCAATAGCAAACCCTTTGTCTCTTCGTTTACCGACTTCCGACACCGACGCCGCAATATTGTCTATTACTGGGGAGCCAAAAAAATGCTCAAAACATAGACTAATTGGCTAAAAACATTGCAGTTGTCTAAAACAGTTTCAATCCTGACAATTGACGACACTACATTAGGCACAGACAATCAATCATACAGCCTGTCTGTAATGGGTGCATTGTGTTGCCATACTGATGGAACTGGAGGCCAGATAGGTAATTGAAAACGGTATTGTTACTGCTAGTGACCGACTGGCTGGAATGTTGGAGACTCTTTTATTGATATTGAAGGCCTATGAACACTACATCTTGACTATTCTTAGCCCGAATTTCTGATTTAAGCATTTGAAGTTGAGTATTTCTCAATCTCTCCTTTGACCTGAAAACCTGTAATTTGGCATACATTTTTTTTTTGTAATTTGGGTAGGGTTTAAGACATTTTTACCTCAAATTACTCAATTCAGAAACCCACCCTTATGCCTTGATCACACGTACCGAGTAAACGGGCGAGACAGTGCTCTCGGCCGAGTACTCAGTACGTAAAAACACAGCGTCGAGTGCTCGGCCGAGCGCTTATCTCTACAACTCGCTAACATCACTATCGCACACAGGCCACAAAAAAACGCTGCTTCAAGCTTCTTTTTAAGATGGCTTTTTTTGTGGCTCGTGTTCGGCGGTGCCGCCACAAAAAAAACGCTTGAAGCGGCTTCAAGCTTCACCGGACATAAGGTGTCGCGCGCTTCAGCTGTTTTTTGCGGCCGCTAATAGCTTTTTTTGTGGCCGCCTCTATTTTTATGTGGCGGCGTTTTTTTTTTATGCCCGTGTGCGTGGACGCTTCTGGTATTCCGGGACAAGTGCCCTGAATATCGGGGTGCTCAGGGAATAACCCAAAAAATCAGGCTTGTACGAATGTCTAAAAGTCTAAAAAGACATCCGTATCTATGTAACCCAGGAGCATAATATAACAAAACTAGATGTAAGTCTTTGTATTGATGAGTTGCAAAAGCGCTGCCTAGATTCAGTATGTATGAAGTCTGGCATCACAAGACACAAGACAACCGATGTAGATGTTTCCTTTTGTGACATTCCTACGTGCCTAGAATATAAACCGGTAGCTAGAAGTGTAGGCTAGGAATAGTACCTACTCTAAGGCTGCTTTCCTAGAGATATGCTATGCTACATTGCTATGGATGCGTTTGATATCCACCAATTATATTCATTGGTGCACATTGCTTAGCACTGGTGGAAACGGATTCGACTAAGATATGGTTTTTATTTGGAAAGATGCGTGCTATGGATGCGTGCTATGGATGCGTGCTATGGATGCGTGCTATGGATGTGTGCTATGGATGCGTGCTATGGATGTGTGCTATGGATGCGTACTATGGATGTGTGCCATAGATGCGTGCTATGGATAGGTGCCATGAATGCGTGCTATGGATGTATTCTATGGATGCGTGCTATGGATACGTGCTATAAATGCGTGCTATGGATGTGTGCTATGAATGAGTGCTATGGATGTGTGCTATGGATACGTACTATGGATGGTTGCAAGTGATGTAGCTATGTGCCTAGCGATACTCTATCGATACAACGCATAGCTCGAGGTGCGCGTCTTCCTCGCGCAGCTACTTTATGGTGGCTTAACTCTAAAGCACATCTTTCTCGAGCCGCTACTTAGCTCTATCAGTAGAAACGGTCACATAATTTCACAGCTTAGCTATTATATCCTCGCAAAAAAACTGCATATCACATCTCTGGTGGAAGCTGCCTAAGGTTAGTTTTCCACCGGAAATGTGCTATGTAGCTAGGCTACGAAACTATGTGACCGTATCCCATGATAATAAGCTATGTAGCAAAGCTAGTTTAGGCCTACTGTCATTGGGCGCGTAGTTTGAGCAGCATAACACCAAGATGACGGCAAACAGGTGACGCATGCGGAGGGGACTGTCACTGACACTTGCCTCCGCGAGGGTGTCATCCCAATTTTGGTCATCGTCGAGAAGGTGACGTGCTACGCAGGCTGCGCGGTAAGTGGGATACTCCACGCCTCAGAAAGGCGAAAGAAGTTGGGCCTTGGACAGTGTGAAGTACCTAACAACTACAGAAAATAGCATTTGCTGTTATTCGAATGCGGTATAAACCCTACCCAATGCGGTACTTGAAAATTCCCGGAAAACCTTCAACAGCACCTCCTCGTCGACGTCGGTTAAATACACCCCTTTGCTTGTCGTACGTGTAATATGAAGGACTCATACGTGGAGGTCATACGTAAGGGATCTCGCAAACTGGTCGACTTCACAGAGCCTGAAAAATGCCAAGAGAATTGTTTGTCATGGATTTCCCAAGCACTCAGCCACGTTGTCGGGATCAAAATATGATGATCATCAATGAACATAACTTTTTTATAATACTTAAAACCGCAATTTTTTATATTGTCTTCCTCAACTATGCTCAAGATTTTGAGGGTTTTGTTGAAACTTGAATTTGCCAAAACGAACTATACGATACAACTTTTATGAAGAAAATGCATATTACCATCTATGAATTTTAAGAATAACTAACTACTCCTCGCCAACATGATCAAATTTAAATTATTAATTTCCAAAAAGTGTTAACATGCAACTTGATTAAATTTTTATGAAATCTCATAGATGGCGCTGCTTTAAAATTGTCTTTATACTTCTAACATTCATTAAAAAACTATGTTTATCTGCCCAAGTTACTTAAATGGTGTAGTTATTATAGTGTAAAGCTAGATAACAGCATTTCTTACTCAAAAACAACATTTAAGGTGGTGCATCACGACTCACATTTTCACTGTTTTTCATACAACCGCTCATAACTGATTATGACGTTATTACACAATTTTCATTAGATATTTTGGAAACACAGTATCTTGTGGATATTATCTAGGTTTCTAAAGAAACCAATTTCTAAATTTGTCTAAAACTAATCCAGTAAAAACCTCTGAAAATGTCCTGTTTTGTATGAACTTTGACACTTCATAATTTGCCTAAAAATTAAAAAAGTAAAAAAGTAACCCTCTAGAGACCTTGCAAATTTTATTAAGATTCTAAATGATGACAACTTTTTCCAAAAACTTTTAAGCGTTTAAAAAAAACAGCTATTTCCTGGAGCAAGTTTTGTGAAATTTTCGAGTAAATCTAGGAATTACCGAATACTAACAGAGTTTCCAGGCGTTATCTCTCTTTTTTTGCGTTGCCTTTTCGTCAAACATCGCGTTGGATTGCATTAAATGAAGTAACAAGCTTTTAAACCATTTTCGATGTTTACGATAAGCGAGTGGAGAAGGACCCTCTTAAATATGCGTCGTTAGGTTACACGCTGTCACAGAATGCGTAAGAAAAATAAAGATTCCCAGCTCCTTCCCCGTAGGTGATAGCGTGATATGTAGCTTATATGTTGACCCGACCTCTTAGTAATATTCATGCAAAATTTGAACTAAATCCATGCAGGACTTTTTGAGTTTAGCCCGGACATACATACAGACAAAGAGACAAAAATTCTAAAAACTATATTTTTGGCTTCGATATCAATTGTAGATGAGGCCCCAAGTATTCTTTTAAAAAAATATTCAATGTACAGTTTTGACTTTCCTACGATTTTATTAAATGTATAGATTTATATACACTGACACACATCTATCTCCTTTCGTTCAGTCCATCCAAAGGCTGTCTGTAAGAGAATGACCTGTGCAATAAGACTGCCCATTGTCCACTTGTTTGTGTAAATATTCGTCCTATTCACATTATGAGGTGTACAATAAAGCATATAATAAATAACAGAGACAGCTGACATATCAATTTATCTGATATCTAAATTAACAACACTCAAGCTCTCAAGGCGCTATAATTTTAAAGCAGACCCTCGACAATAGAGACATCAGTAGACTCAAACCGAATCGTACGCACCAGAGCGATCAGGTTTTGTTCGTTAAACCTTCACATATAATTAAGGAGGCGAGCTGGCTCCGCTAAAACACATAAATCATAATAATTTAATGCGGCCGAGCCTTTCCCGCGCCGCTTGGACTCAACAACGTTTTTTCCAAAGTTACGACCGTCCGCGCATCTGCGCTTCTTTCCACTCTAACCCGAAATGACTTCGGAATTGACAGCTTTATAAATATAAGAAAGGGCTCTCGTAGCGGACGTGCGATTGCCGCCATTGGTACAGACAGAATCGCCTGTGAGTCTGTGAGTAATGACGCGCGGCCGGACGATACTCTTTCAATTTTATGATGGCCTGGTCCCGAGTGCCCTTCTCTGAATGGCTAATTGAACGGTGTGAATAAAATATATCCATAATAACTACGTTAGTTGTTTGCCTCTAGTTTATGCGAATTTTATTAATACTTTGAAGGGTTATGCGAGAAAATTGACTTGGAAGTGAAACTTCGACAATTATTTTTAAATGGCAGGGATATAAGATATCACACTAATAATATAAAGGCGAGAGTTTATATGTGTGTGTGTATGTTTATTGCTCCTTCACACTCAAAAGGCAGAATGCTTTTAGATTAAATTGGCATACGAATAGACCTTATACTGGAATATGGTAGAGGATGCTTTTTAACCCACAAGATTTTTACCGTGGGATTTACTCTACTCAACAGCTGGTGAAGCCGCTAGTACAAGCTAATGGGGTAGCTAGTTCTATTCCAGGATATTTTCTACCCGTGCTCCAAATTTTATCTAAATCCGTTCAGTCGTTTGAGCATTAAGGAATAACATACATACAAAATTAGTTGACGTTATATTATTGCCATTATGAGATAAAAAAACTTCTAAATATTCCGACGATTTTTACATCACTCGATGAATAAAAACTCCTTTACCTTGAACAAAGATTTTCTATAATATTTTCAACTGGTCACACCGTCTAAAAAGGCTGCGCAGTATTAATTTTGTCCAACAACCTTGTACACTAAGCCGCAAGCAGTAGCTTTATTTTTTTATGAGATATTGATTTATTACGATCTTTAAATGTATTTGGCAAATTAATCACATAAAAAGGTGCGATTGATTCGAATGAACCAGCCACACCTGTAACTTAACATAGTTGTCAACTTAAAATGGCGGTTTTTAACTCATTCATGTATTTCGTCACGCACACCACACCTTAGCTATTTATCAATGAAAAAGATTATTTCAAAACACCACACTCTGCTTAGTTACAAAACCTGAACAAATATACACGACACAGCATTTATTAAGCAAAAAAAAAACCGAAGATGGCATTATTAAAACCTATTGTGAAACCGCCATTCATAAGAAACACATTAATTATGATAGGAAAACGAAAAAGTGATTTATAGCCACCACATCCCTAACCCGAGCTTGTAAATCTAAAAACAAATAAGAATACAATCAATAAGTGTTAAAATATGTTAATATGTTAATTCTGAAGGCATTAAATAACGTATACTCTCGTTCCAAGTGACATTGGACAAGTACGAGAGATTTACTGCCTATAAACGAAATCGGGCTGGCCGTTAGTCTGGTCAAATTAATATTTATACACATAGGAATCTATTCAAATGGCATTTGATATATGTCTTGTAACAAATAATGCAGTTAACACTTTGTCTGTTTGTTCGTTGGCAGTCTGCGATTGTGAAAGAAGTGATTAATTGTTTTTCGTTTCGGTATTTGGAGCAATATCTCCGAATATAAAAGTTGTATAATAAACTAAAAGTGTTAAGTGTTAGCATTCGTTAGTAGGGGTAACGTCTAGTAGTCTTGCATAAGACCTACTATACGGTATGGAGCAGACTGTTGATAGGCTTTGAAAAAGACAGATGACAAAAGGATTACATGTAGCGAAGGTGAGAATATTGAGATGGATGTGTGGTGTGACAAAAATTAATAAAATTAGAAATGAGTATATTGGAACAAATTTTAAAACAGTTTAAGTAGGTGTAGCTCTGAAAGTGGTGAAGGAAAACATCGTGAGGAAACGGGAATGTCCCAGAATCGAAAATCAACATGTTCCGACGAGCACTGGGCCTGCGTAATAGATTACGGCCAATTCCTTGTCCTAGGCAGGAGACCTGAGTACCAACGTAGCAGTTTGTCGCCTCGTGAAAGTCAAAAATTATCCTAAGGGAACTCAAGGTTTAAAAAGTAAATATACCTACATTGTTCTTACACCAGTGCTTTGGCTACCCGTATGTAAATTTCATCCAAATAAGGAATAATAAACATACACACACGTACATATAAATTTATTCTTTAAAAATATTTAAAACCTTTTATCTAATGAAAATAAAGCTAATTTAGTTTCCCCACGTTGCCTTGGATTAGAAACATATTATTTATCCTCAACCAATATATCTCTATAATGTTAAAATTTTCTTGATAAATTCTCCATAATATCCACAAAGGTGTCAAAAATATTAATCTCCTTTTCCATAGAGGTACGTACAAAATGAATGTCATATAGTTTCTTTTAAGTATAGCCGATGTAAAAATGATCAGTAATTTTTCACGAGTTTAAGCTGTCCTCACCATTACTTATTATTTTATATTTTTATTTTAGTTTCGTGTTTCTTACCGCTGTGACCCTATTAACATCTGACTAATATATTATTACGCATTATAAGTACTTGGTCTAACTTACTAATAGTTTTTAAAGTGCGATATGTTGAAATCTTAGGATTATATTTAACTGGATTTATAACTTTGCCGTCTTTAAATTTTGTAATTTTTTCACATTAATAATATTAACATTTACATATTTCAATTAAACCTTTAGGCATTCTAAGAGTCAAATCAGAAACATACTGTCAGATATTTGCACGGTTTAATTCTTAGATATCAGAATCGAGACGGACGTGCAAATAATTTCAAAAGAAACTTTTTTTAATAATCGTAATTTGACCATAAACTATCAGTTATCCGTCTTTAGAATTACTATTAAAATTAACTAATCATGCCTGTTTATGTGAAAAAAATACCGAGAGCTTAGAAAAAAAAATAGAGAAAGCTTTAAATTATAGACACACATCGAGAGTATTCGACATTGGTTGAATTTAGAGCCTGTAAGTGATAAATCAGTGAAACAAATTACACTTCCTGTCTTAAATATAACGCTTTAAATCTTAACACAGAATATTTTTGGCAAAATTTATCGCTAGTTACAACAAACGGTGTGATAAAAAGAAAAGACTAAAAAGTTTCAAACAAAATTATTTTGAGCAAGAAATGCAGTTGGTATTCTTTTCTTAAAAAATAATCCAGTGCTTGACTGCAATCCTACCTGATGGTAAGCAGTGATGCAATCGTTGATAGTGAGGCGCACTAGTTTATTAAAAGCCTATTAAATCTAGCCTTGAAGAAACCTAAATTATAATCGGACGTAGCAGGCAAATTGTTCCAGTCTCTCGATGTACGCGGTATAAACGACGAAAAGTTTCATAATTTTCAGAATATTTCAGAATTCGTTTCGGTTCAATCATTTTGATGAGATCAACTGCATTACACTGCATTTAAATTTTTAGTAGTTTTTGCCATCGCATTTCTTACACTGTTACAAAAAACAAGCCACTTTAAGCAGTCTGATGCAGTTATTGGCATTTATTTCAGTCCAATTATAGATTTGACGCCATATTTTTTTCGTGTTTCTGTTAAATAAATAATAATAAAGTGACTTGTTTCACTTTTTTAGGCTTTTTTTGCAACCGGGCATTTCGACACTGTATTTTTTTTAATTCATACGTTCCTCAGCACTCGAAAAACACACAACCAGGAGTTGTGTTGTGTGTGCGCGGTCGGTTAAAATTTTGCAGGTCGGTTTTGCTAATCAATTTGTCTTCACACAGAACAACTACCTATCTGACCTTCAAAACCCAGTATCCGGGAAAATTATACTCGACAATGCTGGAGTCTTTTGGGTTTTAGATTACCAGTATCTCTACAAATGATGTATGAACGATGTCGTGGAGCGAGGTGAAGCGTGAAGCTCAGGACCGTTCGCGATGGAGGATTACTGTGGACGCCCTCTGCCCCATCTAGGGGACATAGGACATTAAGTAAGTAAGTCCAACCAAACCGCGAACCAAAAGCTTCATGTTTGTTTCAATAAGTAAGGAATGGTCACCCATCTACAAACCAATCTCGGAAATCGCTACTTAACCCCGAAGATCGAACAGACTGTTATTTAGCCACAAGCTCCTCCAAATAACCGATTCCAACAGCATTTCCAATAATGTAAAAAAAAACTGTGAAGAAACATCTTTTTTACATCTCACCAACTTAATTTACAGTAAATCACTGAGTAATTTATTCAATTTTAATTAAATACGCGGTCATCTAAGCGTGGATGTCCATAACGAAGACAAATCGTTACGTGTTTGAGCTCATTAACGCGCCGCGTTAAAATTCATAATGAGAATATCGAATATTCAATTAATTAATAATGTTATCGATAGTTCGTTACACACAGGGTTGCCAGGTGCGGAAAACGGGAAAATACCGTACTGCGTAAGCGGTAGCAAAAACTTTTTGGTTTTTGCAATTAATTTTTAAAGTGTGATGGTACTTAAACTTTGATATAATTTTAAATCTATATACTTATAATAAATCTGTAGAAAGGTCAATTCTGTACATGAAATATATTTCCAAAATAACTATCAGGGGATTTTTTTTTTTCTTTTTATCGACGGGGAAAATCATCTTTGACGAAACCCGCTCTTGGGTGGAGCAGGAGACAGTGTCAGACTCTTACTGACTAAAAACCCCGCGCCGTTCCTTCTAGCCTTCATACCGGGGCACGAGCTCCCTTTCGGACAACCCTGTCCCCAGTAGGCTTCGACCCAGCTGGGCCCCTCCTGCTGCTGACAACTCCTTAAGGCGCGCGGGAACAGTGCGCGCCGTCGACGTCTTGGACTCGGTCCATTACCGGACGATCGAACAGCGAGCTACCCATGGCTCGCCGTCCGCGAGCCCGCGTCTACGGTGGCCGGAAATCGGGATCGGAATCCCGGCGACGGCGCCGTTGCCTGATGCGGTCGGCCTCCTCCTTTGCAAGCATTACTGCTTCGCAGAAGGAGGCGACCGCCTGCCATTCCTCCTCGCTCCCGACCATGGCCTCGACCAGGGCCCGGCGCGAGAGGTCTCCGCCGCCGATCGCCCCCACGAGGGCACGGCGATGCTCCGCCCAGGCAGGGCACACCTCGACGGTGTGCTCCACCGTGTCCTCCGGGCGTTGCGCACAGTGGCGAAACCCGGGCGTCTCTTCCGCTTGAATCCGATGCAGGAACCTCCCGAACTTGCCATGTCCGGTGAGGACCTGCGTCATGCGGAAGGTAAGGACGCCGTGAGGTCTTTCCAGCCACGCCTCAAAGAGGGGACTTACCGCCATAATCGTGGCGTGCCCAGCACTGGGTTGCGATAGCCGTTGACGCCATTTCACCATGAGATCCCGCCGGAGCTCTGTCCGCCATGCCTTGACATGTTGTGGCAGTGGACTTTCACCCCGGCGTTGCATCTCCACGCGCATGTCGTGCATGTGTGCAAGGACTGTTGCCTCCAGATCCCACGGTGGTAGGCCAGCCAGGAGGCTCGCGCTTCGCGGGAGATCGTGCGGTAACCCCGCACCATCCGTATTGCCATGACCCTCTGGCAGGCGTTCAGTATGGACGCCGGTCGCTTTGCCAGCGACGGCGCCCACACCGGCGCCCCGTAGAGGGCCATGGACCGAACGATCCCCGCGTAGAGCCTCCGGCAGGAGGCGTCTGGACCCCCAAGGTTGGGCAGGAGCCGCTTGAGAGCAGCCCCAGCCCGGAGAAGCTTGGGAGCCAGACGTCGGAAATGTTCTACGAAATTCCACCGGCTGTCGAGGACGAGTCCCAGATACTTCATCGTCGACCCGATGCCGATGCGAACTCCTCCTACCGTAAGCTGGGAGTCCGATGGTGGCGCGTTCCGAGGGCCGTGGAAGCACATTGCCTCGGATTTATGCAGCGCCACCTCGAGTCCCAACTCCTGGATCCTACCAACGGCTATCGCAACCCCGCGTGTCGCTAGAGCGACCGCCGCCTGGTGCGACTCTCCCTGCGCTAGGATCAGCGTGTCGTCTGCGTAGCAAACCACGCTGACCCCGTCAGGGAAGTCGCCGCGCAGCACGTAATCGTAGCCGATGTTCCACAAGGGTGGGCCTAGAACCGACCCCTGCGGAACACCGCACGACATCTCTCGACGATTCCAGTCTCCCTGGTGACCGGGGTAGACAATGTACCTGTCTGACAGGTACGCCTCGACCACTAGACAGAGGTATTCGGGCACCCGGTGGTACCGGAGTGCCCTCCGGATCGTACTCCAGGGCAGGGAGTTGAAGGCGTTGGCAATGTCCAAGGACACTGCCACGACACACGTACCCTGGGACACCGCTTCCCCTGTCGTGAGGGCTCGCACGCGCTTGATGGCGTCTATAGTAGAGCGCGCCCTGCGAAAGCCGAACTGTCCGTCCGACAAGTCCGGCCCCACCCGTGTTAGCCGCACGACGAGGCGGACTATCAGGGGATGATTAGTGATCGATACTGATGCCAAAAATGCAAACAGTAAAATTTTTGTCTGTCTGTCTGTCTGTCTGTCTGTCTGTCTGTCTGTCTGTATGTTCTTTATAGAAACAAAAACTACGCGATGGCTTTTAACGAAACTTGGTACAATCATTCCTCATACTCCTGGGCAGGTTATAGTATACTTTTCATCACGCTACGATCAATGGGAGCAGTGAAGGGAAATGTTGGGGAAACGAAAGAAATTACTCCATTTTTTAAGCTTCCGTCGCGTTTGAAGCCTTAATGGTTAAAGCTACACAAAAGTCATGTATAACGGAAATGTTCTCCTTAAAATTATATAAAAAATATCCCAAGACATCATATGTCTATCTTTTATGGTTGACTCACAATAACACATATAACTCTCGATAGCTTAGCAGTTCGGAGCTTTCTGTTTATTTTTGTCTATGGCACCAAGGTGTGTGCACACTGTCACGCGCGTAAGTGGAAGGGAGAGATCTGGAACGTCTCGAATCGTCTCGCGCATCACGTTGTTTTCCAGGCTCTTAGAATTCGACACCAGACGTTTCAGATCTTTGATTTTGACGACTCCGTTGTCGCTGGCATAAGCAACAGGATCCGCGTACGAAGTCGCTGGCACAAGCTAGTAAATAATATGTTCGTATTTTGCAAAATCTAGAGAATTGAAATAATACTATATTAATAAGTAAGTTCCCAGTTGGTACCACGTTCCATAAAAAGCTTCAAAGGGGCCTCTGCGAGATGGTTTCGACTCCTCGTACGTACGCCTTCCCAGGTCCAGGTATAAAAAAGTATCTCAGAACCCTAGGGGGGTTCTGAGATACTTATAATAACCCATATAATAATATATTTATTGAACAAAAAGTAAAAACTTGTATTGTCTTTAATTGCATATAATAAGCTATTTACAAGCAACAACTATATGATACAATTAATTGTGACAACAGTTAGTACCTGCTGCCGTATTTCAATGTAGTCCCAAACATTAGAATAATCTTGTAGTTTAGGCAGAATACATTCCCCACCCCGCTTAAAATTTGCAAAAATCATCCAACGATTTCGCCTACTTAGTCAGACTTCTGCTGGCTAAAACCACATATATGATCCTTCTTTGTCTAACGTTACAGGATCCTGGGTTTCCTTTTCAGTAGGCAACCCACAGTCCCACTAAATAAAAGAGGTGTTTTAAGATATATTCCTATTGTATGATACTTTTTTTAATATTTATTCTAGATTTAAATCAATTCAAACAAATTTTATATACATTTACCTCCTATTGGTTTGTTTTATCCTACTTAGTTTAAATTCCCATAGACATCAGTATCGTAAGGGCCAGCCCTACTTACACCCCGCGGATTCGACTCGGTCCACACTCCGAGTTATTTTAAATCTATGATAATTCTCACTAATCAAGCCTCTTTGAGATCGTATATCTATCTAATTAAGACGTCCCATTGGAAATTTAATTTACAAGGCATTCTATTGAAAACGAGAAAAATATTATTAATACCAAATCGATAAGTGGAGAAATATTTTAGAGTGTTAAAAATTAGTTACCTTCATGGGTTTGGATCGAAGGAATGTCGATGGTATTATGATGTTAAATACATCGACAATTTAGTTCTGCTTTATACTTCTCATAATATAAAGTATAGGGAACATAAATTATGAGCTTCTACTGGAGATAAATAAATTGAGCGAGCTACACTAGACTAATTAGAAACTTTATGTTGAATTCATTGAAATATTTTAATAGCTGAGCCTAGTTAAGGAGCGGTTTCATTAAACAGGTTTTCTCTTTGATTTAAAATACAAAATAAACACTAAACTACTTATTAGTTAACTAGCTTCTGACAGCAACTTGGCCTGCGTATAAGCAGATTTCTCCATACAAATTTTGGACCCCTAGAGGCCAAATTTTGAGAAATCGTCGTAAAAGGAAACTTTGTGCAAAATTTTACGATCCTAATCCCAGTTATATCGGCAGTGCGTTGATATGTCTGTCAGTCAGTTTCTCCTGTTATTACACTGTAGTATCTTAACGAAAGTTTCTCTTTTTTTCATTTATTTATTTATTTTATTTTAATGAAGGCTTAAAGACTAACAAAATAATTGATATAAATAGCGTGATATTTACTAATCGCCAAGTACAAGCCTTTACACATAAACAAACAATATATGTATAATATATCGAGGAAGAAAGTACAGATGACGATAAATTAGTAATGAGAAAAGCTACTTTTAATTATCGAAAAAACTCTGTGCTATTCATCCCTGCTTATTTAACTTAACACCAATAAAAACACGCAAACAGTTTAAATAATACAATAAAGAGACCTTTGGCAATCATTTTCGATTTCTAATACCTGCAATTATTGATTCACACACTATTATTATCGCCAGAAACAATTTTCGAAAAATCGCAGCGAGGAAACAAACCTCTAAATAGGCGCAAGCAAGGAATGCGTGAATCAAAATGGCGGCGTTATAGACACGCGAACAAGTAATAAAGCAAATTCTAATCTATTCGTAAACGACTATAAAAACATAAAAAATATCGTGCTGGCTCCTGTGACAGATCTTATCTTAATTACACGAGATGGGACCGTTTTTAATAGAATTGCTTAGTGACTTTAAATTGGACGTTTATCAGATAGCTTTGACTGGTAGCTGGGAAAATTATAATACGTATCCAGAATGGTCAATTGTTTTATTTTAGACTGTTACTTAGTTTGGCAGGCTGTGCCAGCACTACCGCTGCGGCTGCTGAGACCCTCAAGCAGCGCAAATACTGTAACTTTATTGGTAACTAGCTTCTACCAGCAGCTTCACCCGCGTGATGCTCGGTTTCTCCACACAAACTTTGGACTCCCGTTTCATTCTCTTAGGGGCAAATTTCGGAAAATCCGTTCTTAAGCGGATGTCCACCTGCACCCCATAAGGAACCTACCTGCCAAATTTTAAGTTTGTGGGTGTTATAGTTTCTAAGATTTCGTGAAACGCTTGGGTCTGAGTGCGCGTCTTCTTTTCAAGGAATTTCGACATCGGTTGATTTGCACTTTGCATGACCAGAGAGCTGGCTCGTTCTTCACCCAAAAAATTAGCATTGCTATTCAACGTGGTACCTATGTCCTTATATTCTTCTGTGTTCTTTATTGTACATAACTTTTTACAAACGATAAACATAGGACAGCTGATGTAAACGATGGGTCCGCCATGTCCTCGTACCTCTCGCGCCGGGCCTTGATGCAGGCTAGCACGGAGCGAGGAGAACTGGCAGGCGGTCGCCTCCTTCTGCGAAGCAATGCGAAGGAGGCGGCCGCACGCGTGTGGGAACAAATGTCTCACACCTAAGCCGCCGGGACCCCGACTCCGATTTCGTCGGCGTGGGTCACCAAGACCAAGCCTGGATCGTCGCGCGCGTAATGTTCCACGCGCGCCTCAAAAAAATGTCAGCAAAACCGTAGAGGCTCAGCAGAGCCGAAGCCTACAAGGTCGTGGGTTGACATCCGAAAAGAAACCCGAAGTTCTAGTACACTACTCAAAGAAGGAATATAAGTGTGTTTTTAGCCAGTAAAAGTCTGACACATCCTCCCGGCCTGCCCAAATGCGGGAGAAGTCATTGGATGACCAACCAGCGTAATGTCCGTTATAGACCGCTGGTTTCATTAGAAAGGTTCCATTAAAAAAGCCCTTTTTTCAACAAATACACAAAATGTATGTTTTTTTAGCATGTGTGCTACACACCGGATATCCGCTAATATAGATTAAAATAAGCCATAAAACTAATATTATAACTTAAAGGCAAAAGTTTTTATATTGTGTGAGTATGTTTGTTACTCCTTTACGCTCAAAGGACTTAACGGATTTAGATGAAATTTGGCACACGGTTAGACCATGTCCTGGAACAGCACAAAGGCATCCCAGGAGTATGTTTTCTTGGTATAATTTTCTACTTTCACGAGTACAAAGCTTCTCTAAAATAAATCTGCACGCTTTAAAATGTTTGCGCTTTAAATTTTAAATCAATAGTTAATTTGCACAAGCTTTTAATAAAAAAATCATTTTTTCATAGCAAGCTTTTATAGCTCGGTAATACATATAATTAATACTCGTCTAGACGAATCATACGAGCCCAAACTCGACGGGGTTGTGTCCTATAACTGCCGAATTCCTGAAGCCATCTTCCGATTCCATCATCAGATCAGCTCCAGCATTGTCATCTGATTTACATAATTATGTCGAGCCTTTTTAGGAAGAACATTGTAAGCGACAGTGAGCGTTTTTGCAGTACTAGTAGGTTTTCTCTTCCATAATTATACAGTATTTACGAAAATATGTAGTAGCAACAATTCTATTAGATCGGTAGCTATATGAAGTTATATTTATTTCATTTTATTTATTATCATGAATTAATACTTTTTAATTATGGAAGAGAAAATCTACTAGTACTGCAAAAACGCTCACTGTCGCTTACGATGTTCTTCCTAAAAAGGCTCGATGTATGCAAAATTTTAGCACAATCGGTAACCAGGAAGTGGATCAAATTTAATTTGCAAGATTTGATGACAGACAAACATCTTCAGGGACAAGTGAAACTAAATAAAAGCTTGTAATAAACTTGACTAAAAATACCTTATTTCTTGAAGATAAATATTTCAATCAATCCACCCCAAACCTAAAAACCTCCACTGACGTTATAAATTTAGCAAAAGCCTGTCTGGGCTCAAAAACTTTGAAAAAAAGAAAACCATCGGTTTGAGAAGAAGAAGACTTAATTCTAACAGATATAATAATGACAAAAGAGAACATGAGATAGGTGTTATAAGATATGCAGAACAGGAGTAAAGTCCCACATACCTCCGTTGGAAAGGGAGGATCCTCCGGCCAGACGGATGTTATGTCTGGTGGGCAACTGCCCGATTGATGATTTGGCGCGGAGAACTATGATTGCGCGATACAGGATTTTGTACTTTTGTAGTTCTTATGTGGCGCCATAGATGTCGCTACATACGTTTCGTAACTTTCAACCATTATTACAGCCCAGTTCGAACTTCGATCACATAACAACATTTGTTTCACTGCACTGCAGTCGACAGCTTTGAATCGTTCACTATTGAATTCTTTCTTGTTTTGTTTCAGTAAAATCCAAGGCTTCCACTGCCATATTTTATAGATACAGTAACATGTATGAGGTTTGACATGAATAGACTCGTTTTGGAATAGTTATGGTTTTTTTTCTATGGTGGGAAAATCATCTAATGACAACCCCCGCTCTTGGGAGGAACGGGAGATAGTGTCAAAATCTTACTGACTAAAAACCTACCCCATTCCTTCGTGCCTTCATACCAGGGCTGAGCTACCTCTCGAAGCTAACCCTGGCCGCTGACAACTCCATGAGGCGTGCGGGAACAGTGCGCGCCGTCGACAACTTGGGCTCGGTCCGGTCAGTTATCGGACGGTCGGACAGCGAGCTGGAATAGTTATGGTGGTGAACAGATTGAAAGGTATTTAGCCGCTGTAGAATAGTTCTCAAGAGAAGTCATGCCAAAGGGAAGAAGAGACACGGTCACAATGTCTTCGAGTTTTTATTCTAAGACTGACCGGTTTCCTCACGATGTTTTCTTTCACCGTTTTCAGAGTAGCGTTAGTTAAATAAAACACATCAAAGTGATGCGTATGCCTGAGATTGACTTCATGATCTACTCTTTACAACGTTACCACTAGGTCAAAACTGCTCTTCCAAAACATCTACATTAAACTATAAGTTACCTCCCCTCTTCAGATGTACCTACATACATTATACGTCATTAATTCATTGGGAGCCTGCTAGGGCAAATACCTGCCAGGGCTGCAGGATTGTCTGAAGGAGTTAAGGAACGTAAACGGCAACTGAAAGAACACAAGTAGGTTTTAGAAAGCAAAAGTCTCTTTCACCTCTCACACCGCCTAAAGTTTTTTTTTTGGGAGTTGGAAAAACGTCTAATGATTTTTCCCGCTCTAGGATTAAGCGAGAAGGTCAGACTTTCTTACTAAAACCCACCTATATTCTTTCAATTACCCATGGCCTTAGCGGGTAGCGGCCCTACTGGCCCCTGAGAGCTGGAGGAGGTATTTAGTGATGTGTCACCTTGGAAAAAACTAAAATACTGGTAAGTAATCAGCTTAAAACAACAAAATTACTCACAAGCCTTCAAGTTTACTATCCTTAGATTTTATTCCCCACAGGATTAAGTTCAAAGGTTGTAGAAGTTATTGAGAAAGTGACCCGTTTACGCGTAAAAAAGGTATATTTTAATAACATACATTAATAGCAGAAAATATATTATAATCTATACAAACGTCTCACTTGGATGGTCAAGGTACCTTTTAGGGATGTAGTGAAGTATCGGTAACTGAATATATCGATGACACCGACAGTTCTGTAGCTAACAAGGTATTTAATTTCTTCATGATTTTTATTTAAGTTAAAAACAACATCAAACTTGGGTTTATTTATTTATTATTCATTTATTTAATCTTCATGCAACACACTGATCAATGACTCGGAGAAGAATGATAACACAAGATAGGATAGGCAGACATATGCATTTTCAAAACTGAATATCTATATTTATCAATAAAGTTTATCCCCGAATGGATCACTGATTGACAATGTAGTCGGTATCGCTAATCCGAGTAAAGCACTACTATTTGTGTGTCTCTTTTATGATGGTAACATTTGACACATTTTAACCAATCCAATTACTCGTCGTAATTCTATATCCCCATGTCGGGCTCATAGTAATAAAAGACACAAAACACTTGCATTTGTATTCATTCAAACAAAAAGAAATTAGTAAATTTTGAGTGTGAATTATCGCTTGCAAGTCATGTAAGTAAATGAAATAAAAAACTAAGAAATTTGAGGAAAATCGTGTCGACATCAAACCCTTATCGCATCAAGCCAAGGTATCGTGCAACTCTTCCTCTAATTAAACAATGTTTGTTTTTGTTTAAATTCTCTCCATATAGCTTATAGTTAATTCCTTCATTCGCCAATGCTAACATTTTTTATCATCATTCATTGCTAACGCAACCAGTCAACCAATATTACTTAGGTAACCTAAGATCATCAAAGAGAATAATATCGATAAGATATCATCACAATTTACCATAATCATTTACCAAATAGGTTTTAAAACCCATTCATCACACAAGAGACTTCGCAAAAGCAAATAGTTACATCGATACATTTCATAATTTCATCTTTAAAGTGCCAATCATCGAAATCGTTTATCGACATCGACCACATCACTGTAATAGGGTTTGGACAGGCGGCAATTCGAACGATTATTTACGGCCGATATATTTTTAGGATTAGTGAGGAAATTATTTCATTCTAGGTCGTATTAACGCGAATGGCTCCGCTTATGACGAGGCACAGATCCTGCGTGATACGGCCATTAATATTATTTTATTCGTGTCAAACAAGAAAAGCTACCGTTAAAGGGAATTAGGAATATTTAAAATTTTACGACCCGGCCTGTGATCTTCAATGGAATTATATTTTTATGAGGTTACGCCGAGTTTACTTAAAATGTTAAAACCTCTTTCAAAATGAAACCTTTTTCAATTTAGTTCGAATTTTAGGTGTAGTTAAAATGATATTAATGGCTAGAAATGCCATAACTGGTTGGTTATTAAATTACAGCATAGTTGGCTCTCTATTCAGTCTCTGCAGTTATAGATACCAAATGCATTACGAGTTACGACATCTCATTTCAATGCTGCTTTGAAAATTGTTTCAGTGAAAGTTGTAAATTTCAGACATTTTAGTTCGATCACCTACAAGCTATATAGCGCTATTATCTGACAAAATCACACTTTGCACAATTTATTTCATGACCACTACTCTCAAAACGGTTAAGGAAAATATCGTGACAAAACAGTCATTCCCTAGAACTAAAAATTTTAAGATGTGTGACATTCACCAAACTGCATTCAGCCCGCGAAGTGGATTACGACCCATTCCCTTTCCTAAAGAGGAGGCTTTTGAGTCCCAGCTGTGGGCTAATCTTACATGACATAAGCAGTATAATACTGCTAAAACAGATCAGTAGAAATGTTATCTTTCTGATTTACCGTGCCGTTGCATAAAACAAAAATCCGCTAAATATCACTTGACGATAGTTTAACTTTTAGACGGATACGGCAGGTAAAGTTTGTATTTTTGTTTGTAGGTAATCTCTGGAAGTACCGGTCCGATTAGTAAAATTGTTTCACCGATAGAAAACTGCTTTATTGCTGAGTGAAACAGGCTTGTTTTATGTAGTTTATCTTTTTTTTACTGAAGTAAGTATTCCATCCTAAACGGGATCTTTTACTAAGTTAAACCTAAACTTAAAAGTTAAAAAGTCATAGAGACAAATTACATTGGTTGCTCTATTCATAATACTGCCTGACTTATACTCATCTTCATAATATCGGCCGAAAGACGTCCACTGCTGGACATAGCCTCCCTCACGTGTTGATTCAACGTCCAGGCGTATGCGTCTCACATCCAGCGGAAACCCCCACCGTCTTCACCAGGTCATCGGTCCACCTTATTAGAGGCCTGCTAACATTGCATCTTCCGTCGTACCCAAAACCTTTGTGACTGACACTGTATGAAGGTTTTTTTTCAACCAGAACTGCGAGATTCGATAGAGTCACTCTTTACAAAACTGGTGCATTTTAGTCAGTAAAAGACTGACACTCTCTCGCTCCACCTAGAGTGGAAAATATTATTTGATGATTTCCGAACAACAAAAAAAAAAGGTTATTACTCAACCACAGAATCTAGGACCGGATATTTATTCATACCTATATGATGAGTAAGATGTAGCCTACCGCATCATACAGTCTTCGCAAAAAGGCTCCTTTGATCTCTATTTTACTGCACGTATATCAGGCACCCTAGCCAAGTTACAACCGTTTCGCTTGCGTCGAACGCTTCGAGTTGACCTTGCCACTAATTCTTTTATTCTGACCACGTGACTGAGCGTTCAGACGACGTCATTCCCCTTACATTTAAAGCTTTCTACTAGCGTTAACTATTGCAGATTAGAAACTTGGCTAGGGGTACAGCTGTATCTATTGAATATAGCCCATATCGGTATCATCATACTATCGTCAAATCTGTCATTGACGATGGTATGATGCATTTCTGTTGCCGCAATAACAACAAATACTAAAAACTGAAGAAATTAAATATTTAAGTAAAAACATACCTGTTGTATGGGAGCCCCCATACAACAGGTATGTTTTTTTGCTCTTTTTTATTGAAATAGTACGGAACCCTTCGTGCGCGAGTTCGACTCGCACTTGACCGGTTTTTTTTTACTAACATAAACACTGAATGATATTCAACAAGGATGTTTTTCGTTTAAAGCTAATACTTAAACATTCACTATTCATGAACTTTCAAATTTCTAACGTTTATGAAATCGTTTCAGACATTTTAGAAATTACCGTAACAAACTCAATTTGCAACTTTCTCTATTTATAATAATGTTTCTGTAAATCCTCTTCATAACAAACTAATATTTCATGTTCTTGAACCATTTTGTACAAGTCTTTGATACAAGTAAATTGTGGTACCACCAAAGAATCACTAAGTATGAGGAATGTGTGTTGAATTTTCCAAACAGCCAAACACGCCCTATTCTATTCTACGAGCGGTTAATTGAGCAATATAATTTGACACCTCACGGCGTAGTGAATAGCCAATTATTAATATGGGCCCTTGATTAATTGTGATATCAGCATTTAATTTTCGTGTTAACAGTGTGGCTCGGGCGCGCGCGCGGGACGCGGCACCGCTCCATTGTGAGCTCGCGCCTTTGTGCGCCGTGACGTTTCAATTTTGAATAAATTAAATTTCGAACGCTTCATTTTTTCCAAACCTTTTTGGCTTTACGAACGAAATAAGCTTGCGGCCAGTGTTATAATTTATTGTCGCTTTTGTACTGAGAATAGAATTTTGTTGTTTATGCTATCGTTTGTCTTGTTACCTTTTTTTGTCGTTATTAATTAAGTTATCCTGTCTGATGGTTTTTAGCTTGAATCTTTAATCGTTTTTAAAATTACTTACCTAATAAAATACAAGCGCTTAATCATTACGACAATTCGGCAAAGGTAAAGGTAAATATTAAACACCTGATGCTCATACTCTTGAAGTTGATCCCCAAACTGATTAGCATACATTTATTTATTATAACAGCTTCGTGTTATTTTTTGCCCTTTTTGCAAGTCTAGCCTCAAACAGGTATACGTCTTGAAAACCTAATTCGAAATTGATGTATCGAACCATTCATCACATCTTATAAAAAAGCAAACGTTATATTTTATTTAAATCGTTAAAAATCGACACAATAAAAGAGTCGCATTAAAAATTGGTTTCAGTTAGCTACTGGCCAATGAGCTGATCCAATTATCGCGTTTATGGCGGCAATTTGGAAGATGGCCGCGCTCGTTCGAAATTTGAAAATTCGAAGCTGGCGTTCGAACCAATGAGTTTTATCCTAATTTTATTACGCGGCTGTTACGATTAAACTATAACGTTTTGGAAATAGATTTTTTAATTTATCGTTTTATAACGCAAGTAGGTATATAAATAATGTAAACACCTTTTTATTAACTACTTTGAATTTTGATAGCCGAGGCGATATGGTTTGATTAATTTGTGTTTTTATTGATTGTAAGATGTATACCTATTAATTTTATAAGGCGTGATAGTCTTCCTGTGCTTTATAAAAGGCGATTCTTTGATAGTAGATAGTAGATACATAATGACTAAAAAATCTGTTCAAGTACCAATGTGTTTGACTCACATACGAAGGGTTTCATACGATTTTTATACATTGTTATTACAACGCCAATAGTAAACACTAAAATGCGGCCTTTTATAATTCATATTCATACAGCTCCTTGACAGACAAGCATCTGTTTAACCCTTCTTTTCCTACGGCCATATTTTCATTATAGCCATCAAAAGAAGTAGAAGAACGCCATCACAATAAGGATTACCAACCTCAAAAAGTATCCCATATTCTCTCGTTCCTTCTTTATCGACAACACTGATGTCTCTATAATTCTTCTTCGTTTAGTCTTCTGAAGAAAACCTTGCTTCCGTGATCACAACCGTTCTTTGATATTCAGAATAATATTACATTTTGATACAAGTGAAGAAAGATTCTCATTGCGACCGAGGCCAAATGTTACGGAGCTGAGTGCTGCAGTGATAAAATTCCAAGTGTATCAATCGACATGTCAGTACACTTACGAAAATACAAGCAGGGGTTGAGGCCTGACTCTTGCACGATTAGCACCCAGCTTGATACGATACATCTATTAAATTGTGATGGGGGCGCGCGCACTTTTCTGCACTAGTGTGAAAAACAGTAAATAGCGTGATTTTTCAAGTAAGTGTATTGAAAAAGAATTGAACACCTCCCCGTATCAATCTCATTAAACCTACTCCATATACCCGCTCCTAAAAGCTGCAGAACCGTCAGCACCACTTCCCTCGCTACAAATGAGGTTATAATCACAAGCCGCGAGCCGCCGGTACTTACGTCAGACACGTAATTGCGCAAACGCAGACTCCTAGACACCTGCTAGATTGAGATGTTTGTCGCCTACGTCGTTATGTCCTTACGTCAGCTGATGAGCGGCTAATAGAAGGAAGAGGTGCTAATTGATAAGTAATTATGGTTTATGATTTAAACTAGCTGCTCCCAGCGGCTTCGCTCGCGTGATAGCAAGGGAACATACTTCCGGGATAAAAAGTATCCTATGTCCTATTCCAGGACATGGGCTATCCGTGTGCCAAGTTTCATCAAAATCGGTTTTGCCATTTAGGTGTGAAGACATAACAAACAAACAAACAAACTCACTTTCGCTTTTATAATATTAGTAAGGATTTACCTGCCAGACTTTTACTGACTAAAAAACCGACCGGTATGAAAGGCAACGAAGAAAAGAATTTCAAGAAAGGAATTTTAGAAGTTGACCCTTGGCCTCAGTAGGCTTCGACCCAGCTGGGCCCCTACGGTTGCTAACAACTCCTTGACGCGGGAACAGTGCGCGTCGTCGACGACTTCGGCTCGGGCCTGGCAGATATCAGACGGTCGAACGGCGAGTTAGCAATATACACCTGGATAATATTCTCTCCTAATTTTAGCATAATAGTATGATTTATGGCGCATCCATCAACTCGCACTGGGCCCGCGTGGAGGATTCCAGCTCATTCCCTGACCTAGAGAAGAGGCCCTGAGTCTCAGCCGTGAGAACTGACTGATTATAACAGCAGAAACAACTTATTAGCAGGTATCAATTTAAAACAGTAAGCTCAAAACACCATTAATGTAATCAGCCTTTATGGCCCACAGCTGGGCAAAGGCGTCCCTTTCCCGCAAACTTCATTCTTCGACCATTGCAGTGCCGTCTCTGCGCTAAAAGAACTCTACTTAATTTAGATAATAAGCTCGCTAAATTGAGATCAAACCTACTTTTACCGCTCAAAGCACATAATTGACACATCACTGTCAATTGCTATTGACAATCAAAAGACCGAACCTCGGAGTCACAACAACCAAATCAATTTAGTTCACGCGAACAGATCATTAAAGTTGAATTAAAGCTATTTATGTAACTCGTTCACCGTGAGAACCGCTCTCGACTGACTCGTTCATTCGTTCACTCGTTCACGATCTGTTAATAGGGTGTGCAAGAAATCATCATCACTCGGATAAGTGACCGATTACTTCTAATGAAGGAATTTAATGAGCTAAAGTGCTATAAATGCTTGAAATTGCCTTTTATATAAAATAGCAACTGGTTTGAGTTATGTGGTCTGTTAGTCTGATGCTTGTACGGATTAGTCATTTAAAGAATTGTAATCTAGGTAAGACAGAAGTGAATCATTAGGTTATGTAGACTGTTGTGAAGTTATATGAGGATTCAGGGTCTGCCTTAACCGTAATGAGGCCCGGGTGGTAGATCTTTGCGAGGCCCTTGTCGTTTTTTTTGCAAAGTATTTGAATCAAAACTGGGTATTTCTTATGATATGGGAGATATACGTAAAAATGCTGTTATAACGATGATAAACCTAGTTACTAAATGCCTTTTAAGAAGTTCACACGGGTTTAAAAATGATGTTTACTGCTTTTCAAAGTCTAGTAAATGGGCTACAACATTTTTATTTGAAGAATAGCAGGAGCTGAAAATCGATCGCGTGTCATCGAATTTTAGAAATATTATTTTCTATTAATATAAACTTTTTGATGTTTTGGAGAATTAATTCCCCTGGAATAGCTAGTCTCCAAAACTTCACAAATCATAGTCACACTGTCACACTATATTCTTCCAAGTATCAATCGTGTTCCCATATTAATTCTCAGTTTTGTCGCTCTCCGACACTTGTAACGTGCGACGATTTGTCGCAGCGCGCTCCATTAACACCTATTGTCGGATGACAAGTGATATTGACGACTTTTCTGTCGCATTGTCTCTCTGTGTTTTTATTTTTGAGGTGGGAAATTATCAAATATTTTCTCCCGCTGTTGGTGGAGCGTGAGGGAGTATCAGAGTTTTACTGACTAAAGCCGGGTTTCTGAATTAAGTATTTTGAGTTAAGACTTACTTTAATGCCAAATTATGACAAATTTTTAAGCGAAAGTAAAGTTTGAGAAATAGTCTACTTCAAATGCTTAGTAGCGACATCTATGACGCCACATAAGAACTACGAAGAAAATACGAAATCCTGCATCGCGCAAGCAAAGTTCTCCGCGCGATTTGAATATATACGACAGCCCGAAATCAACTATCGGGCAGTTGCCCACCAGACTATAACGCAAGATCCTCCCTTTTCAACGGAGGTATGCGGGTCTTTACTCTCTGTTCCGGCTACGTGCAAACTATGGAGATTTGCGGGACTTTACACTCTGTTCCGCATACCTCTAAAAATACAAAAATCAGGGGTAAAACCACGGAGTAGGTAAAACCCACCTGTATCGAACTCCACCTTACCGAAATTGATTGATTTGATTTTGTTGTTTTTGTACATAGGTACATTCTCAGCAAATAAATTAATTCAATTCAATTCAATTCAAAGAAACAATAAAATAATAATAAAGGATAATATAGTAGCTATTTTAGTAGTATAGGCTGTCTAATTAAAAAAACCTTTTTATAAAAAAAAAATAACCGACTTCACAAAAAAATTGAATTGAATTTGAGGAGTTCCCTCGATTTCGCCAAGATTTCATCAACAGTGACTATGGGACCATTTGGGAAGTATTTATTTTTAACAAAAAAAAAGAATTTTTCAAATCGGTTAGCAAGCGACGAACTTCGTCGCGCAAACAAACATAAAAAAAAACATACAAACATTCGAATTGAGAACCTCCTCCTTTTGTAGAAGTCTGTTAAAAAGTCAAACGACTTAGGATTTTGTTATAATATTTAACCATAAAAAAAATACTTATATTCGATACTTTTTATAAGGTTCTTCTATTGGTAAACAATAATAAAAATCTCTTAATCAAGCTTAATTATTGAACCAGTATTGACTACATCAGATTTCATTTTATCTTAATTCATGAATCCCCAAGCGACCACCGGTGGCCGCGCATCTATTGTCTTACTATTGTGTCTCTAATTGACGGTATCTGAAGGGTTAATAATTACCCAAGTCATTTGACTTTTTAGACAGACTTCTAGCACCGGACATGTAACCGTTAGGTAGTCAAAATACAAATGCCAAAACGGACCTTTTATTTTTTGACATCTTTACCTACTTAGAACTTACAGTTTAACTTATTTTTAATCTTTATTGAGCAGAAGTTATTTGATGTTTTCAAAGTAAAAATAAAGATGAATAAAAAGCCTTAAATAATTTTTAAAAAAAATGCCGTTTCTACAAAATTATTATATTGTGTTTTATGCGTTTGTTATGGTTTTTAAGGTCAAAATAAGTATTTATTACAGAATTTCTAAACACGATATATGGCAAGAATTAATTAGTAAAAAAAAGATGAATAAAAAGCCTACAATATATAAAAATGTCCTTTCAACAACAATTGTATATTATGCATTTGTTTATGGTTTTTAAGGCCAAAAATAGTAGATACCTACGTTAGGTACAGAATTTCTAAACACGCTATCATTATTTGGTACGCATTAATTACTTAATATAAAAACTCCAATAGCCATTCAATTGCATTTTAGCTATAAAGTAGCGTTGTACGCTTATTGGTTATACACTTGTTGGTTAATCTTTTACAAAGCTTTTGTGCCCATGAGTTAACAAAAAGGCTTAACAAAACAAAACCTTTTATTCAAGAACCTACACACTGAAACCCAAAAAACTGTCATATTTTCGGTTCCACCCACCAATAACAACCCGTTCAGAACAGTAGCCGGTCATAGACAATGCGACCATAAACAAATCCTTCGCATCAATAACTATACAACGGGCGTTAACAACTGAAAACAATACTTCCTTTGTGGTGCGCGAACGCATAGAAGCCCAGACTTGTTTATTGCCGTCCCTTTCTCTCGTAGAACGTGTTTATAGTGCTATCTCATTCACAATGACATGTTAATACAGTCTTTGAAGGCAGCGCCCCGCCCACGCCGTAGACGTTTCCACTCCGACACTTTAAGAGGGTCCTATTATGGTCGGTGCGCAATTTCGCTTTGCTTACGAGTTTATTTCGAATGCCGATGAGATTTGAAGACTTTCAGAATAATATTCATGGTTATTTGACTGTTTAAAATCAAAGGCGTGAAAATTATCGCCTGGTGCGAGTATGATGGTCGGCACGAGTATTGAGATGTAATGTGGATAATCTTGGTTGTCTTCTTTATGCTTTTGTGTTGTTATTTATGCTGTTAAAGACCCGTAGAATAAAACAAGCTGGAAAAACTTCAAGTAACAGTAAAATACGGCACATAACATTCATCTCTGAAAGACAAAATAATGCAAAACAGTTTCTTCAAATCAAAGCCTCGTTTAAACGACCAACTTACGCAAGTAGAGTAACTATGTAAATACCTAACGCGTTCCAGTGAAAAGTCTATAATCTATTGGCCATCAATCACTTCTGATAGTATGTAAAAACGCGATAATACTTCGTAGTTTATTAATGTAATCATGTGGTACATTTCTATTAGACATTAATCTGGCAAGGCGTTTGCTCGTTGGGCTTAACTATGTTTTAATTACGGGTTACGGGCGAAACGGCTCAATGTTAATAATAATTACAGGGATCGCGCCGACCGTGCTGCGTTTAGATCATGTGGTCATGTGAGCTAGTAGTTTGGTCAGTTGTGTAATTGAAGACCTCTTTGCAATTTTGTTTCACGTTGATGCAAGAAGTGATACCTACTATTTACTCTTTAGTAAAGAATATGCTGAGTTAATGACTGAACTTAATGCTTGTTTTTATTACTTGCGCTTTGCAGAAACTTTTAATGCTGCTGATTAATTTATTTGCACTTTATCGACTTGATGTAAAGTTAATGCACGAAAAGTAATTAAAGGTGCATGTAAAGCACCTTTTTGCTCAACGCAATGCTTAAATCGTAAACTTAGAAAAATATTTAAATTCAAGAAAAAAGTAACTCTACATAATATATATCTACGCTTAATATAATAAAGAAAGAGGTAAAGTTTTTTTTTATTATTATTATTACTAGGCTCGCGTTTGACCACTATCTCACCTAATGGTAAGTGATGATGGGGCCGACGATGGAGCACGCTTGCCTAGAAGTAACCTACTCACTCTTGACTTAAAGACCCCTGTTTTTGTTTATAGGAGGTAATTTCTGGAAGTACTGGTCCGATTGCAAATTTTTTTCGCCGATAGAAAGCTGCTTTACTCCTGAGTGACATAGCCTATAAATATATATACGCGGGTGAAGCTGCGGGCAAAATCTAGTATTATATATTAGCTGTAAATCATTTTCAAGGTTACCAAAACATCCTCATATTCGATTTTAACAATACAGTTCATAACTCGACCACTGTGTTTTCCAGTAATCGCTACTAGGGAGTCCAGCGATCAAACGCAGCACGCCAGGGGCGTATTGACGCCTCGACGCACAACTTACGATTCCTGGTCGAGGTATAATCGTAATTAGTGAGAAAATTAGCCCCGAGTGATGTTCGAACCTCTTTAATTACTCATTAAACGTGAGACGCAACACGTTAGATTATTATAAACTAATTAACGTTTAGCATTCGTAGCGTAGCAGTGATTGCGACGGTACATATTAAATGGTGTATGTATATCTAACATGTATGTGTGGAGGTACCTAGTTATATAGCGTGTTCGTGTTGGTATTTCTCAACAATTACCGCTATGTACCTTTTTTAAACGACTTCTAAAAAAGGGGGAGGTTCTCAATTCGGATGTTTGTATTTTTTTTAATGTTTATTCGCGCTTCTATTAAAAAAAAAATTGTCGAAGTAAATTCGACAATTTTTTTTAGTCACTAATTTGGGATCTGATGATGCAATCTTGGCAAAATCGAAGGAACTCCTCAAATTTAATTAATTTTTTTAGTGAAGTCGGTTTTTTTTATAAACAGGTTTTTTTAGGTAGGGTGGAGCGGGAGATAGTGTCAGACTTTTACTGACTAAAAACCCCACTCCTGTTCCGTCGTTGCATTTCGTACCCTCTCCTAGAGAGGAGGCCTGAGTCCCAGCAGTGGGAAAATTATAAAGCCGACTATGCTATGTTATGCTATTTCGTACCGGGCCGAATCTTCTTTTCAGAAACAGATCCTTGGGTCAGACCCTGCTGGGCTCCTACTCCATGAGGCGCGCGTGGAAATGTACGCAACGACAAGTATCTGCTTATTTACTTACAGATAATAGGATTAGGTACCATTTAGGTGCTATTTTGGAGGTAAGCGGAACAGAGAGTAAAGTCCCGCAATCCTCCTTTGAAAAGGGAGGATCCTCCGACCAGACAGGATGTTATAGTCTGGTGGGCGACTGCCCGATAGTTGATGTCGGGCTGTCGTATATGTTCAAATCGCGCGAAGAACTTTGATTGCGCGATGCAGAATTTCGTATTTTCTTCGTAGTTCTTATGTGGCGTCATAGATGTCGCTACATCACTCCCCTCCGGAGATCGGAGATCGATGGTTCTTGATGCTTCTTAATGTGTGCCACGCCAGCGGTAGGTTGGTTCCAGTGAGTCGGAACCGATGCCGCATAGTTCTCGGTGAGTCGGAACTGTCTGCGGTGATGCCCCAGTGAGTCGGGGTGCTGCTATCCCAGCAAAGAGAATAAAACCACTTGAGAGCTGATAGACCGATTTTGTCTAGGCACACGATTCACCGTTGCGGGTCGGGGGACGGGGGAAAATATAGCGGCTGTGATTGGCTGATGCAACAAACCCAGTAAAAATAGTGATGAACAAGTAAATTTTGCAGCAATAATATCGATATCGATAAAATCGACGTCGATTAGTTCTCCTTTTTTTAAAGCATAGACAATTTTCCTCACCATTTTATTGAACAGGTACTCATTTTTAGGGTTCCGTAGTCAACTAGGAACCTTTCCCACCAAATTCCTAAATTAATTTTGGGGTTTACCTTAATTATTTTTTGATAATCTTAATATTTTCGGAAATGATCGCTTCAAAAGTAAAAAAAAAATGTGTCTCTCTCTAACTTTTGAACCATAAGTTAAGAAAATATGAAAAAAATCTCAAAAGTAGAAAAAAAGTTTGTATAAAGACTTTCTAGGAAACTTATTTTGAACTTGATGGGTGGAACAGTGTTTGAAATGTTGTTCATAATAATTTTTGAACTAAGTTTGTAATTCAACCGTATATGCAAGCATTTTTTTTAAACTTAATTTACATACTTAATTAATTCAGCAAACTTACATACTTAATTCGGCAAATAAATATCTTATCTTATCTTATCATATTTTGCAACCCAAAATTACCACCGAAAACCCAACATACATAACACGTCTAATTTATATAAATATTATTCCTGAGTTTATGGAGTCGGGACGGGTATGAGCTATTATATTCTCGAATTGTTCGGTTGGTCTCTGTTGATTTCTTTATGTATTTGCTATTGCTCGTTGTCTGTCGTTCATTGTTTTAACTCTTAATTGGGGACACTTATTGTAACGGACGGGAAACTACAGAACCCTGCACTGAGCGTAGCCCGACACGCTCTTGGCCGGTTTTTTTGCTTTCGTTTTATGCATCAAATGTTTTTTATGGTACGAGTATACGAGTACCGAAATGATCATGTGTGCACAGATCTAATAACTAGACAGTACTAAAAAAGGCGTTACATTGGCGTCTAATATAAGTGCAACTGCACATAAGTGTCGTGAGCCTGAGTCACCTGTATTAGCAGTCAAGTGATTGTATAGTCATTGGTTTTGTCAGTAAAAGTCTGGCTTGCATGGCATGTTCTTATGGTTTGAGAACCTTTCGCTCCATCCAGAGCGCGAGAAACTATTCTACGATTTCTCACTCTCAAAAAAAAACTGAGGCTTGTCAAATTCATCAATATAAATGTTTCTCTACAAGTAACAACAAGAAATCTAAAATGTTAACATTAAAAGGTAGGTAACTTAATTTTTTATTCACCATTGGAAATCATCGATAAAATAATATTCATCAACTATGTTTTGAAGTTGTCGCATCACTTCATCACTCAGTAATAAGTACTTCTGGATAGAAAGGGATAGACTTATCTAATATTCTAGTGAAAGTAAAGGACTTTTTCAAAAGACATCAACGCGGTATCACTTTTTTAGCAACCAACCAATTTAGCTTGAGCTCTCTAATTCCAAATAATGTAAATAAAATATAAACATATTTTACTTACTGATGAAAACTTATGCCATCTTTTTTATAATTAGATGTTCTAAATGATTTCCCGCACTATTTAATTGCACAGGAACTCAGTTTTGCTTCGCTTTTATGCAATAAATGTTTTTAAGGTACCAAAATTACAGAATGTGCACAGATCCAACAACTGGTCAGTACTAAAAAATGCACTGATGTCGGCATCTAATATAAGTGCAAAATCACATATGTGTCGTGAGCTGGATTCACCCGTATGAGCGGTCAAGTGGTTATATAGTCATTGTATCCCAGTGAGTCGGGATAATGCCCCAGTGAGTCGGGGTGATGATGTCCCAGTGAGTCGGGATGATGCCCCAGTGAGTCGGGGTGATGCTGTCCCAGTGAGTCGGGATGATGCCCCAGTGAGTCGGGGTGGTGCTGTCCCAGTGAGTCGGGACGATGCTGCAGGCTCCAGTGAGTCGGAGCGGTGCTTGTGCGACGTAGGGCTTGATTGCTGGCGTCGACCAGGAGAGGTTCTTCATGGCTCTTCATATGACTGGCCGAAGGTGCGGTGTGCCAAGCCAAGGTCGCTGATGCGGCTGAGGTGATGACCAGGTATGACCAGGTAGGCATACTGGTGGTCAGGAGACCCTTAGCCGTGGGTGCTGGCTGTATGGCTCGTTGCTCGAAAGCTTGAGGAAGTGATGATGACGTCACGAAGTAGTAGCTGCACGAAGACGGCGCTGACGTTCTTTGCCGAGGGTCACCAGTTTAGAGGGTATGCGGAACAGAGAGTAAAGTTCCACATACCTCCGTTGAAAAGGGAGGATCCTCCGACCAGACGTGATGTTATAGTCTGGTGGGCGACTGCCCGATAGTTGATGTCGGGCTGTCGTATATGTTCAAATCGCGCGAAGAACTTTGATTGCGCGATGCAGGATTTCGTATTTTCTTCGTAGTTCTTATGTGGCGTCATAGATGTCGTTACACTATAAAATAAAATATAAAAATATTTGGAGAGAAGATATAATATCGGCGCGCAAAAATGAAGTACCTTTTATAGAGTCAGGTTAAGTACTAGCTGTATAGGTCTTAAGGGTGAACGGGCCAGGCCATTACCACCTAGGTATGGCCTACCAACCTAGTACATCCTAGATACTACTGCAAACTGGGTATCAGCAGAACAGACCGTACCTTTATTAGAATAAACTTTTAAAAGGACGTGGATGGCCAAAATTCGAAACTATGAGATAGTCGAACCATTCAATAAAAAGTCGAATGTATAAAACTATAATAAACTTTATTATGTATGTTTTTTAAGCAAGGATAAGTAAGTGTGAAGTCGTGAATATAGTTACCGCTTAAAACACTTTTTTTAAATTATTGTTAAGCTTGCGTTTGACCACCATCTCACTTGATGGTAAGCGATGATGTGGTCGACGATGCAGGAGCACGCTTGCCTAAAAGTAACTTATTCATTCTTGACTTAAAGACCTCCTAAGTTGTAGCTATCAGGAAACACAGACTCCGGCAGAGAATCCCACTCCTTGGCTGTACGCACATTAAATGTGTTCTCAAAACGCTTTGTGCGTATGGGTGGGATGGCTACCATGTACCGTATACATGTTCTTCCAGTTATACTTCTATTTATTGAATGAATCAAAATAACATAATTCCCACAAACTAACTTACTAAACAATTTACTTAACCAGCGCAACGTGACTGGTATGCTTGTATTTCTAAGGAAATACGTAATTATGATGCTACTTTACATAAGTATAAAGTAAATTTTTGAAAACAAAAGATCATTCACCTCCAAGACTACAGTTTCAGAATTTTCAGTCATAGATTTTTTTCTCGCGACAAAATAATTTTCAGCTACCGAAATCCAACATTATAAATGGACATTCGTATAGAAACTTTACAAAATAATTTATTATTCTTTCGGCATTGTAAATAGTACGGTAACTAGCGACACCTACTTGAGCTGCGTGGGCGCACCGATTTGTTATCTATTTATGATTTAACACCTATGGCTCAACTAACTAAAGAGACACAAGGAATTATTCTCTTAATATTTAGTGAATAAATAAGACATTGGTATTTTAATAACCGGTTTATGGAAATATATTACCGAAATAAACTGCGAAATGTGCTTCAAATGAGTCGATCTTTAGTCGTCGAGAATTTTTTGAAAGTATTAACATGGCAGGACAACTTAAGAAACATAGGTGGATTTAAGTCAGTAAAAATCTGACACACCCTCTAGCTTCACCCTGAGCTGGAGAAGTCATTTGATGATTTCCCACCAAAAAAAGGCATGTCTTAGAACCAAAAACTCAAAAAACATGTAACATCCACAAACCACCAACCCACTTTCTCTAGAAAAGGCCTGAGTCCCAGCTGTGGGAATATTAGAGGCTGATTATGGTAAAAATCACACTAATAAGTATTACAAAGGCAATGTAACCTATAGTTTTTGTTTATTTGTTACTCTTTCACGCTCAACGGCTGAAAGAATTTTGATAAAACTTGATACGCAAGTAGACTGTTCAATACTCGTAATAGCACAAGTATAATTTTATCTCGGGAGTGTTTTTCCTTTACTGCTGTCTGTCACTGTTGTTTGTCTGTCATCAAATCTTGCAAATTAAATTTGTCCCACTTTCCGGTTACCGATTGAGCTGAAATTTTGCATGCATGTGTAAATCAGATGACAATGCAAAATTGTTATGACAAGGAGCTGATCTGATGATGACGGAACTCAAAGGTGGCTATAGGAACTTGGTAGTTAAACGACATAACCCCATCGAGTTTGGGCTCGTATGATTCGTCTTGACCAGTATTTATATATATACTATATAATATTTATATATATACAGAGCATAAAAGCTTGTTACAAAAAATGATTTTTATTAAAAGCTTGTTTTAAAGTGAGATTACGTAAACACTGAAATCTAACCACAAACTATTTTACATTTGTTTGGCGAATATATTTCTCAACAATGACGGACCCAGCGGTACCTAATTTTATTTAGTTCATAACTTACTGAATGAACTTACCACCAATTTCTGATTTAACCCTTCAGATACCGTCAATTAGAGACACAATAGTAAGACAATAGATGCGCGGCCACCGGTGGTCGCTTGGGGATTCATGAATTAAGCAATTGAAGTTGAGTATTTCTGAAACTCTCCTTTAGCCTGAAAACCTGTCATAAGGCTCTTAAGTAGGGTTTGAGATTTTTTTACCTCAAAATACTCAGTTCATAAACTCGCCCATTACCTTATACTCGTAAAACCTCACTTAGCATAAGTTTTCAAGGTAAAACTCTTTGTAACATAATATAATAGGTCTAACAAATTATTATAAGAACGAAAAGGGAAGTATCCATCTATTGGTAATTACCTAATTATGTAAATAGAAATGTCCGGACATTTTATGTTATTTATAATTGAATTTTCGGGCTTTTAGGAACAAATCAACAAAAAAGGCTTCAGTTATAGTCCTTTAAAATCTTTGAAGGAAAAAATAATGGCAACACTCGTGTGTACCAAATACAAGTCAACAAGTCTGCGTACTGTAGAGCATAGCGTGCTCACATTTTTTTTTTTTTGAGGTGCGAAATCATCTAATGAATTCTCGCGCTCTCAGATGAAGCGAGAGAAGTCATTAGATAATTGTTATTTATTGTGAAAACCCACCAGTGTCCTTCAGCTGCCCTTTGCGTTCTAAGACCACAGTTTCCCTTTCAGAAATTCTCTATGGTGCTCACACTTCCTTAAGTATGTGATCACCAAAGATCCTTATCTAACTCAAGCCATAGAACATGAAATCCTAATGAGCATCCATTTTGCACGTCGACCACTTCAACCCCACTTATTTCTCTACCTTTTCATATACTCTACCGCCTTTCGTGTCAACACCGTACAACTAACTCCTGCGCACTACAAAGTAACAGAATAATATGATGCTTCGATCCTCTCACCGACACATGCGAGCACGCTACTGGGGCCTTACCATGACTTGTTAAAATGTCAGTCGTGCAAGCGATGGGCATGCCACAATTATGGCGGTAAGTCCTCTCTTTGAGGCGTGGCTGGAAAGACCTCACGGCATCCTCACCTTCAGCATGACGCAGGTTCTCACCGGACATGGTAAGTTCGGGAGGTTTCTACACCGGATTTGTGCGGAAGTGACGCCGAAAGGCTAGAAGGAGCGGGGTGGGTTTTTAATCAGTAAGAGTCTGACACTATCTCACTATGTCGATGATTTTTTCCCATAAAAAAAAATGGAGCCATACACTTCATATGGCTCCATCCTTGTAACAGTTCAGTTTGGGTCGCCAAATGGATCGCGATCGCAACGACGCAGCTAATAAGCTGGCAAGGCGGGGGTCTAACACAGCTTAGTGGTCTTTGGACCTGAACCCATCGTGCCAATACCCTTTGGTTAGCTGCGTGTTTGGCTACGAGAGCACACCAACGCACAAGTGAGAAGGTGGTGGTCCCTGGCACCAGGTTGCAGGCAGGCTAAAGAATCCATGGCATACTTAAATACTTAAAATTCTAAGGTATTTTAATTCTACTGTAAGTATTTAAATTCTGTACGTGTGAGGTACGAATAAACGTTTCTTTCTTTAAAATAAAACCCTAACTAGCAACCTTTTGCGGTTAGACAGAGGTAACCTGCGTCTGATGGCGGAGACCATCATCGGATATTGCTCTCTGAACAAACACTTCTTCACAATGAATATCATAGATAGCCCGCTGTGCAGAGGATGCATAGAGTCAGAAGTACAGCCGTCCGCGAGATAAGAACACGAACCTTGGGAGCACTGAAGACTGATTTACTTCTGGAGTGAGATGGGCTAGTTGGAGTAAACACAATGGTTCGCCAATGACTAAGTGAAGAATCCAGATCACAATAGATAGATGGATCGCCTTTAGAGCTCGTAGTAGGGTCTCCGAAGACGTGTAAATTATCTCATTTCCCTCGACATTTCTAACCACACGTACCAACGAGCGAAAATACAGTTAAACGAGTAAACGGCACAAAATAAACCACTACAAACGCCTATGAATTATCAAATAACTCAAAATGTACAACAGGCTGCAATTTGACGGTCTCACGACCGCGTCAAAGTGTGATATTAACGTTATTTACGACGGTTAACTATACCGGATGGCGCCCCTCTACTAAACTAATAACACCTAGGCTATATCAATAAAAGCTATTAGCATCGATCAGAGTAAGTATCTGTCCCGGAGTATTACGTTAAATTGAGTTAAACACCCCGGACGGCGTAATAACAGCGAATGGATGCCGCGAGCCGGCAGTCCGGCAGTCGGACAGCACAGCGAGGCCGGACACCGGGAGCGACGCGGGGAATTGCCGGCAGATATGCGCCAGAAAACGCGATAATGACGACCAAATGCGATATGTCCGACCCTACGCTGTCGACTACGGACAGTTTTCACTTTAATATGTTGCGGTGTTTTCCACTTGATGGCTTCAATTTAGAGTTGGAGGTTTTATTTAATTTGTTCCTAATTTTATTGTACTTACTACAAATACGGGCTTTTAATAAACTAGTGCGATTTACTATCATGAACTGCATCACTGCTTACCATCAGGTGGGATCGCATGTTTGTGTGAGCAGTTATTCGTTCTGTGTCTGGTTGTCATTTATCTATCGTATGTATGTATTTTGAAATATTTAGTTATGTTTGCCTATGAGGTGGACTGACCAGATAAAAGCTGCAGTGAATGGGTCATCATCACTAAACGAATTCACGAAGAAGGTGGCCATCAGAGAGGAGTGGTGGCGTGTTGTGAAGCTTGCCACCAACACCTGAAGTGATGACCACGACCACTCTGTCAAGAGTGATTCCGACAGAGAAGAAGAATTTATGTTTATCAATTGCCTAGTACTCATAACACAAGCTCTGCTTAGCTTGAGACTAGACGGCGTTGTGTTTTAATCCCAACTAAAATAAAAATGTTTTGGAATATAATAAGAACATTGATCAACAAAAAAGTTCCGCGGTACTTAACACCGGGACAGCTTCTAGTTATAGAAAGCACAGGTCCGATCGTGTGTGAAATATTGTAGTCACTTACATGCTGATGCAGCAAAAAGCCATCTGGCAGCTTTGGACTCAGTGGAAAGACGTGCGAAGAGGCTAATTGGTTTGGTTAACACCAATTTACAAAGCCACCAATTTACACCGGCTTAGAGTAGCTAGCGTTTCGGTTTTTTACAGGATGCATTTTGAAGAATGCGCTCGGAAAATATATGACTAGATTTCGCTATCACCTTTCAACCATCGGAGAATCCTACGTCGTAGGTCGACGTACGGTGCGTGACCATCCTTACGTTGTTAACACGAAGGATTGGAATAATTTGCCTGCTGTGGTTTTCCCATCCGATTATAATTTAGGTGTCTTCAAGGCTAAAGTGAATAGGCTCTTAATAAACTAGTGCGATCCACCATCAACGATTGCATCACTGCTTACCATTAGGCCGTCAGAAATACAGCCGGAGAGCTGTGGTAGCCGAATGATAACGGCCCCGACTTACGAGTTGCAGGTCGCGGGTTCAAACCCAGCCAGACGCATTACTTTGTGTAATTTATTTCAGCACCACTGCTCTCCAAACAGTGAAGGAAAACATCGTGAGGAAAACGGCATGTCCTAGAACCAAAAATTCGAAGACATGTGACCAACCCACACTGGGCCAGCGTGGTGGTTTACGGCTGATTCCCTCTCCTAGAGAGGAGGCTTGAGTCCCATCAATGAGAACATTATAAGGCCGACTATGCTATGCTTTCCATAAGGTGGGATCGCTGCCAAGCACTTGTTTAAATCATTAAAGAAAAACAGAACCAAATTAAAACGGTTCATAAATTCGTAACTAATATACCAAAGAGGAATTACTTTAGTTGCCTTAAGAGAATTAAGATGTCATACTTAATATAAAATTGATTAGCAATCTAAGCGACCAGCTTCACTAATTACAGCTTGAGCAGCAAAGTGAACGCAAGACTTGATTGCTGATGGCTTACTCTATCTTAACCGTCATCTTCATAAATAGGATCAAACTAGCGATCCATCCCGGAATTGCACGGGTGCAAGTTATATAGTTAGTTATATAACTCCGCAAGAAATTGAAAAAAAATATTTTCTAAATAAGACACAGTTATGTTGGGAACTAATGTTGATTGGCAGAATCATCTCAGCTGTGATTTGGTGGAATTGTTTCTCATTATAATTTTGTTTATTTGTATGTATTTATAGAATTATTTATTTATATAAGTTTTATTTATATAGTTATATATTTATTTTAGTTTTAGTTTTTACTCGTATTAGTTTGTTTGCGTTTATGTTGCACCTACCATGTTTTATTTCTGCACCACCCTAAATTCGACTGGTAGAAAATGTCTAAGGCATAAAGTCCGCCTATGTACTGTTTTAATGCATAAAGTTTTAATAAATAAATAATGTATTCGGATGTGATTTATCGTATACAAACGGTTTTTTCATAACATATTAGGAAATTATTATCTAACAAAAATTTACTTACAAAGTTAATCATACGGAGTCTGCAATTTTCCGCTCATACACGGTCTGTGTTCGTGTGTTCCTTGTTTATCGCTCTTTGTACTAGTGTAAACCGTATCAAAATCTGATGCTAGGTTTCTGAGGAGTTCATATAAAAACGATTTTGTGTCATAGAGTAAAAACAATAAATATATCAAATCTTACCTTACCCTCGCTAGGGTTGCTCACGTCCCCAGCCGCCGACAAGAGAAGCCCAGGAAGTCGCTTAGCGTTCTCCGACCGCCATAGCCGAGCTTGCAGAGGACGAGCAATAGGTAGCTACCCGTCCACCCATCTGATGAGGACCCAGCCCGAGTCGTCGCCGGAGCGTGTGTCACTCACGCCTTACAGAGATCTCAGCAAAACCTTAGGGACACAGTGGAGGCAATGCCCACTATGGCCACGAACACTTTTTAAACAGATACCGTAGCATTAGAACACAAACGGCTACTGAAGAACACAGGTGGAATTTAGTCAGTAGGAAGAAAAAGCAGTAGTTTATATCAGATAAAAAAAAAAAAGCAATTTGATGATCGATTAATGAATAGCTCATAGTACGTACCTATAGCTAAGGAGTAGATTCCCTACAAGGGTCTGTTTCCTAATAGCTACAACCTGAACGTCTTTAAGTCATGGGTGAACACGTCACTAATTATTATTGTTATTGATAGGCTCGCGTTTAACCACCATCTCACCTGATGGTAAGCGATAAAGTGGTTGACGATGAAGCACGGTTGCCTAGAAGTAGCCTACACTCTTTACTTAAAGACCTGTCAGTTGTAGCTATCGGGAAACACAGACTCCGGCAGGAACTTCCACTCCTTGGCTGTACGCACAATAAATGTGTACCCAAACCGCTTTGTGCGTATGGGTGGGAGGTCTACCATGTACTGGTGGCGCAACGCCATACGTCAAGTGGTCCGATGATGGAACGGACTTGGCGGAATTAGATAGTGCAATTCCAGTGCACATTCCCCGAAATATAAGGGATAGAAAACCGACAGGCCAGCAACTCGGCGGCGATCCCCAAGACTTTGGAACATTACAATCAATGCCTCCAGTCAGGACTTAGAAGAACCTAAAACTACCTAACGCGCTAAGGGCACCCTCTGTGGGATACGGAACTGGGTTAGGGCGTCTCTGGAGGAGGACATCAAGGGTAGGGCTGGATCGATCATAATCTGACGTTCGTTGTTCGGCTATCGTAGAATTTAAGGTAGTGGTACCGTTGTGTTGTACGACTTGTGAAGTCTGGTCTGGTCCAAGCCAGTACCCACTGTGACCTCAATAAACATCGTAGGATTTACAAGATAGCCAACTTTACTTAAGTGCGGTGCATGTCCAGTTCAGTACATGACCCTCATGCTGGTGTGCCACTGAGTGCCCATACACCTGCACTTTTAAGGACAGCTGTCAGTATGGTCTATCACCAAGCCCAAATTGTCTAAAGAGTTAACGACTTGCCTCGACTTGGATTGGTTTATAAGTTTGCATTCAGGATTTGACAACTTTTATCTCCGTTCGTATCTTCCTATATTTTAGATCCACCTAAACTAAAATAATATAATTATATTTTATTTCAACTTATTCAATCATTTCTGCTGGTAGACAATCATCATCTAAAAAAGAAAAACCAAAATGTTATATTGAATAATACAACGTATCTAACGTAGATAAAATATTACTAACAAACATCAATTACCTACTACAAAGCTAATTCTTTTCCATCTAACTTTAGCATAGTGAAACTTTTCCTGAAAAACTTTTAACGGTCAGGACGATTCTCTATGGGTGTTTGGAAATTTAGCGCAGACATCTTCGTTCTCTTTCCGTCCCAGTGCAGAAACACCCCCGTTACTCTGTCTCTTTCGCTCTAATTGGTTGCTTGAGCCTCTGAATCCAATTAGTGGTGAGCGGAGCGGGGTGCACTGAATTTATTATGTGGACCTTGTTTAGTTTGTTGGCCTTTTTAATTGAAACGTAGTGCGTAACCCGCCCGCTGCGCGCTTAATGAATGCGACTACTTTGAGAGTTTTCTTTATCAGTAGGATACGAACTAACTTTTATTTAAACTGTTTATTCTGCAACAAGATTAAAAAGCCAATTATTATTTTATAAAATCAATTACCTAAATTACATTTTTTCCGTTCTAAAAATATAATCTAACTAACTAAAACTAGTAAAGAAGTTTTTGAAAAATCTTACGTACGTAATACGGAATAAAAAAAAATTTTAGTTACGTTACCGTACGGACCTATAACACTATTTTACAAAAGTTATAGTAATAATACTACCAACACCATCTATTAACGAATAGACATACAAAAAGTTGCTTTGACACGCAGCGCCATCTAGTATCGAATAGATAAAACTTAGATAATAACTTGCGTCTAGTTTTCAAATTGAGTTGCGAATATAAAATCACAAAGCTTAAATTACAAAAATTAAAAATTACAATAAACCAACTATACAATTAGGTTTACTGCAATTTATGTTATTTGTAGATAGAAAGTTTTAAAGGTAAATCAAAACGAATGAATGAATGACGATTGAATTTTAGCTGCTTGCAATGCGAGCGTTCACATCCTACATTCTCTGTGGTTTGTTTGTTACTTTATTTCATTATTTTCATTCAATTGTCTGTTTGTCAGCTTGTCAGTAAGTGCTATTTTTCTGCATTGGGAAAACTTTCAGAACCTGCATTGCTTTTCTTTTAGAGATGCACATTATCTAGACATTGCACTTATTAAAATTATATATTCCTGTAGAATAATTTTCACCAAGCTTTAGCGCCATAACATTGGGTAAAAGTTAAGACCAAAATGTAAGTACTTTCATTTTTCCTTTCTAAATTTTGTTTTGCTTTTCATTATGCATGTATAATTTACATACATCTTCTTTTAGGAGTTTCGTAGACCTTGCAACGCTGACTATGCATCGGCGAAACGAGCTTGAAGCCAGATTGAACATTTTTTGGGGAAAATGTGATCGCGCGGTTGACGATATAAAAAAGTTAAAAATGAAGGTAAATCGCTATTTTTATTTTAGTTTATTTTTTAAGGCTCAACTATAATAACAACGTTACGTGAATAAATGGTCTGGGAAAGGAGAATAATAGAACTATTAAACTTGAAAAAGAAACTTATTTTTTTTGTAATTAAGTTCTAACTAACTTTAACAGGCTCTTTATTTTAAAACATTTCTAGTTAGAATGCTATATTATTGGGTTACTTGTTTAACCCTTCAGATACCGTCAATTAGAGACACAATAGTAAGACAATAGATGCGCGGCCACCGGTGGTCGCTTGGGGATTCATGAATTAATATTGAAATCCTTTTTACAATAATAGTGATAACTGCTGTCATACCTACATTATAATACATGAAAATGTTTTTAACAGATATTGTTATGGCTGACTAATGAAGTACTTGTTTAAAAGTAATAATATCTGAAATTGGAAGATTGTAGTTAATTATTAACCTTTTAAATACCGTAATTACACAGTAGAGAGACAATGAAAAAGCGAACAACGGTGTTTGCTTGAAGTTAAGACGACTCACTGACCGTTTATTTATTTATTTAAACTTCATGTACACTCATAGTGGACTTAATGCAACAAGGCATTCTCTCCCAGTCAACCTTTGGGTTAAAAAGACAACACTGTGGTAGGTTTGCACAATAAACAAATAACAAATAAGTATTTGTTATTTGTTTAATGAATTAAGCTGTTCTCTCCACTGTTTTACTCACGTCTTTGATTACTTCTCTGCTTCCATGGGTTGTTGCTTGATGCCATATAGCAAATAAAATAATTTTCAAATTTAAACCTAGTGAATCTAAAATTAGCACATTCAAACAAACTATTGTTACGTTTGGATTTGTTTTTAATAAAAATCAAAAACTAGTTCTAAAAGTCACCTGAAGCAATTTTTTTTTTTCCTTTATTATTGCTTTTGGCCAAGAAAAGCAATACAAAAAAAGAAAATTGGAAAGGTATAACTGGCCTTAGCCAAGCCCTTGGCCAACAAGTGACTAAAAAAGTGTTTAGTTGAAAATAGCAAACAATAGACATTATACGATTTTTTACTGCTATTGTTACAGACTCAAGGCTTGGTCCTGCAGCTCAACTGTGATCCGTCGGAGCTCAAAGAACGGTTCCTAAGCGCTATGAAGCAGCTTGATGAATATATGTATCTTATAACTGACTTTAACATATCTATATCCAAACTTGGTATGTTTACAGTTTTCAAGTGATTGTCTGCATGTTTTGTCTATTTAGATATTCTCTCTATATAAAGATATACTAGTATATATACATTCTTAATGTAAAGTTAATTTTTTTCTTTAAAAATTTTAGTGTTAGGTTTCAAAGGAAAAGTCTCAGTATGCTCAGTTTTTATGAACTTACTACTTATGATTTGAATTCACTAATCGAGTACTGGGCATGAACAAAAGTCAACAGTGCTACCCCAGTTGTAATTGTGTCCAAGCAAATTATTGTTTGATCTTGGCAACAAAAATGATATTGACATGTCACAATTATCTGTGACAGTATTTAAACAGAAATAAACTCCAAATATTTGCCTTGCCATAATTATTCTTTCTAATAATTTATTCTACTTATGGTATTTAACTAGATGTGCCATTTCATCCAGATAGCACAGCCTAGATTCTCATTGTAGATACATGTAACAAAAATCATAATTCATCACCATTTCCATTACAGACGAAGCAGCAAACGTAGAATACACTCCAGTACAAGACTCATTCTCAAAGCCATTGATGCCATCAGCACCTCTAGCCCCATTCAACCTCATAGACGCATTGAGCGAACCAGCCCCCTCAACGTCCACCGCATGCCAAAACCATTGCCCTCCAGAGAAACCCAAGAGAGTGAAGACTCCTAAAGCTGATCAGTCTTTGATAGTGTTCTCAAGCACATCTTCATCGGAGGAAACGGTGCCTCAGGCAAACAGACTGGTTGCTGTTAAGGAGGTGCAGTGCGAGCTGGAAGCTGAATTTAATAAGGTTAAGATTGAAGGTATGTGGATTGGCTATGACCATGTTTTTATAAATTAAATTTCTCAAACTATTTATATACCTTGACTTGACTGACCTGCGGTCTAGTGGTTAGTGGCCATAACTGCTATGTCGGAGGTTGTGGGTTCGATTCCCACCCAGGAAACATGTTTGTAATGAGCATGATCATTTGTTCTGTGTCTGGGTGTAATTTATGTATAATATGTGTGTATTTAGAAATATATAAGTATGTTTATTAATTGTCTAGTACCCATAACACCAGCTCTGCTTATCTTGGGACTAGATGGCGTTCTGTAGTAGCTGTGGAAAAAAAAATTTAGGGGCCTCTACCCAACAGGTTTCAATAGGACCCTATTACTAAGTCTCCGCTGTCTGTCTCTCAACAATCTGTATCTCATAAAATTTCCAGATTTCATTGTGTATTTCTATTGCCGCTACTATAATAAGTGGAAAAATTAAAAAGGCTGATGATGATGATAACAAATAATGAAATTGAAATAAAGACAAAAATTGAAGGGGGATAAGAAACTTAATTTTGACAGTGTTTATTTTGCTCGATTTTAATATTGCAGTACGTAGCCCCTTCGTGCGCGAGCCCGACTCGCACTTGGCCATATTTTGGCTTAAAAAATGTAATGCCTATAGTACCTATGCAAAATTAGACTGTCAGTTTTAATATGCCAAATTATGTCTATTGATAATTATGTATGTTGATAGTATGTGCTTGATGTTTCTCAGAGCGTAAACGTATGTAGACCGGCGCGGTCGAATCGATTGAGGCATATCAATTACGCGCAAACAATGACAAACTAGGCACTGTATTTCGATTAAAAGTTTTACCTCAAATATTAATTAGATTCATTAAGCTTCGACTTTAAAATGGAGGTTTAAACATCAAAATGCAGATAATCGGTTTTTTACAATGATTTATATATGTCAATGGTTTTTTATCAAATCCTGTATTCTATACAATACCTGGACGATGTATAGAATACCTAAAACGCGTAGGTTATGTATGAAATTTTATTTATTTTGCATTGCCTAGGTATTCTATACCATACCTAATGCGAAACCGGTGACATCATTTTAGGGCACCCGACACGGGCAGGTTAAGTTACAAAGTGGGGCCTAAACTCCCGCCTTATGCTATTTTTAACCGACTTCGAAAAGGAGGAGGTTCTATATTCGGCTGAATGTATGTTATTTTAAGGTTCCGTTTTGAATAAAGGGTAAATCAGGACCCTATTACTAAGACTACTGTTTAGCCGTCTTTCACCAGACTGTATCTCTTTAACCATGATAGCTAGACAGTTGACATTTCACAGATTATGTATTTCTGTTGCCGTTATAACAACAAATACTAAAAGCAGAATAAAATAAATATATAAGTGTGGCCCATACAACAAACGTGATTTTTTTGCCGTTTTTTGCTGCGGACAGAGCCCTTCGAACGCGAGTCCGCCTCGCACTAGCCAGTACCCCTAGCCAAGTTGCTAATCTGCAATAGTTAACGCTAGTAGAAAGTTCCAAATGTACGGGAATGACGTTTCTCAACGCTCAGTCACGTGGACAAATGAATTGGCGGAAAGGTCAACTCGAAGCGATCGACGCAAGCGAAACGGTTGTAACTTGGCTAGGGGGGCTGTAATTTTTATAACCACCCGGAAATAGAAGCCTAATGCGTGGAATACGCACGCGGGACTCGTTTTTGGCGTCCATTGTACACAGCCACAACCACAACTTTCTACAAGCAGAGCAATTCCGCATGCGTGATGAAATCCGCACTATATTAAAAACTAGCTTTTGCCCGCAGCTTCGCCCGCGTACGTACATAAAATATAGCCTATGTCACTCAGGAATAAAGCAGCTTTCTATTGATGAAAGAATTTTAGTAATCAGGCCAATACTTCCAGAGATTACCCCTACATACAAACTTAAAAATTTTACCTCTTTATAATTTTAGTATAGACAACCTAAACATCTGACAACTATTTATTTCAGATCCGCCCACACCTCTCCCAGAGGCCAGCAACTTGCCAGCGCAGACCGTACTAGAAACTGACCAGGTGTACGACGCAACCATCATGCACGTCGACGGCGCATACTTCTGGGTCATCACTGATGATCCTGAGGAGGTTCAGAAGTGAGTTACTGATGTTATTTTAACTCATATTAGTGACAGACTGCTGAAACACGATTTTCAGACAAAACCGAATCCGCAAACAATGCTTTTTGGTTTTTTAAATTGATTTAAACTAGAGCTTCGATCCCACCTGATGGTAAGCAATGATGCAATTTTTTTCACTAACTTTGGAGATATTGCATCTTCACAATCCTGACATAAGCTGCTCGTGTGATTCGATCTTTGTTTTCAATAACCCGGTATTTTATTTACAAGCTTTTATTTAGTTTCACCTGTCCCAATGTTTGTCTGTCATCAAATCTTGTAAATTAAATTTGACGCACTTTCCGGTTACCGATTGATCTGAAATTTTGCATGCATGTGTAAATCAGATGAGAATGCAAAATTATTATGACAAGGAGCTGATCTGATGATGGAACCTGAAGGTGGTTATAAGAACTTCGTAGTTAAATGACACAACCCCATCGAGTTTGGGCTCGTATGATTCGTCTTGACGAGTATTCATTATATAGGAATATCGAGCTATAAAAGCTTGCTATGAAAAAATGTTTTTCATTAAAAGCTTGTTTCCAAATATTATAAATATATATTTCGCAAAAAAAAGTAACGTTTTGTTACACAAGACTTGTATTTTTCTTTCCTCGATCTTGGAATACAATTTCTGCAAAAATATCCAACCTCCATATAAATAAAATTAACATAATTATTCTGTCTGTTTGCAGCCTGATGATGGAAATGACAAACTTCTACACGGATAACCAAACGATAATTAGCTGTAAAGAAGTAAAAGCGCTCAATTGCTGCGCCTACTACGACGAAGACAGTGATTGTTTCTACAGAGGACTCTTCATTAAATTAAGTGAGGTATGTGAACTGTACTTGTCATAATAGTCGTCATAATAATGTGCAAACAACTATTAAGGTGGTGCATCATGAATCACATTTTCACTGTTTTTCATACAACCGCTCATAACTGGCATTACACATTTTTCATTAGATATTTTGGAAACACAGTATCTTGTGGATATTATCTAGGTTTCTATAAAAACCAATTTCTAAATTTGTGTAAAACTAATCCAGTAAAAACCTCTGAAAATGTCCAATTTTGTATGAACTTTGACACTTCATAATTTGTCTAAAAATTAAAAAAGTCAAAAAAGTAATCCTCTAGAGACCTTGCAAATTTTATTAAGATTCTAAATGACAACAACTTTTTCCAAAAACTTTTAAGGGTTTAAAAAAACAGCTATTTCCTGGAGCAAGTTTTGCTATAAGCAATAAGCTTTTAAATCATTTTCGATGTTTACGATAGGCGAGTGGAAAATACCCTCTTAACTGTTTCAACTGCTCTAAATGTGAAGACAGCTCAGCTAGATAGACTAAGTTCTAGTGACGACGGACGCGTAGATTCATAGACGCGTATATTCATCATTATACGCTTGGTATACGCCTGCGTGAAGCTTACATACAAAACTATGGCCTGCTGCCCACGCTCGCTGCCACTTTGTTGATAAAGTTTTATAGTTTTGTATTTAAGCTTCACGCAGGCGTATCCGTGGACATTAGGCCTTGGATACAAATTTCAGTCAATAAGTTCTCATGCCTTTAGTAGTTAAAATCTTTAACAGTATGTACAGGTAGTCAGACGCCAGAAAGTCTGATCATCAATCTATCCAAGGAGTATTGTGTTGCTGAGTAACTGGGTTGTGGAAGTCTGATAGGCAGACACTTCTTGTTAAACACGGGTTACACCCGCTTAGACTGGACTGGTTACCCCAAGCTATTTGACAGGCTAGGAAAATTATGACTAGTTAAAATGTAGAAATTGTGCAAGCCTATATTAATGTCTTAGTCATTGCATTGCACATTTTCATGACTCTTCGATTGCTTTTCGCAATTTTACAAGCTTTTATTTAGTTTCACCTGTCCCGATGTTTGTCTGTCATCAAATCTTGTAAATTAAATTTTATCCACTTCCTGTTTACCGATTGAGCTAAAATTTTGCATACATGTGTAAATTAGTTGACAATGCAATATTATTATGACATGGAACTGATCTGATGATGGAACCGGAAAGTGGCTATAGGAACTCGGTAGCTAAACGACACAACCCCATCGAGTTTGGGCTCGTATGATTCGCCTTGACGAGTATTCTATATAGATAATTATTATACCGTGCTATAAAAGCTTGCTATGAAAAAAATATTTTCATTAAAAACTTGTTTCTTACCACTTTATTTCATCTGCACACTTTTATGATTTTACTAGGAGGACAGCGAAATAGCGGAGATATTCGTGGTAGACACTGGCGAGCTGAGGTGCGCGCCCGTTGTGTGCGTGCAGCCGCTGTACCCGCGCTTCTGTAGCAAGCCGCCCTACGCGCGATGCTGCTACCTAGCGGGGGTGAGTTGTAACTAAAGTCATTTTATGTTCTCGTACTGATGAAGCGTCAGTTACGTTATGGAACAAAATGTACCCCAACATTACGCGCAACACGTATTGTAAATTTGAGTGCAAGATGTAATTAAACATGATTCGCAACACTGTCAAATTGTCCAACAACATATCCGTGAATGTGTTGTGTAAAATTGTCCAACAACAAATCCGTGAATGCGTTGTGTAAAATTGTCCAACAACAAATCCGTGAATGCGCTGTGTAAAATTGTCCAACAACAAATCCGTGAATGTGTTGTGTAAAATTGTCCAACAACATATCCGTGAATGCGTTGTGTAAAATTGTCCAACAACAAATCCGTGAATGTGTTGTGTAAAATTGTCCAACAACATATCCGTGAATGCGTTGTGTAAAATTGTCCAACAACAAATCCGTGAATGTTTTGTGTAAAATAGTCCAACAACATATCCGTGAATGCGTTGTGTAAAATTGTCCAACAACATATCCGTGAATGTGTTGTGTAAAATTGTCCAACAACATATCCGTGAATGCATTGTGTAAAATATTGACTGACAAGTTACGGACACTGAGCAATGTTGTAGTGTCAACGTAGTTGAGAATTGCGCATCATGTACATGTTTTTGAACAATTTGACATCGTGGCGCGTTGACAATTTGTCTCCTAAAGTAAAAGCCACTATTCTTATCTTAAAATTAGTCGAAAGAATAAAAATTTGCATTTTTATTTCTCGACAAATTTCATTTTCAGTTTACAATTATTTGCAGGTGGACCTCGCAAGCTATAACAACAAGAACTTGATGGAGAAGCAAGAGGAGTTCATGAGGGGGTACGTCGGCAAGCCTTGCAGCATTGAGGTCGATGACAAGTTAGTATTTCGTCTATTTTAGTTTACCACCTAAAACTTTCAATCATGTCAATTAGAGACACAATAGAAAGACAATGGGTGCGAGAACGCCGGCGTTCGCTTGGGGCACAAAATATATAGGTACAGAAGTCAATCTACATACAAAGCGCGCTCTCACAACGCACACATAGACACCGCTCACGGACACGATATCTCGGAGCGCCTCGGCGCGCTCGTCGATCAGTTCCGGCTCTAACGCTCATTAGTGTGCGTCTACCGAGCTTAGGTATAAAAAGTGAAGTACATGCATGAGATTGTCTTCTGTACCTGTCTATTTTGTTGGGGTTTAATGAATTAATAATAATGAGCGGCATGTTGCCACCGGCAAAGCTAAGTGTAGCCGTCGACGCGTCGGTATTCCAACTTTGAAGATCAGCTGCAGCCGTCGCCGTCGTGTGTGGCAAGTGGCACGAGAGGTCGATGGCTGCTGCAGACTCTTTGATGGCTACAATTACCTCTGCCGTGTATAAACTCTTACTCGTGACTGGTTTATGAAGAAAAAAATATATTTCACGTTTCAAAATTTTAGATACACATACATATAATAATCTCACGTCTGTTACAATGTGTTGCTTTTAAATTCAGATAAATTAATACAGAAGAAATTCCTGCTAATCGGCACCTTGATCCAATATACACATAAACTATCAAATATCTATCCCAATGCGACATATTCAAGTTATACTAGGAATGCAAACAAAAACCTTTTTATCTTTTCCACAGTACCTCGGAATCTTTAGGCGTATACGTCGTGCTTCCTTCAGGCGAGACTCTCAACCAAATAATCGTTCAACAAGGATTAGCTCTACCAAGTAAGACACTATTTATTATAATATCTAGAACTACTTTGTGCCAGCGACTTCGCCCACATAAAATAGGTTTCTCTATACAAGTCACACACACACACTACAAACATAAGCGTGTGTATCAGTATACATGAAAAGTAGACTTTTTATGTGAAAACCCCTAAGTGCGCTACTGAATGCCCCTTCTGGATGCGTTAAACCTAATTTATTAATATCTGGGCATAAGGTGTTAATTGGTTTCCTTTATAGAAAAAGAAGTGGTGATGTGGGATGCCTTATCACAGATTAAATAAATAGTAAAGCCCTATCTTTAAGAACTAAGATTTGTCGTAAATCGTTATAGTTCACGACGCTATTGCAAGGTCGTAATATCAAGGAGTTGTCAGCAACAGGAGGGGTCCAGCTGGGTAGAAGCCTACTGGGGCCAGGGTTATCCGAAAGGAAGCTCGAGCCCCGGTATGAAGAGGCTAGAAGGAACGTGGTGGGTTTTTAGTCAGTAAGAGTTTGTGGTGGGTTTTTAGTCAGTGAGAGTTTGACACTATCTCCCGCTCCACCCAAGAGCGGAGGTTGTCATAAGATGATTTTTGGCCGACCGTAAAAAAAAAGAAATAAAAAAGGAGGTAATATAATAATCGAAGTTTTAAAAAACTATATCAATACGATCAACTCGCGCCGCTTCATAGTTACGCACTTTCGGTAAGCATGGCTTAGCCTGGCTTTGTCTTATCAAAGTGCACTGAAGTCTCCGAAGATAGCCGACCGCTGCAGAAGGTTACACAAATGGAGTTTGACTCCATTGTTTATTAAATTATTTATTTCAAAAAAACCTTTCAAATCTTGTAGAAGGGGAAACTGTCTAGTGACAAAACAAAGGATGCATAAAATGAAATGTGTTGTGTTGTTGTTGTTTGCTAGCACGAATAGTATAAAAATAACACCTATTACTATAGTTCTATTGTTTCATAATAAACAAAAATAAAGAGAAAAAATACGTAATAAGGCACAATTTTTGGAATCAATAAAGAGCGCGGTCAACACTGTCCCTGCTATCTATGTCTGTGTTTACTTATACAGGGTTATTTGTAAAACACTAACAACCTTGCAGGACTGTTTTACTAACATCATAAACAACTTTTGTTCTATGACTTTGTAGCGACATCTATGACGCCACATAAGAACTACGAAGAAAATACGAAATCCTGCATCGCGCAATCAAAGTTCTCCGCGCGATTTGAACATATACGACAGCCCGACATCAACTATCGGGCAGTCGCCCACCAGACTATAACATCCTGTCTGGTCGGAGGATCCTCCCTTTTCAATGGAGGTTTGCGGGACTATACTCTCTGTTCCTCATACCTCCAAACTGGTGACCCTCGACAAAGAACGTCAGCGCAAACTTCGTGCAGCTACTACTTCGTGACGTCATCATCACTTCTTCAAGCTTTCGAGTAACGAGCCAGTACCCACGGTTAAGGGTATCCTGACCTCTAGTATGCCTACCTGGTCATATCTGGTCACCACCTCAGCCGCATCAGCGACCTTGGCACATCGCACCTTCAGCCAGTCATATGAAGAACCTCTCCTAGTCTACGCCAGCAATCAAGCCCTACGTCGCACAAGCACCGCTCTGACTCACTGGAGCCAGCAGCACTACTCCGACTCACTGGAGACTGCAGCATCGTCCCGACTCACTGGGATATCAACACCCCGACTCACTGGGATAGCAACACCCCGACTCACTGGGGCATCACCGCAGACAGTTCCGACTCACCGAGAACTATGCGGCATCGGTTCCGACTCACTGGAACCAACCTACCGCTGGCCTGGCACACATCAAGAAGCATCAAGAACTATCGATCTCCGATCTCCGGAGGGGAGTGATGTAGCGACATCTATGACGCCGCATAAGAACTACGAAGAAAATACGAAATCCTGCATCGCGCAATCAAAGTTCTCCGCGCGATTTGAACATATACGACAGCCCGACATCAACTATCGGGCAGTCGCCCACCAGACTATAACATACCTCCAAAACTTTATAAAACGTAATTCATTTACCAAATACAAACCTTCAAGATTTCGTTGTTCTATCTGTATTTTTCTATACCTACCTACGTCTCTATGACGCGACACAAGTGCATCAAGTAACCCCGTCGCCCGATCCCCGGTCAGCTATTGTAATATCGCTTGCTTCGCATAGATTTCGTAATATTTAGAACATTCCATTTAAATATTTTTAGATTTATATTAAAAGCTGGCGACTTAAAATATGATAAATTTTAAGTCATAGAACAAAAGTTGTTGTGTATGATTTATGTAACATAATAATAATAATAAATCATTTATTATCAGGCATCTTGGCCCATAGATATATACCTTACAGACTAACATATATACAGAGTAAATACAACTTGTCGTTAGTAAATAAGACTTAAATCTATGTTAGTAACACTTCACATTGCACTAAGTTTACTTCGTGCTGTTCTGAGGCACCTGTCCGCGGAAGCGACGGAACACCACGCCCTGCGGCCAAAAGTCGTCGACATAGACCTGAGAGGATGCCAGTGTTTTACAAATAACCCTGTATCATCATCATCATCATTTCAGCCGATATACGTCCACTGTTGGACATGCCACATGTCCAACCCTGTATAAAGTTGTCAAAATCAGCCATACTATTGACGGTACCTATCTCTCATTCTCAGTAGATAAACCAGTGGAAGAAGAGAAGGTTTCTCCTGAACATGTTTCGAGCCCAAGCCAAACGGACTACGAAATAACTGACTGCCCTGAATATGATGACCCAGTAGAAGCTGTTACGGTAATCTTTACATACTTTTTCCTAGTCTTTACTGGTTTCCAGGCCGGCCCTGAGATGACGGGATGGTCTAGAGAGGACTGGTTCGAGACAGTACTTGAGAAGAATGTCTGGAAGGACTTCGGGGAGGCCTTTGGCAATTTAGCTTCACTTTTCTTGGACTGACCGACATTTGACTATTCAAAAGTTCCTACATTTGGTCTATTTGAAATAAATGATTTTGAATTTGAATTTGCCTCAGTGATCTTGACATCGTAACAGTAATTCTTAAATCACATGGTACCATCGCGGTCATTTCTGCCTAATCATTAAAAAAAACTTTCGCTTACAACTTTTTTCGGATTCAAATCCTGCAACGCGGCGCCAAACCAAAGCCATTGAAGTTTTCGTTTCGAGTACGAGTAAAAATGAACTTAGCGATGGTCAGGCGGAAGTGTCTTTGATGGTACTTACTAGGTGGTGTCTGACCTACTTTGCAAACACAACTTGACAAAATGGGGTGTTAAAGACTCTTTCGACACCCAGTGCGAGTGCGATGCCCTGACCAAACGATTGCCCACTTATTAGAGTGCCCAAAGTAAGTAATACTGCACTTTGGAGGACCTAAAAAACGCAACTGACGCTGCTATAAATATGGCAATTTACTAGGCCCAAATACTTTGAGGGAAAAGCAGATTTGCAGAGATCTTTACTGAACTAGTTTTACACAAATTAATGATTTCAATATAAATCTAGATAATATCCACAAGATATGTGTTTCCAAAACATCTAGAGAAAGATGTGTAGCCACGCAAGGAGCGTTTGTTTGAAAAATAATGAAAATATATCTTGGCTTGCCATGAGTTTATTATTTATATCCTCGAAAAATTATTTATATTTTGTGAATTCCAGGGCTACAAAAATCGAGACGAGATTGACATCTGTAAACACTATAAAGGTGGGCCAGAGAAGACGTGCTTCAAAGGAAGCCGGTGTAACAAAAAGCATATACTAATGCATCCAGGTTAGAAAAGTATTTATTACTAGCTTGTGCTAGCGGCTTCGTCCGCGTTATCGTAGAAAATATATACCTATGTTATTCATTTTTTTTTAAATCCGTCTAGTACTTTTTGAGTTTATTCGTTACAGACAAAAAGGTAAATCATTCCTTATAATTATAGACTAACTTTTGCCCCTCGGCTTTGCGTGCTCGTTAATTTCTACTCTTCACAAACAAAATCTATATATGAAAGGAACTTCTATGTTTTTTCTGTACGTCAAACACTGTGCTAAAAGTCGAGTAATTAAGGCATGACAATGTAAAAAACTTACATAAACATGTATGTATTATGTAGTCTTCTTCTTCCTCCCCTTATCCCACACTAGCTTTTGCCAGCGGCTTCGCCCACGTACATTAAATATAGCCTATGTCACTCAGGAATAAAGCAGCTTTCTATCGGTAAAAAAATTTTAGCAATCGGACCAGTACTTCCAGAGATTGCCCCCTACATACAAACTTACAAATTTTACCTCTTTAAAATATTAGTATAGATTACTTAGGGTCGGCGCAACACTTTTTTTCTTCCATTCTGTCCTGTCACTGGTCAAACTATCACTTAAAGTCAAAGTCAAAATATTTCACCTACATGGGCACTTATAAAACGTCAGAAGCTAGTGCACGGTTCCAAATTGGTCGTTTCCTATGGAGAAGAGTCGGCAAGAAACTCCATGGTTACTCTTTTAAAAAAAAGTGGTTATTACAATATTGACAGAATTATGTAAGAACATTGTAGACCAGTCAACATTGTACACAAAAGCCCAATAAAAATAATCATAAAAAATAAAATAAAAAAGTAAGTCGTAATAGGAAGTAATCTAAGAGTTTGACTAACTCCCTTTCCCCTTTTTTTATTGTATGTATTATGTAGTAAGGATTGGCAAATAAATTTTGATAATGAAGGATTATATCAGTATGGAGTATTTGATTTAAAAGGTATTCTTTTCAGACGGCTGGACATTAGATCGCGTGCCAGTCATGGGCAAGTGCAAATCAGTGCCACTACCAGCCCCTGACACGTGGCACAAAGTGCTGGTGACCTACGTCTGTCACTATGACAGGGTGTACGTGCAGCTGTTGACGGAGAAGCGACAAGGTCAGTCATCTACTTAGTGCCCCACACAGGCCTCAAAAAAAGCCGCTTCAAGCTTCTGTTTGAGGCGGCCTTTATTTGTGGCTCGTATGCGGCGGTGCTGAAACAAAAAAAAAGCTGAAAGGGTCTTCTAGCTTTTTTCTGTGGCGGCGCTTTTTTGTAGCAGCCAAAATGCCGTGCCATTTGCGCATTTAATCTTTTCAAATCAGAGTCCACGCGCTTGTTTTTTTTTTTTTTTTGTGGCCGCGCCTGTTTTAATGATTCCACATAATTTCCAGTTGCGTAGACTCTTAAAATACAAAACTACTTCACAATATCCACTAGCAATTTGCGAATAATCAAAACAGTTAAACAGCCACTGAATTTCACTCGATGAAATCCCGCCAAAAACCGCCCTCCCTGTCATTTTATATTATTACAGAACCTGAGATACCCAGCTTCGGAGTAATACTGCCATCAACGACGCTGTCAGCCCTAGTACGGGACATGAACAGCCCCGCCACACGCACCGCGTATAAACCACTTACGGTAATTACTTTCTTCATTCTTCTTGTCTCGAATCGATGGTTTTTCTTTCCCTCAAAGGTTTTGGGACCAGTAGCACAAATTAGATAGGTACAGAAGACAATCTCATAAGATGGATGGATTGTGTGAGAAGTGATATGAATGAAAAGGGAGTTAGTGATAGCGTGACGAGCGACAGGACAGAATGGAATAAAAAAAAAAAGTGTTGCGCCGACCCCAAATAAAACGGGATAAGGGCAGGAAGATGATGACAGAAGACAATCTCATGTATGTAGTTCATAGCATGGACCAAGCTGGGTAGCCTACTGGGGCTAGGGTTATCCGAAAGAAAGCTCGAGCTCCGATATGAAGGCTAGAGGAAAGGGGTGGGGCTTTTGAAATTGACGGAGCCAGTTACGGCCTGGTCCTAGTCCTGGCGCGGCGAGCGGGGTGACATCGGTAAGGGGGGGGGGGGGGAGCGCTATGAGCGGCGTCTCGTGGTATGCTGCAAAAATTTTCATACGGCGGTAAGATCAAAAATCTTACCGCTCGCCGCCCCACGCTTAGCTACCGCTCATAGTGGCAAGGCCGTGAACAGGCCATTAGAACCGATGCTTGCCAGAGCCGCGGATTGTTATTTCAACACCGGTAAATCGGCATCTCCTACAACCAAAAATTTCGTCATCCGAATTCAAGCGACATTCACTAATCCATACTGGGCCCGAGTGGTGGATTGTGACCTATTTCCTTATGGCGGCATCTATGGCACCATAAATAAACTAGGAAGTCCTGCATCGCACAATTAGAGTTCTCTGCTCAGCGCAAACAATAGCCCGAAATCATTTATCGGGCAGTTGCCTACCAAACATAACACCCGTCTGTTCGGAGGATCCTCCCTTTTCAAAGGTTTGTGGGACTATACTCTCTGTTCCGCATACCTCTAAATCCTCTTCTAGAAAAGAAGCCTGAGACCCAGTAGTGAGAAGTGTGGGAACATTATATTATTATTATTTTTGAAGAAAAGGGGCTATGCATCTCCCATAGTGTAGGAGATGTAGTCACTGCGACCTAAAAGATCTATTGTGACTCGCCACCTTGTTAGAGTAACTCTTTTAGCCGGGAGGCTTCCAGGAAGTCTAGAATACTCCTAGCTTTGAGAGTTTTAATCTCCTCCGGGCGAATAATGTGTCGACCCAGATGGATACTCCGTTTGTGGATAAGGGGCCCACATTCACACAACAGGTGCTTAGGCGTCTCCCTCTCCTGATTACAGTACCTGCAAACATCAGTGTCACTCAGTTTCATGTGAAATTGGTGCCTGTTTAATTTGCAGTGCCCGGTTAAGGCGCGGGCTATCGCACAAATGTTCGTCCTGCTAAGCTCAAGAAGCTCGGCAGTTCGTTTTTGTGAGTAGCCTTCTATTAGAGATTTGGCGTGTAGCAGTCCTGGTTGTAACAACCAGTGCTTTTTTGAATCGCCAAATAGGTTGCCCTTAAGGGTCTGCATGGCCTGGTTCTTTGAGATACCACAGAAAGGTTCTGGTCCTATCTGATGACCCTGAGCCCCAGTCCTTGCAAGTTCGTCGGCTTTTTCATTGCCAGTAATTCCAGAATGACCCGGTACCCATCTCAGAATAACTTTATTCCTTTGCCCCAGGTCATTTAGTTTGTTAACGCAGTCTTTTACCAGTTTCGAATTTATTGTATTCGAGTTCAAGGCGTTAAGAGCTGCCTGGCTATCTGAGTAAATCAGAATTAATTGATTTATGTAGTTTCGTTGACGGTTGGCTTCCGCACATTCTATAATGGCGTATACCTCCGCTTGGAATATGGTGGCATATTTACCCAGATTCAAGCTTTTGCTGAATTTCGGGCTAATGCCAAATATTCCACATCCTACATTCTCACCCATTTTGGATCCGTCTGTAAACCAGATCAGGCTTCCAGCCTTGCAAGTAATGAGGTTGCTTGCCCAATCCTCTCTGCTCGGCAGTTCCACTGTGTAATTTCTTGTGAAGCTACACTGTGGAAGCATGACGTCTGTTGTCATAGCTAGCTGATCGTGTTCAAGCACTGATTCGTGTAGCGATCTCAGTGCTTGAGAGCGCCAGTTTACTTTGCCAGTGCTGTTTATTCTATACATGCCCGCTTTCGCCTCCTTCGCAATTAATAGATGAAGTGGCGGAAGGTTAAGCAGGGCATTTAGAGCAGCTCCTGGGGTTGTAGACATGGCGCCTGTTGATATAATGCATGCAAGTCTCTGCAAACCATTAAGTTTGTTAATGACTGTCACTTGGGATGTTTTCCTCCACCATACTACGCAGGCATACGTTATTATCGGCCTGACTATGGCGGTGTACAACCACAGGGCGATTTTAGGGTTTAGGCCCCATTTCGTCCCTGCTAAGCGACAGCATATTCCTAAAGCTATTTTAGCCTTTTGAATCACGTTATTAATGTGAGTGTTCCAGGTCAGTCTCTGGTCGATAGTTACGCCCAGGTACTTGACCTCATTGGAGAATGGTATGCGAGTCCCCTTTACAGTGGGCGTTACAAGTTTGTCCAACTTTCGCTTCCTAGTAAAGGGGACTATTGTTGTTTTACTCGGGTTAACCGATAAATTGTTCTCTGTGCACCATGTGTTTATAACGTTCAGAGATCTTTGCAGTATAGATGATACCGTGCTGTGACAGGGGCCGATAACACAAGCCACCACATCGTCAGCATAACTGTGTACATCTAAGTCTCTTTTAAAGGCTTCAACCAGCAATTGGTCAACAACGAGTAGCCATAGAAGTGGCGATAGAACGCCTCCTTGTGGGCACCCTTTAGTTGTTTTGAAGCTTTTTGTAGTTCCGTGTAAGGTAACACTGATAGTTCTGTTGAGGAGCATGAATTCGATCCAACGAGTAGTTGTCTCGTCAATCCCTTTCGCCTTCATTCCCTTGGAAAGGGCGTCTATGGTGACGTTGTCGAAAGCTCCTTCAATATCAAGGAAAGCACATAGGGCTATCTGTTTATCTTCCAAAGCCCTTTCGATCCTGTCTGTTAGTTCTAACAGAGCAGTTTCTGTGGATTTTCCTTTTTGGTAAGCATGTTGCTTCGGATGCAGAGGGTTAGCCCTTAATGGTCCATCCCTGATGCATTCGTCTATAACCTTTTCCATACTCTTGAGTAGGAAGGAGGTAAGGCTTATTGGTCTGAAGGACTTTGGTTGAGAGTAGTCTTTCTTACCAGCCTTTGGGATAAAACAGACTTTAACTGTAGTCCATTTCTCAGGTATATATCCCCAGGCAAAGCTTGCTCTGAAGATTTTGATTAAGATAGGGATGAGTATAGTCTTCCCTTGCTGCAGGAGAGCTGGGAAGATATCGTCATCACCTGCAGACTTAATCGGCTTGAATGAGTCTATAGCCCATTCTACCTTGTTTGGTCTAAAGTACCTCGCCGCTCTTCTCCAGTCTTCATTTGTAGGCCTGGAGAGGCGGATATGAGGTGAATATGGTACGATGATGTCTTGTGCCATCACCGAGCCAGGGAAGTGTGTTGACGCCAAAAGTTTCAGGGTTTCCTCCGCTGATGCAGTGAAGGCACCGTCTGGTTTCTTTAAGAGTCCCAGTTGATTCGTAGGCGATTTGGATAAGACTTTGTGGATTCTGGCTCCTTGAGGGACTTTAGTAATCTCCTCGCAGAACTTCCTCCATGAAAGTCTTTTCGCCTTTCGGATTTCTTTATTATAGGTAGTTAAAGCTTTCCGATACCGATCCCAGTCGTCAGTCGATTTAGCCTTATTGAACAACCTACGTGATTCCTCCCTTAAAACATCGAGCCTTTTGTTCCACCATGTCACTTTTCTGTCCCTCACAGTTCTTAGAGGACAGCTCTCTTGGTAAGAGGCTGTAATGGCTTCAGTAACTTGAGTGACAGCATAGTCCAATGTTTCAGGGGAGCGTATGGTTTTAGGGACGTCTAGGAGTCTCTCCTGGAGCTTTCGTCTGTATAAGTCCCAGTCCGTGGTTTTCGCATCCCTAAAAGTGATAGTTCCGCAAATGTTGGATGTATTCAAAGCGAATTCAATAAGTCGATGATCAGACATAGATGGTTCATCACTGACATGCCAATTGGTTATCAGCCTGGCAGTGTGAATAGTAGCGAGAGTTACATCAAGAACTTCCTTCCTCGATTTAGTTACAAAGGTCGGTTTACATCCCTCATTAACTATTTGGAGGCGGTTAGTTAGTACAAAATCATGAAGCAACTCACCTCTATCGTTGATGTCAGTGCTGCCCCAGTTGGTATGGTGGGCGTTGGCGTCACACCCAATGAGAAGCTCGGCATTGTTGGCATAGGCGTACTCTACTACCTTTGCAAGCTCCTCGGATGGGTCGGTTTTCGTCCCGTCCAGGTATGCCGAGCACACGATGAGGCGTCCATTTCCGCTCTTGACATTGACATAAGCTGCAATCAGGTCATCGCTGCACAGGCCTGGTATGCATAAGAAATCAATATTATTATTGAAAAGTATACACGCTCTTGGTTTGACTCCACCGATATGATGAGCGACCTTACCTGCAGAGCCCAGTCCAGACACCGTGTTAGTATTAGCCAGCCACGGTTCCTGGATAAGAGCGATGTGAAGGTTCTTTTGTGTGAAGAGTTTTTCCAGAACAGCCGTGGCTGCTCTGGCGTGATGCAGGTTTATCTGCACCACTTGTGTGTTTATGTGTGTCTGTGTTATGGTGTGTTTGTGTTGTGTTAGTGTTATGTGTTTGTGTGGGTGGGTTAAGCGGCGTTATTCGACCTGCTTGGCTTCGAGGCTTTAGGGCAGCCCTGAGGTTTGGCCGGTCGGCTCGCCGCTACCGATCGATTGGGACGGTTAGCCCCTTTCGTCGGTGGTGCCCCGAGGGGGCGGTTCCTGACGCCCTGGCCTCCGGGTTTCGGCTTAGCGTTTTGCCGCTTTGCCGTTTTACCAGAGACCCGGTCGCTCGGCCCCGCCTTAGGAGCGTGTTGAGCAGATGGCGAAAACCTTGCGCCAGATTGGCTAGTCCCTGCCACCTGCTCAGCCTTCGCTGGCGTATTATCGCCGCGAATGCGTATTAGGACTTTACGAAAGCCTAATTGCGGCCTGCAGTCTAGTTTGCGCAAGGCTTCTATGGAGGCATCATCGATAGAAAGGGCGGTCGTGATTCCGTCCCCTTCTTTCTTGACGCTCAGCACCTTCCACAATCCAGTCTGCAGGTCGTTTTGTTTTTCTAAGAGATTAAGGGCATCTCTTGGAGTTTTGATGACATCTTCTGTCTTAAAGTGGAGGATCCCAACCTTGGCTTTTGGCAGGTCCTTCTCGTTAATGAGCGAGAGTTCCGCCTCTGGCCACGGCTTTAGTGTCCCCACTTTTTCTTCAAGCCATTTCAGGCTGTAGTCGTTTTTGATTACGACTTGCAGCCATCCTGGCTTGAAAGTGCAACCCTCGATTCGAATTTTGAATTCGGGGGCTTTGGGCATAGGGGCGTTAAGAATCGCCCTCAATATGTCCTTAGAAAGGAGCCCCAATTGCACGTTCGACATGGGCTCTCTATTACGGATTCCCACTCGGACGTTGGTTAGGGCGTCCTTAAAAGACACAACGCTTGTCCCAGGCGGTGGTCCGACCTGAGCTGCGGACGTCTCGTCAGGGATCATTGGAATTGGCCCTGACTTTTCGTCCACACGCGTTGTCTTTTTGGCATGATCTTTCGGCGACTCGTCCTCGGATCGAAATCGTTTTACCGGCCTCTTCCCCGATGACGTATCGGCCACCAGATCAGTCAAAGGAGCACGCGCACTCGCCCACTGCTCCGTGACCAGCTTGTAGGCCTCAATGGAGTCCATACCGCCAGCCTTGAGGCGCCGCAGGCGCTTACGCGCGGCTCCTGGCAACCGTCGTTTCCTGGGGCTAAAGTCAGTTCCCAACGGCACTTCCGAGTCCATCTCAGTAGGCCTCGTGCCATCGTTTGCCGACTCCAGCTCAGGAGGGTTGAGTTCGGTGTCTAAGGTGACTTGGGAGTCTCCCTCAGAACCGAGTAAGAGAGTAGTCAGATCAGGTATTGACCCAATAAGACTACTCGAGGGTTCCGGACGTTCATCATCGTCCTGAGATGTTTTTGTATAAAACTGTGAATCCATACAGTTCCCACGAGTAGCTAGGGAAATAAATAGTCCACCCCGGCAGAGCCCCGCTTGCCCGGGTAAGGCAAAATTTACTACCCCAGGATTGCCATCTCGCTGGGGAGACACCGATAAGAACCAAGCTCCCCCTTGGCCACGGGAACATTATAAGGCTGAATAGTAAATATGCTATGCTTGTGTTATGATATAAAAGTGATTAAATAAAGTTTATTTACTTGTCAGATAACTCCGGCGCCAGGCGAGTTTGTGGCGGCGCTGTATCCTCCTGATAACAACTGGTATCGCGCGCGAGTGCTCTCCGTCACGAGGGCGGATCAGAGTGTTGAGGTAATTTGGCTCTCTATACTTAAGTTATTAAAATACAGCTATGGAGTGGAAGTCCATGCTGTTGTCTGTTGTTGTCTGTTTCCTGCTAGCTACAACCTGAGTGTTTTTAAGGCAAGCGTGGTCCAACGTAAGCCACTATCTGTAAAATAGTTACTATATTTTTCCGAAAAGCTATTTTTTTTTTGTGACCTGTGTCACAACAATTTAACTGTTTTCAATTTTTTTCTTATACATGCACTATAAGACCTTGCTTTGTGTCAAATTTCAGGATTCTGGGTCAATGGGAAGTACCCTTTGAATTTCGATCTTTTAGAGTATCAAAATATACGTTTTTTTGCGACATAAAACGGCCGTATCTTTTTTATTCTTTAACTAAGAAATTTGATTATTCCACAGCTTGAAGGGACCGCAGACCTGAGTATATGGTTTTAATTTCAACTCGATACCTCCACGCGTTCTTGAGATAAATGGTATGGACAGATAGACAGACAGAGTTTTTTTTTTCTTTTATTTATTTATTTATTACATCTTGGAGGACTTACAGCTTAAACAAGGAAAAAATAAAAACTAACATAGACGATAGCAAGCCAATTACAAGTCCTCACGTATAGTGTCAGAATTACAATTGAGAGGTGACCATAGCACCCTTTGCACAATGATTGGTGAACCTTATTAAAATTTAACAGTTACATAAACAAAGTCAATTGCAAGTGTAAAACAAGTAGTAACTACAAACCTTTCAGAAAATGAGTAACAGTAGAATTAATAATATATTGCAGAAAAATAGGGAAACAATTAAAAGACTACTAAAAAAACCTGTGGCTTATGCGTCTTCTGGCCGACGCTACACTAGTTGTAAAGGGATCCAAGTCATGCTGCTCACACATATTATTGAACTGTCTACTTGCACGTATAATAAAACTATTCTGTCTATAATTGGTTGAAGTCGGTATATTTAAATAAAATTTGGATAAAAGTTCTGGGCCGTCAATGTTGTTATTGAAAATTTTTAACAAATAAAAGTAATCAGCAATGTCACGTCGATCTTTGAGAGGTAATACATGGTACTTTTTACAGAGTCGGAGATAATCGATGGATTGATAAGGAATATTTTGATGAAAACAAAGATATTTTATGAAACGCTTTTGTATATTTTCAATGCGATCGATATACTTATGGTAACGCGGGTTTCATATCTGTGATGCATAACTCTAGCTGACTTCTGACAAAGTTGCAATACAAAATTTTCAGGGTTTTTGCATTATTAAAACACTTAGACAGACGCATTATAAACCCCTTGGGTTACCCTTGGGTTTTTAACTGCTTGCAGTTTAGAGGCTTTTTTGACTATGGCATCAATGTGGGTATCAAAAACTAGCTTGTTATCTTGGTAAACGCCTAAGTCACGGATAGTGTCACACCGAGTCAGGTTTGTCCCGATAAGGTATACGTAGTGGTTAGGACTGCACGTTTCCTAGTGTAAGTAATTACTAAACACTTTAATGGATTCAAATCGAGTTTGTTATCTCTACAATAGTCTTCAAGACGATATAGGTCAGCCTGAAGTGCTAACCCATCTTCAATCGATGAAATCTTGGCAAAAATTTTCATATCATCGGCGAAGCATAATAATTTAGATGATCGCAGGCACAGATCGATGTCGTTCACATAGATCACAAATAAGAAGGGACCGAGCAACGAACCTTGGGGCACTCCGCTAGGCACCGAGACCCAACTAGACATATAATTATTGACCACTACTGCTTGCGACCTGTTTTCGATATAAGATGAAAACCACCTCAGAAGGTCCCCATGAATGCCTATAAAGGTAAGTTTTGTTTATCAGGGTGTCGTGATCAATCCGATCAAACGCCTTGCTATAATCAGTGTAAACCACATCGACCTGGCTGCCGTCATCCATAGCCTCGGTAATATAGTCATTAAATAAAATCAGATTCGAGGTAAATTCAGTTTTGAGTTTCGGAACCCTAAAAAACACTGACAGAAAAAGTTTGGTTTAATTTCAGCACAGCACAACTATTTGTGTGGCCTTTACGGCCTGGTCACGAGTTCGGTCTTACCGGCGCGGCGAGCATCAGCAAGCGCACGCATTTTCGCTTTGAGCTGCGTCTCGTGGCATATTTCAAACGTTTTCATACATTTGATCTTACCGCTCGCCGCCCCGCGCTATGTAGCTAATCACAGGCGCGGCGCGGGTTCCTGTAACATGACTGAGAGGTAACATTTTATAAAATTAATAACATTTGTAGTTTCATTTTATTACCTTTTGTTAACCAGGTCATGTACGTGGACTACGGTACAGTATTGTGGGTGAAAGAAGACCAGCTGCGCATGTTGGAGCCGCGCCAACTGACACTACCGATGCAAGCCATCCGCTGCGTGCTGGCCGGCGTGCGCGCGCGCTCGCACCTGTCGCAGCAGTGGGCGCAAGCCAAGCGGGCGCTCACCGACATGGTGCAGGACAAGACGCTCGATGCTCATGTGATGTGAGTACAACTGACGCTACCGATGCAAGCCATCCGCTGCGTGCTGGCCGGCGTGCGCGCGCGCTCGCACCTGTCGCAGCAGTGGGCGCAAGCCAAGCGGGCGCTCACCGACATGGTGCAGGACAAGACGCTCGATGCTCATGTGATGTGAGTACAACTGACGCTACCGATGCAAGCCATCCGCTGCGTGCTGGCCGGCGTGCGCGCGCGCTCGCACCTGTCGCAGCAGTGGGCGCAAGCCAAGCGGGCGCTCACCGACATGGTGCAGGACAAGACGCTCGATGCTCATGTGATGTGAGTACAACTGACGCTACCGATGCAAGCCATCCGCTGCGTGCTGGCCGGCGTGCGCGCGCGCTCGCACCTGTCGCAGCAGTGGGCGCAAGCCAAGCGGGCGCTCACCGACATGGTGCAGGACAAGACGCTCGATGCTCATGTGATGTGAGTACAACTGACGCTACCGATGCAAGCCATCCGCTGCGTGCTGGCCGGCGTGCGCGCGCGCTCGCACCTGTCGCAGCAGTGGGCGCAAGCCAAGCGGGCGCTCACCGACATGGTGCAGGACAAGACGCTCGATGCTCATGTGATGTGAGTACAACTGACGCTACCGATGCAAGCCATCCGCTGCGTGCTGGCCGGCGTGCGCGCGCGCTCGCACCTGTCGCAGCAGTGGGCGCAAGCCAAGCGGGCGCTCACCGACATGGTGCAGGACAAGACGCTCGATGCTCATGTGATGTGAGTACAACTGACGCTACCGATGCAAGCCATCCGCTGCGTGCTGGCCGGCGTGCGCGCGCGCTCGCACCTGTCGCAGCAGTGGGCGCAAGCCAAGCGGGCGCTCACCGACATGGTGCAGGACAAGACGCTCGATGCTCATGTGATGTGAGTACAACTGACGCTACCGATGCAAGCCATCCGCTGCGTGCTGGCCGGCGTGCGCGCGCGCTCGCACCTGTCGCAGCAGTGGGCGCAAGCCAAGCGGGCGCTCACCGACATGGTGCAGGACAAGACGCTCGATGCTCATGTGATGTGAGTACAACTGACGCTACCGATGCAAGCCATCCGCTGCGTGCTGGCCGGCGTGCGCGCGCGCTCGCACCTGTCGCAGCAGTGGGCGCAAGCCAAGCGGGCGCTCACCGACATGGTGCAGGACAAGACGCTCGATGCTCATGTGATGTGAGTACAACTGACGCTACCGATGCAAGCCATCCGCTGCGTGCTGGCCGGCGTGCGCGCGCGCTCGCACCTGTCGCAGCAGTGGGCGCAAGCCAAGCGGGCGCTCACCGACATGGTGCAGGACAAGACGCTCGATGCTCATGTGATGTGAGTACAACTGACGCTACCGATGCAAGCCATCCGCTGCGTGCTGGCCGGCGTGCGCGCGCGCTCGCACCTGTCGCAGCAGTGGGCGCAAGCCAAGCGGGCGCTCACCGACATGGTGCAGGACAAGACGCTCGATGCTCATGTGATGTGAGTACAACTGACGCTACCGATGCAAGCCATCCGCTGCGTGCTGGCCGGCGTGCGCGCGCGCTCGCACCTGTCGCAGCAGTGGGCGCAAGCCAAGCGGGCGCTCACCGACATGGTGCAGGACAAGACGCTCGATGCTCATGTGATGTGAGTACAACTGACGCTACCGATGCAAGCCATCCGCTGCGTGCTGGCCGGCGTGCGCGCGCGCTCGCACCTGTCGCAGCAGTGGGCGCAAGCCAAGCGGGCGCTCACCGACATGGTGCAGGACAAGACGCTCGATGCTCATGTGATGTGAGTACAACTGACGCTACCGATGCAAGCCATCCGCTGCGTGCTGGCCGGCGTGCGCGCGCGCTCGCACCTGTCGCAGCAGTGGGCGCAAGCCAAGCGGGCGCTCACCGACATGGTGCAGGACAAGACGCTCGATGCTCATGTGATGTGAGTACAACTGACGCTACCGATGCAAGCCATCCGCTGCGTGCTGGCCGGCGTGCGCGCGCGCTCGCACCTGTCGCAGCAGTGGGCGCAAGCCAAGCGGGCGCTCACCGACATGGTGCAGGACAAGACGCTCGATGCTCATGTGATGTGAGTACAACTGACGCTACCGATGCAAGCCATCCGCTGCGTGCTGGCCGGCGTGCGCGCGCGCTCGCACCTGTCGCAGCAGTGGGCGCAAGCCAAGCGGGCGCTCACCGACATGGTGCAGGACAAGACGCTCGATGCTCATGTGATGTGAGTACAACTGACGCTACCGATGCAAGCCATCCGCTGCGTGCTGGCCGGCGTGCGCGCGCGCTCGCACCTGTCGCAGCAGTGGGCGCAAGCCAAGCGGGCGCTCACCGACATGGTGCAGGACAAGACGCTCGATGCTCATGTGATGTGAGTACAACTGACGCTACCGATGCAAGCCATCCGCTGCGTGCTGGCCGGCGTGCGCGCGCGCTCGCACCTGTCGCAGCAGTGGGCGCAAGCCAAGCGGGCGCTCACCGACATGGTGCAGGACAAGACGCTCGATGCTCATGTGATGTGAGTACAACTGACGCTACCGATGCAAGCCATCCGCTGCGTGCTGGCCGGCGTGCGCGCGCGCTCGCACCTGTCGCAGCAGTGGGCGCAAGCCAAGCGGGCGCTCACCGACATGGTGCAGGACAAGACGCTCGATGCTCATGTGATGTGAGTACAACTGACGCTACCGATGCAAGCCAAGCAACTTCTCAACACTTTTATCCAATTTCCGAAAAGAAGGAAGTTCTCAATTCGTCTGAATGGTTTTTTTCTTGTTCAGCGATATCTTCAGAAATAAATGTAATGTAAACTGATTTTGACCATCGACTTATTTGTATCAAAGAGTTTGTCAGGTGGTCCCATTTAAGTTCGATGAAGGATGAAGAATTTCGGATATAGATCAGGAAACTTTTCAATAAATTAAGGCAACACCTTCGTTCACTTGTCTATTTATTGTTAACACCATTTCATACATCACATCACGCCAGTACGTACCCCTTGAAGGAGTATTGAAGATGTGTAAAGTTCACAATAGAATACCTCGTTTGATCAATTATGTTTTAAGTATATGATACTGGAGTTATCCGTTCGGGCAAAACTGTTTTGCCGATTATTAATTTTGATTGTAATTCTATTAAAAAATATAATTTAACGAAATTCCTCGATTTCTGTCTTATATTGCCCTGTCCAGCTAGGCGCATTACTTTGTGGAATTTTATCACCAGTGCTCTCAAAACGGTGAGGGTACCGGCATATCCTAGAACCAAACATTCTACGACATATTGTGACATCCACCAACACGCACTTGGCCTGCGTGTTGGGTTACGGCTTTTTCTCTCTCCTAGAGAGGAGGACTGAGTCCCAACAGTGGGAACATTGAAGGGCTGATTAGCCTTATGATTATGCTTATATTGACCTAAAGATTGCTATAATCATAAGTCGGTTATAAAATAAGTTATCATTATTTTCAGTGCCCGAGACTACGACGAAGTAACCGTGGAACTGTTCGACGAAGACGGGTACAGCATAGCCGAGCAGTTGGCAGCTAACGACATGGTGAAGCTGACTGATTACACCATCGTCGACGACTCCGCCGTCACCAAGAAGATCGTTGTGCCATAGACAGAAAAATATGGCACAGAAAAATAATGTCTACGAAAAATCGTAGTAAATATTTCTGAAAGAAATTATGTTTAGTTAGGCATTAGTAGTACTGTGTGATATATCGTACTTAACAATGAAAAGCAAAAGTATTGTTACCGCTATTGTATCTAAAGGTACAGAGAGCCTAGTGCGAGTTCGTTTTGTGGACCCCGCGTTCCGAATTAAGATATCAGCGCTGTTAGCACGTCAACAAATCACCAGATATTTGCGTTTACGGTAATTCGGAACGACTGTTGGCCCATTAACACCTAAATATCTTAACCTTTCGCGCGTATAGGGGTATTATTATTACGTAATCAACAAAAATAAAACCTTTATTGAGTTTTTCTAGAAATAAACAAAAAAAAATGGAGACCAAAATTTTCGGCCTATTAAATTTCATACACTCATACAGTGTACAGTTCAGTAGTACAGTTTACGACGATTAAGCGTTTTTCAAAGTCATTCAAGTTGTACAAACGTATGCACAACCGGTGCGCGAGGAGTTTCGGAACGCAGGGCGAGACGATTATGACGTTCGACGCTCCTATTGGCTCGCTCCAAGCTCTTAACCAATCAGAGCGCCAAACACTTAAACCGTTTTGATCTCGGTAACGTTAAACATGTCGCACTCAGCGTAACTCATAAAATTCAAGTGTTTTTTTTGCATCTTTTTAGGCTAAAGACATACCAAATTTAAACGTAGATCTGTCACACATTTATACGCATTTACACGCATTTACAGCCTAAAACATAAATAATTTTCTCAATGTTAAGAACACAATTTATCGACGTATAAATTATTTAAAGAATAAGATTCTTCTTTTAATTAAAGGTTTTGATTCATATATATATATAAATTTAATTTGCATATAGATGTAGTTATAATATGCTTGTATTTCTCACATGCATCCTTGTTGACTGTTAACTCTTAAGTTTTTTTTTTTTTTTATAAAGAAAGCATTTCAAATGTACAGTATGACTTTATTAATTGGCGATATTGCACTGTCACTCGACAGTATTTATGAACAAGTTTTACGATTATCTTTATTTTTTTAGGTTGTTGTAATTATCAAAAAACTCCTCCCTCTGAGTAGAGCGAGAGGCAGTGTCAGACTTTTACTGACTAAAATGAAATGTTTGTAGGTAAAAAAACCTCCAGAGAAAAAGGAACCCATGTTCCTACTTTTACTCTTTTGTGTAGGGTCAATTTATACTAGCGCAGAGTCCAAACGTCTATCCAAAACTGAACAAAACAGATTCAACCTTAACTCCACGGCGTAACGCACACATTACTTCCGACATTCACAAAAGTCAAAAAGTCGCGCATTCTTCGGAAATCGCGCGTCTGCGCGTGAACAACGCTGATTGGTGCTCGCGCATTCTTGCGTGTCCATGCGCCCACTAGCCAACCTACGCGATATCTTTCACTTCCAATATAAGTAATATCATAGCAAGATCAATGGCAACCATTTTACACATGTTTCAGCTACGAGAGTCATCAGGAAAGTGATTCAATAGCACTGCTGTTGCTGGTCATTAATACACGTAAAATAGTGCGCGCGTATTTATCAGAATACGCGCGCATTCGTGCGGCTTCGATTTAGCTGTAAAGAATTTGACGCCTCGACTTTGAACTAGTATAAATTGAACCTTAGTCTTTCGACCAAGCCGCAGCATCGGTAACAAGGTTTACGATGGGATCAACTCTGAAATATGCTATAAAATCTGCTATTTGTTCGCAGAACTAGTGAAAATATTGAAAAAAATAAGGTGTTTTTTTTCTGGTTTTAGAGTTTTTTTTTTTCTCTCGACGGGGAAAATCATCATTGACGAAACCCGCTCTTGGGTGGAGCGGGAGACAGTGTCAGAGTCTTACTGACTAAAAACCCCGCGCCGTTCCTTCTAGCCTTCATACCGGGGCTCTACTTTCCTTTCGGATAACCCCGACCCCGGTAGGCTTCGACCCAGATGGGCCCCTCCTGTTGCTGACAACTCCTTGAGGCGCGCGGGAACAGTGCGCGCCGTCGACGCCTTGGCTCGGTCCGGACATTTACCGGACGATCGGACAGTGAGCTACCCATGGCTCGCCGTCCGCGAGCCCGCGTCTACGGTGGCCGGAAATCGGGATCGGAATCCCGGCGGCGGCGGCGGGGGCGCCGTTGCCTGATGCGGTCTGCCTCCTCCTTTGCTAGCATTACTGCTTCGCAGAAGGAGGCGACCGCCTGCCACTCCTCCTCGCTCCGGACCATGGCCTGAACCAAGGCCCGGCGCGAGAGGTCTCCGCCGCCGATCGCCCCCACGAGGACACGGCGTTGCTCCGCCCAAGCAGGGCACACCTCAACTGTGTGCTCCACCGTGTCCTCCGGGCGTTCCGCACAGTGGCGGCACCCGGGCGTCTCTTCCGCTCGAATCCGATGGTTTTAGAGTTGGTAACATAGTAAAAGTTGTTCATTCATTCATACTTTCACGCCGAAAAAGATATCTAAAGAATTGTATCCCTGAGGACTTAGTGCAATTTTTTTTATACTTACTCGATCGCGTTAACGTAAACGTTCGCTATGTCAAATTGTATGAGAAAAAAAAATGTGTTTAGGTGTAAGCTACGAGTCAAGTTAATAATTTGACTAAGATCAATAAACCATTTTCTTGACTTAATAATGCACCAAAAATTAAATTTATATACCATAAACATAAGTTCGCCATCTTGTGAACCACGCTCGGATCTATAGCATTCGCATTAATATTACACGATAGTAGTGAATACTTCATCTAGGCGAACTAAGTAACACGTTTATTCGGGTAAGATCGGTTCGAGGCGGCTGATCTTACCCGAAAGAGCGTTACGGCGCAGTCTTAATTTAATAAGTACCCAAAAAATAAAGTGCTCAGAAGCCCTAGAGTGCCTTCACACTAGCGTTAGTCCAGCGTTGGCGTTCGACAAACGTATGCGCAGCGCAGACGCCGTGACAGCGTTGTTGCGGCGTTCAATTGACTCCAGAGGAAACGCCGCAACAACGCGACGTCTGCGCCGCGTTGGCGCAGAATTCAACTGACTCTAGAGAAAACGCCGCAACAACGCCATGTCGGCGCAGCGTTCAATTGACTCCAGAGGAAACGCCGCAACAACGCGACGCCTGCGCCGCGTTGTCGCTGCGTCTGCGCTGCGCATACGTTTTATCGAACGCCTACGCTAGACAAACACTGGTGTAAAGGCGCTCCTACCACGACCTCTTAACACAATTCATATGACAACCTAAACTGAACTGCTAAAGAATGTATAGCCATCCCTCTTATTCGCTCGCATGCCTGACACTTTAACACGTCATGGTAAGGCTCCTGCTCGCCTAAAGTTATCACAAAAGGTTTTCCGTTAGTATCACCAGACGGCGCTTACAGTTTTGGTATAATTTTAAGTTCACGCGTTCGAGTACGATAAATAACTCTCACTAAAGGTACAGTATAGGCTGTACAATGAACAAGTAGTGAGATTAATACCGAAATGAGATGTGGTGCTGAGAAAAGATGTGATACTACTGACGTTCTATGAGCTTGTGTCAAACACGACATACATTAGGCTTAATATAGATTTACTTATATATTTTTTACTTATAAATAGTTAACTCGAATATAAAACAATCATTTTGATTGTTACAACCATTGACTTACTACTAAATAGACGGCGGGTCTAGAAAAAAATTCACTGTCCTCAATATAATGCATAGAAATATAAAAAAAAAACTGTGTTTTGTAGGTGTATACTGTAATGTTTAAACCATATCGTCAATAGGAAACTAAAACGAGATTTTAAAAAATAAGCGTTTATAAAATTGTCTGCCATATTGGATTTTTGTGACGTAGTTTTTTTTTTCGTATGTTCCTCAACAAACCCTTTTAGTTGATACCCATATCATTGGGTGCATAAATAATAAACATAAATATTAACCGCCATGTTCAGGAGTTGGCCCATATTGAGTTTTTTTTAAGGGTAATTGTTTGAAAATTCATACAAACATTGTAAATTATTCAGAAGCTATTCAATTTCATTCATCCTCGAGGGAAAAACGCCACGGGCATGGAGCAGAAGTGTGGTGTGCTCTTTAAGAACGGCGCAGTGCCCTGCTTAAGAATTACAGACCCATCTCACATCAGCCATATCTGCGCAAGCTGTTTTCCAGAGTCATCACGAACCATCTCGCAGGTTAGATGACTTCCAGCCTCCCAAACAAGCCGGATTCCGAAAAGGCTTTAGACCGTGGACCACATACATACGCTGCAGCAAATTATACAGAAGACATGAGTATAATCAGCCTCTCTGCTTAGCGTTTGTGGACTACGAGAAAGCCTTTGATTCGATCGAGACCTGGGCTGTACTGCAGTCTCTCCAACGGTGCCAGATTGACTATCGGTACATAGAAGTGCTGTAGTGTTAATACAAAAACGCCACCACGCCAGTCCAACTTCAAGACCAGACATCGAAACCTATCGTCGGGACGTCATTCTCCGAAACTTTCACGGCCGCATTGGAGGATGTCTTCGAGGTTCTGGAATGGAGAGGACTAGGCATTAATGTCAACGGCGAATACATCACTCACCATCGGTTTACCGACGACATAATAGTCATGGCTGAAACTACGGAGGAACTCGGTACAATGCTCGGTGACCTCAGCAGAATCTGTGGGATGCGTGACGCACAGGACCGGTCGTTGTGGCGACGCTTGGGGGAGGCCTATGTTCAACAGTGGCCGTCTTTCGGATAATATGATGATTGTAAATTATTAACAAAAAAAAAAACTATCATGGCTAATCCATAGAATTATTGTTATAAATATTCATTGTTGCCTACTTTTAAATGATTTTACTTCGTCCTTACTGAAAATATGTTGCACCATCCTCTTTTCTCACTCTATTAATTTTCAAAATACTAATATGAAGCATTTTTGACGTGTCAGTGGATGAATAGTAATAGGTCAATGGTTCATATTTCAAGTTCAAATTAAATTAGCCAGCGAAACCCCGCAGACGTGGTCGGTATCGATGTCTTATTGTGAAAATGAAATAATAAACTATGTTTCATGTAACTACTGTACTGTGCGTTCCAAATAAGAATATGAAAGCCAATAAACTCGATCTGTCAAATTTTGATTGAAAAGTATAGTTTTCAAAAAAAAAAATAGTTATAAATAACTTATTTATCTATTTCTTAATAAGGCTCAGTTAAACAAAAACAAAACCATTTAAAAAAAAATAAGCTTTTTTTGAAAACTATACTTTTCAATCAAAATTTGACAGATCGAGTTCATTGGCTTTCCTATTCTCACTTGGAACGCATAGTATGTAGTACTACATACAGAGGTCCAATAAAAACTACTGTCAAGTAGTTATTTAAAATATTTTATTTAGAGTTCTTTTACGTTTTATCGTCATCAAAAATCGATACACTTCGCGAAGTTACGCTAATTAATTTATTTGGATGTTGTTCTTATATTTCATTCTAATATTTATTTGGGCACAAAATGACATGACAAATGCCCTTTTTGGGCAATATGTGCACAAACGATTAACAATGCTTTAAATTCTCTCGCGAAGCTATTTGATCTTATATCAATTAAAGCATGCGACCAAAAGCATCTTGTGACTGATAATAGAAAACTTATTTTGTTTTATTATATTAATATTTAAATACATAATATATATTTAAAATTATCATGACGTAAGATTCTCTTGACAAAATACTATAAAGTAGGTGCATTTGGCATCTAGATTTTTTTTATTCAGCGTGTTTTTTTTTTTACTCCAACATTCCGCATTTAAAATGCTTAACAGTCAAACTTGTTACTATATAATAAAAACAACATACTAAAATACGTAAATAGGCACTAAATACGCATGTGAACTCAATAACAACTCGTTTTTTTTTTTTACTTCCCGCTGTTATTGCGGTCTTATCTTCGCGTTGTTACTTTTCGTTAGTAAACTAAAAACATTACACAATGTGGACACACTGTATTTATCGTGCACCACTGCCTATGACAGCTGCCAATAGTTTAAGCAATTATATTGTACGTGTTCTCTATGACCGAATATAAATTTTAGTTATTAATTCATTTTTAGTCTATTGTTGAAATGATTCCTATTATAGTGATATTAATTGAATAAGTTAAAACTGTATTTTTAAGTGTTTAAGAAGCTCAAATTGTTTGTTTCGAACTTATGCTCTAGATTCAGGGTTAGCTGCATATACTAGTTGATGTGACTAGTGAGCTGGGCTTGTTCTACCTAACCATTCGATTCGCTCCTGGCAAACAAAATGATGTTGATCCAATCCGTCCTATAAAAACGTTACAGATTAATCCAGAAAAACTCGCATCCTTGTGAATTGAGCTGTCCTGTTGCTGGCAATATTGCCATGAAGTGGGAATATTGGTGGCAATATTGCCAGCAATATTCCACGTTTTTATAGGACGGATCAAATATTTTTTAGACGAATACGGTCGAAATTGAAAAACAGCTGTTTCCAGATATTAAATTTTGGTCTCACCATATTAACCCATTAAGTAGGTAGTTTAAGCGAACTTGATTTAGATCCTCAACTTCGGATAAGTTACATTTTTACCCCCTGGATAGGGCCCTGCTTGTAAGGCTCTAATTTAGGCTAACCATCGATCGGAAAAATGACTTTAACACCAAGATTTTTGATGGAAAACCATTTTTAAGACTAGTCAGGCATAACTCCCCCGTTTAAACAATGCAATTTTCCTCGAAACCCTGTATCTAGAGAATTCTTAAGCAAAGGTTGTATAATTTGAAATAAAGCTTTATCAATTACACAAGACATTTTCTTTTAGGCGAGAGTCCTATCTATGTTCTAAAGATTTATCAAAATTAGCAAGGTTTTAAGAAAAACGCAGAATACTTGAACAAAGAGTTATATTTCAACAAATCGACGCAAAAGAACCACTCCATAGCCCCCCCCCCCCCCACATTAAGGCACTTCACTCCGCATATTAATTTCTAACAACTGAAATAGTACAGACATCCAATGAAGCAAACACCACGGTGGACGAACACTTTGATGAGCTATTACCAGATCTGATTGAGATTCTATGTACCTTTAGGTTCAACGCCGATAGAGAGGAGCGCAGCGGAGAGGATTTTATTAAGGCACTCGAAAATGTACTTTACAATTATTGATATAAAGAGCAAATGACAAAAAATGCTCGCGCGTCCTCGAAGATACGCGGGAAGAATCGCGCGCGCCTGGCGCGCACTTTATTTCAATAATTTTAAAGTTAATTTTACAGTGTCTTAATAAAATCCTCTCCACTACGCTCCTCTGTCTGTGCTGACCCTTACGGTTGATACCTATAGAGCCCTTAGTTTTAATTTTGGCGGCAAAACTAACACCATTTTCAAGCAACTTTTAAAATCCAGATCTAAAGGTAACAGAAAGCAGGCTTCCTCAAAATAGGCCTTTTACTGACACATTTCTGATAACGTCAATCTTCGAAATTAGTCCCTGAACATAATTGTACCATTAAAACAAAAGTGACAGCAATGAGGTGATATTTCAGAAGAATTTTATAGGTATTCAATGTATAATGCATGTATGTACCTATTTAATGTAATGTACGTGTTTATATTTTAAATACCTACTGTAAAAGATTGCGATTTTACCTTTTAACCGCCTGTATCGGACATATCCAATAAACACTCGGCATTTATTCCGCCAGGGTCATACATCCACGACCAAATACCTACCCCATCTCATCAGCACTTCTAACACCTGTGTAGATTATACAGCTAAACAAGATGGAGTACCCGGTCGTTAACACACGACCCTGGCGAATAGGGCACTAAAACACTCGGCAGTTACAGGCTTTAGCGCCACTTTTGTTTCAAAGGTGCAATATGATCTCACTATTTTACCTTTCGAATCTGAGATCACACTATACCACAGGGGGCTCCATAAAAACTTGAATAAGTATATTAAACAGATTGATAAACATTAGTATTTGGTATACATTCATAATGATAACTACCTAATTCTTATAAGACTAGTAATAAATATCAATAGTACATGAAATACTTAGTTACTACAGTTCATATTGTATGATTATATTTAATAATAAACATTGAACACTCCAGGCGAAAACGATTGTAAAACTACATGAATATATTTTTTGAACATGAAAAATAGTGAAGGAAAACTCAAAAAGTTTTATTAAAAAAATATCACTGGGAGGGTAGCTAAAAATACTTTTGGGTCTACTAATGGGTCCTGATTGAAGTACAAAATTGATTAGTGATTGATTATTAGTATGAGCCAGAAAAAACCTGGATAAATTCCTTTGATAATACTATAATGGATATAAATACAAGATGAATGACTAGACACCTTATTGCTAGCTGCCAAGCTACATGTACAGCAAACTGGCATTACATATATTGGCAAATTGAAACTGTATAATATCAGCAGAATACATTGTAAAGCAAGATGATTATATGGTTATAATGAAACTTTAAACATCAGTAATAAATAGTTTAGGTAATTCTGATTCTAAGCGAATTACTCGCACTAAGGATGTTAGGCTCCAGTTGTCATAGGGATTAGATGTCTTTGGGGTATACTCAGGAGCCACAAAGGTGCTATAGTATGATATCAGTTCATGGGATTGATCTCCATCCAAGTCTGCTATCATCAAAGATTTCTCCTGGTATTCTAAATCAGGTTGGCAGAGTGGCAGTGGTGTTTTACTCTCGATGGGCCCTCGCACACATATCTGCACAATATCTGTCTGACTTATGTTCACATTGTGTGTCTGCAGCTTGTCAAATAACACCAGAACTATCCTCTCTGAAATATCATGAACTGTAAAGTTTGTATACTTTATGAAAGCCGATATTGAAGCAACGTCTATGGTGGACCGATAGAACATGTCGTTAATGTTCTTTGGACTCTGATTTTGAACATTGTATCTAACTTCGTCAATTTTAAGTGCACCCTTTGCAAGGTGTGCACTGTTCCACTGTCATAATTTTAACACAAACCCTCGTATGGAGTTTGCAAAGGCAAAGGAACTGGGCCTCATCGCATAAACATTGTTGGCAGTATACTCCCAGCTAACATTTGTTGTGCCATTTCTTTCCAACATCAATTTCAGATAGACTCTGCAAGAATTTGGACATTCCCCTGAATTTTCAACCTTCAATTTTCCTGGACCATTTGTGAATGTTTCTATAGTGTTCCCAATGTTCTTTTTCATACTAACATTGATTCTTTTCAGGACTGTTGGTGGCGGCTGATTATGATTGATAGGTAGATCCTTTTTCAGCATTTTCTTCAATACTGTAAATGATATAAGTCTCACAGCTTCAGTTGTGCCATTCTTACAAATGTATGTGACTGTGTCCATCTCTGCCAGAAGTTTTACAGACAGACAATCATCTATGGGAATTGGTTCTGCCATTATAATTCCTGTTGCCCCAGATATCATCAGTAGAGAGTTGTGATTTGTGCTGGGATATACAGTGGCAACTGTCAGCAAGTCATTCACTTTATCATCATTCATGTCTTTTACCATGACAGGAAAATCTATAGCTACTACTTTGTTCAAGTCTTTGCCTTGCTTGTGTATGTGCCAATAATATGTTCCAGATACAGAGTCCAAGGCTGCCAGCAGTCCCTCTGTACCTGACACTATGCAGTCCTTCTGTTTATCCCTATTCACATCAAGTAAATGACAGTTGATATCAGTAGGTATTCTGCTCTCCCTGGTGAACCAGCCGACTTTCCCAGAATTGCCAACAATCAGGACTACACCATTCACATTATCACTGCTGCTTTTAGGTTCCAGTCGCATGTGATTGCCGCGGTATATGAATATCAGGTTCTTGGTGTTAGGTATAGCGCCGTCGACGACTTGCACGGCTCCCGACAGTTCCATTTCGTTGTATGGCAGTTCCCAGCTGGTAGTTCTGTCCTGCCATTCGTTTGCGGCGCAACTACCCAATTCTGAACAAGGAATACCCCACAGGAATATCACCACGGTGAAGATGCACATGAGTATCGATGCGATGAACGCGCACCGGCGCGGGAATGACATCTTCGTGGATATGTCCGACTGCAAAAAGCTTACGTTATCCATTGTGCTTTCCACGGTATTAACGTTGGTGTTAAACTCATCCATGTCGCTTATGCTATAGTTTTTAGACGACTGTAAGCCACTGTTGAAGTCCAGGTTGTTGCAACTGTCCGTAGCTTTGATATGCATAGCATTTTCAAGCTTATCGTCCTCTGATTCTGAGTCGGATAGGATTTGTTTCAGCGGTGCATAAAACCCGCCATTCCCATTAGCCGACATGACGTAAGTCCACAATTATTACATTTCACATTGTATTTCTTCTTCTTGATAACTTTTAGTGAATAAATAAGAGCACACAATTTCAATCAATAAACAATAAGCCAAAACCACTTTTGCGCTTTTACGTTTCGTTCACAGCTTTCGTTTGACAATTTGACATTTCAGTCCCCAGTGTTCGTTCCGTTTCTTTCAGAAGAGAACCAAAAATAGGGCACATTTTATTTATTATCTCGTGATGTAGATTTTTTTTCAACAAACTAACAAATAATTCTTTGTACAATGTAAATAGTAACAGAGTGACAAACTATGGGCCTTGTAAAGACCTAGACCTAGACCGAAATCTAGGTACTACCCACCTAGCAGTTCTGAAGTAATTCTGTTCCATTAGAGGTGAAGGTCCGCAAAAAATCTATCCGCTCAGCGCACTCATGAATAAAATTTATACAGACATATATTAAAAAAAGACTCTTACTGACTGAAAACTAGCCCGGTGTTACTTCATAGTCTTGCTGCACCCTTAATTTATATGGCCCAACCTAATGCCGCCCATACACCATCCATAGGAAGGATGGTGTATGGCCGGCATTAGCCACCATTTAATTACCTAGTCAGCACCTTACTGTGGCAGTCTAGCGGACATCTCTGCGTCTAGCCAAATTCACTTGGAACGTGTCTCCCGGCGTTATTACCATTATTATTTTTTATGCATAAGAACTTCCTTGCCAATTGTCTTTGTAGCTTATCTACAACCATTAGTAAAATCTTCAAGAGTGAATAGATTGCTTCTACGAGTAGGCAAGCGTGCTCCATCGTTAATTTCCATCAGGTGAGATACAATGGTCAACCGTCAACCGGAGCCTACACAAAATACCAAAAAAAAATTGGCGTGGCATTTGTCAGAGGAGCCAGCTCTGACTAATACCACAGCAATGATGATTGTGTACGGTACCACAGAACAAAAGAACATTCTTCTGTTCTGTGTACGATACAATTTATATTATTTATTTATTTATTTATTTATTAAAACTTCATGCAACATAAAAGTACAAAGGCGGACTTAATGCCTTAGGCATTCTCTACTAGTCTACCTAGGGTGGTAAAGAGAAAAACGTGGTAGGTGCATAAAAAAAATAAAATTAACATAAAAGTAGACTATGAAAAAAAAGGACTCAAAAAACAAATACAAAATAAACATACATATAATAATTAATGGTTACTTGGCTAATCGCCAAGCAGAGCTCTACTAATCACCGGGCAGACAGCACTTTTCTACACTAGTGCAAAAAAACAGAAATAGCGAACCCAAAAGTAGGGGTAGGAGCGGATTTTCGAGTTTGTTGAAAATAAATAATCGGGGCTGCCTGGCGACTCGTGGGGGCTGCATAGTGCCCAGCCTGATACGATCAATGTAACAAATTGTGGCAAAGGGAAGTTTTCTTTTTTACAATTTTCACACAACGCCATCTAGTCCCAAATGAAGCAAGCTTGTTGTTGTAGTTGGTCGTACTCATACTCATCACACAAAATATTTGTTCTGGGTAGGAATCGAACCCACGACCTCCGGCCGGTCACTAGACCAACAGGCAAACCGACTTACACATTGACACTCACGATAGGGGAGCGTGTTTTTGTGTAAGTGGCTTCGAGAATTTAAAAAAAAAGCAGTTCTTCCCGTCAAGGTAGCATTTGGATTTTTGATGCCGCCGGCCGCCTAGATTGATGAGATGGTGATAACTCTGACTTAATTATCTGTTTTTTTTTTGGTGGTGTTGGGATATCACCTTCTTGGGACTTCTCCGCTGTAGAGTGGAGCGAGAAGGCTTTTCAGATTTTTACTGATTAAAACCTATTTACTTATGTTCTTTGCGTTCTAGGACCACGAGTTTCTTGTTCAGGAATTTTCAATAGCCTTAGCAAGCATTGGCCCTGCTGGGAGCCTACGATTTTGCTGACAACTGTTTGAGGCGTGCGTAAAACACTACGCCCCGTCGACGAGTAGGTAAGGTTCGAGCCACCTATTGCTTGTTGTTCGCAAGCCTGCGCCAGCGGTGGCTAGAGATTGCTCTGCGATTCCCGACGTCTGGGCGTTTTCTGTTGCGGCGGTTGGGGCGTGAGGATGCATGTTCCGGACCATAACCAGAATCATGTCATGGGCCCAGCGCGAGAAGTCCTTGCCGCCAAGTAACAACCGTTTCGCTTGCGTCGAACGATTCGAGTGGACCTTGCCGCCAATTATTTTGTTCTGACCACGTGACTGAGCGTTTAGATGACGTCATTCCCGTAAATTTGAAGCTTTCTACTAGCGTTAGCATTGCAGATTAGTAACTTGGCCAGAGGTACAGGGCGGTAGGTACTCCACCTAAGTGGAACACACAACCACAGTATTCTCTGTGCTGTCCGTACAATGGTCTGTTGAAATCAACGACCTTACAGCTACTGAACGCCTCATGCTTGAACTAGTACATCAAAACAATTCTGTCAACTAGCCGAGGTTCGGGGGCGGGTTCTTCGTTCTGATTGGTATGGTGGAGTGGGGTACTGCGTTCTGATTGGTCGAGACATCAGATCTATAGGTCATGTGTTGACAGACATACTTCGCCTGTTATAGATACCGGCACGGATCTTGAGCGCTGGCTTCAAGTTGCGCGCGAAGTCAAATATCGGGCCTACTTAGTGGTATGAAGTGAGACGCGGGGGCGGGGAGCGTTAGTGATTGGCTCGCCGCGCCATCGCTTTATAGACGTTACTCGTGATTCGGCGACTTGGCTCGCCAATGTATGGAATGCGCAAAGCGATCCCCACTCTGACGTCGAGCGCTCAAGATCCATGGGGATACCTATATTATACAGCAAGATCGTTTTGGCTGAAATCAGTTTACATATATTTTCACCGTCGTACCGTTCGGAACAACGGAAACTAATGGAAAGGGCAAACAGGGTGTTTCACAAATGAAATGCAAAGCTATAGGCAGAATGTATATTTTGTTTTGTATATAAATTATTTGCAGTTCTTTCAATACATTAGTCTACAAACATTTAAACACAAGTATTCTCTATTATGTCACACTTATTCAGTTGGTGCGTTCCCCTTACAAAATGGTACAAAAATAACTTCGTTTCAAAGACAATTGGTTATATTAGACACGAAGACAACGGACAAGTAAAAATTACAAGTTATTTAAAATAATTTTGAGGCTCATACGTTGTTTTAATTTTGCGTATTTTTCAAATAAAACATATTCATAGTGTGAAGCTTAAGCTTACTCTAATTGAGATTATTCAAGGTACATACATGATCTATACTATATTAGTGAACGTCACTAGCCAACTTTCCACTGAACGCTGAGGCGATTATCACACTGCCACGCACCACGTAGCGTTGCGCGTGAATGCGTGTTAACGTTGCTTGTAAGTATTTCCGTTTGTATAGAAAACACGCACAGTTCAACACACCGAAAATGCATCCACGCGCCTACATGAGGAGAAACATGCACACACGCGCGTGGGTGCGAAAAAAACCAGCACGATGATGCAGATCTGCACTCCCGCAAGTACGCGCGTAGGTGCGTTGACACGCAACATGCAGTGTGATTCGTGGTAGTGTGATAATCGCCTAAAACGCTTGATTGCGGGAAACTTAATGTATCCATGTTTAGAGGCTACATCGAATTCTTAGTTGTGTAATAATTTATTTATCTTATTTATGTATTCACATACATATAAAATAAATAGAAGAAGGAAATAGGTACAAAGGTAATGGTTATTTCTATAGAAATCTCTTTCAGCATACCTTTGCACGGAAGAAAAAAGATGAAGACACTATGTGAAAGAAGAAATAGGAAAATTATATCTAATATCAATAATTTTGTTGCAAGATACTAAGTTTCACGCAAACAAGACACTTAAAATACATCAAACCATTACATGGTTTACAATGGCGATTACATATTCATATTTTCACATTACTTATTAAAATAAAGAAATAAATAGAAAAAAAAACAAAAAAAAAGAATTATGTACATGTTCAGCCTCAAAAATACTTCCATTTGAATTAAATATGACAAAGTAAATTCTCAATATAGTTCATGAACGTGTTGATGGCACTTTGTTTAACAATTATGCTTTATGTGTTTCGAGCCAGCGGTGTGAAGGATGTGTGATACCAACCATGTGGGTAGGAACAAGACATTAACAATATAAACATAAGGTTGATAAATAAGTCTAACTTAACCAAGAATAAATAAATAAAAATATAGCTCTAGTTTATAATGTGATGACTTTTTAAGACGATGGACAAGAATAGGCAGTAGTGAACAATTTGCTACAATAATAATATCATCTGGGGTCGTTAGTGTATGTATGACAGCGGCCGTCGCCGCGTGCCATGTGATGCAGTATGTACATTAACAAAACAGTAAACAGGCAATTATTACACAAAACGTATTTGAAGGTCAAGGAATCAGTCTTGCGTTATTTTCTCAAAACATCTTTATATACAGATAGACACAGAATTGGCTTAATAAAAAATAATCTGCATAAACATTTCACTAAATACCATAGTTGAGTCCCATATTCAATACTTACAAATAATACAGCTAACGTTATTAATTTAACTATTCATAAATTATTTTGTTAGTCGGTATTTAAAGGATCCGGCCCTTTCTAGCAACCTGTACTAGACATTACAATGAATATTAATTTGTACAAATAAGATTATAATATTATGATAATGCAAACACGAAGTCCACCTTAGGAATCTAGCAGCTCAGTACGTCGACCTGTCCGCCACCCGATCATAGGAATCAAACTACAATTAGTTGGAGCGCTGATCACTCGCTATCCATATAACTAATATCTTCACTAGGCGTCGCTCAGATTGGACTAAATAAATTACTTAGATTAAATGTTTCGGAGTGTTAGATCGAGTAGGGATATTCTCCGAGATAGTCTATTAACGTGGAAGGTAGTGGAAGCAGCCTGTGTTTGGGGGCGCACCATAGTTTTGGCGTGAGGGGGTTGGAGTCGAGGGCCTTGTGAACGGCGAGGCGCGCGGAGTGGAGGAGAGATGGAGGCTCCTTGCGGAGGGGGGCCTTGAGCATGACGGGTGAGTGTGGGCAGCCCTCGCGGTCCACCCACACCGTGCCGGCGGCGCCGCGAGCGCCCACATGCACGTAGTGCTGCACCAGTTCCACTACGCAGCGGAACCGTGGCATGTACCTCGCCAGTGGCCTGTCACAGTCTAACCTGGAAAGAAAAACAACTATTAATAACAAATAATTATTACTCCAATACCCGCAGCCAGTGGGTTCGCTTGAAAGTAGAATATTGTCCTAAGGGAACATAATCCCGAGATAAAAAGGATATTCAAGTCTATGTGTACCTAACATCGAAATCCGTTCAGCCGTTCGAGCTGCCAGTTACCACTGGTTTGGCTTAGGAGAAACTAGATCATCCAAAAATCGAGTTTAGCCGGTAACACATATACCTACACAAACTCAGTTTTACGTGACTTGATCAAGAAATCTTCAGTTGAGATACCAAAGAAGACGGAAAACGTAATCTGAAATTCTAATCGTCACGGCAAGCAGAACAAATTGGAAAAAAAACGTTCCGATAAAAACTGTGACAATAAAATTAAGGAAAACCGCGCGCTGAGTCAACATCAGAACAAGTAGCATCGCAACCGAGTTACTGTGAACTTGTGACGTCACATCGTTACACGTTATTATGACGTAACGATACAGTAGTTAGGCTGAAAAATGGATTGCGGACGGCGAGCAATGAGTAACTCGCCGTTCGGATCGAGTTCGAGTCGTGGACGGCGCGTAGTGTTTCACACGCGCCTCAAGGAAATGTCAGCAAGACCGTAGAGGCCAAGCAGGGTCGAAGCCTACTGGGGCCATGGATTGTGCGAAAGAGAACCTCAGGGCCCTGGATTGAAGGCAAAGAAGCAACATGAGTCGGTTTTAATCAGTAAAAGTCTGACAGGCCTTCCCGCTCCACCTAAGAGCGGGAGGAATCATTTAATGATTTCGCATAGACCCACGTAATAAAAATAAAGGCTGAATAATGGAATAACTGAGCTCTTTAATTCATGAATCCCCAAGCGACCACCGGTGGCTGCGCATCTATTGTCTTACTATTGTGTCTCTAATTGACGGTATCTGAAGGGTTAATCCATACTAATAATATAAGTACTAAGTTATGTTCCTTACAAAGTTCCCTACCGCGTCTGGTCTGTTCGTGATAGGTTCAAAAACGACTGGACGATTTTTCAAGCGGTTTTCATCAATAGACATCCTGACCAAAGTTTAGATGTAAAAAAAATTCAAAGATTTATAACCGAAGTACAGCTGGGGTGGGTTGCTAATAAATTATCACTAGGTACATAGTATAAAACAAAGTCGCTTTTTCTGTCCCTATATTCCTATGTACGCTTAAATCTTTAAAACTTCGCAACGGATATTGATGTGGTTTTTTTTAATAGATAGAGTGATTAAAGAGGAAGATTTATATGTATAATAACATCCATTAAATAGTGAAGAAACACCCGAGCGAAGCCGGGGCGGGTCGCTAGTAATAAATATAACACTAATATAGCCAAGACTTGGAGAAGGAAGTACGGTACTTTTTTACAAAAATACCATGCGGGTGATAAAGTCTACGACGTGGGGAATCACGTAGGATACTTTTCTACTAATAATACCACGCGGGTGAAGCCGCAGACAGAAGCTGTTGCGTTAGTATTTCACAAGAAACGATTCGTTTAATTATAAATTCCTGATACATTTATTGACGAGTTAGGTAAATTGTTCACTGAATATTGACTCATCAGTATCACTTTCCAATAATTTTCCGAATTCATTAGTATTCGCTTATTTGTATACAAAATAAAATTGTTAAGGAATTATGAACTTTAATTGGATTGCATTAAGGGAAAATTTTCATTAAGATCTAATGACTTTTACGTTTTTATTTTGTTGCTATCAATAAAGTTGATATTTGTCTGCATTGTAAATGTAGGTTCTATATTTTTACTACCATGCACCTATAACCTCCATAGGTTGTCCGAAAGGGAACCCTGGGGTCCTAGAGCGCAAGGCAAAGACGGACCTTAGGAGTGGATTTTAGTCAGTAAAAGTTTGAAGATACACACTCTTCCACTACGGTCTAGAGCGTGAGAAACTAAGCAGTCATTGGATAAATACATGTGACTAAATATCTATGCACATTATGTATAAAGAAGGTTGGCTTACCTAAAGAAACCTTGTTCATAGTGTAGCCTGACCGAAGTGGGTCCTCGCTCAGTCTGCACAGACAGTGAAAATATAAAGTTCCTATCGCCAGAGTCTCGGATCACGAAAGCACCAACACTTGCGTCTTTCAGCACTGTTCGGGCACCCTGTAATAAATGAAGAATTTTATAAAACATGTGGAGTCATTTACGAAATATTAGTTGGCACAGAAACCGAGATACAATTCATATATCTTGGTAATCTTTCTAAATATAAAAATTACAAAATGGGATTAATAGGTTATCCAGATAAAGACGTATTATTCTCAATTATCATATCTAATTGCAATATACAAGTCATTGACCAACATTCTACAGTGATTATAATACAAAGGTCGCCGAACTTCAACCTTCTGTTATGTCTATCTTCAATGAAATACTGAGAAATATAACAAAGAACGATTTGATTAATGCATCTACACAAGATGACTTCATAAAAATGAATAGATTATAAGGAGTAAAAAATAGCATTGCGAAATACCTATGCTAATTTATTGTTACATTGTATTAAATCCGGCTGTCAGTCTAGTAGCGATCATAGAATACCGGTGATATCTGAGCCATTATCTGTTATAAATTATTTATAAGGAAAACTGTAACAATAACTAACCACAATTACGATAAAGAAATTACCTCAATATTTTACCATGTACAATTTTAACTTGTTAGGGAAGGATAAACTTTGATTTAGGTATTTCTATTTTAGAGGAGAATCATTTATTTCCGAGTATTTGAGGTACTTGAAAACATTAATATTATACAGAATCACATATAATACCGAATAGTATTTATTACAACTGAATGACATAATTTGCAATGGAACTAGAATAATGAATAAATTTTAGTTCACAATAACACTAAGAGATGGCGCTACTATATAGAAAAATACACACCAGCCAATCCAAACTGCCATAGTACCAGCCTGACAGCCTTAAAGCTCTCAGGGTGTCCGCTAGCCGTCTCAGCTCATCATTGTAAGGTGTGGGTATCAGAGGTGACAGCGGTGCTGTGAGGGGGGAGTGTGGCAAGTACGTTGGCTGGACCGTGAAGGGAGGTGGTGTGTGGGGGGAGGCGTGGCATTTTCCCGCGCTGGGGGCTAGTGACACCCGCAGCTCGTGCCTGCAGTTGGGGCAGCATGCTACTCCCGTAGACCAGCTACTCAGTGGCACCGCCACTTCCACACAGGCATCTGGAAAGATGGAGAATGTTGGTTAGGACATTTGTGAAGCTTTAAAAAATCTTACATGTGGGTAAAGTCGTTTTACACAAAAATTCTTTTATATTATACTGGGGCAGTATAAGAAGACTAGATTATAGACAAATGGCTGCATTTTCATCAATGAAAGCCCTGGTTTTTCTCACCTTATGTCATAATATTATATGTATTAATCTTTTAATAATGCAATCTTTAATCGTTAATTAGAACTACATTCATAAAAGGTGAATGGTCTTGATAACCATCAGGAACTGATTGCAGACAATGAAACTGATACAGAAAACATGGTTGGACTTGTCAAAGATATTAATTTCTAAGAAAATAGGTAATATAGATAGCTATCATGACTAACATTGGAAATCAATATAAGTACTTTTTGTTGATAAATGTAATTAGTTTTTTTTTAAGAAAATTTATTGAAATATTAATTTGTATGTGTATATTGAATTTAGAACGGTTTTAATTTAAATTAATTAATTGAACTTGGCTTATTATAAGGTTTATTTTTATTAAAAATAAATAAATTTTCTAAGTTTCAAAGTTTTAAATTTAAAAACCAAAGAAACAAAAATGACATTTGTATGTTTAAGCAATTGTATTATTTTTTTCTGATACCTTTTTTATATCAACTGCAATTCCTTAAAATCTGCATTATTTTATATATTGTATTATTTTATTTTTCATTATGTAAATATGGATTTTTCCTATGAACCTCTCTTCTGTTATCACTGGCCACACAAACATATTTGCACTCTTATCACATTATTTTTAGACACATATTGCTGATAAGGCTGTGTGTGAATTGTGCTAATCAAACACTGTAAGAAACAAATGCAAATATTTGTTAAACACAATACACCTGCGAGTTTTCAGAAAATAGTTGGGGCCATGTTGGTTCTGGACCTGGTTTCATTTTTATTCATAGACAATGTCTTTGCCACAAAAAAGGTTTATGCTTTTTAGTTGGCTCTTTATTTTTATCGCAGGCTAAACGCTAATTTCGTATACTTTTTTTTTTATAATTAATAACCTTACTCTTTAAATTATAGACTCAACTAAAACCTCTTTTTAGTCTGTAAACACTATCCAATCTATCGCTGTATCAACTATCAATAATTTTACCGCTAAGATCAAACAACTTACTTTGCGGAGATAACCTCGCTGCTAATGTCATGTTTAAAGGACAAATTGTCGTTTCTCGCCTTTCAATATAACACATTTGTTCAAAGAACGACGTCTGGTGTGTGTTCCTCCCACCTATCGTGCGGAGGCCACGATTCACTCAAAGTTACACATTCATAAAGCAACACTTAACCACGTCCGTGTTCAAAATGTGATCACAATATATAAAACTAAATTGATATAACTTGAGTCACTTCCTTGTTTAAAATCCTACTGAAAAAGTTTCCCGAGATGTTTACAACTATTACTCGAAAACTTTTCAAAGTCACTGTCACAATTCACTGTCATCCAATCAACTCCAAATAGAGTAGTCCCAGTTGATCCTTAAAGAACTTTATACCGAAATATTGCAACGTTCTAAAATAATGTAATGTAAGTACAACGCAGCGAAAAGTTTAAAGCGGAATGATTAAGAGAAGTGTGGAACGAGCTGCGTCCGTTGCGTTACCCGACTCGACTGAACTGACGCGACGCCAGCGCTACTCTGTAGACGATAGAACAGATGGAGGGGATTGGTGGACGAGGCTGAGCAAAGCAACAGACAGCGATACGAAACTCGAACGTTCACTGCCTTCTGAGAATTCATTCACCGACAATAATTACTAGTTATCTAGTTATTTGCTATCTACATTGTGTTGTATTCAGCTATATGTAACTAGGCAATTCTACGTAAAACTATTTCTCTATATAGATTACGAATTGTGTATGAAGTTAAAAATTAAACAAAAACGTAAATACAATGATTTACAGGTTTATGCGACTATTATTTTTACATATTTAAGATAAAGGAAAATACTTAAATTCTTATAAAAAACTTACATCAACTTGGTAACAAAAAATTCATGACGACTAAATTACGATTCCTAGTAACGCGTGACCCGGTTACCGAAACGAATTAACTATGGTGATGCGTGCAACTCTAGTTAGGTACTTACGCATTTTTTTTTATCTGTTCCATCCATCAAATTTTTGAATTACAAAATACACAGCAAAGAAAAAAATCAGTTTCAGTCATACAATGCCGAGTTAGTGATTTGCAAAAGCAATTAAAACAATACTAATGAAGTATTGACAGATTTGTGTGATTTACTTAGTTTTGTGTTTAAATATAAGTAATTATTGTATTGTATTTGTATTCTTGCTTGAACTTGCCACATTGCTTTATATTTTAGATCGGTTAAGGTTTGAACTGTGCAAAATTCTAAACAAGGTAAGTTCGATTGGTTATCATTATTTTAATGATTATTATGTATTGTATTTTTAAACACACATTTTCCTAAGTCTATGGTACGAACGATGTTTGTGAAAGTAGCCAGTCGGGTATTACTTAACCCTTCAGATACCGTCAATTAGAGACACAATAGTAAGACAATAGATGCGCGGCCACCGGTGGTTGCTTGGGGATTCATGAATTAAAGTACGCCCAGAAAAACAATTAACGTATTTAGTAGGTACGTAACGAATCAAAAAACTAGTTTTAATTCATGAATCCCCAAGCGACCACCAGTGGCCGCGCATCTATTGTCTTACTATTGTGTTTCTAATTGACGGTATCTGAAGGGTTAAAAGATAAGTACTTACCTAGCTACTTGATCCCGTGTTACCCTCAACAAAAATGTACATAATTTTGCATTCTAAATCAAGTAAGCGCTATTGTTTTTTTGTAAGCTTATTTCAACAAAATTATTTCTCAATGGCTTTTTAGGGCATATTATCTTATTACCAAGAATATTACGTGATTCTACCCACACAACACTCTTGACTGACCGACCATGTCAATGGCATAAACTTCAGACACGATGCCTTTTGTAATTAGGTACCTACCTACTCAGTATTGAAAAGCATACGTGTTCAAGCAATTAAGTTTAATATTTCACAAGACACCATAAAACATTCATTCGTTAGGCTAGTGTTTTACTGCTGTGTGTGTGTTAATCGGTTCGAATTCTCATTTATTATCCTGACGTCAATTCAATGCTCAATTTTTAGAGCTGCTACGTGGTTTCAATAATAATAGGCATGGTATGTTACTTATGTTAGTAATGTAGGTACCTACTTCTATAACTCTTACGGCATAAAGGTATGTGGATGATACGTCGTAGTTAGAGATGCGCTGATTGATGATTTTATCAATGACAGCATGGCAATGACAGAAAAAAAAAATATCTATGAAGTGAACAATGTACTAGGAACGGTATATGAAATTATCATTAAGTACAGTTATTTAATGAGCAAAGGTCGTATTTACTAGGCTTGCAATTCGAAGTCAAAGTCAAAGATTTATTTGCAGAGTAATGGTTTAAAAGCATTGATGATTTTACTGTTGACAATGCAATGAATTGATGAATTGATTTTAAAATATCGATGATTTTTACATATGACATGAAATTTAACTCGACCCTAGAGTTGAGTTCAATACTACTGGTATTAGCTAGGGACGCCTACTGCTTGTAATTCCGTAATCGACTCTCACTCGTTCAGTAGAAGTAACGATTTGTCGTAAAATAAATTGATTTCCGAGATCGGTTGTTCCACTGTACGACTGTTCCAACCTACACGGTCTGTTTTCGTGTTTTGCGGAATTGAATCGTTTACGTGATAGGTAGGTAGGTACCTACTTTTCATTGTAAACTTTCGAATGTGTTTTGGGCGTAACTGCCAAATATTCTAGTGGCATGGTGGAGAAATTTAATAACACCAATTTGACGTATTCTTGTGTGTTTGGCTAGCTTCCATTAGCAAATTCTATCGCGTATACGTAGGTTAGCTACTATGGAAAGTCTTTTGTGTCCAGTTATTTGAATGGCTTCGCCTTTTATAACGCGTCACGATCTGTATTTCTGCGAATGTTACCCATATATTGCGATGTTTATGTATTAGGAATGTAAATCTTTGACTCCCATTTGGTTGACGCTCCAAGTAAAGGTGGATTTTTTTATGGATTTGTTCGAGAGCTGCTAAATAATCTATACTAATATTTAAAAAACTGAAAAGTTTGTTTGTTTGAACGCGGAAATCTTGGTTCGAATCGAAAAAACATTTTAGTGTTGCATAGTTCTTTTATTGAGGAAGACGGTTATATAACATCAGAGACAGCTAGTGTTTAGTAGATTTGTGTAAGAGCCGACAGTTGTTATATTTGCAATCCATAGGTAGTTTTTGTTATTGAAATTTTAACACTTCCTTTTTTGTTTTTAGTTAAGAATCTTTAGAATCAATTTTCTTTTGAGGATGCTATGGTCGTACTAGACAAACTACTCGAGATACAAAATAAAGAAACTTAAATCTTCATAACAATGACAAATGTTAAAACAGCTTCCGTTTTGATAAAATGATAAGATAAAACGATCGGTCATCAGCACGCTGACTCGACTTTTGACTTTCATTCAATGTGTGAAGTGATTCATATACCAACTTAGCCTACTTTGTTGATTAGGAGACCAAAAAATCATTAAGTCGTTGAAAATTGTGTCAACGACCAAATTAGTCATTTTGAAATATATTTTTTTTTTACATTAAATAGATCTTTACTCCATATTTTAAAATCTATACTCATATTATAAGTAATTAAAATATATAAGTTTCTATTCAGAGGTAAATTTCTGAAACTACAGGACTGATTTAAAAAAGTATTACACTGCTAAAATACTACTTTATAAGGCTATATTTTTTATACTTTCTTGCGGTCGAGGCTGCTGGCAGAACTTAGTATGAAGTAAAACAAAATCTTCGAAACTTCAAGACAAGAAATTAAGCGGAAAAGCCTTGCCGTCAGTTGCTGATCTACGGTAAGCCGAGAACTTCCTGTAATCATATAAAGGGCTGGTTCGTAAATGTGAAATTCCGAGTAGCTCATTGAGACTGAATGTACTTTAATTCATGAATCCCCAAGCGACCACCGGTGGCCGCGCATCTATTTTCTTACTATTGTGTCTCTAATTGACGGTATCTGAAGGGTTAAAAGTTCCAAAGGTCAGATACTTAATTTTTTATATTTTTCCCGGTATCATACAATTTATTTCAGTCATATAGTCTATTACATCAAATATAAAATAATTAACTATATTTTCAGTCGATAAAAATCCTTAGGGAAAACTGCCATCAACACTGTACCTATGTATCTCCTAAAATACGAAATTTCATAACTTTAAATGTCTTGTCATTATCGAATCGTAGATACGAAATAGACTGTGACTCACTTTCACTTTGACAACATCAGCGCGAATACTAGATAGCAATTTGATAAATAAAAGCTTACTAATGCAAATCGCAATATAAACACTGTATGAACGATTCGATCCCCCATACGAAGGGGTAATTCTAACAATGTAATTATCATCCTCTTCAAAGATTCGATATGGGGGTAGTAATAAAAAGCGTTATAGAGGCCTCAGCGTGGTCGCGCGTGCAGGTGTTCGATTCGCATTCGAGCGTGCCATAGAGAGCGAGTTCCTCGTAGTGCGATTATATTCGGCGTTCTCGGAATCCCTTACCTGCGTCTGCGCAGCTTTCACAACCATCTGCCGGCTGTCATTGGTGCGAACGCGCACTCGTAGCGCAGCTGCCATCCATTGAATAAGCCCCCCAATTTATAGAGATGATTTACTTTATACAATTTAGCGCAATTAAACGGTTTTTCGTTGTACCCGTGGGATTAACGACTTTATGTAGTGGATGCAGATGGCAGCGGTTTATTTACTCGCTATTATTATTATCAATTTTTGTCAGACATGCGGGTTATACAACTGTTTTATATCGAGTTTCTATTGACTTAATCGTGAAAAAACAACGATAAAGGCTGTTATGTTAGTTTTTCTTACAGAAAAATAAATGCTTCATATTATGCATATTTATCATAATACTTAGTATCAAATACGCTTATTTTACTGCCTCTTCATTTACTATAGAAGCCTAAGCTTACCTTTTAGAAAAGGTTTCTTTAAAATAAACCGCGATATTCAGAACGAAAACTCAAACCAAGTATTTATTTAGAGAGGTCATACCGTTTCGTAGAACTTGGCTGGCACACTCCGATTTCAATTTCACAGTGAATACCGTTGTTCTCGGTACTTCTTTATTAGACGCGAAGAGTTGGGCTGAACAAACATGTTCGCAGAATTCATACCGATAATGCATTATCACTCATGTACGGTACAGGGTAACTTCGCGAACGATAAGTTCATACTACCCAGTAAAAATAACGGTTTGCCCAATGAAGTATAGTTCCTGATTGATAGGTATTGAAAAAAATAACAGTCCTGCCTTTATGTTACTGATAGAAAGTTTTGTATATTACTGAGCGGCATTCGTAGAACTGAGCCTATTCAGGCCGGTCACATGCCACGACTTCCGGGAAATTTCGGTATGTCTGTGCTACAATCAGCATTGCAAATTACGAGTCCCGAGAAATCCAAAACTACGCTTCTGAACGTCTTCATAGAATCTATTATAATTTTATATCATATTCTTGGATAAAAGCAAGTAACTGAAGCAAGCAATACACCTAATAGACGAGTAATTCTAAAGTTAGCCTTAGATAAATACCTAAATTAGTAATTTTTTTTTTATTCTAACTTGAATTTGATTTTTTTGTAGTTTTTTACGGTCAATGAAAAATTTTCGTATGGGTCGCTAGTTTTTAAGGGTTGGAGCGTACAGCCGACGCGCTGGCCCGTGTTTTAACGCAAATTTGGTCTGGATCGGACCACAAAAACCGAAGATATATACGGCTAAGTGTCAAATTTTGCACACACAAAAAAGGACATTGATTGCAACTCTTACACAAGATAGACGATTGCTAGTCCTAGTGTTCACAAGGCTTTTCATCTTATTGATTAATTTATAAACTACATAGATATGAAATCAAAAAGGTCACAGGTTCGAAGTGATCGAACCCATAACCTCGTCCCCGTTATGCGGTAACCTTCAAGCCATGGCCACCACGATGAAATTATTAATGAACCTGGTCGCTGACCGTTAATTACCTCGTTCAAGGTTGAACAGGGTAGTCTACTAAACTATTTTTAATTTACCTACTACTTGTCAGATTACTAATTTTACTAAGGATTAGTTCAAAGTCAAAGTCAAAATATTTTATTTCACATAGGCCTACATGGGCACTTATAAAACGTCAGAAGCTAGTGCACGGTTCCAAATTGGTCGTTTCCTATGGAGAAGAACCGGCAGGAAACTTCATGGTTACTCTTTTAATTCATAAATCCCCAAGCGACCACCGGTGGCCGCGCATCTATTGTCTTACTATTGTGTCTCTAATTGACGGTATCTGAAGGGTTAAAAAATGTGTTTATTACAATATTGATTGATTTATGTAAGAACAGTGTAGACCAGTCAACACTGTACACAAAAGCACAAAATTAATCATAATAAATAAAATAAAATAAAGTAGGTCGTAATAATAATACTATAAGTGTAATAATAACATAATGTAAGTGTCCCTTTATAGGTGACCTACTAGTCAAGTGATAATCAAAGATAATAAATAACAATAAAAATGCAAATAGCGTACCATTACTAAAGAAATATCGAATCTACTTTGGAATTTTAAAATATAACGTGGCGCTTGTGCCAAGTTCGTAATACGCTTAATTTTATGGTTGTTTAGCCATGTAATTGTTATATTTCTAGGAACAGAAGACGATCTATGTGCGGCTTCTAGTTAGCTATAATATTCTTCATAGCATTATTGAATATTCGCTCAGTCGCAGCTTTTCCAAATAAATGAATTGTTATTGTATTCGATTTTTCAGTAATACCTAATTGAACAAGAAAGTTTCTCCTAGCTGGTTTTTCATTACATAAATGACGAAAACATTTTTATAACAAGAAATCCTCATTAAAAGTTTTGAAATAGCTGCTCGTTATAGTGAAACTGAAATGATGTTACATTTTATTTTTACCGTCTGTGATTTTCTGAGTAGGTAGCTATTACTTACTTGATATTGAGTTATTATGAGTATAAGTAGCCTGAAATAATGATGAAGAATATAAAAAAAAAAAACAATTATATTTAAAATAATTAATGATACTACCTACATTCTACTTGTATTTATCGTGCACACCTACCACAGTGTTATCTTTTTAAGCCAAAAGTTGACTGGTTGAAAATGCTTTGTTGCATTAAGTCTGCAGTACCACTACTGCACATAAATTCTAAATAAATAAATAAACGATGTATCAGAAATGACATAAACTATATGATTTTGAGAAATTCACTCTTCGTAAATGCAGACACCAGCTTTACATTGAGACTATTGAGAGTTACGTATTCAGCGTTGCGCTATTGTATGGGTTCATATGGGTTCGTGCCATAATAAGTTCTTCTAGGAAAAACGCGTTGTAAACAACACTACAAGTTAGTATATAAACGTCGCAAACAAACAAACAGAGCGAGGATTCTATGGAAATATTATAATATATTAATTATAATATATAAGTCATTATGTAAAGTTTAAATGGATTCACTATTAGGTACGAGTATAATGCGATGATATAAAACTGGCATTTTAAAGGTCGTTTGGACCTCTCTCTTCTATTGTAGTTTTTAAATATGGTCAAATTTACAAAAAAAAAAAAATGTCGGTTATAGATCAATAATTCCATTTTGAGGTTGTATGGTAGTTATATAGTGATTCACTGTTAAAGCTGTTCTGTTATTTCTAGTTATGTAACTATAAATTAACGCTACAATATCCAAATAGTTATCCTTACATATTATACATACAAAATCTCCCACCGCGTCTGTTTTCCATGCAGTTTTCACTAATGCAATTTGTGAGGAAGCTTTAGATGTATACTTTAGTAGAGAAAACCAGATCATTTCATACATTTCTAACACCCATGCGGAGCTGGGAGCATCTCACTAGTTGTTAATATTCATAGCATTTCAGAAACTTTATAACGAAAAGTAAAAGCATTTTAATGGCCACGATATTTTTGTTGTCTAGAGCTGGAGAACTGTAGGCTTTTTTAAAACCAGCAGCCTGAATTTTCAGTGTAAAACTGCACGTATAGTAGAAAATTGTTTTCGAATAAACGCCTTTTGATCCTAAAAACTTTCTGAAAAGTAGAGCTTTGTTCTAGAATTATAAAAATGCAATGATGAAGTTTGTTTTCATTAAAATAGAGTTTGTTTCGATATTCCTCTTTCTTTGAGTATGTTACGGTATTCCTCATAGTTTCGTATTTAGTCATGCACGCTCACTTAAAAAAATATTCCTGGTAAACTTAAATGGCTGTAACCTGTACGTAGAGTTCTCAAAATAATAATAATTAAAAGATGTATTTTTAATAACGTGCAAAAACGATCGATATTAACTTTTCTTTCTGAGAATTCAGCTTTAATGAAACTCTAGTGGAAAACTACTTAAGCGTTGAAAACTTAGAAAATTTCCACAAAATTTCCTTTTTATGAGGGTTATTCCAAGTACTAGAATTAATTTAAAATACAAGGACTCTTTAAAGGTTGTTTGTTGTTAATTTTCTTTTAAATTTGCGCCTAATACTTACGTTCAGCGAATAGGTCCTCGCTCTCTTCTGAGGATTTTGTCCAAAGCTCAAAGGACCTTCAATACCTCGTCTCTTGGAACCCACTTCTTGAGCCTTTACTTCGTACTGTTACTAAGAGGTTTTCTTGAAACTCAACCGTGTGACGGTATCTTTCTCAGAACCCCCTGTCTGGGTTATATCTATGTAGACAGATATGTAGGTGTCACTGTGTAGTTAAGTACGCCTGTATGTGTGAAGTAATATAATAATTTTCTTTAACTGCTATTACGTTGAAAAAGCAATGATTAATGTTACGCTTAAGTCAGATGATTCATTTGTTCGATGCCCTCTCGTTGGATTGACGCTTTGAATGTCTTAGTTCAAGTTACAGTCATAATTTTTGCTTAGAAAAAAAAATATAAATAGGACTGATTTACAAGATTCTTAGCGCATGTTAAGTATACAGTCACCTTAGGGTATAGAATAGAATAGAATAGAATAAACTTTATTGTACACCAAAAAGTAACACAGCTTATAAGCTTTTGTATGTATTGTAGGTCGCGTTGCGCTACATCCCGATTTCCCGTGAGACCCTTAAGTTTCTCTGGAATATTAAGTAGCTCACGATTTTTATAGAGAATTAAGAGAATTTGAGAATATCAAAGGCAATTGAAAATAATGATGTGTCAGAACACAAAGTATCAGCGCTCTTCATGTTCAGTACCTAAAGGCACCGACGCATAAACAAAGTTACTGATAGTCTTAATTGCTATGTAACGTTATTATTAGTTAAATTACTTGCAAGAACTTATTACAAGTTTCTAGAAAATCGCAGAAGTTTCAGCTATTTAGAAATACTTATAAATAGTATGTCGCTGGTCTCTACGAATATAATTTGTAAGATTTGTAAATGTTTCTCCTTAGTACCAATTTAAATGAGTTTTCAATCTAATTAATTTCATGAAATACATGTCTCAATCTTGCTTGGCTCAAGGAGGCGAAGAGAGTGGGTGATGGAATGTGTGTACTTGTGTTTGTGAAGACGCCTCGCAATCTAACAGGCGTTGTACAGAGAGGGTTCCGGGGTGGTTCTTTAAGAGGTCATGGCACCCTCTTCCATGTACTGATGGTTACCACCGCGGTGGTTTTAGTGAGGTAAAAATTCCACACTCCCTGATCTTGCCCCCAAAAGTCCTAGTGCTGAAGTTTTCCCTCGAAAACAAAAAAAAAGGTTCTTTAGTATTTGTACACGTCTTTTCATAGATAACGTCGTTTTGGTAACAATTTAAAAAATAAAACACTCAAACATGCCTATTTACATATTAGCAAATACATAGAAACATTAGACAGTAACTTAATGCTATATCCCTTTGTCTACACAATATGGGCGTATCATCATGTACATAGATTCTCGTAAACTAATATGATTTCATCATCATTCATCATAATTTCCAACAGCTCATCAAGTGACATTCCCGCCACTTGTTGTTACTACATATTAATTGTATGTCGACCCGCTGTGACGTAGGTATTCAAAACAAATTGTGGAAAGAAACTTAAAAGTACCTACATGTATATGTCGACGCAGGCGTGCATGTCACACTCAAACATAAATAAAAACGTGACTGGACCCAGCAGGAAATTCATAACACTATCAGGCTGACACATATTAATTAATTGAATTTTGAATTACATTATGAATGAACTTGTGGTGATAGTACCGACGATAAAGGGTTACTATTTGAAATGTTGATTTCCAGTCGTAACATTACCATTTGGTCATAAATGATTTCTGCTCAGTTCTAAAGATAGCATGCGAAACGTTGCGCAGCATTCGATTCTGGAATATTGCTGCAATCCGGAAATAGTTGGTTTGTAATGAACGACAATGGATGGTTGGGTAGTTGGAAATCGAGCGACTCACTTTTACTTTAGCCTCATAATTTACAATTTAGTTAGTTTAGTTAACTCATAACAAAAGAAACATGGACTTATTTATGAAAACACAAATAATAACACTTTATTAATTGGTTATGTATTAAAAATAGGGACGGCATAATACATAATTCTGGCCGTTTACAGACACTTCGGTTATCTATCTATTTTGAGCTTCGGTCTCGTTTTTTGTCTAATTTATTATTCATAGCAGAACGGAAAATGGTACTCGTACTAGGGAAACTTTTCTTTTTTAATTTCGTATATGACTCGTATCAAGAGACGAACATGGAATTTGAAAGAAAAAAGATATTGCCACAACGCGATGAAATGACAAAGAGTGGTGTGAAACTAACTTCCTGTCAACATCGTGCATTGGAACTGGAAGCGCTAATTGTGTTCGCGGCGTGTTCTCTTTTTAAATTTCTCAATTTTGCCAACAAACAAAACGAATCAAACGTTCAAATCTCCAGGATTTTAAATGTAGAATGTACATTTACTTCGCGCGTCATCGTTTCAGCGTTTCCCAATTTACTACGAGTTCGTTAAAAAATAGAGAATATCGCTGGCATTTTGGTACAATACTAGGAACGGGCGTGTCAGAACGTTAAAATTATCGTCAGTTCTCTAGAAATAACCTAGCCCTCGTCCATACAGGTAAAACTGAGTCATCGCGGGGGTAAGGTTGGCGGGCGAGTGTTCTTCATTTTATTTATACTTCGACCTTGTAATATAAAGTATAAATACTTTCTCAGAACACGATGGAATCATGCAGAGGCATGTTTATATGTAATTATTTTAATTCGTACAGACTGAAACACGGTGACGCGACGAGACAAGAACGGCAGACAAGAAACTATAAATAAAGTGCTATCTGCAATTTTAATAGTGTTTTGTCTGTAAATGAAGTCTATGTGAATAGTAATAGAAGCTAAGTAATTAAAAACTCTTGGTGAAGTTACAAATAAACGGGAGAAGTATTGTGTTGGTACAGGCATCTATTACAGTCACATTTTTTGATCATCCAGTGAGTTTAACCCTTCAGATACCGTCAATTAGAAACACAATAGTAAGACAATAGATGCGCGGCCACCGGTGGTCGCTTGGGGATTCATGAATTAATTAATATTTAACTTATATCTCCAATCAATTCAACTTCTATTGTGAAAAAAAAAATATAAATATTATGAAAAATAATAAATTGAAAAACATATTGAATTGCATCTGGAATCTTAAGTTTTTCAAGTAGAAAAATTCAAGATGCAATTATCGAATGCAAACAGTTATGAGTGTTTTGTTCATTTATTTTTTAATCTAATTGGTTTTACACATTTCTTATTTGGTCATTCATATTGTTTTAAATGGCTTCTCAAAAAACAAATCGTGACAGTTTGTTTTTAAGTTTTCTGCGAAAATATTTTTGATTCGCAAATTGTCTTTAAGCCTGAGCGTCAGTAGAATTCATTTAGGCAATCTTGAAATTTTTCTGAAAGACAAAATATCAAGCGATAAACCCCTCTCCCATGCTCAGTTTGTGATGTAATATTTTTGAAATTACATAAATTCAATATTCTTGATAGCTTTCGTCACTAATTTCTTGTTTCAAGGCAAAAGCTGTGTGAACGTTTGACTATCGTGGCCAAATAGCAGTAAAAGTCTGACACGCCCTCTCGATCTAGGGTAGAATGGGAGAAATCATTTGATGATTTTACACCCCAAAAAAGTTTCAGGAATTAGTTGGCAATAAATATAAGCATATTCATAAGCTTTCTTTTCTTTATAAGAAATAATATACTCATTATTACTAGAAGATCTTGTTCCTAGCTCCGGTGCATAGGTGAGGTGAGACTACCAGTATAAGTGTATAATCTATGGGTGAGTGAGACGCTTACAAACGTTATTTACTGCTAATTGACTCTGTAAAATGACTAGTTTTAGTTTATATTTCAATAGCTATAACGGTAACATGTACAGTTATGTCTGTTATTTATTACCCTCATATTTCTCTATTCATCTATTATTATTGAAATTAAAACTGTCAGGGCTTTACGACGTTGGAACCTGCTTCATATGGAAATTATATTGGAGGGTTTACAAGTATTTTAATATAATTTCATAGCCATTAGCCGTTATTATTACAAATGGCTTCAAAGAGTATTCCTGCCATTCAATTCTTTAATCGGGATTAGTAAGATTCTGTCGTTGACGTTAATCAATTTAAATTTTGTTGTATTAATCAATTTTTAATTGAAAAGTATCTTCATGATCATTGTATCTTTAATTTGTCTAATATATGTCTTAATAATAATTAAATAAATTATTTTGACGTATCCAGACAAATAAAAAAACCATTGACTGGCCAAACATTTATTCTGTTGTCTACATTTACCCAGATATTTTCCACATTTTGTGGCTTCACTTTTTGACAAAAATAAATTTTGTGCAAATTGTGAGCAAAAGCCATTATATACATAATGGCTTTTGCTCACAATTTTCATTGTTCCAACCCACATTCCAACCAGACATTTTACATTATTCCGCTGTGAAAGATTGTTGTATCATTCACAAAGGAAGTACATAATGAAGCGTTTTTGTAAAGAGATTTTATAGAACTCTTGCTTCTGTCTGAATTTTGTATAACTTTTGAACTTAGTAAAACGCAGAGCTCGTTATATCAACTGTGTTCACACACGAAGTTCTCGGAAACATCTGACAGCTATAAATAACGCTCCAACATTATACATATTTTTGGTAACAGCTGATATTGAAAACATACGGTTTGAAGTGCGCCCTGACGAGAGACATATGGACGCTCATCTTTCACATTTAGTGAGATAAACAAATCTGCCCGTAAATTGATGAGTGAAAGGAAAATTAAGACGCGAGTGAAAGGATTAGAAAGCTTTTTTGTTTTAACTAAATGAGAAAAAGATACTTTTCTCATGCTATCGGTACTCGGCAATATAAAATGTCGTATATAGGTGAACTCAGTGCAAGATAAGGCAATTCTTTCCGCGCTCCTGGCCTTTGACATAGACAAGAGAGCGGCGGCGCCAACGAGCGCACGGGCGGCAGCTGATCTCCATCAACACTCACGGTTCCGTCGTCCAACACTCGAGGAATTCCTTAATGACCCTATGTCGAAAGTCAACTCACGATCCGAGATAAACGCGCAACGTGCATCAAGATTTTTTTTTCATGGTCTTTAATGGTTGCGAGCTCCAAAATGATTGTATTGACCTCAATCTCGCGATTGATGGCGAGCTATAAAAGCTCTAATGCATCACTGACGTTCGTCCGACATCACATAAAAGACTTTGGCAATAACCATTCGGATTCAATGTAAGAGTTTAGCTGAGCAACCTTCGCGTGTTCCGAGAACTTCGCCGACCGGTCGGTTCGACGTTGCGCCGCGGTTCCCGGAACGTCGACCCGCGGTAGTTTCGATTTTTAAAATAGATGCGTTCCGTTATACGTGATCCTACATAGAAGCTCTGATTTATGGCCAGTCAATTAGATGTTGTGTAATCTGTAAATGAGGGTCTATTTTTATCCCGAATCCAGAGACTCGTTTCCGAGTGAAAGGGATTTCCTACTGTGAACTTGTAAAACAGGTTTAGGCCGTACGAACTTTCCTCCTTTGACGTTTCATTTCGTTTGAACCTAACTTCGATTTTGTAACTTATATTCTTATGGAAATAGATAAAGCCGTGATTGATTATACATGCGCTGACATATCACTGATTCATGTCTCTCTGTGTCCATACCATACACAAACAATGTGGACCAAAGTTATAAACGATCGTATATGTTGTAGGTTGGTGTACATACATACGTGTCACACAATGTTGACGTGGCATTACACGATGCATGTATAATGATAACTGAATAGTACTCGTAGTAGCCTTAGAGGTGACCTAATCGTTTGCCTTCACCTTATTTGCGAAAGTTTATCGACATAGCGGTTGCTACCAGTGCAAAATTTATTAGTGTACGCTCCATTCAGATAAAAAAATAATGAGCTATTTTAATATTTTTGTGCAATCACTTTTAAATTCTTACAGGCATAAAGATTTGCTTTTTTTTAGTGTTAATTTCCGCACAGTTTATATATCTAAAATCAACACAAGGACGAACGAATTCATCTTAAAGGCGAAACGGCAAATTAAATCGCTGCTAACGATAGATCCAACTAAGCACTTTAAATATGCACAATATAGAGGCTGATTTTGTGTGGCCGAGGTTGAGATCAAAGCAGTATTTCAATCAGTTCGTTAGACGAAACTGTCGAGCGGGTTCGCAGTAGTCCGCCATTGAAATTTAAACTAGCCGCTCTTCTGGGAAAGCGGTGCAAGCGACTATATCTTTTCCTTCGTTTTGCTTTACTCAGTTCTGTCCTAACCCAACAAAACATGAGATGCCCACAGTGCCAAGCAAATTGGATACGGAGTTCTTGAATCTTGGTGTTTCAAAAAAGAACATGATTTTATTGTGAACTGCAGTCTCTGTTGCTAATGTTTTTCTTGTAGATTATCATAATATGTTAAAAATATACCTTTTAAATGTGTGTTTGTGTGAACTGTTTAGTGACATATCCATATCCATGCAACTTTTTTCTCTTATGCGGTTAACAGTTGTTGAGTTGTCTTATTTGCCATCGCCGTACGATCCTATAATATGCGGGTTTTCACGTTCCATTCCTAAAGTTCTGAAATTTACTGAATTCGTTAAAAAGATTAATTTCGCGCTGTGTACTTTTGCAATCGCATATTTTCCTAGAATCCTGCTCTCAGTGAGCAATTCATGTTGCAAGACAATCTGCGCTTTCAAAGTTACTAGTGGATTGTTTAATACATTCTTGATTATCATAAATTATGAATAAATATGGTTTCTTCGAAACGCATCAATAACTTTTAAGTTTCCTTAGAGCCTGAGGTCAGAGGCGAACACTGCATAAAATTTAATAGCCGTGCATAATGTTGTGTATAGCATTGTCGGTCCTTCGGCGAACAATAACCCGTATACAATTTTCAAAATCAGACAATGCAAAAAATTAATAAAAAATGAAGTCATAATGCTGGCGATTTCTCATAACAACCCTTGGGTCGGAGGCTTCCAAGGATTAATTACGAGTTCCGAGTAGGCCCGCCACCGGGCCATTCGATTCTTGGTAAACTCGAATCGAAAAAGGAGCAAAAACGGACGCGGCGCGTTCTGAGAACACGCATACCTGCGCCCGCGCAACCATCCCACCTTGTTCCGTCCGCCCGCCGATTCGAGAGAACTCACATTTTCCTAGTAGTAACCCTCCCAAGTAAAATAACATTTTCTCTTTTTCATATCATGTAAACTGTAGCAAGCTACACTCAATCTATTGACGCAAGCAGACGTCTAATGTTTACAAATTTGTTTAAGAGCACTTGGTCATAGGATGAATACGTAGCTACAAGTAGCTATTGACGTAGTACTTAGGTACATACTTTATTGTGCTCATAGTAACATAGCAGGCGCGGCGTAGGTGCATATTTTTTTTACTTACTGAACTCCTTAAATTGCAATTTATGTAAATTCGTGCGATTTCCAAGCACTGATGGAGCTAGAATTACGATCGCAGTTATCATATTTCAGAAATCAGATTTAAGTACGGCGTTTAATATTGATAAGTTCTGGGAAACTAACAATGTACGAGTTCGACGGATGGTTCAAGTAAATGTATTCCTAACTAGAAGCGAGTGTATCCACGGAAATGACTTATGCAAATACGAAAGTTTATACGTACTCCTAAACATTTTTGTTTCGTTTTTTTTTGTCAGTAATTGTCCTATTTCATAGTAAAGGGCTGCTAGATAATTATGGTAAGACTAAGTGCACCGATAACCGCGCTTGCAACAAAACAATTTTTTTGTCACTAACAAATGATCAAGGGAACCATACTTTCTTACCCTGCTTTAGATAACACAAGTTGGTTAGTTTAAAAAAAAAGTTGTTTAGTTTTAATAGAAAGGCAAAAATATGTTTTTGCACTGCAATTAGCAGCGTTTCTTAATTCCCAAGTAGATAATAGGGTACGTTAATGAAATTTAATCGCAGATTGTTTTACATTTCGTCCCAATCAGTAAGCTCATAGACGTGTACTCTTGACAGAGTGGTCGTGGACTCGTGGTCATATGCATATATCAGTCGAGTCTTGCGCCACTGTTTCATGTGATGCGAAGCTATGTAGCTCTAGTTTTGGCAGCTTGGGACTTGTCATTGATGCTAAAGTTTATCACAGATTTGATGAGTACCATCCACCGTTTTGGAGAGCACCCACGTGGTTTTTTGCCCTCGATTTCCCTTGCACTCCCAATCGTGCCAGTGAGTCCTCGTCATTACAGGTGATATGTCCCAAGAACTAGAATCCGTGATATTATGCCTTTATTTGCTAAGAGCTTTTGTGAATAATCGTACTCGTACATTTTTAGACCATTCTTATTATTGAAACTTTTGATTATCCTAGTACGCATCTGTTTATTGATATAGTCATTATTTCTCTTGACTTGCTTTCAAATGAGAAGATAAAAAAAAAGTTGTTAGTGTACAAATGTAAATAAAAACAACTACTCTGCAAACAACAACAGTAGTAAGAAAAATTGTAACGAACAAATTGTTTTAATGAACACCGACGTTTACATATTAATACATTTTAACATTTACGTTGTAAATAAAGATCGTGGAGTAGTATAATGGATTAATGAACATGCTTCAAGGATAGAAAATAAAACGACCGCAGACGTACAGCTGTCGCTATTTTTCTTCGAAATTAGCAAGGTATTTTATTTAGACTTGCTGGGAACTAATGTAGTCAATTACAAAACCCATAATTGCGGTAGTTTGTGTTTAATTACTGTGTTTGTAGATTAAAAGTTATTGGCGCCCAGCATGGTAGTCAATTTATTAGCATCTTTTTCTATTATAGATACAGTTTCGAAAGTAGTAATTTCTCTTTTTATTATGTAATATCATATGGCGTTCTCCTGCGTTATAAAGTGAAGCTTCTTTTCAAATATTCTGTTTTTGTCAGTTACAGTTATTATTTGGCCCCACTCTTGGTAGGTAGTAGCATTTTATAACATCCGCAATCAAGTACAAGTTACGGAAATAAAGGCAATTCTTTCCTTTCTAAACCAATTTTTTTGGCCTTTGCTCTGGATTTCATGCTTTTTTATTTGGGAAGTCATCGAAAGACTTCTCTAAGGTGCGGCTTAGGCGTGTCAAACACTTACTAACTTTGTTTCTTTATTACCTTTTGCGAAGTAGATAACTTATTTATATATTGCTTGACTGCGATCCCACCTGATGGTAAGCAGTGATGCAATCGTAGATGGCGAGGCACACTAGTTTTTTAAGAGCCTATTCACTTTAGCCTTGAAGACATCTAAATTATAACGCAGCTGGTTTACATACTTAAATTTCATTTTTGGTTAGAGTAGACTGCGCAACGGTTTGCGCTCGTTTACCCTCTCGCCCTTAGAAGATTATTATTATTAGACTTACAGAATTAATGCAGCTATGTTTTCATCTAAACTTTCATGATTAGAAAATCATTGTAATGTGGTTCTTAGTATGGAGTTGCCCTCTAAACTTTTGACGCAGAAACCTACGTAAGAGACTATTAATGTTGTTATTTAATAACAACAATTACGATTAAAATAACATCAGCCCGCTGCAAACATCCAAAACATTATCGGAGTCAATATTTTTTCCATGACTCTCAATCAATGATAATTGAAGTGTTTCTACAAGGTTTCTACGAATCATATCATCGTCATAGTACCGTAACTAGTAACAATAGACTCGGCTCCTTTTAGCTTTAAAATAGCAACAAAAAATACATTGTCTCCCTTTGAGGATAAACAAAGGCCGCTACGATTCCCTGTAAACGATTTAACAGCGTGATGTTCCCGGTAAAACGTGGACAATGAGATTGTTAACAATAACATTGATTTGAACTAAGTGCAGTCAACAGTCTTGAGACTGGCGAGGTCGCTACCAAGTGGGTGAGTGGTGAAGTGGTTGCTACATGCATGTGGATATCATACATACGTGGAAAGTATTCATCGTAAGACGTCCATTACACTTAAGGTTTTGTTGTCAGTTTTGCCACAGTCAATGTTTTGATTGACGAAAAACCTACCATCTAATGCGATGATTGACGTTTGCAAAGTACTGACTGACGAAAACCATCATTCATGATTGATGGAATTGATTGACGCCTGCATGACCGTCTACAGAACGCTTAAACAAACTATTAAGCTCTATTCAACCTTCTGTTTTACAGGTTAGCTCTGAATGAGTTTCTTAGAAGGCAATTAGCAAATTCTAATTGGAAAAATAAAATCCACTAAAAAATTTGAGCTGCCTTCATGTTAATGCTGATTGATGGTTAATTGGTACCGTCGAATTAAATTGTGAAGTTGTATTGCATAAAAACTATAAATAATTTAGTTGGCTATTCGAATCTTGTATAAGTTGCATGTTACGTATTGCAATTATGCAAAATCTGCAATAATTCCTTTAAACAGTTTATGATTTGATCGTTTATTCTAAGGAAACGTTATATCGTAGCGTGCTAGCACGATAATTGATTTCAAATGAAGCGATTCACCGCTTGGCGAGGTGTCATTAACACAGTCAGCACGCTTGTGAATAAACATAATTTTATTTATATCATTTCCTACTGCATAACGTTCCGTTGGTATTACATCGCTGTAATTAAGATTGTCTGAATTCCTAACCTAGTTACAGACACGATCATTTCTTTAGAACAAGAATGTGGGTAGTTTGGTTTTCTTGCGTAAAACATCGAAAAATTCAATTATACTATTACTATTAAGTTTCTGAAAAGAAAGCAAACACTTGATAAACTATACAAAACATTCTAAACTTTGCTACTATTTTGGCGAAATCATTATTTTTGCAAAAGAGATAATGACACAATAACAGCACAGACTAAAATGATCATTTGTTTTTAAATGGCAAGGGATTACGTCATTCATTAATATAATCTACGCTTTTATCATTGAGAACGCATTGACCCCGAAGCCTATGTGATAATGATAACAGCTGGCGCCGTTTCATATTTTGTGTGGTCTCTGTACATGTGTTTTGCAGTTTAAAACAAATTTACTTTCACGCTGACGTATTGAAGGCATCTGAAAAAGTTGTCTTAATTTGTTAGTAGTATCCGTGAAGTACCGTTTCGTTCAACAGTTTTGAGGTTCTCACCTGGTAGTTTGACCACCATTGGAGGTGTTCGTGGTCGGTTGGGATCCAATGTAAACGTCTTAGGTAACAACAAACACGGAAACACAAAGGCCCACTTATAATTACTTATATTTCCTCAAATCCACTTTATGGCCGTTTCGTTTCTCAGTAAAACTCTTTATAAGCAGTTTCGTAGAAACCGACTGCACTGGAGAAATTAATTTGCAGAAATCGACGTCGCCGACGGCTGCAAGTCCGCGTGCCTCAACAGAAACGCTTTCTAAGTACGCGCACATTCAATTTCACTCAACGGTCGGTGTTTATCACAGATAACGATATCGCGGCGGGAGGTGAAAGTTCGGCGAGGTGGGTCGCCTCGGCGAGACAATCCTCTATCGTGTACAAAAGTGTATTGAGCGAGCGGCAGGGCCGGCACGCGGCGCGCACCGGAGCGAGTGAGGTAAACACGCGTGGCGGGCGGAGCGGCTTGGCGGGGGGACCGCCATGTGAATGTGCGACCGAGACCGAGCGGGCTCGCGCAGAGCGTACTTGCCGACGAGTCGCCACTTCCCAGAACTACCAACCTTGGCACTTCCACGAAATAACTCAAGGCATTGTCACTAATTTATAAAACTTATGGTCTTCCGTCCAAGGCTTGCGAGCCGGCACCGGCTGGCTCTGTCGTGAAAGCTCGTGACTGTAACGTTAAGACGTGCACCAGGTACTGTTGACCCCGATGACCGGCGTACGACGTTAAATTAGGTAACTTGTAGTATCTATCTATCCATCAATCAAAGTACGAGCTCGGCCCCCTACCTCCACCAGACATGGTGGTAATAAACGTAGGAAAGTTCATTCACTTCTTGGTCTATTTTTTGTCGACAAACACACTCATACATGAATACAGGTAGATTTTGAATGCATTAAAGTGTTATCGACGTCTTTGAAAATTGTTTCAGTAGGTATTTATCTTCCATTATCGATAACAATGGAATATTTTCACGTTACTGGTAAAGTAGATTACACTTGTAGATTACCGAGAAACTTGTAAGTGAAATGGATGATGGTAGAGTAGAGAAGCCGACAAATGCACTGACCCAGTTAAAAGCATTTACATACAAATGTCCAAGTATGGCTTTGCAAATCGCTTTAAGTAGGTATATTAACTGTACAGGTAACGAGCACAAACTACTAACATATTTTCAACAATTGTTTGGAAGACACTCTATTGTGTAAAACTGAAACATTAAGAATCACTTTAGCATCCTATGGGTTTTTTTTTTCTGTCGACGGGGAAAATCGTCATTGACGAAACCCGCTCTTGGGTGGAGCGGGAGACAGTGTCAGAGTCTTACTGACTAAAAACCGCGCGGCGTTCCTTCTAGCCTTCATACCGGGGCTCTAGTTTCCTTTCGGATAACCCCGACCCCGGTAGGCTTCGACCCAGATGGGCCCCTCCTGTTGCTGACAACTCCTTGAGGCGCGCGGGAACAGTGCGCGCCGTCGACGCCTTGGCTCGGTCCGGACAGTTACCGGACGATCGGACAGCGAGCTACCCATGGCTCGCCGTCCGCGAGCCCGCGTCTACGGTGGCTGGAAATCGGGATCGGAATCCCGGCGGCGGCGGCGGGGACGCCGTGATGCGGTCTGCCTCCTCCTTTGCTAGCATTACTGCTTCGCAGAAGGAGGCGACCGCCTGCCACTCCTCCTCGCTCCGGCTGGCCTGAACCAAGGCCCGGCGCGAGAGGTCTCCGCCGCCGATCGCCCCCACGAGGGCACGGCGTTGCTCCACCCAAGCAGGGCACACCTCTACTGTGTGCTCCACCGTGTCCTCCGGGCGTTCCGCACAGTGGTGGCACCCGGGCGTCTCTTCCGCTCGAATCCGATGCAGGAACCTCCCGAATATGCCATGTCCGGTGAGGACCTGCGTCATGCGGAAGGTAAAGACGCCGTGAGGTCTTTCCAGCCACGCCTCAAAGAGGGGAATTACCGCCATAATTGTGGCGTGCCCAGCACTGGGTTGCGATAGTCGCTGACGCCATTTTACCGTGAGATCCCGCCGGAGCTCTGTCCGCCATACCTCGACCTGTCGCGGTAGTGGACTTTCACCCCGGCGTTGCATCTCCACGCGCTTATCGTGCATGTGTGCAAGGACTGTTGCCTCCAGATCCCACGGAGGTAGGCCAGCCAGAAGGCTCGCCGCTTCGCGGGAGATCGTGCGGTAACCCCGCACCATCCGTATTGCCATGACCCTCTGGCAGGCGTTGAGTATGGACGCCGGTCGCTTTGCCAGCGACGGCGCCCACACCGGCGCCCCGAGCATCCTATGGGTATTGATTGAATCGTTTGTTCAAATCGAGCTGAAATTATACACCGCTAAGCTTATTTTTCCATTTCCAACTATAAAAAAATTACTATTGTAAATATGTATTTGGAGAACTAAATACATTTTTACAATATCAATTTCAACCCAAAAACTGGTTAGAATATGATGTGCAGCATAAATCATTGTATTGCTTTTAGCTAGAAATAAAACGAATAACAGTTCCATTATTTAGATATGTGGCTGCTTGAGTCGCACATCAGAAAGCGCGACTTTATTTTCAACTTAGTTCCGAAGTAAACATTCCCACTTTTTTATACCGTCCTATCTCCGGTAGTGTCACTTGATTAATGTATTTGAGTAGCGACATCTGTTACATTTACATCTGCTGCTATTTCTGCTAGAGATCTATATATATATGATGAATAAGAATGTATAGCTACCTAATATTATTTTTATTGTAACAATGGATGATTTCGTCTCCCAGTAGGGCAAGTAGGTAATCAATAATATTGGAGATAATCGAGCATTCCTCGAAAGGCGATGCGTGTGACATGCGCCACACTTCTTCGAACGAGTGCTCTTCACGGTAAGTATAAACGGCGACAAAACTGTTCTGTATATCTATCATGTAGATACATTTAGGACATATTTTCTGCAACAAGTTCTCGGAATTTATTCTTTAGCTGTATGCCTATCAAATAACCTAACCTAAATGATACTGGTTTCAAAAATGCGATTAGTTTGTGATTCCAAAGGCATGTTCTCAATGTTCAGAACCTTGGGGGATCGCAGTCAAGCACTAGTTTATATCAGATAAAAAAACCTATTTTAAAAAGATTCACCGCAAGTTGGTAACAATTGGCATTATAAATGTGCAAATACATAGTACTTAAAGTAATAAGCTTGTAACCAATTTGAAATCAACAGAAAATGTCGTCAATTTTGTTAAAGGTTAAAATAAATTGCTGTAACATTTCAATTTTATTGGCGACACGATAAAATCGGACCAAAAACTTACACTGAGCTCTGGTTTTATGTGATTACATAACTTATTCATCGCTATTACGCTGGCATATCATGTGAATGACCTACATTACTAATTAAACTTTTGTCGTTGAGTATCCGACATGGACAGATGTCGTGCACGTGGCCCTGTGTGCGTGCATCACGTCCCCACATTTCGTCAATAATGGCTCGGATCATAAAGTAAAGAGCTTTTGGTGTTTGCTGCTTAATGTCCCCTTTAAATTTGGCGCCGTGCTTTATTTATGTTTCTGTGCCAGACATGTTTACAAGTCGGAACTTGTCATCATTCGAAAACAAGATCTTCCGGTAAAATTAAAGTTAAAGTTGAATTTTATCGGAAATAGGAAAGGCAAGAAAGGTTCAGTAACAGCGATTATAATACAAATATAATTTTAGACATTTATAAAATATTTTTTGGACGTTGTTTAGACCAAAAATTTAACGTTTGACATTACGCTACTGAAAAATCTTGGGACTTTTTACAATCGTTATCACTATCGTTGGCATAATATTACTGTGTATTACATAATATAATTATATTTATATGGAAGAACTTAATAAAAGTACCTACTGCCAAATTAAGAGCCTTTTATACCAAGATCTTGGAATCAATAAAATACCGCGTTTAAAACTATTTCTACTCCTGCAGTAATCCCACACTTTATTTTTAATCTCATATTTAATTAATTCCTTACGTGGGTAAATCTATACTAATATTATAAAGAGGTAAAATTTGTAAGTTTGTAAGTTTGTAAGTTTGTATGTAGGGGGTAATCTCTGGAACTCATAATTCAATACTAATTTTTTTTTTACTGACAGAAAGCTACATTATTCCTGAGTGCTATAGGCTATAAATTGTTTCTATAGCATGTATATTAACCGAGCTATCACAACTTTTGTCTAGCAAGTCGGAAAAAAATACCTCATAAAACAGAATTATTGGCGTGCGCTGCCTAAACAGTTGCTTAAAATTAAAAACAATGTATGACTACCTGGTTCGTCTTAATTATTTCTACAAAAAAGTCCGCGATACCATATCTCTATCTTTTATATTTCATCTTTTATACTTCTTTTATTGCATTAAAAATATATTTTTTCGGCATACTTACGTTTGGTTGATTATTTGAGCAACAAAATATTAATTCTTATGACAATAAATTATTTCAGTATCACAAGAACATCATACAGATAAGATTTGCCATTTACAGTATATCAATTGGTCATACAGTTTCGGAGATAATGTAAAATTACTAAAACGCAAAATGCCCCTAGCTTAACTTTCATTGTGCAGTCGTGCAGACGTTTTAGCTATTTTTTTTTATATGTTGTGCAAAAATCATCTTATGACAACCCCCGCCCTTGGGTGGAGCGGGAGATAGTGTCAGACTCTTACTGACTAAAAACCCACCCCGTTCCTTCTAGCCTTCAAACCAGGGCACGAGTTCCCTTTCGGATAACCCTGGACCCGGTAGGCTTCGATCCAGCTGGGCCTCTGCTGTAGCTGACAACTCCTTGAGGCGCGCGGGAATAGTGCGCGCCGTCGACGTCTTGGGCTCGGTCCATTACCGGACGATCGGACAGCGAGCTACCCATGGCTCGCCGTCCGCGAGCCCGCGTCTACGGTGGCCGGAAATCGGGATCAGAATCCCGGCGGCGGCGGCGGGGGCGCCGTTGCCTGATGCGGTCTGCCTCCTCCTTTGCTAGCATTACTGCTTCGCAGAAGGAGGCGACCGCCTGCCATTCCTCCTCGCTCCGGACCATGGCCTCAACCAGGGCCCGGCGCGAGAGGTCTCCGCCGCAGATCGCCCCCACGAGGGCACGGTGATGCTCTGCCCAGGCAGGGCACACTTCGACTGTGTGCTCTACCGTGTCCTCCGGGCGTTCCGCACAGTGACGACACCCGGGCGTCTCTTCCGCTTTAATTCGGTGCAGGAACCTCCCGAACTTGCCATGTCCGGTGAGGACCTGTGTCATGCGGAAGGAAAGGACGCCGTGAGGCCTTTCCAGCCACGCCTCAAAGAGGGGACTTACCGCCATAATTGTGGCGTGCCCAACGTTTTACCTATTTGCCCATGGATGGCGTTCTGCAATTACGTAATTTTTCTGAATCGCGGTGTTAAGACTTTCTGTGGACCCTCTCGAAGTATTAGGCCCACGTTGTCGTTAGTTGGAGTTCTTCTGTCAGTTGCTTATTGGTTTCGGTTGTTTCATTCGTATGGTTGTTGTTGTTGATAGATACCTCATAATCGAAAATATCGTAACTACGAACATACAAAACAAACGTTGTACGTTTGTTTTGTATGTTCGTAGTTTCGTACTTCGTTCTATCGTAATAATCGATACGAGTTATTCGATGTTACGATTGTTTTGTTTTGTAAAGGCGGACGGTGTTCGAGTCGCTCTCCCTTTGTTCATAATTGTTTTCAAGTTTGTGCGTAGTTTGTTGAGAGCATGTCTAAAAAGAAATCTCAACTGTCCCGGCAGACATCACAGACAAGAGCCGCTCGAGTACGCCGTACGGAAGAATCTGCCCCTGAAAATGAGCAGCGCCTCTCGAGAAATAGAGAATATATTTCGCAAGCATGCGCTAGAGAATCTAGCTCCGAGCGCTCACAGCGCCTCGCTAGCCAAAATGTGTGGACGTCGCGGGCCCGTGCTCGAGAAACTAGCGCTGAACGTGCGCACCGTCTATCTGAGTTAAGGCAGCATGTCTCTGAGACAAGGGATAGGGAGACTAGCGCTGAGCGCTCGCAGCGGCTTGGTAGGCAAAATGTCATAACATCGCAGGCCCGTGCTCGGGAATCTAGCGCTGAACGTGCGCAGCGTCTATCTCATTTAAGGCAGCATGTCTCTGAGACAAGGGATAGGGAGACTAGCGCTGAGCGCTCGCAGCGGCTGGGTAGGCCAAATATCATAACATCGCAGGCCCGTGCTCGGGAATCTAGCGCTCAACGTGCGCAGCGTCTATCTCATTTAAGGCAGCATGTCTCTGAGACAAGGGATAGGGAGACTAGCGCTGAGCGCTCGCAGCGACTTGGTAGGCAAAATGTCATAACATCGCAGGCCCGTGCTCGGGAATCTAGCGCTGAACGTGCGCAGCGTCTATCTCATTTAAGGCAGCATGTCTCTGAGACAAGGGATAGGGAGACTAGCGCTGAGCGCTCGCAGCGGCTTGGTAGGCAAAATGTCATAACATCGCAGGCCCGTGCTCAGGAATCTAGCGCTGAACGTGCGCAGCGTCTAATCGAGTGTAATCTTATTTTAAAACAAGAAATTTTCCGCGGACGAAGTCGCGGGCAGAAGCTAGTTGATAATAAAGCTAATGGGCAATTTGTACATCGCAGTCTTAATCGATTCTGCGCTGGTTTCGAGCTCTAAAAAGCTTGATCTAAAAATAACTTAGAACTGTTAGTAAGTAAGGGCTGTCAGGACTTAGAACCGGAAAGCTGAACAGAACGCTGAAGACAGACTAGTGGTTAATCCACACACGGCGAAACATAGCAGAAGACCTAAATATATAACTTACTAGCTGACCCGGCAAACGTTGTTTTGCCTTATAAATTATTTTTTGCTATAAAAAAATATGGGTTGCTGCTAAAAAAGTAAAAATTTGGGGTTGTATGTATTTTTTAATGCTACATTATAAGAAAATAAAAACAAAAAATTTCGTCCAAAAATAAAAATAAAAAATTTAAGGGTGAACAACACTTATCACTTAGGGGAAAAATAGATAGTAAGCCGATTCTCAGACCTACTGAATACGCATATAAAATTTGGTAAAAATCGGTAAAGCCGTTTCGGAGGAGTACCTAACATTGTGACATGGAAATTTTATATATTAGATAATGAATTAGCTTTTCCCGCGACTTTTTCCGCATGAATGTCGGAATACCGTGGTTCGGGAACGCAAAAGGTTTTACAGGTGGAAAATCCACCTCCAAAATAAAAACTGGACTTTGCGGGTAGACATTGAAAGCTGGCATAAGCTTTTTTACTTAACTCATTTATTTATCTTTTTTTTTCTAATGAAGTTATAGCAAATTGTTGCACTGAAAAGCCCAACTCAGGTTGAGCATCGTCTACTTTGAGCGAACACGCTTAGAAAAAGCCCGCGTATGATTGTCTTTATCCGGGAACCCGACAACCCTAGCTGTATATGAATAAGCTCTAAGTAAGCCTTCTTTGATCTTCATGGGGGCCGATTCGTACTGCAGTTAGGGATTACTTCGTCGAATCAATTTTCCTCATTTATCTCGGATGTTTCTAAAAATATCACGGTATGCTCTACAGTCGCCATGGAGTTAAAAAAAAAAACTGTTTGTGTCTTATCACCGACTTCCCAAATTAAAGTAATTTTGATCGTTTTAGTGTATTTTTTTTAGTAAAGTCAGTTTTCTTTTTTTTGTAAAAAGCTTTTTATTTCACACTTTTTAGTTGCGATACACTTGTAGCCAGAGTAACTTTTTCTCATGACAATTCTAACTAACCCAAACCTAGCAGATTTTGCTAGGGCCTAGGATACATTGTTTTATGATGAAGTTCCCGTGTTTACCTTCCACCTTCCAGCTCCATCATCAGATCAGTTCGATAGTACCTTATAGCCAAAGTGCATCTCATGACAATTCTAATAAGCCCAAACACGACTAGGATACATTGATTAATTACGGAGTTCCGGTGCCTACCTTCCGGCTCTATCAGCATCATCAGATCACTTCGATGAAACCATTTTCAACATAACTATTCAGAACTATTCATTATTTTATTTGTATTGTCATTTCATTAAGTACAAAGTTCCGTTGGCCATTTCTGGTCGTCTTCACCAGTTCCACTTCAACAAATGTCACTTTTTGAAAGTAAGTTACTTAAGTTTTCGATGAAAATACCAAAATAACTACTTATACGGTTGCCTTTAATATTTGAGGAGTTCCCTCAATTCCTCATGGATCATCAATTTTGAAAAAAATGGGACGAACCTGGAAGAATATCAAGTAAGGGGAAAAGAGGTTTTACAAATCGATCCATAAACGACAGAGTTCAGAGTTGAGGTAAGAAAAAAAAATATAACCGAGTTGAGAACCTCCTCCTTTTTTTGGAAGTCGGTTAAAAAGAAGGTAGATATACTTTTTATGCCTGTAGATGGTAATCCCAGGTTGTGCGTACTCGTACTATGTCACGGTTCCATGCAAATCCGTGGAGCCGTCGTTGGAGCGTGACTGATATTTTATTTCACATAGCCCTACATGGGTACTTACTTACTTATAAAACGTCAGAAGCTAGTGCACGTTTACCATGGCAAGCACACATCCAAACTATCTGGGGCCAAGGGTCTGCTTCTGAAAGGAAGACTCGGCCCTGGTATGACAGGAAACGAAGGAACAGGAGTGGATTTTTAGTCAGTAAAAGTCTGACACACCCTCTCGCTCCGACCAAGAGCGCAAGATGTAATTAGATGATTCTCACAACAATAAAATAATCTTGCAGATTTTATGTTATGTCATCACGCGAAGACTATCCATTTCGTTTTTTATCCATATAGCCTTACTCGATAAATGAGCAATTAAAAACTAAAAGATTTTTTATTCGAACCAGTAGTTTCTGAAAGCACGTTTATATAAACAAACTCATAAGCTGTAGGTATAAAAATATTAGTAAATAAGATACAGAATTTCACATAAATAGATATTAGGTATCTATTATTACGATTGGATTCTAATAAGTTACATAACAAACATAATTATTAAATCGTTTGCTAGAAAAGCCTCGATTAAATTGATAACCATGTGGGCTATCTTGAATTGATGAATTCTCAGAAGCTGTTTATTGCTTTTTAAAGTGGACCGGGCGCTTAACGTTTAGATAAATCATTTGCGTCTCAATGAAGTATTCATTAACTTAATAAGAAAAATACTACGCGACAGATAAACCTTACATCGACATGATTCGCATTCATGTGTGGGTAGTTGGGTACACATGAGCAATTCTAACGTAAGTACATTGTAAACCTAGTAGGTACACCGCTTGAATACATAAATACATTTTATAGTCTGACTCTGTACAAAGGTGATCCAATCGTAGACAGCGATATTCCGTCCGGCCGTCCGATAGCCGTCCGGACCGACCCGAGTCGTCGACGGCGCATTCCACGCAAAACTGTGGGGTTCTAGCAGGGCCGAAGCCTACTGGGGCCGTGGTTAGACTCCTGAATGGGAACCCCGGGGTCCTAGAACGCAAGGCAAAGGTTTGGTTTTAGTCAGTAAAAATCTGACACGCCCTTCATCTCCGCTTATAGTGGGAGAAGTCATTGCACGATTACACACTTTACAAAAAAAATATCGTACACAGTGATTTTAAACAAACAGTCAAACAACTTTCGAGTAGGAATGCACGTAAAAAATGAATTTCGCAGAACATTTCCAGATTGTATTTCCCAAATGAAACAAATCGTTAAAATGCGCAGTAAGTTCACTTTCAACACGTTAATAGCAGAACGATCGCGGGAAAACCATGTTTTTGTTTACACGGAGGCCAATCCGCTAATTTTATCTTGACGATCGCTTGAAAGAAAGACGAAAGTATATACATTTTACACGGCCGACGGATTTTTCTCGGAAACTCTGTGTCGGCAACAACCTAACCCGGTTTAAGACTTCTAGTTATCTGCAACATTTGTCAAACTTGTCTAGTTTATTGCTTTTTACGTGTTCTGCTCTTTTCTTGGGTAAACACTTCAATAAGTAACCATAGTTAATTTTAGTATGTATCTGTTTGTTTATGATTCCTGGCTGGAGTCTATAATTTATTATGGCTTACAGGCAAGTCCAATTAAGGAGACTAGCTACATCCTCACAAGTTGACCTGCGAGAAGCCATACATAAAAAATTGTATGTAGGTGTTCAAACCCGGAAACGATCCGTTTGTATTATTCCATGTTGATCCTCTCTAAAATTAATGAGACTCAAAGTTATGAGGTGAACTTATGAGTCACAATAACTTAAAATTCGGGAAAAACAGTCGATGTTATATTAGTATATAATAAACCTAAACGTTTTTTTCCTGTTGATTAATGTCTGCTGTTGCATAACTTATTAGTAATGTTTATCTGAAGATAAATTAAAAATACCAAATAGAGGAAAAAGTAGATACAATAGTTTACACTCCATTCATTTTCCTGTTGTTTTAGCGTAATAGAAACCAAAGTATGTCAGCTTATCTTCGTGGAAGTCGTTAAAGTTGTAAGAGAAAGGAAAATTCAGTTTGAGACGCGGCGGCAGTGCTCGGATGCGATAAGCTTGCAATATACTTAGAACGTGCTGCACATGTAGATGTGTATAAGTACGTCTTTATTTTTCTTTCTCCATTATTGTTTTGCAACGTGTTCCACTGAGTTCTGATTCACATTTTAAACTAGTAAATGCAAGAAAAGACAACTACAAACCATTTCCTCAGCTTTCTAATCCTAATAACAGTCTAAAATATCCAGTTTGTGGAAGTTTTCGGCGTAAACCACGTGTTTGTTTATTTCAGGTCCGAGTGTTTGAGTTCGAAACTAGTCGGGCTTCTGAAACAAACTCTTGAGAAAGCGTGAATAAACTTGTATTTACATGTCTCAAAACTTTGTAGTTGTTACCAATGTTTACAGAATGTTTTGACATATCGCCAGGCATGAGCTTTACAAATGGTTTTGAGTATGTTACGGTGATTATCAGCTTAGAACTGTCTATACATAGTAGAGGCTTAGGTACTTGCCTAAGTCCTTCAGTGAACAAAGGCCTAATAAGACGGGTTTACATAGAAGAGTGTATTTCCCTAGTCGATACATTATATATGTAGGTACTTACGATAGTATACGTAATGCATGATTGGAAAGTCCCAGCATCAGTGGCCAGCTCTGGTGAATCCCGGTCGATTAGCATTTGTTTACCGTAGGTACGTGCGGATTGTGTGCCTATCTATTACAAACTCGGGGAATTCGGACTTTATAGCAATAGCACGTGTTCTTTGGCACATTGCCACATACCACGTTATGCAATATTTTCGGAAAAACGAGCCCGCTTTCACGGTAGTATATTTACGAGCAAATACTGCAAAATGGCGCCTAATATGTTGATACCTGGTACATTTATGGTTCTATTAAACTATAATATTTGCTCTATTTTCTGAAGAAGTGAAGATAGTTCTTGATAACGGTGATACTAGGAAGGCGTATGAAATATAAGTACCACTCCATCAAATAATTAATTGACGTTCACGTGAAGTAAGACTTTTCAGAAAAAGGAATCTAAATCCACCTGCCTAGATATCTCAAAGATACCACGAAGTGTTATACAAGAGCCTGAAATTCGAAAATAAACAAAAGATAACTTAAAGGTAACGCTTTTAAAGGTAAAATATTAAAAACAATAGATTAAAGCCTATGCGCAATAAATTTTTATCTTTCCACATAAATCTATAAAGACAATTTAGCTTTTTGATTGTTTCATGGTTTCGCGAAAAGCCGTTATCACAATACGACGAATTTGTAGATACTGAAACATTATAGGACATTGTTTGGTTAGTATAGTTTTAGTTGATTTGGCGCCGGCGCGATATCAGTAAGCGATATCACATTCGTTGAAATTTTCATTATCTTCGGGTAATCATAATTAATCTGACGATTTGACGGTTACTCATGACGCGTTGTGTGTCATGGGTCCCCCCGGTAAGTGGTGACTAGGTTTTGTGTGATAGGTATATCTACGGACTACCCCACTTGTAAAATAATGTATTATCATTGGTCTATTGCTGAGCATGTGGTTTGATTAGTCGATTAGTTGTATGTTTTCCTCATCTAAAATGTCTCAGTTGGCTTAACCCCCATCTATAGTAAACTAGCTTCTACTACCGGCTTCAAGCACTTCCTTTTGTCACTCAGTGATAAAGAATTCTTTGGGTGAAAGAATTTTTAAAATAGGTCCAGCAGTTTTCGAGTTAATTCATTGCGAACTAAAATACAAATTTTTCCTATTTTTATTACTGTAGATAGTAGCAGAAGAGATTTTTATATGTTTTTAAACTAACAGTTGGAGAGGAAAAATGTTTTTGTATGGGATAGCCAACTTAATGACGTCTAGTGTAGGCTATACAGCATCACACAATGGTTTACGGAAGTGAAGGAGTAACAATACACGTGGGTGAATCTGCGGGGTCAGCTAGTTACAAAATATAACTGGCAAAATGTGAATTTACTGTACTGTTTAGGCAAGCGTGCTCCATCGTCGACCAGATCATAACTTACCATCAGGTGAGTGGTGGTCAAACGCGAGCCTATTAATAATAATGAAAAATATTAGACTTACATCTCTGCATATTGTTTTATGGATAGTTAGGTACTTACATGCAAGCTACAACAAATTAGGGTCGCGGCACACGGGCCATATGCCACTGTCACAAACGCCGCCCCCACAACAAGCTGGAAGCAGCCACAAAGGGAGCTAAAGCGCGCGACAGCCATTTGTGGCTGGTAGCTTCTGGTTTTGTTAACCCATATGAGTGGCGTATGGCGGCGTTTTGTATTGGCGCTTAGTGGTCAGTTCGGGCCACAAGAAGCGAGCAGCGGCGATTTGTAGCGTGTGGCGGCCACCGGCGTCAACCGTGTGTGGCGAATCTATAATTATAAAATATAATTTAAATAAATAAATAATATATAATAATATCTATCTATCTTTAGCAGCCTCTTTATATCCAATTTTGGACGTAGGCCTCTTCTAATCTTCTCCGCTTCTGACGGTGAATAATATAATATTCCACAACTACTACACAGCGCCGTCTAGTCCCAAGCTAAGCAGAGCTTGTGTTCCACTAGACAACTGATAAACATACTTACACCCAGACACAGAAAAAATGATCATGCTCATCAAATAAACATTTGTCCTAGGTAGGAATCGAACCCACGAAGGCATAGCAGTCAGGGCCACTAACCACTAGACCAGCAGGTCAGTCAAAATGTAACAACTACAGGAAATAAATATGTGTAAGTGTAATAAGTGGCGGCGTTGTGTAGTTGTCGATGACCCTTTAATCTTGCAATTTGAATGAATATAGTAATGAACTCCTTTTCCCCGATAATGAATAAACGAAATGAAAGAGGGGGAAATAGGTTACGAACTGCTTTAACCCCACTAATGAATCGATAGACGTTGAAATGTATTTGTAACCTGGTTTCCTTGTTAGTATGTCAGACATTGTTCAAGAGCCTAAGAGATTAACTAGGCCCCGCAAACAACAAGGGTTGGATTAAAAGAGGTCAGCGGATTTAATAAAGATTTTTGCGCTTCTAGAAAAGGTTAAAAAAAATGTAGAGCCCTTTTACTTATTTCCGTAATACGAGTAACATGACTCACAGTCACAGCAGGTCGATTTTCTAAGTAAAGCAACGATTGCTGAGGTCGTCCCGTGGATGGGTGACGATGGCCATTCATAACATACAGATATCCCTCTATACTTCAGAATTGTCCCGGCTGTCCTTTGCTTTGTAGACATTTGATAAGAACTACACTGCTCACACGTGTGCTACACACGCCGATCTAGGCGCGTCGGTCTCCGTACATTTTATATGGAAACTAGACTTGTAGAGCTACACTTGAGGCAAGCCACGCGACGTCGTTCTACGTACAAATCAGGCGTGTTACACGTGTGCGTCGGTCTAATGTAGTTCTAGCTTTATTAAAGAGTCGTCGGTGAGTAGTGGTGGTTTTTCTGGATTCAAACCCAGACAGGCCGTTACTTTGTGTAGTTTATTTCATCACCACTGTTTTCAAACGGTGAAGGAAAAAATCGGAAAAAATGATAAGCTCGAAGGTACTGTTAGATTTTCGAGCTAATTCCTCAATGAAAAACCAAGGTACCCATCGGTGGCACGGGTGGTAACCAGTCCAATGTTTTGAGGATGCAAAATTATGAAATAACTTCTCCAGATCTGGGTGAAGCGTTTTCCTTCAGTTGCTCTTTGCGTTCCAGGGCCACGACAATCCCGCAGACCAATAAGAACTACCGTGAAATCCACTAACTGGGTTGTGGTGGCAAGTTATATTAGTTCAGTAACTCTATACCACTGTCATAATGACACTGATCCGCAATAATTCCAGTTAGACTGGTAGCAGACCAAGACATAGTTGGCTAGGGGAGGCAGATCAGACGACGAACTTTTTTAGCAAAAAGAATTGTGGAAAAATGCACTTTTATTTATAGACCAGTTCGCGAGAATGTTTTGATAAAAACTTTAATAGGCTGTGTTGAGGGTAGTTTTGAAAAAAAAAAGAATTTATGATTAATTTTGATTAGTGCTAAGTTTCAAGTTTATAAACCCAAGAACCTTTAAATTGTGCTATTGGGGGTAGTTCTGAAAACCCCTTTTAAACGTTGAATTTCCCAAATCCAAACCAAAAAAAAAGGAATTAAAAAGAAGCTTTTGCAAATTTCACATTATCTAGTCTGCCTGTATATGTTATGTCAATCAGTTAGCCTTTCCATTTATCTGTTTAACCCTTCAGATACCGTCAATTAGAGACACAATAGTAAGACAATAGATGCGCGGCCACCGGTGGTCGCTTGGGGATTCATGAATTAAATATAAGCAAAGAGCATCATAACCCTTTACAGTTTAGTTGGAAACAATTTATAACCAAGTATCACGCCAAGCATCCTTGTAACTATTACAATTCTCAAAATCGCGCTCTGTTATTGTTTCTCATTATTTACATTTATGTAAATGGGCCGAGATTAGATAATATGGCTCAAGTAATTACAACGTAACATGCATAGTACAATAGTATACGATGTTATCGCTTCGATGAATTTCGAAATCAATAAATGCCTTTGCTACCGCTAGCAGGAAAAGATAAATTGTTTTTTATTTTACCTGGGAAACAGTAGTCCTTATCGCGGTCATGTAATCAGATTTAACGATTGGATTGCCCTAGTGATAGGACCTGTACATGTAGGATTAGTGAGACTAGAGATATATGTATGTAGATACTGTATGAACGGACACTTTTCAGTAGATATTTTTTATATTGATGGGCTCTCGATTGACCTTTATTTCACCTGTTGGTAAGCGGCGATGTGGTCGACGATGGAGCATGCTTGCCTAGAAGTAACAAATTCGCTCTTGGCTTAAAGGGAGTTTTTAGATTAAGGTTGTAGTAGATTGTAGATTTTCGGGTGTTAGTACCAGCGGAGATACAACTGCAATGTATTCGAACAGTAAGGCAATTATGTGCCTCATAATCAATGCCTTTTATTTGGGCAAATCATTTATATTGAATAACTAGGAGTTATGTACTTTGCCAAGCAGACGACCTTCCTAAATATGTGACAGAAATAGGAATTGTATCCAAAATGTCTCGGTTTGTAATGGAAAGTGTGTTGCGCGTTCAGGGTGGAGTTTTAATTGATAAAATAATTATTATTGTATGATAACTTTAATAGCATTCGTGATAGGCTCATGACGTGACATACTAATATACTTCTAGATGTCATTCAGGTTACTGTTCGGTACGTATCTAAGCCATCATTGAACGAATTTAGCAGTATAGGTCTTTTGTATTGACTCTTAATCACCGCGCGTTTGTCTGAAATTAGTTAAAAAAGAGAGCGCATTTAAGACCAATGTCGTTTGCAGCCATTAGTTGACCCATAAACTATTGTTAAGGTGGTGCATCATGACTCACATTTTCACTGTTTTTCATACAACCGCTCATAACTGATTATGACTTTATTACACCAATATTTTGGAAACACAGTATCTTGTGGATATTATCTGGGTTTCTAAAGTTCATCGGTGATTTTTAAATATTATTTATTCAATATAAAATGTAAAATAAAATTGAATACATAAATACTATATTAATAAATATCAAGAGAAGAATTGATTATTATTGAATTTGCTTGCTGCGGTCTTCCCGTCAGATTATAATTTAATAAACTAGTGCGTCTCACCATCTACGATTGCTTGACTGCTTACCATCAAGTGGGATCGTCAAGCACTAGTTTATATTATTTGGAAAAGTTGCAGCTATACGACAGGAGTGAGAGTTACTCTCGTAGTGGAGGTTACACAAGATATCCTTCTGTTGATACAATATAAGAAGATACCTATATATATATAATCCCGAGGACGCGACGCCAGATCACCAGGCAAAGGTTGGCCGGACGCCGGCCACCGAAATGCCATCTTCGGTGTCGCGGTGCCCCAGGCCGCCAACGCGACTGCGCCGCTTCAGTTGACATATTTTGTCATTTTCTTTTGTCATTTCAAAAATTTTTTCTAGTCAGTGTTTATTTTTATTGATTTTCCTTCTATTTAATAGTTTTCATTGTAAATAAGTTAGTGCTTAAGTGTTAAACATTTAATTCAATGCCTAGTGACAACAGTGTAGTGGAAATAAACAGTGCGAGTCAACCTTTAAACGTCCTGGAGAGGTGCCCTCTGTGTACCGAGGTACGATTTTTTTAAGGTAAGCGGGGTCTTAGTGTGCATATTGGGAAGGCACATAAACTTCATGCGCATTTGGTCCAATTCGCGATTGGTACAATGCTCAAAAACATGTCCAATTCGCATTTGGTCCAATTCGCATTTGGTCAAAAATGGACAATGTTTCCGAAATTATCCAAACTAACATTATAAGAGGAAAAATTTGATTTTTTGTTTGTTTGTATGTTACGATATGTTATTTTAGGCACTTGTGAATTTTTTTATGAGTGGAAAAACACTATAGGTAAAAGCACTTCTGAAAATGTTTATGAGTGGATTAACACTTTAGGTAAAAACACTTCTGAATTTTTTTATGAGTGGAAAAATACTATAGGTAAAAACACTTGTGAAATTTTTTATGAGTGGAAAAATACTAGACTATAGGTAAAAACACTTGTGAAATTTTTTATGAGTGGAAAACACTATAAGCCAGTCAAAATCGACATCAAACATCGCAAGGGCGCATGTATCTATATTTTTTTTATATGTTGTTAAGTTCCTTGAGAGTAGTATACACTCAAGTTTTCGACCCTGAAAACGCTGTGCTACTTTCATGGTGCTCGAAAAACTGCGAAATTTTGGCATTTTATTTAGTTTTTTTGAAATAACTACACAAGTGTTTTTACCTATAGTGTTTTTCCACTCATAAAAAAATTCTCAAGTGTTTTTAGAACGAGTGATTTTCCACCCTTAAGAAATTTCACAAGTGTTTTTACCACGAGTGGTTTTCCACCCTTGAGAAATTTCACAAGTGTTTTTCCACTCTTAAAAAATTTCACAAATGGCTTAAATATTTCCAACAGAGTCTTTTAAAATGGTACTAATGATTTAAAAAAAAACATCAGAATTTTTATCATGGAACTGTTAATGGTACAAGTGACAATGAAGCAAAATAATATTTTTTTGGAACAACTAGTTGTTGAGAATGAAAATTAAGTGATCCGATTGAGGTCCATTCCGCGCAACTAGTTGGTTGGTTCCGTTGGTCGGAATGGAAGAACCAAAGGTGATCCGATCGAGTTCCATTCTGATCAACCAGTTGATCGGTTCAGTTGATCGGATTGGAAGTACAGAAAAGTGATCCGACCGAGTTCCATTCTGATCAACTAGTTGATCGAAAATAAAAATTAAATTAAATTAAAATATACAACACTATAACGGGTTATTTAATTTAATTTTGGAAAAAACACTATATTGTACCAAGTGCGAATTGGACCAACTGCGAATTGGACTAACTGCGAATTGGACCAACTGCGAATTAGACCAATCGCGAAATGGTGAATTGTACCAATCGCGAATTGGACCAAATGCGCCGAAAGGCCCAAAATGCAGTCAGTTCAGACCCTGTAATTACACCATCTCCCTCACCTACTACTTCATCGTTAGATCCGTTTTGGAAAACTCTTTCAAAATTCAAACATTCTTGCCCTGTTTTAAAGCGAGTTCCCCGCGGCGCTAGAGCTCTTGTGGCTCAACACCTAGCAGGGTGCGTTCGCCTTGCCGTACGGGAGAACTCGCAAAGTGCTTGGGAACATCTGCTCACCTTCCCCTACAGAGTTTTACACGTCCAAAAAAATTTGGCAACAAAAAAGACATTAACTGCACAAATCAAAGAAAACTGTAATGTTTCGACCTGTGATTTAGATTCAAAATTACCGACACAGAAAATAACCTCTTCTAAAGGTATATCGCATCTTTTAGAAACAAAGCTGAGGGAAGGTCACATTAGCGGAGCAGCCAGGATCCTATTTAGTAGTGACGTGGTGGCACCGTGTTCTCCAGATACTCTCGCAGATCTGGAGAGAAAACACCCTGCCCCAGCGGATGGCCTCTCTTTTCCCGACCCCCCTGACCCGGAAATTCACACCCTCACCATCACAGGTCGAGAGGTAATCACAGCCGTTTGCTCTTTATGGAGTGGCTCTGCTGGCGGCCTCGATGGCCTCAGTCCTCAGCACCTTAAGGACCTTATCAGTTCAGGCGCCGGGGAGGCTGGTGAGTTGCTCTTGAGGGAGCTTACGGCTCTGACTAACCTTATGCTTTCTGGCAATGTGAACGAAACCGTCATCGACGTCTTATACGGGGCTAACCTATGTGCCCTACGCAAGAGGGATGGCGGAGTTCGTCCCATTGCCGTGGGTACCACCTACCGTCGTATGGCAGCCAAGATTTGTTGCAAATTCTATGGTGAGGTGGTTTCGGAAAAATTTCAGCCCCTGCAGCTTGGCTACGGCTCCAAAGGGGGCTGTGAGGCTGCCGTACACGCGTTGTCGATCTATCTAAATTCAGGCAAAGGAGAGGCTATTCTTAAGGTTGACATAAAAAATGCATTTAATTCTGTTAATAGGGACACCTTGCTGTCAGAAGCTAAAAAAGAAATACCTCAAATTTTTAGTTTTCTCTGGCAATGTTATAGACAACCATCGAAATTACTGTTTCGGGACAACGTTTTGGAATCCGCTGTTGGCTGTCAACAAGGCGATCTCCTCGGGCCAGTGATCTTTAGCTTAGCTATACACCCAATCATTCGAAAACTAAATTCCAAATTTAATGTGTGGTACCTCGATGATGGAACCTTGGGAGGCGAAGTAGACACCGTTTTCAATGAACAATATTTAAAAAATATCAACTTTCTGCTATTGGTTTAGAACTCAACTTTTCTAAATGTGAAATATTCCTATCTGAGAATACTGACAAAAATCTGACTTATTCGAAATTCAATGCAATAGTCCCTGCAATCAAAATTATCGACAAAAGTTCACTTCGTCTCCTTGGGTCCCCAATCTTTGAGGATTCCTTTCCCGGTTTTGTGGAGGAAAAAATTCAAAATTTCAATGATGTTTCAAAAAGATTGCTCGAAATTAATATGCATTCGGCTATTACCCTAATCCGTTATTGTTGTTTCGGTCCTAAATTAATTTATTTCCTTCGCGCTTCCCACTTATGGAAGCACCCTCACCTTTTGGAAAAAATGGACCAAATTATCCGGCATACTCTTACTTTAATTTTAAACATGACTTTGGACGATCGAGCTTGGGCTCAAGTTACCCTTCCCATCCGTATGGGAGGCCTCGGCGTCCGCAAAATTACCAGTATTAGTTTACCGGCATTCATATCTTCGGTCCACGGCACTGATAAATTAATCAGGAACATTCTAACTTCCACACTGATTCCTTTAGAAGTGCCGTGTTTCACCGAGGCTATGGATGCGAGGAGATTCGCTTGCCCGAATACAAATCCACCTAACAACCCAACTTCCCAGAGACGGTGGGATGAGCCGCTCTGCAAAGTAGTTCAGGAAAACCTAATCCTAACATCTGCTACTACTGCGGAGCGTGCGCGCCTGCTGGCTGTGGGAAATTGGGAGTCAGGTCTTTGGCTTCACGCACTGCCGTCATCGAATATTGGCACCTTGTTCGACGATACCACTTTCCGCTTAGCTGTTGCCCTACGTCTAGGTGCGCCTTGCTGTTCTCCTCATCGCTGCCACTGTGGCGAAGTTGTCAACAGCCTCGGTCACCACGGCCTGTCATGCAGTCGAAGTGCGGGACGCATAGCGCGGCACGCGAACCTTAACGACATCATCCGACGAGCCCTTGTCACCGTCGGCGTTCCAGCTGTTTTGGAACCTCATGGCCTGGCACGCAACGATGGTAAGAGACCAGACGGTATGTCTTTATTTCCTTGGAAGATGGGTAGGCCTTTAGTGTGGGACGCTACCTGTGTCGATACTCTTGCGCCATCCCATCTTCCTAGCTCATCGTGCTGTGCTGGTGCTGCCGCGGCGGCTGCGGAGAACCTCAAGCGGCGGAAATATAACAGCCTCGTTGGCAGTTATATTTTTGAGCCGTTTGGGGTTGAAACTCTTGGGCCGTGGGGTCCGAGTGCTCATATGCTTTTTAAAGATTTATCCAAACGCTTAGTTGACTCTTCGCGTGACCCAAGGGCTGGCTTCTACCTCGGTCAGAGATTAAGCATTGCCATACAACGTGGGCAATGCTGCCAGCCTTTTGGGCACACTTCCAGTCGACAACGATGCGGAGGAGTTTTTTGACGTCATATTTAGTTAGGCCTTTAGTGTATATATTATTTTTAATTATTTAAGTTTATTTTATAATTTAATTAGTTCCAAATATAAATAATAAAAATTACTTTTACTAATATAATAATATAATTTAAATGCTTATAGTATTTTAAATATAATTTTCATTATTTTATATGCACTTACATTTTCGATGTTTACGATAGGCGAGTGGAAAAGGACCCTCTTAAGGAGCACAGCGACCTATGGTTAAACACTAGCCTTAGTTAGCGCCGACACGTGTATACATAGATTAAGAGATTAGGAAAGGTAGCTCAACACCGGAATGAAATGCCCGAAGGAACGGGGTGGGTTTTTAGGAAGAGTCTGACACTATTTCCCGCTCAAGGGATGTCATTTGGATGTTTTTTACCCACAAAAAAAAAACCAGCGTATTCTTACAATCAACTTCTTTATTCCAAAAGCAAATACTATTAACAAATTAATGAAATTTGTACGAGCAGTATGCATTTGTGTCTGCACTAGGGCTTTTAAATAATAGTAGTAGTTTGATCAACACCGTGATCACGTGATCATGCTATTGAATATAATGCTCAATTTAGGTACACATTAATAAAACTTCAAATTTAATTATGTTTTTACTTTAGAATCAGTCTTTATTAGGTTTCTTGCTGAAAATAATATAAAACTCTTATTAGTGAAATTTATTATAACAAAAGTTGTTGTTTATGATGTTATGCACCTAAGAGGTTGCTAGTGTTTTAATAACCCTGTATATCTGTGATGACGGTATTACGAGATCCCGGAATACCGGTATTAAAAGCCCTAATCTGCACTCATTCTAATTAAGCTTGTTATAGCAACGTTGTGACCGCATTTTTCGCTCAGATTACGTATTTCTTTGGTCTTATTCTCTGTCTAGCCAAGCAAGTAATATTATTCGCGGGGGTCCCCTTGCAAAGTATTGCGTGTCTCGTTATAGTGAATAAGGCTCAGGGCGATTATTAATACGATAGGTACCTATACCTCATCGGTTTAGGTAGTTAACTAAAGGTAAACAATCTTGATGCTTATGTCTTTTTATTTAAAATACATCGTATAAAAGACATACAAAGATTATATTCAAATTTAGTTAATTAGATTCTGTCTAAAAAGTCAAACGACTTCACTTGGGTAATTATTAGGATAAAATAAAATCTGATGTTGTCAAGACTGGTTCAATAATCTAGGTTGATTAAGAGATCTTGATCATTGTTTACTACTATAAAAACCTTATAAAAAGTATCGAATATAAGTATTTTAATAGATAGTTTATTTCCTTTAAAAATTCCCAAGTCGTTTGATTTTTTAGACAGACTCTACCTAACATCGGTTTAGGTAAATACCTAATTGTAAACATTTTTAGATATTAAAAAAAAATATTTTTTTCGATAAAAGACAAGCTAAGATTGTTTACATTTAGTTAACTATCTAAACAGATGGAGTATAGTCATGAAAAGGTTAAAGTTCATTATTCCATAAATGTGTTGTTATTATTTGCCATTTGGTCATCGATGTTCGCAATTAATTTTCAATGATTGGGTACTTAAATTGTTGAATTATGTTAATTATGTTTTGGCACGTAATTAAAATTTTATGCAAGTCAGGTTAACCGCTAATTAACGCACATTCCCTTATATTTTTAAATTAACCCTTGGCGTTAATTAGTTGTGAAAAAGTACAGAGTGCTAATAAAGTGTTTCTGTATTCAATGTGTCACTCGTATGTGGTTGTTACAGAGAAAAAATAAATCATTTAGTATGCTAGTCTTTCATAAACATTTTGCCTGCCCTATAGACCAGGGTCGATAATTTTTGAAACGAAATAAAATCATAGTAGTATGAAACCCACTGAAAACGAGAATATAACAAAAATGAAAGGAAAAACTAAATTACGGGCGATCTGAGGTCGGGAAAAGGACGGGTGTGCGTTTTTAAGGGTAAAAACAGTTTATCTCGATTTCCGACAAAATTACAAGTTCTATGTAAAAAAGTTAAAGTGCAAAGTTATAGATAATAAAAAGATCTACTTTAACTTTTGTATTTACACTTTTTTCACATAACCTCAAAATGTAGGTATGTGAAAAATTCAAATAACTAAGTTTTTGGTTTTTTATTTTTATCTTTTACAAAAATTATTCTTTTTCCACGAAATTAAATGGAAACTCACCTTTTTATTTCCCAGACACACTGTATTTTTTTTTATTTAAAATGTTTGTTTTTCACCTTCATTTTGACTTAATATCGAAAAAGAACCCTAATTTTCAATCGAAAAATCTCACGTCAAAATATCTCCTTTTTTAATAATTTCGCTAGGATTTTTGTTCGTTAAAATCTCTAGTTTCTGGGTTTATTATGGGGCCTGGAGGACTAATATTGTCGGACGGACGGACAAATGTCATTGAAACATGTTTTGTGGCTAACTCACTGGCATTTGTATTAATGTGAAATACCAGACATGAATTATGATCAAGCTACTATGTAATTTAATACAATAAAACCTTTTCATTTGGATTTCGTTCAAAAGGTAGATAAACCTTTTGATAAGTTTTTTATTTTCTGCCCAGATCTTAAAATTGATCACCTGTCGCGCCCGGCGCTGGTTCAGGCTATGGTCAGGAGCGATGTGGAATAGCATGCGGTCGCCTCCTTTTGCGAAGCAGTTATGCTAGGAAAGGAGGAGGCGGCACGCGTGAGTAAGGTCCTCACACCCCAGCCGCCGAAATTCCGACCCAGACTACCAGCCACGGTAGGCGCGGGCTTGCGGACGTCGAGAAATGGGTAGCCCGCCGTCCGGCCGTCCGATAGTCTGCCGTCTGGCCGTCCGGTAGTCCGTCATCGGACCGAGCCCAGTCGTCAACAGCGCGTAGTGACCCACGCGCTCCTCAAAGAGATGTCAGCAAACTGTAGGGATCTGTAGGGTCGATGCTCGCTAGCTAGGACCGCGGGGAATTTCTGAAAAGGAAACCCGTAGCTCCAGTACGCAAAGGGCAACTGAAGGACACAGGTGTGGTTTTAGTCAGTAAAAGTCTGACACGCCCTCTCGCTACACCCAGAGCGGGTGAAGTCATAGGATGATTTCCACCCTTAAAAAAAGGGCAATTATGTTCCACACAACCTATGCCTTTTATTTGGGAAAATCTTGTCTTGAAAATCTTGACTTGTCTCCAAAATGTCTCGGATTGTAGTGGAAAGTATGTTGCGCGTTCAGGGTGAAGTATTAATTGATAAAATAATGATTATGGTATGATAACTTTAATAGCATTCGTGATAGGCTCATGACGTGACATACTAATTTACTTCCATGAAGTGATAAAGTTATAAGATCTGACCACTGCAGATATATTAAATACTTCATGCACACAAAAGTATAGAGGCGGACTTAATACCTTAGGTATTTTTTACCAGTCAACCCAATGGTTGGCAGCAATGACTATAGTTAGCAGCGACAGCAGACTCTGCATCACTCAAAGGAGATGCAGAGTCTGCTGTCGCTGCTGATAATTGGATAGTCCAATTATCCAATCTCTAATTAGTTCATCTCGACCGATTCCTTATTAATTTGTCAATTATACAGCGCATTTACTTCAATGATCATCTGGCATTTAACAAAGGTACCTAATCTAATTATAACCAAATTATAGGTATTGACCAATAATACTATAATTTGGTTATAATTAGATTGCCTTTACCTATGGCGCTTTGAAGGCAACACTAAAGAACAATATTGAGTAGTTCGTAGGTTACTGGGCAATATTTGCTAGTATACGTTAGGTTAGTTACCTAACCAATTTTACTTCAAAGCAGGAAAATCAAAATGCTTTTCATTATAATTAATATCGGGCAAAATGTACGTCGTGTACCTACGATTTACATTTGTGATTCCGCGTAGTGGTCTTTTAATTATCCTCATTAACGATTCCGGCGAAAATTTCGTAGTTAGGTATTACTCGTATGTAATTTAAATTCTGTGGACCGAACTGGATATTTATGGTAGGTTTGGTTTAAAATACAAAATGAAGCAATAATTTTGTAGGATTTGTGTTGGGGTAGTTTTTTCTATGGATGCCTTTAAATAATCCCAGTCACTATGGGTAGAGCGAATTGGTGGGTCAGACTTTTACTGACTTTAACTCACTTGTGTTCCTTTAGTTGCCATTTGCGTTCCAGGCCCACGGTAACTCTTTTGAACATCGGCAAGAGCCCTGGCAAGCATCAACCCAGGTGGGGCCGGCCCGTTTGATGCAATCTCTTAAGGCGCGCGTATTACACGCCGCTCCGGCGACTCTTCGGATTACCTAACGCAGAAACTAATAATGATGATATTATTATTTATTACGTGCGGTATTACCCGCATATATATCGAAAATTGTCCCACGGGAACAGGTATTACTACCGGGTGGAAAATTTGAAATGTATCTGCTGTCCTTGTTTTTTGGCATGCCCGTGTTTCATCCATACCTGCTCAGCTGCTGATTTAAATTCAGATCAAATTAATTCGTATGCTGAACTGCTGAAAACTTATCTACTGCTGAGGAAAAGCTTTACTTTTCTCGAGATAATTCCTACGTCACTGAAATTTTCTACTGCTATTTTCAAAATGGAGGCGTGATTTATTTTACTGTCTTCTGAAAGCGATTTATCGACCTTTTGTTTTTTTAGAAAGAACATCGTAAGCGACAATTTACGTTTTTCAGGAATGAGTTTTCCGTAATAAAAAAGTACCTAACTATGAAAATATGAAAAAAAAAACTTCTGAAAAGGCTCGTTACTTCGCGAGAAATAAAAACAAGATGGCCAACTGTGACAATTATGTATAGGTACAAGTTCAATTTGCACTATTAATATAATATAATATAATATATTCCACAACCGTCACACAGCGCCGTCTAGTCCCAAGCTAAGCAGAGCTTGTGTTATGGGTACTAGACAACTGATAAACATACTTATATATTTCTAAATACATACATATTATAGATAAATTACACCCAGACACAGAACAAACGATTATGCTCATCACACAAACATTTGTCCTGGGTGGGAATCGAACCCACGACCTCCGGCATAGCAGTCAGGGTCACTAACCACTAGACCAACAGGCCAGTCACGACTATTACGATTTAAGATTATTTTTTTCTGTTGTTTAATATCCCACTCAAACCCCAAGCGAATATTGGCGTTCGCACATGATTTCGCGCCGTTGGATGCATTTAGATTTTGGATAGTTTTAAATTATCTACATGATTTGAAATACAAGTAAAACACTTGTAATATGTTTGTTAACATTGACGGCACCGTTGGCACAGTGGTTGAGCGATTGACTACTGCGCTACGGGTTCGATTTCCGCGCGGAACAAATATTTGTATGGCCTGCATAAGTACGTACAGTTGTTCCGGGCCAGTATATAAGTGCCTTGTGTATGTGAGTTTACATGGTTGTGAATGCACCCTATAGGTACAAGAGTAATTTCTAATGTGGAGTGATGATTTTTAAGAGGAAAAGGGAATTAATTGACTATTACTCTGATAAATCCGTTCTGATACCTATTAAAATTATAGCGAAATGGAATGTTTGTTAAATCACATTTAGCTATAATTTTTTATAGCTATAAAAGCTTTTATAATGTCATCTATTTTTTCGCAGAAATTGGAGTAAAATGCACGAAGTTCTCCGAATAGTCCTCAGTTAAACGAGCACTTCAGGCTGAATCACAGTGGGTGGACATGAGAAGGGAAGCACGCCTCCGTCCTGCCTAGGGGAGCGTTCGTCAAGTGCGAGAAGCAAAGTGTGGAACTTGACGCAACTCATTACCAAAGGAAACACCGCTTGAAAAAAAAGCTTGCCTGCTTAAAGAAAAAGCTTGCCGACTTCCAGCTTTGTAGTTGAAATTTGACTTGTTTTATTTTGCATTCACTATTTTTTTAAGCATTTATACGTTTATTATGCATTTTTGAGGACTACGCAGATGGTAACTTTAAACTATGTATATGTTCCAAAGTTATACTTTTCTTTGCGTATCTGTTTGCCTGCCTGCTTTCACTTTTGTAGTTATTTGACTTGCTTTATTTTGCATTCGTGATTGCTACTTTTCTTGCACTTATACGCGTATATGCTTTTTTGGGGACGACACGATGGTAGTCTTGTCTAACTATGTATATGTTCCAAAGTTGTACTTTTCTTTGCTTATCTGCTTGCCTGCTTTTAGCTTTGTAGTCGAAAGACTTGCTTTATTTTGTATTCATGCTTGCTACTATTTTGCTACTTTTCTATCACTTAGGTATACACTTATATGCAGCTTTGGGGACAACGCTGATTGTAGACTTCAACAGTTATGACAATACGTAAGTAAGTATATCGACAACTTGCAAAATTCAGGTAGATATGTTGCTTTTTCTTAAGTTCGTAGGCTTTTTAGAAATACTAAACCAGGATACTAAAATTTTGCAATAAACATAATCGATGTATCCAATTCCCATGGTAAAATGCTCACGCGCATCAAACGAACCAAAGGAACAAAATTACAACCTAAAAATGTCCAACCCACATTATCCCCCCTCGTCGATACCACATCATCCATCGCTTACCTTCAGGTGAGATGGTGACCATCAAACGCGAGCCTATCAATAAAAAAAAACCCGTTTAAACATGTTAAATGCCTATACGAGAACTTTAAGGTTAATTAAAACAGTAATATTTTATCATTGTAATTACGCTTTTGTAATAGGAGGTATGTAGTTAACCCTTCAGATACCGTCAATTAGAGACACAATAGTAAGACAATAGATGCGCGGCCACCGGTGGTCGCTTGGGGATTCATGAATTAAGCATGCGTTAATCACATTATGGTACAAAATGTAAAGAGTGAAGCATTGTTATGAAAGGGAGAATAAATTTTAAAACAGTTCCCAGGAAGTTGTTAGAATTATTTTGGATAAATATGAATTTATTAAAAAAATATCCATTGAAAAGCTTTGTCTAAAGCTTTTAAAAGTTGCAAATGGCACTCTGGAGATAGTACCTATTGAGTAGAGATATACAATTTTATTAGATTGTTGACAGTTATGTCTAAAGTAGTATAACTTAAACTTGTTCAAAAACGCTTGAAGCCGGATAAATCAGAGCAACACAATGAGAACAATGGTGCTCATCATTTTAAACTGACGAAACCTCTTCTCAAAGTTGACGCGTATTTTTTAAATCAAAATATTTTTATTTCACGTACGCCTTATAAATCGTTAGAAGCTAGTGCAAAGTTTCAATAGGTAGTTTCCTATGAAGTATTAAGAAACTCCATGTTACTCTTTAAAAAAAAACGATTGTACAATATTTTCATATTACTACTGTTATTTCCCACAGAAATTTGGCAAAAGAAAAATATAAGTAGGTACAACAAAAAGGTGGTTACGCGATCTCGAACAAATAAAGCACACGGTAGCGTTTCTTACGTAAATAAAACTCTTATATAAAAATATTATACCTACTAGTATGGAGGACAAAACTACAGTTTCGAAATGCAAGCATATCTTGTTATCAACGGCTTTTTTTGTAGCGCAGCGAAGCAGGTTTATAACGCTAAATTGTATTCATTGTTTTTTCAGAGCACGATAACAAATTATGTACAACGACCTTGGTTTCCTTTTCAACACGAATTTAACCCTTCAGATACCGTCAATTAGAGACACAATAGTAAGACAATAGATGCGCGGCCACCGGTGGTCGCTTGGGGATTCATGAATTAAGTGCTGAAACTTGGATAATAAAATAAATATACCGTCAAGTCTTTGCCTATTCTACTTCTGGCCCTGCGCTACATTTGTACACATTTAGTAATACCCGCAAACAATTTTATGCTTCGCGTATCTAGTAAATTACAAGGTAATGTAGGCTCGTAATGCATTTATAGGAAACCCACAGTTTCTATGAATGCATTACGTTTTTTTCGTGTCAGTTAATTTTCCGATGTTTTACCTCGATTGCTTCGAACCGCGAGGTATGGCGAGGCGTATCATAATCACATTAATTGTTTATGCTGAAGTGTTTTTAACGAATTTCTGAGAATTTCTGTAATTTGTCTCTTGCCATGTTCCGTGTCCCCAATGAGGGCCAATTACATGCCGATTAAAATAGCATTAACGAAATGAGCGGCGCGCGACGGACAGCTGCCTCCTGTCCTGTGCGCCTGCGCAAGTCTTGTTACACGCCTATATTACGTTATGGTTTTTAATAGTGACGACATGATGCGGTATTTAGTAGTTTTCTAATGATTCAATGGTTACCTAGAATCATTTGTTTGTATGTTATTGGGGCACGTGCACTTCCTGTTATTGCTACATTTCCTTGTTTAGGTTTTTTTTTATGACTAGACGACAAATAATACTTACAATTTAAAATCGATGCAAAAACTGTTACAGTTTTAATCCATTTAGACAACAGATTTTGTCGATTTAAACGAAAAGTAAATTATTTCACAAGTAGGTAGTTCTTCGCTTAATGTTCTTCAAACCCGCAAACAAGTACAAACAACAAACAAAACATTAATTACAAAGAACGTCCTACAAAATACTGAGCCAGAAAATAGGTTAACACCATAACTTTATCGCGTTGCAAGTAACACTTAGCGAAGATTTTCTTGGAAAGTATCAATAACTTCGGAGTGCAGGGTGTGTCGTTAGATACGCCTGAGTGACCTAGGGGCTAGGCAGGGCAGGCAGTGCAGACAACCGTCACTGACCTGATGTTCCACCTCACTGAGTAACACCCCGCTGTTTACTTCATGTCTAGATTATTATTTGATCGCCCTTGGCTTTACACGTTATAATTAATTATAAAATTCTCTGGATTCCGTGTAGATGCCTAGTTATGGCAATCCGTTGACTGTATGGGAATTAAAAATATAACTATATCTAGCTAAAGATGTAGACACTGATAAAACGAAATCGTGGAGCTGTTTTCATTATTTTTAAAACTGTTCATTTTTGGGCCTTTTGTGTTGAAGCTAAGTCCGTGACGGTAGATTTTATATTATTTAAATCCCTACTGCACGCTGCTGCACGCTGCTGCACGCTGCTGCACGGTATAAATAACATATAATATACTTGGTGTCTAGCATTATTAACGCGTGTCACTTACCTGTTTAGTAACATATGTGACAGAATATAATATTTTCAAATCTATTAGAAATAACAAAAGTAATATATTTTTTCAATTCGTGCACATGATCGCGTCTACTATAGCCCTAAATACTTTCAGCATTTTTTATTTCCGGCACGCTATCCTGCCGTCGATGTTGTTCATAATTATTTAGTGAAAAATCTGGATCATTCCAAATGTACATTCGTTCCAATAATTCAATTAAAACTCTGGATGTTGTTCAGTTGATATCGCAGTTATCGATTGCTCCAGTTATCCAATGTAACTAAATGAAAATAAACTAGGCCGTTCTAAAATACTGGGTAGCACACTTAATCCGATAAATTTTATTGTGTAAGGGGTAAACGACCGGATAATTTTCAGGTTGGAGGGAAAAATCTATAACTCTTCATACTGTATGGATCAGAATATTGGACTGTGAAAAAGACAGATGAAAAAATCTATTTTATTCCACCAAGGCGATAAAAAAGTGGCAAGATCGTAACATCCTTTTCTCGAAACAGTTCAGGCCATTTTCAATCCCCAATAACTTCGTTGTGTATAAAACTATAAGCCTGAATTTTTAGTAACTAAGCAGGCATTGTATAAACACGGTATATTTAAAATTTTATTCAATTTTCGGCAGTATGTTAAAAATTATATTATAATTGGTCAAAGTTACTTTTAATTTGGTTACTCCCTGACTTACCAATCATCAAAAGTCTAAGGCTAGTAAACAGAAGGTTCAAATTCTGTATAAATAAACGAAAAACTAAAACCATTTTGCAATTTCGATTCAATTTTCTAGATACACTAAAGTTACTGCATAAATAACTTTGTAACCTTTAAATATTATTACAAAGTTATATTCGCATTGAATGGATCAGTGTACCTGTATATTTATAATATAAAGAAATCTACTAAAAGAAATGAGATGCCATCAAAAACATTATGTTTATTAAAAAAACCAAGGCTTGTAACTTATTTCTACTGTAAAAAGTTTTGAGTTCCATCTAATACCAAGTCGGTCCAATCGCATGTATATCAAACTCAAGCGGCGGAAATATAACAGCCTCGTTGGCAGTTATATTTTTGAGCCGTTTGGGGTTGAAACTCTTGGGCCGTGGGGTCCGAGTGCTCATATGCTTTTTAAAGATTTATCCAAACGCTTATTTGACTCTTCGCGTGACCCAAGGGCTGGCTTCTACCTCGGTCAGAGATTAAGCATTGCCATACAACGTGGCAATGCCGCCAGCCTTTTGGGCACACTTCCAGTCGACAGCGATGCGGAGGAGTTTTTTGACGTCATATTTAGTTAGGCCTTTAGTGTATATATTATTTTTAATTGGTTAAGTTTATTTTATAATTTAATTAGTTCCAAATATAAATAATAAAAATTACTTTTACTAATATAATAATATAATTTAAATGCTTATAGTATTTTAAATATAATTTTCATTATTTTATATGCACTTACATACTCGTATAATATATAGTACAATGTTTTATATTATACTACTTGCAATGTTGTCGGTTCTTAATTTTACTATTTCTGGAGGAACATTGGCTCCTAAAACACAGGCTCTTGACCTAGTTTAGTAGGCAGCAGTTCGCATTTACTTTGTGCCTCAATGTACAACATTAGTTTGTAACCGAGTACTAAATTTTTAAAAATGTTTATGTACAAATAAACGAATTTATTATTTAATATATATTTAAATAAAAGAGAAATACCACTCAGTGAACAATCACGAAATTTAAGGAACTATAACACCTACAAACATAAAATTTGGCAGGTAGGTTCCATATAAGGTGTAGACATCCGCTAAGAACGAATTTATCGAAATGCCACACCAAGTGAGAAATGAGTATCATAGAGAAAGTTTGAAAGTAGTGGCAGTAACTGAAAAGTTGAAAGGTAATAGTTTGTCTTGGTATAGTCATGTGAAGTAGAGGGATGTCAAAGAAAAGATGGATGGATTGTGTGAGGAGTGATTTGAAAGAAAAGGGAGTTAGTTATAGCGTGATACAGGACAGGATGGAAGAAAAAAAATGTCTTGCGCCAACTCCAAATAACACGGGAGAAGGGCAGGAAGATGATGAGGTACATACGACCGGAATCAAACCATTAATAAAGTTTTACAAACGCAGCGCACTGGCTGGAAAAGCAATCAGATTAATACAGTGTTTTCCATTTGCTACGTTTGGTCCGTTTATTTTATCATTAATTAATCATGGTGATGGTCGTTCTGCGAGCATACAACACTCTATTTTCATATTTATACGTATATCTTCAATCCCCGACGCAACAAGTGGTGTGTTGTAATTTTTACTGCTATTTGTATGTCTGCCTACCGTAGCTCTTAAATAAAGTGAACCCTTTTGGAAAGCGTTCTTTTTAAAGCAATTAATGTTTGCAAATCCCCTTTATTTACAAAATCGCGGATATTTTTATCTTTACTTCAAGTTTTATATACTAAGATGTTTGGATTATCATAACAAAGAAGTGCACAATTCAGGGCTTTTAACAAAGTTAGTAAAAACATCACATGTCTAGAAATACGTTTTGACAATGAGGAGCAAACAAGAATCCTCTTCAGTTAATTTTTTAGTAAATTACATTTACGTCTTGTTTACAACGCAAATATTTGTACCTACCACGTACTTTCCCCTGTTCGTTCTTAGATGGAGTCATATCTCTACCTAGAATTCAGCTCGTCACGCCATTGACATGGCGCAGGGTGGATTCCATAATTAATTCCACTAATGTATAAGAGAAAATGGTCTGTTTGATTGCTTCATCTTCTAGGAAAACTACGAACTAAGTACTTCTGAGTTTTAAAGAAAAAAAACAATAATAGATGGTTTCTTGAAATCTGGTCGACTTAGTTACGAACTCGTGTCGTGTTTGTACAATAAACAAGTCTTTTTTATGAGAAGAAAAAATTTGAGACATTGAATTTCGTAACGTTAGTGTGTTTATCCGAAGAATTCTTGGTAATCACTTAACCGGCCGTAATGTTTGATCTGGTAGCGTTCCAATTGGGTCACTGAAGTCTCGAGTACTTCCATACTTCCATCATCCATACATGCTGCATAGATACGCATATGTTTTTACAGAGTACATGGAAACTGTGGATATGTAATCAGAGTTTCAATATTCATACCGCCATGCCAGAAGTAAATCAATTTGTCTGTATCAATATGTATTTAATATAATTGATTCAGCTTCAGGTACCTGGTATCGTGGTATTACATGTTATGTTGATACGAAACACTGATGGGAGTTTATCTTGGGACGTATCTACTGAAATTCTGATGATATCTGTGTTATTTTAACATGTACCTATGTGCGTTGTTTAATGATCTATATTTTATTACAAACGTATACAGTACGTGAACTGCTACTAAATGAGAAAGGCCAGCAACGTACTTATAGGTGGTTTATGTATTGATTCTGAACGAGTTCACAATCATTATGTCATACGTCACAATGCCATGTTTGACAAATATTCCTATTGTTACTTACGTGCGGTTTGGTCCATCGACGACTCATCTTTTAATCGGTGCGACGTAGTGCGACCGAATAAGGACCGGAGTATTTGGCACCAAATGAGTAAATCAGTGTGATTCATTTTAAACTTCGGAGTAGTTTACTTACGAAATTATTTGAAGATACTCAGTAATGGGTTTTCGTCACCTAGAAATGACGAAATATAAAATCCTTTAAGTAGATTCTAAACTTATAATAGTGGTTGCTAGATTTTAGCCATATCTAACAGCTAGCACTCTACCGAAACTTACCTATGTATGTAAAGTTAAGGCAGACTTGGTATTTACCTAAATTCATAGGAAACCAATGCTTTTGGCGGCTTAGAATCGCTGTAGCAGAAACGTACTGTATCAAACGTGTTCAAACATCGTTTGAGTTATCGGCATCAGTTTCCATCCACACTAGGAGTACCTACATATGCTTTAGTAGTAAAGCATATGTAGGTACTGTGGAAGGAACACAGACAGTTTCTATAGTATTAGTGCTATAGAAACAGTCTACATGTAAAGCTATGGCCAAACAAACAGTATGTTTAAATATCAAACATTTCAAAATGAAAGCTTGACAGCCCGTCATTTACATACAACGTTTTACACAGCTCTCGGAACACATTCCAGAATCGTACAGCTGTTGTATCCACTGCATTATAATTATCTTTCTACATGGGAACAGTTCCGATTAACGTCATAAAAAAAGTAATTATTAACCGAGCAGCAAGCAAGTTATTTCAGTGAAACAATACTTGGTAACCAGCTATTACTCCACTATCCAATAAACACTGGTTCTAGAAGCTAATTGTATAGTGTTGTGTTATGGCGTTTCTTAAGAAGTTCACGCTTTCTAAGATATGGAGATAGTATCTCAAGCAACGTATAGGAAAAGGCTTTTTTAGCGGTAGTATTTGTGAGAAAATACTTAGGTACCCAGCTGCTTGTTGCAATATATTTGATTTAAAAGGTGGATAGATAGATGCAAACTAGTAAAAACCGAACACATACACTGAGGTGACCTTGGTTTGTGTGTTTGATTTGTAATCCATGACCTTCAACACCCTTGGTTGGAGGCGCGTTTTTCCAACCACCGAACGTGTTGGTGCGTGGTTTACATCCAAACGACGCAACACCAACAAAGGTCACCTTGGTTTGTGCTAGTTTGCATCCATCTGGCTATAAACGTGAAGCTCACATATTTTTAATCGATTTTACTTCCATGAAAAACACATAAAATTAAGTTATTTTTTTTGTAGTAGATATTTGGCAAAGAAAAATTCTAAGAAAGTAGGTAGTCTGAAACTACCTCCTCGGCAACTGCTGGCAAAAAGGCTTCTCATTAATATTTATAATTATTTAAAAAAAAGTTTGAAGTAAAGAAACTGTGATGTAGAAGTAACTTTGCTCTGCCATATTTATTTCATGGAAATTTGAAGTTTTTCTGCCAAGACAGAAGAATTATTTTTAAACTAGCTTTTGCCAGCGGATTCGCGCGCGTGCATAAAAAATATAGCCTATGTCACTCAGGAATAAAGCAGCTTTCTAAAGGTGAAAAAAGTTTTAGCAATTAGGCCAGAGATTATCCGTACCTCCTACAAACAAAATAACAAACTTTACCTCTTTATTATATTAGTAAAGATAATGGTTTAAAAATAGCGAACGACCTTTTCAAAAGGTTTTATTGATGTGATCAGTGGATACCTACTTATGATAAACGTTTTATGGCACCTATACCTATTAGGTGATTACTGAGTACCTATTCATTATATATTTTACTAGCTATTGCCCGCACGGCTTCGCTCCCGCTCTTCGCTACTCTACCCTACTAAACCCTACTCTACCCTACAAAACTTCACATAAACCATCTACTGAATAGTCCGAACAAAGCCTAAAAATTTGGTTTGGATAGGTGAGCCCGTTCTTGAGTTATAAAATAACAACGAAAAGTGACATTGATTTTTATATATATAGATTCTATTTTACTAACATATTATTGTATTATTTTTGATGAAATCGGGATAAATTTCGTCAAAAATAATAGAATATATAGAACCGATTTTTTCGCTCATTGATTTTCGAGCTTTCACTTAGTGCCAGATTTTCGAAAGCGACATGTCTGCTATATAATAAAGTTATTAAAAAAATACCTTAGTCTTGCTTGAAATAGTGGACTGAAACTGTTTTATAAAACAGTGTTATCCTTTAATTCATGAATCCCCAAGCGACCACCGGTGGCCGCGCATCTATTGTCTTACCTACTATTGTGTCTCTAATTGACGGTATCTGAAGGGTTAACTCGCAACATGGTATATGTATTAACCGCGAATACCTATTATATAATATGAGATAACAATGAATTAACGTATGCTAAAATCTAAAGGTTATTGAGTCAATTCAGATAACCGAGAATATGGGACGTCACCAGACTTCTGACGGGAAAACAACAGAATGAATGAATCGCAGGTACTAATACTTTTTAATGAATGTATTCAAAACATGCTAAAAGATGTGAATATATCTTACCTAACATATCTATATTAACATAACGTCACGTAAATTTTGCACAGGTTCCTTTAACCTTTTCGACGCCCATCTATATAATACGCGATGTGTCCTCCAGCGCCACGCAACAAAAGTAAAAAAATATTTTTTGGCGTTTTTGTTTATATTGAATATAAAACAAATAAGAACTTATTATGTGTGAAAAAGTTAAAAATATGGCAATTTTCCATAAAAACCAAATAAAAGGTCTTGTAAAAGTCGTAAATTTATTTTATACTCATATTACTTCTAATTAAGTAGTGGCGCTGAGGGCATGAAAATCTCGAACTAGTATACAAGTGATTGGCGTTCAAAAGTTTAATGATAGATACAAAGAATATGAAAAGACTTTCTAAAATTCACTCCTTAAACTGAAACTACTGCCAGAAGCTGCTTCTTATACATATACCTACCTATGTATTGAAACAGAACTTACTACACATTATTTAGATACAGGAAATTCTCTATTCGTAAACTCATGTGTAACTGGGAAAATACCATCTGTCTACTATGTAAATTTATTCATGTTAGTTCCTTTGATTACAAAGGAAGGTTTATCGAAAATTCTTCTGAAGTGATATGAAAGGAGGGTCGATGGTTTCATGGAATTTTTGCCGACGGTAAATCATGTCAAACACACGGTTTGTATTTTAGTGAAAAACCAAGGACACAATTACATATAGGTACAAAACAACAGGAGCTAAATTCTCCATAATCACAGTCAAAAACTTTATTGATAAATACCGTTCGTTGTTACTGACATGAGGAATTTGAACATATAGGTCGTATATTGGTCCGAATTCATTACTCGATAATGGACACTACTGCGCCGATGGCTTTTATTATTGCCATTTCCCCGCCTCTCGTCGATACAGACATTGTTAATTGATAGATTGGTTCGAAAACTATGTACGTTTTTTTTTCCCAGTTATTAAATTTAAAACTCTTTATCTGACCGTACCTACTATACACTGTCCGTATCGTCAATGAAAAAATATTGAAATAGGTAAAAATGACAAATAGGGCACTGTCTGAATATATTGTGTCCAGAAAAGTCAGCAAGTCGGTTTGACAGCATGTTGGTTTCGAAACGAGTTTAGGCAATAAGAATTTGATAGTGCATCGTGTGGGATGCTTATCTCTCCGAAATTCTCGTGCTAAAACCGGATACTACTAAACTAACAAGTTTATTTATCACGAAATATTTCAAGAAAAATATATTTACACAGTTTTATATGAACTTTGTTTCTAAGGTGTTTATCAAATTACTAAGAACGTGTCTGTATGTATTATGCTCACGGAGCAAGTATAGAAGATTATGCTACTATGCAAGTTTCAATTTCAATTTAATTTCAATTCGTTAACATCCTGTTTCACAAATAAGCCGGTGGTTTACAATATTATCTTCACTCTAGATAAAGGTAGTTACGAACTGCAAAATGTCAAATTCTAATTATTTAGGTTTGTAATTGTACAAGAAAAATAAAAACACTGAACTTATTAAAACTAACTTACAAAATAAATATAAGCTGGTAATGTACCCAAAAGACTGGCGGCATCGCGCTGAATAGCAATGCTTATCCTAATTATTTACATATTTAAAACTTCTGTGCCCGTGTCCTGTCCTGGATAAGGTTCGTTCTAATATTTGCCACCTGATATAAATGTTCATTGATTGTAATAAAGATTTTGAATTGAGGTTTTCTTTCAGTATCTGACCATATTTTATAATATAATATTCCACAACTATTACGCAACGCCGTCTAGTGCCAAGCTAAACAGAGCTTGTGTTAGGAGTACTAGACAACTGATAAACATACTTATATATTTCAAAATACCTACATACATATTATATATAAATAACACCCAGACAGAACAAATGATAAATGGTGGGAATCGAACCCACGACCTTCGGCATAGCAGTTAACCACTAACCACTACAGCAACAGGCGGATCAATTAACGAACGAACGGATTTAAACATTTTGTGATTTAAACCCTAAAACTTTACAGTCCGTAATTAATCGCGGTCCGTGTCTATCTTACTCTCTCCCATATACTTTTTAGGTACCTAGGTATTCAAAATAACATAAGACATTTTATGAAAACCTTTTATTACTGTCCGTTCAACAGATTCTGACTTTTGTTACGTTGGTTGCAAGACAAATGGTGGCTGCAATAAATAGTTGGTATTGTAACCACTTTTTTGCATTTAATGCCATCCTTATGCCTACGAAATAGAAGTTAAAATCGGTTGAACAGACAATAAAAAAGGTTTTTTTAAGTGTCTAATCTTAACGCGAAGAGGGTATTACTAAACCTTTATCTAAGTTTGGTCATTCGACTTCCATGAATAGGATCTAGATTCATTCGATCTCAATATTATCTAAAACATTAAATAATAAAATTAAAATAAACTATTTCATATTTAGAAAAAACAAAAATGGAAATGTCGGGCCTTGTTAACTAACACCTTTACCACCAACTGAAAGAAAAATTTATATCGTAGTAGTATTTAAACATAAAAGAAAAGTTGATATCGTAGCTTACGGTACTAAGAGTTGACCAAAAGCAATACCAAGGTTAACAAATGAAACACACCTAGAAGTAACCTATTCCCTCTTGACTACATTACCAATAATAATAAAAAAAACAAACCTTTCAGAAAGGAAACTAGGTCGGAATTTTCTTTCGCTCAGAGAAACCTTATAAACTGAAAAAGCCTCCATACCTATCGTTAACCTCAGTCGAAAAAAATGAATAATTTATGACTAGATGTGCCTTTATGAAAAGATTTTATGATATTCAGTTATCGTATGAAGAAGGTTGTCGACCAACGACACTCTTTTTTTTTTCTCTCGACGGGGAAAATCATCATTGACGAAACCCGCTCTTGGGTGGAGCGGGAGACAGTGTCAGAGTCTTACTGACTAAAAACCCCGCGCCGTTCCTTCTAGCCTTCATACCGGGGCTCTAGTTTCCTTTCGGATAACCCCGACCCCGGTAGGCTTCGACCCAGATGGGCCCCTCCTGTTGCTGACAACTCCTTGAGGCGCGCGGGAACAGTGCGCGCCGTCGACGCCTTGGCTCGGTCCGGACAGTTACCGGACGATCGGACAGCGAGCTACCCATGGCTCGCCGTCCGCGAGCCCGCGTTTACGGTGGCCGGAAATCGGGATCGGAATCCCGGCGGCGGCGGCGGGGGCGCCGTTGCCTGATGCGGTCTGCCTCCTCCTTTGCTAGCATTACTGCTTCGCAGAAGGAGGCGACCGCCTGCCACTCCTCCTCGCTCCGGACCATGGCCTGAACCAAGGCCCGGCGCGAGAGGTCTCCGCCGCCGATCGCCCCCACGAGGACACGGCGTTGCTCCGCCCATGCAGGGCACACCTCAACTGTGTGCTCCACCGTGTCCTCCGGGCGTTCCGCACAGTGGCGGCACCCGGGCGTCTCTTCCGCTCGAATCCGATGCAGGAACCTCCCGAACTTGCCATGTCCGGTGAGGACCTGCGTCATGCGGAAGGTAAGGACGCCGTGAGGTCTTTCCAGCCACGCCTCAAAGAGGGGACTTACCGCCATAATTATGGCGTGCCCAGCACTGGGTTGCGATAGTCGCTGACGCCATTTCACCATGAGATCCCGCCGGAGCTCTGTCCGCCATACCTCGACCTGTCGCGGTAGTGGACTTTCACCCCGGCGTTGCATCTCCACGCGCTTATCGTGCATGTGTGCAAGGACTGTTGCCTCCAGATCCCACGGTGGTAGGCTAGCCAGAAGATCGTGCGGTAACCCCGCACCATCCGTATTGCCATGACCCTCTGGCAGGCGTTAAGTATGGACGCCGGTCGCTTTGCCAGCGACGGCGCCCCGTAGAGAGCCATGGACCGAACGATCCCCGCGTAGAGCCTCCGGCAGGAGGCGTCTGGACCCCCAAGTTTGGGCAGGAGCCGCTTGAGAGCAGCCCCGGCCCGGTTGAGTTTGGGAGCCAAACTTCGGAAGTGTTCTCCGAAATTCCATCGGCTGTCGAGAACGAGTCCCAGGTACTTCATCGTCGACCCGACGCCGATGCGAACTCCTCCTACCGTAAGTTGGGAGTCCGATGGTGGCGCATTCCGAGGGCCGTGGAAAAACATGGCCTCGGATTTGTGCAGCGCCACCTCGAGTCCCAACTCCTGGATCCTACCAACGACTATGGCAACCCCGCGGGTCGCTAGAGCGACCGCCGCCTGGTGCGACTCTCCCTGCGCTAGAAACAGCGTGTCGTCTGCGTAGCAGACCACGCTGACCCCGTCAGGGAGGTCGCCGCGCAGCACGTAGTCGTAGCCGATGTTCCACAAGGGTGGGCCTAGAACCGACCCCTGCGGAACACCGCATGACATCTCTCGACGTTTCCACTCTCCCTGGTGACCGGGGTAGATAATGGACCTGTCCGACAGGTAAGCCTCGACCACTCGACAGAGGTATTCGGGCACCCGGTGGTACCGGAGTGCCCTCCGGATCGTACTCCAGGGCAGGGAGTTGAACGCGTTGGCAATGTCCAAGGACACTGCCACGACGCTCCTGCCCCGGGACACCGCAACCCCTGTCGTGAGGGCTCGCACGCGCATGATGGCGTCCACCGTAGAGCGCGCCCTGCGAAAACCGAACTGTCCGTCCGACAAGTCCGGCCCCACCCGTGTTAGCCGCGCGACGAGGCGGTTTGCAATGACTCTTTCAAAGAGCTTGCCCACCTCGTCGAGCAGCACAATGGGCCGGTACGCGGACGGAGAGTCCACAGGGCGCCCTGGCTTCGCGATGAGGACCAGTTTCCCCGTCTTCCAGCGAAGTGGAAACTGGCCCCTCTCCATACGTGCGCTGAAGAGCCCTCTTAGTCGAGACCCGAGAGCCTCCATGGCCAGGACCCAGGCTTTCCCTGGCAAGCCGTCGGGTCCTGGTGCGGTGTTCTTGGCACTCAGCCTTCGCACTGCCACTCTCACCTCTACCTCGGTCACCTCTGGAGCGTTGTCGTCGTCGTCGCTGTTGTGGTCCGCGTCAGACACTGCTGGCGGGGGCGGAGCCATGGGTGGGGGGGAGTGTTCCCCTCGCGCAGGGAACAGGGTGGTTACCACACCCTTCACGAGTTGGGGCCGGAGACTCTGAGTCAGCGGCGGAGCCCAGGGGCGTAGCTTGTCCCGTACCAATTTGTACGGGCGCCCCCAAGGATCCGCGTTCAGAGACCCCAGCCACACGTTGCGGGCCTCGAGTTTGGCCCGCCTTATCTCCGTTCGGAGGGTGCGCTTTGCCTCTCTGTACCCCTCATACAGCTCCGCCTCTCTGACCTCCGCATCCGGCTGGCGGTTGCGGCGCCTGCAGTGTCTGTCGTACCGGCGGCGACCAACGACACTCGATCGTCAACGAACGCTGCGACGCGCACGTAGTCGCCATGCTGACGACTGTGGACGACGACCGGTGTCGTCACCCAGTTGTGATGTTGCAGTAAGTCCATGCAGCCGGCAACAAATACTCTAGAATACGCACGTAAATTACGAGTAAAATGAGTGACGACCACCGTTATTGGTGACGACGAAATTAGTGTCGATTTATTAATTACTTCAATTGAAAAACACAAATGTATTTGTAATATAATAATATGTCTGATCTCTGACACTATTTGACAACCATTACATACGTCACAACTAGGTGACGACGTCGTCGTCCACGGTCATCAGCAAGGCGACTGCGTCGCAGCGCTCGTCGTCGATCGAATGTCGTTGATCTGTAAGCGCCCTAAAATAGCCATCAAAACATACTTAGGGAATAACTTTGTACATAGTAGTGTGCCAGCAGAGGACTACGACAGTAAAACTATATAAAGAAACCTTAAAAAAAAATTCAAGCTACTGCGATTCCAAAGAATATGCCGTCAATAATCCTTGGTATGCAGACGTTTTCATTTCATATTTTCGTATAAACATGACGCTGAAATTATCCAACACTTCTCATGTATGACGATGTATGTCCTACGTAACAAATTAGCCATACGTCTTTATACAATGAATAATGTACTTTTGTTTCCAAGCGTGACTAATGAGGGAGTCAACCCATCGGAACCAGGGATTTAAGCGCCAATGTATTCCTAAACGGTCACCAGCGAATCGTCGGAAGTACAAAACTATGTAGTTAGCTGGTTGAGTGAATTACCTCTTTTTCTTACCATCGGTGTTCCAAGTAGCGCGGTAATGAAGGGTCTAATTACCAACAGTTCGCAGTAAGACCGGCGGCCTCTCTGTTGGTACCAGTCGTAATTACCGGCCGTTCGAATGTGCCGTGTTTCGGGGAACCGGCGCTTGCTTGTGATACACGCTAAAAATTGCAATTACAAGGTAGTGCCACTAAACTATTTGCAGAAAATGGAATAATTAAGTCTTTCTGAAGACCGTGAACATTCCGTTGGATGGCGCCGTGGAAGTGGATGTTATGGTTACAGTTATGTTGGTTATCCAGACTCTTTGCATCAAAAAGACCGATGAGCTGTTAGGCCGGTTAGTCCCCTGCTGTCATTTGTAGATCTAAGGCAATTGTTAGTTACGACTAGTCCGAAGCTTGAAAATGTGACGCTATTTTTGCCAAAGTGTATCATATCCGGATAATTGTTGTGGAGTCATCTGGTTAGATTGGAAGCCGTGGCCAACTTACCAAGGCCGAAGCCTTCTGGAGCCATGAGGTTACTTCTGAAAGGGAAACCTGTGGTCTTGAAACGCAAAGGGCAAAGAAGGTACCTTACCGTACCTTCTTTGCCATTTGCCTTAAACCTTAGCCATAAGTACCTATGGCTTGAGTCAGTAAAAATCTGACACACTCTTCCACTACGCCGTCTAGGGCGTAGTGGGAAAGTGTGTCAGACTACGCCCTAGACCGCGAGAAGTTTTTTGATAATTTCTCAACTCAAAAAGAAAAACGAAGGTACTTAGGTAAGGTTACATAGGCTGTTTATTTTTTTGCTTTACTTTGTTAGCTTTGGATCTTCCTTATAAGGAGTGTTTTTTTGTCATTGTTTTTCTTGGGAAATACGTTATCGGCTTAGCAACTTGCTAGTGTTAAAGTAATACCTTTTGCTTCTACTATATTACGATTTGAGTAGATAATGATGACTGACCGGTTTTCTAGCGTGTCGCCGAAATCCCCACCACGTCATCCTTTATGTATCTAGATTTTTTAACAAATCTGGAAGGTCAAAACCGGTTAATAATCGTTTAATTGCCTTTAAGCCGGATATATGTCTTTAGTTTCGTGTTTCTGGCGTTATGTAACGTCTACAATCTGTATTTAAATATAGAAACAAAAAATTGCGAAATTAAAATGTAATCTATGCCAAATCATGCAGGTAGGTAAATACTTCTACCGTTATCCTTGTGTCTTTTTTTATAGTGTCCGGTCCTGGTTTAAGCCATGGTCCGGAGCAAGAGCGAATGGGGAATGGTCACCTCCTACTGAGCAGTAATGCGAGCGTAGGAGGTGACTGAAATCGTTTCTGGGAGTCAACACCTATCTGAATTCCTTCAGTTCCTTATCTTTCCAGGGCCGCGGCAACTTTTTCAATCAATCCTACAAACTTGGCAGAAAAAAAAGTAGCCTAAAGTATTGATTGATAGTTTAACATGTCTCATTCTCAATATAGATCTTACCAGCCTATAGACAAAATATCCGACGAACAAACAAGTTCATCTCTTCTTGATATATCATAAAAGTGGACTCTTTTATGTCGGAGGATCTGGAGAATTTTATATGCCGCACTTTTCCGTTTTACCTTTGACCAGCTCAGTCCCCTATAGGTTTAAAAGAACTGGACGCAATATACATAATATAATATAAATATCCAACCACTGTCGGACTCTAATCCTTCTTTACAGAATATTGAATACCCTCTTCAATATTCTTTTATTCCTTAGTATTATTTATTTTGCAGGTTCAGCGTCGTCGGCTTGCTTGCTATTCTATAGGAGGATCTATGTTCTAAGATGTTTGAAGAAAAGCCTTTGTTACGTACACTTTGTAGAGTCTGAGCAGCTTTATTTTATTTTGTACTGGCTTCTGCCAGCGGCTTCGCCTGAAAGTTAAAATTTCTTGGGAAAAAAGTACGTACATACTTTTTTCTGTCTTTTTCAAGGTCATGGTGCCAAATTTCATCCAAATCCGATCGCAATCAGTTCAGAGACTGCGATGGAGATTGTGGTTGCGGCTTCAGGTAATTGCGATTGCGGGATTGATAAGATTTAGACCTATTGCGGGCTCAGATTAGCCGCAACCGAAACCGCCCCGCTGCCGCCACCGAGCCGCTGCAGAAATAATCTGGCCAAATGGGGTATCCTGGACCCATCTCAAACACAGTGTCAGTAGCCCCTTCACAGGATATACGTCACCAGCTTCTTTCCTGCCTAGCATGCACAACTACTTACACCTATCACGACTTATAAGTAGATACGAGGCCAATAATTGAGCTATCCAGATGGTTAAGATTAGTTTGATAAAATTTGAGTTAATCGACTGAAAGTAAAAGAATCTCCATTGGTCCCCATCTCAGCTATATAGTCTATTATTATTATATATTCTTTATTGTACACCACATATACAAACAATACAGTATAAATATTATTAAAAATAAGTGTACAATGGGCGGCATTATCGCACAGGGCAATTTCTTACAGACAACCTTTGGATGGACTGAAAGAAAGGAGAAAAATTTAGGGCTGTCAGTGTACAACATCAAAAATAATACTGATAGAAATAGCAACACAAATACATACATACATTACAAAATCCATATCCATACTAATATTATAAATGGGAAAGTGTATGTGTCTGTTTGTCCGTCTTTCACGGCAAAACGGAGTGAAAAATTGACGTGACTTTTTAAGTGGAGATAGTTGAAGAGATGGAGAGTGACATAGGCTACTTTTTGTGTCTAACCGCCACTTCCCAGGGGAACTGTGTTACCCCGAATTTAACGCGAGCGAAGCCGTGGGAAAAAGCTAATAAACACTAACTACTAAACTACTACTAATAAATATCAAATAATTTAATTAAGCCAGGAGAAGAAAAAATCAAAGTGAATCAAAAGTCCTTCACCATATTTTTAAACGTTGGTAGCGTTTGCGCACGTCTCACTTTAATAGGTAACGCATTCCACAAACAAGCAGCTTGAACAGTAAACGATTTGTCAAAAAAGAATGTGGAATGCATATGAATACTTCATTTCAGATTCTTCGATGATCTCGGGGCCCTTGAATGTGTGTCATAAAGGAACTGAAAGCGTTCTTTAAGATAAAAAGGAGTAAAAGGATTAAAGAACACATTCTATAGCAATGAAAGTAGGTACCTATATGAGCATTCCGGCGAAGGCGATTAGCGTCTATTTATGTTGTTTAAGTCCTCTGGTTTCCCCTATTCACTGAAACAGATTATCTAAGTAGGTAGGTACTTTGCTATACAGCCATTGTGACCAAGTTTCAAATGCCGACTGAGTACTTATCCTTATCCTTATCCTATTAAGGGGCCGAGATACAACTCGGACACTTCGACCCATGTGGATCTTTTGTGGTCCCCTAGATAGCTTACTCCTCCCCACCCTCGCTGAAAATCTCCTTCATAAGTTTCACAACGAGATGCGGGGATAAGAGCCTGTAATCCTCTGGTCTTGGATATCCTACCCCTAGAAGACTCATTCGCTTGTTAGCCAAAGCATCGCATGTGCACAGCAGCGACTGAGTACTTACTTACCCGTTACAAGTTTTCAAAGAAGTTGTTCTGTCTGTAGGGCAATTTTAGAATAATTTCTACAAAAAAGCCTCGTCGGTGTCGTAACGCTGTTAGGCAGGTACTTAGTGGGTCGTATCCCACTCCGTCTACGGTGGACTTAACTTATGTAATAGTATTTATGCTCATCCTCATCGTCATTATCATCACCATTAGACATAGGCCTCCCTCAAGTGTCGTCGCTATAACGACAGATCCTGTGCGTCCCGCATCCATCGGATTCCCGTGAACCTCACTAGGCCTTACAACGCTGCGGTTGGTACGAAGTCGCCACTCTAGAACCGTTCGTCCCCATCGACTATCTGTTATGCGAGCAATGTGCCCTGCCCACTGCCACTTAAGTTTGGCGCTGTTACGGGCTATCTCGGTTACGTTTCTTTTCCTGCGGGTATCTCCCTAAATCGCGAGATTTCGGTGAACGCGGCGTCCCTATGCGGACGCCGCGTTTATAAAATATTGATTTTTTTTTGATAAGAAGTTGTTTATAAAGTAGTCCGTAAATATCGAAAATAAGCAAACTTTTCCGTTACTCACTACTATATAATATTATATACCTATGGGAACTGAAGATATCTTCATTTGTATCTCTTCAGTTGTAGTTAATTCAACAACAACTGGATTCGGTTACGTAAGGCATAGGTACCTGTATTGTATGTAAAATATAGTAATGTCATAATAGTGTATGCAGAAACACCTTGATTCGAGGGACAATAATTGTGGTTTGGCGAACGTTTGGCATGCTTCCATATTGAACAGACAATACCGATGTTCTAAGAAATATTGCCGTATTGTATTGCGATGGAATTTTATTGTTATTTGGCTCTCAAGTGTATTTACTCAATATTTTGTTAGTACCGAGAATTAGAATCGTTTCTACCTAGGTACACTGGCTGGTATATAATATGCTTATGTAACATGACGTCTGTATTTCTCCGAAAGGTTTATTAGACAATAATCATTTCTACTATTTTATCAAGCTAGAACTAGGTACATTAGGCGATTATCACACTCACTGCCACGCATCATCTATATGCTGCGTGTCAACGCACCTACGCGCGTACATGCGGGAGTGCAGATCTGCATAATCATGCGGGATTTTTACGCAACACGCACGTAGTTGCCTTTTGTAAATTCACGCAGGCTCTGACTCATTTCATACAAAATCACGCACGGCGCTACGAGACTCAGTGTGACCTTGCGTGCAATTTGTGTCCGCATGAACGCGCGTGCATGCATTTTCGGCGTGTTGGACTGTGCGTGTTTTCTATTCAAACGTAGAAACGTAATTACTTGAAGCAACGTTGAAACACGCATTCACGCGCTACACTGTGCGGTGCGTGGCAGTGTGATAATCGCCCTTGACCGACGCACACGTGAAACACAACTGATTTCTACGAATAACGACGTCGCATGGCGTGGATCAAATGTAACTCTACAAGTCTAGTTTCCATATAAAATGTATGGAGACCGACGCGCTCGGATCAGCGTGTGTGGCACACGCTTCTATACTTACTCCGTGGGCACACGTGTTAGCAGTGCAGACTACTCCTCTACCTTCACACAACGCCAGAAAGAATACCAGGAAAAAAAAGGAGTCAATTGTCTTCAAATCTTTCTCCTTCCTTTCAGTCCATCCAAAGGTTTTCTGTAAGAGATCGCCCTGTGCGATAAGACCGCCCATTGTACACTTATTTTGAATAATGTTTATCCTGTACTTTTCTTTGTTTATGTGGTGTACAATAAAGAATAAAAAAAATAAATAAAAGAAGAAAAAACACCCGAAAACACTACCTATCTACTTGATCTGATCGTATCTGCTGAATGTATGTTTTTTTTTTTGTATGGACCTATGTTTACCGATATTTCGGTCAATTGTGGACCGATTTTGAATTTTTTTTTTAAATTTAAAATTTATGCTTCCAAGTTGATCCCATAGAAATATTGATATGATCTGATCATGAACTTCGAAGATATGGAACCGAACTCCTCATAGAATCATAGCAGGATTGTCGTAACAAGAAAAATTGCTTTGTTTATACGTGTAGTCGATGACTGACTGAAAGAAAAGAGGGAGGGGATGTATCGAACTGATCTGGTGATAAAGCCGGAAGGTAAATTCATGTAATATAACCGTATTTGGGATTATTAGAATCGTTATGAGATACATTTTGCCTATAAGCTAATTTATGTTTCGCTGAAGGGTAGGTAATTTTTAGTGGTGCTACCATAACTAAAAAGTGAAAAATAAAAATCTTTTACAAAAAAAATTAAACAGACTTCAATGTAAAAAACACTGAAAAGTACAAAATAATTTTAATTTCGGAAGTCGGTGTTAAATAACGAAGAGACAAAATTAGGTATCTATTATAGAAACACTGACTTTCGAAATTAAAATTATTTTGTACTTTTCAGTGTTTTTTACATTGAAGTCGGTTTATTTTTTTTTATTTTTTTTTATGAAATTAAGAATGTCAACAAATGTAGGAGGGTTAATAATATTCAATAAATAGCGAATGTCACTTTTTGAAAAAAAAAAAAAAAAAAACTGCTGTAGGTACATCAGCAGTGTTTTTTTTTTAAGTAGATTTTATTTATATGTATTAGTTTATTATTTTTAAGATTATTTTATGTATAGTGTATATGGGCCATAGTAGCCTGAAATAAAGAATTATTATTATTATTATTTTTATACGTTTATATATCTCAGGACCCCTGAGGTCCTGGACCTTTGGGAGGCGTACGAGGGGCCGAAACCAACTCGAAGAGGCCTTTTTTGTACGTTTAATGAAACGTGGTATCAACCGGTGATTATCCCTGTACGCGCTATGCTAGTGCATCCAAGGACAACCCCCGGTTTGAAAAACTATTGCGACATAATATGGAAAACAAAATAATAGGGCTATGGTTTTTGGAGTCATAAGTGGACTGGTAACATGGAACTATGTTAGGACTATGGCCCCTGCCTAAACAATCTCATTAATATCAATCGATAAAAGGTAGGGGGTGACTTGCACACTCAATAAATGGGCCCCCAAAACGGCCGCTAGCACGATGTGACGTAGCAACAAGAGGGCAACATATCCTGAGGCGCTTGAGGAGTGGAGAGGCATACCACGGCTATCAGGACAATCCCGGAAGTACGGTCAAGATCCCTACCAGCACCTTACTGGATTATGCATCCTTCTCCCGAGCATGTTTGCTCTTGCGACTCTCCACTCAAGCCAGCCAGTAAAGGCAAGAGAGAGGTGGAAGCTCTGTTCCTCGTCAGTGTTCACTACGGCCGGCCAATAAAGGCAAGCCGGAGATGAAGAACAAGAATTCTCCCGGGAGATCGGGTCCGTGGGGTCGCTAATACCCAACAGTTCGCCACAAAACTGCCCTGCGGATTGTATCTCTCTTAGTCTGGCCCCTCACCCTAGGCATGTTACGGTAAAGAAAATTCTACCAATACAGACCTAGGGTATTTTGGAGCACGCAAGCCCCACCACGACGTCAACGTAGAGATACATCGATGGGGTTATTATTATTATTATTATTATTTTCTATACTTCTGAATGAAACATAGATGCAACTTTATGAAATAAACTGGTAGGTAAAGGACTCATTAAATAATAGTAATGCACGTTAATCATATAAGTATGTAAATTTAGAAAGGGAGGAAAAACACGTTCAGAATCAAGAAAATCGTCCACATTGCTGCTATGAAATTGCCTAATTTTGTTTGTAGAATACCTAGGTACAAGGCGTAAGGGACAAGTTTTCGCAAACTTTAACGGCTTCCTCAGTTGACGAAACTGAACAACCTTCCACAAGTTTTTTTTTTTTCAGGAAACGGCAAAAAAATATTAACACTTTGGCTGCGGCAAGTAAAATCATAAACCTCCTGGTGCGGCCGCGGGTCGATATGCGCGCCTAAAGATATTTCAGCCAGTGCGTGGTAGGTCTTATTCTCGACCCACCACGAAGTAGTCTCAATAAGTACCTAATATTCATAAACAGCTAAGTTATTAGCGTTTACTTATAACCAAAAATGTCTCTAAGGAAATATTGTGGAAGCTATTGATTTATGAATGAATAAATAACGGTCAAATGGTAAAACACTGTGAGTGGCTTTCCTAGCAGCAATTTATTTATTTAACCAGAACGACAGAATGCCAATTACACTGATTACAATAGGTACAAATTATGTAAAAACACGTTAAAGAAAATATAACTAAACCTCTCATGCAGTCTTCTCGCAAATCGCCAGACATTCAGTCAATATCTCCTTCCATTCATCAGCGATTAGATCTAGTCTAGGACTGGATTCAAGGAGAGCGTTGAGTGCAATTAGCATTCGCGGAATAGGTGACATACGTCGTGCAACCGTACGGCAACGTGGCACTACGAAAAATTTATGCCGTCTTGCCCGGCAATAGTTATCAGGGACAAAAATTTTACACAGCTCCCCATGCAAACTAGGCGAATCGATTGTTCCGTGTATGATCTTGCAGGCAGTTACAAGCTGATCAAAGGCTCGTCTAACCTGGAGGGAAGTAAAACCCAAACAACCTAACAAAAACTTGGTTGGATACAAATATGGATAGTACCCAAACCTACGTTTGTAGAAATACCTTAAAAATGCTTTTTGGACTTTTTCTATCATAAGAGTATAGGAATTCTCGTATGGATTCCAAACACAAGAGCTTGAATCAAGTTTGCTTCTAACAAGCGTGTTATACAGGAGTCGGATTACTTGATGGTTTGTAAACTCACGACAATTTCTAAGTACAAACCCCAACCTCCGAAATGACTCTTTGGCTAAAGAAATAGTGTGATCATGAAATGTAAGCTTAGTATCGAAGATAACACCAAGATCTTTAACCATCATCACTCTAGCTATTTCTACATCATTTATAGTATAAGTGTATTGGATTGGGTTTTGTGAACGACTAAAACTCACAATGCAACATTTAGATGGATTGAAATTCATTTTGTTAATCACTGACCACTCACTTATAGCGTCAATATCTTTTTGGAGGGCTACACAATCTGCTAGAGTTTTAATCTGAGAGTATAATTTTAAATCATCGGCATATAGTAAACATTTGTAGTGATTTAGAACTTGTGGAATGTCGTTTATCATTATAAGGAATAGTAACGGACCCAAAATTGAACCCTGGCTGACTCCTGAACGTGTGTTGTACGGCTGAGAGTTGTATAGGCCCAGTCGTACATACTGTTGACGATCTCGAAGATAGTCAGCGATCAATATAAGGAGACTGGGAGCAAAACCTATGGCGCTTAATTTTTGTAATAGGATGTCGTTATTAATTCTATCGAAAGCTTTTTGAAAATCAAAATATAATACATCCACCTGTTTTCCTCGGTCCATACTGTTAGTGATGTAATCGGTTAAAGTTACGAGGTTCGTGTTAACCGATCTTTTGACGCGAAAACCATGTTGTTCATCACACAGATATTTGTTGACTTGCCTGAGAATCTCTTTGTGTAAAATATTTTCAAATACTTTGGCAGGTGAAGAAAGGATGGCGATAGGTCTGAAGTCTTCAACGGATGTCTTAACTCCTTTTTTAGGAATAGGTGTAACTCTAGATATTTTCCACTGGGATGGATATTTACCTGTATTGAGTGCTAAATTATAAATGCAGCTTAGAGGTCCAGTGAAGTATTTCTTTAAAACCTTTAGCATAGAAGACGGAATGTTATCCGGTCCAGCCGAACTACTGAGCCTTAGCTTATTAATGCTGCGTTCAACGTCTTCAGGGGAAATTTGAGTTATGTTGATATAATTGTTGTTTGAAGTAGTATCAGAATGATTGATTTTATTAGCATTTAGCTCAGGAAAATCACGAAGAAAAACACTGGAGAAGTAATCTGCAAACGCATTGGCAGCATCAACACCAGATAACGTTTGGCCGTTGTGGAAGATAGTAGATGGAAAGCCACCCTTACATCGTAAACTTGTAATGTGCTGCCAAAATTGTTTTGGGTTTTTTTTAATATTGTTTTCGATATTATGTAAATAGATCTTATAAGCAATCGAGATGCGTTGTTTAAGGGTTCGTCTGAATGAAGAGAAAATATTATAGTCGGTGGGACAGTGAGATTGTTTCCAAGTCTCATGTAGTTTAGATTTATAGGCCAAGTCTTTAATTATGTCGCGAGTGAACCAGACTGGATAACACTTCCTGCTGAATTTACTTCTCGGTTTTTTGGGCATACACTGGTCAAATATTTTATAGACTATTTCATAAAAACTATTTATACCGGCAGCTGTGTCAGGCGCCAGAGCTACAGAAGTCCATTGTTCCTCCGCCAATAAAGCATCAAGAAGCTCATAATCACACTTGTTGAAGTTCCAATCTGTAGACCGTTCATTGTTACTGGGTTGTAACGAATTGTTGTGAGAAGCTGTGCTGATATTTATATTTATATCTAGCGGAGGATGATAGAGATCTGGTGGTACCATACCTACTGACTCAGTAACACAAACACTAGCGCTCTCCTGGACCAATATGTAGCGACATCTATGACGCCACATAAGAACTACGAAGAAAAAACGAAATCCTGCATCGCGCAATCAGAGTTCTCCGCGCGATTTGAACATATACGACAGCCCGACATCAACTATCGGGCAGTCGCCCACCAGACCATAACATCCTGTCTGGAGACTGCAGCATCGTCCCGACTCACTGGGACAGCACCACCCCGACTCACTGGGGCATCATCCCGACTCACTGGGACAGCACCACCCCGACTCACTGGGGCATCATCCCGACTCACTGGGACATCATCACCCCACTCACTGGGGCATTATCCCGACTCACTGGGATAGCAACACCCCGACTCACTGGGGCATCACCGCAGACAGTTCCGACTCACCGAGAACTATGCGGCATCGGTTCCGACTCACTGGAACCAACCTACCGCTGGCCTGGCACACATCAAGAAGCATCAAGAACCATCGATCTCCGATCTCCGGAGGGGAGTGATGTAGCGACATCTATGACGCCACATAAGAACTACGAAGAAAAAACGAAATCCTGCATCGCGCAATCAGAGTTCTCCGCGCGATTTGAACATATACGACAGCCCGACATCAACTATCGGGCAGTCGCCCACCAGACTATACCACACCTGTCTGGCCGGAGGATCCTCCCTTTTCAACGGAGGTATGTGGGACTTTACTCTCTGTTCCACCTACCCCCAAAAATATAACATCTAGCATACTTCCATTCGAATTCTTAACTACATTCTTCTCAGACAAACCACAAAATGAAAGAAAATAACATTAATAGTTAATTACATTTACAGAAGCACTATTTAAATTTAAGTCACCTAAAATTATTACATTACCCTTAATACTATTAATAAAACTCTCTACTTTACAGAACCAAGTCATATAAACATCATCAGTAGCACTAGGCTTTATATATACTCAATACAATTGTTATGAATGATTGATAAAAATACAATTGTTATGAATGATTGATTCTAATATGTAGGTACCAATTATGACCAATTTTCGTGGAAAATTTTGGGTTTTTTCTCTTTTTTTACTTTTGACTACAAAAATATGATTAGAAATGGGTATGGATAGAGCCCCATTTTTTTTTTGTACTAATTAAAAAATAGGGGTGTAGGTATATTCAGCAGTTTTACAAGTGAGTTTTTATTAACTGAATAATGTAAAAATTTACATATGTACATAAAAAAAACTTAAACTACTTACTTATACTAAACCCTAAATAAATACATAACTTACATAAATAAAATACAAAAACACAAAGTACACTCAGGCGTCGAAGTACTCCTCCACATCGCTGTCATCCGGGAATGTGCCCAGAAGTCTGGCAAGTTAGTACGCTGGTCTGAAAAACGTCGTTGTTATGTAATGCGGCGACCTCACGTTCAGCTGGATTTTAATCTGGAAGTAGCGCTGGGTGACAATAAAATGGCATCACAATCAATAACAGTGTCACAACAAGTGAAATTAGTGTCTTCCAATAAAGTAAGCCTATAAATATATTTGTGTCTAAAACAGCAGATATTGATAAGTCTAATCGATAATCCATTAATATCAGTTAATTAGAACATTCATCCAAGGGAGAGCGATTCGAGCTCGGAATTTTATAGCATACCGTACATATAATTCCCTTCTAACCTAACATGTCCGTGTCATGTCAGGTTAGAAGGGTATTACCACGTTATTCCATTACCTACGTTAGGTAATTTTAAAACCCGCAGATAGAAATAGGAGGCCTCCATCGACCTTTCCACCTCTTTTTCAGACCTACACTGTTCTTACACAATATCTATTAGGTACTAGCTTTGCCCGCGCGGCTTCGCTCCCGCTCTTCCCTACTCCACCCTACTATACCCAACTCTACCCTACTCTACCCTACTCTACCCTACTCTACCCTACTCTACCCTACTCTACCCTACTCTACCCTACACTATCCTATTTTTTTTCCATAAGAACCTTCTCCTCACAATAACAATCACAACAAAAAAAAAAATCAGCCAAATCGGTCAAGCCGTTTTCATGCCAAGTCGTGACAACGGAAAACGGGGCTCATTTTTATATATATAGATAGATTACTGTACTCGTAACATGGAAATATTGTAATTGTAACAACAACCACTTTTTAAAAGAGTAACCATGGAGTTTCTTGCCGATTCTTCTCCATAGAAAACGACCAATTTGGAACCGTACACTAGCTTTTGACGTGTTATAAGTGCCCATGTAGGCCTATGTGACATAAATTAATATAGTACAATGTAACACTAGGGGTGAAAGTTACTTATTTAGTCCCTCGAATTAGCGACCTCGCTACGCTCGGCCGCCAACTCCTTCTCGGGACGAAATAAGTAACTTTAACCCCGAGGTAAGCATTGTGCTTTTCATTACGAATACAAGAAGATAGACCTAGTTTTTTTTTTTTAATAATTTTACAGCTGTTACTTGAAAGTAAAACTCCCTAGGGATGAAAAGTGTGATACTTTTCAGCCTGCTCCTCAGGCAACTTTAGATCTACTTTCAGAGTATAATGAAGTAGTAATGATTTTTTTATTTTATTTTGGTTCTTCATAATTTATAGTCAGCCTACACTGACAATACGGCAACGATAGATGCCGCTTTGTAGAACCTATACAGGGTGTAAGGGAGAGCCCTCCGCAAACTTTAAGGGCTTGCTCAGTAGACGAAACTGAACAACCTTCCACAAGGTTGCCTGAAAATAAGTCTTGTGGATGGTTGACCTATTATTATTATTCTAGTGTTGCGTACATATTTATAAACTTTATAATATAATTGATGCTAAATTGAATGTAAAGTTTAAGTGCCCACCCTTTACGGTTATAGATTATTGAATAAATTTCAAAAGTGGCAACTTAATTACTGAGTTAATACCCGAAGCCTACTCAAAGGAAGTTTTTATTACAGTTGAGCTTCTAGCTCCGATTACTTACCGATTGAGTTTGAGTACACTCGAAATCAGAAATTGAAGAGTGGAAGTAAGATTTTAGATGGTAAGTAATTCAAAATTTTTCTTGTTTTGTTAATTAGGTATAGAGTATACCTAATTAACAAAACAAGATTTTTTTTTTTTTCAAAATAATATAATAATAATATTCCGCAACTATCACACAACGCCGTCTAGTCCCAAGGTAAGCTAAAAATAACATCAGACATTTATAAAAACCTTTTATTACTGTCCTTTTCCTTTATTTTATTTCCGTCTCCTAGAGAGGAGGCCTGAGTCCCAACAGTGGGAACATTATAAGGCCGACTATGACTATGACTGTCCTTTCAACCGATTTTGACTTTTATCACGTTGGTGGCATAGCAAATGGCGGCTGCAGTAAATAGTTGGTATTGTAACCACTTTTTGCTATTATTGCCACCCATATGCCTACGAAATAGAAGTTCAAATCGGTTCAACAGACAGTAAAAAAGGTTTCTTTAAATGTATAGGGGGAAGTCCCGTAACGCCGGACGGCACCTAAAATCGGACACTCGAGCTATCCCGACAAGTCGCAACGCGTTTGTTTAAAAAGCGGGTGATAGGGGCGCGGAGGAACGTAACAATACACGAGCGCGGGTCGCGGTTCGCCAGTGTCGCGCAACGCCTAGGTAGGAACAGTTGATTGCTGCTTTTGGCAGGAATACATTGCATCACATAAGATCCAAGTGAGTAAAACTATAATGATTTTTAGTTTATGTAGTTTTGATAATTGTTATTTTATATCGTAGTTAATACATATCCAAAATTTGTAATATTTTTTGTCGAATTCCATAGCAGTTTTTGTATACGACAATTAATTAAAGGATTCTCTGTCCCCTAGTACCGGACACAAAAGCTTCCCCTAATATCGGACACAAAAAAAAACATATTTTTCATGAAATATTATACTTTTTGATCATTATTATCTATTGTTTTAGGAGAACAAAGAGATATCGAAATGGAGAAGACGAAAAAGAAAGGAAAATGGGACCAAAGTAATTTACAAACTGCAATAGACAAAATTTTGTCCAAAGAAATGAGTTTGAGAGAAGCCTCATTGCGTTATAATATTCCAAAAAGCACCTTACATGATAAAACATCATCATTAAACCGTGGACAAGAAGTATCGTTGCAACCAAAGTTAGGTAGATTCATTAATACCTTCACACCAGAATACGAAGAACTCTTAGTGGAGCATGTAAAAGATTTGTCTAATAGGTGTCTGCTGTTAACAAAACAGGAATTTTCGAAGTTGGCTTACGATTTGGTTGAAGCTTTGAAGATTCCTCATCGCATAAAGAGAAAGGAGCTGCTGGTAAACACTTTTACTACGATTTCATGCAGAGACATCAGGACGTATCGCTGAGATCACCAGAGTCAACAAGCATGATGAGGGCTGTGGGGTTTAACAAACCCCAATTTAATTTGATTTTATATTTTGTTATTAAAATAATTTCATTATTAAAGCTTAATATGTCGAAACAGTTTTTTTTTTATTGTTTAAATACCTTAAGTGTCCGTCACTAGGGGACTTCCCCCTAATCCTAACGCGAATATTATAGGTAAGTACTTGCTGAAGGGACTGTATAAGAAATGTGAACTAATAAAACGAAACAAAATCATTTGTTCGTGGAATGCATGACATCTTACTTACCCTTTTTACAGGTCGTCACCCTCAGCCTCATCAGCGGTCTTGGGTAAGCACACTGCACCTTCGGTCAGTTACATGGAGAGCCACGAAGAACCTCTCCTGGTCGACGCCAGCAGTCGGGCCACTCCGTTGCACAGCACCACTTCAACCCACTGAAACCAGCAGCATACTCCGACCCACCGGTAACTGCAGCATCATCCCGATTCACTGGAACGTCATCACCCCAACTCACTGGGGCATCATCCCTAATCACTGGGCATTATACCGACTCACTATGACATTGTCAGCCCGACTAACTGGGGCATCATCCCGATTTACAGGGACGTCACCGCAGACAGTTCCGACTCACCGAGAACTATGCGGTTTTCGGTTTCGACCCTCTGGAACCAACCTACAACTGGTCTGGCATGCATCACGAATTCACGACTCATCCTCTTTACCGGATGACCGAACGGCGAGCTACCAATTGTTCGTCGTCCGCAAACCCGCTCCTACTGTGGCCGGGGATCTCCCGACGTCTGGGGCATTTGTTGCGGCAGCTGGCGTCCATTCCCTCACGGCTGCGGCCATCTCCTTGACTAGAATAACAAAAAAAAGTTTATTAACTCAACATTGGAGCTGTACCCAGTCCTGGTCCCTCGACCAATGTCTGTCTGTGGGAGGACCTCCTCTCTCTTTCTCTCTCTCTTATGTTTAGTCATAAGTCTCTCCGCTTACGGGCCACAAAAAAAGCCGCTTCAAGCTTCTTTTTGAGGCGGGTTTTTTTTGTGGCCCATGTGCGGCGATCCGCCACAAAAAAAGCATGACCCGCGGCTAGCTTTTTTTTTGTAGCGGCGCTTTTTTGTGGCAGCATTTTTTATAATAATGATAATGACATACGCCGCTGCTTACCATTCGCGTATTTAATCCTTCTTCGCTAGAGTCCATTATGACACTGCACGCATGGCCACAAGCTGTCGCGCGCTTGCTTTTTTTTTGTGGCCGCTTCTACCTTTTTTTGTGGCGGCGTTTTTTATTTATTTATTTATTAATGCTTATTGCACATAAACTGTACAAAGGCGGACTTAATGCCTTAGGCATTATCTACCAGTCGACCTTAGGGTGGTGCAGAAACATAACATGGTAGGTGCGAACTTTAAAGTAACCAAAAAAGAAAAATTAAAATCAAAATTAATACATAATTATAAAAATAAATACTTATATAAATACATACAAATAAACAAAATTATTATGAGAAATGAGTATAATAAATCACTGCTGTGAAGATTCTGCCAATTTCTTCCGAATGTGTTCACGTGCCATTACCTTAAAAGAGAACCGGCCGTTTTCATGCGGCGGCTTTTTTTTTAAACCCGTGTGCGGGGGCACTAATACTCAGGGGACCGAAGCTGGTACTGTTCCACAGTTCAGTTAATTTAATAATAATAACAGTTACAAAACTGTAGTTAACGCTACGTTTGATGACGACGCCGACAGACGGCTGGTTATGCAATGAATTATTAATAGGAACATAGTATTATGTCATGTCGGTCTTGCTGCCGATACTCAATGGCGGATGTGATGGTGTGAGCGAGATATTAAATGTAATCGGCGTGGCCTGCTGTTCATTGATTTTGAGCGTAGTCTGTTACATTCTCACGGCATTCATAATAATAATGAATGTGCAAGTCACCCCCTGCCTTTTTATCGATGGAAATTAAAAACATTGCTCAGGCAGGGACCATACTCTTAACATAGCTCCTGGTAACCAGTTTACTTAAGACCCCAAAAACCATAGCCTTATATTAGTTTTCCACTTGTTGCAATATTTTCCCTTCAACCGTGGGTTGTCCTTGTATGTATTCCACAACTATCACACATTGCTGTCTAGTCCCAAGTTAAGCTTGTTTGTAGGAGGTAATATCTGGAAGTACTGGTCCGATTGCTAAAAATTTTTCACCAATAGAAAGCTGCTTTATTCCTGAGTGACATAGGCTATATTTTATGTACGCGGGGGAAGCTGCGGGCAAAAGCTAGTCTTTTATATAGCTGATCCCGCAATTTTACCCGTGTCTTTGATTACTGCTTCTTTTAAAAGCTTCTTTCTTTTAAAAGAAACTTTGATGATCACAAACCCAACTAATGAGCAAAAATTAATAGGTTCCCCTTTCTAACTAGGTTAATTATATAACATGCGAACCATAGAATTAGATGCGAACGGACTAATAAAATAAAATTATCAAACAAAAATGTACAGTTACAATTTTGCTTGAAGTTTATTTTGGTAAATTTTTGGAATACTTCGCAAAATAATTAATTTAATATATCTTGTGTTGTTTAATATTCTATGAATTATTCTATTATTGTAAATATGTAATAGGGATAATGTAAATAATATGCAGTAGGTACTTACGTAATATAGTAGCGCATTGGTGTAGTACTGTAGATGTTAAGGAAAATTTAAAATAAATATATAACAACTTTTCTATTACAGTAATATTTTAAAATACATTCTATTCTATTCTATTTTAATGAGAAATAATATTTATTTTACATATAGATTTTAAAAAACACAATTTCCAATACACTTGTTCATAAAGAGACTCTTATTGTACTGCACTTAGGTATATACTGGCACTTGTGACCAAACTGTGACGTTTTGATTACCATTACGCACTAGTGCTATATGTAGTTAAAACCTTTTTGTTCAACCTCTCTCCCGCCATAATTTCATTACATTTATCGTATCAGAATGGGTCCCCACCCCCCACGAAGAAAATAAAATGGGCACGAAAATTAAAACAGATTTTTACCGCCACAAAAGTTTACTTTCTTACTGTCTGAATTGAAACATTTTAAGTATTAATAATTTTTTCACTGACGATTCCGACACGCTGTTTGGTACAGTTAGAAAAAAAAATCTAAAATGTGATGATATGAGGAAAAAAGCGTTACTTAATTCATGAATACCCAAGCGACCACCGGTGGCCGCGCATCTATTGTCTTACTATTGTGTCTCTAATTGACGGTATCTGAAGGGTTAAACCACAGAATAAGTAATAGTACAACTCAAACTAGGCTGGATTTAGGACGGAAACTTTGGGTAATTTTCTTTACATTATATTTTAAAACTTTTTATTTCACTGTACTAAACAGCTTCCATTGTATATTAGGGGAAGTTTGAAAGTGGCGCCATTGACTGAAAAGTTGAAAGGGAATCAATTGTCTTGGTGAAAAGGAGGGATGAAATGCATATTGCTAAAAAAGTTAGGAGTTTACATGTGGATGGATGGATGGGAAGAGGGAGGCCAAAGAAAAAAATGCATGGATTGTGAGAGAAGTGATATGAAAGAAAAGGGAGTTAATGATTGCGTGACAATTGACAGGATAGCCACCGGCCTCATCTAGCTTAAACAGACGAAAAAAAAATTTACGTGTAAAAGTGTTGTTTCAACCTATTTGCAAAATAAATATCATTTATCATTTATAGCATGGAAGAAAAATACGTGTCGCACCGACCCCAAATAAAATGGGCCTTGTCCCATGTGTCCAGGAGGAAGAAGATGATGACTAAATTCAAGCTTCAATTTTGGTAGTGTCCGAATCGTCAGTGAAAAAATATTAAAAATATAATGCAATTCGAAATTCCATCACAGTGGAATTTAAAAAAATAACCGCTTTATGGTACCAAAGTAATTAAAAATAACATCAAGTGCAAAGTCATCGTAACAAAGATCCAAAAAAGTCAAGTTAATTGTCAAAATAATTACACGCAAAAAATATAATATGACGATCACGCCGGAGTCTTAATTGACCATAACTATTTTTTGTGTCGTTGTTTAATTAAATTTAAATCACCCGTACAAAATTGATTCGACGTGGCGTCTGTTTGTCTGTAAAATATATAAGTCTGTGTGTCTGTGTTCTTGCGGTTAGTATCTACAATAGGCTAGTTGCCTTAAAAAATTTAATTAGTCCGTTTTTTAGATTATTCAAAAATAAGGGACACGTATTTTTTTATTTGTAAATTAAACCAAAAATTACAAAGATATAGCCCATTAAAGTTACGTGTGACGTCACGCCGTGCTGCATTTTTTCGCATGGGGTGACGTCACACGTAACTTTAATGGGCTATATCTTTGTTATTTTTTGGTTTAATTGAAAAAAGAAAAAGTACGTGTCCAATATTTTTTTATAATGTAAAATATGGACTAAATAAAATGTAGTTATTTTGATCCTGGAAACTACCCTATTCTACATATACGAGTATGTTATCTCGCATTTGAATTTTTCTTTATTTATGTACACACAAAAATAACAAAAAAAAAAACATAAATAAGAGACATCAGTACAAAGGTACTGCTTATTTCCAAAGAAATTTCTTCCAGCAGACCTGCGAAAGGAGAAATGAAAAAGAAAATATGACAATAGTGTGTAGGAAGCAAAAGAAGAAAATGTGAGGTCTTACCTAATTCAAATATAAAAATAATATATAACTTCTACTATAAATATATAACATACATTTTACTATTTGATGACCTGATGACGGGAGACCCTCACCAGTTCATCACCGAGACGAGAGAGACCTTTGTCCAAAAATGAACGTCTTTTAGCTTTTTTTTTTTTTTGTCGACGGGGAAAATCATCTTTGACGAAACCCGCTCTTGGGTGGAGCGGGAGACAGTGTCAGACTCTTACTGACTAAAAACCCCGCGCCGTTCCTTCTAGCCTTCATACCGGGGCGCGAGCTCCCTTTCGGACAACCCTGTCCCCAGTAGGCTTCGACCCAGCTGGGTCCCTCCTGTTGCTGACAACTCCTTGAGGCGCGCGGGAACAGTGCGTGCCGTCGACGTCTTGGACTCGGTCCATTACCGGACGATCGGACAGCGACCTACCCATGGCTCGCCGTCCGCGAGCCCGCGTCTACGGTGGCCGGAAATCGGGATCGGAATCCCGGCGACGGCGGCGAGGGCGCCGTTGCCTGATGCGGTCGGCCTCCTCCTTTGCTAGCATTACTACTTCGCAGAAGGAGGCGACCGCCTGCCATTCCTCCTCGCTCCGGACCATGGCTTCGACCAGGGCCCGGCGCGAGAGGTCTCCGCCGCCGATCGCCCCCACGAGGGCACGGCGATGCTCCGCCCAGGCAGGGCACACCTCGACGGTGTGCTCCACCGTGTCCTCCGGGCGTTGCGCACAGTGGCGACACCCGGGCGTCTCTTCCGCTTGAATCCGATGCAGGAACCTCCCGAACTTGCCATGTCCGGTGAGGACCTGCGTCATGCGGAAGGTAAGGACGCCGTGAGGTCTTTCTAGCCACACCTCAAAGAGGGGACTTACCGCCATAATCGTGGCGTGCCCAAACGTCTTTTAGCTCAAATGATGATGATGATTATTAATTTTGATTGCATTCTATTTATGAGTGGGTCTCAGAATTTCAAGGCAACATGGAAACTAATACAATAAGGATACTTTGCCCCTACCCACACGCACCAAATGTTTTGGGAATACCTTTATTGTATGTATAGCTAGGGAGTGGAATTCCCAGCTAGAGTTTGTGTTTCCTGATAGCTAGAAATAACCATTTCTAGGTAAGCGTACTCCGTCGTCGTCCACATCATCATTTACCGTCAGCTCCCCTAGCCAAGTTACAACCGTTTCGTGTCGAATTCCGTTCTGCAATCTGTAACGCCTCGGTGTCAGAAATGTAGAAAACGATAAATTGGTAGCCATGTCGACGCGCCTGAGTCGGCCGCTCGTTCTACAATTTAGCGTTTGTATAACAAAGGATGTAGCGTTGAACACTGTAGAAACGATATTCTATCATTTTGAAGGATGTGAACTTTACGATTGCTGGTATGAGGTTTACCTTATTCGATATACTTGGTACCTGAGAGGTTAAAAAAAAAACTTTCAACCTAAAAATGAGTCGGTAAAAAATTGCCAAAAATAAAATACACAAAACGCGTGGGTGAAGAATTTATTTCAAAGATATACTAGTCACTGAACACTATACCAACGATCGAAATTGAACTAACATGCGAACAGATATTCTAACAAAAATTTCTCAGTAAGCAAACCCACGGGAAAAGAGGATATGAAACCGGTTTCCAATACGTGGCTGTCATGTTCAGACCGGATGAGAACGCCTCGCAAACGACCAGCTCTTCTGCGAATTTGATTTGCCAATCAAAAAAGGCTCTGAAAGGATTTCGACGAAATAAAATATTATATTTCGTTCTGAAAATGAATAGCGCTCATTTCTACGTATTACAAATGATTGGAAATTCCAGGAGTTTGAACGTTATTATTTTTTATTTGTAGATAACATTTTTTATAATGCACGTTCTATTCGGTCTAACTATAATATAAAAATTAATTGCTAAATGTGTAGCGCATATCTCAAGAACAGCTGAACCGATTTCGCTAATTCTTTTTTGTTGTGTTTGTCATTGTGAGGAAAAGGATGTTACGGAAAAAAAGAAAATAAGGGTAGTGTAGGGTAGTGTAGGGTAGATTAGGGTAGAGTATAGTATAGTATAGTGTGGAGTATGGTAGAGCGGGAGCGAAGCCGCGGGGGTACAACTAGTTATAGCTATAAAATTAATTTGGTGTTCATGTAAAACAGAAAAATAAAATCTGCAAAAAATACTACAATTTGCTTTATTACGATGATCTTCCTGAAAAGGCTCGACACGTTTTGCTCATCGGTTTTTTCAATTACAAACAAAAAATTCAAGATATTTACATTATTGCCCACCTATTGAGTAGTTCGGTGAATTTCGTAAAACCCGTACAAGGAAAACCGTGGTCGATCATTCGTCCCCTTTTCTCAAAAACTAACGGTTCTAAAGTTAACGTTTTCGAATTAGACAGAATACGATGATAACCGCTCAGGGAAAGTCCAAAACAAGTTGATTGAGGAAACAAGGCTGTACTTGGAAATGTAATAAATTGTCTACACGTGTCTATTTCATATTGCGCTGTACCTATCTATTTTTGGCACAGCTTCGGCCCAAAATAGATAGCTACAGAAGTCAATCTCATATATGTAATTCACTTTTTATACCTACGCTAAGCTATCGCACACAGTTCAGCGCGTTGCTCTGAACTGTATGATCGCGACCGGGCGATTCAGCCGAGATATCGTGTCTGTAAGCGGTGTCTATGTGTACGTTGCTCGAGCGTGCCTTGTATGTAGATTGTTTTCTGTACCTATCTATTTTGTGGCTTCGGCCTATCACCATCCCTAGCCATTGTGTACCCGTTTATACAATGGCTTGTCTTGGTCATGAAATGACATGAATGGCGTAATCTTTACCCCGTTTATAGAATGGCTAAGGATGCACGTGCTAAACGCACCATTGTAGTAGATTATGTGACTAGGGGTAAATGCACAAAATAGAGAGGTACAGAAGACAATATCATGTATGTACTTTACTTTTTATACCTACGCTCGGTGGACGCACACTAATGAGCGTTTGAGCCGGAACTGTTCGACGAGTGGCCCGAGACGCTACCGAGATATCGTGTCCGCGAGCGGTGTCATTGTGTGCGTCGCGAGCGCGCTTTGTATGTAGATTGATTTCTGTACATATATATTTTGTGATTAATGGCTAAGATTCAATCCCGAATCCCGATCGCCACAGCGTCCTCACTTTCTGCATGACGCGATTCTCATCGGGCAAGGAAAAATCAGGAAATAGCTGTTTCGGATTCAAGTAAAAGAAACGCTTGGTTGTCGCCATTGTGCGTACCGCCCGGAGGAGACGGTGGAGATATATTACTTGAGCGTAGCATTGCCCTATTTTCGTGGAGACGATCGATGGCAGCGACCTGTCGCACCGGGCTCTGGTGCAGGCCATGATCCGGAGCAGTAGCATACCTAGATAACAAATGGCCCTGGGCCTCATTTTTACGTGGGAAATTATCATATAACTTCTTTTACTTTGGGTTGAGCGAGATGGAATGTCCTACTTTGCTGACTAAAACGTGGTGCTATGATTAGTTAACACGAATGCGTCTACATTTCGAAAGTGAGAGATTTTTTTGCCATTTCAAAAAAGACTGTTAATCAGGTTTTGAAGCTGCGAGAAAAAAGGGCCGCGGGGAATTTCTGTAAAGAAAACTTGTCGTCCTAAAAGATGTCATAATAATGTGACACACCGAAGACATTAACAATAATGTGATGTACAGAAGTTATACACCAATACCGGCTATCACTGTAAAATGTAAATATAAAATAATTTAAAATGTCCATGAATATTATTAAATATCAAATACAAAATATTATTATGTTTAAAAATTGACATTTACTATAAATGTCAATTTATAAATATATCTAATAATGAAGTTTCCATGAATATTGTAAAAATGACAAAAAAGGTAATAATTACGAGTAAATGCCGTGATTAAATGTAAGATTAAAAATACTAAACATAAACTAAAATTGACATTATCTACCTACTTTCTTTCTTTGCGTTCGTTATAAGATATCATCATCTTCTATTTGTCCCGTTTTATTTGGGGTCGGTGCAACAAGTTTTTTTCTTCCATTTTGTCCTGTCACCCGTCACGCTATCACTAACTCCCTTTTCTTTCATATCACTCCTCACACAATCCATCCATCTTTTCTATGGCCTCCCTCTCCCTCTCCATCCATTCGTTATAAGTTATTCTCTTTCCATAGCCTCCAATTTCCATTACAAGCCTTTGATGTTCAAGAGTCTACTTACCACCTGTACAAGTTATTCACGGTTCGTTAGGTTAGCTTTCAGTATAATTGAACGGCTAGCAAATGAAATCCCTTTGATACCCCCGGCGCCGACTGCTTTCCAATTAGTGCGATTGATTCAGCAATAATACTGTGGTTGATCACTTAAATGAAATATCACTTTGTTTTATTGGAATATGGATTGTGTGATTTCTATGAATGCGATTGTTTTTTTCGTTTCCTGAAAAAAATCTTGTGGAAGGTTGTTCAGTTTTGTCTACTGAGCAAGCCCTTAAAGTTTGCGGAGGGCTGTTCCTTACACCCTGTATGGTTATCTGCTATGTACCATGATTTCCGTGGGTTAAATTGAATTTTGTTAAACTTGTTTCCTTTTGTTCCATACCCTATTACTAAGACTCCGCTGTCCGTCTGTCAGTCTGTCCATCTGTATGTTTTAAAGACAGACTTCTTCCTGTAATCGTAAAGTATTAGTAATATACCTACCATTCATTCAATTTTTTTTTAATATTGGGCTATACCAACTAAACTGGAGTGGAGAGAATGGTAAATGTTCAATTATTTTCTTAAAAAACTTTAAAACTACTCGAGGGTTTTGACACCGGGCAAATACTAAATTGAATTTTTGAATCCATAATATACTTTTCTAAGAAACAAGGCTAACTTCAAAGTTAACGATAAAAAAAAAACCGGGTAAATCCGAGTTGGACTCGAGTACTTAGGGTTAGGACATTCGATAGAGGTATAAGCCTGAAAGAAAGCCGAATTTCTACGAAAAAGCTTCTATTCCCATGGAAGACATATTTTCCATATAATTTACAATACCTATACCTAGTACCTAAGACGTAACTGAAGGAGCACACGTTAAAGGACCCTATGCCTAATGATTTATACTGTGTCTGTGTAACCTTTGTTGGAGATCCAAATTAATCAATACATAAGATGTGAGATCATAACGGAAGTTCTATAAAAAGATATTCCTTGTAAAAGATATGATAAGCAAGTCCCAATTAAGGAATCTAATTTAGGAGATAAAGGTGGGATCGGGGCCGGAAGTAGGACGGAACGTGACCAATGACATTTCAACAGCCACGCAATTATCTCTTTCTCTTTCTTTCTTTCTTTTCTTTCAACACTTTTATTGTGCGTACAGCTAGGTAGTGGAATCCCTTGCTGGTCTCTTCCAGCAAGGAAACACAGACGTTTTTCCTAATGGCTACAACCCGGAATTCTTTAAGTCAAGAGTAAATAGGTTTCTTCTAGGTAAGCGCGAACATGTCAACAATAAAAAAATGACAATACAACTACAGCTATGACTAGCTCATGATTTTAGCCTTATTTTACGAGTACAGATATTGAAATCCTAAGTGTCAGAGAGGGTATTATTTAAGAGGCTCCTTCTCCACTCGCTTATCGTAAACATCGAAAATGGTTTAAAAGCTTGTTACTTCATTTAATGCAATCCAACGCCATGTTTGACGAAAAAGCAATGCAAAAAAAGAGATATAACGCCTGGAAACTCTGTTAGTATTCGGTAATTCCGAGATTTACTCGAAAATTTCACAAAACTTGCTCCAGGAAATAGCTGTTTTTTTTAAACCCTTAAACGTTTTTGGAAAAAGTTGTCATCATTTAGAATCTTAATAAAATTTGCAAGGTCTCTAGAGGATTACTTTTTTGACTTTTTAAATTTTTAGGTAAATTATGAAGTGTCAAAGTTCATACAAAATAGGACATTTTCAGAGGTTTTTATTGGATTAGTTTTACACAAATTTAGAAATTGGTTTCTTTAGAAACCTAGATAATAACCACAAGATACTGTGTTTCCAAAATATCTAATGAAAAGTGTGTAATAAACGTCATAATCAGTTATGAGCGGTTGTATGAAAAACAGTGAAAATGTGAGTCGTGATGCACCACCTTAAGTGTTAACTCCCGAGCAAAACGAATTATCTCACAGAACGTGTAAAAAGTAGAGTACCTATAAGTATAAGTTCAAGAAGAGGAGGAGAGAGTGGAGGGTAGGAGTGTAGTAGTGTAATACGAGGATAAGGCTTGGGCGACTTGAATTCCTCACTTTTCTCAGATTTCTGAGTTATACAGAAATCTGAAAAAAGTGAGGATTCCTCGCTGTGGAGTTAATTATACCTACTTTATTACCTAGTCACATTATATCTTCTAATCTAGGTACACTTATATAATAAAGAGGTAAAGCTTCTTTTCGGTTTGAAGGGGGTAATTTTTGGAAGTTCTGGTCCGATTGCAAAAAACAAACTTTACTTCTTTATTATATTTGTGTAGATAATAACTCTGTTTAAAATTGATTTTAATAACTATACTTAAAACAAGAAAAAATATCGCTTCTCTAAATCTTGGGATTACTTACTTCAATCCCACAAGCTTACGGGATATCGATTCTGTGTGAGATTGTAACCTATGGTCTCAATTAGGCGACAAAGGGCAAGATTATCGAATTTCTTCGAAGTAGGTCCTCGGTTGCCATGGTAACGAGAAATCAATAAAGTCTACTTCACTTACCTCGACTTCCGATGTTCTTAAATGACGTTTGAGATATCTTTGTTTCCCTTAAGAATATACAATTCTCTCTCATGAGAAAACTGAAAAAAATATTTACGAATTACAATTTAGAGAGAAGTCTAAGAAGAAGAAGAGACTTGACTTGACTTGAGAGAGAAGTGACTTGCATAATTAAATTGTAAACGTACAAGGAATTCTTCTTCCCCTCAACAGTAGTGTAAGTTTAAGAGAAGTATTTCAAAGAAGAAGAAAAAACATAGGCAGTACCTGTAGCATGTAGAACGACATATAGGAAAGACAAGGGCTATAAGGAAAGCATACAAAGAGCTAAGAAATAAAAAAGAGTGGACGGAGAGTCTAAAAACAAAACTGGTAATATCATTAACAAGAGACCAGAGATAATAAAGGAAGCTACCAATTACTGCAGAGATTTCTATGCATCTGAGAAAATCGACTTCAGGATTTTCTTGAGCTTGCATTAAAGGTTACAGAAAACTCTACAATCCCATACTAAGAAGCGAAATTGAACATGCAATAAATTCTCAAAAATCTGATGACCTGGAGATGACAATATAACGAACAAAGTGCTTAAATCCCTTTCTGATTCTTTACAGGTTCCGCTTCAAATATTATTCAATAACATATTTAATACTGGAACATTATAATTTAGGCGTCTTCAAGGCTAGAGTGAATAGGCTCTTAATAAACTAGTGCGCCTCACTATCAACGATTGCATCACTGCTTCCCATCAGGTGGGATCGCAGTCAAGTTCTAGTTTATATCAGATTAAAAAAAAACAACCTCCGAGCAATGGTCTAAATCAACCGTTATACTTCTGCATAAAAAGGGGGACAGAACGGGCTTGGACAACTATCGGCCTATTAGTTTAATGTCGAACATGTACAAAATATTTTCTAAAATTGTGCTAAATAGGCTCTCGCTAGATGAGCAACAAACTTGACTTTTGACTAGCCTGTTGGTTTAGTGGTTAGAGACCCTGACTGCTATGCCGGAGGTCGTGGGTTCGATTCCCACTCAGGACAAATGTTTGTGTGATGAGCACATTCATTTTGTTCTGTGTCTGGGTGTAATATATCTATATCTAAAAATATGTATTTAGAAATATATAAGTATCTTTATTAGTTGTTTAGTACCCATAACACAAGCTCTGCTTAGCTTGGGACTAGACGGCGTTGTGTGATAGTTGTGGAATATATTATTATATTATATATATATATATTATATATATCCGGCATAGCAGTCAGAGTCACTGACCACTAGACCAACAAGCCACTCAAAATACATCTATTTCAAACCAGTACCCCTAGCCAAGTTGCTAATCTGCAATAGTTAACGCTAGTAGAAAGCTTCAAATGTACGGGAACGCGTCGTCTCAACGCTCAGTCACGTGGTCAGAACAAAAGAATTGGCGGCAAGGTCAACTCGAAGCGTTCGACGCAAGCGAAACGGTTGTAACTTGGCTAGGAGGGCTGTTAACCTAGCCGTTACTGACGAAGTTAAAGCTTCAGATAGTTACTGTTTTTAGGACACAGCTCGGGCGCTTGGGCCTTAAGTTCACGGACGCCAACCCAATAGAGTAGTACTTGTAGGACTTCCCGTTCAGCCTCGGGAATGTTATTGAATCTATTTTATTCGCTATTCAATCTTCTCTTACAAAGAAATGCCTCTCTCTGCTAATAGCTAAGGTTTCTTTGATTTGATAAAACATGATTTGATTTCTTTTTCTTATTTGAATTTGAGCTTCTTACCGAATAGTGCTTTTGATAAGAATAGTATGAACAAAGACATTATACATATACAGTATGAAGAAACTTTACGTAGGTATATTTTTATACAAATGCGCAAATTACTTATTAATTCCTCCGCTCTGGGATTTTTTTTGAAACCATTAAATGACTTCACCCGCTCTGGGTGGAGCGCGAGGGCAATTTCAGTTCCAATTGTAGGACTACGGGTTTCCTTTTCAGAAATTCCCCGCGGTCCTAACATAGCGGGCATCGGCCCTGCTGGGGCCCTATGGTTTGATGACATCTCTTTGAGGATGGAGCGTGTGGATCACTACGCGCTAATGACGACTGGGCTCGGTCCGGACGGCGAATTACCCATTGCTCGACGTCCACAAACCCGCGCATACCGTGGCTGGTAGTAGGGGTCGGAATCGTGGCGGCTGGGGCATGAGGAAGTTCGTTTCCTCACGCGAGTGGCTTCCTCCATTGCTAACATTGCTGTTTTGCAGAAGGAGGCCACCGCCTGCCATTCCTCCTCGCTCCTCGTCAACAGGAAACAGCAAACGCCTCGCAAACAGTCGATAACGTTTTCCCGGTGGGTAAAAATTATCCAAATGACATTCCCCGGCCTTGGGTGCAACGGGAGATAGTGTCAGACTCTTACTGACAAAAAAACTCGCCTTTCATACCAGGGTCGAGCCACTCTTTCGGAAATAGACCCCACAGTAGGCTTCGACCCTGCTGGGCCCCTACGGTTGCTAACAACTGCTTGAAGCAAGCGGCTCGGTCCGATTACCGGACGGTCGGACAACGAGCTACCCATTGCTCGCCGTCCGCAAACCCACGCCTACGGAGGCCGGAAATTGGGATCGGAATCTCGGCGGCGCACAGTGGTCCGGATTTTCAAAAAGGTGGACATAGGATCGAAAATGCATATTTAACTTAACAAAAAATTGTTTCGTGTAGGAAATTTTACGCTGATTAATACTTATTACTACAACTTTTCAAAAAAACTGCTCCTTCATGTCAAAAAAAAATATTGAAAAAAAAAATGTATGGGAGAAAATCTATTTTATTTTTTTTCTCCGTTCAGTATCAAAGTATAGCAAGCAAACCTTATATTCTGGTAAGTACCTATTGTCTTTAATACGACGACATATAAATTGCTTGCGTATCCCTGCGGCCTTGGCGCCTACGATGCTTCAAAGTTTAAAATTTCAATTGGGTTTTTTTTTAATTATTATCGAGTTTTTCAATTATGCTGAATTTAAAATATCATTTTTTAATTATATAAGAATTAAAACATACGCATTCAAGCATTTGGCAAGTATTTTTTTTTATTTTATTTTAATAAAAAAATTGTATTAAAAGTCTTCAACTTTAGTTACGTAATTAAAGACACGTGCTGATTCGTTGCTTATTGGTAACTGACTGAAACGACTCCTGTGTTAAAAGAATCATTTACCCCCACCACCGGAGATATCGACGACGCTGATTGGCTGTTGAAGATGTGGTACTAATTTTGTCAGTCACTACTTGCGCGCGTGTGTTTGTTATTAATATCTGTGCATGAAACAATTAAAGGCACCAAACAGTGGGGAGCGTCAACCAAATCGGCCCCCTCGTCGCTGGTCGTCACTCGCTGGGCCTCCCTCGGGCAACCGGGGGTTTCACCTGACGGGGACGGACCGCCGAGGGGTCGCGAAGAAGCGGCAAGCCGAGACGCTCCCGCTGCCCAATAAACAGAGACACTACGCCTAAATAGGCAATCCAGAGAGGCACCCGTCGTTGCGGGTGCTCAATGATATTGCGAGCAGGGGGCAAAACCCCGATCTCGCCAGCCACGCCCCCCTAGGGGGGTAGCAGCGATTGCTCCACGAGTCTGGATTAAAGGCACTTGTTTCTCAACCCTTGAGGAAGCAACATATCTAATTACCCGTGCTGTGTGAAAGTTTAGTGAGTTTCGTTATGGCTGCATTTGTTAAAAACTTGGACATCTTTATGTTCCTCCGTGTTGAAGGAGACATGAAGAATTGGGCACGACTCTATGAAGCTATTATTCTACATATCCCAGTTGGAACATGTTCAGAAGATTTAGAAATAATCAAGACCTTTTTGAAGAACTACATCAGTAATATCAATCGCAGATGGGCAAGTGCTTCTAGAAATCAGAAGACTTTCATGAATAGATATGCTGCGTGGTTACAATCAAATATTAGTTGGCCAAATTGCACTACTGTTAATTTATCGGAGATTTTTCAAGCCCAAGATGAAGTTATCGAAAACATATCGTCAGACAATACCTCAGTTGACATCGATACTACAGCAGCTGTGATTCCGTCGACATCTAGTACAACAACTGTAGGCACATCTACCGAAGTTCAGATTAGGAAGCCTTTTGTTGACCTCAGCAACAAACAGAAGAAAAGACGTTCAGAGTCTCTTTTGGACTATTCGCCGGAAGAACTTACTTTTGCATTAGTCGAAAGAGTTAAGACAGACAAGAAGAATGAATTAGCTTGTGTTATTGACCATATCACGAAGAACCCTGATAGTGTTGCTATCATTCAAGACACATTGTTTAAGAAAAATAGGAAAAAAACTTTTGATGAAGATCATGTTCTTGGTCTTTATACATCATTGAACCTGTCAAAATGGAAAAACTTGTGTTTAAGGAAAGCGCTGTTAGATAGTGAAGTTCCAGTGTTACCATCGTATCACAAACTCCTTGAAGCTAAAAAGAGATGCTATCCACATGATTTAGAAATTACTGAGAGAGGAGCCAGAGTGAAGCTTCAAGCCCTATTAGATCTGACAGTCCAGAAGATTCTTCAAATTACTGGTACCCAGATTGATTCGTCAACTGAAGGATTGAAGTTAATTAGTAAATGGGGTTTCGATGGAGCTTCTTCACAAAGTACCTACAAGCAAAGGAGTGAAGATGTAGACTTCAGTGATTTATCGGTTTTCATGTCAAGTCTTGTCCCTCTTAAATTAGTTTCTAATAATAGCACCATATGGGAAAACCCAACACCTTCTTCAACACTTTATTGCAGGCCCATTAAGTTCGAGTATTGTAAAGAGACAGCAGAATATATCAAGCAAGAAGAAGCTGCATTGCAGGAAGAAATAAAAAACATCAATTCTACAAAATGGGCAGGGCTAGAGATTAGTCACAAGCTTCATATGACAATGATCGACGGAAAAGTGGCCACTATTATAACGGATACTTCATCTGCATCTGCCTGCAATATTTGCCTTGCTAAGCCGACTGAGATGAACAAGCTGTCAGAAGTATTTTCAAGACCTGTTCGAGAAGATGTTTATAAATATGGACTTTCTACTCTTCATATGTGGATTCGTTGTATGGAGTGTATTCTACACATATCTTACAACATGGACTTTGAGATGTGGACTGCACGAGGTGCTAACAAGCAACGAAGAAACATTTGACGCAAGAAGAATTCAAACAGCAAATGGGAATACTTGTGGATTTTGTGAAGCAAGGCTTTGGAACCACAAACGACGGAAACACAGCCAGAAGGTTTTTTAGAGATTATGAGAAATCTGCCGAAATAACCAAAGTGTACAAAGACCTGCTGAAGCATTTTGCGGTTATTCTTCAAACGATTTCATCAGGATGTGCCATAGATATTGAAAAATTCAGGACTTATTGCAGAGAAACAGCTGAGATCTTTGTTCATCTATACCCATGGTTTTATATGCCCGCAAGTGTGCACAAGCTACTCATACACGGAGCAGACATTTGTCATCACTTTGGCCTCCTACCAATTGGCATTCTTTCCAAAGAAGTGGGAGAAGCAAGAAATAAAGAATTTCGAAGAGTTCGTGAATATCACACAAGAAAATTTAACAGGGTAAAGGCCACCGAGGACTTGCTCCATAATTTTTTAATTAGTTCAGACCCATATTTATCCCATATACGACCAAAATACAGCAACTCAAAGCAATTCGATTTTTTCCAGATGTTAAAGAGCTTTTGTTGTTGCCTGAGGTAATAACAGAAGAAACCGAAAATATGGATCTACAGGAGTTGCAGCCAGAACATGATCCATTAATGTAAACGTGACAGATTTAGTGATGTTGTTATTGTTAGAATTGAGTTTGTTAGTAGTAGTAGATAAGTTGTGGTACTTTTCAGGACTACTTAAAATAGTCATTTTCAGGACTTCAGAAAAAGCCCTTTTCAGGGCTAAATCTATTTCTAATTGTTTCTTTTAAGATGCGTCACGCTAGTAGTATAACCAACAATATCAACCATGATTTAGCAATAGGAAATATCAACAAACCGAACCCTTAGGGGAATATAAAACGTGATGTTATGATAAAATAAGCATTTTTGCTTAATTTTTTTTATTTATGCTTCTGTTGATTATTCTTTTCGGTTCGGGTTCGGCAAGGGTTTATGCTACCTTTGCCGAACCCAGTGTAACAGTGTACTATAATAGTACACTGTCATTTCGTCAGTTATATTTAAGTCCCAAGTAATAGGGGGCGAGCCTAATGCACGGATGGGGCGTGCGCGTGGCTTGTTTTATTAAAAATGATATTTTGGATTAATTTCAATAGAAAAACTCGTTAATAATATTAAGAAAATTCAACATTTAAATTTCAAACTTTAAAGCATCGTAGGCGCCAAGGCCGCAGGGATACGCAAGCAATTTATATGTCGTCGTATTAAGGACAATAGGTACTTATCAGAATATAAGGTTTGCTTGCTATACTTTGATACTGAACGGAGAAAAAAAATAAAATAGATTTTCTCCCATACATTTTTTTTTTTCAATTTTTTTTTTGACATAAAGGAGCAGTTTTTTTGAAAAGTTGTAGTAATAAGTATTAATCAGCGTAAAATTTCCTATACGAAACAATTTTTTGTTAAGTTAAATATGCATTTTCGATCCTATGTCCACCTTTTTGAAAATCCGGACCACTGTGCGGCGGCTGGGGCGTGAACGCCATTGCCTGATGCGGTCGGCATCCTCGTGTAAAAATTAGGGTTAGACTATCTAACTCGAAATGAAAAATAAGACAGTCTGAATATCGTGTGCTGAATAACGCTTAGTGTATTAGGCCCCTAAATTTGAAATGACCTTGAAGGCTTGAATGAACATTATGACAAACGAGATGAACCTACGGTAAAAATATACTACCGACCTTTCTATTTGTGTATATTGTTATGTATGAGTATAAAGTTGTTTGTCATACACAAATAGAAATGTTCGTATTTTACGATATCCGTGGTATTTTAGTATGGTTTGGTTTTTGACTTTACTTATTTCATTTCGGAGCGGAGTGGATCTATCTTTAACTGCTATGACGGAGGTCGTGAGTTCGATTCCCACCCAAGACAAATGTTTGTGTGATTAGCATCATCATTTGTTTTGTGTCTGGTTGTAGGTTATTTATCTACAATATGTATGTATTTAAAAATTATATAGGTATGTTTATCAGTTGTCTAGTACTCATAACACAAGCTCTGCTTAGCTTGGGACTAGACGGTGCTGTGTGATAGTTGTGGAATATTATTATCTTTGGCTCTCTGGTTGGATGGGTAGGGCACATTGCACGCAGAATAGATGGTCGATGGGGGCGAAAGGTTCTGGAGTGGTGGCTTCGTACCGGAAGACGCAGCGTTGAAAGGCCTCCAACAAGGTGGACCGATGAACTGGTCAGGGTCGCAGGAATCCGATGGATGCGTGACGCACAGGACCGGTCGTTGTGGCGATGCTTGGGGGAGGCCCATGTCCAACCATGGACATCTTTCGGCTGATATGATGAGTTAAATCGAATTGGTGTAGGTCTATCTACTTTATGGAGGCAGATCATCATCATTTCAGCCGACAGACGTCCACTGTTGGACGTAGGCCTCCCCTAAGCGTCGCCACAATGATCGATCCTGTGCGTCTCGCATCCATCGGTTTCCCGCAACCTTCACCAGGTCATCGGAGGCAGATACCTACTGGATATTATTTTATGTCGCTGCGTATATTCCGCAGAATGTTTTGGATAGCAATTTAATACGTTCACGTACCTAAATTGGCCTCACAACACTATGATTAGATTTGCGTATTCCGCGAAATCATAATTATGTAGATAGATGGACCTATACTAGGTACTTACTTAAATTACTTCTCAGTAATCGCGAAATAGCAAAATTAATGATAGACTCTTAATAATTGCTTTATCTTCCATTTGATATTTTCTACAATCCTTACTAATATTATAAAAGCGAAAGTGAGTTTGTTTGTTTATTTGTTACGTCTTCATGCCTAAATGGCAAAACTGATTTTGATGAATTTTGTTACAGAGATAGTTGGGACCCTGGAGACAGATATAGGCTAATTTGGAAAAGTGAGGAAAGGGGGAGGAACGAGTAAAGTATATTAATAAACGTGGGCGAAGCCGCGGGTAAAAGCTAGTATTAAATGACATTCTTTGCTAGCCGTGTGAAGTAGCGAACTTTCCGAGAAGTGCAGTTACTAGACCTGGAGCAGCATTATCTAAACCCCGCAGTTTTACTCACGTCTTTAAACAAAACCTCTACCACCACCTCTACCACAAAATATATAGGTACAGAAGTCAATCTACATACAAAGCGCGCTCTCACAACGTACACAGACACGATATCTCGAAGCACCTCAGCAAGCTCGTCGAACAATTCCGGGTTAAAATGCTCATTAGCGCGCGTCCACCTAGCGTAGGTATAAAAAGTGAAGTACATACATGGGATTGTTTTTTTGTCCCTATCTATTTTGTGCCTCTGCGGTCCGGATTCATCGTTAATGCGGCGTACAAGGACTGGAACAATTTGCCTGCTGCGGTCTTCTCATCAGATTATAATTAGGGTGTCTTAAAGGCTATAGTAAATATATTGGCTCTTAATAAACTAGTGCGCCTCACCATCAACGATTGCATCACTGCTTAACATCAGGTGGGATCGCAGTCAAGCACTAGTTTTTAGGGTTCCATAGTCAGTTGGAACCCTTATAGTTCCGCCAAGTCTGTCTGTCTGTCCGTCCATCCACGGATAATCTCAGAGTCCGTGTTAGCACTAGAAAGCTGAAATTTGATACCAATATGTTTATCAATTACGCCGGCAAAGTGGTGAAATAAAAAGTGAAAAAAAAAGTTTTATTAGGGTAATACATCAACTACTAAAAAAATCACTATTTTCTTTACGTGTAGGGGAGGGGGGGCTACACGTAAAGTGGGCAGTAAAGTTTTCATTTCAACCCTAACGTGTGATATATTGTTGGATAGGTATTTAAAAATGAATACAGGTTTACTAAAATAATTTTTTGATAAAGTAAATAATCGCTACAAAAGTTTTAAAAAATGTGTAGACACACATTTTCCGTTTACACGTTTCGTTTTTCCTTTTGAGGTACAGAACCTTAAAAATGGTGACTTGACTTGAGATCCTCCTTGTTTTTCCCCGTCCGTTATAAACAGAGTTCTGCGAAGAAGCGGTTAATAAACTGTCAATGTCAAACAGAGTAACCTTGACAGAAATTCTGAGAGCGCTATCAATTTGATTTTATCCATTTACAGCAGTGGCTCTCAAACTTTCGTTGATGTTACGAACGAGACAGAGGGGCGCTGCCTGGAAATAAATGGAATTTCTGACGTTCGCTTCGAAAAATCACGTCGTTAATTAACAAAAGTTTAGATTAGTTTTCTAATTTTGTGGGGATTTTGAGAATTCTGAATAAAATTCTCGCTTAAGGGTGCTGTCTGTAAAATCTGGGAACCAATCAAAAAGTGATAACATCTCGGATTTTGGAGCTCAGAACTGAATGAATATCAAAAATAAGTTAATCATACAATATCAGTAATAAATTAGTCTAATATTACAATCAAAATCTGAATAAAATCATGAGGAAAATCAATGGCTATTCGTACAATTTATAAATTGGGTCCTAGATACTCAGAGATAAATTTAAAAATATTAATATTTAGACTGGACCTTCTCAGAATATCTATGACAATATATTGTATGTTCATAAAAACAAAAACATGTTTAAAAGGTATAGTGATATCCATAGCGTGATTACGAGTACCAGGAATAAACATCAATTTTTAGTTCCTGCAACAAGGCTCAAAAAAATAGGAGGCTCATTTAGATGCCAATGTATACACTTTTAAAATAGACTTCCCAGTCACATTGAAGAACTTAAAGAAGCCTGAATAAGCTTTTAAATCGTTTGTAAAGCGGAAACTTTGTCAGAAGGCTTTTTATACTGTAAAAGAGTATCTTGAAGACAAAACGACTTGGGATTGATCTGCTCTAGTACTGTCTATATTAGTGGCTTTTTATTTTTTATTTTCTTTTTTTTGTCGGATTTGACATAAATGATTATTTTTATTTTGACATTTGATGATTTTTGTTAAAAACTTTATTTTACAATTTGACTTAGAACTTAGAAGGTTCTTTATTTTTATTTATGTAAAGTGTTACATTTTGTAAATATTATTTTATTATTGTGAATGTGGGGACTATGTGGATTACTTTTCCTTTTCTGTGTTTTGATGTCTGGCAGTTTTGAGTATTTTTTTTACAGTGGGCTAAAATCGTCTTATGACAACTCCCGCTCTTAAGTGGAGCGGGAGATAGTATCAGACTCTTACTGACTAAAAACCTACCCCGTTCCTTCTAGCCCTTTCATACCGGGGCTCGAGCTTCCTTTCGGATAACCAGTTTTGAGTATTTGATGCGGCCTACCCAAATGTCCTATCAATCTATCATTGGTATTGTTCGTCAATTCGTTGAGCTCCTTAGTAGTCCTAAGTTTAAGCTACACGAATGCTTGCACTGACTGGATAGATTTGAGTGGACCTGCCACTCAAATCTGTGTGGTACTTTCCTCAAAAGACCATCTGAGACACTAATCTGCATGGTTCTCATATGGTTTGACCCTTACATGTTCTTTACTATATGGACTTTAAAAGAGACTTTTACCCCTGAGTTTGTTTCGGTGTTTCTTCTCAGGGTAGACAGCTAGGAAACACCGGCCTCATCTCGTTAAAACTGACTGAAAACAAAATTGACGTAAAATGACTTAAATGACTTTTGACGAAAACCTATTTACAAAATAAAGATCATTTATCATTTATTTATCATTGTTTATAAATAATCTTAGGGAATTGTCATTCAAAAATTAATCTTTTCTTTTCACGGTCGTTGTGGCGACGCTTGGGGGAAGCATATGTCCAACGTCTTTCGGCTGATATGATGATGATAATAACATTTTTTTATTTGCAATTTATTTAACTCCCTACCTTACCCTCGCGGCTTCGCTCCTGCTCTACCCTACTCCATCCTACTCTACCCTACACTACCCTATCGTCCGGTAATGGACCGAGTCCAAGACGTCGACGGCGCGCACTGTTCCCGCGCGCCTCAAGGATTTGTCAGCAGCAGGAGGGGCCCAGCTGGGTCGAAGGGTTGTCCGAAAGGGAGCTCGTGCCCCGGTATGAAGGCTAGAAGGAACGGCGCGGGGATTTTAGTCAGTAAGAGTCTGAAACTATCTCCCGCTCCACCCAAGAGCGGGTTTTGTCAAAGATGATTTTCCCCGTCGGAAAGGAAAAAAAAACACTACTCTATTTTTTTTCCATAACAATCTTCTGCTCACAATAACAAACACAACAAAAAAGAAGTAGCGAAATCGGTTCAGCTGTTCTCGAGATTTGCGCTTAGCAACACATTTAGCGATTAGTTTTTTATAATTATTATAAAATGAGAATAAAACCAAAATAGCACACAACTTTGGCAACCACTTGCTTGATAATAAAACGTGTTTTTATGTGATAATACTAACGCAGAATTAGTTTTTTCTATCACTTCCTAGTATTGATACGTGTTATCGTACGTTGGAATCGCCTGTATACAATACTCGTGTTGTATCCATGTAGATATGCCCCATATATATTTCACTAGCTTTCCGCCCGCGGCTTCGCCCGCGTGGACTACAGTTTATACCGCGCGGGCAGAGACCCGTGCTCAGCAGTGGAATTATAGGTAGCCTATGTGTCATTCCAGTGTCTCCTACCTACCTACCAAATTTGATCTAAATCCGTTCAGTAGTTTTTGCGTGAAAGCGTAACAGACAGACAGACAGAGTTACTTTCGCATTTATAATATTAGTAGGGATTTGCATTTTTCATAAATTCCTATCTATTTGGTAGGTAAGTAACATACGAGGTCGGATAAGTTTCGATTAATCATGCTTGTTGGTGATTTTTCCGAGGCAAATGAAGGTCAGGCCTTATAGGTTTATCGTATCAGCCGAAAGACGTCCACTGCTGGACATAGGCCTCCCCCAAGCGTCGCCACAACGACCGGTCCTGTGCGTCACGCATCCATCAGATTTCCGCGACCCTGACCAGGTCATCGGTCCACCTTGTTGGAGGCCTTCAAATGCTGCGTCTTCCAGTACGTGGTCGCCACTCCAGAACCTTTCATCCCCATCGACGGTCTGTTCTGCGTGCAATGTGCCCTACCCATTGCCATTTAAGTTTGGCGATTCTTTGAGCTATGTCGGTAAGGAATCCTAGTGAAGCCGCTTATCTCCCACCAAAATAATTACAACATTCACATATAGTGTATTTACGACACACATTTAAAATTTGCACACGCACACTAAGAAGAAACCACCTACACTAAATCAATTTCTAATAGCTGACATAAACAAAATCAGTTATTAGCCTTTTTTTACGGTGGGTAAAAATCATCTTATGACAACCCCCGCTCTTGGGTGGAGCGGGTTATAGTGTCAGACTCTTACTGACTAAAAACCCACCCCGTTCCTTCTAGCCTCTTCGTACCGTACCGGGGCTCGAGTTTTCTTTCGGATAACTCTGGCCCCGGTAGGCTTCGACCCAGCTGGGCTCCTCCTGTTGCTGACAACTCCTTGAGGCGCGCGGGAACAGTGCGCGCCGTCGACGTCTTGAGCTCGGTCCGGTCAGTTACCGGACGGTCGGACAGCTAGCTACCCATAGCTCGCCGTTCGCGAGCCCCCGAGCCACCGTCAGCGTGGGCTTGCAGATGACGAGCAATGGTAGCTCGCCGTCCGGCCGTCCGGTAACCGTCCGAATCGAGCTCGAGTCAACGAGGGCGCGTAGTGTTCTACGCGCGCCTCAAAGATATGGTAGCATAACCCTAGGGGCCCGCCCTACAGGGCCGAAGCCTACAGGGACCATGGGTTGGCTCACTAAAGGGAAACCCGGGATCCTAGAACGCAAGGGAACATAGGAGTGGGTTATAGTCGGTAAAAGTCTGACAGTCCCTGACACTTCGCCACAGGGTGGTAGAAGCTATTGATTGAAACCCACCCGGTCAAGTGCGTGTGAGACTCGCGTACGGAGGGTTCCGTAGCGTTTATAGCAAAAAACGGTAAAAAAATCACGTTTATTGTATGGGAGTCCACCTTTTTTTTTTTAGTATTTGTTACTATAGCGGCAACAGAAATACATCACCTATAAAAATTTCAAGTGTGTAGATAACTATCACGGTTCATGAGATACAGCTTGATGACAGACGGACAGAGAGACAGACGGAAAGACAGCGGAATCTTAGTAATAGAGTCCCGTTTTACCCTTTGGGCACAAAATACATAGGTAGGTACAAAAGTCAATCTACATACAAAGCGCGCTCGAGCAACGCACACATTGACACCGTTCGAGGACACGATATCTCGGACCGCCTCGACCCGCTCGTCGAATAGTTCTGGCTCGAGCGCTCATTAGTGTGCGTCCACCGAGCGTTGATATAAATAGTGACGTACATTCATGAGATTGTCTTCTGTACCTACCTATCTCAGTGGCCGTGGTCAAGTTTCGGTTGAGTCTTACACTACCGCCTCTCTCACAAATCTTACGATACGACGCCGGGCAGCTTTGAGTACTGGAACCCTAAAAACCATTTTCTTTCAACAAACATTTTCAAACAATGAATACTCGAATCAACAATAGCTTAGGATTCGTAATCATTTTTCGCCGTATTCGAGGTTTCAATATGCCTGGAAACCTTCTAAATTCTAATGACGGCAACACCACAAAAATTATATAGATACAGAAGTCAATCTACATACAAAGTGCGCTCGAGCAACGCACACACAGACACCACTCACGGACACGATATCTTGGAGCGCCTCGGCCCGCTCGTCGAACAGTTCCGGCCCAAACGCTCATTAGTGTGCGTCCACCGAGCGTAGGTATAAAAAGTGAATTACATACCTGAGATTGTCTTCTGTACATAACTATTTTGTGGCAACAGCCAGTCATAATAACTGGAATACTACTTCGCCGCCTTTCGAGGAATATTTGAGGTTAATCTGTACATTACATATTAGGTTTCTTAATTATTAAGTAACCGTAATCAATATTGGTACCTACCTACCTATATCATGTAACAATTTTCTTCGAAAATGGCACTGTAAGCCTGTCGCTCAGGGCGACTTTATGTAGCGATTGTCGCGCGTTTTATATAAATACATTTTTTATTAAAATTTTTATTAAAATACATTTTTTATAGATATCTTTCACGTAAACGTAATTTGAACTCAAATAAAAAGTTTAAATATTCAAAAACTTTTGATTATACATATACGTTTTTTTTACCATGTGCCGCTTTCGACGAAAGAATCCTGCTTTTTTACTCAAAAAGTTCCTAAATCCCGACTTGGCAAAAATATCTGGCAACGCTGACGCGCTACAGCATCACTACATCACTACTAACGCGCGTTCGCTAAATATTTGCACGCCACACGTAGCAGAATGTGATGAGACTATAAATTTATTTCAAGACCATAATTATGTAACATTATTATTATTATTATGAGCCCGTTGTGTCCCACTGCAGGGCAAAGGCCTCCCTTCCGTTATTCCACTCTTTTCTGTCCTTAGCCACTTCTGACCAATCCTTAAGGTAGGAGTCCAAATCGTCACGCCATCTCCTTCTGGGCCTGCCGCGTCGCCGGCTCCTGCTGTTTGGAATCCAGTCAGTAGTTGCTTTCGCTCAATTCTGTTGCGACATGCGGCAGATGTGAAAGGCAAACGCATTATTCTGATTAAGAATCATTCAAATAGAAAAATCCTTGTTTAATTTAGGGATTTGTGTGTTATTTATTACAAAAAGAACCCAATCCCAACATGGTATTTATTTATTGAGGAGTACTGCCTCATCACATCACATAGGCACATCTAACGTTATAGAAAAAAAAAACAATTTCTTCACTATGCATTTTATCTGGTCACATGATGTAAATATACTTACAAAAAATAACCAAATAATAAAAATATAATTCAATCCATGAAAATTTGACAATCAATAAACACGGCGCTCACTGCGCCGATTTCCGGCCACCGTAGGCGCGGGCTCCATCCGGGCTGACAGCACGGGCATGCGAGCCGTTACGGTGAGCTGCCCTGTGCAGGCGGCCAAAACCATCACCGGGGAGGGCCGACGGCTTTTGGTGGGCTGGGTCTCCGCGCAGGTCAAGCTGCTGGAGCCCAGACCTCTGCGGTGCTTCCGCTGCCACGTGGGGCACCATGTGGGAGCCCACTGCGCCGCGGAGGATCGCAGCGACCGCTGCCACCAGTGTGGCCAGCCCGGTCACAAGGCCGCAGAATGCCGTGCTACGCCGCACTGCTACGCATGTGCGGCGGCCGGCAAGCCGGCTGACCACCGGGCTGGGGGCAGGTCCTGCGACCCCCCCGCCAAGGCCAAGGGCAAGGCCCACAGGCCCATCCCCGCCAATGTCCTCGCCGCCGCAGCCGCCTCCTTGGCCGCCGCCGCCATCGCCGCCGCACCCGCCGCCGCGGCAGTGCCCCCTAGGGGGGCTCGGGAGGAGACCGTAATGGAGTGTCAATAACGGCCCCATTACGTCTCCTCCAGGCGAACATCAACCACTGCGCCGCCGCTCAGGATCTGTTGCTCCAGAGCATGGCGCAGTGGTTGATCAATGTCGCCGTAGTCACCGAGCCGTATTTTGTCCTGCCCAGGGGTGACTGGGTTCAGGACCTGGACGGCTCGGTGACCTTAATTACGTCGACCGCCGCCGGTACCCCGCCCCCCGAGTCCGTCACGAGGGGGCGGGGTTGCGTGGCAGCACGGTTCGGGGACATCGTCGTGGTGGGCGTCTACCTGTCCCCGAACCGATCTCTCGACGAACTCCATGTCTCTCTGTTGGAGCTAAATTCCGTCGTCGCTGGGTTCAGTTCCCTCCCCGTGATCGTTTGCGGGGACTTCAACGCCTGGAACACGGCTTGGGGTTCCCGGTTCACGAACCAGAGGGGTCGGATGGTGGAGGACTGGGCCTTAGAGCTGGGCCTGGTCGTACTGAACCGGGGTTCTGTCCCCACGTTGGTGAGGATGCGGGGTGAGTCGGTGGTGGACATTTCGTTCGCCAGCCCCGCTCTGTCGCCACGTGTCGTCGACTGGCGCGTGATGGAGGAGGTGGAGACGTACTCCGACCACCGGTACATCCGGTTTGACGTCTCCGCCGAAACCTCGGCCGCGCCGGTCCGACAGAGCCCTTGCGGTCCGCGGTGGGCGCTTAAGCAGATGGACCGGGAGCTCCTCCTGGAAGCCGCGACGGTACAGGCCTGGGTGCAAGCACCGGACAGGCCTGTCGACATTGACGTCGAGGCGGAGTGGTTCCAGGAGGCCATGTCGCAAATTTGTGATGCGGCAATGCCCCGTGTCCGTCCAGGACGAGCTAAGCGCCAGGTGTACTGGTGGTCGCCGGAGATCGGCGCCCTGCGCAACGCGTGCAATCACGCGCGACGCCGGTACGCCAGGCACTGCAGGCGCCGCATCCGCCCGCCGGATGCGGAGGCCAGAGAGGCGGAGCTGTATGAGGGATACAGAGAGGCGAAACGCACCCTCCGAACGGAGATAAAGCGGGCCAAACTCGAGGCCCGCAACGTGTGGCTGGGGTCTCTGAACGCGGACCCGTGGGGGCGCCCGTACAAGTTGGTACGGGATAAGCTTCGCCCCTGGGCTCCGCCGCTGACTCAGAGTCTCCGGCCCCAACTCGTGGAGGGTGTGGTTAGCACTCTGTTCCCTGTGCAGGGGGAACACTCCCCCCCACCCATGGCTCCGCCTCCGCCAGCGGTGTCTGACGCGGACCGCAACAGCGACGACGACGACGATGCTCCAGAAGTGACCGAGGTAGAGTTGAGAGTGGCGGTGCGAAGGCTGAGTGCCAAAAACACCGCCCCAGGACCCGACGGCTTGCCAGGGAAAGCCTGGGTCCTGGCCATGGAGGCTCTCGGGCCTCGACTGAGAGGGCTCTTCAGCGCATGCTTGGAGAGGGGCCAGTTCCCACTTCGCTGGAAGACGGGGAAACTGGTCCTCGTAGCGAAGCCAGGGCGCCCTGCGGACTCTCCGTCCGCATACCGGCCCATTGTGCTGCTCGACGAGGTGGGCAAGCTCTTTGAAAGAGTGATTGCAAACCGCCTCGTCGTGCGGCTAACACGGGTGGGGCCGGACTTGTCGGACGGACAGCTCGGCTTTCGCAGGGCGCGCTCTACAATAGACGCCATCATGCGCGTGCGAGCCCTCACGACAGGGGAAGCGGTGTCCCAGGGTAGGTGTGTCGTGGCAGTGTCCTTGGACATTGCCAACGCCTTCAACTCCCTGCCCTGGAGTACGATCCGGAGGGCACTCCGGTACCACCGGGTGCCCGAATACCTCTGTCTAGTGGTCGAGGCGTACCTGTCAGACAGGTACATTGTCTACCCCGGTCACCAGGGAGACTGGAATCGTCGAGAGATGTCGTGCGGTGTTCCGCAGGGGTCGGTTCTAGGCCCACCCTTGTGGAACATCGGCTACGATTACGTGCTGCGCGGCGACTTCCCTGACGGGGTCAGCGTGGTTTGCTACGCAGACGACACGCTGATCCTAGCGCAGGGAGAGTCGCACCAGGCGGCGGTCGCTCTAGCGACACGCGGGGTTGCGATAGCCGTTGGTAGGATCCAGGAGTTGGGACTCGAGGTGGCGCTGCATAAATCCGAGGCAATGTGCTTCCACGGCCCTCGGAACGCGCCACCATCGGACTCCCAACTTACGGTAGGAGGAGTTCGCATCGGCGTCGGGTCGACGATGAAGTATCTGGGACTCGTCCTCGACAGCCGGTGGAATTTCGTAGAACATTTCCGACGTCTGGCTCCCAAGCTTCTCCGGGCTGGGGCTGCTCTCAAGCGGCTCCTGCCCAACCTTGGGGGTCCAGACGCCTCCTGCCGGAGGCTCTACGCGGGGATCGTTCGGTCCATGGCCCTCTACGGGGCGCCGGTGTGGGCGCCGTCGCTGGCAAAGCGACCGGCGTCCATACTGAACGCCTGCCAGAGGGTCATGGCAATACGGATGGTGCGGGGTTACCGCACGATCTCCCGCGAAGCGGCGAGCCTTCTGGCTGGCCTACCACCGTGGGATCTGGAGGCAACAGTCCTTGCACACATGCACGACATGCGCGTGGAGATGCAACGCCGGGGTGAAAGTCCACTGCCGCAACATGTCAAGGCATGGCGGACAGAGCTCCGGCGGGATCTCATGGTGAAATGGCGTCAACGGCTATCGCAACCCAGTGCTGGGCACGCCACGATTATGGCGGTAAGTCCCCTCTTTGAGGCGTGGCTGGAAAGACCTCACGGCGTCCTTACCTTCCGCATGACGCAGGTCCTCACCGGACATGGCAAGTTCGGGAGGTTCCTGCATCGGATTCAAGCGGAAGAGACGCCCGGGTGTCGCCACTGTGCGCAACGCCCGGAGGACACGGTGGAGCACACCGTCGAGGTGTGCCCTGCCTGGGCGGAGCATCGCCGTGCCCTTGTGGGGGCGATCGGCGGCGGAGACCTCTCGCGCCGGGCCCTGGTCGAGGCCATGGTCCGGAGCGAGGAGGAATGGCAGGCGGTCGCCTCCTTCTGCGAAGCAGTAATGCTTGCGAAGGAGGAGGCCGACCGCATCAGGCAACGGCGCCCTCGCCGCCGTCGCCGGGATTCCGATCCCGATTTCCGGCCACCGTAGACGCAGGCTCGCGGACGGCGAGCTATGGGTAGCTCGCTGTCCGATCGTCCGATAATGGACCGAGTCTAAGACGTCGACGGCGCGCACTGTTCCCGCGCGCCTCAAGGAGTTGTCAGCAGCAGGAGGGGCCCAGCTGGGTCGAAGCCTACTGGGGACAGGGTTGTCCGAAAGGGAGCTCGTGCCCCGGTATGAAGGCTAGAAGGAACGGCGCGGGGTTTTTAGTCAGTAAGAGTCTGACACTGTCTCCCGCTCCACCCAAGAGCGGGTTTCGTCAAAGATGATTTTCCCCGTCGAGAAAAAAAAAAAAAAAAAAAGGCGCGGGCTTGCGAACGGCGAGCAATGGGTAGCTCGCTGTCCGACCGTCCGGTAACTGTCTGGACCGAGCCCAAGTCGTCGACGGCGCGCACTGTTCCCGCGCGCCTCAAGGAGTTGTCAGCAACAGTAGGGGCCCAGCTGGGTCGAAGCCTACTGGGGCAAGGGTTAGCTCCGAAAGGGAAACTCGGCCCCGGTACGAAAGGCAAGAAGGAGCGGGGTGGGTTTTTTAGTCAGTAAGAGTCTGACACTATCTCTCGCTCCGCCCAAGAGCGGGGGATGTCATTGATTTCTACCCACCAAAAAAAAAACAACAAAATAAAATATATATAATATAATAAGAGTATAAATAAAATGCAAATAAATCTTAAAAGAATGCAATTATTATTAAGTCATGATAAATAACCATGTAGCACCCACTCCTATCAAGATCGGAGACTCTACACTCGAAGTTGTGGACGATTACGTCTACCTCGGACAGACAATCCAGTTGGGTAGAGCTAATTTCGAGAAAGAGGTCAACCGTCGAATCCGACTCGGCTGGGCGGCGTTCGGGAGACTGCGCGGTATCTTCTCGTCCAATATACCACAGTGTCTCAAGACGAAAGTCTATGACCAGTGCGTGTTGCCAGTGATGACATATGGTGCCGAAACGTGGTCGCTCACAATGGGCCTCATCAGAAGGCTCAAAGTCACCCAGAGGGCAATGGAAAGGGCTATGCTCGGAGTTTCCTTGCGGGATCGAATCAGAAATGAAGAAATCCGCAGGAGAACCAAGGTTGCCGACATAGCCCGAAGAATTGCCAAACTTAAGTGGCAATGGGCCGGGCACATTGCTCGCAGAACAGATGGCCGTTGGGGCCGAAAGGTTCTGGAGTGGCGACCTCGTACTGGAAGACGCAGCGTCGGAAGGCCTCCTACAAGGTGGACCGATGACCTGGTGAGGGTTGCGGGAAACCGATGGATGCGAGACGCACAGGATCGATCATTGTGGCGACACTTAGGGGAGGCCTATGTCCAACAGTGGACGTCTGTCGGCTGAAATGATGATGATGATGAATTATTATTAAGAATGAATCCTTTACCTTTAAAAACCTTTACCTTTCCTTATAAAGAGATAAAGTTTGTATGTTTTTTTTAATATATGCTAACATTTTTTCACCGAATAGAAAGCTGCTACACTCCCTAGGTGGCAGGCTATATTTTATGTACGCGGTATTTATAAATGAAACTTTGATTTAATTTCTAATTCAGTAACGCGTGTTCAATCAAGTACAAAATCATGAAATATTACCCACCTTTTTCCAACACCATTTTCTATAGTGGTGTAGCTTCGTGCCGCCCTACTATTGATACATCGAGGAAGATGCGCATCTTCCTCGCGCTGCTAATTTCTGGCGTCGCTTCATAGCACATCTTTCTCGCACGGATATACAGCTTAATATTAGTGGAAAAAATCCTATCGTTTCACAGCTTAGCTAATACATCCTCGCAGGCTCGCAGCATAGCTGTATAGCACATCTCTGGTGGAAAAGGAACCTTAGGCATAAATATTTAAAAGAGTGTCCATGGAGTTTCTTGCACGTTTGTCTCTATAAAAATCTACGCTTTGGAACGTGCAATTAAGCACTTTTTCTTTTCACTTTTTTTTTTTGACTGACCGATATTTTGACAGTTCAAAAGTGTATTTGAAATAAACGTTTCTGATTCTGAATATAAAACCAGTGAGCGCATTTACTGTATCCGCACATGGGCCTCAAAAAAACGCCGCCACAAAAAAAAACGCTTGAAGCGGCCACAAGAAAAAGCTAGAAGCTGCCGCAAAAAATAGCTGAAGCGCGCGACACCTCTTGTGCCCGGTGAAGCTTAGAAGCCGCTTCAAGCATTTTTTGTGGCGTCACCCGGCGCACACGACTCACAAAAAAAGGCCGCGTCAAAATGAAGCTTGAAGCCGAGTTTTTTTGAAGCCCGAGTACGAGTAATGCACATTTTGCGACTGACATGGCTGCTCAGTTTTAGACGTTCCCAAATACAGCAGCTATTCCGAAATAAAGCGCAGTTAGGTTCCGAATCGGAATGCTGGCACACAAAGGTTATTTCGAGTTCGTTAGGTAGATATTCAAAGAATTCCTATGTCCGACATTTGGTGTGAAATTGGAATGCAATGCTCTAACAAGGGAAGGCAGTGTGGTGTCATACCGGCTGCGGAGTCATGGCAGCCTGGAATACTGTGATGAAAATTTATCAGTAAAGTAGGAATGGAAGAAAGATTTTATTTAGCACACAGACACATAATTTATTTATTTAATGAAGAAACAAGTAGGTAAGTATATCCTAGAAAGCTAAATTAATAAAATAAAAAACTGCGCGAGTGCGCGTCGGGAAAACAGTTAAATTTCCGAATTGATTTACGATTATTTTTCAGAATTGCAAAAAAAGTGTATTATTTTTGGGACGTACCAACAAATTTATATTTTCAGATTTATTCCTATACTTGTTCTATAAGACCTTGCTTTATGCCAAATTTTAGGATTCTGGGTCAACGGGAACGAGAGTGCTGTGCCGAAATGCATTTACGTTTAAAAAAAAAACACTTAAAAAAACATTTCTTAATATAAAAAATAGTAGCCCACCGGCATCGGGAATTAGGTCCAAGCTGCCGGTGGTCATGGCTCCTAAGAGAGGAACCTCCTAAGAATGCGCGCCGTGTCCAGGAGTACTGCTTTCTGGATCAGGTCCTTGATCCAGCTGCCTAACGAGAGCCTCCTCAGATGTTGTTCAAGGCTCTTGGCTATTAAGCCATTGGCCGTTACGATTATCGGCACAATGACTGCTCTATCCACTTCCCACATGTCGACAACCTCGCGAGCTAAGTCAAGATACTTAGTTTGCTTATCTTTCTCAGCTTTACCCAGCTGAGCCCCTGCTGTTGCTGACAACTCCTTGAATCGCGAGAAAAGTGCGCGCCTTCGACGACTTGGGCTCGGTCCGTAAAGTTACCACCGCAAGTCCGCAAGCCCTCGCCTACGGTGGCCGGAAATCGGAATAACTTACCTGGTGAATAATTGGAGTAGAATTTCCCGTGTCACGGCGACTATTTTTATACCGCCATTTATCTCATAAATCAATACATCCTCCTTGCTTTTAGGAAAGATTATACTTGCCTACTAGCTTTGTCCATCGGCGTCGCTCATGTGGAAGTGAATAATGGAGAACGTACTACTGGCGTAAATTTATATAAAGTATCCTACTTCCTTTTCTAGGATCTGAAAAAGGAAGTAGGTTCAACTGTGCAATCATCCAAATCTGCTGAAGTTGAACCAAGAAAGATATAAAGAAAGAAAAAATACTTATTTGGTGACATTCACCCGGATCACTCAATTCAACCTAAATAAATAAAAAATTGACTGTCAATAAAAAAACTGGGCCAGTACGAGTTACGTGCAAACTACAATTCCCGATTGGAGCTTAGAAGATTTTTGCGAATTGCAGTTTTTTTTTTGTGACGTAGGCAACAATAAAACTGTTTTCAGATTTATTCCTATACTTGTATAGCCTGTATAGTTAGGTTGAAGCCTACTCGGACCAGGGTTAGCTCTGAAAGGTAGCTCAGCCCCGGTATGAAAGGCAAGACGGAACGGGTTGGATTTTTGGTCTTTTAGAGTCTGACACTATCTAATGCTCCGCCCAAGGGCGGGGGATGTCATTTGGATGAATTGTACCTACAAAAAAAAAAAATAGTTGCGATGCCCACAGTCCCACACATAGTAAACAACCAGACGGACAGATTCCCTCGTCTACAATATTAGTAGAGATAATGTAATTGTGTTCCCCTATTGCGTCCTCATGCCACCCACAAGAAACAAGAGGGTAGCCTGTTATATTAAGCTTCTGTACCCGTTACCATGGAAACGAAACCAGTTCATAGGAAAAAAACGACAAAGGTTAATCTGGAATTACAGAGAAAGGGCAATCAACAAGCCATGTGTGTCAAAGTCATCATCATCATCATTTCAGCCGACAGACGTCCACTGTTGGACATAGGCCTCCCCTAAGTGTCGGTTTCCCGCAACCTTCACCAGGACATCGGTCCACCTTGCAGGAAGCCTTCCGACGCAGCGTCTTCCAGTACGAGGTCGCCACTCCAGAACCTTTCGGCCCCAACGGCCATCTTTTCTGCGAGCAATGTGCCCTGCCCATTGCCACTTAAGTTTGGCGATTCTTCAAAGTAATTTGTCTGAAATATAATATACAACGTGTAACGTTAAATGCGCAAAACCTCAGAGACCCCAAATGATTTTTAATTTAAAAGACCTAATTCTGTGAAAAAAAAAACATTAAAAAAAATTAAAGGTTTTATGTGCTGTTTTACTTGGTTCTAAACTAATATCTGCATTGAAATAACAACTTTTATACTTAATCCCGTGTATGAGAAAATTTGATTGGACTACAACCATTTGTGTTTGTTTACCTATTTCGGCGGGTTTGCGCACGTGATGGCTTGAACAATTCATAAATAGACAAAGCGACATTTTAATGAAGATTTTTTTGAGAAATGTAACCTATATTAAAAAGTGGTTTAATTGATTCTGCTCGTTATTCTGAATAAACTATTTTCAGGTTTTGCGCATTTAACGTTACACGTTGTATATAATAATATCTAGTAAATAATAATATTCCACAACTATCACACAACGCCATCTAGTCTCAAGCTAAGCAGAACTTATATTATGAGTACTAGACAACTGATAAACATACTTATATATTTCTAAATACATACATATTGTAGATAAATCACACCCAGACAGAACAAAATGATCGTGCTCATCATCCAAACACTTGTTCTGGGTGCGAATCGAACCCACGACCTCCGGCATAGCAGTCAGGGTCCCTAATCACTAGACCAAGGCCTGTCATTATGTTTTATATTATATAACATAATCAGCTTTTTAATTTTCCCACAGCTGGGACTCAGACCTCCTTTCCAGGAGAAAGAATGGGCCGTATTCCACCACGCGGGCCCAGTGCGGGTCACATATCTTCGAATTTTTGGTTCTACGACATCATTTCGTCACGATGTTTTCCTTCACCGTTTTGAGAGCAGTGGTGATGAAATAAATTACACAAAGAAATGCGCCTGGCTGGGTACGAACCCACGACCTACAATTCGTAAGTCGGGGCCATTACCACTCGGTTATCACTGCTCTTTATCAGTTACTAGCTGCTCCCAGCGGCTTCGCCCGCGTGATAGCAGAAAATTATCCCAAGGGAACATACTACCGGGATAAAAAGTATCTTATGTCCTATTCCAGGACATGGTCTATCCGTGAACCAAGTTTCATCAAAATCGGTAATGCCATTTAGGCGTGAAGACGTAACAAACAAACAAACAAACTAATTTTCGCTTTTACAATATTAGTAAGGATCTTCATGACAAGATAATCATATTAATAACACATGCATATATTTATTTGTCAGTGTCATTCAATGCATTTATCTGTGTCCGATACAAGGTTGCGAGTACACTATAATTATAACAAAACATTTATATTTAAACAAAGATAAAACTAATTATTTATTTTAAATGCCAGGTTACGTAATTACCCGCTTCATATTCGGAATGTTAAAATAATATTTTAAATGTAAAAGGTTAATCGTCTTATCGTAATGTCATGCCACCGTTGTCCGGTTGGCGCCAACCAGTTACAGTTAAGCCGTGAAACTGGTAAATGCAAGTAAATACTCGATACTTTTTTTTTTAAAGAGTAACCATGGAGTTTCTTGCCGGTTTTTCTCCATAGGAAACACCCAGGTTTTTTTTTAGTTTTGATTTTTTTTTTGAAAAAAAAAAAATTGATAACACATAGCATCGCTCAGATTGTCCCTAAAATAAAACAGTCTTAACTGTTGTTGTGCTATAAACTCATGGATGCAAGAGTTTTTTTGTGTAATACGATAGGGATGTAGGTAGTCTAGGTACTTGCATAAGTAAATAAAAATATGAATTTGCCTTACCTTTAAATTTTTGCCCACCTAAAATTCTTTTCCATTAGCATTTATTATATTAGTTCTTCTAAAAAAAACCTAAAAGTATTGATATAAGTACTTATCGATACTTTGTGAGTACTTTGTTTGTCGTTATCGAACAGTGATTTGAGTGCCTACTACTTTTTTTTTTTCGGTGGACCTATATCATCTTATGACAACCCCCGCCTTGGGTAGAGCGGGAGATAGTGTCAGACTCTTACTGACTAAAAACCCACCCCGTTCCTTCTAGCCTCTTCACATCGGGGCTCAAGCTTCTTTTCAGATAACCCTGGCCCCAGTAGGCTTCGACCCAGCTGGGCCCCTCCTGCTGCTGACAACTCCTTGAGGCGCGCGGGACTACCTACTACTGATATGAGTAGGTGTAGTAATACTTGGAGGGTACATCCCTGCCCACAGTTGAAATTCCACGTATTGGGATTCGACCCTAATGGCTAGATATAGGTAAAACGGGCTGTTATCCGTAACCGGAATACATGAATACGATTAAGGCGCGTATTTTACGTACCCCCCCCCCCCCCCCCACCCCTTCTAGGAAGCAGTGAGAATTACACGTTATACACCCATGGCTATTAACCGGCACAAATCTGGGTTCCGAGCTGCTACATCAATATCGTTGGTAGAACATCCCATTAGCCGTTTATACAGAATTGCATGACTTAATCCCTCTATCTCCTATCTACCAGTAACTACTCATATGAGTGTAGTATCGGAAATCGATTTGAGTACTAGTTATATGAATAGATATCGATACTTGGAGGGTACATCCCTACCCGTAGTTGAAATTCCACGTATTAGGGCCTGCGCTCACATGAGACAAGATGTCTTAGACAGAATTGTCTAAGATTTCTCAGACAGACCTGTCTAAGACGTCTTGTCTCATGTGAGTGCATGAAAACGATCTGCGTTTTAAACGTTATAATAGGGTAGTTTCCAGGGTCAAAATAACTACATTTTATTTAGTCCGTATTTTAGAATATAAAAAAAAATATTGGACACGTATTTTTTCTTTTTTCGATTAAACTAAAAATAACAAAGGTATAGCCTACTAGCTTTCCGCCCGCGGCTTCGCCCGCGTGGACTACAGTTTATATCGCACGGGCAGAGACCCGTGCTCAGCAGTGGAATTATAGGTAGCCTATGTGTTATTCCAGTGTCTCTTCTACCTACCTACCAAATTTGATCTAAATCCGTTCAGTAGGTAGTTTTTGCGTGAAAGCGTAACAGACAGACAGACAGACAGACAGAGTTACTTTCGCATTTATAATATTAGTAGGGATTAAAGTTACGTGTGACGTCACCCCGTGTGAAAAAATGCAGCACGGCGTGACGTTACTCGTAACTTTAATGGGCTATATCTTTGTGATTTTTGGTTTAATTTACAAATATACGTGTCCCTTATTTTTGAATAATCTAAAAGACGGACTAGTTACATTTTTTACGGAAACTAGCCTATTTGATGATATTTCAATCTTTGTTTGGCCACTTTCTTTAGACTTTTTATTATAAGTAATTGAAATCCTACATCAACGATATGGCCAAACGTGGATTGCATTAATTATCATCAAATGTTAACGTTTAAATGACCTGGCCAGTTTTAGTTGGCCATAACATAAAGTGATCAATTCTAAGATCAGCCCCACTAACCACCCGGAGGACACGGTGGAGCACACCGTCTAGGTGTGCCCTGCCTGGGCGGAGCATCGCCGTGCCCTCGTGGGGGCGATCGGTGGCGGAGACCACTCGCGCCGGGCCCTGGTCGAGGCTATGGTCCGGAGCGAGGAGGAATGGCAGGCGGTCGCCTCCTTCTGCGAAGCAGTAATGCTTGCAAAAGAGGAGGCCGACCGCATCAGGCAACGGCGCCCTCGCCGCCGTCGCCGGGATTCCGATCCCGATTTCCGGCCACCGTAGACGCGGGCTCGCGGATGGCGAGCCATGGGTAGCTCGCTGTCCTATCGTCCGGTAATGGACCGAGTCCAAGACGTCGACGGCGCGCACTGTTCCCGTTCGCCTCAAGGAGTTGTCGGCAGCAGGAGGGGCCCAGCTGGGTCGAAGCCTACTGGGAACAGGGTTGTCCGAAAGGAAGCTCGTGCCACTAACCAAGTTACAATACAACCGCTTCGCTTGCGTCGAACGCTTCAACGCGAGCTTTTTTCGAATTCTTTTGTTCTAACCACGTGACTGAGCGTTAAGGTGACGTCATTCCGTACAATTGAAGCTTTCTACTAGCGTTAACTATTGCAGATTAGCAACTTGGCTAGGGGTACTGGCTACGAAATATACTTTCAGTTAAAAAATTCGCCATCTTTGATCGTGCCTGGCATATTTTTCAAGCGATTAGAACAACATCCGACGGAATTATAGTTCCAAAATATTCATCTATATCAGATGAATATGACTTAATTTATATTCGAATATCTGAATATTTAATTGAATCCTTTTAAGAAGATTTATGTTGGGTTATACCACTGTTTTTTAATTAGTACAAAAAAGTGGGGGGCTCTATAATCTGTCTAAAAAGTCAAACGACTTTGGTAAATTTAGGGCAAAATGTAATCTACCGCCCGGAGGACACGGTGGAGCACACGGTAGAGGTTTGCCCCACTTGGGTAGAGCACCGCCTTGTCCTCGTGGAGGCAATCGGTGGCAACGTCCGTATCTACCCGTTACTGATCATATTTGTGTATCTCAGTCAAAACTAAAAAAAAACTGGCCAAATGTGAGTCGGATTCGCGCACTGAGGGTTCCATGCAAACTACAATTCCCGAATGGAGTCTCGAAGATTATTCCGAATTGCAATTTTTTTTTGTGACGTAGGTAACAACAAATTTTCCGCTTTCAGATTGTTTTCCTATAAATGTGCTATAAGACCTTGATTTGTGCCAAATTTCAGGATTCTGGGTCAACGGGAAGTACCCTATGAATTTCGATCTTTGAGAGTATCAAAATACACGTTTTTTTGCGACAAGATTTAATTACAGACGAACATCGGGACAGGTGAAACTAAATAAAAGCTTGTAAAATTGAAATCCTTTTGACCAGTATTTTAAACCCTATCTTAATTACCATGAAATCGTTTCTACCGGTTCGCTGATTCACGTTGCATAACGAGTTTCAGGAATTGATTACTGGAAACGACTGCACGTGAAATAGCATGTTGTATGCGTTCTGGCGTCGGATTCTCCTAAAATCTGTGTTTTATGTTGTTTTGTTATATGTTGTCTTATTTTATTTGTACTTTTTACTAACATTAGCTCTTAAGTATTTTTCGTGTTACTAACAATTTATATGCAGAAATCTGAAATAAATTATTATTAATACTGTTTCATAAGGAGTGTTTCTAGCAATATGATATTGATGTAACTACATGAAAGCGTTTGATTGCACAAAATAGATAAGTACAGAAGACAATCTCATGTATGTACTTCACTTTTTATACTTACGCTCGGTGGACGCACACTAATGAGCGTTTGAGCCGGAACTGTTCGACGAGCGGGCCGAAGCGTTCCGAGATAATTTTTTTTATCGTAATATACTATATACCTATTAAAAGTTTTATTGAAGTGAGAGATATTTATTCTTATTATATACCTACATAACTTACACTTAATATCTATTTATGATCTATCACTTGTGCTCATTAATATATGCTTATATGTACGTATACTTATACATTTATTTATTTAATTTAAAAGAACTGATTTTCATCCGTACTACACTCAAAGGTTCAGTTGAAAACCAGCGTCAGGCAATTGCTACGTATTTGTCTGGCATTATATTGAACTGGACCCGTTTGGTGCAGCCGTGAGATATAGTTATGTTATTATTAATTTTATTTCTTTATATATAAGTATACAACGTGTAACAAAAAGGGGGTATACATACCAAGTGCACGGCCTCTTGATAAGATAACAAACGATATGGAAAGGGTTTTCTAACCTTATGTTTACATGGTAGGAAGTTGTGAATTATTCCATACATATGATACCAGAAACCGAACATTTCAAACTGAAACCAATACATCACTAGCAAAAAGTCAGCTGATCGGTGTCATTGAACTGTTTATGACTAAAAACAAACCTCTTACTCCTGGTATTTCTTCAAACAGTGGATAAAGGGTTCCGCATGTTTATTTTTTCTAACATTTTTTTTAAGAAAAATAGTTTTAAGAAGAAATAAGTTTTTCCTACAAAGACTAAGATTATGTTTGTGTACAACAAACCAAGCCAAAAACTAGAGCGAGTGCGTGCGTTGGACATCGAAAAACCTGCGCGCCGCGTAGGGCCGTGTTCGTTAGCGCGCAGCGCATATTATTTTTCGTGCGACTCACGCCGCTTTTAGAGGAGACTAAGTAGACTAAGTAATTAATAATAGTAATAATTAGGTACCTATCTGGTATTTACGTGAAACAATAAGAAATATCTACATACTTTTTTATTGTTTTACGTACTCGTAGATAGGATAGTAACAAATACTTAGTTTACGAAAAATTTAAACGAAGTAGGTACCTACGTAAAATCTTAACGAACGTTGTACTCGGCGTTAGACGCTGCGAAAAAGGATTTCATATCTGTTAAAATGAACCCAAATATCATCTCTAAGCAACTTATGTGCCTCCTGGTACAAATAAACTCCCAGTGGGTTCCGTTCTTGAATTTTATTTAATTAGAGGACTTCAATAAGTTGTCACTTTTTGCAGGGTCGAGATGAATTTTCTTACGTACCTAATTCTTTTTATGTCGGTTGCTATACACAGGATATGTACTTAGTTAACAAGAAATTAATTATTTAGATGTAGTGTGCGCATTCACGACGCCGCGTGAATGCGTGTGAGTTTAATTTTACCCCGAGATTATAAACAAATCAACAAATCTTTCGCGCTTATTTCTAAAAAACCTATACGTTTGCGCACAATTAGGTCTTTGCGTAACTTTTTGCCTTTTCTACAAAAACATTACCAGTAGTAGCACAGTTTAGTCTTAATTTATCATTTTAAAATAAATGAAAAATATGCGAAAGTACTAGGAGTCCATAAGAAACGAGAATTGTTATTGATAATTTAAAAAAACGGTTCACAGATCCCTAAAAAAATTCCTTTGAGAAGCTCAAATGTTATTGAACACGATAAAATAGTTTTGTCCCAGTCGCACGCGCCGCCTGCGTGTTTAATGTGAGAGAGATGGCAATGTTGTCGTCGTCCGTTCGGCTACTCTCTTTGGCGGCACGTGCGGCATCTTTGTACGCGCCGAAAGTCAAATTTAGGTAAATAAATAAATATAATTTTGCATTAGTGGATGACCAATAATCGTACGATGCAGTCGCATAGCATAATTATCCGTTCCGGTGTTTGTGATTTGGATTTTAAACATTATTTTATTGCAGTTGTGATAATCGTGTGTGATGGCATTTCTATGGTGATGGTGTTACGTAATAGTGAATATTATGAGATGATGTTGTGTGTCGGAAGAGAGGACGGCCGGTAATGTGCGAGCTGCTCGCGAACTTTATCGTCCTCGATTTATCGCGGGTACCTAGAAGGAGCTGAGCGCCGACAGTTTCTTCGGTGGCTGGCTTCCATCGGATAGTAGGTAGGTACATTCACAGAGTACTTTGTAACATAGGTACTGAAAGGTACATCGTCTGCAACAAACTGGTTCCACGCTTCTGGTTTAGGGGGTCGCCCAAACACTATCGATCCAGAATTTGAGGAGGCCGTACTAGAGCATTTTGAAAATAACCCACGTAGGTACTAGCGCACTCGGCGAGCTTCATTGGCGCTGTATACCTCTAACCATATGCAAGTAGGTATGGCGAGTGTTGCAGAATGAAGGTCAGCACCCATACCTCTTCCGTCGCATCCAGAAACTGACACCTGTAGATATTTTGCCTCGCGTGACCTTCTGCTTTTTGAGGCAAAATTTTAAGTAGGCAGGTACTAGGCAAACAGAGCGTTTCATTCACACACGCGCCGCGCGTATCGAAATTAGGTAGAATTAGGAAGAGAGGTACTAGGCGATCAGATTTACAGAAGAAGTCTTTATTAGTATTAGCAAGTGACGTGGAATGTTATTGACCCTCGTAGTGTTGTGACACGTTTGTTATGATTTGAATTCGAGAATCATACGATACCAAGGATACCAAGAATTTGGTATCAATTCTTTGAGTAATTTATTTTGAGCTGAAACTTTGTGTAGAGATTCTATACCACCAGTAAACTTCAGGGCTTTTTGATGTATATACCCTTTTTGTTACACGTTGTATAAATATTTTTAATGTTTAATTTAAGTTAATTCGGACATGTCATGAGAAGAGACGAAGAGTACCCAGTAAAGAAGGCCTTAGCGATCCCGGAAAGAAAAAAAGGCAGAGGGCGCCCTCTAGCTACGTGGTTGACAACCGTATCCAAAGATCTGGAACGAGCTCAGCTGGACGCACAGACAACCCAGGATAGATTATCCTGGCGCCTAAAGACGAGGAGAGCCGACCCCAAATAATGGGATAAGGCAAGGAAGAAGAAGAAGTTTAATTTAAGTTAATAATTACTTTAAATCGTGAATCATGGTGTGCCAAATAAACATGTTTTCTTTCTTTCTTCTTTCTTTCTTTCTAGATATCGTGTCCATGAGCGGTGTCTATGTGTGCGTTGCTCGAGCGCGCTTTGTGTGTAGATTGACTTCTGTACCTATTTTGTGCCTTTTGTCACAACAGAATTACGATGGCCGTGTAGCGTCATATTCATATTCATATTCATTTATTTGCATACCATAATGTGATCAAAGATGTTACAATAGGCTTAAAGCTAAGGTACATTTATGGACCCTGTAAGCCTGTAAGGGCACAGCAACATGATAAAATAAAATTTATAATTATGTAACAAAATAGTATCTAATCAAAAATTGGTAAAAATAAACATTCAAATCAAAATGAAATAATCAAATAATACATAAAAAATTAATCAAAATATCAAAATCAAACTAAAAGTATAAAATAAAGCATATCATAGTAAGGGTCATACACCACACACCAGTTATGAGTAGGTACTAAGGACCATCTACATTTTACTCAATTAAAATGCTTATCAGCAATCACAAATACGAGGTCCGCCGTTCCGTGGAATTCATTATCACATCGTCAATACGAGAACAAGATTGAATGGAGCATTCCGAGAACCGGCTATTATGATAAGATACTACACATACAGCAGTAATACCGAGTATAATGCCAATATATTGACACTTCTGAGAAACAATATCATCGTGTTAATGGACGAGATGTCCAATTTGGACATAAAAACGGATATTCATTATGTAGGTACCTACTGACTGAATAACGTCATGATGCTGATATACTTAAGTGTCTTCGTTCCAAGAAATACAAATATCATAAGATTATGTGGATGAATTTAAATAAGTATGTTATTATTGATTGGTAACGCGTAAATTAATGTCGCAGCCATATCGTTAAATTGGTAATTTCATGGTAAGGCCGAGGTTAGGTTAGTTTTGAGGTTGGTTTCATGAAGTTTCCGTTATGTGAAATGGCTAAGGCTGACACGATATACTACAACGTTTAACGCATAACCTGAAAATTGTTTGATCGGAATAACGGGCAGAATCAATCAAACCACTTTTTAATATACGTTACATTTAAAAAAATTCTGCATTCAAATTTTTTCCCTTTTTATTTATTAATAGGTCAAGCCATCACCTGCGTAAACCCGCCGAAATAGGTAAACAAACACAAATGGCTGTAGTCCGATCAAATTTTCTCATACACGAGATAATAAAAGGTCTTATTTCAATGCAGATATTATTATTATTTTTTTGTTTCTTTTTTCACAGAATTAGGTCTTTTAAATTAAAAATCATTTGGGGTGTCTGAGGTTTTGCGCATTTAACGTTACACGTTGTATATTATACAGGGTTATTTGTCAAACACTAACAACCTTGCAGGACTGTATTACTAACATCATAAACAAAAACTTTTGTTCTATGACTTTTTACAAAACATAATACATTTACTGAAAACAAACCTTCAAGATTTCGTTGTTCTATGTAACACATTTCGACTCTGTATTTTGCTGTACCTACTTACGCCTCCCGCGCACTGTTCTCGTAGTAATAGTAAACGGGCTTTCAAAACATCGTCATCACACTTAGCAAGCATACGCACCATTTCCGTGTACTCGACATTAGAACATTGAGACACCATTATGTAAAGATAATTACGTCCGCACTGCCGAATTTCGCTACAAAAACACGTATGACGCGACACAAGCGCATAAACGACCGACCGACTAGTGAGTTCCGCCCGTTAATAGAAGTTCATGTTTAGCTACCCTGCTCCGCTATTATACTATTGCTTCCTTCGCATAGACTTCGTAATATTTAGAACGGTCAATTTAAATATTTTTATTTTTGTATAAAAATCGGATAAACTTAAATATGATAAATTTTTAAAAGTCATAGAACAAAAGTTGTTGTTTATGATGTTAGTAACATAGTCGTGAGAGGTTGCTAGTGTTTTACAAATAATCCTGTATTGTTTTGTTAATTTTGTGCCACAAAAATATATAAAATTTAGCGTGAACAAAAATGGTTTAATATTAGTAACGAAAAATAAAAATCTGCTTTGTATTTCATTCCAGGACCACCATGGTATCTCTTTCAATCGATCCCGCAGCAGCTGTGGCAATATTAACACGTCATGGTAAGCCATGATGCCTATAAGGGTTCCGTTTTTTCCTTTTGAGGTACGGATCCATAAAAAGGACTAATTACCATAGTTTACGATTTCGAAATTAGTAATAGCACCAGCTTCTCTAATCTTAATGATGTTCGCAACAAAATGAAACATTTGTTACATCATGTAGGTAACAAATCTTTTATCGCAGAATTCACAATACCACGCGACTGATTACATCAGAATGTTTTTGTTGTAGGTATATCAAAGCATGAAGAAGGACATACCGTATTGTATCGTCAACTCGAAGGCACGCCGCGCGGTCTGTCCACAAAATAGATAGGTACAGAAGACAATCTCATGTATGTACTTCACGTTTTATACCTACGCTCGGTGGACACACACTAATGAGCGTTTGAGCCGGAACTGTTCGACGAGTTGGCTGAGGCGCTCCGATATATACAGGTTCAGTTGAAAACCAGCGTCAGGTACTAGTTGTCTGGCAATCATGCTGAACTGGACCTATTTTGGTACCGACATGAGGCACACAACAACTGTATTTTTTGTCTTTTATTTATTTCTTTGCTTCTTGTATTTGTTTTTAGGCCTTGTGGTGTACCAAATAAATTATTTTTCTTTCTTTCTTTTTTTCTGTCTTTCTTTCTTTCTTTCTACAAATCGTGTTCGTGAGCGGTGTCTATGTGTGCGTTACTCGAGCGCGCTTTGTATGCAGATTGACTTCTGTACCTATATATTTAGTGGTTTGTCCTTCAACCAGATGTGATGACGTCGACATGACGCAACAACCGTATCTTTATGTTATTGTTACTAAGCAATATATCATGCAAATCAAACATGTGGTTTGGGACGTCAGAACAAAGAGTCTGACAGGCCATTACTCGTCACTATCTTCGTAATTTATGATGATCTACACGGTTAAACATCTTAAGTCGTCGACAGCACTTACTGTCCCCACACACGAGCCACAAAAAAACGCCGTGGAAAAAAACCGCTGAAGCGCGCGACACCTTGTGTCCCTGTCCGGAGAAGCTTGATGCCGCTTCAAGCGTTTTTTTTGTGGCGACACCGTCGCACACGAGCCATAAAAAAGGCCGCTTCAAAAATAAGCTTGAAGCGGCGTTTTTATGTGGCCCGTGTGCGGGGACAGTTAGTGTTCCACGCGCGCCTTCAGGAGATGTCAGCAAAACCAGGGAATATTGTAATACTGTGGCAAAACCGTAGGGGCCAAGCAGGGTCTTAGCTTACTGAGGCCTTGGGTTGTGTGAAAGAGAACCCTGGGGCCAAAGAGAATTAAACCGCATAGTCATTACCTGGGGCCTTGGAGCGAAGGCAAAGAAGAAACAGAAGAAAAGTTTGACACGCCCTCCCACTCCATCCTAGAGCAAGAGATGTCATCGGAGAAAAAGTAGATTCGAGCCATATTATCAAAGCGTGCAACTGCAAGTCAATTTTCGTGGAAAAGTGACTAAGTGCGGAGGGCTGTCCTTTGCACCTTGTATAGTGTATTATCTATACAAGGAGTAAGGGACAGCCCTCCGCAAACTTTTAGGGCTTGCTCAGTAGACCAAACTGAACAACCTTCCTCAAGATTTCTTTTCAGGAAACAAAAAAAAAAATCAGCCTCACCATACAAAATAATAAGTTTGATTGGACAATTTGTATGGCAAAGCCGATTTTTTTTTTTCGTTTCCTGAAAAAGAAAATTTTGGAAAAAACAAATATGTTTATAATATAGTCCTGTAAGGATGTTAGTGTTTGACGAATAATCCTGTATATTAATGGATACAACGATACAAGTACTCACAAGTTGTTTTTCCCACTAAGTTTTCGTAAAGTCCCAAAAAGTAATCACATTTTCTTCGAATTTTCTTGAAGATAATGGAGTACCTATGAAACAAAGTATATACCTATCTCTTAGGTAGAAACTTCTTTAAAGATAAGTTAGGTACACAGGTAAGTAATTGAAGAAAAAGCTGATTATTTTGACGAGAGAAGGTAATATTTTATCTAATATAAAAAACTTTTTACAAAAAAAATTAAACCGACTTAAAAAAGTACAAAATAACTTTAATTTCGGAAGTCGGTGTTTCTATAATAGATACCTAATCTTGTCTTTTCGTTATTTAACACCGACTTCCGAAATTAAAGTTATTTGTACTTTTTGAAGTCGGTTTAATTTTTTTTGTAAAACGTTTTTTATTTTACACTTTTTAGTTATGTTAGCACCACTAAAAAGTACCTACACTTCACCTAACCATAAATTACCTTATAGCCAGAGTGCATCTCATAACGATTCTAATAAACCCAAATACGGTTATATTACATGAATTTACCCCCTCCCCCTTTCCTTCCTCCTTTTCTTTCAGTCAGTCATCGACTACACGTATAAACAAAGCAATTTTACTTGTTACGGCAATTCTGCTATGATTCTATGAGGAGTTCTGTTCCATATCTTCGAAGTTCATGATCAGATCATAACAATATTTCTATGGGACCAACTTGGAAGCAGCGTAGCATCTAAAGAATTCTCTGTAAATCTTAAATTCGAAATAGTATCTAAAGAATTTATTTGGCACAAGGCCGACACATAATATTTAGGCAAGTAACATTTTTTATGCATTTTTCCGACTTTAACCTTTTTTTTTTTTTTTTTGATAATAATATTTTAGCTTTTAATTAAATTCTGGATTCTTTGAACTTTTCGTAAGTATATTTTAACCTATTATAGCAGTGTGAGTTTTAGGAGTAGAAATCGTTTTCGTTCAAAGGGTCGTGCGCGGTTGTTTAAAAAAAAGTGCAAAAAAGTGGCAGGTGACATAGCGGACAGGTGACATAATTGACGTTCGCGCAATTTGGATGTCAGTGGCTAGCGCAACTTTACGCGGATATTGAAATGAAACGCTGCATGCATTCACGAATCATGGTAGTGAACGTAATTAGCGTTAAAACAGCTTTTAATTATCAATTGGAGTTTACAAATTCGGTTAGTTCTGTTATGCTCTAGTTTCGTTAAGCTACCTACCGTAAAGTTTCTCTATGCACATGAATCATTTCAGATTCGCGGGCAGTGATGAAGAAAAGTGTTAGTGTAATATTTTATTTTTTGAAGTGGGATATCATCAAATCATTTCCCACGCTCTAGCGTGGAGCGAGAGAGCGTGTTACGACTTTTACCTCATCATCATATCAGCCGAAAGACATCTACTGTTGGACATAGGCCTCCCCCAAGCGTCGTCACAACGACCGGTCCTGTGTGTCACACATCGATCGGATTTCCGCGACCCTGGCCAGGTCATCGGTTCAATTTGTTGGAGGCCTGCCAACGCTGCGTCTTCCGGTACGTGGTCGCCACTCCAGAACCTTTCGTCTCCATCGACCCTATTCTGCGTGCAATGAGCTCTGACTATACGACTGTAACCTACTGACTAAAATCCACCTCTGTCCTTCAGGGCTCCAGGGCTCATCAGACAGCTTGGATTGTTCTGTACCTACCTATAAAAAACAGTTAAAAGATTTTTCGAACTTTCGAAGCTACAGTTTTATTTACTCACGTAAACCACAGTACCCAAAACGGCACTACTGTGGTTTGAATTCCAAACACGTAACCATCCCTAAATTTATTACGAATTGAAGTCAAAACACATACTTTCACGAATCGATAAAAATAAATCGAATTCTCCACATGCGTCACACAACAGCCGTGGCCGGCACAAATTATTGCTGAAAAACTGCAATGGAATGTAAAACAAATACATAAACCTTCACAAATATGGAAATAACATTATTATTAGGTATTATAACTATAGAATTCCTCGTCGACTTACGAGAATCCATTTTATACAGCCCGATATCATTTCAGAGAAATGTGAATAATCAACTGCACTTTAAACTTTTTCTTTTACTTTGAAATTGGAACTTACGATATGGCGGTACAGATAATAATTAAAAAAAAAACTGGGCAAGTGCGAGTCCGATTCGCGCACTGAGGGTTCCGTGGGAACTACAATTCCCGAATGGAATCTCGAAGATTTTATGTACCGAATTGCAATTTTTTAGTCGTGAAGTAGGTAACAACAAATTTACTGTTTTGAGATTTATTCCTACATCTGTGCTATAAGACCTTGCTTTATGCCAAATTTCAGGATTCTGGGTCAACGGAACCTATGAATTTCGATCTTTGAGAGTATCAAAACACACGTTTTTTTCGACATAAACGCCCGTATCTTTTTATTCGTTAACTTAGAAGTTTGATTTTTTTCACAGCTTGAAGAGACTGCAGACCTGAGTACCTATATGGTTTTAATTTCAACTTGATGCCTCCACGCGTTCTTGAGATAAAGGGTATTGACAGACAGACAGACAGAGGGACAACAAAGGGTTCCGTTTTTTTCCTTTTGAGGTACAGAACCCTAAAAAGAGAAAAAAACATGGCCGACGTTTTGTGTAAAGTACACAAAAAATCGGCCACTTTTATTTATTGTTTTGTGACGTTTTCATTCGAGTTTTTACGAAATTAATTTAACTTTAATTGTCGGTTCTTGGAATCGTATCACGGATGAGCACGTTTTATTAAAATACTGGATAGGTACTATATTTGTGATCATTTGTAAATTAGCTTGTTATTGTAACATTATCTACCGTCAGAGTAACAATATTTTCCTCAAATTGTGGAATGTTTTTTCTGTTCTGTTCACGCTAGATATATCAAACTAGAACCTCACACGGTATATCAAATTAGAACCTATATAAACTAATATAATTTGTTCTAATTTTATATACCTTGACATTAGTCATTGTATTATTTTTCAATTTCGGTGGTGCAACCGTTACTTACTTATTTTATTTGATTTTAGCAAAATTAGGGATTTGGGTCCCTAATTTTCACTAAAACTGAAGAACAAACATTCTGCTCTTCAGTTTCTTTTCCTCGGTTTTTGCGAGAATTAGGGGCTTGGGTCCCTAATTTTCACTAAAACTGAAGAAAAAGATTAGCCATCAAAATTGAAAAATTTGAAAAATGTGTATTATTCGCCCATTGGTGAAAGTTTTGAGATATTTTAAATTTTATTATACATTGTACAGTTTTCTATACAGTAACCAAGCTCAAGCTCAGTGTCATAGCTTCATAGGTGTGTCCCTCCTGATCTGATGAAGAAAATATACTTACCTCATCATCATCTTCCTGCCCTTGTCCCGTTTTATTTGGGGTCGGCACAACACGTTTTTTTCCTTCCATTCTGTCCTGTCACTAGTCACGCTATCACTAACTCTCTATTCTTTCATTTCACTTCTCACACAATCCATCCATTTTCTCTTTGGCCTCCCTCTCCCCCTCCATCCATCCACATGTAAACTTTTTTAGCAACATGCGTTTCGTCCCTCCTTTTCACATGACCATACCAAGACAAACGATTCCCTTTCAACTTTTCAGTCACCGGCGCCACTTTTAAACTTCCCCTAATATACTCATTTCTCACTTTATCCATTCTCGTCACACCAATTCTCATCTCTGCTACTTACAATCTTTTTTCATCTGTTTTTTTCACAGCCCAACATTCTGATCCATACAGTACGACAGGCCTTATCACGGACTTGTAGATTTTACCCTTCAACTTGAGGGGCATCCGTGGTTCACAATACTAATTACCTATAAAAGTAGAAGATATAAAGGTTTCGATTGAGCACAATACCTACTTACTTTCTTATTGTTATTCTTACTTATTTATTATTTTCTTGAAACAAGGTGAACAATAGATATTAGATATTGAAGATTGGGTATTTTTCTAAACAAGATATTTTCTAAGAATTTTGTGGAGCCCAAAGAAATTTTCGACAAATATTGATTTGAAATCTCGTCTCACTACACAGTATTTCTTGTACCTAATTGTAAGCTCAAGTAGATGGTACCTACCCGTATTGTTTTCCAATAATTAATTTATTAGCTTTTGTCTTCGTCTTTACATCTTCAGTAGAAATTGTTGGTTATAAGAATTGAATAGATTTATTATCAAAATCATAAGAATTTCGTCTCAACTGTTTTAATACCTTTTTTATATAGAATATCATCATCTCCTGCTCTATATTGAGCGAGAGGGTGTGTCAGATTTTGTTGTAGGTACTAAAAACCCACTTGTTTTCCTTCAGTTGCTTTTTGCATTCCAGGACGAAGATTTAAAGTCTTTTGAACTATCCCACAACCTTAGCAGGTACCATTTTCAACGCGCCATTGATTTAGGCTGCATTCTTGCAAGCCGACGGAAGCCGGACGATGATCTACCCATTGCTCACCACCTCTTCGTTGTTCTCACCAGGCAAATATAAAAATAGCACAACTACTCGTAGGTAGTATATTCTATTCTATCTATTGAAATGTGTGGTCATACTGGTCGTTATTGTGCATCTACCGCTTAGTTAAAATGCCATGTAATTTGTCATCTCTAAGTCTTCAAAGAATAGATAATTGACAAATTGGTAAGAAGAACAGCTCATCATTAGTCATTTCTCACGAAATTCATAACAAAAGGCTCTTACAGACAGGCATGACTGACGCGACGCGACGCAGACGGTGCGACATAACTGTCGCTGAAGACGTATCATCATCATCATCATCATCATATCAGCCGAAAGACGTCCACTGCTGGACATAGGCCTCTCCCAAGCGTCGCCACAACGACCGGTCCTGTGCGTCACGCATCTGACCAGGTCTGTGTCTTCCGGTACGTGGTCGCTACTCCAGAATCTTTCATCCCCATCGACCATCTGTTCTGCGTGCAATGTGCCCTGCCTATTGCCACTTAAGTTTGGCGACTCTTCGAGCTATGCCGGTAACCTTGGTTCTCCTTGAAGACGTATAGTCCCTTGAAAATCTGGCACTACTCGTACTGTTACCTAGTTTGTAGCCTCGTAGGCCTAAGCGGCAGTACGAGTATGAGTACATTTAATTCCGGCCAGCTGAGCCCGTATAGAGCCCCGCTGACCTTTAAATCCATTTTCTTTGTAAAATATTGATTGATTTACAAATGCCATGTACATACATTCCAGTATTTTTTTTTTTTGTACCTAAATATATTGGTAAAGATCACAGTAATTTGAAAGGAGTAAGGAAAACAGGTGACCATTGGCGGTTATCACTTATCACACTGCCGCGCACCATGTAGCGTAGCGCGTGAAAACGCACCTACGCACGTACTTGCGGGAGCGCAGATCTGCATCATCGTGCGGGCATTTTACGCACTCACGCCGTCACGCGCGTTGGTTCGTTTTGTAAATTCACGCAGGCACGCACTCATTTCATACAAAATCACGCACGGTACTACGAGACTCAGTGTGGCAAACAAACACGCACCAATGCGTGATCTGTATGAACGCGCGTTGATGCATTTTCAGTGTGTTGGACTGTGCGTGTTTTCTATACAAACGGAGATACTTACAAGCAACGTTAAGACGCATTCACGCACTACGGTGCATGGCAGTGTGACAACCTATTTTTTTTTTGCCAAATTTTTTAGTCCATCAGGTGTATATCTCCATCCCTTTTTCCCGGTCGCACATTTGACATTTTAACATGTAGGTAAGACCCCTTATTGGTTAATTAAAACGCAAATGAGTAAATATATGTTAATAAAATCATAATAATCATTATTAACAAAAGCTTTAATGTAGTTATAATAAAATTCCAGTTAAAACCAGAATCAACACGGTAATAATACACGGATGGAAATAATTTAACATTTCTACAATTCCATAGAAGATGATATAGCGAATTCGCGGTAAAAATTATCATCATTTCGAGACTGAATTACGCAAAAACTAACCCTCGTTTACAGAGCTAAGGTTGAAAATCGATTGAATTGTGGTAGTTGACGCAATATTTAATAGGAATGGATATAGTACCTACATAATATCCGTAATAACGAAGTAGGTATGTATTTCTCACGAGTCATTAGGGACACCGTACACGGACCACACGCGACAGCCACAAACGCCACTAGAAGCTAGAAACGGCCACAAAGGAAGCTGAAGCTCGCGACAGCCATTTGTGGCTAGTAGCTGCTACCCTTTTTTAACCAATACACGCAGCGGCGTATGATTGCGTTTTGAGCCGCGTACAGACATCGCGAGGCGTGCGTCGCGAATGGTTCGTCTCGCATGCCTCGGGATGTGTGGACGTGTGTGCTCACACTCACAGTGAGCATTCGCGTCATACGATCGTTGCGAACCTTCAGTACGAGCCGTGCGCTCCGCATGGACGGACAGGTGTTGTTTTGTTGTTTGTCGTTTTCTACTGACGAACACCGTGCGTGGTGGTTTGCGTGTTCAGCTTGAGCATGTGTTGTTCGAGACGCACGCTAAAATGAGACATGCGTGACGAACCATTCGCGACGCACACCTCGCGATGTCTGTATGCGGCTTTGTATCGGCGTTTAATGGCAAGTGCGGACCAGAAAAAGCGAGCAGCGGCGATTTTGTAGCGTGTGGCAACCACTGGCAACATAGGAAAAATGCCGGTGGCGGCATTTTGTGGTTGTGGCCAATAGCCCGTGTACGGCGACCTTTAATGAGACCGGAGACGTAGGTATGCCAAGTCAGACTGGCTGTCTGCAAAACGGATGAAGTCAAGATCTAGACGAGTGTTAGATCATTTACGATGTCTGCATGAGATAACGTGATAATTGTACAGATCCATCATAGTTGGTTAGGATATCTGGCAAAGATTTCGATCTTTGCACAAAAAAAGTGCGATTAATACGCAGAAATTAATTTAAAAAAAGCGCGATTAATTCGCAGAAATTAATAAAAAAAAGCGCGATTAATTCGCAGAAATTAATAAACAACATTCTTGGTTATTTATTACTAGCTTTAACTCGCGACTTCGCCCGCGTGCATAAAATATAGCCTACGTCACTCAGGAACAAAGCATTTTTTCTATCGTTGAAAAAATTTTAGCAATAGGACCAGTACTTCCAGAGATTACCTCCTACAAACAAAAAAATACAAAGTTTACCTCTTTATAATATTAGTATAGATTTACAGAAAAAATCACGTCTTCATAGCAAGCTTAGGTACATAGCTCGGTATACCTAAGTATTTAATACTCGTCAAGACGAATCATACGAGCCCAAACTCGATGGGGTTGTGTCATTTAACTATCAAATTCCGGTTACATTATCAGATCAGCTCCTTGTCATAATAATTATGCATTATCATCTGATTTACACATGCATGGAAAATTTCAGCTTAACCCTTCAGATACCGTCAATTAGAGACACAATAGTAAGACAATAGATGCGCGGCCACCGGTGGTCGCTTGGGGATTCATGAATTAATCGGTAACCGGGAACTGGGTCAAAATTAATTTACTAGATTTGATTACAGACGCACATCGGGACAGCTGAAACTAAATAAAAGCTTGTACTAAAGTACATACTGCTAGATTTTTAACTACCTAACTAAAACTGTTAAGTAAAGTTAAGTTAGTTGTTAAGTTTACAATCTCGCAAGACAGATTATAATCTAAAAGTTTTTTTTTCGGTGGGTAAAAATCATTCAAATGACATCCCCCGCCCTTGGGCGGAGCGGGAGATAGTGTCGAACTCTTACTAAATAAAAACCCACCCTGTTCCTTCATTGCCATTCATACCCGACCGAGCCCAAGACGTCGACGGCGCGCACTGTTCCCGCGCGCCTCAAGGAGTGGTCAGCAACAGGAGGGGCCCAGCTGGGCCGAAGCCTACTGGGGCCAGGGTTATCTGAAAATAAGCTCGAGCCCCGGTATGAAGGCACGAAGGAACCGGTGGATTTTTAGTCAGTAAGAGTCTGACACTATCTCCCACCCCACCCAAGAGCGGGGGTTGTCATAAGATGATTTCTGCCCACCGAAAAAAAAAGCCTCCCTTTCGGTACTAGACCCTGGCCCCAGTAGACTTCTACAGTTGCTGACCTACTACTGACTAATCACTTTTTAGTCAACATAAAACTTGATCAGCAAAAAGTTAGTAAAACTCGGATTTAGCGGGTTAACTTGGTTTGGAGCCGTTGCACAAAGCCGTACACTATCTTAAAGACTTTGTCCGCAACTTAGAAACACTGTGGTATAAAGTTACAAGCTTTGTCTAACTTGACTAAAGCCGCATTTAAATTAGGGATGTTGTGGATAAAACGGATACGGTGTATAGGAATAATAATACAACATCAGTTTTAGTATATGCGAAAACCTGAAACACCTGTCTAGTATTTTTCCTCCCTCCCCCTCCTCCTTGCTTCGTATTCCTCAATGCTGAGGGTCGAGACCTCCCTGCTTCATTACTTTAACCCTTATGATCTTTTTCCATCTGTTAGTATTTTTACCCGACTTTAAAAAAGAAGGAGGTTCTCAATTCGGATGTTTGTATATTTTTTTTTATGTTTGTTCGCGCATAACTTCGTCGCTTGCCGACTGATTTGAAACAATTTTTTTTGTTGGAAAGGGTATCCTTCCCAAATGGTCCCATAGTCACTAAGTTGGGATCTGATAATGGAATTTTGGCAAAATCAAGGGAACTCCTCAAATTGAATTCAATTTTTTAGTGAAGTCGGTTATTTTTTATCTAAAGTATCTTGTACAAATTTTCATAAATGTATTTTTTACATAGATTCTCAGCTGAATATACAACGTGTAACGTTAAATGCGCAAAACCTCAGACACCCCAAATGATTTTTAATTCGATTGACCTAATTAAGTATGTGAGAAAAAAGAACATTAAAAAAAATTTAAAAGTTTTATGAGCGGTTTTAATTTGTTTAAAACTCATATCTGCGTTGAAATAAGAACTTTTATTATCCCGTGTATGAGAAAATTTGATTGGATTACAACTATTTGTGTTTGTTTACCTATTTCAGCGGGTTTGCGCACGTGATGGCTTGACCTGTTTATAAATAGTCAAATTGAAGTTTTTAATGAAGATTTTTTTGAAAAATGTAACCTATATTAAAAAGTGGTTTAATTGATTCTGCTCGTTATTCTGATCAAACTAATTTCAGGTTTTGCGCATTTAACGTTACACCTTGTAGTTTGCTCAGAATCAGTAACTGGATCGATTCCAATCATTTTTGCACCATGGTATACTTTTTCCCAAAAATATTGAAAAAAATCACAAGTTGGACAGGACACCACGGATACTTAGTACAAAACAGGTCATGGCAGGTCATAGCAGGCATAAGGTCCCAGCGCACAGCTGGGTGCAGAAACAAAACAACTCCTTAGTCGCCCGGGTGGCCTTTTTTTTTTTTTTTTTTTTCTCGACGGGGAAAATCATCATTGACGAAACCCGCTCTTGGGTGGAGCGGGAGACAGTGTCAGAGTCTTACTGACTAAAAACCCCGCGCCGTTCCTTCTAGCCTTCATACCGGGGCTCTAGTTTCCTTTCGGATAACCCCGACCCCGGTAGGCTTCGACCCAGATGGGCCCCTCCTGTTGCTGACAACTCCTTGAGGCGCGCGGGAACAGTGCGCGCCGTCGACGCCTTGGCTCGGTCCGGACAGTTACCGGACGATCGGACAGCGAGCTACCCATGGCTCGCCGTCCGCGAGCCCGCGTCTACGGTGGCCGGAAATCGGGATCGGAATCCCGGCGGCGGCGGCGGGGGCGCCGTTGCCTGATGCGGTCTGCCTCCTCCTTTGCTAGCATTACTGCTTCGCAGAAGGAGGCGACCGCCTGCCACTCCTCCTCGCTCCGGACCATGGCCTGAACCAAGGCCCGGCGCGAGAGGTCTCCGCCGCCGATCGCCCCCACGAGGACACGGCGTTGCTCCGCCCAAGCAGGGCACACCTCAACTGTGTGCTCCACCGTGTCCTCCGGGCGTTCCGCACAGTGGCGGCACCCGGGCGTCTCTTCCGCTCGAATCCGATGCAGGAACCTCCCGAACTTGCCATGTCCGGTGAGGACCTGCGTCATGCGGAAGGTAAGGACGCCGTGAGGTCTTTCCAGCCACGCCTCAAAGAGGGGACTTACCGCCATAATTGTGGCGTGCCCAGCCCGGGTGGCCTGGTGACCATGAATTTATTTCGCCAACCGGGTACCATAACTGGCTTATAACTTTTGTGATTTTTCATATTACAATGTTGAAATTTTGTACATAGATTCTTTACATACAAAGACTAGATTGGTGTTTCAAGTTTTACAATATTAAAAATAAGGTTGTATTTTAAGGTTTATTTTTAACAATTTTTTTCGGATATTAGATACTTTCGGATTTAACATCCCTAGCTCCACATTTTGTCATTTTCTTTAGGTGAACCAAAGTCGTTTGTCGCCGCCATTCCTTTCCGCCAAGTTTAACGTGAGTCCTGAGGCCCTACCATGAACTCCTAACGCGATCCATTTTACGTCTAAACGGAAGATGTCACTTGGATGATTTTTACTCACCGAAAAAAAAAAAACCTTTAGATTATAATCTGTCTTGCGAGATTGTAAACTATCGAGAGCTTGTGAACCGTAGTCGTTACGGCCCAACTCCACTTAACAGTTTTAGTTATTTGAAAATCTAACAGTACTTTATTACAAGCTTTTATTTAGTTTCACCTGTCCCGATGTTTGTCTGCAATCAAATCTTGTAAATTAAATTTGACTCACTTCCCGGTTACCGATTGAGCTGAAATTTTGCATGCATGTGTATATAACATGACAATGCAAAATTATTACGATAAGGAGCTGATCTCATGTTGGAACCGAAAGGCTGCTATTGGAACTTGGTAATTAAACGACACAACAGCATCCATCGGATTCCCGCAACCCTTACCAGGTCATCAGGTCACCTTGTAGGAGGCTTTATATAGGTATACCGAGCTATAAAAGCTAGCTATGAAAAAATGATTTTCATTAAAAGCTTGTTTTTAAGCAACTCATTCAAACTATCCTACAGATCTAAACACACCACAACAACACGTTTCCAGCCTCCGCATCATAATTTAGTAGAATTCCACAGAAACGAGAACAGCGATCTTATCTCGTACATTCATAAAGTTGTGTGAATGGACGGGCACGGCATTACATCATACAGCCAACGACTGCTGCGAAGGCTGAATACATTAACTGTGTTTCTAGCTTTCATACCAGCAACCGGTGTGTACAAGTCCTAATAAACGAAAGGAACATTTATAATTTAGTACCAGAAATGAGTATATTAAGGCCTGCGCATACCTGAGACAAGACGTCTTAGACAAAAATGTCAAAAGGTGAGTATAGACTACAACATTTTCTGGAGCATTTCTGTGTGTAATCTATCTGTTACCTTTAGAGAAAAGGTTGACTAAGAAAGTTATTTAGTGTACCTACGGGGATTGTTATCAGGTTATTTAAATAAAACGACCAAAACGGGTAACATACCCTTTGTAACGCACACACACAAATAACACAAATATCACAGATAACATCAATCAACAACAGTTGGAATCAATAACTTATATACTAGCACTTACTGTAAGATGTTGCTTACTCCGAAAACTGGACTTGAAAGAGACTCGAGGCAGCGCGGCGTGCCTTTTTATAATCTCAAACTGTCAAAACAGTGCCGCGCTGTCAAGTCACAGTTCGGTCCAGTTGTCAGTGCAAAAGTACATTTAATGTTGCTAATACAGAAAATAATCAGTGTATGTAACATTATCATAAGAATCGCTAACAGTCGGCCATCCATATAACAAATACGACCTCGTATGTGAGAAACAAAATAAGTAAAAAGAAATTGGTTTTACACACAAAATAATGACCTAAGAAAAAACATTAGTAATACTTTAAATATTTATCTACGAGTAAACATAGATATCTAATACAGAAACGAATAAATATTTAAGTTATTCATACACCGGTCGCTGTATCTAAGAACGACACTAAAGTTATATTAATTTTACAAACAAAACCAATTGAACAATTACCAATTTATCAATTATTATCCATACACAACTTTTAAAATAAATATATATAGTAATGGCACCTGAAAGTGCAGATATATCAGTGTCAGCTCATTTACTATACAGTCATTAAAAAACAGGCCCCTAAAATGTCCTGCCTCTAATGAAAAGCATACAGGCCTCTAAAATGTCCTGTCTCTAATAAAAATATACAGGCCCCTAAAATGTCCTGTCTCTAATGAAAAACATACAGGCTTCTCAAATATCCTGCCTCTAATGTAAACAGAAAGGTCCCTCAAATGTCCTGCCTGTAAATAAACAAATAAACATTTAGTAAAAACACACAGGCCCCTAAAACGTCCTGTCTCTAATAAATAACAGACAGGTTCCTCAAATGTCCTGCCTTTAATGTAAACAGACAGGTCCCTCAAATGTCCTGCTGTAAATAAAAAATAAACATTAGTAAAAACACACAGGCCCCTAAAACGTCCTGTCTCTAAAATAACAAACAGGCTCCTCAAATGCAAACAGACAGGTCCCTCAAATGTCCTGTCTGTAAATAACCAAAACAAACATTAGTAAATAAACAATTGCCTGCTAAAGCCAATATGTTCCTGGTTTGTCCTGAACAGGCACCTTAATTGTCCTGAACAGGCGCCTCAGTTATTCTGCACAATTTTCGGCCAATACTCCTTTTGATTTTGATATGGTCACTTAGGTCAGGTACATGATAAGTTTCAAGTGCATGTCTTCAATGATTACTTTTCACTCAATATTTATGACAATGAAATCCAGCCAATAACTGACCAACAATGACCGTTTGCATTTTTGATATCAGTTATAATCACTACCCCGACTAAAACGTAAGGGTTATATTATTTAATTTACTCTTTCGACTCTAATTAGTTCTTATTGAAACTCCGATTCAATAGCTATTCAAAATGCATGATCACGAACTATGAAATAGTTTCGTCTCTATTTTATTTTATTCATTAAAAATTACCAACTAAGAACTATGCTGTAAATACCACCACTTTTAAGATATTCAATGCAAATATAGTTGAGACTGGTTTCTCTTCACGCAAAAATAGGTTTCACGTTAATCACTTATTTTATTACCATACTTTTAAATGTAGGAAGTTAAGTACACTTTGTAAAAATATCCTTTGGTAATCAAAATATTCATAGACATACTGTACCGTACTAAATAAACATTGTAATGACCTTATTAGTGATAGTCTAGTAGAAACAAATGCCAATAGTGAGACATCTGCGAAGATTTCTTCCATGTCCCTAGTGAACAAATTGGAAGTTCTTGTTTTATATTTATCTGCAATCACTTTTAACCACACCTGATAAGAAAACTAATAATAATGCCGTGAAAAGGCTTACTGACTGTAGCACCTACTTTATGCTGCACCTGTGTTTTTATTTCCTTGAAAATACATCCTATAATTCGATCAATGCTAATACGGTAGCTTCAAGATCCATTAAAATCGTGACGCCTCTGTTGGTACACTAAATTTAGTAATTCAATAATAGTAATAATATTCCACAACTTGTACGCAACGCCATCCAGTCCCAAATCAAGCAGAGTCCGTGGTACGGGTACTCGACAACTGATAAACATTTTGGTAGTGCTTCAAAGTCATTATATAGAATTTACATTATATTTATTGCAAATTCTGCAGGACCAAGGCTCAATGCAGGTCGTTGAATTAAGACCTCTACAGGAATTGCAACCTCATACAAATATTTATTACGCGAAAAGTCAGTATTATTTATTTTGTCTTATAAAGTTCAGAAGCTAAAACCGTTATGACGTTTCAAACTAAGCCCAAAAAAACAAGTATTCAAGTGGGTAACATTCATGAAACGTTTGTTTGACAGCAGTGCAGTGTCACTGACATGACACTCGTCACTGTTTGCAGGTCAACACCAACCTCAATCAACCCGCAGAATGACCTCGAGCATGAAAACAATGTTAACTTCTCCAATGTTTCAAAGGAAACGTGGTCCACTGAACAACTAGGGTTATGGTGCGTAGGAAAACTCCATGTGATTGATCAGCTTTACATAGCGTCATTTCGAAATGAGTTCACGCTACTATCACCGTGATTGTTCCCCACTTCGACCAATACCTATAATTCCCTAGTTCGCACAATCAAAGAAAGTGTATCTGAAAAGTACTGTATCAAACTGGAAACCCAACAAACCACCAAAGTCCGCATATTAATGCTCAGAGCACTCTCCTGCCAAATTGTAGGTAGGTATATAAAATTACAATTTTCAATATTCTTTATGTTTCCATAGATAAAGTACACTGTATCTATTAATCAGTCTACCGTTATCGGACATCAACAATAGCTGCAGTACTGCAAGTTTATCACAATATCCGTTTGTTGCAATATGTAAGGCCAAGTTTAGACTCTAAACTTTTTCAGACTTGCAGTCACAACTTTTCACCAGTGTAGGTATATTTAAAAATAGAAAATAAATTGTGTGTAGCTATTCCCTTGAAAGTACACAGTACATACTCAGGGTGTATTTTTAAACCGAGAACAAATACAAATTTTAAACTAGTTTTCCCAGTTGGACAAGAACTAAAATAATGGGATTCGGCTAATTCTTGGTACCCATATCACTTAAAAATAATACAAAACATTTAAACAACAGCAAAATTGTATTATGGTAATATTTACACAACAGTTCAGACAGTTGCCGACCATATTTTGTTGAATATAATGATTTTATTCTACCTTGATTATTCAACTATCAGTACTATTCATCATCTGTTTCAATTAGAGCCAACAAGCGATGATGCTTACATATTATACGCCTGACGCCTACAGTATTAAAACACTGAAATACTTTTTTTTTTTTTACACGTTCTTTATTATACTCTAAGTATTAGTTTATTTGGTTAGTGATTACTTGCTTCATTTCCTCTTAGTTAAATTTATTTTATAATTCATTGATTTCCCTTGTTTTTTTTTTTCTTTTTTTTTTTAAAGCTATGTATTATGTTTCAATATATTAAACTATGTATTTGGCAACTACTTATGTTCAAACAAATAATATGCAATTTTATATTCAGTTACCCATGGTAAATCATATAGGTCATCATCTTAATGTTTTATTGTACCATTATAAGTCAATGCAGATAATTTCATATATTAAAATTCTGTACAACCTGATATTGATATATTACTTAGGCCCTGCCCCACCAGAACTAGTTGACCATATCGAAAGATATACCACACATTGATTGCCAGGCGGGACGAAGTTTGCCGGGTCAGCTAGCTCAAATAAATATTACTATGGTACTGAGTAAGTACCCACTCACCCGCCAAGCGCTTGCAGCTAACTTTACTACCTACTTCTTCCAATGCTCTTTATAATTACAATGCGTTTCGCAGAAAAATAAGTTAAATATTTATCTATGAATTTTGCCAGCAAAGCTATTTGTACTTGTGAGATGACAAAATATTCGCCATTTAACTTGGTTTCAGTTAAATGGACAATGCTAGTAAGTATGTAAAATCTCTTCAAACAGCAAAGCCATATTACAACACCAGTTTCAGTATATGCGAAATGTAAAGAATCACTGTAGGTACCAAACCTCCATAGCTATCATGCAAAACCAGTCATAAGCTTGTTAGTTTCCTGGTTGTCCGCTAGAACTACATCGTCACCGGTAGTGATGGCTAATATAACGTATAGCGCCAAAATATAGCACGCTATTTGTTCATAGCGTATAGCGTTTGTTATATTGGCTCTGCCTTCGCGCTATAATATAACGTCTCGCTCAACAAAACGTTAACAACGGGGCCAAAACGGGATAGCAATATAGCGTTTATTGTATCCGTTTAGCGCGTTGCCGAATAAAATGATAATGCCTCCGCATTCATTTGATTGCCGTGTTTAATTATAACGTGTTATAGTAATAGCATATAAAATAGTGCGCTATAAAAATATATTCAATAGTCCATAGCGTTTTTAGAGTTTATAGCGGAATTGAACATCACTAGTGACCGGGCCATCCGAGCGACTAAGGGGCCGCTTCGATTCCGTACCCAGCTGTGTCCTGGTAGGCGCAATGGCTGCTATGACTTGCCGCGACCCGTGCTGTACCCAGGGTCGGTGTACACCATTGTTTTATTTGAAAATACCAAGAAGTTGTGATTTTATAAGTATTCAAGGTTCGCATAAATCGCGGTAACAGTCACGTGACCGCGTGGCTCGTCATATTACCACGCTCTGCTCAGTCGCAATTTGCCAGTTCAAGTACCTAGCACTTATCGACTTATTTTCTAGTGATAGACAACAAGCCCTTTACGGAACTTAAAACATGCAGCGCTAATATAGCTTTTAGAGGGTACTTTTTTTTTTTTCGACTATTAATTTCGTGGCAGTTACACGTTCAACATAATGTTATGCTTAATGTGTACAGTCTAAATCACACCTGAGTCGTCTGAAGTGAGTGTTCGGCACGCATAATCTAGTGCGTGGTACATACGAGTATATAACATATCGATGCTAACACTGATTTACTGGCGCAGTGTTTCGTTCTGTTTCACCGCTTCCAGTTGTATGAACTAAATTAATAATGTACAAAGGATTCGAAAAAGGGACAGTCAGATAATCCACCCAAAATACATGAAACTTACGGTTACTCATTATTTATTGTAAAATAATTATCTCTGCCGCCGTAAGTAGGTACTCTGTGGTTGAAATGTAAATCTGAACATTTTGGGACAACGCATGGTTTACTAGTAGTAATGGAATAATAATCCTTATTACGCGTTTGTTACGGCTTCACGCCTAAATAGCAAAACCGATTTTGATGAAACTTGGTACACGGATAGACCATGTTCTGGAATAGAACATAGAATACCCTTTTATCCCGGAAGTATGTTCCCTTGGGATAATTTTCTGCTATTACGCGGGCGAAGCCGCAGGGAGCAGCTAGTATATTTATAAGTTATAGTGAAATATACACAGGATATCCAATAACGCAAGGCACGGTAGATCGAAAACAAGCCGAGCGAGCGCAGCACTATGAACTCACGGTTATTGAACGAGGGATGATCGTCGCACGCTCACTCTAAAATTATACCTAAGTATTTATTAAGCGAGTCACACATCCATCGGGTTCCCGCAACCCTGACCAGGTCGTCGGTCCACCTTGTTGGAGGCCTAACGCAGCGTATTCCGATGCGTGGGCACAGGACCGGTCGCTGCGGCGATGTCTGGAGGAGGCCCACGTCCAGCAGTGGACGCCCCCCGGCTGATATGATGATGATGATGACGATGACATATAAGGTTTTAAGAAGTAATCTCTGAAAACACTGGTCCGATTGCCATTTTTTTTTCACAGAAACCCGCTTCATTCTCGAGTGACACTGGCCACATTTTATGTACGCGGGCGAAGCCGCGAGCAAAAGCTAGCAGGCAATATATGTCGGACTATCTGTCAAAACGCAATCCTAATAATATTAATTTACCTAATTTTAACTTCAGTAAGTGTCAATAACATAACTAGCTAACATAACCTTTTGTTGCATTTAGATTATTTCCAAATAAAAGTGGGTACTTATCACTGGTCCGCTCATTTAATTAATAAGCAAACTCTGGCTATGGTAACAACGACTCATAATTTGATAGATATGTTCGCTACGGTTATTTAACAACGATCCAAAATCTGTCCATAATCCACCTGAACACAGCCCGAGTTGTCCTCTAACAACTCTAGGGTGTAGCCTCGGCGAGGTACGTGTAATGTGGTAATGCCTCCAGGGAGTAGCCCTGGCAAGGCACGTGTGGTGTGGCAATAGCATCCAGGGTGCCACCCTGGCGCGGCATGTGTATGTGTGGTGTGATAATACCTCCAGAGTGTAGCCCTGGCAAGGTACGTGTGGTGTGGTAGTACCTCCAGAGTGTAGCCCTGGCAAGGTACGTGTGGTGTGGCAATACCTCCAGGGTGTAGCCCTGGTAAGGTACGTGTGGTGTGGCAATACCTCCAGGGTGTAGCCCTGGCAAGGTACGTGTGGTGTGTAGTGCCTCCAGGGTGTAGCCCTGGCGAGGCACGTGTGGTGCGGTAGTACCCCAGAGTGTTAGAAGAAACTCGAGGACACCTTTCAAAACTACACATCACTATGCCCGCTTAGATAAAATAGTACCCATTTTATCAAAAAGAAATTTTAACGGTGCTTACATTAGGTTACGTAGGTACTTGGCAAAACAAAAGTAGAAGATGCAAAATTAGGGGGAAAAAAATCACTTGTGGGCGGGATAAACGAATGCATTTAAAAATAAACGACCCGTTTATCCCACTTCTGAATTGTAATCTATCTGTTACCTTTAGAGAAAAGGTTGACTAAGAAAGTTATTTAGTGTACCTACGGGGATTGTTATCAGGTTATTTAAATAAAACGACCAAAACGGGTAACATACCCTTTGTAACGCACACACACAAATAACACAAATATCACAGATAACATCAATCAACAACAGTTGGAATCAATAACTTATATACTAGCACTTACTGTAAGATGTTGCTTACTCCGAAAACTGGACTTGAAAGAGACTCGAGGCAGCGCGGCGTGCCTTTTTATAATCTCAAACTGTCAAAACAGTGCCGCGCTGTCAAGTCACAGTTCGGTCCAGTTGTCAGTGCAAAAGTACATTTAATGTTGCTAATACAGAAAATAATCAGTGTATGTAACATTATCATAAGAATCGCTAACATGTGTAATGTAACGTTCTTACGAATGGTACAATACAGGCAAAAGCTCAGTTTCCAAAGCATTTCCATGTAATGTAACGTTCCTGCGAATGCTCGGCGTTATGTTACAGGTAAATGCTCACAGCGAGTGTGCATTTACCAACATTTCCTTGTACCTTGCGTTCACTCTTTTTTGAAATATCATCCCGCAACCGCACATCGCCCGCACTCGTGGCTCGACGAAATGTTACACCAATACGCTCGACGAAATGTTGCACCAATATGCTCGTTGGTTTGTAACAAAGAGGCGAGCGTGCTCGACGTTTAGTTCGTTAAAGGATGATATAATAATAGTTTACTGTTATTTATGTTTCGTCTATTTATTGATAACTAGCTTTTGCCCGCGCGGCTTCGCTCCCGCTCGTCTCTACTCCACACTACTATACCCAACTCTATCCTACTCTAACCTACTCTACCCTACTCTACCCTACCCTACTCTACCCTACTCTACCCTACTCTACTCTACCCTACCCTACTCTACCCTACTCTACTCTACCCTACCCTACTCTACCCTACTCTACCCTACACTACCCTAATTTTTTTTTTTTTCCATAAGAACCTTCTCCTCACAATAACAATCACAACAAAAAAAAAACAGCCAAATCGGTCAAGCAGTTTTCATGCCAAGTCGTGACAACGGAAAACGGGGGTCATTTTTATATATATAGATAATATAGTTTACTTAAAGTCAATTTCCTTCCTTCTGGCCGGTTGGCGTCTCATCGTCGAAAACGGCTGGTGCTGAAAATCAGCGCTGTGGCTCTGTCCTGCACGAGCCCCAGCATTATGCTGAGCACTGGCCGTTTTGCGCTGATGTGACGCATATCCTATCTAGCTGATAGTTTTAAGTAGGATATTGTTATTTTGTTACATTTATTTATTTTTGGGATATGCGTCATGTTGGGCGCAAATAAACTCTTTTTATTCTTTCTTCTTTCTATATACTAGAACATATCATAGAGCGGCTCGTTGTTCTGTTACAAGTAAATATTGTAGTCTATACTCACCTTAAGACGTCTCAGACAAAACAGTTTTGTCTACGTACGACACTTAGCTAATTAATAATTAATTAATGCTAGCAAAGGAGGCAGCCGCACGCGCACTCAAGGGAACGGCCCTCACGCCCCAGCCGGCCGGATTTCCGGATATCGTAGGCCTTGCGGACGGCGAGCAATGGGTAGCTTGCCATCTGACCGTCCAGACTGAGCCCAAATCGTCGACGGCGTGCACGCCTAAAAGATATTTCAGAAAACCGTAAGGGCCCAGTATGGTCGAAGCCAGGGCCATGAGTTCGCTTCTGGAACGGAGGAACTAGGAGTAGGTTTTAGTCAGTAAACGCTGACATCCCGCCCCGCCCAAGAGCGGGAGATGTCATTGGATGATTTCCAACAAAAAAAAAAACCGTACCAAAGCGTCACCAGAGCAATTTTGTAGAATTCCAAAGCTTTTTCATACCTGATTACGTCCAAGTCGGATAAAATGCATGTTTTTAATATAGCAGGGTTTAACAAAAAGCTAGATTCCAATATCCTATTTTTATTCCACTAGCCGATGACATTTTTTGCAGAAAGAGTGCTTTTCAATTGAATCGACATCGTTCAAAGAAATATCAGGGAATTCAGGAATACGGGCTGAACTTTTTATGTAGCAGTAGATGATAAAATCTAAAACTGTTTTATTTTTTTATGGTGGGGAAAATCATCCAATGACAACCCCCACTCTTGGGCGGAGCGGGAGATAGTATCAGATTCTTACTCACTAAAAACCCACTCCGTTCCTTCGTGTCTTCATACTGGAGGTCAAGCTACCTTTCCGATTTCTGAGTAACCCTGGCCTCAGTAGGCTTCGACCCAGCTGGCCGCCTGCTGTTGCTGATAACTCCTTCTTCGACTCGGTCCGAACAGTTACCAGACGTACCGACAGTGAGTTACCCATAGCTCGCCGTCCGCAAGCCCAAAATCTGAAACTACAGCAAAAATATACCCAAAGTGAATCTCGGCTTTGATTTTAATTAAGACTAATAAACAGCATAAGTGGAGTTAACAAAAAACAATATTTGTAGCTAGAAGTGAAAACACGTTTTTTTTTTAAAAAAAATACTCTATGCTCAATCGATGGTAGAGTGAGAGTCTGTCTAAAAAGTCAAACGACTTCGGTAGGTAAATATTAGGGTAAAATAAAATTTGATGTAGTCAACACTGGTTCAATAATCAAGGTTGATTAAGAAATCTTGATCATTGTTTGCTAATAGAAGAACCTTATAAAAAGTATCAAATATAAGTATTTTTATATGATTAAATATTATACAAAATTTCCAAGTCGTTTGACTTTTTAGACAGACTATATAATTGAATTTGATAACATTCTGAGAAGTAATTTTACTTCCTAGAATATAATCCTATTTGGTTCGTTTCGTGTGATTTTTTTTTTACAATATACGACTTCGTTTCCTAGCTAGGAATACTAACTTTCGAACTAATGATTCAAAATAAAAGATGACGACATTTACGTAGTACATAATACACCACTTATTTTTAAACAAATACTTTTGGGGCTTATAAGAAAAGGTCTTGTAAATTCCCAATAAATAATATTCATAACCAGCAAAGTTATGATAATTTGTTTTTATCCCAAAATGTCACCTAATTTATGGAAATATTGTACAGGCTATCGATTATTGATTCAATGAATGGCAATAAAAATGGAAAAACACTTCGCGTAGTTTTCTAGAAGCAATTGTTATGAAAATATGAATGATTGATTCAATTATGAATTTACTAATTATGACTTTCTTGGTCGAGTCTGAGAATTCATCTTTTTTTTACTTTTGACTACACAGATATGATTAGTAACGGGTACAGACGCCCTTTTTTGTACTAAATAAAAACCGACTACACTAAAAAAATTAATTGAATTTGAGGAGTTCCTTCGATTTCACCAAGATTCCATCATCAGATCCCAACTTGGTGACTATGGGACCATTTGGGAAGTATACCCTTTCTAACAAAATAAGATTTTTTTCAAATCGATTAGTAAGCGACGAAGTTAAGCGCGAACAAACCTAAAAAAACACAAACATCCAAAGTGAGAACCTCCTCCTTTTTTAGAAGTCGGTAAAAAATAGGGGTGTATATCGATGGATGTAAACTAAAAAGTATACATCAAACTCGATCTTTTAAAAAAAACACCCCTATCTTCTAAAAAAACATCAGGACACAGACTCAAAGCAAAGGATTAAAACGTCAAAGATCGACTTTTTTTCCCAACAAACTAGAATTTCAAATAAATATCAAGGGTCTTCAATAAAAGTCAAAGTGCTCAATTCTCTTTTAACACAACTCCGCCATATTAAACCAAAGCGTAATAAAATTGCGGTTGCTTCATGCAAAGCTGGAATATGCAAGGATTTTGCATCGTATAAAACTCATATGAAAAAGCTTTGAGAGGTCTCTTTGAAAAGAGTTTTATGAACCGACTTTGTTAATATTTGTGAAAGGATGTTGATACGTTTCTATTTTACTTTATGAGGTTTTGTTAGGTACTGAGTTTGTTTATGTTGTTGTATATGAGTAGTTGTATCAGCTTGTTGTATAAGGTTACTTAAGCTTTGGTTTCCTAGAAGAGCGGTGCCGTCATTTTTTTCAAAACAAACGTCATAAACTTCATACGAAAAGTATCCAAGATAGAAAATGGACGACCTTGATTTAGCTTTAGTAATTTACTTAGAGGATGAACTATCATCAGAAGAGAAAAATAGTCGTTGTTCCGGAAAACGGCCGCTATGTGACGGCACCGCTATCCTAGGAAACCAAAGCTTTAGGCTTTTTCGGGACTGTGGACAGTATTATACTGATATCAAACACTTATTCAGCCGATTATAGATTATGCCGACGCCTGCTACCTGGATGCTACTGAGGAGCTATTAACCCTTCAGATACCGTCAATTAGAGACACAATAGTAAGACAATAGATGCGCGGCCACCGGTGGTCGCTTGGGGATTCATGAATTAAACAAGCTTGAGCGACTGCAAAACTTATGCATTCGGTTTGTTTCTGGTCTACGAAAGTATGATCATGTCTCTCATCTTCGCAAGGAACTGAAGTGTCAATCCGTCTTCGCAGGTACACTCGGTACAGTCCAGTGCAGTAAGGTTGTGTATCTTTTTTAAAAGACTACAGTAAAAGAGCACTATCTTTCCTCTCTTGTGTGATAATATTTGTATACATGTAATGAAATGACATTTCATTAATTCAAAACTTTAAATGTCGTTTCTTTGATTTTCAGGTAAGTTACAGGTGTAATGATCATAGTTAAACGTTGTAATATAGTAAGGACGTATTAAATAAACAAAACTTTGATTTTCAGAGAAACAATTTGTGGTTTATTTGGAAAATCCTCAATAACATATCTTATAAAACGACATTTAAAGTTTACTAATATCGCCTCCTCAATTATATCCCTTTATTTCATCTCTTTACAATAGAATTTTTTACAATAAAATATGCAAAATAATCTAAACATCATCTGCCATTCAATCACACGTCACCCCGTTCCACAGAACATAAATTCCATTGACAACTTCAACGCGCGAAGCGCGGCAAATTTGAATTAATGAAATGTCATTTCATTACATACATGTATAAATATATTTTATGTATTTATTTTTAGTACTAGCTTTGCCCGCGCGGCTTCGCTCCCGCTCTTCCCTACTCCACCCTACTGTACCCTACTCTACCCTACTCTACCCTACTCTACCCTACTCTACCCTACTCTACCCTACTCTACCCTACTCTACCCTACTCTACCCTACTCTACCCTACTCTACCCTACTCTACCCTACTCTACCCTACTCTACCCTACTCTACCCTACTCTACCCTACTCTACCCTACTCTACCCTACTCTACCCTACTCTACCCTACTCTACCCTACTCTACCCTACTCTACCCTACTCTACCCTACTCTACCCTACTCTACCCTACTCTACCCTACTCTACCCTACTCTACCCTACTCTACCCTACTCTACCCTACTCTACCCTACTCTACCCTACTCTACCCTACTCTACCCTACTCTACCCTACTCTACCCTACTCTACCCTACTCTACCCTACTCTACCCTACTCTACCCTACTCCACCCTACTCCACCCTACTCTACCCTACTCTACCCTACTCTACCCTACTCTACCCTACTCTACTCTACCCTACTCTACCCTACTCTACCCTACTCTACCCTACTCTACCCTACTCTACCCTACTCTACCCTACTCTACCCTACTCTACCCTACTCTACCCTACTCTACCCTACTCTACCCTACTCTACCCTACTCTACCCTACTCTACCCTACTCTACCCTACTCTACCCTACTCTACCCTACTCTACCCTACTCTACCCTACTCTACCCTACTCTACCCTACTCTACCCTACTCTACCCTACTCTACCCTACTCTACCCTACTCTACCCTACTCTACCCTACTCTACCCTACTACTCTACCCTACTCTACCCTACTCTACCCTACACTACCCTAATTTTTTTTTCCATAAGAACCTTCTCCTCATAATAACAATCACAACAAAAAAAAAATCAGCCAAATCGGTCAAGCCGTTTTCATGCTATGTCGTGACAACGGAAAACGGGGGTCATTTTTATATATATAGATAAGGTATATAAGTATTTATTAGATTAATTTAAGATTTCACTAACTCTTCTTTACTTAGTTCTGCACTCGAGGTAGTGTCTACATCTCTTTTATCTCTTCTTTCCTTTCGCAGGTCTGTTGAAAGAAATTTCATTGTGAAATACGAGGAAGCAATACCTTAGTACAAAGTTTTATGTTAGGTACATAAATTATCAAATAAATAAGATAGTATGATACTGCTTTGATTACCACAACACACTCCTGTTGTGGTAATCAAAGAAGTATTTTTCTTTCTTTTCCCCACACGAACATATTTGCATTTGCACCACGGAACTGCTTTGATCAACCACCAACTTTTAAGGATTTAAAAAAATCTCGTATTTCCTGGAACACGTTCAGTAAAATATTTGAAAAAATAGCGGAACTACCGAATGCCAATGCCAACAGCGTTTTCAGGCGTTATCTTTCTTTTTTCACGATGGCTCTTCATCAAACATTGCGTTGTCTGTCAATACCCTTATCTCGGACACGCGGAGGTATCGATTTTAAAATAAAACCATGTTAGTGGTCAAATCTGCGGTCCCTTTAAAACTGTGAAAATATGAAACTTCTAAGTTAATGGAAAAAAAGATACGGCCGTTTATGTTACAAAAAACGTATATTTCGACACTCTCAGGTGAGATATAGTGGTCAAACGTGAGCCTATACATTATAAAAAAAAAATCATAAGGTGAGTACTTTCCGTTGATCTAGAACCTTGAAATTTAGTCAAGGTAATTTATCACAAATATAGGAATAACTCTGAAAACTGTAAATTGGTAGTTACGTCACAAAAAAAATACGTTTTTCGATTCGGAAAAATCTTCGAGACTCGAATTGGGAATTTAACTATTTACATTTAAAGTATATATCGAGCCTTTTTAGGAAGAACATCATCAATAATTAAAAATAAAACGGGAAACCCCAAATAAAACGGGACAAGGGCAGGAAGATGATGATCATCAATAATTAAGAAGAGAAAACCTACTAGTACTGAAAAAACGCTCACTGTCGCTTACGATGTTCTTCCTAAAAAAGCTCGATATATTGTATGGAACCCTCAGTGCGCAAGCCCGATTCGCACTTCGCCAATATTTTTCCATAGAGAGCGCTTAACCTTAATCTCGTCTGTTGGAAAGGGAAGGATAAGCATAATATCCGCTGCTATTCTTGTACGTAAAATAAACGGAAAATAGAAAGGCGATATCAATACATATTATAAAACAAAGTCCCACGTTTCGTCTGTCTGTCTGTACGCAATAAATTCAAAAACTACTGCACCGATTTTCAAGCGGTTTTCACCACTCGATAGCGTGATTCTCGAAGGAAGGTAGGAAGGAAGGTTTAAATATATAACTAATTTGTTAAGTTTTTGTATTTATTTCTGTGTACATTAATGATATTTGTTGAAGATGACGGGAAAAAATAACCGTCTGGGCGCTTTCAATGAAAATGCTGCCTCAACCCTTTGAGATTTAACAAAATAATGTATGGTGGAATTGTGTATCTTATATAGTTCTACAGCAAAGTCCACGGTGGCATATGTCTCTCTCTTAAGATTAACATACTATATCCATTTTACTACTTTTAAAAATTGGCATAACATAGGCTATTTTATTGTTTTTTGGAAAGAACCCAAGCGAAGCCGGGGCGGGTAGCTAGTCTACCAAATAAATATAATCAAGCACCCTTGAACTTTGATCTATGCGTAGCTTTGCACGAAGAAATTGCCTGTTGACTCAGGTTACCGTGATCCTCGATAACGATGAGTTGCCATGGTTACCGGGAGATGCTTCCAAACAGGATTATCTATTACCGGTACTTGTTTGTTTATGACTTAGTTCTCCCCACGGTTCTGCCTCAAAATAGATAGGTACTTACAGAAGATCTCATGTCTCGACGGCTTAGAGTGAAAACCTCCGGTTTGCAATTTTAGTTTTTTTTAAATTATATTTTTGGAAAAAACAGATACGCACAATCTTTTATCAAGTAAAATTTTAATACGATAGCTCTAGCGCCATCAACGATATTGAACGCAAATCTTGGTTGAGTCAGTTTCGTGTGATACCCTCGCAAAGACGGGTCAAAACATGTTAAAAAATTGAAAATCAAGAAAAACAAGTGTATGAAATAAGTCAATATCTTTAAACATTTGGATAAAGCACATAGAAGCACATTTAAATTTTAATTATACCTAATAAAGATCTAATTTAGTTTTTTGTGCCTCCTGAAAAGTTACGTATTTCGTAATTACGAGGTATTCACTCTAAGCCATCGGTATGTACTTCACTTTTTATACCTACGCTCGGAGGACGCACACTAATGAAATACTTACAGTAAAATCATGGTGCAAAGAGTGCTATGGTCACTTCTCAATTGTAATTCTGACACTATATGTGAGGACTTGTAATTGGCTTGCTATCGTCTATGTTAGTTTTTATTTTTTGCTTGTTTAAGCTGTAAGTCCTCCAAGATGTAATAAATAAATAAATAAATAAATAAATAAAATAATGTGCACCCAAATCTACACACACAACATAACCACGGTGAACCCGCCTTCGTAGGACAGAACAACTAGGTATACTTACTACTACAAATAGGTAGCTACCCTGCCTATAAACACAACCATTTCTTAATAGGTATTACCTAAAGTTACGAACAAAAGTTTTGTCTTCCATTGTTTTCAAGATCGAGTTTCATGAATCCACAAATAAAAGTCTGAAACCAATTAAAGGAAAGTAGACTGGTTCTAAATGAGTTTGAGTACTTAAAATCGTTTTGTCTGACTTTCGATGGAATATTACAAAACAAAGTGACGAAACTGCCTCAAATAGGAAACACAAAATATATAGGCACAGAAGTCAATCTATATACAAAGCGCGATCGAGCAACGCACACATAGACACCGCTCACGGACACGATATCTCGGAGCGCCTCGGCCCGCTCGTCGAACAGTTCCGGCTCAAACGCTCATTAACGTGTGTCCACCGAGCGTAGGTATAAAAAGTGAAGTACATACATGAGATAATCTCATGTACTATGTCTATTTTATGACAAAACGTTGTACAACATTAGTTTTAATATATGTGTAACGCGAAACACAGTTATAATAATAATAATAATAATAAATAATAAGCTGGCAACACCAAATGTCAACGAAAGTTGTTTTTTTCATTCGAGAATTTTTTTACGTTTATATATTCATTTCTGGACCCATTTTTGGATAATTATACTGTAATAGCAACAAGAAATAGATTACATACCTAATAAAAACTTAATGAAATCAATCAATCATTGTAAAAACCACCAAGAAGAAAAATGTTAACCGGACAGATGACAGATGTCATTATCAAGAATATATACCTACATAATGAAATGGAATTCCGATTGAGAAAATAGCTATGTTGACGAGAGCAGCAGCCCGTCGCGCACGCCTTTCACCCCCGGACTCGCCGCTCAGCTCCGCCTCGCCGCCGCCGGACCCCGGATCACCAGTGTCACCGGCGGCTGCAGTCGCGTCGAGCTCGAGCGACGAGTATTTCTCCCCACCGACGTCGCCAACACCTGTACGTCGGCCAGGGAGACGCCGGCCACCGAACGGCTTGGGACTTAGGGGCCAACCGGCCCGAGCCGGGTCCCCGCTGCCGGTGGTTGTGTGCAGCGCATGAAATGGACTCAATCCATGAATAAGAACGTCATGCGCGCATATTACGGGTCTACAGAGGGGGGAACCAACCTCACTGCGTACCGTGTTAGAATGCTGTCTCTGTTTCAGGACCTTGAACCAACCGTTGACGTCTCGGCGCAACGATTGTCGGATCAGGTGCGGGTTATTCAACGCAACCACAGGTTGGACGACGCCGCACTTGATCGGCTGCGCTCAGAGGTACTAAGCAACCCTATCGTCTCGACACCGACACAGATACAAACCGCGGGACCATTGACTTCTGTCACGTCCACGCCGCGGTATAATCATGTTGAGGATGAGGCAGATGATAGGGTTGACAGAGTAAGTAGCCAGTGCAATGATAGATTGAGGAGCGCACTGGAGGATGCGCTTCGCGAATATAGATCGACTCCGACTGAACTTAGGCCCCGTTTACCTCGGTTGCCTATGCACAAAAAAAATAGGGCACTAGTGTGTGCTCTGGACTCGTTGCTTAACAATGTTTTTGAGAGCAGCGAGAGCCTCCTTGATACGCACTCCATCCTGTACTGTGGAGCTGTTGCGGCATGTCGTCTTGCTAATGTAAAGTTCCCATGTTACGGTATGGCTACACGACCAGCGCCAGCCGCTCCAGCCTAGCGCCAGCCGCTCCAGCCTGGCAGTGCAGAATCGAGAGGCGTATTGATGAGGCCAGAGCACTCATTGGCAAACTATACTGCTTCAGGGAGGGCAACACACGTCCACGTGTGATGCGTTTCGTGAGACGAGCGTTTTCGGGGACTGAAATAAGTCCCCGAGAATACATGTTACGTGTCACGGAACGCATCGACTTCCTGAAGCAGAAAGTTTGTGCATGGGCCAATCGCATCCGGCGGTATAAGCGACGGGTCGATCGGTATTTGCAGAATCGCATGTTCCAGAGCGATGAGAGGTGGGTGTACAGAGCTTGGGAGCGACCTGAACAAAGTGTGACTGACGGGCTTCGTCCGGACAGTGCTACCACGAATACATTCTGGCGTAGCATCTGGTCGGAGCCCGTATGTCACAATGAAGGTGGCTGGATGCGTGTTGTTGAGCGCGTGTGCGATGCTATACCAGAAATGGATAAAGTTTTCATCACCCCATTAGATGTGGCCAGAGCAGTTCGTCCGTTACCAAATTGGAAGTCTCCAGGACCGGACGGACTGCAAAATTTCTGGCTTAAGTGGTATAGCAGCTCACACGCGATTCTGGCATCACAATTCCAGTCATCCTTAGAGTCTGGGTCGCTGCCTGAGATTTTAACAACTGGTGCCACCCACCTGCTCCATAAGACAGGTAGTACCTCGGACCCCAAGAACTATAGACCGATTACATGTTTGTCGACGGTCTATAAACTTCTTACATCCATCCTGAGAGTGAAAATTAATCTACACATTGAGAACCACTCAATTATGTCTGCCTCTCAGAATGGATGTAGGAACGGGTCACGCGGCACTAAGGAGCTACTCCTCATAGACATGGCCATAAGCCAACAGGTTCGTCGATCCCGTAAGGATCTGTCGACATGCTGGATAGATTATAAGAAGGCCTACGACTCTGTTCCACATACATGGCTCATGAAGGTGTTGGAGTTGTATAAAATAGATGCAACTCTACGCACCTTCCTTGAGTCATGTATGAGGCAATGGAAAACGGTCCTTTGCTATCCAGGATGTCGACCGATCCAGGAGAATGATGAACCAATATGGATTAAACGGGGAATATTTCAGGGCGACAGTTTGAGTCCACTAATAAAATTTTATTTCAGAATTACTTCCATATATAAGCATGTCATGTCATATTTGTCCGCACAAATACATGATCACCGACCATCCGAGCGACTGAGGGTTTGTTTTGCTCCCACACCCTGGTGTACGCTGGCACCTAATGCTCGAAATTGCCTGCCGCGACCTGTGTTGTACCACAAAATAGATAGATAGGTACAGAAGGCAATCAACATACATTCTATACAGGCAATCTACATATATCTACAATACATTCTACAGGCAATTTACTTCTGTACCTATCTATTTTGTGGTTGTACTTAGTGTAGGCGGTGACCTTTTTAAATATTATTGGGAAAAAATATAACGTGGTGTAAAAAATATTAGAATCTGTAGCGACATCTATGGGGCCACATGAGAACGAAATCCTACATTAAACAAGATCAAAGTTCTCTACGCGATTTGAATATACATATACAACTGCCCGAAATTATTTATCGGGCAGTTGCCCACCAGACCATAACACCCGTCTGGTCCCTTTTCAACGGAGATATGTGGGACTTAACTCTCTGTTCCATATACCTCCAAACTAGTGAACCTAACGTGATGAACGTCAGTGCAGCCCTCGTGACGTCATCATCACTTCCTCAAGCTAGAATCCATTCAGTTACAGATTCAGAAGAAACTACATTCAGGTTTCACATATACCTATTAAAAATAATGTTGCATAGATATTTATTTGATCAGTGACGTCTTGTATCTTAGCATTTTACCCGTTATTAATGATTGTGACGCTTATTAAATCTTGAGGAAAACGTTATGTGAGTAATAAGGAAATACTTTGCTTTCCTGACTGCCTTTGGTTAAGGAAACACCGTTATTCTACGTGATAGGTACGGTAAAAACAACGTTCTCATATGAAATGGCTATTATTAGTTCTTCGCAAATGTGTAGGCAACTACGTAAGCAAAATGATTCCCCAAACAAACAATGACCTGTTATTAGAATTAATTAGTATTTCTGAGAAAAGAATTCGTTAAGCTTCAATAAAATTATTCGCATCGCTATCAAAGAGAAACTTGGGAAGTATTCATTCCTACGCTAAAGCACAAAATAGATAGGTACAGAAGACAATCTACGTACAAAGCGCGCTCGAGCGACGCACACATAGAAACCGCTCACGCTCACGGACACGATATCTCGGCTTTATCGCCCGGTCGCACTCGGTACAGCAATACGATGACGTGTGTGAACGCCGCGTATTAAAAAAAATACACCGTGCTTGGCATCATTTGAAAGGGTTTCCCTGGTACCTACTTATAAAAATATATCAACCAAATTCAATGTGGCGACCTCACATAACAAAACAAGTAAAAAACTAAAACCCACCTACGACAAAAAAATCGACGCTAAAAAGTATGAAACAAGATTTTCAGGAGGCTGAAATAAACAAGGTAACTATAAAAACAAAAACAGGAACAAAAAAAAAACACATTCAGCCGAACATAGAATTTCCTCCTTTTCGAACTCGGTTAAAAAGAAAACCCGCAGTCTCACGTTATGAAAGTGTCGGTTGGTACCAGTACCTATAATGTGTGACTACGGGTTTTCTTTTTCTCCTCACAGCAGACAAAGTCGCTTACTTTTTATTATGTGATAATTAGTTTTACTTATTTATAAGATTCTCAGTTATCTGAATAAATAAATTATATTATTACAAGCTTTTGCCCGCAGCTTCACCCGCGTATATAAAATATAGCCTATTTCACTCAGAAATAAAGCAGCTTTATTGATGAAAAAATTTTAATAATCGGACCGGTACTACCAGAGATTACCTCCTACTAGCAAGTGAAAACTATGCGCGTGCGCGTCTCGAAGATTTTTCCGAATTAGATTTTTTTTTTTGCCTTAGATACTTAACAACAAATTTACTGTTTTCAGATTTATTCCTATACTTGTACTTTAATAACTTGCTTTTGGTCCCTTTAATAATAATAATAATAATAAATCATTTATTATCAGGCATCTTGGCCCATAGATATATACCTTACAGACTAACATACATATAGAATAAGTACAAGTTGTCGTTAGTAAATAAGACTTAAATCTATGTTAGTAACACTTCACATTGCACTCAGTTCACTTCGTGCTGTTCTGTGGCACCTGTCCGCGGAAGCGACGGAACACCACGCCCTGCGGCCAAAAGTCTTCCTTCAACACGAGGGGCAGAAAAATATTCGGGACTCGCACCACGAACGCCTTGAAGTTGACGTTACGGTGCGACTCCAGCAACTGCACCCTCAGTGTGTACTTCAACTTTTGACGCACATACTCGACGATGTCCTCCACCTTTGTGGTGTAATGCAGGCAGGAGATATACACCGGCGTGTTCGGCCCTTTAGACCGCAGATCTGAGAATATGGTTTTAATTTCAACTGTTACCTCCACGCGTTCTCGAGATAAAGGGTCTTAACAGACAGACAGACGGGCAACAAAGTGATGCTATATGGGTTCCTTTTGAGGTACGGAACCCTAACAAGCAAATAATTTCATTAAGCGACTAATTTGCAAACCGCCTGCTGTAGGAAAGGGTCGGTTACGTTTCATGTTTTCGAGAAAGGCATATAATTTTACTTTAGAAAACAAATTAATTCATTGCTTTTTCCTTAATTTACTTGTACCTAGCTCAAGGAAAGTTGGACCTTGTTTCTATAACTAAAACAACACTAACAGTAGCATACTGACGATTAGGACACACCAGGTATATTCGGACACTGTCTGAATTGACATAGAATAGAATAGAATAAACTTAATTGTACCTGCACCAAAAAAAGTTACTTAGCTTGTACATAAACATCGACATAATATATTTTTATTTCAATATTTTTTGTTACTGACCACCTTTATTGAAGTTATATTTGAAGTTGGGAAATCATCGAATGACTTCTCCCGTCCATACAGCGAGAGGGCGCGTCTAATTTATACTGACTAAAATCCACATGCGTCCCTTCAGATATCCTTTACGTTTCCAGCGCTACGTTGCCGTAGCTCAGGTAAAGGGTCTCGTAAAGGGCTCTTTCGAATAAACCCGTAAACTTTACAGGTACCAAAATCCCTGAAATAATAACAATAATAATATTCCACAACTGTCACACAACGCCGTCTAGTCCCAAGCTAAGCAGAGCTTGTGTTATGAGTACTAGACAACTGATCACACTTATATGTATATTTCCAAATATATACATCTATAAATAAATTACACCTAGACACAAAACAAATGATCGTTCTCATCACACAAACATTTCTCCTGAGTGGGAATCGAACCCACGACCTGCCTGCGGCATAGCAGTCAGGGCCACTAACGACTAGACCAATAGGCCAGTCAAAAGCAACCAAAGTAGATTAACGAACCTACTATCAATAAATTTGATGGTGTCCGAATCGTCAGTGAAAAATTATTAATTAATTAAGCAAATAAAATGTTTTTGTTTTCTTTTCGATTCGGACGCTGTGTCTGAATTATATTGTTTGCGAACTGGCAGGAAATCAACTTTTTTTGTTGTTCATTCTGCACAAAACATCAGGCCTTTTCCTCACGAGTCAGGCTAAGGTGTTGGTCATCATCATCATACTAGCCGAAAGACGTCCACTGCTGGACATAAGCCTCCGCGGTCTTCCCGTCCGATTATCCTTACTAATATTATAAAGTGAAAGTGAGTTTGTTTGTTTGTTACGTCTTCACGCCTAAATGGCAAAACCGATTTTAATGAAACTTGGTACACGGATAGACCATGTCCTGAAATAGGATATAGGATACTTTTTATCCCGGAAGTATGTTCCCTTGGGATAATTTTCTGCTATCAAGCGGGCGAAACCGCTGGGAGCAGCTAGTAACAGATAAAAAAAAACTTGGTAGGTAAATATGTTGTTATATTTAAAGCACTTTGTCTAGTTTACAAAGGTTGCGTCATTAAACAGGTTTACGTGAAATTCTAAGGAGACAAAATTGTTGGAACAAAATAACATGATTCAACATTTATTATAATATTCTGTAACAATGTTTTGTTTGTATTAAAGCTGTTCCCGGAATAAACTTAAGTTTATTATGTCATAGCCAAATAGTGGAAACGAGTGGTATTATGGGAAAATTACTAACTGAGGTTTTGTAGCTAATGATTGTGTGTAATGTATTTAGAAGAAATTAAATGTATTCTGATGATGAAACAGGATGTGTCAACATATCCTTACTAATAATATAAAAGCGAAAGTGGGTTTGTTTGTTGGTTTGTTACGTCTTCACACCTAAATGGCAAAACTGATTTGGATGAATTTTGGTACAGAGATAGTTGGGACCCCGGAGACGGGCAAAGGCTATTTTTTTAAAAGTGAGAAAATGGGGAAAAAGAGTAAAGGGTTACACAGCCACCTACCATACGTCTTACCGACGGCCGAGTAAAAAGACTTTCGTAAGAGAGATCTATAAGTAAATGATTGTTTTTTTTTTTAAATAAAATCAATAAAAATACATGTCAAACTACTCATTAAACAAGGGACATAAAAATTATCAATTTTTCTTAAAATCTTAAATTGTTTAATTCATGAATCCCCAAGCGACCCGTGGCCGCGCATCTATTGTCTTACTATTGTGTCTCTAATTGACGGTATCTGAAGGGTTAAGACATATCTTAATTTTAATTTGACTACCGACAACCATCGGGACAGATGAAACAAAATAAAAGCTTGTAAAAAATGCTCCTGACTGGGTTTTTACCCACGACCATAACTTATAAATCAGGGCCGTTACCGTAACTCAATATTATTATTTTTAGAATTCAGGCAAATCTAAAAGGTTGTTCGAAGTTGATATTCCGTAAATCACGAAATTCCTCGTAAAATTGTTGTTTCAGGGAAAACTAACTAAAGTTTGAAAAAGTTTTAATTGCGGTACGCTTATAAATTCTGTCGCAGTATACTTACCTACGTTGTATATATTCTGTACAAAATATGACGCCCGTTCTTCATAAGAGGTTTTTTTTATGGTGGGCAAAATCATCAAATGACAACTTTTTTATGCTGGGAGCTCGTCTAATTACTTCTCCCGCTCTAGGGCGGAATGGGAGGACTTGCCAGACTTTTACTGCCTAAAATATGTTCCTTCTTTGCCTTGAGTTTCAGGACCACGGGTTTTGCTTTCAGAAACGAACTCAGGGCCCGGAGCGAGAGGTCATCATCATCAACCTTTTTAATGTTCCCACTGCTGGGACTCAGGCCTCCTCTCTAGGAGCGGGAATGGGCCGTGATCTACGCGGGCCCAGTGTGGATTGGTGAATGTCACATGTCTTCGAATTTTTGGTTCTCACGATGTTATTCTTCACCGTTTTAAAAGCGCGAGACGTACTTGCCGCCAATTGCCAATTTGACAGATCGTTCTCGAGTGCACTTCCCCCTTCCAGTTCTGATGTTATCGCCATTTCTTTTGTGATCTGCCCGACCCTAAATTGGTGCACTGTCTCTCTCAGCAGACTATATCAAGCTACTTTAACCTTTTTGTTTTGCTTTGTAGATCAAACCTTCAAAAGGCGCCCGGCTTTTGGGATAATTTCCGGGAGTGCGGGATTTTTACCTCACTAAAACCACTCCGGTGATTACCATCAGCACATAGAAGGGCCCCGTTACCTCTCAAAAAACCGTTCCAGAACCCCCTCAGTGCAACGCCTGTTACGACACATCCCTGAATATGCTTCTTTGACCTACAGTTTGTAGTTCATGCAGTATATTCTGCCCAGTCCCAATTAAGTTGGGCAGCCTTCTAAGCCACATCGGCTATCTTGGTTTTGGAGCGCACACCTAGTATACTGCGCTCCATTGCGCGTAGGTAAACCACACAACAGAAATTATACTTGTAACAATGATAAAAAAACATAAGTAGGCATTAGGAGATAGTCCAAGCGAAGTAAATATTTTTTTGTTGAAATAAACTAGTGCTTGACTGCAATCCCACCTGACGATAAGCATGCAATCGTTGATGGTGAGGCACACTAGTTTATTAAGAGGCTATTCACTCTAGCCTTGAAGACACCTAAATTGTAATCGGACCGGAAGACCGCAGCAGGCAAATTGATACAGTTCTTCGATGTACGACAAAGTAACATCTGATTCCCACAATTCACTCCAGCCAATTGAGGAAATTGGTTATCATGGCTCATTCGAGTTCGGAGAAGGGTGTAGATTAGGAGGGGCCCATCTGGGTCGAAGCCTACCGGGGTCGGGGTTATTCGAAAGGAAACTAGAGCCCCGGTATGAAGGCAAAAAGGAACGGCGCGGGGTTTTTAGTCAGTAAGACTCTGACACTGTCTCCCGCTCCACCCAAGAGCGGGTTTTGTCAATGATGATTTTCCCGTCGACAGAAAAAAAAGGGTATAGATTGAAGAGAGTATTATCACAAAATAGCTAGGTACAGAAGACGATGTAATTCATTTTTTATACCTACGCTCGGTGCACGCACACTAATGAGCGTTTGAGCCGGAACTGTTCGAGGAGCGGGCTGAGGCGCTCCGAGATATCGTGTCCGTGAGTGGGATCTTTGTGTGCGTTGCCCGTGCGCGCTTTGTATGTAGATTGTCTTCTGTACCTATATAATTATTTTGTGGTATTATCTACTTGACAACGGTTCAAATGCGAACAACGTATTAAAGAGGTTACACGGTACGATTTGTCGCTTTATACACTTTCGATTCGTCGTTACCGATCGTAACGACAAATCGATAGTGTATGTCCACTGGCGGATTACCCATATTGCAAGAGTAGCAAATGCTACAGGTCCCGCGCATTCGGGGGCATGTGTTGAAGTAGAAAATCCTCAAATACGCGGGGGTATTCGAGGATCCTCTACTTCAACACAAAAAATCGACTGTTTGACTAGACTAGATACTACTATACAATATTTTTAGAAACCTGAAAATAGTCTGTTCAGAATCTGTAACTGAATGGATTCCAATAGTTTTTACACCATTTTATATGTTTCCCCAAAAATATTTAAAAAGGTCACAAGTTTGACACCACCGACACTAATAACAACACAGGTCAAGCCAGGTCATAGCGGGTGTTAGGCGCCATCAAACAGCTGGATGGTCTGGTGACCATGTATTTTTGCTGACATAACAAGCTTATAACTTTGTAATTTATCATGATACAGTTATGAAATTGTGTACATAGATTCTTTACATAAAAAACTAGACGTGTGTTTCGGATTTCGAATATATTAAAACTAAAGTTGTGGTTATTCACAATCCTAATGCATAATTTACTCACAAAGTTTCCACCCAAAAACCTACATATATAATACATAATTTAAATACAATTATGAAGACATGAATAATAATAATATTTATTTAAAATGTCTTTACAGGATAAATTAGTACATTATTTGATATTTATAGGTAAATATTAATTCTGAGTCGTACGTGCCTGAACTAGGAAATCCTGTGTTTCAGGCGAGAAGAGCTAAAATCATTTAAAATTAACAAATAATCAAAAGGATTTTAGAGTAGGTACAATACTAAAGACCAGTTATCTAATACTAATATAATATTACCAAAGCGTAACTTCTAGTTTCTTATAAATATAACAAGATATTTAACTAGGTCAAAAATTGTATAAAACATTCAGTTTAGCACAATCAGTAAATGTATTACTTATGGGGTTTCTTGCACGTTCTTCTCCATAGTGTTTTACGCTTTGGAACGTGCAATTTAGCTTCACTTTTCTCGGACTGACCGACAATTGACTATTCAAAAGTGCCTGCAAATGGTCTATTTCAAATAAATGCTTTGATTTTGATTTTTTGATTTTGTAGTAAATTCTCTGGATCATCGTAGGACATTCTTTGAAGAGCTTCCTTAAGAAATTTCTCCTGAATACATGCTACAGGAACATAATACGTTGGTCAATTTTACAGTTCCATAATAGAACCATTTATACTCACAAGGAAGGAAAAACAAACGCAACATAAGTAAAAACAGTTCTTCTAAAGTAATTTTAGAATAACGTCATCGGAAATCTCGAAGGCAGGCATGACGGTCAGATTCGCTTAAATCATAGGAAAAATGGGTAGGTAGGTAATTAAGCAATTTAGAATTAATCTTTATTTATTACCCGTAAAGGAAAATGGGTCAGGAATACGAAGAAATTCATGCTTGATATTCTGACGTCAATAGTACGGTTATGATTATGGTTATTTGGAGGTAGGCGGGACAGAGAGTAAAGTTCCACATACTTCCGTTGTAAAGGGAGGATCCTCCGGCCGGACCGGGTGTTATAGTCTGGTGGGCGACTGCCCGATAGTTGATGTCGGGCTGTCGTATATGTTCAAATTGCGCGGAGAACTCTGATTGCGCGATGCAGGATTTCGTGTTTTCTTCGTAGTTCTTATGTGGCGTCATAGATGTCGCTACAGTTAGTTGTGCAACATTCAAGAACACATCGATATGCGATATAAAGATATAATATTTTGATGCAACGATTTAAAAAAAAAGATGTGTGGCACTCGGAGACTGCCGCGGTAAAGCTATTGCATAGCATTTTTTATCAACTTATGCAATTAAATTGTGATTGAAGTTGACAAGTTGCCATGACAACCATTTAGTGGGGGGTGTTAGGTTTTTTTCGTTACGGAATTTCTGGATTTGGTTTCCACGCTCAAGGCCCGCGATAGAAGCTATGCAATAGCTTAAAAAGTATCGACATGGTATCGATAACAATGCTTTTAAGTTTAAAATAAATCAAAGTGATTCAAAAGGCTGATACGATTTTGACTATCCCTTAATTTCTTATTTAAGCATTTGAAGTTAAATATTTCTAAAAACCTACTTCAGCCTGAAAACCTGCCAAGGCAGGAACTTAATAGCCCATGGGCGATGCCTTCTAAAAAGGTTAATTTCGGAAGTCGATGTTAAATAAGAAACAAACAATACCGAGAAACACCGACTTCCGAAACTAAAGTTATTTCGATCGTTTTAGTATTTTTTTTTTTGTGAATTCTGTTTTTTTTTTTGGAAAAGGTTTTTTTAGTTAATATTTTTCATTAAAAAAGATCTATCTACGTCAATAAAATACACGTACGGTAAAATACAGTACGGTTAACAAAATACACTTCTTCCTCCTCGTCATTAATGCAGGGAGAAATTTTTCTGCTATATTTCTGATAGAGTTATAAAAAAAAAAAAAAACTATACAACGTTTTTAGGTATATCCACCTTATTCTTTCGCTGTATGAAACTGGTATTGTATACATCTTTAACTCTTCCTAATTCTGACCTCTGATCATGATCATCATTTATCATTTAACACATGAAATTTTGTGGTCGACATATTCCGCCACTGTTGGTGGGACCTCTGACGCACCTATACGTACAGTCATAGGATCTAAACGTGTGGGTTTCTCAAATCGCGCAACCACCGTTATTGGGAAACCGAAGCTCGTATGTATAAGGATAGAAGTGGGTTCCGTAACATTTCTCACCTGCAATGCAAACGATTGTTCTTCGATGAATGAGATTGCGTCAGAGATGGATTGCGTGGTTGGATATTATTTTTAAGGAAGATTGTTTATCTAGAATTCTTATAAATAGATGTCTCCTTACTCATACTTCTGTGGCGAAATCAATACCGATAGGTACATTTGAACTTTAAATTGGTTTGACGTCAGACACGTAGAACTGTTCAGAATCAGTGACTGAATCAATTCTAATTATTTTTACACCATTTTTTTCCTAAAAATATTCAAAAAAGGTCACAAGTTGGACACCACGAACACTAAGTACCTACAGCACAGGTCACGGCAGATCATAGCGGTCATTAGGAGCCAGCGCAAAACTAGGTGCGGGAGCAAAACCAACCCTTAGCCGCCCCGATGGCCCGGTGACTATGTATTTTTGCGGACAAAGAGGCAACATTTACCAGTTAAAGTTATATTTTGTTCATAGATTCTTTACATAACAACACCAGACACGTGTTTCGGGTTTAACATATACTGAAACTGATGTTATACACCTATCTTATAGACTTTTTAGTTACCATGGTCCTGAAACTCAAAGTGTAACTGAAGAAACACAGGTGTGCCTTTTGTCAGTAAAGGTCTGACACGCCCTCCTGCTCCACCCAGAGCGGGAGAATTCCTTTGATGATTCCCACCTCAAAAGAATACCTACTTTGAGAGCAAAAAATCCTTCAAAACGAGTTTTAACGGACCTAGTGTATCTGATTGATGACACATCTAATATAAGCTTTGCAATAATTTATAAAGATCTAATGCGTCACCTAACTTAGTAACATGACGCAATCATAATATATTAAATAGGCGAAAGTTTTTGTGTCTGTGTGTGTTTGTTACTTCTTTAGAAGTACCTATATTTTTTTCTTTCTTTTTTTTAAACTATGTCGTTCTAAAATCAGACGAAAGGGAGCCGACACACATCACTGAGCAGCAAATATCTACTGTCATTGAAAAGAAGATCCTTGTGTGCTTATATTATTATTATTATTTTGTATTTTTTTTTTTTGTAATTTGGGGGAGGCCTATGTCCAGTTGTGGACGTCTATCGGCTGATATGAGAATGATGATTACTTTTTTTTTTGTAATTTTTCGACTACGCCAAAATTTTTAAAATTATACCTATTTGTTTTATTTCTTCTTTTTCAAACCCGGACGAGACCCCAAATGTGGGATTTTGGGAAGTTTTCGGGGTTGGTAAACAAAGAAGACTATTTTATTTACAAGCATTATTTCTAGTCTTGTAACTACTGCTCATAAATTAATAACGAAACCAGAACATATTGAAAAATACATGTAGGTACCAATGTTTACGTAAGCTTGGGAGGGGGTGAGAGCTTTGCTTACTTATGCTGGCGAGGGCGAAGGGGGTAACATATGTAAAAAGGTGAACGGCCCGTGAAAAGACCATGTCCTGGAATAACACATAGGATACTATTTACCCGGGAGCATTTTCCCTTGAAACAAATTTCTACACCCACGCGGGCGTAGCCGCTTGCAGTAGCTAGTTTCACATAATCGACATTTTTTAACCCAATCACTAACATAATCTATCTATAATCTTTATCTGTCATTATCTCACAGCTATTATAATAAATTGTGACTAATAGGGAAAATGATAAAGGTTATGACGCAATAAGATAGCTCATTTTGATTTGTGATACACACCTCTAATTTTTAAATAGTACAAATACTTAAGGAGGCGCATCATGACTCACATTTTCACTGTTTTTCATACAACCGCTCATAACTGATTATGATGTTATTACACATTTTTCATTAGATATTTTGGAAACACAGTATCTTGCGGATATTATCTAGGTTTCTATAGAAACCAATTTCTAAATTTGTGTAAAACTAATCCAGTAAAAACCTTTGAAAATCTCCTATTTCATATGAACTTTGACACTTCATAATTTGCCAAAAAATAAAAAAAAAGTCAAAAAAGTAAAACTATAGAAACCTTGCAAATTTTATTAAAATTCTAAATGACGACAACTTTTTCCAAAAACTTTTAAGGTTTTAAAAAAACAGCTGTTTCCTGGAGCAAGTTTTGTGAAATTTTCGAGTAAACACTAACAGATTTTTCAGGCGTTATCTCTCTTTTTTGCGTTGCCTTTTCTTCAAACATCGCGTTGGATTGCATTAAATGAAGTAACAAGCTTTTAAATCATTTTCTTAAGTTTACTTTTATTTTTTTAAGTTTACGATAGGCGAGTGGAAAAGGACCCTCTTAAAGGGCTTATTAGAAAAGCTTTGTTATTATTTAAGTAAAATCTCAATAAATAATATTCATAAACAGAAAAGTTATTAGCGTATGTTTGTATCCCAAAATGTCACTCAATTTATGGACATATTGTATCGATTTATGAATGAACAAAATAAACGACGATCAGATTGGAAAAACACTACGCGTACCTAGTATTTTCTAGCAGCAATTGTTATGAATAATTCAATTATGAATTCCCAAATTATGACAAATCGTGGATCATTATGAGATTTCGTTTTTTTTTTTACTTTTGACTGCAAAAATATCAGTAACAGGTACGGATAAAGGCCCATTTTTTTTGTACATACTAAAAAAAAATTGGGTGTATCTAGACTAAGATACCATTTTGGCAAAGCTACCGAAGCGGGGACATACTCTAAACATGTAAATATGACTAGGGCCAATGGGGTCTGAGCGCTTATAGAGTTGATCGGGAATTTGGAATATCAGCAGATACATTTATGTCTTTGAGCAAACAGCTGGTCGACTCTTCGCGTGACCTGGAGGGCTGGGTTTTTCTTCGGTTAACAAAAGAGTAGATATTGCTATCCAAGGTGGCAGCGTTCTGGGCACTTCTTCCATTGATATCGTCGTGGATGATTTTTTTAATACCCATCAGGGGCGTAGCTACCGCCGTATAAGCCGTATCAATGATACGGGGCCTGAGCTACAGGGGCCCCGAGATATGCCTAAATTCGTAACATGTTATCCACAAACTTAAATTCTTATATTGATTTTTATCAATAAAAGAATTTAAGATTGTGATTTATGGCTAGTAGTGAATTTATAATGACCATATTATGATACTCTGTAAAGAGTTTTTAGCCTTTTAGAATAACATATAAGACGACAATAAAAACTCAACCTGTTTTAGTGGGATTTTTAGTAGGTAGGTTACCTTCTGAAAGATCCTTTCAAAAGTATTTAATTATGGGGTCCCATTAGAACCAGCTACGCTACTTTTACCCATATAAGTATTTTTTTAACACAATTCCTCGAAAACTGACTTAATCGCACTACAATTAGGTTCAACCAATATGTCATGAATGTCCCTCATATGTCACCCTCGGTTTCTTTTTTAATTTATCCCAACAAGTGTTTATTTCTACTCATAAAAGTAAGAACTTATTACACTAATATTATAAGGTCGAAAGTTTGTAAGTATGCATGATTGTTACTTCTTCATGCACAAGACCATATCCTGGAATAGTGTACAGGATACTTTTTATCCCGGGAGAATATTTCCTAGAGACAATTTTCCACTTTCACGAAGGCCAAGCTATACTATATATAAAAAGTACTCTGTGGTCAAGCTGCTTGCAGAAATTAGTTTGATTATAAAAGTAACTCTTCACTGCATGAGCTAAACTTCCCTATTGCTAGGTACGTCCTAGTAATAAAGTACTTTTTATCCCGGTAAAAATTACGGATACGAAAGAAGCGAAGCCGTAGGAAATAGATAGTCGAATAAGGAAAAAACACTATCACAAACAAATTGCACGTATGTAGGTACTTGCGCCTCCGTGGCGTAATAACGCTGAGTCGAATGGGCTCTCTAGGCCGGTATTGCAATATCGGCCCGGCCCGGAATTCCGGCCTATCTGGTATTTGGGGCATCCAGTGTCATATCGGACCGTTATGACATTGTTAAATTCCTACGCTATTTATCATTTTGACACGAAATAAACGATCTCTATGACTTTGGTAGGCTTCCCACAAGGTAGACCGATGACCTGGTGAAGGTCATGGGAATCTGATAGATGTGAGACGAACAGAACCGGTCGTTGGCGACCGAAGAGACTGGTGAAACTTGAGGGAGGCCTATGCCCAACAGTGGGCTTGCATGCCAGTTTTCTCTTCCAGTCCGATTAAAATTTAAATCTTCCAGAGTTTGAACCCACAAAGTATACTTAACTTGCAAATCCCTACTTACGTTCCCGAATGTTAACTCAGGGCTCCCACGGCTCAAATAGTCCCAGGAATCCAGACGATTTTCAGATTTCAAATAGATTACTGAAGGCCAAACTCCACCTCCAATCCAAACCAAACTCCAAACTTCTTGGTTTCTAGACTGGTACTGGTGAAGACTGGTAGAGAATGCCTAAGACATTAAGTCCGCCTTTGTACCTTTGGATTGCATGAAGTTTTAATAAATAAATAAATAACTTCATCTCTCCAGCAGAACATCTGCCACCGGAACACAAACTACAGTGCCCAATCTGGGAATCTGAACCGACTGCGGACTCAGGTTGGCCGCTGCAGAGATAATCTAGCCAAATGAGGTGTCCTTGACCCATCGCAAATACAGTGCCAGTGTAGGTGTGGAGCCCCTTTACAGGATGTGCGTCACCTCCTTTCCTGCCCAGCATGCACAACTACCTGCAGCCTACATGACTTAAACGAAGCCAATGACAGAGCTGTCCAGGTGGCTAAATATTGGTCGGACAAAATTTGAGTCAGATCGACACGAAAAGAAGAAGAATACAGAGAGAGGCACTCGCACACGGTAAAGCCGTTGTTTAAAATAAAAATATCACTGTATTAAGGTTTTCCGAGAGCTGAGGTGGCTGAGTGGTAGCGGCCCTGACTTACGAGTTGTAGGTCGCGGGTTCAAACCCTGCCAGGCGCATTACTTTGTGTAATTTATTTCTTCACCACTGCTCTCAAAACGGTGAAAACATCGTGAGGAAACCGGCAGGTCCTAGAACCAAAAATTCGATAACAAGTGACATCCACCAACCCGAACTGGGCCCGTGTGGTTGATTACGGCCCATTCCCTCTCCTAGAGAGTACCTGAGTAGAGAGGAGACCTGAGTCCCAACAGTGGGGAAATAATAAGGCCAACTATGCTATTAAGGTTTCCCAGGGCAACAATCACCAGAAACCTTTAAATGGGAAACCCTAAAAAGAAATGAACTAAGTCTACTAAAAGGGATTGTTTAATAATTCTGGAAATAATATTTGCCTCAATAATCATTTGTTAAAACTATATTTCAAAATTTACATTATGTTATGAACTAACATTGAAATTGGGGTTGTTCAAACATTTATTAGAAAATCTAATATCTGTGAGTAACATTCTATTAAATGATGAAGTTAAAATAAATAAGGACAGAGTTAGACAGGGCTACGTAGACCGATCGTAAGCATTCGACGGGTTAACTAGACCGCTTTACAAACTGTCAAGTCAAGTCATGCGTGAAGATAGGCCACCTTCTGAAAATACAATCCATTTCTGTTCTACAGTCTAGTGAAATGGCATAGCATAGCATAGTCGGCCTCATAATGTTCCTACTGCTGGGACTAATGCCTCCTCTCTAGGAAAATGGGCCGTAATTCACCACGCGGGCTCAGTGCGGGTTGGTGGATGTCACATGTCTTCGATTTTTTCCAAAAAAAAAAAACAAAATGTACCTCTTTATTATATTAATGTAGATTACACCTACACACAGAACAAATGATCGTGTTTCTCACACAAACATGAGTCTTGGGTGGGAATCAAAGCCACACGATCTAGACGTAGCAGTCATGGCCAATAACTACTAGACCATATTATTCCAACAAACCAGTCCTTTGGGTGATGGTTATTCCAGAAATGTTCTACCTACTTCAATTATAGGAAACATAAGGAGCAGGAAAAATTCCTCTTCTTAGGAAACGCTATTTGTACTTGGTACCAACTACGTGAAGACCATGACGCCTAAAACTGATGTCATTGTGGATGGTGACGGAATTCCCGTAAATGACAAAGTAGGACAAACGAATAAGGAAACACAACTTTCCAAAGATGAAACACGCAGATATGGAAATGCTCTTAACAATTCCAACGAGATTGAAATATACATTAAGCTTGATAAATTATTTACTGATGTTCTCGGTAACATTCATGCCATTATAAATGTCGGGGAATAAGCGCGGGCGCAGGCCATCTGTACGCACAGATTGCACGCGGCGAATACCGCCCGGTGCTGTAGTGCGGGCGGCGAGGAGTGGCCGCGGAATTGTAATAAAAGGGAAACGGAAGGAGATACATGAGGACTACAATAAGGAGGCAATGTTCTTCGGGCTATTAGTTTGGCGGCCTGTCCTTTACCCGCTGTGGTGGCTAGAATATGTGTTTGCTTAGGTAATGAATCTAGTGTAAAAAAGCTATGTACTCGGATTTAGTAACTGATAAATATTCTTATAGACTCCAGAATTTAAGTTATCCTCCTTCAAGGATAAGCATTGTCATTCAGCGTGGCAATGCCGTCAGTCTTTTGGGTACATTACCGACAGCGATGCGGAGGAATTTTTCGACGCCTTACTTTAAATTGCCATTTTTTTTTAGTTCTCTAGGGTTTTATTTTTATTTTTTAAGTTACTTTTAATTAATTTAAGTTTACAACTAAAACTATATTTAACGTGATTGTATTTGAATAACTGCCTAGAAAATCTTCCATTAACGGATAATTGTTAAGATCTGTCTAACTTACATAAAAAATTCTCCTTCAACCAATCATACGTAAATAACATGTCCAGCTAACGGGTCGCATTTTGAAAGATTCACATACACAAGACACCCTGACCCTGACCTTACCTATCTGTGGGCATCCAAATTACCTATTTGTAGGCCATATCTACAAATAATTCGACGGGTGCAAAGTAAAAAAGATCTGCAATTTTGTGATTTTCTATCATCTTAATTGAATTAGTAACAATAAGCAGTTATTTTGTAGGTAATTTTTTTTTTCAAAGATATTATTAAAAAGAAAACTAATATTTCTTCGTTTTTCACACTTGAAAGTTTCTCATGTCTTAAAATATTTTTTTTTTTTTTGTTAAGTTACTGCAATTATCAGAAAATCGCAAAATTGCAGATAACTTTTTTTTACTTTGCACCCGTCGAATTGTGCCGTGCGGAAATAGACCACGCGACACGCAGCCCAGAAGCCAATCAATCGACCACTGTACCAACAGTGTCGTCAGCTACTCCTTAGTAACTTTAAATAGAGATAATTCAAAATAGAGTAGGGCGCCTTTTGCTCCGTAGTCTACAGGGACTTAAAAATCGGCGTAGTCTGTAGTCTGTATTCATCCCCAGTCCTAATTTATATGCCTTAACGCTCCAGGGGTACAATTTATAAGAAAAGTGCTACGATGCATCAACCCACATTTTATTATTTAAAAAAATCCCACAGTTTTACCAATACTTACGAGTATGTATGACGCACCCGAAGCAAGGACGCAAATTCTGTATGACGTACAAAGTTTCACGTGCGTACCATCTAAGTAACTCTATCTGAGATGTGGGCATTTCACGAAGCCAAATGATTGCCATCATAATGTAAATTACACAGATTTCATTCCACGAAGAGCTGAGGAAAAAATACAAGTACGGTAAAATGGGGTGAATAGAAACAAAACTTTAAAAGGGTATTTTCACGATATTTGAATGTTTTTTGCAGCATTTAACTATATCAATTTATTAATGAATTGATATTTTAAATAGTCGATGCTTTGTTAGAAGGCGATAATATGGTATATATACCGGCACGAATCTTGAGCGCTGGCTTCAAGTTGCATAGAAGTCAAATATCGGGCCTATTTAGTGGTATGAAGTGAGACGCGGGGGTGGGAGCGTCAGTGATTGGCTCGCCGCGCCATCGCGTCATAGACGTCACTCGTGATTCATTCCCTGCGCTTGCTGCATGTATCTAACAACGACGACGATAGGCTCGCTAATGTATGGAATGCGCAAAGCGATCCCCACTCCAAGCGAGCCCGAGCCGAGCGCTCAAGATCGAAAAACGAAACCAAAGTCTTGTTTCTATTCACCCCTTAGTTTCTATTCACCCCGTTTAACGGACGTAGGTTCGGAGCCATTTCTCCATGCGCCCACTGTACTACCGCTCGCTCGTAGAAAGCCTGCGCCCGCGCCGATGCGCACGTCTTCGCGGAACAGCGCCGGCCGCACAATACCGACCCAGCTCGCCTTCCTGGTACGACTCGCACCCGACCACCACGACAAACACGGGCTACAGAACATCCACTATTTACACTAACAAATGTAAAATATAGCCGTTTATAGCAGTTTTTTCAATCGGTAAGAAATATAACAATTGGACCAGTACTTTCGGAGATTACCAAAAAAACTTTACCTCTTTGTAATATTAGTGTAGAAATGTAGATTTTGCCGAAACACAGCCATTACGGTCCCGAGGAGCAGGGGCAGGCGGTCGCCTCCTTCTGCGAAGCAGTAATGCTAGCAAAGGAGGAAGCCGACCGCATCAGGCAACGGCGCTCTCGCCGCCGCCGGGATTCCGATCCCGATTTCCGGCCACCGTAGATGCGGGCTTGCGGATGGCGAGCCATGGGTAGCTCGCTGTCTGACCGGTAACTATCCGGACCGATCCCAGGACGTCGACAGCGCGCACTGTTACCGCTCGCCTCGAGGAGTTGTCAGGAACATCAGGGGCCCAGCTGGGTCGAAACCTACTGGGGCCAGGGTTAGTCCGAAAGATAGCTCAAGTCCCGGTATGAAGGCACGAAGTAACGGGGTGGGTTTTTAGTCAGTAATAGTCTGACACTGTCTCCCGCTCCGGCCAAGAGCGAGGGTTGTCATTGGATGATTTTCCACACCATAAAAAAAGGTGTTAACGTGACAATCACTACATAGTATAAAACAAAGTCGCCTTTTCTGTCCCTATATTCCTATGTACGCTTAAATCTTTAAAACTACGCAACGGATTTTGATCCGTTTTTTTTTTAATAGAAAGAGTTATTCAAGAGGAAGGTTTATATGTATAACGGAGGATCGATATCAGTGGGTCGCGACATCGGAAATAACACTCACAAAAACCTTTGATAACACCTTTAATTACTCGTAACACACACTCAGTACAAAATAATCAAGGATGCCTGAGATATGGCTTGATTAAGAATTTAGGAACGCGGGAACTTTAGCGTGGAGTAACCAACGTCTGCTCGGACCGACGGAACGATTCAAAGTGCCCTCCAAATCAACCGTCACCCGACACGTGGACCTACCCCCATTCCGGTTAGCCAATTTACCTGTCAACGTCAGTACCTGACAATGTCGAATAATCGATTATACCTCCGGATCGACATTTGACTCGACTATTCGCTCAGTGTTGCTATAACTCCACGCTAACCATCCCCAAGTTAATACTTGACGTTCCCAAACGTAAGCTGTTCAATCTAACTACATAGTTCCTCCAGTGAAAGATAGGTGGCGCTGATGCAGACCGACTGATATGCGCCAACGCTTCGACACGGCCGTCCTGATGATCACACGTCCTCGTGTGGAGTACCTGGAATGAAAAAAAATCCTCGAACAGTACTCATTCTAGTCGTTCGGCCAATCCTGGCCCAAGAGAGTGGGGCATAAAAGGTATTCTGATCAAAATCATCAATCACGTCCAGAAGAAAATCACAACAATCTCAATCTCTCAAAGCCGACATGTTGAACAACACTCAAACTCATTCAAATAATAGGAAACTCATTAAAATATTGCAGTGCTCATACTCTGACCTCCATCCGGTCTTCATCATCACACTTATAACCTCCATCCGGTTATAAGCATCAAACCAATCGACCTCCATCCGGTCTTCATCATAACACATTATAGCCTCCATCCGGCCATAAGCATCAAACCAATCGACCTCAATCCGGTCTTCATCATGACACATTATAGCCTCCATCCGGCCATAAGCATCAAACCAATCGACCTCCATCCGGTCTTCATCATGACACATTATAGCCTCCATCCGGCCATAAGCATCAAACCAATCGACCTCCATCCGGTCACTAACACAACAGGCAACCTCTATCCGGTCACCTCCACATGTAACCTCCATCCGGTTACAAACAACACCATCAAGATAATCATTTCGAGCCTTTAATCAAAATAATCCTTAAAGTAGGTTTGTTCAACATGTTACTTTATTTTTCCTATAACGTTGCAGATTATAAGAAAACTCTTACTATGCTAGGTACTCTAAATGTTAAGTTGACTACTTAGTATTCAACTAGTCTTGTCAGCGTTATCATTTTCGTCATAGCTAGTCTCGTCATCATCGCCTACGTGCATGTCAACGTCAGTTATTTTTCGCAGGCGGTTATGTGCGTACTTCGAAACATAACGGTCATGGTGGCCGTTAGCAAGAACCTCAATCACTCCTGCGCATCCCTCCAGGATCGCCAAGTCTCTCAAGACTTAATGGTTTCCCACAGTACGTCCCAGGTTTGATCAACATTTGAATTGAATACCGCGTACTTACGGACTACTGTGACCGCTAGATACCGGTTTCTATTAAGATACGACTACAAATCAAATCTCCTATAATCAAGTTCATCCTGTAAACTTCATCGTCATCATCAGCCTCTTTTTTTTTTTTCCCACTGAAACGCCTGCGTTTCATTTTCTTTCTATTGCATTGTCACTGTCTTTCTATTGCGCCTCTAATTGACACGATTGAAAAATTTGAAACGTTAAAGGTTAACCGACTCTTTCATAAAAAATTAAATTAATTCTTATTCAGTTTTCGTGGCGCCGCTGTCAAAAAAAGAAACTTTACCGCACGTTAAATCTTTAGAAGAACGGCCCCATACACGAGAATATTTAGGTACAAACCACCCGAAGTAAACTACTAGACCTATTAACTGTCCCAACTGAGCTATGATAAACAGCATCGAAAGTAGGGTAGAGAGCAGAATCATCATCACCATCACCATCACCATCACCATCACCATCACCATCACCATCACCATCACCATCACCATCACCATCACCATCACCATCACCATCACCATCACCATCACCATCACCATCACCATCACCATCACCATTTTTTTCTTCCATTCTGTTCTGTCCCTCGTCACGCTATCACTACACCTACACAACCAACACAAACACACAACACCCTAACCTAACCCTAGCCTATACTATACAATCTATTTTTTTTAAAATAAAGCGCACTATGTAAACGAGTTATTTGGTCCGAGATACGTGGCAACGAATACCAGTAAGGCACGTTATTGTTTAGTTTAATACCTCATACTCTCTTTAACACGCGTTTATAGCATACTATACTGTCATAGGTACACGTCAATGTCAATAACGTAAAAACTATCTACGGAGGAGTTATCACTGTCAAACAAAAATCGAAACGGTATCTACCGGATATACCGAGGGTAGATGTAATTACAATTGTTTATGTCGTGAACTTTAGCAATTTAACAAAAGAAGTGTGTCACGCACGTTCATACTATTTAAACTGAATCCTTGCAACAATATTTCACGGCCAAAATATCACTTCGCAAATAGATGTTGTGAATAAAACCTCAATCAAACTACGCAAGTAATCTGAACACGCTAAACTGACCCTTCAATGTAACAAAACTGTGTTTACGTTTGCCGTGAAATAGTGATGACAGACTTTAAAGTGAAAGAGATATAACACTCAGCATCAGAATTAAAATGGAATGTGAATACCTGACCTTGTTCCTGGTTCCTTTGACAGCACATTCGTCATCCAGTCTCTCGCTACGTGATGCTTTGGCACCACCATCGCCTTCACGTCGCCTGCTTCGTCCAATTATTCCACAATGTAACATTTGACAGGTAGCGTTTGAAACGATTTCAAGCGTTTTGTGTGAAACGTTTTCTGATCTGGTATCGCACTCGACACACTGCACCTCAGGCACGCACACACACACACACGCGAAGCACGTATCGGAAAGTAGTACATCGTAAACGAGCACTTGCACCCATCGCTCTTTTCCCGGTCACTAGCTGGGTGGTACGTTGTAATTTGCTCTCTGGGGATACAGCGGTACCATGGTCCAACATTTGTTGCTCAGGATTAGGGAACAACCCCAGAAAAAAACCTAATCAGACCATTTAAGTCAGCTCTTCAATCCGGTTCTTACTTTCTTAAAGCGACCATAAGCAGGGCGCCATGTTGGTCTTGGTCCGTCAAGCACATTTCTGCAGTCGTCAACCAAGCACGTGCATCTATATCTTGTTTCTCAGGATCGAAATCCGGCAAACGAAGGCCATGTGACGACGTAGTAGGTGTTTTCATGGCTTGAATCAGCGTCAGAAAATTGCGGTTCTGTTGTTCCAACAAACGCATCCATTTTTCGTCGCTAGCGTTTTCATTTTTGAACACGTGGGTCGTCGTGGTCCAATCCCAATTCTGATAACGGAGGATCGATATCAGTGGGTCGCGACATCGGAAATAACACTCACAAAAACCTTTGATAACACCTTTAATTACTCGTAACACACACTCAGTACAAAATAATCAAGGATGCCTGAGATATGGCTTGATTAAGAATTTAGGAACGCGGGAACTTTAGCGTGGAGTAACCAACGTCTGCTCGGACCGACGGAACGATTCAAAGTGCCCTCCAAATCAACCGTCACCCGACACGTGGACCTACCCCCATTCCGGTTAGCCAATTTACCTGTCAACGTCAGTACCTGACAATGTCGAATAATCGATTATACCTCCGGATCGACATTTGACTCGACTATTCGCTCAGTGTTGCTATAACTCCACGCTAACCATCCCCAAGTTAATACTTGACGTTCCCAAACGTAAGCTGTTCAATCTAACTACATAGTTCCTCCAGTGAAAGATAGGTGGCGCTGATGCAGACCGACTGATATGCGCCAACGCTTCGACATGTATAATATTGCACCCGAGCGAAGTCGGGGCGGGTCGCTAGCTTATGATAAACAAAGAATCGAACTAAATAAAGCTCTGGAGGACATTAAAGCCCTAACTTCCTTAAAAAAAATATGTTTGTTTGATTCATGTACAACATTACATTATTATTTTCATGTATAGGTATGTTATTTGGTAAATAAATAAATAATCTACATATGATTTTTTTGTAAAAGTACCTAATTATGTTTTTTTTTTGCAAAAGTAAGAAGTAAATTTTGCTAAAAAATCATAATTTAACATGATATTTTTTCTCTTGTTTCCCCTACTCCTTTCTTCTTGTTTACATAAAAAAAGGTTAAGTCTTTTTCAGAATGTACACTGTACACAGCATATATTATGTAAGTAAACCAATCAATATTTCGCAAAGAAAATGGATTCGGAACTCTATGCAGTCCCTTGAACATCTGGACGGAATTAAATAGCAAAGCATAGTCGGCCTTATAATGTTCCCACTGCTGGGACTCAGGCCTCCTCTCTAGGAGAGGGAATAGGCCGTAAACCACCACACGGGCCCAGTGCGGGTTGGTGGAGGTCAAATGTTTTTGAATCTTTTGGTTTTAGGACATACAGGTTTCCTCACGATGTTTTCCTTCACTGTTTTAAATTAAACCGTTGTGTTTGGAATTAAAAGCTCAGATAAAATCGAGAGTATGTGTCCATTTTATTCCGGCTAGATGTTCAAGAAACTATACGCCTAAAAAGGAAAAGGGAAACTCTTGTGAAGTAACTTCTTTAGTCTATGGTCCACCGTCAGGTTCACATTTAAGGATTTTCAGTTTTTTTAAAAGCTCATCAATCAAACATCAATATTTTATTGAATTAGATACAGTCATCAAAGGAAATAAGGAACCAGGGTTGCTTAATGGAAGATTTCATGAAACCGATGGATGATACATAATTAAATTCATAGTAAATAAACCACATGTAGCGACATCTATGTTGCCAAATATGAACGAAACTACGAAATCCTGCATCGCGCAATTAGAGCTCCTCGCACGATTTGAACATACAACAGCCCGAAATCATACCTTTGGCAGTTGCCCAGATCAGATAAAACATCCGTCTGGTCGGAGGATCCTCCCTTTCTTATGGTTTGGGGGCTTTACACTACACTCTGTTCCACATACCACCAAACACTCAAATAAAATTAAAATCCATTCCTATCCATCTTTTCTGCTGGGGCCATGAGCCGTCCGAAAAGGAACTCCTCGCTAGGAAAAGAAGGTACTTAGCACTGGGCTTAGTCGGTAAAAGTCTAACACGTACGGCGCTCCACCCTAAAGCGAAAGAAATCATTGGATGATTACTAATCTAAAAAATTTTTCACAAATTTCCTGCGGTATTGTTGGCAAAAAAAACCATTCACCTTCTGCACATTCCTACCACACCCAACAGCGATGTATTTATGTTTGTTTTTACGCCACAGTACGATGAAGACGTTAACTTGAATATTCTATATTTCCATTTACTTCAACAAAAATGTGATAACGCGCATCAGTGAACGATTTCCAGACATTTTAACGTAATGCTCTCACGGTTGCTGGACCATTAGGCTGGTCTCATACGTCCGGAATGGCCCTCTAAATTCAAAATCTAAAATAATATAATTCCTTGCCTCCCACATGTCTTATAAATTCAGAATCATCAGTAGTGAGAAATTCATTATCTGAAAAAATCAGAATGTATATGGAGCATACTGATATTATATGATATTCCGGTCTTTCTGAATTCAGATTATGAATCCAGAGAGCCATTCTCGATGTATGTGGCCAGCCTTACTAGATAATATTTGCAAGCGGCAGTTCCGGCCAAAGCTTTTTGTTGTATTGTGAAAGGAAGTCAAGTCCAGGAACTCTATTATGTTAATATCATAAACATTACGTCGTGAACTTGTAAAAGGTAGAGAAAAAATGTGGAGAAAATAATAGATTTGTCGTTGTCGTACATGTAGGTAAATAAAAGTGTATGTTACACCATACTGCATACCATCAAAATAATATTTTTATACCAAATTCATAATTGAAATGATATTCGATACCTATAAGAGTGTCCATGGAGTTTCTTGCACGTTCTTCTACATAGAGATCTACGCTTTGGAACGTGCAATTTAGCTTTACTTTTTTGGCCTGATCGACATTTATCTATTCAAAAGTGCCTGAAAATGGTCTATTTGAAATAAATGCCTTGATTTTGATTTTGAAAATAAAATAATAAAAATGCAATTTTTACGTTTTGGTCTCGAAGGCTTATAGGCTTCCGAAAAATTGTAATTTACACCTAGCAAGTATTCGCACTATTTCCGTGTATTCGGCATTAGAATATTAATACACCAGCATGTAAAGACAATTACGTCCGCACTGCTGAAATTCGCGATAAGCACACGTATGACGCGACGCAAGCGACTGACCGACTAGTGAGGATCGCCCGTAAATAGGTCAAGTTTATGTTCAGCTACCCTCCGCCATTGTACTATCGCTTGCTTCGCATAGACTTCGTTATACCTATTTAGAACGTTCAATTAAAATATTTTTATTTTTGTATGAAAATCTGATGAACTAAAATATGATGTATTTTTAAAAGTCGTAGAACAAAAGTTGTTTAGGATGTTCTTAACGTAGTCCTAAGAGGATGTAAGTGTTTTACAAATAACCCTGTCCTGTATTAGTTGTCTAATACTCATAACACAAGCTCTGCTAAGCTTGAGACTACTAGACGGGGCGCTGCGTGATAGTTGTGGAATATTAAAAAAAAAAAATTGACTGTTAGACGACGAAGTTCGCCGGGTCAGCTAGTCTATATTAAGAACGAAATGGCAAATTCTATCTGGTGACCACACGAAAACATCATCAAGAAACTATGTAACAATAATAGATAAATGTTTTAAAATAAACGAGTCGTGTTGTTATGATTTCAGTTGAATTGGCTGTTCAAAACATATCGATTATGAGAATCGAGTCGAGCGTGCCAGTCGATAAAATAGTTTGTTATTGCGCTAGAACTACATTAGACCGACACACACGTTTTTTTTTTTTTTTTTTCTCTCGACGGGGAAAATCATCATTGACGATACCCGCTCTTGGGTGGAGCGGGAGACAGTGTCAGAGTCTTACTGACTAAAAACCCCGCGCCGTTCCTTCTAGCCTTCATACCGGGGCTCTAGTTTCCTTTCGGATAACCCCGACCCCGGTAGGCTTCGACCCAGATGGGCCCCTCCTGTTGCTGACAACTCCTTGAGGCGCGCGGGAACAGTGCGCGCCGTCGACGCCTTGGCTCGGTCCGGACAGTTACCGGACGGTCGGACAGCGAGCTACCCATGGCTCGCCGTCCGCGAGCCCGCGTCTACGGCGACACACACGTGTAGAACGACGTCGCGTGGCGTGGATCAAGTGTAGCTCTACAAGTCTAGTTCCCATATAAATTGTATGGAGACCGACGCAGCCAGATCGGCGTGTGTGGCATATGTATAGTTTTACCTTTAGTCTTACGCACTTGACACAGTATGACGATACCCTGGACAGTCTAAATCAACGTTTAAAGTTTACAATATAACTCGTATTTTCTGGAACAAGTCTTGTGAAATATTCTTGGAAATGATGGAACTACCGAATTCCAACAGTTTTCAGGCGTTATCTTTCTTTTTTCCCCCTTCATTAAACACTAGCTTTTGCTCGCGGCTTCCTCGTGTACATAAAATATAGCCTATGTCACTCAGGGATAAGGCAGATTTGTATCGGTAAAAAATATTAACAATCAGACCAGGACTTTCAGAGATTACCTCCTACAACAAAAATACATAAAAGGAAGAAAATAAACTTTACCTCTTTATAATGTTTATTTCTTTATTTATTTACACTTCATGTGTACAGTAGTGGTACCTACATAGGCGGACTAAATGCAACAAAGCATTCTCTACCAGTCAACCTTTGGGTTAAAAAAGACAAAACTGTAGGTGCACAATAAACAGATAACAGATACTTCAAAGAGAAAAATATGAAATAAGTTATTTGTAATAATAAAATACATATATATGCTAAAGTAATAAACTAATAAATACTATGAAAACTATCAAATCGTTAAAAGAACTTAATAACAATTCTGACGAACACCAAACTAAGGTTGAGAGGACTTCAAGTAATGAGATATAATTTACTTACAGTTTTTTTGACGCTAGGGGAAACACATTCCAGATTTTTATGGTGGAAACAGCGTAAGAATTGGACGTAAAGCCAGTATGGGGAGAAGGAATATGAGGAAGCATGTTTGTTGTTGCATATTAGTGTAGATTGCGTTGAATTGCATTAGGTAGATAAAACAACAATCTTTAACCCTTCAGATACCGTCAATTAGAGACACAATAGTAAGACAATAGATGCGCGGCCACCGGTGGTCGCTTGGGGATTCATGAATTAAACCTCGATGCTGCTCGATGTTGACGATAGACGAGTGGAAAAGAAACATATATCTCGACATAAACGTTCTTTCTTTGTAACTTTTTAATTAGCTATTGTTTCATCGAATCATGTTTGTACCGCATTCAAATGCTCAGATGAATTTCAAGGGCGCAAAAGTCGTAAACATAATGGAGATGTATGTATATGAGATGCCTGTAAACATAAATAGAGTTTCTCGGAAATTCAATTAACTGTTTTATTTTGATCGCTAACTCGCGGCCCGCGTCGGCGCCGGCCAATGCGACGCAATTAGACGCATGTGTATTTTGCGTAAGTTTGTGTGAATCATTGTTATAAGCATGTGACAAGTCGTCACACGTAGGTGTGTGTTATTTCAGTTCTGTGACGTCGTGACGCGCGTCACACCGTCACGATTTCCTGCAGTGTGTTAACAAATTGCGATGTAGAACTGTCTTTCATACATTTTTCGGGTTCGATTCCCACCCAGGACAAATGTTTGTCTGATGAGCGTAATGATTTGTTCTGTGCCTAGGTGTACTTTATCTATAACTAGCGACCAGCCCCGGCTTCGCTCGGGTGCAATATTATACATAAAAACCTTCCTCTTGAATCACTCGTATCTATTAAAAAAAACCGCATCAAAATCCGTTGCGTAGTTTTAAAGATTTAAGCGCACATAGGGATATAGGGACAGAAAAAGCGACTTTGTTTTATACTAAGTATGTAGTGATATATATGTATTTAGAAATATATAAGTATGTTTATCAGTTGTCTAGTACCCACATAACATAAGCTCTGCTTAGCTTGGGACTAGTCGACGTTGTGTGATCGTGGTGGAATATATTATATTATTACTTTTATGTTTTTTTTTTTACGGACAGTTTACTTTTCTAGTTTAAGGACAAAATGAATTCTAAGTATTTAGCCAATTCTATTTAAACGTAATTTCTTTAAATTAGTTGCCGGTACGTAAGTACTCGGTATTTGGGTAATATTTCAAAGTGTTTACTCTTGTAGAGCCAGGCAGGCGCATTACTTTGTGTAATTTATTTCATCACCACTGCTCTCAAAACGGTGAAGGCAAACATCGTGAGGAAACCGGCATGTCCTAGAACCAAAAATTCGAAGACATGTGACATTCACCAACCCGCACTGGGCCCGCGTGGTGGATTACGGCCCATTCCCTCTTCTAGAGAGGAGGCCTGAGTCCCAGCAGTGGGAACGTTAAAAAGGCTGATGATGATGATGATGACTCTTGTAGAAGGTATTTATTCCTAGTACCTACTTATTTAATTTTCTTTTCATGAATTTCTTGTTATCAAGACAAAGGACTTGCTTCGTCTGCTTCAGATAATTTAATGAGATAACAATAGAACTAGGTACCTAGAAAGATTTAATAGAATCATGCTCCCAGAAAATAAATAAAAGGAATAGGTATATTATATCGATATTAAATAGCTAGGTAACTTCTATACGAGAGAATAAAACATGTAAAGTATAGATGACTAGCTGCTCCTACCGGCTTCGCCCGCGTGATAGCAGAAAATTATCCCAAGGGAACATACTTCCGGGATAAAAAGTCCTGTTCCAAGACATGGTCTATCCGTGTACCAAGTTTCATCGAAATCGGTTTTGCCATTTAGGCGTGAAGACGTAACAAATAAACAAACAAACTTACTTTCGCTTTTATAATATTAAGTAAGGAAGTAAGGATGTGAACTGTAATCTACACTAATATTAATTGTAGGAGGTAATCTATGAAAGTACTGGTCCGTGTGCTAAAATTTTTTCACCTATAGAAAGCTGCTTTACTCAGGAAGAGTGACATAGGCTATATTTAATGTACGCGGGTGAAGCGGCGGGAAAAAGCTAGTACAGTATAATCAGCCTTGTAATGATCCTACTGCAATAACTCAGGCCTTCTCTTTAGGAGAAAGAATGTGCCGTAATCTACCAAGGTTTTGCCATTTAGGCGTGAAGACGTAACAAATAAACAAACAAACTCACTTTCACTTTTATAATATTAGTAAGGATAATCCTCCTGATCCAATTTTGTTTACGGTGGAAAATCACAACAGAGATTAGTTAAGTCCGCGGGAGGTAGGTATTATAGAGGGAAAACTGACTGATCCTTTATTCTCATAATCCGGTGGGACGGCGCCCCGACACGACTGGAGTGAGATCAGGCACTGTACCAACTCCAGGCTGCTTTAGAGTAATTCCTTAAGGAAATAACCCAAATTTATCCAGGAACTACCAACATATTCTTATAATAATAATCCTTTATGTTCAGGCAACTAAGGCCTATAGATAAAATACACAAATAATCTTACAAAATTATATAAAAGATCCTATAACTAATTGTTAAACTAAACTATTGTACACGGAGTGACGGCGTCGTGTAGGCACGGGAATGTATCTGGAATATGAGCAGGGGGCAAATCCGCTACCTGATAGGTGCCTTTACAGGGCACTTTGGAACCAATGACATGCTCATGAAAATGGGTCTAGCCGCGACTTCCATGTGCAGGTTGTGTGAGGAACATACAGAAAGCATGGAGCACCTGCTGTGCACATGCGATGCTTTGGCTAACAAGCGAATGAGTCTTCTAGGGGTAGGATATCCAAGACCAGAGGATTACAGGCTCTTATCCCCGCATCTCGTTGTGAAACTTATGAAGGAGATTTTCAGCGAGGTTGGAGAGGAGTAAGCTATCTAGGGGACCACAAAAGATCCACATGGGTCGAAGTGTCCGAGTTGTTTCTCGGCCCCTCAACAAGATAAGATAAGATAAGACGGCGTCGTGTTCCGCTGCGAGGTCGGTATCCTTCTGCGACATCCTTCGGCCAAAACTCTCTTTTGAAGAAGATGTCCAAATGATGAGTCGGCACCCGCACCACAGACGACTTGAAATTAGTGTTATAACGCGGTTTAAACAGCTCGACTCTCAAAGTCCAGTTCGTCTTCACTCGAATATACTCCACGATCTCCTTAACCTTCGTGAAGTGATGTAGCCTCGAACCGTACAGCTGCGTCGTGGGTATTGCTGGACGCAGCAGCATGTTTGGTCCTGCCAGCACGGTACCGCACTGGTTTTGACAATAAGGCTTCTTCCTCTTCTATGGATATCTGCGTGGAACACGATGTGGAATAAGTTTAGTTACATAGCAAAACATGGAACACGCAAATACTCCGAAATATTTTATTCAGAATTTCAATTCTTATAATGATTTGACCATTGATGTCCCCTGCTCTTAGGCGGAACGGGAGATAGTGCCAGACTTTTACTGACTAAAAACCCACTCCTGTTCCTTCGTTGCCTTTCATGCCGGGGCCAGTTCTTCCTTTCAGAAGCAGATCCTTGGGCCCAGTAGGCTTCGACCCTGCTGTGTAGAACTTAATAGTACTATAATAATTCTGATTCTTATTGTCAATCGATCATTGTGGCGACACTTGGGGAGGCCTTTGTCCAACAGTGGACGTCTGTGATGATTCTCAATTGCCAACAACCCATGTACATACTTTGACTAGACTTTTTTGTGTTCAAGCGCAAGTTCCACGCGCGGTGCCCTGAATGCGTGGGGCCCCAGAATGCGTGGGGCCCCTGAATGCGTGGGGCCCCTGAATGCGCGAGGTCCCTGAAAGCGCGGGCCCCCTTAATGCTCGGGGCTCCTGATTGCGCGGGGCCTATAATAGCATTTGCTACTCTTTTTAAGTGGCTGATTCGCTACAGCTGTCAAAATAAAGGATTTCGTAATAATTTTGTAGGTTAGTGTACCCAGCGAAGCAATTTCATTAACAACATAACCAGTTCCGTTAAAATCAATATCCCAGAGCATCGGCGTGTTAATTAATTAATTAATTACTTGTAAATACTTGTTATATCGGCTAAGCTACAGTTTCCTCGAAGCAATCAATCTTGGCATCGTAGACTTGACTAGTTCAAATTGTGTTGCCGCTTGAATGGTCACCCTTGCGTTTCAGTTGCTTTGTTCCGTGTAATGAGGGCCGGGCCTTATTGGGCAGCTATAAGGCTAGGGTTGCCAGGAGAACTAAATAAAACTAGACCTAATTAAGCTGCGGTCAGGTACAAGTGAGCTCCTGCGAAGCAGTAATGCTAGCAAAGGAGGTGGCCGACCGCATCAGACAACGGCGCTCTCGCCGCCGCCGCACCGCCGGGATTCCGATTCCAATTTCCGGCCACTGTAGACGTGGCTCGCGGACGGCGAGTCATGGTTAGCTCGCTGTTCGACCGTCCGGTAACTGTCCGGACTGAGCCCAAGACGTCGACGACGCGCACTGTTCCCGCGCGCCTCAAGGAGTTGTCAGCAACAGGAGGGGCCCAGCTGGGTCGAAGCCTACTGGGGCCAGGGTTATCCAAAAGGAACTCGAGCCCCGTTATGAAGGCTAGAAGGAACGGGGTAGGTTTTTAGTCAGTAAGAGTCTGACACTATCTCCCGCTCCTCCCAAAAGCGGGGGTTGTAATTGGATGATTTTTGCCCACCAAAAAAAAAGGTGCAAGCGAGCAGCATCCTTGTTGCGCAAGGTGCGTGCCAGCATCAAAGGCCACCTGTCTGTCATTGCCAATAAACTGAATTGCCATATAATTTGGTCCTTAAGAGGGTCCTTCTCCACTCGCTTATAATAAACATCGAAAATGGTTTTTAAGCTTGTTACTTCATTTAATGCAATCCAACGCGATGTTTGACGAAAAGGCTACGCAAAAAAAGAGAGATAACGCCTGGAAACTCTGTTAGTATTCGGTAATTCCGAGATTTACTCGAAAATTTCACAAAACTTGCTCCAGGAAATAGCTGTTTTTTTTTAACCCTTAAAAGTTTTTGGAAAAAATTGTCATCATTTAGAATCTTAATAAAATTTGCAAGGTCTCTAGAGGAATACTTTTTTGACTTTTTAAATTTTTAGGCAAATTATGAAGTCTTCATATAAAATAGGACATTTCCAGAGGTTTTTACTGGATTAGTTTTACACAAATTTAGAAATTGGTTTCTTTAGAAACCTAGATAATATCCACAAGATACTGTGTTTCCAAAATATCTAATGAAAAGTGTGTAATAACGTCATAATCAGTTATGAGCGGTTGTATGAAAAACAGTGAAAATGTGAGTCGTGATGCACCACCTTAAGTCAACTACATACTCCTGTAAATATTATCTAGTACATAGTTTTGTATTACTAACATCTGTGTATTTGTTTACTAACAAGTTTTGCTGGTTATTTTGATCGCTAACCGATGAATCGTATAGTTTTCGACTAAGACTCCATAATAAAAAGTAATGCGTAGATACGTGTTCTTTAAAACCTGTGTTAAAATATATCCAAGAATAGGTGATCTCTTTTATTGCGCTCCGATCCAGCAGGCCGGTTCCGCTTTCCGACTTTAGACAATGGCAACCCTGTGGGGCAGTTACTAAGTTGTTACTTGGCGATTAGGGTAGGTTTTGCTTCTGCTGCCAACAGCTTTTTACCGGTCGTTGTGTGATCGACCCTACGAAGCCATCATAGTAAGGTCACCGTAAAAAGTGCTGGAGACTTACCATGATAATAACTAGCTGCTCCCAGCGGCTTCAGCCGCGTGATAGCAGAAAATTATCCCAAGGGAACATACTTCCGGGATAAAAAGTATCCTATGTCCTATTCCAGGACATGGTCTATCCGTATCATCAAAATCGGTTTTGCCATTTAGACGTAAAAACGTAACAAACCCGTGGTAACAAACAAACTCACTTTCGCTTTTATAATATTAATAAGGATATTATGTCAGTTATGCGAACGAGAAACAAGAACGAAGCTATACGCCGCTAATGGTTTAATTAGTACAAATACTTAAAAGCCTTCTAAGAAAAAGAGTAACGTCTCAAAAAATAATATTCATAAACAGCAAGTTATTAGAGTTTGTTTATATCCCAAAATTACACTCAATTTATGAGAATATTGTACAGGCTACCGACTGATTATGAAAATCAATGGAAAAACACTGCGCATAGTATTTCCTAGTGTAGCAATTGTTTTAAATAATTAATTGATTCAATTATGAATTGACCATTTATGACAAGGTGTAGCGACATCTATGACGCCACATAAGAACTACGAAGAAAAATACGAAATCCTGCATCGCGCAATCAAAGTTCTCCGCGCGATTTTATACGACAGCCCGACATCAACTATCGGGCAGTAGCCCACCAGACTATAACACCTGTCTGGTCGGAGGATCCTCCCTTTTTAATACCTACACTTTTCCGCATACCTACAAACTGGTGACCCTCGACAAAGAACGTCAGCGCAGCCTTCGTGCAGCTACTACTTCGTGAAGTCATCATCATTTCCTCAAGCTTTCGAGTAACGAGCCATACATACAATCAGCACCCACGGCCAAGGGAGAACGTCAGCGCAGCCTTCGTGCAGCTACTACTTCGTGAAGTCATCATCATTTCCTCAAGCTTTCGAGTAACGAGCCATACATACAATCAGCACCCACGGCCAAGGGTAACCTGACCACCAGTACGCCTATCTAGTCATACCTGGTCATCACCTCAGCCGCATCAGCGACCTTGGCTTAGCAAACCGCACCTTCGGCCAGTCATATGAATAGTCATAAAGAACCTCTCCTGGTCGACGCCAGCAATCAAGCCCTACGTCGCACAAGCACCGCTTCGACTCACTGGAGCCAGCAGCACTACTCCGACTCACTGGAGCCTGCAGCTTCGTCACAACTCACTGGGACAGCACCACTCCGACTCACTGGGGCATCATCCGATACGTGGCTACGCTCCTGTGGTCTACCAAGTAATTTTTTTGGTGGGAAAATCATCCAATGACATCCCCGCGGAACGGGAGATAGTGTTAAACTTTTACTGACTAAAAACGAACTCCTGTTCCTTCGTCGCCTTTCGTACCGGGACCGAATCTTCCTTTCAGGAACAAATCCTTCGCCCCAATGTGGTCTTCCATATGAGTGCAGCCACGAGACAAAGCTAGCTAAAACCAGTCAACCAAACAAACGGCCGTTCGTAACTCCAAAGGGACATAGTCTGAGGCGGAGGTACTCGTAATCAAAGTATTTCCTTGCTCCTTGGCATTTCAAGAGAATCTTGTTAGATTATATAAAGTGAAATATCGCGAGGTACCTACTCAAGTTTCAGCGAGGCACGAATATCTAACATGACTACTTGAAGACGCGCAGAATTCTTGGAACTCAGTACCGTATATAATATAATGGCCATTGTCGAATCAAGCCTGCTTGGGCCCCGTAGTAAATTCTATCATAGGCATCTTTTTTTTTCGGTGGGCAAAAATCATCCACTGACAACCCCCGCTCTTGGGTGGAGCGGGAGATAGGGTGAGACTCTTACTGACTAAAAACCCACCCTGTTCCTTCTAGCCTTCATACCGGAGCTCGAACTTCTTTTCAAATAACCCTGGCCCCCGTAGGCTTCGACCCAGCTGGGCCCCTGCTGTTGCTGACTAGTCCTTGAGGCGCGCAAGAACAGTGCCCGCCGACGGCGTCTTGGGCTTGGTCCGGACGGTTACCGGACGCTCGGACAGCGTGCTACCCATGGTCCGCTGTCCGCAAGCCCGCGTCTACGGTAGCCGGAAGTAGGGATCGGAATCCCGGCGGTGGCGGCGACAGCGCCGTTTCCTGATGCAGACAGCCTCGTCTTTTGCTAGCATTACTGTTTCGCATAAGGAGACGACCGCCTGCCACTCCTCCTCGCTCTGGACCATGTCCTGAACCAAAGCCCGGCGCGAGAGGCATGCGCATTAGGGCATCCATTCCGGAATTCCGGAATTTCACAACTCCGGAATTCCGGATAGTTTTTCCGATATTTCAACTCCGGAATTGGGTTCAATTTATCGTATTTCGATATTCATATTTTTAATTTAAAAAAGTAACAATAATCTCGCAAATTTCGTCGCTTTTTGGTTTTAATATTTTGATTTTAACTACCTAGTAATGTCCAAACTACTCTAAAGCGTGATATTTCTTGTGTTAATTTAATTATGTTATTTTTCACTAATATTTTAAGGCTCTCAAATTGTTAATTTTTACGTTTTTAAAAAGTATAGACTTTCCTAATTTTAATAATATTGTTAACTGGCTTACTAAAAGTTAACTGGCAATGTCGTATCAAGACCGAGTTAAAGACTAATGTTAAAAATGATTAAAAGTTACTCAAGGTATTTTTGTTGTTTTTTTTTAATTAATTCGGATCCAGTTCCGGAACTCCGGAATTCCGGAGTTGAGAGCCCAATATCGTAAATTAACTCCGGAATTGAAAACCTTCCGATACTGGATGCCCTAATGCGCATGCTAGCAAATGAGGAGGCCGACCGCGTCAGGCAATGGTGCTCTCGCCACCGCCGACGGGATTCTAATCCAAATTTCCGGCCACCGTAGACGCGGGCTTGCGGACGGCGAGCCGTACTCGCTGTCCGACTGTCCGGTAACTGTCCGGACCGTGCCCAAGAGGTCGACGGCGCGCACTATTCCTGCGCGCCTCACGCGCTTTGCCCAAGAGCGAGGTTTGTCATTGGATGATTTCTGCCCAAAAAAAAATAGGGCCACTCGGTAAAGTAATGGTCTCAAACAATTCCGCACACAGTTCAATACATGTCCATCTTTAGATGCGGAAGTACAAGGCGACAGACACGTAATGCAGACTCACAGTTATGATTACATTACTACACAAAACACGTGAGTTACACGTGGTTCGTACTTCCGGGTTCAGTGACCCTTCGCCGTGAATATTATTGTCCCGTTAGCGTTGCTGTAGTAAGCAGGGTCACATAAAAACGTAGTAGAGGCATCTGTACTAAAAAGGACTTTTTTGTTAGTATGTTTATATAAATTAATCATATAAAAACAGGCCAAGAGCGAGTTCCGTAGTTTTCCGTCCGTCACGATAAACTTACCCACTTAATAATTAAACGAGCAAGAACAAATACCACCAATGCCAACGACAGACCAACCGAACAATTCGACAACAGAATAGCTCATACCCGTCTCTACCCCATCAACTAAGGAAAAATCTTCACAGCGTAAAGTAGTCCAAAGTACAGCGCCATCTCTTGGGAAATTGGGTTACTAATTTATACAAACTAGACGGGTTATGTTGGGATTTTGGTGGTAATTTTGAATTGCGTGAACCGATTTTAATCTTTTTTTTTATTTTAAAAAAGATAAGATCAGGATAGTAAAATATGTAAACTAAGTTACAAAAAATGTTTGCGTATGCGGTTAAATTACAAACTTAGTTCAGAAATTATTTTGTACAATATTTCTAAAACTGTTCAACCCAAGTTCAAAATAATTTTCCTAGATAGTCTGTATAAAGTTTTACTTTTGAGATTTTGTTCATAATTTCTAAACTTATAGTTCAAAAGTTAGAGGGGACACTTTTTTTTACTTTTGGAGCGATTATTTTCGAAAATATTAACATTGTCAAAAAAAAAATTTATAAACCCAGAGAACTGAGAGCTCTGTCTGCTATGCAGTGACCTGTCGCGGCAGCGGACTTTTACCCCGGCAACGGCACCTTAAGGGGATGCAACTCGACATACATTTTCACTGTTATTCATACAACCGCTCTTACGCTCTGACATTTTCCGTCAGATATTTTGGAAACACAGTATCTTGTGGCTTCTACTGAAATCAATGTATAAATTTGTGTAAAACTAATCCAGTAAAGACCTCTCAAAATCTGCTATTTTGCATTAAATTGACACTTGCTAATTTAATAAAAAAAAACAAAAAAGTCTAACAATAGAAGCCTTACAAATTTTATCAAGATTCTAATTGACGACAATATTTTCCAAAAACTTTTAAGGGTTTAAAAAAAAACACGTATTTCCCGGAACAAGTTTTGTTAACTATTCGAGTAAGTCACAGAATTATCGAATGCTAACAGAGTTTTCAGGCCTTATCTTTCTTTTTTCGCGTTGCTTTTTCGTCAAACATCGCGTTGGATGGCGTTAGATGAAAATGCTCGATATTGAAAATGCTTAGATGAAAATGTTCCATGTTGACGATATGTGAGTGGAAAAGCAGTCTCTTAACATGTCTTCTTCTCCACATTTTTCTTTACCTTTTAGATCATCTATTTTTACGACATTAACGCAACAGAGTTCCTAGTCTGGACTTCCTTTTATAATACAACAAAAAGCTTTGACCGGAACTGCAGTTTGCAAACATAATCTTGTAGTAATGGTCTAGCAACCGTGAGAGCATTACGTTAAGATGTCTGGAAATCGTTCACTGATGCGCGTTATCACATTTTTGTTGAAGTAAATGGAAATATAGAATATTCAAGTTAATTGTCTTCGTCGTATTCTGGCGTACCCTTATTAGCTATTAATGTTGTAATAAGGAGATATTGTGAAATCAATTTTTTTTAAAATAAAGAGTACTTTAAAGAGACTTTCTTACCGGTTCTCCTCAATAGCAAATTGGCACCATGCACTAGCATCTGATGTTATGTAAATGCCCATGTAGGCCCATGTAAAATATTTTTTTTATTTCTGCCAAAAGACGGCCATTGTTAAATATAGGCAAGCATCGCCACAACTCGAGACATCACTCGTGATTCGTTTCCTGCGCTTGCTGCATGTATCAACGACGACGATTGGCTCGCCATTGTATGGAATGCGCAAAGCGATCCACTCTGACACCGAGCACTCAAGATTCATACCTAATTATCTAGGTACTTTATTAATTCTGTGTCTCTTGTTCCTTTCATTTACGTGTAAAATATTTAACGGTTCATTTTATTTACTTTCTTTGTTCGCCCATCTGCGCACCGTGTCCGCGTCGAAACGAAATTAACGTAGAGCAAATTCAATAGAAAAATATTCGGATGGGCGCACACCCTCGACTGTCGAGCGACTGTTACCTCGAAAGCTGCCGTGTCGCGTATTTGGGTCGCACTTCCTACAATTTGTCGTGGGAAGGTGTTCTTGCTGACGGATGCGACTTGAGTGTGGCAGGGATTAACAACATTTGGCCAAACTTAGTTAATTTATTTATTTACTAGCTTCTGCCAGCGACAATGGGGTCGTCAAAATCGAAGATCTAAAACGTCTGATGTCGAATTCTAAGAGCCCGGGGACGGGAAAACAACGTGATGTGCGAGACGATTCGAGACGTTCCAAATCTCTTCCTTCCACTTACGCGCGTGACAGTGTGCACACACCTCAGATATGGTGCCAGTGTACTGTATTTTCAATGAACAGAATTTTCACTTCTACTACTTTATTATAAGTATAGATTACATCTTAATATATCTTTGCTTTAATTTTCTGTTTTGTTAGTTTACTTTCGCACTTAGACTATTTTTATAGATATAGTCTATTTATGTTATTCTATTTTTATAGATAGAATCTATTTTTATTCTATTAAGAGCTATCAGAGCTATATATAATCTTCGCAGACGAAATTCTCTTGGGGAACTATTTAAAGATATAAACATCCTGACGGTCCCTTGTCAATACATTTATGAAAACATCATGTATGTTCGGAAAAATGTTCATCTTTTTACTAAGATAAGTGACAGGCACAATTTTAATACAAAATAGATTCAGATTGGCTAAAGTACATAGCTCTTTTATGGGGTACTGTGTAAAATTTTATAATAAAATACCACTTGAGATTCTACAACTAAATGAATCTAAATTTAAAACATACGTTAAACAATAAACTAATTCATCAATTTTCAAACTGTTGCGCGGTCCTGTGTTTCGAGTGCGTGCACGGTGCAGAGTGGCGTGCGGACGCACCGGTGCAACGCAACGCAACGGTTCTGCGTAAGCGCGCCGGATGCGGGCAATCGGGGCAATTTACCGCAGCTCCATTGCACGCCCCTTGCACAACTGCTACGTTTGTAAACAGCCTTAACTGATTGTCTGTCGGCTACCCTCATTAAACACCAGTACAGCTTTGTTACGTTACCTGGAAGAACTTAGAAAGTAGCCATTTGTATAGTTATGTTGTCAGCAGCAATTTACGTGGCAATAAATGTTGAATTGAACCCTTTAAGTGTATCAAAATGGCGGTTCGAGGTGAATTTTAAGGAATCACATGAACAAGTCAATATTATTGTGATTTGTGTGCTAAATTTTAAAAGCTTTTTAAAAATAGATCCGGTTCCTTGAAGAGATTTTAGAATAGCTCCACTATGTTGTGAGTGGGATGTTTGAGAGTAGGTTTTTATATACTCTATAATATTCCACAACTAGCACACAACGACGTCTAGTCCCAAGCTAAGCAGAGCTTGTGTTATGGGTACTAGACAACTGATAAACATACTTATATATTTCTAAATACCTACATCATATTATAGATAAATTACACCCAGACACAGAACAAATGATTATGCTCATCACACAAACATTTGTCCTGGGTGGGAATCGAAACCACGACCTCCAGGATAGCAGTCAGGGTCACTAACCACTAGACAAACAGGGCAGTCATCAAAGTGAAGAAACTTTTTCAAACCAAAATCAATATCGGCCTTCAGAGGTTTTCCTTTTTCAATGCATGGTAAAAAAAAGTAAATTTAAAAACATTCCGCTCTATGACATAAGACAGCGGAAGTCATTTTTATAAAAATTATATACAAGAAACTTAAAAAAATATCAAAATCTAAAAACTTGAAAAATTACTGAGTGAAAACAAATACCCGAGTTCAGATTTTCTCGTGAAAAGAATTTAAAGTAGTATTAGAAAAAGATGGCTTGCTGTGGTGGTTGTTGTGGCGGCTGTTGTGGACCTTGTGGGGGGTGTTGCGGATCCTGTAGTCCCTGTTGCGGATCTTGTGGACCCTGTTGCGGATCTTGTGGACCCTGTTGCGGATCTTGCTGCGGATCTTGTGGCCCCGGCTGTGCGGCCTGTTGTACTCCTTGCCATGGACCTTGCAGAACTCTTATACCCTGTAGTAAACCTGTTTGTGGATGTTGTGGACCGTGTGGACCTTGTTGTGGGCCATGCTGCGGCCTCTGTGGTCCGTGTAGTCGGAACAAAACTGGATTCAACTCTCCTAACTGTTAGCGCTGGAGTTCGTTGACAACGAGATAATTCATAAGGTACTGCTTCTGGCGCCTGAGCTAGCCCTAGTCGTGCCTAGACCTAGTGATGTCCATAATGTCCTGTGCTGTTTATAAAGTCTGCAAATTCGCCAGGGCTCGGATTGCTAACCAACCAACGCGGTGTCCATGTCCACGTAAAGCACCACGTGTTGTCACCATGATTCTTTTGGTCGAAATTGAACAAAGATGCAAAAATTATGAAGGAAAATGTGAAATTATAATATATTGTACTGTTGCTAAAATTTTGCTTTTAATTGTGCCTAATTGTATCAAAAAACCCCACTAACAGACTAATTCAGTTAGCATATAAGGACATTGCAGTACTTTCCTACAAAGCGAAGTTAGAACTAGAATTGAACGGTTACGTTTAGAGAAATCTCCAAGATTTTTTAGCAATTGTCAGACAGTGTTGGATGAGGAGTGGCAGGCTGTCGCTTCCTTCTGCGAAGCAGTAATGCTAGCAAAGGTGGAAGCCGACCGCACCAGGCAACGGCACTCTCGCCGCCGCCCTCTGGATTCCGATCCCGATTTCCGGCCACCATAGACGCGGGTTCGCGGATGGTGAACCATGGGTAGCTCGCAGTCTGACCGTCCGGTAACTGTCCGGACCGAGCCAAAGACGTCGACGGCGCGCACTGTTCCCGCGCGTCTCTATGAGTTGTCAGCAACAGGAGTGGCTCAGCTGGTTCGAAGCCTACTGGGGCCAGGGTTATCCGTATGAAGGCTAGAAGGAACGGGGTGGGTTTTTAGTCACTAAGAGCCTGACACTATCTCCCGCTCAACTCAAGAGCGGGGGTTGTCATTGAATGATTTTTGCCCAACAAAAAAAAAAAGACAGTTTTGGATTTTGAGAATTTTTTCGCAATTCTTCTCAATGTATTTCTTCTCAATTCATTTCTTCTCGATTCTTCACTAAGATTTCTTTACAATTTCTCAATGTACTTATTAGGGTTTTGTCGCACTCCTCTGTGTAATCATTTTAGTGGTTTTAGTTTATTTAGTGGTTGATGGTCGAATACCTACGAACTGAGTAGGTAATACAAATTTTTCTGGTTTTATAAAAATGCTGAAAAGCAAAAGTACTGAGCTGTACGGTTTTATTGCTCCGAACAGATGTACTTTTATTACAAGCTTTTATTTAGTTTCACCTGTCCCGATGTTTGTCTGTAATCAAATCTTGCAAATTAAATTTGATCCACTTCCCGGTTACTGATTGAGCTGGAGTTTTGCATGCATGTGGAAATCAGATGTCAATGCAAAATTAATATGACATGGAGCTGATGTGATAATGGAACCGGAAGGTGGCCATAGGAACTCGTTAGTTAAACGACACAACCCCATCGTTTTTGGGCTTATATGATTCGTCTTGTTTTATTTATTTATTCATTGCATTCATGTCGTTTACAAGGTCTTAGTTTAAATATAAGTTTCGTACGTGAACCCTGCTAGGGCACCGCAACGTTATGTTTCTTATTATAAATTAACCCTTCAGATACCGTCAATTAGAGACACAATAGTAAGACAATAGATGCGCGGCCACCGGTGGTCGCTTGGGGATTCATGAATTAAAGTATTATTGCATGCATAATTATATAAAGTTATTAAAAGAAATAAATACAAAAAAATATTATTACATTAATATTTTCATAATTAATTTATTTATTATTGGATTTCATTAGTAAATTTCTACATTATTAAATTGCGTCAATGTTCAATATTAATATAACAGAATGTCAATTTGTTAAGAACTCATTTAGGCTATAATAACACTTTTGTATTAGGTGCATTTTAAGTGCGTTTACAAATTTATTGTCAAATTCTATGTCTTTAATGTCATTCGGTAGTTTATTATAAATTTTTATGCACCTTACAAGTGGTCCTGAGTGAAACATCGCTAGTTTTAAACTCGGCAATGCTAATTCATTTTTAACTCTTAAGGGGCGTTGCAGCGGCCTTTGATTCTTAGCTACAGGGAATAACGACGCATGTCATTAAAAACTTGTTATTAGTCAAAATTTAAGGCAGTCTTATCGCTAAAAGTGATTTTGTGAGAAAAGATTCACAGGTAGTAGTCGGTGAAGAGCAGTGGTGGCCGAGTGGTAACGGCCCCGACTTGCGAGTTTATAGGTCGGGGGTTGAAACCCAGCCAGGCGCATTACTTTGTGTAATTTATTTCATCACACAACGGTGAAGGAAAACATCGTGAGGAAACCGGCATGTCCTAGAACCAAAAAAATCGAAGACATGTGTCATCCACCAACCTGCACAGGGCCCGCGTGGTGGATTACGGCCCACTCCTTCTCCTAGAGAGGAGGCCTGAGTTCCAACAGTGGGAACATCATAAGGCCGACTATGAGTCGGTGATGATTTATTTACATTTACGAACAATATAAATAATAATAATAATAATAATAGTCGAAACAAAATAGTTATGCATTATTTTAAAGTTTAATTACGCAATGGAAACTAACCTTTAACGTTCCAATGAAATGTAGGTTCTATCCCGACCCCACCGCCCACACCTTCGAGGAACCCAGGCAATTACAGGCAGAACTTTACGCTCACTCCGTTTTTCCCAGAAAGCGAAAAATTACGGCTCCAGTATTTACGAAACCTCCTCCCACGCACTCTTACGTTTTCTTTGTGATTCAAACTTTAGTTTAGACCCCTTTCGCCAAAACGAAACCTATTTCTGGTGATTCTCTGAAACCGAGAGAATATCTCATTCCTCTGGCCAAGTTTTTCCTTTACAACTTGATATTTTTATTTACATAGTTTTCCCCGATCACTTAGCTAGAGCACCTTCACACTAGCGTTTGTACAGCGTTGGCGTTCGACAACGCGGCGCAGGCGTAGTGTTGTTGCGGAGTTTCCTCTGGAGTCAAATGAACGCTGCGCTAACGCGGCGCGGGCGTCGCGTTGTTGCGGCGTTTCATCTGGAGTCAATTGAACGCCGCAACAAGGCGACGTCTGCGCCGCGTTGTCGCAACGTCTGATCTGCGCAACGAACGCCAACGCTGTACAAACGCTCGTGTGAAGGCGCTCTAAATGTATAAAGGCACTCATTTGCACCCAGTGGCTAACGAAACGAAATAGATAGTTACGAAAACTAGACCAGATGAATGAGACATTCTCTGTTTCAAAGAATCACCCTTTGACTCACCATTGTGCAGACCGCCCGGAGGATACCTTGAAGGTGCGCCCTGTTGGGCTCGACCCCCGCCGTGTCCTCATGGAGGCAATTACTGTTGTTGAAGTTGCGCCGGGCCCTGTTTATGATCTTGATCCTGATAGTGGTGATAAGAACCGAGCCCAAGTCGTCGACAGCGCGTAGTTGTTCCACGCACGCCTCAAAGAGATGTCAGCAAAACCGTAGAGGTCTAGCAGGGCATCGGCCCTGCTGGGAACTACAAATATCGTTCACAAATTACATTTACACACATTTACATTAAAAATTTTCCTATGGCTCTAACAGGTCGATATATGAAAAAGATAGTTATGGTTCTAGAACGCAGAGGGCAACAGAAATAAAAAAAAACTGATACTAAACTGCCAATTGCAAAAAAACATTCACCTTTGCGTCCCCGCACACGGGCCTCAAAAAACGGCCGCCACAAAAAAACGTTAGAAGCGGCCACAAACAGAAGCTAGAAGCTAGCGACACCTTGTGTCCGGAGAAGCTTGAAGCTGCTTCAAGCGTTTTTTTGTAGCGGCACCGCCGCACACGAGCCACAAAAAAAGGCCGCCTCAAAAAGAAGCTTGAAGCGGCGTTTTTTTGTGGCCCCGGACAGTTAAAAGTCCTATCTGTGATACTCTATTCCCATCCAACCGCTCTTAAGACGCCCCTTTTCTACACGCCTATCTTCAACATCGAGCGTGGTTTAGAAGCTTGCTTCATCTAATGCAATCCAACGCGAATATTGACAAAGAGGCAACGCGAAGAAACAGAGATAACGCCTGAAAACTCTGTTAACATTCAGTGATTCCGTGATGTACTCGTAAATTTCACAAAACTTGTTCCAGGAAATACGTGTTTTTTTTAAACCTTAAGTTTTTGAAAAGTTGTCATTCAGAATCTTTATTTTTGTTAGGCTTCTTTCTATTGTTATATTTTTTTGACTTGAGTAAATTATGAATTGTCAAGCAAAATAGCAGTTTTTCAGAGGTCTTTAATGGATTAGTTCTACACAAATTTACAAATTGATTTCAATAGTAGCCTAGATAATATCTACAAGATATGTGTTTCCAAAATATCTAATGAAAAACGCGTAATAACGTCATAATCGCATAAGAGCGGTTGTATGAAAAACAGTAAAAAAATTAATGTCGCGAATACCGTAATTAGAGACACAATAGAAAGAGGTTTAACGAATTAACCCTTCAGATACCGTCAATTAGAGACACAATAGTAAGATAATAGATGCGCGGCCACCGGTGGTCGCTTGGGGATTCATGAATTAAGATAGATTTTACTGTAATAAGTAACAAGCACTCCAGGCTCTCTCAGACTAGGTTACCGTCATAATATCATTAAAGTAAAATCAATTTCCTACATAGCTCATTTACGATAAGTAAATTCCTGAGGAAATTGAAATTCTCTCGTACAACGAGAGAATTTTAGTTAAATGCGGCTTTTGGCAGGTACGGGTATAATTAATTTGTTTAATTTCTAATAATACCTACAGAATCCTGAGACAACTGACCGCACCGGCAAGGGTAGTGGCCTTTTGTCCTTTCCATCCCTGCTTTTACCTTATAAGGGTTCATTTTGAGAACAAGTATTTCTAAACTAATAATAACAAGTAAATTTAAAATTGCTTTGTTTATTAATTCATGAATCCCCAAGCGACCACCGGTGGCCGCGCATCTATTGTCTTACTATTGTTTCTAATTGACGGTATCTGAAGGGTTAAATACGTGTAGGTATTCGGTGACTGACTGAATGAAAAGAGGGAGGGGATAAGTATATCGAACTGATCTGATGAGAAGTAATCTAAGCGCATTTGGGATTATTAGAATTGTTACTTTTTAGCGATGGTACCGTAACTAAAAAGGATAATAAAAAATGTACCACCGACTTCAATGTAAAAAAAAAAACACTAAAAAGCCCAATGTTTTTTTTTTAAAGGCGGGTGTTTTGAAGGAACAAAACTAACACTGACTTCCGAAACTAAAGTTATTTTCATGCACTTTTCATTGTTTTGTATCGTGTTTTTTTTTTATAATAGATATTGAAGCCGGTTGTTTCTTTTTTCGTATTTTTTTACAGGATGCATTTTGGAGACTGTACCTTGGGAATTGCATATCTTGTTTCCACCATCACCTTTCTACCATCGGACAACCCGACGTAGTACTACGGCGATCCTCCTTCATGTTGTTGAAATTTTACGGTCCGGACTAAGCGTTTCGCATCGCCCGCGTACATCGAAGGACTGGAACAATTTGCCTGCTGTGATCTTTCCGTCCGATTATTTTTGGGTGTCGTCAAGACTAAGGCTCTTCATGAACTAGTGCCCCTCACCATCAACTATTGCATCAATGCTTACCATCAGGTGGAACTGCTGTCAATATAATATTAAAAACAAAAAATTTCAACATTAAAAAAATATATATTTCCGTTCGGTCTGCATCGAAAATACAGCCGTCATGGATTTTCTTTAGGCTTGTTAGATTAATAAATAAACCATCAAATAAACGCAACACTTTATTGAACCAGACAAAAGTCAAGATCAAAACAGTAACAAATGTTCCAGGGCCCAGGGCCGGATCAGCCGCAGCAAGGGCCGCAGCACGACGCACACAGGCCGCTTTTGCAGCCGCCGATGCAGCCATGCCCGCAGCTAAAGTATGACCCCGCCATGCCGGGCCGGGCACTGGAAAAGAGATTGTAGATTGAAATCAGACTGGTTGTTACTGCGGTGGTAAAGGGTGACGACATCCATACTAATATTATAAATGGAAAAGTGTGTGTGTCTGTTTGTCCGTCTTTCACGGCAAAACGGAGTCAGGAATTGACGTGATTTTTTAAGTGGAGATAGTTGAAGAGATGGAGAGTGATATAGGCAACTTTGTCTCTTTCTAACCCCCAATTTCCAGGGGAACCGTGTTACCCCGAATTTAACGCGAGCGAAGCCGAGAGCAAAAGCTAGTCACGTATAAAGTATTGGGTAAGCTCGACCTAATGATCGTATCAACTTGTCAAAATGAATAAAATAATAAAATTTGATTGAAGTACTACTTTCCTTATTAGATATTTTTCGGTCTTATCTTTAATATTTTAAAGGTCAAATCATATTGTTCCTTACGCCTAAAGACTAATAAATGGAGATAATATTGAAGAAGACTTCGGGTTAATCTCCATTATAAAGCAATCCTTTTTTTTAACTTTAACTTGTCCTTATCATTAATGCTAGTTATGTGTAGTATGTATCTACCCATGTAAACAGCCGATCCCTCCGCAGCACGGCGAGCAGCAGTTACCGCACGAGTGCACGCAGCAGGGCCCCGAACCGCAGTCCATACGTCGGCCACAAGGGCCCCCGCAGCACGGACTTGACATTGGGCCCTGGCAGCCTACGCAGCAGTTACGGACAGGCATCGCGAAATTTTATCTGAAAAATAGGAAGCATTCATCATCATAATTCAGCCGAAAGATGACCACAACTGGTCATAAATGATAAGGCCAAATGTCATCACAACGACCGCTTTTCTTTAATTTTTTATTACTTTAATTCGATGGATCCAAACTGTACCCGCACACGGGCCTCAAAAAAACGCCGCTGCAAAAAAAAAATTAAGCGCGCGACACCTCTTGTGTCCGGTGAAGCTTGAAGCCGCTTCAAGCGTAACACACAGTAACTGTGTACTGTGTGTGTGTGGACAGTAATAGCTGTTTTTTGCGGCGGCTTCTAGCTTTTTTTTGTGGCCGCCTCTAGCGTTTTTTTGAAGCCCGTGTGCGAGGACAGTAAATCACCTAAATGGCATACAGGGCATTTAGGTGATTTAGGATCCACCGAATTCCCGACTTATGAAGCACTAAAGCATCTTCTTTCTTTCTTCCTTCTTTCCCTCACATGAGGTCTAAATGAGATGCTATACCATCAAGATTAAAATATGGTTGATAAAATGTTGTTACAGTGTAAAGGGACTGTTGAAAATAGGTAATACAATATGTACTATGGTCACATAGACAATTAAGAAACATAAGTGTCTGTCACATCTTTTACGATGAGCTGTATTGTCAGTATATTTAAATTATAAATATCTTATTTAATTCCACTGTGTAGTGTTATTTACATTAGGTTATGGGCCCAGACCATAACTTGGTTGTTTGGAGTGAGTAGAATTTCTTCTCATGATGCAGAAGAGTGAAACGGTCACCATACAAAAATTGATGGGCCAATCCAATTATGGAACATGGTCGTTTGCAATTCAAATGTTTCTGATCGATCATGATTTATGGGATTGTGTTGGAGAAACATTCGTGGCAGAAACTGAAGCTGAGAAAAAACGAGATGCCAAGGCACGAGCTAAAATATGCCTATTAGTTGCCGAAAACGTGTACCCCTTAATAACTAACGCTAAGACGGCACGTGAGACATGGCTGGCTCTGCAGAAGGCATATGCAGATGTGTCAAACTTGAGAGTGTTTGGCTCTACAGCACAGGTACTTATAAAGGATGGTAGTCGAAAGAAGTTCGACTCGAAGACCTGTGAGCTTGTCTTTGTTGGTTACAGCGAAGTCACGAAAGGGTATAGATTTGTTGCCTTGAAGAATCCGCGTCGAATAATAACTGCACGTGATGCTGTTTTTAATGAGAGGATCGATACAACCAAACTTGGGGAAGAATCACTGAGTGGTAAAAATTCTAATGCGACTTCCAGGATGAAGTCAGTTGAGGTAAAAATTCCCTTGTCTGAAGAGTTGTACTCTGACGAGGAGAGTTCAACAGCTGACGCTCATAGTGAAGAGCGACCTTGCCGAAATAGCTTAGAAGAGTCAGGAACGACGACGTCAGCTGAAAATGCAACTGAAGAAGAATTTCATGACTCTTTGGATTCAGAGGCTCCGAATCCAGTGGTTTGTGAAAATCCTGAAACATTGGAGCGACGCTATCCATTGAGGAATAGAAAAACAAAGATAGATGAGAGCTTTGTGTACAATTTTAACCTGACAGACTATGTAGATCCTGCTTCGGTAAAAGATGCTATGACTCGAAGTGATAAAAACTTATGGATGATAGCAATGCAAGATGAATATAATTCATTGATTGAAAATAAAACGTGGCAACTTGTTAATCGTCCAGACAAAAATGTTGTAAAAAGCAAGTGGGTTTTTAAACTGAAGAGGGGAGCAGATGGATCTATTCAACGTTATAAAGCGCGACTAGTTGCGAAAGGTTATTCTCAAATTTATGGAGAAGATTATTTCGAAACTTTCGCTCCAGTAGTCAAGCTATCTTCTATCCGGCTTTTACTTGGTTTGGCTGCGGAAAGAAACTTAGAAGTTCACCATATAGACGTGACAACTGCCTTCCTAAATGGAGACCTAGATGAGGAGTTGTATATGGAACAGCCTGAAATGTTTGTTAAAAGGGGGGAAGAAGGAAAAGTCTGCAAGTTAATTAAATCATTATATGGTTTGAAACAGTCGCCTCGTTGCTGGAACGAGAAAATACACACTTACCTTTTAGAAATAGGTTTGGTTCCATCAAAATATGATCAATGTGTGTACATGTCTAAAAATACCAAACATTTCTTGGCTATTGCTCTTTATGTGGATGACTTCTATATATTCACAGATGTAATTGCAAAAGCTGAAGAACTTAAAACAAAAATTGGGAAACGTTTTAAGATTAAAGACTTAGGTGAAGTAAGAGATTGTTTGGGTATTACTGTTACGAGAGACAGGTCAAAGAGTGAAGTTTATTTGAAGCAAAGTAATTATATTAAAAGGATTTTGGAAAAATATGGCATGCAAGATTGTAATGCTGTTGGAACTCCAATAGAATGTAACTTAAGGTTAGAGAAAGGAGATAAGCAAGATGATAGAAGATATCAAGAAATAATAGGCTCCTTGATGTATCTAGCCTGTGCAACGAGACCTGACATTTCATTTACGGTCAGTTATCTGAGCCAATTTAATGCCTACAATAATAGTACACACTTTAATGCTTTGAAAAGAGTTCTGAGATACCTTAAAGGTACATCTGAATATGCACTGTGTTACAAAAGAACACGTAAGCCTATGACGGCCTACGCTGATGCTGATTGGGGTAGTAATAGTGATGGTCATTCATTTACTGGTTATGCTTTGTTTTTTGGTGGTGCTGCTGTGGCTTGGCAAGCTCGCAAACAGCGTTTTGTTGCACTTAGTACTGCAGAAGCAGAATATATTGCCATTCGTGAGGCTGCCAAGGAGGTAATTTCAGTAAAGGGTTTACTAGCCGAATTGGCAGGAAAGATTGAAAAACCTATTGTTATATATAGCGACAGTCAAAGTGCTAGTAAATTAGTGTATAGTCCATCAATTGGTAGACGGTTTAAGCATATAAACATTAGGTATCACTTTGTTCGTGAGTTAGCTAATGATAATGAAATATGTATTGAATATTGTGATACAAAGGTTATGCCTGCAGATATGTTAACTAAAGGTCTATGTGGAGTTAAACATATGTTTTATGTTAAGCATATTGGATTAAGTGGGGGTGTTGAAAATAGGTAATACAATATGTACTATGGTCACATAGACAATTAAGAAACATAAGTGTCTGTCACATCTTTTACGATGAGCTGTATTGTCAGTATATTTAAATTATAAATATCTTATTTAATTCCACTGTGTAGTGTTATTTACATTAGGGACGCGTATTTTCCTTGCGTTTACCTTCGCCAGTCATAACAACAGGGCCAAATTGTCCCCGGACCTCAAAAAAACGCTGCTTCAAGCTTCTTTTTGTGGCGGCCTTTTTTTGTGGCTCGTTGTGTGGCGGTGCCGTCACAAAAAAAAACGCTTGAAGCCGCTTGAATTTTCTCCGGCCACAAGCTGTCGCGCGCTTCAGCGGTTATTTGCGGCGGCTTCTAGCTTTTTTCGGTGGCCGCTTCTAGAGTTGTTTTTGTGGCAGCGTTTTTTTGAGGCCCGCGTGCGGGAACATTAAATCTACCTACGATTGCCACCGGCTCTGGTATAGGTCTGACAATATATACCCGAAATAAAATCCTATAAATAACGTTAACCGTTAAAAATGTTACAATTACGGTGGTACTTACAAAATTTTACTATAAAAAGATTAATTAAATTTTTTGATGATTTTCTTCGCTGATAGGTGATTACAGCAGCAGATTTTTTGTAAAATGACGTCCGATGTTTTGACTTTCGAAATTTAAAATTAGACCATAAAGTTTATCTTCTAGAAATAGCAAACTTTGTGACTTTTGATAATGACACTGGCAGAATAGTCGACACCGGCTCAGTTGCCAAAATAGAAAAAAAAAATAGCAGAGGCGATTATTTAATCTGTGCTAGAGGTCTCTGGCAAACTTAGAAACGGCGTACACGAGCCACTCACTTAGTTGCTCAGAATTTTTTTTTTGTTTCTATCGCACTTTCGTACAAACCCGTAACTTGAAGTGAGGAACAAGTTAGTTGCATGAACAAAAGTTGCTCGAGTGCTCTATCTTTTAATTGTTTTTTTTTTTTGTTGCAACAGTCAGCAAAATATACAGGTTTTACAGGGCGCCTGTAAATATAAATTCAGGGATCCTAGGGTTCGCATATCTCTATCTTTTACACCTTTCAACGAAACGAATATGCCTGTTTTGTATTATTACATTTAAAGCTCTCATGAAAAAAATTAATGAACTCCGTTCAGTACCGTAAAATGGGGTGAATAGAGACTTAGGGGTGAATAGAGACAAAACTTTAAAGGGTATTTTCTCGATATTAGAATATTTTTTTGCAGCATTTAACTACCTATATTAAATAATATGAATATCAAAAAAATCGATGCTTTGTTAGAGGCCGATATTCTGGTATCAAAGTGAAATACCATACCAAAGTTTTGCCTCTATTCACCCCATTTTACCCGGTACATTTTGAGTTTATCGAGTACCGACAGACTGACTAACCTAACACTGCAAACAGCAGAGTTTGCATGCAGCTCTACTATTTTACGTAAATTTTCAAGAATGAACATAGTAAAAATTTACTTCAATCCCGCGTGGAATTCTCTGAATTTGTATAAACACAGAGTTTCTATGCAACCGAGTTACGATACATGCTGGCTGTCAGAATTCATAGACTTCTTGGACTCGTTCCGTTGTGATTTAAAAATAAACAAACATACGTCAGAATTTAGTACAATAGTCCACACAATTTTGGTTTAATAAAAAAACTAATAAAGAACAAAAAATTGTAAACATTTTGTTAAAATTATTAAAAAAAAACATTTTCTAAACACTTTCTCTGAATTCTGAATTTTGACGTCATGTGTGGTGGAGGTTGCGGTCCTTGTGGGAGTTGCTGCGGCGGTTGCTGTGGCGGGTGCTGTGGTGGATGCGGTAGGTGCTGCAGCGGCTACTGCGGCGGCGGGCCGTGCTGCTGCGGCACCCCCTGCAACTGTCAAGTGGCGGGCCTCGCGCACCCCGCCCCGTTCTGCGGCCCCTGCGGCGGCGTGTGCCAGGGCCCCTGCGGCCGCCCTTTCGGCACCTACAGCTGGAGGTACAGAGGCTGTTGCTGCTAAACCTTTTCCTCAGATAATGTCCCAAATCTGTACTGTAATGACGTATTATATAGTTTTATATACCTAGTTTTATATATCATTGCTGTCAATAAATAAGTTTGTTTTATCCATTTTGCTTTTTTTTCTGTGCATTTATTTTGTCCCAAAAGAACATAATTTGGGCACGCTATAGTTATACCAGTCTCCTCTTGAGGAGGGGCTGAAAAGACGTCTTGGCGTCCTCATCTTCTGCATGACGCAGACACCGGATGACCGGTAACCGTCCGGGTCGAGTCCAATAAGTCGTCCAATGCATATTGTTCCAAAGGCGCTCAAGGAGATGCCAGCAAAACCGTAGGAACCCAGCAGGGTCGAAGCCTACTAGAGCCATAGGTTCGTTTTTGAAAGGAAAATCCGGGGTCCTGGAACGCACGACAATAAAAGAACCTGCGAGTAAGTTTTAGTCAGATTTCCGGCTACTGCTCGCTGTCCGACCGTCCGGTAACTGTCTGGACCGAGCCCAAGACGCCAACGGCGCGCACTGTTCTGCGCGCCTCAAGGAGTTGTCAGCAACAGCAGGGGCCCAGCTGGGTCGAAGCCTACTGGGGTCAGGGTTATCCGAAAGGGAGCTCGAGCCGGTTTTTAGTCAATAAGGGCCTGACACTATCGTCCGCGCCGCCCAAGACCAGGGGTTGTAATTGGATGATTTTTGCACACCATAAAAAAAAGTATAGTTATGCTACGCCAATGCAAAATAACTAACATCCATAGCTAACGGCATATAAACACTACAAATATAGCTTTAAAAGTAGCTCTATAATTAATTTCTTTTAAGAGTCAGGCGTCAAGGTGCGCGAGAACGGAAGCGCGGTCATTTTGTTGACCGTCCACATCAGATAATGACCGCCGGAACTGCCGAGCGATGTACCCACGATAAAATACATTTCGTCATTCGACTTCTCTTTTAATGGATTTCGCGTGTATTTAACAGTCATTACACCACCAGTCATTGTAGCTACGTTTTAATGTTTTTACGTAGAAATCATAAAAGTTAGTAGTTTCTTGGATGTAGAGAACACATAAAAATGAAGTAGGTATAACCATTATTATGATCACATAAAACTTCGTCTAATTTTGACTCAATCACTGGCGTAACTATGGATGGGGGCCCCCAAAATCTGATTAGCACACCTTATTGAATAGGGTAGTTTCCAGGGTCAAAATAACTATATTTTATTTAGTCCGTATTTTAGATTACATATAAAAAAATATTGAACACGTATTTTTTCTTTTTTCGACTAAACAAAAAATAACTGTATCTTTGTCATTTTTGGTTTCATTTACAAATTTTAATAAGGAAATACGTGTCCCTTATTTTTGAATAATCGGACTAATTAAATTTTTTACGGCAACTAGCCTATTATCAAAAAAAAACCTTCGAAATGTAAATAAAATAGATTCCAACACTACTTTCATCATGTAAACTCGTTTTAGTCAGTAAAAGTTGATACCTACTACCTTCCACTCCACCCAGAGCAGGAAAGGTTATTTAATAATTTCCCTCGTTAAAAAGGGGCCCCATTTTTTTAACCGACTTCGAAAAGGAGGAGGTTCTATGTTCGGCTGAAGGTATGTTTTTTTTTTTTTTGTATGTATGTTCACCGATATTTCAGTCAATTATGGACCGATTTTGAAAATGTTTTTTTTGATTGAAAGGTTATGCTTCCAAGTTGGTCCCATAGAAATATATGATCTAATCATGAACTTCGAAGATATGGAACAGAACTCCTCATAGAATCATAGCAGAATTGTCGTAACAAGTAAAATTGCTTTGTTTATACGTGTAGTCGATGACTGACTGAAAGAAAAGGGGGAGGGGGTAAATTCATGTAATATAACCGTATTTGGGATTATAAGAATCGTTATGAGATGCACTCTGGCTATAAGGTAATTTATGTTTAGCTGAAGGGTAGGTACTTTTTAGTGGTGCTACCATAACTAAAAAATGAAAAATAAAAAACTTTTTACAAAAAAAATTAAACCGATTTCAAAAAGTACAAAATAACTTTAATTTCGGAAGTCGGGGTTAAATAACGAAGAGACAAGATTAGGTATCTATTATAGAAACACCGACTTCCGAAATTAAAGTTATTTTGTACTTTTTGAAGTCGGTTTAATTTTTTTTGTAAAAAGTTTTTTTTTTGTTTTGCCCTTGGGCGGTTGTTCACCTCGCTACGCCACTGGACTGAGAAAGAATTTCTTGAAAGATTGAAATTCAAGAAATTCTTTCTCATAGTGATAAATCGAGTTAAGAATCCGATGTCGCAGAATCCGTCGAGATGGTAAGGTTAAGATTTTATATATCCTTCTGTGCCGGGTAAAGTTTTGTGAAATATTCGAAGAAATCATGGAATTACCGAATGCCAACAGAATTTCAGGCGTTCTCTCTTCTTCGCGTTGCTTCTTCATTAAACATCGCTTTGGATTGCGTTAGATGAAGCAACAAGCTTTTATGCCATGCTCGATGTTGACGATAGGCGAGTGGAAAATGAGCCGCTCTTTGACTCACATTATTTTCTCGATCCAAATGATACTGCGCAACAGACAGTCTTTCGAATCGAACTAAGTATTTAAAAATAGGTGATAAGTTTGCTTGCACGGATCCCTCGTAACGCAAACAATTACTTAAATACCTAACTAAATAAAAAAATGGCGTATCTATTTCCCATTTCTCTGTAATGAAATGCCTGTATTTTTCAACTTAAATGATTTCACTCACAATATTACAACAATCCCTAATTACCCAGAGGTACTCCAATCGGGTCAGAGTCGTGGAAATATTGAATTCAATTTTCCCAATGACAACGCCGTCTGTTTCACACTAATTCTAGTAATTTGCGTGTCCGCCCGGCCTTTGCCCTGTTTCGGCGAATCCTCCATATTACCTGTGCAGGTAGGTAATAGACTACGGATTAACCCATAACGACTTCATTGTAGACCTTATTTTCGATATTCACAGACTTCCTTATGAAGAACTTACCTTATCAAAAAAATTTTGTTGCAATGTCCATTTGTCTGAACAAAGTCTTGTTTCCTATTGAGTATACATAGTTTTGAGAGGTCCAAAGCCGTAACCAACCACGTACGTATGGTTCCAGTTTCTGTAACTGCGCCCCTATCTAAAAAAAAAAGTTGCGTTCTGCGCCATCTAGCAAAAACATAACCACGCTCAGACCCATTGCTTTCTCCGCCGCCGGGATTCCGATCCCGATTTCCGGCCACCGTAGACGCGGGCTCGCGGGCGGCGAGCCATGGGTAGCTCGCTGTCCGATCGTCCGGTAACTGTCCGGACCGAGCCAAGGCGTCGACGGCGCGCACTGTTCCCGCGCGCCTCAAGGAGTTGTCAGCAACAGGAGGGGCCCATCTGGGTCGAAGCCTACCGGGGTCGGGGTTATCCGAAAGGAAACTAGAGCCCCGGTATGAAGGCTAGAAGGAACGGCGCGGGGTTTTTAGTCAGTAAGACTCTGACACTGTCTCCCGCTCCACCCAAGAGCGGGTTTCGTCAATGATGATTTTCCCCGTCGACAGAAAAAAAAAAAAAAAAAAACCCATTGCTTTCTACCTATAAGAAACTAACTTTTTAAAAGTCACTGCAACAATATATCTACACGGAAGAAACACATCTGCTATAATCTCTTTCTCTATCTCTACTAAGTGACTTCAATAGTCACTGCAACAATATAAACGGAAGAAACAAATCTGATAGTCTCTTTCTTTATCTCTGCTAACAAAAGTCACTGCAACAATGTACACGGAAGAAACAAATCTGCTACGGTATATCTATATCTGCTATGTGACTTTTCAATAATCATTGCAGCAATATATCTACACGGAAGAAACAAATCTGCTAGTCTCTTTCTTTATCTCTGCTAACAAAAGTCACTGCAACAATATACACGGAAGAAACAAATCTGCTAGTCTCTTTCTCTATCTCTGCTAACAAAAGCCACTGCAACAATATACACGGAAGAAATAAATCTGCTAGTCTCTTTCTCTATCTCTGCTAAGTGACTTCAATAGTCATTGCAGAAATATACCTACGCGGAAGAAACAAATCTGCTAGTCTTTTTCTCTAACTCTGCTAATTGACTTCAATAGTCACTGCAACAATATAAACGGAAGAAACAAATCTGCTACGGACTCTTTCTCTATCTTTATAAAGTAGTTATTGGTAAGTGGTACAAAAAAATCAGGCTCATTAACATGAAATAAAGTACTTCGATCTGGGGTGCTATAGATTATTCAAAAGAGTTACTGTGGCCTTTTTAGTCATTAAATGTCTGTCACGATCCTCCCAAAGCGGGAGATGTTATTTAATAATTTCCTACCACAAAACAATATCTCAAAACGTCAACATTTTGCTGGGATGACGCACACATTTTTCCGTGTTATCTACTAAAGACAAAAACCATTTTATATTGAGCTCAGGTATATTTATTACATAAGATAATGGTAGGTCAGGATAGAGCGGGGTTTTTTATAGATGCGGGTACGGTTTCCATAGAACGCCTTGGTGAGGGGTCGCCTTCCACGAACTTTGCCCCTATACAGCGTCACGGTTTATTTTTATACATTTCTAATAACCGTAACATGTTGGATCTCATGTGCCTCGTAGGTAATCGTCAAGATCTTGAGGTTGGTCTATTTTTAAGTTAGTTTGCTTGAACTTTTGCTATGTAACTATTAGGACTAACTGTGTTTCTTTGAAGATCATTAACACAGCTTCTTATCTTCGCAGGTTTTAACTCTGTAAGCAGTAATTAAACCAGTAATTCCTGTCTTTTGTAAATTGGTTGAAGTCTGTGGTCCCTGCTGCGGCATGACTTGGTGTATTTGTGAAGGGTGGAAAAGGTGGCGACGTTCTGGCGAACTATTTGAAAGCAATGAATTTTGGTCCGTCTTCGTTGGGTATGGCATGTATGACACGCAGGTTAGCGTCGTAACATCAAATTCTTTTTGAAAGCTCTGGGGTCCGATGAGAAATTTTAACTTTGAGATGCTTTGAAATTGAAGCTTGCTCATAGCAAGCAGCAAGGACACCATGGACAGCAACAGCACTCTTGGATCTGCAAGGGGTTCATGTGCAACTTTTTCATGGGCGAACGGGGTGAGCTACACCCGCACCCACACGTATAAACTGTCGGTTGAGTATTTCCAAATACGTTTTTCTCGTCTGGCATTTTATTGTACAATCGGTTATTTGTTGTTAGTTTATTATTCTATTTGTTGCGGGTTTATTGGATATTTTTTGCCGCAGCAGGTTTTGGATTTTTGGATTGAAGTATTTGACGTATTATTGGATTTGTCAAGACATTTCTTTCAGTTATTTTAGTTCTGTCAGAAATATAGAAAACAGCATAAATTGTCATAGAGAAAAGTAGGTTGAAAGCTTTTAATGAAAATAATTTTTCCATAGCAAGCTTTTATAGCTCGGTATACCTATATAATTAATACTCGTCAAGACGAATCATACAAGCTCGAACTCGATGGGGTTGTGTTATTTAACTACCAAATCCCTATAGCCACCTTTCGGTTCCATCATCAGATCAGCTCCATGTCATAATAATTTTACATTGTCATCTGATTTACTACACATGCATGCAAAATTGCACCTCAATCGGTAACCGGTTAGTGGATCAAATTTAATTTACAAGATTTGATGACAGACAAACATCGGGACAGGTGAAACTAAATAAATGCTTGTAAAAGAAACTGTGTACAAATTAAGGCCTCACTCACAGCGACTTTTTGCATGCGACAGCATTGCCACTAACAGGCGTTAGTCGCATTTGCAACGCGCTACAGAAGCGATGCCAACGCGCTACTAATGAGCTACAGCATCTGCATCAACATCGGGGTGAGAACGGAAGGAGAGTAGTGCGTGAGGGGAGAAACGAGTATCAAAAGACAATGTGAGTAATGTTGCCCCAATGGAATCTATCTTACAAATGTGGCATTATTGTACCGTTACTGAATCGCGTTTGCATCGCGACAGAAGCATGACAGTATCGCGTTTGCATTGCGACTGTATCGATGTGAATGTGCGACAGCTTCGCTTCTGCATCGCTATAAAACGCACGCACATATTCATCTTCATTTAGAATCATCATCATCATCATATCAGCCGATAGTCTACTGTTGGACATAGGCCTCCCCCAAGTGTCGCCATAATGAACGATCCTGCGCGTCCCGCATCAATCGGATTCTCGCAACCCTCACCAGGTCATTGGTCCACCTTGTAGGAGGCCTTCCAACGCTGCGTCTTCCGGTACGAGGTCTCCATTCCACAACCTTTCGGCCCCAACGGCCATCTGTTCTGCGAGCAATGTGCTCTGCCCATTGCCACTTAAGTTTGGCGATTCTTCGTGCTATGTCGGCAACCTTGGTTCTCCTGCGGACATCTTCATTTCTGATTCGATCACGCAAGGAACCTCCGAGCATAGCCCTTTCTATTGCCCTTTGGGTGACTTTAAGCCTTCTGATGAGGCCTATTGTGAGCGACCACGTTTCGGGACTATAAATCATCACTGGCTTTCGTCTTAAGACCCTGTGGTATGTTGGATGAGAAGATACCACGTAGCTTCCCTAACGCTGCCCAGCCAAGGCGGATTCGACGGTTGACCTCTTTCTCGAAATTAGATTGACCCAACTGAACTGTCTGTCCGAGGTAGACGTAATCGTCCACAACTTCAAGTATAGTCTGTAGCGACATCTATGACGACACATAAGAACTACGAAGAAAATACGAAATCCTGCATCGCGCAAACAAAGTTCTCAGCGCGATATGAACATATACGACAGCCCGACATCAACTATCGGGCAGTCGCCTACCAGACTATAACTTCCTGTCTGGTCGGAGGATCTCCCTTTTCAAAGGAGGTATGTGGGACTTTACTCACTGTTCCACCTACCTCCAAACTGGTGACCCTCGACAAAGAACGTCAGCGCAGCCTTAGTGCAGCGACTACTTAGTGACGTCATCATCACTTCCTCAAGCTTTCGAGCAACGAGCCATACAGCCAGCACCCACGGCTAAGAGTATCCTGACCACCAGTATGCCCACCTGGTCATACCTGGTCATCACCTCAGCCGCATCAGCGACCTTGACTTAGCACACCGCACCTTCGGCCAGCCATATGAAGAGCCATGAAGAACCTCTCCTGGTCGACGCCAGCAATCAAGCCCTACGTCGCACAAGCACCGCTCCGACTCACTGGAGCCAACAGCACCACCTCGACTCACTGGGGCATCATCCCGACTCACTGGGACAGCACCACCCCGACTCACTGGGGCATCATCCCGACTCACTGGGACATCATCGCCCCGACTCACTGGGGCATTATCCCGACTCACTGGGATAGCAACACCCCGACTCACTGGGGCATCACCGCAGACAGTTCCGACTCACCGAGAACTATGCGGCATCGGTTCCGACTCACTGGAACCTACCACTGGTCTGGCACGCAACAAGAAGCATCAAGAACCATCGATCTCCGATCTCCGGAGGGGAGTGATGTAGCGACATCTATGACGCCACATAAGAACTACGAAGAAAATACGAAATCCTGCATCGCGCAATCAAATTTCTCAGCGCGATATGAACATATACGACAGCCCGACATCAACTATGGGGTAGTCGCCCACCAGACTATAACTTCCTGTCTGGTCGGAGGATCCTCCCTTTCCAGCGAAGGTTTGCGGGACTTTACCCTCTGTTCTACCTAACTCCAAAACTCTTTGATCTTATAGGGGTGGGTGCTACATGGTTGTTTATCATGACTTTAGTTTTGTCCATGTTAATTTTAAGACCCACTCTTTCGGCAGCTCTACTGAGGTCATTGAGCATTGCACTGAGTTCCTCCATAGTCTCAGCCATGACTACTATGTCGTTGGTAAACCGAAGGTGAGTGATGTACTCGACATTGCCATTAATTCCTAGTCCACTCCAGTCCAGAACCTTAAAGACATCCTCCATTGCGGCCATGAACATTTTCGGAGAAATGATGTCTCTCTGTCTTACACATCGCTGAAGGAGGATAGCTTTCGAGATCTGCTCCTGAAGTCGAACTGACATAGTGGCGTTTTTGTACAAACACTTCAGCTCCTCGATGTACCGATAGTCAATCTAGCACCTTTAGAGAAACTGCAGCACAGCCCAGGTCTCGATTGAATCAAAGGTTTTCTCGTAGTCCACAAACGCTAGGCAGAGAGGCAGATTATACTCCTCGATCTTCTTTATAACCTGTCGTAGCGTATGTATGTGTCTACGGTGCTGAAGCCTTTTCGATGACGCCTCTATAGAATGAGATTTTGTAATTAAGACTTCTATCTTTAAGTAATTATAGAAATACGGGTGTTATACTTCTAAAAAAATAATTTTAATAATAAGAACCTTTTTTCATGTGACGACTCCATAGTTTTGACAACGCGATCGCTCTGTATCATCGTCAGCACTAAATGAGCGTGAACCGGCAGCCTAGTTGACTGTGCTTCAGTGAAATCATCAACACAGCATCATCCTTCGGTAGGTACCCTGCAAGCAGTAAACATAAAAAATAAAAACGTCAATAAACTTTTTCAAGTCTTTCTTTATTTTCTAAGTGAGTAAACCTTCATTACTGGCTTCTGCAAATTGGTCTATGAATTCTGGGATCTCTGCTGCGGCATCTAGTGTTCTTTTGTGAAGGGTAGAATTATTGGCATCGTTCTGGTGGATTATTTTAAGATAAGTGAGCCACAGTCTTAACAACAAAGATTTAAATTCTGGTTGATCTTCGTTGCGTATGACCGGACACAGATGAGTGCCATAGCGTTGTTTCTGTTGTAACAGCTCCGATATCAAAATCTTCTCTTTGAAGAAAAGCTCAGTTCTCACAACAAGCAACAAGGAGGACAAGGGCAGAGACAGCACTTCTGCCTAAAAGGGTTTAGGTGAAGCTCTCTCACGGGCCTGCTACACCCACACCCACTCGTATTTATTGCCTGTTGCACATCTCCGATATCGCACCAGTTTGGCATTGTTTTAGGAACTGTTGTTTGTTCTTTTTTACTGCTTATGGTTCTGTTTTATTTTGGGGCTTTGGTTGATATTTTTTGCCGCAGCAGATTATTGAGAGGTGTTTGACATTGTGTTGTGTTGCGTTGTGACAGGATATGTTTGTAATTATTTGCTGTCAAGTTTTTCACCTCGCCTTCCTGCTGTCATCATATTCTACCAAAGAGATTTAAAGAGATATGTTTAACGTCTTTCTATTCTACCAATCTTTAGCAAACGCGAACGCAATACTATGTTATAGGGCCTATTCACACCGGAATGGTAGCAGCTGGCAGCGGCAGATTCACGTCGATGCCTAAAGGTATGGCAACCTTTAGGCGTAGACGTGAGCTTGTTCACGTCTGTCCCCGCACACGGGCCTCAAAAAAACACCGCGCTAGAAGCCACCGCCAAAAAACAGCTGAAGCGCGCAACAGTTTGTGGCCGGAGAAGCTTAAAGCAGCTTCAAGCGATTTTTTTGGCGGCACCGTCGCCCACGAGCCACAAAAAAGGCCGCTTCAAAAAGAAGCTTGCTGCTTCAAAAAGAAGCTGGGAGGCTAGGCACCTGACAGATTTGCCTGCACAGTTATACCTGTCAGGTAAGCTTGTGTGGAAACCTGCACAGTTGTACAACATACACGCTCTAGTTTACCTGTAAAACTCTGCTGTACAGGCAAACCTGTCAGGTATACCCTAAAAGGCTACCTGAAAGCCGCGGGCAGCCGCCGGTACCCTTGCACATCTGGAAAGACCTCACGGCGTCCTTACCTTCCGCATAACGCAGGTCCTCACCGGACATGGCAAGTTCGGGAGGTACCTGCATCGGATTCAAGCGGAAGCGACGCCCGGGTGCCGCCACTTTGCAGAACGCCCGGAGAACACGGTGGAGCACACAGTCGAGGTGTGCCCTGCTTGGGTGGAGCACCGCCGTGCCCTCGTGGGGGCGATCGGCAGCGGAGACCTCTCGCGCCGGGCCTTGGTTCAGGCCATGGTCCGGAGCGAGGAGGAGTGGCAGGCGGTCGCCTCCTTCTGCAAAGCAGTAATGCTAGCAAAGGAGGAGGCCGACCGCTTCAGGCAACGGCACCCTCACCGCCGCCGCCGGGGTTCCAGTCCCGATTTCCAGCCACCGTAGACGCGGGCTCGTAGAGCCATGGGTAGCTCGCTGTGCGATCGTCCAGTAACTGTCCGGACCGAGCCAAGACGTCGACGGCGCGCACTGTTCCCGCGCGCCTCAAGGAGTTGTCAGCAACAGGAGGGGCCCAGCTGGGTCGAAGTCTACCGGGGTCGGGGTTATCCGAAAGGAAACTAGAGCCCCGGTATGAAGGCTAGAAGGAACGGCGCGGGGTTTTTAGTCAGTAAGAGTCTGACACTATCTCCCTCTGACTTGTATTCCCGCTCGGCGCGGCGGCGGCGTGGCGCGACGGTTATCGTCGCGTCGAGCGGGACGGCTCTGTGTGGCGTCGTCCGTAATATCTAGTACATTACAACTGCTCAATGTCGCGTCGCCGTCCCGTCCCGCCGCGCCGCGCCCGCTGTGTGCAGCGACCTTAAGATATTCGTTTTTTAATGTCTTTGCACAAAACGCAAATATACCTTTTACCTAAATATATTTTTTTGCATTATCATTTAAATTTTGAATAAGTGTACACTTACGTTTTCAAATTTCTATTTAATTATCAAGATATAGGCGGCCTGAATTTCAAAATCAGTTTAAAAATATAATTTTCACAAACAATATAAAAAAAATTCATACCGGTTTCCCGATTAACCGGTTAGTTTTAAGCCCGAAAACAAACCGAGTTCTAATATTGGTGGGCATTCCCTAAATGAGTAGCTCGCCTTCCTGCCTTTTGGTAAGGTCTGAGCCAGAGACGTCAAAGGCGTGTTGCGCGCCTCAAAGAGATGTCAGCTAAACCGTAGGGTCCCAGCACGGATGCTGTAGTCCTAGAACGCAAAGACGGGTTCCTGACCCAGCCGAGCCAATGACCTCCATGGCTACGGGGAATTGCTGAAATGGAAACCGTGGGTAAGGACATGGTGGCACACACAGTAGAGGTGTGCCCCGCTTGGGCAGAGCATCGCTTTGCCCTTGTGAGAGCGATCGGCGGCGATGATCTCTCGCGTCGGGCCTTGGTACAGGCCATGGTCCGCGGCTCCTGCCCAACCTTGGGGGTCCAGACGCCTCCTGCCGGAGGCTCTACGCGGGGATCGTTCGGTCCATGGCCCTCTACGGGGCGCCGGTGTGGGCGCCGTCGCTGGCAAAGCGACCGGCGTCCATACTGAACGCCTGCCAGAGGGTCATGGCAATACGGATGGTGCGGGGTTACCGCACGATCTCCCGCGAAGCGGCGAGCCTTCTGGCTGGCCTACCACCGTGGGATCTGGAGGCCTTGCACACATGCACGACATGCGCGTGGAGATGCAACGCCGGGGTGAAAGTCCACTGCCGCAACATGTCAAGGCATGGCGGACAGAGCTCCGGCGGGATCTCATGGTGAAATGGCGTCAACGGCTATCGCAACCCAGTGCTGGGCACGCCACGATTATGGCGGTAAGTCCCCTCTTTGAGGCGTGGCTGGAAAGACCTCACGGCGTCCTTACCTTCCGCATGACGCAGGTCCTCACCGGACATGGCAAGTTCGGGAGGTTCCTGCATCGGATTCAAGCGGAAGAGACGCCCGGGTGTCGCCACTGTGCGCAACGCCCGGAAGACACGGTGGAGCACACCGTCGAGGTGTGCCCTGCCTGGGCGGAGCATCGCCGTGCCCTCGTGGGGGCGATCGGCGGCGGAGACCTCTCGCGCCGGGCCCTGGTCGAGGCCATGGTCCGGAGCGAGGAGGAATGGCAGGCGGTCGCCTCCTTCTGCGAAGCAGTAATGCTTGCAAAGGAGGAGGCCGACCGCATCAGGCAACGGCGCCCTCGCCGCCGTCGCCGGGATTCCGATCCCGATTTCCGGCCACCGTAGACGCGGGCTCGCGGACGGCGAGCCATGGGTAGCTCGCTGTCCGATCGTCCGGTAATGGACCGAGTCCAAGACGTCGACGGCGCGCACTGTTCCCGCGCGCCTCAAGGAGTTGTCAGCAGCAGGAGGGGCCCAGCTGGGTCGAAGCCTACTGGGGACAGGGTTGTCCGAAAGGGAGCTCGTGCCCCGGTATAAAGGCTAGAAGGAACGGCGCGGGGTTTTTAGTCAGTAAGAGTCTGACACTGTCTCCCGCTCCACCCAAGAGCGGGTTTCGTCAAAGATGATTTTCCCCGTCGACAAAAAAAAAAAAAAAAAAAGGCCATGGTCCGGAACGAGGAGGAGTGGCAGGCGGTCGCTTCCTTCTGCGAAACAGTAATGCTAGCAAATGATAAGGCCGACCGCATCAGGCAACGGCGGCGCTCACAGCGCCCCAGCCGCCGCCACCAGAGTCAGATCCCGATTTCCGGCCACCGTAGACGCGGGCTTGCGAACAGCGAGCCATGGGTAGCTCGCCATCCGACTGTCCGGTAACTGTCCGGACCGAGCCCAAAACGTCGACGGCGCGCACTGCTCCCGTGCGCCTGAAGTAGTTGTCAGCAACAGCATGGGCCCAGCTGGGTCGAAGTCTATTGGGGTCGGAGCTCGAGCCCCGGTATGAAGGCTAGAAGGAACGGGGCGTGTTTTTAGTCAGTAAGAGTCTGACACTATCTACCGGTTGTCACTGGATGATTGGATGAGTACAGGAAAAAAAAAGAACATGATTTTCAACGTTTATATTACAAAACGGCACAGTCTCGCGGGATTAACAACAGCAGTATCGTCGTTCGGCGCTGTGGCAGTTGCAGCAGGGCCCCGTGGGGCAGCAGCAACATCCCTGCACGCACGGAGCACAGCAGCACCTCATCATGGGTGGGTCACACCCGCCTGGACACCTCGCAAATGTTCCATGTTCGAAGTTCCTGTAGCACCCGTGCTGGTACGGCATTTTATTACAAAACTTGTTGTTAAATTATTTTTTAACTTTTAAGATTTTAGCTTTTTAAGTTTTTTTGGATTTTTCCGTCGTAGCAGATTTTTTAGACTGAAGAATGTGACTTTGACATTTGAATTATCTTTTTTGAGTATCCATTTCTTTCAGCCAGATTTTTTTCATATCAGGTTGACTTTGTTATATGCCTTGATCACACGTACCGAGTAAACGGGCGAGACAGTGCTCTCGGCCGCGTACTCGGTACGTGTAAACACAACGCCGAGTGCTCGGCTCTACAACTCGCTAACATAACTGTCTCGGCCGAGCAACATTTTACTGACTCGCCCTTTTACTCGGTATGTGTGATCAAGGCATATAATGTCGTCTTGCCAGTGACCTCTATTATTTCGTCTTGCATTAAGTAAAGCCTCCGATACATTAGGCTACAAAATATCCCCTAACATGCCGCGCAACGCTCAATCTACTTTACGCTGCAACGTTGCCGTAGTATCCCGCAACTTATTCCCAAACATTTTATTACTCACTCACGTGATGCGGGATATTGTTGTTGGAAAAATGAGGTTTGTGCGTATAATGACTGCTAGCGTCTCCTAGAGGACCCTAATTTTTCATCTTTATAGCTGTTGATGGACACAGGTCTGGGCAAAATTATCTATACCTGTGTCTACCGATCGCACAGCAGTGACCAGGACACAACTCGACTCTTTGGCCACTTCAGTGAGGCCGCCGATAAAACTGCATCGGCATCGGCACCCTGATGCGCAGTTTGTTGCTCTGGGGAACTTCACCTTCAAACAAGATTGGCTATTCTCGTAGCAGAGGACCGACCACGCTAGGAGACAAGTGTAAAACTGCGACAAGGCTACCTAATGTAGTTGGTCATACTGCCAATTGTCTGGACCTTCTATTGACCACCGATCCGGACAGATGTATCATAACGGTTTGCTCACCACTTGAAACTTCAGATCACTATGTCTGGTGAAGTCTGTATTGTCCTTCTCGCCACCTAACTGCGACTCACGCGGTGAACGGCGAATGCGGCGTTACAAGTCAGCAAAAGGATGAGATACGGCAGTTTCACTTTTCTTTGCGTCTTTTGGCAGCAGGTCTGGTTCTCTTCAGGAAATCCGTTGAATTGTGCGTGTAGTGTTTATATCTATATAATAGATATAATACGTTGTCTCACGTACACAACCAGAGGGGGCGGCGTCAACAAGTCACTTGGGCTATCTGATACGAGTATCGTTTTATACTCTGTGTACGCACTGACGTGTTTGTCTGTGGTAGTACTCTGTGACGTGACTGTTGGACGGCGGCCTGCGCTCGGCGGTGTGTAGTAGTGAGCCAGTGTAAAACTTAACCACCACCATTAGATTTAATCTATTACCTATCTAGAATAGTATTACCATCAGGCAAAGGGATCATTACAAGTGGCGACGAGGATAAAGGTCAGTGATATAAAAGGCGCGCAATTTTCAAAAATATAAAAAAATGGCGGGAAGTAATGAATAATTTGTGTTGTTATTAGCCACGTTTAATGTCTTTGTTATCCACGAAGACGAGCTTTTCTCGCAACGGACAGTAAATGCATTTGTTATATGATGTATATTTCGGACGTTTTGCCCAATACCGATTCGTTTAACATTGTTATAATTTATATAATTATGTAAATATGTGTTACGATCGATAGATTTTTTTTTTTTTTTTGGATTTTTATGACTTGGTCACTTGAACTTTTAAGTCAGCAAGAAACCAATATTTTATTGAAAAAAAAAATTAAAAATATTATTGTTTATTAATGTGGCATAAATAATGTACACAAAATCATTATTACCCTGCTTATTCTTGAATAAATTCAAAATAAATAGATAGAACTGGCATCATTTGTAATTGAATGATATATTACATATAAAATACACTGAATGTGATTTTCATTAAATTGAAAATGAGCTTCGGATTTCCATTCAATTGGAGATGACCTTCGGATTTTCATTAAATTGAAAATGAGCTTCGGATTTCCATTCAATTGGAGATGACCTTCGGATTTTCATTAAATTGAAAATAAGCTTCGGATTTCCATTCAATTGGAGATGACCTTCGGATTTTCATTAAATTGAAAATGAGCTTCGGATTTCCATTCAACTGGAAATGGTCTTCGGTTTTCCATTCAATTGGAAATAACATCGGTTTTCCATTCAATTGGAAATTAATTTCGGGTTTCCATTTAATTGGAAATTAACTTCGTGTATTTTCAGATTAATTATGGCGAATCAATTACCAGCACCTGGGAAATTGGATCTCGAGGGAGATAGTGCATCAGTCGGTTTAAAATGGGAAAAATGGAAACGTTCCATTCGAATCTACCTTGAAGCAGCTGATATCACGATTCCAACTAAAAAGAGAGCTATATTACTAGTACTAGGGGGAGAGGCACTTCAAGAAATATTTTACAATTTGCCTGGAGCAAGCATACGCCCTGAAGATAATGTTGATGTTTTTGAGGTAGCTATTAATAAATTAGATGAATATTTCCTCCCCAAACAAAACAAGACCTACGAGAGACACCTTTTCCGACTTGTTAAGCAAGATGCAGGGGAAAGCTTTGAAAAATTTCTAATCAAACTAAGGGAACAGGCAGCCAAGTGTAAGTTTGAAAAACCCGATGACCACATAATTGATCAAATATTAGAAAAAAGCTTATCATCAGAGTTAAGAAAAAAAATATTAACTATGGGTGATGAAATTACTCTAGACAAAGTCATCACAGTGGCTAATACATTAGAAATTGTGAACTATCAGCTGGATAGTTACGAACAAAGAGAAAAGAAGGCAAACGAAGTAAATGCAATAAAGATTAGGAATAGAGAGAATTCAAGGTGGACTAATAAACAAGAAAAAGAATCGAATGAAGAGAAGAGGGCATCAAGGTGTCCTAGATGTGGCAATTTTACACATGTTTCACAAGGTTCTGCTTGCCCAGCAAAAAATAGGAAATGTCACGGTTGTGGAAAAATAGGCCACTATGAAAGATATTGCAGAACGAAAACGCAGAAACGTAAACTCGAAAATCAAGAACGAGACAAAAACTATAACAAGCGACAAAGGACGGAAACTACAGTAAATGCATTAGAAAACGAAGGAGTACAATACATATTCAATTTGAACGATGATGCGACAGTCAAATGTGAAATAGGAGGAGTAGATTTAGATATGTTAATTGATTCAGGATGCAAATTAAATTTAATATCAGAAAAAGCCTGGGAATATCTAAAGAATAATAAAATAATTTGTTACAAGCAAGTGAAAGAACCAAATAAAATTTTATTACCATATGGAAGTAAAACACCTTTACGGATCAAAGGGTCCTTTGAAGCAATAATAAAAGCAAACGAGAAAACGGAACGGGCCATTATTTATGTTATTAAAGATGGATCACGAAACCTACTTGGTAAAGACACTGCATTGCAATTGGGCGTTTTGAAATTGGGTCTGAACATAAATCAAGTTGAACTAAAAACAATTACACCTTTTCCAAAATTCAAAGACATTTTAGTCGAGATTCCTATTGATTCATCAGTAAAACCGGTTATGCAACCCTACCGGAGGATACCAATACCGTTAGAAGAAAAGATAAATAAGAAAATTAAAGAATTATTAGATTTAGATATCATAGAAGAAGTACATGAACATTCACCATGGGTTTCTCCTTTAGTGCCAATCATTAAGGACAGTGGTGATGTACGCTTATGTGTTGATATGCGACGCGCCAACGCTGCTATTTTGAGAGAGAATCACCCATTACCCTGTATGGAGAATTTACTACCTAGAATAAAGAAAGCAAAATTCTTTTCTAAACTTGACATAAAAAACGCATTCCACCAAGTTGAATTACACCCAGACTCTAGATATTTGACTACTTTTATAACATCTAACGGCCTTTACAGGTATAAAAGACTCATGTTCGGAGTCACATGTGCTCCAGAACTTTTTCAAAAAATCATTGAAAAAATGCTTATAAATTGCGAAGGAGTTATAAATTTTATTGATGACATTCTTATCTGGGGTAGTGATGAGGAACAACACGATCTACGACTTGCCAAAGTGATGGAAGTGTTGAAACAAAACGGAGTTTTGTTAAATCAAGAAAAATGCATTTACAAAGTCCAGACAATACAATTTCTAGGACATGAACTAAAACCAGAAGGAGTAAAACCGCTGTCTAAATATATGAAGAGCATATCTGAGTTTAGAGTGCCAAAAACAACAGAAGAGTTACAAAGTTTTCTTGGTTTAGTAAATTACATAAACAAATGGATTCCAAATTTGGCCACGACAACAGAACCGTTAAAGCAGATACTAAGACAAAAATTAGGGAAAAAGGCAAATATAGAAGAATACTGGAAAGTTGAACAAAATGAAGCATTTGAGAAGTTAAAGGAAATGTTATCAAGAATAGAAACTTTAGGATATTACGATAAAAAAGACAAGACACAAGTAATAGCCGATGCTAGTCCTGTAGGATTAGGAGCAGTCTTAGTACAGATAGATAGTAAAGGACCACGAATTATTGCATACGGAAATCGAACACTCAGCCAATGTGAAAGAAAGTACAGCCAAACAGAAAAGGAGGCCCTTGCTCTGGTATGGGCTATCGAACATTTTAATACATTTCTATTTGGTAAAGAATTTGATTTAATAACCGACCATAAGCCTTTAGAATTTCTTTTTAGTCACAAATCTAAACCTTGTGCTCGTGTTGAAAGATGGGTTTTAAGGTTACAAGCTTATTGTTATAATGTAAAATATAAACCGGGTAAGACTAATATTGCGGACCCATTATCAAGGCTATGTAAATACTCGGATCATCCAAAGTCAGAAGATTATGTTCATCAGATAGTTGAACTTGCGAGACCTCATGCAATTCCAATACAACAAATAATTAAGGAATCAGAAACCGATCAGGAAATCAGTAATGTTAAGAAAGGAATTTATAGTCACCAATGGGATGAATCTATCAAGCCATATAAAATATTTTCAGATGAATTATGCTTTTATGAAAATATTCTGTTGAGAGGAAATAAAATAGTTATCCCACAAAATCTCAGAAAGGAAGTTTTACTAGCTGCTCATGAAGGCCATCCGGGAATAGTGGGCATGAAAAGTCGCCTTCGCTGTAAGGTTTGGTGGCCTAGAATCGATAAGGACGTAGAGCTAATGGTAAAGAGCTGTAAAGGATGCACCCTGGTCAGCTTACCGAATCCACCAGCACCAATGAAACGTCGAGAGCTTCCATCGGAACCTTGGATCGACATAGCGATGGACCTATTAGGCCCATTACCGAACAATGATTACATTTTAGTAATCATTGATTACTATAGCCGGTACAAAGAAATTAAAATTATCAAAACAATAACAAGCATACAAATAATTAAAATTTTGAAAGAACTTTTTAGTCGACTTGGTTATCCACAATCAATTACTGCTGATAATGGCCGGCAATTTGTTAGTGACGAGTTTAAACAATTTTGTCAAGACTGTAATATTAGGCTTTTTAACTCAATACCATATTGGCCGCAAATGAATGGAGAAGTAGAGCGGCAAAATAGAGATATAATAAAAAGGCTTAAAATTAGTTCTAGTGAAAAACGAGACATGAAAGAAACACTTTACGAATATCTTATGATGTATAACTCCACTCCTCATTCAGTTACTGGAAAGACACCGTCAGAACTTTTTTTTAAAAGAATGAACAGGGATAAAATCCCTATGTTGAAAAATATGAATGAACTGAACAATGATGGGGAAGTTAGAGATCGAGATAAGTTGCAGAAAGAAAAGGGGAAAGAATATGGAGACCGGAAAAGAAGAGCAGAATTACCAGAACTGACAAAAGGAGAGAAGGTGTATGTAAAAGGAATGGAAAAGACTAATAAGCTCTCAACTACCTTCAATTCCACACCACATGTAGTAGAACAATCAGTCGGAGGAGATGTTACGATAAGAAACGAAGAGACTGGACAAAGACTGCGAAGGAATGTTATTCATTTAAAGCGAGTGGAAGGACAATGGAAAACAATTGAAGAGGAGACCAGTAAGAATGAAGATGAGAAAGTCGAAGAAGATAAAACGACTTAAATATGTTTATTTTTATTATTAAAGTTCATTGTTTATTTGAGTAAATAAAAATAATAATTACTATGATTGTTTCAAGTAAGTAAAAATGTTAATTACATTTATGCAATAAATAAAATTTGTTAAAAGGAAAGAGATGTAGTGTTTATATCTATATAATAGATATAATACGTTGTCTCACGTACACAACCAGAGGGGGCGGCGTCAACAAGTCACTTGGGCTATCTGATACGAGTATCGTTTTATACTCTGTGTACGCACTGACGTGTTTGTCTGTGGTAGTACTCTGTGACGTGACTGTTGGACGGCGGCCTGCGCTCGGCGGTGTGTAGTAGTGAGCCAGTGTAAAACTTAACCACCACCATTAGATTTAATCTATTACCTATCTAGAATAGTATTACCATCAGGCAAAGGGATCATTACAGTGCGGATGCTATATCCGATGTGATAAGTCGTCAAGCTATGGAGTATTTTATCCCTTATAGTAACATACCCATCAGTGGCTCAGCTCACCCATAGTTCAACGCCGATTTCATTCAGGCTGAAGAACGTAAACATTCTGAGCTCAAAAAAGCCTTGGAGAACTTGGCAGCATGGTTATGCTGCCAAGTTCTCCAAAAAATTACCAAAGTAGGCTCACTACTTATATTGGCACAGAGCTCTCTGCACAGCCATGCCGAGCATTCTGATCCCTTACCAAGTCCGTCGAAGCGAACTTCTGTCGGCCCACATTGCCTCCATTGGTTTAACTTGCTAGAACTCTGGCTTTATACGCTTACACTAGGTTTATACGAAGTCGCTAGCAAAGTGCAAAAGTCGGCAAGATAAAGAAACACACTGACCTCTACGAAGTTCCTCTATATCAGTTGTAGGACACTGGTGGTGTAGAAACAACGACCAAAACGAAAAGAGAAAAAAAAGACTATTCAAAAATCGAATTTGCTCCGCATTGCTCTGTCAACTGTCATCGTTTAAAAAGTCGTCTACTTTTTCTGGCCACGCAAAATTTGTCACATATATTTCCGGGAAAATTAATATTTTGACCAAAATTGATTATTTAGGTAATTTGCTACGATGCCAGTATACTATGGTGGCTTCGTCGGCGGGCCTCACAGCGGCGGCTACTGCCTGTACTCGTGCGGGTGCAGCCCGTCAACCGGGGGCTGCGGACCCTGTGGCCCCTTGCCGGGACCCTGCTGCGGACTTTCGTGCTAGCCAGGTGACCTGATTCATCATCATCTTCCTACCCTTGTCTAACCTACACAAGCACGTCAAAAGGTCAACTCAGCAGTGTTGCTCAGACCTTTTGGGGTCGCCGCAACACGATTTTTTTTCTTCCATTCTATCCCCGTCATGCTTTCACTAACTTCCTTTTCTTTCATATCACTCTTCACACAATCTTTTTTTTGTCCTCGCGAGCGAGAGTGCGTGTTCGAATTACCACATACTATCTATCTTTCATTGGCTAGGACCCCTGGTTTCCCTTTCGGAAGTCAACCAATTACCTCAAGCCCAGCAGGAACGATGCTTATTGTTCCTGCTGGGCCGCTACGGCTTTGCTGACATCTCTGGAGGAACGCAAAGAACAGTACGACGACTCGGGCTTGGTCTGGACGGTGAGCTAGCCATTGCTCGACATCTGCAATTTTTAATGTTCCCACTACAGGGACTCGGGCCTCTTCTCTAGGAGGGGGAATGGGCCGTAATCCACCACGCGGGCCCAGTGTGGCACGGGCACAGATCGGGCGGGTTGCTGCAAGCCCATGCGAGATATTAATGATAATGGATTGTTGCAGATTCCAGCGGTCTGGCCCAGTGAGAGCTGTGTGCTGAAAGAGAATGTACAGATAGTGACGTCGCTCTTGGTGTTCGCGCTGATGACCGCCATCGGTGTGCTTGGCTTCATGGCGGAGTGCAGTCTCGTCAAATCACACGTAGATGTTTTTGTTATTAACTGACCCCGCACTCGTGCCACAAAAAAAGGCCGCCTCAAAAAGAAGCTTGAAAGCTTCTCTTTCGGTTTGGAGACGGCTTTTTTTTGTCTCGTGTACGGCGGTGCCACCACAAAAAAAAACGCTTAAAGCTGCTTCTAGCTTTTTTTGTGGCAGCGCTTTTTTATAACGCCGCCACATGCCATTCGCGTATTTAATTCTTCTTCGTCAGAGTCCATTATGACACTGCACGCATGGCCACAAGCTGACGCGCTGTTTTTTTTTGTGGCGGCTTTTTTTTTTACCCCGTGTGCGGGGGACACTAAGTTGGTGTGGGTTGCTAAAAGCTCATGCGAGCTATTAATGATAATGTATTGTTGCAGGTTCCAGCGGACTGGCCCAGGGTGCTGGAAGAGAATGTACAGACAGTGACGGTCGTAGTGTTCACGCTGATGACCGCCATCGGTGTGCTTGGCTTCATGGCGGAGTGCAGTCTCGTCAAATCACATGTGGATGTTTTTGTAATTAAATAAAACATTGAAAACTTAAATTCGCTATTATTAACCTACCCTAGCTGGCCTTGAGTACGGAAATCTATTATAACGGACTCTGGAGTTTAGGACGTTTTATGTTGACGCAATGCGTTGCGTAGGTACTTGTGCGAATAGTGATCGAGAGCAGCTTTCCTTATTTAACAAGTGCTGAAAGGAATTGGTCGAACGAAAGTGATCCAGAGTGAGAATAGAGCAATGACCGAAAGTGACCGAGTAGAGCCCAGAGATGGAGTGACCGAGAGTGACCGAAGAGTCCCCAGAGGTGTAGTGACCAAATTGACCCAGTAGTGCCCAGAGGTGTAGTGACCGAGAGTGACTCGGGAGTGCCCCAAGGTTTAGAGTGACCGAGAGTGACTCGGGAGTGCCCCGAGGTGTAGTGACCGATAGTGACTCGGGAGTGCCCAGAGGTGTAGAGTGACTGAGAGTGACTCGGGAGTAAGTGACCAAGAGTGAGTGACAGAGTGAATCGGGAGTGACCGAGAGTGAATTGGGGAGTGACGCGAGAGTGACTCGGGAGTGACCCGGGGAGTGAGTGACCGAGAGTGACTCTGGGATGACCGACAGTGACTCGTGAGTGAACGAGAGTGACTCGGGGAGTGAGTGACCGAGAGAGACTCGAGAGTGAGTGACCGAGAGTGACTCGGGAGTGACCGAGAGTGACTCGGGAGTGACCAAGAGTGACTCGGGAGTGACCGAAAGTGGCTTGGGGGTGAGTGACCGAGAGAGTCGGGAGTGATTGACCGAGAGTGACTCGGGTGTGACCAAGAGTGACTCGAGAGTGACCGAGTGTGGCTCGGGAGTGACAAAGAGTGACCCGGGAGTGTGTGACCGAGAGCGAGACGGGAGTGATCGACCGAGAGTGACTCGGGAGTGGCCAAGAGTGCCTCGGGAACACCCAGAGGTGTAGAGTGACCGTGAACAACTCGAGTGCCCAGAGGTGTAGAGTGACCAAAAGTGACTCGGGAGCGCCCAGAGATGTAGAGTGACCGAGAGTGACTCGGGAGCGCCCAGAGGTGTAGAGTGACCGACAGCGACTCGGGAGCGCCCAGAGGTGTAGAGTGACCGACAGCGACTCGGGAGCGCCCAGAGGTGTAGAGTGACCGACAGCGACTCGGGAGCGCCCAGAGGTGTAGAGTGACCGACAGCGGCTCGAGAGCGCCCAGAGGTGTAGAGTGACCGACAGCGACTCGGGAGCGCCCAGAGGTGTAGAGTGACCGACAGCGGCTCGAGAGCGCCCAGAGGTGTAGAGTGACCGACAGCGACTCGGGAGCGCCCAGAGGTGTAGAGTGACCGACAGCGACTCGGGAGCGCCCAGAGGTGTAGAGTGACCGACAGCGACTCGGGAGCGCCCAGAGGTGTCGGGTGATCGATAGTGACTCGGGAGCGCCCAGAGGTGTCGGGTGACCGAGAGTGACTCGGGAGCGCCCAGAGGTGTCGGGTGACCGAGAGTGACTCGGGAGCGCCCAGAGGTGTCGGGTGACCGAGAGTGACTCGGGAGCGCCCAGAGGTGTCGGGTGACCGAGAGTGACTCGGGAGCGCCCAGAGGTGTCGGGTGACCGAGAGTGACTCGGGAGCGCCTAGAGGTGTCGGGTGACCGAGAGTGACTCGGGAGCGCCCAGAGGTGTCGGGTGACCGAGAGTGACTCGGGAGCGCCCAGAGGTGTCGAGTGACCGAGAGTGACTCGGGAGCGCCCAGAGGTGTCGGGTGACCGAGAGTGACTCGGGAGCGCCCAGAGGTGTCGGGTGACCGAGAGTGACTCGGGAGCGCCCAGAGTTGTCGGGTGACCGACAGGGACTCGGGAGCGCCCAGAGGTGTCGGGTGACCGACAGGGACTCGGGAGCGCCTAGAGGTGTAGAGTGACCGACAGGGACTCGGGAGCGCCCAGAGGTGTAGAGTGACCGACAGGGACTCGGGAGCGCCCAGAGGTGTAGAGTGACCGACAGCGACTCGGGAGCGCCCAGAGGTGTAGAGTGACCGACAGCGACTCGGGAGCGCCCAGAGGTGTAGAGTGACCGACAGCGACTCGGGAGCGCCCAGAGGTGTAGAGTGACCGACCGCGACTCGGGAGCGCCCACAGGTGTTGAGTGACCGAGAGTGACTCGGGAGCGCCCACAGGTGTTGAGTGACCGAGAGTGACTCGGGAGCGCCCACAGGTGTTGAGTGACCGAGAGTGACTCGGGAGCGCCCACAGGTGTTGAGTGACCGAGAGTGACTCGGGAGCGCCCACAGGTGTGAGAGTGACTCGGGAGCGCCCACAGGTGTTGAGTGACCGAGAGTGACTCGGGAGCGCCCACAGGTGTTGAGTGACCGAGAGTGACTCGGGAGCGCCCACAGGTGTTGAGTGACCGAGAGTGACTCGGGAGCGCCCACAGGTGTTGAGTGACCGAGAGTGACTCGGGAGCGCCCACAGGTGTTGAGTGACCGAGAGTGACTCGGGAGCGCCCACAGGTGTTGAGTGACCGAGAGTGACTCGGGAGCGCCCAGAGGTGTTGAGTGACCGAGAGTGACTCGGGAGCGCCCAGAGGTGTACGAGAGGACCCAGCAGTGCACAACAGTGCGTATTAATTGAAAGTCAAGACAATATTTTGTGACCTGAACGTATATTTATACAAAATCCATACATTAAACAGTTAATGACTGCGGACGGCATAACCGCGATATCGTGAGAGGCCCACACGTACGCTGTGGTCAATCTGTGGATATCGCACGAAGACCGCTTGATCCAGTCGGCAGGCACCATGGTAGAGTCTTGTCGCAACGCAGGGGCCTCCCGAGCTCTGGGGGGCCCTCGCTTCGCGCTCGGCGGAGCCAGGGCTCGACGCCCGCTCGACGTGTACTCGTGGCCACAGGCAGCACGAGGAGCCTTGCTCAGGACGGAGCATGCACGCGAAGCGTGTGCCACGCTGCGACTTCACGACTGGCCGCGGTAGCAGCGCCTGGGACAGCGCCGGCCTCAGCAGCACCCGCCGTAGCAGCAACCGCCGCAGGGTCCGCAGCACGGCGAACAGCACGAGTAGCAGGGGCCACAGCAAGGGCTACAGCAAGGGCTGCAACACGATCCGCACGGGTAGCAAGGCATCTTGAGTATCGCTCAACGCACAACTCGACCGTCGCAAACAAAAATACTGGAGAGTAGGGAGAGCTTGATGTCGATTTTCACTTTTTTTTGGAGATTTTTTATATTTTTTTTTATACTGTATGTTGAAGATTTGAAGTATGATTGCTTAATGACCTTCCAATGATCTTGATGTACAATGAAGGCTCGGTAGAACGTGTTTCTTCCGCATTTTTAAATTTTCAAATATTTGAAAATCCTTTTGTTTTTCTGCTAGAATTTTTATAACCTACCAGCTTTCTTTAATTTTAAATATTTTTTTACAAATAGTTTCTATTTGACGTGCCTAAGATAAGTAGGTCGGATAGGTATCGAAAATAAAAATCGTAGCTCTAACCTCTAAATTAACTTAACAAACAACTAATTTTCAAAGTCTGCAAATACAACAACATTCATCAAAATCTAAGTAACTAAATAGCTAACTCTATTCTCACTCCTAAATACTCTGCAACATTACTCGAACAACGCTTATCAAAATAACAGAATATTTTATAGCGAAAATACCGAATTCGTAGAACGCGCCCGACATCAAGTTTAAAACTGATAACACAAACAGTTTCAGTTCTTAGTAGAACAATAATTGTTAGCGTTTCACATTAACTGCTATGTTTCGTGGTAAGTAAAACAACACACGCACGACCGGTCACCTATTTAGCAATAAAAGTTTATTAATATAACGTTCCATTCGACTAACCTACCTACCACAGCATAGGGATGAGCGGATAGCTCAAATTCTCCAACTAAATATAAACTCAAAACGTCATCGTTTTGTTCATCATCCAAACGCAGGAGGTACATTTACTGCGGGGTCGCGGACGATGAGCAATGGGTAGCTCGCCGTCAGCTCGTCCTGTAAGGACTGAGCCAGAATCGTCAAGGGCGCGTTATGTTTCACGTGTGCTGCAACGCCCTCCTGCACCTACCTAGAGCCGAAGAAATCATTGGAAGATTTTCCTCCTTAAAAAGGTGGTACTTTTCTACCGAAGATGCTACGATGCCTCAGATGCGTTTGATACCCATAATATGCATTGGTCCATATAGATTAAACTGATGGAAACGGATTCAACTTAGCTATGTTTTTTGTTATTTAGTTTTTTTTATTTCTCTGGTGAGTGCTAGAAATACAAACTTACAATACCTCTTTATATTATTATTGATTTGGCGCACCTTCAATAATAGGCACCATTTACAATAAATGATTATTTTCAATTTTGTATTGTAATTGTATCAATAGTAGGTACCTACTCAAGAAAATCAAAGCAAAGTCAACTAGCGCCATCTACTACTAGTTTTCTAGTGCACACCGACCAATCCGCCATTCTCGGAGCAAATAACATGTACCCTGTATTTATATCACGTGCCTTGTACTTATATCTAATTATTTCAAAGCCATTTAATCGTAATAATTACAATCACTTCTTAGCAAACCAATTAAAATAATAAGTATTGGATTTAAAACGTTTCTAACATAATAAAGGGGCTGGAGAGCCCTAGGACTTCGAGGAATCCCGCTTAGCTAGAAGTTTCTTAGTTACAAGTCTGAAGCTGACGCTAAAATTGAAATTAATCATTTATCGCTTCCAAGAAGGTGGGTGGATACACATTCTGAGAAAACTATCTGATCTGAGAAACTTAATATCAATGTGTTTAGACTTCTAGAGAATATCGATTTCCGGAAAAAGCCCGTCAAAAACGTTATTAATCAGAAATCTGCTTGCTAATCTACCTACTTTTTCATCTCGGTTTTGCTACATGAAAACAGTGGAGCCAAATCGAAACAAAGTACCTTTTTTTGCTATTGGGTACAAAATACTACAAAAACATTAGATTAGGTTACATCCGTATTTCAATGGTAAACAGTAAAAGGAGATTCATAGGAAGGCATGGCTTAAAGACCTTAGTATCCAAGTCAAGAACAAAATAAAAAAAAATTAAGACATAAAAAAACACGTTCGAAAACCAAATATTTTAGAGAAAAATAAAATAATCTATAAAATGTGTTTATTATGTACTGAATTTATTATTTCATTCATACGAAAATAAGTAAGTATTTATTGCAGCAGAAAAAACTTTATTCTAGTTTCGAAAATATGATTAAATAAACCACAGGTTTACAGCTTTCGTGATATTTTATTCAGAACGGACTTTTAAAAAATGGCGGGAATAATTTTTTTGGGTAGCGTGACGTGCTACGGTTTAAAATATTCAAATAGATAATGGATTCCGATCCCGTTTTCCGGCCACTGCAAGTGCGGGCTTGCGGACGGCAACCCATTAGTAGCTCGCTGTCCGACCGTCCGGTAACTGTACGGACCGAGCCCAAGTCGTCGACGGCGCGCACTGTTCTTGCGCGCCTCAAGGAGTTGTCAGCAACAGCAGGGGCCCAGCTGGATTGAAGCCTACTGGGGCTAGGGTTAGCTCCGAAAGGGAAGCTCGGCCCCGGCCCCGGTATAAAAGGCAAGAAGGAACAGGGTGAGTCTTTTAGTCAGTAAGAGTGACTGACACTATGTCCTGCTCCACCTAAGGACGGGGATGTCATTTGGATGATTTCCCACCAAAAAAAAATCGGTTTATCGCATTGTCACCGGTCTTTGATGGGTGTGCAGATTTTCTTTAAACTTTAAAGAAAATTATTTCAAACATAGGTACAGGTGAAATTATTAAAAGCGTGTTAAAAAGTAATAATAATAATATTTATAATATTATTATTTTATAAATATTTTGCCTGTACCAAGAATAAACCACCATGACAGAATATATGCCCCACAAAGCTCAATTATTTATGTTAAACCTACTCAATATTCCGGGCAGCATCAGCATTCGCATCCCCTATTCATGGAAAAATGCTCGCAGCTGCCGCGCCCGCGTTGTTCAGCGACCACCGCGCCACGTCCAGCGTCACTTCAATGACGTTTAACAACAGCGGCCGAAATCAAATTAATACTCATACAAATCTCTCAATAGGACTAGTATTCATTGATTGGGGAATTTTACATTGATAAGGTGGACTTTAACCATGGATGTCCGTGACTTTAACGAACAACGGCAAACACAATGGTTCCTAATTTAAAGTAGGTTAGATTCTGTTCCGTCAGTTAGTCAGTGACTGGGCTGCAGCCATGGGCGCCGTATCAACCCTGTCAATGATATGGGCCCCCCGGACTACAAGGGCCCCAAAGTGTGCTATAATTCGCACCTTACATTGTAGCCACAATCTTAAATTCTCTTGTTGCTATATAAGATTCCTTTTTTATAATGTTACTAGCTTTCCGCCCGCGGCTTCGCCCGCGTGGACTACAGTTTATATCGCGCGGGCAGAGACCCGTGCTCAGCAGTGGAATTATAGGTAGCCTATGTGTTATTCCAGTGTCTCTTCTACCTACTTACCAAATTTGATCTAAATCCGTTCAGTAGTTTTTGCGTGAAAGCGTAACGGACAGCCAGACAGACAGAGTTACTTTCGCATTTATAATATTAGTAGGGAAGTAGGGATAATATTCCACAGCTATCACACAACACCGTCTAGTCTTAAACTAAGCAGAGCTTGTGTTATGAGTACCTACTAGACAACTGATAAACATACTTATATATTTCTGAATGCATTCAAATTATATAGATAAATACCTAATGACTATACCTAATTGATAACGTTCCAATATTATAACTCGCTCCGTCCGTTCTAGAATTTTGTACATAAGGTCACAATAATAGTACATTATCGATTACCGTTGAGGCGGTATTTAGACCCGAGCCTTTCTGATGAGTGTATTAAAAAAAAAAAACTACTACTCTAGTCCAGAATACTGTATTAACCCTTCAGATACCGTCAATTAGAAACACAATAGTAAGACAATAGATGCGCGGCCACCGGTGGTCGCTTGGGGATTCATGAATTAAACGAGCTCATTTTCAATCGGGACTAGCCAACCTATCCAGTTATATAAAAAAGCATTCAAAAATATTTGATACAGGGCCCCCTGCTCTCAGGCTAGCTACATCACTGGCTATATTATATAAACACAAATGGAACAACTTCCTAATTGCCAAATTAATCAAAGTTTCGATAGGGTACGAGATGAAAGTTCTCTGAATTTGAATGTGTAAGTTATGAGGTGATTCGCCAATTCCTTTGAATAAACTATGGATTCATTATGTACTCAAGTTACCAGCTCATTACATAAAAGGGTTCTGAAGGTTAGAAGATTGGAATTGCGCAACGATATTAACGACAGCATGAGCAATTGGCTGCGCTGAGGGTCCCGAGTTCGATCCAAGCACGGATCAAATATTTGTATAGCCTACAGTTAGGTGGTCCGGGTCTAGGTGTCTTGTGTATGCGTGATAACATATTTGTGAGCGCACCTCTACAATACAAGAGTAATTCCCAGTGTGAGGTAAGTTACAAAAAAAAAACTCCGGTTGTTTCTGTAGTACGAGTTCCAACCCGCCATCTACAAACCTTCTTGAGAGAGGAGTTTTGATCAAAAGGTGTTCGTATGTATGCTCAATTTAGGCATGGGCTAACTATATAATAATAATAATAATAAAAGATTGGATATGTAGTATATCACCCCGACTAAAGATATATATCCAATTAATATATCCATATCCGCTTAATATACTCGTATCCGGGAGTGAAGTAACTTTATGGAGGAAGAATGTGTTAGGGTCTAGGAACTTAGGAAGGATATAGGATATGATAGTTCCGACTTATAAATAGATCCACGGAATGAAGCATTCTAAATAATTCCAATGTAGTCAAGACTGATATATATCCACGAAATGGTACATCGTAATAATTGATTTCCCTTCATACTTAGCAGGCTTAGGACTGACTATAAAATTAAAACATTTCATAGGCGTATTTAAAAATCAATTATTATGTACAATGATTCATTTGAGTATTCTTTTTAGTTTTGTTTTGTTTCTTTTTGTCTTTGTTTTTTTTGGAACTTTTTTTTTACATTTTCCTAATATTTACATTATATTCATCGATATATTTACTTCATATTGCTCGCTATAAATAACAGCTCTGTCAATTTTTTTGCTGATAACCTTGAGCGTGTTTCAGTCATAATGAGACCCGCCTTCGAAAATGTTCGTTCACATGGTACTTATGTAGCTACCACATGAAGTCTTTTTAAAATATATTTATACAGAATTGGGTAGACTTGTTTTCGCTCATGCCACCAAGTTAATGGATCTTCGTTGCGACTTAATATTGGTTCCTGTAAATATTTGTCCATTTCCACAATTCCAGAGGCAATTGGGTTACAAGGAACTAGTGCGGCAACTTCTCTGTCAAAATCCTGAAGACTTGCATTCATTCAGTTCGTTCTCGATCGGAACTCGGAATCGGAACGGGGCGGAGTTACTTGGATATAGGATATATTATTTTTTAAGAAAGGGAAGGATATGATATGTGTCCGCTTTCGGATATATATCCGAAGATATAGATGTGTCCGGAGTTACCCATGCCTAATGCTCATATGTATACCGACGTTTCCGAAGACAGTAAGGGCCCGTCCCCATCACTAAGGCGCAGCGCCGCCGCCGCCTTCGTAAAACGACGTCGTCATCGTACAACGGCATGGCGCCGTGCCTTTGCACGGTGGGCGGTTGGTTGGGAATGAGATTTTTTTATATATATTTTAGAATGATTGGACGTGCCTTCACTAACAAAACAAAAAAGTCTGTATCGATATTTTCCAACATTTTGTTTTACATCCATGCGCACACGCCAACTGTGAAATATCCGCCAGAACACACGCTCGGCGCACCGTTTCGCGGCAGCGTGCGACGGCTTATCTAGAATTTCTTTATTGTCAGGTAAAAAAAGCCATAGATACATAAAATATATAATACCTAATTATGATGTGCCTTTTCAATTATTTTACAGAGTAATATACTAATAGAAGGTGCGGCGGCGTTTGTAATCTCGCTGCTTGGTGTCGCGTTAGGGCCCGTCCATCACTACGGCACAGCGCACTGCCGTTGCACGGTGATGACGCCGTGCCGTTGCACGTTGGTGGCGGTGGCTCTGTAAAATAATTGAAAAGGCACATCATAATTAGGTATTATGTATTTTATGTATCTATGGCTTTTTTTACCTGACAATAAAGAAATTCTAGATAAGTTGGTACCTATTACATTGTTATTCAAAAAACCCAATAGATATTATTCGCGTAGGAGGAATCTAAATCAGAACTTCTACCTAAAATCCGTACATACTTCTACTTATCTCAAAATTCGACGCATTCCGATTTTATTTTAAGACTTTATGTCTAGGATTAACAAGTAGACATGTTTTTCACAATATTTCGGAGAAATTCGTCGCAACAAGAGAGTTTTATTAGAGACTAGCAAAAAATGTAACTAGGTATACCCTATTCGCGATAAGAATCCATACTAATCCATACTAATATTATAAATGGGAAAGTGTTTGTGTCTGTTTGTCCGTCTTTCACGGTAAACGGAGCGACAAATTGACGTGATTTTTTAAGTGGAGATAGTTGAAGTGATGGAGAGTGACATAGGCTACTTTTTGTCTCTTTCTAACCCGCCACTTCCCTAAAATGGGGGAATTTAACGCGAGCGAAGCCGCGAGCAAAAGCTAGTAGAAATATAAAGGAACTTTTTTACTACCTGTTCAATCGATTTTAACTTCTATGTCGTAGGCATAAGAATGGCATTAAAAGCAAATAATTGGTTACAATACCAACTATTTACTGCAGCTGTATTCATTCCACCAACGTAATAAAATTCAAAATCGGTCGAACGGACAGTAGTAAAAAGTTTTCATAAATTTCTAATACTATTTTGAACAGAGTATAGGTATTCAATTCAAATTGCTGAGTTCCAAGAAACAAAAATGGGAGGACACAATAAAACTGTAGCTGAGAATGAATGATATTATTAATCACTACAAAAGATGTTTCAATTCCTCGCCGAGTCTGCCGTTGGCCTGCTTTCAAATGAACGTGTTGATGAAACATTAGTGTCATCGTGCGATGATTTAAGACACCCGATTGTTGTTCGTTCCTGGCGATGACAAAGATTCCATTTTGGTGCCGACTGCTGTACCACTTTCGGATAATTCATTGTTGGTTCAGTTTTAATCTGTGATTAAAGGGTACGTGCTCTAAATCAGAATTGAATATCTTTTTAGAACAAGTGAATCTATTTAAATAAATGGAGAAACTGACTGACTGACATATGGGACTAGAAGCATCAAATTTTGCACAAGGCCTCCTTTTATGACGTAGGCGACCACTTCAGAGAGCATTTTCCAAAATTCAACACCTGAGGGTTCCTGTTTAAGCGGCGAAACGCGCGGGTCCAAAGTTTGTATAAAGAAATCTACTTTCATGCGGGTGAAGCCGCAGGCAGAACCTAGTAACTATTCTGTTCAAATGTTTGTTTTAGGACAAGCGTGTACGTTGAATGACGTTTTTTTTAAATTCCCACTGTTTCTGGAATTGAATTACTCGCTACATTTATGCGGAAAATAACTATAAGTGTATGCCTACCTAAGTAAACAAAATTTAGGTTTGTGAAAAATTCTGACAGAGAAATAGAGAGTGAAAAAAGAAAAATAAATGAAATCAGTACCTACAGTGAATGGGACACATCAGGACACATTGATAAAGACGGGTAGGCGATAACCGTAGATTTTTATTGTGGTTGGCACAAACGTATTGGAAAAAAAAGGAGCTAGATTATTAGGAAAATTGGGAGAGACTAGAAATGAGAGCATTGTAGTAGACGCACTTTGCTCTCAGCCCTGGTGTATGGACAATCTATTCAGATGCTGACCACGCGCGTAGACCACATTTATGCACATCGCAAATAATTCAGAAGACAATCACGTTGTTTGAGGAGATCTGCATACATTCAGGTCATAGTCGCACGTTGCCAAAACCTTTCTGCGCCTGACAGAATTGAGTGAGTTGCATGTTGTTACATTGCGTTTATTATAAAACTATAAGGCGCTAATGTACCCACTCCACTACTCCAGGTACACGGGATCTTTAGAATTCTCGGCTTTTCTCTCTACTCAAGGACGGATTTAAGTGGGCGGGCACGGGGGCACGTGCCCCCAGACGGTATTATTGTGTAGGTACTGTGGAGATACTATCACAGATCACAGTTCATACTTAGAAGCAAATCAGAGTTGTTAAAATATGAATAAAATCTTGTAGAAAAAAAATTGAAGAATGATACTACTATGTAAAACTGTACTCGGTCACGGTCATGTAAAGAGGAGAGATAAAACGCATGTTGCTAAGAGAGTTATGAATTTACATGTGGATGGATGGAGAGGGAGAGGAAGGCCAAAGAAAAGATGGATGGATTGTGTGAGACTGAGAAGTGATATGAATGAAAAGGGAGTTAGTGATAGCGTGACGAGTGACAGGACAGAATGGAAGAAAAAAACGTGTTGCGCCGACCCCAAATAAAACGGGATAAGGGCAGGAAGATGATGATACTACTTTGGTATGGTCGTAACTGTTATTGTTGATTCGTGTGTGAAATGAAGCTTCGGTCCCGGTACGAAAGGAGAGGGTTTTTAGTCAGCATTTATTTTGGCTGTATTGTTCTCGTAAAATTCCGACCGTTGTCAGTAGCCCGTTACTGCGCGGTGGACGTGTGCTTTCGACGTGAAGTTTACTGTATGTTCCCTGTTGATATTTCAATTATGGGGGCAGGGAGCAGGGGGACGGGGTTGCTTTCTACCTCTCTCCCAATTGCCTGTAATGGAAACAAAGTTTTAAAAAGTTAATTAAAAACGTTTTTTCAGGAAAGTTTTACTCGTAGCAGTTTCATCGATATTGGCATTCAGTGAAGTTTTAATTTAAAAGTTGGAGTCACGGTTCAAACTAGGTAATGGTTCGTACCTACAATAATTGAAAAATCTAAAAAATCCTAAGTAGGTCATAATCATCATCATTTCAGCCGAAGGACGTTCTCTGTTGGTCATAGGCATACCCCAAGTGTCGCCACAATGAACGGTCCTGTGCGTCTCGCATACACCGCATTCCTGCTACTCTCACCAGGTCATCGGTCCACCTCGTGAGAGGCCTTCCAACGCTATGTTTTCCGGTGCACGTTCGCCACTATAAGAGCGCCTTCAAATTAGCCGCAAAATACTGCGCGGCACTTTGCGGCTAATTTGAAAATGCTTTAAAACTGTTCGGGCCAATCGATCGACCATCCGGGGCTTTAAACACCTCCAAAATCGTCCATTTTATATGAAGGCCACGCATTTTCCTGCGTATCATATTTTCCATATTTTAATGAGCAGGTGTCGGTAACTACGTAATAAATACTTTTAATAATGAACATTATTATTGTAGCTATCGCTTTTCACTTTAATTATACAGGATGCGGTCGTTTTACGGAATTTACGCAACACAGCGATTGTGGTTTCATTGGAATCGGGGACCGCTAATAATTCCCCCATGTTGTCGCTTCGGCGAAATGTATTTTGTACTTACTATGAGCAATGCACTTAGAACGATCATTACTTTGATGTTGAAATTTTCCGATGTATCTAAGTAGTAGTAAACTAACTGCAACTGGTATTTTGTCATTGCTATTCAAAATGTTTAGGGGTTTTTTTTTAAACCTTATTTATAGTGTCTCTCGCTTCTTCTCTGATCATAAAACATAAACTATCCTATAGCCATACTTTTAAGCTTTAATTCGACGTACTGTTTGTCTGAGTACACGAATATTTTAAGCTAGGGCACAACTCCCTACTAATTCCGGCCATGTAATTTAATGATAGGTAAATCCACTTTAAACTGATTAGTGACAAGTCAATCTTAACTTAGATGGTATTATTAATACAGTAGTCAAGTTATTTTTGGCTTAGAGTATAACTTTGGCCCAAGTTTATTAACCAAAGGTACACGGCACTGTTTCTACTGCTTAACAAATTAGGCCAAACTTATACCTCAGGGGCCTGACACAGTAGGCCTTTCATCATTTGAAAGGTTTCTAACTCACAACATTTTGAACGGGTTTGTTTTTTATTTGCAATTTTGGATAAAGTTACTTTTTAAGTCAACTACCTAATTCATTCAACGAATCACAGCAGGTACCGCACGCTTGGAAACTGTTCACAATTAATGAAAGGGCCAAGAACGCAAAGGACCACTGAAGGAGACATCAACATCATCATCATATCAGCCGAAAGACGTCCACTGCTGGACATAGGCCTCCCCCAAGCGTCGCCACAACGACCGGTCCTGTGCGTCACGCATCCATCCGATTCCCGCGACCCTGACCAGGTCGTCGGTCCACCTTGTTGGAGGCCTTCCAACGCTGCGTCTTCCGGTACGTGGTCGCCACTCCAGAACCTATCGACCATCTGTTCTGCGTGCAAAGGATTAGGTTAAGGACACACGTGAGAAGTTTTTGGATGACTTTCCGCTTAAAAAAATAACTTTAGTGATGATTAATCGTCCCTGAAAGTGACCCTGGAAACACACACTGGAAAAACCCAAGGAAAATCAAACAAACTTTCATATTAATTTAATTATGAAATACTCAATAGAATCATTCCAACCGCAAATTACCTACAAATTGGTACAGTAGTCGCGAAAATGGAATTCACTGGAATTAAAGTAATAAATATGGTTCTGCGGTCGGTAATGTTACAGTAGGTAATAATTATGTTATTTCAGGAAAGCAGCGTCATGAAAATGTTTACTAGAAATGTTTGTCCAGCTGTTGTTTGTCTTACCTACCTTTTTTTGAGGTGGTAAATTATCAAAATGACTTCTCCCCCTCTAGATGGAGCGAGAGCCTCGAGACTTTGCATTCCAGGGCCAAAACAGTCCAGGCACATCAGCAAAGCGTTTTTCTTTCATAAATTCGAAAACGAGACAGCGACTGCGACTGTCACGACCCAGCGTCGCTTACCATCAGATGAAATAGTAGTCAATTCGAGCTTCCCTCGTTCTTAAAGAGGGAGGCTCTCCCTTTTTCCTTTTTGGGCCGAGGGCGAGGGCCCACTTCGCCCACACCTCGCTACGCTGTCCAGGGCCGCAATAAGGGTGCGTTTAAACAGTAGCGTAGCTGGGCAGAATGGAGCGGAGCAGACCAAGAATTAGCTAACTTGGAGCTTGGAGTGGAGTAAAGAGAGAAGGAGTATTTCAAATAAAACAAATGAACACGCAATCCCGGTTTCCTCATGATGTTTTCCGTCACCGTTTTGAGAGCAGTGGTATTGAAATAAATTACACAAAGTAATGCACATGGTAGGGTTTGAAACCGCGACCTACATCTCGTAAGTCGGAGCCATTACCACTCGGCCACCACAACACCTAAGTCTATCGAACATTAATTCCCACAGCCCTTTGTCATACCTACCTAAGCCGTTAACTTATAATTTGTGACACATTTAAATAATAAAATAAACATAACCCAGACTGTCACTAAAATGGGAGTTCCCGTTTATTTGTTTACGAGCATTTAGGTACTCATGGGTTTACCTACTTACAATCATGGCGTACTTATGTTAGGAATAAAACATATGAATTAACCATAGGGATTACCTATCCGATTAGTATCTAACTCAGCTATAGGAGCCTAGCAGGGCTAAAGCCTACTGGTACACGGGCCATGGGGTGACTTCCAAAAGGAAATCCTTCCAAAAGGACCATAAACGTGGTTTTATTTAGTAACAGTCTGACACGCCCTCTCGCTCCATCCTAGACCGAGAGAAGGTGAAGCTAGTCTTATTATAAGTTTCTAACAAAGCATTCAATTTTTTTTTATTACAATGCAAAATGAAATTGGAATAATTAAATGCTGCATACTATTTCTTAATAATAACATGAAAAATCCCTTCAGTTATATTTAATTTCCCTCTTTTATTTCGGTGGGAGGACACACCCTCGTCAGATTTTTACTGACTAAAGCCTACCTGCATTCCTTCAGTTGCCCTGTTTGGGTTCCAGGCCTACAGTGACTCTTTCGAACAAGCCCGCTAGTCAATACCAGCCCGTTCATCATTTAGCTCTTCATTTATCATCATGATCATCATTTCAGCCGAAAGACGTCCACAGTTGGACATAGGCCTCCCCAAGTGTCGTCATAATGACCGGTCCAGTACGTCTCGCATCTATCTGATTCCCGCGACCCGCACACCAGGTTAGCTCTTCATTATATTCTAAAAGATTTAGAACTTCTGCCCCCCTAGCAAAGTTACAACCGTTTCGCTTGCGTCGAACGCTTCTTTTGTTCTGACCACGTGACTGAGCGTTGAGATGACGTCATCCCCGTACATTTGAAGCTTTCTACTAGCGTTAACTATTGCAGATTAGCAACTTGGCTAGGGGTACCGGGACGATGAATACCCTAGCTAGTTCAATAAGTTACCTACATTATTCTGGAACTCTGAAATGTTTCGTACAACTACTCAATAGTTTCATACTCAGTTATGCAACAACTGAGAGTTTCCAGGCGGGCACATAGTTTGTAAACTGTACGGCGGCAATATCGATGTACCAATTAGCCGATAATTAGTTTTAGGAAACACTAATTAGTGGTCAGGATATCAGCGTACAAGCCCTATTAGTGTGTAATTTTCAGTAGCCTCACTGACTACAGAATTATCTATAAAGTTTTAGGAATCTTTAAGGAAAACGGGTTGTTAATTATAGGTATCGGCATGGATCTTGAGCACTCGGCGTCAGAGTGGGGATTGCTTTACGCATTCCAAACATTGGCGAGCCAATCGTCGTCGTTGTTAGATACATGCAGCAAGCGGAGCAAACTAATCACTAGGAACGTTTATGACGCGATGGCGCGGCGAGGCAATCACTGACGCTCCCCGCCCCCGCGTCTCACTTCATACCACTAAATAGGCCTGATATTTGACTTCTGCGCAACTTGAAGCCAGCGCCAGCCCGTGCAGGTATCTATACCTACCTAATACATTAGGTCTTTACCTATGAAATTGCCGTTCTGCAGTACTGGCCATTGCAAATTAATTTTATTTTAAAACATGGTTTTTTTTTTACAAAAGTAGTCATTTGTTTATTGATTAGTGTTACATTTTCATCGCATTTCAATCTTTTTCGTCATCATGGATACGTTAAAAATTCGAGTAATTATGAAATATGAGTACCGTCGTGGCAGCAACGCGGCACAAGCGGCACGCACATCAACGTCGTTTACGGAGCTAACACTACAAACCAACGCACCACCTGTTATTGGTTTGCTCGCTTCCGTTCTGGAAATTTCGACCTGAAAAATGAACCTCGCGGTCGTCCAAAGACTTTGGTCGACAATGACAAATTAAAGGCGATTGTGGAAGCTGATGATACACAATCTACGGCTGAATTAGCAGCAGCTTTCGACGTTAGCGTCAAAACAATATTGGTCCATTTGCGTCAAATTGGCAAGGTAAAAAAGCTTGACAAATGGGTGGCCTACGAACTCAATGATCGCCAGCGCGAAGTACGCGTCGAGACGTGCCTTGCACTGCTCAACAGACACACAAATGAAGGAATTTTGAACCGCATTGTTACCTGCGATGAAAAATGGATTCTGTTTGATAACCGCAAGCGCTCAGCAAGTTGGTTGGATCCTGGTTCAGCACCTAAATAATGCCCTAAACGAAAACTTACCCCTAGAAAAATGATGGTCACTGTTTGGTGGTTTAGCGCCGGTGTGATTCATCACAGTTTCTTACCAAACGGAGTGAGCATTACTGCAGGTGTGTACTGTGAAGAACTGAACACAATGATGGAGAAGCTGGCACATCTCCAACCAGTATTGGTCAATCGCTCATCTCCGCTGCTACTGCACGATAACGCGCGACCTCATACTGCACAGCAGACGGTCTCCAAGTTGCAAGAACTGGGGTTGGAAGCTCCCCGTCATCCGCCCTACTCACCAGACCTTGCGCCTACAGACTACTACTTTTTCCAGAATTTGGATAACTTCTTGGCGGAAAAAAAATTCAATACCCGAAATGCCTTTGAAGAATTGGTTGCCTCCCGTCCAGCTGATTTCTTTAAGAAGGACATCAATAAACTGCCACTGCGTTGGCAAAGATGCATTGATTGCATGGGATTCTTACTAACTTCGATTAATACAAATAAAAAATACATGAAAAAAATTAGTTTAAATTTTTTCATACAAAACGGCAATTTCATAGGTAGGTAGGTACTCATTCCATGCTCAAAGTAACGTGGTCAATGATCATTTTCATGAAAGCATTTAGTGCCTACTAAAGTTTATTTTTAAACCATCTTGAATTATTACAGGACCCCATATTTTTTTTAGATGGGAATTCCTCAAATTACTTCTTCCGCTCTAGCACAAAATAGCTAGGTACATATGACAATCTACATACAAAGCGCTTGAGCAACGCACTCACAGACACGATATCTCGGCTCAATCGCCCGGTCGCACTCGTACAGTACGGCGCAACGCGCTGACCCTAGCGCGACTGAGAGCGTAGGTATGAAAAGTAAAGTACATACATGAGATTGACTTCTGTACCTATCTATTCTGTGGCGCTAGTGTGGAACGACGTCCGCAAGCCCGCACCGCGCCTACGGTAGACCAATGATGTCTCGAATAGAACCCGAAAAGGGAAATGGAGTTACCGCCTTAGGTAGTATAGCCTAGGGATAAAATGTGTTTTTTTTTAGAAACTCCCAGCGAGTCACTATTTACTCGTACCTCTCGCACGGGATCGACATCGCGTAGTGGTCCATGCGTGCCTCATGCATCTCTGAGGCACGCGTGGGACGCGGTTTGCTGACATCTGTCAGTAAACCGTGGGGCCCAGCAGGGCCGATCCCCGCTAGGCCATTGGTATCGATTCCAATAAGAATATAAGTACTCATGGTCCTGGAACGCAAAAGGCAACTAAAGGATTAAAGGTGTGAATCCATGTGTTAGATTAGAGTGTTTAGAAAGTATACAGAACTGGGTGAGTGTTTAGAAAGTATACAGAACTGGGTGTAAAGTCGGGACTTTCCATTCCGATTCCGATTGACTTTCCGTTTCTTTTTTCCATTGAAAAGGAGGATCCTCCTCCGAGACAGGTGTGGCATCTGGACCGGGCAACTGCACGATAGTTGATTTCGTATTTTTGCATGTTCTTATCGCACGGAAAACTCGAACACTAAGATACAGAATTTTGTAGTTGGTTTCTATATAACGTCATAGATGTCGCTACACATTATAATATAACACAACTTTCACACAACGCCATCTATCCCAAACTAAGCAGAACTTGTACTATCAGTACCAGACCACTGGTAAACATACAGATCTTTAATAATTATAAATGGAGAAACCTTCTTTTTTTTACGGTAGGCAAAAATCATTTAATGACAACCCCCGCTCTTGGGTGGAGCAGGAGATAGTGTCAGACTCTTAATGACTAAAATCCCACCCTGTTTCTTCTAGCCTCTTTATACCGGGGCCTACTGAGGCCAACAACAGTAGGCTTCGACCAAGCCGGGCCCCTCCTGTTGCTGACAACTCCTTGAGGCGCGCGAGAACAGTGCGCGCCGTCGACGTCTTGGTATGGAGAAACCGTCTGACTGACATTACAACGCACAGCCGGAACTACTGGGACTAGGGGCGTGAAATTTTGACCAAGGTTTCCTTTTATGACGTAGGCGAATACTAAGAGAGGATTTTATACAATTCGCCCCCTTTGGGGATGGGGGTCCAAAGTTTGTATGGAGAAACCTACTATCACGCGAGCGAAGCCACTGGCGGAAGCTAGTATATTTCTAAATACAAATTACACTCAGGCACAAAACAAACGATCGAGCTCATTATACAAACATTTGGGTGGGAATTGAACCCACGACCTTTGGCATAGCAATCAGAGCCATTTAACCAGAAGACCAACAGGAAAAGAGTTTTGCTTGTACAAGAGGTAATAAAATGACAGTTATTGATTTAAAAATAAGAATTTATTTAATAATATTACACAACTCTAACATAAAATATTTAAGAAACCCTTTTTCGTTTCCTTCTAGAAGGTTCTTCATCACTCTCTTCTTCTTCAATTTCAGCGTCGCTGCCGATCTGCCCGATTATTTCTGTTGTGGCGCTTGCAGCGTCGATTTCTGGTTCATCTGAAAACAATTAAAATTTTAGGGTTTTTTAGGGTTCCTTGCCCAAAGGTATGAAAATCATTTTTTCCAAGCAAGCTTTTATAGCTCGGTATGTCTATATAATTAATACTCGTCAAGACGAATCATACGAGCCCAAACTCGATGGGGTTGTGTCGTTTAACTGCCAAGTTCCTATAGCCTCCTTCTGGTTTTTTTTTTCAATCATTAAACCTCTCGTAGGCGCATCAGGTTCGAAGCCTACTGGTGTCTAGGGTCTGCTTCTGAAAGGAAGGCTCAGCCCTGGTATGAAAGGCAACGAAGGAACAAGGTTGGTTGAAAAAAAATTATATACCCCTGGATACAATAAAAAAACAATTCTGTGAAGTTGCACTTGCGATATAGGTAATCGTATTTACTTAGTCAACAGTCAACAGCCAAGTGTTTGCATATTATTCACCTTAGGATATTGGACGCATGAAGGTGAACCAGGACGTTGATCTTAGTTTGTAGTGTGTGCAAGTGTGTATACAAATAATTACGAGAATTTTCAAGGTACACAAAGGTGAGTAATCTTCTAAGAAATCTTTATTGTCCAGCACGTTGTCGATAATTTAACGTGAAATTAGCGATCAAATACTAATGCATAGTTTTGTTTACTTGATGCTAGTTTATGCCAGCAGCTCCGCCCGCGTAATAGTAAATACTCTGTTTGGGCAATAATTACATTGATCTACTATATTATTTATCACGTAAATGTCACAGAATAAAAAAAAATTTTGACTATACAAATATCTAATACTAGTTTTTGCCCGCGGCTTCGCCCGCATACATAAAATATAGCCTATGTCACTCAGGAATAAAGCAGCTTAACATTGGTATAAAAAAAAATAATAATCGGAATAGTCGTTTCAGAGATTAGCACCTACATACAAAAAAATAAAATAAAAAAACAATCTTTACCTGTTTATAATATTAATAATAATAAGTATAGATAGATTATAAAGGCGAAAGTCGACGTGTAGGTAAAGTAGTGTCGGCATTTGTTATTCGTCTTACTCAAATGTATGAACAGATTAAAATAAAATATGGCACACGAGTAGATCATATCCTGGAATAGAGCGTAGGCTTTCAGTCCCAGGAGTATGTTCCCTTGGGATAATTTTATACATTACCTTCGTTTCTGGTCTCATCAGCTTGTTCTCTCGCGTTGAGCACTTCTTGTAACACGGGACCTTTAATTCTGAAGTCGCGCGCGGTGCCCAGGGACAAGTACTGCTGCCAATTTAACTGGAACCAAACCATCAAATTATCTGATAAGTAAAGGAAAAGATTTTATCAAAAAAATTTGAAATTGAAAAGTTCCTTTTGTCCTGCTTCAGTGGTTATAAGTCGTGATCGTATGTATTACGTGTAGGCTTAGTTCCTAGATTATTATAATCTAAGAACCAAGCCTACATAATACTACACACATACCTATACAGGGTTATTTGTAAAACACTAACAACCTTGCAGGTCTGTATTACTAACATCATAAACAACAACTTTTGTTCTATGACTTTTAAAAAAACATAATTCATTTACCAAAAACCAACCTTCAAGATTTCGCTGTTCTATCTAACACATTTCAACTCTGTATTTTGCTGTACCTACCTACGTCTGTATGAAGCAAAGCAAACGCATCAAGCACCCCCGCCGCCTGATTCCAGTCCCCTCCGCTATTACACTATCGCTTGCTTCGCATAGACTTCGTATTTTTTAGTACGTTAAATTTAAATATTTTTATTTCTGTATGAAAATCTGATGAACTTAAAATATGGTAAATTTTAAAAAATCATAGAATAAAAGTTGTTGTTCATGATTTTAGTAACATAGTCCTGAGAGGTTGCCAGTGTTTTACAAATAACCCTATATAACACAAGTTCTGCTTAGACGGGCGGCGTTTTGTAAAGTAATAGTACATTGTTACACTAGGGGTGAAAAATACTTATTTCGTCCCGAGAAGGAGTTGGACTAATGTTGTTGGCTGTAGTTGGCTAATTCGAGGGACTAAATAAGTAACTTTAACCCCGAGGTAAGCACTGTGCTTTTCATTACGAATACAAGAAGATAGACCTAGTTTTTTTTTTTAATAATTTGACAGCTGTTAGTTGAAAGTAAAACTTCCTAGGAATGAAAAGCGTGATACTTTTCAGCCCGCTCCTCAGGCAACTTCAGACCTACTTTCAGAGTATGAGTAATGAAAAATAATAATAATATAATGCAGTGTATTACCTTAGCCTTATTAGAGAGCATTATGACCCTTTTGCTGAACTGCTCGGCTTCCAAAACCAAGCGCGGTATAAGCTTGGTCTCCCGAAGCACTTTGGTCGCGTTCTGCTGTTGTTGCGATGCTTCCAAGTACGTGATCAAATTGTCCATAACTGTTGATAGCTTCTTGCCGCTCAGTTTTAGTAGACGCTCGAAACTGTGGAACAGATTTTTTTTTTATGTTAGTTAATTTTGTATCCCCTACTTAACAAAGCCATGCCGCAATGCCATGATCGCTTGCATGCCCGAATGCCATGCAAGCGATCGCCCAAGACAGAGAGGCTTTGCCTTGCGAACATCACAAGATCGTTACCTCCGCGATCGAACTCGACGACGATCTGACGTCGAGGAAAAATTATAAAAAAAAGTCGTTTTTTTCGGTGGCAAAAATCAGCCAATGACAACCCCCGCTCTTGGGTGGAGCGGGAGATAGTGTCAGACTCTTACTGCCTAAAAACCTACCCCGTTCCTTCTAGCCTCTTCATACCGAGGCTTGAGTTCCTTTCAGATAACCCTAGCCCCAGTAGACTTCGACCCAACTGGGCCCCTCCTGCTTGCTGACAACTCCTTGTCTTGGGCTCGGTCCGGACATGGTCTCAAGCAAGGCCCAGCGCGAGAAGTCTCCGCCGCCGATCGCCCCCACGAGGGCACGCCCCGATTCTCCGCCCAAGCAGGGCACACCTCGACTGTGTGCTCCACCGTGTCCTCCAGGAGTTCCGCATATTGGCGACACCCGGGCGTCTCTTCCGCATGAATCCGGTATAGGAACCTCCCGAACGTGCCATGTCCGGTGAGGACCTGCGTCATGCGGAAGGTAAGGACGCCGTGAGGTCATTCCAGCCACGCCTCAAAGAGGGGACTTACCGCCATAATCGTGGCGTGCCCAGCACTGGGTTGCGATAGTGTCACTGAAGCCATTTCACCATGAGATCCCGCCGGAGCTCTATCCGCCATGCCGTGACCTGTCGCGGCAGTGGACTTTCACCCTGGCGTTGCATCTCCACGCGCATATCGTGCATGTGTGCAAGGACTGTTGCCTCCAGATCCCACGGTGGTAGGCCAAGAAGGCTCGCCGCTTCGCGGGAGATCGTGCGGTAACCCCGCACCATCCGTATTGCCATGACCCTCTGGCAGGCGTTCAGCATAGTCGCCGGTCACTTTTGCAGCGACGGCGTCCACACCGGCGCCCCGTAAAGGCCTATGGACCGAACGAACCCCGCGTAGAGCGCCTCCGGCAAGAAACGTCTGGACCCCCAAGGTTGGGCAGGAGCCGCTTGAGAGTAGCCCCAGTCCGGTTGAGTTTGGGAGCCAGACTTCGGAAATGTTCTCGGAAATTCCACCGGCTGTCGAGGACGAATCCCAGGTACTTCATCGTCGACCCGACGCCGATGTGAACTCCTCCTACCGTTAGTTGGGGGGTCTGATGGCGGCGCATTCCGAGGACCGTGAAAACACATAGCCTCGGATTTGTGCAGCGCCACCTGGAGTCTCAACTCAGCTGTCAGCTGGCACAGCTGCACTATCAGCGACTTGTATACTTACCGCACTTGCTGCGCCACCGCGGCGTCGATCTGCTTGGCGAGCGCAGCCAGCAGCGCGTACAGGCGCACGGCGCTCGCCAGCACCCGCTCGCTGCCGCCGCCCACGCAGCAGCGCAGCTTGCAGCACCCACACGTCCAGCTTGTCAGCTGGCACAGCTGCACTATCAGCGACTTGTATACTTACCGCACTTGCTGCGCCACCGCGGCGTCGATCTGCTTGGCGAGCGCAGCCAGCAGCGCGTACAGGCGCACGGCGCTCGCCAGCACCCGCTCGCTGCCGCCGCCCACGCAGCAGCGCAGCTTGCAGCACCCACACGTCCAGCTTGTCAGCTGGCACAGCTGCACTATCAGCGACTTGTATACTTACCGCACTTGCTGCGCCACCGCGGCGTCGATCTGCTTGGCGAGCGCAGCCAGCAGCGCGTACAGGCGCACGGCGCTCGCCAGCACCCGCTCGCTGCCGCCGCCCACGCAGCAGCGCAGCTTGCAGCACCCACACGTCCAGCTTGTCAGCTGGCACAGCTGCACTATCAGCGACTTGTATACTTACCGCACTTGCTGCGCCACCGCGGCGTCGATCTGCTTGGCGAGCGCAGCCAGCAGCGCGTACAGGCGCACGGCGCTCGCCAGCACCCGCTCGCTGCCGCCGCCCACGCAGCAGCGCAGCTTGCAGCACCCACACGTCCAGCTTGTCAGCTGGCACAGCTGCACTATCAGCGACTTGTATACTTACCGCACTTGCTGCGCCACCGCGGCGTCGATCTGCTTGGCGAGCGCAGCCAGCAGCGCGTACAGGCGCACGGCGCTCGCCAGCACCCGCTCGCTGCCGCCGCCCACGCAGCAGCGCAGCTTGCAGCACCCACACGTCCAGCTTGTCAGCTGGCACAGCTGCACTATCAGCGACTTGTATACTTCGATCAGCTCTGAAAGTAATATTACGTTCATATTAGGATCATTTCTGTAAGCGTCAGGACCCCTGGACCACTAGTTTACACACTGTTTGATGTTTGGAGAATACCAAAATTTACTACCTTTTTGCTACTATTTGGTACCTATCTTCATATATTTGGTACCTACCGTCATATATTTCGCGGCGTTTTCTCACTGTCATCTATTGACAGCGAGAAAACGCCTGAAGAAAGTGGCCAGACACCCGCTCTGAGTGGAGCAAATGGGAATGTCAGACTGACTAAAACCCGTCTATGTTCCAAAGAGGGATTGGGCCGGACATGGCTGCCGTATGTCGGATGAGCTGTGGGCTAAAAGAGCCACTTGTTGGGTTCGGCAGACCAAGGCGAAGGTGAAGAGATAAGCTGGATAAGTACTGGAGGGACTGGCCCGCAATGGCTGAGGGCAGACGTGTATGGAAAAGGGAACGGCAGGCTTTCGCTCAGCTATGGGATATAAATGGGCTAAATAATACCTCTCTCGATCCTCTGCTGCGCGTGCACGCACGTGCCGGCAGCTGCCAGGTCCCGCGCACGGCTCATGAGGTGCTCCACGCTCTTGGCGCGAGTGGCTAAATGGGCGCATACTGCAGTTAGTACTGTGTGGCCTGTTCGAGAGTCTATTGTGGTGAAGTAGTTCGTGTCTTCACCTGCTGACGTATCTTCCTCCTGGAAAGAAATACTTTTTCTTTCCGTATACCGTAAAGTGGACGGTGACGTGGGCAACGTTTGTCTAGCAGTGCTACTACGATCGACTTAGTTTAAACTGTTAAAGGGATGGAGCTACATAGGGTGTATATCTCCATTCCTCTTTCTCGCTCGCACGACTGACATTTTAACACGTCATGGCAGTCCCCAAACCTCTACCCTCATACATTTATCGGTCGCGGAAATTAATTATGTTACTTTTGTCAACGATTGTCTGTAAATTGGTAATTGGTCAATTACTGGTAATTTTTATTGTTATTTTTATAATTTAAAACCAAAAAGATAAACTAAAGGTTATGTTATTTTTTATAGTGTTACATGTATAATACAGCATCGAAATTGATTGACATATGAAACAGCATTAGTTTTTAAAATATTGATATGAGAAAGAGCCCCCACTCTTTCTGGCGTGGAAGGAATATTTCGCTATCTCTTTTGTACACACAACCTTTGGTCATGACGTCACCTTTTAATAGACAGTTACCCCTTCCACCAGATTTGAAAGGTTTCTAACTGACTTAATATTTAATTTTATTATTAAATAGAGTCAACTACCCAAATGTTTTCTTTATTGAATTTTATTATAGCAAATATATTTTGTAAGAAATATTTAAAGGAACGTAACTTACATCAATCCTGCCAAGCGCACAGGACAGTTTAGCGAGCAACTCGTCTAATAGTGAGGCCTCTTGTTGTTCGCTGTAGTACGAAGTTAACAGAGGTCCTATTAATGCAAGGCAGTCCTGTTTGCTGGTGCGAACGTATTCTTCAAGTTTCACTAGTATCTGAAACAAGTAATACGGCATTTGAAAACGACTATACGGCGACCACATAAGGTTTAAACCTGGCTGGCAAGAGCTGTATAGATTTTGGAAAAATATAACAGGGTTCTTCTAGAAAAAAGCATCATTTTCAATGTTAGAAGTTATAAACAGTTTCCAAAACGATCGTCCTTTAACACCTCATGGTGCACGGTTTACAGGAGTGTATGATAGAGTTTCACTGACCCTGGAACGTAAAGGGCAACTAAAGGAACACTAGTGGGTTTTTTTTCCAATAAAAAGCTGGTGCTAAATCTCGCTCCAATCAGATTAGGAGAACTTCATCATCATCATCATCATCAACGAAAAGACATCAATTGTTGGAGATAGGCCTACCCTAACAGTCACAAGAACCGTTTCTGTGCGTCTCGCATATAACCCTCACCAGGAGGTCTACTCGCTTTCGCCGAAACGAAACTTTTCGATATTCATTTGACGTTAAAATTGCATTTTTTTTTTCTAAACATAACTAATTAAAGTAGGTTTAGAGTTTCGGTACGTCAAACAATTTTCGTTCGTGCAAAACTTTGGGAACGAAAGGAACCGTGGTAGGAAACACGTGAAATTTCAATCGAAACTTCGTTTTTTGGAGTAAGCGAGTAGAGCCCCGGGTCATCTAACCACCTTGTTGAAGACATAAAAACGATGTGTCTTTTAGTACGCGGTCGCTACTCCAGAACCTTTTGGCCCCATTGAAAAGTCATATGATAATTTCCCACCCAAATAAAAGAGGTGTATGGCCGTAGACGTATAGCCTCGTAAAAACGCGTCATGCTCGGGAACGGGCTCTATTAGTTGAGACTTAATTGCTTATCCAGTAACTTAATTCCAAGCGACACCCGGTGGCCGCGCATCTATTGTCTTACTATTGTGTCTCTAATTGACGGTATCTGAAGGGTTAATTATTTACTTTTATTATTTATCTACATTGTGCTCACAAAATAGAAGTAACAATATGTAAGCAAGATTTATTTAACTCATAATGTGATTTAAAAGAGCGTGCATGGAATTTCTTGCACGTCCTTCTCCATAGAGAGAGACCTACACTTTGGAACATGCAATTTAGCTCCACTTTTTTGACTGACAAACATTTTGAAAGTTCAAAAGGGCCTGTAAATAGTCTATCACTACATAGTATAAAACAAAGTCACTTTTTCTGTCCCTATATCCCTATGTACGCTTAAATCTTTAAAACTACGCAACGGATTTTGTTGCGGTTTTTTTTAATAGATAAGAGTGATTCAAGAGGAAGGTTTATATGCACCCAAGCGAAGCCGGGGCGGGTCGCTAGTTTGAAATAAACGATTCTGATTACTGAAAAGATGTTAGAAAAATAACTTACTCTAGTCTTTTTCGGACACGAAGGTACGGGCGTCTCAAGGAGTAAAGAAGCGATTTGTATCAGCACCGACAACTGCTTCTTGACGATGAGGTCGCTTTCGTCCGGTGTACTCTCGTCTTCAATGTGCTCGAACGCAATATGGATGTTTTCTAGGATAGTCGCTAGGCATTCAGCTCCTGATGAACCGTCGTTGCTTTCGGCTGGTGGCAAAATAGTAAATTTTAATACAAGTCTAGAAAGTTTATCATTGACTGGCCTGTTGGTCTAGTGGTTACAGTTAGTGGCCCTGACTGCCGGAGGTCGTGGGTTCCATTCCCACCCAGGACAAATGTTTATGTGATGAGCATGATCATATGTTCTGTGTCTGGGTGTAATTTATCTATAATATGTATGTATTTAGAAATATATAAGTATGTTTACCAGTTGTCTAGTACCCATAACACAAGCTCTGCTTAGCTTGGGATTAGACGGCTTTGTGGAATATTATTATTATTATTGCGGCCGTGGCGACATTCGCCCCGGTCGCGAACTAAATAATGAATACATTATTTTCAATACACTTTATAGGTACTTGAAAAGTCGCTCTTATCGCTACAGCTTTAAGGCACGCAATTTACTGTTTTTCGCATTAGTGCAGGAAAGTGCGTGCCCCTGCCACAATTTTTTCAAACATTCATATTTTTCTCCACCAAAGGGTAAGGAAGCGACATTCAAGATAAATTTAGAAAGTATTTACGAATTGCAAAATACTTACTGATAGCCGCTAAGAAACTGTCCATCTTCAATGAGTAGAGAGGAGAGAACAACAGTGTAAGGCATGTCTTGAACACTTCCAAACACGCCAGCGTCGTCTGGTCGTCGAAGCCACTCATATGTTGGAACCTATTGCCGTGACGGTAGAGTTCAAATTTGAATAACAATGTTTATTTATTTCAGTCAACCTTTGGGTTATGTTACGGATTTTTTTAAAGTGGGCCCCAGTAGGCTTCGACCCTGCTGGGCCCCTACAGTTTTGCTGAGATTTCCTTGAGACATGCGTGCCGTCGACGACTCGAGCTCGGTCCGGACGGGTTCCGGACGGCTGGATGGCAAGTTACCCATCGCTCGCCGTCCGCAAGCCCTCGCCTACGGTGGCTGGAAGTCGAGGTCGAAATTCCGGCGGCTGGAGCGTGAGGACCGTTCCCTCGCGCGTGTGCTTGCAACCGCCTCCTTCGCTGGCATTACTGCTTCGCACGCGGAGGCGACCCACCTGCCTTGTGTTTGCGAGAGCATTTCTTTGTGTAATTCATTTCATGGCGAAGGTCCATTCCCATTCCTAAAGAGGAGGTCAGAGTCCCAGCAGTGGGAACATTATAAAGCTGTTTTTTTATTGTACTCTACAGTTATTATTTCAGGACTATTACGTACCTACAAACACATCTGTTGTACATGATGGTGGTTATGCTGACCACGTGGGAGGCTGTCCTCTTGTCCAGCTGATCGCTCAGTAGCACCGAGTGAACGCATCGTAGAGCCCAGGCGTGGAAGTCGCGACGACCGCGGAGCTGGTTGCGCTGTTCTAGAGACGACCACGGCACGTTTTCACTGTTGAAAAATAAGAAATGTTTAATAATAATAATCTCGACCGAATTTCGACTATCTCAGCAGAGACCAGCCACGTTGTAGGAGATATTATAATGCACAAGTGTGTGCGCAACAAACACAGATGCACTCTCTGTTTCTTTGTTTCTTTACTCTCATATTCCGACGATCAGAGATCAGGCGCAGGACCAATGACTTTAAGTGTTTTTCGAGAAGGAGAGCTTTAAGTGTTTTTCGAGGCACGAGGTTGCCACACCACTAACTACCAAACTACATGCTGCTACAGAGTAAATCCTAATGAAAAAACCAAAAGGGACTTTCAATATTGTAACGCCGCGAAGCTTTAATAAGTTATATCTCCACCGAAATCAATAAGAGCGTCAAATATAATTGACAGGCATAGTTCAGTGAAAGTTCTAGAATCGAAGTCTGTACTAAGCTCTAGAAAATTCGACGATAGTTCAAAAAAAGCACCTCAATTGTTATTAGTTAAGTGAGCTAGCTTCACGGTCTTGCTTCGACTTCTGACTCTTCTCGGACAAGGCTAAAAAGTTCAAACTACTTTCACTTACCAATAGAGCTGTTCAACGGCACCGCCACACAGCCAGCCGCATTCGGCTGCGGTTCGAACGCGCCTGCCTTATCCTTCACCACGTTAGCTAGCTCCAAAGGCGTCTTACCGTTGTCCTTCTGATACTTCTGACTCTTCTAGACCTAGGTTTTGAAGACCAAACTACTTTCACCTACCTATACAGCAGTTCAACGACCCTGACGCACAGCTTGGTGTCCCACACGCTCGGCAGCGGTTTGAACGCGCCTGCCTTATCCTTCACCATGTTAGCTAGCTTCATGGGCGCCTTGCCTATGTCCTTCTGATGCTTCTGACTCTTCTGGACCTAGGCTAAGAAGACCAGACTACTTTCACCTACCTATACAGCAGTTCAACGACCCTGACGCACAGCTTGGTGTCCCACACGCTCGGCAGCGGTTTGAACGCGCCTGCCTTATCCTTCACCATGTTAGCTAGCTTCATGGGCGCCTTGCCTTTGTCTTTTTGAGACTTCTGACTCTTCTGGGATTTTAAAGTTTCTTTTGTCTCGTTTAGAGACTTGTTGTTGTTTTTCTTAGTTGTCTTTGGTAGTACCTAAAATCAGCAAAGGTCATAACTTAGACACAATGACTATACAACCACTTGACCGCTCATATGGGCGACTCCAGCTCACGACACATATATGATTTAGCACTTATATTAGATGCCGATATCAGTGCATTTCTTAGTACTGACCAGTTGTTGGATCTGTGCACATTCCTTAATTTTAGTACCTTAAAAAACATTTATTGCCTAAAACCGAAGCAAAAATAAGTTCCTGTGCAATTAAATGGTGCGGGAAATCATCTAGAACATCTATTTTTAAAAAAGATGGCATAAGTTTTCATCCTTAAGTAAAATATGTTTTTATTTATTTACATTATTGGTAATTAGAGAGCTCAAGCTAAACTGGTTGGTTACGAAAAAGTGATACCGCGTTGATGTCTTTTGAAAAAGTCCTTTACTTTCATTAGAATATTAGATAAGTCTATCCCTTTCTATCCATGAGTACTTTCTACTGAGTGATGAAGTGATGTGACAACTTCAAAATATAGTTGATAAATATTATTTTATCGATGATTCCCAATGGTGAATAAAAAATTAAGTTACCTACCTTTTAATATTAACATTTTAGATTTCTTGTTGTTACTTGTAGAGGACATTAATATTCATGAATTTGACAAGCCTCAGTTTTTTATTCGAGAGTAAGAAATCGTAGAATAGTTTCTCGCGCTCTGGATGGAGCGAAAGGCTCCACCAAAACCATAAGAACATGCCATGCAAGCCAGACTTTTACTGACTAAACCAATGACTACAATTACTTGACTGCTAATACGGGTGACTCAGGCTCATGACACTTATGTGCAGTTACACTTATATCAGACGCCAATATAACGCCTTTTGTAGTACTGTCTAGTTATTAGATCTGTGCACACATGATCATTTCGGTACTCGTACCATAAAAAAAAACATTTATTGCATAAAACAAAAGCAAAAAAACCGGCCAAGAGCGTGTCGGGCCACGCTCAGTGCAGGGTTCCGTAGTTTCCCGTCCGTCACAATAAGTGTCTCCAATTAAGAGTTAAAACAATGAACGACAGACAACGAGCAAGAGCAAATACACTCAGAAACCACCAGAGACCAACCGAACAATTCGACCATGACTCCATCAATTCAGGAATAAAATTTATACAAACTAGACGTGTTATGTATGTTGGGTTTTCGGTGGTAATTTTGGATTGCATGAACCTATTATAATAAATCTTTTTTTTATTTGAAAGAAGACACGTTCAAGATAGTAAAATATGTAAATTAAGTTAAAAAAAATGCTTGCATATACGGCTGAATTACAAACTTAGTTCAAAAATTATTATGAACAACTTTTCATAAACTGTTCCACCCGGAACGGAACCGTCCAAATTCAAAATAATTTTCCTAGAAAGTCTTTATAAAGACTTTTTTTTCTACTTTTGAGATTTTTTTCATATTTTCTAAACTTATGGTTAAAAAGTTAGAGAGGGACACATTTTTTTTACTTTTGAAGCGATTATTTCCGAAAATATTAACATTATCAAAAAAAAAAAAAATTTAGGTAAACCCCTATGAATTTGGTGGGAAGGGTACCTAGTTGACTACGGAACCCTAAAATGAGTACCTGTTCAATTTTATGGTGAGGAAAATCGTCTATGTTTAAAAAAAAAGCAGTACTAATCGACGTCGATTTTATCGATATCGATAGTATTGCTGCAAAATTTACTTGTTCATCACTATTTTTACTGGGTTTGTTGCATCAGCCAATCACAGCCGCTATATTTTCCCCCGTCCCCCGACCCGCAACGGTGAATCGTGTGCCTAGACAAAATCGGTCTATCAGCTCTCAAGTGGTTTTATTCTCTTTGCTTAGACATGTTATAACCAAAAAATTTTACTCAAACAATTTATTTCCTACTAGCGTTTTCTCATGACTTCATTCTCGTAAATGTTGATTGTAACTTAATTTTCTATAGGTACTTCATTCAAAGTATGATTAGACATAACACAAAACTTTTTTATTTATTTATTTATTTATGCACACAAAGTACAGAGGCGGACTTAATGCCTTAGGCATTTTCTGCCAGTCAACCTTTGGGTGATGCAGAGAACGTTCAATCGATTTTGTCTTTTATTGCGTTGGTGGCAAATAGTCTGTGTATTCACTTCTGGTTTTAATGCCATCCTTATGCTTACGGAATAAAAGTGTAATTAAAAGTTATAAGAGACATAAATAAAAAAAATTGCACTCAACTAACACTTCCCATAGTGCGCGCACAGTATTAATTTCATGGCCGAAAAAAATTAAAGCCTCCGACATATGGATAACTTAGGTGTTAATGAATGTGCAATAGTTCAATTACATGTCTACTCTAATAAGCCAGTTTCTGTGAAAATATGAAATCTAGACACAATACCTTAGTCTGTTCCAACAGCTGATTACAAGCTTTAAACAGCTTGTAAACCTTGTTAGCAGCTGTCTCACTGTTGAGGTTCCACTGCAGTATCGTATGAGCTATCAATGCCTCATAGCATTGTAATGTTTGCTGTACTTTGAGACATTTGGCCTTCGATTCCGGTGTTAAGTCGGAGAGGTTTGGTTCTTCCTGCAAAGACATTAAATAATTTAATTAGTAACATTTATTTCCAATAGACAAATTTTGCCCCCCTTAGTAAAAAAAGACGCATCTAACATTTTTTCCAGAGTTGAGTTATATACATTGCCGGCATCAGGACATAATGGCGCATTTGCCTGTAATTTTAATATTTTGCTAACTTTCTCCAGTGCGGTTTTAACACAAGATCAGACAAATAAAAAAAAGTGAAGCTAAATTTCATATTCCAAAACGAAAGCTCTATACACTCTTTTAAATCATATTATTAGATATGAAGCTATTGAATCTTCGTGTTCCTCCTGAACAGACTACAGGAGCTAAGCTATAAGCTTCTAGTAATAAAATTAATAAGGCTATTTACCATATCAATACTTATAAACTGTTCATTATCGCACAACTGCTGCATGACCCTGGCAAGCTTACTCTTCAGGTAGGCGTTCCCGGTCTCCACTGACTGGCTGGCCAGGATGTCTTCCAGGTCCTCCTCCTCACCTGGCTGCAGGAACTGGGCTACGGCATATAGCAGCTGAGCTATGGGTTCCTAGTAATGGAGAAATTATCATGTGAGGTAAAAAGCTAGTGTTTGGGATGAGTGAGTGAATGATATTTATATTGCAAATAGGTTTTAAAAACTGTGGATTGTATGCTTATAAGTGTTTGGTATGCGGAACAGAGAGTAAAGTCCCTCATAATATATCTCCGTTGAAAAGGGAGAATCCACCGGCCAGACGGGCTTTACGTCTGGTGGGCAAATTTCGGGCTGTAGTATATATCCAAACCGCGTGGAGAACTTTGCGCAATGCAGGATTTCCTGTTTTTGTAGTTCTTATGTGGTGCCATAGATGTCGCTACAAGTGCTAGTACTTAAAAAAATCTACAAATCGAAACTGAACAGAGAAGTATCTCTGACCGCACACGGACCTCAAAATAGCGCCGCCACAAAAAAAAACGCTTAAAGCGGCCACGAAAAAAAGCTAGAAGCCGCGGCAAAAAACAGCTGAAGCGCGCGACAGTTTGTGGCTTGTGGGGAGAAGCCTGAAGCGGCTCCAAGCGTTTTTTTACAGCCACACACACGAGCCACAAAAAAAGGCCGTCTCAAAAAGGACACTTACATGACAGAATCATCAGATATACTCACAACTAAAACGGCATTAACGCCATTAATGTTCACACATTTGTTGATAAGCAGCGTGGCAGTTCCTTCGCCCTCTGGAAGGTACTTGCTCAAGTGTTCATACAGCAACTCCAGGACAGATTCATGTAGAAACTGCTTGTCTTTCGCACATCCGTGTAATTCTACAAATAAAATTAGACTTGTCAGATTGACGACTTAGACGTCTTCCTTAAGCAAACCAATGCTAACATCTAGACAGTAAATTTGCCTAGTCTTGCTTATCGCTCGGTGTTGCTCGCCTAGTTGGTTGAGTAAAGACAAGCGTCAACGTGTATAGACCTCATTTGGCGTAGCTTGTAGCAACTCGCAGCCGCTCGCGATCACTTGCCCCACTGCGGAGTGGTGTGGATTTTTGTGCACAAATCAAAGGCGCTCGCGCGCGCTCGCCCAACATCTTGGCGTCTCCTCAAATTTGTCTACGTTGGCCATTTGCATTGGTTCCCTTTAAACTTGCCGAACGTCTAGACAGTTATGCTTGCCTTGTGTCAATTAACCTGAATTTGCCTAGGCTCGCATTGGCCTAAGCTCGGCCAACATGTATTGCAGGCATAAATGCTGACTTACTGGTATAAAGCAGCTGTTTCACAAGCGCGTCTTGTACCAGACATCGTCGCAATATTGATACTACTTCCATACACATGGCTTCGTTACGGACACGCGAAGTTACCCTGCCAAAATAAAACAAATAAATTAAAATAAATCGTAAGTGAGAATACGAACATAACACCACCTATTTTGGTGTGTATGCGGCGTTTATCCGCAAACTACTCACTTTTCTCCTCGTGTCGTATGTCCTGTCACCTGTACAAAAATCTAATGTCTGTGTTACTAGTTGGCGTTGCCATAATTGAATAAAGGGCAAACAATAACTCTTAGCAGTCTGGTAAAAAGATCACCTTTCAAATATTATGCTTATGCTAAAAAAATAGATCAGGATTGCAAAGTATAATAGTATAAATTCAAACACGCGTTTGAATATATACAGACGCGCGTGTATAGCGATACAGACGCGCCCGTATCGCGCGTTTAAATCGAAACAAACGCGATGCTAACGTGCATGCATAACCCACATTATTAAAGGGGACAAGAAACCACGCCGGAAGCACCAGGTTCCGAGTGCGAGGATGATAGGATTCCATGTGCGTAGTGGAAGGTTTCAATGTAGAAAGTTTTCATGTGAGGGGTTGTAGGATTTTGCAAGGTGTTTAGGTGGTGTACATTCCATGATAGGGATGATAGGATTCCATTAAGGGTGGAAGGATTGTGTAAGTGGGGTGATGGAGTACTCACACACTCCCCTGCTGCGTAGCGTGAAGGTCTACGGTGAGCTGCGTGAGGTAAGAGTGCGCGCTGTACTGTTCGCTGTACGTCTGACTGTTGCTGATGTTACTGCCACTGACGCGCACGTTGCGCAGTACCGATAGGAAGCCTGATAAGGCGAGGCAGCGGTGCTGGGAGTCCCTGTGAAAAGTGTTAGCGGTCGCAAGTTTGTCGACAAGACTGGTGTTTTTATGGCTAAACTATACAGAGGAGTTGAGATTAGATGTTGCTGTTGTTGATGTTGTTATTGTTGCTTGTTTGTTGTTGTTGTTTTTGGATGTGCAAAGGTAAAAAAAACCGTTCAAGTGCGAGTCGGACTCGCAAACTAAGGGTTCCGTAAAAACTAACTTACGTTCAATTCCCGAATCGAGTCTCAAAAATTTTATCCGAATAGATAAGTTTATTCCTATACCAATGTTATTAAACCTCGCTTCATGCCAAATTTCAGGGTTCTAGGTCAACGGGAAGTACCATATAAATTTTAATTCCCTTTAGTATCGAAATATGCGTTTTTTGCGACATAAACGGCCGTATCTTTCGGCTCCAAGGGACCGCAGATCGGAGTATATCGTTTTTTTACTTTCAAAGAAAACTTTACGTATTAGCTTACATACCTGGAATAGAGTCCTTTTCTGCACACCATAACTAGAGTATCCCTAGTTCTAGTACTAAAGTTGAGGAGTGGATGTACAGCATCCAGGACTGATGCAGCCGCTCTGTAGTCGGTTGGGGAAGGTTGGCAGTTCTCCAAGATAGTTCCCAGCTGAGTACAACGTTCTACCGATACCGGGGTTAACTTGCATAGGACGTAGAGGCAGTCTGGAAAGATAAGCTTGGTAGTTATAAAAAGACAGGTATGTAACTTCACTTTTTTTGAACTGACCGACATTTGACTGTTCAAAATTGCCTGTAAATGGTCTATTTGGAATAAATACTTTTAATTTTGATTTTTGATTTTTAAGTAATTAGGCGTAATAACGTAGTAACGAGTCATGGGTAGTTCACCTTCCAATCATCTAGTAAGGATCGAGTCCGAGTCGAGTCCAATTTTCCTACATGTAGGTATGAAGGTCGGCTTCCCCTTAAGGGGAAGAGGGCGATTTCCACCTCCGCTTGCTCTTGTGGTTCTCATCCTAGTGACTTGGAGAAACACCCACCGACAGTAACGGATTCTCAAGAAATATATCACCTTCTCCCGACGAAATAAATTATAAAGCAAATCAACGTTTGCTACCAACATCAGCTAGTATTAATATAGATTGGACGCGCAGAACATTCAGCAAGCATTTGGTATTAATTATTCACAGACTCCAGCATACAGACCCTGACAATACACTTTGAAAAGTGACGTTTATCAGTTCTAGTAAAATACAGTATATTGCTGATCAGCGTTAGCAAACCAATAAAGTTTACCTGCATACTGCTTCTGGGTAGTGTCACTGCACAGTGTATCTGCTAGCTGGCTCAGTATGTGGCCGGCTGTCTCGGGCTGCGCCTTGCTGAGTCGCACCAGTATCAACTTGCCGTGTGACCAGCATGTTGGAGCGATGGGCTTCAGTCGAGATACGGAGAGTAGGAGGAAGGCTAGGTTGATGAGACCGACTACTGTTAGTTGGCGGTGGTTGGCACTGGAAAAGAATGTTATATTTTATGCTATTTTGTCACAAAACAACTAAATCCTGCATCGATTAAAACATGTACAAAAGATTGAAATCAACTATCGGGCAGTTGCCTCGACCAGACGATCCTTCCTTACCAACGGAGGATTGTAGGATTATACATCCTGTTCCACATTCCTCTAAACTTGTCACCCCAATGTGATCAAATACCTGTCCAGCCTACTGATATCCAAAAGACTGGCATTACCTCGCCAAAATAAAATACTGCCGAGATAAAATGTATCCTGTTCCAGGAAACGAGATTAATTAAGCCAATTAAACCGCCGTCAAGCTGAATCAAGAAATCATTGCTAGATGAGTGGATGCTTTGGGATGCATCATTTGTAGCCCAAGAAATTCTAATTTCCCACCAGAAAGAGCTGTCTTGCTTTGCTCTGCTTCCGAAACATATTATAGTGAAACATGGGTTTAAAGACACTATATTTCTCTTTCTGCCAAGAAAATACAGTCTGTTATGTTGTGTAAATGAACATTACCTCTCGGTAGTGATGAGCTTGAGTACGCTGACCACGTCGACGTCGGGCGGCAACACGGCGCGCACGCACGCCGACTCCTTCGCTCGCAAAGCGTCCATGGCACGCAATTCTATCGCTGATTTTATTACCTGAAATATTATTTATTTTAGTGCCTGTGTGGAACAGACTGTTTGCAGTTTCTGGCCGTACCGTCGCCCGAGCCCAGTCTCCTATCCCTCGCGCAATCTCCGCACTCAATGCTGGCTTGGATGAAAAACCTGAATATAACGAGTTCGTAGATGATTGGAAGAACATCTCGTCTGTCTGCCTGGAATTCTGTGAGGTTTTTTTTAAGGTAGGTTTTCCCACTCACACACTCCCACACACATCTAGTGACTTCTCCCACTTTAGGGCGGAGCACGAGGGCGTGTCAGACTTTTACTAGAACTACACTATGTTCTTTGTTTGCCTTGCGTTCTAGGATCCCGGGGTTCCCTTTCGGACTACCCACGGCAAGTTATGTGAGATGAATATACAACTGGCTTGTAATTATGTTTTATTATTAGTTTTGTTCAAATTTTATGTCAAAACATATCTTTAACTAATGTTATTGGCCTTCGTCTTATAAAGTAAAGGCAAGTACTACACTGCGCACACGTGGGCCACGTTCGCCTGAGCGCGTCGGTGTCCATACATTTTATATGGTAACTAGACTTGCAGAGCTACATTACATCCACGCCACGCGACGAGACGCTACGTACAAATCAGGATTGCTTCACGTGTGCGTTGATCTAGTCTAGTTCTCGCTTTAATGTGTAATAAACCAGCTGTCCGTCCTGATTTCGCACGGGCAATAAATATAGCCTATTTTAATCAGGGTGAATGTAGCTTTCCAATGGTGAAAGAATTTTTTAAATCGTCACAGTAGTTTTTGAGTTTATTTATTACAAACATACACTCAAAAACACAAATTTTCCCTCTTTATAATATTAGTGTAGATGATGACAATACTCACATCTAAACATACAGATCTGAAGTCAGCTCCCTTATCCGACATAGCCAGGGCGAGGTCTATAATGAAGGGGGCCCTCAACAGCTGTGTCTTAGGCCATGTCTTGATGTGTTTGCGGACCAGCTCAGGGTCGGCAGCGCCTTGTGAGATGTGGTAGATGCAGGTGGATAGGCAGCGACTTAGTTCGGCTGAACTGTGGGGGACTGGAGAGAAACAACGAGATTAGTCAAAATGCAATGAAAAGAAGAATTAGACATATTGGTGGGTTGACTGGCCTGTTGGTCTACTGGTTAGTGGCCTTGACTGCTATTCCAGAGGTCGTCGGTTCGATTCCCACCCTAGACAAATGTTTATATGATGAGCACAATAATTTATTCTGTCTGGGTGTAACTTATCAATACATAATATGTATTTAAAAATATATAAGTAGTCTATCAGTTTCTTGGTACTCATACCACAAGCTCTGTAATATGAAAGTTGAATTCAGACTAAATCCTACCAATTATTATTAATATGGTGACACTTGGGGGAGGCCTGTGTTCAACAGTGGTTGTCTTTCTGAAAATGATGGGAATGATGAGTGACTGAGAGAGACTCAGTGTGACTCACCAATGTCATCAATATCAATGGTGGTAGATTCCGAGTCCTGTGGCGGAGGTTCCAGCTTGCTGTACAGACGCACGCTGAAATAGTGGCTCAGATGTGACAGTACTATCTCCAAATGGTATGTCTTACATAATCTGAAAACATAAATTAACCCTTTTGCTTACATCGGATTGGTCCGACGAGTGTTTTCATTTCATATTCGCCAGGGTCGTGTGTCAGCGACTGAAAGATCTCGTTAAGTTCTTCAATCATTCAAGGGGCCAGGACGCCAGTGGACGAGATGGATTATTTGTGTTCCGGGTCTGGGTGACTGTGTATGTAAGTATACATGTTTGTGACTACACTCATGCTACAGCAGTTATTTCTAGTGTGGAGCTTATTAAAAAAAAACAATGCATAATATAGTAAAGCCAAAAATGTCATAAATCTGTAAGGGCGTTAAGCGGGCGCTGTCAGTAGCGCGGAACCGGGTTATTACTTGCGCTGTGTCGCGAGTTCAACTTTAACTCGTGTCGATGGGGAACTTTATTACTAGCTTTTGTCCGCAGCTTCGCCCGCGTACATAGAATATAGCCTATGTCACTCAGGAATAAAGCAGCTTTCTATCGGTGAAAAAATGTTAGCAATCGGACCAGTACTTCCAGAGATTACCTCCTACAAATAAAAAGAAACAAACTTTACCTCTTTTTATATTAGTGTAGATTACGTAGCGGCACGGACGCAGAAAGGGGAAGCTTAACGTAGCGTCGACCCTTACACCCGTGTGAAACTGAGAAAGTTCGTTAGTCATTATTGTAAAGAACAATTTAAATTACTTGAGTAATTGATGCACTAGTGGAGGCAGGGAGTCCGGCGCCGTATCTATGATGTAAGAACATATCTTGTTAACCACCTGCTTGTGATCATTGCGAGATAGCTGCATGTCCCTGGAAATAACCACAAAACATTAAAGCTAAAGATAAACTGACCCCACATATGGCCATGTATGTTATGCATTATGAGATCTAGACTAGACTCTTGAATTCACTTAAAAACAGATGATTTAGAAATATTCTTGGCATACGCAACAATGGTGCACTTGTCCCATGCAACATCAGATACCGCCAGTCATCAACTCTGTGATATTGCATCACATATCTAGGCTCAATTATCTTTACATTTAGTTAATAAATCATTTTAAAGATGGGTTTATGACTTTTATTTTATTTTTTTGGGGAGGTAAATCATCAATTTAAGTTGAGCAAGAGGTCATGATGAGAAAGTGTAACACTATAATTGGCCACACCCATATGTCTTCAGTTGTTCATTGTGTTTTAGAATCACTGGGTGAATTCCGCAATCCATAGATGATTACCCATATTTCTATAGGTACTGAAGAGCAAAATAAAAGTATGGTGCTTGAAGGCCATTACAGAATCTAGTTAGGTAATTTGGCAATTAATATAGTAAAAAATTGGGCCGAAGACTACTAGGGCCATGTATATGGTGAATAGGCCTTTATGGGACATTAAATAAAAGAGTGGACTGTATATAAAATGATATATTACGACGTCACAATAATCGGGGGAAGTGGCTGTACCGGGCCGCGTCTGTGAGCCGAGTGATGGCCGGCGCGCGGCGCGTGAGTCGCGAAGCTTGTTCCCCGCGTCCCGCGCGCTCCTTTCTGTGCCCTTCATAGTGATGCGCCAACATATGGTATGTTGGCTTCCAAAATGGAACCCTCCAAGAAGGAACACAGGAGTGGGCTTTAGTCAGTAAAAGTCTGACACTGCCTCACTTTACAGCAGGATAAATCATTAGATGATTACCTACCAAAAAAAAAAATGCTCCACCCACAAAAGGCTTTTAAATACTAACTTGAACATAGCAGTAAGCTGCACAAGCTGCTTCTCATTCCAGCTGCACTGACACAATGTGTGGATACACTGTTCTTTGTACTCCGTGCCCGACAGCTCTGTCCCACAGTGCTTAATCATGTCATATGTTGATATTGCATTGATGCATTCTGGTAGGACGTCGCGCCAACTGAAATTTTAGTATTAAAGAATAATATATAAAATAACATAATCAACCTTATGTTCCCACTGCAGGGACTTTGGCCTCCTCTCTAGAAGAGGGACTGTAATCTACGCAAGCCCACTGCAGGTTGGTGGATGTCACAAGTCTAGGTATAAGAATATTCGGTTCTAGGACATGCCTGTTTTCCTTCACCGTTTTGAGAGCAGTTGTGATGAAATAATTACACAAAGTGATGCATCTGGGGTTTGAACCCGCGACTTACTATTTGTAAGTCGTAACCGTTACAACTGCTCTTAACATGAAAGTTTAGTAGGTTTTTATTAGGAAGAATATTATTTTGTAATATTTTTAAAGTTCCATCCTCCATAGAGATTTTTACTAACTTTTGCCTGCTTTAGGATTTTTCTGTATGAATGTTGCATGCAAATCTTAGGATCAAAAATTTCCCACATAGACGCCCTAAATAACTAGGAGGCTAGTCTGCTTTTGGGTTAAATGGAATGAAGATTACACTAATCAAAAATAAAGTAAAACCATACTCACATCATATTAACATCTGTATCCAGTACAATGGACTGAACACAATCATTGGACCATCGCACCAAGTCATCTATCGGTAACCTCGGTAACTCCAGACATAGCCGGCTAGTAACATCACCACAGTGAGTGAGGGATGTGGACTCTCTTCTCATGGTCTGCAAGACTATATCCACTACCTGGAATTTTATATTAAGGTGGTGCATCACGACTCACATTTTCACTGTTTTTCATACAACCGCTCATAACTGATTATGACGTTACTACACACTTTTCATTAGATATTTTGGAAACACAGTATCTTGTGGATATTATCTAGGTTTCTAAAGAAACCAATTTCTAAATTTGTGTAAAACTAATCCAGTAAAAACCTCTGAAAATGTCCTATTTGGTATGAACTTTGACACTTCATAATTTGCCTAAAAATTAAAAAAGTCAAAAAAGTAATCCTCTAGAGACCTTGAAAATTTTATTAAGATTTTAAATGATGACAACTTTTCCAAAAACTTTTAAGGGTTTAAAAAAAACAGCTATTTCCTGGAGCAAGTTTTGTGAAATTTTCGAGTAAATCTCGGAATTACCGAATACTAACAGAGTTTCCAGGCATTATCTCTCTTTTTTTGCGTTGCCTTTTCGTCAAACATCGCGTTGGATTGCATTAAATGAAGTAACAAGCTTTTAAACCATTTTCGATGTTTACGATAAGCGAGTGGAGAAAGACCCTCTTAAGTAGTAGGTTCAAATAAGATGTGAAACACATCAGATCAGTCATTGTGGACACATGAGGGAGGCCTGAGTTCCGCAGTGGATGTCTGTCTGCTAAAATGATGATGATGCACTCGTATAAAAAGGCACTCTATGGAATAGGTACTTCATATAATTTAAAACATCATTGAAAGAAAACAATGTGATGAAACTGCATATTTTAGACACAGAATAGACTATCCTTCTTAATTTTATAGGGTTTACAATGCTTACTAAAGAAATCTTTTCATCTGCTTGCTTACATGTTGATTGATTACTGGTTCTAATAAGAACTAGAGTCTGTCTAAAAAGTCATCCGACTTAGGTAATTATTAGAGTAAAATGATATATCTAATGTAGTCAACACTAGTTCAATAATCAAGGTTGAATAAGAGACATTGATTTACTAGTTAAAGAACCTTATAAAAGCATCGAATATAAATATTTTTTGAATTATTAAATAATAGACAAAATTTCAAGTATGATTTTTTAGACAGACTATCTGAATGTTTTGGTCACAGGACTGGTTTTGGGTTTATTAATTAGTATGACTTAGACCAAAATAAAGTCTGTTTATGTTTACACTTTGATGAATTACTATCATAAAAAAAAAAACAAATACAAATGGTAAACATGTCAGGACATGTTCCTATCAAAACGCTGTTGTTTACCTTGACTTTATTCCTGCATGCACCGGCATTATCAGGAAATCCATTCAAAATACAATTTAACAGGTCACCGCCATCACTATTTACAATACGCCGCGGTAAAAACTTTAATATCTGAAAGTAAATAAATGAAAAACACTGTTAGAAATACGGTGCCACTCAAAACTTTTGATTCCATGGTTGAGTCGTTATACCTGGTCGATCTTGAGCTGGCAGTATTCACGTAACTCTTCCCGTTTGCCGGGGACATGTCCGAGTTCTTTTATTTTAGCAAATACTTTGCTCGCATCCATTTTACAGTATTTTTTGGGTTACCGAATTCTTGTTTTTGTGCACACCCGCCAAAATTACAAAACACCACAGATAATATTTTCACAACTGTCAAAAGACGATAGTGATGTGATTTGGGTGTGAACGGTGTGTGTGTGTATTCATAATAGGTATAAAAGGGCCTATTACACTAGCCGTTAATAATTCATGCGATATTCAAACTCTTTTTATACGGAATAAGTCTTATTTTTCATTCCGACTAAGACGAACATTACACGGTAGGTTTAGTCAAAACCTTGATTGACTAAAAACCTACCGTCGAATGCGTTGCATGACGGTCTTTAGTACTGATTGACGAAAACCATAATTCATGATTGATGGAATTGTTTGACGCTTGCGGCTTGCATGACCGTGTAGTAGTCGCCTAAGACAGTCTGACCCATATTGTTACACTACGCGACATTGACTTAAACTGTCTGAATATCGAGTGATGTAAAAGGCCTTTAATAATATGTAATACAAGTACCATATTCGTATTAGTAGGACACGCGGATCATAGGAATCTATTATTTGACTAATATTCAGGAACAAGGAGGTATTGAATAGTATAAATTTTTAATGAATACTCCAAATCTCGGTCCGCGAGCGAGATGATTAACAGTTTTGGACCACTGGATTTTGGACGACGTTCGCGTGACGTCGCGCGTGAGTCATGTGTGACGATCCCCGTCGTGGAAACCGTATTATTACCTGTACAGTGTCACTAGTTTAACTTTAACGGTATGCATGTAGTCGTGTCGATGGAGTGGAGAACATAATATTTATTACGTAGTAAAGAGGAGGCACAGAGCGCGGCTCCCATCGACAGCGTGGGTCCTCATAACTCGCAACATACGAAAATACCTATGTATATTATTATTTTTTATTAATATTTCAATAAAAAATAAAAAAAAACATTTAAAAATATAAAAAATAGTGTCCCACCGGTTTCGGGAACAGGGTCCAAGCTACCGGCGGTCAGGGCTCCAGAGAAAGGAACCTCCTGACTATACGAGCCGTGTCCAGGAGTACCGCTTTCTGAATCAAGCCCTTGATCCAGCCGCCTAACGAGAGCCTCCTAAGGTGTTGGTCGAGGCTCTTGGCTATTAAGCCATTGGCTGAAACGACTATCGGTACAATAATCGCTGAATCCACTTAACACATGTCGACAACCTCGCGAGCCAAGTCAATATACTTGATTTGTTTATCTTTCTCGGCTTTCACGAGGTTCTCGTCATGCGGAACGGATATGTCAACAATCATTGCACGCCTCTCGCTTCGGTCCACCACCACTATATCAGGCTTATTGGCTACAATAGTCCTGTCAGTGATGATGGACCGGTCCCAGTACAACGTGATATCGCCATTATCGAGAACTGGGTCGGGCACATACCTGTAGTATGGCACCTCCGATTCCACAAGAGAATACTTCAGAGCAAGTTGCTGATGGATAATCCTGGCTACAAGGTTATGTCTATGCAAGTATTCCCCGTTAGCTAGACGAGAACAACCAGAGATAATGTGGCGGATTGATTCACCCGGTCGGTGACATGCCCGACAGATGTCAACCGTGCCGTCCTTCACAATAAATCTCCGGTAGTTATTCGTCATGATAACTTCGTCCATTATTGCACAGACAAAACCTTCGGTTTCCCCAAAGAGGTCACCGACGCGCAGCCAGGCTACGGACGCTAGTTGGTCTACATCGGGCCCATGAAGGGCCCGGAAAAAGCGTCCGTGAAGTTCCTTACTCTGCCATACTTCCTTGCGTACGTTAGTGTCAAGCACTACAGGTTTGCGCCAGTTCTCGTTAGCCAAGGAGAGCGGGGAGAGTCCCTTGTCCACTGCCACTACATCACGATGCATACCCACGTCGGCGGCTAGGAAGTATTCCCTAAGACTGCATACCTCGCGATTGTGCAGGGTCTTAGCATTTAAAAAGCCTCGACCCCCACACTTCCGCGGGATATACAGTCTCATTACCGACGACCGTGGGTGATGCATTCGATATGCAGTCAGCAGTGTACGAACCCTCCTATCCAGGGCATCAAGTTCCGTTTGAGTCCATTTGAGTACACCGAAAGCGTATATTATTATTATTATTATTATATCTAGCCCATATTGTCCCACTGCTGGGCAAACGCCTCCCTCCACTCCTTCCAATGCTCCCGGTTTTGAGCTACTTCTTTCCAATTCCCAAGGAATACATCCAAGTCGTCCCGCCATCTCCTTCTTGGTCTGCCGCGACCCCGACGTGCGATTTCAGGGCACCAATTTTGCGTTTTTCTGGCCCACCGCTCGATCGGCATGCGACAGACATGTCCAGCCCAGTCCCACTTAAGCTGGACAGCCTTCTGAACTACGTCAATGATTTGCGACCTATGTATAATAATGTAATAATAATAATGTTGCTGCGAGTTTCGGGACTAAATAAGAATCGTGTTCGTGTCACTAAAATCGCATCACTGTTCTCTATTCTTAATTCTATATTAAATTTGACAACACTGAAATACGTTTCAGCGCTCGTATTTTGCTAAATCTTTAACAACCAACCTAGAACAGATAAAGTAAACATAAAAAGCAATTATTATTTTTTTGCTGTTCTTTCATACATTTTTTGAAAATTTTTAGAAATAGATTTTCATTTTGAAATTCCAGTTTGTTTTCTTCTATTGAATTATTTCTTTACTGATATTTCTAATGGCATCCCCGTAACGTCTTTTATGATGACGTCATCAGTTTATGTTTAGCGAGTGAGAAGTTACGAAATTCACGAATTTCATTTCAACGCGCACGTTTGTGTACAATTTACTGTACGCGCTTATATACATGTAAAACGTTACATATCAGATATACAATATATCTTACGACAATCAAAACCGAGCATCCGTATTTAGTGTAACTCAAAGTCACCGAGACTCGTTACGTTACTTTTGGCGGCATCGCATGAAGCCACAGAAATAGATTTCCTTGTGCAATTTCGGTGTGTATTAAAAATTCGGTGAAGTAATTTTAATTTCGGTGGAATTTCGGTGAGATCATCAGCCTTGGGTCGTTGGGAGCGAGGTGTGAAGATGGTGTAGAGGCAGTGATAACAGCAAGTCAGTATCAGTGATTGAAGCATGGAGAATCCGACCGTTAGCGGATTGAGGTCAAGGTCTCGTTCGAAGACACCCTTCCTGCGGTCGAGCTGCGACCGCGAGAGCTGCCTGGAGACCGAAGAGCACACCCATCCGAAGTCAGGGCGCAAAACCCCTGTGAAGAGAAGTACCCCTATCAAGTGAGTGAGCTGCCTTTCAAGCTTGTATGATGCTGGTATTGTCATATATAACAATTAGTTTCATTTTCTTAGCCCATTTTTTATTATTTTTTTATCAATATTTTGTCTGCTGAGCTACATTTCTGAAGTATCAAAGATAAGGATAAATAAATCCTGCTTTATCACACCTGTCAATTAACCCATCAGATACCGTCAATTAGAGACACAATAGTAAGACAATAGATGCGCGGCCACCGGTGGTCGCTTGGGGATTCATGAATTAAGATAATAATAATATAAAGTTCTTGTTAGACTGGTTTCAGTATATATTTTGTATATTTGTAAAATAGTAGCTCAACTTACTACCTACCTACTAAATTCATAGGATTTTTGTGCTAATGTAGTTCCTATGTTTGCTTAATTTTGTACATTATCAAGTGCTAATGAATCTTATCTGAGTACAAACTCCAAATTTAAAGCATAGAGTGTGACATTGATTTTTCATTCAGGATAAAAATGTAATAGTGTTTATCCTTATTTCTATTGTATGCATTCATTCATAATATAAACTAACAGACTAGGTAGGTACTACACTGATTTAATTCATTAAACCCCAAGTGAATTGCATTGACTCTCTCATTGTCATTCTATTAAGTCTCTAATTATGGTATTCGAAAGGATAAATTTTTTTATTGCTATAAACTAGTGCTTGAATGCAATCCCACCTGATGGTAAGCAGTGATGCAATCTCTGATTGTTAGGCGCACTAGTTTATTAAGAGCCTATTCACTCAAGCCTTGTAGACACCGAAATAATACCAAGACTGATTATATCAATGAAAGATCAACCAAATCTTATAAACTGATATCAGAGGCAAAAAAGTACAGAAAAAACCTTTACTCCACTCTAGGAATTACTTCTGTACCATGTGACGGCATGTTGTATGTTTATTACATAGGAATTCTTACACTAGTAGAAAACATCAATGTCCTGGAGTACCTTAGCAACTTCTAGCCTGAATAAATGTATGGCTTCTGTTGGACAGGCAACAGAATTGAATTTACATGAATGAGTTACTATCAATGAAGAACAATTTACATTATTACAAAACCTACCAACCTAGCAACTATTTGTTCTTTTCTCTGCATCTGGTGTCCATAGAATTTTGTATTATTCTGTACTTTATAAGTTAGGATTTGTTATTGGCTGTCACTCTAACTTACTGTTTCTTACCTGATTTGTTTTAGCTGCAAATCTTCCATATCATTTAAATAAATAAATATAACCTTGTATTCATGGTAAACAAACTTGTAACATCAAAACACACAGCATGTCTACTAAAATGGTTGTAATGCAATTTCTTGTCTGTTTTTTGAGTAGATTACTTTTCTCCATACTAACTTTGGATCCCCATTTCATCCCCTTAGGTAGTGAATTTTGAAAAATTCTCTCTTAGTGTTTGCCTAATCATAAAAGGAAACCTTGTGCAAAATTTCACCCTCATAGTCCTAGTAGTTTTAGCTGTACATTGATGTAATTCAGTCAATTTCTTCTGTTACAATATAGGTAAACAAGACAGCAACTGAAGAAATAAAAATCTTTGATAGACACAGTTGAGGTGTTTACCACTAAAACTGTACTTTACTACAACACCCACTGGTTTGTCAGATTTATTATGACAGATTTGTCACAAGGCTACTAGGGCCTCAGTACCAGTAAAGGACAAGTTTTGTTGACAATGATGTCACAACCACATAGATGTGAGGTCATGGCATAGTGTTAAATGACCTTGCTGGAGCTATGCACAACATTGATTCTTGGAACTTTTGGTCAGAGGCTAATTTTAGAATAAGTTTATAAGTTGTGTTTGCTATTGTATTAAATGTGACCAAGTTTGCTATCAGCATTTTATTTTTAAAAAATACTAACATTGTGAGTTCCAGTTTACTAGATAAACATTTCATGTGAACTATCTCAAATTTATCTGAAAGAAAGAAAGAAAACTATTTTATTTGGCTTACACACTTGTAAATACACACAAATGTCTCTCATCTATACTAATATTATGAAGAGGTAGTCTGTTTTTGTTTTTATTTGTACCTAGTGGTAATTTCTGAAAATACTGGTCCAATTGTTAATTTTTTTTTATCAATTTTCTATTGATAAAAAAAAAGCTGCTTTATTCCTCAGTGACATAAGCTATATTTTAAGGATGCGGGAGAAGCCGCGGGCAATAGCTAGTGTTCTATATTCATTATTATTTTCCAAGATAATTCAATTTTTTTTTTATATTTATAGTCTTTATGATAATTGGTCCTATTTTTAAATAATTACTTTTCTAATTATGTCATTAAATCTCAAGCGAACGCCAGCGTTCGTGCTGTCATTGTCTTTTTATTGTGTCTCTAATTGATGGTATCTGAAGAGAGAGAGTATACCTACTGGTAAACCAGAATCCATGTAGAAAATAATTACATTCCTGCAAGTATTACAAATTAAATGTCGAAAACAAAGTAAATACATTTAATTCTGTAATTAACCAAAACTTTCCTCTGATAAGATGCGAATGTGAAGGAATTACTTTAACCTTGGCAAGCGGAAGTGACTCATGTGATAACAAGACCTTACCCCTGTTCATACATAAGCATTTAACATGTTTTTACATTCCAACACATGATACCAATGTTTGATCAAACATTTTGCACCATAAACAAAACTGTTTCTCAACAAATTAACATTGTAAAGTTCACTATCATCATTTCAGCCGATATGCATCCACTGTTAGACATAGGCCTCCCTCAAGCGTCGCCACAATGATCGATCCTGTGCGTCCCGCATCCATCGGATTCCCCCAACCTTCACCAGGTCATCGGTCCACCTTGTAGGCCTTCCGTACGCAGTTGTTACTCCAGAACTTTTCTCACATTTATGGAGTTGTACTAAAGTAATATTTATTTCTAAAAGAAATTTCTTTCTACAAACCTGCGAAAGGAGAGATAAGAATTGTAGACAATAGTGTGTTGTTAGTTATTATTGTTAAATAATGTCATTAGTATGACCACAGAATTAACTGTCTAACATGATAGGCAAAATGCCAAAGACTTGTTGTACAATAGTATGTTGTAGCCAAAACAGAGAATCAAGGTTGATCAAACATTTTTGTATATATATGAATATCTCTAGGTGTTTAGCAATTTCAACAATGTAAAACCTGTAATTTTGCTATCAAGGTCCAATAACTATTTATTTAATTATTATATTCTTATACTGTATAAAAAATATAGGACAAACATGAATAAAAACAAGTATATAATAGGCGGTCTTATTGCACAGGGCTATCTCTTACTGACAACCTTTAGTTGTACTGAATGTAAGGTGACAGATTTAGGGATCATCATCATCACCGAAAGATGTCCACTGCTGAACATAGGCCTCCCCTAATCGTCGCCACAACGACTGGATGTCAACAATTTAGGGATGTTGATGACATCCCTAAATTGTACATATCCATAATTTTAAGTCAGGAATGTAAATATTTCATCAGTAGCTAGAATTGTCAAAAATGTTCACATGCCTTTATGTATGTAATCAGTCAAGATTTCGATAAAGTAATGCTGATAATCTACATGAAATTTCAACTTCAACTGTTCATTAATGGCATTTGTAGAAAAGATACCACAATTTTGCCAATAACATGTGCAAACTGTTAATAGACCATCAAAAGCTGAATTTCATAAAGGAATCGAAAATTTATGAATGCATACTCTGTTATATTCTAACAACGATCCACTACACATCACTATCATATCATATTTTGTCCACAGACAACTAAACCAGCCAGCAAGCACTGTAACCACAGAGACCATAACGGAAGTGGAAGAAGACCATATATTACAACCGGTCCACCAAACCCGTCGGGTCACCAGAAATGCAGCTCATCTCATTAGAACGTCAGACTACTCCTCAGAAGAAAGCCTTGACCGACTGAAGGGACACACTAAAGAAGTAGTTCAGGTAAATATTACAAAATCATATGTAAATTTGTTGAATGATAATGTGAGAATGCCCCATTCATGGTTATGGCGTGGAAAATGTAAACATAGGATGCAATATCCACTCTAATGAGTTTGCACTTAGATGGTATAGTGCAAATGGCTCTGTTGTTACGTGCGTGTCTTTGTGTATGTAGTTACCGCGTGGTGGTAAGGCCATTAGTATATATGAAGCATATAATTTTTTGTTTGTGTCCTTATAGTGTTAACACACGCTCAAATTTGGTACGACGAACCAAGCCCGCCGGACTAATTCCGTTCTCGCAATAGACGACTTTACCGGACTTGATGTCGTACACAAAGCAACCTTTGTGTACGACATCAAGTATAGGGATCTACCGATCTGAGATCTATTAATCGAAAAATCGATTTTGTAAGTTAAAAAAATCGAATTTTTAAATTGATCGTTAACAATAGGTCGATTCTGTGAATCGATCTCGGAAACTTGAATGAAATGGAACCATATTATTATTTAAAAACGCTCAAAGCACCTAATTTCCTCAACGTAATTTATATTTGCATGGTGTACACTGAATCATCTGTACCGTAAGTTTTTAAAACTCAGTAATTGCACAACCAACAGGTCGATCGATTTGATTGAAAAATCGTTGGTCCGATCAGACCGTAAGTACCAAATCAGTAGGTACTCATTTGGGGATATCCACACGTATTGCTTTGGAACGGAGCGAACCATAATAGTTGTAGAGTGACTACTTTATAGATGGGATTGGTACGGATATGAACCAAATCCGTTGTCCGTCCGTACCAAATTCGGGCGTGTGTACACTATTAGCTATTAAAAAGGTCAGTAACCATAGTACTCGTTACTCGCTTTAGCGTATGAATAAAGAAGAAAAAAAAAAGAGTATTTTATGCAAGGTTTGCACATAGATAGCTTCTCTAGCTTCCCCAGTGGCAGTGTTTAATATTATTCATAGTCTCGCGCTTGACCTGTCTCACCTGTGATGGTAAGCGAAGACATAGTCGACAATGGAGCATGCTTGCTTAAAAGTAAGCTATTCACTCTTGACTTAGGCACTGGTCCGACCGCCGACGATGTTCTTTCATCGTCATACGAACGAGTAGAACTAGGAAGTGAGTGTGTAGTTTCGATAGTTTTGTCGCCGGGCTATAAGCGAGTGTACTTTCAATGTCGCACTGTAAAGAAATTATCAAGCGAGCGAGCATCTCTGAGCGAGTTTATTTTTGTGTGAGTAAAGCGAGTTGTCGCCGGCAGTGTCAACAGTCAGAGAGCAACTTTTAATATATGCATCTCTTTCTTTTACACGGAATGTATATTTATTGTGCGTTTCTTGAGAGAGAAAATCACCGATAGTTTGTCGTTTACTCGCCGGGGCAGACGGACCACTGCCTTAAAAACCCCCTAGGCTAACAACAAACTATCAGGAAACACAGACTCCGGAAGGGAATTCAGCTGTGCACACAATGAATGTGTTCCCAATGCGTTTTGTGCAAATGGATGGGAGGTCCACCATACATTACGTATATTGAAAGAAAATGCATTTACTCAGAAAACCAACAGAGAGGTAATAGTCAGGTGAGGATGTTACGGTCGAGGTGTGAAACCTCTGGTGTAAGGGCTTGGCGCTTCCGTAGATACATCACTGATAAGTCAACACATTCCGGTTTAGCGTTTACAAGTAAAAGCGTAAAAGTATAGAAATATCAGTCCCCTGATTGTTTACTTATGGAACAGACTCTGAAATTTTTTATCGCCGAGAGTCAAATAAAATCAGATTTTATTAGTTTCCAATAGCTGTCCTAAATAGTTCGTATCTTAATCTGATTTCTATAAACGTCTTCATCAATCCATCTTGCATTCCTTTGATGCTAATAATACTGAGTATTACTTGTACTTAAGTTTTAATTAATTCCAAACCGCCATCTGCATTTTATTGCAGTCAAGCAATTAGCGTATCACCATGAATGGCATCTGTTTCCGTATATGGAGCGTCATTGGTCCGCATAAACTTGAAAATGTTTAAACACAACATAAAGACAAAAAATGTTTATTTGTTTTAGCATAGGGCAAAAAAAAAACATATTATAAATTACAAAATAGGTACCTGCGCGAGGCTACCAATCTCTGGACCGAGGCTACTAGTAAGAAAGAGAAGACCTATATGGACTATGACGTCGAAATTTTACACGCCCATGAGGTCGCCATAGAAAACGGCAGAGAGAGACGGATATGTTTGTTTAAAATGGTTATATCTTATTTAGTTTTCTACCAATTTTAATATTGTTTTCGCTGTTTATAGTCAATTTCGGAAATTTATTGATAAGAAAAAAATTTTTGGGCGTATTATAAAAAAAAGATCCTGATGAAAAATCGTCATAGGTTGACTTCGCCCGAGTCGCTAATCTAAAGCACGATTTCATGGTTGGCAGTAACCCTTGAGATTACTATACTTTTAAGTCAGTTTTATAAACTGTTCCTTATGTACCTATTCTTAGTTTAAAAAAATTTAGATAATAGCTGTGCAATATATATAACAATACGTTCCAAGGTAATGGTTATGACGGCCGTAAGACCAAGGTCTAGTCTACACGCGCATTACACAGCTTATAGTTCCCAAATAAAATACGCTTGGCGTAACCTTGAGCGAATTTCGGTATTCGGAGATTTATTGCGTCTGTAATATAACTTCTTTATCTTTGTAAGAGATAGGAAGTCGGTGATAGCGTGACGGATGACGGGATAGAATGGAAGAAAATAACGTTTTTCGCCGACCCCAAGTAAAATGGGACAAGAGTAGGAAGATAATCTTTGTGAGAGATCGCCTTGTTTGTTTGAGTCGTTTATTAAAATTGCGGTTTCAAATGCATGTTATAAAATTGCACCATCGTTTTGAACGCTACATGAAGAAATTGAATCCAATCAATCAAGCCTTTTATTCTTACCTTTTGAGGTTGCTGTCAAAAATATTGTATTTACAGAGTGTCTCTGATTAGTTTACCTTTTTTGGCATAGAGCTTCCTACATCTCTCATTGTCTTCTACCTCTAGCAACCCTTCTTCAGTTGGGGCTGCCTGTTTTTTTTTCTTATTCTTTGATCTCTTCCCTTGCCTTCGTCTATTCGTTTTACCATATCTAGGGTACTATTCCTTAATAATCTTGCTCTACTTTTCTTGAATACTTCGCAGTATATGGCCCAAAAATCTCCACATAAGTTGGTCTTTCTTTACAATATCTCTCGTGGCTTATCCCCAAAATAAAACTGTATTTTTCCAGGATAAATACTGTGGACAGAGTAGCTTCGTGGTAACCAAACTCTTCATATATTCAATTGCCTGAGCTATCTCTCCAATATTTAACTCCAGATTTAGATAATGTAAAGCATAGTAAACTATTTAAAAATAAGCTGAAGGTTCTCTACGGCCAATACCACGATTGTTCGGCAAGCCATAGCCACACGCGCGGCGACTTTTAAAGAGAAATCGCATTGTAATAAAACCAAGCCGTTCCTTGCCCACGAAAAGCCGTTGCTCGTTGACGTCCGCGTGTTTAACCTAACAAGAAATTTCATTTATTCAAATTTTATAGCAGTACATTTTCTGGTAACAACTGGAAAAAAATAAGTCTACATGGATGACTTGATTCGGTTCAAATTCAAAGAAACTGCTCCATTTTTTAAATTAATATGTCAACGTACAGGCAGCTTTACGATATAATTCTCTCAGCTAAGTAGATCGTTTGCGTCACATCCTAAGCAAACACCAGTAATTGTTGTTTCAAGGACTTGCGTACGTATTTATGGGAACCGAACTGGCATTTGGCTGTAGTCTTTCGCCATGTCCGCCTGTTTAAGCGAAAATGTTCGCGAGTACTGAGCACTTTGTGTTTTAACGTCCTGTTTTATTCACCCGATGATGTAAATGAAGCAGTGTGCAAACAATACTCCAAAAAAAATTATTTTGTTTGAGTATGTTGACCTTACGATGGATAAATCAATAAACGCTTTTAACCTTCATTATGATTCCCGTTTGAACACACACTCTTTGAATTTTTTAGATAATCCCATCTCTATTTGCTTAAAGATCATTCACCTCGATATCAGGTTCAGCTGGACCGTACCCGTCAATCTTAATTGAAAAGCAATTATTAAAAGTAACATAAATAACAATCAAGTAATTGAACTTAACAGACGCCCACATGTGAGTGTAATAGGCGCTTTCCTACTGCTTATACTCTTCACATTTAATGCAGCTTCCGCTACAAGTCTCGTAGACTAATGTATTCTATTGTCACAGTTAACGGGCTGTAACAAACCTGAATCGATACACATTAGCATGCAGTCACGGAAGTCTAGAACAATGTGATAACACAGATCTACCTAGTCATTAGCTCTAAAATATTCTGACTGGAAATGCGCGCGGCTATTAGCACGACCACCCAGACAGCCGCTTTACACTTCATATTTTACAGCCTGTGGTCATGAAATAAGTAATGAATATGACCGTTAGATAAACACCTACATTTCGCGACACAATAATTTATTGTTGACTGAGCTTAGTTACGCTATGTGCTTACTGGCCGCCGGTCCTGCCACTGTTAGCACTAGAAACAGGAAAACACAGCGATTATCCTTCCAAATATAAATGGAATCAAACTTCCCCCGCGTGGTTTATTTTTGAATTGCCCATACTTCACGTATGGGGATTATTATTTCAAGCCATCTGGCGCCTTCCAGTCGCTACGCGCAGATAGCACAGTGCATTTGTTCCTTAGCAAAGATAGTAATTACTCATTTAGAACGGTGATTCTAAGATTCCTGACCTAGTTACGGATGTGGTGCTTAATTTAGAAGTATTCAAGGATCGTGGAGAGGGAGGTGCGGGGCTATGAAGTTGCTATGGTGATTCGGTGAGTGAAATTACGCAATACAAGTGTATCAATCGATATGTTGTGAGTCCGATGAGGTCTGTGCGCGTTGAAGATGTGTTCTCGGACTTTCAAGGTCGGTAACTGATTAGCCTAGATAAGTGTGGTGCATGAATAAATTATCTAACGTTCGCGTGACTTATTCGTGGTTTAAATTCGTCGCGGCTTCAATATGTTATACTTATTACGTGTGGATGTGTTTATGCACAGAGCGCATGTGCAACATCTGTCTAGTCAAAATCAATACGATTCCACTTCAGTCCATTGTCCATCTGTACGCCTCTCACCTGCCGCTATTCACCTGTCCGGAATATTTATTGGAATCAATTCAGAATTTCGAACTTGAATACGGTTGCAGCAGACAGCATTGAAACGCTCCAACAATAGTAATATGAAGGTAGTTTTCCTGCTCTTTACGTAATACCAGTATTAACAATGATATCCTTAATATTTTATGGTTCATTGTTTTCTATCATCATCAACCTATTGTTGCAGTCCATTTCTGGTTTGACCTTTAATTGTTTGGAATTGCAATTCAGTCTCCTCCTCCGCTTGTAGTTTATTCGTAAACTTCCGCACTCACTTATATGGTCACCAAACCGTTGGGATATCTATTTGGGGCACTTAAAACTACGGTTATAGCTCGCTTTGATGTGGCGGATATTGGTCATTACTAGGAATCGAACAGAAATACGCATGCGTCGGTATTTTTGTATTCGTTTATATTTCAATAGTTTTATTATAAATGAATTGCATTAGTTTATTAAAATATTCAATATCCTTGACAACTAGCTATTTTCCGTTTGATTAAATTAAAGTGGTTTATTTCCTTGATTATGTTTTAACGGTTAATTAAATATAGAATTGATTAAATAGCCACTCCCATGTATCGAATAGAGCAAAAGAAATGTTTAATGATCATCACAGGTGGATCTTTAGTTTCTGTCTGGTCATGGGAAAAGAGTGTGAATTTATGTATGCCTGTAGGTATGTGTAATATCTTGGGAAGGACTAGCCCTAGAGTTCGGGGCTGCGTGATTCTTTGAAAGAGTGGTCGGTGGCAGGGCGGGTTTTAGTCAGTAAAATCTCTCTTGCCTCTCAATCCTAGAGCGGAAAAAGTTAAAAGCAACACAACAAAACAAAAATGGCATATAGTGGATTGCTAACCTCTGATCCTCTTTTACGAGTAAAACGCCGTGCTCATTGTGCGGTGATTAGGCTTAAACATTCATCAGGCAGAACTGGGCTCGCGTGGTGCATAATGGACCCTCTCCTAGCGAGACTGGTTTTATTTATTTATTTAATACTTTATGCACAAATGTACAAAGGCGAACTTAATGACAGCTCAGCGCGTAGGTCGTCAGCGCTAGACCTTTCAGTATCGTGCTGATCACTGTTGAGTAGACGCACAAATAAATTGCTGCTTTGTACTGACTGACTGCTCACGCTGACGGTGTCCGCTCAGCTCGACACCAGAACGCCCACTGAAGACAGGCGCGTGTGCGTCGGTCAGCGCCGACGGCTACGCGTACGGCCCCTGACCCGTCAGCGCTGATAGTTAAAATTTTATTTTAAAACGCTTCCTAGAAGTTCATTTGTTTGCGGGCGTCAGCGCCGACGCACAGTGTTTCCGCGCCATAGTAAGGCACGGAAAAAATTATTTATGATGTGAATTTACTACCTATCATCAGTATTGTATAGAAAAAATATCTATTTAACAGAATCACCATAAATTACCATGTACTAGCTGTGTCCCGCGGCTTTGCTTGATTTGAACTGATAAAAAAAAATTAAAATTGTGTCAGATTCTAAACTATTAAGTTTTATATGATAGAAATATCACATAACAAACTATAACATTAGTTTGAGTTGAAGTGTTACCGACTAATCTTATACGAACCATACAAGTTACGAGCATACTGCCATCTGTTGTTGAAATATTTTCAAACCTTTGTTTGTACTCTGTGAATCCAGATGTACCATCAATACCCCATTTAATGTGTTATTTTAAACTAGTAATATCAGGTACTGACAACAGCACTTCGTTGCATGACAGTGCGAGGCGGGTGCAAGTGTGGTCTAGCAAATTCTGCAAAGTAACCTGAACGTGTTTTTCAGACACTGAAATTGCACGTTTACTGGGATAGCATAATTTCTTGGCTTCCAAAACTTGTTTATATGATGGAAATCTCTTTTTATCAGCCTGTCTTATAACTTTATATTGATAAACTGATAATAATAGTGCATCTAACAAAACACAAAGTGCCTTACCAGGTGATAAACACTAATTGTCACTATCAAAGGAAGATGCGCATGACTTAAATGATAGGTGAAGCGGCAGAAACTTTTCTAATGAAGCATGCTTTGTCGTTTTACGATAGCTCATAACTGCAGCAAATGATAATTCACTGCTGCTGGCAGTTTCTCCTAAATGAGCGACTTTTCGTCGTTTAGATCTGTCACAAACTACGTCAAAAGAAGACGTTGGACGACCTGGTCCGGGAAGTACTCCATTGGTCTCAAATGTCTCCTTTTGGTCACGCCAAATTGAATGTTTGGCGTGACCAAGTTTTTTTAGTATTTCACTTTAATTTTATTAAAAATTCCTGACACCTTACTTCGAGTTGCATTTTGCTTGTTCGGAGGGCAGTTAGTCTTCAAAACTATTACCTCTTGCAAATTTAAACCCTTTCGACTCCAATTCTTGACAGGATCTAAAAATAACAAATCCGCAAGATCGCGACGAGAAAAATCAATCGTGCGTCCTACAAGAAACAATTAATAATAACAACTGGAGTAGCAAGTAGTAGCAAGATTTGTTATTTCAATATGATAATATAAAGTTCAAAGATTATTTGGGTTAATAAATTATTATGGAAAGTTGCGGAAAACACTTACTAATAGACTTGTGAATTTTTATTTTAGTAGTATTTTTAATCGTTAATTCAAACTCATCATCATAATCATATCAGCCGAAAGACGTCCACTGCTGGACATAGGCCTCCCCCAAGCGTCGCCACAACGACCGGTCCTATGCGTCACGCATCCATCGGATTTCCGCGGCCCTGACCAGGTCGTCGGTCCACCTTGTTAGAGGCCTTCCAACGCTGCGTCTTCCGGTACGTGGTCGCCACTCCAGAACCTTTCGTCCCCATCGACCATCTGTTCTGCGTGCAATGTGCCCTGCCCATTGCCACTTAAGTTTGGCGACTCTTCGAGCTACGTCGGCAACCTTGGTTCTCCTGCTGATATCTTCATTTCTGATGCGATCACGCAGGGAAACTCCAAGCATAGCCCTTTCCATCGCCCTTTGGGTGACTTTGAGTCTTTTTATAAGGCCCATTGTAAGCGACCACGTTTCGGAGCCATAAGTCATCACTGGCAACACGCACTGGTCATAGACTTTCGTCTTGAGACACTGTGGTATATTAGACGAGAAGACACCGTGCTACTTCCCAAACGCTGCCCAGCCGAGTCGGATTCGACGATTGACCTCTTTCTCGAAGTTAGACCTACCCAACTGGACCGTCTGTCCCAGGTAAACATAATCGTCCACAACTTCGAGTGTAGAGTCTCCGATCTTAAAAGGAGTAGGTGCTACATGGATGTTAACTTTGGTTTTGTCCATGTTCATTTTAAGACCCACTCTTTCGGAAGCTCTACTGAGGTCACCGAGCATTGTACTGAGTTCTTCCGTAGTCTCAGCCATGACTACTATGTCGTCGGCAAACCGAAGGTGAGTGATGTACTCGCCATTGACATTAATGCCTAGTCCTCTCCATTCCAGAACCTTGAAGACATCCTCCATTGCAGCCGTGAAGAGTTTAGGAGAAATAACGTCTCCCTGCCTCACACCTCGCTGCAAAAGGATAGGTTTCGATGTTTGGTCGTGGAGTCGGACTGACATGGTGGCGTTTTTGTATAAACACTTCAGCACTTCGATGTACCGATAGTCAATCTGGCACCGTTGGAGAGACTGCAGTACAGCCCAGGTCTCGATCGAATCAAAGGCTTTCTCGTAGTCCACAAACGCTAAGCAGAGAGGCTGATTATACTCCTCAGTCTTCTGTATAATCTGCCGCAGCGTATGTATGTGGTCTACGGTACTAAAGCCTTTTCGGAATCCGGCTTGTTCGGGAGGTTGGAAGTCGTCGAACCTGCGCGAAAGACGGTTCGTGATGACTCTGGAAAACAGCTCATAGACATGGCTCAGAAGTGAGATGGGTCTGTAATTCTTAAGCAGGACATTGTCGCCCTTCTTAAAGAAGAGTACCACCACACCTCTGCTCCATGCCTGTGGCGTTTTTCCCTCGAGGATGACGGAATTGAATAGCTTCTGAAGGGCCTTTAGGACCGGTTTTCCACCCGCCTTCAGGAGTTCGGCCGTAATTCCGTCCTTACCCGACGCCTTGTTGTTTTTCAGCTGCTTCAGAGCCATCCTAATCTCGTACAGGCTGACGTCCGGGATATCTTCGGTATAGTGTCGAGTCAATCTAGCTCTTGGATCATTTGCTAGATTTGCAGCGGGTTTAGTGATAGATGTGTATAACTGCCCATAAAAAGTCTCGATCTCTCCCAGAAGCTCCGATTTGACGGAAATGACTCTGCCATCGTCGGTCTTCAGTTTTGTTAGCTGGCTTTGTCCAATAGACAAATCTCGTGCAAAAACTTTAGAGCCCTTGTTCCGCTCAATCGCCTCCTTAATCCTCTCGGTATTAAAGCGACGAAGATCGCGTTTTAGAGACTATACATATATTATGTTCATATTTCAAGTAAATCAATGTTGCATCTAAAAGTCAATACCTTGAACTTGAGAATCCATAATGTTGATTATGCTAATAACAATAAATATCAAAACAGTATTTGTTTGAATTACGCTGAGTTTTCACTGCTTGAAATCGTAGTTGTCGACAGCGTAATTTGACAAGTGATCTCTCTGAATTTTTATTAGAAAATTACCCTCAATGTTTAGGATTCTTATCAGATACATATTCTATTTTTAAATACGGTAATGGTTTTTCATCTACCTTCAACTTTCGTTTTTGTCCGCCCTCGGAAACACTGTGCGACGGTCAGCGCGACTCTAAAACCAGCCTAAAACTAACGATAAATAAATACAGATTTATTCGGTTTGGGTGCCCGCTCATTTAGTAGCTCAACTATTCAATGTCAAAGCCCTGTAGATGATTCACAGCTTGGTACGCTTGCAGCAACAACACAACGCCACGCTTGGATTGGTCCAACAAATTCTTCTATTACGAACTTTTTGCCTGCATTGCTGCTATCAATGATGTCATCATGATGACTGATGGGCCTTTTTGGTTGAGTATAGTGGTGGATTTAAAAATATATTTTACGTAAATAGGCTTTTTGTAAGTAAATCTTACAGTATTATATATAAATAATATACCTAGTACATGAATAGACCTGTAGCGTCTTTAGATCGCTGTATCGTTGTATTTCTTCTTGAAATGGAATTTCAAAAAAATCCCGTCAGGAACCTTCTTTGCTTGTGCTGTGGGATTGTACGAATGAGTTACCGTAATCTTGGAACGCAAAGGGCTAATGAAGGGTACACATGTGAGTTTTAGTCAGTCTGCGGAAGAACGAAAGAAGATATTTAATGATTTCCCGCCTCAAAAAAAAACCTCTCATGCAGTATAGGAAGCCTTTCGTGTTCGGAAATATCCGTCTATACGTTAAGTGATATTACAGTATAACAGTAGGGACCGTTATAAATTAATTAACATCACTTTTTGATTTGTATCGGAGCAGACAAGCGCAACGAATGTGATTACACGGATTTTCTAATGGGGTGTTAAATTTTATTTTTTGTACACGCAGAGAAACAGTAATAGATAAAAATAGATCATCTATCCGTACATTATCTACACTAATATTATAAAGAGGTAGTTTGTATTTTTTTTTTTGTTGGTTTTATTAGGAAGGCTGGTTTCATCTCTGAAAGTACCGGGCCGATTACTAAATTTTTTTCACCAATAGAAAGCTGTTTTATTCCCGAGTGGCATAGACAATAATTAATGAACGCGGGCGAAGCTGCGGTTAGCTAGTATTTATAATCTGTAGAAAAGTCATTTTTGTATATCGAAAAAATATAAAAAAAAATAGCCTGGTTGATAGGATAAACAATAGAACCGATTTCCAGCATTGTCAGACAATTTCTTGTAAATCCGAATAATCTGATTTTTTTTGGAGGCTTAAATACTCGGTAGTTCGAAAAAATGCTGTCGAATACCTTCAAGCTGAACTCACAATATGGTACACACACTAGTCTGCCACGCACAAGACAGGTGCATACCGTTTTAATTGATACAGGAACCAGACGCGCAGGCGCAGGACGGAGGTACTTAAAAGGAAATGTCACGCGCCATTACTGTTAACGCCTTGTTCGCACCGGATACTGATACTAACAAGATGGTTGTTAAGTATCGTGTTTTTGGTAGTTTGAGACTAACAGCAAGGAGCTTTCAAAGCTTTGAATAATATCTATTAAAAAATCTAACCATTACATCTTCCTCCCCTTGTCCCGTTTTATTTGGGGTCGTCGCAACACGTTTTTTTCTTCCATTCTGTCCTGTCACTCGAAATGCTATCACTAACTCCCTTTTCTTTCATATCGCTTTTCACACAATCCATCCATCTTTTCTTTGGCCTACCTCTCCCCCTCCTTCCATCCACATGTAAAAAAATTTAACCAATTACGGTTTTTTTTTTGTATACCAATGCTTGACTGCGATCCCACCTGATAGTAAGCAGTGATGCAATCGTTGACGGTGAATCGCACTAGTTCATTGACCTTTCGAATACTCTACTCTAGCCTTGAAAACACCTAAATTATAATCGGATGGGAAGACCGCAGCAGGCAAATTGTTTCAATTCTTTGTTGTAAGCGGTATAAACGACGACGTGAAACGCTTAGTCCAGACCGTAGAGGTGTTAACAACGGTCACTCGTGACTAAAAATTTGAAGGAGAATCGTTTGTCTTGATATGGTCAAGTGAAGAGGAGGGATGAAACGCATGTAAAAACGTGCTAAAAGAGTTATAAGTAATGTGGATGGATTGAGAGGAAGAGGCCACAGAAAAGATTGATGGATTTTATGAGGAGTGATATGAAATTAAGGGAAGTTCCTGTTAGCATGGATAGGTGATAGGACCGGATGAAGGAAAAAAACATGTTGCGCCGACCCCAAATAACACGAGAGACACAAGGGCAGAAAGATGATGACGAAACACTGATTAGTACATTCAAATTACAGAATTTGAATGTACTAATCAGTGTTTCGTCATCGTCTCTACAGAGAGAATATGACAATAGCATTTTTTAATTAATATCTTAACTAATCATATGAATATTTTTTTTACTAATACGGCCCAAAGAACTGTTCAGGTAGCTTCGTGTTTTCAAGCCTCTGCTTGATGGATTAATTCATGAATCCCCAAGCGACCACCGGTGGCTGCGCATCTATTGTCTTACTATTGTGTCTCTAATTGACGGTATCTGAAGGGTTAAGCTGACTAAATGGCAAAATTATCATATAAATTAGAATTAGTATTTTTTTATTATTAATGCTCATCATAAACTTGGATTTATTTTATTGAATTATACTTTAGTATCAAAAAAGTGGTGTCGGAAAAAAGTTATCGAACAGTATGATATAATTTGTTTATAGGAAACTGACTAACTGATTTATCAACGCACAGCCGAAACTACTAGTACTAAGAGCGTCAAATTTTGCACAAGGTTTCATTTTATGACATATGCGAGCACGAAGAGATTATTTTAAATTCACTCCTTATGGGATGAAAATGAATGGTCATTCTCAACTTCGACAGTTACTTATTTCGACACAGTCGCAATTTCGAAAATCACTAGTCCAACAGAACATACTTCGACAACACACATCTTCAAGGATAAATTTTTCGACAAAATCCTGATGAAACTGCCAGAGGTAGACAGACCTTGAGAACAAACATACATAGCTTCCCCGGTATCGACCGTCTTTATCGTGTCTGTTTACTTTTTCAGCATAGAAATATCTCCGCTATGAAGTTAAGCTATTTCTTAAATTAAGGAAGAGGTTCTTAGTTCTATAGTTTTTTTTTTTTTTAGTTTTTTGGTCAATCAACAATCCATATTTGACTAATATTTTTAGCTAACAGGCTCTAGATCAGTGACATTCTACCGGCGAGTCAAGCTCTTTTGAGATGACACGATAAATCAATTACATTTTGCCATTTCTACAGTTTTTTTTTTTCGGTGGGAATGTCATCCAATTACATCCCCCGCTCTTGGGCGGAGTAGGAGTCATGGGAGATGGTGTCAGACTCTTACTGACTAAAAATCTACCCCGTTCCTTCGTGCCTTCATACCGGGGCTGAGCTATCTTTCGAAACAAACCCTGGCCCCAACGGAATCGTTAAGAGTTACAGAATTAAAATTTCTTTATTGCCTCTCAATCCCAAATAATTTAATGACTGAACTGCTACTGACAAATTAATTCATCCACAGAATGAGATCAACAGTCAATATGAGCGCGTATCGACGAGCTCGCAGCGCTACGCGTCGCTCTCTGACGTCACGCTGAGCCCCATCTACACGTCACATACCGTGACTCGCGACCGGTAAGTTTGTCATACTGACCAAAATAATATTGTTACGTATATTTATCTTTAAACTAGCTTTGCCCGCGCGGCTTCGCTCCCGCTCTTCTCTACTCCACCCTACTATACCCAACTCTACCCTACTCTACCCTACTCTACCCTACTCTATACTCTACCCTACTCTATACTCTACCCTACTCTACCCTACCCTACCCTACTCTACCCTACTCTACCCTACACTACCCAATTTTTTTTTTCCAATAAGAACCTTCTCCTCACAATAACAATCACAACAAAGAAAAAATCAGCCAAATCGGTCAAGCCGTTTTCATGCCAAGTCGTGACAACGGAAAACGGGGGTCATTTTTATATATATAGATATAAAACGAGAAACCGACATGGCTATGGCTAGACATGTCTGCCACATGCCGAACGGTAGACATGTAGCAGGGGCCCAGCTGGGTCGAACCCTGCTGGGGTATGAAAGGCATGAACGGGGTGGGTTCTTTAGTCAGTAAGAGTCTGGCACTATCTCCCGTTCCGCCCAAGGGAGGGGACGATGGGGATACACCCACCAAAAAAAGTAAAACACAACGTTGGTGTCCTGAAATCGCATGATGGAGTCGCGGCAGACCAAGAGAAGATGATGGGACGACCTAGATGTCTTCCTTAGGAATTGGCAAGAAGTTGCTCAACGCCGGTTTTTTTTTTAATTTATGACGTATGCGAGAACTAAGCTATTTTTGAAATTCGCTCTTAAAGGGAAGGAACGGGCGTCCAAAATTAGTACGGAGAAAACTAGTTTATTTATATGCACAAAAACACTTAAAAGCGAAAAGAACAAGATAAAAGATCACAAAGGTGCTGCTTATTTCAAAATATTTTTTCTAGTAGAACTGCATGTAACTTGTGTGGGTCTCTAAGTTAGCACGAATACAGCAGGACGAGTCTGACTCCCATTGTAAGGAAAGGTTGCCCGACGGCGAGCTACGCATTACTCGTCGTCCAGAACAGTCGCCTGGTAACCGAAAATAGCCCGGGGTGTCTCCTTTATTGAAGAAGTCCCCTCCCCAGAGATGGTGTGAAGTAATTGAAAAAAATGATGATAGTTCTCAATGTAGTACATGTAGCTTTGGCGTGTTAATCATCAATTTCCATCCATTACTCATTGTGGTGTGGCCCGACTCCTAGGGCAGCAAATGGTTATAGATCACAATTTCCCTCACTTTTGACAATTTTTTTTATTTTTTTTTTATTGATATGTTTGCGCTTGACCGCTATCTCACCTGATGGAAAGCGGTTATGCGGTCGACGATGGAAATGTGTTAGTTTTGGCACAAATCTGAAAACCGTTCCCAAGTACACTCACATCGTGGACTGACGTCGAGTCACGGCATTGCTTTATATTATGATCCAATTCTACGAAGGAAACCACGAAAACCATGAAAAAAAAAAACAAATCAATACGTCACCTGCAAGGCATTTGTTACTCAGTTTTAAGTGAATTTTGAGTTATGTTGTAACTCTGTACTCAGTCTGTACCCAGCTTTACAATCATAATATATTCTTGCCGCATAAAATGCAGAATGCAAATTGCCTAAAATTAGGTTACAATGATATTCCTTGCAACTGCAGGTGTCGAATGAATCTTTCATGGACATAAATTCACTATTCCTTTTATCTCTGACTAAGGGCGCATTTCACCAATAAAACTAATCGCGATTATATCAAACAAAACTCAGTTTGAGCGTCTAATCGAGATTATAGCTTCATTTTGCATTTCATCGCTATGAATCGCATCTAGTTTAGGCTAAACTCAGTTAGAATTCTAAACGCCCATGTTTTCGGCGTTTGGCTCGTATAAACGCGTTTAGCCGCTGTCATGTCACTAGTGTCACTTGTTAATGTCATAATATTTATAAACATCGTACGTTTTTTTTATTATTGTGAGTGGTCGTTATTTCATTAGAAAATAAATATGAAAAGGGCCTTAGCACTAGCTTTTGACGAAGAATGGGATGACGAGGAATTTATAGTTCGGCGTCCAAGATGGATACGCGTGAGAGAAGAACACTTCGACACTCTTGATGATAAAGATTTTATAACAAGATTTCGTCTCACGAAACCAACAGTTTTATCTGTGTTGGAGTCTATCGAAGATAAATTAGAGTTTCCTACAAATATGTAAGCATGGTTTTTCATTATAAGTAGATATTAGAAACCTATACAGTTTGACAATTTGTTGCTTATATAAATCACTTGTTTTACAAGTATTTAAAAGTTGTTACATGCCTAACTTATTTACTTCTATTTTCAGTAATAACAGTGTGTCTCCCATCAATCAGTTACTATGTGCACTGCGTTTTTATGCGACTGGGTGCTATCAAATGACTGCTGCTGATTTATGTGGATTTAGCACATCTACTGCACATAGAATTGTGCACAGAGTTAGTGCTGCGATTGCCTCACTCCGACCGCGCCACATTTACTTTCCTGAATTACCAGAAGAAATACACCAGACTCAAATTGAATTTTCTAAACGAGCTAAATTTCCATATGTTATAGGAGCTATAGATTGCACACATGTGAAATTTATTAAATCTCCAGGTGAGGAAATTTATACTAAATTCTTATATATTACATTCTATGTATTATATACATATTTAATACATAGGTACTCACAATATAGGTATACAATATTAATACTTTAATATATTTTTAGGTGGTGAAAACCCAGAGATGTTTCGTAACCGGAAAAACTATTTTTCCTTAAACGTTCAAGCCATCTGCAATGCAGAATTAGAATTTACAGATGTGGTTGCTCGTTGGCCAGGAAGTACACATGACTCATATATTTTCAACAATTGCTATCGAAGATCGTTGTTTGAACAGGGAAAATATGGAAGTGCTGTTCTTGTAGGAGATGCAGGTTATGCATGTAATAGTTACATGATGACTCCATTAGTACAATGTAATAATGGTCCTGAAGAGTTATATAATGAGTCTCATATTAGAACGAGGAATTGCATAGAACGAGTATTTGGAGTCTGGAAAAGACGTTTTCCAGTTATGGCTATTGGCTTGGGAGTTTCTTTACAGAATTCTTTCCCAATAATTATTGCCACTGCTGTATTGCATAATATTGCAAGAAGAAGTGGTGAAGCCACACCTCCTAACGATAACCAAATCGTAAATCCAGATTCTTGGGATGCTTTAATAGCTCAGGGTACTATTAGTAGTGGAAATATGGATACAGGAAGATCACACAGGACAAATCCAAATTACAAAAGGCGTAGTGAACTTGTGACAAACTACTTTGCACGGTAAGTTAATACAGTTATCTTCTCCCTCCCCTTTTCCCCAACTAGCTTGGGGTCAGCTTCTCTTCTAACTTGATGTAGCTGAATACCCATGTACCTCTAGAGCGACTGCTTATCCAACCTCTACAACCCAGTTGCTGGGGCAATACAATACTCCTTGGATAGACTGATAGTCAGACTTGGAGTCCATTTGTAACACCTATCAAAAATGTACCAACTACAACTGGAATGGCTTTACATGCTTTCTGAGTTACAGGGAGTCAGTAATATCCTAGACAAACTAAAGGAAAAGTAAATATAAATTGAAAAATTAATACTACTTCTTGCCCGGTTTCGAACCTGAAACCTCATCCATGAGAGGTGGGTGCCTTAACCACTGGGCCATCACGATCTTCCTTCACACTCACTTTATTCCACTTCTTTCCAGTTTACAAGTTGTATGTACCATATAAAACATTATCTATACTATAGGAGGTAATCTCTGGAAGTACTGGTCCGATTGCTAAAATGTTTTTCACCGATAAAAAGCAGTTTTATTTCCGAGTGAAATAGGCTATATATGTACGTGGACGAAGTTGCGGGCAAAAGCTAGTTTTTAAAATATTTGTGAAACTTGTTTATAGTTTGTTCAGAATCAGTATATACTGAATTGATTCCAATAATTTTTACACTATTATATTTTTTCCACATTTTGATGAAAAATATATTTAAAAAATAGAATTGGTTAAGATGATAGACGAAAACGTCTATCAATTTTAATAAATATAAAGTAATAATATCCTTTAATAACTTTTCAGACTATCAAGATAATTGGAAGAAACACACCATCATCGTCATCACTAATTCCTGTTTGGTACCGGCATTAATTACATTTATCTTGAATCTTGAGTTATGTAATATGTGGTACAGATAGATATTAAATCTGTGAAATAGTTTGTAAAATATCTGTACCTATTACTTAAGTGAATTTTGTTTGAAATTAAATAAACAATACAAATTAATCTTGTAATTTCTTTAATTGTAGTTTTAAAATTTCTAACTTTATTTGCTCCTGTTCACATTTAATTTCCTCTTGTTCACTTTTAGATTTTTCCTGCTTTAATATTTCTTGCTCCCTCTGCTCTTGGAGCCGCAGTATGGATATATTAAGAGCATGCTCTTCTTCGGCATTCTCTTTAGTTTTCAGGAGCATGCTGATGCGTTGCGCATTCAGGCTTTCGCTGCCTTCCCTATTGCGCCTTAAAATTGGCCTTCTGCGACTGGTAGCTGACGGTATGGCGCGTTCAGCCGATATAGCCCGTTCAGCCGGTATAGCCCTGTAACATATTAAACATGTTTTAATATATAAAAATTACTTAGGTGAAATACATAAGAATTATTGATATAATTTAGAGGACTTGTACCTATAATAAAAACTATTTTAATAACCTTGAAAAAGTAACTATTTCGAAAAGTACTTGAGTGAAATTATGGATTCTCAACCCTCTGGCACGCATGTAAGTATGTATACCAATTTTTCTTTCGACTGGCCTGTTGGTCTAATGGTTAGTGGCTTTGACTGCTATGCCGGAGGTCGTGGGTTCGATTCCCACCCAGGACAAATATTTATTTATGTGATGAGCATGATCATTTCTTGTGTCTGAGTGTAAATTATATTAGTAATATGTATGTATTTAGAAATATAAATAAGTTTGTTTTTCAGTTGTCTAGTACTCATACTACAAGCTCAGCTTAGCTTCAGATTAGACGGCGTTGTATGATATTTGTGGAATATTATATTATGCAGGAATAATAATTGCTAATATATTGACACATGATTTTATTAGAGGTATGCACTATCTACTAGCTTATATGCAATGCAAGCTACTGTCTCGACTTTGAAAATTCTGAAGTATTAAATATTGGCTGTTCCATAACATGTATATTTTATGAATAGGCTAATACTGAATAATTTATAATATTACTAACCTAGGCGGAGTGATAGATGCTCGTTGGTGCTGTGGTGGTGGTTCAGCTCTACTTCCACTTGCCTCAGGTGACGGACTCCTTGAGGCAACAAGTACTGAAGTAACTGGTGCTCTCAGCATTGTTGGTGTGTAATGAGACCAGTCCTGCAAATAAATTAAAATTTAATTTAAAAACATACAATGATTTTTTAAGGCGGGAAATAATCCTAATGGAAGACATCCTGATCTAGGGCGGAGCGAGAGGGCCTTGAAAGACAACACCTATTGCCCTTTGCGTTCCAGGTCCACGGGTTACTCTTTCAGAAGTTGTTCCATGGCCTTAGTAGCCTTTGGCTCTGTTGGGCCTTTACGGTACTGCTGACATCTCTTTTAGGCGCGCAACGTCGACGACTGTACGGAACTCTGTCCGTCCGCCACGCCTTATACTTGAGAATAAATAACAATATGGTTTGATTTCTTGTCCAAATCAATTTCAACAATACTTACAACTGTGAATGTAGTAGCCGTCTCAGTGGCCTCAGTAGAGTCCCTATTAGTGTCTTGCACCTGCTCACTTGCTGTGGCATCTAAAACAAATCATTTTATAAATAACAAATAACGAGGCTCACGAACGGTGCCGTAGTGTTACTAGCAAAAAGAGGCAAAAAATCATGTTTGTGTTATGGGGGCCCCCCTTAAATAATTATTTTGTTCTGTTTTTTGCATTTGTTGTTAAAATGGCAACAGAAATACAGTATCGGTGATGACTGTCTTGCTTAAATATAATAAAGTCATTTAGGAGTTTGGTGACGAACATATATATTTTACAGCATAATTATATATGTACATAAAGATAACAGATAGTTCTTGACTAAAGAATCTTACCTAGAAATTGATTGCCATCAGAGTCATATGAATTGACAGATCCAGTCACCCGGGTGTGAATCAGACGTAAGACATCATCAATCACAGGATCAGAATTATTTTTTCTGGGTGGTCCTCCTCCTTAAATATGAAAAAGAAGGCGAGGTTTACTAATAGCAACTTAATAAATTTATAAGGTCTTTGAAAGTGGTGTGTTTTATTAAAGGTTACTTTGACATTATTGGTTTTCATTATTGTGTATGTGTGTGTGGGTAAAGGTTGCGGGAATCCGATGGATATGAGACGTACAGGACCGTTCATTGTGACGGCACTTGGGGGAGGCCTATGTCCAACAGTGGACGTCTTTCGAAATGATGATGATGAAAAAATTACTTTTTATTATATATCATGGGTATATACTAAGATAAGACTTACTTATTGTGAAATTAATAAATATCTAAAGCTTACCAGTTCCCAAAAAGGCTTGGTTACGCGCTGTCTGCTCACTTTTGGCCTTCTTCTTCATGTTCTCCCAGCAATTTTTTAGAACAATCCATTCCCTGGGATAGATTGGGGAAGTTGCGTTGAACTCCTCGGCAATTTTCTGCCATTCCAGATTTTTATTTTTTATAGTTATGGTGTCGGTCTTTTTATTCTCCACAATGGCAAAGTGCTTTTCCACCAAATTTAACAATGCCATTTTTTCAGTGGCGACAAATGTTGGGTCTCGCTTCCGTTTCAGGCCGTCGGGTTTGTTGGAAGTCATGATGGTGGCAAGGCAACAAATGAGCTCGTTCAAACAAAAATCGGAAGTCCGTAAGTCCGTAGCTGTGGTCACGTAATGGCAAGAATCAAGTCCGATAAGGCAAGCAATGGTCGTCGTAGCAGCTAACACACACAATAGTCCAAAGAAAAAAGCAGGGTCACAGAAATTACAAAGAAAAAGAAAAATGGGCACTCGATAAACGCAAAGATTTACGAATAATTTGAAATTTTCAACATAACGGGGAATGTTTTAACAAAGTTGCCAACTTTGTAAAAAAAAGTCCTCAAAAATAATAATGTTTCTTAATATTTATGCATTGCAGCCGAGTTTTTTTTTTTTAATAAATAGTGTTTATTATATTTTGAGGTAAACAGTATACTGTAATATAATTACAGTATATTGGATAATATATTTTTTTTTTTCAAATTATTTTGTTATTAAATTACCCATTTTGTAAGGGAATATTTTCAGAGCTTGCAACACTGTGAACGAATGAAAAAGCGTTTTGTTATTACTCCTAAAATATACATTTGAAAACCGCAGCAGGTCGTATAATTCGCTGATACATGGTGTGATGACAAAACGTGATTACGGCATTTTAGGTCCTCAGCCATTTTATCTTGGTTTTGGTAAACGCGATTAAAATAGTGCTGGTGAAATCAGTTTGACGTGAATCCAGATCAACACCGATCTGTAAACTAGATTACGCTGAGCTCAGTTTTGTTGAACTAAGTTTTTACAGCAACTGATGAAATTGGCCCTAAGAAATCTGTCGATCCATCAATCTGACACTCTGACCTTATTTTCGCTTGAAATTCCGTTCAATGTCACCAACCCCATTCATCTGCGTTGTTTTCAAGTATAAGTTGACATAACATCTACAAGGTCACATGTCTTCACACTCTTACAATGCATTTGCATATGCTTATGCAAATACCGTTCACTGAAAAATAATATACATGCTTACATCATATTGGCAGCGAAAATTCCTAATAATCGTGTTATTGATATGGCAGGAAATAATTAACTAGACTCAGATAAAAAAAACAACTTTTGTTTTTTAAAATTCGTGTATACTAAGTAGTGCTTGACTGCGATCCCACCTGATGGTAAGCAGTGATGCAATCTCTGATGGTGAGGCGCACTAGTTTATTTAAAGCCTTATTCACTCTTGCCTTGAAGATACCCAAATTATAATCGGACGGGAAGACCACAGCAGGCAAATTATTGGAAATTTAGGTAAATCGTTGAAAACTGTTATGTTACTCTACACTAATATTATAAAGAGTTAGTTTCTTTTTTTGTTTGTCGGAGGTAATTTGTAATCTCTGGAAGTACTGCCCCCCTAGCCAAGTTGCAAACGATAAACGTGAACGCTTAGTAATCTCCAATAGATTTTCAACTCTATACCTAAGAGCATAAAGTTGAAAATCTATTAAAGACTACTGAGCGTTAGCGACCGGAACGAACGAAAACACTATGTAATCTTCAATAGATTTTCAACTTTATATCCAATAATAAAGTTGAAAATCTATTAAAGACTACTGAGAGTTTACGTTTATCGTTTGTGACTTGGCTAGGGGGGCTGGTCCGTCTGCTAAAATTTTTTCACCGATAGAAAGCTGCTTACTTACTGAGTGACTATATTTTATGTGGCTATATTTTATGTTCGCGGGCAAAAACATTAAAATATCACAATAAATTAAAAAGTTATACAATTTTAAAGTTGCGCTTTCATGAATACGAGTTTTAAGCGGCAGTAGAATGTGTGACGTCACGCGACCTTTTACCATTGTGCTCTGCTGAAATAGATAGACAAGCAGATATACTAGGAACAGCGCGAAAGTTGATATTCAATTTAGAAACTGTATTGTGTGTAGTGCACTTAAGTGATTTGTGGTGCGACGATCTCATCTAGGTCTAATGACGACACTCCAATCGGACTGCAATCGTTGTGCGTAAACTTTAATAAATCACTTAGTCGGAGCATTTAAAAAAAATACTGATTATTTTTTTTCCATTTCGATAAATGTGATAACAACGTCATCACCGCGTACATCAAAGGGCTGGAATAATTTGCGTGCTGCGGTCTTATCGTCCGATTATAATTTTGGTGTCTTCAAGACTAGAGTGAATAAGCTCTTAATTAACTAGTGCGCCTCACCATAAACCATTGCATCTATTCTATTCTATTTTTTGTTGATGGCAAATAGAGCCGATGTCGACTATTCTGCCAATGTCCAAGTAAATTAGAAAAGCAAGTAGTGTATAAATATTAATATTAAAAAATGAAAAGAGGACAGTAACTGAAGAACCATTGCATCACTGTTAATCATCATATGGGATCGCTGTCAAACACGAGTTTATTATTATAAAAAAAAAAAATTAAACTTCTCCATTCGATCGAATTACAGATACTTATGATTGTGGAACATTATATAATCACACAAAGTATAACAAACGCGATATTTCTATAAAAAGTAACCCTTCAACGGTGTTTACATACACTGCATTCTCCGTTGTGTGCACCCAGCTCAGTGCAAGCGACAACCAAGCTTTTGTAAACATACCTACTGCATACACTTGTGACACCTTGTGTGGTATACGAGTATGGTGCTTGTATACTATGCTTATCATATTTTACTGCCTATATAAAAGAGACTTTGAAAATACCGAGTTTTTTATGTGGGCAATCATCAAACTACTTTTCCTGCACTAGAGTGGAGTTAGAGCGCCTGTCAGACTTTTACTGACTAAAGCCCACTTGTGTCCATTACGTTCTAGAGCTGCCTAAATTCTGTACAATGTAAAATGGTTAACCAAAAATCTCTTAACTCTAAATATTCATTTCATTCACCATCATCAGCCTTTTTCATGTTTCCACTTCTGGGACTCAGGCCTCCTCTCTAGGAGAGGGAACGGGCCGTAATCCACCACGCGGGCCCAATGCGGGTTGGTGAATGTCACATGTCTTCGAATTTTTGGTTTTAAAACATGCCGGTTTCCTCACGATGTTTTCCTTCACCGTTTTGAGAGCAGTGGTGTTGAAATAAATTACATAAAGTAATGCTCCTGGCTGGGTTCGAACCCACGACCGGTCAAAACAAGTCGGGACCATTACCACTCGGCCACCACTGCTCTAAATATTAATAAGACTAAATTCATTACTTTTTCTACCAATAGTTCTAGTCAACCAGCAATTCCTGTTGTAATTTGTGCCCGAACATGTGCTACCTACCTCTACACCAAACACAACTTGTAACTGTCCTAATCTTCATAGTACTCAGACTATCAAATACCTGGGGATTTTAGTGGACCAGCAGAAACAGCAGAATGATGCCACAGTTTCACGACTAAGAAAATTTAGATTTGTTGTTGATTTTGACAGCTTAATTACAATATTAAACTTCTCGCTAGCCCAGTCGGTGTTAGATTAGTTCCTCTAGCTCCACTAAAACTAACACCGACGCGTGACAGACTTTTACTGACTAAAAACCAACTTGTGTTCTTTGCGTTCTAGTACCGCAGTAACTCTTTAAAAAATTTCCACGGCCCATCCGACGGAAACTTTTCTTAACGCTACGTAAACGGGTTACATAAAGAATGAGAAGCCATAATTATCAACCGTCATGAAGTAAATATAGAAAACTGTCGTAACAGGAAGGCGGAAGCCCGAAAAGTGTTTGACCTTTAGATCCGGTCTTACGACAATACGTCTGTATCCTTACTAATATTATAAAAGCGAAAGTCAGTTTGTTTGTTTGTTACGTCTTCACGCCTAAATGACAAAACCGATTTTGATGAAACTTGGTACACGGATAGACTATGTCTTGGAATAGGACATAGGATACTTTTTATCCCGTAAATATGTTCCCTTGGGATAATTTTCTGCTATCACGCGGGTAAAGCCGCTGGGAGCAGCTAGTAACTGTATAAATGTCCTTCATTAAATATTATTTACGATGCATACGTCATCATTATCATCATCGTCATCATTTTCCTGTCCTTGTCCCGTGTTATTTTGGGTTGGCGCAACATGTTTTGTCCTTCCATTCTGTCCTGTCACCTGTCACGCTGTCACTAAGTTTTCTTTCATAGTACTCCTCACACAATCCATCCATGTTTTATTGGCGTTCATTTTCCTCTCCACAATGCACACGTCATCATCATCATTTTCCTGTCCTTGTCCCGTCTTATTTTGGGTTGGTGCAAGATGTTTTGTCCTTCCATTCTGTCCTGTTACCTGTCACGCTGTCACCAACTCTGTTTTCTTTCATATCACTCCTCACACAATCCATCCATCTTCTCATTGGCGTCCCTTTCCCTCTCAGTCTATCCACACGTGTATTAATAACTCTTTTAGTAACATGCGTTTCATCTCATCTCTTCACATAGGTCACCATATCAAGACAAACGATTCCCTTTCACCTTTTTAGTCACTGGCGCCAATTTAAAAATTATTTCTCACATTATTCACTAATCACGTTCCACGCGAAATTAGATAAAGAAGCAATGACACAAAATACACTAGTGACGAATTCAAGATCAAAATTGACATACTTATTTGTGTTACATCAATTATATGTTTTATCTACGCTCTAATAGCTAAACAGATTTGGACATAACTTGGCTCACTGGTAGACCTTGACCTGGATTAGAACTTTAGTACTTTTTATTCCGGTCATCAGGACAGATTTTACACCGATATGTTGTTGTTGTTTGAGATGAAAGTTGCAAGTATCCTATGAGAAATTACTTCTCGTGGGATACTTACAACTTTCACGAGGCGAGGCAATAGCTAGTAATACATAATAATATTTAAACATAATGTGTTATGCTTACCGAAGTAATGATCCGAGTAACATTCGTGCAACGCACGACTTGATATATTCACATCAGGTAACCGCAAAACTTACGTGACTGTACGTTATGTTACACGCTTGAACATTTATAAAATCTCGTCGTGAAAGAGGAAATCGTGTATGATAGGCTTTCTCATGTATTGAAGATGTAATCAAGATGCTACGAGTATATCATGTGGATATTGAGAAAGTTTTAGCCTAAAACCAATTCAAAATCAAATTGATCCTGCCCCCCTAGCCAAGTTACAACCGTTTCGCTTGCGTCGAACGCTTCGACGAAAGCTTTCGTCGAATTCTTTTGTTCTGACCACGTGACTGAGCGTTGAAATGACGTCGTTCCCGTACATTTGAAGCTTTCTACTAGAGTTAACTATTGCAGATTAGCGACTTGGCTAGGGGTACTGATTTTTCCATTCGTAGCTATTGAATGTTTTTACATTTCGACCAATGAATTTCCCACACTGTTTGATGATTAATAATAATTAATACTAATATTGATTATTAATCACCTAATTAATATTAATTATTTTTAGTTTCTAATATATTTCAGTGGTACAACGTCTAAATAGCCTTCTTTCCCTTACGCAGGTAAGGCTCTTCATAAAAGGCAAAAACTTCATCGAAATCCTCTTCATGCTCTGCACCGAAGAGAGTAATACGACCTGCTAAGTGTAGGTCTTATTACTCTCTACTTTAGAGAGGTCCAATACTTGGGGATCTTGCAAATCCCCTCCTTCTCCGTTGGTGCACTGTCTACGCTTCTACTTTAAGTTCTATGGCCAGTTTTAGGCATGCCAACTACTATCGCTATTTTATGCCATCCATGAAGACACGCCTCTTTCCTGATCGCTTTCAGTGCAAGACTTGTCTCACTGTAGACAAAAGAGTGAGGCGCATTTTAGTGGATGACGCGGTCTAAAAGAGACCCTGACTTAAAATAAACCGAACATACAGAAATAACTTATATGCTTTTCAACCAAATCCTTTCCATTCACATCAAACGAAAAATCAGTATTTCATAAAAGAGCTTTCCATCAATGGGATCTGTCAAACAAACAAATATTGGGCCAAACGTTACTATTGGTACAGTTGGCTTTGGGCCAACGATTTTTATGTGCCACGCTAAAAATTTACGTCTACTGACGTAACTTGTAATAGGCGGAACATGATGTAGAGCGTTAGTAAGATATTACATATTAGTTTTGACGTATATTTTAAAACTATCTGATGTCCGCGACTTCGTCCAAGTCAGACTCGTAAAGCGGCACATTGGCATTTGGTATTGCCGTTTTGGAGCGTAACCGTAATTCTTTTTCTAAAATAAATGTAGTAAATTATTCGTTATAACATCAGCTATCTCTTAGTGAAAGTCCTGTCAAAATCGGTTTAGCCGTTTTAGAGATCAGCGGAAACGAGCAAATAGCTTCTTTTTTTTGCAATTCATTATCATAGGTATAGAATATACTGTCTGATGCAATTAGTAAAAAAAAAAACATATTTTGATATTACAAACACAAACAAATACTTACTTTAATTTTATTTAGTTGTATAGATTTACGATGGGATTTGTTCGACTGCTGACCGAGCCCTTGACTATGTTTCTCTGACGTCTGGTCAGCAGTATTATTCAAATTTTGCATCATTTGATTTTCGTTAACAATCCGGAGTCGGACCTGGTTACTTGCGTTAGACTTTTATCCCTGTTACAAATCTTATGTAATATATTTTTTAATTGTTTGTAGGCTCACGTTTGACCATTATCTCGCCTGATGGTAAGCAATGATGTGATGATCGACAATGGAGAACGCTTGCCTAGAAATGATGTATGAATAGGTTACTCAATAACATGTTTTCTTGGCCAAATCATATCGAGGTGGACTACATATCTCTGCGAACCTTTTCCAAGTCTACAAGCGTATGAAAGTCTTCCTAGAAATACAACTATATTTCTTCCCAGTTGCAAGTGGCGGTACGGCATTCCTTTCTCCTTACATTGCATCCGCCCTGCTCCAAATGCCTTGTAAAGGTCAACGGTTCGTTTGGCTAGAACACGTCCTAGACTATGTTTGTTTTGCCCTTATCGCCACTTTATTTATTTACTAGCTGATGCCAGTGACTTTGCCCGCGTGATAGTAGAAAATTATCCAATGAAAACATATTTCCGGCGTAAAAAGTATACAACATTATTTTTAACTCCCGACAAAAAAGAGGGGTGTTATAAGTTTGAGGTGTCTGTCTGTGGCATCGTAGCGCCTAAGCGAATAGACCGATTTGGATGTGGTTTTTTTTATTGGAAAGCTGACGTTACCGAGATGATTCTTATTAGTCTATGCGAAACCTGAATATAATTGGTTCAGAATCAGTAACTGAATGGATTCCATTAGTTTTTATACCATGTTATATTTTATCCCAAAAATATTTAAAAAGGACACAAGTTAGATACCACCGACACTAAGTTACGGCAGGTCATAGCCGGTCAAGCCGTTTCGGAGAAGTTCGATAACAAACATTGTGATACTAGATTTTCATAGATATGTTAAACAAGTGTACTTTATTACAAGCTTTTATTTAGTTTCACCTGTCCCGATGTTTGTCTGTCATCAAATCTTGCATATTAAATTTGACCCACTTCCCGGTTACCGATTGAGCTGAAATTTTGCGTACATGTGTAAATCAGATGACAATGCAAAATTATTGTGAGCTGATCTGATGAATGAGAACCGGAAGGTAGCTAGAAGAACTTGGTAGCTAAACGACACAATCCTATCGAGTTTGGGCTCGTATGATTCGTCTTGACGAGTATTAATTATATAGGTATACCGTGGCTCGGTAAAAGTATAAGCTTGCTATAAAAAAATGATTTTCATTAAAAGCTTGTTTACCAAACAATGTGCCATGAAATTTTTATTAGGTATAATTTAGACAAGTGTTTAGACATTTATTCAACACATGTTAGAGAAAATGTTAGTAGGATGACACTTGCTTGAAGGTCAGAAACGAATTCATTGCGACAGCTATTTATACATACTGTATCAAAACTGAATCACCGATGCAATGTATGAATCAAAACCACTTACCGCAGCCGCACTTTAACAGAAAACTGCAATAAGAGCCAAAATGCCCTACATCAATTAAGGCTATAGAGAATAAGTTCTTAATAAACTAGTGCGCCTCACCATCAACGATTGCATCACTGCTTATCATCAGGTGGGATTGCAGTCAAGCACTAGTTTATATGCTTATTTATATACTCCACATTTGGTTGCGGATGTGCAACCCTGGCGGAATAAACGCGAGAGTGTTGACGTGACGTAGGCAGTTAAAAAACTCTGGCTTGCAAATGTCAAAAAAGTTTGTAAATTTGAATTTCGCTGACTGGCATGCTAAAAAAACTTTTTACAAAAAAAATATAACCGACTTCAATGATAAAAAACACTGAAAAGTATCAAATAACTTTAATTTTGGAAGTCGGTGTTTCTATAATAGTTTAGTCTCTTCGTTATTTAACACCGACTTCCAAAATTAAAGTTATTTGATACTTTTCAGTGTTTTTTATCATTGAAGTCGGTTATATTTTTTTTGTAAAAAGTTTTTTTTATTTTACACTTTTTAGTTATGGTACCACCACTAAAAAGTACCCTTCAGTCAAACTTAAATACCTTATAGTCAGAGCGCATCTCATAACGGTTCTAATAATCCCAAACACGGTTAGATTACTTTAATTTACCTTTCGGCTTCATCATCTGATCAGTTCGATATATCCTCTCCCCCTTTTCTTTCTAACAGTCATTAGACTAGATGCTGGAGAGGGAAAGGATATATCGAACTGATCTGATGATGAAGCCGAAAGGTAAATCTTTCAATCAGTCATTAGACTAGATGCTGATAATCCTGGCTGTAGCATCAGGCCAGATTTATGTCAACATTGCAATGAACTTAAAATTTAGTCCTGTTTAAAATGAGCCCAAACACGACTACGGTGCTGTAATTTCAAGGTTTGTACTTTTCCTGATGCTCCTGGCTTCAGCATCAGGTCTCTATGTACTTCGGTGTTCTTTATTAGCAGTACGTTTATCCACACATCGAGCCGTTTTCAATGAGCCTAAACTCGATGTATCTGCTGTTTGTTGTCGAGGACTTAGGTACTCTGCAGACTATCCTGACTGCAGCATCAAGTCATGACTTGATGATCATGAGACCAAATGTGGCAAATGCCCTATCAAACATCAAAACAATTTACTAAAACAGTCCTTGCCTGTTCGAGTAACTTCTTACTGTTAAGGAGTTATACCTTCCATCATCAGCCCAGCTACCTGAGATGGTGACGACCATACGCAAATACACAAGATAGTTCATAAAATATGCGAAAATCAATAAGTGAGCCTATAAAATTTGAAGGTTGCCCTCGATTTCTCCAAGATCCGATCATCAGATCCTAATTTGGTGATAATGGGACCACCTCAGAACTATCTACTTTCGAACAAAAAAAGAATTTTGAAAATCCGTCCACATTTGGGGGAGTATTCGACGAACAAACATACAAAAAAAAAAAAAAAAAAAACATACAAACAGCCGAACGTAGTACCTCCTCCTTTTTGGGAAGTCGGTAAAAATGTCTTTTCTATAGCACAAGAAATCTAAGCGTCTCCGCACACGGGCCTCAAAAAAACGCCGCTTGAAGCTTCTTTTTTAGACGGCCTTTTTTGTGTTCGGAGGTGCCGCCACAAAAAAACGCTTGAAGCCGCTTCTTCAAGCTTCTCCGGCCACAAACTGTCGCGCGCTTCAGCTGTTTTTTTGTGGCGGCGTTTTTTTGAGGTCCGTGTGCGGGGATATTTAGATTTGCTGGGCTTTAATAAAAGTTTCAATATGCAAGTTCTCTAGACGCTACGTCAACAAAATTCTGCAAATTCTATATGGATGCCTCTCAATGCCATCGGAATTCGCAAGGTCTTCCTAATTTTACGTTCGTCGTATCTCATTTATTTGCTTTATACTTAATTGGTCGCGATTTATCACTTGACTATATTTATGAAGACTTCATCATTGCCAAGTCTTTGGAATTTTTAGTTTGTGGAGGGTATAATTACACAACTATAGACTTTGGTCTAGCGCAAAAACGAATTCTGCGTGCCTCGCAACTTTTTTTAATACTTTGCCTGACACTAGGAATAACTCCTGTATCGTGGGTGTGTTTACAAACGTGTAATTCATATACAAAAGACTCCCAGAACCGGAACACTTGTCTGTAGGCTATACAAATGTTTGTATCGTGCCGGAATCGAACTGGCGACACACAGCACAGCTCAACCACTGCGCCAACCGTGCCGTCAATAAATTAGCCAGCTGGACTTTGGTCTAGCGCAAAAACAAATTCTACGTACCTCGCATTTTTACACCCTCGTATTATAAATTAGTCGATTTTGTTTTTATCTGCTAAACACGCAACGATTTGCGATCTCACTAATATGAAACAGAAAGAGCAATAAACGAGAAAGATTTATACATAAAACTAGCTGCTCCCAGCGGCTTTGCCCGCGTGATAGAAAATTATCCCAAGGGAAAATACTTCCGGGATAAAAAGTATCCTATGAACTATTCCAGGACATGGTCTATCCGTGTACCAAGTTTCATCAAAATCGGTTTTGCCATTTAGGCGTGAAGACGTAACAAACAAACAAACAAATTCACTTTTCGCTTTTATAATATTAGTAAGGATTGGCACCTGAGCGTAGTCGGGGTGGCTTACTAGTAAAATAATTTGAATGATTGATTGACCAGCATGAAGTGAACTGCCTTTCCATCTGAAGCTACGGATAATCAGTTAATTGGATTGATTGATTGACCAGCGTGAAGGGAACTGCCATTCCATCAGAAGGTTTAACAGGGTCACTTTACCTGAGATTTAAAAGTGAGGTTACTGAATAGCACTGCTGATTCTCCTGATCTTTGCACTATGTCGTCTCTCCAACTTTGCAGACCCTATGCAATCGTACTTAGCATTATAATCGGCTTATGATGTTCCCACTGCAGTAGGAGACCTAAGTCTCCTTTCTAAAATAGGGAATGGGCCGTAATACACTATTCGGGCCCGGTGCGTGTGGGTATTTTTGGGAGCTGAAGCCGGGAGTCCTACTAGCTTGCGGTCCCGAGAAGTCAAACGATGAGCGTCGGCGTCGTAGTAATAACTTGTATTTCTTTTATTTCTTGCAGCTCCAAATCAAAAAATCACATTTCAATTAAAAGTCATTTCGCTACTGAAAAACAAACGATAATTCTTTTTTCTTAACAATTATCAAACCTATTCTAAAATTACAAAATCCTTTAAATGTATATTTATCTAGCTAGTCTGTTAGCTATTAAGACTAACTAACTCATGCGATCTTTCGGTCAGATCTTAGCTAAATCTATAATCTGTATACTTTGAACTTCATGGTATACCATCGGGGTTACCATGACGTTCAAAGTAAGATTGTTTTAATCTTGTTTCAATGTATGGATAAGAGACAGAGCTATACAGGTTGTTTAGCGCCATCTCTTACCCACACTAAAACAAGATTAAACCAATCTTACTTCCGACCGTCCGGTAACCGTCCGGACTGAGCCCAAGTCGTCTATGATGGCGCGTACTATTCCCGCTCGGCTCAAGGTGTTGTCAGCAACCGTAGGGGCTCAGCAGGGTCTGGCACCGGTATGAAAGGCACGAAGCGAAAGAACGGGGTGGGATTTTTTGTCAGTAAAAATCTGACACTATCTCCCGCTCCGCCCAAGGGATATGTCATCTGGATGATTTTTATCCTCCGAAAAGTAAAAACGAACCTTATCCCTAAATCCACTCATAGCGTTCCATACTTACCCGCATCACGCTAATAGTATAAATATTTATCGACAGGTCGTCCCGCATCGGCAGCCCAAGTTCGTACAGCGCATGCTCCACAGACAGCTCGTTTGCTGAGCAGTTACTAGCTGACACCACCGCACTGCTGGAGATCAACCCCAACAACGATCATCTGCCCTCGCGACTTTATAGGATAGCGAAAGAGTACTGGAAGTAAGTATTCTCAAATCTTTCTTTGTAAGCGCCCAGCGCGAGACATCGTTGCCGCTGATCGCCCCAGCAAGGATACGGCGGTGCTCTGCCCAGGCGGGGCTCACCTCTAGCGTATGCTCCACCGAGTCCTCCGGGTGGTCCACACTAGTGACACCAGGGCTTTTCTTCCGCACGAATCCGGTGCAGGAACCTCCCGAACCTACCATGTCCGGTGAGAACCTGCGTCATGCGGAAGGAAAGGACGCCGTGAGGTCTTTCCAACCACGGCTCAAAGAGGGGTCTTACCGCCATAATTATGGCATGCGCAGTCTTAAACCCACCTATGTCCTTCTATTTCTCTTTGCGTTCCAGGACCGTGGTAAATCTTTCAAACATTCCCTTGTATCTTTATTCAAATGAACGAAGATCGTTATTTATTGGACTCTAGTGGCAGAATATAGCTATAATCACGTTTGCAGAGCGAGCTGAACATGCCTCTTTAACCAACCACTTACGTCAGATATCTACGACACGCATTTATTCCGCCAGGGTCGCACATCCACGACCAAATACTCCATCTCGTCAGCTCTTCTGTCTTCTATGGGGATTGAAGAGCTAAACGAGATGGAGTCAAACACACGAACCTGGCGAATAGGACGACAAAACACTCGTCGGAGTAATCTGACGCGAAAGGGCTAATAGAGGACAAGCAAACACAATAGGTGGCACGGATAGTCCCCAGTGCAGATCAACCATAAGGACGGAGGAACCTTCGGTGGGGCACATGCTTCTTGATTTCATAGCATGCGAACCTTAAGATCACCGAATTTCGTCGTAGATACCCTGAATGAACTGGAAGGCCTAATCTGCTTATAAAGAGCGATGGGCTGGTTGGAATGACGGCCCCTGCCCAAATATGTACCATTAATAAAGATAACAAAATATATATGGGTAGATAAAAAGATTATGGCCAGGTGTCGCAATAAAGTGGTTTTAAGGCCACACTAGCCTTTGCATAGCAGTAAGACAAAGCAATATGCTTAATTAAAAATCATTGGAAAATCAGCCATAACCAACAAAACCCGCTTGGTCCATACTCAAAAGAAAGATGGCCAGACTATTTCTTGAGGTCAAAGCTAAGCCAAAATCTGAGATACAAATAAAAGTACATGCTTATTATATAATAAAACAATATCTACATCATATTCTAATTAAAATCAATGATTAAGTTTCGTCATGTCAGTAGTGTAGCACATTAGACAGTGGCTTGACTTTTTACTATATACAAAGTGCAAGTCAGTGCCTTACAGTGTACGGTCCACAAAGAAATCGGCTATTATAATAAACAGAGACTAAAGACGAAGGCCGAAACCGCATCGTTGGTCGCGGTTTTGGCTAAAAAGTTGCCGAAATTGTATTCGGCTCTATTAATGTGAGACCTAAATACTGACTATGTCGTACACCTGACTGTGTTTGGGGTAATATTCACTGTATTACTCATTTTTAGGATTCCGTGCCCAAAAAGTAAAAAAATGGGACCAAAATTGCTATTACTCCGCTGTCCGTCTGTCTGACACCAGGCTGTATCACATGAATCGTGATAGACTAGTCAGTTGAAATTTTCACAGATGATGTATTTTTGAGCCCTTAGTGCGTGACCGGACTCGCATATATATAGTCGTTTTTTTTTTTTTTAACCTAAATCCAAGCGATTTTAAAAACTTGATTGCTTGGCATGCGCTCAGAATATGCGAAACAGTCGTTGAATGAAGCTGAAGCATGTAATTTGTTTTGTTGACTCTACATAAAAAGTATAATTACTTATGTGTGTCACGATTCGGTTGAGCAAAAAGCTACGCGGAGTGCTGAAAAGCTATTTAAAGTTGCCGGCTACTCAAATACCGAGTTTAAACATCCTAATTTATATTTTTCTTAGCGAAATCATTCAAAATTGTGAGAGCCGTGGTGGCCGAGTGGTAATGCCACCGACTTACGAATTGTAGGTCGTGGGTTCGAACCCCGCCAGGCGCATTACTTTGTGTAATTTATTTTATCACCACTGCTTTCAAAAAGGAAAACATCGTGAGGAAACCGACATGTCCTAGAACCAAAAATTCGAAGACATGTGACATTCAATAACCCGCACTTGGCCCGCGTGTGGTGGATTACGGCCCATTCCCTCTCCAAGAGAGGAGGCCTGAGTCCCAATATTGGGAACTTTAAAAAGGCTGAGGATGAGGAGGATGTTGAAATCATTCTTCTTTGTTTATAGAATTTACATTAAAAAAACTCAATAAACATAGATACATACTTATACTTATTTTTCGCGTTAAAATTGGAGTGCAGCATACGATAATACAGAACACTCAGATACTCTTAAAACACTTGAGATAAGAATTGATACAGAAAATCACACCAAAGAGTACGAAGAAAAAAGCAAATAATTAAATGTTCACATTGCAACTGCCAAAGCTTAATATCATCAATTTATACGTTATGCGTTATGTTTAAACTCCATTCAATTACACAGATACAGATCTGGAACGTGGCCACATGACGTAATTTTATTTTTTCATGCGGGTAATTGTAATAGTAATTTCAAAATTGGAACCGTCAACTGTCATAATCATGAGTGTTTTAATACCAGCTGGCTGGACTTAATTTTTTTTGTAAAAAGTTTTAATATGTTTGACTAATTTATTGTGGACTATTGATTTTTAATGTTGTAACAAATATGACTAGTGCTTTGACTTATATTAATGTGGAGGAAACTGTGGAACTTGACTTAACGTTACGGTAGGTCATTATACCTAGAGCAAGAATGATAAGAAATTCGAGATATGTGTTTATTCTGACTTTATCGGAATAAATGCACATCTCTAAATATAAAAGCTAAATACCACTCACTGATTAATCATGAAATCTCAGAAACTATAACGCCTAGAAACTTAAAATTACCAAAGGCCAGGTAAGTTCCTTATAGGGTGTAGACATCCGCTAAAAACAGATTTTCCGAAATTTACCCCCTAAGGGGGTGGAAAGGGGGTCCAAAGCTTGTATGGAGAAACCGACTTTCTCGCGGGCGAAGCCGCTGGTAGAAGCTAGTATTATAGAAGATTATTCAATAAACATAATATATCCCCATGTTTGTACGGTCAGAAGAGTTAAACATTGTTGTGCCTATAGCACCTACACCCACGTTTTGTCAGTTATATTTTATTACCATAAAGTCGGATCATTTTGACCCTGAGTTATAACTTTGACCCAACTTCGTTAATCAACGAAACGTAGTGTCCCGTCTTCTTATTGGTTAATATTATACTTGACCAGTATTTAAAAGTTCTGTATATATTTATAATTATATTAGCTGGCTCGACAAACGATCTGCCATATAAATCAAAGAAAAAAAAACCCTCCTATGACCTATTTTCAGACCTATCAAATATGTACAAAACAAATCATCAAAATCGATCAAGCCGTTTAGGAGGAGTTGGATAACAATCCCTATGACACAAGATTTTTACATATTAGATTTTAAAACTATTTTTTACTTTGTGTTCTCTCTAAATTAGTTAACACCTTGCTTGGCACAAGAGCAACTTTAAAAAGTAAATATATTATAAAGTCTGATTAATTATTATTAGACCATAATAAATAAATTATAACAAACAAACACAACAATTTGACAATTAATTCATGAATCCCCAAGCGACCACCGGTGGCCGCGCATCTACTGTCTTACTATTGTGTCTCTAATTGACGGTATCTGAAGGGTTAAATGATAGTAAACATTAAAGTTCTCAAGTCATTTAAACTTGTATAGGCTAAACCTGCTACTACTTTAGTGTGAATCAAATTCCACGATTGGTTAATAAAACATAAGACCTCATTCAGACTCATTATACTAGCTTTTGCCCGCGGCTTCGCCCGCGCACATAAAATATAGCTTATATCACTCAGAAATAAAGCAGCATTCTATCGGTGAAGAAATTTTAGCAAACGGACCAGTACTTCCAGACATTACCTTCTACGAAAAAAAAACCTCTTTATAATATTAGTACAGATGTCACTCAGGAATAAAGCAGCTTTCTGTGAAAAATTTTAAGCTATCGGACCAGTACTTCCAGAGATTACCTCCTACGAACAAAAAAACAATCTACCTCTATAATATTAATTCATGAATCCCCAAGCGACACCCGGTGGCCGCGCATCTATTGTCTTACTATTGTGTCTCTAATTGACGGTATCTGAAGGGTTAGTATACACATACACTTTATATAAAGTGTAGATATATATATGAAAATATAAGCAAGGCAAAGTACTCACAACATGACGTGTCCTGCGCCTAGGACGGTGACAATAAAATTAGATATTATGTTCTATATTTGCGTTGCGCCGCCGCGAGCAAATGCCAGGCGATGCCAAACTCTTGCAGTACACTTTACTCGTCAACTGTGATAAGTGCATTTTGGAAACATGCTGTATTTTCAAGAAACATTCACTTATTGATCACTGGGACATAGTTACTAAAATATTCTTTAAAGACATTCCATTCAGTGTTAATAGTTCGAGATAATATTGATAGATTTGCGGTTAAAACTTAGTAAAGAGCAAATTCTGATCACAACAATTTAATCCAATCAAGTACCTATATAAATACAAGAAACCGTGCATAAGACAGTGATTTTACAGTACAAGTGATATCCTTACTAATATTAAAAAAGTGAAAGTGAGTTTGTTTGTTTGTTACGTCTTAACGCCGAAATCGCAAAACCGATTTTAATGAAACTTGGTACACGGATAGACCATGTCCTGGAATAGAACATAGGACTTTTTATCCCGGAAGGTTTCCTTGGGATAATTTTCTGCTATCACGCGGGCGCAGCCGCTGGAAGCAGCTAGTAATGATATAAGTTTCCATCTGACTGACTTCAGCAGTCATGTATGAAGGGCTGAGGTGCACAGAAATCGTCAGGTATTTCCTTTATGTGTCCGTTTATAGATTTAGTGTCAGAGTTACGGTTTTATTGTGTATTTTACGGTTATTGGTCAGTTCTCGCCTGCATATCGTCGGTTCTACGAGTATTTACAAGTTTTACAACTCAAGTGGACGTTGTAGTGCGTTTGATTATTCTTAAATGGAAATAACGTGTTTTGTTGTATCGACGAGTGCAAAATGAAAAAAGGTTTCTGATCATATAATATAGCTTCTGCCAGCGGCTTCGGACAGTTCTCGCCTGCATATTGTCGGTTCTGTTTACAAGTTTTACAACTCAAGTGGACGTTGTAGTGCGTTTGATTGTAGTTAAATGGAAATAACGTATTTGGTTATATCGGCGAGTGCAAAATGAAAAAAGGTATCTAATCTTGTAATATAGCTTCTGCCAGCTGCTTTGCTCGCGTGTTAATAGAAAATATATACATATTACTTATATGTCAATCGGTGCTAAAGTAGCATTCTAATGGTAAAAGAATTTTCAAAATCGGGTCTGTAGTTTTTGAGTTTATTCATTACAAACTAAAATACATTATTTCCTCTTTATAATTTTAGTATAGACTAGTTGCTGCTAGCGGCTTTGTCCCTATGATGATGATAAATTTATACCTAAGTCACTAAGTGATAAAGTAGCATTCTAATAGTGAAAGAATTTTCGAAATCCAACGTTTACGACGTTTTATAAGTGCCCATGTAGGCCTATGTGAAATAAAATATTTTGACTTTGACTTTGAAATCGGTACAACAGTTTCAGAGATTACCCCCTAATACTAACTTAGAAACTGTACCTCTTTACAATATTGCAAAAGAGAGGCGATCATTATTTTTATTTGCCATGTTGTGGAATATCTAACTTCTAGCGGCTTCGTCAGCGTCAATGTTGGTTATTGCGGAGTAGTTTGTTGAAGCCAGATAAAAAGTAGCCTACGGGCTTCCTTGGGGAGTTAACTTGAAGTTAACTCCGTACTAAATTACATCAAAATTGGTCCAGTAGTTTACCCGTGAAAACGTTACAGACAGACAGAGTTACTTTGACATGAGTTATATTTACAATATTTAAAAAAACGCAAGATATCCTCTTTCAATATTGTTCCATATCTACTGGTTGTAAATATAAGACCGGTCTACTTATTAAAAACTTCCTGCATCCATTCATCATGTTCGTACTACTGTTTTTGCTTTGCCGACTGTGTTGATAAGATGCAAAAAATGACGATCAACTTTTTTATCGGCTATTTTTAACCACATAAGTCACTAACTCGACTATCACTAAGCACATTTGACTTCTGGATATGTTTGTAGATTTTACAATTAATTCATGAATCCCCAAGCGACCACCGGTGGCCGCGCATCTATTGTCTTACTATTGTGTTTCTAATTGACGGTATCTGAAGGGTTAAAAGACAACTGTTAACAAAGATTTTACTGTGGGTACGATTGAGTGTGTATCACATGAAAATGTAAGATCTACGGATTTAAAAAAAAAAGTTACCTTGGCCCTGAACCGCAAAGTGCAACTGAAGGAACATAGAGTTTTAGTCAGTAAAAGTCTGACACTCCCTCTCGCTCCATCCAGACCAGGAGGCGGCATTTCATGATTTCCCATGAACGAAAAAATAAAGACGATTTATGTTTAGATTTTGTAGATGATTATTATTATTTTCTTCGGCGAGATAACCTGGATGTCTTCCTTATGAACTGTAAGGAAGCGCGTAGTCGTGATCATTCGAAGGAATGAAGGCAAGCCTTTGCCCAGCAGTGGGAAATTTCGGGCTAGTACTAATAATAAATATCACCCAAAAATAAAAATAAGCTATAGGGTAGGAAAGATTATAATCAGCTAGCAAAAAAGTGTAAGAAGCCATTTGAAATTTTACTACATCCATTCGAGAGCAACATCGCTCAGAAAGTCGGAAGAATTATGTCAAACATTCGATATCATCATTATAAATCAAATGATTATATTAAATGAATAACATTCCTTGTCTCTTTTCCCCAGCAAATACCCAAAGACGGACTACACATACTCCCCACTGTCGAAGGACCGCGTAGAACTGGCGCCCGGACAAGTGGCGATGCCGAACATGTCTCGACGCTCCCTGTCGCAGTTCCGCGTGCAGGGCCCTAACACCAGCGCTGACGAGCTCGACCGTCTGTCTGCCACCACTTCTTGGACCACCAGTACTGTACGACGACGGTATACGGTGAGTGAACTGTTTGTTTTAAAACTAGTGACCTGTCTTAGCACGAGTGTTAGAAACTTTTGTAATACTCGGCTTTTTCTCTACTATATTATGTATGTATTATACAACAAAACAAAGGTTTGAGTGAACAAGCAGTAGGTACCTTTAATATGTTGATCGATAACTCTACCTAATAATAATTGTGTTCTTGACTCGCGAAGTGGTCGATATGTGGGATGTGGATTCGGCGATCATTTACTGATAGTTGTGTCAGGCAATGGGTTAATAGCCACGAGCCTCGACCATCGTCTTAAGAAGTTCGTTGAAGGGTTTGATTTAGAAGGTGGTACTCCTGCACACAGGTCGTATTGTTAGAAGGTTTCTGATGCCTTTTGTACATTTATAAATTTAAATTATAAGTAATTACTTTGAATAAACAGAATAATACTGTGAACACTGTTCAGAGTTTAATGTTTATGAATAAGAAGCTAGTCAGCGGCGGAGAATTCAACAACAAAGTTTAGTAAGCTACGAGACAGTACATTGATTCTGAATTGCACAGCTTATTACTAACTTGTATGAATCATAGGGATATATTAAATCAGGCGGTAGTCAATTGTTTGGTTTTATTGGTACACAGTTATTTATGGTAATAGTATAGCCATTCAAGGAAATAAGAGAAGTTAGTGATAGATCCTCGGGAGCCAAATTTTGGATCATGCTGGTGCCTCTGAAAGAAGGTTAAGTTGAAGTCAGAAACCAGGACATTTAAAGGATACCAGTCTTGCCAAGGTGTTTCTTGTTGACCAATTAATGAGTTACGGAGATCTGATGGGCAGTCGCTCCATGTAAAATACTGGTAGTCAGCTGCATCCGATTAGAATAAAAGGCGACCTCAAAATAGTTGGAAAAAGTTTCGGTAGATTGAATGAAATGTAGTTGTTAGTGCGATAGAAGAAACTCAAAACATTTTGAACTAAAACATTCAGATATATTCACTCTCAGGGTCCAATGCTCGCTGAATAGATGGTTGATGGGGACCAAAGGTTCACAAGATAAACCGATGACTTGGTGAGGGTCGCGGAATCCGGTACATGCGAGACGCCCAGGACCGGTCATTATGGCGACGGTTGGGGGAGACCTATGTCCAACAGTAGACTTTATTTGGCTGAAATGATGATATTTACTCTTCTTTTTTCATCCCCAGGCAATAGACAGCTCAGATGACGAGACCTCCTACCCCAAACGGAACGGCGGCACCCTTGCAGCGGAACAGCACTGGTGGATCACCAGGATGCTCATCAATATGATGACCACTATCACCACCTCTACAAGGAACACGTACCGGAAGGTCGTGGGGCCCTCGCATCGGTATCCTTACACTGATCGGAGACCAGAGAAAGGTATAGTGGTGTTTTTATTTACATAGCATGTATGACATTCAATGTTTTTTTTTTTTCATTAACACTAGAAGCGGATTGTGTGAGAAGTGATATGAATGAAAAGGGAGTTAGTGATAGCGTGACGAGTGACAGGACAGAATGGAAGAAAAAAACGTGTTGCGCCGACCCCAAATAAAACGGGACAAGGGCAGGAAGATGATGACTAGAAGCGTGGGCGTTCCATTTTTGACACACTCCTATGTTCTTTCTGAGCTAGTTTTGTTAAGCGTAGAATCGTAAAGTACATCAAAATATGTGTAGTCTATATATATAAAAATGACCACCGTTTTCCGTTGTCACGACTTGGCATGAAAACGGCTTGACCGATTTGGCTGTTTTTTTTTTTTTGTTGTGATTGTTATTGTGAGGAGAAGGTTCTTATGGAAAAAAAAAATAGGGTAGTGTAGGGTAGAGTAGTGAAGAGTAGGGTAGAGTAGGGTAGAGTAGGGTAGGGTAGGGTAGAGTAGGGTAGAGTAGTAGGGTAGAGTAGGGTAGAGTAGGGTAGAGTAGTAGGGTAGAGTAGGGTAGAGTAGGGTAGAGTAGGGTAGAGCAGGGTAGAGCAGGGTAGAGTAGGGTATAGTAGGGTGGAGTTGCGAAGAGCGGGAGCGAAGCCGCGCGGGCAAAAGCTAGTACATAATAAAAGTATTGTGTTATCAGTTAGTTTCATTTGTTTATTATCTCGCCATTTTATTTCTGCTACAGTAATAATTATACTAGCCACTTCTAGTGTTGAAAAGTGCTAAAGAAAAGGGAGAGTGAGGCCGTCGCCCACTGCTGGGCAACGGTCTCACTCTCCCTTTTCTTCGTAAGTGGAGCAGAACTGCTGTCGTACGGAACTTGATTTGGCTAATCACATAAACATTAATAATAAAATAATAATAATAGCCTATTCATTCTAGAAAATTGTATTTTTTTTTTGTTTTTTATATTTTTTTAATTTAGGGACTTTTGGTTATAGTAAGACCGTGCCAGCCCCATCGTAACCTTGTACAAGTAAAGCTATCTTGAACCTTATCAACTATTTGGGCTCTAAAACCTCCAAATTGTAGCTATCAGGAAACACAAACTCTGGCAAGGAATAATAATAATAGGAATAATAATTTGTAACCTTACCTGCCTATTTACACTTGCCATGTAATAACAAGGCGAGCTATTGACGTTAACAGGGTACGAAACGAGACTACTAATAGCCCAAGGCGATTGTTCGGATTAGTTACCGTGGCCTTGGAACGCAAAGGTCAACTGAAGGAGCACAGATGGGTTTTAGTGACATTCCTCGCTCCACCCAGATTGGGAGTAGTCTTTTGGTAAATTACCACCCTCAATAAAGAAAACGGATTCTATTTATATCATCTCTTTGTAGGAGCCCAGCAGGGCTAAAGCCTACTCGCTTCTGAAAGGAAAACCCGATCCTGGAATGACGGCAACGAAAGAATTAGCAGTGGGTTTTAGTCATTCAAAGTCTGACGCTCTCGGAGCTGTCATTGTCATTGGATGATTTCCCACCAAAAAAAGACATAATTATCTCTTTCTATTATCTGTCTTATTTCTTTTTTTTGTCATTTCTTACTTTCTTATTTGTCGGCGATGATCACTGACAGGCTAGATTGTCCACATATCCGACATGGCTGTGGCAGACAATAGTTTTTTTTCTTGCAACTGTGGTCTCCCCGTCAATTTAGGTATCTTCAAAGCTAGAGTGAATATGCTCCTTCACCATCAACGATTGCCATCAGGAGGGATCACAGTCAAGCACTAGTTTATGTCAATTAAAAAAAATCTACTAACCTGCCATTTTCATCAATATGTAACTTGACACTTATCGCGTACAATTTTGTTCACAGCAAGCTTACTGTCCCGGAGCGCGTCGGTGGTAGCGGCGCCCTTCGTGTGGGTCTACACGATCATCAAGAACTCCGTCACAACCACCGTCACGACTGTCACTGAAACTGTTAGTATGCCGAAAACTATTTTTTTTTTACTCTCTACACCTATTAGGATTCCGTACCCTATTAGTAACACTCCGCTGTCCGTCCGCCGGTCTGTCTGGCTGACTGTCTGTCACTAGGCTGTATCTCATGGACCGTGATAGCTAGCCAGTTGAAATTTTCACAGGTGTATTTTTATTGCCCCTATAACAGCATATCTATAATATAAAAATGAATCGCTAAATGTGTTGCTAAGCGCAAATCTCGAGAACAGCTGAACCGATTTCGCTAATTCTTTTTTTTGTTGTGTTTTTTATTGTGAGGAACAGGTTCTTATGGAAAAAAAATGAGGGTAGTGTGGGGTAGAGTAGGGAAGAGCGGGAGCGAAGCCGCGCGGGCAAAAGCTAGTCTATAATATAAAAATGAATCGCTAAATGTGTTGCTAAACGCAAATTTCGAGAACAGCTGAACCGACTCCGCTAATTCTTTTTTTGTTGTGTTTGTTATTGTGAGAAGAAGGTTTTTATGGAGAAAAAAAATATGGCAGAGGAGGGTAGAGTAAGGTATAGTAGGGTAGAGCGGGAGCGAAGCCGCGGGGGTACAGCTAGTACATAAATAAAAACATAATAAAATAAATATATAAGTGGGCTTACCATACAACAAACGTGAGTTTTTTGCCGTTTTCTGATACGCACGGTACAGAACCTTCCCGTGCGAGTCAACTCGCACTTGGCCGGCAAAACCATGCGACAATCCCATTTGGTCACAATTGCAAGAAGTTTTTTTTTTTTGACTAATAGGTATTTTTTTTTTCTAAAATAAAAGTAGCCTAAATTACTCCTTAAAACAGTTATTTCGATGTTAAAACATACACTTCAATTTTATTTATATGTATTTTGTAGATTATGAACTAACAACTCGTCTCGGCTTTACAAGGAAATTACAAGTCTTTGAAAATATCGACATTTCTCTACTATAATACGCACGTATGCTGTCATCTCCGGGAGGGAGATACATCTTAATAGAATCCAACTAATAAAAACAATACTTCACAGTTATCACCAAACCACGTGGGCGTTAACAAGAAATACATCGCGCAGAGTTACGCCGCTCAAGAGAAAGCCGTCGCTAAGAAGCGCTGGTGGCCGTGGTTCCTGCTTCTACTGCTGCCTGCCCTCGGCTATGGATGTAAGTACTTTAGCATAGCATCATCTCAGACGAAAGACATCCACTGTTGGACATAGGCCTCCCCAAAGTATCGCTATAATTACCGATCTTGTATGCCTCGCATCCATTGAAATCCTGCGACCTTCACCAGGTCACCGGTTCACCTTGTGGGAGGGTCTTCCAACGCTGCGTCTTTCGTTGCGTATAGCATAGCAAAAATAATAGAATAAAAAGCATAATAGGCCCCACTGCTGGGTCTTATACTTCCTCTCTAGAAGACGGAATGAGCCGTAATCCACCTCGCGGGCCCAGTGCGGATTGGTGGGTGTCAAATGTCTTCGTATTTTTGGTTTTTGGACATGTTTCCTCACAACATTTTTCTTCACCGTTTTGAGAGCAGTGTAAGGCCGGACGCACACATTCGGTTTCCGGATTAGGTTTCCCGATCAGGAATTCAGATTCGGAAACGTAAATGCTCTTATCACACGTTCTTACTTTTTCTGAACGGAAAATAACCTGACATCTGTTTCGAAATTTTCTCCGTGCGTCTCTCACAATCCCAAAGCCTAATCCGGAAACCGAATGTGTGCATCCGGCCTAATAATAACCATTGAAATATTACATACACAGAACAAAACAGTTATTCATATAAATTCTAAGTTGCCAGTTATTCTTTTGTTTGAATTAGGTCATGTTCCAAGTATAATCATATAAGCATTGTTTTAAACAAGGTTTTCTTATAACTTCAAAGTTTCCAGTTTCTTTATCAATTTTATTGCAATGTAAATTCTTGGAATAAAATATGTTTACAGTCTTTATATTCGATTTTATAGTTCTTATTAAAATGCCTGTAAATAATTACAATGACGCAATATCAATGACCTAAGAACTACTATTTATAACTGGTAATAAATATGTAATACTAGTTACTGCCAGCTGCTTCCCCCGCGTGATATTTGAAAAATAATTTCAAGGGAACATACTCTAGGGATAATCTTCATGCAACAAAAGGTACAAAGGCGGTCGTAGGCATATAATGATATACCGGTCAACCTAGGGTGGTGGAGAGACATATGACAGGTGCATAAAAATGTATATATTATATGCTATTCCTAGACATTGTCTACCATTGTACCAAGTTTCGTCGAAAACCGTTTGGCCCTTCTAGCGTGAAGAAATAACTGAAGTGTGTCTACTTACTGCTTATAATATTAGTGTGGTACATTTAGAAAAGATATAACCCTCATCAATTATGGAAAACATTGTAACGACACATGGACTTAAGATTGGTAGAAGTCATATGATACTTTTGACAAAATGGCTGGCAACTATTTTGAACAAAACTGCGAACAGGACAAACATTTTAATGCTCTTCTTCATATGTTGTCTGTATATCAATAGGTAAACAAACTAATTCCTTACAGCTCATTACACATACGAGAACTGGGAGCGTCTCACTATGGTCAATTTTACCGATTTCCGCCTAAACTTACCGGAGTTCTCAGCGATACAAATGCCGAAACTAACTCTGCCTGACATGAAGATGCCGAGCTTCGATATGCTGCCAAACCTGCCGAAGATGCCAGAAATAAATATCACTCTACCGGATATAAGGGAGAATCTACCAGAAATGAAGAAAACGTATATAGAGTACAGGGATATAGTACAAAATAGAGTAGCCGATGCCTCTGATTACGTGGTCGTTGTGGCCGAAAGCTGCTTCCAAGAAATCAAGAAGGCTTGGCGGGATTTGTTTGGATGACGAGACGTGTATTCCCCCCAGTTATTCTACTTCCGGAATATAATGGAAATGGGATTTTACACAGGAATACTGATCGCGGCTATAATCCTTTTGTACTTTTTAGTCAAGAATCTTAAGTGGGTAGGCATTTTTCGGGGAAGGAGACGCAGACGGTGAACTGACAACTTTTTATTTCCTGATTACATACAGGTTTTTCAACAGGTGTTCTTGGTGTAATGTTAGTAGGTTTTTAGAACTAGTGAATATTTATTGGGTTAAAGTAAATATATCCCGCTAATTTGGAAGTAGTAATAATCCAGTTTATATTACATAAGGACATATATAACATTATTAAGATGCTCTTAGGTTTAAGTATTCTATAAAAGTTGTCAGTAACATCTGTCTACAGTCAAATATTTGTGTAAGAAAACCTTTAAAAAAAATTGCAGACATTTCAGATTAATTTATTTGTTACTTTGACAAAATCGATACGAAAAAAAATAACTTACATCTCTCATTATTAGTGGTGACAAAATAATAGATATATAATAGTTTTTACATACCTCCCTCGCATATCGTCTTTTCTGAAGGATCTTGTCAAAAGCACAGTCTGCCAATCAAACTATATTAATACAAAAGGAATGTATATCCAAAACTTTCGTACAATATATATCTTTCATAGTTTAATATTTTTTCGAATGTTTTAAAAGTTCTGCCTCACAATTATATGTTCAGTCGGTAAGTTCTGTACTTAATTTTTTTTTTAAGTACAAACCCGTTATATTAGGGTGCTCAATTTTTATATTCAATTTTAAAGTTTGTGTCACTTCCCACTCATAAAATTGTAGACAATTTAGGGATAGTTTAACTTAAAAATGGGCGTATAAAATAATCATGCTCGATCATTGTTCAATACTATAATGTAAGATTCGGAAGTAGATAATTAAATGTAAGTTTAAAAATAAAGTAATAAAAATAATTAATTGTAAAATGTGTGTTTAAAAGTCTTGAAGGATGTGCATACATTAAATTTGGAAGTAGTTTAATTTTTTAATTATAATTGTTGGATTTCATATCACATATTTATAATCCTAGTTACTTTTACACGTTAGGAAATGATCAGTACCTGAAATTAAAAAATCCTGCTTATTTTCTGTTCATCACAAAAAAAAACTTTTTATTAATTTATTATGTGTGCACATGCTTAAATTCAATTAATTATTAATATAATTTATTTATTTTAAAGATTATAATTTTATAAATGTAAAAGTTATTTAAAATATTATTTTATGATTATATCGTTGCTATTATATAAAATATTATATGTATAAAGTGGATTTAAATAATAACATAATACTGTACCTTAGTTCATTCCACAATACAGATCATCTATTTTCATTTATAACAAATATTATTATTTTTTTATTTTGTGTTAATCTACTGAGTTTAACTAATTCCTGAAGTAAGAATTTTGAAATAATAATACTATGTACTTTAGTTTTTTTATCATTGATAGACTAACGTTTGACCACTGTACCACCAGATGGTCGACATCGGAGCACTCTTGCCTAGATGTAAAGTTACTTAAATACCCTCAGTTTGTAGTTATGAGGAACCACAGACCCCAACAAGGAATTGTAATCCTTAATTGTATGCACAATTACGTGCATGCGGGTAGGATGTCAATAATGTACCAGTGGTGTATCGCTGTACGTCTAGTGGTCCGATGATGGAACGGCTTGGCGTAATTACTTCAGGAATATTATAATTTCAGCAGTCAATTAATTATAAGCAATATACTGTGAACAGTATATCAGTATCAATGTACCTAAATTTACATGACGTGGCCATAATTTGAAGTTTTATTTAGTTATTAAGCTTATTTCAGTAATTAAACTATTCAGTACAAATTTTTGTGTTAACAAGAACGTGCTAACTTTATTTGCAAATTGATATAATTTAAAAGACTAACCCCCTAGTCATAATTTCTGATTATTATTTATGTTATTTATGCGTTTGAGAGCCTGGTTTTTTTTTTTTTAAATGAAAATTGGTCTAAAATATGAGCCTAAAATTCATAATTGTGCAAGTGCAACTATTTGGTTTTTTCTTGATGAAAGCTTTATAAAAATTAATTAGGTTTATTTGTGGTAGAAAAAAGTGTTAAAGAAAACACGTTTCGCTTAATGAGGCCAATTACTTTTCTATTTCAAAAGTTTATTATTGTATAATTTTGAATATTGTATCGCATCATGTAGCTACTAACAATGGTGTTCACTGCCAATGCTTAACGCATTCGTTTAACAATGATAGGATTTAAGAAGTATACTTAAAACACGGATTTATTTGCAATACATAGTACCTGTGCTATTAGCCCCACCAGAAACAATACTCCTGTCTTAAGTATTGTATTAAAATAAGCACAAATATTTATTTGTCACAAAAAACCTGCTTCGTTCGCTTTACATTTGATGTGATGTTCTTATAATTTAATCTAGTACATAAGCAAATTCGTATTCAATTGCATTTCGATGGTGTAACAATTATTCTACAAATTGTGTTCTACTAATTGGTTAATTTTGATTTCAATTATATTGTTCGTAAGATACTGTTGGTTTTATTTTTTCCCCATATAATTCTTCCCTGTTTTTTGCCTTAAATATTATTAAAGTCGGGGAAGGATAGAGGCCAAATCACCTATAAGAAAGTGGACGTACTCGATGGACGCTACACTTTTAGGGTGAGTCAAATACCTATAATATTAATTAATTATAATGCTCTGTCCTTCCCTGTCGCTCTCTGTTTAACTGTGTTTATTTAAAGCATTATGTGGGAAGGACAGAGGGGTATACAGGATCTGACGGACGTGTCTCTGTTTCAGATTACAACTACAGTCAAGAAGTGACTCCTGTGGAGCCGTTGGTAGCAGACACTTACAAATCGCCACAGATCTTACAAGACCCTGATTTATCGAAGCGGATGGCAGCTTTGGAAGGTTGGGCGGTGAACGTCGACACCCGCTTGAAATACTTTGATCAGAAACTCTCTAAACTCGACAACCTGGAAGCGCAAATCGAACAGTACTCCCTAAAATATCTACAACAGAACATAATCCAAGTGTTCAATCAAAACGACATTTCTGACGCTCTAGCTGCTAAACTGAAGCAGTATTTCGACAAGTATTACGTGACGAAGGAACAGATGCAGGCGATGTCTCAGGAGATTCATGAGCGGCTGATCAGTTCTTGGAAGCCTGATATGGACGAGGATAGGATCCGGCTGATGGTTCAGGAATACCTTGCAGTCTTTGAACGGAGGCAGATGGAAATCATTGTTGAGAGGATCAAGGAATATGTGAAGGAAGTTGAGGTGCAGACTGTTCATACTGGCGTTGATATTGATGCTATTAAACGGGTGGTCACAGGAATGTTGGATGTCTATGACGCTGATAAGACTGGATTGGTGGACTACGCATTGGAGTCAGCAGGTAAAGCTCCTTCTTATACATCATTGAACTGTTACAGTATTTTTTTTTATAGTTACGTATTACGTAAGGTAAAAAACAATGAATGTCGATTTATCTATCACTTCTTATTTTAAGTGTTTTTTATTAATGTAACTGTTAAGGCATTGTTGGCGCAGTGTCTAACAATTTGCTTCTGTCGCGGGTTCGACTCCCGCACGAAACAAATATTTGAAAAAATAGCTATTCCAGGTCTCTCGTGTATGTGAGTACAATACTGGACTGATTCCAAGTGTGGGGCAATGGTAAATAAAAACAATACAATTTATTGATTAGCGTATTCAACACTCGCTACAAACAAGTTTGTAAATGTACCAAAAAGTGATAGTGCCATTTTTGAATTTTGTTTGGACTGTAACCCGAGATACTGCTTTGTTCGAAGTGGATGTTGAATTATATTTTATCTACCTTCAAAATTATTCCCAATTACAATAATACTAATAATTTTTCAATAGTAAAACTTTTTTTTAAGAATTTATGACTGGCCTGTTGATCTAGTGGTTAGTGGCCCTGACTGCTATGCTGGAGGTCGTGGGTTGGATTCCCACCCAGGACAAATGTTTACGTGATGAGCATGATCATTTGTTCTGTGTCTGGGTGAAATTTATCTATATTATGTATGTATTTAGAAATATATAAGTATTATCAGTTGTCTAGTACCCATAACACAAGCTCTGCCTAGCTTGGGACTAGACGGCGTTATGTGACAGTTGTGGAATAATATATTATATTATTATTTCTTATGCTTGTTTATAACCTAAGCACCTAACCCATTTTCCTTCACACTCCAGGTGGTCAAGTGATCTCCACAAAGTGCACAGAACTATACCAGATCAAGACGAAACAGTACAGCATTCTCGGCCTGCCGGTGTGGTGGGTGTACACGTCTCCGCGGTACGCCCTCACCCCTGGGGCCATGCCTGCCGAGTGCTGGGCTTTCCAGGGCTTCCCTGGTTATCTGGGTGAGTAGCTTATACCGTCTTAATGTGAACTGATGACCATGGTGGGATGCATTGTTGTAGGAGTTCGTTCGGAACAACTTTAATAAATCCACCATGATTCGATGGATTAAATTATTAATAATTAAAAGAAATAAATGTTTAGTAAATTATTATACATACGATGTATTTAGTAAAAATCGGATTTGCTAAATAACTGGAGTGTGTGTGTGCATTTAACACATATCTCATAGAAATCCTTACTATAATATTATAAAAGCGAAAGTGACTTTGTTTATTACGTCTTCACGCCTAAATGGCAAAACCGATTTTGATGAAACTTGATACACGGATAGACCATGTCCTAGAATAGGACATAGGATACTTTTTATCCCGGAAGTATGTTCCCTTAGTATAATTTTCTGCTATCACGCGGGCAAAGCCGCTGGGAGCAGCTAGTATTACATATTCGTACTGCTGCCTGCGCCCGGTGAATGACCCTCATTACGTAAAACGGCAATTTTATATGTAGGTCTATCTATGAAATTACTGTTTTACAACTCGCGCCAGTGATAAAATACAAAAGGTGGAACGTATTTACGGTCACCCTTTACCATTACAAACTTTCTATTACCGTGACGGACGTGTAATTATTTAAAATGGTTACTACACATCACACACAATGTGTGGGTGTGACTGTGTGATGTCATTTCATCACCTCGTGACCCACTATGGCCGCCTACATTATCTCATTTAGAACAACTTTAATCAATATTACACAACTTTCACAGAACGCCATCTATTCCTAAACTAAGCAGAGCTTGTGCTAGACAACTGATGCCTTTTTTTTTCGGTGGGCAAAAATCAACCCCCGCTCTTGGGTGAAGCGGGAGATACTGTCAGACTCTTACTGACTAAAAACCCACCCCGTTCCTTCTAGCCTCTTCATACCGGGGCAAGAGCTTCCTTTCGCATAACCCTGGCCCCAGTAGGCTTCGACCCAGCTGAGCCCCTCCTAGACGACTGATATCTAAACATACTTATATATTTTTCTAAATACATACAAGTTACAGAGAAATTATACCCAGACAGAACAAATTATCGTGTTGAACACACAAAAATTTGTCTTGGATAGGAATCAAACCAATGACCTCCAGCATAACAGACAGGGCCACTAATCACTAGACCAACATTCTAGTAAAAAATAAATATTTTAATGTTCTACGTCTCACAAGAGTGCCCGACTAGGGAACTCGTGCTTGCTTACCCAGCTTCGCACGGGTATTACAAATGTGTAAATCACTCGACTTTTTTTCTACGAAAATATGAGTTTATTATACAACAGATAAGGGGCCCGCATTCACACAAAAGGTGCTTAGGCGTCTCCCTCTCCTGATTACAGTACCGGCAAACATATTATTATAACTAATTGAGTGTTCCTTGTTACAGTTGTGCGCACATACGCGATAATAGAAGTGACAGGATTCTCCCTAGAACATATGTCGCGACTGCTGGCGGTCGAGGGCAAGATCGAGTCCGCGCCGAAGAACTTCTCCGTATACGTACGTAGCATTTATTATACTACATCGCTTGATTCAGTAAAGGTGGCCCAGTGGTAACGCCCCCTACTTTCTAGTCGTACATCGTGAGTTTAAACCCAGGCAAGCGCTTTACTTTGTGTACACTTGTGTGAACTTACAGACATTAGACGTGAACACAGACATAAAGAATTTTTTTTTCTCTTTATTATTTAGGGACTTTAATCTCAAAGAGCATGTCAGCCCCATCGTAACCTAAAAAAAGATCTATTATAGGATAGTTTCGACCAATCAGAACACAACATAGCTAGGTACAGAAGACAATCTCATGTATGTACTTCACTTTTTATACCTACGCTCGGTGGACGCATACTAATGAGCGTTTGAGCTGGAATTGTTCGACGAGCGGGCCGAGGCGCTCCGAGATATCGTGTCTATGAGCGGTGTTTATGTGTGCGTTGCTCGAGCGCGCTTTGTAGTATACTTATATACTACGTATAGTATATAGATTGACTTCTGTACTTATATATTTTGTGACAGTACCTCGCTCTCCCGTACCTCGGCTAGTAGACAGAATAGTTTTGGTGCGCTAGTTCAAACATGAGGCGTCTAGTGGCTGGAAGGTCGTTGACTTTGTGTACTTTATTTCATCTCCACTACTCCTAAAATGGTGAAGGAAAACATTATAATAGAAAATTCAATCACATGTGACATCTACCAACCGGTACCGGGTCCGCATGGTGGACCACGGCGTGTTTCTGAGTACCAGCAATGGGAGCGTTATAAGGCTAAGAATTCTTATTAAACTGATATCATAACCAGCCGAATAACCACCCACCAACTCCTACCAGGTTCGGTGTGGGTTGCAGGATGTCACAATGTGTCAATGTCTTCATGGTACTTGACAGCTCTATATTTTCTCAAGAGATTAACTTTCATCCTTGCATCCATAGCTTGCTGTTACTAATATAATGTATCTTTGTGTGTGTTTATGTTTTTTGTGTTTACGTGCATGACTATTAGAAAACTGCCGAAGACATGTTTGTTGTTTGTTTTGCAGCTCAGCGATAGTGAAACTTATCTAATAACATAATAAAAAATCAGTTATATTTATTCAAAAGGCTGAGCATGAAGTATTAAATTGTAAAACTATTAGCGAACTGCCGTATTTTTGCCTCACAATGAACTTCGTTAGGGCATAAGAGTAGTCTATACTCTGTTCAAATTACATAAGACATTTATAAAAACAGTTCAACTGATTTTGACTTTCATTATGTTGTTGACACGACAAATGGCGGCTGCATTAATAGTTGGTATGGTACCAACGAATGTATGTATGAAAAAGAAGTTAAAATCTACTGAACTGACGGCAAAAAAGGTTTCTTTAATTCATGAATCCCCAAGCGACACCCGGTGGCCGCGCATCTATTGTCTTACTATTGTGTCTCTAATTGACGGTATCTGAAGGGTTAAATGTCTTATCTTAACGCGAATAGGGTATAGTTAAAAATCAGACTTGGTAAAAGTACTTTAGCTGCATGAATCTATGAAAAGCTGTGCTATTGTTGTTAAAGCTTCATAAAGTCTCTAAAAAAAATTAATCAAATTGTTTAAATTTCTGCATGGTCTGGTGTGTTATTTTCAAGTCCACTTACAAATCAAATAAGTTTATTTGTGCCTTGCTTCTAAACTTTTTGTCCTGTATCTGTGTGTGTGTTTGTGTTTTCTTTTCGTTGCTACTCTTACTGTAATAATATTTCACTAAGACGGATTGGTGTATAGAGACGGGTGTGTGTACAGATTGTATAGTCAACAAAGGAGATTTTCTTATACTAAAATTACTGCCATTATACCTAATATGAGAAAATCGTAAAATGGCGACTTATTGGCATTTCTTTCTATCCTTGATATTGATATATATAGACTTGATATATATGATTGTGATATTGAAGAGCTAGTCTGGTCATCTAGCGTGGTCTACTAGACCCCGGGTGTCGGCAAAATATTTTGAGAAATAACTTGCACTGGGCACTTCCTGTACCTGCTGTATGAAATTAGTTTTGTTGGGCTCATGGTATTACTTTAGCTTTTGTGAATGTTGTGTGCTTGCATCTTGTTTCTTATTTTCTAACATTTAAAATTCACTCTACATCATCAATTCATCATACTATTTCAATAATTATTTATTTGTTCCATTTAACTATTTTCCACTGCAAAAAATATCGTTCAATTCACTCCAAGGAATAAAACAAATAATAAAAGGAACACCCTTTTCTTGATCATTCACTTCCAGGGTCTACACGGCGAGATGGACGCCGAGCCGCATCTGTTCGGCGACTACCAGTACAATGCCAACGGCACGGCCATACAGTACTTCCCAGTCAAGTACCCCAAGACGACCGACATCGGCGGAGTTCAGTACCCAGTCGCCTACGACATTATCGAACTCAGGGTCGAGAGTAACCACGGCAACCCGACATACACCTGCGTCTACAGGTTCAGGGTCCACGGCAACCCTCTCTCTGACATCCGCAGGGCCACAGAAGACAGCATCAAGGACAGTGAAACGTAGCACATACTGGAACTCTTCCTGAAAGAACTAAGATGTCACGGAATGGAACTATGTGAGTAGCCATGGAAAGTCGTCCAATCAAATTGTGTTCAATAATGAGGATAGTAAACATTCCTAGGCATATTCAGTGTAGTGTAAAGTGGCCTTATCTTTAAAATTCTTAATGTTGATAGTACAAAACTGTTAGTAACGTTCGTTAAGGTGTTCTAAATGTTTAAACTAGTACAGTGTGTTTACGATCAGTGAAATTACGTTTATGAAATCTCCGAGACCGCACAATGCCCTTAATAAGCTTAATTGTTCTGAATACTTTTTAATTTTATTTATAAATGTAGATTTTTAATTTATATTTAAGGTTTTAATAAATTAAGGTTTTTATTTCATAATTAGTTTTTAATTTTAATAGTTGATTTAGAAACGCGGTGTCGGTTTTAAATTATTTTACAATTTAAATTTACTGCTTTCTTATACAAATTTACATATTTAAGAAGTGCTGGTTTTGCACTCTCTGAGAATAACTTTGAACTGTTGCATAATCATGTATTTTATTTATTTGTTAAAAAAAGAAATTAAGGAGTATTTTTAAACATAGGATGCAGTGAAGTTGGGTTACTTTGGCCCTGGAGTATAACTTTAGCCCAAACTCATTAACCAATAGGAACACGGAATACTGTTTACTGTGTTTTCATTGGTTAACAAACTTGGGCCAAAGTAACCCCACTTTAAGATACTATTAACGTGGTAGCTACTAGTATTAAATACTTGAACTGCTCGTATCTCGTTTCTAAATCGACACTATTTTATCAAGTCTAGGTTTAGTGAAGGAGCTAGTCCAGTTAGATTTTAATAAATTCTATGCCAATATAATATAAGTGTTTACGAATATTGTCTCAAAATCTAACGTAGCCAGTAATGGAGCCTAACAACCAAGTGAATTTTTTGAGAATCTTATTAGAAGTTAGTTTAGTTTGTATATATTTTAGAAGCACTGCTTGTTAAAGATTTTCACGGTTCTGTTATGACGTAACAGCGTTTAACACCGCCCGCGGCCATTCGAACACCAGTAGATATGTTTACTTTTAAACGGTATAAAAAATGCCGTTACGAATGAACTCTACTATACTTCTTATTTGTGTTTCCCAAAGTCTTTGTAGATGTAATAGGCAGATATATCAGGGTCTTCTTTTTGACCTACAACTTTTTTTATTTTGATAGGCTCGCGTTTGACCCGCCATCTCTCCTGATGGTAAGCGATGATGTGGTCGACGATGAAGCACGCTTGCCTAGAAGTAACCTATTCACTCTTGACTTAAAGATTGCTCCATACTAATTAATTGTTACGGAGCGGTATTCTGCCGCTCTGTGCCGTTTTTTTTTTTAAATATGATATTAGGTAAGCGCGCTGCATTGTCCACCACATCGTCGCTTTCCATCAGGTGGTTAAGCGTCAGTCTGTCAATAATAAAAAAAAAACAATTTTGTGTCGCAATAACTGGAAACGTTGTTACAAAATAATAATAATATAAATGTAATCATCATCAGTACCGGAAGTTGCAGCGTTGGAAGGCCTCCAGCAAGGTGGAGACGACCTGGTCAGGGTCGCGGGAATCCGATGGATGCGTGACGCACAGGACCGGTCGTTGTGGCAACGCTTGGGGGAGGCCTATATCCAACAGTGGACGTCTTTCGGCTGATATGATGATGAATAATTTGGGGGACAATAACACTTTTGATAAAGTATTTCTTCCCCTTCTTTTTGTCGAATATAAAACAATACAAAAGGGCAAAGAATCACGTCAAATCTCTCCTGTTAGCTCATAATCATATCGTATCGTATCGAAAGATAGCTTCGAAAATAAGACTTAGTAGTTTCCCCACGTTTCAATGTTTTATTATTAAGATTTATATAGTTAAAAGTTACCACTAACAATAATCTGTTTTCAATATAAAACTTTATTGCCTAAAAAAAATTTGAAAGGCAATTGTACCAAAAATATTTGTGAATGACCAAGCACGTCAATTAAATTGGAGTTATATTTTTTCTATGCATTGTTCCTTGCGTTTCTTGCGAGGTTGCTATAATGCTTGGTAACTCATGCACAGAGGCGTAACGTGGACTAATTTAGACGTGGGCGAAGGCACATCAACGAGACCTTTTTCTTTCACAAATTTGAAAACGTGACAGCAAATGTCGCAACCCAGAGTTCGATCACATCGTCGCTTACTATCAGGTGAAATAGAGGCCAAACGCGAGCCTATCAATTATATAAAAACCCTCGTTCTTAAAGAGCCGTTGCGTGGCCGTCGCTTGCGTGAGGCCCGTCTGCCTGCCGTAGACAAAGGTCCACTTCGCCCTCGCCTAGTTACATACCGCATACCTTAGGCATACCGGAATACCCAAAAGCGACTTAATTCTAAGACTAAATTGACTAGAGACAGCAATAGCACCCGACTTCTAAATTGAGAATTAATAGCAAAGAACTTGTCAAGACTAAGCAAGCTATCATGCTATAGTAATTGCTCAATTCAGATACTGGTGGTAAGGAGGGTGTGACTGTTCCTATAAGACCCTAGGCTGACATTTTTTTTTTCTGAATTTTCCTACATGAAGGTATAAAAGTCGATCTCCTCAGGGGAGCCGACTTTCAGACCATCATGTAGGAAAATTAAAAGAAAATTTTATCAGCCTTGGGTCTTATTGGAACAGTCACAAGGGCTAAAAAATGAGTTATGTTTGAGTATTCGGCAGTATGCCACTTATATACTGTTGGAATTGAGTACAACATCGTCTAAAGTAAATAAGATTTTATCTGTACAAAGTCTAGTGTAATGTTTGACAATAACTTTGGTCTTGACCATTGCACTGAACAGACCCGATGATATTTTATGAATTTTGACAGTTTTATCTCGTTAATTTTTAATACGTTTTAACTAACCGATACTGCTAATTATGTATGTGGAATATTTGTGATGTTCGAAATAAAAGTCGTATGATAAAAAAGCATGTTTTATTTATTTCTTTTATGATTTTAACTAGACTTTTTTCTTTGGGATACGTCCTGTACTCTGTTTCCGTCCTCTGTAATTGGATACTTGACTTATGCTTTGTATCAAAAAGTAACTTTATCCAAAATTGAAAATATAAACAAATCAAATCCGCTCAAAATTAAGCAATTTTTTTTCCTGGCTTTGCGATTTTTAAACAAGATACAAAATCAAATCTGACTGGAGGAGAAACTGTCAAGCACCTAACAGAAAAAGGATGCGCAAACTACTAATTGACTGACCGACACTGCCATTAGGTTGCGCGTGCAGAAAAGAGATAACGAGACGTTTTCCCACGCGCTCAGTTACAAGCAGAAGACAAAAGAGATCTAGGCCAATGGGCAAGGATACTGAGGCCTGGCCTTATAATGTTCCCACCGCTGGGACTCGAGAGAACCCTCCCCGGGTTTGTTTCTACCCTACCAAATCGATATTCTTGTTATCCTCATAGACACGACATTGAGATAACAGGAGTCTGTTAATGAGGCGAGACTCGAGTTCATCTTAGAATTTATGATAACAAAATGTGATATCGAATCATATGTGTAAATACTGATTTAATTCATGAATCCCCAAGCGACACCCGGTGGCCGCGCATCTATTGTCTTACTATTGTGTCTCTAATTGACGGTATCTGAAGGGTTAATTATACTCGTAAATAACTTGCGATAGCCGTGACCAGCACTATCAAGAATTCGTGATATGTGATGTCATTGTTAACGACAATATTGTATTTAAAACTATGACTCATGTTGTTCTTGATCTTACTTGACCTATACTGGCCTATCTTGCTACGACATAAACAATCCCACAATTGCATTTTTATAAAAAAAATTCAATCAGTACTTTCTGATTGAATAAATTTAATAAAAATGCCCTTTATTCCATTACTTGTATATTTTTTTAAACTATTAACCCTTCAGATACCGTCAATTAGAGACACAATAGTAAGACAGATGCGCGGCCACCGGTGGTCGCTTGGGGATTCATGAATTAAGGTATATTAAGTATAATTTGAGGACAGACGTTTTAAGAGGGTCCTTTTCCACTCGCCTATCATAAACATCGAAAATGGTTTAACCCTTCAGATACCGTCAATTAGAGACACAATAGTAAGACAATAGATGCGCGGCCACCGGTGGTCGCTTGGGGATTCATGAATTAAAAGCTTGTTACTTCAATGCAATCCAACGCGATGTTTGACGAAAAAGCAACGCAAAAAAGAGAGATAACGCCTGGAAACTGTTAGTATCCGGTAATTCCGAGATTTACTCGAAAATTTCACAAAACTTGCTTCAGGAAATAGCTGTTTTTTTAAACCCTTAAAAGTTTTTGGAAAAAGTTGTCGTCACTTAGAATCTTAATAAAATTTGCAACGTCTCTAGAGCATTACTTTTTTGACTTTTTTAATTTTTAGGCAAATTATGAAGTGTCAAAATAGGACATTTTCAGAGGTTTTTACTGTATTAGTTTTACATAAATTTAGAAATTGGTTTCTTTAGAAACCTAGATAATATCCACAAGATACTGTGTTTCCAAAGTATCTAACTAATGAAAAATGTGTAATAACGTCATAATCAGTTATGACCGGTTGTATGAAAAAACAGTGAAAATGTGAGTCATGATGCACCACCTTGAAAAGAAAATACTTCAGGGTCAGATAACTTTTAGTTCCTAGTGGATAATTTTGGGGACAGACTTATGAAAACAAAAGATATGCAAAATCCTGCACATTCTGTTTGGTACTTCTTTTGTTTCTTTCTTTTATTGTTTGTGTGTTTTTACTTTTTGGCTCGCGTTTGATCACTATCTCACCTGGTGATGATTTCAAAAAAAGCCTGTTTTTTTTCTTTTCACCCCAATATAAACAAAACTAGCGGGTATTTTCTCGCTATTTAATAAATATTGTAGGAATAGGACTCCAATTTAATGAATTCAATAAAATACTAATAAGACTACACAAGATTATAAACCTGAAGACTTATTTTGTTCGGTTGAATGCGCTAATCTCAGGAACTGTTGGTGCGAATTATTAAAGTGTTGGATTAGCCCATTTATCAAGGAAGGCTATATTTATAGCCTAGGTTTATAACATACGATACCTACGCTACAACCACGACCTTCTGGAGCGAAGAGTTATCAGACTTATGGAACAACTATGCATTCATTAACGAGTCATTCTAGCAATTGTTTCAATTGCAAAGCAAACTATTGACAAATAGAATGCTGAATAGAATATTTAGTTGTAAAAACTGTCTGGCAAAATGTAAACATGTAAGTACGCTGACGCTTTTCTATATTACTGATTTTAAATTTAGGGCTATGTGTAGGTTTGAGGCAGGCGTCAAGTCATAATCCAGCGGATTGAGCGCCTTACAGTAATCATTGTCGATTTCTATCAGCAAATTCATGATTCAAATTCATTTATTTCAAATAGACCAAATGTGCCTACTTTTGAATGGTCAAATGAAAGTCAGTCCAAGAAAAGTGAAGCTAAATTGCACGTTCCAAACCGTAGATCTCTATGGAGAAGAACGTGCAAGAAACGCCATGGACACTCTTTTAAATCATATGATGTGTTACATATGTATAATGTTTGGTTACATTATTTCTTGTTGCTTCTATTATGTGAGCACAATGTAGATAATAAAATAAAAATTTAAAAAAATATTAAAAGATAGAAACTGAATTAAGCCACTGGCAGCTAAGAGATGACCAGTCTCAACTGACGGCAACCGTTCACGAGCATGACGCGTGCATCAGCCCCACTCAGCTCAACCATTTTCAAGGGAACTGAATGACCCAATAACACGTGCCACCAACAGCGAGACATTTTAGTGAGCATGGCAAACTCTTAACTGCCATGCTCGTAATGTCAAAAATAAAAAGAATAAAAAGTCGTACCTAACCTAATAAAAATGCTCCATGGTTCTTCACATTCACAAATTGGAAAAAGAAGTGCTACTAACTAAATATGGACATTGTCCGAAATAAACGTTATTATTATTATTAAACAATGCTATGGTTTCCAAAAAACAAAAGTAATAAATGATCACAATGTTTTCAAATTCCAAAAAAATTAAATAATTATAGTTTCCTAACTAATCAATACACCCTAGTGTTAGTGGAGCTGGACCAGCATTGATGATGTGAACGATGTTTTTCAAAATAAATAATAATCAATTCATTGTGTACGTTATGGTTTTGGAGAAAACTTACATGAATGGTCAGTGATAATGTACCTCATGGAGAGATAACTAGGTAGTAGGTACAATACCAACAAGAGTAAAATTTTGGAAGAGATTGGTGAACGTAAGTAGGTAGTCACGGTGTCGTTCTTTTATCTTTTTTTTTATCTTTAAAAATGTTTTGATTGTGTGAAAAGTTGTTTTGTGTATGCGATTTCCGATTCGGTGTAGCATCCTTACGACATAGTAAACATGGCGGTCTGGCGGCCGGCTATTTCTGGACCATTGCTCCAAGTTCGTTCTATTTTGATACATGTCAATGTCGGTCGTTGCGCTCAGATAACGAGCATGCATTTGTTGTGTGTGTAGGTATGTGTGTTGCAAGAAAATGAATGAAAGGCAGGTAAATTTTTCAGATTTTTTTTTTTGTATTTTCATTATTTTTTATAATTTATAAATGACCTAGTAAGAAAGTAGTCTTATCCGTTTCAGCACATACAATCATCATTCATGAGATTACAAAAGATCCTTTGGCGAGTGCAGTACCGAGGCCGGCGGTCGAGGCGCGCCCGCGGCGCCGCGCTCCGTCCTGCCGTCACTATTACGATTTAATTACAATAATATCTTACGTACAATTAAATTAACGGAGATTACAAGCCTGAATTGAGCAGCCGGCCGCGGGACCGGCCGGGCCGCGGGCTGCTGTCGGCAGCGGGGCGCGGCGCGCTTAGAAGCACTTCCTGTGCACGATGGAGGGGCCAGACTCGTCGTACTCCTGTTTCGAGATCCACATCTGCTGGAAGGTCGAGAGGGAGGCGAGGATCGAACCACCGATCCATACTGAGTACTTCCTCTCTGGGGGCGCGATGATCTTGATCTTCATTGTGGACGGGGCCAGGGCTGTGATCTCCTTCTGCATACGGTCGGCGATGCCAGGGTACATGGTGGTACCTCCGGACAGAACTGTGTTGGCGTACAGGTCCTTACGGATATCGACGTCACACTTCATGATCGAGTTGTAGGTGGTCTCGTGGATGCCACAAGCTTCCATACCCAGGAATGAGGGCTGGAAGAGAGCCTCAGGGCAACGGAATCGTTCGTTTCCGATGGTGATGACTTGACCGTCGGGAAGTTCGTAGGACTTCTCGAGGGAGCTGCTGGAGGCGGCGGTGGCCATCTCCTGCTCGAAGTCGAGAGCGACGTAGCAGAGCTTCTCCTTGATGTCGCGCACGATTTCACGCTCGGCCGTGGTGGTGAACGAGTAACCGCGCTCGGTGAGGATCTTCATCAGATAGTCTGTGAGGTCGCGACCGGCTAAATCCAGACGCAGGATGGCGTGCGGCAGCGCGTAACCCTCGTAGATGGGTACCGTGTGGGAGACACCGTCGCCGGAGTCCAGCACGATACCGGTGGTACGACCGGACGCGTACAGCGAGAGCACGGCCTGGATGGCGACGTACATGGCGGGTGTGTTGAAGGTCTCGAACATGATCTGTGTCATCTTCTCTCTGCAAAACAAAGCACATGGTCAGACACAGCTCGGAGCGCAGAACCGGTGAGAACTCGAACAGTGCTCGTGAGAGCAGCTGTGATGCAGACGGTGCGCTGGGCGCGGGACCTACCTGTTGGCCTTGGGGTTGAGGGGGGCCTCCGTGAGCAGCACGGGGTGCTCCTCGGGCGCCACACGCAGCTCGTTGTAGAAGGTGTGATGCCAGATCTTCTCCATATCGTCCCAGTTGGTGACGATGCCGTGCTCGATGGGGTACTTGAGCGTGAGGATACCTCTCTTGCTCTGGGCCTCGTCTCCTACGTACGAGTCCTTCTGTCCCATGCCGACCATGACTCCCTGATGGCGGGGCCTGCCCACGATGGAGGGGAACACGGCGCGGGGTGCGTCGTCACCGGCGAACCCGGCCTTGCACATACCGGAGCCATTGTCTACTACCAACGCAGCAACTTCCTCGTCGCACATTTTGAATTAGTCTGAAATTAACAATAGAAAGTTGTTAAAGACCACTTTAAAAAAATAATGTACTTACATTTAAACCTAACTAGGGTATTTCAATCTTCAGATCACATCCATTTATGTAGTCAGTGGGTAGAAGACCCACACGCAACCATAGCGAGACAATGCTAAGTGGGCGGCGGGGAGTCGAAGTCGCAAATTGAAACCAAATAAGGCGAGATATGTATGGACAGACGGTGCGGTGGAAAAAACGTGGCACATGACGCGGCATGACCACATTTCACCAAGACGGGCCTCTGCTCTTACCGAGAGCGAGAAAGTCGTTCACAAGATGAGTTACTTTCTAATTGGACTGATGACCGTTCCAATTCAAATATCGCTAAGTGTCAGTCAGAGCTGACTCTGCCACGCCCTACCGCAACCGGCTATCCCAGACTCCCGGCCGGCACGCGACCCAACCCTAGCAACGTGTCACTGACCCGCACACACTAATGGGATTGCACTATTTCCTCACGCCACTATATTATCACTAAACGTCACAAAAAATTAATAGGCTGCACATCTGTATCAACTTACTTTTAATTAAATAGTCCTAATAAATAAATAAATTAACTCGCTATTGCACAGCCTCGGTAAATGCTGCACAACGCCACTGCTCGAGCTCACTTCGTGGAATGTCGGCGAGCGCGGCAGGCAGAGTATATAAATGAGGCTGGTTATCGGGGCGCCCCTACCCCGCCGCAGCGACTTCTCCACCAATCGCACAGTACGGCACAATACATGAGTTTTCGTGGCCATATATGGTATTCCGCGGCGAGGGAGCCTGCGCGCGCCGCCCGACACCCGCGCGCTCCCCCGCCGCTGATAGCGCTCCTCTTGATAACGACGAGATCTCAAACGGCGCTCACATTGAACATTTAGCGAGCAGACGGACGCTCCAGACAGTAATGCACTGAACTTACTCTACATGCACACACGAAATAGATGATAACGAAAGTTCAACGCATATTGGCACACTTCCAATAAGACAGCTGGGCACTGCAGATGCGGATAGATGGCAAGTGGCGCTTATCTGCATACTATAGTGCTGTCAGCGATGCACACTCATCAAACTGACTGACAGATTAATTGATAAACCTTGCTAAACATCACCATTAATTTATTAAACGGAATAACGGGTAGATGCACAACTCTTTTGGCGGCGATTAATATTTTTAACCATGCCTGGTTACGAATTTGCCATAAATACGAAGCCTAGCTATGTAAATAATCAATAAAAATATTAAAATAGCGTTTACTTACCAGTAATAAACGTTTACAAGAGACAATAACCGCAGCGTTCGCGAACCGTGAGAAATGAATGCCGGCCGGTTTCTTTCTGTTGCTCGCTCGCTCGTGGAGGTCGGTCGATCTGCTTCACTAGAATACGCCGTACGCCGGCGCCCCGCGATTCAATCGACTCGCCCAACGGACCTCTGCAGGTGCTAAATAATACCAAATTTTCCTACTAATTACGCCGCGTTATCATTCAAAACGACATACAAAATGCTCCTACTGACAGGCCTAATTGACGGATGTCATGCAATTGTTACTATTCGAAAAAGGAATGATATTATTTTTTCCACAGAAATGGACTCGCCCAAGTTCCCCGCTTGCCGCAACCGATGGCCTTACCATATATGGGCATCAGTAAAATCCTGAGCTCTGATTGGTGCACGGTGGCAGGCAACGGTCGTTGTTCGTACATGGCGCACTCCAACACAAACAAAACTTTGTGCTTGTGTTCGTGTCTAGTAGCAAAGCGATTCCATTCAATATCGTTCTGCAAGGCGGCAAATAACTTAGCCAAGTTGAGAAGGTTGTATTTGCAATTACGCCGCAAATAGTTTTACGCTTATTCATGTTGGTCGTTTTATATGAAATTGTACCGCCTGCGTTTGAGGTCTCTTTGATTTAATATTTTAATCTCGATTTACATCTAGCGGTAGACGATTTAAATTAGATGAGTAGGTACGTACCTAATTAATTTCTGGTTCTGAGCTTAATTTCTGTTTATCTTTTATTGTCTCTGTCTTTTACTTACCTACCCTCATTAATGAGTCCTACTTATTATATTTTCCTGTTACCTACATAATATAAGTAATTCCGAAGTAAGTATTCAACCAAGTTCAATTTACAATACTTAGGTATTGGTATTCTAGTCATTCTTACCGACATGCATAGGTAGATACACTAGACATTTTTAAATCTATGATTAGGTTTAGCTTAGACTCTGGGCATTGGTTTGGTGGTTGGTGCTTACTTGTTACCTATTATACCTATTTAGGTTCTAAAATAAACCTATTTTCCCAAGGTTTTTTAACCTTTTTAATTAGGTACATATTAATATGTATATAGGTAGTTGCCTAATATTATAAGGAGCTATGAAGGTTTAATTTTACCAATATTTAAAGGTTTTTCCATAGGTATTTTGCGAAGTGAAATTTTGTCCAATTAATTATTTATTCATCTATAACTAGGTGTTTGTAAACACGTCTTATACGGATACCAAGCGATTGATCACGATCACCATATTCTTGATAACTTTCGTTTTTAGTTTATGGGTGTAGAAGATCATAAATTAAACTGAATAAATTAATTACCAGGTAAATAAAATATTTTGCATTTTTTACGTAACCTATCGTAAAGCCCAATAGACAAATGAGACCAAAAACTGTGGATAAAAACTGGATAGATTTTTTAAGTTCTCAGAAAAATAATGAAAGAACCGTACTTAATTCAGAATTTAATTCTTAATTTAAGAATATTCTAATTTAACTATTCTGTCTTTGGTGTAGAATGGAGTCACTGAAGTTGTAATTGTGTTCGAGTCTTGTAGTACGTCTGAAGACAAAATCTGAAATCACAGAAGTGCTACAAAACCTTAGGGGTTTTGGAATGTTGAAGACAGTTCTTAAAATATAAGAGTTACCGTTGCCAATGCATTTTGTGTCTAACCGAGTTCAATAACCTATGGAATTATGTTAAGCAGGTGAACGTGAAGGTGTCTGGCGAAGACCTGTTCGAAGAAAGTGATAGTAGCCTGCGGTCTGCCGGTAAAGACGTTACTGTTGGTCAGCAGAAGCTGAGGGTTTAATTGTCACCATCTTTACTCCAGAGACCAAATCTTGTTTTTGGGACAAGCCCGCAACAGTAGCTACCACCAGAAAGCTTAAGAATCCTGGAGAAACGATTCAACTGGTTTTGATCCAGAAATTAATCACAAAACTACATCTGACATCAACCCCTGAAGGGTTGAGCACAGGTGGTTTGTACGTACAATAGACATTGTACTTCCCTAGTTATGGTTGGGTAAGTTTTACGTAATAAAGAGCAAGTCTATTGTCATAAACTGGGACCATGTCTCCGGACTGCTACTGAGAACTTCCAGAAACCAGTCCGTCCGGAAAAGGACTTGCATGCCTTAGTTACATAGCTAATCTACGCAGTAAACTAATGAGGATCAGAAAGTGCATGAAAAATGAATATAGAATTGAACGGAAACAAAAAGAAAAGAGAGCGAAAGCAAATAACCAAGCCCTCACTTTCGTTCATTACTAAACGGGGCGAAGAAAATATTCTGTGAGACTATAAAAGTTTAAAACTCAGATCCCATTGCCAAGCTCTACGCCAGGGAGTTTGCCAAGAAGGCTAGATTGAAATGGTCTAGACGAATGTGAAACTCAATCGATTGTAACTTTGGTACACACATACAGCGAATAAATAACAGAGGGTCGAAGATATAATAGACATGTTAAGTAATGGATATTATGATAAGATCATGAATGGGATGGTTCAGGATAGGGTGCAAAAAGAAACATCCTGGAACTTTCTCTATTTGCGTAATTGAACAGTAATGACACAAAAAAATTACATCCCCTAAGTCTTTTTTTGTTGGTCTAAGCTGTAAGGTTGAAAATTTCCTATATATTCTTATAGAAATCCAGATCTTGGAAAATATAATTATACTACAGAATTATACTAAACACGTACCCATAAGAGACAAAGACGACTAGACAGTAAGGAAAGAAGCGTTATTTTATCAATAAAAAATGTTAATGCGTCGACAGGGAGAAGGGACGCATGGAGACACGAATATCACGACAGTGAGTCATTTACTGGAGTCACTTCACTGTCTGCACATTATCTGTGAACTGTGCTCTGACGCACCAACAAGGGTTGCCGGTTTACTATTTATTATGTCGCTGCTTGAGTCAACACAAAGGACCATTTAGACGCATTTCCGATGGATTAGTACTGGTGAACCCCTTGTGAAAGGATGGAACGATGAGTGCGTTAGTAGTAAGATATTTTGTAGCATGTAAAGTTACGGTAAAAATAGTTTCGTCAGTTTACGGGCTTATGGTCTGTTTTTTATGTGCTCCGTTCACAATAGAATCTGTTTTCTGCAAAGACAAACACGTGAAGACGTAAGGCCAATGTCACAGAATTAAACTGTGTGCAGTGAACCAGAACAGGCCTCTATAAAACAGATTTTAGTTGGTTGTTAATTTGACCTTGGTAAGAACTTCTTTTTACAAGCTTTTTGTTTTGGGAAAACAAATTTTGAAATTTAGATGACAATGAATTATCATCGTACTATGGGGCTGCTTTGATAATGAAGTTGGATAATGGCCATAGGAACTACTGAGTGCGATAAGATAACCCCATCGTATTTGAGTTCTTTGGAATGGTCTTGATGTACTTCTCGTATGCTACGCGATATTGACTTCCTAAAGAAAAAATATATGAAAACTGACAAAATATAAAATAAACTTCTGAACAATTACATGTATGCAACTTTTGCGATCTCAATCTTTCTGCAGTGCACTAATTACCTAGAAAAGTCTAGAAAGAAACATTAGTTGCACTGTTTGCACTGTTACTGCAATACGGATCCGAGCAAAAAACGTGAGAACGCAGCAGCGAATACTTTCTGATTATTTTTAAATTGTAAAGATCGATGAAAGTTTCATAGAAATGATACGGTAATGGTTATGTTGGGATTCACGATGTCTAACCTCTGGCATTACACGCCGGTTGTTTAGACACTGTTGATTAAACTGCGCTTAATCTGTTCCGGGCTTCACTGGTCAGGCAATGCTGTGAGTCACGGTCGTCGCCTTCGTGCGTACTACGGCGATGAGTCAATACCACACTCCAATCCACAGTTGACTCGACGGAGTTCACTAATACAGTTCCTTGTAAGTTATGAGATATGACTAATATAACTGACACATTTTCGAAGTACATTTAGCAACCTTTGAACATGCAATAGGCCACTTGATTGACGATGACACACCTCGCTCCTGTAAAAGTTTACTAACAATAGCTAGGTAATGTTTCCAAAACAAACTGCTTCATGGCACAGTACAGTATCTATGTACTTCTACTTTCAGGGTCGAATACATGGAAAGACTGTTACAGAAAATTAAAACTGTGACCAAACAGCTAGGCCAAGTAAAAAGGCAATCAAACAAAACTATACTTGTCTACATTAGGATGCACTAATTATTTACTGTATGAATTTAAACCCTCTTGAACTTTTAATCAAGTCCCATCTTGGAAGACCTCAGTCCAAAAAGTGATCTTTGGGTTAGAAGTTCTACGAATTTTATGCGTAATATTGATTACGGTGAAATGATTTCATATGCTTGATAAAATTGAACTGGCATGCAAAAATTCCAATGAAGTAATCATATACCTACCTATTGCGATGATTTGGTTTCTCACTCAGTCAAGAGTCTGTTCCGTTCTCCGGCACTTCCGCCAAGTCATTGTCGAACAGATGTTCATTGGCATCCTGTGCAGTTTCTGCTCATCAATTTCTCATAAACATTTCGGCCGACACGATCGTTAATATTTTCCCTCGGTCCAAAAGTATCATAGATATCAAGCTAATTAAGTTGTGTTCAAATGTTCATGATCATTCTCAAATTCATTCAAAATTCTAACATGCACTGATTATTTCAGCGGGTTTATTGCACTTTCGAAAGCTTTACATTTTATATTTTTTATGTTCTTTTAATTTACTGTATTAGCGGTTTCGTGATGATTATTATATATTCTAGGCTTTCTTAGTTGGTCAATAGCTTACTGTTGTTCTGCATCTCTGGTTGAATTTGTCTTTCCTCCGCTAAACTCTTTTTTTAAAATCAATCGTGACTTTTCTTTTTATGGAAAGCAAACTCGCGCTCTGGGTGAAAAGAGTGGGCAAGTCAGATTTTTTTGATTAAAACTGGGTTAAACCCACCTGTGTCCCTTCAGTTAGATTTTGCGTTCTAAAGCCGCGGTAACTTTCTTGAACTAAACCCACAGAATCGTGGCTACGTGGCGTTTCGGAATTCTTATATGATATTGAAACATTTGACCAAACAAGTTTTGTATGATTGTATGTACGTGACACATCATGTAAACAGTGTTTATTTATCTTATTAACTTAACTGGTGGTGACTCACACACTCGCCGGATATCAAATGAGTCTGTTTTTACATTAACAAGTTTTTAATCACTGTCTGACTATTAGTCAACCTTATCACCGGAATACATTGATTTTTTTACATCTGATTCAATCCATTTCCAGAATGCAGTGCTATAAAATCGAACGCATGTGCTCGGGTGATAAGTCTAAAATCCTATAAAAACTAAAAAAAAAGTGAATGTACGTTGGGTACGTTTTTTACTTTATCTCACAGCTAGATCATGTCTTGGATTAGAACGTAGACTTTATAGGAAATTGTCTTTGATTCCAGTAGTATACATTCCCAAGGAAAATTTTGCAGTTTTAACGGACGCAAAGCCACTGACAAAAGTTAGGAAGCTAATAAACTACTTCAAGTAGCTGCAATTCTTCTAAACCAAAACGATGAACATAAACTTAAAATGATACATAAAAACATAAGAAAGGCACAACTACCACAGGATCACAAGTTCATAAGAAATGAGTCAACGAAGGAAACTCTAGCGCACGCGTGGAATACAAACGCGTTAGACCATTGTATTGTAAAATGATTCGATATCGGAATACGTAATTTGTAGTATTCTTGGATAGTGTGAATCATTTGCATGTGTACGCAGTTTAGGAACCTTGACGACACTTGTTATTTGTTTTACCTGGCTTGTAATCGAGGAATTCGTATATTTTAGTTCTGTTTTAATTGGAAACTCGTTCATTGAAATGAGTATTGGATTATAATTATCTGAAAGTATGTTTATTGAGTGTCTAGTAAACGGCACTCCTGAATGTTTATTTATTTATTTAACAATTCATATACACACTGAACTTATAAAAGAAAACAAGACAGAAACAGTAAAATAGGCACATAGGTGATGCTTATTTCTAAAGAAATCTCTTACAGCATATCCGCGAGAGGAGAATGAAATGAATGAATGTTGTTGGTTACTGAAACATAATAGACATTTGCGACCAGTTTGCGACCTCTCTTGGGGTTTCAAATTTACGGATGCTTTGCTGAAACATATTCGTATTGCATTTACCGCTAACATCACTTCATTCAGAAATCTATTGACTTTCACAATAATTTCTAATTTATTACTTTTTGCAAATTTTCTTTGATATTCAATTATTAACTTACCATCCCATATTTTCAAGGGTGGTTATCAAAAAGTCATAACCTATATTTAAGAACTATGAATTTTACTAAACAACTTTTATAACATATTAAAATGAATATATTTCCGATAAACCACGTGAATTACCTACTTACTTATAAATTCTCTCGCTTCAACAAACATGTAAAATAATAAAGGACCTAAAATTATTCCTTGTTGGATACTCTAAGAGAAACTTAGATATTGCAAATAACAACTTATGAGATGATTTCTATTTCATTCGAAAGTCCGCTGATTCGACAAATTCTGCAAAAGAAATTATTCTAAAAGAATTAATAACGTGATTGATGTGCTGAAAACGTACTCAATGTCTTTTTCTTGTTTAGTTGTCATAAATATTGGAATAAAATGCCGATCACGAACCTGAAAGTGCCCGATATGTATTCCGAATCGTAATTTTGGCAGTGTTACATATTTTAACGATTACCGACTGCCTTGGCAACTTGTTTATCAGTTGTATAACAATATTATGTAATTTGTTTAGCAGGTTTAGCTGAATACCAATTATTGAAGTTATGCATGTCGACAACTTTCTGTAAAGCTTGCAAAAACATCAAATATAATGTGTATAACTTACGCTTGACGTTTATAATCAATAACAAAATCGTCTTCCGCATTTCGTCTTTTGCATATTCGTCATTTTTATCTAGAAAAGACGTGTCGTAATTTATAGAAATCCGAAACATGACAGAAAGTATTAATATAGTGTCGAGTAGTGTGGTAGTTAATTTATTTGCCATCCATACAACCACATTCAACTGTCTCTCTTACTTTGGTTATAAAAAGTCCATTTCGGAAGTCGGTGTTTCTCGTTTTGTTTCTTGGTTATTTTATCACCGACTTAAGAAATGTTAAGTTATTTTGCACTTTTAAGTGGTTGGTTTTTTTGTAAAAAAATAATAATTTACTCTCTCTCTCACCTTTTTGTTGCGGACGTTGCGATATCTAACCCTCAGCTAAAGCCAAATAGTGTGTAAGATAACCTATAGAATATTTAACAAGTACGAGTGTTATAAAATTAGCAAAATTCTCTTGATTTCTCCAGAATTCCATCATCATATCCTAACCGAAATAATGGGAAAACTATCTGGGAAAAAAAAAACTTTTTACAAAAAAAATATAACCGACTTCAATGATAAAAAACACTGAAAAGTATCAAATAACTTTAATTTAGGAAGTCGGTGTTTCTATAATAGTTTAGTCTCTTCGTTATTTAACACCGACTTCCAAAATTAAAGTTATTTGATACTTTTCAGTGTTTTTTATCATTGAAGTCGGTTATATTTTTTTTGTAAAAAGTTTTTTTTATTTTACACTTTTTAGTTATGGTACCACCACTAAAAAGTACCCCTCAGTCAAACTTAAATACCTTATAGTCAGAGCGCATCTCATAACGGTTCTAATAATCCCAAACACGGTTAGATTACATTAATTTACCTTTCGGCTTCATCATCAGATCAGTTCGATATATCCTCTCCCCCTCTTCTTTCAAACAGTCATTAGACTAGATGCTGGAGAGGGAAAGGATATATCGAACTGATCTGATGATGAAGCCGAAAGGTAAATCTTTCAATCAGTGATTAGACTAGATGCTGATAGACTAGATGCTGATAATCCCGGCTGTAGCATCAGGCCAGATTTATGTCAACATTGCAATGAATTTAAAATTTAGTCCTGTTTAAAATGAGCCCAAACACGACTACGGTGCTGTAATTTCAAGGTTTGTACTTTTTCTGATGCTCCTGGCTTCAGCATCAGGTCTCTATGTACTTCGGTGTTCTTTATTAGCAGTACGTTTATCCACACATCGAGCCGTTTTCAATGAGCCTAAACTCGATATATCTGCTGTTTGTTGTCGAGAACTTAGGTACTCTGCAGACTATCCTGACTGCAGCATCAGGTCATAACTTGATGATCATGAGACCAAATGTGGCAAATGCCCTATCAAACATCAAAACAATTTACTAAAACAGTCCTTGCCTGTTCGAGTAACTTCTTACTGTTAAGGAGTTGTACCTTCCATCATCAGCCCAGCTACCTGAGATGGTGACGACCATACGCAAACACACAAGATACTTCATAAAATATGCGAAAATCAATAAGTGAGCCTATAAAATTTGAAGGTTGCCCTCGATTTCTCCAAGATCCCATCATCAGATCCTAATTTGGTGATAATGGGACCACCTCAGAACTATCTACTTTCGAACAAAAAAAGAATTTTGAAAATCCGTCCACATTTGGCGGAGTATTCGACGAACAAACATACAAAAAAAAAAAAAAAAAAAAAAAAAAAACATACAAACAGCCGAACGTAGTACCTCCTCCTTTTTGGGAAGTCGGTAAAAATATAACGGTATACAGTATTTATTTTTTTAAACCAATTTTTTTTTTTTTTTAAGTTAAGGTGTGCAATATAGCTATATAATAATAATAATAATAATAAAATTTTCCAGATTAGTTCAAGCGTTGTCGAGTAATCGGGGTAACCTCCTCTTTTTCAGTCTCTTAAAATAAAAAATATGTTAGTCAGGGTCGAAAAACCTAACCGCAAAAAACAACAAAAAAATTAGAAACAAGAAATCGTTTTCTCGAAACCTTTATTTCGTTTCTCTACATGATGTGACGAAAAAACATACTAATACCTAATTTGGGTCTAAAAGTCATTCCTTTTATTTTTTCTAATTTGGTGTATTCATGTCCTGTGTCAGTCTCGCAACAGACTAATCCAACTACACTTCACAAGCTAATTGCTACGAGCAAGCCTTTTTTTAAATTTCACAAAATGAGGTACCTACTGTCTAAACAGATTACAAAAAATATGACCAATTTAAAAGTAGAAGAAGGATGTCGTGGACTTGTGGCGTCCTAGCTAGGTTACACAGTAACCTGTATTAAGTTTCGCCAGCCTAAGTAATAAATATACGTAGGCACTATACATATTTTAAAACATACATGCACTCGGAAAACATAACTCCTCCTTCTGCCGCAGTCGGCTAAATAGCATCTAGATCCGTTGTAGGCAAATTCGCAGCTCTTATTAGCAACACTGCAATTGCAATTCAGCTGTAAGTAGGACAAAACTTAATTGTCCATGATCACATTTCACGTGTGATCGCGTCACTGGATGGCGTTCTGATGCAAACTGGCCTACATCCACATTTAGAAGTCCAGCCTTATATGAACAATGGAAACACATATAGCTAAAATAGGTCCTATCACAATCACGCAAGATATATTTTTATTTGGATAGATCCATTAATATGGCCGCAAGACAAAAGGACGTCTGTGATGAAGGGCGGACAGGACAGGCTGTCCTTTTGTAGGCATTTTTTATCAGCCTGTCAGTGAAAAGCAAATGAGATGGATTTTTGCTATTCAGAATAAAAATAGCAGCTGGTTTTTTGGTGATTTATGAGTTTGTTTTAGAATGAGCTGGGTTACATTTTGATAGATCGCTGTTAGGCATCTTTTTTAGGTTAAATGAAAGTGAATTTTTAGGTTGGGGTGATCAACCCCAAAGTCACATTAGGTTTTTAGCACACAATGAAATTAGTTAAATAGGCCAGCTAAAGTTTTTCGCATATTGCTAAGGACTAAAACATATAACCGATTGGTGTAGGTACCTATCTGTGATATGATAACTTTCTTTACACGAATGTAAATTCATTTAAAAATACTTGAATAATTACATTAAATTCAAAAAATATTAATAAAATCCCTCAACTAATTACAACTAATAATTAACTGACGCTATATGACGTCAAAAAACTCTTCCACATCGCTGTCAATTGGTAATGTGCCCTAAAGACTGGCGGCATTGCCACGCTGTATGGCAATGCTTATCCTCTGACCGAGGTAAAACTCAGCCCATCTGTGATATGTTAACATTTTGATTTTAATAGCGAAATGTAATATTGGAACCCCGCATAAATTGAATTACACCTAACCATTTATGCGGCAAAATTCTAGACAAAATCAATATCCCATACCTCAGATGCTAGTGATATGCCCAGCCCATCTGGTAGACTACGAACCTTATGCAGGAAAAGTAAGGAGTGTAACAGTTGTATTAGTAAGTTGGTTTGAAACCGCATGCCAGTCTAGTCGGGAGGACGTGGGAGGGGAGTGCGCAGGGGGGGGCGACGGAGCGGAGGGATCGATCGTCCGCCCGCCCTCGCCCTTGACCCTCGCCTGCACCGGGGTAGTCTGAGCCTGTATGTGTGAGGGGTGTCAGCACTTAGGCAGATTTCATGCGTTGAATATTTGACGCAAAACCCGGCAATGATCATAATATGTTGTAGATGGGATATCTGCGTGAATGGAGTAGAATATCAAACTAAATCAATATAAATCTGTAGAAGTTTTTAGTTGTGAGCACATCACGCAAAATGTACAAAATCGATGTAGATAACTTTTATACATTAAAATTGTGTGTAACTTAATATATTACTTAGGCTTTGTTTCATCGCAGTCGGTTGACTATATCGAAAGATATAATTATCTACATTCATTGACTGTTAGGCGGTAAGTTCGCCGGGTCAGCTAGTATAGAAAAGTCTACCAATCTCAAGTTTTAATATTTTATTTGGATCATGAGATTCACGAGTTTATATCGATACTAGCTTCTACTAACGGCTTCACTCGCGTAAAAGTAGGTTTCCTCATACAAACTTTGGACCTTGTTTCATCCTCTTAGGGGGATAATTTTGGTAAATCCACTCTAAGTGCAAAAATTTCACTCCTAGTCCCAGTAGTTTCGGCTGTATGTTGATATGTCAGTCAGTCAGTTTGTCCTTTTATAAATATAGATGTAGATTAGGTCCCAAAATTCTGCCCTGAGGTACACCGATAGCCGTTTCGTGGGTTTTACTGATATTATTTCTGAGAATACCAACAAGTCTATTAAATTGAATTCTTTACAATATGTCTAGGATTTAGTTTTATTAGAAAGGCTACGTAGTTTACAGAATGGAAATATTTTCATTACCACCCACGCATTTCAGTCTGCTGTCTAACCCTCGTTACCCTAAACGTCACGGGGGTCGAAACCGCCTTTTACCTAGAAGTTTTCGCTCTGTGGGGATATGGAAACGATTTTCATTTTGCTGTGCTACAACGAGGTCTTAACGCGATCCATTTTACGACCTAAACTGAACTGTTAAAGGGATGACGCTATTCAATATTAATTTTAGTATATGCGAAACCCGAAACACGTGCATTTTTATGTAAAATGTTTCATAACTGTATCATGAAAAATCACAATGTTAGCAAAAATACATAGTTACCGGGCCATCCAGGCGACTGAGGGGTTGTTTTGAGCTTGTACTTAGCTGTTTGCTGGAACTAATGCCCGCTATGACCTGCTGTGACCTCTGTTGTATCTACTTAGTGTCGGTAGTGTCCATCTTGTGACATTTTAAATTATTTTTGGGAAAAAAATATAACATAGTGTGAAAACTATTGCAATCCATTCAATTACTGATTCTGAACAAACTATATTAAGGTTTTGCATAATCTAAAAATAATGTTGTATAGCTATGGTGTATAGCTCCATCCCTCTTTCTCACTCGCACGATGCCTTTTTAACACGTCATGGTAAGCCCCGTGAACACCTAAGTAACACATTGTCATATCTGCAATACTTGAGGCAAATAACTGTTTCGTTGTAATACAGTTATGTCCACTCCTCATGGACACTATTCGCCCCCTCACGCTCACATTGCCATCTGCGTACAATCGGTCCCTCATCCCCAACTCCCTACGGACCCGCCAGGGTTTTTGTGATGGCTTCCATAGATACTCGTAATGTTTTAACAACTGTTATTTGAATTTGTTTACCCGCATGCATAAATCGTGTTCTCGTATTTCTTGTCGTTTGTTTGGAGAACGTTAGATAAAACTGGATAAAGCACAGCGGATGTTTTATTGGTCGTTATAATCAGCTGGCTGTTTTCTTTCTGGAAACTGATATCTTAATCTGAGTCCAGTCTAAACTCTAGCGCATGCACGCATCACTACTAGGTATTTCTTAGACGCTTGGTTGGGCCCTATAATATTCTTAAACTACATCTTTCACTGATTTTCGCACCTTTAGTTATAAAACCTATAGACGATATTTCAGACAAAACATAAAGCGAGCCCAGTACACGCCTCGATCAATATTGACGCCGACAGCATTCTATAAATAGGCTTACCTACTACCATCATTACAGATTATACTCTCTGTTGGCAAGGGAACAATCGAGCGCATGCTGCCAAGGGCCAAGTGAGTGACGCGCTAAAACGGTTTAGGAGAACGGTTGCACCGGTGGCGGCGGCGGCTACCGCGCCCGTGACGTCACACAGCAGACGAAACGAACGTGCGTGGTGGGTGTGTCCATCTAATTATAACCGTGTATTTTAGGATTTCGACTACACATTGCTCTAGGTCAGCTATTATAAACTACACGCTATCCCACGTAGGGATGCGGCGTGATGCCAGTGTGACGCATCGCTCTCTATTTGTAAACATCGAAAACCATAACAAACATCCAACTTCAATGGCTGTTACTGCTGTATCAATCAACGTCATTAATACTTGTTTTTTTTAATAAAATATTTGACATAAACACGTAACCAGATTAGAAAACTAATTAAAAAAAGGTATAAAAACATGATTGGTATGGAAATTTATTCATCAAATATATCACCTGTTTGGAGAAATCGATGGGGTAAAACGGTAAAACTATATCTGCATAGCATTAATATTATGAGTGTCTTTATCGCCATCGGTATCGTAACAAAGTATTAGAAATGATAGGTGTAATCAATCGCCAAGTTGAATATAAGAAGGGGATAATTAAGTTATTATGAAAGAATGATAATAGATAGCTATACTCACTATAGATAAAGAAACTAGGTACTCCATAATTATGATAAAACAGGACTTATCTAGACCTTGAATTTGCTTATCAAATTACGAGTGGACAATCGAGTACCTCGACCTTTATTTTCAAGAGCCAATGACTTGTTTTTTACAGGCTGACATTGTACGCACAAAACTCGTATGTATTATAAATTAATAGTCATTTTATTTACTTGCGGGAATTCCTATACCTATTACCGCTCTAAAAATACTCTAACAACGTAGTTTCAGAGTCTAATATCCTGTTCGTAGCCTGAAATGCTATAATAGGTGCGGTTTTCCCTGTTCCAATAGAATTATGGCAGCCTCGCCCATGTTCCTACCATATTCCATTAGTGATATTAAATGCAGCACGAATATTGCTTTGTTCGCTAGAAGTGCTAATTACTCCAATTAGGTAGACGGCTGAGCTATTAGGTAGTAACTAGGGCCTGATTGTATTATCTACCTACGTCAACCCGATTAGCTTTTTTAAAAATTCATTGTAATCAATGTGTTTATCGCTAACCCTACTATTAATTCCAATGAAGTAAATTGTCACGATATAAATTTTATCATGCTGTTTAAATACTTGTACCTAAAGTATTTAAACAGCGCTACATCAAATATAGTCCAATTCGATACCATTTATGATTAGTAACATAATGAATTATTATATAATAATAAAGCAGCCCATGATGATAAAGTTGCGGACGTGGAGTTCCGTTACCGCAAGTATAAACTAAAATATGCAAAATGGAACGGTCAATGACTAGCAGTTGCTGTTAGAAACACCAGTAAAGCTGTCGACGTCTGCGAGAATCGCATATTCGTGTCATTATGACTGTCATAAACGGTGCCCCGTCTTTCACTCATGAAGCTAAATACGTAGGTAATGAGATGAAAGGATAGAAAGCAAGAAAAATGCAGATTTATACCGGTATATAAATTATCTTTTATTAAAAATGTTCAGGTTAGTAACGATCATTATAAATAAATAAAAATCTTTGTCAAAAACACGGACTCGACAATGTTCCGCATTCATCATTACGTAATATGCATATTACGATACCTTACAGCCTATTTTTAAATACTGAACTTAAATAAAAGATCACAAGCGTAATTTGAGCCGCCCATTCAGGGGCCTGGTGTAGGGCATCATAAATTAGGAATAGTCTTACTTGTCGCTTAGAAGCACTTCCTGTGGACGATGGAGGGGCCAGACTCATCGTACTCCTGCTTGGAGATCCACATCTGTTGGAAGGTCGAGAGGGAGGCGAGGATGGAACCTCCGATCCATACGGAGTATTTCCTCTCTGGGGGCGCGATGATCTTGATCTTCATTGTGGACGGGGCCAGGGCTGTGATCTCCTTCTGCATACGGTCGGCGATGCCAGGGTACATGGTGGTACCTCCGGACAGAACTGTGTTGGCGTACAGGTCCTTACGGATATCGACGTCACACTTCATGATCGAGTTGTAGGTGGTCTCGTGGATGCCGTTGGCTTCCATACCCAGGAATGAGGGTTGGAAGAGAGCCTCAGGGCAACGGAATCGTTCGTTTCCGATGGTGATGACTTGACCGTCGGGAAGTTCGTAGGACTTCTCGAGGGAGCTGCTGGAGGCAGCGGTGGCCATCTCCTGCTCGAAGTCGAGAGCGACGTAGCAGAGCTTCTCCTTGATGTCGCGCACGATTTCACGCTCGGCCGTGGTGGTGAACGAGTAACCGCGCTCGGTGAGGATCTTCATCAGGTAGTCTGTGAGGTCGCGACCGGCCAAATCCAGACGCAGGATGGCGTGCGGCAGCGCGTAACCCTCGTAGATGGGTACCGTGTGGGAGACACCGTCGCCGGAGTCCAGCACGATACCGGTGGTACGACCGGACGCGTACAGCGAGAGCACGGCCTGGATGGCGACGTACATGGCGGGTGTGTTGAAGGTCTCGAACATGATCTGTGTCATCTTCTCTCTGCAAAACAAAGCACATGGTCAGACACAGCTCGCAGCGCAGAACCGGTGAGAACTCGAACAGTGCTCGTGAGAGCAGCTGTGATACAGACGGTGCGCTGGGCGCAGGACCTACCTGTTGGCCTTGGGGTTTAGGGGGGCCTCCGTGAGCAGCACGGGGTGCTCCTCGGGCGCCACACGCAGCTCGTTGTAGAAGGTGTGATGCCAGATCTTCTCCATATCATCCCAGTTGGTGACGATGCCGTGCTCGATGGGGTACTTGAGAGTGAGGATACCTCTCTTGCTCTGGGCCTCGTCTCCTACGTACGAGTCCTTCTGTCCCATGCCGACCATGACTCCCTGATGGCGGGGCCTGCCCACGATGGAGGGGAACACGGCGCGGGGTGCGTCGTCACCGGCGAACCCGGCCTTGCACATACCGGAGCCATTATCTACTACCAACGCAGCAACTTCCTCGTCGCACATTTTGAATTAGTCTGAAATAATAAGAATTGATTGTGAATTCCTGAAAGATAGTCCATAAATGTGAGGGAGAGGCAAACAGAAATTAGGCCATGGATGTTTCTAGCAAAAAAAAACCGCTATGTATTAAATTCATAAGTGACGCAACAGTCACGCCTTATGCCACCTCACTGATAAAAAGATTATTCGATACACCTTATCTTTAAATAACTATGATAAGAATCTCGAAAAGGTACGCTTATTCAAGTTTTTGGATAAAAGTAGGTTAGAAAGAATAAATTGGGAAAAAAAATTAACGCAGAAAAATCTAAAAATAAGGGTGGAACCACCCCAAGTACCGACACACTGCCCGGTCTGGGATTCGAACCCAGAAGCTCTCAAATGCAGTAGAAAACTTGCCACAAAACTGATGAGGTAGTTAAAATTCACAAAATCCAAAAGCACTTCACTTATATTACGTAAAAAAATGGTTATGTAACATGTAGTTTCCACAGGTGTTAATAAAATATTTAACACTGGCTCTAAACGCTGTTATATTTTTAAATTAAAAACTCCACAATAATTTACGATTTAAATCCACGATTTAATTAAATAAAATCAAATAAAACTTACTGTTAAATAATAAGTTAATGACTAGGTACGACTCGTGCTGCTTCGGTCAAGCACACCTCGCTAAATGAGAACCGGCTCTTGAGGATAAACTATATAAAACGCGTCTTATCAGAGTTCATGTACTATCGGCAACAATTTATTTTCCGCCAATCACAAGCTGCCTGATGCTGCCTCAATTTTTGTCACCATATATGGTAACGCACTCGGTTCTATCCACAATCTGCTGATAACGATATACTTTGATAACGTCTGTAATAGCACTGTTTGTTATCTGAAGCCACTCGCGTACCTGCCGCGCACCGCTATACCACTCACTCGCTTCGGGTCACCAGTACGCGTCTTTAAAATACTGAAATTTCTCTTCAGTCTATCCGTACTTTCTCTATGATTCAGCTGTTTTGCGCTAATTGCCACAAACGCCTAACATTAACCTACAAATATTTAATTAGTTTAATACTCTACCGTTGTAAATATTCTCATTATAATTATGAAAAGAGCAGAAAGCATTACTAACTGGTGTAAAAGATGAGAGATATCTTATTCTAGTAGGTAGGACGTTACAGTCGCTGCACTGGCGTGGTGCAAAAAATCTATATGTGCGTCCGAAGGTGACTGGACCAGACCGACCAGTGGACGCCTCGTGACTCGTGTAGGATTCGCTGTTCGCGATAAAGTAACCAGACACTCGCGATGCGGCAAAAACAAACTATTTGTTGTCGAATAGAAGCGTAGGCGGTATAATTTGAGATCTAAACCAGATCCACAACGATATGACACATCGATTACACGTGGAAGACTAAAACGTGATATTAATTACGATAATTGTAAACACCTACCTAATTACATAAGAATCCAAATTACAATGCGTAAAATATTCAAGCTCGCCACTGCAGGGGTAGACATAAATCAATAGAGCTCCCAGACGCCCTTGTTAAATGTTTCCTAATATACGTATAGAATAATACTGTGCAGTCGTCTGCCTGTATTGATTTCGCTCCCGCCCCCGCGTCTCGCCATCCGCCACCCTCCACCGGTGCACCGCGGGTAGGGTCCGCTATAGGGCTGCATGACTCATCCAACTGCACCCTCCGTCTCTCCTCAATCGTATTAATTTGCCGCATTTGATGTAGCTCGTGTTTGCAGATTTAAATATTTCGAATTTCAATATTATATCGTCCATGTGAAACGTCGGCTATTTTACTTACTAGCTTTAGAGATATAAAAATAGGCAGTAAAGATAAATCAGTAAACAATATCAGATTCTAATCAAGGCTTAGCGTATCTAATAATTTCGTTGAAGTAATAATATCGCAATGTACCTACCTATAATATGGTACGTGGCTATTACAGATACATTCGGTTGCTACCTTTTTAGCGATACTCAAATTGGCAATCCGGAACAGTTTTGGAGTCGCCTTGTTGTGTCTCACTGTCTTATTTATTACTTTACTAAGCAAGGTTTCAAAACGTATTGATTTTTCCAATTAAGGGAACTACATATTAGGACGTCAGTAGTCGCTGAGTTGCACTTGACCTATGTATACTTAATTTAACATCGATAATTACTTCGATTGAGTTATCATTGATAAAAACAGTCATGGAACGTGAAGGGTCAGAAATAGCTTTAATTTAAATTTAAGGCAAAATGCGCCTTACATATTTATGGAGTCTGCTATTTCCTCTGGTGACTTCAGTGAGGAAAATGACCATGCATATAAATATACAGAAAACAATACATATCCTCTATTCCATGTTAAAATATTACCTTGTAGGCTTGTTGATGTCAGATTAAAATGTACTTTAAAATCAAGTGTCGTATCCTATCTCGGCGATTTGAATAAACCTTGGTGTGACCCTCCGATGACTCACAGATTTCTCACAAGCGTTTGACAGCATGAATCATAGGCGAGATGTAATCGAATCTGGTGACGATTCGTCTCGATCACAGATTTGATCATCTATTTGTATCATGACGTCACTATTGTATTGTAATAATGTGATCATTAAAAAATCGTTTATGTCATGGATTTATGATTGTCTTAAGGTGCGGCTCTTAATTGAGCACTATAAGCGATGTATTAGTGTCTATAGGATGAATAGTTACTTCATTCATGCATTTTTGAAATTGATTTATATTGATAGGCTCGCGTTTGACCACCATCTCTCCTGATTGTCTATTAACTCGCCCTTTTCAAGTTCATACAATTCGTAACATTTGATATCGAACTACTTGCAATAAGTAGATCTCAAAATAGTTCTTCCGATACTTAAAGTTATGTTCCTAATGTGTGTACATCTGCTTGGTGCATTTAACAGACATTGTATTTCTACAGACATATTAGGGAAACCCAGACAGTCTTGTGTGAAATCATCAGAGGTATGGTGAAAGATAGCGTTGTCCATAATATAGATCACTGTTGATTTGAATAAGGGGACCTGTACTATGATGGAACCTCACCCCGACACTTGAAACTACTGGAGCGAATTTAATTCGACTTTCACTTTCGGAAGAGCCAGTTTATTAGTACTTGCCTTAGTAACATACATGTGCCATATTATAGAATTAATAGCTTACCTTACCTGCTATTGCTTCTTTGAGATACCTACAATCATAAAAATATTTTTTGTTTTTTAGTTTGATATCTTTAATAAACCCTTCTTGCTCTGGGCCAAGGCGGAGCCATGTGGCGTGTCAGATTTTTACTGCCTAATTATTGCAGGATTACCCTACCCCTAGGTATTGACCTATCCTATCCACCTATGATCCTTAAATTGCCCTTTGCGTTCTAGAGTCACGGCAGTTCTTTCGAACAATCCTGCGATCCTAGCAGACATGGGCTCTAGTGGACCCCATACGTTTTACTCGTGTTGTCGTGGGTCGTGAGGCGCTACCGCGAGCTCAAACGCAACCTAAACTGAACTGTTAAAGGGATGGAGCTACATAGAGTGTATAGCTCTATACCTCTCGCACGCTTGACATTTTATTTACCACGTCCTGATCATACAAAATAGTGTTCCTAAATTGTGCATTTTTTATATCTAGTTGCTAAGCGAGTCCTCGAATTTTATTAAGTACAGGGAAAACTCATTTATTTTTTACTAGCTGCTCCCAGCGGCTTCGCCCGTGTGATAAATGATAAATGATATTTATTTTTGCAAATAGGTTTAAAAAAACACTTTTACACGTCAATTTTTTTTTTTTTTGTCTGTTTAAGCTAGATGAGGCCGGTGTTTCCTAGCTGACTACCCTGAGAAGAAACACCGAAACAAACTCAGGGGTCAAAGTCTCTTTTAAAGTCCATACAATAAATATGTAATGGTCAAATCACATGAGAACCATGCCGATTAATCTGAGATGGTCTTTTGAAGAAAGAACCATACAGATTTGAGTGGACCCGTCCAATCAGTGTAAGCATTTGTCAGTATTCGCAAAGCTCAACTCAGGACTACTAAGGAGCTCAACGACTTGACGAACAATACCAATGAAAGGACATTTGGGTAGGCCGCAGAAAATACTTAAATTGCCAGACAAACGGTTACGAGAAATAAAAAAGTAACCAACATAGTCCTCACATTCACAATAATAAAAAGAAAGTTAATTTTTACAATGTAAAAATACTTACAAAATTACCTTACCTATTCCAAGGGAACATACTTCCGGGATAAAAAGTATCCTATGTCCTATTCCAGGACATGGTCCATTCGTGTACCAAGTTTCATCAAAATCGGTTTTGCCATTTAGGCGTGAAGACGTAACAAACAAACAAACTCACTTTCGCTTTTATAATATTAGTAAGGATTAAATAAAATATATATTTTAAAACGTATGTGGTGTTAACTTTTACATAATATTTTACTTAATAAATCATTACGTATTATCTATGTTTTTAATTATAATTTACACAATTAAATGGAGTTACTTCTGAATAAACAGGAAACAAGCTCAAATAATAATTAAAATTAATATTTTCCTTAGAACAATTGTCCGACGTATATGTTGGTTTTAAAACGCCATATTAATATATATATCCTATATAATGTTCACATTGTTCGTAATTTCGTATCCAATTATACGCAGTACCTACCTATAGATACATTTATGACACTGCCTGCAGGAAAATATCTTCATGTTTCCTAACTGGAAATCAGTACTGAATAATGAATCACAAGTTAATTCTTGTTGGTCGAGCATGTCATGTGAATTGATTGTTTCAATCATTATTTATTTAATTATTTGTATCTTGCATTTATACTTTCTCATACGAAACCTTGAATAAAATGTCTGGACTTATAAGCCTACCCAAGATATAAGAATATATTTCTTTGGGCAAACCTCACGGTATTTTTTTTTAAAATAGATTCCTAAAAAACTACTTTCCCGTAAAGCACAAGAAAATAGTACTACACTGCTCAAACGTTTGCCACACACGCCGATCTGGGCGCGTCACTATCAGGGTCGCCATATAATTATCTCAGGATTTGTCCTGAGATTTCAGTATTTTTGGACTCGTCTCAGGATTGCGGCCGGATTTTGCAAATCTTAGGATTTATAATTCATCATCATCTTCCTGCCCTTGTCCCGTTTTATTTGGGGTCGGCGCAACACGTTTTTTTCTTCCATTCTGTCCTGTCACTCGTCACGCTATCACTAACTCCCTTTTCTTTCATATCACTTCTCACACAATCCATCCATCTTTTCTTTGACCTCCCTCTCCCCCGCCGTCCATCCACATGTAAACTCATAACTTTTTTAGCAACATGCGTTTCGTCCCTCCTTTTCACATGACCATACCAAGACAAACGATTTCCTTTCAACTTTTCAGTCACTGGCGCCACTTTCAAACTTCCCCTAATATACTCATTTCTCACAATTATTTCTCATAATTATTTTCAATAAAATACACTTCCGTCCTGCACCACGTGCCCGGTCACCTGCTTACGTAAGGACCTAATGACAGCATCAGCGGACGGCATTGCAGTGGCCGATTTCTGGGCTGGGCAAGGAATTTGACTGATTTTGCCATCGATACGCTAAGAAGAAGAATAAAATACAGCTTACAGTTAAAAGACCAAATTAACCAAATTATTAAAAAAACTTACTAAGTGAAAAATTAAACAAACTAAAATTAATCTTCAATCATCATCTTCAATTTTTGAAAATTGAAGATCAGCATATTTACGAGTGTGCTGGAAGAGATTTCTTTAGAAATAAGCATATTCTTCTGTTTCCTTCTTCTGTTCTTGTGTGTACAAAAATTTTTAAATAAATAAATAATCTTCCTTTGGTCACAGAATAAGTAGGTAATAGCTTTGGTAAAGGACCCACTTTGTGTTCAATGTGCACCACGTGAGCGAGATCCACAGTGTGAAATAATTCTCAAGCTGTAAAAAACCTAAGAATTTTTCAATGAAAATCAGGACTTTTCTCCGGACTTTTCATTTTTTCATTTGGTAACCCTACACTGTAGTAGCAGTCTGCATAGACAGTGGCCTCAGTTGCCTGGTTACAGATGGTGTCTAGACGGACTCATGAAAACTCAAAAGACAAAGTTTTTGTATTACGGTGCCATAGAGATGAGATTTTCATTATTACTTTATTTAACTGTTTTCTAAGCTTTTGCGCTACATTTCTAAGGTTTTCTAATTATGTAAGTACTTACCGAATTGAGACGAAGTGTCACAGTTTTTCTGACGCTTTATCTTTAATTTATTATTTATTAATTTATTTTTGTTACTGGACGACCTTGACAGTTGCTGTAAATGGTATAAAAGGGGTTGCTGAAAGGTTTTAGGGCTATCGAATGACTTTTTCATGAAATAGCCAATCAACAATTCAACATACTACTTAAATATTAAAAAAAAAAATGTAGGTCGTACCTAGTTTTTTTTTTTTAAATATTTTTATATATTCCACAACTATCACACAACGCCGTCTAGTCCCAAACTAAGCAGAGCTTGTATTATGAGCACTAAACATACTTGTATATAAACATACTTGTATATTTCTAAATACAGTCGACTCTCGCTACACTTTTGTCCTGGGTGAGCCGCAGTCAGGGCCACTAACCACTAGACCAACAAGCCAGTCAATGCTAATTGGAAATATCTTCTAAAAAGATGCAAAAAACTTAGGGGATTTCGCGTAGTAACCTGGCACTTTCTTTGAAATTGTTAATTCTTCCTTCGCTTATTATTTATTGGCAAGCTCGGGTATGTATGAGACGGTTCGTAATAATCTCGATAAAATATGAGAGACTGCAGGTGACGTCACACCGTATCGCCAAGATTATCGTGAATTCTTGGCCTCATAATACAGTAAATTAGATTTTTATTTCCTTCTTACGTCATTTCGTAATTTTGTTAAGCTGTAGGTTGGCTGTAGATCGTCGTTAAAAGGGCACAACTTTTATTTTTTCGAAATTGAGTTAAGTAAGTACAGTATTTGGAATCAGTTTTTTTTTATGTCACTGAAAAATTGCAGACTTCTTATGATTGTGATATATATTTTTATTAGAGCATAATTTTATTTCTCGAAATATCTACCTTACCTTGTATTATTACTTATTTTGTGCTATTATGAAAAAATCGCTTTGGTATACGATAAATGAAATTCAAAGTCGTTTATATATCGTTTCGTAAGGGCGAGCGCGCACTACGATAAAAAATCGTTGCGAAATAATATCGCAAATCTGTGAACCACAGAAATACACTACAATCCGCGCATTGCGAAAATAAATCGTGCGTGTATGAATATTGTAGTTTGCGATTTTATTTCGCATAAAAAAAATCGCAACGATTTTTTATCGCGGTGCGCGCTTAGCCTTAGTTTCCAACATAACCGTGTCTTGGCTGTCGATTAGGCTTTTTTAGGATTTTATTAATAATCCCGAGTTAGTTTACAGATATCTTGTATAAAAATTAGAAATTTCTATAAAATCAAAAGTAGTTACATTTTTTTAATGACTTTTTTGTATGAGTTATTTGGACTGCAGAATTACTGTCGCATCGGTTACTTATTAGTAAAATTAAAAGTTCTGGTTATTATCGCAGAATATATAATAATACGCGGTTATTTCCAACTATATTAATTGATCAAAGTTTCCTTACCACAGACCTCTAATAAATGAACTGAATCATGTCTGAAACATCCTTTTATTGGCCTGAGGCAGGTATTATTTATACTTTATCCTTATTGTGTCGTAATTATATGTTTTAATATCGACCCGTTCCTACTACACACGGGTGTAGGTAAGTAATGTTTCAGATTAAGGCTTTTCTTTACTATATGTAGATGGAAACTGCAACAAATTCCGGTCAGTAGTTTTTGAGTTTATCGCGTTCATACAGACAGATAGACGTAGTGGGAGACTTTGTTTTGTAATAAGTAAGGAAGTAACTGGGTCATCATTGCTGTTTTAATAATAAATAACAATAAATTTATTTACGGTTTATTAGTAAAATTCATATGTATAATGTAGGTTCACAGCTTTAAATTGGATAAACAAATTTACACTTTTTCTTTTAATTTGCGTGACTAAGTGGACAAAGTACGCCACCGTCACACTATAGACTGTACTGTTCGATTATTTATCGAAGAATGTCTCGATTAACAACGCTTAGGGCTTGAACAGACAAGACGTGACACAACAATGTGCAACATGTAAAAATAGTAATTTGTACGAATGAATTCTTCAAAAAAAATGTCGCGTCGCAGTGCCGCACCTTTCTGTGAAATCTTAATTGTTAATGCCTAGTTTCTAAGCAATGGCTTTATCGCAGATTATATAAATAACTAAAAACACGCTATCTACGCACGTAGTTTAATGGTATCCCTTATCTTAATTATCAAACCTCATAATTTAGTAATGATGACTATCGAGGCTATACTTTGGTCAATGTTAACTAATTGACTATTTATTCTAAAATAATCAAGAATTATTTTAAAATTATTTTTACTGTTGTGTGTGTGCGCTAGATAGATACTAATATACCAAAGCGCTACCAATGTACTCGTAGTGCTTTGATGCCCTTATAAACGATTAATTGTCAATTAGTAAATACTTAAAAGGCTTTTTAGAAAAGGTCTTGTTATTATTTAAGTAAAGTCACAAAAAATAATATTCATTAAGAGGGTCCTTCTCCACTCGCTTATCGTAAACATCGAAAATGGTTTAAAAGCTTGTTTGACGAAAAGGCAACCCAAAAAAAGAGAGATAACGCCTGGAAACTCTGTCAGTATTCGGTGATTCCGAGATTTACTCGAAAATTTCACAAAACTTGCTCCAGGAAATAGCTGTTTTTTTTAAACCCTTAAAAGTTTTTGGAAAACGTTGTCGTCATTTAGAATTTTAATAAAATTTGCAAGGTTCCTAAAGGATTACTTTTTTGACTTTTTTATTTTTAGGCAAATTATGAAGTGTCAAAGTTCATGCAAAATAGGACATTTTCAGAGGTTTTTACAGGATTAGTTTTACATAAATTTAGAAATTGGTTTCTTTAGAAACCTAGATAATATCCACAAGATACTGTGTTTCCAAAATATCTAATAAAAAATGTGTAATAACGTCATAATCAGTTATGAGCGGTTGTATAAAAAACAGTGAAAATGTGACTCATGATGCACCACCTTAACAGCAAAGTTCACTCAATTTATGGAAATATTGTACAGGCTATGAATGAATAAATGACGATTAGAATAGAAAAACATTGCTATGCGCAACGTTTTTCTATTTTTTTGTTTTTGTATTTTCGCGGGAATCCGATGGTTGCGTGACGCACAGGACCGGTCGTTGTGGCGACGCTTGGGGGAGGCCTATGTCCAGCAGGTCCCCTGCTGGACATAGGCCTCCCTCAAGATATCTATTTATCTAGTCCTTTTTGTTTGAATTGTACATTTTTCTAGGGCCGTGGGCGCAGCTATAGAAGCTCGCACTGGGCGTATAAAAGGCTGGTTATGTTGTGTTTAGTTACATTTGTCTTGTTTTTTTTTTACACTTGCTACAATATACAACACCTACCTACCAGAAAATTGCACAAACCCCACGGAAATTTCAACTGGGTACCCCATAGCTTTAAGGCTGAGGGGTCGTCGATGAATCACGCAGTACCATAAAGGGTAGGGGGATGTAGCTTAGCTTCTCGTGCGGCGATTGTACATACATACGTTTGTACACCTTGAATGACCTTGAAAAACGCTTAAAAGTCTTACTGTACCTACACACGAGTGTACGAAATTTGTTCGGCCTAAAATGTTGGTCTAGAATCTTAGTTTTTCCTAAGGTCTACAAGAAACGATTTTCTTGACGATTTCACCAAAAAACGCGCAAAAACGAGGCGTGACATTGACTCACCGTTGCCAGGCAACCATTTCCCCGCTAAATATAATAGAGATTCGGTAAAATTGTTGTGCCAAACAAATACACGTGTTTTAGGGGGGAAGGAAAATCTTACCACCAGGGAGGAGGAGAGGGTAGAAGAGGTTACACGATTGGCGATTAAAGGATGAAATCTGAAGTACTTACCTACCAACTAATAGTAAAATATTGACTGTACACATACAGTCGAGAGACCGGATAACTAAAATAATATAATATATAATATAAGGTCAAATTGTTGTCTCCTACGCATAAAGTCGTACCATATTTTTTGAGTAAAATTATTTTTAACACACTCAAAAACCCGCTCAGTACCCCTTACACTTTGAGGCACGCAACGTATTATTTCTCACACGAGTGCGGAAAAGTGCGCCAGCGAGCAATAAAAGCTGGTCGCCAAGAAGGCCCCGTTTATATTGTATTTCTTCGTAAATGTATTGAAAAGCGTCGGGGCATCTTATACACGTGGAAATTTTATCACTGAAACAAAATTCCGCCACGGTCACAATGACCAAGTTTCTCCACTGGTATCAAAATGTACTCATCTTATTAAGCTCAGCGCCTAGTACTATGATCTTAACCCTTCAGATACCGTCAATTAGAGACACAATAGTAAGACAATAGATGCGCGGCCACCGGTGGTCGCTTGGGGATTCATGAATTAAATTGATTGATTTATTACATAATGCAAAAACATCGAGTAAAAGTGTTTCACAATATTTACTTAGGTAATAAATAATTAACAATTACATAAAAAGTTCTCCTGAAAAAATCCAATTTTTGCCTTACCACCATAAGCGTAGGAGGCATCGAAAGAGAAGTGAAGGATATTCTAGATTCAAACAATGATTTTATTCTTGTTGGCAATTTGAACTAGAATCGAATCGTTCGGGTTCTCATTTACACACAACAGACGTACGTGCATGATACAGGAAAAAATATGGGATATTGTCAATGCTAGGCATTAATTAGGATTACTAAGAGGATAGCAGTAGTATCCTCCTATTGATATGCCTATTGTTTCAATTTTGTCCAACGTTACCGACCAATACGAGATCATTTTTTTTCCGTTAGCCTCATAGAATAGAACAGTTGAAAGAGGTTAGAATGGCCTTGTGGGCGGGGCAGGCATTCCACAAAGTAGGGCAATGCTCATAGTTCAATTACCAACAGCAGGCTTGCGATCTAAGTGTGCGTGGTGTGTTAGTTGCGTTTGCATTGGTTTATTGTCTGAAGTTGAGGGCAACACGTAGTACAAATTGGAAAGTATTTCCTTTGTAACCTCTTTCATCTTTTCTGTGGTTAGCCCGTACTGGAGGAGTAAGTAAATCTTACTCCTGTATTGTGGGTTTGTTCACAGTATGGGTGCAGCCAGACCCGAAACACTTATCTCATAGTCCATACAAATATTTGTTCCGTATCTTATCAATCGCTCAACCACTACGTCAAACTCAACCATGCCATCTCACTATGTATTTTTCTGTTCTCACTAAGGCTTTCATCCCGGGAGTACACTAGATCAAATGCCATCTCCCTCTACCTATTTTTTTGTTCTCACTAAGGCTTTCATACCGGGAGTACACTAGATCAAATGCCATCTCCCTCTACCTATTTTTTTGTTCTCACTAAGGCTTTCATCCCGGGAGTATCGGTCTCAAAAAGATCAATAGTCTCGACCATTATTCCGCGTTTTCAAGACTCAGAGACGTTCAGTCTCGGGAAAAACGAGCCTTTTGAGACTTGCGTAGACTTTAAAAAATCTACTGAACCAGATAGGTACTAAAAAGATAAGAGTTTTTCTTTAGATTTTTTTGGTTTAAAGCATTAATTTTATATTTAAATCTCTTGGTCGGACCACTGTTATGCGTTCAAGGAGCATAAGACTGGGTTTTAGTCAGTAAGTCTGACACGCCCTCACGCTCCGCTCCAGAGCGAGTGAAGCCATTGGATGATTTCCCCCCTAAAAAAAGGTATTAGGTTTGAGTTTTTATTTAATGGAACGGGCTTCAAGTAGTGTCAATCAGAAAAGTACTCAAACCAGGCGTCAAAAAATACAACGCAATGTATTTTTTGCTTACTATTTTTTATTACTCAGCATCCGTGGCGCTATCATAATCCTGTATAGCCACATCCTTAGATAACACCAGTAGGTACCTAACTACGTCCATCATGGATGACCGAGATTACCTACACAGTAATATTAATCATTGACACACTAATTTCAGGTCTATTTGTAACCGATTCGTTTCAGCAGTTTGTTTTGTAAGAAATCACGCGATATGCTGTATAGAGTACGTAATGTTACCGATCGGCGCAAGCGCTGGCAAGGTCGAGGCAAACGAGACGCACAAGTTCATTGCTCACATGCACAGCAACTCTTGAATACCTTGGTGATGTTAAACATAGCATAAATATAGTGCAGTAAGCGTCAAACTTAATGGCGGTTGTGATGCTGCGCAGTACCTGTGCTGTTGCTACTGCGCAGTAGTTCTCATTACTTCTCATTATGTACCTAGCTGCTATTAAGTTTGAATCTATCTGTACCTATTTAAATGCCATATCTTCACGTTCGACTTGCATATTCATTCTCAGCTAAGAGGTATATTTTTCATAGTTTCGTGTCATGCGTGATAGTGTGAGAAACGATGTCACGTCGTGAATGCGTAATGTCGAGAGAAAGGGAGAAGATTATGAAAAGAAACTCGACGTAACACCGTGGAATCACACAGTCGAGTAAACTTAACTATAAATAGACTGACTCGCCTGTATTAACTAGTTCTGTGGCCTTAGCGCGTGTTTTTTATTTAACGTAGTCGAGTACCTACTGTTTTTCTTCATCATCCTCATTTCAACCGAAATACGTCTACTGTTGGACATAGGCCTCCAACAAGCGTCGCCATAATGACCGGTCCTGTGCGTCTCGCATTCATCATTTTATTTTTATTTTATTTCTCTTCTTCTATATGTATACAGTAAGTAAATAAATGTAAGAAAAAAAAAAAAATAATCTTAAACTGTATAAACGCCGCCATCTATTGGCAATAGCGAAAGACATCTTTTCTATACTATTTAACTAAAGCTAGCGTTTACGTTAACACGATCAAGTAGTGGTTTATTATTTATACTTCTTTATTATACTAGATGTTACCCGCGACTTCGTTCTCATGTGGTTTAAGAACATTACTCTCCATTTTTGAGTCAATTGTGCAAATAAATGTTTGTTTAGTTCCCGAAAAGTAACTTCAACACATCAATATCAGCTATCCGTTAGTGAAAGTTTCGTTAAAATCAGTCCAGCCGTTTCGGAGATTAGCCAGACGAAACATCAAAAAGAGAAAATTAAAAAAAAAATGTTAAAGTAGTTATCGAATAAGCATTCAGTAAAAAAAATAATAAGTATGTATATTTTAATATTACATTTAGTATTAGTCAAAAAAAAAAAAATTATATTACATTTAGTACAAAAAAAATTGATATTACAAATAAACACACCAATTTTATTTATATTTTATGTAGGTACTACAGACGTATACATGCGACAAACCAAGTGTCATCGATTAGGGGACAAACATTGTGTATCCTCTGTAAATGGTAGCTTCATATTATTATTTAGTGTATAAATAGATTCATGAGCTTCAGGCCAACAAACTGCTAAGGACAAATAACACTTCATAACAATCAAAGCGAATTCAATGACCTCCAGCGATCCATCTAAACTCAGTACAGACTTTACCTCCTACAGGAAATCTATATACAACATTATTGTACGTGTAGCAAATACATTTTTATTTATTTAAACTAGGAAGAACATGAAAAATAAAAAAAAACTATATATACACAATAACTCTTACCTAAAATATGGCGTCAAAAAATTCGCATCGCTGTCGACTGGAAGTGTGCCCAAAAGACTGGCGGCATTGCCACGTTGTATGGCAATGCTTATAATGCTTCTACATTATTATTAGTTTATGTGAAACCTGAATATACGAGTAGTTTGTTCAGAATCAGTAACTGAATCGATTCCTATAGTTTTTACACCATGTCATATTTTTTTGCCAAAAGGTCACAAGTTGGACACCACCGACATCGACACTGAGTACAACACAGGTAACGGCAGGTCATAGCGGGCATTAGGTGCCAGTAAGCCACTGAGTGCAAGTGCAAAACAACTCTTCAGTCGTATGGATGGCCCTGTGACTAAGTGTTTTTGCTGATATAACAAGCTTATAACTTAGCGATTTTTCATGATACAGTTATGAAATTTTGTACAAAATTCTTTTTTTAGTAGTAGTAGTAGTTTCGGGTTTCGCATAAACTAAAACTTATGTTGTAAGTATATAAATAAAAGGAAAAACTGACTGACATATGACATATCAACGCACAGCTGAAACTACTTGGACTAGGAGCGTGCAATGTTGCATAAGGTTTCCTTTTATGACGCAGGCGAGCACTAAGAGAGATCTTCCACAATTCACCCCCTAAGGGGATGAAACGGTTGTCCAAAGTTTGTATAGAGCGAAACCTATTAAAACGCGAACTAAGCCGTTGGCAGAAGCTAGAAATATTACAGGCAATAATTTATTCGGATCTTTTGAAAACGCGCCGAGAATAAATTTAGGTACTATTAGACTTCCCAAGAAACGCAAACACAAGGATATAATAAAGTTTCTAAGTTAATTTCCGTTTCATTTTGCCTTCACTGCTTCAAGAATATAAGGTTACTGGGAAGCCTTAAAAGGTCTAGTGAGACGCAAGCATCGACCGCAGCCCATTTTTGGGCGAGGCGAGCATTAAACCTTGGCCACGGTAATAGTATCATACAGTATTGTATCTCGGCCGTCTTTTTGAAATAAATGCCTACAGCCGCGCGGTACGTAAACATGCGATAGGGCTGCCCGCCTCCAGCATTCTAATTACGTTTGTCTAGTTTGTTTCCGTTTTTTTGTGATTGTAAATATACTTACTTTTATATATAAACAAAATACTTTTTGGATTGAATAGGAAGTGTTCAATTAAAATGCGTGTTGTTTTTTGATTGGTATATAAATAAAATGCTTTGTTTTAGTATTAATCATACACATAGTACAATAAACCACTATTATTAATAATAAAATACCACGTCTTTACTTTAAATTATACAAACTAACAATAATCGCGCGATAATTGTAAAAAAAACCGTCGTGTCCGTTCGTCACTGCAGCACAGTTGCGACGGCCGCGACTGTCTACATGCCAAGACCATGCTACAACCGAGGCGCGTAGGTATAGCTCGCGTTTCGTCCGTTTGTATGAAGTTGGAATACTGTATGATATTATTACCGTGCCTTGGCGTATGAGGCCATAACCAGATGGCGGATTCCATAATAGAGCTTCTGTGGCCAATGTTGGCGATCTAAGTTCTAACTCATTATGGGAAGCAGTGGCGGCTTGCATACTTAGTCATGCTTTGGACTGCGTGAATTGTCGAATGAGTTACCGTGGCACTGGAATGTAATGAGCAAGAACACAGGTCATCTCATCTCATCAACCTTTTTTAATATTGCCACTGGTGGGACTCGGGCCTCTTGTCTAGGAAAGGGAATGGGCCGTATTACACCACGCGGGCCCAGTGCGGGTAGGTGAATATTACATGTCTTCGAATTTTTGGTTCTAGGACATACAGGTGGATTATTAGTCAGTAATAGTCTGACACGCCTTCTTGCTCCATCCAGAGCGGAAAAAATTATGATCAAAAATAAAATTTGCTCAAGAGAGTGGCTGGGATCATTTCAAAAAGAAATGTTTTAATATCTACTGCTGTTAGGTACAAATTGATTTAATTAGGATTCCAATTAAATTAATTAGTCACGAAACTCGAATCTTGAAGATAATATTTTTTATGTTATAATTAAATTAAACGCCTGAACTGAATTAATAATACAAATGATTGTTTAAGGATAATTTGTTCAATAATTAAATTAAAATAAACGTTGTAAATAAATTAATGATTTCTAGAAACCGCGACGATGTTTATTTAGAGCGACCGGTGACCCGTATGTATACATGTCCTTATTAGGTATGTAATGTATGTTTACCGTGAAATACCACAATTATGAAGCAGTGGCAGATTGTACTTCGTTGTACTAAAATAAACAGAAAACCGTCCTGCGAAAACGCGGGACAGGCCCGTAGACCTAGCCGAACCTGGCTTAGGCTGGACAGCGTAAAATTAAGAGGTCGGGACCCTAGCACAAAATTGAAATATGCGGAAAAATAAGATAAGTACCTACCTATAATATTAACCTATCTTTTTACCCTGCAATTATTAAAAGACTAAATTAAAATATACATACTTCTTATTTACCTAGGTCAAAACAATTTGTGTCCTTTTTATGAGGTGTGAAATCATCAACTCACTTCTACCATACAGGGTAAAGCAAAGCGAGAAGGATTGTCGATTTTTGCTGAAAAACATCCCTCTGTGCTCCTTGTTTTGCCAGGGCCACGGTTTTTAATTTTTTCAGAAAAATACCGCAGATTTTGAGCCCCACGCCAACATGGCCACGTGTGTAGAAGCTTATTAACCATATGTAAGCTATCGCCAAGGGAATTGGGGAGCAGGTGTATAAAATTAGCAACACTATAACAAGAACATCGGGGGAAGGAAGGAAACGATAGCAAACCGTGTCAAGGTGAACTAGCGTGCACGACTGTTGAAACTTGCAATTTAACGTATTTTTGTCCTTGCAGATGTTTTCGCTTGATAGCACACCACATGCCATTTATTTGTGGGGAAATAAAGACGGTATGGTAGAAATGTACATTAGTATGTCTCAGAAAAACATTGCCATTAAATTACTCTTTCGAAAAGGACGCTATCAAAAATAGTTGTTGTCTTTGATAAGTGGTTGTTGTCTATGAAAAATGATGCCGCGCTGTTACATCACTTTACGTCGCACCCTTTTGTGGCGTCCCACCCGAGATAAATTTAAATACAACCGCTTTTAAGGCGCCTGCAAATTAGCCGCAAAGTGCCGCGCGACGGCGGGCGCCGCGCGCCGCCCTGTTTTGTTATTACTCATAAATTAAAAATTAAATAAAATATAGAAACCCGTTTATTTAATCGAGATTCTGAATGACGAGATTATTTTTAATTTTTTAAGCAACAAAAAAAAAAACACATATTTACCTGGAACAATTTTTGTGAAATTGATTGAGTGACGGAATCATCGAATACCAACAGAGCGTTCAGGCGATAGCGATATCTCTCTTTTCTTTCGCGTTGCCTCAAACATTGCGTTGGATAAAACAACAATTTTATAAATATGTACACGTTGATGATAGACGAATTGCGGGAGGGGTCCTTTTAATGCAAAGATACCCGTAATTAGACTATAAATAATAATTCCAGGAACGAAAACGCTAATCATCGTTCATAATAAAAATGAGAATATGAGTTCAAAGGGCAGTAACCTACAGGGGTAGATTAGGTAGGTAGGTAAGGGTAAAGGCGCCATTTGCAGGGAAACGACCTGTCGTCCCATTTTTGTTATTCCTGGGTAATGGGGCTATATTTATAATTGGAAGCAGATAAAGTAGGTACCTACTTATACCTGTACCTGAATCGTCAAGCCAAAAAAAAAAATGAGCGCGCATTATGAAAAAAGATTATTACTGCCACAAAAGTTACTATTTTTACAGTTATTTTCTTCACAAGTGTATTGAAAAACGTCGTATGATACATGTGAGTAATTAATGATTACCGTTCTCGGCACTCTTAAGACCCTCGCCGTAGCTCGGGTATAAATATCGCCTGGACGATAATCACTAACATTACACACTAAATATCAAGATGTACTGTTATTATTCTAAACCAGTAACCCGGCCTGACTTCATTCGTTGTGAAATCCGTATGAAAATCTGTTGCGTTGTTTAGGAGAATTGAGCGGATAAACAGACGCGGAAATCAACTTTGTTTTATTCTATTTAGAGATAAGGTATCGTATTATGTAGTAGGTACACGATTGGTTTAAACTATCAACTGAACCTCGAAATAAATAGGTAGGTATTGTAACTAATTAATTAGTCTAACAATTAAAGTTAATACAGCATAAACTGTAAAATGAATTGTTTAAATGATAAATGTCTGAATTAGATACGAGTATACGAGCTGTTAGAAGAGGTGCGCGTTTGTATTAATTCGTTTGAGAGGGCGTTGACCCGGCGATCTACATGAGAAATAATGAAATTTGCTTAGCTCCAAGATTTTTTAGACGAGTTCATGAATATTTAGGAGTCAGAAACGGAAGTTTTTTAAACCTTAAAGTGCCCAGTTTTATGTGGCTTCTAACCATATTACTTAATTAATTATTATTCAAAAGAAGACGGATTGTATTTACATTAAAAAATTAGCGTAGATAGATAATTATTAATGTCTTTATTCAAACTTTCTCAAATTATTGCTTCCTATTTCCGCGTGGAAAAATACTTAAACAACAAGTAGGATATTTTGGCGCGTGACTAAAATTAGAATTTATGCAATTTCCGCAGACAATTCCAAAAATATTTATATTGACAACCACAAACGAAATTAAAGTATGGATGCACCAAATGTAAAAAAAAACAATATTTAATAATATTTACGCTAGTAAGGACCTGTTTTTTTTTCAAAAAAGGAGGAAGTGCTCAATTCGGTTGTTTTTTTAAATGTTTTTTACCTCATAACACCTTCATTTACACGGGAATCGAACCCACGACCTCCGGTATAACAGTCAAGGCCACTAACAATAACCCCTGGACCAACAGGCCAGTCAAAGTCACCCACCAAATACACCCAAACCTCATGAATTATTCTGTCTATTGGTGGAAACCGCATGAAAATCCGTTCAGTGGTTTTCATTTCATCGCAAACAGACAGACAGACTACCGCGGTGGGGGAATTATAGTTTACTAGCTTCTGCCCGCGACTTCGTCCGCGGAAAATTTCTTGTTTTAAAATAAGATTACACTCGATTAGACGATGCGCACGTTCAGCGCTAGATTCCTGAGCACGGGCCTGTGATGCTATGGCATTTTGCCTAGCGAGCCGCTGCGAGCGCTCAGCGCTAGTCTCCCTATCCCTTGTCTCAGAGACATGCTGCTTTAAATGAGATAGACGCTGCGCACGTTCAGCGCTAGATTCCCGAGCACGGGCCTGCGATGTTATGACATTTTGCCTACCAAGCCGCCGCGAGCGTTTAGCGCTAGTCTCCCTAACCCTTGTCTCAGAGACATGCTGCCTTAACTCAGATAGGCGGTGCGCACGTTCAGCGCTAGTTCCTCGAGCACGGGCCCGCGATGTCCTCACATTTTGGCTAGCGAGGCGCTGTGAGCGCTCGGAGCTAGATTCTCTAGCGCGTGCTTGCGAAATATATTCTCTATTTCTCGAGAGGCGCTGCTCATTTTCAGGGGCAGATTCTTCCGTACGGCGTACTCGAGCGGCTCTTGTCTGTGATGTCTGCCGGGACAGTTGAGATTTCCTTTTAGACATGCTCTCAACAAACTACGCACAGACTTGAAAACAATTATGAACAAAAGGAGAGCGACTCGAACACCGTCCGCCTTTACAAAACCAAACAATCGTAATATCGAATAACTCGTATCGATTATTACGATAGAACGAAGTACGAAACTACGAACATACAAAAACGTACAACGAAATTACGATATTTTCGATTATGAGGTATCTATCAACAACAACAACCATACGAACGAAACAACCGAAACCAATAAGCAACTGACAGAAGAACTTCAACTAACGACAACGTGGGCATAATAATTCGAGAGGGTCATCAATCCACAGAAAGTCTTAACACCGCCATTCAGAAAAATTACGTAATTGCAGAACGCCATCTATGGGCAAAAAGGTGAAACGTTGGGCACGCCACAATTATGGCGGTAAGTCCCCTCTTTGAGGCTGGAAAGGCCTCACGGCGTCCTTACCTTCCGCATGACACAGGTCCTCACCGAACATGGCAAGTTCGGGAGGTTCCTGCACCGAATTAAAGCGGAAGAGACGCCCGAGTGTCGCCACTGTGCGGAACGCCCGGAGGACACGGTGGAGCACACAGTCGAGGTGTGCCCTGCCTGGGCAGAGCATCGCCGTGCCCACGTGGGGGCGATCGGCGGCGGACACCTCTCGCGGCGGGCTCTAGTTGAGGCCATGGTCCTTAGCGAGGAGGAATGGCAGGCGGTCGCCTCCTTCTGCGAAGCAGTAATGCTAGCAAAGGCGGAGGCAGACCGCATCAGGCAACGGCGCCCCCGCCGCCGCCGCCGGGATTCCGATCCCGATTTCCGGCCACCGTAGACGCGGGCTCGCGGACGGCGAGCCATGGGTAGCTTGCTGTCCGATCGTCCGGTAATGGACCGAGCCCAAGACGTCAACGGCGCGCACTGTTCCCGCGCGCCTCAAGAAGTTGTCAGCAACAGCAGAGGCCCAGCTGGGTCGAAGCCTACCGGGTCCAGGGTTATCCGAAAGGGAACTCGTGCCCTGGTTTGAAGGCTAGAAGGAACGGGGTGGGTTTTTTGGTCAGTAAGAGTCTGACACTATCTCTCGCTCCACCCAAGGTCGGGGGTTGTCATAAGATGATTTTTGCCCACCATAAAAAAAAAATAGGTAAAACGTCTGCACAATGAAAGTTACGCTAGGGGCATTTTGCGTTTTAGTAATTTCATATTATCTTCGAAACTGTATGACCAATTGCTATGCTGTAAATGGCAAATCTTATCTGTATAATGTTCTTGTGATACTGAAATAATTTATTGTCATAAGAATTAATATTTTGTTGCTCAAATAATCAACCAAACGTAAGTATGCCGAAAAAAAATATTTTTAATGCAATAAAAGAAGTATAAAAGATGAAATATAAAAGATAGAGATATGGTACCGCGGACTTTTTTGTAGAAATAATTAAGACGAACCAGGTAGCCATACATTGTTTTTAATTTTAAGCAACTGTTTAGGCAGCGCACGCAAATAATTCTATTTTATGAGGTATTTTTTTCCGACTTGCTAGACAAAAGTTGTGATAGCTCGGTTAATATACATGCTACAGAAACAATTTATAGCCTATAGCACTCAGGAATAATGTAGCTTTCTGCCAGTAAAAAAAATTTTAGAATTGGATTATTAGTTCCAGAGATTACCCCCTACATACAAACTTACAAACTTACAAACTTACAAACTTACAAACTTACAAATTTTACCTCTTTATAATATTATAAGTATATAAGTATAGATAATACGAGTACGAGTATGTAAGGTCATCGGTATGTTAAACATATCCTCAACAAAAATAATGTGTGTGTAAAGTAGCAGGACATATTTAGTAGGAAAATACTACTAATAGGATATACATATTTTAATACACATGGAAATGCGCGCCTAAAATCAGGAGATGACTAATTTGGGGAACATTTTGCCAGAAGCCTGATATCCCTGTATGGATGCAAGGTCAAATGTCAACGTTACAAACATTTGTAAATTCACGTCCTTTTTTATATTTTTTCCTCAAAAACATATTTGAAATAATTATTTTTTGCTAACTTCTGACATCTGCATGGTTATTGATTTACATGGAAAAGAATTCAAAATAAAGGAAGACGCCTTCAAATATCCAATCTCTTGCAGTAGGTAAGCTGGTTACAGATTCCCTTTTCTCTTTTTAGAGAATGTATTCATGTCTCATAAGAAAATGGAAAACATCTCTATTATACCCTATCTATATCTCTATAATAATAATAATGTTTATTTACCAAAAATTCTATAGTTTCTATAATGTATACAGAATGTAATACTTTTCGCCCAGGGATGTAATTTATTTTTATTGATTATAGGTTTGCGCTTGACCGCTATCTCACCTGATGGAAAGCGACGATGCGGTCGACGATGGAACGCGTTTACCTAGAAGAAACCTATTCAGTCTCGACTTAAAGATTTCCGGGTTGTAGCTATCAGGAAACTGACTCCGGCAAGGAATTCTAACCATAGATGACATGATGTGAACAGCGGTAAAGAACAGGATCATCCATGTACTCCAAAACATTGCAAGCATGACTTATCAGCAAAACTGGAGCGGCCCAGCAGGGCCACTGGGCTTTGGGAATATTCAAAAGATAAACTGAAGGAACGCTAGTGTGTTAGTAGTCAGTGAAAATCAGACACGCTCTCTGGATGCACTTAGAGCGCCAAAAAAGAACAGCCAAACAAACAACGATACATTGGTAAAAATGTGCCACTAATAGACAACATAAGGTTAAATGTTTCGCCTACGTACTCGACCAATCAGTAACTAAGTACTAACGTAAACAAACGCAAGATTACACGACTCACCTTGTAACATGTAGAGTGCCCAAATAAGACACCAAACGTGGGCTCGGCGGAGATTGACGAGACAAATCTGACAAAACCTTTTCCAGTATAACCAGATGTAACTAGATCAACCGTTTAACGTGGAAGGACTGCCTATATAACCTCCACAACCCAGTATATCCCTTGGCAAGATTGGTATTAGATAGCCTGGATTCTGACTATCCGTACCGATCACTGTCAAAAATCTACAACTAACAGCCAAGAGCAACACCTGAAGGTGGTGCATCACGACTCACATTTTCACTGTATTTCATACAACCGCTCATAACTGATTATGACTTTATTACACACTTTTCATTAAATATTTTGGAAACACAGTAACTATCTTGTGGATATTATCTAGGTTTCTAAAGAAACCAATTTCTAAATTTGTGTAAAATTAATCCAGTAAAAACCTCTGAAAATCTCTTATTTTGTATGAACTTTGAAAAGCCTAAAAATTAAAAAAGTCAAAAAAGTAATCCCCTAGAGACCTTGCAAATTTTATTAAGATTCTAAATGATGACAACTTTTTCCAAAAACTTTTAAGGGTTTAAAAAAAACAGCTATTTCCTGGAGCAAGTTTTGTGAAATTTTCGAGTAAATCTCGGAATTACCGAATACTATCAGAGTTTCCAGGCGTTATCTCTCTTTTTTTTGCGTAGCCTTTTCGACAAACATCGCGTTGGATTGCATTAAATGAAGTAACAAGCTTTTAAACCATTTTCGATGTTTACGATAAGCGAGTGGAGAAGGACCCTCTTAATATTCTTTCTGAAGAAGACAGAAGACAACCATCTACAGACCGACTTCGGAATGTGCGATCACCTTGGAGATCGACCAGTTCAGCTGTTATTATCCACGAGCTTATAGAGAGGTTAACGAGACAATAACCTGGCCTGTGAGGCCAGTGATGAAAACTTCGTGCAAAGGCCTTGAGGTCCATTGATAAAAATTTTGCGCAAAAAATTATCTTATACATAATTATTACAAACTAGCTTTTGCCCGCGCGGCTTCGCTCCCGCTCTTCTCTACTCCACCCTACTCTACCCTACTCTACCCTACTCTACCCTACTCTACCCTACTCTACCCTACCCTACTCTACCCTACTCTACCCTACTCTACCCTACTCTACCCTACTACTCTACCCTACTCTACCCTACCCTACCCTACTCTACCCTACTCTACCCTACTCTACCCTACTCTACCCTACTCTACCCTACTCTACCCTACTCTACCCTACTCTACCCTACTCTACCCTACTCTACCCTACTCTACCCTACTCTACCCTACTCTACCCTACTCTACCCTACACTATCCTATTTTTTTTTTCCATGAGAACCTTCTCCTCACAATAACAATCACAACAAAAAAAAACAGCCAAATCGGTCAAGCCGTTTTCATGCCAAGTCGTGACAACGGAAAACGGGGGTCATTTTTATATATATAGATGATATGGATTTCCATGAAGACCTAGATCTATTTATTTGTTCTCTTGTATTCAATGGTCAATCATTGGTTATTTGAGGCCCCGATATGTTTAATCGATGCCATTTTGGTGGCCAAGAGGTTTGATTCTTCGGGCAACGAGCCACTGGGTCAAGGCATTTCTGATTGACCTACTGTCTCGAACATATAACAGTTGATGGATTAGACGTTAGAAACGTTATTTTCACTGGACTGGACCACCGTTTTTTGGGTGAGCAAAAACTTGCGTTGCTTTGTAGCAATTCTTTCTCTAGAAAGGATAGAGAAGTCGTTTTAATTGAATTGTGCAGTTCAAACTGGATCATGAGCGTAAAATCTTACAATCCACTGTTCATTAATCTTTTTGCTGTGTGAAAGAACCATATGACATCATCGTCTAATCATCCAAGCCCTGTCCTTGACTTCACTTTGGATTTAAATAATTCTCGAATAATGCCACACCTGCTTGCAGGGGTGGCGTTGGAATTTGGAATACGACCGAGAAAAAAAGCAAATCGGTATTATATGCTCTGTATAGCAAGCTGAATAATAAAATTCTTGATGCAAATATCAATATTTAAAGAAAAAACATATGTATGTGTGGGCTGATTTCACCGATAGCAGAGATATAACGCCAACATTTATCATACAGACATAACACATTTGTGATGATCCTCTCGTCACATAGTAACTACTCGTCGATAAAGTCGTAAACAGATAATTTTTTATCGGTCTTTGAAAAACAAACAACACCGGTAAGCTCGTCAGATCAGACTAATTTGAATTTTAAACAATAACGAAACCCAACCTAATCATACTCCCGCCAAGTTTAACAGTCGTTTTGTTTTGGCTGGGTCAAAAAAATGTTAGCAAAAAACAGCGCCAGACAACAGTGAACCATGTACTAAAATTAGATAAGACAGAGAGGAGAGGACTTCCGATACGTGTCATACAGTGTCTTTGGCCTCCAATGGCTCATGTCCGTTACGATTTAAATTCAAAGCGCCAACGGAATGGATTTGGTTAACGGATGCCGATGGATGCGTGGCTGGGCTACTATTGTTTCATTATAAACGATTCGATTGAATTGTATTGTGATTCGAATAGTTCTCGCGGTATTGTCACTGATTTGGTCATGACCTTTTGTTGGTTGCTTGACGACCAAGTGCATTTCTTTAATGTTGAACAAGGGCTGTCCTTCTTTGATCCTGAAGAGAAGCATGCCTCTTCCAGAGTCCTGTGTTTTAAAATGAAGGAAATTATGTTAGTTATTCCTTATTTTAAGTGTTATAATACATTGTTTTATTTTCCTTATGTGTTGCTTCTATACAATAATCCTATTTTATTCAAATCCCAGCGCTTACCATAATTTTATTGTTAAAACCACGTCATCAAATATATATTTTAAAACAACAATTCGCATTGATATCAAGGTTTTAGTGAATAGTTGTATGTTTTGCCTCATAATAATCTATACTAATATTATAAAGAGGTAAAATTTGTAAGTTTGTAAGTTTGTAAGTTTGTAAGTTTGTAAGTTTGTAAGTTTGTATGTAGGGGGTAATCTCTGGAACTAATAATCCAATTCTAAAAATTTTTTTACTGGCAGAAAGCTACATTATTCCTGAGTGCTATAGGCTATAAATTGTTTCTATAGCATGTATATTAACCAAGCTATCACAACTTTTGTCTAGCAAGTCGGAAAAAAATACCTCATAAAATAGAATTATTTGCGTGCGCTGCCTAAACAGTTGCTTAAAATTAAAAACAATGTATGGCTACCTGGTTCGTCTTAATTATTTCTACAAAAAAGTTTGCGGTACCATATCTCTATCTTTTATATTTCATCTTTTATACTTCTTTTATTGCATTAAAAATATATTTTTTCGGCATACTTACGTTTGGTTGATTATTTGAGCAACAAAATATTAATTCTTATGACAATAAATTATTTCAGTATCACAAGAACATTATACAGATAAGATGTGCCATTTACAGCATAGCAATTGGTCATACAGTTTCGAAGATAATATAAAATTACTAAAACGCAAAATGCCCCTAACGTAACTTTCATTGTGCAGACGTTTTACCTATTTTTTTTTTATGGTGGGCAAAAATCATCTTATGACAACCCCCGCCCTTGGGTGGAGCGAGAGATAGTGTCAGACTCTTACTGACTAAAAACCCACCCCGTTCCTTCTAGCCTTCAAACCAGGGCACGAGTTCCCTTTCGGATAACCCTGGACCCGGTAGGCTTCGACCCAGCTGGGCCTCTGCTGTTGCTGACAACTTCTTGAGGCGCGCGGGAACAGTGCGCGCCGTCGACGTCTTGGGCTCGGTCCATTACCGGACGATCGGACAGCAAGCTACCCATGGCTCGCCGTCCGCGAGCCCGCGTCTACGGTGGCCGGAAATCGGGACCGGAATCCCGGCGGCGGCGGCGGGGGCGCCGTTGCCTGATGCGGTCTGCCTCCGCCTTTGCTAGCATTACTGCTTCGCAGAAGGAGGCGACCACCTGCCATTCCTCCTCGCTAAGGACCATGGCCTCAACCAGAGCCCGCCGCGAGAGGTGTCCGCCGCCGATCGCCCCCACGAGGGCACGGCGATGCTCCGCCCAGGCAGGGCACACCTCGACGGTGTGCTCCATCGTGTCCTCCGGGCGTTCCGCACAGTGGCGACACTCGAGCGTCTCTTCCGCTTTAATTCGGTGCAGGAACCTCCCGAACTTGCCATGTTCGGTGAGGACCTGTGTCATGCGGAAGGTAAGGACGCCGTGAGGTCTTTCCAGCCACGCCTCAAAGAGGGGACTTACCGCCATAATTGTGGCGTGCCCAACGTTTCACCTATTTGCCCATAGATGGCGTTCTGCAATGACGTAATTTTTCTGAATCGCGGTGTTAAGACTTTCTGTGGATTGATGACCCTCTCGAATTATTATGCCCACGTTGTCGTTAGTTGGAGTTCTTCTGTCAGTTGCTTATTGGTTTCGGTTGTTTCGTTCGTATGGTTGTTGTTGTTGATAGATACCTCATAATCGAAAATATCGTAATTTCGTTGTACGTTTTTGTATGTTCGTAGTTTCATACTTCGTTCTATCATAATAATCGATACGAGTTATTCGATATTACGATTGTTTTGTTTTGTAAAGGCGGACGCTGTTCGAGTCGCTCTCCTTTTGTTCATAATTGTTTTCAAGTCTGTGCGTAGTTTGTTGAGAGCATGTCTAAAAGGAAATCTCAACTGTCCCGGCAGACATCACAGACAAGAGCCGCTCGAGTACGCCGTACGGAAGAATCTGCCCCTGAAAATGAGCAGCGCCTCTCGAGAAATAGAGAATATATTTCGCAAGCACGCGCTAGAGAATCTAGCTCCGAGCGCTCACAGCGCCTCGCTAGCCAAAATGTGAGGACATCGCGGGCCCGTGCTCGAGGAACTAGCGCTGAACGTGCGCACCGTCTATCTGAGTTAAGGCAGCATGTCTCTGAGACAAGGGATAGGGAGACTAGCGCTAAACGCTCGCGGCGGCTTGGTAGGCAAAATGTCATAACATCGCAGGCCCGTGCTCGGGAATCTAGCGCTGAACGTGCGCAGCGTCCATTTCATTTAAGGCAGCATGTCTCTGAGACAAGGGATAGGGAGACTAGCGCTGAGCGCTCGCAGCGGCTCGCTAGGCAAAATGCCATAACATCACAGGCCCGTGCTCAGGAATCTAGCGCTGAACGTGCGCATCGTCTAATCGAGTGTAATCTTATTTTAAAACAAGAAATTTTCCGCGGACGAAGTCGCGGGCAGAAGCTAGTACACTATAATAATTGTGTAGGCACTGTAATCAAATTTGAAGGAAATAAGCAACAACCACATTAGTTAAATTCCTGTTTTTACGAAATCTCATCGTTTATCATTTTCGTATCACAACTTATGATAAATTATATTGATAGGAATAAAAGTAAAATGTTTTCAATGAATTTATCGATTGCGTTAAGTAGTGAATCACACAACCTGGCACGTAGTCCTTTTTTAGCTTAAAATAATTAAAACCTCACCATTTACGTGGAATTTGTGTTTTGATTCGAGTTTTCCTTTTAATATAAATGGAAAAAGATGAATACTAAAACTCATTTTCAAACAAAAACTTTGAACCAAAAGGTTAAAACAAAGCGGTCAAATGCGAGTTTGACTCGGTCAATTTATCTTTTGGCATGACCTTGATTTATAAAAACAAAATTATGAGTATAGTAGCCAAAATACAAAGGAGTCGTTTATTGAAGTAATCGAAAATCTATTAATGAGTATTTTGTGAAAAGCTGTTGACGAAATATTGAAGAAGCTGATGTTTTTTGCGAGTTCTCATCTAGTAGAAAAATGTATCCTACAAAATCCGGTACTTTCCAGTGTTCATTTCAGTAGTACAATATTTGGTTCTAAAAAACAGTAACAGTAAAAATAAATCGAAATTGGATATAGTGATAAGCGTTTTTAATTTTGTTATGAGGAAGAATGGGAACATGGTGGGGATATGTTCATTTGTTCAGTGTCTGCATCCTTGTAATTTCTTGACAGTTGCTTGACAGTTTCTCTTTATTCCTGATTTTTTTGCAAAATTATTTAAAGTTATTTTGTGATGTAAGAAATATACACGCGAATGCTGGTTCAAATCTCTTTTTATTGCTATAATTCACAACGTAAAAATATGACTCGAGTCCTTTTTGTCGTCTGTAGCTCTGCACGGAAAATAGGACGAACCAACTGCGTCGACCCGTTTTATTCAAAAGGTGACCGGGTTGCCACCGATAAGAAAATAATTTCGACACTAAAAATGGAATAGTGTGGTAACCAAAAATAAGATTAGTTAAAATAGTCGATTATTATGTGGGTATGCTAACATTCGGCTAATCCTGACGACAAACGCGGCCTCGCGTTTAACAAATAAAAGAAAAAAAAAAAAATCTTAGAAAATTTACAAAAATAAGTTTCTAATATAATTATTATAAGTTAGTTTCTCATTTTCTCTTAAATTCAGAACATCGACTACAAGTACTCACTTGCGTCAACTCACTCTTACAACTAGGCATCGAATACAAGCACTCTCACTTGTATTGACTCACTCTTAGTATTAACCATCGAATACAAGCACTCTCACCTGCATCGACTCACTCTTAATACTATATATCGATTACAAGCACTCTCACTTGCATCGACTCACTCTTAATACTAACCATCGAATACAAGCACTCTCACCTGCATCGACTCACTCTTAATACTAACCATCGAATACAAGCACTCTCACCTGCATCGACTCACTCTTAATACTATATATCGATTACAAGCACTCTCACTTGCATCGACTCACTCTTAATACTAACCATCGAATACAAGCACTCTCACCTGCATCGACTCACTCTTAATACTATATATCGATTACAAGCACTCTCACTTGCATCGACTCACTCTTAATACTAACCATCGAATACAAGCACTCTCACCTGCATCGACTCAATAATAATCACTAATATCATAATTTTTATCACTATCATCGCTATATCATCTTTATTTTTATCATTAACATCTTTATTATTATCATCATCACTACTTTAATCATTATCATCGCTATCTTTGTTATTATCATCACTATTTTTATTAATATCATCTCTATCTATATTTATACCTTCACTATCTCTGTGTACTATTCACATTCATTTTTTTATCTGTTACAGGTTATATGAATACATCCTCTATCAAACATTCATTAACAAGAAACCATTGTTCTTCTGAACTCTTTTAAATTCAATTATGAATACTATTCTCTCTCATTATATTAGATATAACTCGTTAAATGAACTCATCAACGTTTTAAATATACTAATCAACGATTCCAAATTCTCTAGTCTCTATTCTTAATCATAATTCATAGCTAAGTTTTTAAATATTAATTCTGTCAAAATTCATGTTTATGAAATAATTACAGTCATTATGACAACAATAATAAACGTAATAATTCTGCATTACCTGTTTTAGCATTATCTCTATTCTACTAACAACTGATTTTCCTATTCTGAATCACTCGACATCGCATCATGATTAAAAACTAGCCAGGGGTGCAATTTGTCAACGGCATAAACTGACCTATATGGTTTACCACCCTTTTTCCTAGTTATAGGCGTGTCTTCTATTTCATAGCGATCGTTGCCCATAATTTTAGAAATTCTATACGGTCCTACACATTTTGATATTAATTTACGACTGTGCCCGGGGCTTGTACGTATATCTTTTTCAACACGAACTAAATCGCCTACTTTATAGTCGGTTGGTTTTTTATGCGACTTATCAAAACGAGCTTTCTGAACTTCTTGGCTTATTTGCATTCGTAAGTCTGCTTCTGATCTAATTTCATCACGATTTAAAGGGGTATGAGATTCCGAAACAAGAGAGTTCATAAAACCATCCGAAATGCCAGTGGTTTGAACGCCAAACAACATTTCAGAAGGACTACGACCAGTAGATTTATTCACCGTATTATTCAAGGTCCACTGTATTTGAGGCAAACACAAATCCCACTCATTTTCTTCTTTGTTGTGATTAGCAGTAGTTATTGCATCAACAATAGTCCGATTGTACCTTTCAACCTGGCCATTGGCCCTTGGTGATGCAACAGCGTTTAAAATATGTTTAATGCCCTTTTCATTAATAAAGTTCGTAAACTCTCTGCTCGTAAAGCTAGTGCCGCGGTCTGATATTAAACGACGTGGAACCCCAAATAGTGAGAAATACTCCGTAAAAACTTGAATACTAGTATTACTTTTAACATTTTTAACTGGCTTTATATATATGTATTTTGTAAAAGCATCAATGATCACTAAAATATGGCAGTTTTTCTTTTTACTGACAGGAAACGGACCACAGTGATCGGTATGGAGTGTATCAAATGGCTTGTTAATTTTTGGAATTGGATGAAGCTCTCCTTCTTTAGCTCCAGCTGGCAACTTATTATGAGCACAATTCAAACACGAGTTACAGTATTTTTTAATAAATCGTCTCATTTTTTTAAACCAGTAAATCTGATTAATCCTGCTGTAAGTCTTATCGAAACCGAAATGTCCGACATCATCATGATTCATTCGAACTATTTGCCATCTCACCGATTTTGGAACTACCCACTTTAAATTGACAACGTTATCTTTATCTTTTGTTACCCTGTATAAACGGCGATTCTTAATTGTAAAGTTCTTATGAATCTCGATGATATCTTTTGTCTCTGGATCATTTAGGATATTAATTATCCTTTGTATTTCTGAATCCTGTTCCTGCACTGTGCACAACCATGCATCGTCATCAATTGCTAAAACGTCAACCACCATTGAGTCGTGAGAATTAGAGATAACTGGGTTGCGTGACAGTGCATCAACATGACTCATCTTATTACCAACGCGATGTTCTACTGTAAAATCATACTCCTGCATTAATATGTACCAACGCGCTACTCTTGGTATTAAATCCTTTTTAGTCATAGTGCTGCGTATGGCAGCACAATCAGTGACTACTTTAAATGATTTACCCAAAACATAAACTCTAAACTTATTCAAGGCACTCACTACCGCCAAAGTTTCTAACTCGTACGAATGTAGTTTGCTCTCGTCTAGTGTTGTTTGACGACTGTAATATGCTATAGGATGAAAGATTTTATCAGAATTTGCACGTTGCAGCAAGATTGCTCCTATTCCAATTTTACTAGCGTCCGTGTGAATTTCTAACTCGGCTTCAGGGTCATATAATGCCAAAACAGGTCGCGTAGTCAAATTCCTTTTTAATGCATTAAATGCTTTAGTTTGAGGTTCGTCGAAACACCAGGGAACATTTTTCTTAGTAAGAATAGTCAAAGGCTTTGCTAATATTGAGTAATTTTGAATAAACCGTCGGAAATAGCTAGTAAGGCCGACAAACTGTCGAACCTCGTGAACATTTTTGGGTAACGGAAAATCTACTACAGCTTGAATTTTTGCTGCCCCAGGACGTATGCCATCTGAGCTAATCTCGTAGCCCAAATAATTTATACGAGTTTGGAAGAAATCACATTTTTTAAGATTTAATGTGAGATGAGCGGACCTTAATAATTGAAAAATCTTTTCCAACTTATCTAAACCCTCTTCTATTGAACGTGACGTTACTAACAAATCATCCATATAAGCCAAAGCCAGATTTTGCTTACCCTTAAGCATGCAATTAATGGTCCTTTGAAAAACACTAGGCGCATTGGCTAATCCAAAAGGCATTCTTTCAAACTCATACAAACCATCCGGCGTAACAAACGCCGTGAATCGCTTACTAGTCTCGCTCACGGGGACCTGATAGTAGCCTGAAGTAAGATCAAGACTTATGAAGAACTTGTTACCTCCTAATCTATCCAATTGATCTTCAATACGGGGCAAGGGATATTTATCTTTTAACGTTTTTCTATTTAAAGATCTATAATCAATACACAATCGTTTATCCCCGTTTTTCTTACTCACTAGGATAACCGGACTTGAATAATTTGAAGTGCTTTCCCGAATAATACCATTCTCTAATAATTCTTCAACAATTTTATTTAGATGTCCACGTTCACTATGCGATATCCTATATGGATTGTGCACTACAGGCCTATTGTCTGTTAGTGTTATTTCCATTTGTGCCAACTCTGTTTTACCTAACTCTGCTAAATTAATTGCAAAACAATCCCTATATTTTTTTAATAAGTCAATTAACTGTTGTTTTTGTGGTTCTGTCACTTCCGTACTAATTTTAATGTCTGATAATGGCAAATCTTCATAAACCTTTGTTTCTGTCGTTATACCTATATGTTCTCTATTAACTTCTCGATACTGCTGTCCACGAACTAATAAAGATCCCTTGTCAATCTTTAAATCATTTTGTGATAAATTTGCTAGCATTAAATATCCTTTACCCGCTTTAAACTCAAAGATACCCGACAAAACGGCATATTCATATAGAGGTAAAATTCGAAGGCTGTAGTGTACTAAAAGGCCACCACTATACGTATCATTAGTATTAGTATCTATTGGCATCACTGTTTTGGATTTAATAATTGTATCACTATCTGCGTATACTTTAATAGTATCGGAAGCATTATCCTCAAAATTTGGTGTATGCATAAACACGAGTTCATCCGTGGTTTTTAAAAGAATAACGTTCGGTTTCTCCGTGAATGACTGCCCTACTAACATTGACGTCTGTAAATAATGATCGTTCACGACTAAAACTTCCGTTTCAGCTTTAACCGAGTCAATTTCTAATATAGCCGTAAACTTTCCTATTGGCTTTACAGCAGCATTTCCGAACCCCTGTAAAATGGGTAAATTATCTAAATCCCAATCACAGACCAATAGCTTCGCATTCGATTCTCGCATAAGAGTACATTTACTACCAAGGTCAACGTATCCTTGCAAAACGTTGTTATCTATTTTAACATTTTTATAATATTTTGAATTTGCGGATTCACTACTAGAAATGCACAAAATAGTTTTGTTCTGGTCTTTTGCTTTAGTTAATTCGTCACTGTTACTAGTGTTTCTTTTACGACAGTCTTTACTGTCATGTCCTAATTTTGAACAAAAGCTACAACGTTTAATTGGCTTGTCACATTTTAAACTTATGTGCCCTACTTCATTGCAATTAAAACATCGAATAGTATTTGGTGTATTGGTTTTAGTATGTTCGTTCGACGTCCTATTAGAATCCCTTGCTGGCGCATTCCGGTTACGTAAACTAGGATTTTCATATTGAGTTACTGTACGTAAATAATTCAAGATTTGTTCCGGTTCATTAAACATGCAAGCCCCTGCTGCCATTCGTACAAATTTATCGTCAATACCATGTATAAGACAGCCTACTGCTTTTGTGCCAGTTATTTCGCATTTATTAATCAGTGCCATTTTATTATAATAATAATGTTCTAAAGACTGACCAAACTTACACCTGGTCTTTAACATTGCAGACAACAGATCTCCATAATTTTCGTTTGATGGAAAAGCCTGTTTTAATTTTTGTACCCACTCGTCCCAATTGAATAGTACCGAAGGTAAACCCTGGTACCATTTCTTGGCTAAGCCACTTAATTTGGGAAGAGCATAGTGGCATATTTGTCGATCATTCCACGAGTAAATCTGCGCACATTCACCGACCTTATTTATCCAATTTTCTATCGTTTGGCTATTATCACTTGGATCAAATTCGGGTACAACGCTAAAGGCAACAGGAAAGTTATTTTGAGCCCAAAAGTTGGAAGGCGCAGAATTACCGACACAATTATTCGTAGCCAATGGAAAATTGTTTAAATTAGGATCAGGATTTTTCCGATTAGTCACTGCACGTAATTGTGCTGAGGAAGTTAACGGTGGAGTTTTTGTAGATTCGCGAACCGGACTGTTTCGAGAAAATCTTGATTCAGGACGCTTAGAACTCTCATGTCTCCTACTTCTCTTACTATGTTTATGGCTATTACTACGTTTTTTATCCCGTCGCTTTTTGGTACGTCGCTTCGACCTACGGTCGTGATCATCGTGATCGTAAGAACTCATAGACGAACTATCACTAATTGAGTCGAGCCGCCTTCGCTTAGAATTTCCCATTGTAGTACGCTAAACGATTTTGAGTGGTTCAAAATAAGGGTTATAACGCTTTAGATACAGCAACAAGTAATCTACACAATATTCTAATCACTAGAAAATATGCCCAGGAAAATACACGTACACAATAATCAAATAATCAAAATAACGATCGTAAAGACAATCGATAGTAGAATACACATAAATGTACAATCAAAATACTAGTAGAAGTTATAATACTTCTAACACATAGAAAATATGCACAGGAAAATATACGTAGGTACACGATAAACAAATAATCAAAATAAACAATCGGAAAGACAACAGTAAAATACGCGTAAATAGCAATCAAAACACCAGTAGAGGTTAATTCACTATCACCATCACGAACGAGATTGTCTTTGTTTGGAAGAAAATAGTTTTAAATTAGCCCGTTTTCTTAACAAGCTATCTTTTAAGCTAGTAAAAATACGATTTTAATCTTTTCTGTTTGCAAATAGGCACTGTTATAAAAGGTTGCAAAAGCAACAAGTAGGTCACCAAATCACAGGAACATAAATAATGTAAATATCTCTGACCTCAATATGTCCTTTGTCCAGGAAACCGCCACATCAGGCACGTGGATGCACTTATCCCACTTCTGACTTGTAAGAAATATACACGCGAATGCTGGTTCAAATCTCTTTTTATTGCTATAATTCACAACGTAAAAATATGACTCGAGTCCTTTTTGTCGTCTGTAGCTCTGCACGGAAAATAGGACGAACCAACTGCGTCGACCCGTTTTATTCAAAAGGTGACCGGGTTGCCACCGATAAGAAAATAATTTCGACACTAAAAATGGAATAGTGTTGTAACCAAAAATAAGATTAGTTAAAATAGTCGATTATTATGTGGGTATGCTAACAGTGACAGCATGATAATATAGTAAAATGAATGTGTCAACTACCCAATGATGATCTACTCCTCAAGAGGTTTCAATTATTTCAAGTACCATGTATAATTTGAAAATAAGGAGTTGCGTTGTCAGTTGTAATCATTTTATTATTCCGTTCGAGTAGTATGACCTTGATTGGCGTCAGAAGACGCGTTTGAATTTCATACGTTATGAACCCATTATCACGGCTCACGTCAAAAGAATTACATCACCCTAATAACTTCGTGCAAGCCACCCGAAATCAAAACATCACGTTTATTTATAGCAATTACAGAATTATTATTAGTAAGGAAAAACAAAATCGATGTTATACAGTATTGTACACATAAGTATAGTTTCCGGTAACTGCGGATGTTATCGAAATTAATCATGTTTATCCGTATTACATTTTATACCTAGTTACAAAGTCTTATCCACATTATGACTTTCCTTGCGGTTAAAAAAAGTCAAACGTCAAACACTTTAAAATGAGTAAACGTTCGCGCTCGTTGATAAGATGAATTTTGAATGAAGATTTATCGCAGTAGGCAAGGTGTGATAACACTAATCATCGGCATCATACTAAATAGCAAAAACATATTTTTTTCTAAGGTCACTCTCTAACTAAATATTAACTAAAAAAAAATTAACAGTTACTTTTTGGTTCACCCTTGTTTGGTATAACAACTTTTGATGTAATATTACTAATTCGAACGTTTAAGAAAATAATCACTTTGTATAATATCGATTAACAGAATTTTCACAACATTTGCGCTATTGATCAAAAGGTAGGTAAGTATATAATGTTCATTTCAGTTCATTTGATGTACTGTTTATCGAATATTCAATTGGTGTAATGTAATGCAGAAAAGAAAACATTGTAAATATTTGCATTTTTTTTTTATTTCGAAAAATAGTTTACTTTACAAACAAATCACCAAATAAACTTTTGTTTAATAACGTATCATTTGACAAACGATTCTTTTTTTAATTCATTTTATCTCATAAAATAACGTTTGGAATATTTACGTCACAAAAAATCAATATTTTGTGATACAAAATTTAGTGACAGAAATGAATCGCCACAAAACCGACTTTACGTAGTCTTGTTTGCTCTACCCCTAGAGTGTAATTTAAAACTGCGTGTAGGCGCAGAGGGGTTTTTTTTTCTGTCGACGGGGAAAATCATCTTTGTCGAAACCCGCTCTTGGGTGGAGCGGGAGACAGTGTCAGAGTCTTACTGACTAAAAACCCCGCGCCGTTCCTTCTAGCCTTCATATCGGGGCTCTAGTTTCCTTTCGGATAACCCCGACCCCGGTAGGCTTCGACCCAGATGGGCCCCTCCTGTTGCTGATAACTCCTTGAGGCGCGCGGGAACAGTGCGCGCCGTCGACGCCTTAGCTCGGTCCGGACAGTTACCGGACGATCGTACAGCGAGCTACCCATGGCTCGCCGTCCGCGAGCCCGCGTCTACGGTGGCCGGAAATCGGGATCGGAATCCCGGCGGCGGCGGCGGGGGCGCCGTTACCTGATGCGGTCTGCCTCCTCCTTTGCTAGCATTACTGCTTCGCAGAAGGAGGCGACCGCCTGCCACTCCTCCTCGCTCCGGACCATGGCCTGAACCAAGGCCCGGCGCGAGAGGTCTCCGCCGCCGATCGCCCCCACGAGGGCACGGAGGCACGGAGGGGTAGGGCGGCCCGCGAGCTGAGGAGCAGGTGGATTCAAGGCCCGCCACCGCGGCTGAGGCTGGCCGGCGAAGAAGAAGAAAAAGCGGTTAGAAAAGGCTGTGTTTAGTTTTTTTTGAGTTAATTACCCATTTGAATTTCCAGCACTAACTATATATAGTAATCACTACTTAGTATTAATTCGCGACAATAATATACTATTAACATCCATCAATAAATATATGAAAAATACGCGATTAGTGGAAATTCGTACATTCATACAGTCGTACTAGGGACGTCTTTCGATCCAAATAAAAAAAAACACTAATCCAGCAGTCAATATTTTCTTTTTATTTTCATTTGAAATTTTTCGCTTTCGGCCATCATCCGCCAAAACCAAAAAGCTACCGAATTTTCGGCTGACTGACGGGCTCCATGTCTCTGAAATTGGTTGCCTCATTTGTCTATGATGATCTCATTGTCTATACTATGAGACAAAATGTAAGTTTATGTATTCTTTTTTAATTCATGAATCCCCAAGCGACCACCGGTGGCCGCGCATCTATTGTCTTACTATTGTGTCTCTAATTGACGGTATCTGAAGGGTTAATGTTTAATTTCAAGTTTTTTTTTCAAGTAGTTAATGTCTCTCTCTCGTCTGCTGTGAGTAAAAGGGAGACGCGCAAAAATGGTGACAAAAAAAAATACAAACACGTGTATATTTTTTTTTTATGATTGATAAGCTCGCGTTTGACCACCATCTCACCTGATGGTAAACGATGATGTGGTCGACGATGGAGCACGCTTGCCTAGAAGTAACCTATTCACTCTTGACTTAAAGACCCCCAAGTTGTAGCTATCAGGAAACAAAATTAAAAAAAAAAATTTTTATTAAAGCTAAGAAGAATTTTTTTGTTCCAATTTTAAAAACATGTAAAACGTTACTTTTTGTCGTAAGTTTCCTCAGACTAAACTATCATTGACGATTTTTTCCACACCAATCAGTGCCAGTGTCTTAAAAACGCAATCAAAGTTACAACTCACCGCGAGTTTAGGCCAACCGTTCGTGTATCAACCAATTAACCTACATTAACGTGTTGAATGAAAATGTGAAATATTTGACTTCGGAACGCGCTTTCCTCAGCTGCAGACGATTGAAATGGCGGACTGAATGATTCATTCCAAAGTCCCACATTCTGAGGAGAATTTATTGGTTTGGCGGAAAGTGATTTGTTTAGTTAAGCTTTCGATAAAAACTGAATTGAGATTGATGTTAGAAATCGCAAGGATAAGGGCCCTTTTCCAACAGCTTTATGTAGCAAGGGTTGCTGGGTTTTAAAACAGAAAATCCGGACAGATCTATTTAGCCGGATTTTAATACAAAGGCACAATAGAAATTTATAGTATATAGCTGAGAAATCATCAAATAATTTCTTCCACTCTGGGTAAAGCGACAGAGCATGTTAGTCTTTTACTTACTAAAACCCACCTGTGTTTTTTCAGTTGCGCTATTCGTTCCAGGGGGCAGCGCTACGGTAGCTCTTTGGACCAATCCTGCAGCAGTTAGCAGTAACAACAAGTATCGCAATTTACAATAAAATAAACCTTTCGACTTGTAAGTATAGCTTGCGCTAACGATTCATGGTAAACCGGGCGGTGTGGAAAAAAATGGTCTAATTTACACCTAACAAAAGCCCTGTCGCAAAAAGTCTTATTATATCCGGCTTCGTCCGGACGCCTGGGGCCTTACCATGACGTGTTAAAAAGACAAGCCTGCGACCAAGAAAGAGGAATAAAGCAATATAGGGTACTAGGTACGGTTACTGTAGGTATTAGCTTCTGTCAGCAGCGCTTCGCCTGCATGAAAGTGATACAAACTTTGGTCCCCCGCCGTTCCAATCCCCTTAGGGGGTGAATTTCTAAAAATTCATTCTTAGCGGAAATCTACACCCTATAAGAAACCTACCTGCCAGTTTAAGTTTGTAAGTGTTATAGTTTCTGAGGTATTTCGCTTTTATTGTAAACTACGGGCAGGGAAAAAAAGACAAAAAGATTTATTTCAGTATTTGTATTTTATTGTTTTCCGACAGTCGTCCCGCTGGCAGATTAATTGTCCAATCTCTTACTTAGTTTATCCAGTTAAATAGTGTTTCATCTGGCGCTCGTATTTTTTAATTTTTAACTATTATAAAAAAAAAACATACATTTAATTTTTTATTTCATTCTATGGAGCTAAGTATATCTAATAACTAATGTAGTATTAATTTTTAACAGTTCAGTTTAGGTCGTCAAATGGATTGCGTTAAGATCTCGTGGTTTAAATGCGCTAATGAAGCCATCGCTTTGAAGATGGAGGTAAAACTCAACACCTCTTCGAAAGCATCGTCATTCCATGTTATTTTGTTTTTTAATAACGCCTGTTAACAGGCCTGTGAATCTAAAGATCAACAGATACCTTATTATAACATTATACGCAGTGGCGTAGCTACTAAGAGGCTAGACGGGGCATTGCCTCGCGGCCCGCAAGCTCGGGGGGGGCGGGGGCAAAACCTGCGGGAACAAACCGCTGATTGAATGAACGAAATTTTTTACGAGAAATATTTCTGTTGATAGTGATAGTGAATCAGATAATGTAACCACTGCAGTATTGGTTGAAAAGCCTACTTATGAAGATTTGGTAGGTAATTAAAGTTTGAAAGATATCGTTGCTGATCATATTAACGACGACCACATCTCCATATCATTGAGTGTGCGTGCATGTTAATGATAAATCTTCTTATAACTTGGGATTTTTATAAAAGATAAATCAGCGTATATATCTATTGATAAAGCATAAACAATTTAGGGGCCCCAGTTTGTTTTTGCCCCAGGGCCCTTGCTCATCTATCTACGCCACTGATTTTACGTAGTATATAATAATTGTTAGAACACACGCTTCAACAATGCGTGTGATAAAAAATTACATTTATTTCCGCCGATTTACACAATCCTTTGCAACATTGTGGGAAGTTACATTTGATTATCAAAGTAAGCGAACTATCTCATTAATGAATGAAGAGATGTCTCGCCGAGAAAGTGAAGAGACTGGATATGAATAGAGAAAGTACATAGTAGGTACTCGATGTGAACAGCTCAGCGGATCTCTACGAAAATAACATCTTCATCTACGGAAGTTATCATATTACAGTATTGACAACTTAAGAAAAACGTTATGCTGATTTACGAATAAGAAAAAGGTTGATGTTCTGCTGAATGCACCGATTTCTCGGTCAATTGTGAACCGATTTCGAAAATATTTCGCCTCACCATCAACGATTGCATCACTGCTTACCATCAGGTGGGATCGCAGTCAAGCACTAGTTTAGTTATGATTAAAAAAATAATATTTTTTTGTTGTCCCACAGAAATATTGAACTTCGAAGACACGGAACAGAACTCCTCATATATGTATTAGATACTAATTTAGAGCTGCGTACAAGTGATAAGTAGATTTTAGCAGTATCATAGTTTAGTTCAAAGAGCCACGAGGTTAGCTTATTTTTGCGTAAATGCCTTTATGTCGGTTATATTTTATAGTATAAGAATCTACCCAGGCAGGTAGCATCAGAAGCGGTAGGAAAAGACTGTCTTTTGTTTTTTCTATACCAACTGCCCAAATTCCGGATTGCGTTTGAATTTCCGGCACTAACCAGTAGTGGTTAGTTCCGGAGAAACGGACGTACCCGGAAGAATAGCCAAACCTTAGTCTTCTCAAGAAGACAAACGAATGACACTAACTGGATTCTAATGAAAGAAAAGCAGTATTGTGACCATGACCTTGGTTAGTTTGGCCTCTAGGAGGTTCTAGTAAGAGCCTTTTTAGCGTAGTTACACGATCGATAAAATATGGAAATAGAATACTTTCCGTTGACCCAGAATCTTAAAATTTAGCATGAAGCAAGATCTCATCGCCCAAGTTTAAGAAAACGTCTGAAAACTGTAAAGGTGTTGTGAGGCTGTTGGCAGGAAGTTATCTCCGGAACTGCTTAACCGATTTTGAAAATTCATTCACCGGTGTAAAGCTACATTATTTCTGTCCTGAGTGACAAAGGTACAATAGGTATAAGTATATTAAATTGTAATGAATAATACTTTTAACGCTAAAAATGTGACGCTCAGCGGAATGGGTGCGGGTCAGTTAATGGAAATATAATTTTATGTCAGCTATATACAACTGTATAATCTACGGATATCGGTATAATCCGTTGTAACTACAACGGATCGACTCTGCATTGCAGGTTTTGAATTATATCATTTTTAATTCGACGAGGCATCCGTCCGTCTTTAATCAATGAAAAGGTACTTGTCTCAGCTTTGACGATCTTATCCGAAACACCCTAAACGTGGATTAATGGGTAATTTCCCAAGCTGTTGGTCCGATAAGGACTCAAGCAATGACTTGACGTTCGCTTTCACAGAATCTAAATTTCTTCCAAGAAATAGGTATGTACAAACCAAGTATATTGGCGTATCGATCAGCTTATATCATTTGGACTGAGTGGGCAATTTGTCACGTATTGTGCGCCGACGTTTGCTACGCATTACCCTGAAATATAGGTTACGCTTCACAATTTCCCACGCCCGTTTTTCCTATAACAACAATAGACTTTTTTTAGGTGCGGTGCAGACAGCAGATACGCTACCATATAAGGCGAATTCCACACGACATGCAGCAGAGCGGATAAAGCGCGGTGTTCACGCGCCGATGCGCCCGCTGAGCACGCGACTTGCCGATTTCTGAACGACATCACACCAAAATGTGATATTATACCGCACACCGCACCGGCTAACGGTCCGAGTTAATTTGATAATTTTACTGTCTGCTCTCTCTCATTTAAGTTTAAGACAAGTTTATATCCGTGTGCGTTGCATTCGCCTGCACACACTCGTGCGCACTTTCTGAAACACTTAATTAATGAGCGCATACCGAAAGGTGCACGTAACCGGTGACAATATTTTGGCACTACATCATTTGTAATTTAAATGGCCTAGCCACCTACGTAATACCTCGGAAGCTCTTAGAGTTAATGAGCAACAAATTGTCTTCGTCAATTAATTAAATTAAAAATTCATGATTACATTTTCTTTTTAATTTTAGAATTTAGATGGCATTTAAATAATTGTATATATATTTTTGGATATTGCTTTGTGCTAGACTTTTTTTTACGATGGTTCATTTTGATATAACTTGGCTTTTTTTAATAATTCCTCCCAGCCTAGGTGGACCGAGAGGGATTATCAGACTTTTACTGACCCACTTGTGTTTCTACAGTTTTCCTTTGCGGTCCAGGACCGTGATAATTCTTTCTAAATATCCCGCACGCATCGCATGGTAGGTTATCTTCGCTTTGGAAAGCAGTTCTGCGACTGATGATTTATAATCCGCACACAGCCCCCATGCATGTTAAAACCACTGCAAACTGGAGACAGAGAGATGCATGTTTTCGATTTAGGAGAAAAGGTTCTTTAGAGGTTCAGAAAGTACGCTAAGATGAACTAGGAAAGGATGTTTTACTAGCTGTTTCCCACGGTTTCCCTGTAGCGTGATGTTATACTAGGTGGCGATTGGAACCACACGACCACCACCTTGCTGGGTGTGGCCGCCACCAGCGGTTCTGCTAAGAACATCAACTCCGATGCCGATGTCGATGAGAACGAAAAAACGTCAACCAGACGACAGGTCACGCCATTGATCATCACTAGACGGACCCTACAGCGAATTTTAGTGAAAGACTTCCATTTCTTACTGCTGGTATTGGATGAGAGGGGCTTGGTGCACACGTGGCTTCAACAAGACGGTGACAAGACGGCACACACATGACACACACAGCACATGCACAGCACGATCCGAGCTGGTCGCGTTGTCTCCCTTTTTGGCGATTTGGCATGGACAGAAAGTTTGTTTGATTGAACCGCCCCAGAGTTAGTTCTTTGAGGCTACTTCAGTTGTGGGTTTATGGTAACAAACCTCAGGCAATCGCAGCTCGTACAGTTACCACCGGAAATCTTGGTAAAACGGGCACAAATGTGTATCGACACTATCACTTGTCGGATATCCTCTTTTTCACTTAACACAAAAATAAAATACAGATTTCCATCACTCAAAATATTTTTTATATTAGTAAAGAAGTTATACAAAAACAAAATTGGATGATTAATTTGGGCCACCTTGTATAATTTATACTACTTGTCATCCTTGAATTTTCCAATTGTACATGTCATTCCAGAAATCAAAGCGATTATTATTATTATTATATCTAACCCATACTGTCCCACTACTGGGCAAAGGCCACCCTCCACTGCTTCCAAGAACGAATAAATTTTAAAAAAGAATATTCCGTTTTATTTTATTAGTCTTTATTGAAGAGCAGTGGTGGTCCAGTGGTAACGGCCCGACTTACGAGTTGTAGGTCGCGGGTTCAAAACCAGCCAAGCGCTTTACTTTGTATAATTCATATAATCACTACTACTCTCAAAACGGTGAAGGAAGACATCATGCGGCATGTCCCAGAACCAACCAATTCGAAGACATATGACTTCCACCAATCTACACTGAGTCGGCGTGGTGGATTACGGCCCATTCCCTTAGAGAGGAGCCCAAGTCCCAGCAGTGGGAACATTATAAGGCTGATTATGCTTATTGTGTTAGCCTAGTAAACTTGGCCCAACGTATGATAATAACATAAGGCCATCACGCCTATATTGCATTCCCCCAAGGTTTAAGGAGTTCGAGGTGTGCCTAGGGTACACAGCTACATTTTACTAATTATATAAATTTAAGTCCTATGTATTTGCTATGAAAGTGCGGCTCCCCCCCCGCACTAGGAATTACTCCTGCATCGTAAAAAAACAAAAAACTTGTAACGGCTTTCAGCGGAGCCATCTGTGCTAGGCTAGGTTAATATTGCCAAGTGAACATCTGGACTGAAATAACAAGAATGTAGGTAAGTACTTAAAAAAAAAATACGGGAGAAAAAATGATGTGTGTTGTTCCTGTTCGAGTGTGTCAGAAAATTCGGAAATAGAAGAGGCCTTAACACCTGGAGGGGGTTAGATATTAGGAAAAATAAAAAAACTGCTAAAGATGGAAGAAAAATGGAAAATGTTGATTTAAAATGTTATGAGAAAAAGGTATTTTTTTATTTTATTTAAATCCTATTCACAAGAGTTCTAGCTTTTTCAATACATAGAAGACCAAACCCTGGACCTAGAAGCGACCCACATGAATGCTTTAGGTAAGTACCTAAGTAAGCCAGTAAGTTGCTATCGATCTATAAAACTTGACAAACGCACATAATTAACTCAGCCTGCCATATACAACAAGTCTAATTAATTAATCCGTAATACCATAGACATCTGGTATCACAACAACAGCCTCGCGTTGTTCTCTTTAGCCATAAAAAGGCGGGAACACGACACCTCTTTGCGCTCCATGTTTGGCCAGAAATCGACTCTGCGCAGTTTTTACCCTTATACTGACACAAAATGTAGTCTTAAATATCTTACACAACATACTGACTGTCTTATTTGTGGTTTACAACTTTTAAGTACAAAAAATTTGGGCAGTTGTAGGTAGTGTATTTTTTTTTAATATAAACTAGTGCTTGACTGCGATCCCACCTGATGGTAAGCGGCACGGAACAGTGGTGATGTAATAGACTCTGATGGTTAGGCGCACTAGTTTATTAAGAGCCAGTCACTCTAGCCTTGAAGACACCCAAATTATAATCGGACGGGAAGACCGCAGCAAGCAAATTGTTCCAGTCCTTCGACGTACGCGGTATAAAAGACGAGGCGAAACGCTTAGTCAGGACCGTAGAGGTTTCAACAACGTAAGTCGTCGTATTATGTAAAAATTGGTTCAGGATGAGAGGCTCTCAACTTGATAGTCTTGAAACTCTTACAGGCGGGAAGTAAGCAACAAAAGCGAGGGTCTGAGCCATACTTAGCAAAGGTTTGATAAAGAATTACGGGTTTTTAGGTGGTGAAAGGTCAAGCACTACGTAGCCAACAGCGCGGCCGCAATAGGTAGATATTTCGAAGAATTCGAAAAAAGAAGGAACCTTCTCTTTTTTTAATTTAATAAAAGGGCTTTGTCGCTTAGCGACCACATCGCCCAGTACAGAAAACACAAAAACTTACAATCTACCTTAAGGCTAACTCAAACAATTGTTTAGCTTTATCGGACATTGGAAAAGAGAGGCTTGTATTACAAATGCCAATATCATACGTTTTACAGAGTCCAAGGAACCTTCTCAGTGGTAGTTATTCTTAATTTAAAAATAAGTAAGTAGTTATGTAGGTATGGGAACCAATGTGAACACTAGACACCTTTTTTTAGGAGGGAAAATAATCTAATTACATCCCCCGCTCTTGGGCTTACCAGGAGATAGTGTCAGACTTTTACTGACTAAAACCACACCTATGTTCCTTCAGCTGCGTTTTGCGTTCCAGGACCAGGAGTAGGTACTTACTTATATCCTTTTCACAACCAAGCCCCTTCCCTGTGTCTGCCTCTGTGCACATACAACAACGTAGAGCAAAAGAAGTCATAAGATGACGTCCCACCCCAAAAAAAAACTAGCCAAGTGTGAATCGGACTCGCGCACTTAGCCCTTCAGATACCGTCAATTAGAGACACAATAGTAAGACAATAGATGCGCGGCCACCGGTGGTCGCTTGGGGATTCATGAATTAGGGTTCCGTGTAAACTACAATTCCCAAATGGAGTCTCGAAGATTCGTCCGTATCTTTTTTATTCGTTAACTTATGATTTTTTCACAGCTTGAAGGGACCTCAAACCTGAGTACCTATATGATTTTAATTTCAACTTGATACCTCCACGCGTTCTCGAGATAAAGGGTCTTGACAGACAGACAGACGGACGGACAGCAAAGTGATCCTATAAGGGTTCCGTTTTTTCCATTTGAGGTACGAAACCCTAAAAAACAGAAATACAGGGATGGAAGCGATGGAGCCATTGGATGGAGCCAACCAATACTTGTAGTCTAAGCGTCGAATATCTGTTCTTCTAATCTAATCTTTCAATTTCGTCCCCTATGACAGTTTTACAAAGGGTGACTTACCTACCTTGGCCTTGGCTTGGATTCAGTTGTTCATAATAAAATTATCTTGTTGAAAACAAATCAACGCTTTGGATAACTGATTAGTTCATCATGCGAAATTGTGAACTAACACCATCCGTGGTCATTTTACAGACAATCTGAAAAAAATGTATTTAACTCAGGAAACAATTTTTCCTAATGACTCGTACCAACGTACATGGAACTTAATTTACCAAACATTTGGTAATATAGTAAGTACCGTGAAAATAGTTCTAATTAGGTAATTAATTAATTACATAACATAGACCTACCTTGTTCCTTGCAATCTGGTTTATAACGCCACCTATGGGTGGCTTGAAGTGAAGTTCTTGAAAGAAAATTTGTACGAAGTACCTAAATATCAAGCATTATTGATTTTTCCTGACTGGCGGCAACCACTGGCGAGCGACTAGCGACATCTATTATGAAAACGAATGGTTAATGGTGGAACTTGGCGTGATGTAGCGCCATCTTCTGGAAGATACAGACATATATATTTCGTTTTGTTATCCCATCAACTTATTGATCCAAAACCTTACTAATTTATTTTTATAATTCGGTTCTAAAGGTTGAAAATATTAATTAATTTACATGTTGGATATTTTTAAAAGTTGACATCAACTATTCGAAAAACTAAACGTAAATTCTTGTGACATGACTAGAAAAAAAGTAAACAGCTGCTTCCATGCTCTCTGTCCTTGTAATTCGGATTTCAAATGTGAAACATTGACTTCATGTCATCTCTTTCACTCTTATAGTAATGTCAATAAGAATTTTGAGCACCATGCTTCAAATACTTAATTTTCAAACTTGACTTTCCGTCTTTATGTTCGTCTCATATTTTTATTCCTCGTCCCTTGTGAAATAAAAATTGACCGTTTTCTATTTGGCATACATTGTGATATAAAGTTCTCGGAAGAAATAAAAGAATTTGTGAACAAATGACGTTTGGGAGAATCGCTAATTTGAATTGGAATACTTGTATTGGAAGTAATGGGGATAACATATTTCGTACTATGACAGAGAATAGGTATGTTTACCTCATGAGTTTATATATAAATTGTATCTATAGTTAACCTATTGTGTTCTTTGCTATTAATCCTTTATTTCCTTTCTAGAAAAAGGTCCCGCGAGGACGATTCGTGTGAATTTATGCCATTGTCAAAGAGGATAAATAACTTGCATATCAATAACAACTTAAACACGAATGGTTCTCAAACGCAAGATGCTAGTCATAGCCAGATTAATGGAATAAATACGGAGAATGGAATCTCATCACCGAGTTCATCATCAGGTTCAGAACGAAGACCTAGCTACGAGCCTGGAATGAGTTCGAATCAAAGTAGCTACTATTATGACAATAAGCTATTATTTGAGCTACATTTAGAGAGAATACAGAGATGTGGGCAGCAATTTCCATATTAACATTACTTTTAGTGGTACTTATTTAAGGTTTTTGTGTATTATTTGTTATGTGTAATATTAATTAGTACCTACCTATTTAAATTGTAATTGTACTTTTTATAATTAAAATTGTTGAAGCATGGTAACAATTTTAGTTTTGATTATGGCATTTCAATGACACATGTCAAATCGATGATAAATTTTTGACCAACCACGTTGTAGAATTAATGCGCCACCTGGTGTTATGTTTAGTGCACTACAAAAACAGTATGGCGGATTTCATTTGTAGTAAATGGTAAAAGAGAAGGGGCGTCGTTGTTTATTTGTTTATAATTAATTATGGGATTTATCCAGAGCTTTGTTGAAGTGATAAACTAAATAACTGGGAAAAAAAGAAAATTTTATGTCCTAAGGTAAGTCGCGTGATACATAACGTTTTGTTTACAACGTGTGAATATCCATGACCTTATTTTGGAAGCGGTACTCCGTAGTACCGTTAGACGGGGCGCGTGGCCACCTGAGCGCTCTCGAGAGAGTGCCGCGAGGGCCGCGTTCAACCCCTCCTCTCGCGATTTCCCTGGCGGTGGAGGAAGGAGCCGGGAGCGGGAGTGATTTGGTGACGGCACATGGAGGGGATCCCGCATCATGGTGGGGATGCGACGCGTGATTTTCGCACAGCCGCAGCCGGTCAAAAGGACTGGTAGGGGTGAACAACCTTCGATTTCTGTCTGGTTTCGCTCACGAGCATGCGGGGTTCCCTCATAAATGCTATGAATCGAATTACTCTTTATTTATTTGTAATTGCGTAACTGAAAAGACATCGGCCATATTTGTTGCGACTCCTTTGTCCTAACAACTTGGAACCCTCCTGTAACCCTGGCCGAATGTACGTTACAAAACTACTGTTACTTCTTAACTTCATTAGATTGTATGAATGAATCAGATAGATAAAACGAATCCCACGAATTTATGAGGTCAATGACACAATAAACTTGTGTGACCTTATTTGAACTTTCTATTGCCAAAATGTCTGTTATTGGTGCAAACTTTCAAGTTTCAAGGTATTTCTAGGATAAATTTAACTGTTTCAAGTTAAGGAAGTCTAATGAACGCGTCACTTTATATAAAAAATATTAAAATATGAAGCCTTTAACGTTGAGTATGGCTAGGTACAGTTAACAAGATGACTACCCAACCAGCTTGCTTCCCACAGCTAGTGAACCACAACCACAGCTCGCTGGCTTGTGAAAGTACAGCAAAGAGAAAGTGAGCATCATGCTAGAGCTACATGTGCATACATACACATACACGCCAATTGTCTGTCAGTATGTATAACAAACTCGTCGGTCGACTATCGGGCCTGCATAAAAAACTTTCTTTAACCCACTTTCTTATTAGTAGTAGTTGGCGATCATCTTTCGCCTCTCACCGTGGCTGAATTAATTTTAGTGTAGTGCCGTGTTTGGTGGTCGGTAGTGGTATGTGCCCTACCATCGTGGTCCCAGTGTAGTCCCGTGCGCAGTGGCGCCGCGGTGGTGGGACATTGGGACGTGGGGATACGCGTTGCCATAGTGACTCAAGTGGGACAGTGAATTTTATTTTTATTTTTTTCCCGCTTCGGCGGCGAAGCGCGGAGGGTTAACAATAATGTGCGACATGCAGAAGATGCCCACCAGAGAAGATGCCTCTTGGTATGGGGATGAGTTCTTTTTGAATTATATTCGTTTTTCGTGTATGTTAGGTGATGAATGATTAGTCGCTGCAAATTTGCTGAATAATTGATAAATTCTACCTTGTTTACATCAATAAATTATTGTAAACTTGAATTTTTTGCTTTTACCATAGTCGGAGGAAACATAACATTGAACGAAATGCAGGAATTTAGAGCCAGTATCGTCGTAGCTCCCTTCAAAAATCAGTAAAAAGCTATTTAAATGTATTAAATACCAAAACATTTCCTACTTTCACTGTGGTGCTGTGACATTAATTCTACAAATAAGGAGTCAAACAACTTTCTTAAACTGGCAGGTTCACTCTCTATTACAAATATTCCATAGTCATATTTTTTTACCGAGTCAAAGCTTTTCATTCTGATTAAATGAATATTCATCCTGGCCATAAACTAAAATAAATAATATAACTAGTAATACCAATACTGAGATATTGCTGCTGACGTAGTCCTGAAGGACTGCCATCTACTACTGTGCCATCTATTACCGTGACATTTGTTACTATTTTGGTGTACAATAAAGTGTATTCTATTCTATTCTATCTAACACTAATGTCGGGGAACATTTAAGTAATTACTTTGATGAAAAACAGTATTCATTCAATATTGTCTTTTAGGATGTTGATTAATATAATCTGAAACTTTCCTAAAAACTTAGCATAATCTACTGCAATCAATATCACCAAATTAAGGTCATTGGTATTCCCATGTTCCACTAAGCTATTGTTTCAAAAGAGAAAGAAATAACTGTATAGAAATAACTGTAGCATGATCTGAATGTGTAAGCACCTTAATTGTTTCAAAACCTTGTATTTTTGTATTAATAAAAAAACTACTGTGTGACTAAGAATCAATATTATTTTTTACTACTGGTTACCCACACTAGCTTCACACAAGTGTTGGAAATCTTTGAAATTCTCAGATTTTCTTCACTATAATATGTATGTGCTATACACATAAACCTTTTTCATGAACCACTCTGTCAGTCGGTGAAAACTGCAAGGGAAGCCGTTCAGTAGTTTCTCAGATTATCGTGAACATACAGACAGAGAGATAAAGGGCACTTTGTTTTATAATATGTAACAATGAAAACTCCTAAGAAGAATGCATAAGCATAGCATAATCAGCCTTTCAATGTTCCCACTTCTGGGACCCATGCCTCCTCTCTAGGAAAGGGAAGGGGCCGTAATCGCACTAGGCTCGTATGGTGCATTACGGCCACAGCCTGTGGCCTGTGGTGGACAACTGCTAAGAAGAATAACTTGATGTCTATGTCCAAATAATGTTACTTGGCACTTACCTTTATATTGCTTTGGAAGCAATGTCCATAGATGTGTGGTATTCATGGTGATGTGGATTATTGCACCTATGAATTGGGACCTAAATAAAGAATTTATCCAAAGTAAAATGATGAGTAAATATATGATAACATGGTTTTGCAGCTATCAGTGGCTATAAGTGGGATAAGGTTGTAAGTTGGTAGCTAATGGGTTAGAAACTAATGAACAACTCTCCCTAGTTGGTGGAATGCTAAGTTTACTGTTTATCAAAAATTCTACTGCAATCATCTCTTTAAAAATGGGTCTGCTAACATAGGATTTATTTAATACATGAACACCTAGAATGCGGCAAAAATAAGGTATTTTGAACCTACTGAATTCCTCATATGAACCTATATTATCTTGCAAAGCTTAAGGGATTGCCCCAGTAATAGGCAATGACCAGTTAGGGGACCATTACACGGTCATGCAAGCGTCAATCAATTTCATCAATCATGAATGATGGTTTTTGTCAATCAGTACTAAAAACTGTCAAGCAACGCATTAGACGGTAGGTTTTTCGTCAATCAAGGTTTTGACTGTGGCAAACTGACAGCAAAACCTACCGTGTAATATTCGCCTTAGATTTAAACATCAAGGAGGCCATGTCTAAATACCACAGTGTAGTCTTATTTAAACCAAAGGTTAACTGGTAGAGAGTACCTTGTTGCGTTAGGTCCCACTACTGTTAATGAAAACTAACTAATAGGATATGTATATTAATTGAGCATATCAATGGCAAAATCAGTCAAATTCCTTGCGCTAAGAAGAAGAATGTACAGTTGTCAGACATATGAATGCAGCCCTAACACTGAATGCATCCTTTCGTTAAACTATCTATGCTATCCTTCTGGTAATCTGGTCAATTAATATACATATCCTATTAGTTAGTTTTCATTAACAGTAGTGGGACTTAACATAACAAAAGTTTCTATAAATAAAGAGAACATCATTATTTTTCAGTGACGAGGAAACGGACATGAATTTTGCTACATTCTCAGCAGTGGGCAACGCTGGCACACACTTTGTGACCACAGGTGGCCAGCTCCCCGTTGCTAAGCTGCAGCAGAATGTCACCAACAATGGGACTGGAATGCCACAGGTAATACAACAGGAACAGCAGATTCTTTTTATCATTAGCTACGAGAGACTAGAGTGATTAGGCTCTTAATAAGCCAGTGCGCCTCACCATCAACGATTTCATCACTGCTTACCATCAGGTGGGATTGCAGTCAAGCACCAGAAGATACAGGAATTCTTGACGAATTAAAGACAGCTTATAGTAGTACTTCAGCCTTTTTGTGAGTTTACATGTTTGTGAATGCACCCACTATTCAAGAATTATACTGGTGCAGGGCAACTTTAGCAAAACAAAATATAATAGAAAAAGAAATAGCCTAAGAATGATTCATTATGTGTTGAAATACTTGTGAATTGCCTCACAAAACAGGCCAGTTTGTTTCCTGATGCCTCGATACTTAATTTAGTTTTTCTGCCCTTTTAACCGAGTGCACAAGTGTTAAAATGTGTGATTTGGATCCATGAATTACAGAGGTTTGTGACCAGTTGAGGACAGTGGAATAAAAAAAACATAATCGGCCTTGTAATGTTCCCACTGCTGAGACTCAGGTCTCCTCTCTAGGAGCGGGAATGGGCCATAAATGGTGGTTGGTGGACACATCTTCGAATTTTTGGTTCTAGGACAAGCAAGTTTCCTCATGATGTTTTTCTTTATGTTTTTGAGAGCAATCGTGTTGAAATAAATAACACAATGCACCTGGGTGTATTTGAACCCGCGACCTACAACTACCACCACTGCTCTGACGTTAATGGGCTTGTAAACAATTCAATAATAAAAAAAATACAGTATACCATTTATAATACTTACTTTATTTTCAGTCTATTTCTGGGGAGTAGAGGGTTGATATTATTTCTATTATGTGTTATTATGTAAAACATATTTTATGGTACAGGTACCTCCGTAACCTTTGAAATCTACAAAACCATAATAAGAGTAGTGAACAGCCCAAAAAGACTATAAATGCGTTAGGGACTTGTTTTATATTATGTATGTAATAAGAGGACAAATCATGAATTTTTTTTAAATAAAAAAAAACGTTGCCCCACTCTAGGAATGACTCCTGTATTGTGGGTGTTCACAAACATGTAAACTCATATACACAAGACATCCAGACTGGAAACAACAGATCTGTAGGCCATACAAATATTTATTCCGTGCGGGAATCGAACCCGCGACACGTAGGGCAGTAGCCAATCGCTCAACCATTGTGCCAAACGTGGCGGTTATTTGAAAGTTGGATAAGTGCAAACTCTTCTGTATTTAAATATTATGTTAGTAGTTTCCAAGTCAATAAATCAATAAGCGACAATCATAAAATAATAAATTCACTCAGGCGATAAAACACATTCAATCAACATGCATATCTTCTAACATCTTCAATAATTTTCGACTGCTAACTTTCACTGAAAAACTTGGAATTCATTTTCAATGAATATTTGTTCTAAGCCATTGGAGACGAGTTTCTAATGACATTATAATATTTTCATCTCCGTTTTCCTTTTCAATACTCAAATAATAATAATAATATTCCACAACTATCACACAACGTCGTCTAGTCCCAAGCTAAGCAGAGCTTCTGTTATGAGTACTAGACATACTTATATATTTCATAAACATACTTATAAATTTCTAAATACATACATACATATTATAGGTAAATTACACACAGCCACATAAAAAATGCTCATCACACTTTGACGCCAATTTGGAACCGTGCACTAGCTTCTGACGTTTTATAAGTGCCCATTTAGGCCTTTGAAATAAAATATTTTGACTTTGACACTAACATTTGTCCTGGGTAGGAATCGAACCCGAAACGACCTCCGGCATAGCAGGCAGGGTCGCTGACAACTAGACCAGCCAAAATGTGGGAGGTGGGGCAGTCGAAATGTGGGATCATCATCATCATCAGCCTTTTTTAATGTTCCCTCAGCTGGGACTCAGGCCTCTCTAGGAGAGGGAATGGGCCGTAATCCACGACGCGCGGGCCCAGTGCGGGTTGGTGAATGTCACATGGCTTCGAATTTTTTCTAGGACATGCCGGTTTCCTCACGATGTTTTCCTTCACCGTTTTGAGAACAGTGGTGATGAAATAAATTACACAAAGTAATGCGCCTGGCTGGGTTGGAACTGCTCTAGGAAATGTGGATAGTGTAGTATTTTGAAGTACAGAAATGCCTATAAATCGTTGTTACGCAACTAGAGAAAGCCGTAGTGAGGAAAAACCGACGTTATTTAGAAACTACGCATTCAATTGTTGCATAAACTTAGACAAAGGATGTGTTCCAACAATGTCTCAGTGTTAATCACTGCGGGAACATTCGAGTTACCGTGGGTCTAGAACGCTTTGGTCAAATGAAGAAAAATCCACCTGGGTTTTAGCCTCTTTAGGGTTTTAGCTTCTTACTGACTGAAACTCTTCTGTTTTTCTTCAGATGCCTTTTCCGCTGTAGGGCCGCGGGCAACTATTTCAAACAACGAGCTTGTTTTTGCATTCGAGCTTGTTAAAATAAATAAATAGGAGATTTATTTATTTTTCAATAGAACGGCCGAAGCTAATTACATACATATACTCGTACATCAGTGGCGTGCCAGGTGCCTTTAGAGGGGGCAAGCCAAGGAATCTTAACTCATCTACCTACCCACACCACACCTAATATCCCGAAAAAATTGGCGGTATAATGCTGATTTTAATAGGTACATTTTTTTTACTGGTACTTAAAAAAACGAAAAAGAGCCACCTATTGATATTGTTGGCAACTAGCTCATAACATTCTAGTTGACTTCAGAAAAATCCACTAGATGGCGCACAAAAGATTGTATTAATCCGTCCGTAGTATTTAATAAAATTTATCATTAAATAAAATTGTTTACGAAATGTAATATTATTGGAAAATACTCACAATTTAAACAGCTAGCTTTTAGTTCTTCTTTATCACACACATAACACTTAACTTTCGAAAAAGAGAATCAAGTTTCTATTTTCGGTTTACCAAAACAGAATAAATGAAATAGCATTCAACAGCTATTGAGAATTCTGATGCATTTTCATGGCACCAGCGAAGTTATTTGAGTCATACCTGATGTATTCCAAGCATTGTTATCGTTTGAGAAAAAATAACTGCCTATTATGTGATTTACTTTTCAGAGAAATATTCTAATTAGTAAAGTTACAAGATTATATTTATCTCTAAAACTCAAACTCTACCTAAACAATATCGATTCCGCACATAATACGCTACACACAACAAAGTTAAATGACAGAAAACAAAAAAATAACTATCAAAACAATTACGTGTTGTTAACCGATCACAGCAAATTTAAACTAATTTGTATTTTGTAGTTCGTAGTTCGTACTTTAAGCGTCATAGAGGGCGCCTCCATGCGTAAAAAGGAGGTCTCTCGTAATATTCATTCATAACTTTTCCAAAGCCCAGCTTTATTTTAATACAAAAATGTTCGATGAATCTCTCATATTTTACCCACACAGACACAAAATTTGATGTTTTTATAGCAAAAAGAGAGACAGAAAAGCAAGCCTCATATGAAGCATTTGTGGTAGAAAGAGACAGGAATACATTAGTCTTCATCTCTTTCTTTTGTTAAGTGTTAGAGTGAGATCGGAGAGATTGCGGTCAGATTGGCAACCTCGCTTATAGTATCGTATCTTATTAATGAATTTTTGAATTTCGCACTAAGTGGCAACTGAGCGTAACCGCGTAGGCGCGCGAAGTTTAAAGTTTAGATTTTTGTTTTATTTAATTGATTAGCCGTGATCTATGATTTAGGTGTGTGGTAGTGGTAGGCAAGCCGGGCTTTTTGGCTTGTATTGCTCGCACGTCCCTGTCGTACATATACCTAATTTATTTAACTCGAGTTATGAAGGATACATCAGGTCTCACAAATCATCATCATCATCTTCCTGCCCTTATCCCGTTTTATTTGGGGTCGGCGCAACACGTTTTTTTCTTCCAATCTGTCCCGTCGCTCGTCACGCTATCACTAACTCCCTTTTCATTCATATCACTTTTCACACAATCCATCCGTCTTTTCTTTGGTCTCACAAATAATCAATTTTAAAATATTTCTATGACATTTCTATGATGAAACAATTTTTGAGATTTGAAATCTTCAAATGACTCCTTCCGCTCTAGGATGGAGCGAGAGCGCGTGTCAGACTGACTAAAACCCACTTGTTTCTTTCGGTTATCCTTTTGCGTTCCAAGGCCACGATATGTCAATCAAAAATTTCCATCGGATATCTATTTATTTATTTAACCTTCATGCAACACAAAGTACATAGGCGGACTTAATGCCTTAGGCATTCTCTACCACTCAACCTAGGGAGGTGAAGAGACAATATGGTATCGACTCTATAGGGTCCCTAAAATATTGCTGACATATTTTTGAGGCGACCTTTACACGGTCATGCAAGTCTCAATCAATTCCATCAAACCTGAATGATGGTTTTCGTCATTCAGTACTAAAAACCGTCAATCATCGCATTAGACGGTAGGTTTTTCGTCAATGAAACCTTTGACTGTGGCAAAACTGATAACAAAACCTATTCTGTAATGGACACTAGCTATCCATAGCTCGTCTGAAGAGCTGGGGGATTCCCCCCTTTTTTTTTCGGTGAGCAAAAATCATTTTATGACAACCTCCGCTCTTGGGTAGAGCGGGAGATAGTGTCAGACTCTTACTGACTAGAAACCGACCCCGTTCCTTCTAGCCTCTTCATACCGGGGCACGAGCTTCCTTTCGGATAACCCACATCTCCCGACGCAGAACCTGCATGCTATTGTTACTTGAGAAGTTAAACATACAAAAAATATTTATACTAGCTGTATAATTTAAGAACAGCAATGACGTATTATGATGTCAGAAAAATTCTCGAAGCTAATTTATTCTAGTTAGAACCGTGCAAGAGTTCGTGCTGATTGACTGTTTCTTGGAAAATTGTACACGTATTGAGTTCATGACTATAAACGGATCTTTACGGCGTGATTGTAGCTTTGCTATGATACTGATAGGTCTATGGTTCGTTGTGATTTGGATGATTAGCTGAAACATTGTTAGAGCAAAAGGATTAGCTAAGATGTAGTTCCATACTCATCTTAGAAACTAACCACCAATCCTTAAATCGAACGGAGGTTCCGCGTGTAGTTAATACTCAGGGAGTGTATTCATATACTCATCCCTAGAGCGCACTACTTAGCCATTGCCGAGAAAGCCATCAGGTGAAGATGGTCGTCAAACGCAAGCCTATCAATAATTAAAAAAAAATCCTAAAGTTAAAAAATAAAAAATCGATATAAACAATTTCTTTTGAACTTTTCTTCTAAATTTAACCGAACTGGAAATTTAAAAATCTCATATAGTTGGAATTAAATAAAATAAAAAATATATATATGAAAAATGTACAGTAGCTATACAACGCAAAGGGCAACTGAAGGAACACATGTGGGTTTTAGTTAGTACGAGTTTGACACATACCCTCTCGCTCTACCCAGCGCAGGAGAAATTATTTTGTGATTTTAGACCTCAAAAAAAGCATCTATAACAGAGAAGCACGACATTCTATCCTGATCAATTTAAACTATAGTCGTGATAAGTGGAGAAGCTATCATGTCAACATCATCATCATCATTTCAGCCGAAAGACGTCCACTGTTGGACATAGGCCTCCTCCAAGTGTCGCCACAATAAACTGCCCTAAGCGTCTGGCATCCATTGGATTCGCGCAAGTTTTACCAGATTATTGGTCCACCTTATAGGAGGCCTTCCAACAGTTATCATTACCGGAAGACGCAGCCATCATGTACTACAATTTATTAATATTTCTCCGTTGCAGGTGTGCGTGGCCATGGGTGCTGACGGCGGGATGCAGTACGTGCGCGCTCTGGACGGCAGCGTGCAGGCAGCACCCCAGCTCATCTCCCTGCCCATCCAACTGGCAGGATCTAAACCTGGTATGAGTAGAAGCTTTGTTATTTGGGTTTCCTTACTCTAAACGCGCATACTTTCGCGCTTATAATATTAGTAGGATTGTCAAACGCTCCATCATCATCTTCCTGCCCATGTTCCATTTTTATTTGGGGTCGGTGCAACATGTTTTTTTCTTCCATTCTATCCTGCTACTCGTCACGCTATTACTAACTCCCTTTTCTTACATATCACTTCTCACACAATCCATCCATCTTTTCTTTGGCCTCCCTCTCCCTCCATGTAAACTCTAACTCTTTTAGCAACATGCATTTCATCCCTCCTCTTTACATGACCATACCAAGACAAACGGTTTCCTTTCAACTTTTCAGTCACTGGCGCTACTTTCAAACTTCTTCTAATATACACACACATTCATCTTAACATTCTCATCTCGGCTATGTGCAATCTTTTTTCATCCGCCTTTTTCACAGCCCAACATTCTGATCCATACAGTATGACAGGATTGTCAAATGCTAAGTAGTTGTATATTGTTCGCAGGGGACCCTCAACCAACGGTGCAGATTCAGGTGCTAAGTCCGAGTATGCTGCAAGCGCAGCAACAGCCCAAGTACCACATGCAGATACCGATACAGGGATACCAACAAGGTACACTATGTATGAAATATATCGTTTTATTTTCACATAATATTTTAAATGGAATACGCGAACGAAACACGAATACGAAACGGTCACGATATATGGTTACGTTCCAAAGCGTAGATCGCGAACGTGTAATTTAGGTTCTTTTTTTTTTTGACTAACTGACATTTGAATATTCAAAAGTGCCTCTAAATGGTCTATTTGAAATAAATGCTTTTAATTTTGAGTTCATTTGAAGAATATTGCTGTAATGGGGTTCGATTTTGAATATATTCTAACGACTTGCTGAATATAAGGCTTGAAATTAAACACATGGCACCTGTTTTAGAATATAGGCGTGTTATTTATTTATTTATTACAATTATTCTCTCCATTAACAGTTATTCAACACATGCAGAGTAAATTATTGTATTTTTTTTAATTTATTACAACGGTTAAACAACCAATTACAAAATATAAATAAAAAAAGGAAAGTTATAAAAATGTAAATCAATTCCTCTCACAGTACTTCTGACATGCCAATAAATTCATCTTCCATTCATCCGAAAACAGATTTTTTGTTGGATAAGAATCCATTATTATATAATACTAGTTTTAATATTAAAATCGATTAAGAATACATAAAAACACAACAAAATAGAAAATAAATTAAAAACAATGATTACAGATTCGTTCACATTAACACTAATAAATAAATTCTAATTATCAGCTAAAACATTCTTTAAATTTATTGAAGAACATTCAAGTGGAATGTGGCCAACTCCGAATGCTCTATCACCATCTTCCTGCCCTTGTCTCGTGTCACTTGTGATTGGCGCAACGTTTTTTCTTCCAGTCTGTCTTGTCTACCTTCATGCTATCAATGTCTCCCCTTTTCTATCACGTCACTCCCCAAACCCGCGATTTTGGGCTCGTATGATTCGTCTTGACGAGTATTAGTTATATAGGTATACCGAGCTATAAAAGCTTGCTATGAAAAACATATTTTCATTAAAAGCTGGTTTTACCACTAGTTTTTGCCCGCGGCTTCGTCCGCGTACATAAAATAGCCATGACACTCAGGAATAAAGCAGCTTTCTATCGGTGAAAGAATTTAGGAATCGGACTAGGACTTACTTTCAGAGATTGCCTCCTAAAAAAAAAAAAAACAAAACTACCTCTTTATTAAATTAGTGTAGGTGTAGATTGATCCATATTTGCCAAAGTTGAAAAGGTTAAAAATGCCCCTCCCACATCCAGTAGCGTAGCCAGGTGACACAGGAAACTGGGGCCCCTAAATTATTTAGGTTAGGTTAGTTATAATTATATACATATTTTAAAAATGCAACGATACTTTATTTTTTATATAAATCCCAACTTATAAGATTTATCATTAACATTTGCACATACAATGATATGGAGTCATGATCGTCGTTAATATGATCGGCAACGATATCTTTCACAGCTTAGTTACCGAATCTTCATGGGTAGGCTTTTCAACCAATACTGCAGTCACATTATCTGATTCACTATCAACTGAAATATTTTTCGTAAAATTTTTCGTTCATTCAATAAGCGGCCCCTAAAACCCGATTATTATTAATCAGGTTTTGGGGGGCCCCGGGGCACGGCGCCGCCTAGCCTCTTAGTACCTACGCCACTGCCCACATCACATCACCCTTCTCATTATTTTGTGTTGTGTTAACTCAAATATCTCGTCTAAAATTAGGCAAAGAGTAACAGATGATTTCTACTCTTACGCAAGATCTTGCATAATTAATACTTATAACTACTTTATCTTAGCTCATAACATGTTATTTTATGGCAAATTAGCATCATCAAACAATATAGACATTTCAAGCTTAATTATAAGTTTCTCTCACAACTCTCAAGCAACATTCACTTTTTGTACAATCACAGTGACCTTTTAACGAGGTACTGTTGCCGAAAATAGCGGTAATATTAAAACTATCGGTGCCAAGAGCGTACATTCGTTTGTGTGCACACCTGCTTCTTGAGTCGCTGTTACACGTAGCTAAATTGTTGACTTGTGCTCATGCTATAACTGTTTTTTAAATTGAGAAATCATTCAATGACTTCTTCTCTAAGAGCGAGCGTGTCAGACTTAGCTTAGCTCATACACATGCATGCAGCGGCGTAACAAGTCTTTTATACGCCCGGTGCAAGCTTCTTTAACTGCGCCCCTAGAAAAAAGTACAATACGAACAAAAAGGACTATTAGAGATTTTTGCGCCCCTCCAGGGACTGCGCCCTGTGCCTGGGCACCGCTGGCACCGCCCTAGTTACGGCACTGCATGCATGTTCCCGACGCCAGGTAACTACAGCCATCGACATCGACCTATAGTGAGACTTGACACACACGACAGCTGCCACTGAGCTTCAAAGTTGGAACGTCAACGCTTTTACAGCTGCTGCTGCTGCTGGCGGCTTTGGTTGAGGCCATGGTCCGGAGCGAGGTTGAATGGCAGGCGGTCGCCTCCTTCTGCGAAGCAGTAATGCGAGCAAAGGAGGAGGCCGACCGTATCAGGCAAGGGCGCCCTTGCCGCCGCCGCCGGGATTCTGATCCCGATTTCCGGCCACCGTAGACGCCGGCTCGCGGACGGCGAGCCATGGGTAGCTCGCTGTCCGACCGTCCGGTAACTGTCCGGACAGAGTCCAAGACGTCGACGGCGCGCACTGTTCCCGCGCACCTCAAGGTGTTGTCAGGGTTATCCGAAAGGAAACTCGAGCTCCGGTATAAGGGTTGAAGGAACGGGGTGGGTATTTAGTCAGTAAGAGTCTGACACTATCTCCCGCTCCACCCAAGAGCGGGGGTTGTCATAAGATGTTTTTTGCACACAAAAAAAAAAGCTGCTGCTGACCCGTGTCGTTGGCTGCAGTTACTTCTGCCGTTGGCAACATGCCGCTCATGTGTATGAGCTTTTATTGACTAAAACGCGCGTTGCGTTCTAGCACCACTTCAGATTTCTTCTCCAAAAGTTCCCTATGCCTTTAGCGATGGCATCAGTGTTAATCATCTTTTTAAATAATATTTTTGTTTCTAGGTGGTGCGGTGTTGACTGTTGCTTACTCGCCGGAGACGAACGAAACTGGTGGTCTGCAGCTAGTCGGCCAGGGTAGCTTGGGTGAAGGTGAGCTTTTTACGATAGATTTATTTTAAGGATTGATTTGTTTTTTTTATCAAGATTTAACGAGGAGAAATAAGGTAGACGTAGCAAGTCTGTTGGGGTGGGCCTAAGTGCTCGTCCACACTGGACGGAGCGGTGCGGGTTCAGGGACAGCGTTGCCGCTCGCCTCCCGCGCACTCACTATGGCCCCTTGTATGAATTCCCTGTGGCGCTCGTAGGTCGCGCGCGTCCCGCTCCTCGTACCAGCCCCGCTTCCCGCGCCAGCGTGCCCACTATGGACACCCAAATGAACTTCTCATGTTTGAGATTACCACGCCGCACCCGCTCTTCCAGTCTGGACGAACACTTAGGGTTGGATTTTTGAGTCTATGTAGGAACAATTTAAGTTTCTACAAAATCATTAAAGTTTCAATGATGTAACTCCTGAAAAGACTTGAGTATCTGTACTACCACAGCGCGACCTTCTCGTGAACTAGACCTTCACCGCGCTCTTACACTATCACAGAAACAGACAAAAATCATTGTAGATCCAAAACATTTAAACAAATGTATTTTCCACACATGCAGGTACATTCAGGCTGCGATCAGGTGATGTTGCCATTACATAAAGAGTAAATATACACTAACATCACTTGTGCACTGGACTGTAGCAACACTTGCACTTGTGGCAACTGACTTGATTGATATTGATGTTCTATCGCCTGGTTTCCACTAAAGCGGCCATCAGATGTCTTTGTCTTGAGATGAGATGATTCCATTTTGATATCTCTCTCTTTGACGCATAACATTTAAATGTGATTTTGTTGATAACAATTGTAATTAGATGAAATTGAATTGCTGAATTACGTAGCCTAGTGCCGGAGGACTCAAAATAATAACAGATATTTTTTATAAACTTATATATAAGTATATATGCTTTGTCATTAATGACTGACTGACGGATCGACGCACAGCCTAAATTGATGATCATAAACACCTGAAATTTAGAAATTTGGCAATAATCCTTATATTTTGTGACTATTTTTAATTCATGAATCCCCAAGCAACCACCGGTGGCCGCGCATCTATTGTCTTACTATTGTGTCTCTAATTGACGGTATCTGAAGGGTTAAGTCGGAATTCTCGATAAAATCACTTTTATTGGAATTCGGAACGCTGTGTATGAATTGTCGGGTATTGAAGATTTTTTTTCAATAATTCAATTTCATTCAATTCCTTTGCTTAAAAAGTGGCGAAACTTGAGGGAGGCCTATGTCCAATAGTGAACGTGTATCGGCTGAAATTATGACGATGATGAAATAATGTTGTGAGACATCGCCATATCGCTTTGTTGGAAATTGAGATATATATTGGTCATTCACATAGAAAGCAGGCTGCTTGTGTAGGTCCATCGGCACTTGTAAGGATCGAACCGCAACGGTTATCAGCGCCGGTGCAAATTTCATACTTTTTGTCGAAGCGGTGAAAAAAAAGGCGGCTAGCTGTCGGTCACAAATATCTATTCGATTTCTTCGGTCCGAGCTGGTAAACCGGTGCCATATACCTGCTTTCTAGGTAGATGCACCCCAATGTTTGGTATAGATAGGGCCAGCATTTGTGTGTACGGACTTATCCAACGATATCTTAACATCGCTTTGATTTTTATTACATGAAGACCGTATTTGATGTATCTGGGATCAATATTTTTAGGGACAGAGAGTGATCTAATTATCGGACTTATTTCTAGAAGCACTTTATCGTATTATTTATGTAAATAATTCAATCTTGACAGCCGTCTCAATTTATCTGAATTAAAATAAACGGATCCACTCTTTTCAAGCATCTAAGGCCTTACCACGAGCTTTTAACGCGATCTATTTTACGACCTAAATTGATCTGTTAAAGGGATTCAAGGAATTGTCAGCAACAGCAGAGGCTCTGCTGGGTCGAATCCTACTGAGGCCAGGGTTAGTTTCGAAAGAGTAGCTCGAGCCCCGTTATAAAGGCACGAAGGAACGGGGGGGTGGGCTTTTAGCCAGTAAGAGTCTGACACTATCTCACGCTCCGCCCAAGAGTGGGGGTTGTCATAAGATGATTTTACCATCATAAAAAAAAAAAAAAATGTTTAAGGGATACACTTTATATAGCTCCACCCCTTTAATAGTCCGCGGGCTCGCGGACGGCGAGCCATGGGTAGCTCGCTGTCCGATCGTCCGGTAACTGTCCGGACCGAGCCAAGGCGTCGACGGTGCGCACTGTTCCCGCGCGCCTCAAGGAGTTGTCAGCAACAGGAGGGGCCCATCTGGGTCGAAGCCTACCGGGGTCGGGGTTATCCGAAAGGAAACTAGAGCCCCGGTATGAAGGCTAGAAGGAACGGCGCGGGGTTTTTAGTCAGTAAGACTCTGACACTGTCTCCCGCCCCACCCAAGAGCGGGTTTCGTCAATGATGATTTTCCCCGTCGACAGAAAAAAAAAAAAAAAAAAAAAACCCCTTTAATAGTTCAATTTCACGGCCAATCATCGCACGATTGACATTTTAACACGTCATGGTAAGGCCCCAGTTCTATATTTAAATAATCTTTATATAATTGTTTAATCAGTTGGCAAATAATAAGTGCGGTGGTAGGTCATGCGATCTCCTTCGATATCACAATATTTTGTACGTCGCGGTGTAACAGCATCTAGGTGATTCTTTGAAACCGAGAAAACGTCTCATTGATCTGGCTCAGCTTTCGTACCTATCTATTTCGTGTTGTAAGCCACTGGGCGCAAATGAGTGCTGTTGATACATTTAGTGAATGGAGAAAACTAATATGTAAGTAAAGATATCAAATTATAAAGAATAAACTGGGCAAGTGGGAGTCGGACTCGAGCACGCAGGGTACCGTATCGTCCGTAGAAAAAAAAACGGCAAAAAAAAAATCGTGTTTGTTGTTTGGGAGCATATAAATATCTATTTTATTTTTAGTATTTGTTGTTATAGCTGCAACAGAAATACATAATTTGTGAAAATTGTCAACTGTCTAGCTATCGCGGTTCTTGAGATACAATCTGGTACAGACAGGCGGACGGACAGACAGCGAAGTTTTGTAATAGGGTCCTGTTTTTACTCTTTGGGTTTGGAACCCTAAAAACTAGGCCAGACAAATGAGACAACCTCTCGGTTTCAAAGAATCACCCGCCTGTTCTTGTTTATCTTCCATCTGCTGTCACATTTTATGATAAGACTGTCACTAAACTAGTCCATTTATTTTCACCACTAGGACTTCAAGTATTGGCTGCATTACCACAAGAGATGCAGTTAGTACAACAGACACAGGAAAAGGACCACATGCAGCAAAATATGCATCAGGTAAGTGTTATTAATATTTAAGTTTATTAGGAAAACTGTTGGGAAAAGTAAAATGTTTAACTTCAAAAGAGTAGGGGTTTTATTAAGTTTTTTGAGGTGGGAAATCCGTCAATTGGAGACACAATAGAAAGACAATGACAGTTCCAATGCAGGCGTTCGCTTGGGGTTTAATAAATTAAAGACTAACGTACTTTTCAATAATCCTCCGTGGCAAAAGAGGGGTAACATTAGGTGAAAGAGGTACAGATATTTAAGAACGAAGCACTGAATAGTAAATTTTATCGGTTATTACTATAATTTATAGTAATATAACAATACTGATAGCTACACCCCGGATCTTTAAGTCGAGAGTGAATAGGCTTCTTCTAGGTAAGCGTGTTCCATCGTCGATCGCATCGTCGCTTTCCATCAGGCTCACCTGATGGAAAGCGACGATATAGAGAGAGAGATATTGAGTTAGCAATAACTACAATATATATCTACAATAAAAAAAAAATTGATGTAGTACACCAGCCATTTTGACTCTCACTACATTAGAGAAAGAAAGGAACAATGGTAGACCATGCCTTAGAAATGGGAGAGTACCCCTGGAATAATTTTCCAGTTTCACGCCGGCGATGCCTCTGAGCCAGTAACTAGTACTTACATAATTAACATAATTTCTTAGGTATTCATAACACCGAACCAGCAGATCATTATCAACGCGCCGGACAACAAGACGCTGAACAACAACACAACGTCGGACAACAACAACGCTGGCACAATGGACATCATCATCAAGGAGGAGTGTGATGAAACTAATGATGACGTGAGTACAGGAAGTACTCTTAGTAAATCAGTAGCTGCTACCTGCGATTTTATCCTCGTTATTTTTTTTTTTCACTAGCCATTATTGTTCCACTGCTGAGCAAAAGCCTCCCCCTTCCAAACTTTCTTCTCCTGCGCCGTCTCCAACCTGTCCTGGCGGTACGCGTCCAAATCGTAAATTAAAAAAGAAAACAGTAACCAGTTCACGTTTTGATAAAAGTGACTCATCAGCCCCTTAATCAATTGGGTCTCAGTGACTCATCGTTGTCACTTAGCTTAGCTAAGCCCCTTAATCAGTCGAATGCCTATCATCATCATCATTTTGTATTTATTATTGTACAATAAAAAAACATTACAATTATAACAATAATAGTATTCATACAAACTTGGAATAATCTGAATGTTAGATGTGAAACTTAGTGGATAATGTCGTTGCCAGGAGAGTTCACAAGGCACAGAGGCAGGCGAGACCATGCAGTGGCAACTGAACCAATGTCATCAGCAGGACCTCGTCAAATACCTCAGCACGCTGCCGCCACAGGTCTTTATTTTTTTTATATTATTTTATGGTCAGCTTAGCTTTGCCTATATTATTTATTATATTCTATATTTTACACCACAGTAACAAATATACAGGATAAACATTTAAAAAAAATAAGTGTACAATAGGTCTTATTGCACAACCTTTGGATGGACTGAAAGAAAGGAGATAGATTTAGGGTTTTCAGTGTACAAAAATCAGAAATAATGCTAATAAGATACATTAACACAAATACTTGCTACAAAAAAATATACTAACAAATATCAAATATATAGTTGAACCAGGAGGAGATGAAAAAGAAATATATCAAAGAGAAAGGTAATGTTCCTTCACCATATTTTTAAATGTTGGTAACGTTTGAGCACGCCTCACTTCTAAGGGTAACATATTCCACAAACGTGCAGCTTGAATTTTGAAATATTTGTCAACGAAGGAAGTGGAATGCGTGTGCTTAAGGACTTACTGTGTGTGTTGAGGATCTGAAATGGGGTAAAAGGATTAAACAGCAAATATTAGACCAAAGACAGTATATGAGTGTTCCGGCTATAAGTGGTTAACGACGCTAACAGACATCTATAGTTCAAACTTCAAAGCTGATTTTGAAAAAAAAAGAGGAAACATTTGCATTTTTAAAAACAATACTAGCTTCTGCCTGCAGCTTCTCCGTGTGAAGGTTAAAATATATGGCTATGTCAATCTGTGATATAGTAGCATTTTACTGCTGAAAGAATTTTAAAATAGATTTAGTAGTTTTTCAGTTTATTCATTATAAACAAAATAAAAATCTTTTCTCTTAATTTAATTAGAATGAAAAGAAGTAAAAAATAAAGATCCAATAAAACTAATACGAACACACATTTTACAATTGCAGCAAACACAAGCCCTCCCGGTGTCCCTACAACAATTCCTACGACTAAACCCAACGGACGTGAAGAAGGCGGAACCTGTGGAGATTGAGATAGAGATGGATGACAATGACGACAAGAAAGAGGAACCCGTCGCGGAAGCTGTCCTGAGCGAAGGTAATTATCGTAGCAATGACCTACGTCAACTATCTGATAATATATGTTGTTTCATTGTGCAGTCAGTAAAATAAATTGTTTTAAACAATTGATTTCTACAATTTAGTTGTTTATATTATGATCATCAGACATTATGTGCTTCAAAGATTTTTGTAACTCTTGAATGACGTTCTCATGGGCGTTCTTCATCAATATTCACGGCGGGATTGTCTATGGAATTTATTTTAAAGGATAGCATTATACTATATATCTAGTCTATTCACGGTTAAGAAAATAGTGACTCATCGGATTTCTTCGAGTGAAGTTCAGCGACTGTTTTAATTATTCGCAAATTGATTCCTATTGGTTTTTTTTTTGATATTGTGATTAGGGAATCCAATCCGCATCAAAATTGCGATCCCGCGTGCCTGCGGGATTGAAGTAAGCAATCCCGCGGTTCCCGCGGTATTTCCGGGATTAGGATTTTTAATTTCTTTTTGTTTTAAATAGTAATAAACATGAAAACCGGTTAAGTGCGAATCGGGACTTTCACACCGAGAGTTTCTTGTTTTACCAACCTATGTAAATAGTTCGATTCCTGAATCGAGTTTCAAAAAATTTCCGAATTGCAAAAAAAATATATTTTGAGTGTGTGAACTTTACGATTTTCATATAAAATCAGCTGCTTTTATGGAATAATAAAATATTTAACGAACCTTTTAGAAAATTAAATTTACTTGCTTTGGCCAATTCCTGGTCATAGAGTGTTTAACCCTTCAGATACCGTCAATTAGAGACACAATAGTAAGACAATAGATGCGCGGCCACCGGTGGTCGCTTGGGGATTCATGAATTAAACTAACATATCATGGCGGTAAGCCCCCTCTTTGAGGAGTGGCTGGAGCGACAACACGACGTCCTCACTTTCCGCATGACACAGGTCCTCACCGGACATGGCAAGTTCGGGAGTTTCCTGCATCGGATTCAAGCGGAAAAAACGCCCGGGTGTCACTTGTGTGGACCGCCCGGAGGACACGGTGGAAGTATAGACAGTGCACCGCCGTGTCCTTGTGGAGGCAATCGGTGACAGCGACCTCTCACGCCGAGCCCTGGTCCAGGCTATGGTCCGAAGCGAGGAGGAATGGCAGGCGGTGGCCTCCTTCTGCGAAGCAGTAATGCTATCGAAGAAATTGAGGAGGCCGCACGCGTGAGAGAACGAATGTCGTCACGCCCTATTCGCCGTGATTCTGACCCCGACTTAGCCACGGTAGACGCGGGCTTGTGGACGTCGAGCAATGGGTAGCTCGCTGTCCGGTCGTCCGGTAATTGACCGGATAAAGCCCAGTCGTCAATAGCGCGTAGTGATCCACGCGCTCCTCAAAGAGATGTCAGCAAACCGTAGGGGCCCAGCAGGGCCGATGCCGGCTATTTAGGACCGTGGGAAATTTCTGAAAAATAAATCCCGTAGTTCTAGAACGCAAAGGGCAACTGAAGGACACAGGTGTAGTTTTAGTCAGTAAAAGTTTGACACGCCCTCCTGCTCCGCCCAGAAAGGAAAGGAAAGGAAAGTCATTGGAAGAACTCCATCCAAAAAAATACCTAAACTAACATTTATTACGAGTTCCACATATTGTCGAGTTGCGGATACAGGATTCACACAACACAAAATATAAATTCAAATATAATTTAACTGCAAGGTAAACAACTAATTATTTTCCTGACAAATTCTACCAAAGAGACACGAGTTCCATGTATCATAATTTTTTAATGAGGATCAGCTGAGTTTAATAAATAAACAAAATGGCTGCAGGTCGTCGGAATCTAATTTTCATATAAAAAACTTCAATTCCACAGAAAAGGTGCGGGATCCCGCGCTAGCGGGATTGGATTCCCTAATTGTGATGTAAAATTGGTGCTGTATTATATCTCAAGTGTCGGCGCAACTCGACAATATGTGGATAGTGATATAACAAATATTCACATTCGCGAATATTCGTACATTTTTGACATTCGTATTCGAATTCACAAGAAACATGCGAATATTATTTATTTATTTATTTATTAAAACTTTATGCACTATTACAGTACAAAGGCGGACTTAATGCCTTAGGCATTTTCTACCAGTCGACCTTAGGGTGGTGCAGAAATAAAACATGGTAGGTGCAACATAAAGGCAAACAAACCATTAAAAAAACTAAAACCAAAATAAATATACAATAATATAAATAAAACTTTTATAAATAAATACTTATATAAATACATACAAATAAACAAAATTATAATGAGAAACAAATCCACCAAATCACAGCTGTGATGATTCTGCCAATTTCTTGCGAATGTGTTCACATGCCATAACCTTAAACGAGAGCCGGCTAGATGCCATCCTGATATTCAACGGGAGCTCATTCCAAAGAAATATCGCTTGGACTAAGAAAGAAGAACGGATAAACCCAGAGCGGTGCGAGGGACATCGTAGTAGACGATTATTCGTCGATCGGAGATTTTTACTGTGGGCAGAGCAAATGAATTGGATTTGAGAAGTCAGATAAGAAGGAGAAGAAGAGTTATCTAGAAAAGAAAACAAAGCAGTTAAGGCCCTTAGTGCTCTACGCTGACGAATAGGTAACCATTTCAAAAGCGAACGATGTTCAGATACATGATCATACTTACGGAGGTTGAAGACAAATCGAATGCAGTTATTCAGAAGGCGGTCAAGTTTATTGAGGAGATCTGCATTCAGGTCATAGTAGCACACATCACCATAGTCAATGATGGGAAAAATTAGGGACTGTACAAGCAATACCTTTATGTGAGCTGGAAGAAGGTTTTTTAAACGATAGAGCGACCGTAACGTTCCGGTTACCTTCCTACTGACACTTGCAACCTGCTTGCGCCAGTCAAGGCAGGCGTCGACATGTAGGCCCAGATCCTTAACCTCGGAGCCAAACGGAATGACCGTGCTGTCAAATATTACAGGTGGAATAGTTTGATTCTTAAGCTTTCTCAAACTATGCGAGCTTCCTACTATAATAGCTTGACATTTAAGAGGGTTAACTGCCACACCAAAACGGTCAGACCAGCTTGCTTGCTTTTAAGTCTTGGTTCAGCTTCTCGATCGTATCAGATACGTTGTCAACACCTGACTGACTATTAGGTAATTTTTTTTGCCAATCAAAAAGGTATTTGAACGGATATAGTATAATAATACACGAATATTCGTCGAAATTTGGGGACACTTACAGTTTATGATTTGACATGTTTGTAGAGAATGCCTAAGGCATTAAGTCCGCCTTATACTTTTTGTTGCATGAAGATTAAATAAATAAATAATATGCATAAGATAAACAAAAAAAAATCTAGAAAAAGATGTGTGATGACATTATAATCACGTTAGAGCGTTTCTGAGTGACTACGACGACGTCACTATTTTCATAACACGAATACACTATAGTTTCGATATTCCAATTTACTGTGTTTTTATGTTATAAACAATTCATTTCTCTGACTTTACATTAACCGAGGCCCTACCACGAGCTCTTAACGCGCTCCATTTGACGACCTAAACTGAACTGTTAAAAAGATGGAGTTATATATGGTGTATAGCTCCATCGTTCTTTCTCGCTCGCAAGCTTTCATTTTAACGTCTTGGTAAGGCCTCAACTCTCAAACCATGAAATTTTATGTCACCATTTGGTCGTGCAGCGCAATTTATCCATATAAGCGAATTATCACGCCATCACAACGTATTAGAAGCTAGCGCATAATACAGCCGCTTTGGGCCGCATTCGTACACGAATTGCCCGCCGCATTGGATGTAATTTGTTCCTTGTTCACGCTCAAACGGCTGAACGGTTTTGGCTGGAATAAGATATAGGATTCTGGAAGTATGTTCCTTTGGAATATTTTTGTACTTTCATGCGAGCGAAGCCGCTGACAGAAGTGATGTGACGCCGCTTATATAAAGGTAGATAAATTTATATTTTCAAAATTTTTTATATATCTACCTTTCACCTTTGTTAAACTCACCAATTGGCACTAACTTGATTAATAATAATTTCATCAGCATGCTAAACAAAGAAGAAGTGTCTGGAAAATCTATGTAAGTACTTATTGTATTATTGTTGTTTTTTTACGTTTTTTTTTTTTTTTAATTCTAAGTACCGATTTCTCAATGATCAGATACATTTTATACTTTGATATATTATTTTCTTTAATTATATGTATAAAAGCGGTGAACGACTATTTTTATACCTTAGCGAAGATATATTTTGTATCTGATGATTGATAAATCGACCCTAAATCAAATAGATTTCTACATCGTATATGATGTTTTCAGGACAACGCGTTCCTCAAACGCAAAATGTACAAAAAAGAACGAAAGAAAAACATCGGAGAAAAAAAAAGAAAAGTAGAAGAAAAAAGTGGATGGAGGGTCCTGTGTCACAGAAATCTCTTTTATTACCAAGAATACAATTATTTTTTGATATTATTGATAAGTTGCTAAAGCAACTTCGGTCGCTACAAAAAAGGAAAAAGAAACCGCCCAAAAAACGAGTTAAAGAAAATGACGAGCCCAGTTCACAAAAAGAAACTTCAAAAAAAGTTAATGAACATATGTCAAACACATGCCACAATTATCTTCATAAAAAGCTTAGAGCTATGATTAAACATCGTGAATATAGACACAAAGAACATGAAACATGTAAAAAAATCAAACAATTGAAAGCAGTTGAAGATCATGTAGTCAGTAACATTGAAGATAAAGCAGCCCCAGTGAATGATCAAGCTATCGAGCATGAAATCCAAAATCGTTTTAAAGAAATTCATAACACTTTAATAAAACCACAAGAAGGTACACCTTCAAGAAACTCTGCTATTGAAATGGATAAAATTCTAGTAGAACAGGCTAAGAAACAATATGCCGTCTATTTTTATTCTACTGAAATACAGGGTTCTCCAATAAACCTCTCTATGGCAGCTCCCGATATATCACAGCAACAACATGCAGCTATAGAGTATGAAGACATAAGTAACGAACCATCAGAACTGGAACACAGTATTTCAATTAATCGTTCTAGTGAAATTATTGACACTCCAGTAAACCATACTTTGGAACATAATACCGTCAACTATAGAGCAGCTGCTGATAATACACCACAGGAAATATACCCCGTTGTGGACTATGAACAACAAGAGCGAGAAACTGAAATAGAAGATACAATATCAAGACATCGTTCTAATCATGTTTATAGTTCGCTAATAGATTGCGATATGGAATATAATACTGAAAATTATATGTCTGTTTCTGAAAATATACCACAGAACATAAACGCAGCCGCAGACTATGATCAAATAAGTAACGGACAAGCGGAACTACAATATATCACTTCTGTGAATCGTTCTAGTGAAATTCTTGACACTTCACTAAACCACACTTTGGAACATAATACTGTCAACTATAGAGCAGCTGCTGATAATACACCACAGGAAAATTATCCCGTTGTGGACTATGAACAACAAGAGCGAGAAACTGAAATAGAAGATACAATATCAAGACATCGTTCTAATCATGTTTATAGTTCGCTAATAGATTGCGATATGGAATATAATACTGAAAATTATATGTCTGTTTCTGAAAATATACCACAGAACATATACGCAGCCGCAGACTATGATCAAATAAGTAACGGACAAGCGGAACTACAATATATCACTTCTGTGAATCGTTCTAGTGAAATTCTTGACACTTCACTAAACCACACTTTGGAACATAATACTGTCAACTATAGAGCAGCTGCTGATAATACACCACAGGAAAATTATCCCGTTGTGGACTATGAACAACAAGAGCGAGAAACTGAAATAGAAGATACAATATCAAGACATCGTTCTAATCATGTTTATAGTTCGCTAATAGATTGCGATATGGAATATAATACTGAAAATTATATGTCTGTTTCTGAAAATATACCACAGAACATAAACGCAGCCGCAGACTATGATCAAATAAGTAACGGACAAGCGGAACTACAATATATCACTTCTGTGAATCGTTCTAGTGAAATTCTTGACACTTCACTAAACCACACTTTGGAACATAATACTGTCAACTATAGAGCAGCTGCTGATAATACACCACAGGAAAATTATCCCGTTGTGGACTATGAACAACAAGAGCGAGAAACTGAAATAGAAGATACAATATCAAGACATCGTTCTAATCATGTTTATAGTTCGCTAATAGATTGCGATATGGAATATAATACTGAAAATTATATGTCTGTTTCTGAAAATATACCACAGAACATATACGCAGCCGCAGACTATGATCAAATAAGTAACGGACAAGCGAATTTAGAATATATCACTTCAGAGAATCGTTCTAGTGAAATTCTTGACACTTCACTAAACCACACTTTGGAACATAATACCGTCAATTATAGAGCAGCTGCTGATAATACACCACAGGAAAATTATCCCGTTGTGGACTATGAACAACAAGAGCGAGAAACTGAAATAGAAGATACAATATCAAGACATCGTTCTAATCATGTTTATAGTTCGCTAATAGATTGCGATATGGAATATAATACTGAAAATATACCACAGAACATATATGCAGCCGTAGACTATGATCAAATAAGCAACGAACAAGCGAATTTAGAATATATCACTTCAGTGAATCGTTCTAGTGAAATTCATGACACATCAATATACCATACTGTGGAGCATAATAACATTAACTATGGATTAACTTGCATCGAAAATTATATGGAAAACGATAACCAACCTTCATATTTCAAAACTCAGGAGGAAGATCATAACAAAAATTATATAGGAACATATAATCCATTACAATTATATGAAACTCGGAAGATAAGTCATATTGAAAATGATAGTGTAAACTATATCCCACAGGATGAACTTGTTGCTGTAGACAACGGAATAATGGAGACACGAGAAAACCAAGAAAACATGACACGACAAAAAAATAACACTTTCATGGACTTAGATGTGGAACATGAAAATAAAAAGTGTATACCAACCCCTGTGATTGTACCTCGCCATCCTCCGAGGGTTCATGCGGATATAGACTATGAAATGGTAAACGAACATGAAGGACAATTTCAGAAGGAGATTCACATCAAAAACTGTATCCCACCTGTAGTTATGGAACATCAAAATGAACATCATATAGGAAATGATACTGTAAGCTACGCCCCAGGTCTAGTTAGTGAAGTACAAGAAGTGCTTTTGGCTGAAGATAATATGTCAATGCAGACGCAAGAAAATATGATTTTAAGAAATCATTCTAATGATATTAATAACTCTATAATGGGCCTTACGGAAAATAATTTTGAAAAGCAAAAAACACCTGTAATTATACCTCTAAACCCTGTAAATGATCATGCTGCTGTAGGTTATCAAATAGTCAACGATCAAGAAGGACAACCTCTGGAGGAGCCTCATGTCGAAAACTGTATCCCACCTGTTGTTATGGAACATCAAAATGAACATCATATAGAAAATGATACTGTAAGCTACGCCCCAGGTCTAGTTAGTGAAGTACAAGAAGTGCTATTGGCTGAAGATAATATGTCAATGCAGACGCAAGAAAATATGATTTTAAGAAATCATTCTAATGATATTAATAACTCTATAATGGGCCTTACGGAAAATAATTTTGAAAAGCAAAAAACACCTGTAATTATACTTCTAAACCCTGTAAATGATCATGCTGCTGTAGGTTATCAAATAGTCAACGATCAAGAAGGACAACCTCTGGAGGAGTCTCATGTCAAAAACTGTATCCCACCTGTAGTTATGGAACATCAAAATGAACATCATATAGGAAATGATACTGTAAGCTACGCCACAGGTCTAGTTAGTGAAGTACAAGAAGTGCTATTGGCTGAAGATAATATATCAATGCAGACGCAAGAAAATATGATTTTAAGAAATCATTCTAATGAAATTAAGAACTCTTTGGAACATGATACTGAAAAAGATATCACACCTGTTAGTAAAACCATAGCAACCTGTTCTGAAAAAGAGCATGCGGCTATAGAATATGAAACAATTCATACACAGAGATTCTTACAACAAAATGACATAGGAAATCGTTCTACTGGTGAAATTTATAAGATGCTTGTAGACATCGCTGTAGGAAATGATACCGAAAACAGTATCCCAAATCCAGTTTTTAAACAAAAACCAGCTCATATCGAAAATGTTGCCGACGACTGTAACCGAAGTGTAGTAAATAAACCTCTGGGGGGAAATGCAGGTTTAGACTTTGAAATAATTATTTCCAGAGGAAATCAACAAGAGAAAGTCGTTTATAGAAACTATGCATATGAAGAAATTTATAACTTTCGACCAGTCCTTACTATACAACAGAATACCGTAAACTGTATCCAAAATACAATTAACAAACCAGCTAAGAGAACGGTTGCGGTTACAAATAAACCTATTTTTGTAAAAACACCGTATAAAGTTGATAATATGATCACAGAATTTTCTTTGAAACCGTGGTCACGAACTCTGGGGTCGCAAAGTATAAAATTGAATTCAAATGACAATGACAACCATGAAATATCTTGTTCTGTCACAAGACCATCGAAATCAACCATTAAAATATCGAACAATCGTAAAAACTCTAAAACGGTTAAAGTAATAAAGAAAACTGTAAATAATAATTCACTGAAAGATAATTGCAGACCAAATAACGAATCACGAAAGAGAATACAAATCAAGAAACGGTCACCTCCCCTTATTAAAGAGCAGACGATAGTCCCGACACCATCGCCTCTGCAGTCCGTCGCGCCGTCATCGTCGAATAAGCGGCTTTTAATACATGTCCCTGTGAACAATATTCCACCTCCGCTCCCCCCACCACTACCCAAGCCAAAGTACCCACCGCTCCTGCTACCGATTCCACCTGAATGTCTACCAGCGCTACCTCCATCACCACTGCTCTCTACATCGCTGCCGTCGGTGTTGCCACCAAATCCAACCTTGTCGCCAAATCTGACTGTGTCGGCCGAGACAACCCCTATTGAAAAATTACTACCTGTTGAAAATCGCTATTTTACAACAATGCTGTCGCCAAATTCTCCCTTGGCGCCAAATCAACCCTTGTCGCCTGTTATAAGCCATACTACAAATAAATCTAATAAAAAAATACCTCTTAATAAAAACCTGCATTTAATAGCAAGGCGGTCGCGAATTCCGCCCGTATCGCCAAATCCGACCTTGTCGCCAAATCCGACCTTATCGCAAAATCCGGGATTGTCACTTGAGACGAGTTCTATGCCAAATAAACCTATAGATAAATCGCAACTTCATAAAAAACGCTATTATAAATTTTTTGACATAAAAATTTTTAAACTAGATTCTTGTGATTGTGGAAATGATTGCCAATTTAAAATAGGAAAACAACAGCAACTTCAAATATGCAAGAAGTTTTATGAGATGTGTAGCTTTAAAAAACAAACAAAGTATTTACTAAACTTAGTAACGTCACGTGTCCGAATCATACGATTCCTCGGAGAGAATAAAATTAATATAATATTTAAATATTACATTCCAAATCTAAAACAGGATAAAAAAATTAGAGTTTGTAAAACCTTTTTCAAGCACACCTTTGCTATCTCTGATAATGTGTTGAACATTATTAAACAACGTAAAAACTCGAATGGTTTTATCCGATGGACAAGAAATATAGGTGATAGTTGCTTCAAGTAAACTTCGTGTTATTCGTACTAAAACAACAAATTGTTAAAACTTACTCATCCTTCGTAATATTGTTTAGAAGTACCTACTCAAATAACTTTTTGAAAACATCATACAACACAGAGCGCTGTCCACACATCTATAGTATACAACGTGTAAGGGAGAGCCTTCCGCAAACTTAAGGGCTTGCTCAGTAGGCGAAACTGAACAGTTTTGTATGGTGAGGATAAAATTGTTTTTGTTTCCTGAAAAAAATCTTGTGGAAGGTGTTCAGTTTCGTCTACTGAGCAAGCCCTTAAAGTTTGCGGGGGGCTGTCCCTTACACCTTGTATTTATCCTTACATATTAATAAGACAAAGTTTCCCTACGAGTGTTAAAAAGTACCGCAGAGGTTTATGTCGTTTTTCAACAGTAAACAGAGTGATTTATGAGGAAGATATGAGTGTAGCAAATTTCTAGGTTTGGACTAATTATGTGTTGTGTCTGTCTAGATAGGAGCTGAAAGGATACTCAGAGACGATTTTATACATTTATTGTACCTACGTACTTGCAATTTCACTTTTGACAAATTTGAATCTAGATATACATTGCGAACAGAACGAACGGTACACGCACAATTGTAAGGAGTAGGAAGATGGCGGTAGTGCGTCCCGCACCCCGCACTCCTGCGCGTTAACACAACATAATATAGTAGAGAAAAACCGAGAATATCAAAGTTTTTTATCGCCCGTGCGAAGCTGGGAGAAGATCATTAGTAATATAAAGCGGAAAAGTTTATTTTTGTCTGTTGAAATGCGTTAAACATCTGTATGGGATGGCGATTGTAAAGGGTAAATTACATCGTGTTGTGATCCACGGCAGTCGAGAAGTAACGAATTACGGCGTTGAAACCGCGGGGACAACTATATAATGTCTCTGGACCTAAGCCCGGACAAGCCTACGACAACGGACGCGTAGCTTCATAGACGTATTCGTCATTCATTATACACGGAATACGTCTGTGTGAAACTTTTGTATGTAAATTTAAACCTATGAAACGGTGTCGACAAAGCTGCAACGACACGACGGTACGATGCTGCCGCTCCTCACTCTTTTTTTTTGGGGATTATCATCAATATCTTCTCACGCTTTGGGTGGAGCAAGAGGTAGTATCACGTTGACCGACTAAAACCCATCCGTGTTTCTTCAATTGCCCTTTGCGTTTGAGCCGCCGGTACGAATAATTCCGCAGCTCAATCTGCTCCCTCACGGGGTAGACTACGTGATCAACCACACGTTGGTGTGGTGCGTAGATGATTAAGCGAAACGGCTGCGATTAGTTGGTTTGATATTTTCACGCGAAATTTTGCGATGCGGTGACTTCGCGCGCACGTAGGCTAATGCCGCCGCATCACGTTAAATTCGCGTGATTCGCGTCGGCTCGCTTCGCAATCGCGTTCGTTTCGCAAGGGCTTGCTCAGTAGCCGAAACTGAAAAACCTTCCACGATTTTTTTTTCAGGTAACGAAAAAAAAATCGGCCTCTCCATACAAACTGTCCAATCAAGTTTGTAATTTTGTATGGTGAGGTTGATTTTTTTTTACACCTTGTATACTCCTTTAGCTTATAAGTTATACTATTTATATGTAAGTAACTTAGATATAAGAACGTTGTTCTATTCGGCTCCCAGTTTAACTGGACGCGACTGTCATGAATATTAGTATTTTTATTTGGAGCGAATATTTTATGCTAAGCCAAGCGAATTTATGGATGAATTATGAATTTCACGATTATAGATTTGATAGTGTAGAAACTTTTATCAAATAGTTAAATGACTTGAAGGAGTACCTATCTTTTTGATGATGATGATCATCATGAGACCTGAAGGACTCAAAAAATTTAAAATATTTGTATCTTGTTAAACAATTATTTACCAAATTAATAAAAGTGTCAACTGGCCTATCTAAAGACTTCACCAATCGAGCTTCTTCTGTAGAATTAAAAAGAAATGTCTTCCTACCTTTTTTTAATTATTTTCAAATACTCTAATTTTATGATTGTGTAAAAAAAATATTCTAGTCAATTAATACTAGTCGAAATGGTTTTAATTTCAAACAACGTACCTAATTAAGATAATATTGTAATTATTAAGATTATATTTCGTTTATTCGTTATAACAACATATAAATTATATAAAAAAACTTTATTATTATTTAATTTATTTTCTATGTATACATTTTAATTATATTTTTAAATATTTGTTAAAAAAAAACATACCTATATAATAAAAATATATTGTTATAATTTTCGCTTCGTACAGTAGACCGCACCTCAATTGTTACAAGACCAATATAAACCGACCTATTACTCTATTAAGAATCTGTATATCACTCAGTAGTGTAGCTCAGCACAAGACCACGTTACCTCGTGATGTGCAGTCGACTGTACTATACAATGATGTGTCCAAATATAAATAAATTAAAATTATAATAAAGTTATTTTAGTGAGTACTAATTTTGAACATATTTATTTTTATATTATATTTTAACAAAGAAAAAAAAACGTATTTATTTTGGCGCACAAACATTGTAGACAACAAACTAAAAACAAAACAAAAAAAAAATAAACATTACAATAATAAGTTACAATAATTTTATATAAATGTCTAATATTCATTAAATAGTCTAAGAATTATTATGTAAGCATAATATTATCCTATATACTATATAAAACAACGTGTAGTAAGAACAGTATTAATATGTTAATTGTATTTGAACTTAGTAGTTTAGCATTCAACGCAGGGCCGTAAGGGCCAGTGACAGCCCGGGCGAAAATGTTATGGCGCCCAGGTGGAAGTATCGCACCAATCGTAAACGTAAGCGCAGTGTGGTCGAGTCGCTCCTCGACCACAAACCCTCAAAAACTCCATCTAAAATAAATCTCCATAAAAAATATGCATATGCACAAAGCGTAAAGCACAGTTTTGAGGGGGAGGCAGGAGACTCCATCTCCAGATCTTTGCCCCCCCCCCTGAATTTGTCGCCCTGGGCCGTCGCCCCATCGTGCCCTAACGCCGGCACTGATTCAATGTTCCGTTGCACTACACAATGATTCTTTCGGATCCGAATAATGTTAAAAAAACCATTAAGTTACACAAGTTTGTCTATAGTCTACAGTTCATATAATTCTTTATATATGTGCTAAAAACTGTAGACGGGCGCGCATTTTTAAATGTAATCCTCTATACCCGTATAACACATCATTTATTTTGCTTCACCAGTTTTTTTTACTATATACCTACATATGTATATCTAGTGGTAGTCCTTGAGTAAATATTTAGCGAGATGTTCTGCGATCAACGGAGGAGTTGCGTAACACACAACCAATCGCAATGCTTTTCATATTAACAACTGAGTATCATGACTTAATTTAAAAAAAAAAAAACATGTTATTATCATAAAGTAACTTTAATCTAAAATCGGAAATAGCAATTTTCAAATTCGTTCAATATTAATCAAGTTAAAAAAGCCTGGTGGAAGGGGGAACTGTCAAATAACAGTATAAGGATGCACAAACTGAAATGTGACGTCACCGCCGGTTACGTGTGCTCAAAAGAGATAGCGAGGAATTCCCACCACACCCTCTGGTTTTGTAGCTGTTTAAAAAAAAAATGTTAGAATTTGGTTTTTAGTAAATAATATTGTAAAAATATAAGAACAGGCAAATATTCAATTCAAAAGCATGTATTGTTTTCTTTATATTGTCAAGCAGTTGATATTTTTAAACCTGCTGTTTGATATCTCATCATTTCATCACATATCAAATTAAAAAACCTGTATCAGTCCATTTAAAGTATACTTCTCTTTAAGATATAAGATTGATTCCTAGTTTTAAGAAATGTAGTGAAATAACCGATCTCATTTCTATATTATCAATACTGATGTTAATCTATGAGGCTTCTTTTTTTAAAATTATTTTCTTCTGGTCGTCCTTTGAAATACTGTTTTGTGATAAATAAAAATTGCGGTCTTAGACCTATATTATACAACCTTATTCTAAGTATATGCGAAACCTGAAGCACAAGTATTATGAAAAATCATAAAGTTATAAACTTATTATGTCAGCAAAAATACATGGTCACCGGGCCATCCAAACGGCTGAGGGGTTGTTTTGCACTTGCACTCAGCTGTTGGATGACACCTAACACCCGCTGTGACCTGTCATGACCTGTGCTGTGCTTAATGTCGGTCTGTTTTTTTCCATCGTCGACCACATCATCACTTACCATCAGGTGAGATGTTGGTCAAATGCATGTCAATGCATCAACAATAATTAAAAAAAACATGGGAAAAAAATTAACATCGTGTTAAAACTGTTGGAGTCCTGAATGGTGACTGACTCTGAACAAACTATATTCAGGTTTCGCAAAACTAAAAATAATTTTGAAGATAAGTGAGTTTGGGACAGAATATTGCGAGTTTTTCTCATTAAACGGTTTAAATGTACTGCCTGAACCTTCAATTGAAATGTACTGTGGCCACTTATCTGTCCAAAGCTCATTTAGCACTAAAAACTAAGTATTACTGTAATCGAGCTCAATTTAGGAAAAATCTAAATTATTATCGACAAAAAACCATTTATACAATTTTAAAATTGTAAAAAAAAAATATCTATAATTTTACCCTTTGTATTTATGAAAACACTCCGCCTCTTTATAAACTATGTAATTATAATTAGACTAAAGTACTTGTATTGAATGTAAACTGTACTGAATTAAAAGTCTTTTCTATGTGTTAGCATATTTTTTCACTTCACTTTTGTTTTTTGCCAAGTTTTTTTTTCTTTTGAAATACCACCATATTTCCTGAAACAACGTAGTATCAACATGAGGACCCATCCATCATACTAATCACCTACTCTCTTAGTAGGGTACACAGCAAACTAACTCAACAGAATCGGTCTTATTAAAGAAGAGATTTATCTTAGCGCTATTTTTTGTATTTTGACCTTTATTCACACTGCAGTAAAGTTTATGATACAAAAAATAGCATAAGAATCAGGACCAAATTGACAGCTTTGTGTTTTAGAACTGTATTTCAACCTTAGTAAGGTTCTATATAAAAAAAGACATACCTGATATAATATTTAAATCTTTTTGAGCAATAAGGCCGATTGAAGTTCAACCTCTACTTGAAGTCAATGCTATAATAAAATCTTGGTAAAAGTAGCTATGTAAGTAAGCTACCGTATCTAGATATAAGTTTGTAAGTATATACTTAAGCGACTAAATAACTCAATTTATGTGTCTATGATTGCAAATTTTAAAAGAATATCTATTATTTAATTCTCTTATTTCTTTTACAGACGGCACTCTTAGGATACAGAGTAAAAAGAAGAAGAAATACAAGAAGAAACCCCCGAAGCCAGCTCGGCCGAAGCCCGGACAAGTGGTGATCGCGACGGCGCTCGATGGTTCGCCGATATTCTGCTGTCCCGAGTGTCAGATGGCGTACCCAGAGAAAGAGCAGCTAGAGATACATCTGATCGTGCATAAAATTGAAAGGCGGTTCATTTGCGGGATCTGTGGTGCTGGGTAAGTTCATGCTTATGTTGCTACTAGACTAGTGTAAAAATCAACTGCTCCATAACGGCCTGTTCACAAAATTGCCGCCGTGAGCGGGAGCTAAGCGCGGGGCGGCGAGCGGTAAAATCAAAAGTATGAAAATTTTTGAAGCACGACACGAAATGCCGCTCATAGCAAAAACGCGTGTGCTTACCGATGCCGTCGAAGTCGAGACCAGGCCGTAAAGCTTCTCTCTTTTTGGTCGTTTCACTCTTGCCAGAGTGGTCGTGGTTATCACGAAGGTAGCTCGCCAGAAGCTGTCAGGGTACGCCTCACGACTTCCTGCTACTTTTGCTGCTGGAAGTCATCCTAGCGCATAAAGCTTATGTTCATATAAATCGATATAATATATGAAGCAGTTGATTTTTCTTTTGAAGCGTTTTGATCCCATGGTAAAAGTTATTTCAAGATCAATTTTATAGTTTTTTTTACTGCACAAGTTAATAAACACGGCTTAAAAAATAGACGGTGTAGTTTTCAGGGTAAAACTCTTCCGGAGTTACTAGATTGTACGCAAAGGGCCAACGGAAGGAATATAGGTGGGTTTTAGACAGTTTAACCCTTCCTTTCGCACTATCCAAAGCGAGAAAAGTCACTAAGACATAAATCTTAACCAAACGACGACAAAATCATAAAAGGCACAGTTTAGAAGTACTAAATATTTATGCAAGATCACATGTTATTGTACTCTTTCATTTCCAGCCTGAAGCGGAAAGAGCACTTGGAGCGGCACAAGCTCGGCCACAACCCGGAGCGGCCTTACGTGTGCGGCGTGTGCCGGAAGGGCTTCAAGCGGCGCGAGCACCTCAACCTGCACACCGTCATACACTCCGGCGTCAAGACTGAGATGTGCACCGAGTGCGGGAAAGGTAACAAACAACTAGTCTTCTTTCATCATCATTTCAGCCGAAATACGTCCACAGTGCTGTCCTGTGGCATTTGTCCGTGGAAGTGTAGGAACACCACGCCCTGGGGCCAAAAGTCTTTTTCTATAGCAAGGTGTAGAAAACAGTTCGGTATTTGCAGCACAAATACTTTAAAATTCCAGTGCGACTCCAGCAACTGCACCACAAAATATATATGTACAGAAGTCAATCTATATACTGTACGCGCTCTCACAACACACACATAGACAACGCTCACGGATATCTTATTAACGAAACGATCATTAGTGTGCATTCACTGAGCGTAGTTATAAAAAGTGAAGTACATACACTGTACCTATCTATTTTGTGACTGCACCCTCAGTGTGCAGTACTTCAACTAAAGCTCCATCTCTTTTTCTTGCTCGCACGCTTGACATTTTGTCAAAACTGTATGGCGTCTATCATAATCACTACATCAAATTAAAAAAGGAATAAGCAGCTAATAAGGTCGTTTATTGTTGCAGGTTTCTACCGCAAGGACCACCTCCGCAAGCACACGCGCTCGCACGAGAGCAAGCGGCTGCGCGACGAGGCGGCCGGGGACGGCGCGCCCGCGCCCGCGGTACCCGGCAGCGGGAACAATAACATCCTGCCCGAGATTACTATACACGTTAGTAGCATGCATTATATCTTATTATCCAAGGTTCTGCAATGGCGATCACGTGCCGCAAGACGTAGCGTTGGAAAGCCTGCTACAAGGTGGACCAATGACCTGGTAAAGGTTGCAGGAATCTGATAGATGCTAGACGCACAGGACCATACATTGTGGGCCACATGGGAGTGGCCTATGTTCAACAATGGACGCCTTTCGTCTGAAATTATAATGAGATGGTTTTTTTATGGGCCTGCGTGGTGAATTACAGCCCATTCTCTCTCCTAAAAAAGAGGCCTGAGTTCCAACAGTGGGAACATTATAAGGCGACTATGCTATAGTTTTTTTTAAGATGGGAAATCATCGAAAGACTTGATTTCTGTCACGAGCTGCCTTCAAAGCCATTGCTTTCTTAGTGTCATTTGTATTATATCGTAGTGCAAGAAAACGGTGAACTACTTTGTTTTAATAGGAAGGGTTTGGCGCCTCTAGCGGGTCAACAGCATTAGTCGGTACCTCGTGACAAGTTGTGATATTTCTTCATCAGAAATACTTCCGATTCTACTTTTTTATTTTACACGTACTTTAGAAATGGTGAATCTTCTTAAAGAAAATCGGTTTTTGATTAATCGAGTTCTAAGAGATTGATTGTCGAAAAATCATTTTTTAAGTTTGATTTGAAAAATCGATTTTCTTGATTTATAAAATCTATTCTTCTATGAATCGATCTTAGGTCGTCTTCACTACTTTGCGTATTTTTTAACGTATTAAAGTTTTAATGTCGTATTTCCGTTTTACAACAGATACCAACCAGCTCCAACTCTCAAATGCCGGTGCAGATCAACATCCCGCAGCACGTGGTGTCGTCCCTGGCGGCGCAGAACGCGCCCGACGCCGCCAGCTCCGCGCTCGACGCGCTCCTCGCGCAGCACTCGTGACGTCACACCGCCGCCGCACACCTGCCCCGACACCAGCGCCCGGGGAAAACGATTGTAGCGATGAGGACGATTAGGAAGGGGAAGTAAGCGGTTTTAGGCATCGTTCACACCAAACGTATTGTCCGCCGCCGACTGTTAGTATGAGAAAACGCAGCGTTAGAAGGCTTCCAACGAGATGGACTGATGCCCTGGTCAAGGTTTCGGGAATCCGTTGCATACGGGACAACGCACAGGATCGTTCATTGTGGCGACACTTCGGGAAGGCCTATGGCCAACAGTGGACGTCTATCGGCTGATGTGATGACTGAATAGCGCACTGTTAATCCCCAGTGTGATCGTGGACTCTGTCAGCATTACATATGTCGCACGCTTAATCAAAAAGAGAGTATTTGTAAAGTTAACCTTATTTTTGTAACGTATGTTTTCAGGTTCAGATACCCGCTCTTTTTGAGCTAGATTTCTTTGTGACTAAGCATGTGATGTGAACAGTAGGTTCGGCCACCGAGACGCAGCGACAACGCACTACTTAATAGCATATAGTAAGATCGATGTGAACGAATGTGTGGACAAACGATAAACTGCGTAACGAGCACTCACAGTCAGTGATCGATAATACGTTTGGTCTGAACAATGTCTTAATTTCATCTGTGTGCATCACGAGACACGGATCCGTGTGAAGTAAGCTGCGGTTGGAATTACAATGTTACTGAAGGAAAGATCACAGTGCCTAGTGCGAGTGTGTTTTACGGGATAGTGTAGTTTTTTACATTTTACAAGTCAGTCAAATTGTATGTTGAATAAAATATGATTTTTACGAAATAAATAATCATTAAAATTACCAATAATAACCTTCTCAGTTCGGGTTACAGCCCGTTTACGACTATGCCAATGAGAGAGGTAGATAAGCGCGGGGCGGTGAGCAATAACAACAAAATATGAACATTTTTGAAGCACGCCACGAGACGTACGTAAAAACAATTCGCACTTGGCACAGAGGTATATCATACCACAGGAACCTACTTCTTACAAGAAAAGTATTTTATTCTCAAATACAGGTCATTGTCTACCTGTAATGTAGATTTTTGTTTACATCCGTGTAGACATTGAAGAGTTATTCAGTAATTCACTTCTCGATTTCAACCCAAAAATTATCAAATCCCATCCGCACCTAACTTCATACACACAAAGAATCGTGACTAGCACTGTATATGCCAACTTATTATGATGAAATTGTAAGTCGCAACTACTTCCTATACTTCGTTTAAAATCAGAAGTAATAATAATCTTCCTTGTTCCTATGATCTTTTCCGCACAAATTACATCACTTGTAACAGTATGGGAATGTGGTCAAAGCTATGAAACATCTCAAGTCACTTTTCCATCATTTAAAATTAACATTTTAGATAGCAATCATAATTGGCAGCATAATAATGTTCCCACTGCTGGGTATCAAGCTTCCTCTCTAGGAGAGGGAATGGTAATCCACCACGCGAGCTCAGTGCGGGTTGGTGGATATCGCATGTCTTCGAATTTTTGGTTCTAGGACTTGCCGGTTTCCTCACTATGTTTTTCTTCACCGTTTTGAGAGCAGTGGTGATGAAATAAATCTCATAAAGTAATACGCCTGGCTGGGTTCGAACCCGCTCCCAAGATTTGAGATTTTGTAAATAAATCCTACATTACCACATTCCCATACTATCTTGTGACGTCACTAAGAGGTCTCACAGAGATGTTACCCTCTCCATCTCAGGATTCTCAGGTCATAGTAGAGTAACATCATGACAATAATTAAGACGATGGCTATTATATGACAGTTGGTCTGTCTGGTCGGTCGTGCTTGCTTTGATAACGTAGTTTTATGACATAGGCTTTAGAAAATATCGAGCTTCTGTAGTAGCACTAAAGCACTAGTTTAGATGAAAGTAAAAATGTCGAAAATGACGTAGTTTAATTTAAAAACTGATTTTTGGAGCGGGACTCTAAAGGGTTGGGCTACAGCTTGTCGCGCCGGATCGCACTTTCTTATGCTTCCACCCTTTTCTATCACACTAGAGCGGGAGTGCAAACGCACGCGACATCGACGAGGCAGTCGGAAAATCGAATAAGTGACAGAAAAGAATAGAAGCATAGGAAAATGCGATTCGATACGGCCAGATGTCTTTTTACCCTCAAGCAAGCATGATTCGAACTTATCAGACCAATCTACCCAAAATGAACATATCAAAGCCAGAAAATAATTTAAAAAAAACTAAGCATTGACCTTTGTCTGTATTTACTCTAAATTATTAAAAATGTAGGAATGAGTGTAAAACTTGGGACTAAAGTAGGGACGGAAATTATATTGTTGCTGGTTGTGATTTGAGTGGAGCCATGAATACGTCAGATACTTAAAATTACAGGGTAAGTCAGTCGTCATTTGAAATGTAAGCCCAAAATGCACTGCCGAATTATAAACTAAAACGTTGTTTGTAAAAATTTAAAGTTAACTTTGAGAAATGCTGCCATATTTGATACAAAATAATTTAACTAAAAATATGATTTAAAAGTCGTTTTATGACTACTAAACGTCAACATGGGCATCCACGGCTATAAAATGAGGGAGTAAGAATACAGTCTCAGAAACGAAATACAATATTCAATATCTACCGTTCTACTCGCTCGTTTTATTACAGTTGCCATGAGTCTTGGCAATTAGTATAGCAGACTATTCCATACTGCCTTAACCTTTTAACCGCGAACGTCGGATATATCCGACACTCTCGCGTTTATTCCGCCAGGGTTGCTCGTCCACGACCAAATACTACATCTCGGCAGCTCTACTGTCACATATGGGGATTGGAGGGCTAAACGAGATGGAGTACCCAGTCGCAAACACACGACCCTGGCGAATAAGACACGAAAACATTCTTCAGACCAAACCAACGCGATTAAAGGGTTAAATGTTCATAAGAGAAAACATTCGAAATGGCAGTCAAACATTGTAGGTTCAAACATTATCTTTGCCTTTGGATCCCCTCTCGAGGGGTTAATTGTTGCAGTATAACTTCAGTTCCAGCAGTCGTATCAAATATCGCAACATTTACTACTCCTACGAAGTCGTGGCCTTGTATGAGTCTATAAAAATTAACCTAGTGTGGTAATAATGAGCTCCATGAAGAGACTAGTTTAAGAGATAAGAGTCGTGTTGAGACATGCGTTGTTTATAAGGAAAATTAGAATAGGAACAAAGCTTAGTTGTTGAAAGGATAATGTGATGAAGTTTCAAGCATAATGTTTGTATAATGTGGAGACATATCACGTAATATTTGTTTTGATTGTATACCATGACATGACATTCTCTCATCCTATCAAGTGCTGCACAAATTATATGAAGCGCTGAGGTTTTTACTCTATGAAAAATCAATCGTGATGCCTTCTGGTAGTTGGGGTCATCGAAATAAGTACATTTTATAGTGGATAGTTGATAATAATAATAATAATTTACTCGAATCATACAAGTCTGGGAATCTGGTACTCAAACTTACTTCCAAGGGTCCAGATATGTCCATAGATGTCTACAGCTTACAATAGAATAATAATTGTTATATTACAGCTTTTTAATGTTTTCTTCTCAAATATACAAGTTGTAGTACTAAAAAAAGATGTTCTCAAATGCCTGGACTCGCGTTTGATTTCAACCTAAGAAGTGCGGTCAAATCAATCCAAATCATTGTAAATATCATCTTCACTGTGATATTTATACCATTAGCCGCTTTCTGTCGCATACTCGTTACCTTTCATGTGCTTATTTTGCATACAAACTTTTCTATTTCCATCGAATTGTGATATTTATATGGTCCGACGATTGTAGCATGCTAGGATTATGATCGCTTGAATATTTACTTTTGTTCTTCGTAAAGACGATCCGTCCTATTTGGTAATCGCTTTTCAGTACAAACTTGTTCTATTTTAAGAATTGTATAATATTTATGTAAATCCTGTGCCGGCCTACTTAACAATCCTAGCGACACAATCGGACGGACTTGTTGAGCTCTTAATAGCTGACGAAGTTCATCGCAAGTGTGTGTGACATTATTTGATTTTTAAGTCTAATTGAAAATAAAAATTAAAAAGAAAACATTATTTTAGCGCTGTGGTGTTTTAATGTTCACAAAGACCCTCGCTGAACCTAATTATGCCTTCAGTAGAAAGTATTCCTCCATTTGACCGTAAATAGGGCAAACGTTTCAGTTATTGGACTGCTTACGTTAGCAGTTTGAATCTACTATCCTGGTAGGTTGTTGCTTATTTTAGGCCGTCAAAGTTGAAAAGGCCAATAACTATAGCGTTTCCTCTATTTTCAATTGGAATTGTATCACACATTTGCGCCAGTCATAATATAAAACAATTGTGTTAAATCTAGGCTTCTCCACCACACGATATTAATATTGTCAGCTTTAAAGTAGATGTAAATTATTTTCCAATTATATTTTTGTACTTAGTATTAAGTTTGATGCATCACTACACTGTGTGGACTGTTGTGTGCATATTTTGTATGTATGTATTAGCTTAGAACGCTGCCTATTGCGATTTTTAAGGTGCTCTATGAACATGTAAGTTTTGCAAGTATTTTGTGGAGGTTCTGATGTCTGTTTTAAACATTGTCTAAGAAATCAGAGTCCCCTATTACTGGTAGCTAAAATTTAATACTCTTGGTATTTGAATTAGTTCAAGTACTCGCAAGTTAAATCAATTCTTTCATTACATTTCTCATTAATTTAATCATTTGTATTTTGTACATTTTGTTGTAATAAGTATCTATTTAATATAAACACGTTGCGTAGTATAGTTCGGTTTGTCGTTCTAAATCTCAAAAACTTATTTAATTATTTTTTTGTATAACTTTTTAGGCATATTTTGCGTACTTCGGTCGAAAACTTTACTTTCTTACCTTATCTGTTATCATTTAAGATAACGTTAGCAGTTAACCAATTTAGAAACGTATTTTTTTATTTGGTTTTTAATGAAATTAGTTGCAAGTATTATAAGATTAAGACATAGCGAATAGAACATTGACTTCTGTCCGAAGTTATAAGTAAGTGTAAACTTTTGTATGAAATTTTTATTTATTAAGAAGACACCGTAAGAGTAAGATTAAAGAATAAAATCACTGATTTTGAAAAATATTGTTTTTCATTTCACACCAATTGTCTATCCAGCAGATAACCTTTATTTCACGAAAGTACCTAATTAAACACATATTCAGGATGAGTATATTCACAAAGAAACACAGCAGTATGAAATTATGAATTTATTCACTAGGTACTAGCTTTAGCCTGAGACTTCGTTAGCATGAATGTTAGTTTTAACGGTCGCGAAGTCGAATTCAGATAAAAAGTAGCCTAGATGTCCTTTCTTGAGGTTCAAGCTTACCCAATTTCAACAAAATCTGTTCAGTAGACTTAAGTTATTTCACGGTTACGTGAAAGGGTAACAGACAGTTACTTTCCATTTTACTTAGTATGGATAAGATTTAAAAATCGTTAAAAATACACATCCCTACACGGCAGTATGAATCCAGCTTTATCAATCCCAGTGCTCTGGCAGCTCCAGGTGATTGTTCGAAAGTGTTACCATTACCAAAGCCCTGGATTGCACACAAGTGGATTAGTCTGAGAATCCTCGCTCCAACCAAAATGAGAGGAGTTATTTTGTGATTTTCCATCACTGAAAAGAAGCTGTAAGGTACACGTGCCACGTGCCGATCTGGGCGTGTCTATACTTACATTTTATATGGAAACTAGTCCCGTAGATCTACACTAAATCCACGCCATGCGACGTCGTTCTTTGTACCAATCATAACATCTTATGAACAACACTGCTGGACAAAGGCCTCCCGCTTTTCTTTGCCAATTAATTTTAACCTTTTCGACGCCCATCTATACATATACCTAATACGCAATGTGTCCTCCAGCGCCACGCAACAAATGTAAAAAAAATATTTTCTGGCGTTTTTGTTTCTATTGAATATATAACAAACAAGAACTTATTATGTGTGAAAAAGTAAAAAATATGGCTTATAACAGGGCAATTTTCCATAAAAACAAAATAAAAGGTCTTGTAAAAGTCGTAAATTTATTTTATACTATTATTACTTCTAATCAAGTAGTGGCGCTGATGGTACGAAAATCTCGAACTTGTATCAAGTGATTGGCGTTCAAAAGGTTAAAGTATTGATTGGTCAAGGAAAACAAACGACAACAGATGACGCACTAATTATACGTCCCACTCATTTCGCTCTACGTGTAACTTTCCAGCTGGGATAATGTATACAATATATAACTAAGTATGGCATTGTGATACGACTAGATTTAGTCTCGTCAGAGTAATCAAGTGAAACCACATTTCAGTATATATTCACGAGTAAATATACTTAGTCCATCAACAGCATCACTTGCCCTGCCGTTTTCGCTGCTCTGCTGTCCAAGATGAATCGGCAAAAACAAACGCCGCCGGCCGCCAGTTACACCTACACATCCAGTTTAGGTACCTGTTTCTTCCTAAATATTTGTGTAGAAAACAACCAATGGGGGAAAAGAGCTAAAAATGAGGGTAATTAGGGTGTCACGCACATTTTTGAAAAGCATCTCAATTAGATTATATAATGCTAATAAACCATAAAAAAAATTAACATTTTTATTCAGTCGCTAATTTTAAATGCATTTTTAGTGTACCCCTAAAAATGCATTTAAAATTTACTTTTCAAACGCGCGTAATGCAGAACGCAATGGACGCCATTACTTTGAGGTCGTGACGTCAGTTGGCTGTATAAACAAATGAACCTCGGTCATGCCGATCAGTTGACAATTGACAGGTGTCACTTTAATTTACACAGCTGAATGACGTAATAACATGGTGGCTATTTCATGGTGATAAAGTACAAATAAAAAAAGCTGAAATTTTTTAATTGAATTAAAAAAATATATTTTGTTATTTTATGAACTAAAACTAACACTTACCGACTGATTTTGGTCTAAGCTATCTTAGATTTTTAGATCTATTCTCATATAGAGTAAAATACCCTATTTACATAAGAAAATAATGATTTGCATAAGTTGATAAACAAAGAAAAGTACCTACCTAGGTTACTTACCGGAGTTCATCGCTTGTTTTTATCTTGAGATTTTATACTTTTCTTATATCTTAATTCAAATCAAATCTTCCTAAAGATACTACTTTGCCAACACTTGACCCTGAACTTGGTCTGATCTTGAAACAGAGGGTTAAATGAGTCCTTTAAGCGGTTCCTGACGCCGCGCCGTGCTCGGCACTGGCGGACTCGCCCCCGCCTCATGACGCGCTGCCGGCCGCGCAGGCCCCCGCCCGGCCGCTGCGCGCAACATGTCCGCGCACCCCGCACATACACCACTTACTTATTTCATCAACGACGAACAATTAAAATGCAATGAAAATCCACTTTCTGGACACAAGACAGGTAACCATTCAATTATGTTTCCACTCTTTTGTGTCCTCTCGTGTCGCGGCGTCTCAAGGCGTGTTCAAAAATCGATGGTGTGAGACGGCGGGCCGGTAAAAATAAAGCGTTAGAAATGACTGGGGTGAGGCAGAATGGCGGGGGTTGAGTGAGCGCCCTACTAGGGGCCGCACCCTTTGATTCACTTTGTTGTGGTTCGCACCGAGTTCTCCACCTGCTCCACAGGACGAGTGCAGTTTTTTTTATATCTCGCGTTCGACCTTGCGGCCCCCGCTGACGTAACACTATCGCGTAACTATGATGTCTGCCGCGGTTTCAGATTCAATAAACGACGATGAACTTTGCTCCGTTCACTGGGCACATCCCGACAGCGGCGGCGATCCCTTCTATCCACCAGTTCGCCGCAAAGTTTGGATATGAAGGAGGAGGAGGGAGTAGTTCCGGAGGAGTGCTGCAGGAGACACGCTACCATGCGACGGGCAGCGGCGGTGGCGGCGGCGTGCAGTTCGCGGTGGCTCCGGGCACAGGCACGGTGGCGGTGGATGGCGTCAAGTTCAGACAGGCAGAGAGTGTTGTGGTGGTCAGCAGTGCTCAGCCTGGCTCTGTGGCACTCGCTGGGCTGACACCCATACATACAGGTGAATCAATGTTTTATATCAATGGGTAGTACCGTATAGAGTATATTTTATCACGGTGAATCAACTTCATACTTTGTTGAGTTTTTGAAGACTTTCAAATGTAAACACCACCTGTTACTGTACTTCCCATAATTTCAAACAGTGAACACTGGCGTGAAATACCAGACAATATCATCTTCGTCAGTAAACCTAGGCAACATTGCGTACGGCGGACAAGCGAGCTACGTGCAGGCGGAGACGGTGCATCAGCATCTGAAGGCGGAACAGCGTCCTGACAAGAGGGAGTATCGGGAGGAACTGCACCATGACCTCATGGCTACTATGATGCAGCAGCATCAAGGGATCAATGGTAATTATTTAGGTACTTGATTTATCATCATTATCATTTCTACCGAAAGATTTTATAAGGACACTTAGATATCAAGAGAATGCAATGGTCGTTGCTCGTATTCAGTTTTAAACTTAGCACTGTTTCAGTTTGGAAGTGTTTGGTGATAGACCTACGTTAATTTAGGTCCAAGAGATGGACCACAAACATACTTTTGACATGACTTCCTAATCAATTAAATCACGGCAAAAACCTACTTAATTAAATCACGGCAGATTCAGTGAGGCTGTTCCTACCCTTTTTAAAACTTCGCAGACTTTAACCGTCTTCGTAATCGATTTTTCCTAGAGCCTAACATCCCTGTTTTCTACTTTTATCAGTGGCACAAGCGACGCCGTTGCAGCAAGGCACACAACAGCTTCTAGTTGTCCTGCACGAGCCGAAGGAAGCAGCAGCATTAGCTCGCGCCATCAAACAGGAAGGTCGTAATGATCGCAACGGTGCCACCGCGCCAGCAGAGTTTATCAGTAAGTTGCACATAGAATGATCATGTACCACTTACTCAAATCCATCATTGTGTCTTGTAGATTCCAAGGTGCTCAGGTCTTCAATTATATGACATGTTTAGCCGTCAGCTATAAAGATCTTTATCTGACGTTAAATCTGATAGATATTTAGGTAGTGCCAAACCGAGAACATGAAACCAGAAAAAATCTGCCAGAATATCTAGCGCTAATATTCTTATTGGGGTTTATCCAAAACATAACTTTATCGAAAATCTGTCGCTTTTTAAATCTGATAGAATATATAGAGGTAGTGCTAAACTGAGAACATGAAGCAGGAAAACTCTACCAGAATATTAAGCGTTAGCTTTAGAAATTCATTCTGTTAGTTTCAAGTGTTCTTGCAATTAATCAACATGGAGCCGTTGTATTAAGTTCCAATAAAAGCCTAGTATTTAATTTATTTTTCAAAAGTTTTAAAGTTGTCTTACCACATACCTTCAACCCAATAGCCTGCCTGTACTTTATAAAGTATGTTTTTATTTTTAGTGTTAGTCATATTGCGTGCCGAGTCATTATGTCCACCTTACCCAGCAATGGGACTGGCATTAAAAATAAAGCTAAATAAGTGGTATAATTTATATTTATGCGTTCTTACCCCTATGGCAATCTTACCCCAACCCACCTTGTTCTAGCCGCGTTGTTATTCTGATACAATACTACAATTGCAAGTCAACTCGCCACCATGATTCATTGTTGTAACCTTATAAGTACGGCTCAGGCTTACCTAAGTGGATTCAACTTCTCGTATGTCATCGCTCACATACATAGGTACATAATTATTATTTTTAAATTTCTTACAGACATCCACAAAAATTTTGTTAAAATAATAAAATTGTGATGTATATTTTGTGTGTATATCACCCTAGTGTTTACAGTGTAGTAGATATATTAGCAAGTGTGTGGCTTACCCCGGTTTCTGTATTTAGAATTGCAGTTTAAAGTTAAAACCTTGTCATAATACTCGTCTGACAAATTGACAAGTTTGTTTTCAATTCAGAAAACGAGGAAGTCGAACTTTGTTATTTCTGTTTGTTCGTTATCATCATTCACCTCATTTAAATCAAATCTCGTTTTGAACATCACCAACGATAACTTCTCTTATGGTGGACGCATTCGAACTTGGTGCGACGGAATTGGTCCGACTCAGCGTAAGTTTGGTCCGTCGCGTCGGTTATATAAAGTTCAAGCGTGTGTTAATGATCTTAGAAATGGATCACTTCATGATATGGCCAACTAAAACTGGTCAGAGAGGCTAACCAGTTTTAGTAAGTAAGCCAAGCTTCAACCGTTTCGCTTGCGTTGAACGCTTTGAGTTGCCCTTGCTGCCAATCCTTTTATTCTGACCACGTGACTAAGCGTTGAGATTTCGTCATTCCCGTACATTTGAAGCTTTCTACTAGCGTTAACTATTACAGATTACCTTGACTTGGCTAGGGTATAGATAGTTTAAACGTTAACGTTTGGTGATACGTATATCCGTATAGCCACATCATAATGTGGGATTTCTGTGCGTCAAAAAACTTATTCTTCACTATAAATATTTATTGTACCTATCTACACCAAATGTTAATGGTCTTTTTACAATTATTAAGGGATTAGGAACACTTGGAATTTGAACACTTGGAACACATTGAGGAACAGTAGCCTCTACCGGTAGACAACGTAGTTAACTATTTTACGATATGATCAGCTATGTTTGATCATATCATAAAAAGCATACCTACATCTAGCTGAATTAACATGCTTTCATGAAATAGCTGGTCACATCACAATTATAAGATCTGTCCACGATATTAATTACGCTGAGTCCAATTCCACCTTGGTACGGACGGACCAAATCCGTCATACCGAGTTCGAGCGTGTGTTAACACTATTAACGCCTTCTCCTTGTAGGGATATCAATCTCATCATCATTTTCACATCACCCTTTCATTCATCATAGTATCGTGTGCGTCAGGCATCGGTGACGTGACCGACAGCTCCACGTGGCAAACCCTGGGCGGCGGCGTGGCCGACTACCTGTCCGCCCTGCCGCTGCCTCTGCATCATCTGCTGAAGTACTCCACGCCTGCCAATGTGGTGGAGGGCAAGAGAGAGGAACAGCCCACAATTGTGACCACTGTGAACGCTAATACTCTGAATGCTATGCCTAACATTGCGACGGTGAGTTCTTTATCTTATTTTCTCGACTGTAAAATCACCAGAACCATAATCAGCCTTGTAATATTCCCACTGCTGGAACTCAGGCCTTCTCTCTAGAAGAGGGAATAGACCGTAATCCCGCACATGAGCCCAGTGCGGTTTGGTGGATGTCACTGTCTTCGAAGTTATGATTCTGGGACATGCTGGTCACGATGTTTTTCTTCACCGTTCAAGAGCAGTGGTGATGAAATGAATCGCACAAAGTAAAGCACTTGCATAGGATCGAACCTATGACGTTACAACTCGTAAGTAGGGACAGTTTACCACTGGGCTTTCTTACAAAGTGCCTACGCAATCAAAATAGTTTGGAAGAACTGACCTTATTTTTATTTCAGACTTCGTCCTATGGCGTAAAAGTTTTTTTACACCACCTGCTCGACAATGTCGTTTTATACGTCATACATACCTCACTTAAAGCAAGTCAGATCCCTAGGGAATAGTGAGATTTGTATTTGGAACATCAAAAATCGTCAACATTGTGAATTAAAATGTACGTGCATCGAACAAGTCGACTCGAAATTCAAGGCCACTAACAAAAAACAGAAAATAGAATAAAACCTGCTTACTGACGGGAGCGTTATAGAAAATTGAAACTATAGAATCTTGGAATAGTGAATTTTGTTTGTTTGATGAAATTGTAAATATACTTATCGAGTATATGTCTAATATATGATTTGGTCGACCAAATTTTCTTTTAATTATCTCACAGATAGTGTAAAAAAGTAGAGTATGCAACACGAGGATAAAGCTGTCTTTGTCTTGGGCGGCTTGAATTCCTCACTTCACTCAGGTTTCTTCATTAAAAAGCAGGAAAGAATATTTTTATTATAATATCACTTAATAACTGTTCCAGATGCCATCGAATGCAGTAAACAGTGTAGTGGTACAGACGTCGACCATAGGGAACCAGACGGAGAGCCCAAACACTGTCGTCATGTCCAAGAAGAAGAAGAAAAAGAAATGCATGAAGGAGAAGAAACAGCGACCGAAGCCGGGAGAGATTCGACTGACCACTGCTTTAGGTAAGAATTATGATGTCTTGCGGACTGTGAGCAATGGGTAGCTCGCTGTCCGACCGTCCGGTAACTGTCCGGACCGAGCTCAAGTCGTTGATGGCGCGCACTGTTCCCGCGCGCCTCAAGGAGTTATCAGCAATATCAGGGACTCAGCTGGGTCGAAGCCTACTGGGGCCAGAGTTAACTGGGGCCAGAGTTATCTCCGAAAGGTAGCTCACCCCCGGTATGAAAGGCAAAAAAGATCAGGGTAGGTTTTTTAGTCGGTAAGAGTCTGACACTATCTCCCGCTACGCCCACAAGCGGGGGATGTCATTTAGATGATTTTTACTCACCAAAAAAAAAGAAGATATGTGAATATATTCATTTGTTATCTTTCGCAAAAGTAATTGTTTTTATTACTGTGTGAATGCGAGATTAAAATTAAATTTGTTTGCAGATGGCAGCACGCTGTACTGCTGTCCAGAGTGCCACATGGCGTATCCTGAGAGAGAGCTGTTGGAACAGCATCTGGTTGGACACACCATGGAGCGAAGGTATTATGACTTCTGAGTAAGAGTAGAGCTAACGTACTAGCTTTCTCAAAGCAGGTAGTTGAGATTAAAGGTAACAAATACAAAAAAAAACGATGTTTATCTGACTCAAGACCCTACCACGAGCTCTTAACGCGATCCATTTGATGACCTGTTTTTTATTATTATTGATAGGCTTGCGTTTGACCACCATCTCACCTGATTGTAAGCGATGATGTGGTCGACGATGGAGCACGCTTGCCTAGAAGTAACCTATTCACTCTTGACTTAACTGTTGAAGGGATGGAGCTATATAGGGTGTTTAGATCCATCCCTCTTTTCCACTCGCACGCTTGTCATTTTAACACGTCATGGTAAGGCCTTTGATCTACTTATTAAACTATCATACGCCTTATTGGACTTGAAAGTTAAAGATATCGAAACCGGGAATACTACGTTTCTATCTTCAATAGTAGCCTTTTTTTAACAAACAAGAAAGAAATTCTTTGTAGCTAAACAGACGTACGGCGTTGCGCCATCGGTACATGGTGGATATCCCGCCCAAACGTAGGTACACAGTGTTTTGGGAACACATTCATTATACGTACAGCTAAGGAGTGGAATTCTCTGCCGGAGTCTGTGTTTCCTGATAGCTACAACCTAAGTATCTAGCCTATCTTTAAGTCAAGAGTGAATAGGTTACTTCTAGACAAGCGTGCTCCATCGTCGGCCACATCATCGCTTACCATCAGGTAGAATAAGGTGGAATAGTGGTCAAACGCGAGCCTATCAATAATAATATAAAAAAAGCTTATTGTTGGCGAATTTTTTTTCTAATGTTAAACTTAATTGTCTCTAGGTTCATCTGCGACATCTGCAACGCGGCCCTGAAGCGTAAGGACCACCTGACTCGGCACAAGCAGTCGCACAACCCGGACCGGCCTCACGTCTGCTCCGTCTGCATGAAGGCCTTCAAGAGGAAGGAGCAACTCACGCTGCACTTCGTCATACACTCGGGGGAGAAACGGCATGTGTGCAATGAGTGCGGGAAAGGTGAGCCTCCAATTCCTCTAACGATTATGTAATCTATCAAACACTTCTTCTTATCCTTATCCTATATTACTTGGGGTCGGCGCAACAGGTATTTTCCTTCCATTCTGTCCTGTCACCCGTCACTCTATCACTAACTCCGTTTTCTTTCATATCACTTCTGGCACAATTCATCCATCTTTTCTTTGGCCTTCCTCTCTCTCTCCATCCAACTACATGTATACTCAGAACTTTTATCAATCACTTTTTTCGATATTTTTCAGTTAAGTATGGTCGAGCGGTTTGTGTTGACATGCTGCAAATAATCGGCGCTTTATAGTTGAAAAGAAATATTGACTGGTGGGACCTAAACTCGTTGGCAAAGTAGCCACGTGACAACAAACAACAATGATTGAACAATGATTTGGATCACGAGATCGCCTTTCATCGATTGTTTTTGTTTTTTATGTGGTCGACAATAGAGCAGTCGTGACTTAAAGACCAGGAAACACAGACTCCGGCAGTGAATTCCACATCTTATTTGTACGCACAATTTTGTTCTCAAATCGCTTTGTACGTATAGGTGGGATGTCTACCATGTACTGGTGGCACAACGCCGTAGGTACGTCTAGTGGTCCAATGATGAAACGCACTTGGCGGAAGCAGATTGTTTTCAGTCCACACTCCCCAAATGTAAACAATAGAAAACTGACAGGCTAGCAACTCGGCGTCGACGCCCAAGACTTGAGAAAATCGTTTTGAAACTCTTAGCTAAAAACAACTTTTGAATTGTTTTCCAGGTTTCTACCGCAAGGACCACCTACGCAAGCACACGCGCTCGCACATAGCGCGGCGGGTGAAGGCGGAGATGTCCCAGCAGAGCTCATCCTCGTCCCCCCCCCTCTCGCACGCCGTGCCCGCGCCCGCGCCCGCCCCCTCCTGACCGCACTCGGACGAGAAGGCTGCCAACGATCTGCTCACTCTCATCGCAGCTCGACTTGACTAGTGCTAGCGTAGTTGGTAAAAAAAGGAAGTAATAATCTGTTTAGAAGCGGAGTTTTGTGCAAATAAGTACTTTTGATGTAGAAAAAAAATTCAGAAGTTGAGTTTCGGAATAAATTCTACCTTAGAACACTTCCGGAAGTAATCGTAGGTACCGCAATTTCTCGGGTCGAAGGTGCGTTGTTGTTTTACGCGCGTCTCAAAGAGATGTCAGCAAAAATGACGGAGCCAGTTAGGACCGACGCCTGCCCGGGCTGCAGATTATTCAGAAGGAGTTACCATAGCCCTATCAAAATCAAGGGTTTCAGTCAGTAAAAATCTGTCACTCCCTCTCGCTCAACGTTGCGTTATTTAGGCTCCAAGACATAAAGATTCGCTTCTAAACGCAATATTACTTCCTATGGTGGAGGCGAGTTGATTCAAACGTTCGTATGTTCGTGTAAATAGGTGATGTGGAACAGTGTTAATATCGGCTATGACGAGTACCTACCTATTGGGACTGGCTGGTGTTTTGTTGTCGTGGTTCCTTAACTCACACTTACGCAAACTCGAAGCGTGGCGTCGCGTTCAGGTTTTCAATTACAACGTGTGGAGATGCGCGACGACGCTCGCATTAGCGAATCCGAATCACAGCGCTGGACCAGTTCAGAGACTTTAGAACATCCGTGAATGACGAATGGCGCTCGTGTTGGTCAGCTGATGCGTCACTGCGCGTGATTAATGCACATCAACCATTGATATACAAAAAACCAATGACATCAACCTCTCGACTCTAACCAAGCGTCGACGCACACAATTTGTACCTTAACAACGATAAAATAGAGATGAATATGCTATAAGCGATAAATATGCTGTGTTGCGACGCTTCGATTCTGCGACAGTGTGAGTTGAGCCTTAAATGCCTGACCATTTATATTAGAATGTCTGTGTTGTGACCTATTATAGCGACTTCTGATTTCTTTTATCCATCATGAAATGAAACCAGTGGTCCTACTACGACCATTATGATTTCGGTATGGGAGAAAGACATACCATAAAGAGCATAGTGCGAGGTTGTTTTATGTTTACGCGATCGACAGGTTTATGACGTTCGGCGCTCCTTGTAAACGATCGTGTTAACGTAAAGACAACTCTTTGGGCACTCGGCGCACTGGACGTCGAATAACATTATGCAGTTCTCAAGACGCAATTATGCTGACATTAGCACTTCGTAGTACGACCCCAGGCTAGATAATAATATAAGAAAATTGCAAGCAAGGAATCAACTCTCCTCTTTAGTAGGTACAAATATATTAAAATGACCTACATTTCGAACCTTATAGCCGTTAAGACTAGTAACTCTGACACTTTGAACATAAGTTTAAACCTAACTTGAAAGCAATATATTCATTATAAATAAGTACATACTGTAACAAACATTTTGTAGTAAACAGACTCAATGATAGTGTACGTGTGCTCGAAAACTGGATGTGCGATTAACGCATGTACGACAACCAAAACTGTATTGCGACTTACATTATTTCGAGAGCACGCTTCATGAGCGACAGTAGTTCGACACTGCGCTAGTGCGACAAACAATTGTGTGACTACTATTTATTTTTGTGAGTATGAGTATTGAAATTCGGCAGTACTTTGGTGTAGACACAATTGAACAGTTGTTTGATGGAACCCTTCAGTACCTACTAACCCAACAAGTTCAACTGTATCAATCGAAGATTTTTATGCATACATATAGTTACTGCTGTTCTAGCATTCTAATTACTTGTGTTAATAATATACACTCTTGCCAATCCAATTTACTTATGACATTGGCAGAATAGTCGACATCGGCTCTATTTGCCATTAATAAAAAATAGAATAGAGTAGATAGAGCCCCACTTCGTTTCAAATTTACGTTTCTAATTTATTTATATATTTATTACCAAAAAATTAACAAAACGACCAATCTTACATAGTAATAATTGTTGATGTACATTACCTGGACAAAGGTGCTTGGTTACTTGAATAGATTCACACTGTCCTCCATACTAGTATACACTCATGTATCACGGTAGGATAGTTTTCCTCAACTCTCACAACACAACACTTTGATAACATTTACAACTAAATTAATAACTCATAGCCTTATACGCAATTGATTGCGAGTTACATTCTAATTCAATAAGCGAATACATATTTTTAGTTGCAATGTAGGTAGTTCGAAATATTTTATAGTATATGCAAGACATTTATGACTTCGTGGGCTACTTCTGGGTGGTTATACAAAAATGTCCACAAAAGGTTAAAGCGGGAGCGAATCGGAGCAGAGTTCCTACCTTAGCCTATTATTTATATATCATTTATTTAATCTTCATGCAACAAAAAGTACAAAGGCGGACTTAATGCCTTAGGCATTCTCCACCAGTCAACCTAGGGAGGTGAAGAGACAATATGGTAGGCGCACAATTGTTTTTTTTTTTAATATAATTCTTCGCGTTGCACTAGAGTTATGTCGAACTTCAGTGTGTCACAAGCGCGCATTCGATGTATGGTGTCGCAGTCGCAGTAGTTTTGTTGCAAAAGCGTTAATCACACATACATTTGAGTATATTTCGAGCTCACACTTACTCAACGACATTCTAATCGTATTGGTCATTTTGCGTTAGATAATGTATATACTTTTTAATGATATAGGGATCAACGTCTTTATATGTTGCTGTACCGATCTTCCACATTCGATGTGGATAAAATAATGGCATAATGTTACCAATCTAGTCGAACGTAATTAGAGTACCTGGCCGTAAATAATAAAACATCGAAAGTAAACGTTCGCAAGAAAACGAAAACCCAGCCCTGGAATGAAAGGCAAAGAAGGAACTAGGAGCAGCGGCGTAACAAGTCTTATACGCCCGGTGCAAGCTTCTCTAACTGCGCCCCTAGAAAAAAGTACAATACGAACAAAAAGGACTATTAGAGATTTTTGCGCCCCTCCAGGGACTGCGCCCTGTGCCTGGGCACCGCTGGCACCGCCCTAGTTACGGCACTGACTAGGAGTGGGTTTTTGTCAGTAAAAGTCGGATACTCTCGCTGCGCCCAAGGGCGGAAGATGTCATTGGATGATTTGCCACCTAAAAAAGAGCTCTAAGTACTATGTGCCAAGTTTCACCTCTGTTTTATTTACGCCCGGGTACCTACTCTAAAAGATCCCCATGGACGACTCAATTTCTCTGAAACAACGCCATTTTGAAAGTAATCTTGAGAACATTAGTGTAAATAAATTAAAGACGAATTTGTAAGTTTCGAGAGTGAACAATTGATGAATCAGTAAGAACATGGGTCGCCTACTGGCATTAACTTTATTTATTAAATATTTAGTTTGTTATTAGAAATAAATTATATGACTTAATTTGTTATTTACAAAACGGATGTTAAGTTGTTGTTTTTGCCGATACGGCAGTTCTGTCTTACGTTAGGTGATTTAAAATAAATATTTGGATATATCTCGGGCAGTATTAGCTAGAGGAATGGGCGAAAGAGTTACCGTAGCTATGGGAACTGAAGGAAAAACGGTGGGTTAGTCAGTAAAAGTCTGACACGCCCTGTCTGTCCACCTAGATCGGAAGAAGTAATTTGATTTTCCATCTCAAAAAATGGGATGTATTACTAATAATATGTATGTTAGTTCGCACGCTAGTTCGAACTGTATTTAAGAAAAAGAAAAGTGCAAGATTTGTATCATGAAGATGAATTGATGGGTACTGAAATTGAGATAACATATTTCTTCGACGCATTTAGAGCCCAAACTCAAAGCTATATATTTTGCTGTGATGTAAATTTTTATACTTATATTTATTGTTTTAATGTAAATTTTAAATGTTGTACACCTCTAAGGGTTGTTTTCTATTATAATTGTTGTTCGTTTGATGTCCATATCGGTGTTCTGTTCGTTTATGTGATGTGATGTACCTAACGAAAGTAAATGTTTACGCAGTATAGCTGTTATACACAATAGAATGTTTGTTCATTACTCGTATATTACCTATAGAATAGTATAGTACCTACGGGTAGTCGGTCATAAATACGGACAAAACATATTTTTATAGGAAAATGGACTCTCTGGTCTTAGATGTTTTATTACTCGTAATTTTCGAAAAAAGTTTAAAGTACAAAACGATTTTAAAATTCGAATGTTTATTTTGGTGGATTATGTTTTGTAAAGAGCATAAATTGTTTTTCTCCGTGTAATAATGAGCCAACGATAGAAATTAAAATAAGTAACAGTATAATATAATTCTTTACTTGTCATCACTTACAGAATAGTATAAATATATGCAGCTTCCATTTACCGACACTGTGCTTTCGTATTTTAACTTAAATATAACATTTTACTTGAGTTTTGTTGTGTTATTTGAGTCTTTTACCCTATTCTGTCCTATACGGTTTTCGGGCCTTAACCTAAACATATCAGCCTTATAATGTTCCCATTGCTGAGTCTCAGGCCTCCTCTCTAAGGAGGGGCCCAGCTGGGTCGAAGCCTACTGATGCCAATGTTATCTGAAAGGAAACTCGAGCCCCGGTATGAAGGCTAGAAGGAACGGGGTGGGGTTTTTAGTCAGTAAGAGTCTGACACTATCTCCCGCTCCACCCAAGAGCGAGAGAGGTTGGTTGATTTAGCCGTGTCGGTTTCCTCACGATGTATTCCTTTATCGTTTTGACAGAAAACAGAACAACACAAACAACACGAACAGCAGTGGTGATGAAATCATACAAAGTTAAGTGCCTGCCTGGGTTTAAACAAGCAACATGCCCTCATAAGTTGGGGCCGTTCCACTGGGCCATGACTGCTCTGTGTCTACCGTGCCTAGATGCTTGACTACAGGTTTGCGTGCGCAGGCCGGTTTGTAATAATACCGAGCAGTACTGTATGAGTTTTACCTACCACGTGCACGGCAGGCCAGACTGTGGTGAAGTTTGTGCCCTTAGGATTTTCAATAATGGAATGTTTGAGTGCAAAATACTTTATTTTTGTACTTCCAAGTCACATTGAATAAACTTAGATTAAAATCACAACGTTATTTTCTGTGAAAAGATAAAATAGAGGAACTTGACAGAATGATAAACTTACGACTAATTTCGATTTCATTGCCAGTTACAATAATTTATAAAAACAAAATGATTTACACATAATTAAAAAAAAAATCGAGCACACAATAACATTTGGCACTGTCAGCTAAAAAAACTGATATAAAGAAAAGAAACATCAGAAAAAAGTTATGAACTTGAGGCCCTACCATGAGCTCTTAACGCGATTCATTTGACGACCGAAACTGAACTGTTAAAGAGATGGAGCTGTATAGTGTGTATAGTTCCATCCATCTTTATCGCTCGCACGCTTGACATTTGAACACGTCATGGTAAGGCCTCTGAGTGCGGCCATTTATGGAACCAATCCCATAAATGTCATATTAATCAATGTTTACACATGGGCCCAGCCTCGGCCAATCCTCGCCATTGTGTAAACGGGGCTTCATATTATACAATAGCTACACAATCAATAGCGATTGACCGAAGCCACATGTAAACATAGCAGTATGACTTCATAATTAAAATCTCTGGTAGCTGGCAATGTATCCGATCATTTGGTTTCCATGGCACATTGAGTGTCACACATACAAACTAACAATATCATTCCCCACTTAATACATAGCAAATCACAATATATAGACAAAGTTTAATACCGAAGAACATTCAATGTTTTACTAAGAGAACTCGTAGAATTTGATAGATATGCAATTCTTATTCATTGAGATCATGGTAATATACTATGTATTTGGACCCAGTGCTCAAGCATGCAGGAAAGTAGGTGACAGGGACGAAATTAAAAGCTAAAATTTAATCGGCTTTTTTTTTACGGTGGGCAAAAATCATCTAAAGACAATCCCCGCTCTTGGGTGGAGTGGGAGATAGTGTCAGACTCTTACTGACTAAAAACCCACCCTGTACTTTCTAGCCTCTTCATACCGCGGCTCGAGCTTCCTTTCGGATAACCCTGGGCCCAGTAGGCACATTTTACCGGCTTACGTCACACTCTCGCGTTTATCCCGCCAGGATCACACTTCCATGACCAAATACTCCATCTCGTCAGCTCTTCTGTTACATATGGATTGAAGAGTTAAACGAGATGGAGTACCCAGTCACAAATACACGACACGACCCTGGCTAATAGGACCGAAAACACTCGTCGATCAAACAGTTAAAGGTTTAAACGTGGCTAAAATAATAACAGTCGCACGAGTCCATCTCCTAGGTTAGGTTACGCATGCCAAGGTCAGTCTGTAGATGGGTGACCATCGTAATTTATCGAAATTGCAGATCAGTGGGATCGCAGTCAAGCACTAGTTTATATCAATTTAAAAAAAAAGGTATGTCCGGACGTCAAAAAAAAAACCATTGGTCCTAGTTCTCATTTGTAGATCTTTGACAGGCTTTGGGAAATATTTCAGAAACTAGGAAATCTGACTGAACACTATTTTTTTGTAAAACTGCAGTCAGATTTCCCAGCAGGGCCCTTTGTAATTTGAGTTCATTATTATATTTAGTCCATAACGTCCCACTGCTGGGTAAAGGCCTACCTCCAATCCTTCCATTGTTCCCGGTTTTGACCCACTTCATTCAAATTCCCAAGGAACACATCTAAGTCGTCCCACCATCGCCTTCTTGGTCTGCCGCGACCCTGTCGCGTAATTGGAGTTCATACGTGCAAAAGAAGCATGCCATTGTTATTTACTTCCACGGTTGGTAAAATAAAAAACTGATTGTTGAAAAACGTTGATCGCAACTTAACAGTCAATGTACGAAATATTTTCTATAGGTTCCTAAACGTATTAGATTTTTATTTACAAATGGTACCGTCACCTACTTTCTCATTTTCCACATCTATCTCAAACTAACATCTCAAATAACTATTTACAATTAAAGTAAGTTCATAAATAAAATTGTCCCCTCCATACAAAATGATACGAACCAACATCAAGAAAAATAATATATATTTATGCAGAAAGTTAATTAAAATTTATTTTATTTACTACTTATTTTGTATAGAGCTGACAATTATATTACATATAAATTCTCAATACTATACTAGAGTTTAAAAGTAATATTCCGAACCACGCCGCACGCAGCAGTGCTGCCGCGACACTACACCCCTAGCCAAGTTACAACCGTTTCGCTTGCGTCGAACGTTTCGAGTTGACCTTGCCGACAATTCTTTTGTTCTGACCACGTGACTGAGCGTTGAGACGACGTCGTTCCCGTACATTTGAAGCTTTCTACAAGCGTTAACTATTGCAGATTTGCAACTTGGCTAAGGGTCCCCATACAATGTCTATAAGCTTTTACATTCCGAGCTAGGCAGCAATGTCGCGGCAGCAAAGTAGGCAGTGTGGCAATGTGTGGCAGCACTGCGGCAACAACTCTGCTGCTTGTTGCCGAGTTCGGAATCATACCTTTATCATTTAATTTAAGTTTTGTGCTTGAGTGGCTGCAGCAGTCAACTCCAAATGTACAGTATTCCATATTTTGGTAAGAGCACGCTCAGCGCCATTTTGTCGTATCATTCTATACTTTCTTCGCTTTTACTATGTATTTATTACCGCTGTGCTGTCTGTGTAGCATAAATAATGTTCTATTCTATTTAAATGATAAATCTATGGCAGGTTTTGTCTATTCCACTTATATTAAAAAAAAAACCGAGTCAAGTGCGAGTCGGACTCGCGCACAAAGGCTTTCGTACCGTCCTTTGCAAAAAACGACAAAAAAATCGCGTTTGTTGCATGGGAACCCCACTTAAATATTTATTTTATTCTGACTTTAGTGCAAGCCATTATATCGGCATCTAAATTACATGAGCTGTGAAACGTTCAACTGTCTAGCAATCACGGTTTATGAGATTCCGTCTGGTGACAGACAGATGGACAGCGTTTGGGTTCGGAACCCCCAAAAGTAAGAAAGATTTGTTCTAACACTATTTTTGTAAGAAGGGTAAATAGCAGCACAGCTGCATGTTGGAATGTATTAATTTGGAAATTAAATACGTAAGGAATGGCCGTAGATGAAATGATTTGAATCTTCTGCCTATCTGGATATGTAACGTGTAGTTTGTTAAACTTCAAAGTTTAAATAAATTGTACTTCGACGGTTGAAAGGCAAAAGGGTCTAAGCGACTTGACTATAGTTTACAAATGTGAACTCTAAAGATTTTACTTCAAATCACTTTTTTGAAAAGTTTACTCAATGTCGCTTAGACGCTTTTGCCTTTCAACCGTCGACTTAGAATAAATGTTATCGTTTGTCATCTTCATCCTTCCTATCTATGCTGTGCCCAACAGAGTCCATAATTATTTCTAACAAATGTTACATTGTGCGATGCAATAAATAATTGAGTATTGAAAGAAAAGTCATGGCGAAAAATTCGTAACTATTTTGTAAAGTTCGTATCACAATATTCAAACGGACTTTTACTCAGTGTAGTCGACCACACAGGGCAGGTTTCTGAATTAAACATTTTGAGTTGAGTCACCTATGGGGATTGAAGAGCTTAACTGATGCATGCGCGCGTCATGCTCGTGAACGGGTGCCGTCAGATGAGACTGGTCATCTCTTAGCTGCCAGTGGCTTAATTCAGTTTCTATCTTTATTTTTTTTTTTATTATCTACAATGAGCTCACATAATATTATTTAAAAGAGTGTCCAAGGAGTTTCTTGCACGTTCTTCTCCATAGAGATCTACGTTTTGGAATGTGCAATTTAGCTTCACTTTTCTTGGACTGACCGACATTTGACTATTCAAAAGTGCCTGTAAATGGTCTATTTGAAATAAATGCTTTGATTTTGTTTTTATTTTTATTTTGACGAGATGAAGTACCCAGTCGCAAACACACGACCCTGGTGAATAGGACATTAAAACATTCGTAGGAACAATCCGACGGGTTATAGGTTAACCCTTTAACGGATTATGCCAAGATTTAATGGGTTTTTACATTAACACACTATTCGCGTTATGATTAGACATTTAAACTTTTTTACTGACTGTTCAACGATTTTAACTTTTATTTCGTAAGGATGGTATTAAAAGTAAAAAGTGGTTACAATACCAACTATGTACTGCAGCCGCCATTTGCCATATCACCAACGTAATAAAAGTCAAAATCGGTTGAACCGACAGTAATAATAGGTTTTCATAAATGTCTAATGTTATTTTGAACAGAGTATAGATTGAGAAATGCTCAACTTCAAATGCTAAAATCAGAAATCGTGGTTTAATTATATACTAATGGAAATAATACCACAATTTTTTGTAAACATGTAAACTAATAATGATACCTGTTTATAATTTGGATGAAATTTCGGTATTGATGGACTCTACTGAGGCGCTACCACGAGCTCTTAACACGATCCACTTGAGAGCCTAAACTAAATTGTTAATGGGATTGAGTTATGTAAGGTGTACAGTTCTATCCTTGTTTCTCGTTCATACGCCTGTCATTTTAACGGTCGTGGTCGGGTCGAGTTAAGGTCACTGTTCGGGAACCCTCGGCCATTCGGCATTCTTCGGGTGCTGTCGTGAAACATCGGCGAGCGGAGGCGGCGGCTTCACTTCACTACCGATCTCCTCGGACGACGCGTGCGCACTCCAAACGCTTACCAACGTTAAAATTGTAACTATTCGGAAATTATAATCTTTTTAAATTACAGACCTTTGAGTTCAGACCGTACATAGGTTCCTAACATTCACTGATAGCCGAGTTCTAGGCCGCATTATGAAGAAACGGGCGACGATTGTGGGTCGACGGTGATAGCGTGCCGCTCGCCGTTGTCCATAGACACAACCATTTGATAGGGGACTTTGATTTGTAGCGGCACGCGGAGTCTTGTGTTTGATGGGGCCTGAAACAAAATATGAGAACACTGTAGTATTTGCAAGGCGATTTTATAATCGACCTCCGTTTAATCACCTTAGGCGGTGAATTTTGGAAAACCTTTCCAAATTTTTTGTATACCAGGTTATTGGTAAAATACTGGCAACTTCTCAGCACTATGTTACTAACATCATAAACAACAACTTTTGTTCTATAACTTTTCTATTTTATCATATTTTAATTTATCAGACTTCCATACACAAATAAAAATATTTAAATTGAACATTCTAAATATTATGATTGAGCTTGATTCGCATATACTTATATGCGAATCGAATACTTATATGGGGATCGGTAGGTAGATGTAGTAAAATACAGGGTTAAAATGTGTTTTGGTAAATGAATTGTTTTGTTAAAAAGGCATAGAACAAAAGTTGTTGTTTACGAAGTTAGTAATACTGTCCTGCAAGATTGTTAGAGTTTTACAAATAACCCTATATATCGTGAAAGGAACCTCTGTGTTTTTGTTATAGTTTGACAACTGCTCATCATATAATAATAATATTCCACAACTATCACACAACGCCGTCTAGTCCCAAGCTAAGCAGAGCTTGTGTTATGGGAACAAAGACAACTGATAAACATACTTATATATTTCTAAATACATACATATTATAGATAAAATTACACCCAGACACAGAACAAATGATCATGCTCATCACACAAACATTTGTCCTGGGTGGGAATCGAACCCACGACCTCCGGTATAGCAGTCAGGGTCACTAACCACTAGACCAACAGGCCTGTCAAAAGTCAAATATCAGCCGAAAGATTTCCACTGTTGGACATAGGTCTCCCCCAAGCGTCGCCACAACGAACGTTCCTGTGCGTCTCGCATACTAGCATATTATTATTAATAATTTCGTACTACTTACATGAATAGTGATCTCAGGTAAGATCTGCTTCTTAGTAGATGCTTTACTGCGTACTTTGTTGATGGGGTACAGGCCGGGGACCCCTTTCTTCGCTTTTACCTTGTTGTGAACCAGCATATGTTTCTGTAGGTGATCCTTGCGGTAGAAACCTGTAAAAATAAAATTATTATTATTACTCACATAGCTGGAGTTTGCGTTACCTGATAGCTACAACTTAGGGGTCTTTAAGTTACGAGTGAACAGGTTAGTTCTAGGCAAACGTTCTTCACCGTCGACATTGCTTACCATCTCTGCCCCTGATAGTTAAAAAGACGTGTCTAACAAAAAGTCAACACGGATAAAAAAAAATGTTTTAAATGAATGAAACGGGAAATCGAGCCTTCTTTCCTTGTGTTAAAACCGCACTGGAGAAAGTTATCAAAATATAAAAAAACTAGCTTTTGCCAGCAGCTTCACCCGCGTACATAAAATATAGCCTATGTCACTCAGGAATAAAGCAACTTTCTATCGATGAAAAAATTTTAGCAATCGGACCAGTACTTCCAGAGATACAAACTTACAAATTTTACCTCTTTATAATATTAGTATAGATTCTGGCAATGTATAAAACTCAAATCTGGAAAAAATTTTAGATGCGTCTTTTTTACTAACGGGGACAGATCTGGTGTGATAGTGGAATAACATCAATAGAAAAACTAAATTATGATTAAACTTCTTGGTTCTTTTGCTCACCCTACCTGATTCGATTTGACAGCTATGACGTCACAACATGGCGCTGAGTCGATTCTATTCTTGTTTTGTATCGCATAGTAACTTTAACCTCTCAGGCACCAGTGTACTAAACATAGTATAACTCATTCCAGCTAAATTAAACCTTATTACGTAAAGATAAGGTTTAAGTTAGCTCGTACAGAAGTGTACTGAATTCAGTACTCTTATGCCTGAGAGGTATAATAGGGTGACCACACACGATCGATCGTCGATCGATGGTAGAATGGATTAGTCGACGTCGATCGACAGTTTCTACCAGACCAATCGATCGATGGTAGGCGTCTTCTTGTGAATACATTTCCAAAGAAGTTGTTGGAATATAGCCGGAGTTAATCGATCAATGTCAACCGATGCTATCGAGCGGCAACCGATCGATTGGTTTGTCGACCGGTATCCGTCGATCAATTAACGCTACCACACCAATCGATCAACGTCGACCGATGTCAATCAATGGTATCGATATGTTCTTAAGCTTACCTTTCCCACAGTCGGTGCAGAAGAAGGACTTGACCCCGGTGTGTATATGAAGGTGTATCTTGTAGTGGTCTTTCCTCTTGAAGGTCTTGGAGCAGTACTTGCAGACGAACACTCGCTGCGGCGTCGGCAGCTCTTTCTCTTCCACCTCCACGTATTGTACGCTGTCCAGTGCTGCTAGCTCTGTTATGTCCATCTGGAATAATATTACAGCATTAGTTTTAGTAAGCGAATCCCGAAACACGTGTCTAGTATTTTTATATACAGATAAATTAATTGATGTACCAATATGCTTTGGAATCTAGGAAAGGTGTTTGTGTTTTTTATTATTTCGGTTAGCATTGCATAGTCGGCCTTATAATGTTCTCACTGTTGGGACTCAGGCCTCCTCTCTAGGAGAGAGAATGGGCCGTAATCCACCACGCGGGACCATTGCGGGTTATTCCGGTTAGTTTACTATATTCATGAATTTTGAGTAGTGGTTCAGTAACGGTTCTGACTTACGAGTTGTAACGGTGAAGGACTCATTGGCTGACTTCTAAACTGGTTGTCAGAAATTTTATATAAATGTATCAAGAAAAATCACAAAGCTTGTTATGTAAGCAAAAATACATAGCAATACAAGAGGAGGGGGAGTGGGGTTGTTTTGCACTTGCACCCAGCTGTTTGCTGGCACCTAATGCCTGGTGCGTGTAGTAGTGTGAATGGTTTTTTGGAGATAAATCCAGAGAAGAACCAAGACAACCGATGTAGAAAGAATAATCGCCAAACTTATGTGGCAGATGGCAGGGCAGGGCACATTGCTTGTAGAACAGATGGTCGATGGCGCCGAAAGGTTAGTGGTGACCAAGTACCAGAAGACGGAGCGTTAGCGCAGCCTTCAAGGTGAACCGATCCTCATCTTCTCTCTAGCCTTTTCCCAACCAGCTAGAAGTCGGCTTCCTTCCGATGCGGCTGTGTTTTACATGGAGCGAATGTCTATCAGATTTCCACAGCTCAAATACTGGCCAGCACGAGATCAATCCTGTATACATACGAATATAATCTTGTACCATCATCATCATCATTTCAATCGAAAGACGATCACTGTTGGACATAGTCTCAAGTGTCATCAAAATCAACGGACTTATGCGTCTCGCATCCATCGGATTCCCGTAACCCTCACCAGGTCATCGGTCCATCTTGTAGGACGCCATCCAATACTGCGTTTTCCGGTACGCATTCGCCACTCTAGAACCTTACGGTTACAACGGCCATCTGTTCTGCAAGCACCATGCCCTGACCGGCGGTTCTTCGGGCTGTCGGTAACCTTGGCTCTCCTGTGGATATCTTTATTTCTGATTGATCACGCAACAAAACGCCTATATCGTTGTCTCTGTTTTATGTTAGTTTTAAGTTTGCGTCTTTTCCGGCAAATAAAATGTTTTTCTCTCTTGGTTACTTACATATTCCTGTGGGTACTTGTTGGGGTACTTGTTCTCCTTCTTGGCGTCGAGTATAACAACGTCAGGGCAGGGCGGCGGCGGCGCGGCGGCGCGCGGCGGCGAGCTGCTGTCCGCCGCGCCCAGCAAGCATTCGTGACTCTCATAGTTCTGCTTTGATAGGAAACCTGTAACGAGTTATACATTTGTTTACGTTAAGCAACATTATCACTTTATCCCAATATATTTGTCATAATATTGTGTCCTCATCTTCCATCAACATCAGCGTTTTTAATGTTCCCACTGCTGGGACTCACGCCTCCTCTCTAGGAGGGGGAATGGGCCTTAATCCACCACGCGGGCCCAGTGCGGGTTGGTGAATGTCACATGTCTTCGTATTTTTGGTTCTAGGACATGCCGGTTTCCTCACGATGTTTTCCTTCACCGTTTTGAGAGCAATGGTGATGAAATAAATTACACAAACTAATGCGCCTGGCTGGGTTCGAACCTGCGATCTACAATTTGTAAGTCAGGGCCTCATCTTCCATAATTCACCATTATATCTTTTTGAGTGAAAAATACCATGTCACTTCTGACACAGAGAGTGGAGCGAGATCCCTCTCGCTCGTGTTTAACTTTTAGTGACAAAATGTAATAATAATTTACGTCCTACGTGGGTGATACAACGCGACTGCGTTTACGAAATAATCCGCATCGGATTATTCAGATTCACGCGAACTCGAAGTCGCCTCGCTCGAAAGACAGCTGTTATTAATATACAACGTGTAACGTTAAATGCGCAAAACTGCAGACACCCCAAATTTTTTTAATTCGATTGACCTAATTATGTGAGAGAAAAAAAACATTTAAAAAAATTAAAGGTTTTATGAGCAGTTTTAGTTTGTATTTGTATACCTATTTCAGCGGGTTTGCGCACGTGATGGCTTGTCCTATTCATAAATAGACAGGTCGAAGTTTTTAATGAAGATTTTTTTGAAATATCCATTATAATGTAACCTATATTAAAAAATGGTTTAATTGATTCTGCTCGTCATTCTGATCAAACTAATTTCAGGTTTTGCGCATTTAACGTTACATCTTGTACCTATATAGGGTGACAGATAATAATTAGTGACCGATTATAGACATGACTGTACTCATCAGACAACTTTCCCAAAGAAACTTTTTTTTTATAATCATTATTTAACTTATATTATTTAACCGGAACATGTAGGTATCTACACTGATAACATACACCGATGGGTTTGCAAGCGGCGCGGGTGCACTATCACTATTGTAGGTAATGTACATGAGACAACGGCGTTACGTGGCTAAACAGCTCAGAGGTCGAAGGCGCAAATTTGCGTGAACGTGAGTGTTTTGTTATTGTGATAAAACTTATGAGTATAAAATAAAGTTTCTTTGGGAAAGTTGTTTGTAATCATGAGTACAATAACGTATATAAGTATCGGTCACTAATTACCAGTCACCCTATATATATGTCGGAGTAGTCAATAGTACGGAAGCTTGAGAACGAATGAATGAGCTAAGTGACAAGTGACACATGTCACTTGACAGAATCCGGTCTGACGTTTGCATGAACCGAGCAGATAAAAGTGCCGAGCGCAGAGGCTCGGGGTTCATTCCTGTCGAAAGTCATGCGATGTGCAACGTCCTATTCTCGGGGACTGTCTCACGGCTCGTTATGTGAAGTGAAAACCTAAAGCTTGCATTTATAATAAATCAGTTGTGATCTGGAATAGTCTGTTTATTGCTCGATACCCAGCCATCGCCCACAAAACAGAGTCTTTGGAAAGAGATTCAATGATAATCGGCATCCTCAGCCGACATATATATGTATTATATGACTTAATTAGATAATATCTCTTCTATCTGTATTTGTTCTTTTAATTATTACTAGGTAAACTCACTCTGTTCGCAGGTGGGGCACCAGACCTTCTCCACAGGCTTGTCGTGAACGTGTTGATGCACTTTGACATGTTGCTTCCTCTTGAACCTTCGATGGCAGATTTCGCACTCGTAGGGACGAACCTCCATGTACTGGCTAACGGAACGCGCGGTGAGAAGGCTGTCTTCTGCTGACTGGAAGAACACGTGTAGTTTTATTATTTGACCCATTAAGATGAAGAGCAGATACAAATTAACTGTGTTCACTATAATGTCTTAATGAAAACATTAAGGGTGTCACAATGTGTGGGATTGTTACTGGCGGTATTGGCCGCACAATTGAAGGTGTACTAAAGGTCTGGAGCGAGGAGGAATAGGAGGCAGTCGCCTTCTTCTAAGAATCAGTAATGCTAGCAAAGGAGGTACCTACTCGAGCGAGGGAACGGCCCTCACGCCCCCGCCACCAGGTCCAATCCCGATTTCCTATTGCTCTGGGTACTACCGGGTAGCCCCAGAGCGTTATTTTAATGTGGGACTTTCTTCTATAGCTTATTTTATAGTCTAAATAGCTTTGTCCCGCGCGGCTTCGCTCTCGCTCTTCCCTACTCTACCCTACAATACCCAACTCTACCCTACCCTAATCTACCCAACTCTACCCTACCCTAATCTACCCTACTCTATCCTACACCACCCTAATTTTTATTTTTTTTCCATAAGAACCTTTTCCTCACAATAAAAATCACAACAAAAAAAGAATTTTGGTCCCGGCGTTGTTGAGTTATGCGCTTACCAACACATTTTGCGATTCATTTTTTTATTATAGACTAGCTTTGCCCGCGCAGCTTCGCTCCCGCTCTTCCCTGCTTAACCCACTACTCTACCCTACCCTACCCTACTCTACACTACACTACTCTACTCTACTCTATCCTACTCTACCCTACTCTATCCTACTCTACCCTACTCTATCCTACTCTACTCTACCCTACCCTACTCTACCCTACCCTACTTTACCCTACTCTACCCTACCCTACTCTACCCTACTCTACTCTACCCTACCCTACTCTACCTACACTACCCTAGCGCCTACCTGTGATCTTTCCGCTGAAATGATGATTTGACACAAAAGGACATAATAGAAACTGTCCTATCTTCAGAATGCTATACTTTAACAGGTGTAGTACTTACATAAGGGTCCTCAATCGGTTCTCCTTTCTGATACTCATCGCTGTACGCGGAGTAAGACAGGTGCTCGTCCATGTGATTCAGCAGCTGGTCTTGTAAGTGGAAAGCTGGGGACCAAGGAAAATAAACTGTTAACATAACTTAAAAAATCAATACTCCCTCACACATACATATTTCCCTCACACACACATTATATATGGTAACGAGTCTTGGATTGTAATTGATGCTCACCTATCCACAGGACAACCTCGGCAAGCGTTGCTTAACATTACATACCAACCCTTCCGGCTACTGGGGCCCGGGGTTAGTTTCGAGAGGTAGCTCAGCCCCGGTATGAAGGCACGAAGGAACGGGGTGGGTTTTTAGTCAGTAAGTCTGACACTATCTCCCGCTCCGCCCAAGAGCGGGTGATGTCATTGGATGATTTTCCCACCAAAAACTCCCTTCTGGCTGATATTTAGCTACAAGCTCGTCGCTTTTAGGACATGTTTAATGTTACAAAAATAGAACTTGTTAACTAATGGTTTCGTTTAAAAGATGCCTTTGTTTAAAAAAAAGAAAAAGAAAATTGTAGTAAACATCCCTTCGTGTGCGAGTCCTACTTGCACTTGGCCAGTTTATTTTTTGTCTTATTTAGATCGCATCTAATGTAATTTTATTTATTATTAATGTTTGTGCAGCAGCCCGTGAAAGTAGAAGATTATTCCAAGGGAACATGCTCCCAGGCTAATAAGTAGGTATCCTAAATTCTATTTTATTAGAACACGGTCTACCTACTATGAGCTAAATTTCATCCAAATCCGTTCGGTCTTTTGAGCGTAAAGGATTAACAAACACACATACATACAAACTTTTGTCTTTATAATACTGCTCACATAGTGTTTAAACCAGTATCTCCATTACTTTTACCTGATTATTGTATAACAAATCAGAATAGCTTTATTGACACATACAATTATTTTACACAACAAAATTTTACCTGTACCTGTTCTACAAACATCTACAAATGCAGTCGGCCAGTGACAATTTACGTTGGTAACTTAAAATAGAATATAAAATCAATACAGGCCAGCTGCAATTATGCTATAGGTACTATTAGGTATGGCACATGGCTATTTCGATACGGAGGGGCAGGCCTATGAATAAGGGCAACTATATCGATATTGTTACGTCATCTAAATCACTCACATTTATACATATAATAAATCTGTAGAACTTTTAACTGTTTCAGATTTCACAGTATTCTCTGATCTGCTTTGGTAAAGAATAAAATTATGTCGAGGGAGCTTTAAGATAGCCGAAATACAGAATAAGATGCAGTAGAGCCGCTTGCGATGTTAAGGGCATATAATGCGCAGGAATGAATACCACATGACTCGACGAGTCTTAGCTATAGAAGAGAGTAAAATAGGAAGAGGTCGACCACAAAATACCTGGAGGCGAACTATCCAGAACAACCTGTACCCCTAGCCAAGTTGCTAATCTGCAATAGTTAACGCTAGTAGAAAGCTTCAAATGTACGGGAACGACGTCATCTCAACGCTCAGACAAGTTGTCAGAACAAAAGAATTGGCGGCAAGGTCAACTCGAAGCGTTCGACGCAAGCGAAACGGTTGTAACTTGGCTAGAAAGGCTGCTGACAAATGGGCCCAACGCCAGAAATGATGCGAAATCGCCTAGAATGGCGTAAAAATATCAGGAGGGCTGACACCAAATAGGGAACGAGCCAGGGGATTGATTGAAAGCATAAAATTATGTTAGTACCTATAACGCTCTTTCATTTATGCGAAAGTTGCGAAACACATCAGCAGTCAAGATGAATAAATTTGTAGATCCGTCTGATAACGCATCGTGAATGAAAGCGTGGTTACTTGTTGCGTTGTTATGAGCAAAAAAAAACAGCGATGTAAAGGTTTTGTTCTTTTTTGGTTATAATGGATCAAAAAGCTGCCCAACTTAAATGGGACTTTTTTTTTCCTTTTTTTTTTCTGTCGACGGGGAAAATCATCATTGACGAAACCCGCTCTTGGGTGGAGCGGGAGACAGTGTCAGAGTCTTACTGACTAAAAACCCCGCGCCGTTCCTTCTAGCCTTCATACCAGGGCTCTAGTTTCCTTTCGGATAACCCCGACCCCGGTAGGCTTCGACCCAGATGGGCCCCTCCTGTTGCTGACAACTCCTTGAGGCGCGCGGGAACAGTGCGCGCCGTCGACGCCTTGGCTCGGTCCGGACAGTTACCGGACGATCGGACAGCGAGCTACCCATGGCTCGCCGTCCGCGAACCCGCGTCTACGGTGGCTGGAAATCGGGATCGGAGTCCCGGCGGCGGCGGCGGGGGCGCCGTTGCCTGATGCGGTCTGCCTCCTCCTTTGCTAGCATTATTGCTTCGCAGAAGGAGGCGACCGCCTGCCACTCCTCCTCGCTCCGGACCATGGCCTGAACCAAGGCCCGGCGCGAGAGGTCTCCGCCGCCGATCACCCCCACAAGGGCACGGCGTTGCTCCGCCCAAGCAGGGCACACCTCAACTGTGTGCTCCACCGTGTCCTCCGGGCGTTCCGCACAGTGGCGGCACCCGGGCGTCTCTTCCGCTCGAATCCGATGCAGGAACCTCCCGAACTTGCCATGTCCGGTGAGGACCTGCGTCATGCGGAAGGTAAGGACGCCGTGAGGTCTTTCCAGCCACGCCTCAAAGAGGACTTAAATGGGACTGGGCAGAACATGTCTGCCGCATGTCTAACGAGCCGTGGGATCGTGAAGCATAGGATTGGTGTCCGGACACAGCGACGTGGGGCCGCGGCACACCACGAAGGAGATGGCAAACCACGGATGGATGGGAAACCGTGATGGTTGGAAAGTTTGCTGCCGTCGTAATTAAAAAGACCACAACAGAATATAAATTTTTGTTAATATGATACCGAAAATATATAAAAAAAAAATAGTATCGCTCTTTTTACTTACTACGGTAGTTCGTCCGTATGGAGTAGTAGAGATAGTGGTGGACCAGTGGTAAAGGCCGTGACTTACGAGTTATAAGTCATGGGTTCAATCAAACCCAGCCCAGCGCATTATTTTGTGTAATTTTTCTCATCACCCCTGGTCTCAAAACGGTGACAGTTGCCTTTTACGTTCCAGTGCCACTGTTACTGTTGAAAAATCTCGCACCCACCAATACCTGCCAGAGGTATGGGTCCTGACGGGCCCTGTCAATATTGTCCCATCACCATCCTGAACCCGTTATTATATTGGACTCGCAGGGCCATAGCCCACATTATCATTTTTTAAATAACGGATGAAGGATGTTTTTTTAACATTATGTATTGTTTTCGTTTCTCAGTCCAAGGTTCGAAGCCCAGGATAAGAATTATAGCAAGAACTCAAACCTTATTAGATGAAATTTCAACATAACTGAAAACATCTGTCGTTATGGTAGAGTACAGATAGGTACACGTCTGCCAAACCCCTCAGAAAATACAGACGAAATATACGTTAAAATATTTCAACAAAAAAATAATCCTGGCAAGTCATACCAGCTTCACCGTTCTGTAGGGGTCGGAGCCGACCCTAAAAATAATCCCGGTCTGTACCCCCCCAAACGCCCTCCCCGAAATAAATTAGATCTCTAAAACCGTCCATAATCTAGCGTCCCTTGAACCACCCTATCCGTGCCCCCTCGTAAGACCCATGGGGGATCGCCCCATTCGCCCCTAAAATAGGGGAGGGTCTGAAAAGGTCGACTGGTCGGTTGCTACGTGTGCATATGTGTTGGCTTCGTAATTGTAAACTGGGCACTCGATATTGATCGGTTACTATACAGTTTATATTGTACAAATTGTAGGTCATTCGTGGGTGTAACTATTTTTGGGAGGCTTTATCTGTATTTTTCTTGGTTCAACTTGTTTACCGGTTTAAGTATTGAGAGGCAGTTCCTCTCAACATGATTGAAATGTACTATACCTACACAGTTCTTGAATGCCTGTTCATCTATTCACTCTGTTGTTGTGTTTGGTATTTATACTCAGAGAATTCGAAACAATAAATTTGAGTATCTATACTGAAAAGTTTGAGATTTGCGATATAATTTGGGACAGACCCTGGGACTAAAATGATTGGTTGCTAAGGAACACCTGTACATGGAGGGCTTCTAGGTTTTATTCTAGTGCGCCCCCCCGTCTCCCACCCGGTTCGCTGTCACCTGTTCGTCTGCGGCCTGGCTGCGCCGCGCAGCTTCCACTAAATATTACAATTAAGGTTATAATTCTAACTATGGATTACAGTTGCAATTACACTATCCATGCGGCCAAACGGTATTGCTAACTGCCTGGAGTGAAACCGATTTTTATTGTTGTAATTTAACTTCTCAATGTCAGAGCGAGTCCCGCTATTTATACTCTCGATCGACCCATCATGATCGGGTGTTTGTTTTGTGAAAAACCGGGAAACTTGCTCATAGATCCAGACGAAGAAGCATACCAGGCTATCAAAAATGTGGCTGATGAGCGGCAAGATGCTACTGGCGACCAGTTTTACTTTCTGTACGATGACAGTTTGTCCAGACAGTGCTTTTCGTGGCACGTAAAATGTGCGACTGCATATATGTTTGCTTCAATGATAAGAACCACAGAGAAAGAACAAATATTGTATACGACCCAGAAATTAAAACAGAACCAGAAGAAGATTCAAATATTGTATACGAACCAGTGGCGTGGTGTTTCTAAGCAACCTTTGAGCGAAGCTATGAACCGCTTGGCATGAATTAACTGATGAAGATAATACTATTCAAAAATCCACCAAACGTACGACCTGCTCTTTTTTTGAAGTATTTCCAAAGAACGTAAACCTAAGAAATTATATGTAAAGTAACTACATATGCATCTAATTTAAGTCCCCCACCATGTCTGTGGGTCCGTCTGTTCGCGATAAACTGAAAAATTACTGAATGGTTTTTCATGCGATTTTCATCAATTGAAAGAGTGCTAAGACCCGAGCGAACAGTATGTGCATTTCGAACAGTATTTAAGTACTTATGTCACGAGTATGTATTGGATCTAGGACACCCTTTAGATATTTGCATACTTATATGTAGTTACTAGATAATACATATACTCGTTCGCACGCTTGGCGATACAAACATGGGCGAGATTTCAAGTAAAGGAGTGCCGTAGGTGTGTCGGTAGGACAACATAATATCAGTGACACAATTTTCTATCTATGGTAACAGTATCGTTGTTTTATGTGAAAGAAATGCGCAAAGATACTACAACGCGATGTTTGACGTTACGTCAAACATCGCGTTGGATTGGCGTCATCTCTGAGGGCGTCATCTCTCATCAAACATGGCGTTATCTCTAACTACACAATATTAATACTAAAAAAAGAGCGATAACGCCTGAAAACTCTGTTAGTATTCGGTAATTCCGAGATTAACTCAAATATTTCACAAAACTTGCTCCAGGAAATAGCTGTTTTTTTTTAAACCCTTAAAAGATTTTGAAAAATGGTTTATTATTTAGAATCTTAATAAAATTTGAAAGGCTTCTATTGTTTTACTTTTTGACTTGTTTAATTTTTAGGCAAATTATGAAGTGTCAAAATTCATGCAAAATAGCAGATTTTCAGAGGTTTTTACTGGATTAGTGTTACACAAATTTAGAAATTGATTTCAATAGAAGCCTAGATAATATCTATAAGATACTGTGTTTCCAAAATATCTAATGAAAAATGTGTAATAACGCCATAATCGGGTTAGAGCGGTTGTATGAAAAACTGTGAAAATGTGTGTCGAGATGCATCCTCTTAAAACAGCATGCTCTGACGCATCATAAGCACATGCATCTGCAGATTACATAACATAGGAGTGACCGATGCGCGGGACCACTTTAGTAATAACCGTATTCCTGTCTACGTACTTTCTACATACATTTGTCACATTATGTTGCTTATCCGGGTCTAAGGTTCGTATTTTGAGAAACCAATAATGTAAAAGCGAGTGGGACTAGGCTGGACATGTCTCTTGCATACTGATCAAGCGGTGAGCTCGTAAAACACAAAATTTGTGCCCTGAAATCGCACGACGGGGTAGCGGCAGACCACGAAAGATATGCTATGTTAACATATGGGTCCAGTCTCGGAAAATCTCTTTAACACAATGGCGGTTGGCCGAGCCTAGCCCCACATGTAAACGCGGCATTAGATATCTTTAGGAATTAGTAAGAAGTGGCCTAAACAAATGACTTTTCTGTTAACGTTCACGCTAAGTAAAATATATGGCAATGACATTAGCTGCGGAGAAATCGCGTGATAAGTGCCGGGAACAATAGAAGGAATGGAAGGAAGTCTTTGACTACTAGTAACATTTGGGGTCGGAGCAATACGATTTCTTCTTCCATTCTCTTCTATCAACCGTTACGCTCATCATTCACAACTTTTTCTCTCATTACTCTTTTCTTCAATAATGTAGACTTACACTTCGCCCCAGCTTAGCACAGTTGTTAGAAATTTTTAAAATACGCGACATAGGTACATATTATATCTAAACTTATCTTATGAAACACTTAAAAAAGCCACATGAATTTTTTTTCAATAACTTTTGTGTTTTTTGCGAACAGACAGACACGCGGTGGGGGTGACTTGGTTTTATAATAATTTATAAATAAGGATAACAACCAGCTAAGCTATACGATAACATATAACCTGTGATGTGACCTAACTGTGGTAAAAACAAAAATTCGAACAGATTATTAATTTTGGTCCTTTTCTTGTAAGAAGGACAATGTTAAAACATCGGGAAAGATCAAGTGTGCGCTATTGAGAGACACACGTCCTTCAAAACTTTTACGAGTACTTACCCAAGGGAACATTATTCTGGTATACAGAGTAGGTCATGGTTACGTTTGCCAAGTTTCACATGACTCCGTTGAGACGTGGTTGTTTAATAAACATCAAACTTTGCCATCCCTCGAAGGGTTGAATTTTACAAAGTACTGGAAAATGTGTTTGATTAATTATATCAAAGAGCATTAAGACGAAGTTTCAAATAATCTGACCACAAACGAAAATTATCCATCAGTGACGAAGGTTCCATACAACTCGATTCCCACCGGCTTCCCTTCAGAAGTTTAGAACACAACCACTCTCTACCGTAATTGAGAAATGGCACAATCAGTAATTATAAAACTACAAAGAAACATTACAAAACGCCTACACTAAGTATACACTATGGACATTAAATCAACAAAATTTGCTTTTCAACAACATGTTGCTTTAACATAAGCCGCAGGCGCAATCGGCTTTTTAGCGTTTAAATTTCTATACAAGAATACGTCATGACGTCACACAAAGGTCGATGAACCTGCGCGCTCTAAAGCGCTCCGGCAAGCCGGTTTTTTTTCGAGTTATTTGATAGAGTTTTATTGAATCGGCTTAAAAACTACTAGACTGTTTTTAAAAATTATTTCACCACTCGAAAGCTACATTATCCACGAGTAACATAGGCTAAATTTTATTTTGGAAAAAAATAGGGTTCCGTAAGATATTTGGGTTTTTCGGACACAAGGTGTAAAAAATCAACCAGAAACATTACTTATTTTGCGTACGCTGCCTGAACTATTAAAGATAGAACCGTAAAATGTTCTAATTAATTGTAGATCTTATAAATATCTACAAAAAAGTCAGCGAAACAGTATACCTATCTATGTCGAGTGAGGCACAACAACCATTTTTTTATCCAATCATCTTGATTTTTTTTTGGATTACATTTGAACGCATTTATTTTACTCATGCTATTGACCCTTATCAAAATAAATTATTTCATCACTAAGTACAGTTTATGTAGATAATATTTGGTCTTTGAATGATTAAAATTGGACGTTTGGTTTTGAAGTTATGGCGAAATTAAAATATTACGATTTATGCTGGACGGCCCAAGCGTCACCAAGGCGGGGCTCGGGGGTGCGCGTGCGGGAGGTGAGTTTAGATCTATGAGTAAGGTCGTGCGCGAAGTCTGATAATTTTCGTGCGATTTTTTTTAGATTTTGTTCTTAAAACTACACCTACGCAAAAGTTCTTCTCAGAGCTGGTTTTTTTAAACATTTTCATATATCCCTTTACAATAAATATCCATTATATATATGGAAGGCCTCCAACAAGGTGGACCGACGACCTGGTCAGGGTCGCGGGAATCCGATGGATGCGTGACGCACAGGACCGGTCGTTGTGGCGACGCTTGGGGGAGGCCTATGTCCAGCAGTGGACGTCTTTCGGCTGATATGATGATGATGATGAATAAATATCAACATGCGTAATTCAAAAACAAGAACGATTATCTGACCTAGCAATTATTTCTATAGAAAAACGTTCTTTACTAAAAATTAAGAATCATCCCGGCTTTTATGTCTTAGCGCACTTTGTAAGAAAGAATAGACGAACAGCTTTAGAGTATAAGTAGTATTATTAGTACTTAGTCGATTAAGTTTAGTTTAATTATATCATATCATCATTTCACCACAAACGGCTTTTATCAAAGCCACTTCTATTATGCTTGCAAGTAGCGTTGCCAGGCGTCCGGATAAAGCCGGACATAGTCAGGCGGTCCGGTAGGGTCGGGCGTGTCCGGCCAAATTTGAGCATTTTTGGCTTTTGTTAGGCTTTTTAAAGACCATTTTGTTTAGAATTGTCATTAGAGTTTTGCCTTACCTTGTATCGCTAGCACAAGCAAAGTGGACATGTAATAGTATAACAATAATATCACTTAATCTTATGGTTTTTTCATTAGAATTTAAAAAGATTTCATGAATTTTATTAGACTTAAAAAAAATGTCGGCCTTTTTGACCAAACGTCCGGCTAAATAGGATAGATTGTCCGGCTTTTCAGTTCCAGGACCTGGCAACCCTACTTGCAAGACACTGTTTCAATATCTCAGTGCTTACACGTATAGTAAAAGTGGACTGAAGATACATCTGCCTATACAAGACTGAAGCCAGGATGCCAATCACAGATTTTCGGTAAGGACTCAAGACTGTGTGCCCGCGCTCGGAGTAGGCTAGGCAAGCATTTTTTTTTTGCTCCGGCTTACCTCTCTCAATATTTCACGCTTCGCCACTGTTATCCATAGAAACTTTGCCATCCTGTTTGCCCACTTAAGGGTAGAGTTTCAAAATTCAGCCCTTAAGTGCTTTGTTATTTAAAAGATTAGGTAAGGTTAAGGTTATTAAACGTAACTTCTGTGAAAAATTTCAATTTTCTAGGTCCAAGAACTAGGTATTTCTTGGACCTAGAAAATTGAAATTAACCTGCGAGATTGTTCAAAAGAGTAACCGCAGCCCCGGAACGCATAGGGTTACCTGAAGGAACACAAATCGGTTTTAGGCAGTAAAATCTGACACTCAAAATGGTCAAGGAAAACCTCGTGAGATAACCCTATGATGATACAGAGATGTCCTAAAACCAAATATTCGAAGATTTGTGACATCACTAGGTAAGTCTGCGTGGTGGATTACGGCCGATTCCTTCTTCTAGAGCGGAGGCCTGAGTCCCAGCAGTGAGAATATTATAAGGATACTAAGGATGCTAATGAGAAGTACAACTTTGCCATACCCACCAATAGGTACGCTACTATATGCCTGTTAAAGATCCTTCTGTGTTCACGGCTATTGCGGAAAAACAACTACGGACCTAACGCCACGTACTTTGGGCAGGAGGGGTTCAAGGTTACGCGACCTGCCCCACCCTTGACATACCCTGTAATGCTTTTAATTACCTATTATGTAATTTGTGCTATTACTAACTCTCTCGACTAAAACCAAATGCCATCAAAATCATAACTTGTAAAAAAACCAAGGCTTGCAAATCAGATCTTCTACAGTAAAAAGTTGTGAGATCTATATAATACCAAGTCGGGTAATTTATCAAGTCCGTACTTATTTGAGGGACCTTGATGACCTAGATTGGTTTGGCAATCGGACTAAACAATCTAATTTAATAAAATACGTACTACTTGTGATACCTGGTAAAATGGTGTGAATAGAGACAAAACTATTGGGTTAAATTTGGTTTTTCATTCACTTTAGTATCAAAAAAAAATCGATTTTTTTGAATAACAATTCATTAATAAATTGATATACCTAGTTAACTAGCATTTAAATGCTGCTAAAAATATTCAAATATCGAGAAAAAAACCTTTAAAGTTTTGTCTCTATTCACCCCATTTTACGGTATACATACATACGATTGCCAAGTCAATCTAGGTCATCAAGGTCCCTTAATTCATGAATCCCCAAGCGACCACCGGTGGCCGCGCATCTATTGTCTTACTATTGTGTCTCTAATTGACGGTATCTGAAGGGTTAAGTATCAATTGATTACTTTTTATTATGATTCTTATACCAAGCAAAAACATTTGTGTTAATGTTAATTAATATTATGTAACAAAATATTATGTTATAGTTAATTTTTTTTGTGTGGGAAGTTATTTTAAGTCCTCCCGTTTTGGGTGAAACGAGTAGGAGTGTCAGACTTCTATTGATTAAAACCCACCCGTGTTTCTTTGCGTTTAAACAATACCGCAGACGCCAGGTCCTAGAATCGACCTTAACTTAATGAATATTGAACGAATTTGATTTATTTTTCTATTTGGATAGGGTCGGTCGTTTTGGCGGCGCTTGAGGGAGGCCTCTGTCAAACAGTGGACGTCTTTCGGCTGAAATGATGATGATGATGATAATTTGCGATTTTTGATAAAAGTAATTTTTGATACAAACGATAAAAACCAATTGTGTTGTTAGTAGTATTAGTAAAACTGTACAGCATTCAGATTTTATAATACCAGAAACAAAGTATTGGGTGAGTAATAGTAATAAAAATACCCACGTTATCAGAATGCGCAGCAGGATGAGTGCGGATGGAGAGGGTCATCGCCTGAGAGTACTGAGTACTCTACTGATATCGCTATTGCCTTGATCACACGTACCGAGTACAAGGGCGAGTCAGTAAAATGTTGCTCGGCCGAGACAGTGATGTAAGCGAGTTGTAGAGATAAGCGCTCGGCCGAGCACTCGGGGTTTTGATTAGGCTGTGTTCAAACCAAACTGACTGTCAGCCGCCGACTGTGACCAGGCTCACTGTGAGCCCCGGTGTAAACATGAAAATAAAAAGTATTTTTCGTTCACAGTATGCTGACAATACGCTATACAATATACAATACGCGTCCGCGGAGCGTAGTGACACGCTATATTAATCGGCCGCCGAATGTCAGCGTCTACGCAAAGCGTAATAACGTGTCGTCGGTTAGATGTGAACGAAAAAGTGAATATGTTTGGAAATACAATAAACTGCGTAACGTTTGCTCACTTTCGGCGGCTGACAGTCAGTTTGGTTTGAACACGTACTGAGTATTCGATCGAGAGCACTATCTCGCCCGGTTACTCAGTACGTGTGATCATGGCGCATCTTCTACCTAACGGCTACGTACATGTCAAACGTCATGGAGTCTAAAATCTTGGGCTGCAGTCTTGTTCGAAAGAGTTTATCGTAGTTCTGTAACGCCAAGGGCAACTGAGGAACACTGGTGGGTTTTAACCAGTAAAAGCCTGACATTTCCCCTCGCTCCACTAAGGGAGGGAAGGTCATTTTATGATTTCTGACATCAAAACAAAAATAAAATGGGGTCTGAAAAATACTGGTTGTGGGCAAATTCGTCGAATTAGTCAAGCTATTAGCACCAATATGACTGTACTGGTCAATTTGCCATAGGTATTTGAGGAACGCCTACGTCCAGTAGACTGGCCAGTTGGTCTAGCGGTTAGTTGCCCTGACTGCTACGCCGGAGGTCGTGGGTTCGATTTCCACTCAAGACAAATGTTTTTACAGATGAGCATGATTATTTGTTCTGTGTCTAGGTGTAATTTATCTATAATATGTATGTATTTAAAATGTATAAGTATGTTTATCAGTTGTCTAGTACTTATAACACAAGGTCTGCTTAGCTTGAGACTAGACGGCGTTGTGAAATATTATTATTATATTATAGTAGTCCCGAAGGCGACATCTTTCGGAAGAAATGATGATATTTCAACAGAAAGACAAAAATATCTTCACACCTAAGTGTAATAGTAGATAATAGGTTATAGGTACATTTTAGGATTCCGTGCCTCATTCGGTAAAAGTGAAACCCTTATATGATCACTTTGTCGTCCGTCTGTCAAGACATCAAGATCAAGACCCTTATTCTCGAAAACGCGTGGAGGTAAGTTGAAGATCAACAGGTTTGCTACGACTTGAGGCAATAAAAAAATATTACTTATAAGTCAACGCAATCTAGATAAGGCTGTTTATGCTCCGTTTATGGAGCATAAATATTTTGGTTTTCACGAGGAAATTAAAACCTATAGTGTTGACCTGTTGACTTAGAATCCTATAATTTGGCAAGAAGCAAGACATAGCACGAGTAAAGAAAAACGCATAAAACTTTTTTTGCGATTCTGAAAGAATACCCGCCATCTTGACCTCAATATGGCGGGTGTACATTCATTTTGAAATAATTTCATTGTGAAGGAGGTACCGATATTTTAGAGCTAGGTACTGAATAGTATTACATTTTAGGTACATTTTAACAGTAATTACTATAATTTACTAGCTTTTGCCCGCGCAGCTTCGCTACCGCTCTTACTACGCTCTACTATATTTTACTCTACCCTACCCTATCCTACTCTATCTTACTCTACATTACTCTACCCTACTATACCCTACCAAACTTCACATAAACCATCTACTAAATAGTCCGAACAAAGCCTAAACATTTGTTTTGGATAGGTGAGCCCATTCTTGAGTTATAACATGACAACGAAATGTAGCATTGTTTTTTTATATATTTAAAGTTTACTAATATCGCCTCCTCAATTATATCCCTTTATTTTATCTCTTTACAATAGAATTTTTTACAATAAAATATGCAAAATAATCTAAACATCATCTGCCATTCAATCACACGTCACCCCGTTCCACAGAACATAAATTCCATTGACAACTTCAACGCGCGAAGCGCGGCAAATCTGAATTAATGAAATGTCATTTCATTACATATAGATTTCGCTGAGGTACACTCTCACGAAAAATCTTCGGGACTTGATTCTAGAAAAGAACGATTTACATAGATAGGGTACATTTGTACGGAGCCCTTGGTGCGTCAGTTCGACTCGCACTTTTGAGGTTAACTAATACAAACATTGTTTTCAATCTCGTCCGTTCCCACAAAAATCGCTGACTATGTCAAATTTGTTCACGCTTTTTACTGGCAGATGGAGCACAAGTATTGTTAACCGTCACCCCCTTTATCCAACTTGCCCTCAAAAGAGCGGGAATCGTCATAACCACGTTTCGTGTATAGGGTTACCAGATGAAAAAAATAAAAAGTCCGGAGAAAAGACCCGATTTGCTTTGAAAATTCATGTTTTTTTTTTAATTTCAGAGTTTTTTTCAACTGTGGATGTAATTTGCACATCGCATTCAAAATGGTGGGGGTGGCAGCGGAACCCCCATTTATCAGAGGAAAATTAATTTTAGTTTATTAAAATCTTTTTATTAATTTGTTTAAGCTTGTTTAACTTTTAAGTGTAGATACCTATGCTGAGATTTCATGTGATTTGCAAATTCAGCCGCAATATTGAGAAGAGTCCAAAAATCTTGAAATATCAGGACAAATCCTGAGATATGGTAACTCTACGTTTATACGCACGTTTTCTGTGCAATTCTATTTTTCTCCTTGTGGAAGAAATTAAGTCCAGAGAGTGCCTGGTTCGTTTATGACGTTCAACGCTCCGATTGGCTCTCTCCAATCTCTTAACCAATCAGATTGCCAAACGCGGTAACGATATAACGCAAAAAAACTCTCAGTCGGCTTACAGAACGGATCTTTTTGCAATTTGTTTATTTGACAACTAAATATCAGGGATTTTATGCATCTCCCTAACCTTGACCGAAACTATCGAATGTCCGAAATAAAAAAATATCCGAACCCTGATACAAAAGCTTCGGAAAATTTCGGGTAAAGTCGGAGACAAATGACAGGTTACGCCAAGTTTTTGTTTGTGTTACCAGATCAAACAAATGATAATAATCTAAGCTAGAAATAAAAGTCAAATCTTGCCATTTGTAGTTTCTTTTATAATTTTAAAATCTGTAACCAAAACTTTCCAAACTAGCGGCGGCGTATCCGAAAACGGAATATTATTCCTACCTGCTAAATATCAAATAATTTGTTTATGAGCACAACCGTACACGCATTCAAAAACACAGGTTGTACTTACTTACTACAGTAGTACAGATACAACAACCACCTGTCCATACGCAAAACAATCGTCAGATACTTCAAGCCATCAACCCCAAGGTATTTGACGCAACATGAGGGGGATGTACCCTCATGACGTCACCTGCCATCTGAACTAACGGACACAACCGGTTCGCTCCGACCCTACGGGCCTACGGACGAGAGGGCAAGGCCAGCCCGTTCACTGCGAGGATAGAAAGCAACTCTATGTTGCAATGTTATCGTTGCATAATGTAGCTTTCATATCTTGATTGCAAAATGATCTTTTGGCGGAACAACTTTTGGAAAATCTTGTAGAGATTGCTCTGTAGTTTCTGCACCTATTTGACGCAGAGGCGAGACACACAATGTTAGTTTTTTTTTCTAAATCTTAAAAGTGTCTCGCACTGGACTCGCGTATTGGATTATGGCCCAGATGTCCTAGAGAGGAGGCCTCAGTCCCAGCAGTGAGAACATTAAAAGGCTGATTGATTGATTATGCTTAGACACTTAGTAGACAAAGTGCTTGCATGCTTTTTCTACATTGTGTTTCTATGTGTGCCAATAAAATATTTTTTCTTTCTTTATGGTATTTCCAGGATATTGTCTATCCGTATGTCTCATCTAAGTAAATCCATTCAGACGTTTGAGCGAGAAGTGACAAACATACACACACATACATACATACTTTCCAGATTTTCTCACCGTTTAAACCTTTCCTGGACTTCCACGAATATTTCAAGACTAAAATTAGCCAAATCGGTTCAGCCGTTCTCGAGTTTTAGCGAGACTAACAGAATTGCAATTCATTTTTATATAGATAGATTATGGATAGGCTCGCATTTGACCACATCTTACCTGATGGTAAGCGATGAAGTGGCCTATAATGAAGCACGCTTGCCTAGAAGTAACCTATCCACTCTTGAGTTAAAGACTCTTGTTGTAGTTATCTGGAAACACTAGATTGCGGCACTTAAAATATCCTAATAAAATTTGAAGAGTAAAGCTCTGAGACAAGGGTACACCGGCGGGGGGAATAGAGGTCACGAAAATTCCTTTATCGACCAAATCCTACGCTGAACTATACCGTATTGTATCTAGTTAAACTTAGGAAGGGGGGGGGGGTATTTAAGTCTCTACAGCCTACACGTGTTTCTAGGGTGGTTCTAGCTACACCAACATTAGTTTATGAATGAGGAATAAGTTTTATTATTTATTCAAACTTCACAGTAGGCGTTTAGTGATAACATTTTAACCTTGGGCAGGTGTAGTACTTAAGCTAGAACTACATTAGACCGACGCACACGTGTAACACGCCTGATTTGTACGTAGAACGACGTCGCGTGGCGTGGATCTAGTGTAGCTCTACAAGTCTAGTTTCAATATAAAATGTATGGAGACCGACGCGCCCAGCTCTGTGTGTGTGGCAGACGTGTGCGCAGTGTATTTAGTAAAAACCTTCAACATTTCCGCGGGCGGCTAACAGAACCAGATTTAGAATTCATTCGATCAGCTTTGCATTTTTCAAAATCTGTCGATTCGATTAGAAGCGAGGGGACATCCCTACCCCCCTCGTAATTTCACGACTCAATTATGTCCCCCTTTCTGCAGTGTTCGCCGCACTGGCTTAAAAGTAAGTACGATAAGTTTGTGACAAGTAAAATATAATTTATAACTAATTTTTTAAAATTTTGTTTGTGAAAAATTGTTTTATTATTTATAGTAACACATACGTACAGTAACCATTACTGAAATCCGATGCGATAGATGTAGACAAAAAGTATAAATTACAATAACAAGTATAAAGCGGGAATTTCATTAGACCGACGATGTACACGTGGGCCACGAATGATTTGTACGTAGAGTCGCGTCGTATGGAGTGTGGATCTAATGTAGCTCTACAAGTCTAGTTGCCATATAAAATATATGGAGACTGATGCCAAATAGACGTACGTGCCTACGTGGCCCACGTGTGTGCGATGTTGTTCTATCTTAACATTCTGTAGCCCACGTGCGCTGCGTGTCTGAGCCCCCTAACCAAGCTACAACCGCTTCGACGCAAGCTTTCGTCGGATTCTTTTGTTCTGACCACGTGACTGAGCGTTCAGATGACGAATGCTTCAATGATCGACGATGTACACGTGGGCCACGAATGATTTGTACGTAGAGTCGTGTCGCGTGGCGTGGATCTAATGTAGCTCTACAAGTCTAGCTGCCATATAAGATGTATGGAGACTGATGCCAAATAGACGTACGTGCCTACGTGGCCCACGTGTATGCGATGTTGTTCTATCTTAACATTCTGTAGCCCACGTGCGCTGCGTGTCTGAGCCCCCTAACCAAGCTACAACCGCTTCGACGCAAGCTTTCGTCGGATTCTTTTGTTTTGACCACGTGACTGAGCGTTCAGATGACGAATGCTTCAATGATCGACGATGTACACGTGGGCCACGAATGATTTGTACGTAGAGTCGTGTCGCGTGGCGTGGATCTAATGTAGCTCTACAAGTCTAGCTGCCATATAAGATGTATGGAGACTGATGCCAAATAGACGTACGTGCCTACGTGGCCCACGTGTATGCGATGTTGTTCTATCTTAACATTCTGTAGCCCACGTGCGCTGCGTGTCTGAGCCCCCTAACCAAGCTACAACCGCTTCGACGCAAGCTTTCGTCGGATTCTTTTGTTTTGACCACGTGACTGAGCGTTGAGATGACGTAATTCCCGTACATTTGAAGCTTTCTACTAGCGTTAACTATTGCAGATTAGCAACTTGGCTAGGGGTACAGATGTATGAAAGTACACAAAGCAAACTAAGTAAGTACGTAGGGACTGGTTCGGAGTAGGTGGGTTTGCGAACGATAAGCAATAGATAGCTCACTGTCCGACAAGGAGGCGTGGAACGACAGTGCGTTACGTAATTACGTTCCACGAACGCCAGCATAACTGACGGGGCCTGCCAGGGCTGCGGGATTACTCGAGAGCCACCGCGGCCCTGGAACGCAAAGGGCATCTGAAGAAACGCAAGTGGGTTTTTGTCAGTAACAGTTTGATATTCCTTCTTCCTTCTCCCCTCCTCACACAGAACGAGAAGAGTTATTTGATGATTTTCCACTTAAAAGGTTCATAGATGATAATGTTCTGTACTTCCTGCCTACCCCTTTGCGAAAAGACGTGATTATATTTATGTAGGCTTAGGTGCTATTACAGGTTACATTATCTCTGGATAGATTAAAACCACATAACGAAAGGTAGAATACTGTTCAATAATACAAACCAGACTAGATAAATGGTCTGTGTTATCGATTTTGAAAAAATGAAACGGCTAACTTTGACCTCTTTAAGTTTGTTAGAGTTTTTAAACCAGCATTCTTCATACCGAGGTTAGTTCTGATAATCCACAATGAGGACCAGCGGATGTGGAAATTCTTCGAGACGATCTTTGATCAGCAGTGAACGTATCTTTTTGAAATTATTAAATGGCTCGCGCTTGACCACTATCTCACCTGATGGTGATGAACGATATGGTCGACGATGGAGCACGCTTGCCTAGAAGTAACCTATTCACTCTTGAGTTCAAGTCAAAGTGTCAGGTTAACTCGAATTTTTTTTAAGTTTATTTTAATTTGCAGGTCAATCACTTCTAACTTGATGGCAAGCGATGATGTGGTCGACGATGAAGCACGCTTACCCAGTAGTAATCTATTTAGTCTTGACTTAAAGACCCTTAGGTTGTAGCTATCAGGAAACAGATTCCGGCTGGGAATTCCACTACTTAGCTGTATGCACCACAATGAAGGATGAAAGGTCTTCGAATGTAAGTCGTGATGAAAGACAAGGGCGTAATCTTGAAAATACATTGACGCTTTCATAAAACAGTTTATAAAATCTTCCTGTAAAATATCATTTCATTATTAAGTCCCTAAAGTAAAGCTCATACTTTTCCGAACCTTGAAACTAAGCAAACCCCTTTGCATATTTATTCAGAAATACCCAAGACCCACAAAAACCAATACAAAGGGGAGGGGAGCCTTTTTAGCTCGCCCAAAATAAAAAGATATAGCAAAAAATGGAGGGGCTGGGGTTGCTCCCTAGCGAGTTAAAATGGGAGAGAACAAAAAATCATTTGGCGGGGTGAGTGTGGGAATGAGTTTTAGGAAATGTTCTAGAAAATATTTTAATGCTACGAGTATTTAGACTTGTTTTGCGATTACACACACTAAAGGTTGAACTACACTGCTCACACGTGTGCCACACACGCTGATCTGGACGCGTCGGTATCTATACATTTTATATGAAAACTAGACTACACTATACTTGATACACGCCACGCGATGTCTTTCTACGTACAAATCAGGCGTGTTACATCTGTTCGTTGTCGGTAAGCTTAAAGCTAGTACTACAAATCTTATGTAGCTTTAAGCTCCTTTTCACATAAGGTAAGCAGAAACTACATGGTGCCATGTGGTTTCCCTTACATACTTATTTTCGTTTATACATGTGGTCATACAAACACACCAGTTAGAGTATTACTCGTCATACATAAGTGTGAAGCACGGAACCGGTCAATACGGCGGAGGAACTGTAAATCCAGCTGTGGTCTTTCAGATGGTTTGATATACTAGGAACCGACACCCATCAGATGTTGATAATCTCTCATTCAACTAAGCAGGCTTTTGATACTTCAATCGTGGCGGAAAGTCCACTCTTTGAAAAGTGGCTAGATAGGCGTGAAAAAATAAGTAGACCATCTGAAGAAAGTCTGTGTAACGCCCTTCTAGGGAGCTTCTATCGGCGATTCAAATCGCATAAGCCTTGTGTCAGTCGCCACCATCTTACTTCTAGACCAGATAACCATCATCTAAGCGTACTTGAAATTGTGTACAACCTTGAAAATCTTTATCACAACATCACTCCATAATTTTTCCGCTAAAATAACCTTGAAAATCATTAGGTCCTCGACAGCACATGAGGATAAAGATAAAATGTAATAACTATCCCCTTACTAATAAAGCAACAATGAAATCAGAATCTAAACACGATTACAATAAAGTCAGTTTTTCTCTGCAATACTATTTTTAGTAAGATTTCTTTTTTTTTCGTTTAAGGCTACCTCGACATCTGAGTCAGACCTACCTGCGCTTAGTAGAAACTTTTTGGATTGAATGGTCCCCGCTGAGTCATCGAAGGCGAGTTCTTCGTTTAAAAAAAAAGTAAATTACCAAGTTGACGCGGGATCATAAATGGAGGGGCGCAAGGCTTCTACCCCTCGTATAAAAATAGATTGGTGCGAAGCATGATACAGAATCGTACTCACTAACTATAATTTTTATTACATTTGAGATGAAGATTTGTTTTAAAATGTCCATCTGTCGAATCGCAAATTCTTATTGTACACAATGTACACTAGGTATACATATTTTATTATTACCCCCACCACATCTGTCTTATCTGCCTGTCTGTTCACTATAAACTCAAATAATATCACGTATGCAGATTTTCCCCACAAGCGGAAAATTTCAAAATGCAAAAACCGCATCCCGCGTGCGTATTCTACTCATTACAATAAATACTTGTGTGAAATGGGCATTTGCGGGGGTTACGCGTGCGGGGCAAGCCCGCACGCGTGACCAAAATCGCTCGATATATTTAAGATAATTAACTCCAGTGCGAAGCCTTTTTTTTTGAGGTGCTTACCTATTTGACCTTTACTTACTTATAACCGTACTTATAACCGAAATAAGGCATTTCTGTTATGAAGCTCATTCCTTTAATGGAATATTCTAAAACTTGATGCCTATTTACGGCTTGCCAACGATTTGGGGGGCGTAACCACACCCCCCTACCCGAGACCTTGGCTTTGGCACTTCGAACACGCGTTCAAATATTATAAATAAGTAAAAAACGGCTGTAGAGAGACGGAGCTCTCTCGAATGACAACCTTTCGATTTGTGATAAAATATCGTATTACGTCTGGTTCGAGACGGTGAGGGAGAAGAAAGTCTTTGGGGGGTGATCTTTGCCCAATAGTGGAACATTAATGTAGATATTTTTTTTGTTTTTAAAGATTAACCATGTAATTGCTTGCCGGTTCTTCACCATAGGAAACGATCAATTGGAACGGTGCACTAGATTCTAACATTTTATAAGTGAAGTGCCTAAGTAGGTAAGCATGTGTGAAATAAAATAATTTTGAATTTAAATGGCTAGCTAGACAAACAAATGCGATACTGTAAATCAAATTATATTTTTGCTATGATAGTTGGTGTTTGTAAATACTGTACCCACTTTCATTAACTCACAATTTCAATACTAAAAGCTACATCTGTACCCCTAGCCAAGTTGCTAATCTGCAATAGTTAATGCTAGTAGAAAGCTTCAAATGTATGGGAATGTCATCATCTCAACGCTCAGTCACGTGGTCAGAACAAAAGCGGGTGCGTGGCTAACTCGAAGCATTCGTCATCTCAACGCTCAGTCACGTGGTCAGAACAAAAGAAGTGGGTGCGTGGCCAACTCAAAGCGTTCGTCATCTCAACGCTCAGTCACGTGGTCAGAAAAAAAGAAGTGGGTGCGTGGCTAACTCGAAGCATTAGTCATCTCAACGCTCAGTCCCGTGGTCAGAACAAAAAAAGTGGGTGCGTGGCTAACTCGAAGCATTCGTCATCTCAACGCTCAGTCACGTGGTCAGAACAAAAGAAGTGGGTGCGTGGCCAACTCAAAGCGTTCGTCATCTCAACGCTCATCCACATGGTCAGAATAAAAGAAGTGGGTGCGTGGCTAACTCGAAGCATTCGTCATCTCAACGCTCAGTAACGTGGTCAGAACAAAAGGAGGGGGTCCGTCGCCAACTCAAAGCATTCGTCATCTCAACGCTCAGTCACGTGGTCAAAACAAAAGAATTGGGTGCGTGGCCAACTTGACGCGGTCGACGCAAGCGATACGGTTGTAACTTGGCTGGGGAGTTGCTGAACGCCTCGTCGATACCGCCGCATGCGGTCGCACCCCGCTCTTTCTCGCCTAGCAAATTACAGTTCTAAGTGACAGAAAAGGATTAGGACGCATAGAAAAGTGTGTTTCATTGCTGACCAATTGGATTTGAGCCCCTAAATAAAGTTCGATTTTTCCTTTATTTCAAGCCTATTTCTTATTCCTAGACTCTACCTACTGCTCATAAATTAATAAGGAACCATTGACAAATGCTTGTACCACTGTTTACATAAGCATGGGGGGGGGGGGTGAGAGTTTTTCTTATTTTTGCTGACAAGGGGGAGGGGAAAGTTAATATTTGCAAAAAATCTGCTTACGTAATACCTATTTGAACGGCCCCCAATCAGGTTTGCAAAGTTAGGCTTACTGTTCACGGACGCATAGCTTCATAGATGGGTATTCGTCATTACGCTTAGTGTACACGTGCGTGAAGCTTACATACAAAACTAGTAGTAGTAGTATTTTAAGTTCCTGTAATCTTTATTTTTGGTGTACAATAACGAATACCGTCAAACGGGGTAAATAGGAACGCTGGGGTAAATTGGAATAAAACTTTGGTTAGGGTTTTCACTTTGGTACATATTTATATTATTGATTTCTATCAAAGCACCCATTTTTAATACAGTTATAGAATAAACCGAAATGCTTAAATGCTGGGAAAAAATGTTAATTACTGCGAAAATCGCATTTAAACTTTTGTCTCGATTAACCCCTGCGTTTCTATTAACCCCGTTTGACTGTATATCTATCTATCTATGAAACTCCCTCGACTCAAGCGTACAATGATGAATACGCGTGCATGAAGCTACGCGTCCAAGCACAGTAGGCCTTATTCTAACTTTCTTGATCCTGCACGAGTACACAAAATAGCAGAAAAGAATTTTTGAATATCCCTAACGCTTTGTTATCCTTGTCCGCACACGTTTCTTCCCAGCCAGCCCACTAAAACCGTTCGAAACGAACCCTCCCCTTTTTTTACTAAAATAAAATATAAAACTACACACGTGCACGACTATCGTAAGAAGGGTTGACAGAGCGTCAGGGGAGGGCTGAGCCAAACCTTGGGGCTATTAGAATATTTTTATAGAAAATGTACATACGAATTGGATAAAGTTTTTCAATCTGTGGGTCGCGACCCCCAGGTGAAACACAAATTCTTGCTTAGGGGGTCGCGAGTCAGGTAAAAGTGACAAGTGACGTTTACTACGGGCACATTGCTCGCAGAACAGATGGCCGTGGGGGCCGAAAGGTTCTGGAGTTGCGACATCGTACTGGAAGACGCAGCGCGGAAGGCCTCCGACAAGGTGGACCGATGATCTGGTGAAGGTTGCGGGAATCCGATGGATACGAAACGCACAGGATCGATCATTGTGGCGACACTTAGGGGAGGCCTATGTCCAACAGTGGATGTCTGTCGGCTGAAATGATGATGATGATGACGTTTACTGACCCCCTACGCTACAAAAATGTAGCTAGAACTACACTGTTCACACGTGGGACGTGGGCCACACACGCCGATCTGGGCGCGTCGGTCTCCATACATTTTATGTGGAAACTAGACTTGTAACTTTGCGTTTAGTAAAACTTGATATTCCTTCTCGCTCCACCCAGAGCAGAAAGGCTCTAGGCTCCTCTATTTAATGATTTCCCACCGAAATAAAAATGTTAAAAGACTATGAAAAAAATTGGCCAAGTGCGAGTCGGACTCGCACACGAAGAGGGATCTAAAATATTAAAAAAAACGTCCAAAAATTCACGTTTGTTTTATTGTAAGCCCAAATTAAATATTAATATTTTATTTTGTTTATAGTAGCGGCAACAGAAATACAACCGCTGTGAAAAATTACAACTGTCTAACTAACACAGTTCATAAGATACAGTCTGTTGATAGACAGACAAACGGACAGTGTAGTCTTAGTAATGGGATCCTATTTTTACCCTTTGGCTACGGAACCCTAATAAAATCCCATAATCCCATTTTTTAGACCTCTCTCCCTTTTTAAACGCCCACTTCCAACGGCCACCGAATAAGCCAATCTCTAAAATTGAAGGAAAATGGTCCACTTCGACAACTATGTTATATTTACATCGGATGTAGCCGATCCCCCCACCCCTCTTACCGAAGAAGGGCCATAATTAAAGGATGGGTAGCCGATAAGATACTTATTTAGGTATATGTCGCTGATGACAATTTGGTCTGTGTGTGAATATAGTACCTATCTTCATCTTCTGCCTGCCCTTATCCCATATTACTTAGGGTCGATGCAACAAGTTTTTTCGTTCATTCTGTCCTGTCACCCGTCACACTATCACTAACTCCCTTTTCTTTCATATCACTCCTCACACAATCCATCCATCTTTTCTATAGTATCTATAACATTATGTATAATTATATTAGCTGGCAATCGAACTAAATAATCTAATTTAATATAAATAAAATTATACGTATTACTGGTGAGATACATTTTTACCGACTTCCCAAAAAGGAGGAGGTACTACGTTCGGCTGTTTGTATGTTTTTTTTTTTTTTTTTTTTTTGTATGTTTGTTCGTCGAATACTCCCCCAAATGTGGACGGATTTTCAAAATTCTTTTTTTGTTCGAAAGTAGATAGTTCTGAGGTGGTCCCATTATCACCAAATTAGGATCTGATGATGGGATCTTGGAGAAATCGAGGGCAACCTTCAAATTTTATAGGCTCACTTATTGATTTTCGCATATTTTATGAAGTATCTTGTGTATTTGCGTATGGTCGTCACCATCTCAGGTAGCTGGGCTGATGATGGAAGGTACAACTCCTTAACAGTAAGAAGTTACTCGAACAGGCAAGGACTGTTTTAGTAAATTGTTTTGATGTTTGATAGGGCATTTGCCACATTTGGTCTCATCAAGTCATGACCTGATGCTGCAGTCAGGATAGTCTGCAGAGTACCTAAGTCCTCGACAACAAACAGCAGATATATCGAGTTTAGGCTCATTGAAAACGGCTCGATGTGTGGATAAACGTACTGCTAATAAAGAACACCGAAGTACATAGAGACCTGATGCTGAAGCCAGGAGCATCAGGAAAAGTACAAACCTTGAAATTACAGCACCGTAGTCGTGTTTGGGCTCATTTTAAACAGGACTAAATTTTAAGTTCATTGCAATGTTGACATAAATCTGGCCTGATGCTACAGCCGGGATTATCAGAATCTAGTCTAATGACTGTTTGAAAGAAGAGGGGGAGAGGATATATCGAACTGATCTGATGATGAAGCCGAAAGGTAAATTAATGTAATCTAACCGTGTTTGGGATTATTAGCACCGTTATGAGATGCGCTCTGACTATAAGGTATTTAAGTTTGACTGAGGGGTACTTTTTAGTGGTGGTACCATAACTAAAAAGTGTAAAATAAAAAAAACTTTTTACAAAAAAAATATAACCGACTTCAATGATAAAAACACTGAAAAGTATCAAATAACTTTAATTTTGGAAGTCGGTGTTAAATAACGAAGAGACTAAACTATTATAGAAACACCGACTTCCAAAATTAAAGTTATTTGATACTTTTCAGTGTTTTTATCATTGAAGTCGGTTATATTTTTTTTGTAAAAAGTTTTTTTTTGTTTTCATGCGATTGTCAAGTCAATCTATTTGATCAAAACACAAAAGATTTGTAATATTGATATGGTAACTATAAGATGTTGCAAATAGTCCCTCAAGTAGAGACTGAATAAATTAACCGACTTGGTATTAAATGAATCTCACAATTTTTACGGTAGAACAACTGAGTTGCGAGCCTTGGTTTTTTTACAAGTTGTATTTGATGGTATTACATATTATAAGAAGTGTTTCATGATCTATCTCCGAAGTTCTTCATCAGAAATTCAAACAAAAAATTATTCAGACGCGTTGCGAACCTCCTCCTTTTTGGAAGTCGGTTAATTATAATTACTAAAGAATAATAATATATATAATTCTCCTGAACGAATTTCGATCACGTTGGCCAATTTCAACAGAGGTCAGCCAAGTACGCAGGAGATATTGAAGAGCACAAGTGCGCGCGCAAACACAGGTGCAATCTCTGTTCCTTTACTGTCATAGACCGGAGACAGATCAGGCGCAGGTACAAGGGCTTTACGTGCTTACCTAGGCACGAAGGTGTCACACCACCAACTTCCAAACTCTGGGCTGCTAGCCTATGCCCAAAAGCACTTTTTGCCAGACCCAGGAATCAAACCCTGTCCATGAGACGAACGAGGCCATAGAAATATAAATAACAGAACGAGGTAGATGTCTTAAGGCAAGGTTCTACTCATTTTGAGCTTTTTAAATCTCTGGCAATTATGTAAATGTAAGTAATGACACACCATGAAAAATTATTTTATTAAAATTGACTTTATGACCAACCGCCGGACATAAATAAAAAAACATGATATAAATAAGTTGGCTCGATAAAAAAAAAACTCTAATCTAACCATAACTTACGATTTCAAACGTCTACGAGATTACGTCACTGAAATATTTGAAACTTAAAAAAAAGGATTGTTTTTTAAAAGAGCCTCGCAAAAATCTTGAATAGTTATTGTATTTTATTTAATGAAAATAAAACCGCTGTTACGAGGCCGCGAAATCGCCATAGACCCGGGCGGAGTTCATACAAAACAGTTAGAGACTACAACCGGCTATTAAAAAACACTGAAAGCTTACCTTCCCCGCAAACGGTGCAAACTTTGTCCTTCTTCATATGCGTCCAGCTGTGCATTTTGAGGTATTCTTTCTTCTTGAACGTCTTATTGCATACAAGACAGACGAACAACTCCTTTGTTGACCCATTCGATTTTTCTGAAATGCTGTATTTTTCTTCTGGTTCCTAAAAGAGATTGCGGGTTCACGTTAGTTTGAGCGTTTCTGGATAGTGGACTTATTTAGCGTCTAAATTGATATTTTATGATTAGGGTAAAGGATTGACCACCAAGGTAACTTTGGTTTATTTTTTTGGTTTGTGTTGCAGCTACATGGATGTAAACTACGCGCCAACACGTTTGGTGGTTGGGAAAACGCGCCCCCCAACCAATGGCGTTATAAGTCATGGTTTACAACTGTTGTCAAAACGGATTGCAACTAGCAAGGCCACTTTGGTTGGGACGTTGGTTTGCAACCATCTGGTCACCCCTTTAGTGATCATATATGGTAGATTACAATAACAGCTTTTACATACAGAACTTATAAAAAGCTGCGTAGATGAGGACATTACATTTTTTGCCTAGATCCGAAAAAATTTTAACCTTGTACATGATAAATTGGTCCTATATGCCGCAGCAAGGGTGAAATTTATTAGCGTATACAAGCGCCCTTAGCTTGATATCCGCAAGGAAGGACCATGGCTACTTTTTATCTGGTATCAATTTCGAATTTACGTCCGCAATAACTGAAATTGACACGGACGAAGTAGTGACTAAAAGTACCCACTAAAAAACTGGGCAAGTGCAAGTTGGTCTCGCGCCCTGAGGGTTCCGTACAAACTTACCTATGTAAATAGTTCAAATCCAGAATGGAGTCTTGGAAGAGTTTTTCAGAAACGCAAAAAAAAATTGTAACGTAACAACAAATTTACAGTTTTCAGATTTATTCCTATACTTGTGCTATAAGTCCTTGCTTTATGCCAAATTTCAGGGTTCTGGGTCAACGGGAAATACCTACCCCATGAACTTTGATTTCCTCGAAAATGTCAGAATGTATGTTTTTTGCCACATAAATCGAAGTACCTATCTTTTTTTCTCGTTAACTTGCAAGTTTAATTTTTTTACAGCTTCATGAGTCCGCAGACCTGAGTATATGGTTTTTTTTTTATTTCGACTCGATACCTCCACGCGTTCCCTAAATAAAGGGTATTGACCGACAGACAGACGGACGGCCGGACAGACAAAAAAGTGATCTTATAAGGATTCCGTTTCATTGCTTTTGAAGCACGGAACCCTAAAAACTATCATGAATTCGATATAGCGGTATCCGATATGATAGAGAGAGATGGAGCTATACAAGTAGCTCCATCTCTCACTTACAACAGTATCGCGGCATTGGCACGTCATAGTAGGGAGGATCAGCTTTCCTCTTTTTTTGTCTCCGCAGATGGTTTTTCCTGCTTCATCGGTCAACAGCGAGCACAGATGTTCGGAACGGAGTTAAACTGAGCAAGACAAGGCAAGAACGCTCCTTTGGGAGATTAAGCGGAGCGTTGCTCGGAGGAATATGAAAGCGGGTAGGATTTAATGTGACTTACGCTTGCTTGAACTAAACCTAGGCTTAATCTAAATATTGACTGGCCTCTTGGTCTAGTGGTTAGTGGCCCTGACTGCTATGCCGGAGGTCGTGTGTTCGATTCCCACCCAGGACAAATGTTTGTGTGATGAGCATAATCATTTGTTCTGTGTCTGGGTGTAATTTATCTATATTATGTATGTATTTAGAAATATATGTAATGAAATGACATTTCATTAATTCAAATTTGCCGCGCTTCGCGCGTTGAAGTTGTCAATGGAATTTATGTTCTGTGGAACGGGGTGACGTGTGATTGAATGGCAGATGTTTAGATTATTTTGCAGATTTTATTGTTAAAAATTCTATTGTAAAGAGATGAAATAAAGGGATATAATTGAGGAGGCGATATTAGTAAACTTTAAATGTCGTTTCTTTGATTTTCAGGTAAGTTATAGGTGTAATGATCATAGTTAAACGTTGTAATATAGTAAGGACGTATTAAATAAACAAAACTTTGATTTTCAGAGAAACAATTTGTGGTTTATTTGGAAAATCCTCAATAACATATATATATAAGTATATTTATCAGTTGTCTAGTACCCATAACACAAGCTCTGCTTAGCTTGGGACTAGACGGCGTTGTGTGATAGTTGTGGAATATTATTATTATTATTTTCTATACGTTTATTTATCTCAGGACCCTGAGGTCCTGGACCTTTGGGAGGCGTACGAGGGGCCGAAACCAGCTCGAAGAGGCCTTTTTTGTGCGTTTAATGGAACGTGGTATTATTATTATTATTATTATCTATACATACAACTAAGGGCTACTGTACACGGACGCGTAGCTTCAAAGACACGTATTCGCTATTATAGGCTTGGTGTACTTACGCCTGCTTATAGCTTAGGCCGCGTTTCAACTTTGTCGTAACGACAGATAATCCTGTAGTTTTAAGTGTCGTAGCTTATATATTTAATTCATTAAACCCTAAGCGAACGCCGGCGTTCGCGCATCCATTGTCTTTCTATTGTGTCTCTAATTATCAAGATTGAAGAGTTAAATGCGAGTGTTCACATATTAGACGAAACGTTTAACAGTCGACTACGATTTTTTTTGGTGTTCTCACCACAAAAAAATCGTAGTCGACGGTTAAATCATTGTATTGTATAAACGGGTTGATGACATTCGTAAAATGATAAAAAATTGTCAAGACTAAACTGTGTCGTGTCTACCTAAGTGTCGTGGCCACGACAAACAGTTTTTATAATGGGAACAGCTAGAGACAATTGTCGTTCGACGATAAATTAGCCGTTACGACATTGCCGGAACGCTGCTTTACACGACAACGACACGACGGCTCGACGTTGCCGCTTCGTCAACAGAGATTCAGTGTGTAAGTTTCACTCAGGCGCACACCAAGCGTATAATGATGATTACGCGTCTATGAAGCTACGCGTCCGAGGACTGTACGCCATAGGTGTTTCCCAAGCAAGCGTACTTTAACGAGAACCGCCTATTTGTGGTAATTTCTACTACTTTGACTGAGTATTTTATGGGTTGAACCCTTCGGTAAGGTTACCTCCGTCTGTCACAATTTAGAACTTTTTTTTTTGGTGGGCAAAAATCATCCAATGACAACCTCCGCTCTTGGTTGGAGCGGGAGATAGTGTCAGACTCTTATTAACTGAAAACCCACCCCGTTTCTTCTAGCCTTCATACCGGGGCTCGAGCGCCCTTTCGGATAACCCTGGCCCCAGTAGGCTTCGACCCGGCTGGGCCCCTGCTGTTGCTGACAGCTTGAGGCGCGCGGGAACAGTGCGCGCCGTCGACGACTTGAGCTCGGTCACAATTTAGGACTGCCATCTTTAAAATTTGGCTAGTAATATAGGTGTAGAAACCCTGGATTTTGAAGCTCAGAAGTTCAGAACCCGGACTAGGCATTATTGTCACTTTTTTTTAACTTAGTAGGTATAATAAAATGTAATTTAGCAACGCGCGACGCTGGCTTGGCAATTTTATACCCGGACTATACAAATGAGACCCCCTGGACGCTTCCCGGAAGCCCTATAATCACTGGCGTAGCTACCAAAGGTCTGGGCGGGGTAGCAACCCGGGGCCCTCAAGCTCGGGGCCCCCAACACTTGATTAGAAAACCTCTTATTGAACTAGCGAAAAAATCTCCCACCTTTGAAATCTATATAAAATATGTAATTTAAACTATGTATATGCTACTTTAAACGTGGCAACTCGTCATAGTCAGTAAAAATCTGATACTCGCTCGCGCTCCACCTAGAGCAGGATAATTTATTTCATCGTTTTCCACGTAAAAGGAATCCAGACTGTTTTGTTCCAGGTGTGCTATTCTCTAAAGAAAACAGCCTTGAGCGCAGCGCTGGCCGCAGCAACAAAATTCAAATAGGTACATTGGATTAACAACCCAATGTACCTATACATTGGGTTGTTAATTCTATGTACTGCGCTCTCGACTCTTCGCTGCGGCTTGCACTGCACTCAAGGCTGTTTTCTTACAGAATAGCACCGCTGGGACGTTGTTCTAGCTACGTTACTGCCTATAATCTGGAACCAATCCAGCGAAACCCGGACAGATCGCCACCCTCACAATACAAGGCGGGCTCGCGGACGGCGAGCCACGGGTAGCTTGCTGTCCGATAGTCCAGAAACTGTCCGGACCGAGCCCAAAACGTCGACGACGCGCACTGTTCCCGCGCGCCTCAAAGAGTTGTCAGCGACAGGACTGGGGGCTACTGGGGCCAAGGTTATCCGAAAGGAACTCGAGCCCCGGTATGAAGGCTTGAAGGAACGGGGTCGGGTTTTTAGTCAGTAAGAGTCTGACACTATCTCCCGCTCCACCCAAGAGCGGGGGTTGTTATAAGATGATTTTTCCCACCGAAAAAAAAAACCCTCACAATACTCATGTTTTAAGACATTCGCCATTTCACTAGTTAAAAGATTTATAACGCCAACGTAGTAATTACATTCTAAAAAGTAAAAAACTACTTGACGTCTCTTCCCCTACCAGTAATACGGAGTTGATTTGTTTTTTATTCGCACCCCTCTTTTCCCCCACTAAGCAAATCGACGAATCGTTTCAAAATTACTGGGGGTTTATAAGACTTTTTTTGCTTTAGGCGATATAAGAGAATCGTATTTTTCGACACTAAGTACAACACAGGTCACGGCAGGTCATAGCGGGTATTAGGCGCCAGCGAACAGCTGGGTGCAAGTGTAAAACAACCCCTCAGTCGCCTGGATGGCCAGGTGACTATGTATTTTTGCTGATATAACAAGTTTATGACTGTGATTTTTCATGATACAGTTATGAAATTTTGTACATAGATTCTATAAAAATACTAGACACGTGTTTCGGGTTTCGCTATACTAAAACTAATCCTTACTAATATTATAAAAGCGAAAGTGAGTTTGTTTGTTTGTTTTGTTACGTCTTCACGCCTAAATGGCAAAACCGATTTTGATGAAACTTGGTACACGGATAGACCATATCCTGGAATAGGACATAGGATACTTTTTATCCCGGAAGTATATTTCCTAGGGATAATTTTCTGCTATCACGCGGGCGAAGCCACTGGGAGCAGCTGGTATTATAAAAGCGAAAGTGAGTTTGTTTATTTGTTTGTTTTGTTTTTTGATGAATTTTGGTACAGAGATAATTGGGACCCTGGATACGGACATAGGCTAATTTTTTTTTAATTGAGAAAAGGTGGAGAAAGAGTAAATTTTATTAATAAACGCGGACAAAGCCGCGGGTAAAAGCTAGTGTTGTATAAATAAATGTAAGTATAGTCTTTACCTCCATCTCGTCATCATGATACTGCACCTCCACCATGGGCCGGCTGTACTCGTCGATGATCTCCTGCTTGATGTCCATCATATGCTGGTCGCTGCCCATCTCCACGAACCCGTCGTCGACGACCGCGGCATTCCCTTCTATGAGCACTTTGGTGTGCGTTTGTATGTGTTTCCGTAAGTGATCTTTGCGGTAAAAGGCTAAAATGAAAATTTTGTGATAAGATTTGTATGCCGCTATAACAGTCTAACACTCCACGCACACGAGCCTCAAAAAACCGCCGCTACAAAAAAACGCTATAAGCGGTCAAAAAGAGAAGACTTCAAGCGTTTTTTTGTGGCGGCAACGCCGCACACGAGCCAAAAAAAAGGCCGCCTCAAAAAGAAGCTTGAAGCGGCTTTTTTTTGTGGCCCGTGTGCGGGCACAGTTAGGCCTCTCGACCACAGCGACTTTTTGTAGCGATGGTGTCGCGCGTTTCGTAAGCGCGCGACTGCATCGCAATAAACGTGCGTTATAGCATTTACAAGGGCTATAGAAAAGATGCCAACGCGCTGCAGCATCGCGACTGTATCGATGCAAACGCTGCAAAAACTCACAGCATCGCTACAAAAACTCGCCATGGGCGAAGGGCTTTACTATTCAACTAAATGAAAAATTGCGAGTATATGGTCCATTTAATACCGAAGTTCAGTACCTAATAGCCTGGCTACAATACCACGGTGCGACATCGGTAACGTGAAATTAATAAAAAATCGTCATCGTCAAAAATCATCTGAAGACGTCATGAAAACCTATCAATTTTACGCTAAATCTTTTTTAATACAATTACTCGAAAACCAGCTCTTATCCTTTTGCTTTCAGTCACGCAAATTACTGTTTTCCGCACGAGTGCGAAAAGTGCTAGCGCTCGCCCCCGTCTCAATTTATTGTATTTATCGTATCAAGCGACCCCATCGAGTCGCACGTCAACCCCCGAATTCCGTCTCGGTCATAATGACAAACTTTCTCATCTTGTATCAAAAATTCAAAATGTACTAAGTATTTCGTTTTTGTACGACTCACAAAAAAAAAAGTTTCCCACGCACAGGTAACATTTCTTATATTTCAATACTGTTGTAAAAGATGAGCAAGGGTGCAAGATATAACCGTTATTATTGTTGCACACCCTTTGTATGACCTTCACCCCTTTCCTTGGTTATACAATAAAGAGTATTATTCTAACTTTTGTTATTACTTGTGGCAAGTTTGTCCCTGGCTTCTTTAAAGTTTGTTGTCCTTTTAGCTTAAACTTATGCTAGAACAACATTAGGCTTCTCACTCACGTCCGATAATCGGTGGCCGATTTTTTGTAGGACAAAAATAGAACACTGTTAGCAATAGTGTAACGCACACGTCCTATAAAAAGTTGGTCAGAAATACAGAACAATGTTGCAAATAAACAAAATCGGCCCGATTATCTGTCATACAAAGTCTGACGTGTCACGTGGGCGAGCTGCCTTCGATCGACGCACACGTGTAACACGCCTGATTTGTACGTAGAAAAACGTCGCGTTGAACAAGTCTACGTGTGTGACACACGTGTTCATACTTGCGTAATGTAGTTTTATCTTTACTTGATCTAAGCTAGAACTACATTAGACCGACGTACACGTGTAACACGCCTGATTTGTACGTAGAAAAACGTCGCGTTGAACAAGTCTACGTGTGTGACACACGTGTTCATACTTGCGTAATGTAGTTTTATCTTTACTTGATCTAAGCTAGAACTACATTAGACCGACGTAAACGTGTAACACGCCTGATTTGTACGTAGAACGACGTCGCGTTGAACAAGTCTGCCTGTGTGACACACGAGTTCATATTGCGTAGTGTAGTTTTATCTTTACTTGATCTAAGCTAGAACTACATTAGATCGACGCACACGTGTAACACGCCTGATTTGTACGTAGAACGACGTCGCGTTGAACAAGTCTACGTGTGTGACACACGTGTTCATACTTGCGTAATGTAGTTTTATCTTTACTTGATCTAAGCTAGAACTACATTAGACCGACGTACACGTGTAACACGCCTGATTTGTACGTAGAAAAACGTCGCGTTGAACAAGTCTACGTGTGTGACACACGTGTTCATACTTGCGTAATGTAGTTTTATCTTTACTTGATCTAAGCTAGAACTACATTAGACCGACGTACACGTGTAACACGCCTGATTTGTACGTAGAACGACGTCGCGTTGAACAAGTCTGCCTGTGTGACACACGAGTTCATATTGCGTAGTGTAGTTTTATCTTTACTTGATCTAAGCTAGAACTACATTAGATCGACGCACACGTGTAACACGCCTGATTTGTACGTAGAACGACGTCGCGTTGAACAAGTCTACGTGTGTGACACACGAGTTCATATTGCGTAGTGTAGTTTTATCTTTACTTGATCTAAGCTAGAACTACATTAGATCGACGCACACGTGTAACACGCCTGATTTGTACGTAGAACGACGTCGCGTTGAACAAGTCTACGTGTGTGACACACGTGTTCATACTTGCGTAGTGTATTTTTATCTTTACTTGATCTAAGCTAGAACTACATTAGCCCAAGTATAGCTGATGTTATGCTAAACTTGTAGCATCAGCTATATACAAACAAAAGTCCTTCCAAAGTCGTAAACTTTCCTTATAGGGTGTACACATCCGCTAAGAACGGATTTTACGAAACTCCACCCTTAAGGGGGTAAAGCTGGGGTTGAAAGTTTGTATGGAGAAATCGACTTTTACGCGGGCGAAGTCGTTGGCAGAAGCTAGTACATTATATAGTTGCTAAACAGTTCAAACTTGCTTTGTTTTTGTCATACAGGTATTATGTAAGTACTACAAGGGGGTGGGAGGCTTTGCTCATTTTATTTTTCTTTATAATAGATAGGTTCGCGTTTTTTATGTCATTGAGAGTGGGGTAGTCTGGATGGTGATTACTCTACAACAGTTTGTATATTTTTAAGAGAACAATGTTGATGTTACATCACTGAACAGCAAACTACAATGTCATTGAAGACTTAGAGTCATGGATATGGGTGTCATGGAGTGAGGACTGTTAATTTGAATGAAAGCCCAGCAAATCTAAGAAGTACCATTTGACAGTTCTACATGTACATTTTAATTTTGTTTTTTTATTTAATTGATATATAAACTAGTGCTTGACTAAATTAAAATTACTTAATTAGTTGATTAAAAATTGTATATGTTGTGATAAAATACAAATAGCTTCATAATTCAATAGTTTTACAGAAAAGATAATAGAAATAGTGTCAGTTATACCTATACCTATACAAAGCAATTTTTAAAGAAAAGTGTGAAACATCAAATGGTACTTCTTAGAGTTGTTGTGATATTTTATGCCAAAACTTTAAATGAAGTATGTTTTGTTCCTATATTTCAAGCCTATTCCTTATTTCTAGACATATGACTATTGCTCATAAATTAATAACGAAACCAGAACACATTGAAAAATGCATGTATCAATGTTTGCATAAGCATAGGAGAGGGGGAAGAGAACTTTGCTTACTTTTACTGATGAGGTGGAGGGAGAGGGTTCATATTTGCAAAAAAATCTGCTTACATCAAAAATCACTTACTTTTACTACAGACAGGACAAGCTTCGCTCTTGTCCCCACTGTGGATGGCTCGGTGAATGTTCATGTGTTCTTTCCTCTTGAAGGCCTTACCGCAGTCAGGACAGACGTGAGGTCTGACTTCTTGGTGTTCCAGAGTATGCCTGTCTAGGTGTTCCTTGCGTTTTAGCCTGTTGGAGGGAAATGTGGGGTTGAGACAAAAAAATGATAAATTTTCTTTCTGTTAAGGATAAATATTAGTGTTAAATGTAAGATTAAATTGAAATGAATTGAGAAAATGCAATTTTTTATGTTAAACTTTTTGAAAACCGTAATTAGAGACACAATAGAGAGTGAGAGAGAGAGTGAAAGCCGGTGTTCACTTGGGGTTTAAAGAATTAATGTAGTAATGAAATAGTTATTAACCCTTCAGATACCGTCGACATAATAGTAAAACAATAGATGCGCGGCCACCGGGTGTCGCTTGGGGATTCATGAATTAATAATATCTACGATTAATAGGCTTTCTCAAAAGCTAAGAAAAAGATCTCTACTTAAAGTAATGAGTTGCTAAGAGTTTTAATTTTGGGATAAATATGATAGATTTATAGAAAAAACCCTTACCCAGTGCCACATATCCCACAGAGGTACCTATAGTGCTTGTTATGGATTAGCAGATGCCTCTCAAGCTCCTCCTTGCTATGGTACAGGGCTGAGCACTCCACACAAGAATAGTGTACACCTCCATTAGGTTTATGCACTATCATAGCCAACTTATTCTTTGCTAACATACTCCTTTTTATTGCCAACTCCAAGTTTGGTACTGGCACTGCAAGAATATTTATGGTATATTAAAAGTAAAAAAAAAAATATTTAAAAAAAGAATCCCAATTGCCATACCATTATTACTGTCCATCTTCCTCACAGTATATTTTCACCTGAAATTTTAAACTTTTTAGACTAGATTCTTTTTGTTCACTTTAACAACTTTTAACGTCGTTACAAACAACTTTCCCACACGCGCACAACCGTTAGAAAGGGCAAGGGCCAAAAAAAACTGAACTTGAATTTGTGATCCCTTCCCCTCCCAACGGATATCGCCCAAGGCCCAAAAGCTCCCCTCTGCTTAGGGGTGACTACCCTTTGTCTACCCAAACTTCCCCTAAAGGAGGGGAGGGAACCCCACTCCGTGCACGACCCGATAGGAGGGGTGGATTTACCTTGCCCGTGCCCGACATTGATTCAAAATCCTCTACCTGGGACCCAAACCGGGTTTAAAAACGTCTAACTAATAACAATGATACACTAAAAACCCACACTTGTAACCATTTAATAATATTTTTGTTTAGCGCGCGCAAAAAAGTTCTGTAGTTATTACCTCATAAAGAGCAACATGTTTATATTGACATTACAACATAAACATACTTACAATTATGTCATTTAACACCTCATAAAACTTTAAATATAATTACTATGGCACAGTAAACTGCTATAAACACTGCGAAAATTAATACGAAAAATAAAAATAGCCGGAATATCACACATAGACGCACACTCCCCTCAAATCCGTTTTGAGTGACTGCCAGGCCAGTGTTACCCGTTCTCAAACTTGCAGACGGAATAATTTTATTATTAGTAATTTTAATTTAGTAATTATACTTATAATACCTATTTCATATTCGTTATCCTTATTAGTTTTAAAACGGTAAAGGTAACTCTGTGTAAGTGTTACACTTTCACAGTTGAATTACTGAGCCAATTGTAATGAAACTTTGTACAGAGTTCATTTGAACCTCAAAGAACTTATTATCTGGTATTGACTTCGCGTCCACAATAAACGAAATTCACACGAATAAAAATACTGATGAAAGCTTTGGTTTTTACCCAAAGGAGATTAGATGGTTATGCCCTTATTATTCAATATAAAATGTGATAATCATCACCTCACGGAATTCTATTTCCATTATTAGTCATTCAATTTTAATACATTACTATTATTCGTTTAAATAAAGATAGATAAAGGTTTCTTATAAATGCTACTATTTCATAAAATTTTACTACAATGCATAGTTGCATTACTGTTATTTTTGTTACTGTTATTATGTCTTGTTAGTAACAAGATAAAATTAAATCATTATCAAGTAATATTTATCTTCATAATTTTTTTTTCGTCACCGATACACTTGATTATAAATAAAGAAGTCGACGTTGTGTTTTTGTTTTCCAGCTCGTTCGTATATACATTCAGTCAAGACGTAATATTTATAAAAATGTAGAGTGGAGAAATTTTTACATCCAATACTTTTGGTAACACTGCAGGGCAAAATGTCATTGTTCAATTAGTTTATGGTAAAATGGGATATTTTGAGTCGAGAAAATTATATAGAATCATGGAAACTAGTGCGAACCTTGATAAAATAAAGCTGTGATTTTATCAGTGTTGATGACCATTATTAATAAGAATACCCTTCTTTTCCAATGGCACATTTACATTCAATGAAAAATATCAGAATGTGTTAAGTATAATACATCCGTATTCTAAGGGTCACTATAAAATATCTCACGCAATACCTAAGACTAGACAGTGTGGTGAAAAAGTTTTAGCGGGTAAAAAAAAAAGTAATTAAAACTGTCAGCCAAGTGTCAAACATAAGGATGGGAAAATTGGATACATAGTCGTCTTGAAAATATCAGTGAACCGATTTCGGTTCCCTGATATTTTCAAGATGACGATTTTATTTTTTTCGATGGTTTTGTCTGATGCATTGATATATATCAAAACAAAACCATCGAAGAATTGGGTCGCGTCGTTGACACTACTTCTGATACTGATAATATCTACTAAATTGCGCCAGAAGTAAACCTTTGTTTTTCGACTGTATGTATGTACGTATATTTCTTTAGATCGATCTAAAGCTTAAATGGTTTGTTGCATTTAAGCTAGGGAAGTGTCATTAGATTCGTCTTAACTAGAAAGAAGGTTACCTTTTCAATCAACATAAATATTTACTTGGGATTAAGTATATTATAATACCTATTCGTAACAGTGTCTATTTGGCAGTTCATTAGACTCTAATGAACTGCCAAATAGGTACTGTTTTATCATGGTCATAGAGTCCCTGTAATCCTAATGTGCCCAGCGCTACTAACTGGCAAGAGACGGCCATGAACCGCAGTAGAATTAAAGTTACCGATATAGTTCAATGAATCACCAAACATAGGTGACAGTAGACAGAGCGCATAGCGCACAGAACAGATCATCAACAGATCTTGCGTGGCGACACTTAGGGAGGCCTATACTATACCCAGTAGCGGATGACTTTAATCAAAGATGATGGTTCTTATTTAAATGAACTGACTGATAATAATCTCGTTTTCTTTATTTTTCCCTTAAAACATGATCCTTGTAAGGCAGTTTCGGTTTCAGCCGAAACTGAGATGGTTGCCGAAATTCGTTTTTGGTTGAAAAACCAGATTTAGTCGGTAGATACTACTTAATACTAATGAATAAACCGTCAATGATCCGGTAGCGCAAACGACATGGCGAGCTGGTGAGTGGGGGTGTTAAGATTTTCAATTTAGCGGGAATCTGCTAACTCGCCTGCGCGGGACATGCGAAATACGTCAGTGGGCCACCGCGTGGCCCGCGGGCCTAAGACTGAGCAGCCTTGGTTTAGATCAACGTTAATATTATTGTTAAGTGAAAATCGATACCAGTGATACATCGATTTATCGTGTTCATCCCTAGTCTCAAGTGAGTTCTGACAGTGACAGACGTGACAGTTCATCTTGAATTTGATTAGTTAAACTTGAACAAGCACATCGTATAATTATTTCCTGTCGAAATTCACGTGTAAATTCGAAACAGAAATAAAAACTAAAATGTCTTACAATAAAAAACTTGTTGACCTAGCAATCAAACTCTTCTCCATAAATGCTGTAAAGTTTGGGGAGTTTTTAACGAAGAGCGGCATCAAGACACCTGTATATTTTGATTTAAGGGTTATAGTTAGCTACCCTGATGTTATGGTGTGTATAATAGGCGTTTCATATTGAAAATTGTATGGTGATATAATTAGAATTTTATATTTCAAAAGTAAAACTTAATTAACATTCCACATAAAAATCACGTTTTAATTTTCGGTTTTACTCACGTGTATAATTTACTCATGACTTTATTTTACCTATGTCTTTATTTTACTCAAAGCTTTATAACATTCATCATCATCATCATCATATTAGCCGAAAGACATCCACTGTTGGAAATAGGCCTCCCCCAACATAACATTATTAGTTAATTACATTATCATCTTTGTAGGAATCAATATCAAATTTATTACTGGAAATTTCAATGAAGGACATGCAATATGATCACTTATGTGGTGTGCCATACACAGCCTTACCCATTGCGACAATACTCAGCATACTAACCAAAAAGTCCATGCTTATGCGCCGCAAAGAGACAAAAGCGTATGGCACTAAGAAGTCAATTGAGGGTCACTACAAGGCAGGCCAGACGTGCCTTATCGTAGAAGATGTAGTAACATCTGGCTCCAGTGTTCTCGAAACAGTAAGAGATCTACGCAAAGAAGGTTTGATAGTCACAGATGCAGTGATTATATTAGATAGAGAGCAAGGAGGGAGCAAAAATTTAGAAGTAGATGATGTACAAATTAAATCATTGTTTACAATGACTTCTTTGATTGAGATTTTACTGACAAATGGTCAAATCACTGAAGAAATTGCAGTTAAGGTTAAGAATTATCTCAAGGAGACTCAAGCTCCCGTTATAGGTAAGTTTTTAAATTAAATTAAAATTTTATCTAAATAACTCCAAATGAAAAAACTTGTGTGCCTCACCATCAACGATTGCATCACTGCTTACCATCAGATGGGATTGCAGTCAAGTACTAGTATATGTCAGATAAACAAAAAAACTCCTTGGTTTCATGTTGTCGGACTTAAATATTTTTTTTTACTGACCAGTATTTAGAAACCTGTACAGCTCTGTTATTGGCATCGTTGAAATCCCATAAAGTGCAGGTGGTTTTGCATGATGGGCAGCATACAGGTGATCTAGTCCTTTCACGACAAAGATGCAAACTCTTAAATAATACTAGATAACATTGCAATAATCCTCTAAATGTCTGATTCTCAAGAATTAAATATATGTACCTAATATAACACTAACATTTTACATTTTTATTCACATCCAATTTCATAAATTTTCCAGAAAAACCGTTGGACCGAATCTCGCTAACGTATGAAAAGCGTGCTGAACTAGCCAAGAATGGTATTGCAAAACAACTGTTCAATATAATGGCAACTAAGAAAACAAACTTGTGCCTTTCTGTTGACTTGACATCCGCTGTCAAGATTCTAGATCTACTAGAAAAAGTCGGGGAACATGTCTGTCTTGTGAAGACTCACGCGGACATTATCGAAGATTACAGCAGTGATTTCGTTACCAGACTACAACAACTGGCTGACAGATTCAACTTTTTAATACTGGAGGACAGAAAGTATGCCGATATTGGCAATACGGTCTCCTTGCAGTATTTGAAAGGGTTGTACAAAGTAGGGGAGTGGGCAGATTGTGTGACTGCCCATTCCTTGCCTGGCGAGGGAATACTCAAAGCCTTGAATTCAGCTAATGGTGTTAATAAGGGAGTGTTCTTATTGGCTGAAATGAGTAGTGAGGTGAGGTGCTTTTTTTAAATTTTCTTATTTTTCTTGCAATGAGTTAAAAAAAGTTGTACTAGGCAAGAATAATCCATTGTTGACCACATCGTCTCTTACCATTAGGTGAGACAGCGGTCAAACACAAACCTATCCATAATAAAAAAAGTATATGAGATTAAATTAAGGATTTTAATTTTATTTCCAGGAAAACCTTATAACACCTGACTACAGAGAAGCAACAGTGACTATGGCATCTAAATATCCTGAATTGATCACTGGCTTAGTGTGCCAGAATAAGGACACATTCCGGGACCCAGGTCTGATACAGCTGACCCCAGGAGTACAGCTGGAGAGCAGCAAAGATGACCTGGGCCAAGTCTACAACACTCCAGAGAAAGTGGTCTTGGAGAAGGGTGCCGATGTCATAGTTGTAGGGAGGGGCATTGTGGCGGCAAAAAGCCCTGAAGCCCAGGCAGTCATTTATAAAGAGACTCTATGGAAATGCTACTGTAAAAGAGTTTCTGGGAAACTTGAATAGGAAAATATTATACAGATTTTTTTTATGGGAGGTATTACACATTTCTAAAATTTTACATTTCGTTAATCCATTGTTGTTTGATTGGCCTGTTGGTCTAGTGGTTAGTGACCCTGACTGCTATGCCGGAGGTTGTGGGTTCGATTCCCACCCAGGACAAATGTTTGTATGATGAGCATGATCATTTGTTCTGTGTCTGGGTGTAATCTATCTATAATATGTATGTATTTAGAAATATATAAGTATTTTTATCAGTTCTCTAGTACCCATAACACAAGCTCTGCTTAGCTTGGGACTAGACGGCGTTGTGTGATAGTTGTGGAATATTTTATTATTATATTGTTAAAGTAAGTTTATATGTGTTACTAGATTTAAGTGGTACTATTCCATAGTCATAAATATTCCCGCTGTCAGTTAGCAATATTGTACAAGGACCAGTAACTGTTGTGATAGCCCATAGGTAGTATTAAAATAAACATTGTGGTGCTAATACAACCAATATTTAAGTGCCTTAACATTCCTAGGTGTTATAACACCGAAATAAAATAAATCTTATTTTTGTTATATAATTAGCTATAATAGTATTGTATTCATGTGTGTGTAGATTGAGTGGTCATTTTTATAAGGTAACACCTAAGGCCGGCCATACACCGAAACTACCACCATACTGTCTTGTGTCTGGATATTTACAAGTACAATCTGTTTACACGCTTTTTTCTCTGGTGTACCTACTTACAATATTTATAATAAGAAACCGTCTCAAATTCCAAACCATTGTTATGCATCTACTTTTATTTGGTTTTACTAATTACTATTATTTAATACACACATTTTTCCCGTCGTCCAACTCGTTGCACCAGTACTCAGTGCGGGCTTGACCTCTGCAGACAGAGGTAGGATCACTAGCTTCCTCACTGGCCGGCGTAGCAGTCCTCCCTGGATCACTATGTCGACTGTTCGCACGATGTTGTCTGACCCTGGGTACGTCTCGATGACACCGCTTCGTATCCACGTATTACAAGGCAGATTTGTACGGCTGACCCTCGACCTTGCGGCTCCCGCTGGCGTTGAAGCTAGGGAAGATACTCCTTAACCCAGCGTGCCCAGAAAATGTCACCGAGCCTTTGTGCTGCTCGCCAGCTAGATGCTCGTCTTCGCCACTCCGTCGGCACTCGCCCCGATCCACCCAACAGAAAGTGGTTGGGGGTGAAGGGTCCCTTCTGGTGGTTCGCTTGTGATGAGCTAAGCGGCATGCTGGTCAAGTCTCCAGTTCTTGGATACGGTGGTGACTGAATCTTCTTGCCAAACAGGCATCTTCGAAGTAGCACTCGTGCGGTAGGGCGCAAGTGCAAGACCCAGTATTGCTGTTTGCACTCATTCACTGCAGTTTTTAAAACAGCATGTTGTAGTTGACGGTTTAGGGATGGTCGCCGTCGAAGACCAAAGGATTTTTGAAGTTTTCTGTCATACCTCGCAGTTGCTTCACAAACAGCCAAGCCATACATTTTTACTGATATGTAGAATTTGTGAAGTTAGGGTCGGTAGAATTAGGCCGTGTAGATTCAGAAGCTTGGCTCTACATGAGATCTGATATCTTTTTCACAGGGCAAACCTTATGTGGTCGTCTTGGCAACATTTTACATGTAATGTTTTTAGTGGGATTTCAGGAAATAGCCAAACATTTTCATGATCATCAGTGTGTCAGTGACGAAATCGGTGTATTTTAGATATCAATAAAATCTCAATTATTAAAGCTATTCAATTGAGACTTTGTATGTTTAATTAGTCTATTATTGACATCATATCCTAATAATATGAACTATCTGGTACATCGGAAACCAACTCTATGACGGTTTAAAAAAAACAACGAAACACTTCGAGAAAAGGTAGGTAGTGCCCTTGCGCTTCGCTTGGCTCGTCTTTGGCGGGGGCACTACCGTGCCCCAGATTAATGTAGTGTTTGGTGTTCCGCACAGGTAATATTAATATTTTTTTTAAACGAAAGAGCAACCATAGAGATTCTGGCTAATTCTTCTCCTAAAAAACAACCAAATGGATCCGTGCAATAGCTTCTGACGTTTTATACGTGCCCTAAGATGTGAAATAATACAAGTTGAAATCAATGGTTGAAATTATTTTCTAAATTCTTCCTTAATTTCTTAAAAAATCAAGGAACTTTTTTTAAAAGGAGCACTCAATTCATACGCATATTTGTATTCATGTTATGATCTAATAACAAAATTTCTCTAAAATCTTTGTCTTTTATTTTCCAATACCTTTTAATGTTTATGAAATTCTGAGGCGACTTGAGCTCTAATAGCTCAAGTCGCCTTTGGGGATAAGTGATGTGGTGTGAAGTGGGCTATAGCTCCCTGTGACTCGATGTCCGGGGCTTTTCCTGCGATGACTGTTCTGCAGAAGTCCATTCCCTCACGGTTGCGGCCATTTCCACTCACATCACTGCTTCACGGAAGGAGGTAAGGCGATTATCACACTGCCACACATCACGCTGCATGTTGTACCTATGTCAACGCACCTACGCGCGTACTTGCGGGAGTGCAGATCTGCATAATCGTGCGGGTTTTTTGCGCAATCACGCGCGTAGGTGCGTTTTGTAAATTCACGCAGGCTCCGACTCATTTCATACAAAACCACGCACGGCACTACGAGACTCAGTGTGCCATACCTTGCATTTCACCCCGCACCCACGTGCGTGTGTGCATGTTTCTCCGTATGTAGGCGCGTGATCTGTATGAATGCGCGTGGATGCATTTTGGTGTGTTGGTGGACTGTGCGTGTTTTCTATACAAACGGAGATAGGTACTTACAAGCAACAGAAAACAAGAAATAAATGCATCCGCCACAATGTAGAGCTACCTATTCGGCAACTTATTTTGACCATCGAAAGATGGCGCAATAAAAGGAGGCTAAATTAAAAAAATCTGAAGATGTTATTTCTGCTTATACGCTGCTTAAACGGAGTTGATAGTGAAAATGCATGAAAATAATAGCGATGCTGTCGATGCATGTTTATTCAACAATTAATGAATAAAACCAAAAGGTATTAAATAGTATAGGTAAGTTTATTTGTAGCGTTTCCCTGTCGATACCATACATAAAACAATAACAAAATAGCATTAAAACTCAACAGTGCGGAAATTTATCAAATTGTAATCCTCAAATTGCGTATGTTCAGAGTTAAATTTTGAGCACTTGTTAAATAAAAACCATATAATTATATATATTTGGAAAGGATTTCTAATTATTTGTTTCGATTTGTTATCCTAAGGTATTCTTAGAAATAGAAGGACAAACATTGATTTATGAAAATTATAATTATTTATTAATGCTGGCATCTCTACAGTGACCTGTCATCAATCATGTCAATTTGAAAGAAATGTCAAAATTGATCATGACTGCAGTTTTGTACGCAACAAAACAAAACAAAACATCATTATTAATTTAGAAATGGAATATATAGTTAAGGAATTAGGTATAAGTAATAAAAATATATTCCCTACTACCTCCCCTGGCCTTTACACCGTCGTTGTCCACTCGAGCTGGTTGAAGAAATGGATAAAAAACCTCGAAGTGGACACCTCGCTGAACAATGTAGATTTTACCTTGCAACCTGGTGAAAGTGTACCTTATCCGTGGCGAAAAATATTTATGAGGGTATGTATCTATTTATCAATACAATAATGACGCACATTTTTGGTTAGAACGGCGAATTCATTTAATAAATTTTATTTATTGTAGGTATTGAATAAAAAAGTATCCAAGGTTCTTCCACTGCCTCGTTACAAGCTCAACGAAAACACGAATGAGACGCCCCTCACGTTCTCTCAACTACTGCAATATGTGTCCCAAAGTAACCAAAGAACATTGTGGAAAGAATCTTATAAGAAACACTGTCAGAATAATGATAGCAATAAGGAAAGTACCATAGTGAATCTATTAGAACACGATCAGCTGATGTCTGAGGTAGTTCTCCGCTTGTATGGATGTAATATAATTAGGGTTAAATGTGATGGAGCTGGGCATATAGAGTACAAAGAGATAATACCTAATAAACATGTTTTAAAAATGTATGAAACACATGGTAATCTGTTAGCAGCTATGTTTGTTATAGAAACAGACAATAACTTCTATGCTATATACAGGAGTCAGTATGAGAACACTCTTCTAGACTGTCTAAACTTTAGTCCTAAATTAGTAGACATGAATTACAGCCGTGGCTTGTTTATTGTGTACCAATTGTTGAATCTGTCCAAAGCTATGAGTGATAGAGGATTGAGCCTAGGGATGCTTACACTCCAGGACATTTATTTGTCAGAGAACTTATGGCTGCAGGTGTTGCCAATGATAACTAACAATATACACTGTCTGGATGCATCCCTGATCATTGAACACAATAGGAGTAAGCAGACCACCCCCGCTATAAGTCAAGGCCCCCCTGGCAAGAGGGGAGAGGAGTGGTGTTGGCGCAAAGAGGCTGTACAACTCGAAAAACTTTGCATGCTGTGGGTCAGAGGCCGGATATCTAACCTAGACTATCTCCTACACCTGAACATGTTAGCTGGAAGGTCGAACAATGATCCTCAAGCACATTTCATGATACCCTGGGTGACTGATTTCTCTTCTAGATGTGGTAAGTCTTTGTACTGGTTTTATAATCAATAAATGTGTATAGTAATGCTTTGTTTTGTTTGATAAAAATGTGTTAATTGTGATCCATTTTTGTTATCTATTGTGCACATGCTTGTGAAATATCAGTGATGTTTGTATTGTCATTAAATGTTTAGGTACTTATAAACATACTAAGTAAATTATATAAAATCAGAAACTGACTGACAAAGAAAGTAAATTCACAGCCGAAACTACTGAAACTAGGATTGTCAAATTTTACACATATCCTTTTGTGATGTAGGTAAGCACTAAGAGAGGATTTTCCAAAATTCTCTCTCTAAAGAGATGGAAAGAGGGTCCAAAGTTTGTGTGGATAAACTTACTTTCACACGACTAAATCTTTGTCAGAAACTAATTATCCATACGTAACATAAAACAATAGTAGCTTTCTGCATCTGTCTGTCTATCCAAATATTATTATTATATCTAGCCTATATTGTCCTACTGCTGGGCAATGGCCTCCCTCCATACCTTCCATTGTTCCTAGCTCTGTGCCAAGTCACTGCTTGCCAAATCCTATAGAAGACATCAAAATTGTCCCTCCATCTATTTACTGATCAGCTGTGATCGAGCTGTGTCGTCGATTTTAGGGCACGAATTTTGTTTTACTGTCCCACTGCTCGATCGGTACGTGGCAGACATGTACAACCCAGTTCCACTGCTGTGCAGACTTTTGGCCATGTCAACAATATTGTTGACATGGCCAAAGTCTACTCTAAACTGAGCTCCAAAACAGCTTGCTTAAACTACATTGGGCACACGTGGGCCACGCCTGCGGGTCTACTCGGTTTCTCCGAAAAACGAAGTTTCGATTGAAATTTCGCGTGTTTCCTACCACAGCTCCTTTCGTTCCCGAAATTTCGTAGGAACGAAAATTGTTTCTACCCTAACTAATTAGTTATGTTTCGAAAAAAATATAATTATGACAGAAGATTGTTTGCAATTTTAACGTCAAATGAATATCGTTTGTTTACGAAAGTTTGGTTTCGGAGAAAGCGAGTAGACCCCTGAGTTGTGCGTAGATTCGTGTCGCGTGGCGTGGGTCTCTCGTCTATGACGACTTTCTGGCGCGCGACAGCATCGCTACTAACGCGCTTTAGTCGTATTTGTAAGCGCTTTAGAAAAAACGCCAACGTGCTACTAACGCGCTACAGCATCGCGACTGTATCGAAGCCTACGAGCTATAGCATCGCTACAAAAAGTCGCCGTGGGCGATGGCCCTAATGTAGCTCTACAAGTCTAGTTGCCATATAAAATGTATGGAGACCGACGCGCTCAGATTGGCGTACGTGCACACACCAATTTAGTTCTACCTCTACTAAATGACAGTGACATAGGTAAATATGATGTTTTCCACTAATAGAAAAAGAAAAGGTTTATGTGCAAAAAATTTTGGTTAGAACAAATAAAGGCAATGTTCTGCCAATTTACTTACATAACAGCTTAAAGCAAGGGCTGGTTCGAGGTGGCTCTAGAAAAGTATACCTGGAAGAATTTGTGGGAGGACTTTGTCCAGCGGTGGGAAAGTGTAATAAAAAGAAAAACAGCATAAAGCGATAATTAGCTCAAGTAATAATACTAGTTGATTGATTGATTCTTATCTTTTATCTTTGACTCAAATAGCCTTGTTACAATTTATCATTCAATAAATTCAATTTAATAAATCTATACTCTATTACGTATAGTTGAATAAATAAAAATAACATTTTTACCTATATAAACATATCGATTTTAACATTTTAATCTGTCCGTCGGTTTGTCGCAGCTAATATCCGAAACGGCTGGATCGATTTTGACGGGATTTTCACTGACGGATAGCTGATAATACAAGGAGTAACTTAGGTTACTTTTCGTTATTCCGTGGAAATGGGATTTGAAATTACGGAATTCATCTTGAATCGGTGGATCTAAATTTGACGGGAATTTCACATCCCGCCTTTAACAGCTAGTTGTGAGGTGTTATGTTATTAGAATTATACATATTGATCCCAAAAAAGGAGAGAAATGTTCACAGTATTTTTTAAATTGTGTATCAAAGTTTAAATATTTTAAAATTCATAGGAAGGAACTGGAGAGAGCTGAGCAAGTCGAAGTATCGTCTGAACAAAGGCGACAGGCAGCTAGATATGACATATGACGTCAGCAGCTGTACCGACCAGATACCCCACCACGTTTCCGATGCCCTCTCCGATATTACATGCTACGTCTATCTAGCACGCAGGTTAGTGCGAATTTGAGGCTTATAACAAGGGAATAAGGTTGATTTTATAATAACAGTCAAATGGGGTGAATAGAAACAAAACTTCAAGGGGTATTTTCACGACATTTGAATATTATTTGCAGCATTTAACTATATCATTTTATGAATGAACTGTTATTCTAAAAAGTCGATGCTTTGTTAGAAGCCGATTATATGGTATCAAAGTGAAAAACCAAACCTTAGTTTGGTTCTATTCATTCCATTTTACAGTACGACCACAGAACAGATGGAAGAAGTTAGAATGACCTTTTGAGTGGGGCAGGCGAGCCACAAAGTAGGGCAATGCTCATAGCTCAACTACCAATAGCAAACTTGCGATCTAAGTATGCGTGGTCTGTTAGTTGCGTAATGCGCGTTCGTATTGGTTTATTGTCTGTCGTGGAGTTAAAGGGTGTGAGACAAGCGGGGCCACCGCTTGTCTCACACCGTTCACACTCGTTGTACCGAGTACAAATCGGAAAGTATTTCCATTCTAACTTCTTTCATCTTTTCTGTGGGTACGATTACGACGGCAGATACCATACCAATATATACCGAGGCCGGTATATAAAATATGGTACCTGTCCAGTATTACATGGTACGTCTGCTTACGCGCAGGTTAATGCGATTTTGATATTTATGTGAAAAGAATGGTTTGTTTTAGAAGGGAATATGTATTTTTTACTTGTTATATACCGAACAGATACCAACATATTTCTCTTACGCTCTAATAACGTTTTATATCAACTTGGCGCGCGAGTTAATGCAAGCCAATTTGAGATTTACTTGAAGGAAATAAGGTTTGTTTGAGTTTGAAGTGCGTAATAACAAGTCTATTGTAACAAATTACTAGGTACGTTTAAATCTGTATGTCATTTATCTGTGTAGGTAGGTAGTTACTTGGACCTCGTCTCATTCAGCAGGGCGACAGGAAATAAATGAAATAGGTGCTCATATTCTTAGTTACTCTTTTGTACAGAGTTCAATATACAAAGATACATAATTAATTGGTACAGTCCCGTTTTCTTATCATTTAGTTAAGTTTTCCTCAGTATATTTTAGTGTACAATTAGCGGTTTACAATGATTCAAGAAGTCAAATGATTTTCATTAAAACCTTGTTTATCTATAAAATGTATGTATTTCGAAATATACCGCAAGCTCAGCTAAGTTTAGGACTAGATGGTTGTATGTAGAGATGTACCGTTACCGGCAATATGGGAATATAGCTGGCAATATTGCCACCAATATTCATACATCGGGCAAAATTCCCGGCAATATTCCCACTTCACGGCACTATTGCCGGCAACGGCACAACTCTCTTTTTCTTTCTTTCTATGTACAATATTATTAAGTACTCTCTGGCAGAGAATGACCGTTATAAGATCCGTATCTACTTATATCACCGTAATGACTTATCTTGTAGAACACCAAAGGAAGTCCTCTGCAAGTACGTGCGCAACAAGTGGGTCCCCGCGGAGTACCCCGCCTCAATACAGCGCATGCAGGAATGGACGCCAGACGAGTGCATACCGGAGTTCTACACAGACCCCTCTGTGTTTAAAAGCATACATGAGGATCTGCCGGTAAGACAATACTTGAGTAGCGAACAGCTTCATTGGTCTTGTGGTCGCTAATGCGACTACTGAACGTGGGGTCCTGGGTACGACTTCCGAGTCGGGCAAAAAGTGAAATAAAGAAATATAAAAAAAAAAACTTACGGTGGCGAAGCCTCTGGCAGAAGCTATTATAATAAACGAGCTTTTGCCCGCGTTTATTAATATATTTTACTCTATCTCCCCCTTTTCTCACTTAAAAAAAAAATTGCCAATGACCGTCTCCAAGATCCCAACTATCTCTGCATTAAAATTCATCAAAATCGGTTTTGCCATTTAGGCAAGCAGACGTAACAAACAACTCATTTTCGATTTTATAATATTAGTAAGGAAGTAAGGATCACACGTCAGTAGTAATATCAGTTTATAAGTACACCTCTATAGGTGGACCATGGACATATGGTTTACCAGTTCCATTACTACATTCTGCATTCCTGGGCTGCAAGATTGTTTGAAAGAGTCACTGTGACCCTGGAATGCAAAGGGTAACTAAAGGAACATGGGTGGGGTTTAGTCAGTAAAAGACGTGACACTTCCTCTCGCACCACCGAGAGCAGGAGAATCCATTTGAAAATAACCGTGTTCTTCCTTTGACATGTTTCATTTTATTTGTAGGATCTAGGTATACCCTCCTGGGCGACTTGCGTGGAAGATTTTATAACGAAACACAGGGAAGCGTTGGAAAGTACACATGTTTCGGAGAACCTCCATCATTGGATTGACATTACTTTTGGTTACAAGTAAGCACGTTTTATTTCGAGCATAGTATAGTTACATTTTTATAAAGGTTATTCCGATACCGTTTTTCTATCAGGTGGGATCCGACCTGATAGAAATGGCAATAATGGCCTGTAAGCAATGATGCAATCGCTGATGATGAATCGCACTAGTTTATTAAGGGCCTACTCACTCTAGCCTTGAAGACACCTAAATTATAATCGGATGGAAGACCGCTGCGGGCAAAAGTTGTGCTTTGGTGTATGTTTTGTGATGGAGCAAATAAATGGTTTATAGCATAGTCGGCCTTATAATCTTCCCACTGTTGGGACTCAGACTTCTCTTCAGGAGAGGGAATGGGCCGAAATCGACCACGGGGGCCCAGTGCGAGTTGGTAGATGTCACATGTCTTCGAATTTTTGGTTCTAGGACATGCCGGTTTTATGACGATGTTTTCTTTTACAGTTTTGAAAGCACTGGTGATGAAATAAATTACACAAAGTAATGCGCGTTGCTGGGTTTGTAGCCGCGACCTACGACTAAGTCGGGGCCATTACCACTCAGCCACCACTGCTCTCTAGCAAATAATATTAAATGGTTTATCTATATATTTATATAAAGCGGGTATTCTAACCTATCATTCTACATCTCAGACTGTCCGGCGCCGCCTCAATAAAAGCTAAGAACGTGTGCCTGTCGCTTGTGGACGGGCACACGCGCATGCGGCGCGGCGGCGCCGTGCAGCTGCTGGGCGCGCCGCACCCGCCGCGCGCCGCCCGCGCGCTGCCGCCCGCGCCTCCGCGCCTGCACTGGACGCAGCCTAAGGATGCCAGTATGTACTCATTTATTCTTATGATGATTGACCGTCGCAAAATTTTTCAATTGTAAAGCTGTCCAGACCGAGCTCAAGTCGTCGACGGCGCGCACTGTTTCCGCGCGACTCAAGGAGTTGTCAGCCACCTGGGTCGAAGCCTACTAGGGCCAGGGTTAGTTCGAAAGATAGCTCAGCCCCGGTACGAAAGGCAACGAAGGAAAAGGAGTGGGTTTTTAATCAGTAAAAGTCTGACACTATCTGAGCTCCGCCCAAGAGCGTGGGATGTCATTAGATGATATTCCCACCGAAAAAAAAAACTTTAAAGCTTTTTAATCGGAGTGTTCCCTTATATCTGACTGGGCAATTGTAAACTTTCTCGTTATCTGTTGCGAACTTATAAATACGGACACATAGGAATTGAAAAGTTTTATCTGTCGCTAAAATATGTTTTAGTTAACTGCCGCCCGAGGCTCCGCCTTCCTGAAATACTCCTCATTTTTAAATCAATTTTATTTTTTTCAATTGTCTTTTCTATTAAACTAGGGATCTCATAAAGTGACCAAAAGAAAATTCAGTTATAATCAGTGAAGCCATTTTTTGAGTTTTAGCGAGATTAACGAACAGCAATTGACTTTTATTATACGAAGATTAAAGTGCCTGTAAAATATTTTAGTGACAGATAAATCCCCATTTGTCCCCTTTCGGGGTCTCACGCGGAGAAAGTTGGATCTGAGCAGTTATTGCCGAAGTTTGTACCGTAGATATTTTTCTAAGCGAAGCCATTAGTTCTGCCTCATTTAATCTAGAATAATTCTACAGAACTGCATACAAAATATATAATTTTAAAGAGGTCATTGTACTTGTCATTGAACAACTTCTAACAAGCATGAAAATACACAAAAGAAAGTCTGCGATGCCAGTTAGTATCGATAGAATGTAAGAAACAGCTGTTTTATAATAGATTTCTGGCTTGTATTGTATATGTCGCTGTAAATAGCGTAACAATTTCGTGTAGTTAAAATACGAGTTCCCAAGAAAGTAAAATTCTAAACGTTATTTTATGCAATCTGAATATATTTTGGTTATTATCCAAAATGTGTGTCGATGTTTATTTGTATCAAAGAAAGAAAGAAAAAAGACTGAAAGAAAGAAACTAAGAAAGAAAGAAAGAGAAAAAGTAAAAAATAAAGAAACTAAGAAAGAAAGAATGAGAGAAAGTATAAAAGAAAGAAAATAGATTAATCTGGCACAATACAAGGCATACAAGTACTAGTTGTACTTGTGTGTTAGGAACAAACAAAAAAAGCATGCAAAGATAAAATAGTGAACCTTAAGGCAGTGCCAAAATAGCTCCTGTTCAGCATAAATAACGCCAGACAACTAGTGCCTGGTTTCATTTTGGTTTTTTGATGTAATAACAATTGTCATACTTTTCATTGTTCACAGAAAAAGCTCTTCGAAACGAGAGTTCAGACGACGTTTCTGATGACGAAGAAGAATCCACCAGCCTACCTCAGCACGTTTCACGGTTAAACGTCCCTCCTCAACGGCTCAGGTCTCGCCACAAGAGTTCCAGCAGAGCTCGCTCCTTGTCCAAGAGCCAAGGTCTTGAGGACTCGCAGACTGCAGCCTCGGAAGGCCGAGCATCCTCCCATTCACGCCACTACAGGGTCCAGCGATCAGAGTTTGGGAAAGGAGTAATATACTTACCCAAAGAGTTTAACCCTGTCGCATCGATCCAAGCCATAGAATCCTTGGATAATTTCCGCACAAAATGTTTCTTTACCACCGCGGAGGACAAAGAGAAACATAAGGAAAATGTAACGACTTTAAACCTGTATCCAGTACAACAAGACGTGAGGCAGGAAACCACAGTGTCCAGCAAGGATGGGTCTGATGACACAGCCTTCACAAATCACATGTTTTTAGCATCATACGACCAAAGTTATCTGAAGAAGTTCACGCAGGATGCGCATTTGGAAAGTGTGTTGAAAGAGAGAAAGAACAGGTCGTTTAACACCAGGTACACGACAGATGCAGCGATCTATAAGCAGTTTGTTACTGAAAGTCGCCGCCAAGATATGCTAGTCATAGGTTGTTTGATTGTGGAAATATTTCTACATGTTTACATGCGTCCGCTTAGGACATCAAGCGATAACTTCTTAGAACGATATAACAATTGCAGAACAGTTTTAAAACATAACTACAATGCGTTACCAAGAAGTGTCAGCTACGTCGCATGCCTGCTCCTCAACGTACAACCGCCCACGATGAGTTACAAAAACGAAATGACTCTTAAAAAGGAGGAACCGTTAAAAAAGATTACAGTCACAGATAAAGGGTTGCCAGCTCCGACGCCTGCGCAGTTACTACAACCTTTATTGATGCAACACTTAATACCGTTCCCGCAAAGTTTTAACATATTATACAAGTTATTGAACACGTTACATGAATATGAGTTAACGAGTACTGAATTAAACATTCTGTATATGTACGAGTGTGATGGCGTCCAGTGCGAGAAGTATCAAAACGTTGACAAAACAAAACTGTACTTTAATCAGAAAATCGCTGAAGGGAAGATTCAGGCTTGTGCAACGCATTTAGAAGTTTTATTAAACCAAGTAAATTGTTACAATCAATTCGATGTTCTAGACATATTCCTGTCTCACTATATAGAGTTGTTGCAAAATAAAGACACCTCAGTATTAGCCGCGTGGTACTTATTTGACACTGTTAGCAAAGCCTTAGGGCCGGCAGAAACGAGGAAGAAGCTACTCAAACATGTCCTAAATCTGTATGAAGATGATGACTTCGCAGTCGACAAACCTGATCAACATAAGCTGACAGATGTCGATAGTTTCAGCCTGAGCGGAGGAGTGTCGAATAAACAGAAGTTTGTCAAACTCTATCACAACATATTCCTTCTTCAACTCATGGTAAGATTAGGTCTTCAGTGCTTTCTCGACAATTTCACTCAACATCTCGTTGAGGCTGTTGGAGGCTACAAAGACGTTTCTGAGGAAGTCTGCTCCCCAGGCCATTTATGTCATAATAAAGCTTTGTCGAACAAAAAACCAAGATATTCCGATGATAACGTGAAAAATGCCCTATCCAGTAACACAGATATATTTTCTCCCGATACGTCATACGGGTCGGAACATGTAATGACTCCAAGTGTTGAAAAGACAGAGACAAACGATGGTTTGAAAGAGAAAGATAGTGATAATAGAAGCGAAAATGAATTGTTTCACTTTGAAACTGATAAGGATAGGCTGCCAAGTAGAAGTAGCAGAAGCAAGTCTCCTGCAGAGTCCATAGACTCGTATAACTCTAATACTACGCAAGAAAATAACATGCACACTCCCTCCCCGTCTATAGAGCGATCTCCGATCTCAGCGAAACACTTCCAGCCAAACACGAAAGAACTTAATTTCCAAGCCAATAAGGATCAAAATCACGAAGCTGTACCGTTTAACAAGCCAACTTCACCGATCATAGAAATACCGACTAAGCCAATGTTCACGAGCTACTTACATTTCGCCGAAGAGGATGATTCCGAAGAGGTTGAAATGAGAAGAAAATCACATGACCCACAGGTCACTTTAGACCTTGACAAACATCTGGAAACTACTGCTAAAGGTTCGCGGAGTATGAACGAAGAAGATTTCCAGGGTTTTAAGGATCCAAATACTTCGAAAATCTCTGATATGAGTTCGGAGAGTTTGATCTGGTTGGCTCATAGATTAGGACCAGTACTTACTTGTAGGTATATAACGCGGAATCTGTTGAAGATGCTAACGTTATGTTATATTGGGAAGGATAATCTAGCGCCATGGGACAGCGAGCTGAAGGATGAGTTTGATGAGATTTCCATTGTAAACAGCAGAGTGGTCGGTGATAGGAATGCTATGAAGGTCATCAAGTGTCTTACTTCTATTGTTGGTGAGTAAGCTCTTACATTATTATAAAACAAAATCCACCCCATCTGTCTGTTGGTCTGTCTGTTCACGATAAGGGGTCATTCAAGTAGCGTAAGCACTACAGGGGGGACGAAAGACCCCCCCAGTCTTTGCTTTGCTTATTTTTGATGACATGGGGGATTGGGAGGTCTGTATGGTGATTACGCCACCAGTATATATTTTATTTATTTATTTAGCAGTTCATATTCATTTTTTTTAGTTTTGTAAGGGAATGATGTCGATGTTCCAAAATCACACGAAAGTGAGCAGCGAACATCTAATCTCATTGAAGACTTAGTCATGGATTCGTAAGTCATGACTGAATTTGAATTAATATGCCAAAATTTTGAATGATCTTCGTTTTTTCGTCTATTTCTTATTTCTAGACTTCTAATTAACTAACTAATCTAACTAATTTAATAACGAAACCAGAACACATGACACAGAAAAATGCATGTACCAATGTTTACGTAACCATAGAGGGGTAGAGAGAGCTTTGCTTACTTTTGCTGACGAGTGGGGGGAGGGTTATAATTGAAAAAAAAAATTACTTATGCTCAAAAAGTGATAAATGGATTTTCATGCAATTCTCACTGGTAGACAGAGCCATTCATGCAGAACCCTCTGCATGAATCACGCTGTATAATATTTTGAGCATATTCTTTCCAGCGATGTACGGCGAGCAGCTGATAATCTTCCAGTACCTGCCGCACATGGGCGAGCTGATCGCGTCGTGCCGGCGGCGCCTGTCCGCGCCGCTGGAGGGCGGCGTGGTCGCGTGCCTGCAGCTCGTCAAGTACCTGCTGCCGCACATGTCCGACGTCAAGCTTATGGAGCAGCTGCAGGTAAGTGCCTATTTATTCGAATTCTAGCTTGTGACAGTGGCTTTCTCCGCTTAAAAGTAGAGATCATTCAGTCAATCAAAGCATTTATTTCAAAAATAAACCATTTATAGGCACTTTTGGACTGTCAGGAAGTCAGTCAGTCAGAAAAATTAAGCTAATACCACATTCCAAAGTGTGGATCTCCATATAGACGTATGTGCCATGGTGTCCAATAAAGTTTATTATATTATATTGAGATAAAGTTTATTGATCGCATGTCCTAGAACACAAAAAAAAATACGTATACACCATACACATGAATTCGAAGATATGTGACATTCACCAACCTGCACTGAACCCGCGTGGTGGTTTACGGCCCATACCCTATCCTAGAGAGAAGGCCTGAATCCCAGCAGTGGGAACATTAAAAGGTTGATTATGTTATTCCAACTACCTTTTTTCCAGGACACTTTCCTAAAGACAATCCTCCAACCAGCTCTCCGGCTGGCTTCCACCACACGTTGCTCGTACCCAAGCGGCGCGGCGGCGAGGTGTTCTTTAACCAGGAAACTGCTGGACGCTCTCCATGTCTTGGCTCTCAGGATCGGTCCCGAGATGACCAGAAGACATCTGTGTGTACCAGCTTTGCAAAGGTGAGGTGGTCTTGTAGGAACTTATCGTCTTTACAGGGTGTAAAGTCGCAAATCTCTGTTGAAAAGTGAGGGTCCTGTTATATCGGGTCAGGGCAACTGCCCGTTAGTTGATTTCGGGCTGTTGTATGTGTCCTAATCGCGCGACTAATACCGCAATGGAGGATTTTGAATTTTAGTTCCTATTTGACTTCATAGATGATATATTTTCCATCCAGCTCTTCAGCTAGCCTCCACAACGCGCTACTCCAATGTCAGTGGCTTGGCGGCGCGGGCGGTGTTCTATAGCCAAGAAACTCTGACTTCCTGCATGACAGCGTTAAGAATCGGGCCTGAGATGACGAGAAGACATCAGTGAACATATTTTTCTGAACTCGCGCTGTCAGTAATACAGGACAACTCCTACTACTGGCATTTATGCTAGAAGTCTGCGCGTCATGTCGACTATTTCAATCTTGAATGGCGCCTTCGAAATCCTCGTGAAGGTGATCGGCGGCGGCGACCTCTCGAGTCTAGCCTTTGTTCAGGCTGCAAGTCAAGTTTAACACGATCTCACGCTTCATCTAGAATGGGAAAAGTTATTTGATGATGAGGGTATCATCGTAAAAATATGAAATTAGTGTGGTCGCAGAATTGATGTTTTTTGTTTATTTTTTCATCAGATTTTTCTTGGCATTCGATAAAGCTACTGGCAAGACTGAAAACTGGCCGAAACAAGAAGAAACTGCACCAGAAAAGGTAAATAAATACTGGATTATCTTTAAAGATTTTTGAACGGTAAGAGGGCAGCGGACTCTAACAGCGTTTACAGATTCGGTTTCGTTCCGAATCCCAGGAATATCGACCCTAAGTATAAGCTATTTGTATATTATCATCTGGCTCCTATAACACAGGTACTATGGTAGTTATGTAGAATAGAAAAGCATTTATCGGCGCAGGTAACACAATATACAACAACATAAAATAATAAAGAAATTATTATTATATGAAATGGCATACTGTAGACTGTAGTCTATTCGCGTTAGGAAAATAGTGACTCATCAGCAGCAACTACAATGTAAAGGTGTATTTATACTGGAGCAAAAAATAAACCGTTAATATTAAAGCAAGCTTTTTATTAGACAGTAAGTTTTCAAATATAATTATTACATGAGAATAATTATTAAGTAATTAAAACACGTGTCTAGACGTGTTTCGGGTTTAAAATAATACTAAAACTAATGTTGCATATGAAAATTTCGTATTTAAATTATATTTGAATTCATATTCTGGAAGGGTGCAGTGTGCTAATGCTCTTACCTTGTTTTACCAAATGACACCTTCTTTTCTCAACAGTCATCAGACCAAGAATCAACGGATTCGAAGCTGGAAGGCTTCCTGGAGATCTGTCGAGACGGAACCACAGCTGAATGGCGCGTGCAAGATGGCCGCGTCGTGCGCGCCGACTTGCCTGACCTCGCCTGCACGCCGCCCGACATCTGTGAACATCCACATGATACTACAAGGCTTACAGTACGTATTATAAAAAGTATACAACGTGTAATGTTAAATGCGCAAAACCTTAGACACCCCAAATTATTTTTAATTCGATTGACCTAAATCAAATAAAAAAAAAAAAAAAATTAAGGTTTTATGTGCAGTTTTAGTTTGTTAAAAATTCATATCTGCATTGAAATAAGAACTTTTGTTATCCCGTGTATGAGAAAATTTGATTGGACTACAACTATTTGTGTTTGTTTACCTATTTCAGCCGGTTTGCGCTCGTGATGGCTTGACCTATTCATAAATAGACAGGTCGAAGTATTTTTATTAAGATTTTTTTGAAAAATGTAACCTATATTAAAAAGTAGTTTAATTGATTCTGCTCCTTATTCTGATCAAACTAATTTCAGGTTTTGCGCATTTAACGTTACACCTTGTATAAATAGTGCCAATAAAGACTTGTTCAGTTTATTCTCTAACTGTTTATAATACAAAGTTTATACTGACTACACTTGATTTCTGTTGCGGTATTGCCAGGAGCATTACTTTGAGTATTTTTTTTCATCACCACTGCTCTCAAAACGGCGATATCTTATCGTGAGGAAATCGGCATGTCCTAGAACCAAAAATTCAAAGACATGTGACATCCACCAACACGCACTGGGCCCGCGTGTTGGATTACAACCCATTCTGTCTCCTAGAGAGGAAGCCTGAATCCATGCAGTGGGAATATTATGTCTTGTGACTTCTATCAATCTACGCTGGGGTCGCGTGGTGGATTACGGCCCATTCCCTTATCCTAGAGAGGAGGCCTGTGTCCCAGCAATGGAAACATTATATCTTGTGACATCTATCAATCTACACTGGGCCCGCGTGGTGCATTACGGCCAATCCCTCTTCTAGAAAAGAGGCTTGAGTTCAAGCAGTCGGAATATTATAAGGTTGATTATGCTACTTATGCTAAGATTTCTTTTCAACATCTTTGTGAATAGTATAATTTTTATTATTACTCATTTTCTAGGCTCAAGAAGAGCTTCTGATGGTGTTCGACGAGGAGCTAGCATATCGAGCGTACACGACGTTCGTCAAGTTCATATGTTCCGAGACCATGGAGCGATGTCTCAAGAACATTGATACCATCCGCGCGCTCTGCAGGAGATATGAACAGCATCACTGTATCAGGTACTAAAGCTAGTGATAGGTTTTTTTTTTTTGTTAACGGGGAAAATCATCTTTGACGAAACCCGCTCTTGGGTGGAGCGGGAGACAGTGTCAGACTCTTACTGACTAAAAACCCCGCGCCGTTCCTTCTAGCCTTCATACCGGGGCACGAGCTCCCTTTCGGACAACCCTGTCCCCAGTAGGCTTCGACCCAGCTGGGCCCCTCCTGCTGCTGACAACTCCTTGAGGCGCGCGGGAACAGTGTGCGCCGTCGACGTCTTGGACTCGGTCCATTACCGGACGATCGGACAGCGAGCTACCCATGGCTCGACGTCCGCGAGCTGGGCTACACACTTGTTGTGGTCGGCACATTCGAGCCCGCAGTGTTTGTTGAATAACAACACAATTACAATTTCGCTACTTAGCTGTGCCGTCACAAAATATATAGGTACAGAAGTCAATCATCACACATAGACACCGCTCGCGGACACGATATCTCGGAGCGGCTCGGCCCGCTCGTCGAACAGTTCCGGCTCAAACGCTTATTAGTGTGCGTCTATCGAGCGTAGGTATAATAAGTGAAGTACATACATGAGATTGTCTTCTGTACCTCCCTCCTGTATTTTGTGGTGCCGTTGTTGCCGATCCATAGCATGCCAAACATAATAATGCCTTTTTAAATACAAAATAATAGTGGCATTTTAACGCTGCAAAACTTGGACACCTTTATGTGCCAAATGATTAAATAAACACTGTACTTAGTTTATTTTAGCGAACATTATTATGAATTACTATACTCCATTTGCAATAAGATTAGATATTTAAACAAACCTTTAGGGTCGCCCATATGCAACCGACCACAACCACAAAATATTGGCGGCATATTTCCTGTAGGTTTCATACATTTTATATGGACTCGTGGCTCGCGGTAGATACCGGTGGCCGCCACATGTTACAAATCGTCGCTGTTCACTTCTTGTGGCCTGCACCAGCCACTAAACGCCGATACAAAACGCCGTCACACGCTACTCGCGCTTATAAACCTTCTTCGTTAGAGTCCTTTATGATACTGCGCGTATGGGTAACCTGCCACTTGTGGTCAGTGGTTGCTACTTTTTGTAGCAGTTATTGGCCACAAGCGAGTGTCGCGCGCTTCAGCTTCCTTTGTGACTGCTTCTAGTTCTTGGCTGTGGCATGTGGCCCACGTGCGGCGCCACTGTCTGTTCAACCGATTTTGAATGAGAAATGGGGGGTAAATAGTTGGTATTGTAAAAAACATTTTTGCTTATGATGACAACCTTATATTGACGGAATAGAAGTCAAAATCGTTGACCGGATAGTAAAAAAAGGTTTGTTTAGATGTATCATCTTATTGCGAATTAAGTATAGTTTGTTAAACGTTGGTTGTATCGTTGTCTCCACAGCTCTCCCCTCCAAATCCGTCCCGACAAGCGAGTCCAGCCCTCATTCAGCGACGAGCCTCTCAACCGAAAAGACCTCTCCTCAGCAAAGCCCGATGTCGTCATGGACCACATATCGAGCTCGAACAGTTTCGGGTCCAACGTGACTCTGGTGGGAAACAGGATAGATGTCGCTAGCGATGCGGGTGATGTGGGCAACGGTGCGCAGGGGCATGGGTTCGATGTTGTGGCGTATAAAACGGATAATGGGATTAAGAGTAACAGGTAATTATTACATTAATATTATAATGGCGATAGTTTTTGAGTGTGTGTGTTTGTATCTTTGTTACTTCGTTATGCTCGAACAGCAGAACGAATTTGGTTAAAGTTCGGTACAAAGGTAGACCATATCCTGAAATAGCATATAGGACATAGTAGCCCCGGCTGTATGTTTCCTTGTGATAGTTTTTTTTTTAATTTACGCGGGTGACGCCACTTGCAAACACTAGTAAGGTTATAATAATAATAATAGTTTATTAGGAACAAAAACAAAATACGCAGACTGACACACCAATTTTGTTTTTTTTTTTTTTTTTTTTTAATCCGTATAAACTAGTGCTTGACTGCGATCCTACCTGATGGTAAGCAGTGATGCAATCTCTGATGGTGAGGCGCACTAGTTTGTGGTGCAGCTGTTGCAATTTAAAGTACTTCGAGTCTGGTGTAAACTTTTTGCATTTAAATTAGGTTGCAATTAATTTTCAACTTTACCACATAAGACATAAAGTTGGTTTTCCCAAAACATTTTAGTAACCCAAGATCCGAATTAAAAAATAAATACTGAGGTTATTTTTCCGTTTACAGACATTTACGCGGAGATTGGCTGATCTACTGGGAGCATGAAATCGGTCGGCCTGACAAAGAGACGCGGTTCAACCTCAAGCAGATCAAGCTACAGACCTTTGTGGGTCACACACATTCCGTCAAGTCCATACACTGTCTGGACAATGAGAGCAGCTTCATGAGCGGGTCTAAGGACAAGACCGTTAGGCTTTGGTCTTTGAGGAATCAGGTTAGTGATAATTTAACACATTAAGTTGTTATAGGACCCAATAAGAGTCATGAAATCTTTCCTTACTGGTCATCCTTCATGCTTATCAGACTTGGGGCTGTCAGCCAAGAGTTCGATGGCTAGTAATGAGTGCCATTTAGGTAGCGAAGAAGGTGGCTGAAATCGTCTTGGAGAGAACATCCTCATGCCTCTAGCGCCGCCGCAGGAGACGCTCCGAGCGTAGGGAGTCAAGGCCAATTCCCTACCACCGTAGGCGCGGGCTTGCGAACGACAAGCTTATCGCCAGGCCGTCATGTAAAGACCAAATCCAAGTCGACGTGCACGTCGTGTTCTACACGCACCTCAAAGAGTTGTCAGCAACACTAAAGCGGCCTCGTATCGCCGTTGCTTGCTAGGGCTGCGGGAATGTTGGAAAGAGTTACCGTAGGGTCCAATAGAGCTGAAGCCTACTAGGGCCATGGGTTGGCCATTCAACCCTCACGAGAACAGGGCAGTTTTCCGCCCAAGCAGGGCGGTCCGCCCATTGGTGACACCCAGGAGTTTCTTCCACCCGAATCAGACTCAGGAACCCGAACTTACCATGTCCAGCCATATACATGCATACTTACATACAAACTTTTGCCTCTGTATTATTAGTGAGATTGTACACAGAAAATTTAAGTTCAATTTTCATATCTTTTATAAATATTTCATGTATTGTCTCCAGGGTGACGGCAACGCGACTAGTCAATGCAACTGGACGTACTCGGGGCACAAGAAGGGCGTGCTGTCGCTCACGTTCCTGGAGTCGCTGCGCCTGGCCGTGTCCACAGACTCCGTCGTGCACATATGGGATCCTTTCATGGAGAGCGTCGTGTCGCAGGTGTGTTGTTATGTTGTGCAGTGTTGCTGCTTGAGCGTTGTGAGTTTCGATAGCATCAGTGAAGGCGGTAAATGAAATATGAAGATTGTAGAAATAGTTGTTTTACGTAAGAAGACTGTAGTATAAGTAAGACGATTATCACATTGCCACGCACCACGCGCAGCGTAGCGCTTGAAACCACATCTATGCACATATTTGCAGGAGTGCAGATCTGCATCATCGTGCGGATTTTTGGGGGCGTTTTGTAAATTCACGTCGGTAAACACACATTTCATACAAAATCACGCACGGTACTACGAGACTCAGTGTGGCATACCTTGCGTGTCGCTCCGCACCCACGCGCGTGAGTGCGTGTTTCTCCGCATGTAGGTGCGCGATCTGCATGAATGCACGTGGATGCAGTTTCAGTGTGTTGGACTGTGCGTGTTTTCTATACAAACGGAGATACTTACAAGTAACATTATGACACACATTTACGCACTACGCTGCGGGGTGCGTGGCAGTGTGATAACCGCCTAATGTAGTCGCGGAATCTTCGTCGTAGTAAGTTTGAAGTCCCGTCGCCGGCCCTCCACCCGCGCGCACCTCCTCAGCCGCCGAGCGCCAACTCTAGTCCGTTGTAGCGATATATACACAGTTGAGTCTTTGATAATAATCACTGGTTTCCGATAGTAAATACCACAAGCTCTTAACGCCTTAACACCTTTTGCCGACCTGAAACTGTTAAGGGGATGGAGCTACATATATAGGTTTTAAAGCTCCATCCGTCTTACTCGCGCGCCTTAAATTTTAACATGTCATGGTAAGGCCCGGTTTAGCTAGTTTCGAAATCTGGAGTTTAATTTTACTGTATCACACTGCTCTTTTTTAATAAATTGTATCTAGATTTATAATTCTAATTATTAGAATTTTCTACAGTAGCACAGGAAATAAATAAATTAATAATATTTTTATGATGATGATATGCTGATTTTGGATGGTGAAATTAAAATCGAGTCTGCTACGCCAATTTTTTAATAAAACATGTTAACCATTCGTCCCTGCAAACAAATCTGTTAGGTCACGCCCCTATTCGGTTAGCAATCAATGTTATTCGGTTAGCAAACACGAAAACACGGCGCAGCGGACTTGGTTTTACACACAATAGTGTTAGTTTATTAATACGAGCATTAGCAAAGATATGGTCTGTCTTCATTGTGTTATTATTAAAAAAAAAACTGTAAAACAGATGTCTGGGCCGCGGGATTATTCAGAAGATTCCCCACAGCCCTAGAACGCAAAGGTAACTCTGAAACATAGTGGATTTTAGTCAGTAGAAGTTTGACACTCGCGCTCGATTCACTCAAAGCTGGAGATCTGATTTAATGATTTCTTTCCCTCAAAAATAAGGGGTTACCATACGTGTTTCTTCATTTGTTTAATTGAAAGCGACCTGCAGAGTTTGCAGTTTCTCAAGCTCTGCTTAGCTTGGGACTAGACGGCGTTGTGTGATAGTTGTGGAATATTGTTATTATTATTATTATATATATTTTACTGCCTGTACACAATCTATATGACATCGCAGCATATCTTTTATGTCGTCATTTAAGTACTCACACGTTTTAGCTGCACCGTCTTTCTCGTTACATTATTTGTCTTCCTCTTTCCACACCCTTTCTAAATCATCGCTTACCATCAGGTGAGATGGTGGTCAAAACGCAAGCCTATCAATAATAATTAAAAAAAACAATGATCTGTATTTTGATTGTCGTCAGCTGGACAGTATGAAGTCCCCAGTGAGCATAGTCCGCACGCTGGCGGGCCCGTCGGCCGCGGTGCTGGCGGCTACGACGGACGCCACGCTGCGCGTCATCGACGCCAGGACGCCGCACACCTCGCACGAGCTCAAGGTAAACTTATGAATAAAATAAAAAAAGCCTTTTATTTCCTGCAATTAAAGATAACAGAGTAAGTAAAATAAGTAAGTAAGGTTGTATACCGTCAGGTATTATCACCTTGTACAAAATTATCAACTAGTTTTTAAAACTCAAATAGCAGTTGTCAGGGAAAAACAACGCTAGGCTGAAGTGGGAGTGGGCTGGTGACGTCTCACGAATGCATTTGGACAGGTGGGCGAAGATTGTCACTCAATGGACGCCAGAAGGAGGTCGCCGCTGTCGAGGTCGATAGTGGCGAAGGTGGTGTGACGATTCGATCATGTTCGCGGGGCCAACTTGGTCAGAGATCGTTCTAAACAGAGAAGTTTGGAAGGAGAAACTGGAGAAAGGGGAGGTCTTTGCCTAGCCTTCGCTAGCTGGGATACACAAAAGGCTAAAAAAGTTTTTGCGTAATCCCAGCTTTCTATCGGTGAAAAAATTTTAGCAATCGGAACAGTACTTCCAGAGTACCTCCTACAAACAAAAAAAACACAAACTACCTCTTTATAATATTAGTGTAGTTAGACCATATATTTCTACGGACAGTCCATTAACATAATAAGCTTATAACTTTGTTATTTTTCATGATTCGGTTTTGAAATTTTGTACATAGATTCTTTACATAAAAATACTAGACAGGACCAAATATTTCAGGTATCGCATATACTAAAACTAAGGTTTTATATATGTGTTACGTTTCATTCATGTGTTTTACATAATTTGTACCTAATGTAATTTTCAGTATAATTTGTACTTTGTCGTTTATTTATTTATTTAATGCTTTATGCACACAAAGTACAGAGGCGGACTTAATACCTTAGGAATTTTCTGCTAGTCAACCTTTGGGTGATGCAAAGAAAAATAGTAGTAGGTGGAATAAATGAGAAAGAGAAAACAAATACAAGAATTAACATAAGTACTAATAAACCATATCTATCGTTCTGGTTGAATAATATATATATATATTCGCTAAATAATGCAGCAGTGTGATATACAACTTTGAAGCGACAGATGGGCTACCCTTAACCCTTCAGATACCGTCAATTAGAGACACAATAGTAAGACAATAGATGCGCGGCCACCGGTGGTCGCTTGGGGATTCATGAATTAAACGGTTTCCTTCTATATATCAATGTGAACAACTTTACCTATACAACCAACCCTAATCACAATTATTTTTTTCATTGTTTTTTTTAATTTTTTCTTCTTTTGTTAATATTGAGTAAGTTTACCTCTTTCAAGGAAAGTCCATTTCAACGCTGTGGAATCCCGAATAAAGTATCTAATTTATGGTAACAATTTCGGCGTTGATGCACCTTGCACCCTCTATTTCTGACACTTCATGACCAAGTTTCACACATTTTTTTTTAAATTATATTTTAAACAACCTAATTGTTCGATATTTTTGCCCCTGGCCTGGCCTTATTTCATCATCATCATCATCATATCAGCCGAAAGACGTCCACTGCTGGACATAGGCCTCCCCCAAGCGTCGCCACAACAACCGGTCCTGTGCGTCACGCAATATATTTCATACATATTTTTTTTTAATATTATAGTTACCGATGTCGGCGACAACATTCATCCGCTGCATGTGCGTGTGTTCGTCGGGCGGCTGGGCGGCGTGCGGGCTGGCCAGCGGACACGTGGCCGTCACCGACCTGCGCACCGGACTCACCATCGCCACGTGGCGCGCGCATGATGGAGAGGTATGACAATGTCGGCAACAACATGCATCCGCTGCATGTGCGTGTGTTCGTCGGGCGGCTGGGCGGCGTGCGGGCTGGCCAGCGGACACGTGGCCGTCACCGACCTGCGCACCGGACTCACCATCGCCACGTGGCGCGCGCATGATGGAGAGGTATGACAATGTCGGCAACAACATGCATCCGCTGCATGTGCGTGTGTTCGTCGGGCGGCTGGGCGGCGTGCGGGCTGGCCAGCGGACACGTGGCCGTCACCGACCTGCGCACCGGACTCACCATCGCCACGTGGCGCGCGCATGATGGAGAGGTATGACAATGTCGGCAACAACATGCATCCGCTGCATGTGCGTGTGTTCGTCGGGCGGCTGGGCGGCGTGCGGGCTGGCCAGCGGACACGTGGCCGTCACCGACCTGCGCACCGGACTCACCATCGCCACGTGGCGCGCGCATGATGGAGAGGTATGACAATGTCGGCAACAACATGCATCCGCTGCATGTGCGTGTGTTCGTCGGGCGGCTGGGCGGCGTGCGGGCTGGCCAGCGGACACGTGGCCGTCACCGACCTGCGCACCGGACTCACCATCGCCACGTGGCGCGCGCATGATGGAGAGGTATGACAATGTCGGTAACAACATGCATCCGCTGCATGTGCGTGTGTTCGTCGGGCGGCTGGGCGGCGTGCGGGCTGGCCAGCGGACACGTGGCCGTCACCGACCTGCGTACCGGACTCACCATCGCCACGTGGCGCGCGCATGATGGAGAGGTATGACAATGTCGGCAACAACATGCATCCGCTGCATGTGCGTGTGTTCGTCGGGCGGCTGGGCGGCGTGCGGGCTGGCCAGCGGACACGTGGCCGTCACCGACCTGCGCACCGGACTCACCATCGCCACGTGGCGCGCGCATGATGGAGAGGTATGACAATGTCGGCAACAACATGCATCCGCTGCATGTGCGTGTGTTCGTCGGGCGGCTGGGCGGCGTGCGGGCTGGCCAGCGGACACGTGGCCGTCACCGACCTGCGCACCGGACTCACCATCGCCACGTGGCGCGCGCATGATGGAGAGGTATGACAATGTCGGCAACAACATGCATCCGCTGCATGTGCGTGTGTTCGTCGGGCGGCTGGGCGGCGTGCGGGCTGGCCAGCGGACACGTGGCCGTCACCGACCTGCGCACCGGACTCACCATCGCCACGTGGCGCGCGCATGATGGAGAGGTATGACAATGTCGGCAACAACATGCATCCGCTGCATGTGCGTGTGTTCGTCGGGCGGCTGGGCGGCGTGCGGGCTGGCCAGCGGACACGTGGCCGTCACCGACCTGCGCACCGGACTCACCATCGCCACGTGGCGCGCGCATGATGGAGAGGTATGACAATGTCGGCAACAACATGCAACCGCTGCATGTGCGTGTGTTCGTCGGGCGGCTGGGCGGCGTGCGGGCTGGCCAGCGGACACGTGGCCGTCACCGACCTGCGCACCGGACTCACCATCGCCACGTGGCGCGCGCATGATGGAGAGGTATGACAATGTCGGCAACAACATGCATCCGCTGCATGTGCGTGTGTTCGTCGGGCGGCTGGGCGGCGTGCGGGCTGGCCAGCGGACACGTGGCCGTCACCGACCTGCGCACCGGACTCACCATCGCCACGTGGCGCGCGCATGATGGAGAGGTATGACAATGTCGGCAACAACATGCATCCGCTGCATGTGCGTGTGTTCGTCGGGCCGCTGGGCGAAGTGGTCTTCAACTGACCAATGTGAATACGACTTTCTAATTATTATGATCTAATTGGTCAAGGGGCGTGTTTAGTTTAATAACAACGATATTTTACATAACTTACGTCACTATTTTCTTAACGTGAATACTGTATAGTAAAATATAAATCAATCATGTAGCACCCACACCTATCAAGATTGGAGACTAATATACTCAAAGTTGGGGATCATTACGTCTAGCTCGGACAGACAGTCCAGTTGGGTAGATCTAATTTCGAAAAAGAGGGCAACCGTCGAACCCGACTTGGCTGGACAGCGTTCAGGAAGCTGCGCGGTAATTTCTCTTCCAAAATACCACAGTGTCTCAAAACAAAAGACCAGTGATAACCAGTGTGTATTGCTAGTGATGACATATAGTTCCGAAACGTGGTCGCTCACAATAGGCCTCATCAGAAGTCTTAAAATCATCCAAAGGGCAATGGAAATGACTTCAATGAATGCTCGTAGTTTCCTTACGTGATCGAATCAGAAATGAAGATATCCATAGGAGAACCAAGGTTCCCGACATAGCACGAAGAATCGCCAAACTTAAGGTTTTTTTTTTTGTCGACGGGAAAAATCATCTTTGACGAAACCCGCTCTTGGGTGGAGCGGGAGACAGTGTCAGACTCTGACTAAAAACCCCGCGCCGTTCCTTCTAGCCTTCATACCGGGGCACGAGCTCCCTTTCGGACAACCCTGTCCCCAGTAGGCTTCGACCCAGCTGGGCCCCTCCTGCTGCTGACAACTCCTTGAGGCGCGCGGGGACAGTGCGCGCCGTCGACGTCTTGGACTCGGTCCATTACCGGACGATCGGACAGCGAGCTACCCATGGCTCGCGTCTACGGTGGCCGGAAATCGGGATCGGAATCCCGGCGACGGCGGCGAGGGTGCCGTTGCCTGATGCGGTCGGCCTCCTCCTTTGCAAGCATTACTACTTCGCAGAAGGAGGCGACCGCCTGCCATTCCTCCTCGCTCCGGACCATGGCCTCGACCAGGGCCCGGCGCGAGAGGTCTCCGCAGCCGATCGCCCTCACGAGGGCACGGCGATGCTCCGCCCAGGCAGGGCACACCTCGACGGTGTGCTCCACCGTGTCCTCCGGGCGTTGCGCACAGTGGCGACACCCGGGCGTCTCTTCCGCTTGAATCCGGTGCAGGAACCTCCCGAACTTGCCATGTCCGGTGAGGATCTGCGTCATGCGGAAGGTAAGGACGCCGTGAGGTCTTTCCAGCCACGCCTCAAAGAGGGGACTTACCGCCATAATCGTGGCGTGCCCAGCACTGGGTTGCGATAGCCTTTGACGCCATTACACCATCAGATCCCGCCGGAGCTCTGTCCGCCATGCCTTGACATGTTGCGGCAGTGGACTTTCACCCCGGCGTTGCATCTCCACGCGCATGTCGTGCATGTGTGCAAGGACTGTTGCCTCCAGATCCCACGGTGGTAGGCCAGCCAGAAGGCTCGCCGCTTCACGGGAGATAGTGCGGTAACCCCGCACCATCCGTATTGCCATGACCCTCTGGCAGGCGTTCAGTATGGACGCCGGTCGCTATGCCAGCGACGGCGCCCACACCGGCGCCCCGTAGAGGGCCATGGACCGAACGATCCCCGCGTAGAGCCTCCGGCAGGAGGCGTCTGGACCCCCAAGGTTGGGCAGGAGCCGCTTGAGAGCAGCCCCAGTCCGGAGAAGCTTGGGAGCCAGACGTCGGAAATGTTCTACGAAATTCCACCGGCTGTCGAGGACGAGTCCCAGATACTTCATCGTCGACCCGACGCCGATGCGAACTCCTCCTACCGTAAGTTGGGAGTCCGATGGTGGCGCGTTCCGAGGGCCGTGGAAGCCCATTGCCTCGGATTTATACAGCGCCACCTCGAGTCCCAACTCCTGGATCCTACCAACGGCTATCGCAACCCCGCGTGTCGCTAGAGCGACCGCCGCCTGGTGCGAACTTCCCTGCGCTAGAATCAGCGTGTCGTCTGCGTAGCAAACCACGCTGACCCCGTCAGGGAAGTCGCCGCGCAGCACGTAGTCGTATCCGATGTTCCACAAGGGTGGGCCTAGAACCGACCCCTGCGGAACACCGCACGACATCTCTCGACGTTTCCAGTCTCCCTGGCCGAACTTAAGGTGGTGCATCATGACTCACATTTTCACTGTTTTTCATACAACCGCTCATAACTGATTATGACGTTATTACACATTTTTCATTAGATATTTTGGAAACACAGTATCTTGTGGATATTATCTAGGTTTCTAAAGAAACCAATTTCTAAATTTGTGTAAAACTAATCCAGTAAAAACCTCTGAAAATGTCCTATTTTGCATGAACTTTGACACTTCATAATTTGCCTAAAAATTAAAAAATCAAAAAAGTAATCCTCTAGAGACCTTGCAAATTTTATTGAGATTCTAAATGACGACAACTTTTTCCAAAAACTTTTAAGGGTTTAAAAAAAAACAGCTATTTCCTGGAGCAAGTTTTGTGAAATTTTCGAGTAAATCTCGGAATTACCGAATACTAACAGAGTTTCCAGGCGTTATCTCTCTTTTTTTGCGTTGCCTTTTCGTCAAACATCGCGTTGGATTGCATTAAATGAAGTAACAAGCTTTTAAACCATTTTCGATGTTTACGATAAGCGAGTGGAGAAGGACCCTCTTAAGTGGCAATATGTCTGCCCATTTATGCCAATGTGCCCTGGCACGTTGCTCGCAGAACAGACAGGGCCGAAAGGTTCTGGAGTGGCAACCGCGTACCGGAAGATGCAGCATTGGAAGGCCTCCTACATGGGGGACCGATGACCTGGTAAAGGTTGCGGTGGATGCGGGACACACTGGATCGTTCATTTTGGTGACACTTAAGGGAGGCCCTTGTCCAAAAGTGGACGTCTATCAGCGGAAGTGATGATGGATGATGATGATGAACATTATATGTTCATCAGGCAAAACTTCAGCCGATTGACACTAGCCATCGACCATTTTAATTCATTCGATCATCGCTTACCATCTGGTGAGATAAGTTTTGATCAAGTCTAACAATAATCACCATTTTAATTTTCCAGGTTCTGAGACTAGCAACAGTAGATGACCATAGACTACTCAGTTCTGGACTAGATCAGGTCACAGCACTATGGAGACCCGATGACGGAGAACTGATAGCACATCTCAAGTAAGTGAAGCTTTCTTAATTCTAGAAAGCTCTGCTCATGAATTGCGCTACAGAAATATTCTGGGTGGAAGGGAGGCACAATCTGTAATTTGTATATGATTTTGGGCTGAAAATGTAACTGAAGAAAATATGCTAAAAATAGCCAAGTGTCATAGTTATTATTGTTATACTTTATATTTAATACAGAGTTAGTGTTAACTCTGTATTAAATATAAAGTTTTCCAATGAACTCTTTTGTCGTATTTGTTTTTTTCGTTTGGATGCTTGTTTTTTTTTTAACGAAAAATACAGTATTATGTTTATTATACTGCCATTGGACCTTAAATAAATACACTTTGTGTTGTTTATGAGAAACCCTTATTAGACAGGCACAAAAAGAGATTTTGTTATATTTCGTGCTTTAGTTTACTACTACCTTTTGCCAGCTGCTTCGCCCGCTTACATAAAATATAGCCTATGTCACTCAGGAATAAAGCAGCTTTCTACTGGTGCAAAAATTTTAGAAATCGGACCAGTACTTTCAGAGTTTATCATAAACGAAAAAAAAAAACTTTACCTCTTTATTATATTGGTGTAGATTGATACAAATTGGACTATTATTTCTACGTCAGTTATTATTAGTTTTTAGGGCTCTATCAGCCTTGCTACTTTATCCCTCAAAATCTTAGACACAGAAATTCATGACTTTAGTTGCAGTAGGAATCATCATCATCATCTAAGAGGTAATTAACACAAATTTAATTTCCTCCCTACAGAGGCAGCACAGAGCCAGTCCATTGCCTCTCAGTATACTACAAAGAATTGATCTCAGGCACAACGAACAACCGCATCGGAGTGCACACGTCCCTCTCACAAGACGCCAGCTTCTCGAGTACGAAGCTCCGCTCCGACACGTTTCGAGGCGTCCTCACGTGTATGGCAGTGTTACCACTCAACAGGCTATTGTTACTGGCCAGTGATAACGGTACCATAAGCCTGCTGTGTTAAGTTGGCAACATTGGTCTGTATTTTTGTTCGAAATTTAAAAATTGCTTGACCGCTTTCTAAATGGAATTGGCGCTAAACTTTTTAGTAATGTCATTTTGTATTTTTCAACTTTAAATGTTTGACAGACATTGAACGATGTTTTAAAATTGCTGTAGCTACGTTATCGGGATTCTGCGAATATTCGCGTTATCGCAACAAATATGAAAAACGTGAAGAAGCGGCATAGACATAGACATGCAATTCACCCCTAATATACACCAGCAGGGGCCCAGCTGGGTCGAAGCCTACTGGGGCCAGGGTTATCTGAAAAGGAGCTCGAGCTCCTGAAGGCTAGAAGGAACGGGGTGGGTTTTTAGTCAGTAAGAGTCTGACACTATCTCCCGCTCCACCCAAGAACGGGGGTTCTCATTGGATGATTTTTGCCCACCAAAAAAAAAACCCCTGTATACAACATCGCGTACACCCGAATACGAAGTTTTTATCGTGACAACGTGACACGAATATTCGCGTGATAATGTAGCCACAGCATTAGCGATATGTTTTACCTGAATCGGTTTAATATGCTGATTAAAATTGTTTGTACAATTAGATGTTGATCTGGACGGAAATCATGTTTATATTGTAAATAACAAGTGATCCTACAATGCCCATTCCTAGAGCATTTTTTAAAGAATTTTCATTTTAAAATATTATTTAAAATTAAGGAAAAAATGAAATAAAAAAGTGTGTTTATAGTAATGAAAAATAAAATTTTATTGTATTGTGTAAATGTACTGTACGAGTGAATACCTGTTTTAGTAAAATCTTTATGAAAATGTGGTCAAAGCCAACGAAGAAGTTTAGTATACAAGCAAAAAAGAAAAAGAAAATACTACATAAATAAAACTCCCCCGCGTTTCACCGTGAACAAGTACTTAAGAGTTCCACGCGTGATCAACCAGAAATCTATTATTACGGCCCGTTCACGACCTTGCCGCTGTGAGCGGTAGCTAAGCGCGAGGCGGCGAGCGGTCAGAAAAAAAGTATGAAAATGTTTGAAGCACGCCACGAGACCGTCATAGCGCCGCGCGTCCGCTTACCAATGCCGCACCGCTCGTCGCTTAAGACCCAAGTCGTGAACAGGCCGTCAGGCAGTTACCCGGACCGGACAAAACTTGCGTCTGATCGGGGATCCTCCCTTTTAAACGGAGGTATGTGGAACTGAACACCATGTTCCGCATACCTCTAAAATGGTCCAAAACGTGTAGTAAATATTGATTGGCTAGTTATTTTCCTTTTTTGTTGGCTATATAAATATTTTGTATCTTTAATGTATTATTCTAGAATATATTAGTTAATTCATGACGCTATGTTCTAATGCACTGCTTTTATATTATTCCTCATTTTAATATATTCACGAGTCCGCTATAGATTTCGATTGCGCGTACCAAAATGGCTATTCACATTTGTTTAGAAGGCAGAGTCACACTTGCTGAATGTTATAAACTTACGAATTATTGGCAAAATATTACAGACATGATGGTTCATCATCAACATCATCATTTCAGCCGAAAGACGTCCACTGTTGGACATAGGCCTCTCCCAAGTGCCGCCACAATGAACGGTCCTGTGCGTCTCGCATGCATCGGATTCCCGCAACCCTTACCAGAAACGATGGTTAACAGTATTCAATAACAATTCTTTGAGTTCATTGCCGGAGTCTGTGTTTCCTGATAGCTGGAATCCTGGAATCTTTAAGTCGAGAGTGAATAGGTTTCTTCTAGGTAAGCGCGTTTCATCGTCGACCGCATCGTCGCTTTCCATCAGGTGAGATGGCGGTCAAGCGCGAACCTATAAATAATAAAAAAATATAACAAAAAGAATGGCATCAGTATATCATAACAGTAAAACCAAAATTCAAAACTTCTGATGACGAGGACATGCTTCGTTCGTTTTGTTTTTTTGAGTAGAAATTCATCCAATAAGTAACTCTTCTTGCCCTAAGGGTAGAGAGAGAGGGACAGTCAAGACTTACTAAAATGCCCACCCGCGTTCATTCAGTTGCTCTTTCGTTTCAGGAACGCAGTATCTCTTTACATTAATCCTGCAAGTGCGAAAATACTTGGCCTTATGATTTCAGTAAGATTTCTATACCTAAAAGTTTTGCCAAATCATTTTAAAAGTCCCGTATAGTTGTATTAGTAAGAAAGTATACGAAAGGTGTACTGTTTTGCATGGAACATACGCATGAAATGGAGATAGACATAGAACCTTACCATAATAATATTTGTGTCGAAAGTACAAAATAGTTGTTACCAAAGATGTTATTCCATCATAATAATTACGCTGAGATTACCTGTATCGTTTATATTCACAGTTTGAATATCAATGCTTGTTTTCACTAGCACTAAATTAATTCTTAAAAATATTATTGCACTGTTGGATTTTCAACTCTAAGTATTGAGCGGAGTGTTGTAATTTAAATGTCTTTTTGAGCCCGTCCCCATCACCACTGTGCGGCGCCGTGTCGTCGCACGGTGTCGCGAAAGGTGCGTCGCGCGCGTATTCTCAGATTTCTCAGTCGATATCTCGCAGTTGGCGTGCGCGCATGTGTGTAAAACAAAATGGTGGTTAATAATGATACGGACTCATTCATTTCGTTAATGGAGGCACGTCCAGTGTCATTCAATATTCAAAAAATATCTCTTTCCTAACCAACCGCCTAACGTGCAAAGGCACAGCGCCATGCCGTTGCACGGTGATGGCGCCGCGCCGTGTTGATGGGGGCGGGCCCTTTTTATTTATATATTCGTGTAGGTGTCACTCACACCCGATTTTACAATTATGCATTTTTCAAAGTGTACTTTAACGTGAAAACCATTGGTGTTAAAGTCTGGATTGACACGGCATGGGCGAAGTGGGCCTCACGGTCTCGAACCCAAAGGGGCCTCGCACAAGCGACGGCTCTTTAAGAACGAGGTTTAATAATTGGTAGGCTTGTGCTTAACCACTATTTCACCTGATGGTAAGCGACGATGTAATCGAACACTGGGTTGCGACAGTCGCTGTCTTGTTTTCGAATTTATGAAAGAAAAAAGCCTGGCTGATGTGCCTTTGCCCACGTCTAAATTAGTCCACGCTACGCCTCTGTCTATACGTAAATACTCAATTCAGAACAACCATATAGTGTAAGTGAAAATGGCAATTATTATTATTTGTTAAGCATCTGTCGAAATAACTATAGCCCGGCAAATCTAAGGCTGCCAACAGACGGACTGCATCGCAGCAACCGCACGCAGTCCATATATTCTACTGCATGCAATTTGAGCTGACTTTGTGCAGTTGGCGCCACGCATGTAGCACAGGAAGCTTAGTGTATGATTTGAACTTTAAGTGCCTCAAAATAAAGTTGACAATGTCAATGTGCGTTTGCTCTGTGATTAACTGCACACTGACTGTATGCGGTTAGAGATAATAATAATAAATAATTTACTTTCCCTTCACATAGTTATCTTATTCTAAAATTTAACATTGCTCATAATTTTAAGCTACCTTTGTGAGGGACTGGTGCCTGATGTAGATATGTACAATGTACAACAACCTGTATTACAGGTCACCAGGACCCCTCCGCAGCTAGTATGCTGGAAAAGAGCGATGGTCAGCTTGCGTCGACACTACACGACTGTAGCCGACCGCGTAAAGTTGAAGGCACGACCGCGTGCAGTTGATATCATGACTGCACGAAGTCGAACGTACAATTGCATGCAGTTAAATATCGACCGGTCGCTGCGATGCAGTCCGTCTGATGTCAGCCTAAGTAGTATCGTTTGACAGTTCTACACGTAGTACATTTTAATTTGTTGATTAAAAACTGTATGTATATGTTGTGATAAAATAAAAATAGCTTCAAAATCCTATGGTTTTACGGAAAAGATAATAGAAATAGTATGAGTTATGTCTTTTTATTAGCTATTTTTATTTTATAGATAAGTGTGAAAAGTCCAAATCAAATGGTACTTCTTAGATTTTCCTGGCTTTAATAAGCTCTTGTTTATTTTTGAGTTGTTTGTGTTAGAACAATGCAATACATAGGTTTTCTAAGTGGGTCGGATCAGGAAAAAAATATTATGTGTTAATGTTTTATTAAAACAAGTATTATGTAAGCAAAAAAATCAATAATTATTATATTATATTTTCTATAATCAAATGTATATTTAAAGATGTATGTTTTTTTAAGACATTTTATTCCCTTTTAGCTCAACCAAGAAAATAATAATCCTCATTAATTAATTTTTAATTTGTATATAAGATAAATGAAATTAGAGCTGCTAGTAAAAATACTTAATTGTAATGGTTTTAATTGTATATAAGAAAATATAAAACAGATGAACAGTGTATTTTTTTCTGTACTTGTTTTATTTGCTAACGAACACTAGAAAAATCATGTTCTTCATCATTTCACTGTTGGTCATAGGCCTCCCCCAAGTGTCGCTATAATGACCGATCCTTTGCGCCTCCCATCCATCGTATTCCCACCAATCAGGTCATCGATCCACCTTGTATGAACGATCCGCCTTTGGAAGGCTGCGTCTTCCGGTACGTGGTCGCCACTCTCGAACCTTTCGTCTTATCGACCATCTGTCCTGCCAGCAATGTGCCCTGCCCACTGCCAATTCAGTTTTAGCGATTCTTTGATCATGAAATCATGTTCAGTACCTATTAAAATGAACGTGCAGTGTACATTTAAGGAAAACTCACAAAATAGATAGGTACAGAAGACAATCTCATGTATGTACTTCACTTTGACTGGCCCGTTGGTCTAGTGGTTAGTGGCCATAACTGCTATGCCGGAGGTCGTGGCTTCGATACCCACCCAAGACAAATGTTTATGTGATGATCATTTGTTCTGTGACTGGGTGTAATTTATATATGTTATGTATGTATTTAGAAATATATAAGTATGTTTATCAGTTGTTTAGTACCCATAACACAAGCTCTGCTTAGCTTGGGGCTAGACGCCGTTGTGTGATAGTTGTGGAATATTATATTATTATTACTTTTAATACCTACGCTCGGTGGACGCACACTAATGAGCGTTTGAGCCGGAATTGTTCGACAAGCGGGCCGAAGCGATCCGAGATGTCGTGTCCGTGAGCGGTGTCTATGTGTGCGTTGTGAGAGCGCGCACAGTATATAGATTGACTTCTGTACTTATATATATAACGGAGGGTCGATATCAGTGGGTCGCGACATCGGAAATAACACTCACAAAACCTTTGATAACACCTTTAATTACTCGTAACACACACTCAGTACAAAATAATCAAGGATGCCTGAGATATGGCTTGATTAAGAATTTAGGAACGCGGGAAGTTCAGCGTGGAGTAACCAATGTCTTCCCTGACCGCCGGACCGATTCAAAGTGTCCTCCAAATCCACGGACACCCGACACGTGGCCCTATTGCCGGTTAGCCAATTTACCGGTCAACGTCAGTACCTGTCAATGTCGAATAATCGATTATACCTCCGGATCGACATTTGACTCGACTATTCGCTCAGTGTTGCTATTACTCCACGCTAACCATCCCCAAGTTAATACTTGACGTTCCCAAACGTAAGCTGTTCAATCTAACTACATAGTTCCTCCAGTGAAAGATAGGTGGCGCTGATGCAGACCGACTGATATGCGCCAACGCTTCGACATATATTTTTGGCCTAAATGTAAGTTATATTTAGAGATCATCAATCATCCAATGAAAAAACCAATGGAAAATATTTGTATATGAGTTGTAAGAATCCCTTACCAATAAACAACTATGACTATGACAATCTAGGTGTAGGGTGGAGTTTTTTCCTGAGCTGGAAAATCCTCCAATGACTTCACCCGCTCTAGGAAGGAGCGAGAAGTGTCACATTTTTACTGACTTGGTACTCGTCTGTGTCTTTCAGTTGTCTTTAGCGTTCTAGGACCACGGTATATCCCTTTCAAAAATTTTGAGCTGACGGGCTCGGTCCTTACCGGATGGCTGGACGGAGAGCTACCCGTTGCTCGTCTTCCGCAAGCCCGCGCCAATATGGCTGGGTATCGCTAGCAATACTGCTTAAGTTCACAGTAAAACGGGTATTTGCATATTATAGCACATGTATTCCGAAGTAATATACAAAAACAAAATGTTAAAAAACGGTTTTTTGTTGAAATTAGAGCCAAATTAGTATCACAAGGTGAAGTTTTTCAAAAAAAAAAAAAAAAAACAAAGATCAGTTTTTTCTGAGACCTGTGGTTAAAGGTGTATCGACCCCTTAACGTTGGATCATTATTCACGCCACACCCTGTATAATAAATAAAATTCTAGAAGAAGACAGATATTATAGAAGAATAATATGAACCTATTTCGTATATGCTTAATCCATAAAGTCAAAGAATAGAAAAAGAAATTAAAGGAATAAAACTCTGTCATTATGACACGTTGGCTCTAACATCGCTACAAAACTTGTACTATAATTGAATGTAGGTATTAGGTTTCTATACTAATATTAGTAAGAGAGAAACCACTACACACCTATTTAAAAAACGTTTAAAGGTAATTTATTCCTGGTGAACACCAATACATTTATTTAAATCAGGCATAGTCTTGATATCACTATATTCATAATCTTTTTAAACGAGCTTTTCGACTGGCCTGTTGGTCTAGTGGTTAGTGACCCTGACTGCTATGCCTGAGGTCGTGGGTTCGATTCCCGCCCAGGACAAATGTTTGTGTGATGAGCATAATTATTTCTTCTGTGTCTGGGTGTAATTTATCTATATTATGTATGTATTTAAAAATATATAAGTATGTTTATCAGTTGTCTAGTACCCATAACATAAGCTCTGCTTAGCTTGGGACTAGACGGCGTTGTGTGATAGTTTTGGAATATTATTATTATTTATTTATCACAGGACCCTTAGGTCCTGGACCTTTGGAAGGCGTACGAGGAGTCGAAACCAACTCGCTGAGGCCCTTTTAGATGCTTTTAATGATGGATTTATTATTAGCTTTATATGGTTTGCTTGCAGAATTGTTGTAGCAAGTGGTCGTAACCGGTCCAGCTATGACGAAGCACGCGCACGGCCACGGCTTCCACGTGCGCTCCACCACGTCGCTGCGCAGCCTGCGCCGCAACAGTACCGTGGCCCAGAGCGGCATAGAACTGTCCCAGATATCCATCCTCAAGGAAGAAACAAACACAGGTGATCACTTTCTCACACCAGCACAACTCGAAATCGTATATCGGACCAACGTGAACACCGGACTATCGGAGAGCTTTGCCGAGGAGTTGCTAGAGCGTCACGGCCCAAACGAGCTAAAGGAACTAAAAGGCACCAGCCTGTTCCAAATATTTATGCATAATTTGTTTGGATGGTTTCCATGTGTACTGTGGGTGGCTGCAATAACCAATTTCATTGGATACTTCTTGTCCAAACACAGTAACCCACCCGGAGATGACGAGCATGATGCCCATTCTGCAAGAGAATATCTCTACTTGGGGTCTGTGATCACCGCCACTATTGTAGGCACAGGCTTATTTGCCTTTTATCAAGAAGCCAAAAATATAGCAGTTATGAGCGGTTTCGAGAAACTAGTCCCACCGAGTGCAGTTGTCATACGAGATGGGGAACGGAAAACTGTACCTAATAGAGAACTAGTCATCGGCGATATTGTAGAGATCATCGGAGGAGATATAGTGCCCGCCGATGTGCGAATACTTACGTGTACTAATTTAGCCACGGATATGGCTTCTTTAACCGGAGAATCCGAACCTGTAAAGCACAAGCCTGAATGCACTCATTCTAATCCTATGGAATCCAGAAATATGGCGTACTTTGGATGCCCTGTTACTGAAGGTATGGGTAAAGCCATAGTAATTGCTACTGGGGAAATGACTCAAATGGGAAAAATAGCTGGCTTAGTAACCGGGTTAAAGAAAGAAGAAACGCCTATTGCAAAAGAAATCACTCATTTCATTACGTTATTGTGCGGCGTAGCCTTTGTTGTCGGGACAGCGTTCTTTATTATGGTATATATAATACAGAGGAATTGGCTGTCAGCGCTGCAATATATGCTGGGCATGATACTGGCCAATGTTCCTGAGGGTTTGATAGTAACGTTGACAGTGTGTATGACACTATCAGCAAAAGCTCTCAAACAGAAGAACTGTCTTGCTAAAACATTACAAGCTGTAGAAACCTTAGGATCTACCTCGTGTATATGTTCAGACAAAACTGGAACGTTGACTGAGAATCAAATGACAGTGTCTCATTTATTTTGTAATTTTAGAATACATGATAGAGATGATCATTCTCACGTCACGGATAAAACTTTTTCAACTTTATGTTTAGCAGCTTCACTTAATTTAAAAGCGACCTTTCATCCTGAAACTCTCAATGAACGCATCGAAAAGAGAAAAATTATTGGCGATGCTTCCGAGTCTGCTATATTACGGTACATGGAAATGATTCGCTCAGCCACAAAGCTTCAAATGGAAAACCCGAAAGTAGGAGAAATCCCATTTAGTTCAGCTTATAAATATCAAATCACGATTCATCATATGCTATCAACCGATTCCTACGCCTTGATAATGAAAGGAGCACCAGAAATTGTATTAGAATACTGCTCTAGAGTTCTCATGGACGATGGGCCGCAGAACCTAACACCGCAGTTGAAAAAAGAATTGAAATCCTACTTCATCAAGATGGCAAATATGGGAGAAAGGGTCATTGGATATTGTGATTTTAAATTGCCACTCGAAAATTTTCCTATTGGTTATAGATTCGACGCACAAGCACGTAACTTCCCCGTGGAGGACCTTATTTTTATTGGAGCAATATCAATGATTGATCCTCCGAGACGTGATATTGATAAATATATAGGGTTATGTAGGTCGGCTGGAATCAAGGTCATTATGGTGACTGGAGACCACCCTGTTACAGCCTTAGCTATATCTCGGAAATGTGGCACTATCTCAATGCCTACTGCTTATGATTACGCGTTTGAGCACCATATTGACCTAGCTGATGTTCCGCCACACATTAAAGCTCAATTTAAGGCAACTGTAATAACTGGAGACGAACTTCGTAAAATGAGCGTTCACGATTTGATGGCAGTTCAAGTTAAGTACAAAGAAATTACGTTCGCGAGAACCAGTCCACAGCAGAAATTGTTTATTGTTGAGACTTATCAGATGCTGGGTTACGTCGTCGCGGTGACCGGAGATGGTGTCAACGATTCCCCGGCTTTGAAGAAGGCAGATATTGGCATAGCTATGGGCATTACTGGAACTGAAGTCTCCAAAAAAGCTGCAGATATGATTCTAATGGATGATAACTTTGCTTCAATTGTGCTGGGAGTGCAAGAAGGTAGGAGGATCTTTGACAATTTAAAAAAGACCATAGCATATACTCTAACATCAAATGCAGCGGAGATGTTACCTTTTGTATTGTATGCGGTGCTGGGCATGCCTCTGCCCATTACTCTTATTTTGATAATTGTTATAAACGTTGGAACGGACCTTCTTCCTGCAATAAGTTTAGCATACGAAGATTCTGAAGAAGACATCATGTCTATACCGCCTCGTAAGCTAACGGATCACCTCGTCACTGGACACTTGTTATTTATGACGTACTTCCAAGTAGGATTGATTCAGTTCTGTGCAGCAATGTTCGCGTATTTCGTAATATTCGCAAAGGATGGGTTTTTTCCTTCTAGCTTGATGTTTATTCGCAACGACTGGGAAAGTGAAAAGTTAATAGTAAAAGATACATTAGGTCGTGGTTGGAATTACACAGACAGGAAGATGCTTGAGAGAAAAGCACAGACGGCTTATTTTGTCGCTGTATGCTGGACGCAGATATCGGATGTGATTATTTGTAAGACTAGAAGAATTTCTATTATAAAGAAAGGTATGAACAATCACGTGTTGAATGTCAGTATTGTTTTTGATTTGATTTCTGCTGTGGCTGTGTCTTACTTGCCACTGTGTCATGAACTTTTTACAACAGCTAAAATAGGTTATAGTGACTTCTTCCTGGCGATCCCTTTCATGATCCTTATGATCATAATGGACGAAACGAGGCGTTATATAATTAGGAATAACTTATCCAAGTGGCTGGAAAAGGAAACTTATTATTAATTTGTTAAATTACTTTTTTCCGAAACATTATTTAGTTTGGTTTGTTAATTAATTTCATTTAAACTTAGGAATTTATTTTTTAGTTTGGTAATTTGAGGCACCTAACAGGCAGTGCGGTATTGATTCGCTCAGCAGTATTTTAAACTGGGGGAAAGGCAATTACTTTTTTTCTTTTTAAGTTTTAAAGTTAAGATATACAAGAAAACATTACTTTTACAACTGTAAATGTTTCCATACAATAAAGTTATTTTCCTTGTGCTATTTATTTCAGTAAAATTTCTAGAGGTAATAAAGCACTAATCAATTTATTGACCGGTGTTGTACTATATAAAAAAATTATATATTTGTTGGAAAAAAGGATTTTACTTAGCAATTTTCTTCAATGCATTGTTGCAATGGTTTGAAACCATTTTCGCAAAATCGCATGATTGCCTTTCTAATTAAACCGACAGTCGACACACCAATTGGATGCTTTCAAAGATCAATTGACATAGGTGGAAACATTTTTTGTTTAATTACTTAAATAATTTTATTTAATATAAATTATAATTATTATGTACTTTTAAGGATCTCGAATAAAGAATGAACACAATAATATCTCTTATTATTATTACTATTAATATCCTGCTGGCAACACTACTTTTTTTTTATAATTTTGTGAAGCGAATAAATAGCTTATTTTTTTGACATTTCATACATAGTTAGGATTTGAATGCGTTTTTTTAGTAAAAAAACACATTCAAATCCTAACTATGTACTCAGCAAGAGTGATAACGAGGGATAGATTTTCATACATCCATGCGCAGCCGGGGCGAGTCGCTAACTTCACAAATTCTACATATCATTAAAAATGTATGGCTTGACTGGTTCGTTACTTATGTACCAGACACCTACAGGCAGCGCGCTCATAGATCACTAGGGCGCGCGCGCCGGCCGCGTATGGTTTATATGTAGTTAAATCTATGTACCGAGTAACCGAAGAGGCGACTGCAGCGACATATTTTGATATGACGGCGGACCCGCGCACTAGCTCCGCAATTATTTTAGGAGTTTTGCGTGTACTCACAAGTGTATATATAGGCTAAGCAAACCACCAAATAAACATTCTGTTCTAAGCTCCCACCTACCTTCGGTACAACGTGTGGCTGGGGTCTCTGAACGCGGATCCGTGGGGGCGCCCGTACAAATTGGTACGGGACAAGCTACGCCCCTGGGCTCCGCCGCTGACTCAGAGTCTCCGGCCCCAACTCGTGGAGGGTGTGGTAACCACTCTGTTCCCTGCGCGAGGGGAACACTCCCCCCCGCCCATGGCTCCGCCCCCGCCAGCAGTGTCTGACGCGGACCACAACAGCGACGACGACGACAACGCTCCAGAGGTGACCGAGGTAGAGGTGAGAGTGGCGGTGCGAAGGCTGAGTGCCAAGAACACCGCCCCAGGACCCGACGGCTTGCCAGGGAAAGCCTGGGTCCTCGCCATGGAGGCTCTCGGGCCTCGACTAAGAGGGCTCTTCAGCGCATGTATGGAGAGGGGCCAGTTTCCACTTCGCTGGAAGATGGGGAAACTGGTCCTCATCGCGAAGCCAGGGCGCCCTGCGGACTCTCCGTCCGCGTACCGGCCCATTGTGCTGCTCGACGAGGTGGGCAAGCTCTTTGAAAGAGTCATTGCAAACCGCCTCGTCGCGCGGCTAACACGGGTGGGGCCGGACTTGTCGGACGGACAGTTCGGTTTTCGCAGGGCGCGCTCTACGGTAGACGCCATCATGCGCGTGCGAGCCCTCACGACAGGGGTTGCGGTGTCCCGGGGCAGGAGCGTCGTGGCAGTGTCCTTGGACATTGCCAACGCGTTCAACTCCCTGCCCTGGAGTACGATCCGGAGGGCACTCCGGTACCACCGGGTGCCCGAATACCTCTGTCGAGTGGTCGAGGCTTACCTGTCGGACAGGTCCATTATCTACCCCGGTCACCAGGGAGAGTGGAAACGTCGAGAGATGTCGTGCGGTGTTCCGCAGGGGTCGGTTCTAGGCCCACCCTTGTGGAACATCGGCTACGACTACGTGCTGCGCGGCGACCTCCCTGACGGGGTCAGCGTGGTCTGCTACGCAGACGACACGCTGGTTCTAGCGCAGGGAGAGTCGCACCAGGCGGCGGTCGCTCTAGCGACACGCGGGGTTGCGATAGTCGTTGGTAGGATCCAGGAGTTGGGACTCGAGGTGGCGCTGCACAAATCCGAGGCCATGTTTTTCCACGGCCCTCGGCCGGCGCCACCATCGGACTCCCAACTTACGGTAGGAGGAGTTCGCATCGGCGTCGGGTCGACGATGAAGTACCTGGGACTCGTTCTCGACAGCCGATGGAATTTCGGAGAACACTTCCGACGTTTGGCTCCCAAACTCAACCGGGCCGGGGCTGCTCTCAAGCGACTCCTGCCCAACCTTGGGGGTCCAGACGCCTCCTGCCGAAGGCTCTACGCGGGGATCGTTCGGTCCATGGCCCTCTACGGGGCGCCGGTGTGGGCGCCGTCGCTGGCAAAGCGACCGGCGTCCATACTGAACGCCTGCCAGAGGGTCATGGCAATACGGATGGTGCGGGGTTACCGCACGATCTCCCGCGAAGCGGCGAGCCTTCTGGCTGGCCTACCACCGTGGGATCTGGAGGCAACAGTCCTTGCACACATGCACGATAAGCGCGTGGAGATGCAACGCCGGGGTGAAAGTCCACTACCGCGACAGGTCGAGGTATGGCGGACAGAGCTCCGGCGGGATCTCACGGTGAAATGGCGTCAGCGACTATCGCAACCCAGCTCTGGGCACGCCACAATTATGGCGGTAAGTCCCCTCTTTGAGGCGTGGCTGGAAAGACCTCACGGCGTCCTTACCTTCCGCATGACGCAGGTCCTCACCGGACATGGCAAGTTCGGGAGGTTCCTGCATCGGATTCGAGCGGAAGAGACGCCCGGGTGCCGCCACTGTGCGGAACGCCCGGAGGACACGGTGGAGCACACAGTTGAGGTGTGCCCTGCTTGGGCGGAGCAACGCCGTGTCCTCGTGGGGGCGATCGGCGGCGGAGACCTCTCGCGCCGGGCCTTGGTTCAAGCCATGGTCCGGAGCGAGGAGGAGTGGCAGGCGGTCGCCTCCTTCTGCGAAGCAGTAATGCTAGCAAAGGAGGAGGCAGACCGCATCAGGCAACGGCGCCCCCGCCGCCGCCGCCGGGATTCCGATCCCGATTTCCGGCCACCGTAGACGCGGGCTCGCGGACGGCGAGCCATGGGTAACTCGCTGTCCGATCGTCCGGTAACTGTCCGGACCGAGCCAAGGCGTCGACGGCGCGCACTGTTCCCGCGCGCCTCAAGGAGTTGTCAGCAACAGGAGGGGCCCATCTGGGTCGAAGCCTACCGGGGTCGGGGTTATCCGAAAGGAAACTAGAGCCCCGGTATGAAGGCTAGAAGGAACGGCGCGGGGTTTTTAGTCAGTAAGACTCTGACACTGTCTCCCGCTCCACCCAAGAGCGGGTTTCGTCAATGATGATGTTCCCCGTCGACAAAAAAAAAAAAAAAAAAAAACCTACCTTCGGTAAACTTACTTCAGAAACTAAATATTCGCATCGCCTCCACGACGGTAGCGAAACGGCGAAGCCATACATTTTTACTGATATGTAGAATTTGTGAAGTTAGGGTCGGTAGAGTTAGGCCGTGTAGATTCGGAAGCTTGGCGCTACATGAGATCTGATATCTTTTTCACAGGGCAAACCTTATGTGGTCGTCTTGGCAACATTTTACATGAAATGTTTTTAGTGGGATCTGTGTGGGATAATAAATCTGTAGAAGAGAAAATTCTGTACATTGAAAATATATATATAAAAAAAAAAATGGCACTAGACCGACACCGAACCCAAAAATGTGATAATTTTTTTTTTATCTGTCTGTCTGTCTGTTTGTTCAAGTATCACGCAAAAACTACCGGTTCGATTACGATGAAACTTGGTATAATTATTCTTTAATATCCTGTGCACCTTTAAGTAAATGCAATAAAAAACAAACAATTTTGCGGTTCGATCCCTAGTCCCTATTACTATACCAAACGAAAATAATAAGTTTATCGTAGGTTAGTTCACCCGCAGTGGAGTTCACTAAGAGGCGCTGCACACGGCTAAGATACTATAATATTTCATCTTAAGATACAATATCGCTCACCATACAATTCATATTTACGTATCTTAAGAATAATTTGTATGGCGAGCGATATTGTATCAATACATATTATAAAACAAAGTCCCACACCGCGTCTGTCTGCCTGTCTGTTCGCGATAAACTCAAAAATTACTGCACCGATTTTCAAGCACTTGTTGGCGTGATTCTCGAGGAAGGTTTTAGTATGTTATTTGTTAAGTTTTTGTATTTATTTCTGTGTACATTAACGATATTTGCTGAAAATGTCGGGAAAAAATGGGAACCGTGTTACCCCGAATTTAACGCGAGCGAAGCCGCGGGCAAAAGCTAGTTTATAATATTTAAAAGGATTATAACGCTGAAGTGTTTGTTTGATTGAACGCGCTAATCTCAGGGACTACTAGTTCAAATTGAAAAATTCTAGCCTACATTTATCAAACAAGCCTATATAACGTCAAGCTAGGAAGGACCGGAACAGTTCCTAAAGACGTAGGTGAAGCCACGGGGCCAGCTAGTCGGATTATACACGCACTGGCAAAAGGGCGCGGCTAGATATGAATTTTAAACTGGCTTGCACATGTCTGCTTGATACAGGTACTTACCGGAATAACTGCGGACCGAATGTGACCTACATTACGCCAAATTACATTTCTATGTAGTTATTGCTGCCTAGAATATGTTGGTTCACTGTCCAGTCAAAGAGTTTTGAATGCGAGAATGCTTTTTTTAGGTTGGGTAATCATCACACAGCTTCTCTCTCTCGGTGGGACGAGAGGGAAGTGTCTTAGTGTGTGTTAGTGACTTTTACTGACTAAAACTCACCCGTGAGGAGCATGGGTGGGTGAAGAAGAATCTTCTACGATAATTTTTTTTGTGGCCCATGTGCTGGGACAGTTAGTATTTCGAACAATCCGACAACCCGACAACCATTGCGCACGCACACTTTTCGGTGAGACATTCAGGCTTCAGCTATCGAGTTTTTTTCTTTTTTTGATTTTTTATCTTTGGTATGCAAGTTCATTTTTTGTTAGTTGTGTATATCTACTTATTGTAGACTAACTGCGAAAAATAAATATTGTGTCTTTTAAATAAAACTCTTGAAAACATTGTATTTCTTTTTTATTTAATTCTCAATCCTGAACGCAGTGAGGGATCATTAACTCCCGAGGACCGCGAGGGAGTTATTATAAAACCTGAGTAAAGTGAGAAATTCAGGCTGCCTAAGACAAAGATAGCTTTACGACTATCACACGTGTCTCTCTTCCCTCCTCCAAATTAAAAAAAAGTACCCTTGCTGGTCTGCGGTCAAATTTTATCCAAGTCAGTTCAGCCGTTGGAGTGTGAAGGAAGTAACAAATATACCCAAAATTTTCGTCTTTACAATAGTGATGTGATTAGTTTTATTAATTGTGGAGTTGGTTATTAAAGCGAGTTGGGCAAGTCTACCCACAGACAATCAAATTACTTTTCTTTCTCTATTTCATCCGGTAAGCCTATGGGTTGTTTCGAAGAGGGGAAGTCGGAATCAGATCCTTGATTTTTCTTTCCAAGCGTTCACGTGAAATCCTACGTAAGTACAAATAATTATGTTGGTGGAATATTTTGGTTTAAAATAACTGACGCATTGATATGAACGCGCAAGCTTTGAGAGTCTTGCATCAGAAGTTATGACTTTCGATTTAGGAAGCTGTCGCACTTGCCCAGTAGCTGATTTTGCAATTTGATACGTACAAAGTTCCACTTAAATTGACCGGAGACAGGGAATGAATAAAATACAAGTCAATAAATAATACTAACGTACCTAATTTACTAGCTGCTGCCAGCGACTTTTCCCGCGCGATTGTAGAAAATTATCCTAAGCTAATTACAGGGATAAAAAGTATCTTATGTGCTATTCCGGTATTCCGGGATATGGTTTATCTGTGTGCCCAGTTTCATCCATAACCTTTCAGCCTGAGGCTGAAGGAGTAACAAACATACACTTACAGATAAATATCTACATACAAACTTTCGTATTGACGGTAAGTTTGGTGCAGTGGTTTAGCGATTGGCTGCTGCGTTGCGTGTCGCGGATTCCCGTTCGGAAAAAAACTAATGGTGTGTTCAGATCTGGCGAACTCATGTAAAAACTCACAAATAAATGTGCTACCCAACACAAAGAATTTTTCAATTTGAAATTGAAAACTAAAACAAGCAAACGTACACTTCAGCTTTTTATAATAGGACGAGCGTAGCTTCTAGAATTAAGTTTCCATACAAACTTTGGACCCCCATTTCAAACCCAAAAAGGAGAGAATTTTGGAAAATCCTGTCTTAGTGCTCGCCTACGTCATAAAAGGAAACCTTATGCAAAATTTCACGCTCTTAGGCCCAGTAGATAGTCACGCTATCACTAACTCCCTTTTCTTTCATATCACTTCTCACACAATCCATCCATCTTTTCTTTGGCCTCCTTCTCCCCCGCCATCCATCCACATGTAAACTCATAACTTTTTTAGCAACATGCGTTTCGTCGCTCCTTTTCACATGACCATACCAAGACAAACGATTTCCTTTCAACTTTTCAGTCACTGTCATTGTCATAATGTCAGTCAGTCAGTTTCTTCTTAATATGTACAGTGCGTTTCACTTAAGAAGTTACATCGGCGTAATGTTGGCTCCCCTGTCTGTCTACACAAAAAGAAGGGAAAAAAGGAAAGAGTTGCCTACTCTACCAAAATTGTTCCCCGAAATGTGAAACGAAACCGATTTTAACGGTAGTTGCAACACTTTTTGGAAAATTATGAGAGGAATGGGATTTTATTTTAAAAAAGTAGGTCTCAAAGGAAGTTGTTAATAGAGAGGAACGATACTGTGGCGTGGCGTTTTCGTTATTTGAAAGAATTGCAAGACAAACGGAATGGAGCCCAGCACCCTATACTTTATACAAAAATAGTAACAATAAAAAAAGGCATTGTTAAAGTAACGAAGTATCAGTTAATCTCCCTCATATCAAGTAATTTCATTGCTAAAAATGTTGCAACACTGTTTTTCCGTATTGCCAACATTACGGCAAAGGAACGTCTTAAGAGGGTCCTTCTCCACTCGCTTATCGTAAACATCGAAAATGGTTTAAAAGCTTGTTACTACATTTAATGCAATCCAACGCGATGTTTGACGAAAAGGCAACGCAAAAAAAGAGAGATAACACCTGTAAACTCTGTTAGTATTCAGTAATTCCGAGATTTACTCGAAAATTTTACAAAACTTGCTCCAGGAAATAGCTGTTTTTTTAAAACCCTTAAAAGTTCTTGGAAAAAGTTGTCATCATTTAGAATCTTAATAAAATTTGCAAGGTCTCTAGAGGAATACTTTTTTGACTTTTTTAATTTTTAGGCAAATTATGAAGTGTCAAAGTTCATACAAAATAGGACATTTTCAGAGGTTTTTACTGGATTAGTTTTACACAAATTTAGAAATTGGTTTCTTTAGAAACCTAGATAATATCCACAAGATACTGTGTTTCCAAAATATCTAATGAAAAGTGTGTAATAACGTCATAATCAGTTATGAGCAGTTGTATGAAAAACAGTGAAAATGTGAGTCGTGATGCACCACCTTAAGTGAAACGCACTGTATATAGGTATTCATTTATTAAGACTTCATGAACAAAGATACAAAGGTGTTCTAATTCCTCGAGAATGTTTGAACGAGTGACCGTGGCCCTAGAACGTAAAGGGCAACTGAAGGACATAGGTGGGTTTTAGTCAGTAAAAGTCTTAATATACCGCAATCCTGCAAACAGGATGATTTCCGGGCAACATAGGCTGTTACCCGGAAATCATCCTGTTTGCTTCTGTCTGGTGTAACTCTGAGAAAGAGTTGAACTTTGAGTGGATAGGTTTCTAAAGGAACACGCTTGCTTAGACTCCACCGTCGACCACATGTTCGCTTCCCATCAGGTGAGATAGGGGCTTCCTTTCCTGGCTCTATTCAAACATTCAGCCTGGACTTTTTCTACGGTGAACAAGACTTCGAAATTCCTAATATTCAGCTGCACCCGATTAGTGCAGCTGAATATTAGGAATTTGGAATGTTTAATGATGGCGTTAGACTTTTCTAGCTTATGACTAATTGTCACAGGACTGCGTGTTTGTGTGGGTGAGCTTATATGTTTACGAACGCACCCACGAATCCACGATGCAGGAGGAATTCCTTGGTAACAAAAATTTATTTTTACTAATGCTTGACTGCGATCCCACCTGATGGTTAGCCGTGAAGTTTTCAAAGAATTCATGGCTACCTAACCATGACAGTTGGGTCCAACGGCTTGATGTGCTTTTCGGGGCACGGAAGAGTTTCTACGTGTATCTAATGGAAGTTCATTAATCTACCAAATGATGTCGTCAAACATTTCCCTATTACATGCCTCTTAATGTATCTAGCACAGTGCTTATTCCTGAGGAGAATGCAGGCGTGGTGTTTTTCGATCTAGTCCAACGACTATACCGAACTAATAATTAAGCATAACTAGCCTTTTAGCCGCCATATTATACACATATGCCTGTATCCTTGTTGCGAAAGTGTCTCAAGTGTAGATCGTGGACAGTGGCGTAGTGTACCAAAGGCCCTGGGCAAGGAAAAAATTGGGGACCCTTTTTTACGTGGGATAACATAAAGTAACTTCTCATGCGGTGAAGCGGGAGGTGTCAGACTTTTACTGACTAAAACGACTTGCCATTTTTTTTTAGGTGGGAAAATCATCTAATGATCAATCTTGTTTGAGGCGAGAGGGTGTCAGACTTTTACTGAAAAACTCACCCCTGTTCTTTCTATGTCTTTCATACCAGGGTCGAGTTTTCCTTTCAGAAACAAACTTTGGCCCCAGTAGACTTAGACCCTGCTGGGTCTGCTGCCGGTTTACTGAAATCTCCTTGAAGCGCGCGTGGTCTGATGTGTGTGACTTGGGGTCGATCCAGACGGTTACGGTGGCCGGAAATCGGGATCGGGATCCCGGCGACTGGCGCTCGAGGGATCGCTCCCTCGCGCGTGCACGTGCGGTCTCCTTCGCTAGAATTACTGCTTCGCAGACAGAGGCAACCGCCTGCCACCTCCTTGCTTCGTACCATGGTCTGTACCAAGGCCTGCCATAATTAAGGTAGTGTTGCATCCTCAACTATTTAAATTTCGTTACTTTGTTAATCAGGTGAAGTAAGTAAGAAAGAAAAGGGAGTTAGTGATAGTGTGACGGGTGACAGGACAGAATGGAAGAAAACAATGTCTTGCACCGACCCCAAGTAATATGGGATAAGGACAAGAAGAAGAAGAAGAAGAAGATTTTGTTAATCAAGTTTTGGGGGGCCCCTCGAGTTTGGGGGTCCTAGGGCACTGCCCCGCCTGGCCCTTTGGTATTTACGCCAGTGATCGTGCGTGGTCGGTGCGCAGCCGCTTTATATACCGCGCGCCGGCCGGGAAGGACACACGTGCTCTCCATCCCAAGACCTGCGCACGCGACAGACATGCTCGCTAAGGTAAACATTGACTTATTATTATATACTTTTTGTTTTACATAAAAGCGAAATCTGGACTTAAATTGGTTATGTACAAATAAGTTCAGCGAATTTACAGTTTTTCTGAATTTTGGGCACATTTTATCAAAAATGTTATGGAAACAAAATTTCGGAAACGGATATAGGAATAATATTATATCGTCTTCGGATACTAAAAAATCATCCAATGATTTCTCCCGCTCTAGGGTGGTGTCAGACTTTTACTGACTTAATCCACGCATATGCTCCTTCAGTTGCCCTTTGCCTTCTAAGACCATGGGTTTCCTTTTCAGAAAGTCCCCGCGATTATATGGCATTTAAAGTATTTAATAAACTATTTATGAATAATTAAACTTCTACCACAAATAAACGCTTTAAAAATAGACACTTTAGTATTGGTAGAGTAACTCCGCTTTAGACCCTTGACTGTGCCTTTACGTGAAATATCATGACCCCATGACCTCTGAAGGGCACAATAAAGGTGAACTATTGTAGATTAAAAGATAGTCACAATATCGGTCAGGTTCCGTGAGCAGTGGGTTAGTACGAAAAAGACACCATGTCAGTACGAAAAGGGCAACTAAAGGAAAACGGTGGTGTAGTCAGTTAAAGTCTGACGCTTCCTCTTGCTTCACCTAGAGCGGTAGAAGTCATTTGGTCATTTGCTAACTACAGATAAAATAATGAATAATTTTATTGTACACCAAAATAGTAAAAATTGGTCCGATTTTAGCCTTTTATCTTTAACTAGAAACAATTATTGATTTGATCTAATTAACTCTGATTAAGTATAGCTGATTAATGAGGTCAATAATCCAATTTCTTTTGTCTTCCTTTTTTTAACTTTGTCCCAAACTAGAAATTACTCCTTATCGTGGGTGCGTTCACAAACATGTAGGTAAAGTCACTTACACAAGATATAGGTACAACCCGGAACATCTATCTGTAGGTCATACAAATATTAGTTACGTGCGGGAATCGAACCCGCGACAGCGCAACAGCAGCCAATCGCTCAATACCATCAACCGTGCCTTCGGACTTTAATAATTGTGAAATAGATCAAAATCTTAAATAGCTATGAAACAGGCGACCCGGGCGTGTTTAAATCTGCTCGCATGCGTGACATAGTATGCGGCCAAGCGATTGACATTCTAGGAATCTAGGCTATGTGTAGCGGGTTCGATTTTCCCATGGATCATTTTGTTTCGTCTACGCTGCCCCCCTAGCCAAGTTACAACCATTTCGTTTGCGTCGAACACCTCAAGTTAGCCACGCCAACGATTCTTTTGTTCTGACCACGTGACTGAGCGTTGAGATGACGTCATTCCCGTACATTTAATAATAATAATAATTTATTGATACACACACAAGTTAGTAAGAAAATAATAATAAAGAAATAAAAAATTAGAGTAAGACAAACGATACACAGTAGAAGTGGCCGTGGGCCCGTGGGGTTTTCGACTATATCGTTAACGGTTGCAGATTATCAACTTTGCTAGGGGTGCAGTACCCATAGCTAAATTGCCAATCTGCAAACGTTAATGCTAGTTAATAACTAGAACGGAAGATGAATAGAAAATTCGAACCCAATTGCAGCGCCACTTACAAACACTCGTAATTAGTACACTTATGTCGCACTGTGGAACTTAAAGCATTTAAAGAGTTAAAAGACGCACTCTAATCATCATCATCATATCAGACGAAAGCCGTCCACTGTTAGACATAGGGCCTCCTCCAAGTGTCGCCATAACCAGCGGTCCCGGTCCTATGCCTCTCGCATCCATCGGATTTCCAATATAGACGCAAAATTTCATCCAAATCCGTCAGTCGTACTAAACACACGTACAGAAGAATTATATAAAAGTAGTAATATTCTCTTCAGTAGACCATATAAGGCTGGCGGTAGAATAAGATGATTATATTTAAAAGGCTCAATTTCCTTGTTCAGTTGTTATTATTGTGCTGCGCGTGCGCCGGAGCGATGGCGCGGCCGGGGCTGCTGGACGGAATCGGCTACGCCTCCCACGGCTACGCCGCGCCTGCATACGCCGCACCCGCCTACGCGGCGCCTGCGTACGCCGCACCCGCCTACGCCGCGCCCGCGTACGCCCCAGCGTATGCGCCTGCTATTGCCGCGCCTGCCATCGCACACGCAGCTTATGCCGCGCCTGTTGTTAAAGCTGTGAGTATGAGAAATGCTTGTACAGTCCCATTCACAATTATTTAGCTTCATTTTTATTTGATTGACCGAAATTTTGACAATTCAAAAGTTAAATGGTTTAGATTAGAAATAATTGTGTTTGACTCCTGCTTTCACACTTATTGTGACTTTTTATCCCAGTAATCTTTGTTCTCGTAGCTATAACAAATATGTCAGAGGTAAAATAAGTGTGAATGGACTGTTCTGTAGGCACAGTAAAAGCGTAAGCTCTACAGCATTATTAAATACTGTGAAGAAAAAACCATTACACTTTATTTTTCGAGGGATTCACCCCAGGGTTCTGATATAATATGAATAAATATGATAAATAAATAAGCAAAAAAATGGTCTCTCTCCTACTAGGTGGTCCGCGCTGAGCCTGTCGACCCGAATCCCGCGTATAGCTTCTCCTACGGCGTAGCAGATCCAGCTACCGGCGACCACAAGGACGCCTCGGAGACGCTGCAGAACGGCGTGGTCCACGGGTCCTACAGCCTGGTGGAACCTGACGGCCACGTCCGCAAGGTCACCTACACGGCAGACAAGATCAACGGATTCAATGCTGTTGTTGAGAGGACGGGCGCTTCTGCCCATGCGGTGAGTATTTAAGGGGTTTTAGTGCCTGTATCTGGGTACTGTGCCCCCCAGTTACTGAAGTCAGATGGCATGCACCAGGCCGGCAGTGGCGTTTTTAAGGTCCTCTAAAGTGCAGATGGACACTTTTGGCACTTTAGTAAGTGGGGCATGGTCTGGTCAGAAGCACTGCAATTGCACTGGATTTCGGAAGAGTCTATAATGCCCCATTTTGCCACGTCATGTGCGCAGTCTATTGATCGCCTGCAGATCGCGTCCGAGTGACAAATGTTCCTGGGGTTAGACGGGTGGTGGTGAGTGGAGTTCCTCCCACAACTTACATCTTATCGTGGATGATGATCAGTCTAGGTTATGATTGGCAATTAAAACAACCTCAGTCAATTTCTTGATTTTCTTTTCATTAGCTAGTTAGCGGTAGTCTAGTATCCAGGGTTTTTCCAGGAACCCTCTGAACTCCCATTTAGTTACTCTTGATGTGTTTGTCTTGACGATTGATTTCCTTTCAGGTGGCAGCCCCAGTAGCTGTAGCAGCTCCCATAGCGAAGGTATACGCTGCGCCGGCGCAGGTCGCCGTGGCTGCACCCGTCGCGAGGTACACACTACCGGCAGCCCACGGCGTCGTCGCCCACCCATGGGGCTAGACCCAGCAATACCGAACACTAAGCGTCCTAGCCCCTTGCTGAATGATCAAGACAGATTGTGACGAGCAGAAAATGGTGGGAAATTGGAGTATCTCTAGTTTAACACAATTTTCTGCCGTCGTGGACAGATTTAGAGTTTATAATAGTAATGTCTGTTGAGATAAATGGAGGTGATGAAGGTTGTAGCATGATTTTTGACTAAGATTTTTTGGTATTAGTTTGGTTAGAAATCATAGGCCGCGGCTATATGGTAAAGGCGAATTTTAATGTGTTTTTTATCACCTGTCTTTTGTAGAAGCTAATGTTTTTGTTTTTGGGGCCCTGTTTGTTAATATTTTGGAAAAAAAAAAACGTCAAAATGTACCATTGGACGTTTTTAGTTTGAATGTAAAATTGAGAGATGGCCCATTTTTCTAGTTTTCTTCGCCTTTGCTCTCCGGCCCTAGTCTGTAAGACCAAGGAGGTTCGTTCAGCAAACCTAGGCGCGCCTGATGACCTCGCCCGTCTACTGTAACTTATTATTTATTATGTACTGCTTTGACTGTTGCCTACGGACCTGATCTTGACGCATCGTATTATTTACGTACATGTAAATATAATTTAGATTTATAAATAAATGCAATTTTTGCAGTATTTTATGTCTTTATTTGATAAATCTATGGAATTTTATCCTGTTGCGAAAAGGCACGATTCTGCTCCTAAACCTTGCACTATACCTTTTTTAAGTTGGAAATCTTCAAATAATTTCTCTGCTCTAGAGGGCGAGAAAGGGTGGGTCAGACTTTCATTGACTAAAATCTACATATGTTCCTTCAGTTGCCCTTTGCGGTCCAGAGCCGCGGTAACCCTTTCGAAGAATCCCCCAGCCCTGGCAGACATCAACTCTGGCGGGTTGCGTCAGTCTAGTTTGATAACTAATTTCGACTATCAATCCTGATAAATAATCTAGAGTTCTAGACCCGTTGAGTTTTTCGCACATTTATTTAAGTACAACTGATGCTTTTTTATCTAAGCTCCAACTCTCGTGACCAACTATATAAGCATACTAGCTTTTGCACGCAGCTTCGCCCGCGTACAGAAAATAAAGCCTAAGTATGTCACCTAGGAATAAAGTAGCGTTCTAACGGTGAAAAATTTTAACTATTGGACCAGTACTTTCAGAGATTACTTACCTCCTACAAACAAAAAAACATAAAAACAAACTTTACCTCTTTATTATAATAATGTAGATAAACAATATTGATCATGCCATTGACAATTATGATCTAATTACTTTCAATACAATCAAGACTAATCATGAGTCAATATAATTTAACTTCATCCTCCCACTGCTGGGTAAGGGCATTCCCTTTTTCCTTCCAAACCTCTCTGTCTTGGGCGATCTCTGGCTAAGTTTGCCCCGCGCACACACATCGTCACACCACCTTCGCTGTCGACTTCAATGACGGACGTCGTCAAAGCATCCAAAAAAAATTGGATCCGTAGGGTTTTGGAAATAAGTTCACGGCGAATAAATACAAATCATTATGGTATAAATCATTGCCATAAAAAACGACCTATATGCCTACATAGATAAATTTAATTTGAATCTATCGCAATCACTAATTTACTATGTAGTACTCGATAGAACTTGATTTTGTATCCGGACTCTGACATGTCAGCTCCATATTCAGACTAAATTGCCAGTATTTAATTTTGGACAATATTTTGTAGTAAACCACAAATAACATTAAAAATAAAACTTTAATTTATGAAAGCAGCAGCAAAATTGGTTAAAAATGAAGTAGCAATAGCATTTCAAATACATATTTGTATGAGTAAGCGCGTGGTGGGAACATTTCACTATCTCTTTTCTACGCGCCTAACCTACTTATTATTTGCGATTCTGGGTTAAGTGAATTTTTGAGGAATGATGATGTTTGCAAGAGAACCAAAGGTATTGGTAACAGTTAGCCTGAAGAATCGCCTTTAATTAACAATACTCCTAGAACAGATAGTGGAGTGGCGTCGCGTACCGGAAGACGGTGTGTGTCCCACAATGTGTCCAAAAACCTATATACTTACTCCGTGGATGCACAGAAGCGGTCCGGAACGGAACCGGACACTTGGGGGAGGCTTATATCCAACAGTGGATGTCTTTCAGCCTGAAATGATGACTTTTTGACACAAACATTTTAAAATAAATATTCAAATACTTGTGTACTCAATTGATAAATAATTATAGTCTTTTCGTGTAGATCCTAAACGGCATCCCATATTTAGCAAAATCAGTTTGTTTAGATTTAACTCAGTTTTCCTGTTAAATCTAGTGATTATTTATGAAGTCTGTCCGACTCTTAATTGCTTTGGTACCCAGCGTCCTGGCGGAAATGGTGCATGTTGAAATCGTCTCTGTCAAACCGGTATGTCGCATTGCCTTAGACTTGGGCGCCATAGACATACATAGTAGTTGTGATGAATGTATTGAGAACACATCTTGGGAATAGAAGGCTCAGATTATGAATTTATAGACGTGTTACGTACCAATAATGCAGGGTTTGTTTGTTTTTTTTTGGTGTGGGAAATCATTAAATATATTCTCCCGCTCTAGGTGAAACGAAAGGGTGTGTTAGACGTTTAAAGCAACTATCGTGTTCCATAAGTAAACCTTTGCTTCTACAAACCAATCTGCTTGTGGAACTCAACAAGAGTTGCCCATAACGACAGCAAACAACGATCGGATCCCTAAACAATTTATTTTAAATCCAACTTTTTGAGGACCACCGCTGCGAAGGGTTGTGCCTTGCAGAACTACGGATCTTCACTAATGGCACGGGTGCGGGAGTCTTCTCAGAGGATCTTAACTTTCACATAGCCACACCACTGGGGGTTCATGACACGATTGACTGCTGATGTAGACAACATCGTGTATACCAAATAAGATGCTTTTAAAGCGACAACACGATACGATAATGTAGCCACAGCATAAATGGGAGTTGTAAATTAAAAGTTGATGCTTGTACACCAAAAAGGAAATAGGTAGTGCGTAAACATTTTAGGACTTAGATAATTAAAAGGAAGTAGTAAATTAAGTTTCTAGATCTGGGACATGTGAGACCAAACCTGGCTATCATACGTGTCTACAGATTAAGAAATAACTTTGGCATATTCTGCCAATTTGCGGCTATATAAATATTCAATGTGGCTGCCGATTTAGGGCGAACGTACGACTATGTACGAGAAATACTGGTTTTATTTCAGTACTAGTACTTTAGTTTGTATGTGATAATTTGATAAATGTTGGTAAGCTGGTTAGTAAAGTGTAGTGAATCATTGAGGCCGATAATTTGTTCACGTTATGGTTTAATGTAATTACGCACATTCTTAGTAATAACTTGGTCAAGACTAACGTATGCCGCTCAAAACATTTTAAGTAGTATCTATAAATATAGGCAGGCTTCATATTTACTTGATTGATTAACGAAAACTAGTTTGGATGTTAATTTTTTAAATTAAAACCTTAAATCTTTATGCATACGGTTAAATTTTTGTGATTCATCCGGCTCGAAGGACCAAACTTGGGACCTAATATGAACTCTTGATGCTCTCTGAAATAAAAGTGAATTATTAAACAGTTTAAAAATTTAATTGAACTTGACAACGTATCATTTAAGTATTCGATACCTATAAGCTCTACACTAGTCTACTGAAGGCTATGCTACAAGGCAAGCCTTAGCCTCTGATCACACGGGGATCCTGTTCTGTTGGGCCCACTTGCTGATGGTCCTCACAATGTTGTCTGCTCTGGTGTGGGACCTGGGGCCTTTGAGTAAAGTCAGGGCGTCTCTGAGTTCGGCGGCTGCATTGGGCTTATTGGCTGCGGCGGCCTGGGCACAACCGCAGACTGCCCCGCGAAGTCCCTCCCACATTTCTGGGCCGCCATCCAGTCTGAAAGACCAAAAATAATCAATCATTCATTGTCCTTGTATCAGTATCTCAGACCAACAAAAGTCTTTTTTTGTTGTTCATTCATTGATTTACAGTACAGTGCAAGTTGGCTTAATATAAATTCTGTAGTATATAACATACTAGCTTTAGCCCGCACCTTCGCCCGCGTACATAAATTATAGCCTATGTCACTGAAGGATAAAGCAGCAGCAGAATATCGGTAAAAAAATTTTCGCAGTCGGACCAGTACTTTCAGAGATTACCTCCTACAAATAAAAAAAAAACAAACTTTACCTCTTTATAATATTAGTGTAGATTTTCCTAAAGTATTGAAAAGCTATTAAAGAAAACTTTACAGAAAGTAAATGGTATCCATTTTGAAGTTTGGGATTCGCTTTATATGGATTCTGTGATAATTGGGCTCACCTGTCGAGCATGTGGAAGGCCTTAGCGGCGACGAGGAACTGCCCCATGCGGTAGCTGTCGTTCGCGACCAGTTGCAGCAACGCGAAGCTGTCGGGAGTGCCCGCCGACTGTCCACCAAATACGAACATGACCACCGATTTTAAATAATATTTAAAAATTCGAACACAGGTCTTGATATGTTTGCGGATGAATGGAATTCGAGACTGGCAGATTGTTTAATGTTTTGGGAGGATGCACGGTTTAGTTAAAATAAATTAGCTATATATTTAATGTCTTTGGGTATTTGTTTAAATAGTGTAATTGAAATCGGTTGTTGAAAAAAAAATGTTTTTCGTTTAACTAACTACGCATCAACGATCTTTTGTTTTGTTTTTTTTTTTTCTATATTAACAAAATTAAATTAAAACACACTTACTCGAAAACCCACTGATACCCTTTCATTTAAACTCGCAATGCAGTGTATTTCGAACTAGTGCAGAAAAGTACAGCGGCCAGGACACACCATAATTTATCAAATTTATTGTAACAATCGGGAATCCGATGGATGCGTGACGCACAGGACCGGTCGTTATGACGACGCTAGGGGGAGGCCTATGTCCGGCAGAGGACGTCTTTCGGCTGATATGATGATGATTGTAGCAAGCTGACGGTGCACAAAGGTCGGGTGCGAGCTTCCGCGCGACCTCCGTGCTCAATGCACCTGTGTGCATGAGAAAACATTCCCGAGCGATTTCCCACGATATTGTTTTATTAAATATGTTTTTAAGTGAATTACTTTTAGAGGTATGCAGAACAAGGTGTAGTTTGACAAACCTCTGTTGAAAAGGTTTGTGGTTTGTTGACTGATGAACGCGTCACTCGCTTTCTCAATGGGAAAAGTTCTGCTCTTTTCATGACAAAAATTATGTTGCTATTGGTCTAGCGCGGCGCTGTAGAATGCACGACAGACGCCATTTGTGTTCATATTTCGTGCTGCTTGATTTTTTTCTATTTGTAACAAAACTCAGTATTTTTTTGTTTCTACTGAGCCTTTATCATCATTCATCATTTTAGCCGAAAGACGTCCACTGCTGGACATAGGCCTCCCCCAAGTGTCGCCACCATGAATGGTCCAGTGCGTTTCGCAACCATCGGATTCCCGCCACCCTTACCAGGTCATCGGTCCACCTTATAGGAGGAGGCTTTAATCGATTTAATTTAATTTTTTCTTTTGTCGTGTGGTGGGGGCCCATAGACAACTGCCTGTGTTGGCTATGCTTAAATCCGGCACTGAGCTCAGTAGGCTTCAGCCACGCTAGGGTTCCTAGTTCATTCATACCTTGACACACATGTCCCATGCGAGCGCGGCGTCCTTGTTCATGACGTGGCAGCGACAGAGACAGGCCAGGAACGTGAACGAGTTGCGGATGGCGTCGTCCTGAATCATCAGGAGACTCTCTTCAGCCTCGCGGTAGAAACCTGTTGCCACCTTCGCCTGTTGGATAGAGAACACGTTTATTATTATTGCAAACTGAAAACACAGGGACAAGGGTATGTATAAGAAATCTATACAGATAAATAAAATTGAAGTGTCTGTTTGTAATTTCATCATAGATTTAATCCTATGCTTATGAAAGTATATTTGACCTTTATCAAAAACGAAATAGTTTCAAATTTTTGACTGTCTGTTTGTTCTAGGTAATTTCCGAAACGGCTAACAGGTTATGACGGAACTTTGAGCTGTTGTTGAAGTGTTGGGAATCGCGCAACAAAATTCTTGAAATTGTGACCAAGTAGCGTTGTGCTGTTTTATGAGTTTGTTTAGGACCACGGATAATAATGAATAGCGCATACGATGTCCGATTTTATCCCAAGATAATGTTCTCTCTAGACATTTTTTGACTTACACCACCAGAATACACCAGAGTAAGTCATAAAGAATTTGTGGGAAGGTTTTTGCCTAGCCTAGAAACAAAATATAACTATTAGGTACTTCTGTATTAGGCACATATAATCTGATCGTTTTGATAACCATATGAGTACCTAGATAGGATACAGGTGACTCCAGGGTTACGGGAATATTCGAAAGATAAAATTAAAAGTCTAGTACTATATCTTGCTTCTCCCAGAGTTGGTGGGGTTATATGATGATTTCCCACAGAAAGAAAAGGTGCGGGTGATTATCTGATGCCTGCAATATTTTACCTCCACTCTTAGAATTATATTGCTATATTTTAAATTGTCAGCTAGAAAGCCATGCAAAATAAATTAGTGAACCTTTTTCAAAAATGTTTACCTGAGCATAATTAAAGTTGAACGTATCATCATTGACGAAGTAGCTCTTGATAGAGTTGAGATACACCAGCACCTCCTCGAAATGTCCCGCTAGGAAGTAAGAGGAGGCCATGCACTGGCGCCCCGGGATGGTGTCGCACTCTGATGCTGAGCTGCCCACCAGGTGGAAACTCTGCTGGGCCAGCTTTAGCTGCTCGTCCTAAGAACAGAACAGAGCTTGCATAGACAAGGATTTATGGTTAAGACAGCTAAGGCAAACTCTCCACGGACGCATAGAAAAACAAGTTTTTAATGAAAATATTTTTTTTCTTATCAAGCTTTATAGCGCAGTAAACTAAATAACAGCTTGTAAAAAGAAGAAAAAAAGAAGAAAGAAGAAAAAAAGAAAGAAGATATAAAGAGTTTATTTGATAAACTTTTTTTTTCTTTCTTTTCTTTCATAGCTTCATAGAGGCGTATACACACACACATTATACACTTGGTGAACGCCTGCATGACGTTAACATACAAAAATATGAAACTCTGTCGGCGAAGCCGCGGCATCGTGCCGACGTGTTGCGTCTATGAAGCTATGCGTCCATAGGCAGGCCTTTCAACTTTATCTATGGTGGTATCATAGATGTTAGATCTTCACTCAATCAATCAATCAATCTTTATTTGTCAAAACGGGTATTACAATATATGTCTTTTGTAAACATTTGGTCATGCTTCATGTCGTACCGATGAAACTGGTGCACAAAAATATATCAGTATTGACTGGCCTGTTGGTCTAGTGGTTAGTGGCCCTGACTGCTATGCCGGAGGTCGTGGGTTGGATTCCTACCCAGGACAAATGTTTATGTGATGTGCATGATCATTTGTTCAGTGTCTGGGTGTAATTTATCTATAATATGTATGTATTTAGAACTTCTGTACCTGTCTATTTTGTGATAGCAGTCAAGGCTATGAATCACTAGACCAACAGGCCAGTCAAATTATGTACCTATAAAATATAATGTCAATTTATATACTCACATCACTAGTTTCATTATACAGCCTCACCGCGACCACAGCCCTAAGTATGTAGTGTAAGGGAGAGGTGGGCTGCAGGGGTTCCAGCAGGATCCTCGCTTCCACAGGCTCTCGGTTCCGGAGTCGGTAGCCAGCCAAGTTGAGCCGTGCTTCTGGTACCACGTCCACCAGTTCGGGTAATGTCTGAAGAAAAGTAACAATAATAGATCTTTTTGAAGCCATCTTCTGATTAGGTTCTGTGTACTTGACTTTTTTTTCTTTTTTGAGGTTGGAAATCATTTAATAACTTCTCCAGCTCTAAAGCAGAGCGAGAGTGTGGAGGATGTCAGGCTTTTACTGACTGAAACCATTCCTAAGTTCTTTGGAGGTAGGCGGAACAGAGAGTAAAGTCCCGCTAACCTCAGTTGAAAAGTGAGGATCCTCCGACCAGACAGGTGTTATAGTCTGGTAGGGTACTGCCCGATACGATAGTTGATTTCGGGCTGTCGTATAGATTCAGTATTTCGTATTTTCTCCGTAGTTCTTATGTGGCGTTATAGATGTCGCTACAGTTCCTTTATTTGCCAGATAGTGTACAGTATGATTCTGAAGAATGGAAATACACTAGAGAATAGGTATTGGTCCTGCTGGACCCCTGTTTTTGCGGACATTTCTTTGAGGCGCATGTGGACGGTTGTCGGACGACCGGACATTATATCGGGCAGTTGCTATGTCAGACACAAAAACCGTCAGTCGGATGATCCTCCTTTTCAATATAGGCTTGTGGGATTTCAAACACTGTTCCGTATATGTCTAAAATATAACTACCACATCAACAACTATTGGGCAATTGCCTAGACCAGACAAAACCGCCGACTAGTAGGAGGTTCCTCCCTTTTCAAAAAAAGATTTAAGTAGTTGAATTAGTAGATACCTTTAACGCTCCTTCACCACTCCTGAAGACAACGAGGTTATGCTTGACTAGATCTTGTCCGAAAGTGTGCTGATCTGACGTCATTTGTTTCAATTCATTTTCAGCTGCTTTACCGTTGTATAGTCTGAAAATGACGTAATATATATAGTTAGTCAATTTTACCAAGTTAGCTAGATAAGAAGAATCGATTGACTCCTGAAAAGTCTTCATCCGTTTTCATAAACAGATAGCGATTTTTTTTAAAGTGGGAATGGAATTTTAATCCTTACTAATATTATAAATGCGAAAGTGAGTTTGTTTGTTACGTCTTCACGCCTAAATGACAAAACCAATTTTGATGAAACTTGGTACACGGATAGACCATGTCCTTGAATAGGACATAGGATACTTTTTATACCGGCAGTATGTTCCCTTGGGATAATTTTCTGCTATCACGCGGGCGAAGCCGCTGGGAGCAGCTAGTAAAAAATAAATAAATTATAGAAGACTTCTCCCGCTGTAGAGTGGAGTGAGAGAGGGTATACGTGTCAGACTTTATTGTCAAAAACTCACCTGTGACTTCAGTAACACTTTGCATTCTAGGACCACGGTCACACTTTCAAACGTACACCAGCAGAACACAAATATCCTAGGACCACGGTCACACTTTCAAACGTACACCAGCAGAACACAAATATCCTAGGACCACGGTCACACTTTCAAACGTACACCAGCAGAACACAAATATCCTAGGACCACGGTCACACTTTCAAACGTACACCAGCAGAACACAAATATCCTAGGACCACGGTCACACTTTCAAACGTACACCAGCAGAACACAAATATCCTAGGTATCAGACCTTGTTAAAAATTCACATTTAGATAGCTACCTGAAAAGATTGCAGGCCTTCAAGTTCCCTGCTACAGTAGAGGTGGGGTGCTGGGCGAGGTAGACCCCCAGCACCTCCTGGGAGACGTCGTAGTAGTCCAGCTTGTAGTAACACAGCGCCACGTACACGTTCAGGGCCATGAACGTGCTGGGGACGGAAGAATAATGATGGTGAGGATGCAAGAGATAAAACACTATAATATAGTATAGGTGAAAGTTTATTAAATATGAGTATGGTTTCCACACTTATAGTTTGTCTATGTTCTATGCGGACCAGTGTACGTGGGTCATGGCGGCCATAACTTTAGGTGGGCTTATTCTTACCAGCCCACCTCTCGTCAATAACTGATTAGGCCTCTCAGGTTTTCCAGGGCGTCAATAAGGGAGTTTAGGATTTGCGCAATTGTCTCTTCTCCCTCCAAGCATGCTCTGCACAGGGGACTGTCCGTGATGCCTATTGGGTAGAGATGCTTATTCAGGGTGCAGTGACAGTGACGTCTGTCTCGTTTGCATGTGTATCTTTGTTACTCTGCTACAATCAAAAAGCTGAACAGATGTAGATTAAATTGGCACACGGATAGGACATGTCCTGGAATAGCACATAGGATATTTTTTATCCCTTGGAAAAATATACTAGATACACGCGCGTGAAATGAAATTAAATGGAACTTGCTAAATGTTTCCTTTCTTCAGTTGTGTTGAAACTTATGAAAATTCTATTGGTTAGAACAATTAACTCTTCACTCTCTATATTAAAATGAATTTACGCTGAAATTGCGGAGGTTTATATCGGTAAAATAGTTAAAAATATGGCTATATGTTGTCTATCAACTACCGAAACCGAAACTAAAATAAATTATACGTCAGTAGATTTGAGAAATCATTTGACTATTATTACTCCCAGCTTTACACTGGATTTAAACAATTATTACTCCCGATTTGACATTAGATTTTTACATTAATTCTACCAGTTTGACTCTAGATTATTACTATTACTGTTTCCGGTTCGATGCTGCACTACATTTTTACTTTTACTACTCCTAGTTTGACTCTACATTTTTACTATTGCTACTTCCGGTGTAACGCTAGCTTTTACTATTACTGCTCCAAGTTTGACGCTCATATTACCCATCGATAGAAGGCAATATCTTGATCCAATCCATGTCGTCTTTGTCAAATATTTTGTATCTGTAAGGTGTCAAAATTTACTATTCACATATTTTTAGGTTATGGGATCACCGTGCTGCAAAGCTGGGCAAACAATTCCTCCCGCTCCAGGTGGAGTTTTAGACTTTTACTCACAAAACAGCAATGCGACGACACATCGTAAAAATCTGTGAGTTCGCACGACTTGCGAATTGATTCGCACCGTACATATTGTGTGGTCGCCTGACGGATGATTTGCCGCATGAAGTCGCATCGCCGATGTCTGCGATGTGGTATCGCATCGTATTGCATCACAGTTTACCGTGGTAGCCCTAAAATCCATCTGTGTTCATTCAGTTAAATTGCTCTTTGAGTTCCAGACTCACGACAACATTTTCGAACTATCCCGCTTTCACATTACTTGCTGCAACTACTAGCCATGTTCAAAGCTCAAAACTTACCGTCTCTCCAGCAACAGTTTCTTATAGACATCAATAGCCTCCTGGTAATGTGCTCTCAGGTAGTGAACTGACGCCAAACACAGTTGGTCTTCTGGGACATCGCGTAGAGTCGCATGGGCCCGCATCAGGGACTCCTCGTCTCCCAACTTGTGCGCCAGGTGGAACTGCAGACGCGTCTGTAGAGGATTTTAAAGGGTTATGGCAGAAGACCTCTGGTACAGCCTTGTAGAAGTAAAGGCAAGAAAATAAATTGGAATACCTTTAAAGAACATTTCGGTGCTTCTTCGGCTGCATCTTGTGATTCCTGGTACATACCTAGAATGTTATATGAAAATGAAAGAGTGTTCTCCGCTACATTGCATACGGAACTGATCAAATAATACTTCAGTCGAATTCACGTGCTGTCGTTCACTACCAAATTCTTGGTAGTCTAACTTTGTGCTAATAAGCTCTGCTATCAACTTTGCAGTCAGGTCAAGAATTTTGCAAAAAAGTGCACGAGTATTACATTGGCGAAAGTTTGTATATTTGTTAATTCTTCACGCTCGAACGCTTGAACAGATTTACATGAACTTTAGTACTCAGGTGGAACATATCCTGAAATAGCACAAAGGATACTTTTTATCCCCGGAGTATGTTGTATTGGGTCAATATCCTAAATTTACGCGGGTGACGTCACTTGTCTGGTAGCGACCAGTAACTTAGAAAAGCTCATGCGAGCAAGCAAGAGGTCATACTAAACGCACAAACCTAAATAAAAGTAGCAGACAGCGATATCCATGGCGATGTAGTCAGAGACACGGGCGTCGAGCTGGTCCCGCGTCTTCACTCGCAAATACACGTCTAGCGCGCGCCGGTACTCGCCCAGGTGGAACCAGCACCAGGCGCCCCAAACGTCGGGCCACACGTCTACGTTACCTTCGTGTTTGAGAAACTACAAGAGAAATAGGTTCATTGGAAGCAGGAAATTAGGTGACGAAACTATAGTGCATTCTCGTTAAGAAAATAGTGACTGGTAAGGCCTTTGTTTGCACTAAGGCCTACTTTCCATGGACGCGTATTCGATGTACAACATGCATATGGATGTACGACCGTCGGTCGGTGGACACCAATGGACGCATTTTGAATTCAGTAAGTATCTCGCTTTTAGAAGGAAACTGGATTTTGTTGTGTGTCTATTCAGGCAGAATAAACATGTTTTTTTCTTTTCTTTTTTTTTTTAAATACGAATGTTGAGCTAATGCCGAAATCGACAAGGGTTTACTTTCTTTTATTGTTTATAGGTTTGCGCTTGACCGCTATCTCACCTGATGGAAAGCGGCGATGCGGTCGACGATGGAACTGATTGTAATGCAGACTTAAATGCAAATAAAACACCTTTCTTTTGAGGTGGAATCTCATCAAACAACTTCATAGAGTGGAGCGAGCGGGAGTATCAAATTTTTACTGACTAAACCCACCTGTATTGCTTCAGTTGCCTTGCGTTCCAGGGTCACAATAACTCTATAATTCCGCAGTGCAAATAAATAATCCACGTCATGGACAAACCTCAAGCATAGTAAGTGCACCAACATAGTCCCTCTTCAGTAGAAAGTCTTCCAGCTCCGGGAAGCTCTTCTTAGCGGAACCACTGCCCGTACTGGTTCTGTTCTCAGTTGCTGGCTTTGATCGGGATAGAATCTAAAAATAAAATAAAAATTACAGGATTTTTTCGCAAAATCCTACGGAAATTGTGTTTCTAAGAATGAACAGCCCGTAGCCAAGTTACAACCGTTTAGTTTCGTTTCTCTTGCGTCGAACGCCTCGAGTTGGCCACGCCCCCGATCCTTTTATTCTGACCACGTGACTGAGCGTTGAGATGACATCATTTCCGTACATTTGAAGTTCTCTACTAGCATTAACGATTGCAGATTATCAACTTGGCTAGAGGTACAGCTTTGATATTTTTCGCGCTTTGATATGTTTGGCCACTATCTCACCATCTCACCGGATGGTAATGATGTGGTCGACGAAAGAGCACGCTTGCCTAAAAGTAACCTATATTTGCTCATTGATTTTAACCCTTCAGATACCGTCAATTAGAGACACAATAGTAAGACAATAGATGCGCGGCCACCGGTGGTCGCTTGGGGATTCATGAATTAAAACCCCTAGATTGTAGCTATTAGGAAACACAGAGTCCAGTAGAAATTACACTCCTTAGCTGTACGTACAAATGTGTCCCAATTTGCCAAAACGTTTTTTATTTTACGTATGATTGGGATGCCCACCATGGACCGGTGGCGCAACGCCCGTTGCTACTAATTAGTGTTTTATATTAGTCTTCTTAATACACTAGGTAGCTTTTGCCCACGGTATCACTTGCTTGCATACATAAAATATAGCCTATGTCGCTCAGGAATAAACCAGCTTCCTATTGGTGAAAAAAATTTCGCTATCGGACCAGTACTTTCAGAGATTAAGTACTTCTTACAAACAAAAAAACAAACTTTACCTCTTTATTTAAATTAGTGTAGATTAACAACACTTACCATATTTGTTTATAATTAATTACCACATCAAATAACCTTACAAAATACTCAGTGAAATAACCACAAATCATGAAAGTGTTTACTTCGCCACCATGCAACTATCCCGCGCTTTTGTTGACAAAACCGGTGCCATGACAACGGTCTTTGAACAAAGAGGTTCAATGACCAAACATAAAGCTGCCATAAAATCAATAAAAACAATAACAACCGTTGCTTGGCAACAAAATAACTGTTATTGTCATAGTTTTTGATTATTCATTTTCATTTTCAATCGGGAGCTTGGAATATACATTGTTTTATTTATAGTTTAATTCGAAAGAAATCGAAAGCGACTAGAAATGTCGGAAACTGAGAAGTCAGGTTCCTCCATGGTCTGCGTTTGTACTGAGGACAGTACGACTGAGGAGTCTAATTTGAGTGGCAGCTGTGAGTGTCCCCGGGATGACGTCGGCATCGTCATCCATGAGGAGACATGCCTCTTGTTCAGGCACGAGACGATGGTGTATGATGTTAGTAAATAATGGTAACTTTTTCTTTTTACAGCCGATGCACTCTTGATTTTTGGAGTTGCGAAATCATCAAATGATTTCTTCTGCAATTTGGTGCTGACAGATGTCATCGTCATCAATTTCAGCCAGAAGACGTCCACATACACGTCCAAAAGAGGTACACGTTGGATATAGGTCTCCCCCAAGTATTGCCATGTTAACTGTCCACCTTGTGGGGAGCCCTCCAACGCTACGTCTGTCGGTACGAGATCGCCACTCTATAACTTTTCGTGCACAATGACCATCTGACCTGCGAGCGATTTAGCCTAGCGCTACTTAAAGGTAACCTTGGTTCTCTCGCGGACATTTTCAACCCTGATGCGATCACGGAAGGAAGCTCCGAACATAGCACTATCCTTTGAGTAACTTGGCTTTCTTATGAGGCCCACAGATGATAGAAATATATGTAGCTTAACTCTATTCATGCTTGATGTTGTTCTAGGACTCGACTTGCGTGTGCGATCCAACTCATGATGGAGACACCTGTCCCTGTGTCTGCGCCTGCCCTGTCGATCAGTGTCGCTGCAATAAGTCTGGCAGGGACGCTCTTGACAAGTATGTGTGTGTAGTTTAAAGCTTCAGATATACTAGGCGACAAAATGACCCCCAACTTGACGCACAACGTGGTTAGTTTGTTTTACGGCATGTTCAGGGCAAGTTGAAGCCCCAGATATACCAGGTGACAAAACGAAACCCTACTTGACACGCAACGCTGTCTAATTGTTCTACAACATGATCCGAACAAGTTCAAGCCCCAGATATATTAGGGGACAAAATGACCCCCAACTTGACGTGAAACACTGTCCAAATGTTCTACATGTTCCAGTCAAGTTGAAGCCTCGAGATATACTAGGGGACAAAATTGCCCCCAACTTGACGTGAAACACTGTCAAATCATTCTACAATACGTTACGGGCAAGTTGCAGGAAATTACGGGCACTGGGCGATGTTGCTCAGCGTCAGGTAAATTGAGCGTTGCGCGTCATTTTGGGGGTCATTTGGTCTCCTAATCTGAGGCTTTAATTTAAATAAATAAACTGGGATGGTCATGCTTTCATAAGTGCGGTATGTCATGCAGTGGACCGGTAACAGGCTATAGTATTTCATTCTGACTTATTAATTTAGATGGCGTGCCCAGCGAGACATCGGTGCTATGCCAGCGGTGCTGGAGTCCTCGCACCCGCTCATGCAGAAGTTCCAGGAGACGCTCAAGCAGTTCCTCATCAAGGAGAACGCGCTTGCCGAGGAGGAGATACTGAATTTGGTAAAATGATGATTTATATTTGAGATTTCCTCACAAAGAGAGTAACATGTTAAGAGGGCCCTTCCCCACTCGCTTATCGCCTACCATTGAGCATGGTTTATAAGATCGTTGCTTCATCTGGCTTTTTTTTATGGTGGGTAAAAATCATCTTCACAACCCTCGCCCTTGGGTGGAGCGGGAGATAGTGTCAGACTCTTACTGATTAAAAACCCACCCCGTTCTTTCTAGCCTTCAAACCAAGGCACGAGCTTCCTTTCGGACAACCCTGGCCCCGGTAGGGAAAACCCTGGCCCCGGTAGGGATAACCCTGACCCCGGTAGGGATAACCCTGGCCCCGGTAGGGATATCCCTGGGGCCCCGGTAGGTGCTTCATCCGGCTCGAAGGACCATATGTTGAGGCGTGCCGTAGCTGGTTTACGAAGAAGGGTAGTGAAACTTAGTGGACTGTATAATTTGATGATCTCTATATTGTACGAAAGTACTGAGGTTGTACTATAGGAAAGTCGCGTCTACGGAACAAACATATAAATAAGAAATTAGAAGGCGCGAGCGCGGACGTTCGTCTGGCCTTGTGACGGTTGACATCTTTTATCTATCTAACGTAATCCAACGTGATGTTTGACGAAGAGGCAACGCGAAAATAGAGAGATAACGCCTCAAAACTCTGTTAGCGTTCGATAGTTCCGTGATTTACTCGAGTATTTCACAGGACTTGTTCAAGAAAGTACATGTTTTTTGAAAAATATATTTTAATATACGAATACTAGAGGGCCAAAGTTCATGTAGAATAGCAGAATTTCAGCGGTCTTTTACGGGGTTGGTTGAGCAAAAAAAAATTGTTTCGTTTCCTAAAAAAATCTCGTAAATTGGCCTGGGATAGAAGTTAGCACAGGCTGGCTGGCTCTGGCTAGCTGGCTGGCATTGCCTATTTTTTTGTTTTCTTCATCCAGCTAAGCATTATCAGATGTTTCCTTCTGTCCTAGCGTGAAGACCTAAGGCTGAGTAAGCTTGAATATGACAGAGACCTGGAGTCCATCTACCGGAGCGACCATGACACCAACGCGCAAAGGGTACGTGTATCACTACTACCTAAAACTAAATACGAGTATATTATATTTTATTAACATCTTTACAGCTTCTATGCCTAGTAACCTGTTTTATTATATTTATGGCTAAACTGTCCGTTGGAGCTAAAGGTTAATACTGATCAAGATAGTAAGGATATCCTTAAATGTAGTTATAAATTAAGGTTCTGCCAGCGACCTTTACCCTTTAAGTGTTTTTTTTTCCTGTGAGAAAATCATCCAATGAAATCCCCCGCTCTTAGGCGGAGCGGGAGATAGAGTCAGACTTTTACTGACTAAAAACTCACTCCTGTTCCTTTGTTGCCTCTGAGCTACCTTTCGGAGCTAATCCTGGCCCTAGTAGGCTTTGACCCAGCTGGGCCCCTGCTGTTGCTGACAACTTCTTTAAGTGTTAGTTAGCCTATTATGTCCCACTGCTGGCCGAAGGCCTTCCTCTCTCTTTTCCTTACATATCTGTCCTCAGCCATTTCAGGCCAGTCCCTCGGGTAGTTGACAAACTCGTCTGTCCATCTACGCCATGGTCTGCTGCGTTTTTGCCCACCGATGTCACTGTGTTTGGACCCAATAAGTGGTTCTTTTAGCGCACAGCTCAGCTGAACTTTAGGTGTGAATTTTGAAAACTCTGACTTATTGTTTGTATCACACTGTGTAAACTGTTATTTTAGCGTTCTAGGTCCAAGGCTTTGACCTGGGCATTGACGAATTAGTCAGTGGACGTTACCTTTTATATTTACAGATTTGTAACTTTTATCTACTTGACAACTTCTTTAAGTGTTAGTTAGCCTATTATGTCCCACTGCTGGCCGAAGGCCTTCCTCTCTCTTTTCCTTACATATCTGTCCTCAGCCATTTCAGGCCAGTCCCTCGGGTAGTTGACAAACTCGTCTGTCCATCTACGCCATGGTCTGCTGCGTTTTTGCCCACCGATGTCACTGTGTTTGGACCCAATAAGTGGTTCTTTTAGCGCACAGCTCAGCTGAACTTTAGGTGTGAATTTTGAAAACTCTGACTTATTGTTTGTATCACACTGTGTAAACTGTTATTTTAGCGTTCTAGGTCCAAGGCTTTGACCTGGGCATTGACGAATTAGTCAGTGGACGTTACCTTTTATATTTACAGATTTGTAACTTTTATCTACTTGAGGCCGCAGTTTAAAAAAAAAAAACGCGCGTGGCGCCGGACCGCTGGACAACTGACCTTAGCTCATCGTCTGCAAGCCCGTGACTACGGTGGCCGGGGGTCTACACACCCGCTTGTCCCTATGTTTGATGTTCGGCATCTTTCTTTTTTTAAATTTTGATAGGTTGGCGTTTGACCGCTATATCACCTGATGGAAAGCAACGATGCTGTCGACGATGGAGCGCGCTTACCTAGAAGTACCCTATTCACTCCTGACTTAAAGATTCCAGGGTTGTAGCTATCAGGAAACACAGTCTCTGGCAGGGAATTCCACTCCTTAGCTGTACACACCTCCTTAGCATCTACACTTGATAGGGTCATTCCTTGTTTTGGTCAGTCTTGCAGAAACTTTCCAATATAAGAATATTTTTGGCTCAGGTGCTGATACAGGAATATGAAGCGACTTTAGCGCAACGCACTTTGGAGCGTGAGGCGGCTGAGAAACGCGCCAAGGAGTCTGACGAGAAGCACAAGAAAGCAAAGGCTAAGCTGGATGAGGATATTGTTAGAGGTACACATATTTTTCTTTTAGGTGGAAATATCTAGCTTAACTTATATTTCTACTATAATATATTATGCATGTATTATAACACTTAAACCTTCCTTAACCACTCTGTCTATTGGTGCCTAAAACTGCTTGATAATCCGTTAAAGAGTTCTTGAGTTTACTGTTTTCATACAGAAAGAAAGATGCAATAGAATTTGTTTATAAATATGTAAGAATGGATAAGTCATAAATAGTGTTTCTGATTTACTCGTATCAATTATATTAACTCTCTCTTTTTGTAATTGCTATGGCTTAACAGAACGCGAGGCCACTGAAGAGATGGAAGCTCTCGCCGCGTTGTGTCGGCAGCTAGAGGCGTGGCGCGACGAGACCGACACAGACTTGACCGTCAGCCAGCGCGTGTCAGACAAGATGAGGTTGGAGAAGCAAGCCCTGGCTGATGAGAAGAGGCAACTGGTAACCCATTATTATTGTAGAGCATCTTCCTTACTAGAAAGTTTGGCGGTCAGGGCAAGCATGATGAGTATGATAACATCGGCCCTGACGGTTATTTCACGCGTGACTGAGGCTATGAGGGTAGAGTAACAAGTTCTGGCTGACAAGAAGAGGCAACTGGTAAGACGATAATATCGTAGAACACCTTCCTAACAAAAAAGTCTCCGGTCAAGAGAAAGATGAAGAGTTTGATGACAGAGTTTCCGGACCTGATCGTAAGTTCACGAGTGGCTGTGAAGATGAGCGGTGGAAAAGCAAGCCCTGCTTGATGAGAAGAGGCAACTGGTAACACATTAATATAGTAGAGCATCTTCCTTACTAGAAAGTCTGGGGATGGATGAAGAGCGAGATGAACTGGTAGAACTTAGGTAGTTAGGTGTAGTATTTTCATAATAACAGAGATTGGGGAAGACGGACGGCGTGGCTCCCTGGTAAATCATCAATATTGTGTCTATTAACTGCTCCACCTTTGTTTTAATATACATATATTTGTTTTTCCTTTAACGAATTGTTTTATGCTTATTATTTATTTAGACTTCAACTGCATTAAATTTGTTAGTAATTTATTTTGTTAACATTTGTAATTATTTAATTTTTTCCTGTTTTTTTATATAGCCTCTTTTTGGAATGCGAATGTGAGAACACTGTAATTAATCCCCAAACACTTAGATAACTTAGTTGACTGGTCTACACTGTTCTTACATAAATAAATCAATATTGTAATAAACATATTTTTTTAAAAGAGTACCTAACCATGGAGTTTCTTGCCGGTTCTTCTCCATAGGAAATGACCAATTTGGAACCGTGCACTAGCTTCTGACGTTTTATAAGTGCCCATGTAGGCCTATATGAAATAAAATATTTTGACTTTGACTTTTCTGAAGTGAGCGTGGTCAGGCGTGCCGCGATGACTCAAGCTATAGAGAGATACTGCAGCTAACGCAACGTATTTTTTTCTAAAACTAGATGTTCTATACTTAGGTACTTATTTCACTGACAATCGCACAAGTCGTACAAGAGCTGATAAGCTGATAGCCACTGAAAAAATAAATAAGCAAGCAATTTACAATCCTCATTCATAAAGCCCCTAGACCATGTATTGATACTAATATAAAATGTTACTTCTTACAGGACATATTTCTGTTTGGTCTGAGCAATGAAGTGTGGAAGCTGGAGTCCAAACTGGAGATGTTCAAGAAACAGCTGGAGATCAAGAACAATGAGATGGAGAAAATCAACGATAAGGTAAGCTATGAACAAATTGTCCAGGTTTATCTATGTTCCTAAATATTATAAAGCTAAAGAGTTTGTTTGTTTGAACGCGCTAAGCGCAAGAACTACTGGGTTAATTGAAAAAATCTTTGTGTTGGCCTATTTGTCAAGAAATGCTATTGGCTATATAATGTTACGCTATGGCCCACGGGAGTGGAGAATAACAAATGACGTGGGTGAAACTGTTGGCACAGTAGGTTTAAATATAATTCGTTTAAAGATGGTAAACAAAATTGCCAATATTGAATTATTGATTATGAATTCTTGATAAATCTTGATAGCGTCACTAGTGTTTGTGTACTACCTACATAGTAATGGAAGCGCGGCGATTCCTATTATATACTTGCTTACAATTGAGATAGCAATTTCTTAAAAAAACACTATCTAAATCTAAGTAGATACCTACATTAAAGAAAAATTTAAGTGCTTGAATATTGTAACCAAATGTTCTGATTGGGATGTTTTTTTTAATAAGTTATATGTTGTACTACTAGCTGTGCCCGCGACTTTGTTCGCGTGGATGACGAAACTTATCAATGAGTTTTTTTTTTTGTGTAAAGTGCTATTTGTGTAGAACGTTATCTATTGAGCATACCGGTATTAATATTTCTGTTTTTGCATGCACGTGCAAATCAAATGACAATGTAAGATTATTATTACATAGAGCTGATCGGATGATGGAACCGAAAGGTCGCTATAGGAACTTGGTAGTTAAACGACACAACCCCATCGAGTATGAGCTCGTATGATTCGTCTTGACGAGTATTAATTATATTGGTATACCAAGCTATAACAGCTAGCTATGAAAAAAATATTTTCATTAAAAGCGTGTTTATTGTATATACTTTTCCGTGATAAAAAGTACCCAGTGTGATGCCCAGGATAATAAAGAATAATTAAACCAAGTTTTATCATAATAGAACCGGTAGTTTTTGCGTGATGCCCGAACAAACAGACAGACAGACAAAAATTTTAATAATCACTTTTTTTGTCGGTCTAGGAGTAACACCCCATTATTTTTTTATTTTAGCCATTTATTTTTTTGATATTTTCAATGTACAGAATTTTCACTTCTACAGATTTATTATGAGTATAGATATAGATAATCTGGACTTATCGTCCAACTGATAATGTCTTTTAGATTCATAACTAAAACTGATCCTTTAGGTGACAGCATATGCAGCTGAGCTTGAAGATCTGGAACTGGACAAGCGTCGGCTGGTCAGCCTGTGGAACACGGTCATCGTGAACATCACGCAAAGGGATCGGGTGTACGACTCCGTCAAGGATGATTATAAGTAAGTCTTCAAATCAAGATAGTGTTCCTCCTCACAAAACGAAGGTCCGTCCACTGGCTGGTTGTCCTGCTTACCAGGTGTTGTTAAACCAAGGTTACAGACATAGCTCAAAGAATCTCCAAACTTAAGTGGCAGTGGGCAGGGCACATTGCAGAACAGATGGTCGATGGTGACGAAAGATTCTGAAATGGCGACCACGTACTGGAAGACGCAGCGTTGGAAGGCCTCTCACAAGGTGGACCGATGACCTGGTGAAGGTTGCTGGAATCCAATGGATGCTAGATGCACAGGACCGGTCATTATGGCGACACTTGGGGGAGGCCTGTGTCCAACAGTTGACTGTTAGACAAAGGCATCCCCTAAGTGTCCTTCAGCTGAAATGTTGATGATCATTATATTGAAATATTGTTACTTACTTATTCTGAGCCTAAAGGAGGTTTTTTTCGTGCGATACTGTTTTCAGAAAAATATTTAAATACATACTACTTTTGAGCCTATTTTATTATTCACAGATCCCTACAAGACAGCTACCGCACACTGGTTCAGTCTCTCGAGATCACTAAGAAGATTTTGATGGAGGAGATGAATAAAGGCAAAGAGCTCTCTATGAATAAAGACAAGCTTATCTACGACATCGAACATGCCAATAAGTTGTGTAAGTATAATTTACCAATATACGTCCTTAAAACGGGGTGAATAGATACGCAGGGGTGAATAGAAACAAAACTTTGGATTTGTTTTTCACTTTGATATCTTATCGGCTTCTAACAAAGCAGTACACCACAGACTACCTCCTCTGTTATTTTAAGTTCTGATCCATCCTAAGGTTGTCTGAAAGATATTCGTCGCTTTCAGCGATAAGACCGCCATTGTACCCATACATTTAAGTGTATGTAGATACTGTGTTACTTTTTGGTGTACAATAAAGTTTATTCTATTCTATTCTAGAAAGCATCGACTTTTTAAAACATCAATCCTTACTAATATTATAAAAGCTAAAGTGAATTTGTTTGTTTGTTACGTCTTCACGCCTAAATGACAAAACCGATTTTGATTAATTCATGAATCCCCAAGCGACCACCGGTGGCCGCGCATCTATTGTCTTACTATTGTGTCTCTAATTGACGGTATCTGAAGGGTTAAACTTTGGTACACGCATAGACCATGTCCTGGAATAGGACATAGGATACGTTTTATCCCGGAAGTATGTTCCCTTGGGATAATTTTCTGTCATTTCGCAGGCGAAGCCGCTGGGAGCAGCTAGTTCTTTAATAAATTGATATAGTTCACGATATTTATACGATTACGATTTTTTGGAATATCGTGAACGCCCCATTTACAAACAAAAGCGGCTCTTGCATCTCTCGTCTACTGCAGACGGCGGCCGTAACAATAATATTATTAGAATATCTTATCCCGGTAACATCACGATTCCAACCGAGTTTCTTATTCATTCACAGATGAAACCGAGGAATCAAGACGGCTGACGTTACAAGCTCAGATCAACCAGCTAACAGAGTCCATCGAACTGACTGAAAGAGACCAGGAGATGATCAGATCAGTACGTAGGATCGAATGCATTTAATTTTTATTTATAACTGTGTGAACCTACAGTGCTTTTCTCTAGGTATAGATACCGGCACGGATCTTGAGCGCTGGCTTCAAGTTGCGCAGAAGTAAAATAGTCGGTCTCTTTAGTGGTACGAAGTAAGCCGCGTGGGCGAGGAGTGTCATAGACGTCACTCGTGATTCGTTTCCTGCGCTTGCTGCATGTATCTAACAACGACGACGATTGGCTCGCCAATGTATGGAATGCGCAAAGCGATTCTCACTGACGCCGAGCGCTCAAGATCCTTGCCGATATCTATACTATCACTATTTCTTATGAATCACTGCATATCCCTTCTGGTGAAAACTGCCCAGAGCCCCACTTGGGACACGGCAGTTGAGCTTCACTGCCGTGTCCCAAGCCACACCCTTTACCCTGAGGACCAGATATGGGTAGCTTGCCCTCCAGCCGTCCGAAAACCGAGTTATAGACGGCTGGGTCGATGTCTACATGGACCATGGTATGACTTTTTGAAAGGTAACTCATAATCTTAGAACGCAAAGGACTACAGAAGGAATGTAAGTCAGTAAAAGTCTTACACGCCCTTCCACTCTATCCTAGATAGGGAGAAGTAATAGATGAGATCCTACTTAAAAAAAAAAAAACTATTTTTCAGGAAAACCAAACTATGAACAACATACTGAAGAGCACCTGCAAGGAGTTGGACAGGAAGAATGAGTTTAAGATGAAGCTGGAGAACCAGATCCTGCTGAACATTCAGGAGTGCCTGCTGAACGACAAGGCCGTGGAGAGCATGGCCAACGGCATACGGAAGATGAGGGAGATGTCTAGGAAGCAGGTGACCATCACATTCCTATAGTAGAAATAAAGAAAGAAAAATAAATTTTATTATGTAAAACTAAGAACTTGAAAAAGCCAAAGGACTAATCAGCATAAGTATAATCAGACTTATAATGTTGTCCCACTGCTGAGACTCAGGCCTTCTCTCTAGGAGAGGGAATGTGCCGTAATCCACCAAGCGGGCCCAATGCGGATTAGTGGATGTTACGTATGTCTTCGATTTGGGTCTAGGACGTACTGGTTTCCTCATGATATTTCCTTCACCGTTTTGAAAGCCATGGCGTTGAAATAAATTAAAGTAATGCGCCTGGCTGGGTTTGAACCAGCGACTGCGACTCGAAGTCGGAGCCGTTACCACTTGGCCTCCACTGCTTAAGAACCTGCTGGAAGAATCTGTGCGAGGCCAAAAAGGCTCTTATATCATATACCGTCACACACGTTACTGTTCGTTCTGACGGACTGTTTTCGCGTCCTATTCGCCACGGTCGTGTGTTTGCGACGGGTACTCAATCTCGTTTAGCTCTTAACCCTTCAGATACCGTCAATTAGAGACACAATAGTAAGACAATAGATGCGCGGCCACCGGTGGTCGCTTGGGGATTCATGAATTAAATCCCCAATAGAAGAGCTGACAAAGTGGAGTATTTGGTCGTGGATGTGCGATCCTAGCAAAATAAACGCGAGAATGTTTGTCGGGGTGTATCCGACGCGTGACATAGGAACAAAGGGTTAAACTTTTAGAACTAACCATCAACATAAACTTACAGGAAATATCTCTAATGACAATGGAAAACCAACACGCTCGCGTGATGCTTGAAATAGAGGTAATGAGAACCCGTCAAGGTAAGAACAACATGATACTGCAAGAAAGCCAAAACATAACGCTGGCGAAAGAAAAGGAGATACAGAGCATGGAGAGCGAGTACGATCAGAAGATGTCCCTCATGATGAAGAAGCAGAGGGAGTTCGATATCGTGCAGAAGAAGTATAACGCGCTTAAGGAAATATTTGATGTGAGTTTTTGATATTCTATTGTAGAATAGTACATTATTATATAAGTGTGTAATGTTAGTGATTACCGTCGAGGCCGTATTTAGTCCCGAACCATGGCGAGGGTCTTAAGAGAGCCGAGAACGGTAACCATTAATTACTCACGTGTATCATACGACGTTTTTCAATACACTTGTGAAGAAAATAACTGTAAAACTAGAAACCTCGTGGGGGCGACGCAAATGTAATAAAATTATGGAAGGGGAGAAGTTGAACAAAAATATTTTAACCACATTATAGCACTAGTGCGTAATGGTAATCAAAATGACATATTTGGTGACAAGTGCCATTATATACCTTAGTACAGTGCATTTAAAAAAAAAATCGTTTCTTGAAAAAAAATCTTGAGGAAGGTTGTTCAGTTCCGTCAACTTAGCAAGCCCTTAAAGTAGGCGGAGGACTGTCCCTTACACCTTGTAATATACATGTACCATCAAAGACACTTCCGCCTGACCATCGCTAAGTTCATTTTTGCTCGCACTCGAAACGAAAATTGCAAGAGGTTTGGTTGGCGCCGCGCCGCAGAATTCAAGCGAATTTGTTTTGAGTTGATCAGTACATGTGTTTGTATTATAAAGACACTGATATTTTATCTTTATCTTTGATTTATCGTTTTTAAATCATAAAAGTATATCCAACCGATATCACTATACTTCGAAATTATGATGACATTAATTTCATCAATGCCTAAAGCTTATTTTACTAGTCACTAATTTTTACCGTCACAATAAATTTTCCCAGATGAAATCCCCTCAAGAGCGTCGTATCGACGAGTTGGAGAAGCAGGTGAAATGCCTGCGCGAGCGCACGGAGACGATGCAGCACGAGTGGCTCCGGCAGCAGGGGCACGTGGTCAAGCTGGCTGACCAGCACCACGTCATGGTCACCGACATTAACCTGATATGCAAACGTTGGTAACAACCATAATAGTTTTAGTATTGTACCTAGATGTTCTTGGTTTTGATTTTGTGTATATTTTCAAGTGCACATTGTTTCTTGTATCTACCAGAGCGGGATGAGTCATTTGATAATTTTCCATGTAAAAAAAAACATTTATGAATATAAGTACCTACATTTGATACAAGTTGAGTAAGTTACTAATTGCAACCAAGGCGGAATTTGCCCGAGACGCAGGTGAGGGTGTTACGGAGCCAAATACTGCAGTGACAAATTTCTTCGTGTATCAAACGAGGTTTTTCAATAAACTTATGAGCAATTAGCTCAGCGCCTACTTTGATACGATAAATACAATCAAATGTGGGACGGGAGAGCTCGCGCACTAGTGCGGAAAACAGTGAATTGTGTGCCTAAAAGCGGTAGGGATAAGAGCGGGTTTTAGAGTGTCTTCAAAAATAAATTGTATCACTGCAGTAGCAAAAATTGCTATCGTGAAAGCGTTTAACATTACGAAGAGACAATGTCGAGAATGCAAGCACTGGACGAGTAAGAACTTATTCACCAATTTTACTCTTCACATTTCCAGAGATACAAATCTGCGAACAGAAAATAATGCGAATTCAAGCGGAGTCGGATACGGTGGAGTCGGACAAGAACCGCGTGGATCGCTCACTGCGCACGCTGAGCGGGAGACTCCAAGTGCTGGAGCGCACGAGGAAGGAGGCGCTGGACCGCAACCAGGATACGGAGAAGTGTAATTTGGCCACCACGCATGAGTATTCTGCTAATCTCAAGGTAACGAACGAAGGTGGAAGTGAATGTAGTGCTGTTCTGTAATTTTTTTATCGTGAAAACGTTAGTGAAATGAAGTCCTTTAAATATACTGAACTCCAGGCTTCTCCCTTTCTCCTCTTCACCAGGTATGAGACTAAGTAATGAGAGCCCTTTTCTCCCTATTTTTCACGATGAGGTTTTTACAGAAGTAACCATGTTCACAGCAACGAAATCATTCATAGCTATACTCTGGTTAAAATAACATTAGACATTTATGAAAACCTTAACCCTATTACAGTAGCATGACAAATGGCGGCTGAAGTAAATAGTTGGTATTGTACTTTTTTGCTTTTACTGCCATCCTTATGCCTTCGAAATAGAAGTTAAAATTTGTTGAATAGACAGTAAAACAGGTTTGTTTATATGTCTAATTTTAACGCGAGTAGGGTATTTAACCAAGCCTGACACAGTTTTTTGCAACCACTGCAAACTTCTGAAAGCCAAGTTATGATCGCTGTAAAAGTGATAAATCATTGATACCTTTATTACACCGATTCCCGAGGTTTAGAAATCTTCTGCTCTGTGTTTTTCTGACATGACCCATCCATGTTGAAACCGCTCAATGAGTCCCTTTGCGCATGCGATAGGTATCTCATAAGCCTAATAATGGAATGAGCTAGAGTGCTGGATGCCTTTGAAAATGACTGGTCTCAAACGGAGCTTAAAAGAAAGAGGTGAAGGGAGATATTTGCCTTGCAGTGGGGCAAATACAAGCTTAGGTTATCATGTATAGACTTAAAACCTTACCTGAAGGCTTCAAATTTTAAACAGCATAATTAAAATTTACTACAGGATGCAGAAACCGAAATAATTCAACTTGAAGAAGACATAGAGCAGTTAGACAAAGAGAAAATGAACCTCACACAAGAACTGGATCGCGTGCAGAGGGAAGCGCTCATTTGGCAGAGGAAGGTTAGTTGTAGCATTTAACAGTAGTGTTATGGGGGGTGCAACGATGGTGCTGGCCGTCCAGTAACCGTCTGGGTCGAGCCCGGGGTGTCAGCAAAACTGTAGAGGCCCAGTAGGATCCAATCGAAACCTACTGGGATCATGCTACGGAAAAGGAAACCTGGAGTCTTCGAACGCAAGCCAAAGAAGTTACACAGGAGTGGGTTTTAGTCTGTTAACCCTTCAGATACCGTCAATTAGAGACACAATAGTAAGACAATAGATGCGCGGCCACCGGTGGTCGCTTGGGGATTCATGAATTAAAATCTGTTACGCTCCACTTTATTTCATCTTGAAAAAAATGTTTTGCAGTTCCATTGTCGTAATTCCACTTGATATTGTTTTTTAGGGAATTTTAGCAGTGGAACTGAAGAAAAGCATGAAGAGCGCGAAGTCAGCCGCTGGAGAAATAGGTGTCATGAGGAATGAGATACATAGGATGGAGGTAAGATTGTGTTAGTGTATTTCGTCGTTGACGATCCTGTTGTAGGTTGTAAATGATAAACAGTGAAAATGTTATTTGTTATTACAGTAGGTAAATTTATGTTTAACTAGCTTTTGCCCGCGCGGCTTCGCTCCCGTTCGTCTCTACTCCACACTACTATACACAACTCTACCCTACTCTACCCTACCCTACCCTACTCTACCCTACTCTACCCTAATCTACCCTACTCTACTCTACCCTACTCTACCCTACACTACCCTAATTTTATTTTTTTTCCATAAGAACCTTATCCTCACAATAACAATCACAACAAAAAAAATCAGCCTAATCGGTTCAGCCGTTTTCATGCTATGTCGTGACAATGGAAAACGGGTTTCATTTTTATATATATAGATTATCTGAGCCGCACTTACCTATCAAATTTTTGAAGAAATGTAATGTAATATTAATTTACCTATCTCCATGTATACAGTCCTCTACCCAATCCTATCAGGAAATACAGGGTTAAATTTGTGGTAAATAAAAAATACCCCATTTCCAACTCTAGGTTCGTCGAGAACAGCTTCGTCGCACAAGCGAGAAGCTGGCAGATGACCTGGCGCTGTACGTGACACGTCGCGACACTGTCATGGAGAAGACCAGGGCTCAAGCCGCCGTGGTGAAGTCCCACCCCACAGGCACCTCGCAGACCAGCTACCATCATAAGCTGAGACTCGCCAAGGCTGACGTTACAAGAGTTGCCAAGGTATGATTATAGGGCGGAAAAGATGTTTTTTTTTGTTTCCCGCTGCTGGGACTTAGACCTTCTCTATATCAAAGGGGCCGTAATCCGCCACGCGGGCCTGGCCCAGTGCAAGTTGGTGTATGACACATGTCTTCAAATTGATTCTAGGACATGACGATTTCCTCTTGATGTTTTCCTTCACCCGTTTTGAAAAGCAGTGATAATGCAATAAATTACACAAAGTAATGCACCCGGCTGGGTTTGAATGTTCCATGTTAAGTTGAAGAATTTGTTGCTTACAGGAAATTTCAGAAGCGAAGACCAAGATGGAGTTGCTGCTGAAGGATCAGGAGCGTTTGGATCGGGAGCTGTCGGACACCAACCAGGCTAACAAGCAACTGGAGGAGCGCGTCGCGGAGCTCATGCAGGAGACGAGACTCACTGAGAGGACCAAGCACTGGGTCAGTATGCAGAATTCTTTATTATATTCATCACTAGCTTATGCCCGCAGCTTTGTTCGCGCACATATAATATAGCCTATGTCACTCAGGAATAAAGCAGCTTTCTATCGGTGAAAAAAATTTTAGCAATCGGACCAGTACGTCCAGAGATTACGGCCCTCCTCATCATCACGGCACTCCTCATTACGATCATCCTCCTAAAAACAAAAAAATAAACTATACCTCTTATTATATTACTGTACAAGATATCTAAGTGACAGAAAAGATAGAAGAAGAAAAGCACGTACCTATAACACTGGGACCCAATGGCTGGCCTTCTTGGTCGTTTCACTCTGGCCGGTTGTCGTGGTTATCACGCTACTTCGGAAGCTGTCAGGGTACGCAGCACGACATCCTGCCAGTCATCCGGGCGCAATCGTTAAATAGGCCGCCTGAACTGATCATTCCATCGGTGATCTGCCACACGGCCTCGTCACCTTACCAGTTTTATATCAGTAACTATATTTTAATTTCAATTATACCTAAATAATGCACTAACAAAATCAAAATAAACTTATTTCAGCTTCTAGAGCGCGTTGTCCGCGCCCAACGCTTCGGCAACGAGCTCTCCACAGCCATCAAGCGTCAATCAGTTCGCGCCAAGAAACCCAAAGACGTCATCTTGGCCGAGCAAACCCAAGCTCGGGAGCTCAACGAACGCATCCGGTACATTGTTGGCGTCCTACAGAAAGAGTTCCCGCATCTCGAAGACAAACTAGAGTACATTTGGAACACCTTGAATATATTCTCGCCGGAAGATTCGCCGCAATTAGCGACAGCAGGGACTTGCAAGATATTACAATCAGGAGATTTCCAGTTGACTGATGAAGAAATTATAGAAGCTGTCCAAGAAAAACTGGGTATGTGTGTGCCCTGAAGTCCTGGCACAGCATGGAATTATTATCAAACAGTGTAGTAAAGAATTGTTTGATAGCTTTTTAGAATGTATAATTATTTATTGTATTCGTGTGACTTGACGTGTTTGTGAATTATTTAATTGAATAAAAAGAGTGTGTAACAGCATATAATTGTTTTAATTACCTTTTTAAGAGTGTATGAATGTGAGGAAGCTTGGATCGCGATCAGTATCAATGAAAAGTCACAGCATAACACCATTTTTAACCGACTTCAAAAAGGAGGTTCTACATTCGACCTTGTTACGTACGTGGGTAACCAAATGCCAATTTACCAATAAAGAACTTTATTTATGTACCACAAACAATAAGTAATTTGTCCAATCAACAATAATCCAGATCACAATTAACACTAGAGTTGCGTTATACTATCGCTTGGGTCGTTAGTTAAAATCACTTCGCACACTTAGGTAGATCGCTCTTGTTCGCAGTCGAAATCAGAACTGACTCGCTTCCCGATCGAGCCTTCGCTGCGTCCCCGGCTGGGGGCGCGGCAAGCGGTGTCAGGGCTTCGCCCTCTGACCGCGGGGTCCTACCGTACCCTGCAACTACAGGGTCGTCACTGGGTAGCCTAGTGTCGGCATTTGAATGTGGAGCTGTAGGTAGCTCTGTGTGTTTGTGTATATTAGTGTGTACTGTAGGCGCGTCGCGGCGCCGCAGCACACGGCGCCGCTTCTTCACGACATATCGGCGGTCTGCCCCCGCCGGGTGAGACCCCTGGGGGAAGCCCGGCGGGTGGCGACCCGCGACGAGTATGTCGGCTTGTTACGCACCTACAGTAGGAGGTGAGTCCCCCGTCTGACCCGCTCTCAGAGCGAGCCGATTACGGTTCAGACTGCAGGGACGTTTTTATGTGTGAGTGTGAGCGGCATTGTGTTGTGTGACATCGCTCAGTGTTTATGCACCGAATAGTGAGCTTGCGCTTCTTACTCGGCGCGTGAGTCTTGTGTTTGTTTAGAGGCGAATGTGTGGTCGACTTGTGCCGTGCCTATATTAACCTAGCGCACGGCATTTGTCGGGTGAGAGTATGTGTGGAGTCTTTTTGTTTGAGAAGGCCGCGTGTAGACTGATGCGGCCAACTCAGGCGTCAATCCGGGGGGGGGGGTCGGTGGGGACTCGCTGCCCGCAGTCAGGTCGCGCGGGAGTCGTTTCGCGTCGGGGGGGCGCGCATGCCAGGGCGCCAAGTGCTTGACGTGGGGCCAAGCTGAGGCGTCGGCACGCGCGAACATTCCCTTCGCGAGGCGTCGTACGAACTCGTCCAGGCTCTCAATCCCTAGGTCGCGTTCTATTATGTTGTTCCTCACGTAGCGAGGGGCATTGACAACACTTCGCAGCGCAAGGTGTTGCTGCGCGCGGAGTTTGTCCCGGGTCGCCTCGCTAGTGAGGGCGAACCAGGCCGGGGCGGCGTACGTCAACACTGGGCGAATATACGCCTTGTATATGCCCAGTTTGACGCGCGTTGGGAGGCGAGATGAGAGCACTGGCTTGAGACGATGACGCACGACTCTACCCTGCGCGACTACATTGCGAGCGTGCGGTCCCATGGTGAGCCGTCGGTCGATGGTCACGCCCAGGTACTTCACCCGGGACGTCCATTCGACTTCGGCTCCGCTGAGTTTCAGACGTGGTGGGAGGCGCACTGATCCCGTGACAAGCGCCTGCGTTTTACCCACGTTAACCGACAGCCGCCATTTGGCGAGCCATTCTGGAATCAGGTCGAGCGCGCGCTGCATCTTTGACGCCGCGTGCTTGGCGTTCATAGAGGTGGTGATGTACGCGGCGTCATCGGCATACAGCGCGAGCGTGGCTTCCTCCGTCTTAGGTATGTCGTCGGTGTAACGTGAGTAGCACGCCGGCGAGACGCAGCTCCCTTGAGGCACGCCCGCTCGGATAGGTCGAGGGGCGGAGAGCGCGCCTTCAACCACCACTCTGAAACATCTGTTCTGCAAGAAAGCTTGGACCACCTTAACAACCCTACGGGGCGTAGCAGAGGTGGCTAATTTATAAATCAGCCCCTCATGCCACACTCGGTCGAAGGCCTTTTCCATATCGAGGAATACTGCCACCCCGTACTCCTTCTTGTTCATTGTCACAGACAGGAGGTACCCTCGACAACTGGAGCGTCGTGCTGTGTTCCGCCCGAAACCCGAATTGTTCCGGCCTCGGTGTAATATGCGGGACAAGATGTCTGAGCAGCAGCTGTTCAAACACCTTAGAGATGGTGGGCAGCAGAGTGATGGGCCGATAGCTTTCCGGCTTGACCGGGTTTTTTCCCGCCTTTGGCAGCATTATGACGCGCCCCTCCTTCCATGATGTGGGGAAGACCCCCGTGCGCAGTATCCCCGTAAACAGGCGCGCCAGGGCCGCAACTGTGCGGTACGGCAGGTGGCGCAGCGCTGTGTTGGTGATACCGTCAGCACCGGGGGCCTTGCGTGGCTTCGCTCGTAGGATGGCGCGTCTCACTGCGCTTGGCGAGAAAAACACGGGGTCTTCGTCGTTGGCTATCGGCGTCGCGAAGTAGTCTCTAAGGTGCTGTTCAACCGCCGCCACGTGGTCATGTTCTGTTGTCGGGTTTGGGCTGAACTGGCGCTCCAGGTGCTCTGCAAGGACCTCCGCCCGGTCCTCAGCTACGTACTTGAGGGCCCCGTCGGCTGCTAGCAAGGGGCGCACCGGGGTTGGGGTACTGGTGAGCTGGCGGCACAGTCTGTGTGTTGCCGGCCAGTCACACGCTGCGGCATCTAATCTTTCTTCCCAACTCTCGGTGGCTAGGGCCTCCAACTCGGCCTTCACCTTCGCTGCCAGTCGGTTTAGCTGCGATTTTAAAGTAGGGCAGCGTTGTTGTTGCCACTGCTTGCATAGGCGTCTCTTCTCATTTATGAGTTTCTTGATCTTGGGTGGTAGAGGGGGTAGGAGCGCGCTCCCCTGAGGCTGCGTTTCGGAGGACGCCTCGTCCATAGCCTGCTTTACGCAAGCAGTGATGCCGTCCGCTAGCGTGTCGACGTCGGTGGCAGAGGCGACTGGCCGAGTCGGGGTGGTGGTCTCAAGCTTCTCTGCGAAGAGTGTCCAGTCCGTGCGGCGACGTGGCGCGATAGGCTTCAGTCGGGTCGGCATTCCCGATAGGACTGACTCGCTTCCATTCGGGGGGCTCGTATTTATATGCGGAGCAAGGAAAATTCTAGATACCGACGTCTCAGGATAAATCCAGAACCAATCATTTTTATTGCTTTATCCATTGCGGGTCACTTTCACGCGAATTTCGACTCTATTGTTAATGCCGGAAAGTACCATTTCCTTTATCTACCTACAGATTACATACCTTCTAAATAGTAGGTACTACGAGTACTTATGAAAGAATGTTCCAGATCTTGCCAGGCTAGGTAAGTACTTTTGTTCTAGAGCTTTCGAACAGCAATGCGTTTTAATTATTCATTGCTACTCTTTATTTTGTCGGAGATATGACGTGTTGAAGTTTCAGGGCGTAACAATATGTTCACTGATTTATCTTGGTCAAATGTGGACCGATTTTGAAAATATTTTTGTAGTTATACTTCCATGTTGGTCCTATAAAAATATTGTTATGATCTGATCATGAACATTGAAGATATGGGTATTATCGAATTGATCTGATGATGAAGCCGGAAGGTAGGCACCGGAACTCTGTAATAAATAAATGTAGGTAATCTAACCATGTATGGAATTATTAGAATTGTCATGAGATGCACTCTGGCTATATTAAAGAAGAATTTACGAAAAAGAAGCCAAGAAACAAGGTTTTAATTAAAAAATCTTTTTCATAGCAAGCTTTTATAACACGATATAATACTTATAAAATTAATACTCGTCAAGACGAATCATACGAGCCCAAACTCGATGGGGTTGTGTCGTTTAACTACCAAGCTCCTATAGCCACCTTCCGGTTCCATCATCAGATCAGCTCATCTGATTCATACATGCATGCAAAATTTCAGCTCAATCGGTAGCCGGGAAGTGGATCAAATTTAATTTGCAAGATTTGCTGACAGACAAACATCGGGACAGGTGAAACTAAATAGAAGCTTGATTGAGATCTGATGATGGAACCGGAAGGTGGCTATAGGAACACAACCCCATCGAGTTTGGGTTCGTATGATTCGTCTTGGCGAGTATTAATTGTATAGGTATACCGAGCTGTAAAAGCTTCCTATGAAAAAATGATTTCCATTAAAAGCTTGTTTTATGTGAAAAATCGTCCAATTACTTCTCCTGTTCTAGGGCGGATCGAGAGAGCGTGTCACTTTTACTGACTAGACCCCACTTCTATGTCCTTTCTTAGCCTTGCGTCTGAGGATCCAGGGGTTTTCTTTCGGACAACCCATGGCTTCAGCAATTGTCGGGATCTCTAGTAGATTTCATAGTTTTTAAATCAAACTACATGAATAAATTACCAATAAAAATTTAATAATAATTTGAACGAACATTTATATTATATTACAAATCTTAACAACGAGTTTAACAACAAAGTTTGACAACCACTTTAAAGGACGAGTCCTAAGGTCAGTTCATCGCCCTGACCATTGAGGGAAGGGGAGACTTATTACTATTGCACATCTCATCACCACTGAAATAATGTCCACAGTCACTTGGCTAACAGTACGAGAATAGCTTCAAGATAACCCGCCATATTCAAATTTTCTTAAGATTTTTGCATTTTGTAGGGTACCGTAAATTGGGGCTAGTTTGGCCCTAGGGTACAACTGCGGCACCAGCTTGTAACCAATAGGAATATGAGAAATTGTGTTTACTGTGTTTCTATTGGTTAATAAGCTGTGCCAAAGTTATACCCGAGGGCCAAAGTTACCTCAATTTACTCGGTATCTATTTGTTGTAATGGCCATTGTGTCAATTATAAAAACACAAGGAATGTACGTTTGACAGCCCGCGCTTTGCGGTTTGACTTTACCATCAGAGTAAAGAATGAAAAGATGAGATATATTAGAATTATGACTAAATTTTGTGAGTTTTATAGAAGATTTTCATTAATGAAATACCAAGGGTTACCAAGGCGCCTTTACCATAAGGTGAAAGCTAAAGGCCTGAGCGTGGCTATGTTCTCGCTAGATGGCGCTGAACTCGATATATTTAGTTTTTGTGTATTTGACCATTATTAAGTCAAGGAAATGGTGTTCGCGGCAAATGGACATTTCACCTTATTGAACTTAGTCAAATTTATTGCCTCAAGTCCACCTAATTCGCCAACAATATCTAAATTAACAACTAAAGTTAGTTTAGGTATCAGGCCCTTAGCTTTCACCGTGATATTTGGTAAAATACTAGCCAACCAAGCCACACAGAAAGTAGACAAAAATTCGGCCCACCCATCACTTGACTTGTAAAGCCTCCAAAGCAACACGGCAACGCTCGATTCGTTGCCGGAATCAAAAAAATAAAATTGATATGTATATTATGAGCCTATTGCTGTATTTGACGCTTTACCACAGCAGCTTTCAGAATAATCTGCAAAGGTTTTCGAAGACGCCAGATGTCGACACCAGGAGGTTCCAACAATTCTAATTGAGTACTTGACTTAATTTTTTACTAGCTTTTACCCGCAGTTTCGCCGGCGTACATAAAATATAGCCTGTCACTCAGGAATAAATCAGCTTTCTATCGGCGAACAATCTTTACCTCTTTATAATATTAGTGTAGACTATTTCTATAAAAAACATACGAAAAATTAGCGGGGCGAACCTACAAAATGCCAGGGAGCCAGATGGAAGGGTCAGAACCATTGATATAAGGCACAGGACAGACTGAACTGACAGACATTTTCACACGTGTCGACTAACTTAAATGGACTAAACATTTGTAATGTAAGCTCGAAAAATGGTTGTCTGGCTCCCAAGAGGGAGTCGAGGACTCGAGGTCATAGAGTAAGATAGAAGGACGAATTAAATTGAATAGATTCTTTATGGTTTAGGTTGGTGGCAGACAGAAGGCAGTTTAAGGTATTGGAGGAAGCCGATGCCGTACAGAGAGATTAATTTGCGTAATCTGATAAAATGTAAAAATTGTTCGGAAGGAAAGCTATATTACTATTATCCAAAAAGTATCATTCTTATTTCATTTATTCAAAATGAAGTAAGTAGGTACTGTACAGAAAGGGAACAGGGAACTTTCATCAAGTAACAGAAAAAGGATGCACTAACTAAAATGTGACGTCACCACCATTAAGTTACACGCGTAGAAAAGAGATAGAGAGACGTTCCCCCTACGCCCACTCTTCCTCAAATTGCTGCTTCATTTTATGACCGATTTTGATGCGGTTTTCAGAAAAGATTTACCTTAAGTATAGTAGGAAAAATTGTACAAAAATAAACAGACAAGTATCCAATTACAAAAGTTGGAGGACACAACTGACGCGAGTGAATATTAGCCCGCATTCTGAGCTGGATTCGCCTGTTTGGCCAGAGCTTTTAATCAACTCATAAAATGATTTAAAAGAGTGTCCATAGAGTTTTTTGCACGTTCTCCTCCATAGAGATATACGTTTTGGAACGTGTAATTTACCTTCACTTTTTTTGCACTAACCGACTGACAATTCAAAAGTGCCTGTAATTGGTCTATTTAAGACTGAAGTAAAGTTTTCTGATTTCAAACGAGTTGATGAAGACTCGCCTAACCTCGTGGGCCAGTACCTATGTCTGATTCCTCAAGTCTGAAGTCCGGTGAGGCTAAATGTCATGCAGTGACGAAGTTCTTCTCGTGAGCTGTGTACTCGTGGCGCTTGCGATGGTCGGAGCGCCCGAACTTGATGCCGCAGTACTGGCAGGGGTGGCGCTTTTCCTTCGTGTGGCTTATCATGTGGACGTTGAGGTAGCTGGGGGAATAAAATAGATAAATAATAATAATAATATTCCACAACTATCACACAATGCTGTCTAGTCCCAAGCTAAGCAGAACTTGTGTTGCAGAGTTTGCTAATGGCTACTGCTGTTACAAGTCTAAGTTTACATTAAAATTATGATTATGTTCATCAGTTGTCTAGTACTCATAACACAAGTTCTGCTTAGCTTGTGATTAGACGACGTTAGGCACAAAACAAATGATCGTTATCACATATAACTACATTTTCACAAACCTACTATCTCCAGCATCGCAGTCAGGCCTACTCAATCAATCAATTAAATACAGTTTCCGACGTTATAACTAATTTGGCAACAACTATTTTTAATTTTCAATGATTGGCTGAGTGGCTGGAGTTGAAAATCTAACCAGATATTTATATCAAATCAACCATTTTTAGTATATTTATTTATTTATTATGTTTCACCGACAATTGCTTATAATTCGCTATAGTTAGATTTTGTATTTAGCATTAGTTGCACTACGAAGCAATTATCTTGCGTTCTCAATATACCTAATTTAAAAAAAGTTAACTAATGTATGTTTAAAAAAATATGAGCTGTATTCCACGCATAGAGTTCAAATTGTTTTAAAAAAGCTAGTTATCGTTGTGACATCAACCTAATTTACACCGCCATTAAGTTGATATTTCTTTGACAGGAAATAATATCAATTATAATAATATTCCACAACTATCACACAACGCCGTCTAGTCCCAAGCTAAGCAGAGCTTGTGTTATGGGTACTACACAACTGATAAACATACTTATATATTTCTAAATACATACATATTATAGATTAATTACAACCAGACACAGAACAAATGATTATGGTCATCACACAAACATTTGTCCTGGGTGGAAATCGAACCCATCACCTCCGGCATAGCAGTCAGAGCCACTAACCACTAGACACAGGCTAGTCAGATAATTGGAAAAAAAAGTAAATTAGTAACAGATATAGATACCAACTTCTTTTTCTTAAAGGTCATATCGCATAGAGTGCAGGCGTAAGACTTCTCGTCCTTGTGGATCTCGCGGTGGCTCTTGAGGATGGAGGTGGTGGAGAAGAACTTGCCGCACTCCGGACACTCGCACGGCTTCTCTTTTGAATGACTCCTGGATTGAGAAAACAATTCGTTTAAGCTATTTACTTTGGACAAGAGTAGCGGCAGATAGAATGCAATGCAAGAGTTGGAGTAGGCCTTTGTCGTAAGACACACCGAAATTAGGGATATAATATAGTACAGTTTAGCATGTATCTTCAAATATTGTATGGAATTTTCGGAAATTTATTATTATTATCTCTTTTATTTTCAATAAACACATATAAATTACATTTTTAAATATATCAATATAAAAATAAATAATAATAATATATGTACTAATTATTATTATTTACTTTCTATCGGGTGAGGTTGAGGTCAAAAAATAGAAAGGAGAGAACGAAGGAGAGGACCTATTACAATAGGGAATCAAATCGTCTCCAGTACAATACAAATGAAAAGCCTTATTTAAAGGGGCCAATTAAGTTTTGTTGTAAAAAAAACTTTGTTTAGGCACCAGTCTTCCACAAATTAATTTTAAAATTGCATTTGTAGACTGTCTATTAATTTTTCTGTAATGTGAGATGTTCAAATAAATAAATATTATATTTATATGATTACTTAGTATATCTGCACTGGCAAAGGTACGTGATTCTGTTAAATATTAAGATCAAAAGTACAATAAACTCAGAAAAAAAAAACTAATTCAAAATCAATACTAATTCTAATTAATTAATAATAATCAGCTTTAGCCTCCTACAAGGTGGACGGATGACCTGGTTAAGGTTGCGGGAATCCGATGGATACGGGACGTACAGGATCGATCACTGTGGCGACAATTGGGGGAGGCCTATGACCAACAGTGGACGTCTATCGGTTGAAACGATGATGATGATGATGAATCCTTATACTGTTCTCGCGCTAGGACTCAAGCCTCCTTGCTACCCATCTGGGTCGAAGTCTACCGGGGTCGGGGTTATCCGAAAGGAAACTAGAGCCCCGGTATGAAGGCTAGAAGGAACGGCGCGGGGTTTTTAGTCAGTAAGAGTCTGACACTATCTCCAGCTCCACCCAAGAGCGGGTTTTGTCAATGATGATTTTCCCCGTCAACAAAAAAAAAGCCTCCTTGCGAGGAGAGGGAATGGGTCGTAATATACAACGCGGGACCAGTGCGGGTTGATGAATGTTACATGTTTTCGAATTGTTGGTTCTAGGCCATGACAGTTTTCTTACAATGTTTTCCTTTACCATTTAAAAGCAGTAGTGATGAAATAAATCAAGAGATTACCGCCGACTTATCTTAAGCGACATTCTTTTGAAAATGCAAATATATGAACTAAATCGTAGCCTACATTCGATATTTGTTAATTATTCCATAAATTAAAGTGGTAACAGGCAGTTGAGTTGCGACGTTGAAGGGCCCTTACAGCGCAACTTTTCATGAGCTATTTTGTATCTTAAATTTTAGACCATAAGATCTAAAATGCATTTTTAATAAGATGATGCTTACGATAAGATGGTGGTAAGGGCTAGAAATTATTATAGGTACAAAGTAAAGCGCCTATCTTGGTTCAAACTCACGATCTCGTCGTCGAGGCCATTACACGAGGCTATAATAAAAATAGGAAAATATTTTTTTCTTTTGCTGTGTTTTTATTTTATTGGGGGAAAAATGTATTTATTCTGCTGATAAAAGATAAAGAATACTTGCAAACAACCAAATCCACGGGCTTACAGTATATATCGGTTATATTCCGATAAGCTGTCAAAACGCCACCTCGTCCTCTCCCAGGCAAGGAAACGAGCCCTCAGAGATTGTAGTAAAGGTTATACGGAAACCACCAGCTATATATGAAACCGTATCGAAGAACCAACCGATATTGCGCAACATCCTAATTGAGATGCTCTCGAGAAAACTGAAGACGTGCTTTTCATTTGGGAGTCAGGTTGACTTTACAATTACGCGGCTAGGTTGAGACAATAATGATCGTCTCTCTCAGAAGTACATCAGTGGCGACTGGGTCTTAGTCTCCTATATATATAAGCATATTTTAAATTGGAAGATTATCTCCTTGATAAAAATGCTTGGCTAAATGCCGGTCCTACTCCACAGCCACATACATTTGTAGCTACAAATTAGTCTTTATATATATATTGGAAGTTCAATAGGGCTTAGGATTGTTTACATGTTATATTTGGTAATAATAGCATTGTATAATGTAGAAGCACTTTTTTTTTTAATTTGTGAATGTGAAGTACCATGGAGCATTTTTATTAGGTTACAACTTATTTTTTTCATTTTGACATTGCGAGCATGGCAGTTGAGAGTTTGTCATGCTCACTCAAATGTCTCGCTGTTGGTGGCGCCTGTTATTGGTCATTCAGTTCCCTTCAAAATGGTTGAGCTGAGTGGGGCCGATGCACGCGTCATGCTCGTGAACGGGTGCCATCAGATGAGACTGGTCGTCTCTTAGCTGCCAGTGGCTTAATTCAGTTTCTATCTTTTATTTTTTATTATTATCTACATTGTGCTCACATAATAGAAGCAACAAGAAATATGTAACCAAAGATTATATATAACACGTATGATTTAAAGAGTGTCCATGGAGTTTCTTGCACGTTCTTCTCCATAGAGATCTACTCTTTAGAACGTGCATTTTAGCTTCACTTGTTTGTTTGACTGACCGACATTTTGACAATTCAAAAGTGCCTGTAATTGGGCTATTTGAAATAAACGTTTTTGATTTTGATATAATTTTGATATATAAGTGAAGCTGGACAGCCACTGCTAGCTGACTGAGTCTTTGTTGTATTTTTAAACATTCAAGTCTTTAGATTTTTCTTTTTAATGGGAAATCCTCAAAAGATTTCTCTCTTTCTGTGCGGTACGAGAGTGTCAGACTCCCCCCTCCCCCCCTCTCACTAATCCCCACCTGTGTTCTTTCAGTTGCCCTTTGCGTAGGACCAAAGTTACTCTTACGAACAATCCCGCAGCCGCGGTGTGGGGATGTGTAACAATCAATGATAAAAGGAATTGGTGATGTCATTGTTATTTTTTATTTTCCAGCCTTATTTCTATTCTTCTTCCACAGTGTTTTTAATCATTAGAAATGGATTTCAGAAAGATTTCTTAAAACTTACCTTAAATGTAGTTGCAGATGATATTTCTTGAAGAAGCTTTTAGAACATAGTTGACACAGATGTGATTTCTCTTTATCATGAACTGCTCGCCTGAAAGGGTTTAAATACAACGTTAGAATTAGATTATAACCATTGAAACATTAACGGTCTGGTTACGGCTTTGGGCTTAGCGGCGAGCGGCGCTGCGTAGCGGGGCCGCATCGGTAAGAGGGCCGCGGCGCTAAATGCAATGTCTGTCGTTGCGTGCTTCAATCAAACATGTTCATGTTTTTGATCTTAGCTACTGCTCGCCCCGCGCTTAGCTACCGCTCACAGCGGCAAGGTCGTATTAACGGCCTGGTTACGACTTTAGAATTAGCGGCGAGGGGCGCGGCGAGCGGTTCCGCATCGGTAAGCGGGCGCGCGGCGCTCTGAGCAGCATCTCGTAGCGTGCTTCAAAAATTGCATCCTTTTGACCTTACCGCTCGCCGTCCCACGCGTAGCTACCATTCACAGCGGCAATGTCGTGAACAAGCCAATACAGTTTTTTCTTGCGGCTTGCTACAGGCATATTTAAGAACCTTGTATATTTTCAGTATGACAAGTAGTGAAGCAACGTCGTGGTGTCGTGTAATCGTATCATTGGCGCTTCGTCGACAGAGTTTCATAGTTTTGTATGTAAGCTGTGAGCAAAACACTAAGCTTATTTAATGTCGAATAGGCATCTATGAAGATACACGGGACTGGAACCCATAACCTCCAGCTTAGCAGTTAGCGTCACTGACCACTAGACCAACATCTTAGTCAGTAGGTCTATGGCAATAAGTAATAGTGTTGTTTGTTGATGAGTGTATTTCCAAAGATTACCTACCTGCTACAAAAACCTTCACATATAGCTAGTTATGTTTAGTTTGGTCTTCGTCAGAATTATTATGAAGTTCTCTTAATGATTTGTTATTTTTCATAGTATTTATTAGTTTAGCATATATGTATAATATATGTATTTTATTTTATATAATTTACTTTTTTTCCATTTAAAGTTTTTGTTATTTGTTTATTGTCCAAACCTACCACAGTGTTGTCTTTTTAACCCAAAGGTTGACTGGGAGAGAATGCCTTGTTGCATTAAGTCCGCCTATGTACCACTACTATACACGAAGTTTAAATAAATAAATAAATAAAAATATTTTCATAAATAGCTTATTATGTTACCAGGTTGTCCGCACAAATACATGGTCACTAAGCCATCTGGGCGACTGAGGTGTTTTTTTGCTCCATTCAGTTACTTACTGATTATGAACAAACTATATTCAAGTTTTAACTTACTTATGAATTTGCACCCTCTGTTTGGTGGAGAATTTCTTGTCGCATTCCGTGCAGGAGTACGGTCGGTCCTTGGTGTGCGTGGTCATGTGCAGGTCGAGGACTGACTTCGATATAAACCGGCGGCCGCACAGGAGGCACTCGTATTGTAGAGCGGCTCTGTTGTGCATCAGACGATGGTGTTGTCTTAACGAAGTTACCACTGAAAACGTATTAGTGTTCGTTTTGAACCATCTTTCTAACTTTACCCTAACTTCCAAGTCCGGTAATCGTCCGGACCGAGCTCAAGACGTCGACGGCGCGCATTGTTTCACGCGCACCTCAAAGATTTTTCAGCAAACCGCAAGGTCGAAGCCTGCTGGACCCAAGAACCTGTTTTTGAAAGGAAGTTTCGGCACTGGAATTAAAGGCAATGATTTTTACTTACTAAAAACCGACTACTGTTCCGTAGTGGGTTTTTAGTAAGTAAAAATCTGACACTATCTTTCACTCTGCCCAAGAGCGGGGGATGGCATTGGATAATTTTCCCCACCATAAAAAAAGGCTTGGCTGTTGCAGGATAGAACAATTTATGTGAGACTTAGTTCATATGAATCATAGAGTTTTGTTTTTAGCTAATTACAATGGCGTGACGCGTGACGTATCGCTTAATCGTAACGGTTTAAGAATATTATAGAAAGAAAAATAACTAAGCAATTACATTAAGTGCGTTTATAATTATTGCCATAGACACAGGCTAAGTACGAAATGAAGGATAAATAAAACATCCTTTCCATTCTTTCTAGCCTTCATACCGGGGCTTTTTTTTTTAACGGTGGGCAAAAATCATCTTATGAAAACCCCCACCCTTGGGTGGAGCGGGAGATAGTGTCAGACTCTTACTGACTAAAAACCAACCCCGTTCCTTCTAGCCTTCAAACCAAGGCACGAGTTTCCTTTCAGATAACCCTGGCCCCGGTAGGCTTCGACCCAGCTGGGCCTCTGCTGCTGACAACTCCTTGAGGCGCGCGGGAACAGTGCGCGCCGTCGACGTCTTGGACTCGGTCCATTACCGGACGATCGGACAGCGAGCTACCCATGGCTCGCCGTCCGCGAGCCCGCGTTCATAACGGGGCTCAAGCTACTCTTTCGAAACTAACCCTGGCCCCACACCAGGCAACCCTGATTAATACAGTTCTTTTCAAAGGTATATTATCTTTGTTGTCCTAATCACCCCCCCCAGCATCCCCCTAATTCGGTCTTTGGATTAGGACTACTATTTTTGAATCATGGAGATGATCATGAATACAATTTAGGAATAAGGTAATCTATCTCTAGTAGAGGTCAATTAGATGTACTTATTGGATTATAAGACGACAAGGAAAATAATGTCCATTACTTACTTTTATTACAAAGCACGCATTCCTGCTTTATGCCTAAATGTTTAATCTTATTATGTTTGTACCGTGCGCTGTGGCTGGAGAATACTTTGTCACACAGTTTGCATTTGATGCGTTTCCTAGAAGCCATAGGTAAGTGCTGGAATGAGTGTGTTCGTAGATCTTTGACAGTTTTCCCACATTCTTCACACATTTGTTTTGCAGGCTTCCGTTCTCTTTCTTGTTTGACTCTTGGAGCCTCTTTTATTCCTTTTTTTCTTTTTCTTTTGACAGGAGCTAAAAGAATTAAATGCAAATAAGAATGGTTTTGAATATTGTTGTACATTGTACTTTTGTTCTTTTTATTTGTGTCCTGAATAAAAGTAATTCTATTATATTCTAAAGAATTTTTTCAAATAGCTGGAGTGGGTAGTGCAAGCAATTCTTTCACTGTATTACCTACTGTAATATCCCGTTTTTTATTACCTCCTCCTCCTGGTTTATTATTGTGGATAAACTTGAACAGCCTTAACTAACAACCCAAAAAGATGTGTAGAAAGCAAAGCTTAATATTAATTTTTAATAATAAAAATATTTATATACCCTTCTCTTCATTTTCATTTTCCTTCTCAAATTCATATTTTATATTTTTTATTACACTCAGGAACTCATCATCAGATTCATAACCATGTGTTGAGTCTTCATTTTTCAAATCAAGCTCATCTCTTGGTTCATCCTTTACAGTGATTATATCTAAAGAATCATCACATTCAACACTCAAGGATATTATCTGTTCATTTTTAACTTCGTCTCTTAAAAAGACCTCATTTTTAACACCACTTTCTTCTTGCACTGACTTCAAATAAGTATCATTTTTTAAAGCTAAACATTTGAACTCATGGAATGACAGTATTTTCTTATAACATTTTAAACATAGTTTTGTACTAATTTTTGAGTCTTGCTCAACCTGGGGACACAAAAAGAGTATACTTTTTTATTATTGCGACTTCAGTTCTACAAAAAGATACGATTTAATAATCCAATAATACATTGTTTACCTGTATGTCCAAACAAAACATAAAAACATCAGCGAAACTTTTGCTATCGACATTATTAGCACTTTGTGACTGAAAGATGTCCTTTTCTGACCCGCCTGTTAGACAAACTCTACATAGGTCCATATTAATTTATTAATTACAACTAAATTAAACTGTAAAACTCCAAAATCCCTTTTTTACAATATTGACAACTTGGCAGTGGCTTGACGTTGACGTTGACATTGACAAACTAATGACAGTCATCACCACAGATTAGTAAATAGTACTGTACGATTTACCCGTAGCCAAGTTGGTAATCTGCAATCATTAACGCTATAGAACACTTCAAATGTACGGGAATGGCGTCATCTCAACGCTCAGTCACGTGGCGAAACGGTTGTAACTTGGCTACTTGGCTAGAGGGGCAGAATAAAATAAAGTACCTAAGACATTTAAGCAGTGGATTCGATATTCTACGATCCAATGGAATTTAACATCAGCAAGCAAAAAATTGTCTCAGTTGACCATATTACCCGAATCCAAAGGCGAAAAGTAGCTGCTAGGAAACTCGTCGTTCTTGCAAAGGTTCGGCGGTCCTTCACATCGGGACAGCTTTTTGTGTTATCCTAAATATAAAACAAGGTCCAATCGTGTGTGGAGTACTGCAGTTACAAATGGGCTGGTGCTGCAAAATGCCACCTAGCAGCTTTGTGTTCAGTGGAAAGGCGTGCGATGACGCTAATTGGTGATACAGATTTGGAGTCTGGGGAACAGGCGTAGGGTAGCTAGCCTTTCGGTATTTTACAGGATGCGTTCCGGAGAGTGTGTGCAGGAATTTAATGACTTGACAACCCGACGTACGGCTAGTATTTCGCCTCGTCGTTTATACCCGTTACATCGAAAGACTGGACCAATTTGGCTACTGCGGCTTGCCGTCCGATTATAATTTAGGTGTCTGAATAGGTTCATAATAATTTACTGTTCTTCACCATCAACGATTGCATCACTGCTTACCATCAGGTGAGATCGCAGTTAAGCACTAGTTCATAGGTATCAATAATAAAAAGAATAAGGAACAAACTTCCTTCTTACCCAGCACCGAGTCGATTGAATCGAAGTTCCACTCTTCCCTGCTGAAACCCGATGGGTCTCTGGCGTACAACGCTGATGAGAAAGCAAACCTGTTTGCTTCTTTTTTTGCGAAATCATTTCCGAAGCAGAGTTGCATTTTACCAGCTCTGAACCATCTCGGTAGCCGTATGCTTTAGTTTAACCCTTCAGATACCGTCAATTACAGACACAATAGTAAGACAATAGATGCGCGGCCACCGGGTGTCGCTTGGGGATTCATGAATTAAATACTGATTAGTGGACTTAACATTCTCCATAAAAAAATTAATTAACAAGCGTTAGTGAGGGCGCCCACGAACTTATTAGTCTCTGTGAGTCTCCTCGCCTTGGACCTTCTATCAATTTAGTTGAGTTGCCAAACCCCGGGATAAAAAATATCTCCCAGCTGTCCAAAGTATTAGCGACGCGGGCGCGCGCTTACATACAGTAAGGGCCAACGGTGCGTTAAGCGGGCGTCAGTCGAGTGACGTCGCGCGTGTGTGGGCGGCCCCCTAGCGGAAATCGGTTTAGTATCTGCGCAGTGTTGCTAGTTCAACTTTAACGGTGTGGGTGTAGTCGTGTTGATGGAGAACTTTAATCTAGTATTACGCAGCAAAATGGTCGCGTAGCGCGGCTGCCCGCGAAGGAGCACTTTTGTATGAGACCGCGCGGGCGACCGCGTAACGCAGCGTCGGTCTTAAGAAACAAATTAGTTACAGAGATTTAAGTTGATCGAGCGCGACTATCGCAGTAATGGTTTTTTTTTTGATATAAATAAAGCCTAATACCTATTAAACCAGCAGGTCAATCTCACTCTCATTAGTAATTTTATTAGAAGTCTAGGCGCTTTTAGAAGGTTTCCCCTCAGGAAACCAAAAGGCAATACAAAACACAATATTATAGTCTTAGCTTTTATTTTCTTGTAAGAATGTTGGATACAAATAGCTAATTCCGTATCAAATTTTTTAATAAAATGCCACAGTATAAGGAGAAAAATTGTATATACTATAAATAGAAGCATTTTGGACGCCATACAAGTACCCTTGACGCTTCCTACAGTAAACGTTACTTTATGTATGTCGATATGGCCCAGACGAGCGCAAACTTTACTAACGAAAAGACAGGCACATTAACTTATACCTATGAATAAAATATATGTCTAAAACAATAAATCAATCCCCTTAGATCACGACTTGTGATGTATAGTAAGATGTGCTCCATTACGTTCGCATACTATTAGCTGCCATTGCTTGTTCAAAACAAAACAGATTGTTCCAATTAAGGTACAAAATAAAATTGCAAACTGGTTATATAAAATACAAAAAAAAAGTATTAAAAAGCTAAAAAAATATTGCATAAAACTTTCATTCGTACAACATTATAATTTATTAAAATTAATATTTACTGAATATACAATTCAATTTAAGTGACACACTGAAAGGTGATTCAACAATTACTTTCTTTATAATATTAATATAAAATTGGCAATAAAAATGTTTACTCCAACTAGCAGTGGAAAATCTAAATGCTATTCATAATAAAATATATTCTAGTCATTACTAATTGTCAAAAACTTTTCTATTGCTATCACCTAAATACGATCTTTATTATATTAAAAAAGAAATAAATAGGCACATCACATTCACTCCGAATGTCCGAAATACTAACTTAACGAGCTAAATTAGAATATTAATTTCACATTGTTCTCTTAACTATAAATTACTTAAACAATCCACAATTATATTGTAGTATTGCTGGATACAACAAACGTTGCTATGGCGTTCCGGATTTTGTACTAACATAAACGTTCATCATTATATTTTGTCGTATGGATGTGTCGGGCCTGTGCAAGCATCAAGTGAACATCAAGCTTCACCCACGGGTAGCCATGTTAAAAATAGATCTAAGAACATTAAATAATGACGCCAAGATAATCTCATTTAATAAAAAATTCTCATGATACTGTTAAGTACAGAATAAGCATCTATTTAAAATTTTAACTAAATAATACACAACATTGCAAAGAAAATTACATCCAAAGTAGTCGCCATAGTATAAACATGCAAGCCACATAAATCAATAGTAAATTATATTAGAGTTAACATAATAAAATGCAAATATATCTTAGAACACGAAGGAATTAATTAATACATAAATGTACAGAAAATGCTCCTAATTGGATGTTTTTTGTATACCTAGAGTAACCAAATTGACTTTAACTATTAAGAACTGAATTCATGGCAGTACCTTTAGCTGTCTAGGTATAGAAGAAAAATTTTTACGCTATAAATACGTTTACAAATTATACTAATTGTAAAACTAAACGTTGTCACTCTTAATACAATTGCTGTCAAATGATAAAAAGTACCGGTATGTCGTTGTGAATCGGTGGTCTGAATACCAGTCGAACGATGCAGTAGATAATGTTGGAATATAGACGAATGGCGGAATTTTGTGCCGGTACCAGGACCGGATGGTTTCGAAGAGGTCGTGGTCGCGTGCCGAGTCGTGTGGGCTAGTTGGTCTCGGCGGTGGCGGCGGGCGGCGGCACGGGCACGGTGAGCGGCGAGCGTTGTCGGTCAAACATCTCGAGGATCAGCTTCGGGTCGGTGCCGGCTGGGACCGTCACGGTGCCCGTCTGTGTGAACACGCCTCATGAGTACCAACGCACGTTCTTCTCGGCAACTCGTGACGTCCGCGCGTGTTTACCAGGGTCTACTGTAGATTATTGCCAAAACGATGTCTTTTATAACTCTTGTTTTTTTTTTTAACTAAAATTTAGCCATGATGGTGAGTGATCCCTGTACGAACAACACACGAACGGACGCCACAACATTGCGTATATGTTGAGTTAGTTGGTTAAAACACAATATAAATTTAGTTATTTTTAGTAGGTAGAAAAATAAACTGGAAATAAGAGAATCTTAGAGGTTAATAACAGAGGCATATGAAGCTAAAAAATCTATAGAAAAAGTTACTAAATTACTTGGTAGAGAGAAGGGCGTTCATGCAAGGTAATGTAGAAGTTATCGTAAGTAACTATGAAAGCAAAGTGTACCTCGATGCGCGTGATGACTCCTTCCTCGCGACTGTGCTCTAGGACTACAAACAAAACACAAAGCGCCCGTCAAACATACAAACGGATAAACATGTAACATAAACATATAAAATGGTGTATGAAGCGATTTAATCTTAAGGTTTATTTCATATTATTTAAACGGTAGGCAGAAGGTAGAAAATGAACATTTTGTACTGGAATCTAAAAGATTAATTAAAAACAATAAAATTATAAATAAACATGAATATAGTGAGTAGGAAGCTATCAAGTTTCTGAAAAAAAAATTGCTCATTTCAGTTATTTCGATCGTCTGTTATTATTTACGCTGACAAATCATAACATATAAATTGACCACCGATTTACTGTGATCAGAAACTTGATTAGTGTTTTCTCAGAAATTTTTCGTTTTCTGTGTCCATAATTTATTATACAATAAAAATATTATTTTGCGCGTATTGCAAAAGCTTTGCTTTATAAACATCATAATATAATTTTTATACAAAGTAAGCCAATTCATAGCGTAAATTTCGCTTCCATGCAAATTATATTTTTATTGGTGGGGGAGATTTAAATCCTGGAAATAAAAACTATATAAATGTCGGCTTTGAGTTTGAGAACTACTTGATAGTCTGATGAAGAAGACATATTTGTAACTAATGGGCCTATAACGCACAATATTCACTAGTTTTGCCTGCACAGATTGTTTTTACACAGAAAACTGTGTCAGTTTTACCAACGATGTAGCTGCATTGGCCATTTACTTTTGTAGAATATAGTTTCGTTCAGATTATTAGTAATGTTTTATTCCTCGAAACGTTTCTAGTTTCTAGTTGCGCAGTTCATCGCAAAACAAAAGCCAATCAATAAATAGGCAGTTAGACCTTTACCCAGGCTAAAAATTAATTAACGATAAGCTTTACTAGGAACAAGGATATGTAAGACGTTTCCTAAAACTAAACTAGAACTATGCATAATAATAAGTCATGACTATGACGGTCATATGCCTAGGTAAGGATTGCGCCAACCCCCAATTACTTGGGATAGGTGCAGGTGAATGATAAGTTTATTTTAATTGAAACTGTTAGATATCTATAGTGTATTCGTCTTAAGACAATAGTGACTCATCGTTGTCACTTGCCACGTCCCTTGACCACTTAGATCAGAGTAAATTAGAAAACCGTGTTCACAATACTGCCCCTGACAGTTAAAAGACGTATCTAAGAAAAACGAAAACAAATAAAAATATGTTTTATTGAATGAAACGGGAAATCGGCCCTTTTTCCCTTGTGTTAAAACTGCACTGGAGAAAGTTAGCAAAATATAAAAAAATACAGGCAGATGCGCCATTATGTCCTGATTCCGGCAATATATAATTAGTATATAATTAAACTCTGGAAAAAATGTTAGATGCGTCTTTTTTTACTAACGGGGGCAGAATACTAAGTTGAAGTAAGCTCAATTTGAACAATAATTACCTCACCTATTTGTGAAAACAAAAATATTTTTTTTTAACTATTTTGATCTCTTGAAATCGGTTGAACGGACATTAAAAAAACGTTTGTTTAAATGTCTAATGCTATAGAGATTGGAGTATACTGTTTTTGAACACGACCAAATTATCACTCATCTATCCAGTAGGTGTGTTTTACATGTGTTAGTGACGTCATACTCACTGTTCTCGGTAGTAGAGTTGGTGGTAGTGGTAGTGGTGGTGGTACCGTCACCGTTGGCGTCGTTGACCGTGGTGCGCGTCGTCGTCTTCACCACCATGGACGACGTGTTCACTTGCGAGTTCTACATATGGGAAGTTTTTGTTGTAATAAGAAACCGTGTAGGTGAGAGGCAAGTTTTTACTCATATTTTTTTTGCACAATGTAGTGGTGTCAATTGTAGGAGATAAGAAGGAAGATTAAGAGCTATAAAAGCTGATATAAACAAGTCAGTGTCAAGATTTCGAGAAAGCCTTAGCGATACACCTTCTTAACAATTTTAGCAGCATTTTTAAAAGCACTATAAGGAGTGGCCATACGATTATGTTTCCAATTTTGCTGGTCGACTTTATAAAGCCATGAGCTTCAGGATATAATTACAATGCTTACTTACTAGCTGACCCGGCAAACGTATATTTTATTAAAGAAAAAAATAGGATTGTAAAAAATAGCCTAAAACATACACAAAAAAACCGAATAAGCCGTTTTGGAGAAGTTCGGCAACAAACACTGATACGAGAAGTTGATATATTAGAAGATAACCTAGTCTTGCATTTCTTTCATTTCTTGTTGACAAAGGCCTACTGTCCACAGATGCGTAGCTTCAGAGACGCGACATGACGCTGCCGCTTTGTCGACAAAGTTTCTGTTTTTTATGCAAGCTTCACGCAGGACGTATAATGACGAATACGCGTCTATGAAGCTACGCGTCCGTAGACAGTAGGCGTAATCCTGGCCCACTAAAAACTCGGATAATTATAGCAGTTATATCAATGAGTGTGTCACCTGTAAGTTAATGTTGAGCTCGGGCGCCGCCTGCGGCTCGGGCGCGGCACTCGTGTGGTCGCGCACCGAGTCCACCGTGATGTCGGCCGACACCGCCGTCACGTCGTGAGGCGCTTCTGCTATCTCCTCCTGTGGATACGTACATTTGGTCGATTGTAATTGTTTGAAAATCTAGTAATAGGGAAAGTGAAATGTTAACTTAATCAAGGGCGTACTTAGATCGTTGAAAAAAAAAAAAACAAATGTGTAAATGACGTCTGTAATGTATACCATATGATATGAAATGTAAAAAGAGAAACTGACTGACTGACATATCAATGCACAGCCGAAACTACTGAGAATAGGAGCGTGAAATTTTACACAAGGTTTCCTTTTATGACGTAGGCTACTAAGATAGGATTTTCCTAAATTCACCACTTTAAGGAGATGAAACGGGTGTTCAATATTTGCATAGAGTAACCTACGCCCTCATGGGTGGAGTTGGCCGAAGCTAGTCTATTGTATGGTATTGAAAAAAATTACTAATTTTATTTTTGCTCAATAAAAGCCAAGTAAATCCTTTCGAACAGTTGTAGAAATAGAGTCGCATTTATAATACTGACCTTGTGTTCGCCGTTAGTTAGCGGGGCCTCGTCTATTGCGCCGCGCAGTGCTGCTGCCCATGGCGACAGGATGATGTGACATTGTGCGATCGTTACCTAAACATAAGACAAATAATAAATGAAACTATGAAATACTGATTTTCTTTGCGGCTCTGCTAAAATACGCTGGGAATGAGTTTCAAATCAACACAGAAAAATAATCAATTGTTTCTATAATTATTTTTTTCCTCAGATTACTATTTCGTACTATAGTCCATTCACGTTAAGAAAATAGTGACTTAGCTACTGCAAAGGAAAGACGTATTCAACCTGGGGTAAAAAAAGGTGAGGTATTTTTGTTCTGAGGAGCTTACTTAAAACTTCAATTGGTCAATATGATTTAAGTGGTCAAGGGATGTGGCTAAGCTACTAAAAATAGTGACAACGATGAGTCACTATTTTCATTACGTGTATATTATACTTTAATACACATATTATGTATATCGTAAAGCTTCACAAAGTACAGACCTTCGTAGCTGAAAGGGTGATCCGTTGTAGTTCAGATGATGAGTGCAAGTAAAGAGCTTCGCCTCGTTTCGAGAAGCATAAACTTGAAATACCACTGAAACAAAAGAAGTTTGTGAAAATTGTGACACATTACTGGTACTTAATCTAAGTCACGTATATGTATAGCGTAAGTGAAATACGATGATGGGATTTTTCCTTAAAGCATTCCTTTTTGATCAATTCAGAATTAAATTGCAGTACCTAATAATGCAGGTGATAGATGAAAGGAGAAGGATGAGATTAACCAGTTAGATGGTGTGTGAATGATTCGGGCTAGTTCCAGCAGTAGACCGTTATAGACTAGGTTGCGATGAGATTACTGTATTACTAATTAGTTTAACAGAATTTTCCACGTGAAGTCTGTAAACGCTGGCATAATACGTGTAGCGACTCACTTGATATCCTCCTTGCGCACGGCGGCAGCGTTGAGCTGCCTCCGCAGCTCCGGGCTGAGCACGAGGCAGTCGCCCAGGTTGGTGAGGCACAGCAGGCACCACTCGCGGTGGCGCGCGCCCGACCCGCCCGTGCTGGACGACACTCCCTGCCCGCATTCGAACCACGCGAATGCTGTGCGACGGACCTAAACAAACAAATAAAGATATTAAAATCTTTAATTTTACTTTTCCTTCCCTATCGATCTATCGTCAATGTGAGCTTTTTTGAAAAGTATGTTCATAAATTCAACGCAATGTCTGAAAAAGAGGCAACGTGAATGAAGAAAAAAACACTCGGGCACTTGGTTGACATTCGGTAACTTTTGCCGTTCAATCGAATATTTCACATTGAACTTGTTCCAGAAAATACGCTTAAAGTTTATTGAAAAACAAAAAATCATTCAGAATCTCGATTTAGTGTACAAGGTTTCCATAAATATATTTTGTATACTTTTTAAATTGAGAGTATTCAAATATCACAATTATGTAAGAGCAGTTGTATGGGAAATATCAAAAGAAACTATTTTATTGGGTTATACAATGAAAATGGCCAAGCGGCCTTATAGCTAATTGCGATTTTGAATACAACGAAGTTGTGCAAGAGCCAAAATTAGGTTGATATAAAAAGGCAGGAAGATTGTGTAAATACGCACCCTAGCGCCCTCGTGCGCGGTGAGCTTGTACTTGTTGTGGGGCTTGAGCGAGGGCAGCGTGAAGATCTTGAACTGTTCCTCCGACGTGATCACCACGCGGTGTGTGCCGCTCTCCGGCAGCGGGGACACTCCACGTTCCACCTGATCAAATACCAATATTTGTTTGTCAATCATACAAAAACGTAAAGATGTACACTCGCCATACGATGGGTTATCCGATGATAAAAAAAGGTGATGGCGGAATTATCGTATGTTGGTCAGTATATCCTACATGTCCGACGTACCTCCAGCGGGTCCGGCAGCGGCACGGCGGCGCCGTCCAGCACGGTGATGCCGATGACGGGCGCCCTGTGCTTGAGCTGGATCTCCTTGGCGAGCTGGCACGTCACGGGCTCGTCTTTCCTCTTATTGGTGTTGGGCACGGTTATCGTGAACGCGTACACTGTGCCGTTGTTTGTGCCCGCCCACAGGGTTGGTGTTGAGTTTTGTGCTAAATTATAAGAAGGATAAATGTTGTTATTGGTGGTAGACATGAATGGTTTAACATTTTAGCAGGCCCACATAGGTATCCTTCAAGTAAAACTCATCATTTGCTATGTCGAAAAATTTCCAGACTGTGAAACAAAAATATCAGAACTTTTAGAAATAAATGTTGAATTATATCAGTCAGAGGGACCATGGCTACAAGACTATATTTAAAGAAATAATTGGAATATTTCGCTTCGCTGGCTTATGATTTTTTCACGTAGGAATTCATCGAAGATGACTCTTTCGAATAATCACTCCTTCTTCAGCAGGCATCGGCCCTATAGAACCCCGTCAATCTTGCCGACATATCCTTAAAGCTCGCGTGGAACATAAAGCGCTATGGACCCGGGCTTGGTCCATCAACCTTGCTGATTTTCAGTAAACCCTCGCTGGCTCACACTGGGTTTAAATCCAGTATTTCTCCCAGTTTTGTGTGCATAAGCTTTTTAGTAATAAGTACGTACTGTTAATAAGGAATGTCCTGGCGAAGTACAGACAGCGCACCATGGAGCCGAACCCGTCGTCCGCGGGTCGCGCTTCTATGGCACGTTCTACTGGCTTCAGTTCTGCGTCTGTATCTGAAGCTGCCTTATCTGCTGGCTTCTTAGGGATAGGCTGCAAAGGGAAAGCGATATGTTGACTTAAAAAAGCATAGCTGTCGTTAACTGAAACCGTAACGATTTACGTTAGCAACTTTTAATCCCTTTCTACCTCTTAATATACGCGATTCTTACAATAAAATCTTACATGATCAGCAGTATCGTTTTATCAAAGGGCGTTGTACAACTGACGATGGTGTCACTTTATTATAACCCCTATTTACAGCGTGGGAAGAGGCCTAAGAGCGATAGGAATCTTTTTTGACCTCTCAAAGGCATTCGATTGCGTAAACCGTGAAACTTCTGAAATTTGAGCAGTACAGACTTAGCTAAACTGGCACTCAGCTCAGTGAGTCTTAATTAAATGACAGGTAGCAAATTCAAATAAATGTGGTTTATTCACGGGGTTTTTAAAAGTAAAAAAATGGGTGTACCACAAGGGTTTATATTGGGCCCTATCCTCTTTTAAAATTTTAATATTATGAATTCTTATTTTAATTTATATGTTTGAATTGTTCGCACATGATAGAAGCGAGTATTTGTCGAGGCCAAATTAAGTACACAAACTCCTTACTTGTGTGGGTGAGGTAGGACTGGACGTGGTAGTCTGTCGTCGCTGCGACCTTCCTTTCCGTAGTCTTCTGAACGACTCTCGCAGTGACTTCTTAAACGATTTTCTCCTTGAAATTGGCGTGTCGCCAGCACCGGAATGATCTAAACAAAAGAAAATTATTTAGTGAATTGAAAGCATTGGACCATGAATTTGTAAAATTATGTTCCTTGCAGCGAGGAAACAGATATGTTGTGAAACAGATATGTTGTAAAACCAATATTTCGAAAATAATCTACTTTTTAATTTGGAAGCATACTATTATTATGCGATAGGCTTCTTGCACGACGCGACAATATCATTGTAGGTTTAACTTTCCTTCAAATAGTCGATTGCCTTTTAACACCGTTTGGTTCTAGATTTTAGTGTAGTGCTCTTAGCTCAGTCGGTATAGGTCCATTGTACCCATCACGTGGGTTGAGTGCTGGGGGAGACCAGTACTACCGAGATTGTACTTCACCAAGCGTGTGCCGCCGCACACCAGGCCCCACTCCCACTGTGCGCCGAGCGCTGTCACTGTACTACCTCACTTGTACTCACCATGCGGGTTGAGCGTGCACTTGTGCAGCAGCGCCTTGGTGTTGATAGCGTCCACCAGCGCCAGCCCGTGTGCCGTGCCGCCGCACACCAGGCCCCACTCCCACTGTGCGCCGAGCGCTGTCACTGCCGCCGGGGGGACCAGTTGTACTACCGAGCTGGCCTAACAATAAAAAAATAAAAAAATAAAATACCTCGCAGTGATAGGCAAAGCCAGGGCCAATAAATAACAAACTAAACTTCGCGGACCTACTGCGCGAACGATAACGCTAAGTTGCCATTCCATGTTTAATGCTTATTGAAATTCATTCATAAGTTACGAATCCTGCTCTGAGCGCAATCTCTCCGGTGTCTATGTATTGCTTTCTCAATCCACGTGTAGACTTTTCTAGCTAGCTTATATGCTATCTCTTTTTCCCTGTAAAAACATTAATAATGGGAGTAAAATTTGATTGTAGGAGTAAGTACTCATTCGGGAATTTGTGTGGCTGTGTTATTTGTCATCTTATATGCTCTCACACGCTTACCATCACCATCATCATCATCGTGTGTGTCACACACGTTGTGTGTGTCACACACGTTGTGTGTGTCACACAAAACCAATTATATAACACTTTTTTTTCTCCCTCTTTATTATGTTTTTGCTATCAATAATCTTTTGCCTGTGGATAAGCTTACATTGTATTGTAATAATTACTTTTTTTTTTGTATAACATTTTGTTCTATCCAGGTCTTCAATATATATACGCACATAATGCACACTGACTTCTAAGAAACAAGTGATTCCTGGCTTAGAAGTCAGGGTCGTTTTGCTCTGGCCCAATTAACTATGATCATAAAAATGTAATATTTGTGTATTTTTTGGAAAAATAAAGATTTATTATTTATTTATCTGTTTGTGGTAAAGAAGCGAAGAACAATGAGCAATGGCTGTTTATAAGGTGAGATTGCTTGCAAAATATTATCAACATTGGAAACATTTGTAGTTAGATTCCACTAGATGGTGAACAAATTATTGTCTAAAGTGCGTTTCACTAAAGAATTACCTTCGTGATACAGAAAAACAGTGTTGCTATACTTTTAGCAATGAAATTACTTAAGATTATGGAGATTAACTGATATTTCATTACTTTAACAACTGCCTTATAATTTTCTTTTGGACTGTAAAAACTACTATACAGGAATTCAGAACAATACATACCTTTATAGGAGTAGGGACTCACAGAATGAAACCACAGCATACTTTTGTTGACTAGCTAAAGTTTACACCACGGCATAACTATACTCTTCGTAGATACGACAGAAGTATATGACAATTGTAACTATACGAGTTTTCGTGATATAATCAAAAGAATAAGTTCTTAATCCAATTTTTATGAAAATCCAGAAAGTAATTTACTTTATAAAATACCTGTTCATCTAAGGTTCACACACCGGAGATGCACCATCTCCTTATCATCCGTATCGTCTTAACTTCAATTATAAACATGTCTGTTTCTTTGTCTACAGTTATTCAGTAGCAATATTTTGTTTATTATAATTGAAGTTGGAAACGATAGCGAATCCTTGTTCAGAATTATTTCTTAGTAATTTTTATAGCCTTTTTATGGTAGGGGCGGCCAGATGGGAATTTTGCGGGATACTCGAACGCGTTAGAAAATCATGGTGGGAGAAACCTTGTATCTTGTAATGTAGCCGTACCACATATGGACCTTTAATACGGTGGGGTTCGTTGAGGGCAGCCCGTCAGATTAGTAAAAACAATTGATCCTTGAAAAAACTTGAGCGCAAGACAAAGTTAATTTAAGTACATGCAGAAAAGTGTATGTTTCAATAATCTGTCAATTTGAGCGTGGCATACCGCATAAGAAAATGGGAAATTAGTAAAGTTAGGTTGTACGGTTCCTGTTAATATTTCGTTGATAAAATTTTTAACAAAGTTTGCTATGATAATTTTGTTAGGAATGTTGAAAGTTATACACTTATCGTCGGTTTTAGCTACATCGCCGTACTAAAACGTAAAAAAAATCAACAGCACTCGAATATATCGAAGTGAAGATTTATTCCATTGTCGAAAATTCTTTGCAAAAGTATCAAACTAACTGATTTCATTCCCTCCGCTTAACGCAGCGTTCTAACATATGCAATGCAACGTGAGCGTGATCGCGAAGCGTAGCGGCGCGTAAGGAATAAACAATTGAAACTCATTACAGTGGCCTACGTGACCCAACATACGTGGGTGCGGCCCGGCGACCAACGAAGCGTTTTATCTTAAGTATAACTACTACTACCGTTGTTACTATTTTGGTGTACAATAAAGTTTATTCTATTCTATTCTATAAGTAAGTACATAAAACTGATTAATTTTGCTTCACTTACTTGGTATCCTTGTGGGAATGTGAGCGACCCTGACCTGAGCGTCAGCTGATCGTGTCCCTTCCATACGAAGCCATCACGATCTGACACGATGTTCACTGTCACAGACTGGAAAATAAACAATATTAGATAGGATACTATAGTACTTGTCAACCGTACTTTTATGGATGCAATATTTTTAAGGTACAGAGTATGAAGTTCCGCAAAGCTCCGTTGAAAAGACAGGATCCTCCGACCAGACGGGTGTTGTGTCTGGTCCGGGCAACTGTTCAGTAGTTAATTTCGGACTTTTGTATATGTTCTAATCGTGTGGAGATCTCTGTCTGATACTGTGATGCAAGATATGTGAGTTGCGATAAACTTCGGCAGCGATTTTATTTCCTAGCAATAAGAGTGGTTTTCGCAGTTCAAGTGTTCAATTAGATGAGAAAATATGTATGAAACTAAAAAAAAAAATTTTTTTACTTTTAATTAACTGGTATTTTAGATTACATACCTTAACTTCAGCAGTGTTGGTAGACGTCTTGAGGCTTGCGACAACTATGTGTCCCGCCGCTCCTCCGATTGTGAGCATACCCGATAGCGGGCACAGGATTACCTAATAAAATGATATTATTTTAATATACGTCTACATTAGATCAATACAATTACATAATTGGCAAAAATCGATTTTGTTAATTTCAAAGGTATTGACGACAAGGCTGGCGCAGTGCTTGAGCGTTTGACTGTTTCGCTAAGTGTTAAAGGTTCGATTCCCATACGGAACAAACACTTGTATAGATATAGATAATATAATTGTTCCGGTCGTCAATTTAAACTCGTTGAAGCCAGTGTTGCCTAGCTGACTATCCATAGAAGACACACCAAAACAAACTCAAAGGTCAACGTCTCTTAAAGTCTTTACAGCAAATATGTAATGTTCAAATCATATGAGAACCATGCTGATTAGTGTCCGAGATGGTTTTAATGAGGAAAGAAGCACACACACACAGCACAGGTTCCTATTATTTGTTTATTTCAATGTTTTACGTTATTTACTATTTATTATCCCTTAATAAAATAAATAGACTTACCCTTTTAACAGCAAGTCGTGGGTCGTCGCTATAAGGATCGAAAGAGCCGACCCGTCTGAACGGAGGCCATTCCTCTTCGTCGTTTTGGCTGTCGTTGTTCTCACCGATTTCTTCACCACTATGTATAAAAAATATATATCATTGATTATGTGAAAAGAAAGGTGGATAGTAGACCCTGATAAAAGCGTGGTTGAAGATGTTAGCAAACCGACGCAAATGCGAAAATATTGCGCGAAAGGAATCGCAACGTAAGCTTCGGCGTGATAAGATGATGATTTTTTTTTAAATTATTTATAATAGTTGCCTTTTGCGGTACTCAGTTGAAAAGAGCGGTCTTCGGGGACCACATGGCAAAAGTTTCAGGCAAACATTATGAAAGGTGAAGGGTTTACAATAAGACCTCATACACACGAGCGGCATATTGCCAACGGCAGACGTACGCATCGGCGGCAGCCCTTGACCATTAGTGACACTTGACACACACGACACGACTGATCTTCAATAATGGAATGTCGATAGCCACTGCACTGATAACAGCTGCCGCAGACGTGTCGACGGCTGCAGTTTCCTCTGCCGTTAGCAACATGCCGCTTGTGTGTATGAGCTCTAAGTACAACTTATTCATTTGTGGTACAATCAAAGCTGAGAAAGATACAATCCATTATTCAAAATTTTTGTTATGAAGAACACTTTTCAATTTCCTACTCAGCTTTCATTGGACAACCGAAAGAATATGATTATGAACAATGGTAGTTTAATAGCCGTATTAAACCAAATACATTCAGTAATAGTACTTGGACATCGATATGAGATATGAGAAAACAGGCTAACAGTTTACAACAACAATTAGAGAAAAAAAAGTGATAGAACAAAAATCTACACTATTTAGTGCTCGGCCATACTGGAAGCGAGGTGCGGGTGTGGGAACGCGCGCGTTCTGCTTGGCTGCACTGGCAGCGCAGTGGGGGAGCTGCGCGTGATCTGGGATAGTGTTGCCGCTCGCCTCCCACGGACTCTCTGTGGCCACTTGTATGAACTAACTATGGCTAATAGTTTATAGTTTTAATAATATATAATAATAATAATATAATATTCCACAACTATCACACAACGCCATCTAGTCCCATGCTAAGCAGAGCTTGTGTTACGGGTACTAGATAACTGATAAACATACTTATATATTTCTAAATACATACATTTTATAGATAAATAATATAATAATTAGTTATAGTATCTTTTTTATGTATTAGTTTATTATTTTGTAAGATTATTTGTGTATTTTATCTATGGGCCTTAGTTGCCTGATAGTAAAGGATTATTATTATTATTATTATGGCGAGAGTTGCCCGCTCGCATTCACTATGGGCACCAGAAAGAAGTTCTTATGTTTGAGATTACGGGCCGCGCCCGCCCTGCACCCGCTCCTCCAGTCTGGCCGAACATTTTCAGTAACCTCGACTAATAATAATCTTCATAAATTTACGTGCACTATTCGTCTATAAAACGGCATGAGGATGCCAGATTAAATAAAAAAATAAAAGAAGCATGCAGCTGGCAATAAAATAATTTTCCATGCTTACAACATTGTCTGTTACCTTGTGGTCGACCGTTTGAGCCCACTTCGTTATGAGCAAGCAATAAGCAGAGGAACATATCGTTAGCTAACGTTAAAGACGTCAACACACAGTGGGCATTGGGCACAGAGTGAAGTGTCAATGGTGTGTTCTTGGTGTATAATTAACTGATTTTTGTATTAGTGTTCGCAATTACTGAAGTGTAATATGTGCATCATCGTTTAAATGTATTTTGGGATTTAAAGAAAGTGTGACGAAGATATCCCAAGACCTCGGGTTAATTTCAATAACACTTTTGGTGCCAAGAATCCATACTTCTATACTTAGGTATATTATAAATGTGAAAGTAACTGTCTGTTATGCATTCATGCTAAAACTACTGAAGTAATTTTGGTGAAAATCGATACGGGGTAAGAGCTTTTGGAGCTAAGCGGAACAGAGAGTAAAGCCTCACATACCTCCGTTGAAAAGGGAGGATCCTCCGACCAGACAGGAGTTATGGTCTGGTAGGCAACTGCCCGATAGTTGATTTCGGGCTGTCGTATATATTCAAATCGCGCGGAGAACTTTGATTGCGCGATGCAGGATTTCTTATTTTCTTTGTAGTTCTTAGGTAGCGTCATAGATGTCGCTACAAACTTTAACTCCAAGAACGGACACAGGTTACTTTGTATCCACGATAACCGATATTCATGTCAAAGAAGCCACTGGTTTCTGCCAGACGTTTTGTCGACGTGAACGTCGGCGTCGGTTCCGTGTCAATGTGTGCCAGCTTGTATTCAGTAATTTGTCCATATGCCTACAAACCGCCTCCCAAGTCGTTGTTATTACGTTGCTATTGTCTTGTGTTCATGCCGACCCGACTAGCGTGTTCAGCTCTCGGATAGTTAGATGTTTCATATATTGAATGACCCATACGTCTTAGCACCGAAAATGTTAATAGATAGTTTATCAGACAAAATGTCCATAACATGACGCGGAACACTCAATATCTGGGCAACTTACCCCAAAATATTGAACAATAAATTTACGTGATATGGAAAATGTTATTGGACTATTTGTCGCGCAACGTCATGTTGTGAGGACAATTTGTCCTCTAATGTATCTGAAGCTTAATCGTCACATGCAACCATTAGATTTTTTTTTTTTGCCTTTTGTAATTACACCAGTATTATAGAGTGCTATTAAAAATCTTCTAAGTTTGACATTAACGATCAACAATCAATTAACTTTTTATTTCTAGGTAAGCGTGTTCCATTGTCGACCACTTGAGTGCTTACGATCAGGCGAGACAGTGGTCACACGCAAGCCTTTCAATAATAATAAAATAAAAGAACTTCCTAGCTTTTTCCCTACTAAATTGGGGTTGGTTTCCAGTCTACCCAGATGTATATTTATCATCACATATTTGTACCCTATGTCCGCTGCGTGTCGAGTCGTCTATAGCAAGCTATGAGTGACGTTAGCAGGCTATATAAAATCATTTTGAAGAGAGACTAGAGTTTTATTCAATGATTCTAAGTATTTGAAATTAAAAATACATAAGTAAGCATGTAGAGTGTTTTTAAATTATATCGACTTTTAGATAAACGTTATGTTAGTAGATGCTTTATTAACTGTTTTTTTAAATACATTTATTACATGTTATTTCAGACCTTCAATGATCTCATGTGGAGACAGATGCAAAAATACACTCTTGGCGAACTTATATCATCCATCATCTTCTTGAGTTTGTCTTATGTTACTTAGGGTCGGTGAAATAAGTATTTTTCTGCCATACTGTTCTGTCAACCGTCCTACTATCATTGACTTGATTTTCTTTCATATTTTTTCTCACATAATCCATCCATCTTTTCCTTGGCCTTCTATACATCACAGTTTAATAAACAATTTAATAACAGTTTTGACTGGTATTAAATTAAAACGAAAAATAAACCAAACAGATTCTTGAGTCTCCTCCTTCTTTTCCCGCCTCTGCTCTTATTATCTAGGGTCTGGTCTCCTCACCAAATAGGTTTTTGAGTGAATTGTGGTTTTAAAGTTTAATTTTTTTTTAATTTTCTAGCCTATATTGTCGCACTGCTGGGCAAAAGCCTTCGTCCATTTTTTCCAATGATCACGGTTACTTGCTTTCTCATTCCAATTCATAAAGAAGCTATCCAGGTCATATCAATCAAATATAATTATTCCATCCAATCATTCATCAAAGTTTAGTTTGGTTAAAAATATTTCTGACCAATTCTTGCAGTTAAAAGTTGTTAAAACATATGCACACAAAATCTCATGACTTTTTTTGCACCCAACTTTCATAATTACGTCATAATGAAATTCAATTGGCTTACCTAAAGAGCTGCGAGGTAGTGTACTTGTAGAGCGGCGTCATGGCGACGCCGGTGACGTCCCAGAAGCGCACGGAGCCGTCCTCGTGTCCCGTGAGCAGCAGCTGCCGCTCGGCCGCGTCGCCCGCCTCCGTGATGCCGCCCGAGATGGGCCACGCGCCTTCCGAGTACAAGTTGTCGCTTTGACGTTGGCCTGCCATAAAGAAGTACGAAATCTACATTATTATTATATTTTAATATTATAAAGAGGTAAAGTTTGTTTTTTTGTTTGTAGGTGGTAATCTCTGAAAGTACTAGTGTTCCCTTTCTATTATAGTTTAGGAGACATCAAGGCTAGAGTATACTAGCGCGCTCTACTATCATCGATGGCATCACTGCTCCATCAGGTGGGATCACAGTCAAGCACTAGTTTATATCAATTATAAAGAAGGTGGCCATTGGGCTACCAGCTTGGTGATTCGAGGTAGTATGGAGAATGAATCCTGGCATTTACCAAGTAGTAACAGTTTTAGGGCTAAAAATGCGTTACGCGATCCTATACTGCAGTATAGGATCGCGTAACCGCTCCTATGTTAAAGTTCTCCATCGAGACGACTACATGCACACCGTTAAAGTTGAAATAGTAACAATGTGCAAGTAATAATCCGCGACCCGTGCCTAAGTTAGCACACAAGCAGATGCAACATCGGCCCTTAGGCTAGCAAAGACTGTTTGAGCAGTATCTCACCAGCAGCCACTATATTGTCCAGCACATTGGAAGCTACGTTGTCGACGAGCTGCGCGGTGGTGACGGCGGAGGCGTGGATGGACACGAGGTAGGGCAGGCGCAGCGGCCGCCAGCGCTCGTCGCACAGGTCTATCACCACCAGCTCTTCTTCTGCTAGAACCACCTGGAAACACGAAAGGCATATGACATTTGAAAATAAAAGGACCATATGGAGAGGAACCTGCAAGTGCTACCGTCTATCAAGCTCGTTTTTTGTAGGTAAATCAAATAATTTTCTTTTCAAATAAATCTGGGGATTAGAGGCATATCCACTTTATTTTTTGGCTGAAGTACTTAAATATCTCTACCTAATTCCGACCTCTGATTATAAGTGATATACATAGACAGACATTAACATATCCTTTAAAATGGCAATAGTATGCAAGTAATAGTATAATAATAAGCCATTAACTTACCAAAGCAGCGGCGACTTGGTTGACGGTCTGCAGTTGTATCTGCGCAGGAGTGTCGGGCCGCTCCTCTTGCAGCGGCACGCCGTCCGGAGGCACCGGCGTCGTTGTGAAGAAGTCGATTACCTACACAACAAAATCAGTTTATTGACACAATTGTTCGGCGACAATGTACCACCTAAGACACTTCTGCCTGACCATCGCTAAGTTCATTTTTGCTTGCACTTGATGCTTTGTTTGTAAGCAAAGGGTTTGGTTTGACATCGCGCCGCAGGAATCAAGCAATATTTTTTTTAAGTTATCAGGCAGAAATGACCGCTGGTGGTATGGAGCAGGAGGTACGTGCAAGAGAACCAAGGTTGCCGTCACAGCCTGTAGAATGGCACTGGGCTGGGCACATTACTAACAGAACAGATGGTTGATGGGGCCGAAAGGTGTTTCGGGCTTGGCTGTCTTGTGTATGTGCGTTTACTTATTTATAAACGCACCTTCCATACAGGGGTAATTCCAAATGTGAAACAACGTTAAAAAAAAAGGAAAATTAATTAAATTTTTTAATTAATTTAAATTTATTAGGTCGTATTTGTTTTATACTCACTCGGCTTGTAAAATCGAATGCGACGTGTTTATCTCCCTGTTGTACTGTGACGGTGTATTTGTCGGAGTACGAGGCGCGCGGCATACCACCTGTAATGGAAATAGTACTGTTTATACAAAAATAAAGACAAAATGAGTAAAGCTAAAATTTTGGTTCGCACTAAGGCAGCATTTGTTGTTTTGAACTTAGTATAATAATAATATTTTATTGAAATCATTTGAATACAAACATCAATGTCACCCTGGTTATTGTACTTGGATATCCTGTATCAAGAGCCAGAATGTATGTAAGGTATTATTATTTTGATAACTATGATGAAGGTTAGTACAGCTAGAATCTTTTTTTAAGTTTTATAATTCTCTTCATGAGAATCTTTCACCAAATAGTATTGAGCTAAGATAGCTCATTCATCGAGTTTGTCCACTAAAAGAATTTTCAAATCAAAACAAACTTTTCAACTTTATGATAGTAGTATAGATGCAAATAAGTAACATACCTGCATAAATAACGATCTCATCGCCATCAACGCTGGTGCGGTTCAGTATCTTGCTGATGGCCTTGCAGGGGTACGGTCCGTACGGCGTGATGGGCTCTTTGTTCGGTCGTTCGCTGGAGGACCCGGCCACTTCCCAGGTCACGTACGAGCCGTCGTTGTGGGATGAGGTGAAGTGCTCGCCTGGAGAAAAGTATTACTTGTTTAGAACGATAGTCGAATTTTTTCTAAGGAAGTATACAGAAGATAAATCCCTAAAAAAAAAACACGTAAATATTGCAAGCAGAATACTGTAACCGTTCGCATTGGTCCAGATACTTCATTGGTATCAGGATTCAGGCCTAAGCTAAACCCAAATCTCCGCTCCAGGGTTCTATATTATTCCCCGGAAGTCGGTTGTCACAGGATGATTTCCCCATTACCGTAGGTGCGGGATTGCGGATGGCGAGCAATGGATAGCCGAGAGACATTAGGTAAGGATCTCGGCGAAGGTTGATGAGACCGGTTAGTGGTTCGAGATGCGATATTTCTATTTTATTTGACAAGTTCTATTCTTCCAAGTAGGTGCCAGATAACCGTTGAATAACGGGCATTGACCTTCCTACATTTGTTGACATTCTTAATTTAAAAAAAACGGGAATAACGACATAATATTTGCACCTATAATAATATTTTAGTTTTAGTATAATTTTAGGCACTGAACTGTATGAAAAAGCTTATTACTGGTGGCTTTACGTTCATTTTTTTGTAAACGTTATTTGAATAAATTATTATAAAGCTATCTTGAATCGACATGTACCGTGATCCAGTAATGAAAAGCAATTAATTTTTTGTTTTTTCAGGTACCTACACAGAGATATTAGGAAAAGGTCAATGTACTTCATTCCACGGTTATCAGGCGCCTTCTAAAGCAATATGAAAGAAACCAACCATCATCATTCCAACACAAGCTCTCCAGCTGTTGGTTGGACGCGAAAGTATGCGTGGGCGAAGCTGCGAGGCGGTCCCATAACACGACGAGTCCTCTGTTGTAGCCGATCAGCAGACGCGAGGGAACTTTGGGGTGCTCGCAGATCGCTTCGACTGCGCCAGGGTTCACTTTGAAGTCTTCTGGACAACTGTAACGAGAAGAGTGAGAGGTTTAGATGATACCTTTGAATGAATTGTCTATTTTTGTGGCAACTTGATATTCTTATATCAGGGTTACAGCTCGAAAAATATAACCGTCCAATTATAATTTAGGTGTCTTCAAGCAAATTCAGTGTGGATAGGCTCTTAATAAGCTAGTGCGCCTCACCATCAATGATTGCATCACTGTTTACCGGTGGAATCGCAGTCAAGCACTAGTTTATACTAATAAAAAAAAGTTACTGTGCCTAGTTAAAATGTAAGAAATTGGATTTGTGTGGGCTACCCCCCTTAAACTCTCATCTTTTTAGACTTCCGTAACCTTTTACTAAGACTGCGTTGTCCGTCTGTCGTCACCAGGATGTATCTCATGAACAGTGATAACTAGACAAAGTATAGAAACTTTCGAGCGCGATTCAGACTCACACTTGTCTGATTTTTGATGTGTTCTTTTTCCAGTAAAAAATTGTATTTTAGCAACTATAAAATCAGTATTTGTAAACCAAACGAATGAATGGAATCATTTAAACCTCGCCGGAAACTACATTCATAAAATCCTTCATGTGTAACACAACAGACCGACACCTGGACCAGAAATAAATCAATCAACACATTTATTCATTACACACATGTTGTTGGTTCTAGACAAATTTTTAGTATTTATTGTATTTGGGTAGTTTACAATTAATAACATAAAACGATAGCTTCTGGCACCGGCTTCACCCGCGTGTCAGTACATTTCTCTATACAAACTTTGGATTTCCGTTTCATCCCCTTAGGGGTGAATTTTGTAAAATTCTCTCTTGGTGTGTCGTCGTCATAAATGGAAACCTTGTGCAAAATTTTACACTTTTGGTTCCAGTTGTTTTGGCTGTGCGTTGATATGTCGTCAGTTAGTTTCTCTTTTTATATACATATATTGATTATGGATGAAGTTACTTATTGATACTAATAATAAGAAAAACAAACCGACCAAGTGCGAGTCAGATTCGTGCAACAAAGGGTTCCATACCGTCCTTAGCAAAAAAAAAAAAACATGTTTGTTGTATGGGAACCCTACTTAAATTATTTCTTTTATTCTATATTTAGTATTTGTTGTTATAGCAGTAACAGGAATACATCATCTCTGAAAATTTCAGCTGTTTAACTATATCACGGTTCATGAGATACAGCCTGGTGATAGACGGACGGACAGCGGAGTCTTAGTAATAGGGTCAACTAACTATAAAGAAATACTCACTTCTGCATAACAACATCCTGATATATCACATCTTCGGTGACGGTGAACGTGTTAAGGTCCAGATTGTATATGTTCCCGCCCTCGGTACCGATCAGCAGGTGCTTGCCCGTCGACTCGACGCACAGGGACGAGATCTTCTTGTTCTTGCCCTCGAATATGTAAGTCTTCAGCTCCACCAGGGATTTCTCGTTTATCTCCCATAGGTGGAGGCTGTTGTCGTCGGAGAGGGATACTAGACGGCCAGTGCCTGGAAAAGAGAATAATGTAGTTGATTATGGGTCATTCAAATCGTACTAGATTAGGCGTGCCGAACACTCACTACAGTCGACTCAGGTGTAATGTCGACTGTTACACCTTGAACCTTTCACTATGTGGAACGAAACGCGTAAGTGCCAGAGAATTCATGGCGCTTAGGTCGCGAAAAAAGTATCCTCTAAAAGCTATCTTAGCGCTGCACGTTTTAATAGTTGTTAGACGACATAATGCCAGTGTAGCGCTGCAGCGAACTTTTGTTTTAACTTTTAAGTATTTTGACCAATAGTTTCCATGAAAGGGCTTGTCTATCACTAGAATATAAGTCGATGGCTGCAGGATTGTTCGCAAGAGTTACCCAATGGCGTAGCGTTGACTAGTTTAGACGTAGGCGAAGGTGCTTCGAAAGACTTTTTCTTTCATAAATTCGAAAACGAAATAGAATAGATTGTCACAAGCCAGTGTTCGACCACATCGTCACTTACCATTAGGGAAAATAGCGGTCAAACGTGAGCCTTTTCGCCCACTTCTAGTTACGTTACTAGACTTACCTTGACCCTGAAACGCTTGATGGAATACAGGTGGGTTTTAGTCAGCAAAAGTCTGACTCCTATTAGGGCTGCAGGATTGTTCAAAATATTTTTTTGTGGCCCTGGAACTCAGAGGGCAACTGAAGGAACACCATGGGTTCAGACAGTAGGTCTAACAATCTTCCTCAGTCAGAGACAAGAGCGAGCGGAGAAGTTATTTCATGATAAGAAATCTCAAAAAAAAAATAATTAAATTTCTTGTTTCCATTTGCCCCATTCATCATGGATTAAGGAAGTAAAATATTAGATCGTGTCGTAGCCAAATCGTTTGGCCATCATTGATGTAGGATTTCTATGATATTAATATAAAAAAGTAGGCCAAACGAGGATTGAAATATCATCAAACTCAAACAATTAAAACGATCTGGGCAGTTTTACTTTGTCCATATCATGAAATGATCAATTTGTAAGATGTGGCCACGACATAAATAAAAGATACATCTACAGCATCTACTCCTAAAATAGTGCTTATACTAATTCAGCTTCCTGATTACGACATTCCCGACAAAAATAGTCGTCTTCCTGTCTGATGCAGTCATCCTACATCCTGGATGTTTGCTAAAGCCGAGATTATGGCAGTGTGTATGAAATTCGGGGATGGATCAATCTTTTACTGGATAGTATGAGGTACTGGAGTCGACAATGTTGATAATCTCGACGACCAATAATAGAATGGGTTTAGTCTTTTTTTGAGGTGGAAAATAGTCATAATACTTCTCTCGCTCTAAGGTGGAGCGAAAAGGCATGCTCCACTTTTACTGACTAACATACACTAGTTACCCTTTGTATTCAAACGTTCCCGCAGCTGTAGCAGCTTTAGGATATATTCACAGAGGATTGTTCATTGTGGCAAGCCTATGTCCAACAGAGGACGTCTATCGGCTGAAATGATGATGATGATATATTATTACATATTATGAGTAACCCTCAGAGGCCAGGCTTTCGGTTAGTTCACTGCTTTCTTATCATTTCTATGTTGTTATCTTTTCGACAAGTCGTAGCAAAATTAAATATCGAACATTTCGCCGACGAATGTTTACATTTGTATTTTCTTATCGAAAACTCTGGCCCAAAAATATGTAATAATATCTGATATCGACTATCGTAGGTATATTACATACCTACTCAACTAACCATAGTGCTGTACCTTCATGATTAACAAAAACTACTCATACTTATAATTTAGTAAAAATCTGCACTCATTTAATAAAGAGATAAAGTTTTTTTTTCTTTGGAAGTACTGGTCCAATTGTTAAAATTTTTTTACCGACAGAAAGCTGCTTTATTCCTGAGTGACACAGGCTATGTTTTATGTACGCGGGCGAAGTCGCGGGCAAAAGCTAGTATTGGAATAAAGTGAATGTGGAAAGTTCGTACATTATATTACGATCTTATAAAAACATTAAAAAACAAATTTAATTTTCATTAGGTTTGACTTAAGCTGACTGGTACCAAATTCAAGTCACTGGTAATGACTGGTACGGGTTCTTACATAAAAAAAATATATTTGAAGAGTGGTCTCCGTTCAGAATAGGCATTAAAAAAGCGTTCAAAGTAATACCAGTGGTATTAGATATTTTGTATTAAAATGGAATAAACCATCAGAAGATATTTATCTAAAAAAAGGGCGTAGGTATGTAGGTACGTCGTGAGTGTGACACAGATGAATAATGTCCTAAAATAAATCCTTATCAAAGTCATTGGGTGACTAAACGTTTCATAAAATAAACTGAGTGCGTGGGCGCATGTTTCGCGGCAGTGAATCCCTAACGAAATATGTGTTTTATTCCTATCTGTTTATATTTTAAGACGAATAAACTGTAATTTAATAGGACTGCTCATGGTTTCGGAGAAAACTAGTAGGTATGTTATGTTTTTTATGGTGTTAAATAACTGGTTGGGAAATTGGTCGGAGAAGGCAACACCATCGTAAAATGTATAAGCTATGAAGAACACCTGTGCCCAGCAGTGAGACAATAAACGATGACTTATAAGTAATGTTTAACACTGTCCAATTGCAGCAGGAAACCTTTGGAATCAAGTTCTGATTTCGGCCGTAGTTACGATTGGATGGCGGTCGAAACCGGAAGTAAGCCGAAACGCGATTTTTTCCGAAACTAAGCCGAAACTAGATTTTTATCCGAAACTAATTTTTTTTTGATGAAGCTTAGCCGAAATTTCGCCATACTGAAAATTCAGTCGAACACTATTTGAATTTTATATTATCTCTGTAAATACTTATCAGATAATGAGATCAATGTCCTAATTAAACATTTCAAAGCATAACAACAAAGTTCAATTAGTCATCATCACACAAAATATAATCTAATTCAAATGATCATCACCTGGAACCTAATCTAATCCAGGTAGTGACTTGACTAGCCTTAAAATAGTCTGATACATAATGTTTTTATCAGTAGCCGGTCACTGTGCTATTTATCATCGAATACTTAGAAATTGATACTTGTAACGAGTAAATACTTTAGGGTTGGAACTATTGGATACACCACTTCAGTTACATCCGTAACTGAAGTGGTGTATCAGAACCGAATTTAGAGTTTTATGTTTTGGTTTGCCGGAATCGGAACCGGAGAGAGGAGAAATCGGAGGTAGAAAGAGAAGAAAAACTAAAATGAATCCAAACTTAATATTATAGATGTGAAAGTAACTGCCTATTACGCTCACACGGTTAAACTACAGAACCGATTTTGATGAAAGGTTCGGAGTAAGCTTAAGCCAGGAAGAACATAGGCTACTTCTTATCTGGCTTCGATGCTACAACTGACATTCAAAGGGACGAAGTCGTGGGCAAAAGCTAGTAACGCATAAGTATAAATGAAGATATTCTAAGGCTGATTAATATTATGCAGCTAGCGGATAGTAGGCGTATGCTAAGAAAAAAAAACATTGTAGAAAAAAAAGTATTTGCATTTTTTTAGTGCATTGTTTTAAGGATCTAAAATGATCTTCACTTTCCTAATGAAACCGGTTTGGAGGTTCCAAAGTCTATAACGGACATACGAAGAAACATTTTTGTGTTATATGCGATATTTGGACTATCCTGTCAGGCCAAAGATATAAGTTATTTTCTTACCAGGTATAAAATGTATCTGTGTGACGGCCGAATCTGAGTTTGTGTGCTGGCCGTATAGCTCGACGCCGGGTCTGCCGTAGACCTTCAGGGCGCCGGTAGCCGTGCCAAGAGCCACCACCCGCAGGAGAGGATCCCATGCTAGTGCTGAAGCTCTGTGTGGAAAACCGTGCTGCACTGTCTGTGGACAAAGAGAGGTGACTGGTTAGTATGTTTAACCCAGGGGTCTTTAAGTCAAGGATGAATAGGTTGCTTCTAGTCAAGCGTGCTCTATCGTCGGCCACATTATAGCTTTCCAACAGGTTTTATCGTGTTAAATGCGAGCCCATCCATAATAAAAAATAACCATGAATTTTGGTGACGAAACTTTAAGAAAGTTATGGTTGAAGTCGGGAGTCGCAGGGCGAGCAATAGGTAGCTCGCCGTACGGCCGTCCGTTAATAATAATAATAATATTCCACAACTCGATGCAAGCGAACCGTAGACGTTCAATAGGGCCAGGGTTACGGGAATTTTTGAAAAACTTTTGACCGCATCGTCGCTTTCCATCAGGTGAGATAGCGGTTAAGCGCAAACCTATCAACAATAAAAAAAGATGCCTTGTCTGTAGGAGGCATGTACTCCCGCTCCACCCAAGAGCGGGTTTCGTCAAAGATGATTTTCCCCGTCGACAAAAAAAAAAAAAAAGGTATGTACGGTGGTATTTTGTCAATGTTCAATGAATCAGTCTTGCTTGCCTTGTCACAAAGATGATGGATTCAGCTTCCAGTCTAAACGGAAGCAGCTAAGCACCAGTGTTTTGTCAATGTTGCGAGATGAAATCACAATGTTTGTAGGTAATTGCATCTGTGATCTGAGTCATTTCTGATAAGATTTATTTCAGGAAAAAAACAATTTATTTACAAGAATCTTTCCTCAATTCAAAAATAGATGCTATTCATCATCGCCTATATCAATAATCAATATGCCTGAACATATCAGAAAAGAAAAAACATAGGATATAATGTACCTAATATAGAATATAATAAAAGTTTATTGTAAACCAAAAATGTAACACAACTTGTAAATAAACTAAATAATATAGCTATTGGTCATCTTGGTTATATATTATAACTAATATATAACTAATATTTATCTGTATATTAGTTATGTATAACGTATCCTTCATCATCATCATCATTATTTCAGCCGATAAACGTCCACTGTTGGACGTAGGCCTTCCTCAAGCTTCGCCACAACGAACGTTCCTGTGCGTATCGCATCCATCGGTTTCCCGCAACCTGACCTTTTTTTTGGCGCAAACGTGAGTCATTCAATGTTTTTTTTTTGTTTGTCTTCAGTTTTTTATTGTTGTCTACAATGCCCCAACGGTCATCTGTTCTGCGAGCAATGAGCCCTGCCCATTGCCACTTAAGTTTGGCAATTCTTACATATTATAAAACTGCGTCTGTCGGTCTAAAGCAGTCAGCTCGCCCATGTACATGAACTTTGTTATCCACCTATTTTATAAGTTTTTATAGTGTACAATAAAGAATTAAAGTAAAAGTAACTCAAAAACTAGTAAACGAATTTTCATGTCCTTTTTATCATCAATAGACTTCCACTTTCTATAAAAATTCATACTTATATCTTATATTGAATCACTATTTATGAAGATTTGAATGCATAATATCATAGTATTTCAAAGATTTTATCAGCATGTAAGAATGTACTTATGCATGTGCAGGTTGCTTGTTTTATAAGGTAACAAGGATTTGTCTATTAATAGGACAAATTACATCCGCCAAATGCGAATAACAGGTAATTAAGTGATAGAATGGGCTTTTTGTAGTCGTTTTGACACTTGGAATACAATGGAGTGACGTCACGAAACGTGCAAATATGGCTGACTCATACTAGTACTTGATAAGTAGTATGTACTTAGTACAAGCAACTGGGAAGTATTGTGGACATCGATTTTGAAAAAAAAAAGGCGGTTTTTCCTACGCTTCGACTGATTTTTGTTAGTTACCAAGATTATTGTTCAATGAAAGTATAGTGTTCAATGAAAATTTTTTTTTAAATATAGATCTGCCACTATCTCTACTTACTATTTCTATTTATAACCCAAGAATGGCTGTACCGATATGGCTGAAAATTGGTGGGTAGGTAGCTTAGAGCCAGGTGATGGACATAGAATACTGTAGAGTAGGATAGAGTAGTGTAGAGTTGGGTATAGTAGGGTGGAGTAGGGAAAAGCGGGAGCGAAGCCGCGCGGGCAAAAGCTAATAGTACTATATTAACGCATTGTTTATCCAAATTATTATTAAGTATACCAATTTCAGCTCAATTGGTTAGGGATAAATGACTCCAAATCCATTTGCAAGATTTGTCCTAAACAAATATAACAATAAATTTTATTGCGATAACATCTACAAAATACCTCATATTTTACACCAGGATTTCTTTTTTGTCTATTGTGAAGGCAGTATTCATGAGTTCACACGGGCACTAACATTAGGTACCAAACTAGGTTAGTAGAACATCATAAAAATCAAAATCTCCGACACTTTTTTTTCTCTCTTTGGCGTCTGAGCCGATGTCGTCTATTTTCTTTTTATCATGATCTTTTAAACATTGTTTATTTAAAAATCATGATAAAAAGTTTTACTACCCCTCCGTATCTGCACGCGCTCCAACTTGGTACGACGGATTTGGTCCGTCCGCACTAAGGGTGTCTTTAAGATCGTGCGTATTTCACCACGCATGCAAAAAATGTCAAAACAGCAAAAAAACGCGTCCCGCGTGCGTATTCTACGCATTACAATTAATAATTGTATTAAATGGACATTTGTGGGCGTTACGCGTACGGAGCAATCCCGCTTGCGTAATAAAAACTGCACGATATTAAAAACACCCTAAGATCAAAAGTGACTCAGCGTAATTAGGATACACACGCTCGAACTTACGGACCAAACTTACGCTGGGTAACGGCTCTCGACATTGGTACGGACAGACCAAATCCGCCGTACCAAATTCAAGCTTATGTTAACACTATAAATCGTCAACAAAACATCTGTTTCAGATAAAAAAGGACAGCTGTGTAATTAAATCCTTTAGACGAGAGGGCCATAAAATTTTTTTTTTGGTACCATCGCGTGCGGTGTCATTCAAGTTTTATGCCCAAACCGTATAATTAGCTGTCACTTGAGTATTAACAAACGATTACTATAAAATTTAATGACGTTAGAAAAGGGACGTGGGAACTCACATGTCAGAGACAAGCGAGTTGTTGTGAAATTGCATAGGTATGTGATACTCCTGCGAATACCTAAGTATGTTAGATATTATGTTATGACTTATGAGTAAGTATATGAGTATATTATAGCTCTACGGTATTGCTATACGTTCGGACGTATAGCAAGCATAGCATCTAGTTCTAGTCAACTTATTATGATATGTCCCACGAAGCCTTCTCTCGCCCATAAGTCTGTCCTCGGCCATTGCAGGCCAGTCCGTCCGGTAAGAATCAAGCTTCTCTCCATCTCCATCTTGGTCTGCTGCGATGTCGCCTTGCGTTTAAGAATCGCATTGGACAATTTGTTTGCTAGCCGTAAGGTAATATGTTTCGGGACTCTTCTTAAAATAACATTTTTGAGGTGAGAAATCATTAAAGTCATCCTGCTCTGGGTGGAACGAAGGAGTGTTAGACTTTTACCAACTAAAACCACCTGTGTTACTTCAGTTTTCTTTTGCGTTCCAGGGCCGCAGTGACTCCTTTGAACGGTTCCGCAGCCCTGGCAGGCATCGGCCTCTGACCCCATCAAGAGAAAATCGAAGCTAGGTTTTCGAAGTGTTTCACTGGCCATTAAAATTCATTTCAATATTAATCTACGATCACTTGAAGCATGTCAGGCATTGTGTCAGAGATTGACTGAGTTACTACGCCTTTATGTCGGTACGTGGCTAATGTGAACGATTTTAAATTAATCACGTACGATGTCTCGGAACGATCAATTAGCTACACTGCCGTCCACTAACTAAAAGGCAGCTAAGTGCATAAAGTATTTTTCGAGAAAACACAATAATTGGGAATTGATGTCTCTTGAGTAGTATGCTACCTAGGAACAAGGTTACAAGTTATATATGTAGGCACAGTCTTTGTGCACAATATGTGATATATTTAATTCATTTATATTTATTATATTTTATTTAAATTCATTTTCTAACTTTTAGCTAAGCAATTTAAACACAGACATTGTGATTTAATGTTCTGTATCTCAAAAACTATCAATCATAGAAAAATGAGTCTTAGACCAAAAGATAGAGCATCAAAAGTTGTATAAGACTACATTAAAAAGTGAAAAACGACCAACTGTGGCTTAACGGCCTTTTAGTTAGTGGACGGCAGTACAAGTCCGTCTACTACTTGTGTCTATACCAGTATCTCAGACATAGAGTAATGTTAAAAATCGAGTTAATGGAATAAGATTGACAGATTGACTGAGAGGAAATCTGAAATCAAAATTTGACAGTTACCAACCCAATAACTAGATCGATGGAAGAATGGATCAGTCGACGTGGGTCAATATCATCAAACAATTAATACGGACTCTTATGGATTCCCGCAGGTACTCATCATAATCATCATCATCGGCAGTCCAACTTCATCTACTGGTGCTTATAGGCGTCTCTTTTGTTGTGTCAATCCCCAAGTCTCTACGCCACTCTCATTCACAGCGGGAGAAGACTTTCTATCTACAATGGCAACAATATCGTTTGCGCACTGCCCATCTTTGCCCCGTAGAAAGTACCTGGTATATGTATACCTGGTACTTTCTACACATCTGATATTTCGATCCGTCGTGTAATATCCGTATTACTGTAATGTCGTTCGCCTACGCATCATCACTCCGTGCTCTCCGGCAGACGTACAACACAACGTCATCTGTCGACCACAGACTGCCCAAATCTTGTCAGCAGTGCTGTATGCGCACGAGACATATAATCGTATACCGACATACACTACGCATTGATACGGATATTTTGGGACCTGGAATTTCAATATTTTTACTTATCATCACGCTTAAGTATCAGATAGTCATAGGCAGAGGTACTTATGACTGTTGGTCATTTTGGTGAATGTATAATTCTCACACAAAGCAAAAGATAGAACTGTAATTACTGCTTTTGTTGGCCGATATTTGACCATACATCATGTTGCCACCATATCATTACGCTATTCGGGTCACGTGAAAGCAAACGCAATTGAATACAATAGTGAAGTTATTCCGATGTACTAATGGCGTTGGCGCCTTGTAGCATTGCTGTCAAAAATTTGACGTAAAAATATTAATTGCGCTGACTAACAGAGAACATTAAAAGAATCAGTTAAGGCTTTTATGAAGGTCACGTTATCGTATGACTCAGAGAAAAGAATAAGTAAACAAAACGTTTCTTTAATAGACAGTCATTTATAAATAGTAGGTACAGTTCTAATTAATTTCTATTTAAAGCAGAGGCACACGCTACACTATAAAGTACTTTATAACTTCACGGTTAGGGTTTATTTTCGACTTGCGACTGCTCTGACAAAAGTTCACAGTTCGATGGGTGCCGATTCGGAATGCTGTCGCATTCCTGATCGCAGTTGGCGTGACCGTCGACCTGAAACGCTTATGTTGCTTATTACACAGGTATTGTGTCATCTTCGGTTTAAACAGCTGGCTTTTCATAGAATTGACACCGTTGTGTGATGTGAGTAGTTTCCTGCTGTCATCGGGAATTTTCCCGTTAGTTATTGAATGGTTTATTAGTTTTTACACTTTTGTACGGTGCTAGACAATGTGCTCAACCAGCTTCACTAACTCAAGTATCGACCTTGGCTTTATGTTTTTTAAGTTCATTTTTATTTGACCATTTGTTTATGTATGAAATGTTTCTAGGGCTATAGGATTATTTAATAGAGTTCATAACGAACGGGAGGGATCATGTATTGAGCATGATTTCTCATGCAAAAATAATACCTTATGAAATGTTTATGAGAATAAAATTTATAAATATTCGGAGTTGACACTTCATTAATTAGGGAAACACTTAAGAGATGAAGATCAAGATATAGGTGCGTCCAGATCTGTGGAATGCGCCGCTCGCGATCTGCTTGCGAACTACGCGCGTACATTTCATGTTCGTACGATGCGAGCGCGGCACAGGGGATTTGTACGAACGAGCCGCGCGCGAAAAGCACGCGCGCCGCTCGCAAGTGGCGCATTCCTCAGGTCTGGATACACCATAATAAAAGAGATAGTGGTCAAACGCTAGAGTAACAATAGTGAAAAAAAATCTTCACTCCACATAAAAACAATGTTCTACCTTTCATAATCATCATAACAGTATCTCCTCAAGCACACATAAAGCTAACAATAACAGTCCACAAACGAGATGGTCGGTACAACCGCTGGCGCCCATTGTCCAACTTCGACCACGACGGGAGTACAAGAGAATCTCGCTTGTAGTCAGTACACGTGCACTCGCCTACAAAGTTCGATAGATAACTTCGCTGGACCGGTTTCTAACAACGGCGGTTCTCAAACAAGTCTGCTTTCCTTGGAGTCTGAATTATTATCATGTTTAAATAAAAGCGTAAGAAACTCTTACGCTTTTTTAACATTGTTAACATAACATACTCTGAGAAAGTAATCTAAACAGAACTGGCAAGGCTCAAAGGCAGGTCAAAAGAACAAGTGCGACGTGCCCTGAAATGTAAAAGGCAACGAAGAAATGGAACGTTTTTGGTCAGTAAAACTCTGACACACAGAGCGGAAGAAGTTGCCTCAGAGAGATGTCAGCAAGTTGCCTCAGAGTGTATGGGACAGTGAGAGCAGATTGTTCGAAGGAGTTACCGCAGCCCTCGCAATAAAGCTTAAATGAAGGATCACTGGGTTTTAGTCGGTAAAAGTCTGGTACTCCCATCCGCTCTACCTAGAGCGGATGAAGTTATTAGATTATATCCCAGCTAAAAAAGGCAAGTGTTATTAAATAATTAGGAAAGATCATCGTCATTTCAGCCGAAAGACGTCCAGTGTTGGATATAGGCCTCTCCCAAGTGACGTCATGACGACCGGTCCAGCGCGTCTCAGATCCATAAGATTCCTAGTGGGAGAAGGAGGAAGGATGCAAAAAGAAAAAAGAGAAAATTATTTTTTAGCATTGCAGTACCTAATAAGAAAACGTAAGAAAATACATGCACGAAGACGGAGAATTTGCAAAAAATGGAAATGCATTCTTATCTTCTTCGCGTATGAAAGGAAGAACTTTGAGCACCTCTGTTCTTAACCGTTACGGGGTCTAGCTTGTCATACAGCAACTTACAGGATACAAAGCTACAGACATGGGCATTATTACGAAGTACGAAAGACCATATTCGTTGAAAACATACTGTCTAACGAGATGATCGCTCAAATCTTGCTTTTTTGGTGCGGTGCAACGCCCTAAGAACGTCATTTTGTTTCAGACTGAGATTCGAGATTCGCTAAGGTTTCATAAAGCCTTATGAGGATTCTGATAATCTTAGAGCGAAATTGTTATTGGCAGGGTGGTCTTCTGCTGAGAGAAAATGACAAGAATGCCAGCCAAGTACACAAAGCATATGGAATGTGTTTGTTGGCTTTAACTTAAACGTTTTACTACAAATCATAAATGGATTGGAACGGATACCAATAAAAATAAGTTTATATTGGTCCATTCACCAAACTTCCGTCGGGAAGGAGCTTCATAGCATACAAATCAATACGCGAAGCGTTTATTGACACGTCTTACAGGGAACCACCTTCACTCCTTAGTGGAGATATCATCGTACGAAATCATCATCATCGTTCCAGCCGAAAGACGGCTACAGCTGCTGAAAATAGACTCATAGACCTCCCCAAGAGTCACCACACCGAAACTGGGCGCGAACGGGTCCTGTACGTCATGCATTCATCGGATTCTTGCAACCCTCACCAGTTCATCGGTCCACCTTACGTAACGCGGTCTCCACTACAGAACTTTGGTCCCATCGACCATCTGTTCAGCGAGCAATGTGCCATACTCAAGAATACACTCATAATACAGGCAATTACTAATGTCATAATCAAACTGATGTGCCAATAACTTAATGAGCAACGCCACTCGTTCATCAATAACGGATATTAGCTGAATGCAAATGACATTGTTCATTCATATTCATGTTGGGCGAGGAATTTAATCAATGCGCTAACCACATGGGCAATTAGTGTCGCTGTTTGTGTATCTGTGGTCGTTATGCGTCAGTAGTACGTGGGCAATTTGGAGAATAGGTTATCTGTTGGTTTAGCTTGATGAGCTTGAAATGATTGTCATTAGTTTGGGCTTTCATCTTTGTTTTTATTTGATACTAGCTTTTGCGTGCGGCTTCGCACGCGTACATAAAATAGCCTATGTCACTCAGGAATAAAGCAGCTTTTTATCAGTGAAAAAAAATTAGGAATCGGACCAGTACTTCCAGAGATTACCTCCTCCAAACAAAAAAAAAAAAACTTTACCTCTTTATAATATTTGTGTAGATAAACTAGTGCTTGACTGCGATTCCACCTGATGATAAGTAGTGATGCAATCATTGATGTTGAGGCACTCTAATTTATTAAGAGCCTATTCGCTCTAGCCTCGAAGACACCTAAATGGGTCCGGACCGCAGAGGTTTAGCATGTAGCTTTTTAACCTATTAACCGCCTACGTCGGATATATCCGACAAACATTCTAGCGTTTATTCCACTATGGTCGCATATTCACGACCAAATATTTCATCTCTTCAGCTTTTCTGTCATCTATGGGGATTAAACAGCTAACCGAGATAGAAGCCCCGGTCGCGAACACACTGCCTTAGCAAATAGGACGCGAAAACACTCATCGGACTAATCCAACGCGGGCGGTTAAAGGGTTAATCGTATGATTCCTCCCGTTCTGGGTGGAGTGAGAGGGAGTGTCAGGCTTTTACTGACTATACGCCATCTGTGTTCTTTCAGTAGGGATTAGCGTTCTAGTCTGGGTAACTCTTTGGAACAATCTGCTTAAATAGCTGTTTTCTGACAATGGATGATAGTATCAAAGACGGTGAAGCAAAAAAGTTGGGTGAAGAGTCTGATAAAGATGATTGGAAGAAGACATGAGACACCCTTCATAAACACAGATAAGAGAATGAGAAGGTGGGTTAAGGAACAGTACAGTATCGTTGGCACTGAAAGCTCTTTTAAAGGTTTGGCGAAGTCGTATAAAAGAAATGTATTCACACATCGTCTAGTTCGCCTCTTTTAACAGGCCATTCTAGGTCAAATAGGCGAGTAATAAAACCTAGTCAAGACCTAGATCTAGGTAGAACACTAAACATCAAGTACTCGGTTTACGAGAAACAATTGGCTCGTAAACTTGCATATTACATTAGCCCAGGTTAATTCAAAGTAATACGATTGTTCACATCAAATTGCACTGATATGCCTACGCACCTTGCAATGATGTCACTGTTCCATTTAACAGCTGCGGTTGTCGTGCCAACTGACGTCACTTTATGAGGGCGATTTAACACTCGCTTCAAAAGTTTTTGTCGATCGTTTTTTGTTTGTAAGGCATGCACCGTTCTACTTTTTAGCCCTTCCGGGATCGGTGTCTAATTAGGAAGTGGTAAAATTTTCTTTCCCGTTGATGAGCCGTGCTTAGTTTAATAAACAAGTTATAAAAGGTGGATAGATAAAAACTTGAATGAAGGCATGACGTCATATCCCACAAATCTGGTTTGCTTGGCATTCGTTTCGTGTAAAAGCAGAAACTGGTGATACATTTCTTGGAACCATATACAGAATTCAAGGTATTATAGAAGCAGTTACAAAAATTTTGTTATTTCAACTCTCAAAGAAAACAGTGGCTATTTGTACACCGTATTAGAGTAAACCACGATAAGTGGTGAAGAGTGCAGAGCAGGTACTTGGTTAACATACCTGTACAAAACGGACAAAGAATGTACAAGTCATTAGGAGAGCTGGTATTTAAAACGACCGGATAAAGGGAAACGATTGTCTCGGGGATGTTCCTAATTACTCATCCGGCAAGCATTTCAAAAGAGGTAAACAAAAGTTAATCGTTCTACGAGTCCGTTTATTAAGAGCACTGTTTTGCGAAACCTACTGCAGCTAAAAGAACAGAAGAAAATATATTTTTATTTTATTATGGTCAGGCTCGCGTTTGACCACTATCTCACCTGATGTTAAGCGATGTTGTGGCCGACGATGGAACACGCTTGCCATCTTAGAAGCAATCTATTCACTCTTGACTTAAAGACCCCTAGGTAATGGCTATCAGGAAACACAGACTCCGGCAGGGAATTCTATTCCTTAACTGTATGCATAATGAATGTGTTCCCAAAACGCTTTGTACGTATGGGCATACATATGGTATGTACGTACAAAGCGTTTAAAAGCACGGATATCTATGGTGGTATATCTACCATGAGGTGGTGCAACGCCGTACATTTTGTGGTCCGATGATGGAACGGACCACGAACGGACTATTACTACTACTACTTCCAACATCCTGGAAACAGTCTAAGTCGTGTCTCATTCCGACATTTCATTTCAAAGATAACCTGTCCACGTAATTATGTAGTAAATAGTGATTAAATAGACGTGATGACCTTGACCATAACAGCGGGAATGCCGATAGTGTAAATATAATTAACGCGCCCAGAATATTTACTATGTCACATGAATCATTTTGTTCCGGATAACTAAGTTTATTTATTTAAATGTGTGTGTGCGTGTCTGTACTATACGGCATTTTGACGGGCCTCATCTAGCAAATACAAATTTATTTATTTATTGAAACTTTATTTACTAATGAAACCTCGTTCAAAAGCGGACTTAAAGCCTTGGCCATTTTCTACCAGTCAACCAAGGGTGGTGTAAAGAAAACAAATATTGAAAGTGAGATAAGATAGGGAGGGGTGGGAGAGTTGAGTATAGAGTAAAGTGTGGTCAAGCCGAGCAAACTTCTTCTCAGTTAAAGGGGCGGCTGGCCACTCATTTAAGCTCAGATCTGAAATTTGACACATGATCATTTTTCCTCAAGTATTGAGCATTTTGTGAAAAAAACCATTACATATTTATATTTGATGTTCTTAGAAATATTATATTCATAAATGCCATTAAAAATTCAGTGCAAGCTCTTACGGATTCGGGGCTTGCATTCAGAATAGTATTAAAAAGTATGGTAAAACTTCACACGGTACTTATATGGCTTTGGGAGGAAGCGGAAACCTTGTCGACGACGCAGCGCGAATTCATGCGTATATTATAATGTCAACGACTTCTAACTATTGTAAAAGAAATATTTTTTGGTCTAGATTTTGGCTGTATCCTCTGGCTTCATTCTATCAAAATGGTTCCATAGACTGGCTAAAATTAACAATCGTTTCTAGGGTTACCAGCCGAACTCTAATATAGAGTATTGTACTCTATATTGGAGTTCTGCAGGGGAATAAGTACTTTATAATTTATTGATGCAATAGAGTATACTAAAAAATAGGTACTTTACTTATTTTAACTCTGATTTTGAATTTATCTGGATGAAATCTACCCTTTCAGTATTAACAGATACATATATTTTTTGTCTTTTCAGTCATATATCGTAAAGTTGCGAAAGAAGTACACAATGTCTTCATTGAAACTATTGGGTAATCTAACATCATCATCATATCAGCCGAAAGACTTCCACTGTTGGACATAGGTCTCCCCCAAGTGCCACCACAACGACCGGTTCTGTGCGTCACGCATTCATTGGATAGTCTACAATTAGTTTTAATCAAAGCAAAAAGTCTAAAGATGCAAGTACTCTTTCATAAATTACGTCTTTCTAAGATCAGATATACTCTATTTCTTTTTAAATTGACAACCATAATCTCTTCTCAGAAAACATTTCGCAAGTTTACAACCACTTTAAAAGTCAGTGCTCCTAATAGCAGACGTAATGACATCAATCAAAGAAAAGTGATTGATTTAAACAGGCCAAACATATTGAAGAGGTCAACGAGATGGCCACTTCTTTAACTATCATAAAAACTTTGTTTAATGGAGATGAAGACGTAACTATAGCATTAGCTATAGTTACGGATTTGGCACATGCAAGGTTGATCTAGACGAGAAAGGAAAAAATGAAAATAAAAGACTGAACTGATGTCTGAATTATGAGTATCCATGTGGATGTATGAAGAGGGATAGAGTGTTCAAACAGAAGATAAATAGAACATTGAGATGGATATGCGGTGTGACGAGATTGGTTTACATGAGAAATGAAATTTTGAAAGTGGCTACAGTGACTGAAAAGTAGAAGGGAAATCGTTTGCATGTAAAGATGAGGGATGAAATGCATGTTACTAAAAGAATTATGAGTATAAATTTGGATGGATGTAGAGGAAGAGAGAGGTCAAACAAAAGATTGATGGATTATATGAGAAGAGACATGAAAGAAAAAGGAGTTAGGGATAGCAAAAACACATTGCACCAATCCCGAATTAAACGGGAGAAGGTGTTGAATGAACTGAATTCTGAACTGTAAGCGATAAATGAGTCGAAAAAAAAAGCTGCAACAGTTTCATAACGATGTCTAGACACATCATACTTAGCACAAGCTGGTTCTTATAACGGTGATGGTGTAGAAGAACCGTTTTGATAGACAGGTGCCAGTGTACCTGTCAAAACATACTCCACAGGCACATGTGTAAGTGCTTAGCTCAGCTACTAGATTACTTTTTAATAATCTTTTCCTGTCCGTGGTATTATTATAGCGGTTTGTCAGTGTGCCAATAGTGGTGTAGCTAAGTGATCAAGGGCCCTGGGGCAAAAACAAACCGGGGGCCCCTAAATTATTTAGGCTTTATCAATATATTTTTAAAATATTTATATACATATTTTAAAAATCAACGGTACTTTATCTTTTATATAAATCCCAAGTTATAAGAAGATTTATCATTTACATGCACACACAATGATATGGATACATAGTCGTCGTTAATATGATCCGCAAAGATATCTTTCACAGCTTAATTATCGAATCTTCATTAGTTAGGCTTTTCAACCATTACTGCAGTGGTCACATTATTTGATTTACTATCACTATATAAAAGAAATATTTTTCGTAAAACTTTTCGATCTTTCAATAAGCGGTTTGTTAATCAAGTTTTGGGGGCCTTCCGAGCTTGAGGGGCCCGCCTGGCCCCTAGTAGTTACGCCACTGCGTGCCAATAAACAAAACGGACTGTACGTTAAACATTTCGAGAGGTTTGATTTTTTATACAGAAACCACTTGAGATTTAAACTTGGGGCTATAATGTCGAGTTGTTGAGGCTGTCTGGCGTGTGGGCGATGTTGTAATACATATAAATAGGACAATATCCGCATGGAGGGCTTTGCGTATTGTTGGCATGTCATTTTTCGCTTCGCTGCCATGGCGGAATATATCGATCTATGTGATTGTGTATGCGAGTTCAACAAACCTGCTGTTAGTTATATCAATGAATCAGAATCGATGCGTCAATATGCTTTGAAGTATGTAGGTATTTAGATTACATTGTTTAGAGGGTGCTTTCGGAAATCTAGAACAGCCTTTTTTGAGGTGGACAATTATTAAATAACTTTTCCCGCTATGAGTGGAGCGTGAGCGTGTCAGTTTTTTACTGACTTAAACCACCCTTTAGCTGCTCTTTGCATTCCAGGCCAGCAGTAACTTTTGATCAATCCTGCAGCCCTGGCAGGCATCGGCCTTGGCGGGCCTCGTCAATTATACTAAAAATTCTTTTAGGCTAGTATCGCCTTATAATTTAAATTAGAAATAATATTCCAGAAGGCCGTTTACAAACTACAGGCATGATTTGTGTGATTGATTTTGGTGTTTTTTTTTTTTGAAGTGATTTATGCTGCTCTAGGATTCACCAACAAATTACACGCCCTTCTGATTAGAAGGGTGTGTAATTTGTTGGTGATTTTTACTAATTAAAACTACGTCTGTGCCCTTCAGTTGCCCTTTGCGTTCTATGACTACGGGTTTCCTTTTCAGAAATTCCCTGTAACCCTAGCTTAGGTTTACTTACTTAGCAGAAGTCGCTGTAAGATTATAATTATTATTTTAATTCGATACTAGAAACTACGTATTCTGTAAAAATCTCACGGTAAAATCCAAGATTAAATGAGCTATCTATTTGTGTGATATTCAAAGAATACACCAACTGTTGTTAAAAAAAAATCTGTGCCATTACCAAATCCAGCTATGACCAAATAAATGAGCATGACGTCATCGTTTACGTAGCACAGGTAACGTCTCGGTGCCACCAGTCACTGGACGGCTTCCTGCGCCACTTCCGCACCCATGCGCTACGCGCAGGCGTCGCCACTGTTGCCACAGGCATTAGCGCGGGCGCAGTGAGTAATCGATTGTACGTGATAACTGCACGCTATGGCGGATTATACAACTTGTCTACGCTGCCAATTGAGTGTAGACTATCGATTATACTCGTACGAAGACTAATCGTTGTTTAAACTTGTGTTTGTTGCAGTCATCGTTGACTATTGTGATGAACATTGATTTATTAGCCTGGGAATCCTAAATTTAGATGTCCATTGAAAACATCTGATTTAAAGAAAGAAAATTGACGCAGTGTAGGCATGTTTGACGAAGAAAGAAAAAAGAGGACAGCCTAACCCTAATATGGGATAGAACTAGGCAAAGAGAGACAATGTCAAGTTCTCAACCCATAAAAAGCTTAAAATAGAATTTAAAATAGAAAAATTGACTCCCAATTAACTGACCTGTTGGTCTAGTAGTTAGTGGGTTCGATTTCCACTCAGGACAAATGTTTGTGTGATGAGCATAATCATTTGTTCTGTGTCTGGGTGTAATTTATCTATATATGTGTGTATTTAGAAATATATAAGTATGTTTATCAGTTGTCTAGTACACATAACACAAGTTCTGCTTAGCTTGAGACTAGACGGCGTTGTGTGATAGTTGTAGAATATTATATTAATTCAGTGGTTAAGATAGACAACAGAATAGTAGATAGTCTCCAGATAAACCATTTCACAGTTCAGCAAATAATTCCCTTTACAATCAATAAATAACGATCCAATAAAGGTGATCAATCTACACTGCTTAGTTACAATAATAATGAATAAATAAACGGTCAATTAGCTTAAGTAATATCAGTAATAGGCGACGAACCTTATATGGAGGAAGTATTTCCTCTATCGGTGACTATACTCGGGGGATTGCAGCCGGTGATTGGCCCATTCGGTTGCTTGCGCCGGCGCTTCGGGAAATGTCATTCATAGATCAATGTAGATGATTATAAGAAGCAGTAAAAACCACAGAAACTATGTATGGACTGCGTGAAAGACACAATGTAGCTGAAATTGGGTGACTAACAGTGATCCTATTACAGAAGTTAGGAAGAAGATATTACCGCAAAGATATCGGAATACGGGCAACAGAGTGATGATCTTTGGCGTCTAGTCTTGGTTAAGGCTATGGTACCAAGCGAGAGGGAATGGGAGTCACCTACTTTTGGGAAGTATTAATGTGAGCGAAAGAGGTGGTGAGGGGTGGCGCACCAGTCGCCGCAGAAAACGCCCTGGCCAAATCTCAGGGCGATTGTCAGCCACCGTAAGCGTGGGCCTGCGGTCAGTGAGCAATGGGTAGCTCGTCGTCCGATAAAGACTAGACCTAAGTCTACGGCGCGTTGTTTCACGTGCGCTTCATAGAGCTGTCAGCAGAACTGACGACGCCCACAAAGTTTTAGTCAGTGAAAGTCTGAAATTCCTCCTTGTTTCACCATGCGATAGAGAAGTTATTTGCTGCTTTCCCACCTAAAAAAAGGGCAAAAGAGATACACATTTGGTTTTATAAAGAAAAAGAAGTTTGTGTACGGAATAAATAGAGGGCAACAGTGATTTATAAGGTAAATGGTGTTCATTGATAAATATTATGGTGACGCGCTAAAGATGGTGTTTCTAACTGTAAATTTAATTTAAAATAACAATAAAAGAGCTTAGTTTTCCCTAATTAGGTATTTACGTCAATTTCGTATTCTATCTACTTATATTTTTTATTCATCAATATATTACGCTAACGGAATGTAATTAAGTACGCAAAAACGAAGTCGGTATAACTTATTACAAACGTTAGTAAAGATACAATTTCTCATTTTCTTAGAAATAAAGCCATTGTCATTGAAATTTCATTTGGCAAAGCAACAGAAATCGATAGGTTTGCGCATTCATTCTAAGCATGCGAAGGATAACTGCGATTACTAACAAAATTCCGCCAAGAGACATTTTCATAATTTTCTCAGAAAACTATATCCTTTGATAAACACGGATTACGCTTGGAAATATGAATCAGGTACCGGATAAGACAACCTGTGCAACATTATCAATGTTTAAAGCAGTGAATCAACATCAACACCTCTATTAAACAACAAAGAATATGTTCTAAAAACGACGATAGAATCAAAATCTTTTCAATTCATCTACGGTTAGACACGAAAGATTGACTCCTCTATCAAAACAAAAGCTTCAATGTATTGTTTGCGGTGTAACAGCCATAGATAATGGCTGCAATCATAGAGGAGCGTGCAGGTGATTGTGGCATGCATGAGTCAGACACCTATTGACATTCTGAATGAGTGCACGGCTTTGTAGTGTTTCCTTTGCTTACGACCACGGGTTAAGGAAAAAACTATCAAGTTTTTGAATGTGTTAAGTATGAACAAGGTATTATTTTTGTTGTAGAGTCGCAGTGACGTTAAAGTATTGCGCAAACCAGTGTTTAAATCTAGCGCTAACCTTTGCACTTGTCATTGAGTATAGGTAAATCGTTTTTCCAATATAACTTAACCCTTCAGATACCGTCAATTAGAGACACAATAGTAAGACAATAGATGCGCGGCCACCGGTGGTCGCTTGGGGATTCATGAATTAAACGAACCTATACTTAAATCAAAGGTGACACAGCCGCATAAGGCTGGCAACAATGCAACGATCTCAATACGGTGAAACATCGTGAGTTCGTGCAATGGAGGCGGAGTACCGTTGCTTTTAACATTTGAACCTACATCCGATCATAACCTCTTTTTAAACAGTTACCATTCCCATATGCAGTCTCAATAAACCTTATTCCTTAGATGTTAGGGCTGTTCTTCCAATGGCTGAGCTTAACGCAGCTGTATATAAGTTTGTATTTGTATCTCTAAATAAAGACTTGACGGTTTAATAAGCTAATGAACACTAACGGTACAGTATTGTATATTTAATTAATTCTTGAGATGACAGATGTTGTGTTTCATTCTACTCAAAGGGTCAATGAATGGGAAACCAATGCGATGGCGCGGGAAATAATCATCACGACGGCAAAACGTGAAGGTCTAACTAAATGCTTTGCTAGTTATTTTTTTGCGGCTTCGCTGAATTGTGTATTTTTTGGTATTTATAAAGTAACTTATGGCTTTCAGAGCTGTGTACTTACGAGTTATGAGTAACTCGTCGTAGGTTTAAACTTAGGCTTTACTTTTTATAGTTTACTAGATTCTATCAGCGGTTTCGGCGGTGTGCAAGCAGGTTTCTTACTACAAACTTTGGACATTTGTGTCGTCCCTTTAGGGAGTGATACCTAGGAAAACAACTGTCGTTCGAAGACAAAAGTGAAGAACTAGAGGTAGACCGGCGTATTAACATGAGCTGGAAAAAATTTTGGTCCCTGAAGGAAATTCTAAAAGGTAAATATCCTGTCTACCTAAAGAAAACAGTCTTGGATACCTGTATCTTACCCACTCTAACGTATGGATGCCAAACGTGGACATACAACACTAAAATAAAAACTAAACTTGTAGTGTGCCAAAAAGCTATGGAGAGAAGCATACTGAAATTAAGAAGGATACAAAAAGTGAAAAGCGACAAAATAAGACGAAAAACGCAAGTTATAGACGCCTTACAATATGCCCTAAAACAGAAGTGGCAGTGGGCAGGACATATAGCGAGATACACAGACAAAAGATGGACTTTAGAGACGATTATATGGAAGGGACCAAGAGGAAAAAGGAAAAGAGGGCGCCCTCGAAAGAGGTGGATAGAGGATATAGAAGAGGTAGCGGGAAGAGAATGGAGGGAGAAGGCTATGGATAGAGAGCTCTGGAAGACGCTGGAGGAGGCCTTTACCCGTGAAGGGGTTCCGATCAATGGTACTGAAGAATGTAACGATTGCGAGTAGAAAAAAGAAAAAGAAATTTATATGAAACTTATATTTGAAGTAATCATTGCACGTATATATTTATAATACATATTAAAAAAAAATTCTTCTCCTAGAGAGTTGGTCTAAGGGAGCATTCAAGTATTACGTAACGCAATTTGGGGGGAAGGGGGGTCTTGCGTTACAAAAGCGAAAGGGGGAGTATTTAAACAACACGTTACGTAACATTTTTTTTTTACTTAAATAAAAAGTTAGGGAATTAAAACCTTCCAATTGAGCAACCCTTTTCATTTATGTTTTACGGGGAAACCCCTCGATGGTATTGTACGTTACTTTATTTTGTTTCCAAAGTTGGCAAACTTTTCGTTCAACATAATTGTGACTTTGATGGTGACTTAAATGTTACGTAACGTTTAGGGAGGGAAGGGGGGTACAATAAAACCGTTACAGTGACATGGGGGGAGGGAGGGTCTAAAATCTGCAAAAATTGCGTTACGTAATACTTGAACGCTCCCTCCAGCATGGAGGAACATTATAAAGCTGATTATACTTTTTATTATACTTTTGTTTAGATTAAACATGACATAACAGTGAGGATGTGAAATATTACAAATCAGCTAGTTAACAAAACATCGCATTCACAGAAATAAAACAACAGACTGTACTCAACTGACTGTAACAAAGTAAAAACAGTTACTTACTGTCAGTTTCGATCTTGGGTAAGCATTTAAAATAAACATTTCTATGGAATCGAATGCATGCGAAAGTGAAAATCGATTCTCGTATGCAATGCGATTGAATTATGCAATGAGTAGGAAATGGAGCACGCCGTGTGATCTCGATACCGCCTAGCGGAACGGTAGGCGCGGTTGTCATTGAGAATACTGCACATATTGTAATCTGGAGCCAATATGGCAATATTAAGGAATTAGTTAATCTGAATCGCAAGGAAATTAGTATTTTAACTGAATATTTCATTCAATAAATCACCCACGTTTCCCAAACATCTACGGTTTCTAACACGACTCTTTTACAAACAATAACTAAAGTAAACAGATGATACGGCTTCACGAAAATTCAAGTTGAAAGCCTTCTCGCAATCTATACCAAACAAGCCACTCGATAATCAAAACAATTCATCCCTTACATCAATTCTATTTTTAACCTCACCAACCGAGCTTGCAAATCAAGCTTGCATTACATCGAAAAATTAACCAACAGCATGGCGGCACAGCATAGCACCCACGATCCGCAAACAAAACACGGTGCATGGCAACGGTCATAAATATTCATGCTGATACCGGCACGGGTCGTTGTCAGAAGCTATGAGTTACGATAACATACCTGGGCCGACCTTCGTCAGGACCAGACGACTGAATGTAAATATACGCTGACAAGGCTCTTGAAAATGAATTGGATTTCAATCTGTCTAGTGAGAGTTGAGTGATTGGGTGGTTTGCCACCTTTACGGTAATGTTATGACTGGTGATTAAAGATGTAAGCTAGAATTTAAGACCTATCCCGATTTCTGATTTAAATATTTGAAGTTGAGTGTCACAAATAATTCAAGAGAAACTATGTATCACATAAAAGTTGAACATCAAAGAATTCATCGAAAAGCAAGTAGTAAGAACAAGCCAATGAATCAATAAATAAAAAGTTGGAAAGAGATAGGAGTCCCGAGCCTGTTCCAACTTTATTTGAGACAGATTTCTTATTTAGGGCTTGAAACTTCTTAGCAGTTCCACGAAGTTACGTGTCAGACCCAACTAAGTACAAAGTAACTAAACGCTTCAAGAGAAATTAAGTAAAAAATAATTCAGCTTATCTTAGAGAAAAATAAAACGAATGTGCCCTTTTTGAAGAAGTGCAAGATTTGAAAGAAAGCGGAAAGCCTTTAATGTCAATCTCACTAAAGTAAATACGTTGATAGTTTTTCCGAAAGATGTGATAGATTTAGGAAGTACAGAACGACAACCAGTAGATAGAGAAAAGAATATTTACTGAGTACTGGTGATCAAGAAGATAAGTGCATTGGTGGTTCCTCATTCTTTCTCCATTTCTCAAGGTAGTAGACTTGCAAGGCAGGCTAATGCAGAAGCTCAAAATTCGCCCGTTCATACCAGTTCTGACCGTTGTATATCAAACCGCTTTACTACACCTATTTTGATATCGGTTCCAATATTGACATTCAGTAATATTTATTTGTATGTGCAGCGTAATGTGCTGTCAAATCTATCTCTAGATATACAGCGTACAAGATTGGAATAGACGTAAACTAAACCAGTTTGCACGTACACAGTTTACGCTAGACAAACTTTGATTTATTAGACTGCTTGCTCGAGGGTGCAATGTGTTCAAGGGGTGAGAATTTATTGAGAAATACGATAAATGTTGTTAGTGTACAAAGAAGATGGACAAAGAATTCCCAAGAATACTTTAAGCTACATTTTCATTTTAAATACAGATTTCACAGTGTCAACTGAGAGTGATTTTGAGAGTGCAAGAGCTAGTATTCTCTTCAATGCTTTAAATAATAAATATTTTACATTTATTATGGACTTGTTAATGTTTTTATGAATTTTAATCACCATAGCAATGGTAGTGGTGTCGTTTACTCTCGTGATTATGTTTAAATAAAATTGTTTCAAGTAGATGTCCTTACTTGCTTGACAATTATTTGCATATTTAAGGGCCGGAGCGACCATGATCTGCCTTTAATACTTTACAGCACAAACGAGGTTATAAAGAGTCATTTCAATTGGGCCTAATAAAGACTGAAAAATAATCTTCTAAAGGAACACTTTGTCATCGTTTATGGACCCTTATAGGACCGCTTTATGGTTCCTTTAGCTTTACGGCTTAAACGAAGAGATAAACGGCCAATATTTTACGTATGTAATTAAATTCTCCTTTATCTAGCCTATTCATGAACACAGCAAGTTTCTGAGCGACGAGAGTTTGTAGTTGAAGTTTGGTTGAAATAGTTGCTGTGTAAATTCTCAGCAATATCTTAGTTGAGCCCAAAACTAAGGCCACCATTAATTATGGGAGGTAACTGCGAAGTAAGAGGTGTAACTAAGACTGATTGGGTGTGAAGAGGAGCTATGTGCCGTTCAGTATGGCATAACAGAGAAGAGAACTGTTAACGATGAGGAATATTTTAGTAATAACATATTAACTAATGGCCGTATCCACTACCCAGACAACCTCGGTCTCCTTCAAGAAGGGCGCGTAATCGATGATACTATAGTCGATAACGTTATCAACGAAGATAAGGGTACAACGAAGCAATCAATAATTTTAGATGTAGGTACATATGTACCGCCATGAGCCGTATCACTTGTTCTAGCTAAATGACTCATGGATGTTGTAAACGATAATGTTTCGTCAAGGATTCCGTAGTTACAAGTTTACGTAATATTATAAATTGCATATTAACTACCTTTAATAGCCAGTTGCAATATTGTAAATTTAATACGGTTAGGCAAGTCTGACGGGATAGAAATCAATTTGAATACGCTCATGATTTACTGGTAGTTAATTTCTCTTTTAAAGTTCAGGAAGAATAGTTGTCGAGTAATATCCAAAGGAATAGAACAAATACTAAGAACTAAGCCAACCATCGTACGCAAGTCCTAAATGATATAATGTAAACAAACAATAACATAGTAAGGGTAACACGCGATCCTCCAATAAGGAATCGATACAGGAACGAAGACAATAATGGCGTAATAAAAAGACGCACGAAACATCATTCATTATGCCATGTTACGTTACAAATAAAACTTTAATGACGGAGGAGGTGTATTCTCGTATTAGCTAATAGCAAACCGTAAAACAATCGTAAATGAAAGGAATTTGACCCGATGGTACAAAAGTACGAGGAATCCGAAGGATTGAAAGCGAATGTTCCAAATGTATGGGCAGAGTGGTCGCGGTCTGTTTATGTTGAGGGAGTGTAAATGTTGTTAACCGTTGTTTATTTGAGTACTTTTATGACCAGAGAAAGAAATAAAATCAAAGATATACCACGTAGAAGTGGTAACGTTTTGTGTTACAAACGTTAAGCTAAAGTCCCGTGCACTTTCGTCAAAATATTCTGAACACTATGGTTCGATAATTCGGAAACTAGTCAAGAAGTTTCTGCAAAACAACTTTCAAACGAATATTAAAATTAATATCAAACACTGTTAACTGCAAATAACCGAACACTTTCCAAATACTCAACTGCATGCTATAAAACTATTAATCTTTACACATAAACAAATGCACACTAAGGTGGTGGTAAGCAACCACTAGTCAAGCCACGTGTAAAATTAGATATGCAATCTAAGAAGAAATGTTTACACGCGAATTTAATTATTGGTAATATGAAATCAAGAAATAACGTGTGTGCCTAGTTAACGAGGATTACAGCAATTACTCGGGCTAGTTTTTTTTTTTATATTACTTACTTAATTTATTTTATATTTTATATAGATTATGAATTCAATGTGTTCACCCTGCACAGGTCAGACATGGCACAAACAAATTCTAAAACGACACTGAAAAATTTTACAAAACTCAAAAATGAGCATACATTTTCTCTACTTTCAATAACAAAATGCTTTGTTACCTTCAAAATTTTCTTTTGTTTGCTAGACAACACATTCACTACAAGATTACTCACGTGAAGCGTAAAAATAAAATGCTCGCTTCCAGACAATAGTACAGTCTAAACCCACCTAGACTTACTTATGTTGATAGTCTAGCTTTCCAGACACTATCTACATGAGCTTTTACTGCCCTGCAGTAATGTATTGTCTGTGCAAAAACTAGACTGGCCGTCTGCAAGCAAATTGCTTTAGGACGGTCCATTTCCGGAACTCGATTTAATGGTTGAACGTGGAGCTATATTGTTTTCATTTCTATTAATATTACCAACTGTACGACATCAGCAAAAGGTATTAAGTCGACCCTAAGAAACATGGAGCAAGGACAAGATGATGAGGAAAACCAAAAAACATTTATAATGGGCTTATAATGTCTGTAAGTCATAAATATCGATCCCAAAAGATACTGTTACCAAATTATAAGTAAATTACAGCAATATAAAAGACACGTCAGCTCCTAAATCAACCAAACAATATTGGACAAATTATACGCCCTTTAGGTCCTCCTTCGCAATTCAAACTTCTATCGATCATCTTCACAAGTCAAAAGTAGTAAAAAAAAATAAAAAAAAAATCACTGCGGCAGTAGTTTCTTTTTCATTTTAAGGTGGCTAGTTTTACACTTGCAATATGCTGTAAGGTGGCGTCATACAAAGTGTAATTAGCAAGCGAATCGATACTGAGAGCATCGAACCTAAGCGTAAGGCTTCCAAAGCCCTTCCAGGTGAGTTTTGATATCCAGTCAACTGTTAAGGCTTCCTTGCAGCCGATTGTGCAATTTATACAATGCACTACCTGTTTGTCTGTGTAATTTTTGCGAGACTTAATTTGACACGGCAATTTGTTTTTTTTTTTTAAGATTGGTCCTCTTTGCAGAGATGAAGATGATGTATTGAATCAGTTTGTTGCTATTAATTTTATCTCTATACTTGCGATATCAATCTTAAATTGACAAAATTCTAATCAATCTATGAAAATAGAACAAGCGTTTTAGAATCTCGAAGAATACATTGAAGTGACCGAAGCTCGAGTCCTCAAAATAAAAAAAAATTGCCAATACCGATACTACAAGTTGTAAGAAAGCCGAGTGAAATTTGTGCGTACAGTCGTACAGGTTTAAGGATGAGCATGTCATTGTTAGCTATAAATAAAACCTCGACCTTCGCAGAGGTGATCGTCCGGCCACAAAGGCTTAGCTGGTACATTCAAACCTATTTTTTATTGATAAAAAAAAGAAAATGAACAATATAGTCGTGTTTTGTTAGATAGTAATGGAAAGGTAACGGATGTTTTTTTTTCTTGAAAAGATGACTATGTGATTGAGAATATATTGAAGTTGATATTGGTATTTTTTTTTATAAAGAATATACTTATGATATTACAAACTATGGTAGGCATTTTTTATTTTGATAACTTTTATAGAACGCTGAATTTAAATGGAATAATGGCTACACGCACATAATAAATGTGCGTGTACAAACATTTGTGTATTCCTAACATTTGTAACAACGCACCCACATTCTTCTTTAATTACTTAAATTCATTAACAAACACGACATATTGCGTATACGAGTATGTCTTAGGTTTATTTTTATTTCTTGGAGAGAATAGTAATGTCAATTGTAGACCTAAATTATGAAATCACGCTATTCAGAATGCGATTACTTCGTTTCATATTCAAACGTCTGGTACGTGGATATACATTGATCAGTCGCATTATAATTACATTAGCTACACAGACGGAAAACTGAATTGTGACTCAAAACTAAGTAACAGAAACATTATGCATTGAATTGCAAAGATTACTGGAGTCATTGGATACAGGGGGACTGGATTGTGACTTAGAAAGCCTTAATAATGTTAAAACCCTAACAATCTGATAAATTCATTCAAACTTTTCGTCTCGTGCATACATTTGTCATAAAAAGTTGAAAACAAGAGAAAATGGAGAGAGGCAATAGGAGAAACGCTGGTACCATTAATACACGAACACAATGCGAAAACCTCGGCATTGTGGGATCATCTCACAGTAATTGTCATCGCTTACTTAATGCTCCGTGCAACGCACCGAATGAGGCTGAAAACCACTTCTTATTATTGCCATTACGTTTATTTCTACGTTATTTTGGATGTAAATAGGCAGATTGTCCAACTCGGGTATAATACTTTACTTATAGAAATTTTGCTTAACAACTTATGGAATCTAACGTTTTTACTTTATACATTTTTTTAAACCAATAACAACGAAAGAATTCGACCAGTTCAAACAGTATGCGTACATGTTCGGCATTCCGCAAAGCAGAACCTCGGACCGCAAATTAAAACAAATATTTTAAGAATGCAGACCCTTGAATGTAATGCTACGGAATACAAGACTAAACAGTGTGCCAATGGACTCTCATTGGGGCTAGTAAGATATGACGGGTCATATTTTGACAGCTTTGCATTAATTTAGTTCATTCTTTTAATTTTGGCGTAAATTTTACAGATATGAAATACTTGTTCCGATTTAAATTTATCAATAAGACCATGCTAGAATAATTATTTATTGTATGTGTCGAATTTGATTCAGAAATGTTGGATTTGGACTGCAATTGACATACAAATGTATTGCACAGTTAAGTTGGTATTTGAACAAGATGTTATCTGTACGAATTTACATTGTTTCTTTAATGCAAGTCTTTTAGTTATTAAAAAATCATGAGGACTCGAATTAATTTATTACTTGCATATACATGATGTCATCAATTTGCAAATTTTCAGATAGTAGATTTATATATGTTTTATTAATTCATGAATCCCCAAGCGACCACCGGTGGCCGCGCATCTATTGTCTTACTATTGTGTCTCTAATTGACGGTATCTGAAGGGTTAAGATAAGGAATCGCTATTAAAATATAATGTCGATGGCGGTCGGTTAGGGCCGGTGAATGAACCTAAATCCAGGCTTATCGTACAGCGACTGGGTCGAGGAAACGTTCGTCAATGCAAATATGTACAGGGACGTGTAATCTTTCAGAATAAACACGTTCGGGATTTGTGTTGAATACTTTATGTAAATGTTCATATTATTTTTAAAACGAGAAAATAGTATTCATATATAAAAGTCTTTTTTTTTAGTAGTCTATATTATAGTGTCCTACTGCTGGGCAAAGACCTCCCCTTTCTCTTCTCTGTCTTAGGCGATTTCGGGTCAAGTTTGCCCCGCTAACTTTGTATTCTAGCTAAAATTTGCGGATACTTAAAGCAGACATGAAACATCATTAGCCAAAACTAGATAACAATCCTGTACAAAATCGCATACAATATACATCAAAGTTTTTTTTAACCATTTACAAAACTACCAGAGCAAACGCATTAACATTTTACAAAACAAACAACAACTAGATTGAATATGTACGTAGGTCATTTAAATGACTCGTGACTACTAGACCGAATTGGCGAAATATCTTGGGAGCGGGAAGCCAATCAACAAACAGGACGGCAGCCCGAAATAGGAAATGCCACCCTCGAGAATTGGACGGGTCGTAGGAATATGTCTCCAAATGTACGTTATAATAGTTAGCCTGAATTGGTGATGTCTGTGGCAAGTAGGAAACCGTGGGAGGCGCGCAGTTCAGGCAATGATGCGGCTTAATGGAGGTTAAGATGTGTGCCCCCAAGTAACGAGCATCGCGCCTTGTTGGACGCAACTATGTTCATATAGTCAAATTGGATGAGTTGCTTTATGATCACGAGAACGTTTAATGGGATGCCGAGGAGAAATGTGATTGAAATGAGTTCCATTTTGGTAAGATATTTGGGATCAAAAATTGCTAGACCCCTCCCTGTGTGTCTGTTCGGGATAAACTCAAAACTATAGAACGGATTTTTATCAATAGCCGGAGTGACATCTCAGGAAGCTTTAAATGGATATAATACATACATAAATGCTATACTTAGTAAAGCCAAGAATTTCAAAGCCGTGCAAAGGTGAGGTAACGATGAAAACAGTTTTATATAACATCCACAATGCAGGACTATGCACGTGAAAGCATTTGATGATAAAAACATCTAATAAAGAAATTAAACGATGAATGCCGGAGATAGTTTACAAAATAATGTGTGTAATAATGACGTGGGCCTGTTACTCAATCGAGCTCAATCCTCCGAGCATGTGGCTCGCACCAAACTTTTTATAACATCAAATTAAAATACCAAAAGCTATAATCGAATGGTGTACGGCGTCTGGTCAACATCAAGAGGCTATAGATAGCTTTAAAATGATACGAAAGTACACAATAGCTTACGTGGTATTATTTTTAAATATGTATATGTGGCTTTCGGAAAGGTGAACAGATCATCGTCCGAAGCTTGGCAGCCGGTTGCTGACTGAGTATTTTCATCAGATGTTTTGTCGAATGCTCTTTGACATACAATGTATGGTTGTTTACACTCTATAACTCTGTTTTGTAATTATTTAAGGCTGTAATCCTTATATCGTGTTAAATTATCTGTTACATATAGCATAATGTGTCTATAGTCTTATAGTCAGTTATTTATTTATTTATTTAAATCTTTATGCACAGAGTTGTACAAAGGCGGACTTAATGCCTTAGGCATTATCTGCCAGTCGACCTTAGGGTGGTGCAGAAACATAATTTCGCGCTTTTTTCACTTCTTACTTTTATGTTCTTCTAGTCTGTGAATATCATTAAATTAGTGAACTTAAAAATATTTGGTGTATTTACAAATATTTTTAATACATTTTGTGGCTAGGTTCTGACTACTGCTACATCATACAATACCAAGAACATTTTTCTATGACCAGTTTTTTTTCACAAAGCATCTTGATAGGCCACTCTTGCGCATGTATTTAGTGAGTAGAGTACATAATGACAATAGAAAAGAAGCAAGATGTGGCCGATCGGTTAACAACTGTGCTGGCACGTGGAATGCGGTTTCGTCAGTTCAACATAATTGAACATATTAGAATAGAATTTCTGGAGCAGGCTAAGGTTCAAGGATTTGTTTACGTTGTTACGTGTGTATATGATAATTATGAAATCGATGAAGATAAGCATTTTTATAGTCATAATCACAATAATATTATAAAGGCGAAAGTTTGTGAGTGTGTGTATATATGTTTGTTACTTTCTCACGCTCGAACAGATTTCAATGAAACTTGGTATACGGGTAAACCGTGTTCTGGTATAGCGCATAGAATACTTTATATCCCGGGAGTATGTTTAAAATAAACGTTTTTTCTTTCTTTCTTTCTTTCCTTGGGATCATTTTCTACCTTAACACGGGCCAAGCCACTGGCAGCAGCTAGTAAGGTTAAGATAAAGACGAAAGTTTGTGACTTTTATCCCTGGAGTATGTCTTCTAGAGTTAATTTTCAACCACCACGCGAATAAAAGCGCTGGCAGAAGCTAGTTATTTCATAACTATAGGTACAAAAACTCTTGACTTTAGCAAACCGCCGAATTCAGGTCAGGAAATATTCCCGCCCCCTTTCTTGGAAGACCTGCGGCAACCTGAGGCGCAACCGAAACAACAGGCTACCCAGGTAGACCCGTTTTGGTAAAGTTTGCGATCAATATCGCCGTTCCTTTTATTTTACCCCGCTAATGCCTTCCCCCGGCTGTTGCTAATTTTAGTGTCTAATTTAACCTTTAGCAGATCTACCTGTAGAAATGTTTCCAGGTTGTTTTACGTCTTCATCGAAGTTTGTGGATTTTGTTTTTTTACCATTAGGAGAGTCCAGTGCGGTGTATTTTTAGAAAGCAAACTGTAAGTGCCCCTTTGGTGTTTTTAAGGACTTTCCTCTTAAAACATTGCATAAAAAGGAACAGTGCATAGTATCCGCTGGTCTTAACTAATATTAGCTACAACTTGGGGGTCTTAAAGTCAAGAGTGAAAAGGTTACTTCTAGGCAAGCGTGCTCTATCGTCGACCACATCATCGCTTACCATCAGGTGAGATGGTGGTCAAACGCGACCCTATAAATAATAAAAAAAATATAAATAAAGAGATCACATTATTTATATTTATGTTCAATGTTTAGTCTCGTAGGATTAAAGAGGCCTATGTCCAACAGTGATCTACTGAGGATGATGATGTGAATACGAAAAAAAAAAAATTGGTTGTAAGTCTATTACGAAAATACTTTTACTGTCAGAAAACTACTAACGTTTAATGCTGTTGGTTACTTATCGTTCCAGAAAAAAAAAGTTTTCTAAGGGATATACCACGACAGGCTAGGCTTTCATCATCATCATATCAGCTAGCCTTCCCCAAGTGTCAAGAACCTTCGGCTTGCCACGACCCTCACGCTCACGCTACGGCTTTCAGTGCGCAGTCACCACACCAGAACCGTTTGGACCCATCGACTATTTGTTCTGCGAGCGACGTTCCCATCCACTGCCACTTACCTAAGTTTGGCGGTTCTGGCTATGTAGGTAACTTTGGTTCGATTTAAAGTAGTGAGCTATATACTGCGATTGGCTGATGGTAAAATTACCTAGTACTCGTAGGTACGGAAGAATCGACTTTGCACGGTTAAATATGCAAGACCAAGTGCATACATTATGCATGCTAGCGATGTCTGTGAAAATTTCAAGCAAAAAACCCTTCTTTTGGATAAATAAGTTCATAATATGTATTATGAAGCATAGTTTACGAATGAGTAAACAGTGATGTAATGTCTAGGTTTACCTTTACCTAAATAATAAACAATCTGGCCTATACAACATTATTTATAATTTACGCGAAACCTGAATGTAGAGTTCAGATTTAACGGAATCAATTCCAATGCTTTGTACACCATGTTGTTTTTTTTTCCAAAAATATTTAAAAATCTTCACAATTTGGACTCCACCGAAATTAAGTACAAAACAGGTCTCGGCAGTTCATAGCGGGCATAAGGTGCCAGCGCACAGCTGGGTGCGGAAGCAAAACAACCCCTCAGCGGCCCGGGTACCATGTATTTATGTCGCCAACCAGGTATCATAACTGGCTTATAATTTGTGATTTTTCATAATACAGTTTAGAAATTTTGTACATAGATTCTTTACATAAAAATACTAAAAATAAGGTTGTACATAACATGTTCATTGTAAAACTCATACGAAAATCCAGGGGTTTGTCCGAAAGAGTTACCGTGGCAATTGAAGGAACACATCTGGATTTTAGTCAGTAAAAGTCTGACACTCCCTCTCTATCTACCCAGAGCAAGAGAAGTCATTTAACGATAAGGCACCAAAAAAGGGAGTTAAACGATACCAGGAGTCAATAATTAAAATTACACGATGATTGCAGAGTCAAGCCACTTCAAAGGATCTTTTAAGAGAAACACATCTGGATTTATGTCAGTAAAATTCTGACACTACCTCTCAATCTACCCAGAGCAAGAAAAGTCATTTAACGTTAACGTACCAAAAAAAGGGAGTTAATCTTTAAAGTTACGCGATGATTGTAGAGTCAAGCCACTTCAAAGACTCTTTTAACATAATTACAACTCCTAATTATATACTAGTTTTCTGGCAAGCAGTCTAGGCATAAAAATTAAACGCAGCGTTCCTCTGGTCTGCTAGCCCACTAGTAATATAATTAACATAGTAGGTATACCGCCCTTGTTCTCATCGTCGAAGGCGCGGCATCTAGGACGGGTTTGTTGCTAACCATGTCTACCGTGCGTGCAGTCTGACGCCAGCTTTATGGGAACGGTTTCTTTGGCATGCAAAGTGATGATTATACTGGCTGGCTAATGTGCGTTTAAAGACAGAACGAGGTTTATGGTTCGATGTGTAGAATAAAGGAAGAAAACGATGAAAAAGGTGTTTAATTTGATATTGGGAGTTCCTGTGAAATTTATAATTTAAAAAAAGAATTCCATTCATTGAAGACAAGATCTACAGTTGACAAATCAAAGGAGTTCTATGTCTGGGACTCAGTATAAGTGTATTTTATACTTGCTTACCATGCAGAAGCTTAGGTACTCCAAATTGATATATTAACAACTAGCTTTTGCCCGTGGCTTTACCCATGTACATAAAATATAGCCTGTCTCACTCAGGAATAAAGCAGCTTACTATTGATAAAAAAATTTTAGCAATCGGACCAGCACTTTCAAGATTACCTCCTACAAACAAATTTTACCTCTTTATAAAATTATTATTATTATCTATACTAATATTATAAAGAGGTAAAATTTGTAAGTTTGTAAGTTTGTATGTTTGTAAGTTTGTATGTAGGGGGTAATCTCTGGAAGTACTGTTCCGATTGCTAAAATTTTTTCACCGATAGAAAGCTGCTTTATTCCTGAGTGACATAGGCTATATTTTATGTACGCGGGCGAAGCCGCTGGCAAAAGCTATTAACAATAAAGATGCGTAAACCACGAGGAAAACCAAAAGGCTCGAAAGCAAGGGGAAGTCCAATGACAAATGACAATATTATAAATTCCTATTCTAATGACCCTATCGAATGGCATGAAGAAATACGTAATGGTGACACTGTAACGATGCAGTTAATGCGTGCTATAATAAAAATACAATACAACTTGGACGACGTTACTTCTTACCAATTCCTAACGAATATGTTGAAACAATAGAGCCAAGCAATGAGACAGTACTTACAGACTAAAAAAAATATAGCCACGATTGATAAACATCGGAGGAACAACTCTATGAGGAAATAATATTGGTAAGTATACTAGCTGACCCGGAAAATGTTGTTCTACCATTTAAATTTTAAAGAAAATGGGGAGTGGGGGTAGGAGCGTAATAAGCAGTGTATGACCTATTCTTAGACCTACCAAATACACACAAAAAAACTATAAAAAGCAGTCAAGCAGTTTCGGTGTAGTTCGATAACAAACACAGAATCGAGATTTTTATATTAGAAGATATGCTTTATCAAGTATTCTTCCAAGAAGATGATATTGTATAGATGGGACCAATAAAAAACCAGATAAATACTAGTCTATAACAAAACCTGTTAATTATATAATCTTGTATTACGACGCTGTGACAGCCACGGGGTATGACAAACCAGTTCCCACAGTGAGTCAACATCAGCACTACAAATCAACGCTTTCAATCTATATGGTGAACAAAAAATTTAAATTGTTACCAGTATAGATGAAAAGTACGTTGGAACAGAAAAAAAAGGTACTACTATTAGATTAATGAAGTATTAAAATGGAACTGTTTGTGTTCGCACAAATCTTGAATAATCTGGAGTTCTCACTATTTCAAACCAACTAATAACTGAAGTAATATCACGACATCACAATTTCACATGTATAAACTTTTGATTTAACGCCTTATCAACACCTTAGGACTCTTAGGAGGCTCGCGTTAGATGGCTGGATCAAGGGCTTGATCACGGGCTTGATTCAGAAAGTAGTACTCCTTTTTTTCAACTATCACACAACGCCGTCTAGTCCGCTAAGCAGAGCTTGTGTTATGAGCCGAACCAGCAAAATATAGGTACTTTTCATCGTACCAAACTTGACTTTTTCTTATTATTGATAAGCTTGCGTTGCGTTTGGTTACTATTTTACTAGATGGTAAGTCAGGATGTGATCGACGTTGGAGCATGTTTGCCTAGAACTAACCTATTGATTCATGACCTAAAGCCTCTCAGGTTGTAACTATGTACAAAGAAACAGACTCCGGCAGGGAATTCCACTCCTAAGTTGTACGCACAATGAATGAGTTCCCAAAACGTTTTATGTGTATGAATGTAACGTCTTAGAGCGTAACATGAAATGGAAATGATTAATCGAGTATGTTCTATATCATTTTGTAAAAGAGTAAATCGTGCGTTATCTTCATATCAGTTGTCTCTATTGAAGTTGACTTTGTCAAGTCAACAATAGCATTACAGTACTAATCCTAGTTACAACAAGGGTATTAGCCCGATTATAGACAACACAACACTGGAGATACTTTAAGAGAAGATATATATAAATTAATCTTCTATAAACTGCTAGAACAAAACAATCAAATCTATATGAAAAGGACAGAATTTGGAAAGTATACAGTGCCAATAATTTCATATGACCGCAAATCGTTTGCGGTCGTCTACTAATTTTTGGCAACTGCACTTTATTAATATCCGTGACGACCGGAATTTCAGCAATTAATTAAAACCACAATTTTGCAATTCATTTATTCAGACTCATCAATGCTAAACTGCCAATTTTCTGCAATGGAGTGCTACACGATTGTGCTACAAACGATATGAAAGCCAATTGAGTGAATGTCGAGAATGTTAAAGTATGAACAAACCATGATGATACGTCAGAGTGCTACTGCACTGGAGTCTATGACGATGTTATAAAACATCATAAGAACATAAAAGCAATGGTTGAAGAGCGTAAAAATAACAGAAATGAAAGACGTCGAAAAGAAAAGTATGTCAAATAACACAAAGAACAAGATCCAGAGCACAAAAGGAAATGATAATAAAGCAAAGCAACAGCATATGAAGTCTAGGAAGGTCTTAACAGCATAACAAGTTGAAACCCTTATCGTAAACTTCCCAGCATTATATTTAGTGAATGCAAGTCTACAACAGTTGGCATTCAAGTTTAAGTAAACTGGTGTAGAAACTGATAACAAACTTGGACACGATGTTGCGCAGAACTTCGGGAACGAAGAAATTCACTTAAAATTTCCTCTTTCCGAGATTGCAAGCGAACTTCTGCAGTGCCTTGTTACTTCAACGATAAGAGGGCGAATGTTTTCACGCGACTGGGATTTCATGTCAATTTATTTGGCGTTGCAAGTGTGGAATGGGACATAAGTATTACTGCGAGTGATGGTATTTTTATTATACTGTTTCTGAATTTATTACTTGGTTAGACTATTCTCACCGATTTTGTTGTTTAGAAGACAACTGATAAATTACAATGTATTAATATAAGAACAGTTGCAGAAGTTTTTTAAATATATTTAAAGATATCAGGAGCTCATTTACCAGAAGAAACAGACCAAGAATGTAAAAGTACACAATGACCATGAGTTACACGATGAACACTTCAAACCAAAAAGAACACAGCCCGAACATTCATTTCACTACTTAGAAAGGTGATAAACATTTATTATCAGTATTGATAAAAATTAACGGTTAGGCGAAGCAGGGTGCGGCGTTTATTGCACCTCGATCCAGATAGCGCCTAAGCAGGTAAAGACTTGGACAAATATTGGAGATATGGAATCTATTGAAAGGTTTCAAACGCTTCTTGTAGTTCAATTGTGTGATATATATTAATAATTCAATAAGTTATTATTTTGGCCTTGTCTATTCTAGCGTAATAGATTGATTTAATATCAATTGTAGTGATTTTCAATTGAAAGTATTAGTTCAAAGACGATGTCTGCCAACGAGCAGGCAGAACGTTGTATTGAGATTGCTGGATGATTTTCTACACCTTTTGGTATTGACGATACTTTAAACAAATCTTGGGCTGCACAGTTGTTCGAATGGGTCACCGTGGCACAGGAAGAGTCTGACACTGTCTCCCGCTCCACCCAAGAGCGGGTTTCGTCAAAGATGATTTTCCCAGTCGTCAAAAAAAAAAAAAAAAAACATAAAAAAGTGGGAGAAATTATTTGATGATTTTCTACTCTAAAAAAACCTCTAAGTTAATATTGAACCTCGACCGATGATAAGGATTGCAACAACAATTTCAAAGTAAAGAGCTATCTAATCAAAATACAGCGAAACAAACAATGAAACTAGATTGAAAATGACGGAACAGTAATGATTACCTGTTTGGCGCAGTTGTTAATCGATACTGGTCCAAATTGGCCAGGTGTTCGGACAACTTATCAAAAGCTTACTAACATTACCGGGCAATTAATTTTTTACAACAATTAGTCAACGAAACTCGTTAGGTAGATAAGTCTATGCCCTGGAGCCCCTGGAGGCCTCTACATGGAAAACCACGCACGATTCTTGGCAAAGAAAACTAGATGTGTATGTACATTAAAGATGATTACACGGTGACTGATATTCGTTTGATGACAGAAGGTAGGTAGCTATGTATAAAATTTTCCATACATTCCTGTTCTTCTATTTAGACCGATTCTGTTGAAGAGCGATGCTCAGAGGTAGCCAGCAAAATTGAAATGTCCTATTATTTTTTTTGCATTTTAGAGGTTAGTGTCAAAATCGTATTTATTATAGAGCAAACGATTTTGGTGAGGTAGAAAAAAAATTTCACTAAGTGCTCTTTGAGCCCATTACTGCACCGACAATAAGAAATTTTAACTGCTATGTTGCAGAATTAAATAACGGAACTGTACCGGTTGCCAAATACTGGTCAGAGAATATTTAATCAGTCTATCGAAACGGAAAGAAGAACTTCACTGGTCGATTGATAGACGGTAGAATGAACCATTCGACGATGATCGACAGTTTATTTATTCATGTAACTACACAGAAACACTTAAAAATGAGAAGAACAAATACAGACAGAAGAGCACAAAGGTACTGCATACTTCAAATAAAATTTCTTCCAGCAGACCTGCGACAGGATAGATGGATGGGAGAAGTAGACACAGTGTATATAAAAACTACAGTACCTGTAGTTCTTACTATAACAAATCTAAGCCAAAGCTGTGACACCAATCAGCCACGTCGATTAGCGTCATCGATCTGTCAGGCTGGTAACATATTCAGGTCGGACAAGGGTCGAATAATGATCGATATCAAGAAGTAAATATAATAGTTTTCAGTCAAAACAAAATACCAACAAGTGCTAAGCCTCAGCCCTATAGCATTGACGACGAGCTGATATCGATTGTATGGTGTTATCTGATAAAGTACGAGAACGATAGCGCACCCATACCTACGATACTGTTTGGTTAGGTACAATTTGGTAACAAAATGAAAATGTCAAATTTGATTCTATGGAAAAATATTGATAAATATTCGATACATCCGGTTTAGAATCCTGGTGATACTTTTGCAATCTGTGTTGATAAATTTCGATATTCAGTTGTGTTTAAATTTTATTTATGATTATAATGTTTAATATAAGTATTTTTTAATGAGCGACCCAATAGCGCGCCGCTAAGCAGATAATTCAGGTGAAAATTATACACGAATCCACAAGTTTACATACCAAAAGATATAAGCTGAAATTATTTCCACAGTATATTACTTGAATTTAGACACATAATTAGGGGAACGGATTAAGCTACGTTGCTATGGTGAATGTGAATATCAATAGATATCAATTCTGGTTTAATGATTCAAAAACCAACTAATAATACATACTGCAAATACGAGTAGATATGTTTTTTGGTAGATGGGAAATTATCTAATGACTTGATGACAGTGTGTCAGAATTTTTTCTGACTAAAATCCATATATCGTTGCCCTATGTGGTCTAGGACTGAAAATGCGCAAACCTCGTGGGACTGTGGGTGTTTTTAATATCCTGCGAATTTCTTCACGCATGCGGAATTGCTCCGCATGTCCCTATTTTTTCGTTTGTAAAAGTACGTACTGTACTAACTGGTAGTCAATTAGTTAGCAAACTGACCCCAACATACTTCGACAGCCTTGTCTTAGGTTGACGACATCGTGTTTCAAGCGCTGATGATTTAATCAATTGTTTCTCGTAACCGCTCAAGAGATTTGAAATCAAGCGAAGTGTCTACAAATGGGGTTGTCAACAACATAATTTTAACAGTTGGATAAAATAACTTTCAATTATCTTGTGGAACAAAACATTTAGTAAATAACAGCTCTTAAGATGTTCAATTTAGTCTCTCGGACTTTAATTAATCCAGTTAATAGTCATTAAAGAAATTCTTCTTATTAACCCTGTAACTGCTTGCATCGAATATTTTCACGTGTGTTTGCGACTGGGTTCTCTATTTCGTTTAGCTCTTCAATCCCCATTGGTGAAGATGAGCTGACGAGATGGAGTACTGGACGAGAGGGTCAAACTTTTACTCACTAAAACCAGACCTATGTTCCCTTTTTGGCTAGCGTTCAGGACCCCGGGTTTCCCTTTCAGAAGTCAACTTATAGCCCCAGACCTTACTATCCAATAATGAATAGCATTGCAAAAAAAAAACGGAAAGAGGAAGTTTGAAAGTGGCGCCAGTGACTGAAAAGTTGAAAGGCAATCGTTGGTCTTGGTATGGTCCATGTATAGAAGAGGGGTTAAATGCATGTCACAAAAAAAGTTCTGAGTATACATGTAGATGGATGGAGAGGGAGAGGGAGGACAAAGAAAAGAGGAATGGATTGTGTGAGAGCTGATATGAAAGAAAAAAGAGTTAGTGAGAGTGTAACGGGTGACCAGAAAAAAACATGTTGCGTCGACCCCAAGTAATAAGGGCAGATAGAAGAAGAGGTAGTTGAATTTCACGAGCTACCCTAAAGCAATTCCATTAACTAGATTTCACTGTACATAGATCTAGATTCCAGACATACGAAACAATCTAGAACTAGCGAAACAGTTTAGCATGAGATTCAAAACTTTCATCCATTATAACTGGAACGAACAATTTCAGAGTTCAATAACTTGACTTGAAACCCGTTTAGATGATAGATGCGAAGATGCGGCCGATCGTCATAACACTTGAATGTTGATTCGAAACAATATGGCGACCTTGATACCAATCTACATGGTGTCATCGTACAATTGGGACCGTCATCTTCAATAGCTTCCAATAAGAAAGAAGCTTACTTCTGAATGAGCCTCAATAGACTATATTAATGCTGATGATGGAAGTAAACAGTTCTATATGAACGGGAATGTGATTGGTTCTGTTCATTTGACCTTTGGAATTGAAGATTCTTGAGAATGTTTCTAGTGTTTTATTGCACGCCTATGGGTAGATCGTGGACGTGATTATGGCTAGACTATTCTTATTTTATTTTTTGAGTAATAAATTTTTTCTGCCCTGAGTGCAGAGAGGGAGCGTCACACTTTTACTGACTAAAGTTCCAAGGCAATCTGTCTTGGTTTTTTTCATAAGGAAATCAGCTAGAAAACACCGGCCTCATCAAAAAAATTACGTGTAAAAGTGTTGTTTACAATCTATTAATAAATATAATTTATCAATCCTGCTGAGGCAAATTTACAGTTAAAATAATGGCAAAGTTGTCCTGAATAAAGCAATTACATGGCATAGACAGAATCAAGGTTTTGTTACCACATTGATACCTAAACCAACACGATTCTGCAAACGTAATGAATCAAGATAAAGTCCATGTCACAACTTTGCCCATGGCCCATTTTCGAAGCCGAAAATTCAGGTGAGTACTGTAAAAATTAAGTGCCACATCTAATCAGAAAACAAATAATGAAGGGCGATAACTGTGGTAAACAATTTCGTAATCAGGGTAGACTGGTTATCTTTGTATGAGGCCTAGTATTTTTTAAAGAGTTTTATGTTTCATTAAATGTTTGTAATGAATATATGCTTAGTAAAGAAATGGGTACTCTTTTTGCGTAGTGTGTAAGTCGTTTAAAATGGGTAGAGCATCTCAAAGTCTGAGAAAGTGTGGTCTGGCAAAGTTGGAGCCAATAGAGACGAATAGTAGATTATTGTCATATAGCAAATTTTTTGGTTTATTTAGTTATCTCAATTTATAGGTAAAGATAGTAACTATGTAATTATTAATTTATGCTAAAATAACTGAATTGAACATTGGTAAAGCTAAATAATGGTTGAATATCGTATTTTATAGAAAAGTTTTTTACTACAGTCTGAGTTAAGTATAAAGGAAAAAACTGACCCTTAGTTGTGTAACATTCAAAATATTTAAGGCTCAACTGGCTGCAAAAAAGCTGGGAATCCTCGCAAAGGTCAGACAGTACTTCAAGCCGGAACAGCTGCTCAAACTTTATCAAGCGCAAGTTCGATCGTGTATGGAGTATTGCTCTCATCTTTGGGACGGATCTGCCCGATACCAGCTTGATGCACTTGAGGCAATTGAGAGGCGAGCCAGAAGGATAATTGGCGATGATACACTCGTCGATTCGAAGCTTCAAAGTCTTGAGCATCGACGCCGAGTTGCTAGCCTGTCGGTTTTCTACCGGTTGCATTTCGGGGAGTGTGCGTCGGAATTGCATAACCTGATTCCGCCTAGCCCGTTCCATCATCGGACTACCAGACGTACGGCGATGCGCCACCGGTACATGGTGGACATCCCGCCTACACGCACAAAACGTTTTGGAAACACATTCATTGTGCGTGCAGCTAAGGAATGGAATTCCTTGCCGGAGTCTGTGTTTCCTGATAGCTACAACCCAGGAATCTTTAAGTCGAGAGTGAATAGGTTTCTTCTAGGTAAGCGCGTTCCATCGTCGACCGCATCGTCGCTTTCCATCAGGTGAGATAGTGGTCAAGCGCAAACCTATCAATAATAAAAAAAAAAAAAAAAAAAAAAAAATTTATTTTTACACAGATAGTTTTCAAAATGAACAAAACTTACGACAAAACTAAATGCCTAAGAGATTCTCTATTATTGTAATGCAAATCAATTTATCAATAAATTGACTACAATAGACACAGGGTTTGGGCTATAAAGGTCACAAATTTTAATAATCTGACCTTGTTTAATAATTATTATTGCCGACCAAGACCAAACCACACACTCATCCGACATGCTTACATTTGATTGGGCACAGCAATAAGTAATGCATGAAATATTAAACATTGAAAGAATATACATGAGAGAGAAATAGGTAATTTATGTGCTAATAATAAAAACAGTAAACTGTATTTATTTGATACTAGCTTTTGCCCGCACGGCTTCGCTCCCGCTCTTCCCTGTTCTACCGTCCTCTACCCGGCTCTACCCTACTCTACCCTAGCAAACTTCACATAAACCATCTACTAAATAGTCCAAACAAAGCCTAAAAATTTGGTTTGGATAGGTGAGCCCGTTCTTGAGTTATAAAATAACAACGAAAAGTGGCATTGATTTTTATATATATAGATTGAGAAATGTGTCATTATTAGTCATTGTACTGTCGATGATTCTCACAGTGTAATCATTATGTCATAGAGTAAGGACTTGTTTTTGTCTTCACTTGCTGCGATGAATGCAAATAAAATGAACAAGAGTTTCAACGTTGTCTGTGGTTATTTACTTTGTGAATGTTAATGGCAAATAGAAGGAAATATCAGGTTTGTATAAATGTCTAAACGGAAGACAGTAAAGGGATTTCTTAGTCACATTTTTTTTATGTTGGCAGATATTGTTTTGTAAATAAATTTACAAAACAATATATAATAAACATAAATTGTTAACAGTCAAACGGTTTTTATCAACCACATAAGTGTTTACCACAAGTTTAAGTGTAATATTTTTTTTTTTAAAGTTAGATAATGTTGAGTGCAAAGATTTTTTTTTAACTTATCTTGTATTGTAATAGAATGTTACAAACATATTGTTAAGTGAATCTATTTAAATATTAAATGAAGTGGTAATTTTTTATTAAAAGTTTCACAAACGAGATTTGTCATTCATCTACATACTAAAATAAAATTTTGTTGTTTCTTAAAAACGTCGTTTACTTAAGTTTAGTAGTAATCTTGTTCATAATTTGTTTAGAAATTCATTTCATTAAGGTTTTAATTAAAAAAATATTAAAAGTGTGTAAGCTGAAAGAAAGGTTGTCATATATAAGAGAAATGTTACAGTTATTGGTCATTTCAACTTTTACAGCCTAAAATAAGCAATAACATAACAGAATCGTAGATCCAAAACTGCAGTAATCAGTAGAACCAGCAAAGGCCATTGTTCTGAAGAGCTTAAATTAAAATTCTTTAAGCACATTCCTGTGCTGATAAGCTTCAACGAGGGAATGTCATCAGACTAATGGCACAAGGCATTACTGAGGACCACTGTACAAGACCTTCAACACAAGTGTTGTTCTCAACACAATCAGTGTGTTATGCCACCACACAGATAGAAGATCCAGTACAGTTGTACCAACTTCTAAGTTGAACTTTCTAAAGTGTAAGCATAGACAAATGAATATAAGCTAGGTACATACCTTGCGGAAGGCAAACAGTTCATTCTGAAGTTTCTGCCTCTCAGCAGAGGGCTGCTGCCCCTTGCCGCGTATGAACTTTAGCATTCTGCCGGCCTGCAACAGAACAATCACTTAGCACTCTTCACACACCACACAACAAACAAACAGACAGACAACACATTACTCCCACCATTATAATTTCATGCTTAGACGCGCGAACAATCCCAACACTAGTACACCGACCGGCACCGAAAAGCCGACTGAGTTTTATAGCTAGTTAGTTCATACCCGCGATACGATCGCATAGCCCCCGCACCGAGATAATAACACAAGCTTCACTTGGAATCGCAAGATAACCGGCTTCTAGATAATACAATCGATAGCCCAATATTATACGAAAAACATCAAGTTTATAACGTCTTTAAAACAATTTCGAATTATGGCCACTGACCGCAGACAACGCCTGTCCGACAGGTTACACGTATATCAATAATACGATGTTTTGGGTAACCCCTGAATAAGCGTCTGATTATAAATAAAGTTTACATACCCAAAGACGACAGTTTGAAGGGTTTTAGTGATAAAATCCAAAATTAGAGAGATGACAGGCAAGTCACAAACGGCGTCAGAAATACACACAAACATGAAAAAGCACTCACAAATTCATAAACGCACGCACGCACAACGCACCCACACTAACGTCGCTAAGTGACGTGACTGGTTTCACGTGTTGCCACCAACTGCATACAATTCCCCCATATGATGCTAATTAAATTATGGTATTTTTTTAAAGATGTCAAATTAGTTTGATGCTGTTATTATTAATAAAACATACCAATTTAACCGTTAATATTTACTTGTATTTATTATAACAATTAAATGGCATTTAACCCATGTAGACATGGTTTTCTTTCAAGTTTTACGGTCACACGGCACTGTAAAACTAATATTATGTGACTTATAGTGACATGATATTCAGAATATCTTTTATAAATTTAATTATAGTCGCAAAACATTTAAATCGTAGATTAAAATATGATTTTTCATTTAATTTTAAAAGTGCAACCTTTTTCTTTACTTTTTTACAGTTGCAACATTTACTTGCAGTGCGTTCGAAAACGTGGGTGACGCTGCAGCTATGATTTGTAAAATAATGGAGTTTAACTAAGTAGCTGATAATATTTTAGATTTTAAGTTTTGCTTATTTTTGATTATTGTTTCAAAATGTTCGATCATTACTTAATGAACAAATACCTTTTATTTTATAAAAAAAAATGACTCACATTTATGAATCAGTTTTCGAGCGATTCTGCCACAGCTTATATAATATTTAGTATTGCCATTTAAAAAATGAAGATTTCATAAATCCTACTAGAGTAGAGATAATTTAATAGTTTGAATTAAAGAATTTCATTTTTGGTTTTATGGATATGTTCATTTAAATGAAAAGCGAATAATTAAGCGTTTAACATAAATATTTGTGAAATGGTATCTATGCGACAAATGAAACAAAGCTTTGAAGCGGTGTAATGGAACAATTTAATGAAAAGTGACACATTGCTTTTATTTTTTTACCAGGCTCTCTCACACAAAACAATACCAATATAATAATATAATTTCACAGTACAGGGACTGAGATTGCGGCACCCATTTTCAATTTTATTCCACTCACACTTGCACAAATTGCAATTTTCACGGTGTGCGAACATCACAGCATTTTATAACCAAACATTGTTGCAAAAAGCATGAAAATAACACTTGTTTAGTCAAACGCACCGAGGGCTGTTCTTCCAGAGATGTTACACTCATTTTATATTTGTAATAAAAAAGGAATCAAGAAGGTGTTTCTCGTCACATGTACTCAGTCAGAACTAGCAATCGATGCGATGGCAGCCGGCGAAATCCACCCTATTTAGTCTGTGGTCACCACCCTCTGCAAATATCGAGGGGTGGGTTTTTCTTTTTTTTTCTTAATATCCGCAACGTATTGTTGGCTTTTGAGGGCTTTCCTCGCTATAGATAAGTTAAAATGAATGTTTTGTATCTATCTATGAATACGGGCCAGGCATGGTCAACGAAAAATGTTATATACACTAAGTAATACTTATTTTAGATAAGTAGGTACCTAGTTTGGTTTTGTTTTTTTTTTGTTTGTAGGATCTCTAAAAGTACTGGTGCGATTGCAAATTTTTTTTTACCGATAGTCTAAGTCATCTGCGAAACAATAATGCGAGGGGTCACCACAACCGATTACCTCCACAAAGATAACGCACGAAGGATATTTCTTCTCGTTGAATTCAGTGTATACGCAAAGCAGCGTCAGCGCTACTAAAATTTTTATTTTTTAGGGTTTTGTACCCTGTTACTAAAACTCCGCTATCCGTCCGTCTGTCTGTGCATCTGTCACCAGGCTGTATAGAAAGAAAATAATAGAAAGACGTAATAGAAAGTTTTTTTTTTGTCGATGGGGAAAATCATCTTATGACCAACCCCGCTCTTGAGTGGAGCGGGAGATAGTTGACTCTTACAGACTAAAAACCCCACGCCGTTCCTTCTAGCCTTAATACCGGGGCTCAAGTTTCCTTTCGGATAACCCCGGCTCCGGTAGGCTTCGACCCAGCTGGGCCCCTCCTGTTGCTGACAACTCCTTGAGGCGCGCTGGAACAGTGCGCGTAGAAAGTTGAAATTTTCACAGATGATGTTATTTCTGTTGCCATTATAAGAACAAAATACTACAAAGCAGAATAAACTAAATATTTAAGGGAGCTCTCATACAACTAACGTGATTTTTTTACGGACAACACGGAACCCTTCATGCGCAGAAAAAAAGCAATACTCTCTATATTGGAGTCTTGACTTGGAAATAATAGTTCTGTTATTGCTAAGAGCTTGGACGTGTGAGAGAAAATTGACGGAAACTTTAATCTTTGATTGGAGGGAGGTTAAAATCGTCAAATGATTGAAAAGCAAACGAAGCGTGCTAGAAAATTGTAATGACTTAAATGGGCTAGGGCAAGGTTTCATTGAACAGGGAGTAAACAAGATAGAAAATTGGAGTACCTATTCAGGACTGGAATAAGATAAGTTTTCATTGTAATTTTAGGGGGTTTTGTAATTTTGCAGCCCACGTCTATGAAAGGACTCGGTAGGAGATATATATAGGGGAATACCGGATTATTTTTGATATTTACAGACTGCTTTATTATAAAATATTGAGCAATAAAGCGCTCAATATTGTATAATATACGCGTTCGTTTGGGGTTTCACTGGTAAATTCATAATTGAATCAATCCTTCAGTTAGGAATGATTGTTAAATTGCTTCAAGAAAGGACTAAGCGCAGTGTTTTTCCATTGTTTGTCACTCAAAACCAATAGCCTATTCAATATTTTTATAAATTGAGTGACATTTTCGGATACAAGTAAAGAAACGTTAATAACTTTGCTGGTTGTGATTATTATTTATTGAGACTTATAAAAAACTAGCTGCTCCCAGCGGCTTCGCCCGCGTGATAGCAGAAAACTATCCTGTAAAAAGTATCCTATGTCCTATTCCTGGACATGGTCTATCCGTGTACCAAGTTTCATCAAAATCGGTTTTGCCATTTAGGCATGAAGACGTAACAAACAAACAAACTCACTTTCGCTTTTATAATATTAGTAAGAATAACAAGATTATTTCTAATAAGCCCACTGCAAGGGCTTTTGTACCTACTAATTAAAAATTAGTGGTGCATAATTCGGATAGGTTTAGTTTAAGTCGTTATTAGTTACATCTGCATTCATATTATACAGAGGTTGTTTGTTCTTTTTGTTCGAATTTTTTTAATCTTTTCATCGATAAATAGCCCAAAAGCTGCTTTATTTCTGACAGAAATAAAGTAGCTTTTGGGCTATATTTTATGTCAACGGGTGAAACCGCATTCAATTTTTATATCTTCTCCATGAAGTTATTACAATTGTTTCATAAATATTTTCTTAAGGTGTCATCTCGACACACATTTTCACTGTTTTTCATACAACCGCTCATAACCGATTATGACGTTATTACACATTTTTCATTAGATATTTTGGAAACACAGTATCTTGTGGATATTATCTAGGCTTCTATTGAAATCAATTTCTAAAGTGTAAAACTAATCCAGTAAAGACCTCTGAAAATCTTGTATTTATGAACTCATAACTTGCATAAAAATAAAAAAAAAAAACAAAAAAGTAAAACTATGGAAGCCTTGCAAATTTTATTAAGATTCAAAATCTCGACAACTTTTTTCAAAAACTTTTAAGTGTTAAAAAATACAGCTATTTCCTGGAGCAAGTATTGTGAAATATTCGAGTAAATCGGAATTACCGAATACTAACCGAGTTTTCAGACGGTACTTATCTCTCTTTTTTTGCGTTGCCTTTTTGTCAAATATCGCATTGGTTTGCGTTAGATGAAGTAACAAGCTTTTAAAACATTTTCGATGTTTACGATAGGCGAGTGGTAAAGGACCCTTTTAATTCCGTATAAATATAAATAAAATAAAAAAAACACTCAATCCACACACACACCTAAAATAGCTATTACTACACCGAACCCCTAAATTTAAGTATTTTATTGTTTCTCTCAGTTTCGTTCCAAGTTACATTCTAGGGTTTTTCTCAAATGTCAAAACGGGCCTTTTATTTTTTTACAAGTTTAGTTTACATTATTAAAAAAAATGTTATCGTATTTCCCTCCCACCCCTACGGCTGCGTATAAGAGCCATTTAGCTAGGTAGCCCGTTTAATATACCATTAGTAACAAAATACTTCTATCAAACATTTATTTACATAATACTGGGTTTAAAATTAAGTCGTTAAGGCTTTGTCCTTGCATTTGAATATTTGCGTCCACATTTCGAGTCGGTTCGTTCTTGATCATAATTAATTATTTATGAAGGACGTTAATCTAGCCAATGGACAGACAAGTTACAGTAAAACAAAAATATGATAATAGGTCGCGGGTGGCATGTTGAGTTCCGAACGAAACGAAGGTTCTAAGTTTAATCCCGAACGTTAGTGAGGAATTTATATAATTAACTGAATAAAGAAACCTGAGTGGAGTTCCAGCCGCCCAAGACAAGACAGCTATATCCCCGTGTTGGATACTCTACTTTTTACACCATCTGTAAGATAATTTTACCTTATTTTACCTTACCTAATCTTAACTATCACTCAAGATGTTTTGAGATTCGAAACAAACAGAATTCACTACTCGTAACACTCTGTAGTAACAAATTTCTATTTCATTTCTTTTTTTTTAGTAGCTCGTCAATAAACCACGTGTTTTTTCTTAGTGGCCAGCTTGAATTTCGAATTAATTCGTTCGATGCACGTACATTTTATAATGACACACAAATGTTGCCAATTTTTGATGTTCCAAATGCTATCACTGTTACTTCTGCCATGTCACTTTACTGTGATGTTTCAGTAAAGGAGTGGTTTGTATGGTGATACCGCAGGTTATGTATGCAGTGTATACTCGCATTGTGTTTACTAATCTATGAAATGAACGAAACAAAGCAAATGAGATGCCTTTGTACTGTTTAATTAACGCTTATTTTATTTCATAAATTTTGTCAAACAATGCTCATCAGATGATTAGATCTGATATCTTTCAGAGTTCTGTTTAAAATACTAAAACGTTAGTATCTAAGACAAAACCAAGACTTTACAAGTGCGAATCGGTGTCGCATAGGAAAGGTTCCGTACCGTCCGTAGCTAAAAACGGCAAAAAAAAAACGTTGATTATATGGGAGCCCCACTTAAGTATTGGTTTTATTCCGTTTTTAGTATTTGTTGTTATAGCGGCAACAATATATACATCTTCTGTAAAAATTTAAACTGTCTAGCTATCACGATTCATGAGATACAGCCTGGTGACAGACAGACTGGCAGACTGACGGACGGACGGACAGCGGAGTTTTAGAAATAGGATCCTCTTTTATCCTTTGGCTACGGAACTCTGAAACACAATATACGAAAAATATTAATGAACCCATACTAAAAAGAAAATAAACAAATCCCCAGCGTCTTCTTATTACATAGTTATTATCGAAGCCAGCCACATCCATTGGGAAATATTGGAAGGGGGGAAACCGCCGCCAAGCCGCTGTCTTTATTATGAAAATGACAGCAAACTGTAAATATTTTGTCTGCTAAATGAAAGACATTACCTGCTAAAAAAAAATCCTTCAGAAGTTGCAATTAACATTGGAAATATACTATGGAATATTGTTAGGTAGTTGTATAAAAAAAAAAAAAATAGGAAAAGATTAGACATAGCATAAACAGCTTTATAATTCCCACTGCTCGGACTCTGGCCTCCACTCTAGGAGAGGAAATGAGCTGCCACGTGGTGGATCCACGTGGGCCCATTGCAGATTGATGAATCTTAAAATTTTTGTTTCTCACAACAAGCGGACGGTGGTCACTCACACATTCTCCGCGCGCTTGTAGTAGTGCAACCGATTCGAGCGGTTGTTTGAAGTTTTGCCTCTGTACGGTTTATCTACTCATGTGGTTCCGGCTCAAACGCTCATTAGTGTGCGTCTACCGAGCGTAGGTATAAAAAGTGAAGTACATACATGAGATTGTCTGCTGTACCATCTATTTTGTGACTGGGGTTTGAACCCGCGACCTACAACTCGTCAGTCGGAGCTGTAACCACGATTATGTTGCAAACACTAGGTACTATTTAATTCAATATCATTGTCATAAAAGAAAATCGACTTTCTATCCATTTCAATACTCATATTTTGAATCGAAGCACCCACTGGTGCACGCTTCCCGAAGATACTAAAATTCTTATTGCAAATTAGATTGTTCAGATATGATCACGGTCGTGGAAGACATTGTTTTAGATTTTCCAGCGCAGTCTATTGAAAACAGTCTCGTCTGGGGATTCGGGACCACTGGACCGGAAGCGAGGACTTAGCTCTGAAGGTCGGATGTGTTTAGGGTATTTATTTGCAAGGTTTAAACGTGTGTCCCTTGACAATTGTAACGTTTGAACAACATTGTGGGCCTAATCTAAGTATTTAAATAAAATAAAATATTTTTATTTCTCACCACCATAATTTCTACAATACCTACGTCATTTAAAATGTTATGAATATGATTGATGAATTATCCTATCGACATATTTTATCCTTGCTATCTCTGTTAGCTTAGTTATCGAGATTTTTCGCACAGGAAGTTGTTGGGCGTCTCATCGAAACCAAGCTTCAGCGTGATAGTAATTATTTTTTCATCAAGTATCTGTGCTACTATTTTTGAGAGTAAGACCGGGATAACGTACCGCGCAATTTGTGGGACAATATGACTGTTTAATTATATAAATATAAACTAAGTACCAAAAAAAAATCAGCTGGTTAGTAATCATTTATGATGAACTCGTTATCGATATGTTGTAAGTAGGGGGACTCTTTGATCAAATCATACATTTTGTAGGACAAATACTTTTTCGAATAATTTAGATAATTATCTTAAGATTTAACCAAAAAAACCCGTTAGGAATAGGTAAACTTTTGAGAAACATCAAATCGACATATTCTATCCCTGCTACCTCTGTTAGCTACCACAATCGAATTTGGTATAGGAAATTGTTGAGCGTCTCATCAAAATGAAACTACTCACGGCAAATAAAGAATCTGGTATTTAATAACTAAGGATCAGAGCTATTTACAAAAACGAAAAACGAAACGTCAACTGTCAACTAAATGGCTGTATAAAATTTTTCAGCTTTATTATTTTTGCTGTTTGTCTGTTTATTCTTTATGAATTCAGCAAAGGTTTCGCCAAACCCAACCGTTGAATAATAAAATAGGTACTAAAGATTTTAAAAGTAAAGCTCCATCATTTTAAATATCTAATATAGGTATTTATATAATACCTATTTCGAAATAAGATTGGTGGCGCGTGCAGTGCGTTTTCATCAATATAAATATATTGCAACGAGGTGACGCCGAGAACGCTGTTGCTGAGCAACGGTAGTCAGGGCGCCGCCGCCGAAGTGCCTTCGTCGGTGCCGCGGCGCCCCAGGCCCCGCTGACATCTGTCACCGATGACATTTTGTGTTTTTATCAGTTTTTTCTACGTTGTTGTTTCTTTCAAATTATTTATTTAGTGTATAAGTGGAACTTTTGTACATATTTATATATATACACGTCTAAAATAGTTACATACGATACATGCAGTTAAGTGGCAGCAGTGATGTTGCGGAAGTCAGTGCAAGTCAACCTTCGACATCACTGAATGTTCTGGAGAGGTGCCCTCTGTGCACCCAGGCACGGTTTTTTAAAGGTAAGCGGGGTCTGAAGGTGCATATTGGGAAGGCACACAAACCTCAAAATGCACTCACTTCAGACCCTGTTATTGGTTCTACACCTCTTACGCCGACTACATCAACATTTGACGCGCTTTGGAAAACTCTCACAAAATTCAAAAACTCTGTTTCTGTTTTAAAGCGAGTTCCTCGCGGCGCTAGGCCTGTTGTAGCGCAACACTTAGCAGGATGCATTCGTCTTGCTGCCCGGGAGAACTCGCTAAGTGCCTGGGAACAACTGCTCACCTTCCCTTACAGAATATTGCATGTTGAAAAGAATTTGGCAACCAAAAAGACCTTAACCACACAAATTAAAGAAAATTGTAATATTTCGGCTTATAATTTGGATTCAAAATTTTCGACACAGACACAAAGTTATACCTCTACAAGAGGTATTCCATATCTGGTCGAATCTAAATTAGGGGAAGGTGACATTAGCGGAGCAGCCAGAATTCTTTTCAGTAGTGATGTGATGGCTCCGTGTTCTCCAGACACTCTAGTAGCTCTGGAGAGTAAACACCCTGCCCCAGCGGATGGCCTCTCTTTTCCTGACCCTCCTGATTCGGACATTTACACCCTCACCGTTACAGGTCGAGAGGTAATCTCAGCCGTTTACTCCTTCCGGAGCGGCTCTGCTGGCGGCCTCGACGGCCTAAGTCCTCAACACCTGAAGGACCTCATGTGTTCAGGCGCCGGGGAAGCTGGTGAGTTGCTCTTGAAGGAGCTTACGGCTCTGGTTAACCTAATGCTCTCAGGCAAGGTGAACGAGGCCGTCATCGACACTCTTTACGGGGCCAATTTATGTGCTCTTCGCAAGAGAGATGGCGGCATCCGACCCATTGCCGTGGGCACTACATACCGTCGTATGGCAGCCAAGATTTGCTGTAAATTTTATGGTGAGGCTGTTTCGAAAAAATTTCAGCCCCTGCAGCTAGGCTTCGGCTCCAAAGGGGGCTGCGAGGCTGCCGTACACGCCTTATCGACCTACCTAAATTCTAACTTAGGAGGGGTCATCCTGAAAGTTGACATAAAGAATGCCTTCAATTCGGTTAATAGGGACACCTTGCTGGCAGAATCTAAAAAAGAAGTACCCCAAATTTTTAGTTTTCTTTGGCAATGTTATAGACAACCTTCCAAATTACTATATCGGGAAAACCTTTTGGAATCCGCAGTTGGCTGTCAACAAGGTGATCCCCTCGGGCCAGTGATCTTCAGTTTAGCCATTCACCCTATTATTCGGCAGTTAAATTCCAAATTAAACGTTTGGTATCTCGACGACGGAACCCTAGGAGGCGATGCAGACATAGTTTTTAATGATTTACATTTCCTAAAAAATCAACTTCACTCAATAGGACTCGACCTCAACTTTTCTAAATGTGAGTTATTCTTATCTGACAGTACTGACAGACAACAGACTCTTTCCAAATTTAACACAATAGCCCCGGATATCAAAATTATAGACAAAAACTCTCTTCGTCTCCTTGGGTCTCCTATTTTCGAGGATTCCTTTCCCAATTTCGTTGAGGAAAAAATTCAAAACTTTAATGATGTTTCGGAAAGATTGCTTGAAATTAATATGCATTCGGCCATCACTTTAATTCGCTTTTGTTGTTTCGGTCCTAAATTAACATATTTCCTCCGCGCTTCTCATTTATGGAAACACAACCATCTTCTGGAAAAAATGGACCAAATTATTCGAAATACTCTTTCATCAATTTTAAATGTGGCTTTGGACGATCAAGCTTGGGCTCAAGCTACCCTTCCAATCCGTATGGGAGGCCTCGGCGTCCGTAAAATTACCAGTATCAGTTTACCAGCTTTTATATCTTCGGTTTACGGCACTGAAAAATTAATCAGGAATATCCTATCTTCCTCACTGATTGATTTTGATGTGCCGTGCTTCACCGAGGCTATAGACGCTTGGAGACTCGCTTGCCCGAATTCTAAACAGCCCGACAACCTTTCTTCCCAAAGACGGTGGGATGAGCCGCTTTGCAAAGTAGTACAAGAAAATCTGTTGGCAACATCAGTGACTACTGCAGAGCGTGCGCGCCTGCTAGCTGTGGGTGAATGGGAATCGGGACTCTGGCTTCACGCACTTCCGTCGTCGAACATAGGCACCTTGCTCGATGATACTACCTTCCGCCTCGCTACTGCCCTACGTCTTGGCGCTCCTTGTTGTTCTCCTCATCGCTGCCACTGTGGCGAAGTTGTCAACAGCCTCGGTCACCACGGTCTGTCATGCAGCCGAAGTGCAGGACGCATAGCGCGGCACGCAAATATCAACGAGATCATCCGTCGCGCTCTTGTCACCGTCGGCGTTCGGGCCATATTGGAACCTCATGGCCTGGCACGCGACGATGGCAAAAGACCGGACGGTATGTCTCTATTTCCATGGAAGATGGGTAGGCCTTTAGTGTGGGACGCTACTTGTGTCGATACTCTTGCGCCATCCCATCTTCCTAGCTCGTCGTGCTGTGCTGGTGCTGCTGCAGCGGCTGCAGAGAACCTCAAGCGGCGGAAATATAATAACCTTGTTGGTAATTATGTTTTCGAGCCGTTTGGGGTTGAAACTCTTGGATCGTGGGGTCCGAGTGCTCACAAATTATTTAAAGAACTTTCCAAACGCCTCGTGGACACTTCGCGTGACCCAAAGGCTGGCTTTTACTTCGGTCAAAGGATAAGCATTGCCATTCAGCGTGGCAATGCCGCCAGCCTTTTGGGTACATTACCAGTCGACAGCGATGCGGAGGAATTTTTCGACGCCTTACATTAAATTGCCATTTTTATTTATTTTTTTATTTTAGTTTTCTAGGGTTTTATTTTAATTTTTTAAGTTAGTTTTAATTAATTTAAGTTTATAGCAATGCAAATGTAAACGGCAAATTAGCTTGATAGTAATCAAGTGGAAAAATGAACCAGGGATCCGGGGCTATTAGAGGTCTTGTTAGAAAAGTTCTTGTTATTATTTAAGTAAAGTGTCAATAAATAATATTTACAAACTTCAAAGTTATTAGCGTTTGATGTCACTCAATTTCAATCATCAATTCATGGAAATATTGTACAAGCTATTAATTTATAAATGAAAATCGATGGACAAACTGCGCGTAGTATTAATTTTCTAGCTTTAATGTTGTGAATAATTGTATCAATTGTGAATTTACCAATCATGACTTTTCGTGGAAAATTTTGGGGTATCGTTTTTTTTATTTTTGACTACACAAATATGATCAGTAATTAGTACAGATAGACCTCCTTTTTGTACTAATTAAAAATAGGGGTGTTTATTACTATTTTGACTGGCCTGTTGGTCTAGTGGTTAGTGGCCCTGACTGCTATGCCGGAGGTCGTGGGTTCGATTGCCACCCAGGACAAATGTTTATGTGACGAGCATGATCATTGTTCTGTGTCTGAGGGTAATTTATTTATAATATGTATGTATTTAGAAATATATATATAGGTTTCCCTTTCAGAAGTCAAACACTTCGGTATCCGTCTAGACCGAGCCCAAGTCGTCAACGAGGCTCGTAGTTTTCCAAGCGCGCCTCAAGATGTCAGCAAAATCGTAGTGGGACCAGCAGGGACGTAGCCTACTGGGGCCATGGGTTTTGCGAAAGAGAATCCTGGGGTCCTGGAACGAAGGCAAAGACAAAACTAAGAGTGGGTTTTAGTCAGTAAAAATCTGACACGCCCTCCCACTCCGCCCACGGGCGGGAGATGTTATGGAATGATTTCCCATCTAAAAAAATACTCTCTGAGCAGTAGTTGCTTTGACTAAGTCAAAGCAACATGAAAGCAACTATTGCAGAGAATAAATAAATTATTAATCAGAGAGTATTTTATTTTATTTTTATATTTTTACTACATTATTTGTCATATAAATGTCACTAAAATAATAAATAATATATTATGTATCTTTAACTATACTTTTATCAGAAACTTTTATTTTTGAAGTATACGATGGGTGCCTCTACTGCCTATGGTGGATGCCTCTTACCAACTCCATTCATATCCATATAACATCCTTACTTAATATACAGCTACATAATCTAGAGATTACCTCTTCAGATAACGCTTCAATATTGTCTCATGTCTAGTGGCTCGAATATTGGGGATAATATAGCGCTTCTAATTGAATGTCAATCATTTATGGTATTGTGTTTATTGGTAAGTAGCTCGTCTCCTGATTGTCTATGCGCAGGGCCATTTGTGTGGTGCGATGGCTTTGTCACGTGGAAGGATTATACGTAATATGAAGTTATATATTATAAAGACTTGTGTGTAGGAGGTACCTGAAAGTACTGGTCCGATAAATTACTAAAATTTTTTCACCGGTAGAATTAAGCTGTTTTATTCCTGAGTGACATGGGCTACATTTTATGTACGCGGGCAAAGCCGCGGGCAAAAGCTAGTTAGTTATACAACATGTAATTGGAATAATGCAACGCTCTTGGGCGGAACGGGAGGGCTATCCGACTTTTACTAACTAAAACCCACTCGTTTTCATTTTCACGTAACCCATGGCTCCAGTAGGCTTCGACCTTGCTGTGCCCCTTAAACCGACCGGACGGCGTGCTAGCCATTGCTCGCCGTGCTCGCTGGGCTGATACTGCAAAGATTTGAAAGGCTTGAAACCCATATCTAGAATATAGATATTCAAAGACTGCTGAATGGAATAAATCTGAGCTGCATATCAATCTATTCACGTCAATAACTACTGCACAGACTTTGCGGTCAAAACCATACAGAGATATGTCAAATAGACAATGACGTAAACGTGACAATGACGTGGCAAAACTTTGCAAGCGAGGATCCCATTCATCTGTGTATAGTTTACCAATTTTGCGTGGGCACGATATGGTTTTTATACCTTACGATCGACGATCGTGCGGTTCCTATGTAGTCGTCAGACGATCCGTTATTTTCATTCTGTAAGTGTAAGAGCCGTTGATGTTCTTGTCAATTGTCATTAACGCCGTGTTGGTTTTAATATAGGTTGGTAGATAGGAAGTTAGGTAGGTAGGCTACCTACCTAGGTAGATAGGTAGTTAGGTAGATTAGGTCAAGTAGGTAGGTAGGGTAGGATAGGTAGGAATAGGGTTGGTAGGGTAGGTAGCATAGGGTAGGTAAGTAAGTAAATTTATCTAATTTATATATTTATTTGATTACCAAAAAATTCACTACAAATAATTTATATGGCAAAACAACGTTCGCGGGTCAGCTAGTAAAACGATACAATTCTTCATCTCGTTATAGTTTAATACATTTACGGAGCTCTCTATTTTTTTTGGACCTTATAATATCGCAAATTCAGTCAAAACTGTCCATTATGATAAGTTTTCATTTTCGGGTTGGATCGTTTTCTTTCTGCCCTTATACCATGTTACTTGGAGCCGGCACAACACGTTTTTTCTTCCATTCTGTCCTGTCACGGCTGTCACCCGTCACAATATCACTAACTCAATTTTCTTTCATATCACTCCTCACACAATCCATCCATCGGGCTGGATGAGGAATAATCAAAAATATTACTGATACTTAATATCAGTAATATTTTTGATTATTCCTCATAATTTTGGCATATCTACTAGGAAAATAATATTTTTTATTGCCCATTGTTGCACAGTAATGATTTTAAGCTCCTACTGTACAATACAGTCTATCTATTCTTTAATTCTTTATTGTACACTATAAAAACTTATAAAATAGGTGGATAACAAAATTCATGTACATAGGCGAGCTTAACTCAAGGATGAGTTTTCTTCCAGCAAACCTTTGAGCGATAGAGAGAGATGAAAGAGGGTGGGGTCCAGTGCACAATTTGAAAATTAGAAATACTATGAATAAAATAATAAGACATAAATAAGTATAACTACATACATAAATACACACATACTATATAATATTATAGATAGATATATATATATATATATACTATGTCATTGAGAGAGGAAATGCTCTTTAATTTTCCTCTTGAAAACATCTAAAGAAAGGCTGTCACGTAGGGAGTGCGGAAGGGAATTCCACAGACGCACTGCAGTGACAGTGAAGGAACCATCATAACGACTAGAAGTGTGAAACGGGGTACGAAGAAGAAGAGAATTTGCAGTGCGGCAGGGTTTACCCCTCGGGACGATCTATCTATATAAACCTGTTTTTTTTTCTCCCAATAAGTATAAACAAATTACTTAAATGAAAATATGGATTCATTTTAGAAAACCCTGTTGTTTGAACCCTGAAGTTACTTCAAGCTACTTTAGATGAAATATTGGAAAGCCTTAAAAGTAGGAAAATTCAAACGCGAGATACAGTCGAAATACAGCCCTGACGAACCTCGTGGAACTTGTTTCTTATACCATGTTCAATAACAGGCATTGGGTATTCCAGCAAGATTCGGCGCCAGCTCACAGAGCGAAGAGCACACAAGACTGGCGGACCACACGTGAATTTGATTTCATCCGGCACGAAGACTGGCCCTTCTCCAGGCCAGATTTTAGTCCGTTAGATTACAAGATATGACAACACTTGGAGGAAAACGCCTGCTCAAAGCCTCATCCTGATTTGGAATCACTCAATGCATCCTTGATTAAGACAGCCGCCGATATTGACATGGACCTCGTTCTGGCCGCGCAGATTGAAGCCTTGTATTCAAAATTGCGAAGGTCATGTTGAATAAACTTTATTATCATAAGAATCTATGTTTTGTTAGGTTCATTTTGGAATATGAATGGTTACATAATAAATAAACTCGTCTCAATTATTTCATATTAAACATGAGACAGAATTTATGACCTGAGTAGGTATATAATAGAAAAAGAAAATTATAATCTGTGCGAAGAAAAAAAGGCGCCAAGTCAGCATATGCTGAGATATTTAAAACGTTAAATAACGCAGAGCACTGGATGCGCGCCACAACCGTTGCATGATGTTTCAGTTTTCCATGATTAGTATTTTCACAAAGGATCTATCCTAAAAATTTCATTTCAACCCATCTCCCAATACGACCAACAAAAATGAAAACAAAATCGTATCCACAGTCGTATCCAAATCGTGTAGCATAAAGCTCTTGTCTGGTTGTGGGCTGGCGACCGTTGCCATGGTTACCCACATCGATTGGCACCGGCGCATCTTGCACCGTGCACAACACAACCTAATAAGGCTTTGTAGGACTGGGAGGAGCGAATGAAGGGAGATTTCCTCTGCTTCGGGAGGCTATAGGTATACCTACGATGTTATAGAATTGTCTGTTGAATGCGGCCGTCTGTAGATAATCAAGTTGCGGTGGCATCATTTAGTAGATGGAAATTTAGTTGGTTTGGACAGGGTAGGTACAGTTACGAGTCTGATAAATAGATCGTCACGTTTTCAATTTGCGTAACTTCTGCCATTCAAGAAATGCTCGTATGTGTATGACAATTGGTTTTAAATTACCTGTTGGATTACGTACTTTGTAATTAAGAACCATTTTTTTTTAAATTTTATTTAAAGAGTTTTTTCTCTTGTGCGAATATGTCTTTGTTGGTATACAAATATAATAATAATTAAACAATAAGATAAAAAAAATACAGTTAGAGTTTGGGTCGGTTTTTCAGAGCGAATTCAACCATATTAATTATAGGGATTATTTACTAAAAGAGTTATGAGTATACATGTGGATGGGTGGAGAGGGAGAGAAGAAAGAAGAGATGGATGGATTGAGTGAAGAGTGATATGAAAGAAAAGTTAGTGATAGCATGACGGGTGACAGGATAAAATGGAAGAAAAACGTTTTGCGCCGACCCCAAATAACACGGGACAAGGGTAGGAAGATGATGAGGATAGACATTATTTTGTCTGAAACAGGATTTGATCAATTAATATAGTGCGCGCTAATTTGTGTTCGGAGCAATTGATTCCGGACATATTTCATTAAAATATGATATATGTTCTCGCCTTCGTTAGATGTACTGTAAACTGGTGATGTTAGCATTTTGCTGGCCACAAAAAAAGCCACTTCAAGCTTCTTTTTGAGGCTGCTTTTTTGTGGCCCGTGTGCGGCAGTGCTGTCACAAAAAAAGCTTGAAGCCGCTTCTAGCTTTTTTTGTGGCGGCCAAAATGTCTGGCCATTCGTGCATTTAATTATTCTTCGTCAGAGTCCATTATGATATTGCACGCATGGCCACAAGCTGTCGCGCGCTTTAGTTTTTTTTTGTGGCCGCATCTAGCTTGTTTTTGTGGCGGTTTTTTTTTTTGTGGCCCGTTTGCGGGGACTTAACCATATTAAGAACAAATCCTTAATATGGTTAAGTCCTCCCTGGTAAAGAAACATTTGTCGTACATTTACCTCTCGAGCAGCAGATAAAGGGTCGATATAATAAAGGCGACAGACAGTACACACGTATGTGTGTAAACTCCTTCTCATCCAAATGGTAGAATGGATTTGGATATTTCGTATTGTGTCTTGAAATCGTAGGCACTTAAGATACCTACTTTTTAGTCCAGAAATATGTTTCTTCGGGATAATTTTGTATTCTTCGCGGGCAGCGTTTGAAGGTCTCCCTTGTGGGAGGCCTTTCCTTCTTAATTGTGGTGGACTGATACTTACCTGGTGAAGGTCGCAGAAATTCGAAGGCTGCAAGACGCATAGGACCGGTCATTCTGGCGATATCAGAGGGAGGTCTATGTCTAACAGTGGACGTCTTTCGGCTGAAATGATGATGGTGATGATGATGACGGACAGACGCTGGCTTTAAAACTCAATAAGATTTTTTTTTTTTTATCAGGTTTAGTTAAATAAGACTGTTAACCCTCCGGTCTGGTTTGGTTCGGTTTCTTCTTAATTCTTATTTAAAAGCGTCCTTCGACCTTCGACGTACATTTTCACATAACCGCTCCTACGTGATTATGACGTTATACACATCTTTCTCTAGATATTTTGGAATTACAGATATCTTGAGTATAATACTAGGTTTATATTTTTTTTTCCTTATTTATTTATAGGGGCTTCTACACATATAGCATATATGTCAGTCCCATAGATTTGTCCCATATTGAGACCAAATCACAAGACTAATCCAGGAAAGATTAGGAAGACTTTAGCCTTTCATAATGTACTATCAAACACACTTCCACCTGACCACAGTTCATTTTTGCTTGCACTCGAAACGAAAACTTCGAAGGGTTTGGTTTGGCACCGCGCCGCAGGATTCAAGCGTTTTTTTTAAATGATCAAGTAGAAATGACCGCGATGGTACATATAAATTTAAAAAATAAAGAAAATATAACTATAGAAAAATTGCACATTTAATAAAGAATCTGATTAGTTACCAACTAACCTGTTTATGACAACAAATGAAGCAGACATGCAATCAGTGCCAAAGCACTCAGCGGCTCAGCTTCGTTTGGCACCGAGTGACTTGAATAAATGGTTGTACTTAATTTAAAAGAAAATTAAGTAAAAGCAATGCGACTGCTCTTCCGCGACGCCCACAGCTAACCCCATTTTTTTCCTATCTTTACTTTTTACTATACTTATAGTGTTTAAGAAACGGGAAAAACTAATAACAATAATTTGATTTGATTGAACTTATTTTTTCTTTTTATTGGCGCTGATTGAATTAAGTAGTATTTTATACTGTTAATATTGTATTGTGGTGATTAGGTATACTGATGAAAAGAAAGAAGGAAAGAAAGAATGCCTAAGGCATTAAGTCCGCCTTTGTACTTTTTGTTGCATGAAGATTAAATAAATAAATAATAAAGAAAGAAACAAAAACGTTTAACGTTTGTTCGTTCGTGTGACGTGGTCTAACCTGAATGATGATTCTAATACAAAGGTGTAAGTTTGATTGTATATTATGTATGTTCAAATGTGTATATTTTCACACTTAAATGTCTAAACGCATTTGGCTTTGGTACAGGCCATGGTCCGGAGCGAGGAGTGGCAGGCGGTCGCCTCCTTCTGTGAAGCAGTAATGCTAGCAAAAAAGACGGCCGCACGCGCGAGGCAATGGCCCTCGCGTCCCAGCGATAGTATTCCGATTCCAATTTCTGGTCATCGTATGCGCAGGCTTGTGGACAGCAAGCAATGGGTAGATCGCCGTCCTACCGTCCGTTAACCAGTCTAAGTTATCTACAGCGCGTAGTGTTTCCCCGCGATTCAAGGAGTTGTGGCCTGGGGCCGTGGCCCCATGGGGATGAGGGGAGGAGGGGATGTCATTTAGATGATTTTCCCACCTAAACAAAATTCATTTGAATGGGTACGCGGTAGACCTTGCCCTGGACATATGAAACTTTTTATCCCTTGGTAATGGATAATATTCTACCTTCACGCGGGCAAAGCAGCTTTTATAAACTAGTATGGAACTGGGTTTTGCTTACTTCACCTTATTTTAGATGATCATCTTTAGAAATTCAGATAGGTAACTAACCGAAAAGGTGTTGCCAAAATGTCAAATTTTGATTTAATTTAACGAGATTGTGCAAAGGCATTTTTTTATTCAGCCTCTTCGAAGACCCCGGTCCTGTCTTGTCGGAATTTAATTTCGTAGGATTGTGATCCTGGGGATGTTTTGAATAATTCCCTGAACGTAAAGCTTATTTGGCCAAGCTTATAATAATTATATTATTAAACGAATATTGAGCATAAACATTTAAGATTTAATAAATTTTCGTTTTGCTTCTGTCTCAACAGTGTTAGGATTGATATTCGATATTTATTTGGTAGGTATAAGAACTAAGCAGTTAGCAGAAAAACGTTAAAACTGTAAACAGGAATATAAAAAAAAAACTCTGAGTGTGATTGACTAGAACCCACTTGTGTTCCTTCTTAGCGTTCTAGAGCCACGATCTATCATTCAAAGGCCCCAGCAACTCTAGCAGGCATCGGCGTAGCAGGAATACTATAATACCTAGTTATAAATGCAGAGCTTCCTTCAAATTCCGCATTTACTTAGTAACGAGACACTCTGGAAACCTACAAGCGCGTGATTCGTAATTGTTGCAATTGAAGTCGGTTGTAAAACTCTTGTAAAAAGTTTTATTTTTTTGCTGTAGAAGCCCACAGCTAATAGTGAGTAGTGTAGTAGTGTAGAACATTGTTTGTGAATCATTTAGTTATAGCCAGAGTGCACCCTACCACAACTCTAATAAGCCGAAACATGGCCAGGATATATTATATTAGAAGAGAATAGCCCTATATTTATTAGAAGGAATAGAGCCCTTATCCTGTATTATTTGGGGTCGCCGCAACACGTAACAACAAAACAATAATAATAATAAGTATATTGTTTTATTATGGAGTCTGTGATATCAATTCAGCTTGATGGTAACTAATATTCGAAGTGCAACTCATGATAGTTTTATTACGAAGTTCTCGTGCCCATTGAACTGGCTTAATAATTAAGCCAAAAAAAAATAATGGCAAAAATGGTACCATTTTTCATCCATAACTTCATCACTTACCTCAACTATTTTACCCAGAAAATCTACAAAATGTAAGTATAACATACAAATACTTATTTACTTTTACAGAATTTCCCAACCTATACCTACATATGTGTGGCGCAATCGTTAAAAGTTTTCACAACGACTTTATGGTCTTGCGACTAGTTGTGGGCGTTGGAGTCGCTCGCAGTAAAGTGTGAATGGTACCCAGCGTTCTCGAGGACGTTCGAGATGTTACCGCGAAGATTAAGGGTCGTATAGACGCTGGTGTGTATTTTTTTAAGGACGTGAATGCGCTGACTCTTTACTGTTCAAAATCACTTTGGGCGATTATGGGAAGAAAAATCTAAGGTGTAATTAAGGTGGGTACTACCTCTGCCGTGCTAGCTATAATCACCCTAACTGCAGTTGGATCGAAATCGAGAAAAACGCGGTTAAAGTTTTATTTTTTCTTTTTCCTGTCACAAATAATTGACACTCTGATAATTTTATTTGTTAAAATATCTTATGGGCTAGAAATTAAGTAGTATAATTATTTTTATATTATTTAATGTATAACTAGAATAAGCTCCATAACCAGATAATCTTAATGTCTAGAAGTTGTAACTAAAGGATGATTAAAAAAATACTGTCATTAAAAATCAATACTTAACGTTTGGTAATGACTCGAAAATTTAACTTGTTATATTGTGTTGTCATGTAGAATGAGGTGGATGAGGTGGATGAGGTGGCGAAGGAACGTTTGGATTGGCTCAACGAAACGGGATGCCTATACGCTGTAAGTGAAATCGGGCTATGAATGATGATCGTGTTGATGAATACTTAATTTAATTTTATAATTGTTCCTTTCTAGCGTTAAGTGCTAGGCTGTAGGTGCATCGTAATGTTTCAGGCACGCTTCAAGAAGCTGTCAGCAAACCGTAGGGGTTGGGGCCTAGCAGGGTCGAAGCCTACTGTGGCCATGGGTTTGCTTCTGAAAGGGAAAGCCTGGCCCTGGAATAAACCGCAACGAAGGAACCAGGAGTGGGTTTTCGCTCAAGCCCAGGGGCGGGAGAAGCCATTGGATGAGGTCCCATCTAAAAAAAAAAACAAGAAAACAAGAGAAGGTCCATTCATCATTTTCTGGCCTTTTTCCCATTTCGTTTGTTAGCTGCGACAGGGATCTTAAACACATTTTTTTTTTCCAATAATCCTTGTAAACAGTCACACTATCACTAACTCTGTTTACTTTCCCATCACTCCTCACACAGTCTATCCATCTTTTCTTTGACCATCCTCTTCCTCTCCATCTATCCATATGAAAGGTCATATGGATAGATGAATAAAGGTCATTTCAGACTACGCTATAATACAATAGCATATAGCACAATAATATCGCTCAGCATACATTTATTTAAAACACGTTCATACTTTGCTGTACAATATATTATTGGCTAAATGAAATAAATGTGTGTACGATATTTTTGTGCTATGAACACTGTAAGCTACGAGGGATGGCTTTTAAATTTTGTCGTTTGGAGAAAAAACACAACTAGAACCTTAAAATCCGTACTTATTGTGTTTCAAAGTATTCACCTCGAAGTTATGTACTTACCTACATATTTCCATTCACTCGAACCAGTTATTAAAACACTTATTCCACTCCAAAGTCGGTATGTCCAAAATGGCCGACTTGAAAGCGACGACTGCTTCTTCACTGGGCTGGAAGCTTTGTCCACGAAGACTTTTCTTAATTTTAGGAAAAGTAATATATATAATATAAATACTAGTATATGCTGTTATATTATAGCGTAGTCTGAAATTAGCTTCACGCTTATAGAAGTATAGTGAGTATAGGAAAGAAAGAAAAACATTTTATTTGCCGGAATGGCCAAAAAAGTATTTACAAAACTTTTAGTGCATTCAAAGTAAAGCATGCGCCACTTCCGAGCAAAATGGCCGCTCAGCATAATGCTGAGACTACAGCGTTAAAAGCGGTGAGTCTACGGCGCTGGTTTTCAGCGTGGGCCGTAACAATATCGACAAAGACGTCGGCACAAGGTGCAGTGTGCCAAAAAAAAAAAGTAAATAAAATAGAAAAAGAAAAACATGCAAAATAAAATAAAAAATCTGTAGGCTGTTTACTATCGTGGAAAATTATAAAATAAGCCACAGGAAAAGGTAGCTGCGACAAAAATATATTTACAATATACCTGCATATAGATATTCGAATACAGTAATATCTGCAATGTGGAGTGTGGGAATGAAATAAATTATATTTGCATATCCCCCGGGCTGCCGTTATTGCAGAAGCAACAATGCCTCCACTAGCATTGATATACGTTTTTCAATACACTTGCTCATAAAGTGACTCTTATTGCACTGCACTTAAGTTTATAACGGTACTTGTTACCAAACTGTGACATTTTGATTACCATTAAGCACTAGTGCTATAATGTGGTTAAAACCTTATTGTTCAACCTCTCCACAGCCATAATTTTATTACATTTATCGTATCAGGATGAGCGCAGGTCGAGTAAAAGGAAAAATAGTGGGCGCGCATATGAAAACAGAGTTTTACCCCCACAAAAGTTTACTAGTTTAGGAATCTTGATGTGTGTGAAGAGTGAAGTAGCAAGGATAGATGAAGCAAAGTCAGTACACAAGAAGAAAGTTTATTGCACAGGCACAAGTTCTATAGTCACAATTGTTACACCAAGGATTCACTAATACGAGTTAGAAGGAGTGAAAGATACATAGCAGACAAGCAGAAGAAAGAGTACGGAAAGAAATTACGCGCAGCGAAAGCTGGTTTATAAAGCTACCGTCAGTATAGGTTCCGTGAACGTACTGGCTCTCGTCGCGCGCGCTGTATGAGCGCAACGCAGCGACCGTGCCGTCTCGCTCGAGCAGCCGGTGCTCTGACGTAGCCGGCCTGCTCGCTGCTCGCACAATGGACGCGTCATCGCGGCTCATTAAGGACTATCTACTAATACGAAATTTGTGTTTGGCAATTTGTTTGTTGTGTGTTAGGGCAGTGACTGTTTTTATTCTGATTTCCGATTCTATATAATGCTATTTGTTAGTTTCTGTAAATATGTAAATATATTATATTTTGTTTAGATTTTATTATGTGACTGGTGGCTACACTAGTTTTACAGTTATTTTATTTACAAGTGTATTGAAAAACGTCGTATTTGATGCGCGAGTAATTAATGATTACCGTTCTTGGCTCTCTTAAGACCCTCGCTATGGCTCGAGTCTAAATACCGCCTCAACGGTAATCACTAACATTACACATATAACATAATGTACTATTATAGTTCAGCACAGGTAGGTAATGTCTAATCAGAGGTTCGGTTTCGGCGAAAAGTGCTTCTTGGTGCTGCCAATTGTCGCAGTGGTGTGTACCTCACCTGGTCCCTGTTGGTCACGCAGTCTATCATACTTGACGTTGACCTTTTTTTTTTCGGCATCCAAATGACATCCGTCGCCCTTGGGTGGTGGGTGGAGCGGGATATAGTGTCAGACTCTTACTGACTAAAAAACCCACTCCGTTCCTTCTTGCCTTTTGTACCGGGATCCCCAGTAGGCTTCGACCCAGCTGGGTCCCTACGGTTGCTGAACTCCTTGAGGCAAGGAGTTTTCAGCAACCGGCAAATGCATGGCTCGATTTTTATTCGGCAATATCCGCTTTTCTGACATTTTACTAGATTTAGTTTAGTGAAACTACATATCACTGACGATAGCTTGGTGTTTTGTCATATCACTAGATACTTTTAGTAAGAAGACGTAATAAACATGAATATTCGACATCTATAACCGGGATTTCGTGATATCCCTAGGGGTTTCGCGAAATCCTGATATCGTCATTTCCCTGCGACATATGTATCATACCAGGAACCCCAGTGCATTTCATTGCAAAAAACTTAGACACCTGGGTGAATTTTGAAAACAGCCTCTCTTAGTGGTCGCCTGCGTTATAAAAGAAAATCTTGTGCAAAATTTTACGTTCTTAGTCTCAATAGTTTCGGCTGTTCGTTGATATATACATATCCCAGTCAGTTTCTCCTTTTATGTATATAGATTAGTAAGATCGCATTAAACATCAGCATAGACAAAGGAGATGTTTCACGTCCTAATTTCAAACACACGTGTGAACACGCAAACTCAGTACGCGTCCCAATTAATAATTCAAAAACATACGAAAGCGTTCACACTTTCACAGGTAGTAAAATATGCGTAAATTAAGTGTCCCTAAGACTGGCAACACCGATAGCATACGAATTAGTTGCCAAACGTAAAATAATGATTGCGAAGTACTCGAGGTATGAAATAAAGAGGTCTTATGTTCACCCCGACCCGAAACCCGTAACTTTTGGGGGTGGAAGGGAGGTAACCCCAGAACTTTAAGCATTCGCCCCGGGTCTTTGAGACCGGACTTTTGATCCGCTACCGTTTTTAGCTATGCTTTTGTTAGGAGCCATTGTGTGCATATTATAAGGTTATCAAGATTTCCTATTGATCTGGCTATTTTGGAACTTGTTGCGTGGTTACTTGGTGAGCCATTCCATGGCTTCTGTAATCGGAAATTTATTCAAAGTGCCAATTTTTGTCAGATTTAGCATTACTGCTGTTGTAGATACTAGAAATATCAGTACTATAAATACGCATTTTATGGTCGGATAAATGTTTGGCCCCTCAGCTTTTTTTTACTAGTGTTTGACTTCAATCGCATTGGAATTTATTGATTCGACAGATTCTATACGTATAAATAAATAAGCAGAGTATCATCTCTGGTCTAACTTACATTCGTAGACACTTCGTTAATGTAGATATGTGCGGTGTTGCCACCACACCACTCGATAGCAGACACCAATACTTACGTAGCTGTAAAGGTATACCTTAGGAATGTTTGGCATCCGATGTATGCACATAGTGCTGGCATTTCATAGCGAAAGTGATCAGAGATATTACTGTATCTAATAGATAGATGCATATTATCTATGTGAAATATGTATAGATGAATCGAGACGTCTAAATTCCGATAGTAAATAAGTACTGCAAGAAAATGGTGTTTGTGAAATATTGGAAATGTTCTTATTTATTTAGTTACTATCTTTTGCCCACGGCTTTGCTCGCGTACATACAATATGGCTATGTCACTCAGAAATAAAGCAGTTTCTATCGGTTTTTTTATGGTGTGAAAATCATCCAGAGAGAGATCCCGGGAGATAGTGTCAGACTCTTATTAACTAAAAATCCACCCTGTTCCTTCGTGCCTTCATACCCTGGGCTAAGCTACCTCTCGAAACTATCCTTGGCCCCAGTAGGCTTCGACCCAGCTGGGCTACTGTTGCTGACAACTCCTTGAGGCGCGCGGGGACAGTGCGCGCCGTCGACGACTAGGGTTCGGTTCGGATAGTTACCGGACGGTCGGACACCGAGCTACCCATTGCTCGCCGTCTGAGCTTTCTACCGGTAGAAAAATTTTAGCAAACGGACCAGCACTTTCAGAGATTACAAACAAAAAAATATAAAAACAAAAAACGAACTTCACCTCTTTATAATATTATAGTGTAGATATCTGTGCCTATGCCTAGTTTACAGGGAAATTCTTAAAACGAAGATTCTGGAACGTAGAGAGTTACTGAAGAACACAGGAGTGGATTTACTCTGTCAAACAACAAAGTCTGACACGTCCTCTCACGCCACGCTAGAGCAGAAGTCATTGAATGACCACCCACCTCAAAAAAAAGAATACCTAGTTAATAATAAGTACATTGCAAAAATTACAAAGGACTTATTTCTATAGAAATTTCTTACAGTAGACCTGCGAAATGAGAAATTAATGTAGACAATAGTATGTTACCGCTCAATTTGTTTTCCGTAAATATTCCCTTTCAAGTTTGGTTGTTTCGTTGGGTTGCTTTTGAAAAACTTGTAATGTTGTTAATTTTTTACCAAGCTATTAGGGTTCTGTAAATTAAAAGGAAAAAAAAAACGGAACCCTTATAGGATCAATTTGTTGTCCGTTCGTCCGTCCATCTGTTTCTCTGTCTGTCAAGACCCTTTATCTAAGTTAATAAATAAAAAAGATACGGCGGTTTATATCACAGAAAACGTAAATTTCGATACTCTCAATTATCGAAATTCATAGACCCAGAGTCATGAAATTTAATACAAAGCAAGGTTTTATGGCACAGATAAAGGAATAAATCAGAATGAAAACAGTAAATTGGTTATTATTTTCGTCACAAAAAAAACTTTTTCAATTCGGAAAAATCTTCGAGATTCCATTCAGGAATTGTAGTTTGCACGGAACCCTCAGTGCGTGAGTCCGACTCGCCCAGTTTTTTATTTAACTTGCATTGTTTGTATATATGTTTATTTAGTCATATCCTAGGGCTGGAAAATCGGCAGTAGCTCTGGACAGCAAATGTGTAGACGCTTCTAATGGCACGTCACTCTGCCTAACAGCATCACAGAACAGATTTGCTCATAGGAAGAGAGTTGCAGATACTATGAGATTCATTGGCTATTGGAAATTTACTAATACAATTTATAACAAAAAAAAGTCAAGTCGACGGTAAAAGGATTTTTAAGACCTATTTAGTAGGGTTTGTACTATAAATATAAAAACCCTCTTTATAATTATACACTGTACCGTTAAATTTTGATCGTTTTAATCCTGTGGAGGGTCGATCCAGTCCATAAAACACTATCAATTTGTAACCATAAAATTAAAAAATAAAGTACCTTTTTAAAAAAAACTCGTATTAATTTACGCATGTACCAAATTCATTTCTTTAAGAAAACGTCAGCTAAGCGAGTCTAATGATCTGTAGGTAGTATTCGGCGTTATGTAGTAACTACCTACAGGTCATTGGACTCGCTCAGCTGACGTTTCGACGATCGACAATCAAAATTTAGCGGTGTATATTTTTTGGGACCATTTTCAACATTCGCGTAGGCTAAGCCGCTGCCAGCAGCTAGTGAATAAAAATAAAGTTTATATAATTCAAGTCGGTTGTTACAAAATTCAAGTAAAACCACTCCAATTCTTCAGCAACTCCACTTAAAAACAGAACTCCTCACGATCAAGAGTGAACGACAGTTACAAAACTCCATAATTGTCTCAAGACGTCCCGAAGCAGCCGTCATCAATCCATTAGGCACAAGTGTTCCTGTGCAGACGACAATTTGACTATTATGTGAGTGAATGAGAAACTAGCGGGACGGTGTGCGCTCGGGCGAATGATTCGGGAGCACCACAGAGTACAGAATCATGATGGCGGTCATACCTAGAGATGACATCGTCATGGTGAATTGGACTAAGACGTACTGTCCACGGACGCGTATTCGTCACTATACGCTTGGCATACGCCTGCGTGTAGCTTACATAAAAAACTGTGAAACTGTGTCGACGCAGCGGTAGCGTCGTGCCGTCGTATCGTTGATTGACCGATTATATAATGACGAATATGCTGTATTTTTTTTTATGGTGGGCAAAAATCACCCAATGATAACCGACTCTTACTGACTAAAAACCCACCCCGTTCCTTCTAGCCTTCATATCGGGGTTAAGCCTACTGGAGCCAGGGTTATCCGAAAGGGAGCTTTCGGATAACCCTGGCTCCAGTAGGCTTCGACCCAGCAGGGTCCCTCCTGTTGCTGACAACTCCTTGAGGCGCGCGGGAACAGTGCGCGCCGTCAGTCTTGGGCTCGGTCCGGACGGTTACCAGACGGTCGGACAGCGAGCTACCCATGGCTCACCGTCCGCAAGCCCGCGTCTACGGTTGCCGGAAATCGGGATCTGAATCCCGGCGGCGACTGGGGCGCTGTGAGCGCCACCGTTGCCTGATGCGGTTGGCCTCTTCTTTTGCTAGCATTACTGCTTCGCGGAAGGAATCGACCGCCTGCCACTCCTCCTCGCTCCGGACCATGGCCTGTACCAAGGTCCGACCCGAGAGATTGTCGCCACCAATCGCCTTCACGAGAGCACGGCGATGACGAATATGCCGTGGCCTAAGCTTTACAATTGTCTCAAGACGTCCCGAAGCAGACGTCATCAATCCATTAGGCAGAACCGTAACATCTCTGATTTCTAGTATTTGCTACTGTGGCGTTCCCAGCTCTATGGGTAGCACTCCCCTTAACGACATGATTGTCGGAATGTGCAAGTTTTAAGGTGAGGACTGCTGGGTCAGCTTAGCTTCCGTTCTTCGAATGGGGAAAAGTTATTTTTAGTTTTCTCTTAGATTGGAGAAGATTACTCATGTTAGTAGCAGGTAGAAACTTTTGTAGGAAACCATGGATGGACAGAATGAAGGATTATTAAATTAAATCATAGTTTTTATCTTATACATTAGTTGTAGATGTTTTTAGTTGTGCGCGAATCACGTAAAATGCACGAAATCGATGTACATTACTTCTATACATTAAAATTGTGTGTAATTTAATTTATACACAATTTTAATGCAAAAACGAGGACGAGTTTTTTTTTTGGTTTATGCTTCTTTTTTTAGTGTTTCTTTCTTTAGATCACTTCGTATTTTAGAAATGTGCTACTGATAACATACCTGATAAAAAGAAAAAAGCTTTGAGCTTTTTTAAGCACGGTAATAAATCAAAAAGGGGCATTGACCTCCCGCAGTTTATCACTCCAGGCGAGGTGGAAGAGAAACCGCAAAGCAAGCCAAGCATAAAATTATACTGCAATCCTGAAATCCTGCGTCTGACGTCGGAAAGCCACGCACTGTGAAATGCACCGACCGGCCCTTTTGAAAATCACTAAATTAATTAATGGATTCAAGTTAATTATTCAATTTAGGAGCCGGTTTTACTCGTAGTCACTGAGTATTTTACATGAACTCTGATTTCGCGGCCCCGTAAGAGCAAATTTGTTTTTATATACAAAAAAAAAACAATAAATTAATTAATTTCCAAATGCCGGTGCCGCGCGCTGTTTTGACGTACCTACCTGCATTGATTTAAAATTAGTTACAGAACAGAACAGAGACTAAAGTCCAGCATACCTCCTTTGAAAAGAGAGGATCCTCCGATCAGACTGGTGTTATAGTCTGGTGGGCGATTGCCCGGTAGATGATTTCGGGCTGTCGTATAAATTCAAATCGTGCAGAGAACTTTGATTGCGCGATGCAGGATTTCGTATGTGGGATCATAGATGTCGCTATAAATATTTTCTCTGGTCCGATTGCTAAATTTTTTTCACCGATAGAAAGCCGCTTTATTCCTGAATGACATAGGCATATTATAGGTACGCGAGCCAAAGCTAGTCTAAAAATAAAACACAATAAAAATAATTAGAATGACACAATATGGTATTATTAAGGCGAAAGTTTGCGAGTGTGGTTCTGTATGGTGTGCATATTTATTATTTCTTAACGCTCGAACGGCTAAATAGATTTTGATGAAAACATGTTACACGAGTAGATCACGCCCTGGAATAGCATTTTATCCTGGAAATATGTTCCCTCGGGATCATTTTAACTTTCACGCGATCGAAGCCGTTGCTTGCAGCTGATAATAATGTAAAAGTTGGTGAAAATGTATGTTACCCCTTCACGCGAAAACAGCTGATAAGATTCAGATGAAATTCGACACACGGGTAGACCACGTCTTGGGTACTTTTTTATCTCGGGAGTATGTTTCTTTGGGATAATTTCCTTCTATCACGCAGGTGAAGTAGCTGGTAGCAACTAGTAATAAATATTGTTATTTGTTCATACCACGAAATGTACTAATGTAATGTACCCAGAAACCAGGTCAAGTCATATCAATTCAGGATTCATCAAAATTCATTTGGAAGCGCTGCTCCACTGCTCTACCTGCTATAAACTATAAACCAAAATTTTAGTGCAAAACGACGACCTCTGTCTTTATAGTCCGTTGTCTAGAATACTAGACTAGATTTACGGCCACTAAGGAGTCTAGGAATGTGGTTTTATGTCGTTCCAAGTAAGTTTGAACAATTGGAACAAGTTGGGGCACGGTCGAGCTTTTGTTTGTGTTCTCTCACTAGCCGTTGCCTGCGGTTTCTGTCGTATCCTAGTAAATCTTCTACATTTTCCTGAATGGAGGACTAACTTCTGCCAAGAGCTTTGTCTGAGTAAATGTTCGTCGAAGTTAAAGACAAATAAAAAGTCCACCATCACCATGACCATCCTGGGAGTTCAAGTTTTCTCCGTACCAAATTGCATCAAAATCAGTTCAGTAGATTCAACATTAAAGCGCGACGGACAGACAGAGAGACAGAGTTAGATTTAACCGACTTCAAAAAGAAGGAGGACCTGTTTTCGGCAGTCGGCTGATTTTTTTATTTTATGTATATTCACCGACATTTCAGTCAATTGTGGACCGAATAAAAATATTGTTATGATTTATTATGAACTTTGAAGATATGGAACTGAACCCCTCATAGAATTACAGCAGAACTGTCGTAACAAGTAAAATTGCTTTGTTAATACGTGTATATATCGAGTTGATCTGATGATGAAACTAGAAGGTAAATGTGAGCAGTGGTGGCCGTGTGGTAATGGCCCCGACTTACAAGTGGTAGGTCGCGGGTTCGAACCCAGCCAGGCGCATTACTTTGTGTAATTTATTTCACCACCACTGCTCTCAAAACGGTGAAGGAAAACATCGTGAGGAAACCGGCATGTCCTAGAACCAAAAATTCGAAGACATGTGACATTCACCAACACGCACTGGGCCCGCGTGGTGGATTACGGCCCATTCCCTCTCCTAGAGAGGAGGCCTGAGTCCCAGCAGTGGGAACATTGAACATGATGATGATGATGATGATGAACCGCGTTTAGGATTATTAGAGTTGTTATGAGATGCACTCTGACTATAAGTTTGGCTGAGGGGTACTTTTTAGTGGTGGTACCGTAATTAAAAAGTGTAAAAAAAAAACTTTTTACAGTTTTTTATCACTTTAATATACCTATTAGTATGGATTGGGAATCTAATCTGTATGTTTGCTGAGGTGCATCTATATAAGGTCTGTTTTAAGGCGTATTAGAGGTACATACATCCTCATTTAAATTTTAGTAGGGTTAGGGTGGTCGTGAGACGCGGCTGAGACTGGATTGTGCCCTGAGGCTTTTAGACAATGTGGCTGAAGTTGAGCTTTTGGTTGTTCACTTGACAAAGTGTGGGACGGTCAAATTGAGTTGGGAGTTTATCTTGTTGTCTCCAAGTTGGAAGGCTACATAATGAAGTACATGTATTGTGATCTGTTATTTTTCAAAATAGTTAAGTACTTTATAATAAGTTAAATAAGAGTGTATGGTGAAATAATGAAAAAAATTATTAATATTAGTGTAGTATTAACGAAACATATAATTAATAAAAAAAAACTTTTAAAATATATTTATGTTTTGTAAACAGCCACTATGGAGGAGCGGTGTCTCCTATATAGGCATCATCATGCTTAAAAGGAGACTCCAATCATAGACCAATCTAGACTACTTTGTTTTTTTTTTTGTATTGTATTATTTTGTGATTTTTAATAATAAAAATAATCTATTTATTTCAGAATAAACTTCCATAGTAAAAAAAACTAGGTTAAAATGGGAATGTGCGACAGAAATCTCATTATTAAGATTACTTTGGAATGGGCTGACCACATCTTGCCTTTCTGCGAGCAAGTGCCCTGCCTGTTGTCACTTATTTTGGCGATTCTTCGGGCTATGTCGGTAACTTTCGTTCTTCTACGGATATCTTCATTAGTCCACAATTAATTAACTCACAAAGAAAGAAGTTACGCACCAAAAATGTCCTAAAAACAAATGAAATAATGCTTCCTAGTTCAAAACCCATTTATAAAGTTTTTCTTCGAAAAAACCATCCCAGTTATCTTTCTGAAATATAAGTTCATTTTTAATATTAATCGTGTCATGTAATACGAAGTTGAGTTATGAACTTGAAGGTTTGGCGGCCGGCCAGCACATTACAGACCCGATATAGGTGTCCTGCAAGAAATTATGCAAAAAATGTGAGTCGTGTTCGCAAAAAACCTATCTATATTTATTGTAATGGCGTTCTGCTTAACTTTTTACTGTGGAGTTTTTGCGATGTTCGGTTAATGGCGCTTTTACTTCGTGGACTTTTTGTTTACGTTGGGTGGACTGGACTCTGGTACTGAAGAGCCTCTTTATTCAGTGCCTCTTGGTTTAGGACTGGTACGGAAATAGTACATTATGATATAAGTGTGTAATGTTAGTGATTACCGTCGAGGCGGTATTTAGACCCGAGCCATGGCGAGGGTAACAAGTGCCATTATATACCTAAGTGCAGTGCAATAAGAGTCACTTTATGAGCAAGTGTATTGAGTGATTGATATATTAATAAAATAAAGCAGAAGAGACTTTACTTAACTTCATTAACTTAACTTAATTGTCTATTATATATAAACAATTAAGTGCGTTAAAACAACAAAAGCTTAATTGAGAGACCTATGTTACCATTTGTCTCTGGAACGAATAAACAAACATCTTCTTGTGTGAGATAGCTAGCTTTGTGACAAATAACTATAGACTAGAATAGAATAAATTTTATTGTACATCAACAAAGTAACACAACTTAGACATAACCTTAAATCTATGGGTATGGTATTTGTATCATTTGTTAACTAATATGTAATTTGAAATATCTGTATATGACTTGTAAGAATCCCTCATCAATAAACTACTAAAACTATGACTAAAATGGCGGTCTTATCGCTGACAGCGATATCTACCAGATAACCTTGGGTAGATCGTAAGAACTTAAAATAATATAACTTAACTAGGTTATATAATATCATGCTATGATTTACGGAAGTAGAGTTGGGATTGTTGTCAAAAATTCAGATAGCTAAATAAAAACACTTCCGAGTATATTCAAATTTTAAAAGAAAAAAATATTGTCAGATGAGATATTAGAGCGGTTGTCAGGCCAATGAACGCGAGTAATTATTATGGCTTAATGTTGTAGCGTCATCTATGACGCCTCATAAGAACTACGAAGAAAATACGAAATCCTGCATCGCGCAATCAAAGTTCTCTGCGCGATTTGAACATATACGACAGCCCGACATCAACAATGGGGCAGTAGCCCACCAGACTCGTAATGTCTGGTCGGAGGATCCTCCCTTTTTAAAGGCTTGCGGGACTTTACTCTCTGTTCCGCAAACCTCCAAACTGGTGACCCTCGACAAAAAGAGTAATAAATCTTAGAGTTTTTGGTATGACAAATTCATACAGTGCCTACATCTACAATGAAAAACAGGATTTTCTTTTCCCTCTATTTTTAAATGTACCTATACCAGGTTACTGTTACGGAGCTCTATTCCCTACTCCATCCACCCCTGATATAAACACATCCACATTGCCTCGTGTTAATCTGTTTCAATCCGGCTTAATTAAGCTCTAATTAAAGGGGATTCAGACGGAAACCATTGATAGCACATTGCTAAATATCTTACATCATAACTAGATATATAATATATATATATAGACACGTAAATTAATTCTCAGCTCTGATATCGCGCCCGTTTCAATGGTTCCATACATTATCTTGTTGTGAAGACACTTATACACTAGTTGGTTAGTCAGTTAGTTTTCTTTTTTTTTCTTTCTTTTCTTTCGTTTCTTTATTTTCTTTATTTTCTTTATTTTCTTTATTTTCTTTATTTTCTTTATTTTCTTTATTTTCTTTATTTTCTTTATTTTCTTTATTTTCTTTATTTTCTTTATTTTCTTTATTTTCTTTATTTTCTTTATTTTCTTTATTTTCTTTATTTTCTTTATTTTCTTTATTTTCTTTATTTTCCATATTTTCTTTCTTTTGTTTCTTTTGTTTCTTTTCTTTCTTTTCTTTCTTTTCTTTCTTTTCTTTTCTTTCTTTTCTTTCTTTTCTTTCTTTTCTTTCTTTTCTTTCTTTTCTTTCTTTTCTTTCTTTTCTTTCTTTTCTTTCATTTCTTTCTTTTCTTTCTTTTCTTTCTTTTCTTTCTTTTCTTTCTTTTCTTTCTTTTCTTTCTTTTCTTTCTTTTCTTTCTTTTCTTTCTTTTCTTTCTTTTCTTTCTTTTCTTTCTTTTCTTTCTTTTCTTTCTTTTCTTTCTTTTCTTTCTTTTCTTTCTTTTCTTTCTTTTCTTTCTTTTCTTTCTTTTCTTTCTTTTCTTTCTTTTCTTTCTTTCTTTACTTGAAATCTTCTTCTTGAACCGATGGTTTTCTTATCCCTAAAAGTTTTTGGGCCCAGTGGGTTTGCACGTTTATAGCGGCGTCAGTGAGGTTTTTTAGGTCCTCCAAAGTGCAGGTGTAGGGACACTTTGGGCACTCCAATAAGTAGGCCATCGTCTGGGCAGGTGTACCGCACGCGCACTGGGTATCGGAGGGGTCTATAATGCCCCACTTTGCCGGTTGTGTTTGAAACGGGCTACTTGCGTGCGAAGTCTATTGTCACCATTGCAGATCGCATCCGAGTGGCAGATGTTCTTGGGAATATAGAGAAACTGACTGACTGACATATCAACGCACAGCCAAAAGTACAGGGATAGGAGCGTGGAATTTTGCACAAGTTGTCCTTTTGTGAGGTAGGCGAGCCCTGAGAGAGGATTTTCCAAAATTCACCCTCAAGGGTCCAAACGAATATCTAAAGTTTTTATACAGAAACTAACACGGGCGAAGCCGCTGGCAGAAGCTAGTATACCAATACAATGGAAATCCAAGTAAGCAGAACTTGTAATCCCCAGTCCAGTCCTCAGCGCAAAAAGCTCGTTAGGTATTTTATTTATATGTGGGTAAATAAATCAGATATTTTTCTCTCCAATCAATTTATCAGTGCCCATTTCTTCTAAATTGTGCGAATTCTTCAATTCCACTAACCCCCTGCTGTTTTCCGAGTCGTTACGTGAACATACCTTTCTTTACTTGACACAAATGGATACTGAACCATAGACACAGTGTATTGATTTTTCGCGCCAATAGGTAACTTTTGGCAAGGGCATGAAGTCAGTGAACCTTGTCATTATTTACAAAAGTTACAACCTCATTTTAAGTTGGACTCCTTCAAATGAAATATTATTGTTGGGATTATAACATAACTGCTCAATGTGACAATTGAACTGTTTTTTCAGGTTGTTGCTTTATTTAAAAACTAGCTGCTTCCAGCGGCTTCGCCCGCGTGATAGCAGAAAATTATCCCAAGGGAACATACTTCCGGGATAAAAAGTATCCTTTTTCCTATTCCAGGACATGGTCTATCCATGTACCAAGTTTCATCAAAATCGGTTTTGCCATTTAGACGTGAAGACGTAACAAACAAACTCACTTTCACTTTTATAATATTAGTAACATTGACATATATATTACTAGCGAATCATTGATTAGTAAGGATAGAATAGTGCTAGAGCATCTTACTCGTCGGTCCAAGAGTTTTAAACCCCAATTTTTTTTAATGTTTTTCATAAGTCTATAGATATTTTTAGTTGTGCGAGCATCACGTAAAATGTGCGAAATCGACGTAGATTATTTTTATAGATTAAAATTGTGTGTAACTTTTTATATTACTTAGTAGCTGCTGCCAGCGGCTTCGCCCGCGTGATAGTAGAAAGTTATCCTAAAGGAACCTACTCCCAGGATAAAAAGTATCCCATGTACTATTCCAGAACATTTTCTTACCGTGTAACAAGTTTCATCGAAATCCATCTAGTATTTTTTGCGTGAAAGAGTAATAAACATCCATACATCTATACATACAAACTTTCGCGTTTATAATATTAGTATGATGCATTCATTAACTTTTAGGCCAGGTCTGATAGTATTGTAATTGTATTGTTGTGTATTGTATTGTGTATTGTAATTTTTTTCCTATTTGTGAAAAAAAATTACCAACAATATGTAATTGTAAAAAAAAAATGAGTTAAAAAGTCAGTTTCGTTTCCTTGTCTATGTATTACAGTACCGATAGGTATAATGTTTAAATGCTTCAGACATAAATAAATACAGATGGAAAACCTCGACTTGCATGCTCCATTTAATGCCTTTCTTTGAGCTAAGCTTACTTAAGTACAACGTAAACGGAATTACACGCACGCCATGTTTACGATACGAGCGTTTTTGTTTGATTGTACTAAGTAAACATAAATAAGCTGACTGAAGCGTTTATATTTTATAATAGCTCAAGGTATAGTCTTTTCAGGAAGAACATCATAAATCCTTACTAATATTATAAAAGCGAAAGTGAGTTTGTTTGTTTGTTTGTTACGTCTTCACGCCTAAATGGCAAAACCGATTTTGATATAACTTGGTACACGGATAGACCATGTCCTGGAATAGGACATAGGATACTTTTTTTCCTGGAAGTATGTTCCCTTGGGATAATTTTCTGCTATCATGCGGGCGAAGCCGCTGGGAGAAGCTAGTGATATATATTATTTTTAGTTTTGCAGAAATGGGCTTTTTGAACTGACGCTGAGCCGTGGTCGCCTACTGTTGTCGAATTGGTCCCTACTTTCGAGTTTTAGGTCGTGGGTTCAAACCCAGCCAGGTGCATTAGGTACTTTGTGCAATTTATTTCATTAACATCGCTCGGTTCACCGTTTTAAGAGCAGTGGTCGTAAACATCGTGAGACACAGGACGTCCACCAGTCTGTAATAGTAACATGCATTGAAGCATAAGTTGCGGAATTGCTTTCATAACAAATAGCGGAGTCGTTTCAAAAACCCGTGTCATTTACTTTATATAATATTAAATACATATGTGTGTTTATTTTATTTATATATCCCTTTGTATTTGTACCCTGCTTTTGTCAATAATCTATTCTTTTTTGTTTTTTTTTATGCACCTGCTATGTTTTCGATGAGTCGATTAAAGCACCACCTGCGGATGACGAGCAATGGGTAGCTGACTGTCCAGTTGTCCGGTAACCGTTCAGACCGAGCGTAATTCATATTTCATGGAGATGGAGATCGCAGCAAACAGTAGGGGCCCAACAGGGCCGATGCCTGCTAGGGCTATGGGGATTTTCTGAAAAGCAAACTCATGGTCCTAGAAAGCAAACTATACAGGTGTGGTTTTAGTCAGTAAAAGTCATTTTAAACCTCAAAAAAAAAAAAACTTATCGGCTCCTTTCATTCGTTTTTCATTTCGAATTAAATTAAATTAAGTTAATTAATTTAGTTAGTGACCAAGGTAGTAGATGTTCATAAGATTTGTAGATCTCAGTAGAAAGTTCTTGAGGCTTTATATAAAAATACTCGTCCATGTTGGATGAAGCGAGGAATTAATTAAGCTTTGCGGACTGCGGGTAGTGCGGTGGTGACACAATGAATGAGAGGAGGGGATGAAGAGACCCTGAGGGAGGGAGGAAAAGTCATGGTTTATTTCAGATTATTTAATTTGCTCATTAAGCTTCTTGTTTGTAAAACGTAGCCGAATTATTAAAAAAAAAAAAACTGGGCAAGTGCGAGTCGGATTCGGAGAGTTTGGTAACATCCGTAGCAAAAAACGGCAAAAAATCATATTTGTTGTTTGGGAGCCCAACTTGAATAATTTTTATTGTATTTGTTCTTATAGTGGCAGTAGAAATACATCATCTGTGAAAATTTCAATGGTCTAGCTATCAAGGTTCATGAGATTCAGCCTGCTGACTGACAAAAGGACAGCGGAGTCTTACCAATAGAGTTCCGTTTTCACCCTTTGGATTCGGAACCCTAAAAATGTAGAACATTTATACTAAACATTAAAATGACTATCAGAGTTCCAATAAATTATTTCTTTGTAAAACTTATGAGTTCTGCCAGCTGTCATGTGCCAAACTTTATACAGATCCATTCAGCTGTTTAAGTTTAAATATACACACGCACATATATACACATGCACACACACATTTGATACAAACTTTACCCTTTCAAATACTCGTATTAGTGTGACAGAGACACTAGCGGTATTCGGCTGTCGGGTAAAGACCAAGACCGAGTCGACGGCACGTTGTGTGCCACGCCTTCTCAAAGAGATGTCGGCAAGATATTCACGGGGTCATTTAGGGTCGATTCCTGCCAGGCAACGTGAAGCAATGCTGTGAGTTTTACTGGAGGAAAGTCAAGATACTCGATGAATCTTCTTCTTAGCGTATCGATGGCAAAACTAGTCAAATTCCTTGCCCGATGCTGTCATTAGGTCCCTACGTGAGCAGGTAACCGGGCACGTGATGCAGGACGGAAAGTGGGATATCGCCTGCGGAGAGACGCCGCACAAACACTGAAGATCAGAACCATCCGAGAACCCCCACCTGTGGAGATTGTCTTTGCTGCGCCCAAGCTGGGTGCGGAGTCTGTTTAGAGTTTTCTGGGATGGCCATGGCAAATCCAGGAGAGAGGCTCTCCGATGGCACGATAAAATCTTCAGGACATTTAAACTTGTCCCACCAGAGAATTAAGGAATTAGGTTGTGGGATTAGTCGAAAGACTTACCGTGGCCCCGGATCGCAAAGAGCTTTTGAAGGAACACAGCTGGGTTGTAGTCGGTACAAGCCTCATTATCTCTCTTTTAAAACCCCCTTGTACCTATAACACTAGTACTAATGAAGACATCCGCAGTAGAACCAAGGTTACCGACATAGCTCGAAGAATCGCCAAACTTAAGTGGCAGTAGGTAGAGCACATTGCTCGCAGAACATATGGCTAATAGGGACGAAAAGTTCGGAAGACGCAGCGTTGGTAGTCCTCTAGTAATTGGTGAAAGTCGTGACAATTCGATGGATGCGAGACGTACAGGACTGGTCATTATGGCAGCGTTGGACATGCGCAGTTGTCGTTTTTCAGCTGAAATTACCAAATAAAATACAAGGTCATTGATGAATCAGCGCTTGATATTTCTGATTCGATTTAAATGGATTGAGTCAGTCCTCAGCCACCATCATCAAACAATTTGTCAGAGTTTTCATAGTACAATCAATCCATAAATAATGAGTTCAGCCGAAACATTCAATATGAAACAACTGATTCACGTACACGACCTTTGTGGAATAAAGTCAACTATATTATAGTTGTGAGTCAGGGTAATTCAATGGAGGTTTTCAAACGAATTACTCCATGATACGGCTGTTTCCGAGAACTAACTTCGTAATACTGTGACTCAACGCTATTGTATTCCGACAAAGAGCTTTGAGCTTCAGAAATGCAGGTATAGAGGGCCGAAGTACAGTTAGTGAGAGCAGTCGATCGTTTCGGAATTTCGATTTGAAAGCCCCAATTTTCGTGACTTTGGTAAAAGGCTTTTTAGCTTTTTTCTCCTTAATTCTTTGTCTACACTATCTACACTAATATAATAAGAGGTAAAGTTTTTTTATTTTTATTTTTTGTTTGTATGGGTAATCTGAAAGTACTGGTCTGTATAATTATTAGTGAAGGTAGACCTCATAGAATATACATAATTTTCTATGATTCATGCCTGAAAACGGCGAATTTTCAGTTGAAAATCTTTTTTGAAAATACTATTTTAAGCCTGACCTGATTTTGTTGTTTACAGTACCTATATTCCTAGTAAGCCGGTGAGACTACAAGGTCATCGCGATTCACTAATATATTACCGATTTTGGACTAAAACCAACGCATGTATTGTGAATATTAGGTTGTTGGAGGTATCGTGTGTGAGAAGAGGTGAAGTGGAAAAATGTATAGCCCGAGGTTGTAGCTTTCAGCTGTAGGTCAATTTAGGACTAAATTAAACACCATTCTATAATACGGAAAACTTTGATTTTATGAGTCGGACTCGTGCACGAAGTTACTGTCTTTCTCTCACGGTTCATTAGATTCAGCCTGGTGACGCACGGACAGACAGATAGACAGACGGCCGGACAGTAGAGCCTTAGTGATAGGGTCTCGTTTTACCCTTTGGGTATGGAACCTTAAATTCAGCTAGTTTTTGTTGGATGTTTATAATTTGTAATTTAGTTCGTTTTTCTCGTTGAATAAATATTTTTCTTTCTTTCAGATGATACCCTTTTCCGACAGGGAAAGCCTTCGGGCCCGGACAGGGCTATCCTTTTTCAATATTTACAGGTCTTAAGCAATTTTGTTCCAGACCTTTAAGACTGGAGTCTAACTCTATCCGTCATCTTTTTCTAGACTTGCCACTTCGTCGTTTACTGGCTAAAATATTCTTATGATATAGGCTTTGTGATTACGTAGAAAAGCCCATTTATTAATTTATTATATACTTTATTACACATACAAAAAAGGAAACTTAAACTAAAACACATAAATACAATGGGCGGCCTTATCGCATTCATTTTTTCGTAGTAAGATTGGATAGAATATTTTTACATTTAATGCCGGTTCTACAAAACCAATTTCTTACCTTCAAAGCTACTTTGACACCATTGTAATTTCCACTTCCCGACAAAACGGTAGTAAAGTAAGTAAGTACTTGTTCAAACAAATATAAAGCAGAGCCGGATTGACGGCGTCGGAGCTCGTTAGATAAAGTGTCCTCACAACAGATCTTATGGAGCCAAGAAATGAGAGGAGCTACGCGCGTAGAGCGGCTACGACTGGGTCTACGAGCGTAGCACGTGGCTGCTGCGCCGCGCGCTTAATCAATTTGATAAATCGTAGAAAACTTCAAATGTACGGGAAAGATGTCATCTCAACGCTCAATCACGTGGTCAGAACAAAGGAATCGGAGGCGTTGTCAACTCGAGGTGATCAATGAAAAAGATTCGAAGCAAAACGCTCGTAACTTGGCTAGGCCTGCAGATTTTTTCAAAAGAGTTACCGTGGCCCTAGAATGCAAAAGACAATAAAAGGGACATAGGTGAGTCCTAGTCAGTGAAAGCCTGACTCTCTCTCGCTACGCCTTGAGTTGAAGGAATCATTTGATGACTTTTCATGATTTTTTGTAATAGGCTGAAACACAGGTTTAAATTAACCTAGTACGGGTGATCCACTAACAAACATTGCATATCCGACCACGATTATTTGCACCTTTAATAATATTTTAGTTTTAGTATATTTTTAGTTTTTTTTTTTATGTAAAACTTTATTACTGTTGGCTTTGCGTTCATTTTTTTTAACGTTATTTGAATAAATTATTATTATTAAAAATAAATGGCCGTGTAGAAGGCATCACAAACGTAAATTTAAATCTCAATGTTAATTTACCTTTTCCGCGGATGAATGAAAAGGGTCGACGGTCGACGTGAATGGAAAGGGGCTGACAAAAAGTCTTTACAAGGCAGGTGAAAACATCTGGAACGGCCTAGAAGAAACCATGCCATCTTATTGGTGATAACTTAAACGATAAAACTGTAGGGATCGTAGTAGTTTCCAGTCCCCTAGCCAAGTTGCTAATCTGCAATAGTTAACGCTAGTAGAAAGCTTCAAATGTACGGGAATGACGTCATCTGAACGCTCAGTCACGTGGTCTGAACAAAAGAATCGGCGGTAGGGTCAACTCGAAGCGTTCGACGCAAGCGAAACGTTTGTAACTTGGCTAGGGGGCTGAGCTGTGTGATCTGGGCTCCTACGGTCTTACTGACATCTCTTTGAGGCGAGCGCAGTAAACTACGTGCCGTAGAATTGATCTTGGTCTGGCTTACTGCACGGCTGAACGACGAGTTACCCATAGCTCATCGTCCGAAAGCCTCCACGCCCTACCACAGTCTCCTGTGGTGGCGGCTAATAGTAGTGACCATCTCGTTCTCTCACATTACTGCTTCCGTAGATGAAGATGAATACCATTCTCTCTATCTTCTGGCCAAGGCCTGAATCAGGGTTAGGCACGAGGGATTGCCGCTACCGTTCAACTCCACAAGAACCATAAAAGAAAGAAAGAACGTTTTTTTTTTGAATTTAGATATTTGTTTGTCTGATCCAATTTTGTATTTTTACAAGCTTTTATTCAGTTTCACCTGTTTGTCTATAATCAAATCTTGCAAATTAAATTTGACCCACTTCCCGGTTACCGATTGAGCTGATATTTTGCTTGCACGTGTAAATCAGATGACAATGCAAAATTATAATGACAAGGAGCTGATTTGATGACGGAACTGGAACGTGACTATAGGAACTTGAAAAGGTGACCTCTCCTCTCTGCGTCCTCACCCTCTTTCGTCGGCCTCCTGGCACAATGAAACACGTTGTTTGAAAGCAGGCTAACGTCAAAGAGTTAGTACATTCACTACGTAAGTCTACTCCGGAATTTGTAGGACGTGAGATCTACTGTGCCTTATTTTTGTTTTTAACCGACTTCTAAAAAAGGAGGAGGTTCTCAAATCGGATCTTTTTATGTTTTTTTTATGTTTGTTCGCGTATAACTTTGTCGTTTGCCAACCGATTTGAAAAATTATTTTTTTGTTGGAAAGGGTATACTTCCCAAATGGTCCCATAGTCACCAAGTTGGGATCTGATGATGGAATCTTGGCAAAATCGAGGGAACTCCTCAAATTCAATTCAATTTGAAGTCAGTTATTTTTTTTATACAAAGGTTTTCATTAAAAGCTTGTTTCTATTTTGAAATTAAATATTTATTTGTCTGGTTCAGTTTTGTGTTTTTCTGTAATATCGCCATGTGGTCCTAATAGTTAAACGTGGTAAGAAATCAAGGCAGCATTACAGCAGTTTATCCCAAAGGTCAAGTGTGTCTCGGCCACTCATAAGAGCGGCAATAGCATTATTATACTTCCAGCGAATGTAATAAAAAGACAGACAATCCTAACCATTCATATAATGGTCCATCTGTTACACTCTGACCCAGAAACGTGTCTCCCAGCTATAAAGGCTGCCCCACATTTACAGTTTTAAACTTCACATTTTTTTTGGCGGGTTTTAGGCACTTGTGGCTAAAAATATCAGCGGTACGGCCGAGCTTCAATGCTGTGAGGATGTTTGAAACAGTGATCGCGTTCCTGGAATGCAAAAGACTGAAGGATTACATATCAGTATTATTTATTTATTAAAGTTTTATGTACATAAATATCACTGTACAAAGCCAGACTTAATGCCATAGGTAATATCTACCAGCAATATCTATCTTCTCTATTTTTACGTGATAAATCATCCAATTACTTCTTTTTTTTTATTATTTTAATAGGTTTGCGCTTGACCGCTATCTCACCTGATGGAAAGCGACGATGCGGTCGACGATGGATCGCGTTTACCTACCTATTCACTCTAGACTTAAAGATTCCCAAGTTGTAGCTTCTCCCGCTTTAGGGCGGAGCAGGAGGATGTGTCAGACTTTTATTGACTAAAACCCACTCCTATGTTTCTTCTTTGACTAGCGTTCCAGTGTCTGGGTTTTCCTTTCTGAAGTGAACGCATGACCCCAGTAGGCTTCGAGCCTGCTGGGCCCCAAAGGACTCCTTGTGGCGCATGTGGAACACTATACTACATTACCGTAGGGACCCAGTATGGTCGAAGTCTACTGCAGCTATGGGTTGTGTAAAAGCGAACCCCGGAGCCCTGGAAAGAAGGCCAAGAAGAAACATAGGAATGGGGTTTAGTCACTAAATGTCAGACACACCCTCTCGCTCCACTCTAGAGTGGGAGAAGATATTGAATGATTTAACTAAAAAAATGTACTTGGCTTAACCCATCGCATCGCAGTTTTGTGTTTGGGCCTTTTATAGAACTTTGCTGGCACTAAGTGATATCCCGCGGTTCGAATGGCCCGACATTGGCCGGCTGTCTTTGCTGACAGCTAATCAATTCGCGTTCACCCCCGCTTTTTAATATTACCACAAGCCCGGCTTCTCGGCTAAGGCTTTTGCATTGTTGTCTGAACCTCTTGCGCTTCGAGCGATGACATCTAACTGAGAATGTTTTCAGAAAATGAGGAAGATTTTGAGATGAAATTACGGGTTTTGTGTTAGTGTAATTGCTGCTTTTTTCTTGTTAAATTAGGGCTATAATTAGTTTATAACTGTAAATAACTTCCCAAAACCGCATGGTTGGAAGGCCTTCTACAAGGTGGACCGATGACCTTGTGCAGGTTGCGGGAATCCGATGGATGCGGGACGCGCAGGATCGTTCGTTGTGGCGACACTTGGGGGAGGTCAGTGTCCAGCAGTGGACGTTTATCGGCTGATATGATGATGATGATGTTTATAATATAATATAAGTATATACGAGTATATAAGTCTAACACCATAGTCTGACACCATCCAGAGTGAGAGAAGCTATCGATGATTCCTCACCTGAGTATTTGCAATTTAGACTTCTTTCACAATGATTTTAGTAGCCAAAGTCTATATTTATTAATATCGTGAAGAGATTTCAGTTTAATCATTCATCACACAGATAAAGATGGTAATTTGGTGAGATAGAATCAACTTCAAATTCCAAATATTTTATAAAATCATCATCATCATCATTTCAGCCTAAAGATGTACACTGCTGGACATAGGCCTGCTAGACATAGGCCAATAAACGGTCCTGTGCGTCTCACATCCATCGGATTTTATAAAATGTCAGAGGCTAACGCACAGTTAAAATTGGTCAAGAACCAACAAGAAACTCAACGGTATCTCTTTAGAAATAAATGCATTCTTACAAAACACGAGTTCTTTCATTGTGCGTACAGCTAAGGGGTCTTCCCTGCCGGAGTCTGTGTTTCCTGATGGCTATAACCTGAGTATATTTAAGTCAAGAGTGAATAGGTTACTTCTAGGTAAGTGCTCTCTATTGTCGACCGCATCTTCGCTTTCCATCAGGTGAGAGAGCGGTCAATCGCGTACCTAACAAAATAAAAAAAAGGTCTGTCAATATTCATGCAAGTTATTTTAAGAAAACTTCTTTCGTTTCAAATTTTCTACTTTTGGTACATTTCATTTCAAATCATCTTATTGATTACCTCTTGAGGACCAAACAAACACGTTATTTTTTCATTACTTTTAATCAAACAGTTTCGTGTAAGTGCGAGTTCTATCAAAGAAGATATTCGTAGCGACTTGTTTTTTTAAAAGCAATCGTGATCGCTTCCCGGTGGTTCCACAGTACTATTGGTTCTCAGAATGTTACGAGGTAAGGTGAGGTGTTCCGTGTATATTGTTACACTTGAATAATCAAGGAATTGTTTTGCTTGTTTGTTTTCAGAGTAAATATTGATGAAGGGCCTCATGTAATATTATGATGTTTCTAAACCGTGTCTTAGACATCGACACACAACCGTAAACCATGGATTCAATACATGATTCTGGACACACCTGGTGATCTTTTCATCTGCTTTTTATAGAAATAAAAAACTTTTTTATATTTTATTAGCTATTGCCAGTGGCATCACTCACGTGAAAGCAAACATTGACCCAAGGGACCATTTCTCTTTGGATAAAATGTATCTTATGGCTTGTTCCTGAGCATGGTCGAACCGCGTGTTATATTTAACCTTTCAGATACCGTCAATTAGAGACACAATAGTAAGACAATAGATGCGCGGCCACCGGTGGTCGCTTGGGGATTTATGAATTAAAGCGTAAAGATGTAGCAAACACTATAAACAGCCAAAAACTGTCGCCTTATTATATTAATGTGAACTACCTACAGTTCTCGTAAGGTGACTGATGAACAATATTTAGTGTATACCCGCTGTATCTAACGATAGTTACGTCTTTCTTTGATTTCTTACATTGAATTAATTCATGAATCCCCAAGCGACCACCGGTGGCCGCGCATCTATTGTCTTACTATTGTGTCTCTAATTGACGGTATCTGAAGGGTTAATTGATTATTTGTTACATTATTAGTGCCACTAATCAAACGTATGAACTAATATAAACCGTGGCCGATGAATACTGTTTCACCGTAATACAGTTTATACAGTACGGGGAACAGGGTGAATCAGTTCTGTGTGAGCTAACAATATGATTTAGCTAGTGAAGCTGTTTGTGATTTTAAATTGTTGTGTTCAGTGTTGTTGGCTGTGTAAGTACGCAAATAAATGTCTTTTTTTTATTTGTGAAAGTGAGATGTAAATGTGATTTATAAACCTGCTGGCAAAAGCTTGTAGCTATTCAATAATATCGATAAATACAGCTACATACAGCATAATTTTAGTATACCTATGCGAAACCTGAATACAGGTGGTTCAGAATCAGTAACTGAATCGATTTCAATACTTTTTACAACATGTAATTTTTTTTTCAAAAAGTATTTTAAACATATTGGACACTAAATATAACACAGGTCATAGCGGGCATCAAAGCAACTCCTCAGTCGCCTAGATGGCCTGGTGACCATGTATTAGTGCGGACAACCAGGTAGCATTTACAAGCTTATGACTTTGTGATTTTTCATGATACAGTTATGAAATTTTGTACACAGATTCTTTATATAAAAATACTAGACACATGTTTCGGGTTTCGCATATACCTACTAAAACTAATGTTATATAGGTGAGTAAATTATAAATGGCAACCTTTACTGACTGATTAACCGTTCAGATACCGTCAATTAGAGACACAATAGTAAGACAATAGATGCGCGGCCACCGGTGGTCGCTTGGGGATTCATGAATTAATGTACATAGACTCAAACCATTGATAATATTACGTTGAAGTCATAAAGACTATGACTTAGGCATGCGCTAAGAAAGGATTTCGCAAAATTATATAATGAGATAAAACGGGGGTCCAACATTCGTATATAGAAACTTAATTTTACACAGGCGAAGGCACTTGAATCCGATGGATGCGTGACGCACAGGACCGGTCGTTGTGGCGACGCTTGGGGGAGGCCTATGTCCAACAGTGGACGTCTTTCGGCTGGTATGATGATGATGATGATGAAGGCACTTGAAGAAGCTAGTTTTCAATAAACACCGAATGAATAGTAATTAAATCTGTGACAACTTTACCCTATCTAATATTAGATTTATTAAGAAACTAAAACAATTAATTTAGTTTATCTATAGACGCCTACACATTTAATTAGACAAAGCCATATAAGAAGATAATATTAGTAGGAGCTTGGCAGGTTTCGCGATGACTCAACCATAATAATTAATTTGTCATAAAAAATGTAGGCGTTATACTTTGAGGGGATGGGCAGAGGATGAGAGGACTGAGTGTAACATAACATCGGCTTATTATTGACTCACCGCAGGGCATTGACCTCTTCTCATACGGAGGATGTATGAACGTTAATGGGCACGCTTGCTCTTTAATTGTTAATATTATAATGGCAACAGTTTATATGCGGTTGTTATTTCTTCACAGTCAAGTGGCTGAAACTAGCTGCTGGCAGCGGCTTCGCCTGTGTGGATGTAGAAAATTGTCCCAAGGGAACATAGGTACTTTCGGGATAAAAGCAATAGTATGTTTTTTTTTTCGGTGGGTAAAAATCATACAGATGACATACCTCGCCCTTGTGCGGAGCGAAAGATTGTGTTAGACTTTTAGGGACTAAAAAACCCACCCCGTTCCGTCGTTGCCTCATTGATAATTGGATCGAGTGTATGTCGAAACAAGGCTCGGAACCGGTTTAAAAAATACCGGTTAACACCGGTTTATTTCGGTTTTCTTCCGAACTTTTCTTAAGAACGTGAACGTTTTAAGAACTTTATTTTAACCTAAATTAACCGGTTTATTCGGCGAACGGCATGTCGGCAAACTTACTACTGAATAAAATCTGAACTGCGCGCGTCGTTTCTTTATTGTGCGTCCGTATTAACCGGTTTTTATTGCTCTAAACCGTTTAATCCGAAAAAACCTTTATATAAATACTCTTCCAAATATCGGTTTAAAAAAACCGGTATATGCGAACGAAACCTAATGTAAAAGGTTTTGCGTCAAGTACATAATAACGGTTTGAAAATTTAACCGGTATCCGAGCCTTGAGTCGAATGCATTATAAGTTACTGCTTGTTTTTATTATAATTGACTCTTGTAGAAACTATGTCTTTGATTGGTACCTAATTGACCGGCAACTCGTGGGTTTCGACGTGTGCCCGGCCTGATACGATTAATGTAAAAAAATTGTGGTGGGGAGAGCATACGTACTTTTCTATTCTAGTGCGGAAAACAGTCTATTGTGCGCCTAACAGCGGTGGGATAAGAGTGGGTTTTCGAGAAAGTGTATTGTAAAATAATTGAATGTTGATAAAAACTTACATACTCGTAGGTATTTCCTAGTCAAGTCATATTTTCACCCAGTAAGAACTTTTTTTTTAGAATGTTGGCCACAAAAAGTTTATTGAATTCGAATTTCGAATTGTTCATGAAAATAAAAATGTGTAGTTTTTAGAATTTTACTCATTTTTAAATATGGAGTAGACGCTTAAAGAAGACCATGTTATTTTGGTATATAAATGGTTACATAATGAATAAACTTCTCTAAATTATTTCATATTAACCCTTCAGATACCGTCAATTAGAGACACAATAGTAAGACAATAGATGCGCGGCCACCGGTGGTCGCTTGGGGATTCATGAATTAAACCTGTGACAGAATTTATCACCTGACTAGGTATATTGCACACCTTGAAATACAAAAGAAAGTTTATTTTCGCAAACGCTAGAAAATCATACAGTAAAGCGAGTTCCCATAGTAGGACCTAGACATGCGAATCAGCGTACGTGCATCCAATTTCACCGGCTGACTGTGAGCGGAACTCGGAAGGCTGTGCGATAGAAGCCGTGCTGTTCTCAATAAACCTAGTCTGTGCACGATCGTACTTCACTTATTGTCATGGATATGTAGAGCGCTGAATAGAAAAACCCTGTTTATTTTCGTTTGTGTTTACAGGGTACTAGTAAAAAGAAACCGAGCCGAGCCCGAGTCGTCGATGGCGCGTAGTCCACGCGTGCTTAAAAGAGATGTCAGCAAAACCGTAGGGACCTAGCAAGGCCGATGCTCGCTAGGGCTACGGGGTTTTTTAAAAAGTTACTATGGCCCTGTAACGCAAAAGGTAACTGAACGATACAGGTGGGTTTTAGTCAGTAAGTCCACAAAAACAAAGGGTACAGGTAAACAGTTATGATGAGTTTCTAGAAAAAAATAATGGTTGTTAATCAAGTCAATACATTATAATTTTATCATACTCTAAGTATCTTATAGATTTAGTATCTTATAGATGGATGGAGGGGAAGAGGGAGGCCAAAGAAAAGATGGATGGATTGTGTGAGAAGTGATATGAAAGAAAAGGGAGTTAGTGATAGCATGACAAGTGACAGGATAGAATGGAAGAAAAAAACGTGTTGCGCCGACCTCAAATAAAACGGGACAAGGGCAGAAAGATGATGATGAAGTATCTTATAGATTTATACATAAATTGAATAAAATTTAAGAACACAAAAACATGATGTTTGATACAATACCATAGGAACGCAGAAATGACAGGTGATATTTTGATACGATTATTAAAGAAAAATTAGTTCAGAAAATATTTTGTTTTTACGGTTACTTTGGGTATCTTTTATAATGCAGAAAACATACATACAAATGCCGCCAAAAACTGTCCATGACGTTAGTTTGAAATGCTAATTAGCTGATCCTTAATTCAAATTTCTTACAAAGAAATTGAAATTGAATTTAGAATCTTCTAACCAGTCTAAACTAATCATATTAATAATGTTTTTTTTTTATAAATATGACCTGACTATGTTTCCTCAGCCTCAACTAACTAAAAAAACCCTTTTCCCTTCAGCACGTTAGAGTAAACACACGGAGTTTTTATAACTATCTCTGCTATTAGAGTGCGGTGTCGCCGAGCTGCGCCGAGCACCCTCGAAGGCGCATCGTTAAAATCGAGCGTCCTTCACTAGGCACCTCTATGCACGCCGGATGAGCACGTCTTTTTGCTTTAATTGTTACTGATTTGTGATTTGTTTTTGTCTAGATGTTTTGAGAGCGGAATGCTGGTAAGGATAGAACTAAATGAGAAATGCCGCTGGGGCACCTAGAATTATTTAGTTATTATATTCTTATTGTTCTGTGTCTGGGTGTATAATATATGTGTATTTAGAAATATATACCTAAGTATGTTTATCAGTTGTCTAGTACCCATAACATGAGCTCTGCTTAGCTTGGGACTAGACGGCGTTGTGTGATAGGTGTGGAATATTATTATTATATAAATTCTTTATTGTACACCACATAAACAAAAATACAGGACTAACATTTTTTTAAACTCGTGTAGGGACCCAGTAGGGTCGATGCCCGCTAGCTAGTACCGCAGGGAATTTCTGAAAGGAAACCTGTAGCCCTAGTGCGCAAAGGGCAACTGAAGGACACAGGTGTGGTTTTAGTCAGTAAAAGTCTAACACGCCCTCTCACTCCACCCAGAGCAGGAGAAGTCATTGGATGATTTCCGCCTTAAAAAAAAAGTGTATAATGGGCGTTTTTATAGCACATGGCAATCTCTTCCGGACAACCTTTGGATGGACTGAAAGAAAGGAGATACTCGTAGATTTAGGGTTTTCAGAGTACAAACATCAGCAATAATACTAATAAGATATAATAATACAAAAACAACACAAATTATTATATAATAGACAAAAATATAAAAGATTTTTCTTTTATACATGTGTATAAATTGGATATATTATTGCAAGTTGTGTTTAAAATAATGGCCTATGTGTTTTGCCATAGGTGGTAACGTACAAAGTATGAAATTGCGTAGACAGTACGCAATTTCATACTTTGTATGTGTGTAAATTCATATTTTTTAATGAGGTGTTCAAGAAAATTCACACTACCAGTTGGCGTCCTTTGAAAACTTGACGTTGACGTTGATGTCTAAATTGACAGGTACCAGGACCTGACGCCTCAGTGCTGCCACCTGGTGATCGACATTTTAAAACACCCTCATGCAATTTCATATTTTTTACTATGGAGAGTTATTAGTCATAGCAATGTTATCACAAGGATATGTTTCGAATAGCTATGATAGATGTTTTTTATGTTCCCTTGGGATGATTTTCTAATTTTTCGCGAGCAAACCTGCTACTAGCTAGTTGATACACTACACACCACATACATGTAGCTACATACAATACCACGCCACTGTAATAGTTTTACTTCGAAAATCAAATCTCGAGCATCAAATCAAGATTGTACTTGCAGACTGTCTAATTTGGAGCTCATTTATATACACCACACACACATACACACACTACACATACAATAGCATACTTCTACACTAGTCTCTGTTATGGTAATCCAACCCTGAGCTCCAAGATTGTCTAGTTTAGGGTTGTGTGGCAATTTTTACACTTTTTTTTTATTATGGATAGGCTCGCGTTTGACCACTATCTCACCTGATGGTAAGCGGTGATGTAGCTGACGATGAAGCACGATTGCCTAGAAGCTATCTACTCTTGACTTAAAGACCATTAGGTTATAGCCCTAAGTTATGGTTACTTTCAATGTAACCTAATTGTCACAGGATGCCAAGTCTGGGTGGCCATTTTTTTTAAGGAAGGAAGTCATCCACTCACCTCTCCCGCTCTAGAGCGGAGCATGAGGGCATGTCAGACTTACTGATCAAATCAACACCTATGCCTTTTCTGTCTTAACAATAGTTTTCAAGGTCTTGAACGCTCCGTACCGCAGGAATGGAAATATCAAATAATACAAAGTTATAATTTACTATTGTTTCTATTCATATGTATATTTATTTACTGTTATTATTGTATATTGTGAGATTTAATTTGGATGAATTATAGTCTATTTAAATACATATTTTGTTTATTTTTTAATTTATACACACTGTGTCTACGTATCTTATCCAACTGTCCTGTCACAAGTTTGCTGGAAGAAATTTCGTTAGCGATAAGCAGGTCCTTTGTATATTTTTATCCTTGTTTGTTGTGTTTGTGTGTACATAAATAAATAAATGAAATAAAAAAATAAATGAGTGCAGTTGTCAACGTGTTAAAAATGTGCATAAATCCATCTCGAAATAATCCAATTCCTACATCCATTCCATCTAAAACCGCCAGCTAGATTACAGAGGACTAAAACAAGTCGTATCATGGCCACCATAGAGCTGAACGTATCTCTGAAAGCCTCATCACAGGGCTCCTCGTACGCGTAACTTGGCCGCCGCTCGGTGTACCCAATTTAACTTGCTATTTCTAACTCCTACCAGTGGTTTTCGTGTTAAAAAATTGTTTGTATTTGTGTATGGAGGTTTCAGAATAGTACGTGTATTATGGCCCTGCAGATATATTGGCCCCCTTCAACGTTTTCTGTTTAAAAAACACGCTTTATCGAAACTATCTACACTAATATAATAAAGAGGTAAAGATTGTTTTTATGTTTTTTTTTGTTCGTAGGAGGTAAAATCTGGAAGTACTGGTCCGATTTACCGATAGAAAGCTGTTTTATTCCTGTGTGAGATTTTATATCAAGGGCGAAGTTGCGAGCAAAAGCTAGTTAGGTATACACCAAAACATTAGCACAACTCTTACAAAATCTATGGGTAGAATGATGATGTAATTATCATTATGAGTTACTGCCGGTCTTTGATTATATTGTATAATCAAAGCTGCCGGTAATACAAGTGCAAAAGTGGAAATATTATTCATCCAGTCCGCAGCACATCTCCAGCCACGCGGAAAGTGTTGATAAATGGCGATTTAAAACATACAAAACTGCAACTGTTACGATTGAGGACTTTTTATGTACATATCGAGCCTTTTTAGGAAGAACATCGTAAGCGACAGTGAGCATTTTTGCAGTACTAGTAGATTTTCTCGTGTGCGTCAGAATGGCTGGTGGTCTGTGGCGTTGGTCTATGCGAGTTGATTCAAAAATTGCTACATAATTGCTTATATTTGCTACATATAGTAAATAATTGCTACATAGGATATATATTTAGAAATACATTATTTTTTTTGACCAGCCATCCTGACGTTTGGTTGGCTGGTCAACCCCTAGTTTAAAGTTAAGCATGCAGACTTTCCCAAAATGTATTGCGTCAATAATTGCTACATATTTACTTCATTTATCTAATTTAGTTGTAACTTCAAACATATGTTAAATAAAGGATCTAGCAATTATTTAAATTATCCCAAGGAAAAGTGCCAGATAGAATATTAAAGGCAATTACTTAGTTATGTAGGTGTCGGTTTAATCGTTTAGGCTCTGGTGTTATGGAGCGAGCCGAGTGCTGCAGTGACAAATCTCCACGTGTATCAAACGACGTTTTACAATACACTTACGAAGAAATACTTACTTTCTCTGGAAATTACGACTCATTTTTTTTCATTTTATACTGAAGAAAATGTTCCAAAATTGATTTTAATTTTGATTTAGATGGCAGCAGGCTATCACAAGTAAGTACTTATTAACTTAATCACAATATCTGGTGACGGCGGTACCATCTAAAGAAATCTCTTCAAATCTTAAATTTAACCATTTTTTCACAAAATATAACACAAATAAGAAATAATATTTAATTCATGAATCCCCAAGCGACCACCGGTGGCCGCGCATCTATTGTCTTACTATTGTGTCTCTAATTGACGGTATCTGAAGGGTTAATAGACTTTATTCTCGCGCTTTTTACCTTTGCAGATTGAAGAAGAAGCAAAGATATCAAACCTTATACAGCGTGGCGATTAGGTTATCACATTAAATTATGCAGCAGCCATTACAAGTTGTTATTATTCCGTTAAAATAATAAAATAATCAATTTTACTAAAATTAAGAAAATGCATTTTTCAAACAAAATAAATAGCATTATAATTGGTAAAAAATAAATCATCCTTTATAATAAGAGTTTAACCCTTCAGATACCGCCAATTAGAGACACAATAGTAAGACAATAGATGCGCGGCCACCGGTGGTCGCTTGGGGATTCATGAATTAATGACCTGTAAAAGCGGCAACGCTGCGGCGCTGGCGAGTACGCGCCGTACCTACGCGTACGCGAGTTATGAATGAATACCTACTTGTGGATGTAGGCACGCGCGCGTGGTGCGACAGTACCTGCACTATCATTTTGACAACCTGGGTATTTTATGATATTGTTTTATGAAATAATCACAAATTAAATTTTAAAATCTACACTATTTCAAAAAAAATCTACATCTACTGTCACACACACTATTTTCACTAATGTAGTACAATGTGCAACTAATAATACTATCGTATTATTAATCTACCTTATTTAAAAAAAAATAAAGCTAACACAAAATAATGTCCACAAAATAAAAACAATAATAATATCTACGAAGAGCGCGCGCGCAGATAGTTAACTCGTCAACTATCCCTCAAGTATTTTGGCGGTGGACTAGACTCATTCATAGGACACACCAAAGATTTCGCGCATAGAGATTTAAACCTTAAGTCGTCAATTGTAAGAATATTGTTGCATATTTTTTCATACCTCCCATGCGGTCCCTTTTCATCTTTTAATTTAGCGCACAAAAATCGCCTTCAGTTATTAGTCTTAAGGACATTTTTCGCTTGAATTGTTTACGTTTGTAGTAATGATTAGAAGAAACATAAACAATTCAAACGTAAACAGTTTGTAAAATGATAGTTTAGTGCTTGTAGGTAATACGGAATGGCAACGTTTGAAGTTGTGAACTAGGTATCTTCACCAACCTCGGGTCTTTGACCTGCTTTTATTGGTCAGCTGATTAAGTTCATGCAATACATGATGTTGAGAAATATTAAAAAGGAAAAAAATCTCCCACGGGTATAATATTGTTTATTATTAAATTATTTTATCCGAATATGATAAAATACCTTATAAAGAGTATGAGGCTTCAATTAATGTGATAACCTAATCGCCACGCTGTATATCCTAGAAATTTAAATATTTTTGAATTTAGAATACAGATTATTGTTAATTTGCTGATAATAACAAATTAAAATTGTAATTAAAACACTGTGTAAATAGTATTATTTATTCATGTTATTCTGTTTATAAACATATGTTTAATTAGAATTAAATATTAAACCTTAAAAATATCCTACTCTTTGCTTTAAAATAATAATAATCATGGTACATAAATTAAAAAAAAAAAGCGATAAAAATGTCATGTTGAACCTATTCGTAGTGCAAATAGAGCCTGTTTTCGAGTAAGTGTATCGAAAATAGGTATGTACCTACTCTCAATAATCCAATAAGATCACCTTAGCAGATTGAAGAAGAATCTTCAATCTGCAGATAAAAAGCGCGAGAATAAAGTCTATTAAATATTATTTCTTATTTGTGTTATATTTTGTGAAAAAAATTGTTGAATTTAAGATTTGAAGAGATTTCTTTAGATGGTACCGCCGTCACCAGATATTGTGATTAAGTTAATAAGTACTTACTTGTGATAGCCTGCTGCCATCTAAATCAAAATTAAAATCAACTTTGGAACATTTTCTTCAGTATAAAATGAAAAAAAATGAGTCGTAATTTCCAGAGAAAGTAAGTATTTCTTCGTAAGTGTATTGTAAAACGTCGTTTGATACACGTGGAGATTTGTCACTGCAGCACTCGGCTCGCTCCATAACACCAGAGCCTAAACGATTAAACCGACACCTACATAACTAAGTAATTGCCTTTAATATTTTATCTGGCACTTTTCCTTGGGATAATTTAAATAATTGCTAGATCCTTTATTTAACATATGTTTGAAGTTACAACTAAATTAGATAAATGAAGTAAATATGTAGCAATTATTGACGCAATACATTTTGGGAAAGTCTGCATGCTTAACTTTAAACTAGGGGTTGACCAGCCAACCAAACGTCAGGATGGCTGGTCAAAAAAAATATTGTATTTCTAAATATATATCCTATGTAGCAATTATTTACTATATGTAGCAAATATAAGCAATTATGTAGCAATTTTTGAATCAACTCGCATAGACCAACGCCACAGACCACCAGCCATTCTGACGCACACGATTTTCTCTTCTATAATTAAAAAGTATTAATTCATGATAATAAATAAAATAAAAAATATATAACTTCATATAACTACCAATCTAATAGAATTGTTGCTACTACATATTTTCATAAATACTTTATAATTATGGAAGAGAAAACCTACTAGTACTGCAAAAACGCTCACTGTCGCTTACGATGTTCTTCCTAAAAAGGCTCGATATATTCTATGAAAATATCTTTATTTTTTGGTTGGGAAATCATTTAACACTCGTAGGTTCTACCGAAGTGTTGTGGGGCATCCGACTATGCATGCGGTTGCGTGTTCGAAATCAATGTGAATTTCTTAATTGATATGTATTTTATAAGCTTTTATTTATTTTCACCTGTCCCGATGTTTATCTGTAATCAAATCTAAAATCTTGTAAATTAAAATTGACCAACTTCCCGGATCAATTGAGCTGAAATTTTGGATGCATGTGTAAATCAGATGACAATGCAAAGTTATTATAACAAGGATCTCATCTGATGATGGAACCGGAAGGTGGCAATAGGAACTTCGTACTTAAATGACACAACCCCATCGAACTTGGTATCGTATGATTCGTCTTGACGAGTAGAGTCTGTCTAATGAAAGCGTAACCTGGAGTTTTTTTTTTAAATTAAAGTGGCAACATTATTTTGCCGCCAAAATCACGTCTAAGTCTATGATTGCAATTGTCAGTTTTTTGAAACTGATATTTATTTATCAACAATAACTGCTTTATCATGGGTAAAACAATATAAAGTTATGTGCGAAAGCTGCTACACACTATCATCAGTGAGTTTAAACAAGAAGAGAAAGAAGTTGTTTTCTAAGAAAAACAACAATGTTTATACACGATCTTGGATTTTTAAGTTAGTGTGACACTATAATCTTGATCATTGTTAACTGACCACTAGATATTTTTACGGTATGAATGATGATGACTATTTTAATTGACTATCGCAGTTTTGTGCTCTTGGTATTCTTGTCGGAAGGCCAAAATGCCAAATTGTAAATAAAGAATATTATATACGGCATTTGAGAGAACAGATAAAATAAATTTGGAATAATAACTAACATTTTGTGTATTATTAACCTTTACCATACATCTACCAATAAATAAATCTACACAATTTTAAGTTCTTATACAACTATTGTACAATCGTCATATATAAAAAAATACTCAAGTACCAAAACTTTTTTCTCCTACTATTTCAATAATACCATATTCAAATTTTTGGGTTTCAACCTCCTTTTCTCAGGTCACGCTTTCAGTAGACGGACTCTATTAACAAAAATATCCCAGATGAAAATGTGTTGCCATTTCAAAAAAAAGGTAAAAATTTTATACTACAATAAATATTGTATAACAAACAATTTTTCATTCTTTTTCTTACGTTACAAGAATAAATTATATATTTTTCCCGTCAGACGTCTCTTGAGGTTCGCTGGTGTGGTTAAAATGTAACCCATGTCCGTACAAAGTGTCATCTTAGTTCAGGGGAAGAATGTTTAAAATCGGTTCAGTGGGCTCGAAGATTATTTCAAGCATGAAATATATATTTTCCTCTTACACAAGTAATGTTTAGCTGAAAATATCGGTTTTGAAATTAGATTTAAACAGCCATATTAAAAAAAAATGTGCCTGTGAACAGTGTATAAGTATGAGCATAAGTATAATCAGCCTTTTAAAGTTCCCAATGCTGGGACTTTGGACTCTCTAGGAGAGGGCACGGGCCGTAATCCGCCACGCGGGCCCAGTGCGGGTTGGTGGATGTCACATGTCTTCGAATTTTTAGTTCTAATACGCCGGTTTCATCACGATGTTCTAAGAGCAGTGGTGATGAAATAAATTACACAAAGTAATGCGCCTGGCTGGGTTTGAACCCGGGAGTAGGTCCACTCGTAAGTCGGGGCCATTACCACTCGGCCACCACTGCTCCCTTCCATAAGGTTTACGAAATAGCAAACCCCAGTAAAACTATTATTGTTGATTCTTATTGTGCCAATAGTTTAAAAATAAAGTGTATGCCGTTAGCAGGATGTACATTGGTTTTCAACACCCGCTGAAATAAGTTAAATTGAAATAGGTAACAACTTTGATGGCTGCTCAAATCTTGATTGATAAATCGAGTTTATCCGTCGCTCCGAAACTTCCAGAATCGGCGGCTTATACAACTACTTTTAATACCTAGTTTTAACAGGGAAGCACGTAGCTTTCTGTAAAGATAAAGAAAGATGTTATGGAAATTCGGGAATAACTGGTAAGGGCATTTTTTTTTTCTGCATATTGAGGTGGAATATCATCAAACTCCTGCTCTGGGTGGAATGAGAGGGAATGTCAATGTCAATGACTTCTACTGGCTAAAACCTACGCATTTCTTTTCCTTTCTTTCCTTTCTTTCCTTTCTTTCCTTTCTTTCCTTTCTTTCCTTTCTTTCCTTTCTTTCCTTTCTTTCCTTTCTTTCCTTTCTTTCCTTTCTTTCCTTTCTTTCCTTTCTTTCCTTTCTTTCCTTTCTTTCCTTTCTTTCCTTTCTTTCCTTTCTTTCCTTTCTTTCCTTTCTTTCCTTTCTTTCCTTTCTTTCCTTTCTTTCCTTTCTTTCCTTTCTTTCCTTTCTTTCCTTTCTTTCCTTTCTTTCCTTTCTTTCCTTTCTTTCCTTTCTTTCCTTTCTTTCCTTTCTTTCCTTTCTTTCCTTTCTTTCCTTTCTTTCCTTTCTTTCCTTTCTTTGTTTCTTCTCTTTCTTTATTACCTTTCTTTCAGTCATCCTTTGCGTTCCAGGGCCGTTATGACACTGGGAAGAGTTGTTTGACGATTTCTCACCCAAAAATCACAGTTACATTTTTGAGCCTGAAATGACTCGTAACGGCAGTCTATTATGCTATTTAATTCATGAATCCCCAAGCGACCACCGGTGGCCGCGCATCTATTGTCTTACTATTGTGTTTCTAATTGACGGTATCTGAAGGGTTAATAAGAAATTCCAAAATATTTTCGAGATAATAGAAACATTCTACTGTGTATACTAATGATCTAGATCAATTAAAAAAAATACTAGACAAAAAATAAAAAAATCATATAGGCCTACAAGGTTACTAATAAAACGTCAGAAGCTAGTGCGATTCAGCGAAAACGAATTCAGAGCTTATCATAGCCTTACCCAAGCGTGTCGCCAGAAATAAAGGTATCAGAACTGTTTATAAATAAACTTACATCGAAATAAACAGAGATGTTCTACCTTTAGTGATAATTCAGGTAGAATACCGGCCTAACCTACCGGAATAATTCTAAGTTCGGTATTCTGCTGATAGGTGTTAAGTGGGCGTCTGAAATCCCCTTATATTAACGTATAAGTTACCTAATAATAATCTTAGAAAATGAGATATAACATCCTGCGGAAGGATGAATGAACCGTAAATGAGATCTATTTTCGTTACTCGAGAACAGAAATGGAAACAAAAATAATATTCCCCAGTCACATATTCGTTTGCCCTCATAATTTACGAACCAATGGAATGGGTGACATTTATCACCCAACAGATCCAGTGCTTCACATCCATCAATGGTATCTGGTATCCTTCCATTAAAACCCACATGTCCATCGGTATTAATGACTCCACAGATTTATTAGGGTCCCACATAAATTAAACATTTTCATCGCTGGCAACATTAACGAACCAACTTTCTCCCACAGCTTCGTTATTATGCCGTGACAGTTATTGTACAAACTTTCAGTACGACAAGCCTTTGATTCCGACCAAAAGCCTTTCTATCCCCACCTCAATCGGTATAAACCTTACATTCAACAGAACTATTGCTATCTCCCTTCAACATATAAAGGAAGAAAGAGATGGATATAGTCCAGGTGCAAGAGATTACGGCAAGCTGTAAGTTTGATTGGTCAATTCTTTTGTTATCATAAAGTCGTTCGAACATCGAATTTATAGAGACTGGCAGTCTATGGTCGATGATAAACGGTAATGGAGTGATCGGAAAAGCATTCTACAATATTTTATTGTCTATAACGGGTTACTGATTGGTTCCAGAGGAAAATATTTTGTAAACAAAAACGTTAATGTTTTCTGTTTTTTTTTCCTCTTAACTCTGTATTATCTTGTGATTGACATTCTGAAACTTTTAATGGTTTAATGTTGTTACTGGAATAGAAAAAAAATCCAAAAAATGCTTTAAGTGACTTAGGGAAAATGGATTTAGAAGAAATTAAAAAGCCTTTATTTACAAAGTTATCTACTTTTACTTGTTTCGTGTTAAAAAAGGTATTCTGTAAAAGTTTATTTTAAGCTGAACCCTTTTGTATATTTATCAAAAGTTTATCAATTTCGCCAGGATCTGTTAGTTTATTGCGTAAGCTAAAATTAATCAACACAGAATTATATGGCTACCATATATTTAGTTATTATAATAATAATAATTATACTATTCCAAAATTTCTCACAACGCTATCTAATCCAACACTAAGCAGAGCTTATACTAAACAACTGAAAAACATATTTTTATATTTTTGAGCAGTGGTGGCCGAGTGGTAACGGCCCCGACTTACGAGTTGTAGGTCGCGGGTTCGAACCCAGCCAGGCGCATTACTTTGTGTAATTTATTTCATCACCACTGCTCTCAAAACGGTGAAGGAAAACATCGTGAGGAAACCGGCATGTCCTAGAACCAAAAATTCGAAGACATGTGACATTCACCAACCCGCACTGGGCCCGCGTGGTGGATTACGGCCCATTCCCTCTTCTAGAGAGGAGGCCTGAGTCCCAGCAGTGGGAACATTAAAAAGGCTGATGATGATGATGATGATGATATTTTTGAATATAAGCATATGATAGACTAGCTTTTTCTCGCGGCTTCGCCCGTGTACATACAATATAGCCTATCAGTGGCGAAGCGTGAAATATTGAGAGAGGTAAGCCGGAGCAAAAATGCTTGCCTAGCCTACTCCGAGCGCGGGCACGCAGTCTTGAGTCCTTACCGAAAATCTGTGATTGGCATCCTGGCTTCAGTCTTGTATAGGCAGATGTATCTTCAGTCCACTTTTACTATACGTGTAAGCACTGAGATATTGAAACAGTGACTTGCAAGTAGGGTTGCCAGGTCCTGGAACTGAAAAGCCGGACAATCTATCCTATTTAGCTGGACGTTTGGTCAAAAAGGCCGACATTTTTATTAAGTCTAATAAAATTCATGAAATCTTTTTAAATTCTAATGAAAAAACCATAAGATTAAGTGATATTATTGTTATACTATCACATGTCCACTTTGCTTGTGCTAGCGATACAAGGTAAGGCAAAACTCTAATGACAATTCTAAACAAAATGGTCTTTAAAAAGCCTAACAAAAGCCAAAAATGCTCAAATTTGGCCGGACACGCCACTTAAAAGACTGACTATGTCCGGCTTTATCCGGACGCCTGGCAACGCTACTTGCAAGCATAATAGAAGTGGCTTTGATAAAAGCCGTTTGTGGTGAAATGATGATATGATGTAAATTAAACAAAACTTAATGGACTAAGTACTAATAATACTACTTATACTCTAAAGCTATTCGTTTATTCTTTCTTACAAACTGCGCTAAGACATTATCATAAAAGCCGGGAAGATTCTTAATTTTTAGTAAAGAACGTTTTTCTATAGAAATAATTGCTAGATCAGATAATCGTTCTTGTTTTTGAATTACGCATGTTGATATTTATTGTAAAGGGATATATGAAAATGTTTAAAAAAACCAGCTCTGAGAAGAACTTTTGCGTAGGTGTAGTTTTAAGAAAGAAATCTAAAAAAAATTGCACGAAAATTATTAGACTTCGCGCACGACCTTACTCATAGATCTAAACTCACCTCCCGCACGCGCACCCCCGAGCCCCCGCCTTGGTGACGCTTGGGCCGTCCAGCATAAATCGTAATATTTTAATTTCGCCATAACTTCAAAACCAAACGTCCAATTTTAATCATTCAAAGACCAAATATTATCTACATAAACTGTTCTTAGTGATGAAATAATTTATTTTGATAAGGGTCAATAGCATGAGTAAAATAAATGCGTTCAAATGTAATCCAAAAAAAAATCAAGATGAATAGATAAAAAAATGGTTGTTGTGCCTCACTCGACATAGATAGGTATACTGTTTCGCTGACTTTTTTGTAGATATTTATAAGATCTACAATTAATTACAACATTTTATGGTCCTATCTTTTAGAGTTTAGGCAGCGTACGCAAAATAAGTAACTTTTCTGATTGATTTTTTACACCTTGTGTCCGAGAAACCCAAATATCTTACGGAACCCTATTTTTTTCCAAAATAAAATTTAGCCTACGTTACTCGTGGATAATGTAGCTTTCGAATGGTGAAAGAATTTTTAAAAACAGTCAAGTAGTTTTTAAGCCTATTCAATGCAACTCTATCAAATAACTCGAAAAAAAACCGGCTTGCCGGAGCGCTTTAAGCCGGCAAGTTTATGTGACGTCATGACGTATATCTTGTATAGAAAAAACGCTAAAAAGCCGATTGCGCCTGCGGCTTATCTTAAAGCAACATGTTGTTGAAAAGCAAATTTTGTTGATTTAATGTCCATAGTGTACTACTTAGTGTAGGCGTTTTGTAATGTTTCTTTGTAGTTTTATAATTACTGATTGTGCCATTTCTCAATTACGGTAGAGAGTGGTTGTGTTCTAAACTTCTGAAGGGAAGCCGGTGGGAATCGAGTTGTATGGAACCTTCGTCACTGCAAGTTTATCAATTTCGCCAGGATCTGTTAGTTTATTGCGTAAGCTAAAATTAATCAACACAGAGTTATATGGCTACCATATATTTAGTTATTATAATAATAATTATACTATTCAATAACTTTCACACAACGCTATCTAATCCCACACTAAGCAGAGCTTATACTAAACAACTGAAAAAAATACTTTTATATTTTTGAGCAGTGGTGGCCGAGTGGTAACGGCCCCGACTTACGAGTTGTAGGTCGCGGGTTCGAACCCAGCCAGGCGCATTACTTTGTGTAATTTATTTCATCACCACTGCTCTCAAAACGGTGAAGGAAAACATCGTGAGGAAACCGGCATGTCCTAGAACCAAAAATTCGAAGACATGTGACATTCACCAACCCGCACTGGGCCCGCGTGGTGGATTACGGCCCATTCCCTCTTCTAGAGAGGAGGCCTGAGTCCCAGCAGTGGGAACATTAAAAAGGCTGATGATGATGATGATGATGATATTTTTGAATATAAGCATATGATAGACTAGCTTTTTCTCGCGGCTTCGCCCGTGTACATACAATATAGCCTATGTCACTTAGGAATAAAGCAGCTTTCTGTCGGTGAAAAAAAATTACTAATCGGACCAGTACTTTCAGAGATTACCTCCTACAAACAAACAAACTAACTTTAACTCTTTATTATATTAGTGTAGCTAAATTACTACTAATACACCCAGAAACAGAACAAGTGATCGTAATTATCACACAAACATTCGTCTAGGGTGCGAATCGAACTGACGGCCTCAACATAGCACACAGGGCTACTAATCATTACACCAACGGGCCTGTATTGAATTTAGAAAACGTTCTTCTTCAATTCAAAAAAGAAAAAACAAGAGAGCATTTTTGATTTTTGATTTGATTTTTGAATGTCAGACTTTTACTGACTAAATCTTACGTATTTCCTTTCCTTTATTTCCTGTCTTTTTTTTCTTTCAAACATTTGTCTAGGGAAGGAATCGAACACACGACCTCAACATAACATACAGGGCCACTAATCATTACACCAACGGGCCTGTATTGAATTTAAAAAACGTTCTTCTCAAATTCAACAAAGCAAAAACAAGAGAGCATCAAAATTTAAAAGGTACAAAACATAAAATGACTAACATCATAACGTACAATACATTTGAAATAAACCCTCATTACTCGAAAGGAAATGAAAAAATGATCTGTGCGTAGGGTTGTGCGAAACAGTTGAATGATGAGACGTTATAATTGGCCGAGGCTGTTGGGTGAAACAAAGGTCCGTAAAGGGCGCGCGAAGCTTCCGGGTGCTGGGGACGAAGGTACGTATCGAGTACACCCGCGCGCCCGACGGGCGGGGGCCACAGACCATGTACACTGACAGTGGGGCACAGGATAATGATGACCGAAAGATGGGTTTGGTAAAATAATGTATGTGCCTTGTTGAAAATCGATCTAGTTTAAAAAAAGAATTAAGTGTGCCCTACACCGGTAATAGCTCTTGATTCATGAGTGCGTTCTACATGATAGCTCATGTCCACAAAAAACCCGAAAGACTATAAAAATCTATATTCCGTGCGGGAATCTAAACTACGAGTCACGACATTAACGATACGCACCATCAACTGTGGTTTTTTTTAACGTTTCACACAAATTTTGAATAGACAAAACAACATGATTACATTACATATACGTCTAATAATAATATAAGTTAGCGAGGTTTTTTTGTAGTCTAGTGATTCATTATAGAAAAAAACTGTGTAATTATGTAGGTTGTATAATGTCCGACACCAACGCCAAACATTCACCACTAATGTTGTCTACTAACCCAATAACAAAACAACGTAGCACAGGCCGCCCCTATTCTGCCTACTCACCCATCTTCCCTTTACCATCTTTAAGGTTTTCGCGCGTTGTTCGCAGCGGGCGGCGCGGCGCAGCCAGTGTTGGTCAGTGCCCCTCGCGCCGCGTACCGAACGATACGCGTTCCCGACTCACGACGATATCACTAGCCATTCTATTTTTGAAAATTTAAAAATCCCATTGACATCTGTCAATGTTTGACGTTTAATTTTTTCTTCTTTTCGACCAGTGTTTTTGTAAGACATGTGGGTTTGAGCAGAAAGGCGATTGTTCAAGGTAAGTGATACGATTTTATGTTTCAGGGTGGAATGGCACGTGTTTTTGCTTCAGTTTCAGTAAAATATTGCCTGATATTATTTATTCAGCGTTATGGTAACGGTTAATGGAAGGTTGTTTCGTAGTCGTCACCAATTTATTTTTAGATTATATAATTTTATTATTTTAGCAATACAGAAGTGACGATAAACTATGATTAATTGCAAAATATATCTACTTAACAAAAATATTGCTTATTAAAGTTAAAATAAATAACATATAAAAATATTGTGAGTTCATATGTGAGTTATTTGATGATGTTTAAATATTTTGTTAGCCTAAACCATTTTTTCACTATAAATTATATTGGATACATTTAATCTCTTACTAATCCTTACATACATAATAATATAAGATATTTCAGACTAACATAAACATTTAAACAGGAAAACGCGGGGTCAACGTACTCATCATTCACTGTCCTTGGCTACACAACTCTTAACAAAAATAAAACTGTAGTATCTCTTTCACATTATTATTTATTGAAATGGAAACTGTAACTCTTGAATTTATTTCCAATTCTGCTGCAAGTAATAATTCGTAGCGTCACCGTAGCACGGAGCTACGAGGTCTACGCCGTAGCAATTTTTCGTAGCATTTATTGCTAACCGTAAACAGTTTTTATTACAGAACTGTGATATTTATTTGAACTATAAGTTGCAAGGGCAGAAGTAATGCTTATATTGTGTAGCGAATATATGAACATACGCTACCGTTTTGCCCTTAGTAAGAATAATCACACATTACCCTATTTTCTTATATTCTGTAATAAATTTTCCAAAAACTTTAAGATATACTTAAGCAGATATTCTTTGTTTTCTACAAATTTGGATGGACCAAGCTCCATACATTTCTGGTCATTCTCCTTTATAGGAATTATTTCTCTCGTATCTGCTTTCACGCAAGCGACGGCTTCGCTAGCGTGAAAGTAGGTTTTTCCATACAAAATTTAGACCCCCGTTTCATACTTTTAGAGGGCAAATTTTAAAAATCCTCTCGGCCCCGACTTACGAGTTGTAGGTCGCAGATTCAAACCCAGCCAGGCGCATTACTTTGTGTAATTTACTACATCACCACTGCTCTCAAAACGGTGAAGGAAAACATCGTTGTATATGCCTGAGTCCCAACAGTGGGAACATTATAAGGCCGACTATGACTTTAGATTTTGCAATCATACTATATTTAGTTACAAGCAATAAGTGTTACTGTACCCTTAATATTAATATAATTTTCATAAATACTAATAAATTCAAAGTTTAATTTACATTTTATCACAAGGAATTTATTTTTTGGCTCCCAGCGGTCTCGTTCGACGAGTTTTTATGCGTTGTAATGTTAACCCGTAAAATGTCGAGTGTAGTGTGTCCACTGGCAGCAATGTACCCGTTTAATGATCAGCGCATTTCAACAGCACGGGAGGGTTATGGCCCAAATTCTCGCGTTTTGTTTGAGAATATTTAATTAATAAAGTTTAGAAGCTATGGCCCATGCCTTGTGAGCCTTAAACTGAATGTGCCCTCAATTTACAAGCCTTTCCTTGAATGCGGGTTTAGTAAGCTCGCAATATTTGGCGAAAAACATAGAGACGGGTAAACAAAATTTATATTTTTAGTCACAAAGGGCCGTGAGCAGTTATGGCCCAGTGATGGCCCTGACTTATGAGTTGTACGTCGTGTGTTCAAACGTAGGCCGACGACTTACTTTTTGTAATTTATATCATCACCACTGCTCTAAAAACGGTAAAGGAAAACAACGTGAGGAAACCGGCATGTCCTTCTCCCACTCGCACTGGGCCCGCGTGGTGGATTACGGCCCATTCTCTCTCTTAGAGAAGAGGCCTTAGTCCCAGAATTGAGAACACTATAAGGCTTGCCTATGCATTTTTGCTGACATAATAACCGTATAACTTTGTGGTTTTTCATGATATACATAGATTCTTTACATAAAAATAATGTTGTAAATAAAAAGAGCGACTGATTGAATGTCATCAACGCACAGCTAAATATACTGAGACTACAAACATTAGGCACGCCACAATTATGGCGGTAAGTTCCTTCTATGAGGCGTGGGTGGAAAGACCTCACGGTGAGGACGCCTCACCTTCCGCATGACGCAGGTTTTCACCGGCCATGGCAAGTTCGGGAGGTTCCCGCACCGGTATCGTGCGGAAGTGACGCCCGGGTGTCGCCACTATGCGGAATGCCGGAATACACGGTGGAGCACATAGTAGAGGTGTGCCCCGCTTGGGCAGAGCATCGCCGTGCCCTCGTGAGGGCGATCGGCGGCAGCGATCTCTCGCGCCGGGCCTTGGTACAGGCCATGGTCCGGAGCGAGGAGAAGTGGCAGGCGGTCACCTCCTTCTGCGAAGCAGCGATTTGCTGACCGAAAAAAGACTAGAAACATGAAATTTTGCTTTTATGACATAAGTAAGTATTAAGACAGGATTTTCCAAATCTCATCCCCCTATGGGGATGAAAAGGGGATCAAAAATTCGTATGAGAACTCTGCTTTGCTTACGCAGGTGAAGCCGCTGGTAGAAGCTAGTTTTATATATTTAATTTTTTTACCGTGTTTTGACCATTTTTAATTATGTTTCCTTAACGCCTCCTGAGGTGTATTTAGCACAGTAATAAAGCTCCAAACAACTCATTTGCTTCAATTAATTTCGTCACTAATAAGGTTTTAATTTAATCATATTAAAAATTCTTCGAGGAACACTCTTCAATTTACTGTACCTACTTGGGCTCTTCTTAAAATTCTTTTGATAAGAAATCTTTGGATCTTATCAAAGATTTCTTATGAGAAGAATTATATGGTGCTCCTTAATCAAAATTCAGCTCGATAATATATTGAATACAAGTTATTAATATTAAGATGTTGGATGTTAAGTTGAATTTATTAAGATTAATCTTTCTTCAGACTCATACAATATTAATATAATCTACACTTCTACACATTAACATGTGATTTGACTATTACATATATTTTACTGTATGGACTTTAAAAAAGACTTTGACCCCTGAGTTCGTTTCGGTGTTTCTTCTCAGGGAAGTCAGCTAGGAAACACCGGCCTCATCTAGCTTAAACAGACGAAAAAAAAAATTGACGTGTAAGAGTGTTTTTTAAACCTATTTGCGAAAAATGAATCTTATTTATCATTAACAATATTATACAGAGGTAATGTTTGTTTTTTGTTTGTAGGAGGTAATCTCTGGAAGTAATGGTCCAATAGCTTATTTTTTTTCACTGATAGAAAGCTGCTTTATTCCTGAGTGATATAAACTATATTTAATGTACGCAGGCGAACCCTCGGGTTAAAGCTAGTCATTTATATGAATACAAGTCTTTTAGTATAAATATTTCTTTAAAATAATTTTGATTAATCATAGGATCGCCGCGGAGATTTGACTTCATGCTTTAAGATTGGGACAGTTCTTTTTATTCAGATTACCTGTTTTAAAAAGGACAGTAAAAGGATTAAAAGACAGCACTATTAATGGATTGGTTGAGCGATTGGAACTGAGTGTCACGGATTCGATTCCTGAACAGAACCAAAGTTTGTATGGCCTACAGATGGTTGCTTCGGATCGCGGGGTTTTGAGTATGTGAGTTTACATGTTTGTGAACCTACTCATGATACAGAAGTAATTTCTATTATCGGTACTGAACTTTCATAAAAAAAAGAAAAAAAGTAGGAATATTAACTTAAAATATTATTAGTCGCATTTCAATTTTGCAATATTACAAAACATTATAATCTTATTTCAAAAGTTACAAACTATGCTGGATACACTTTTATTCGGGTTTCAGAATACTAAATAGTCCATCCGTTCATCAGCCTAACCATTTATAGCCACGGAACAACTGATGTCCCAGTAATAGATGAATTCCGGGAAATAAACTGAATTATACACAACTTAAAGTACTTATTTTAGTATAAAACATCGCAATTCGGATATATTCCGCTGAAAATGTAACAAGGAAACGCTTTTAACAGCTATACAACTAACTGATATACGACCACCATAATTTGGAATCTCGGGATGGCACTAGTAGCAAGATAATGACAACAAAACTTCATACAATTAACTTAGTTCCTTATTTTCACGCGTGTCAAGATATTTTGGTCATGCGTTAAATAGTGTATGAAAGTTTACTTATAAAATATTCAAGGAAGATAATTCGAAAGAGTCGTCTAGTTAGTTATTCGATGGCTACCCGCTAATGACTCACTCAAGTAAACAGTTTTTATTTATTCATCGGACTTACCATTTACTGTGGTATTAGGAACACCGATTTAATTATTAATGGAGCCCAGTTTTACTCGGAAATTATTGAGGCTACGTTATTGAGATATCGTTTGTAAAGAAATTATGATTAATGGTCAGGGTTACGGATTAATTTATTGGAACGCACAATATTAGGACAAAGTTATTATTGTATTGATTACACTTGATTAATAATAATGACACGTGTTTCGGGAAAATTAGGAGTATTTCAATAAAATCATTTTTGTGTCGAATACAAAAGAGAACAAAGATCAGCCCCCCTAGCCAAGCTATAACCTTTTTTAAGAGTAAAAAAGGTTAAAACTTGGCTAGGGGGCTTGGCTTTAAGAATAGAAATTATCTTGTGTTGAACGCTTCGAGTTGGCCTCTGATACCTTTGATCTAACGTCACTTCAACGCTCAGTCGCGTGGGCAGAAGAAAAGAATTTGTGGCGTGGCCAACTCGAGGTGTTCGACACAAGAGAATAGAATACAAACAGTTGTAACTGGGCTAGCCCCCTAGCCAAGTTACAACTAATAATTAAAAAAAAATTACGTACTTATTTAAAAAAATACTTATTAATTAAAAAAAAAAAATACGTAGATCTTAACGGTAGTCGCAAAGTTATCATAGTATGATGATGATGTGCTGTTTTTTGTTTAGACGAGTTATCAGTCAATTAGAGCGTTGCTTTAGTTTCTAAAAAGGCGTTTGTAAATCTGAACAGTTAGCGTAGTTCTAGAGCGATTGGATGCTACTCTGCATGTTATCGGTTCGATTTCCACACGGAACATAGGTACTTGTAGTTTTCTGTTCGGATTTAGGCGTCTTGCGAATGTGAATGCATTCACGATACAGGAATAAATGCTAGTATAGGGTAACGTTTAAAAAATATTCTGAAAGATTAAACCAAATAACGTTCTTCGATGGGAGTAAAAAAGAAAAAAAATGGGGAGATTGGGTAAAATATACAAGTCTAAATAAATGCCTCCTTTCTGTATAAAATGTTTTCTATTTTAAATTAACATCATGTTACCCCATATTAATGCCAAATTTAGACAAAATTCAACTTGCATTTAAATCAGTATTTCTCAAACTTTATCTTTCTTTCAAAAATCGAAGACAAAATGTAATTAAAGCATAAAATTAATTCGTAAGTTATGTAATTGATGAGGCCCGGTTGATAAAGGGTCCACTGGGCAATTGAAGGAGCATGGTTGATTTAAGTCAGTAATTGATGATTTCCCACTGCGTAAAAAAAAACAAAACATGTATTTCAAGAAAAAATACTTATTTTATTACATTTTCAACTACTTTATATCATGACAACTTAATCGAAAACCCGCACCTTACATAGTCACCAGCAATAATTACCACGAAACACCTTTATCACACAATCATAAACCTGTCTCCATACAATCCTTTCAACCCACAACAAAAGACACTACAAACTCCCCAAGACAATACGCAGATATGACATTAAAGGCTGTAATTCAACGTAATTGTTAGTACACAGACCGAGAGGCAGCCATTAGACGTAACAGAATTAGTGGGGGGCGACAGCGGCCAATTAGACTAGGGGAGTATACCGCGCTACCTTTTATCATTTCAAACTGCAAAAACGCTATGAAACATACGTTTCACTCACAAAAAACGCTGTGAAATGTACGTTTGGGTGCGTTTTTTAATTTTTTGTGAGCGATGTGTGTTTTTCGCCTGATATTGAATTAATCGGATGTTTTAAATGGTTTATTTGTACGTTTTAAAAGTCACCTTTTGATTGGCTGGCTTTGTAAATATTGGGAGTAAAATATGTAAAAGCTTCGCGTATTTTTTAACGATGATAATTGGGGCCTTTCAGCGCCATACGAGGTTCTATTTTATTCAGACAGGCTTATCTATACAGTGTGGAACAAAAATAAGAGATGGTATTTTGGATCAATGGTTCCCAAACTATGGTATGTGGACCCCCGGTGGTTCACAAAAGCTAAAATATGATCTGATCCAAACTTTCCTACTAAAAAATTACGTTGATCTTAAATTTCTATATATAATGTTCGCTACTTTTGATTTTAAAGAATAGAAATGTGTGAGTAAATTCAAAAGAATTTATGATCAGTACGGGTGTTAAAAGTCTCTGAAATTCTCTACTTTTCTCTACAGTACACAACTCATTTATTTATTTATTATACACATTTAGACAACCCACTTAAAACTTCCTCAAGAATTATTTTGTGTATAGTATATACTGGTGACCATTGCATAAACATTTTGTTTATTAGTTATTGATTTTATCGCGTTTATACAGATAGAAATAATATGTTTTATAATATGTAAGGAAGATTTTTTCTTAATAGGGTAGTTAAGTTTCCTTGTGGAGTTCTGATCACTGCTATTAACAAAGAAGCTAAAGTCGATACCCAAACAACAAAAGGTTGGAGTCCGAGGTAACCAAAAGTTTGGGAATCACTTCACAAATCAGTTTTACACTTTAAGATTTCAAGAAAAAAAATGGGAATGTCTTTACTAATTTTGAACAGCTGATCATTTTATGCGTATAGCCTGTTGGAAATTCTTTACATTACATTTATAAGACTAAAATTTTCCTCAAAACTTTTTCTTATGATTCATTGGTTAGTTCGCAAGAAAAACAAGTGGATTATTATTGGGAAAACTTCCAAACCGCTAATGAACTGTAACTGAAGAACAACAGGAAAGCAATTTACTGTTTACTTTCATTTGTACTTAACCTCATCGAATATAAGTTAAAAGAATTGGAATGACTTTTACAAAATTATACAGGGTTATTATTAAAACACTCACAACCTTGCAGGTCTGTATTACTAACATCATAAACAACAACTTTTGTTCTATGACTTTTTACAAAACATGATTCATTTACCAAAAACAAATCTTTAAATTCGTTATTCTAGGTCTAACACACTTCGACTCTGTGTTTCGCTATACCTGCCTAGGTCTGTACGACGCGACGCAAGCGCATCAAGCACCCTTGCCGCGCGATTTTTGTTCCTATTAGCTATTGTACTATGGCTTGCTTCGTACAGACTTCGTGATATTTAGAACCTTAAATTCAAATATTTAATTTTGTATGAAAATCTATGTTTTAAAAGTCATAAAACAAAAGTTGTTTTTTATGATGTTAGTAACATACTGTGGAGAGGTTGCAAATAATCATGTATAATTTTTTTAATTGTTTGCTTGACTGTGTCTTTGGTAAGCAGTGATGATGAGCAGTATTCATCCCGTTTGACTTGACGGTATTCAGATAAATCTCCTCCCACATCAATTCTATAAACACCAACAATCAACAACAACAAATATTGTGCACCATTAAAATTATCCCAAAAACAAAGTTGAGCGTTGAAACCAATGAAAAACACTTCCAGGAAACTGGGACAGAGCCTTGGGAAGTTGCACGGAAACCCCAAAAGTATCTGCTGATATTGGCTTGGGACGGGCTGAACAAACGTACCGCAAAATTATAATTATACATACAATATATACCTAGATACAAATATTAGGGATTCAGTTTGCGTGGCATTTAATTAGCTGTATAGTTTTGTTTATGATTTGAATAGCAACTCGTTAGTTCTACTGGATTTACTGTTCAGCTGTTAAAAGCATAATTAGCTATTTTATTTTGAGGTGGGAAATTGTATAATGACTTCTCTCGCTCTAGCGACAGAGCGAGAGGGCGTGTCAGACTTATGCTATGATCTTACTATATTTGGGAAGTATACCCTTTCCAGCAAAAAAATACTTTTTCAAATCGGTTGGCACGCGACGAACTTATGCGCGAAGAAACAAAAAAAAATACAAACATTTGAATTGAGAACCTTCTCCTTTTTTGGAAGTCGGTTAAAATATCACGTAAAAAAATCTTTAAGACAGTTTCAAAGTGAGATAATGGTCATACGCGGGCCTATCGAACAAAAAAGCGTCCCTCCATTTGTGCCATATTTCACAATCCTCCACAAATATCCTTTATCGTTGGAACTTTTCAAAGAACTTTCTAGGAACATTTCTAGCGTACTATCCTTCGAGGCTAAAACTTGTTGGTAATGGAGTCAAGTTGTCGACATTTCTGTCCATTCTATTTGGCGTTCTGCACACAAAACCGTTATATTTTAGACGACGTTTATTCCCTTGGTTATTTGGAAAACTTAATCAATAAAACTACTTATAAACATCTAAACTAATAGATCATCATCATCATCATCATATCAGCCGAAAGACGTCCACTGCTGGACATAGGCCTCCCCCAAGCGTCGCCACAACGACCGGTCCTGTGCGTCACGCATCCATCGGATACCGGCGACCCTGACCCACTAATAAATATTATAGCGTAATAGTAATAATAATAACTTAATATATAATAAATTAGTCATAGTAGTTTATTGGTAAAGGACTTTTACATGGTCATTAGAATGTTACATTATTAGTCAATAAATGATTACATACAATGTCAAATAATAAAGAGCCTCAAGTGAAACAAAAGTGGCAGCATACCAAAAATGTAATTTTACAGCAGTCATAAAGTTTTCAGTGTACCTTTACACGTGTAGTAAAAGTGGACTGAAGATACATCTGCCTATACAAGTCTGAAGCCAGGATGCCAATCACAGATTTTCGGTAAAGACTCAAGACTGCGTGCCCGCGCTCGGAGTAGGTAAACATATTTTTTGCTCCGGTTTACCTCTCTCAATATTTCACGCTTCACCACTGGTACTTATTTACTCGATAAGAAGTTGCGAATCAATTACCGGGGAACATTAACAATTAGAACAAAGACTTTGGCAATCAGAGAATGGGTTATGATAATCAGATTGAAAAGTTAAAGGTTTATCTTAAAATTACCATTAAAAACACAAGCTCAGTATAGTGCCACTTTCGTTTTAAAGGTGCGAAATATCTATATATATAAAAATGAAACCCGTTTTCCGTTGTCACGACTTGGCATAAAAACGGCTTGACCGATTTGGTTGATTTTTTTTTGTTGTGATTGTTATTGTGAGGACAAGGTTCTTATGGAAAAAAAATATAATTAGGGTAGTGTAGGGTAGAGTTGGGTAGAGTAGGGTAGAGTAGGTAGAGTAGGGTAGAGTAGGGTAGAGTAGGGTAGAGTAGGGTAGAGTAGGGTAGAGTAGGATAGAGTAGGGTAGAGTAGGGTAGAGTAGGGTAGAGTAGGGTAGAGTAGGGTAGAGTAGGGTAGAGTAGGGTAGAGTAGGGTAGAGTTGGGTAGAGTTTGGTATAGTAGGGTAGAGTAGGGTAGAGTAGGGTAGAGTTGGGTAGAGTTGGGTATAGTAGGGTGGAGTAGGATAGAGCGGGAGCGAAGCCGCGCGGGCAAAAGCTAGTACAATTATAATTTCAAATGTTAGCTTATTTTTCTAATCAAGTTATGGCGCGAGGCCCCTAAAAGATGGAGGCCCCGGGTAGTTGCCCTTCTTCGCAAACCCCCCTCCCCCGCTAAAACCACCACTTTCTGTATATCCCTTTGGGGGAAACAAGCATATGTAGGTATATGGGATGTTTGGTAGTCAAACTTACATATTATGCCAATGTTATTGCCCCCTTTTTGCACATATAACTTTTCTTGTTTCTCACTTTACTACAAAGTTTCAAGATCACAATAAAAAACATTTGTAACTTATCCCCAGCGGAGTTGAGTCTCAAAGTTCTAAAAGAGCCGAATATAGACGGGATTTTTAAAAGTAATATAAGTATGAAACTGTGGTAATTAAATTGAATATCGCTCCTAAGAGTAAAAAAAAGCCTGCATACGGGCTTCAAAAAAAAAGCCGCCACAAAAAAAGCTAGAAGTGGCCACAAAAAAAAGCTGAAGCGCGCGACAGATTGTGGCCATGCGTGCAGTATTATAAATAGTCTCTAACGAAGAAGGATTAAATACGCGAATGGCATGCGGCGGAGTATATCGTTATCATTATCAAAAAAAAACGCCGCCACAAAAAAAGCTAGAAGTAGCTTCTAGCTTTTTTTTGTAGCACCGATGTACACGGGCCACAAAAATAGGCCCCTTCAAAAAGAAGCTTGAAGTGGCAATCACCTAATCTTTCTTTTTACATCTCAAAAGCTACTGAATTAGATTTATAAAAAAGTACAACCGCTAAAACAAAAAAGAAGACATATTTTAAAAACCGTTCTATATTTAAAATGGACTTAAAAACTTTACCGTTCGCAAGCTGTCATCTGTCGGTTCAATTCGGCAAGTCCGCATTATTTCAATGAACGTACATGTTCGAATTTTGCGATATCGAAACGCCAGCCGAATGCGAATTCGTTCGCAGTTAGAAATGACATGAATGCGGCAAGTGAGCGAGCGATGTGGAGAGCACTCGGGGCCCTACAGCCCTTTCAAAAGCCTTTCGTTTCGACGACCCTCGCCCGTTGTTGAGGTGCTTGACCTCTCTCGCAAATTAAAAGTGTTCGGTATAGTTAATGAGATCGTAGTTCGGCTTTAATTAATTACGAAGCTAGTTTGTTCAAGTTTTATTATTTCGCGGAGTTAATGTAATATGACTAGATGCTGCCAGCGGCTTCACTTTAAAATATTCTCGGGATAAAAACCGAAAGACTATTTGAGTATTTTATGCGGCTTATCCAATTGGTCTTTCTTTGGTTTTGTTCGTCAATTCGTTGAGCTCCTTGCTCCTTGGTAATCCTGAGTTGAGCTATACGAATACTGAGATGCTTGCACTGGCTGGACAGGTTCACTCAAATCGATGTGATCCTTTTCTGAGACATTGGATCTGCATGGTTCTCATGTGATTTGACCATTTTTTTTAAGGGTGGAATTCATCCAATGACTTCTCCCGCTCTGGGCTGTATGGACTTTAAAAGAACCCCCTTTGACCCCTGAGTTTGTTTCGGTGTTTTTTTTCAGAGTAGTCAGTTAGGAAACACAGACCTCATCTAGTTTAAACTATCGAAAAAAAATTACATATAAAAGAGTTTTTTTTTTAAATATATTAGCAAAAAAAATTATTATGTGTGAACCCATGTTTTCAGGATATGGTTTACAGGTGTATTATGTTTAATCGAAATCCGTTTAGCCGTTCGAAAGTGAAAAAGAAACAAATATACACACGCCTTCATAATATTAGCGTGTTATCGTTGAAATTAATAACTTACCGCCTGGCAAGACGTCTTGTCACAAATTGTTTCAATTTCTTCGCGGTCCTCGTGCGCCCTAAATATATTGTTACGCCAACTTCTTCGTAACTCATATTCATGTAATATGTAATGTACTTACCAAAAATATTGCGGACGAAGTCAAAAGAATCCTATATCTCGCTGTCAGCAAAGTTAACAAGTAATATCTGTCGCGCTCGTTTTACTCAGAAAACTGGCAAAAACTTTCAGGATACCGAAAACTTCCGAAAGTTTCCGAAAGGTAACGAATACCGAAATTCATCGGAAACTTCAGTCCTGGTAAACAATTCGTGTATTCGCAATTTGAATACAAATGAAAGCTGGTGTAGCTTGTTAAGCTAGTTATGGCGAGCGGGAAATAATTGAGTTATGGTGGCTCGGGGCTCCTAACAGCCCATTTCACCCTCGCTCTGAAATCGAAGACGATTATTAAAAGCATTTTAATAGAGGACCGTTTTTATAGCCGGCCTCAGGGTCTGTAAATAACAGACGAAATTACTTTCCGTAAATTCTCTTTCGTAACGCATTGCGGAGGAGACGGCGGGTGCTAAAACCAACATTTCGCGCTTGCTATTTTTAGTAAGGATTCCATTAAAACGCCCTTGTTCGCAATTTAACAAATAATAACACTCAGTTTCGTTAGTTAATAATAATAATATACTAAGGTCAAATGATAAAGAAGATCAAAGGACTCTTCGATACGGCTCGAAGGACTTCTAGATATGACTCGCATTGTGAAGAGGTTCCTGTCTCTGGAGCCCTAACCACCGGTAGCTTGACCCTGCTCCCGACACCGGTGGACTACTATTCTTAGTAATTTTTAATGTTATTTTAATTTTTCTAAGAAATACTTAAAAATGTAAACAATATGTTAAGATTAAGAAGACAATTAAAGGAAATCACACAAGTCAATCTAGTTTCAAACTAAGCAGAGTTTATGCTATGAGTACTAGAAAACTATAAGTATATTTTTTATGCATATTATAGATAACATTTAACATTCATTACACCCAGACACAGAACAAATGAGCGTGCTCATCACACAAACATTTGTCCTGGATAGGAATCGAACCCACGACATCCGATATTGCAGTCAGGACTAGACTAAAAGGCCAGCCAAAAATTTGGAGTTTTTAAACTTTTTGTCCGGACACTGTGAGGTCAGAGGTCATTGTACGCGCAGATCATATCAGAACGCCGTCAATGACCAACGCTAGTCTATGTCTATCTATGGTGTACCAACTTTCTGATCGATAGCCCAAACAATGGACATTATCATCAACTTTTCCTCGTGTACAAGAGCCACAAACAACCGTTATATAAATGGCTGGTTGGCATAAACAGAGAAAGGGACTTAGATCAACAACAAAGCCGGGAACATTTCCTATTGTGTCGGAAACAAAGAATTATTCAATACAAATCGTATACTATTTGCTTCCCATAATTCAGTCTTTGTGCAGCACGACTGATAGCCGATGTCGAGGATCGGGAGACCAGTGGAATGGAGTTGTGTCTTTCAGTCCGGTCCTTCGTATTTACTTGAGATTGTAATGGTAATGTTTGTCTTCCTAGTCATGTCGAATTTAGTATCTCCTAGTTTATATCTTTTAGATATAATTGATTCTTATTCTTTTTTTAGAACCAAAATTTCGAAGATGTGTGACATTCACCAACCCGCACTGGGCCCGCGTGGTGGTTTACGGCCCATTTCCTCTCCTACAGAAAAGGTCTGAGTTGAGTCCCAGCAGTGGGAACATTAAATGGCTGATTATGCTTTTGCTATTTTTTTTTCTCTTTGTCACAAATGTAACTGCTGAGCGTGGGGTCCTAGGTTCGATTCTTGGGTCAGGTAAAATGTGTTATTAAATATTATGTACATATTTAAAGACGTATTCACAGAAAAAATCACGACTCGGTAGAGCAGACATAATACAGTTTCATATTTATCCTATTCATAAGTGTTTAATTTCACAGTATCTTCGTAAGCAACAATATCTAATAAATTATCGATTCAAAAATCACATAATTATCACAAAAATCAAAACACTAAAAAGCTCAAACAATAAACAAATACGGGATTGTAGTTGTTTATTGCCCACTGCACCCACAATCAATAGCCCTCCATCCTGCACAAAGGGCTGTAAGGGCACAACGGTAGCCCTACAGTGCACAAACAAGGCACAAGCGTGGCACAAGAGCCCTCAGTCTCCGTGCGTTGTGCTAACCTGCCCGCCGGCTGAGTATCGACCGCGCGGAGCCGCGGGTATTAATAGATGTCCTATGTAATGGAAGGGTCGTTGTTGTGAATAATTGGACATGACGTGATTTGGAAAGAGATGGTGTTCATTGAAACGTAGAGGTTTTCTTGGCTACAGTTAAATATTCTCTTTTATTGGGATTGTGACAAAGTAATGTGCCTGACTGAGTTTGAACCTACAACTCGTAAGTCGGGGCCGTTGCCACTCGGCCACCACTGCTGTCAAAACGGTGAAGGAAAACATGTGAGGAAACCGGCATGTCTTGGAACCTAAAATTCGAAGACATGTGACATTCACCAAACCGCACCGGGCCCGCGTGGTGGATTACGAGCCATTCCCTCTCCTAGAGAGGAGGCCTGAGTTCCAGCAATGGGATGTTTTCCTTCACCGTCTTGAGAGCAGTGGTGATGAAATAAATTACACAAAGTAACGCACCTAGCTGGGTTCAAACCCGCGACCTACAACTCGTAGGTCCATTACCACTCGGCCACCACTGCTCTCTTTATTTGGTAGTAAAATGTATATTTTGTAAATGAATGCTACAACCTAGCGTACTTGAGTCATAAAATGTAGATTGTCTTGTCATAAAGAGTTAGCCTACCTCAAATGAATTTGACTAACATGACCTTCATTTATCTAGAATACCACCAAAAGTATCTATTGTTATACTAGCTTTTGCCCGCGCGGCTTCGCTCCCGCTCTTTCCTACTCCACCCTACTATAACCAACTCTACCCTACTCTACCCTACCCTACTCTACACTACTCTACACTACTCTACCCTACTCTACCCTACTCTACCCTACTCTACCCTACTCTACCCTACTCTACCCTACTCTACCCTACTTTACCCTACTCTACCCTACTCTACCCTGCTCTACCCTACTCTACCCTACTCTACCCTACTCTACCCTACTCTACCCTACTCTACCCTACTCTACCCTACTCTACCCTACACTACCCTACTCTACCCTACTCTACCCTACTCTACCCTATAACAATCACAACAAAAAAAAAAACAACTCGGTCAAGCCGTTTTCATGCTATGTCGTGACAACGGAAAACGGGTTTCATTTTTATATAATAGAAGATTACTATTAGGCATTTGAATAGTCATTAATGTTCAAGGTGAATGACTATCCAAATGTCTACTAGTTTTCAATAAAAGTCAAGCACTATCAAATTATTTTTAGTTAATGCGAAACCTGAATATAGTTTGTTCAGAGCCGGTAACAGAATGGATTCCAATAGTTTTTACACCATGTCATATTTATCCCCAAAAATATTTTAAAAGGTCACAAGTTGGACACTAAGTTCAAAATAGGTTACGGCAGGTCATAGCGGGTATGAAGCGCTAGCAAACAGCTGGATGTAAGTGTAAAACGACCCCTCAGTCGCCTGGACGGCTTGCTGACTATGTATTTTTGCTGACATAACAAGTAATAAACTTTGTGATTTTTCATAATACAGTTATGAAATGCTGTGCATAGATTCTTTACATAAAAATACTGAATACGTGTTTCGAGTTACTCAAACTAATGTTGTAAAAACTTTGCTTGAAGTAAACAAACGGTTAAAATACCGGTTAAGTGCGAGTCCGACTCCCGCACCGAGGGTTGCAGCAGGGCCGTGGCCCGAGGATTTTTTGAATAGGAAACCTGTGGTCCTAAAACGCAAATGGTAACTGAACGACACAGATGTCGTTTTAGTCAGTAAAAGTCCAACACCCTCTCTCTCCAGCCCAGATCGATAGAAGTCATAGGATAAAACCATTTTTTTAATTATTTTATTATAGCTTGCCTTTATACATGAACTGTCTGTATCTCTATATGTTATATTATGTCTTGGTTTACAATAAAGAATTAAGAACGATGGCAAACTTTAACTTAAGAGGGTCCTTCTCCACTCGCTTATCGTAAACATCGAAAATGGATTAAAAGCTTGTTACTTCATTTAATGCACTCCAACGCGATGTTTGACGAAAAGGCAAAGCAAAAAAAAGAGATAACGCCTGGAAACTCTGTTAGTATTCGGTAATTCCGAGATTTACTCGAAAATTTCACAAAACTTGCTCCAGGAAATAGCTGTTTTTTTTAAACCCTTAAAAGTTTTTGGAAAAAGTTGTCATCATTTAGAATCTTAATAAAATTTGCAAGGTCTCTAGAGGATTACTTTTTTGACTTTTTTAATTTTTAGGCAAATTATGAAGTGTCAAAGTTCATACAAAATAGGACATTTTCAGAGGTTTTTACTGGATTAGTTTTACACAAATTTAGAAAATGGTTTCTTTAGAAACCTAGATAATATCCACAAGATACTGTGTTTCCAAAATATCTAATGAAAAATGTGTAATAACGTCATAATCAGTTATGAGCGGTTGTATGAAAAACAGTGAAAATGTGAGTCGTGATGATCTTAAAAACCAATCACCAATCTCTTTTTGCTTAAACAGATTAAAAAACATATTACTGGCATTGTAATCTACACTGGGCCGCAAAAAATCAGGGTTTCTTTTAAGTATTAATCACTCATCAACAACACACTATAGTATTACAAATTATGTGAAGAAACTATCACACTTTTTAGTAGCGACCCAAAATTTTTGCGGCCCAGTTTATTTGATAACTTCGGCAGCTCTACCGAAACCGACAAAAACCCCGATGAACAAGGGAACCTTTTAAAATAATTACTTGCGGATGGGTCTCCGGTTTCAACAAATTCATTAGTGCCCACAGTCCCACGAGCGGTTTCATGTTACTATAATGTGTTAGTTTCAAGTTTCCAGGCCCGGGCCAATTGGCAAAATAAAGTTTGGCATTGAAACCTAAATCTATAGGCTATGTTTAGTATGTTTCCAGATGTTTCAACTTTTAAGTACCTACAAAAACATTTTAGGGTTCCAAAGGGAACGGGAAAAACAGGATCCTATTACTGAGACTTCACTGTCCGTCTGTCTATCACCAGGCTGTATCTTATGAAATCTGACAGCTAAACCGTTTAAACTATTTCTGTTGCCGCTATAAGGACAAATACTAAAAACGGAATATAATAAATATTTACAACAAACGTGATTTTTCTGCCGTTTTTTGTTCGGTATTAATAATAGTTAATATAGTATCGAATATTGTTTTATAATGGTACGAAACCCTTCGTCCGCGAGTTCGACTCGCACTGACTGATTTTCATGGTTAGTAAATGATTTCATTTTTGGCAATTACAACTTTTCACTATCGGCTTTATCCGCATGGAAGTAGTTTTATTTTTATTATTACGGATAGGCTCACGTTTGACCACTATTTCACCTGACGGTAAGCAATGATAAATCATTTGCGTGGGCAAAACCCCACGATGGAGCACGCTTGCCTAGAAGTAGTGACTTAAAAACCCTTAGGTTGTTTCACCAGGAGAGTGTTGTTCCAAAAGAAAATAAATTACCAATTTTGGAAAAGAAAAATGTAATTAACTGAAAAATATTTGGAAAAATTAGTATTATAGATGGTATTCGTTTGTTCGTCGATGTCAAAGAAATCCTGTATAATCCTTCTTTTGATGTGTCTCATTTTAAGCAAGTTTAATGTTAGTATTGAAGGAGCCAATTTATATTGAAATTGTTACCAATGGTTACCAGAAAGATCAAATAACCATGAGATACACACACCTGCGGATGCTGAATTTAAATGAGATGAAGTCGGGACTATCAAAGGAGATGTGAAGAAAGGGACATGGTCCGTATTTGTATGTGTATTTCTAAGATTGATTAATGCTCATATTTTTATATGTTGGTAAATCATCATCCATATTATATTGATTCATGTTTTTTTTTACTATGGATGTGAGCCACATTTGCCCTCTATCTCACCTGATGGTAAGCGTTGATGCAGGAATTAAAATTAGCAAAAAAGAGGAAAAAAACACATTTGTTCATGTGTTTTTCCTCTTATTTTTGCTGCGGACGGTACAGAACCCTACATGGCGAGTGTCACTCGCACTTGACCGGTTTTTAAATATATGACCTAAAAACACGGTCGTTTGTACAAAACAAAACATTGGAATATTCACTGAGTGCAGAACTGTGTCACGGACACATCCGAAGCAATTTATGATTTATTTTATGCTGCATTTTAATTAAAGAATTTGCACATGAGAACAGGCAAGCATATTTTATGTGAATTAATGTTCAAAGCTGAATTAAAATAATAATAAAATGATAATATATTTACTCTTTACAGTTTATTATAGTAACAGAAACTTATAATAAATGTCATAAAAGATTAGGTATTGTGAAGTTGCAGAAAATAATAATAATATTCCACAATTATCACCCAACGCCGTCTAGTCCCAAGCTAAGCAGAGCTTGTGTTATGGGTACTAAACAACTGGTAAATATACTTATATATTTCTAAATACATATATATTATAGATAAATTACATCCAGATCCAGAACAAATGATTGTGCTCATCACACAAACATTTGTCCTAGGTGGGAATCGAACCCGACATAGCAGTCAGGGTTACTAACCACTAGACTAACAGGCCAGTCAAACAACTATACGAAGCCCTAGGATTTTATATACTCTACTAGCTTTTGGCCACCGCTTCGCTCGCGTTAAATTCGGTAACACGGTTCCCCTGGGAAGTGGGGGGTTAGAAAGAGACAAAAAGTAGCATATATCACTCTCCATTTCTTCAACTATCTCCACTTAAAAAATCACGTCAATTCGTCACTCCGTTTTGCCGTGAAAGACGGACAAACAGACACACACTTTACTATTTATAATATATATGTATGAAGCCGAAATAAAAAAAAGAGCAAAGTGTCAGTACACTGCCACTATCCATGCAACGCTCAAATGGCCAGTAACAAGTTAGCACCAAATAAATTGCACCGATACCATGCGAAATATAAATAATATTTATACCAGGATGATAAGGTAATATCATAAGTTTGGCACAGGATGTAGTACAACGAAGTTTACAAGGAAAACTGGTAGTTTCTCACTGACTGGTCCTCTCTCTTTGTTAAGAAAACGGAGGGAACTACTAACTTGATTGTATTGTGTAAAATGGAAGTTTCGTTTGTCCTATAAATTTTGTCCCGTTCTATATTTAGTAGTCGGTTGGGTTTGTACTTATATATTTAACTAGCTTCTTCCAGCGGCTTCACCCGCGTGAAAGTCGGTTTCTCCATACAAACTTTGGACCCTGTTTCATCCCTTTAGGACCCCCTAAAGGGATGAAACATGGTCCAAAGTTTGTATCATCATCATCATTTCAGCCGATATACGTCCGCTGTTGGACATAAGCCTCCCCCAAGTGTCGCCACAACGAACGATCCTGTGCGTCTCGTATCCCATTGCCCCCAACCTTCACCAGGTCATCAGTCCACCTTGTTGGAGGTCTTCCAACGCTGCGTCTTCCGGTACGTGGTCGCCACTCCAGAACCTTTCGGCCCCAATGGCGATCTTTAGGGGGCGAATTTCGGAAAATCCGTTCTTAGCGGGTGTCTACAGTTTATAAGGAACTTACCAGCCAAATTTTAAGTTTGTGGGTGTTATAGTTTCTGAGATTTCGAGATTGAGTGAGTGAGGTATTTCGCTTTTATATACAACATTAATTTTAGCATATGCGAAACTCAAAACACGTGTCTAGTATTGTAAAAAAATCTATGTACTTACTAAAACATAACTCTATCATGAAACATTACAAAGTTATAAGCTTGTTATGTTAGCAAAAATACATAGACACCGGGCCATCCAGGCGACTTAGGGGTTGATTTGTATTTGCACCCAGCTGTTTGCTGACGTCTAATGCCCGCTATGATCTGTCGTGACCTGTGTTGTACTTAGTGACACCACCGTACTTTTTAACCCTTCAGATACCGTCAATTAGAGACACAATAGTAAGACAATAGATGCGCGGCCACCGGTGGTCGCTTGGGGATTCATGAATTAAATATTTTTGGGAAAAAATACAACATGGTGTAAAAACTATTAGAATCCATTCAGTTACTGAATCTGAACAAACTATATTCGGGTTCGCATAAACTAACAATAATGTTGTATATTTAATTGAAGCACATAAGCGTTTGATAACCGGCTGAATGTCATCAAAAACCTGGCATTCTACCAAACTCGTCCCATTCACGTACATGTCCCATTTTTTTGGGCACACAATTTCCTTGGGATAATTTTCTGCTTTCACGCGGGTGAAGCCGCTGCTGAGGCTAGAGATAAATAAATAAGGTACTGTTTGCTCAGCGCGGTTGCGTGAGCACGAATATTAGGTACCTAGTAATAATGGCTTTTCTAGTCACTAGGTACTAGTAATATTGTGAGAACACTGTAGGTAGACTCCGTGGCTTCATAGATTGCTTTCTATTTCGATCCAGTTTTTATACTTAGTGCTTTTCGGTACAATTTTGACTTGTGACACTGAAAGAAAAAAAGAAAAAATATGGAAAGAAGACATGTTTATTTATCACACAATGAACCAACAAGTATTGAACATAAGAAAATATAAAACTAGTTCTTGCCCGAGGCTTCGCCCGCGTACTTAGCCTATGTCACTCAACACTATAACAGCTTTTGATCGCTGAAAAATTTTAGCAATCGGACAAGTACCTACTTTCAGAGATTACCACCAAATTATATTGAATTGAATTGAAATATTCGAAGACATGTGACATTCACTAACCCGCACTAGGCCATTAGATATAGACCCATTCCTTCTCCTAGAGAGGAGGCCTGAGTCCCATTCTTAAAACAGATAAAAGAGGTAATAAATAGCCTTGTGGGTGAGGCAGGCGTGCCACAAAGTGGGGCAATGCTCATAGTTCAACTACCAATAGCAAACTTGCGATCTAAGTGTGCGTAGCCTGTTACTTGAGTAACGCGCGTTTGTATTGGTAGCATGTAGTAGAGTTAAAGGGTGCGAAACAAGCGGCGGCACTCGTTGTAGTACAAATCGGAAAGGTTTCCCTACAAGGTTCATTATACTATGAATTGAATTATTGACTTCTCTAGTCACTTTCCTGCCCTATAGACACACATCGTAAGTACACAGGCGTGTATCGCACGTACCTACAGTATAAAGGGTAAACACATCAGCGGAATGCTAGCGTGCTCGCAACATTTACTCTATTTGACAGTTCGTGTGACTTTGCGATATGTACGTGTATCTACTATCGTGTATCAGCCCTAGTTGTTTACTTTTAGGTATGTGAGATAGGCGCTTTTGTTTTATGTTTAAAGTGAAATTGATTGATGGTTAAGCAGTGTTTAACTATAGTTAAGTTAGACACTGCTTTATCATCAATCATTTTGGATTTTCGGAACTTCTTTACTCTGTTCCTTTAGACATTTTAGATTTGGTTGAGAGCTATTTACAAAGCACGGGCGTAGAATAGAAAACCTTTCGGTATTCTATAAGAGTGACCCCAAATAAAAATGGACAAGCGCAGGAAGATGATGCACTTTGAGAGTGTACGTAGGCATACTAACCCAACGTACAGCGAGTATCTACCCTTACATCGATGACACCACTACGGTCCGGACTAAGCGTTTTGCTTCGTCGTTTATACCGTGTATACCGAAAGATTGGAATTTAGCTGTCTTCATTAACCTTGAAGACACCTACGTGTGAATAGAGTCTGTTTTAGTTTTAGTTCTTATATTCCATCCCAAGGTTGTCTGGAAGATATCGCTGTTAGCGATAAGACCGCCATTGTACCCAAAGATTTAAGTTTCTGTGAAATTGTTACTATTTTCGTGTACTTACAATAAAGTTTATTCTATTCTATTCTATAAACTAGTGCGCTAGTGCTAGTAATATTTATACATAGATATATGTTTATAAATTATTTCAAAGTTATCTAATGTTTGATTAATTTGTTAGCAGTACACCGTAGACTACCCGTGTATTGTATTAGTCGTTTCAATCCATCTTAAGGTTGTCTGGTAGATATAGCTGTTAGCGATAAGACCGCCATTGTACCCAAAGATTTAAGTTCATGTTTATGTCATGTTACTTTTTGGTGTACAATAAAGATTATTCTATTCTATTCTATTCTATTCTATTCTATTCTATTCTATTCTATTCTATTCTATTCTATTCTATTCTATTCTATTCTATTCTATTCTATTCTATTCTATTCTATTCTATTCTATTCTATTCTATTCTATTCTATTCTATTCTATTCTATTCTATTCTATTCTATTCTATTCTATTCTATTCTATTCTATTCTATTCTATTCTATTCTATTCTATTCTATTCTATTCTATTCTATTCTATTCTATTCTATTCTATTCTATTCTATTCTATTCTATTCTATTCTATTCTATTCTATTCTATTCTATTCTATTCTATTCTATTCTATTCTATTCTATTCTATTCTATTCTATTCTATTCTATTCTATTCTATTCTATTCTATTCTATTCTATTCTCTTTCTCACTCGCACTACTGACATTAATACGTCGTAATAAGTTCCCCAAAACATTTATTAAACTGGCAGTAACATTGTAAACACGTACAACATCAATCAGATAACTACAAAAGTAAAACAATCCACCGTAGTGCTGATCACTACAACAGATATAAACTTACATATCCACACCTCACACGGTCACGATTCACGATAATGCGACTTTAACAAGACTTCCAAACTTCCACCCCGTAGTTTTTTACAGAACGAATTATATACGAAGTTACAAAACAACCTAGCAATCTAACCTTGAATGTGAAACTAGACCAAACTCTATCGACTTTTCGCAGAGCCAGTGTTGGGAAAACGAATGAACTAGTTTAAACCACTTAATGTCAACTACGCAATATTACGTAGCTGGTAATATAGGCAGATATTGATTACGTATAGTTACGTAGCTAGTAATGATGACAAATGCCGACTACGTATTATTCTACGTCATCATCATCATAATTTATGCCGAAAGATGTCCACTGTTGGACATAAGCCTCCCCCAAGCCTCGCCATAACGACCGATCTGGTAGCTAGTAATAATGGCAGATGCCAACTACGTATTATTACGTAGATCTTTACAGATTGTATGATAATCTGTATATAACATTTTTAGTCAGCAACATTGATAAAATGAACGTTAGTAGTGCCTATATAGCCACGGCCTATTTAAGGCCACGGCATCTATAAATTGGTATCCGTGAAACCAACTACGAAATATTACGTAGCCGGCAATTTGTATGGTAGCCATCACTGATTGTGATTTGACAATTCGAGTACGAAAGAGATAGCAAGATAGAGACCACGCCTCCACTCTTCCTCGTACCAATATTTGAAATGCTAATTGGCACTTCATTTTATAAACAATTTAGAAGCTGTCTTCAGACAAAGGTTTATCTTTAAGTAGTATGTAATATAAAATATACAAAAATAAACAATCTCAATTCTCAATATTGTTAAGTATCAATAAAGGGAAGGAACAACACAAGTATTTTATTAATAACTTACTAGGGCTGTTTCATTCACGACTACCATGCTTCAGAACTCTGTGCTTTTAAAAGAAATATCTACTACACTTTACCCCTTTTCATTATAAATCCCAAAGCATTTAGACATGACCTAACTATTCTACCATTTTCCACGAAACAAAATGAAAGTCTTTGCTCCCATCCGACAAAAACAAAAGCAACAACGAAGTTACAAAGAATAGTTCCCTCTAGCGGTATTTGAGGTGAACTAAAAGCCCCAAACTACACATAAAGCCACAAAATTCGCGTGTTAAGCTATCGCATAAAAATTAAAAGAACGAAAAAAGGGGTGGTAGTAAAAAGAGCCCAAAGTGAAAAGTCTCCGTGGTTTGCCGCGGTTTTGTCGTTCCTTTGTTTGGAACGGCAATTATTTCCAACTGGCGTGCTAGGGTTGCTAAACGCCGGGATTCGAGTCGACTAGACTTGTTTGGAACTTTTGTATCTTTGGACGAATTCGGCAACATAAAAAGGAGGAAAATCCCGTTTCTTTTTATTTTATTTAGACTTTTGTGTAAAGATACTTTGATTAGGGAATTCGGTTCACATTTATAATCTTTTAGTCACCATCGCAGAAGAGTAACGGGTAAATGAAGTAAATAAATAAATAAAATAGTAAATAAATAAAATGAAGGAGCACGGGTGGGTTTTAGTCAGTAAAAGTCTCATACTCCTTCTCGACCAGAGTGGGAAGAGTTATTTTGACGTCTGCTCAAGTCGAAAAGAATATAGGTTATAATTATTACAGATAGCTTTATTTGAAGTACATCTATCTATACTTATAATAAATCTGTAGAGAGGTCAATTCTGTACATTAAATATATTTCCAAAATAACTATCAGGGGGTGATTAGTGATCGATACTGATGCCAAAAATGCAAACAGTAAAATTTTTGTCTGTCTGTCTGTCTGTCTGTATGTTTTTTATAGAAACAAAAACTACTCGATGGATTTTAACGAAACTTGGTACAATCATTCTTCATACTCCTGGGCAAGTTATAGTATACTTTTCATCACGCTACGATCAATAGGAGCAGAGCAGTGAAGGGAAATGTTGGGGAAACGGGAAAAATTACTCCATTTTTTAAGCTTCCGTCGCGTTTGCAGCTTTAATGGTTAAAGCTACACAGAAATCATGTATAACGGAAAAAACAAACAAAAACTACTGGTCCGATTACGATGAAACTTGGTATAATTATTCTTTAATTCATGAATCCCCAAGCGACCACCGGTGGCCGCGCATCTATTGTCTTACTATTGTGTCTCTAATTGACGGTATCTGAAGGGTTAATATCCTGGGCACCACACTGGGTACTTTTTATCCCGGAAAAGTATATACAATAAAAACAAACTTAATTTTGCGGTTCAATCCCTAGACCCGATTACTGTAGCAACCGCAAATAATAAGGTACGTCACCAGCTGTGGAGTTCACTAAGGGGCGCTGCACATGGCTAAGATACTATAATATTTGGGTAAATAATATGCAGTTTCCGTTTTCTAAACGTTTCGTAAATGGCATTGGCGTCCAGTTAGATCACGCTATGGGAACACTTTTTGGGAATAAAGAAAGGAGCGCGTTTTCCTATAACCCATTTATTAATTACATCGAACACGGAGACATTGGCACCATGTCTAAGGTGTGTGCACACTGTCACGCGCGTAAGTGGAAGGGAGAGATCTGGAAAGTCTCGAATCGTCTCGCGCATCACGTTGTTTTCCAGTCCCCGAGCTCTTAGAATTCGACATCAGACGTTTCAGATCTTTGATTTTGACGACCCCGTAGTCGCTGGCATAAGCAACAGGATCCGCGTACGAAGTCGCTGGCAGAAGCTAGTAAAAACTATAAGGCAATGCTTATAAGATATTAATTATTATTATTGCATGAGTACAATGAAGGTCTTACCCACATCTTACCACAGACCTAATAGGCAAATTTGTATGATTAAAACGAACGTAATGTAGAGAGGGGAGTAGTCAGGGTGATTTATAAAATATAGAAAATCATCGCATTAGACTTTATAATTCAATGCATTAGAAGGTAGGTTTTTCGTCAATCAAAAATTTTAACGTAGCAAAACTGACAGCAAAACCTACCGTTTAATGTTTGCCTTAGGGTGAATACTCGCTATATGTCGATATCTACCTTTTCTCACTTTTTAATTTGATCCCTATGCCTATAACACAAGTCTATTTTCAGTTCAAAATAGATATTCACGCCTAACTGAGCAAGCGACCAAGCCTGCTCACGTTTATAATTCGCTCTGACAACCCTATAGAGTGGAGAGATAAAGAATTTATTTACATAGCTCAAACTACTGTTTCGAGCGCGCTAGTGGTACATTTACATTTCGTAAACATTAAGTACTGAGTGCTCGAAATTATTGTCGTACTGGTTATTGTGGAGTTTCCTACGGTAGAATGTTTGTGCTCTGTGTTGTTATGGGTGGAAGGATGTGGACGTTACATTTTTGTGGAGCACTAGACTGTGAGTAGATGTGTTGGGGAAGTTAAGAGGGTCCTTCTCCACTGGCTTATCGTAAACATCGAAAATGGTTTAAAAGCTTGTTACTTCATTTAATGCAATCCAACGCGATGTTTGACGAAAAGGTAACGCAAAAAAAGAGAGATAACACCTGGAAAGTCTGTTAGTATTCGGTAATTCCGAGATTTACTCGAAAATTTCACAAAACTTGCTCCAGGAAATAGCTGTTTTTTTTAAACCCTTAAAAGTTTTTGGAAAAAGTTATCATCATTTAGAATCTTAATAAAATTTGCAAGGTCTCTAGAGGATTACTTTTTTGACTTTTTTAATTTTTAGGCAAATTATGAAGTGTCAAAGTTCATACAAAATAGGACATTTTCAGAGGTTTTTACTGGATTAGTTTTACACAAATTTAGAAATTGGTTTCTTTAGAAACCTAGATAATATCCACAAGATACTGTGTTTCCAAAATGTCTAATGAAAAGTGTGTTATAACGTCATAATCAGTTATGAGCGGTTGTATGAAAAACAGTGAAAATGTGAGTCGTGATGCACCACCTTAAATGTAGCATTTTGTTGAAATAAACACAGCGTGAACAAAACGTCACTAAGTGTTTGCGTCTATTCTGCTTTATGGTTTTTTTGTTTGTGTTAATATCAAGTAAGTTTATCTATTTCGTCGTGTCCGCGTTAGATTCATGAGCCAGCACATTGCCATATGATCTTAATTTCAAGGAGATTTTTTATATTCAATTTTTTTTTTTTTATAAAATAAATGTACTCCATAATATTACTTCTTATAACATTAGCTATCAACAGAAAACAAAACATAAAATTTTGAAAACTGCATTTTTTTATAAATTTCGAATATATTTTCCCATTGATGTCTCAAATAAACATTTCAATTTTATTTATATGTATAAGTGGCTATATAGATTTAAAACTTTATATACACCAACGTACAGTGTCAAGGCAAGAGTCATTTCCCATCACTCAACCTTTGAGTGAGGCAGAGATAAATATGTATGATGTTTTTTTTGTTTAGCTACTTATTATGAAAAAGTATTAATTTAAAAATTATCTACATTAATATTAAACAACATATAGTCCGAAAAGTGACTTAGAGCCTAAATCACTACTTGCCCCTATAATACCACATTTAGTTATTTCAACAAATCTATACAAAATTTCTAAACAAAAGACTGAATCGTTCCAGTCTATCATTTTCCAATATGGCGTCGAAACGTCATTGTAGCGCCAACATCGTGCACGATCAAGAGCCATCGACTGCGCCGCTCATTATACGGAATTTTGCCCCCTCACGTGGCTCGAGCCCACTCCAAACGTCACTAGCTCGAATAGAGCTGCATGTCAAATATATCCCAGTTTCAAGGCTCGGAAATGCTCGAATCGAAACCTCTTATGCTCTTCAGGTGGATTTAAGAGCTGGGTAGCTTGTAAGCGATGTGCATAACTGAGCAAGCGAGTTACCAATGCTCTTCAGGTTTACATTGTAACTAGTTGGTGCAAGTGATTTATTCATTTATTAAAATTCATGCAACATAAAAACACAAACGCAGACTTAATGGCTTAAGCAATCTCTATCAGAATTCTGATTACGCCCGCTTGATAGTAACGAATTATCCCAAGGGAACATACTCCCAGAATAAAAAAGTATCTGCAGTATTCTAAGACAAGTTTTTTTTATGGTGGGGAAAATCATCCAATGACAACCACCGCTCTTGGGCGGAAAGGAAGATAGTGTAAGACTCTTACTGGCTAAAAACCCACCTCGTTCCTTCTAGCCTTCATACCGGGGCTCGAGCTCCTTTTCTAGGGAGGGCCAGGGTTATCCTGGCCCCAGTAGGCTTCGACCTGGCTGACGACCTGTTGCTGACAACTCCTTGAGGCGCGCGGGAACTTCCAAGACATGGTAGTGATGGATCATTCGGTTCCTTTCAGAATGGTTGAGTTGAGTGGTGCTAATTTACGCGTCACGTCCATCACGGGCGCTGACAGTTTAGACTAGCAATCTCTTAACTGCCAATGACTTATTTTAAGGTAGACCTGTATCTCAGGTATCGGCATATAAAGAGTTATTATGGCTCTCGAAAAGGACAACTGAAGGAAACAGGTAGGTTAGTCAGTAAAAGTTTGACACTTCCTCTCGTTTCACCATAGAGGGGGAGAAGCCATTAGACAGTTCCGACTCAACAAAAAATGGGTATCAAAAACACATAGGTAAGTAGTCGTAGATATTTCAAATCCGCAAATCAATCGAAGAACTTGAAACTTGAGCTTCCGCGCACGTAATGCAAAAGAAAAAGGAAAATTCGTATACATTTCACCCCTTCAACGCGGTATCACGACCCTTAAGACGGCAGCTATCGATTGAGCAATATTAAAATGTATTGAGTGACAGTACAGGAGTAGATAGCAAACAGATACCGAACTTCACCTGTATTCATACACCACGGAGATCTTCTTGGGGCCATGGGTTGAGTGAAAGTGAACCTCGGGGCCCTGGAACGAATTGTGTAGTCTGACATGCTCTCTCACTCCACCCAAAAAAGCGAGAAAAGTCATCGGATGATTTCCCACCATAAAAAACAGGGAACTTCTGAAAGTGAAACCGCTGGACCTAGGATGCAAAACGTATACAGAAGTAAGTTTTAGTCAGAAAAATCTGACACGCCTCCTCGCTCCACCCTAAAGCAAAAGACGTCATTCGAAGATATTTCAATTAAAAAAAACCTGAGTTGGTATGACGTAGTTATGCCTACTACCCATCCAGACCACCACGAAGGTTACCTACTTATTTTTTTTTCTAAGGTTGGAAATCATCAAATAACTTCTCCCATTTAAGGTAGAGCGAGAGGGTGTCAGACTTTTACTGACTAAAACCCACCGATATCATTCAGTTCCTCTTTGCATTCGAGAACCGCGGTATCCCTATCAAAAATTCCCCTGGGTCTTGCTGATATCTCTTTGAAGCGTTTACACAACGATTGGACGACAACCTACCCATTGCTCGCCGTCTGCAAACCTGTGGTAAATCTTGTGTCACTATGATTTCACTGACACACACAACATTAAACAGCATGCAGGCTTTCTTCTTTCAAGTTCGGTCTCTGTAAACTATTTACTCCATGACGTCGACTAAGGGCGGAACCATACCTGAGTGAGCTGACGATATCGATTCTTCGTAATAGATATTGAAGGTGATTCGACGATTAAACGCGTTATTGACAGCTATACGAGTAAAAGGCAATTTGATAGAGATGTGCCTGACACGCAACGTAGCGGTATTTACGTTTATTATTATAATAGTTTAGTTGATTCAATATTTTTGTAGGGAACGAGTGAAAGGGGTATCTTCAAGGTTTTATAGGTTAATAAATCATGGCACTAATGACTCTTTCAAACAAATTATGTTTTATCGTGAAATGTGAGTCTGTAGTTTTTGTGGTTTTAGTAAGTAGGTGACAGCTCCTATAAGAATACTTTTACATAAAAAAAATATACGAAAAAGTATTTTTCACGCTAATATTAGGAAGGCGAAAGGTTGTATGTATGTGTATTTGTTGCTGCTTCACTCTCAAACTGCTGAACAGATTTGGGTGAAATAGAAAATTTTCCTAAGGGACAATACTCCCGGGAAAAAAGGGCTATTCCAGGGCATGGTGTACCCGTGTGCCAAATTTCATCCAAATCTGTTTAGCCGTTCAAACGTAGAGAAGTAACAGATATCAAATCGGCGATAAGACCGCCATGTACCTACCCATGTACACATTTAAGTTTGTGTATAAGTTGGGTTACTTTTTTGGTGTACGTGTAATTTTATTGTATTCTGTTCTGTTATATTTTATTCTGTTATATTCTATTCCGTTCAATTCTGTTCTATTCTATTATTCTATTCTATTCTATTCTATTCAAACAAACATTCTCCTTTGTAATATTAAGTGTGATAAGATGCTTAGAAAGATTGAGTTAATTATAAAAAAAAATATTAAAGCCCGTGCGATTTGGCACGCACAGGGTGCCATATTTGTGTATATGATGCCAAAACCTTGGACGGACGTACCAAATATGTTTCTGGCAATGCTACGGCAAATGGAAAATGCTTGGTAATCATGTAACCCAGATGCAAATTTGAAGCTATTTGTTTACTTATGTATCAAATACTGGCTTCTGCCGGCGGCTTCACCTGCGTTCTAGTAGAAAATATGTATATATAGCATTGAATTATAAAAACCCATATAACCTAAGTCACTCTGCGATAAAGTAGCATTCTACTGGTAAAAGATTTTTTAAATCGGTCAAATAGTTTTTGAGTTTATTTATTACAAACAAAAAAAAAATACAAATCTTTTTTCTTTAAATATTTGTATAGATAGACTAGCGACCTGCACCAGCTTGGCATGGGTGCTAAAAAACATTGAAATTGTTGGATTTTTTTCTTAACTTACTAACCTAACCTAACCTAACTTAAATTTCCTCAAAAATCCACCTCTTTCTATTAATGAAAACCAACCAAACTAACTGGTGGTGTGAATTTTCTGCAAAACCCTCATTAACACAGTCATAAAATAAGGAAATTGTTCAACGTAGGTACATAAGCCCCCGTATAGTGAAATAAAACTATATTATAATCTTGGTAAGCCCATAATAAAATAAATCACAATAGAACAGCTAATTATTTTTGACTTCACTAAATAAAATAACCAATTTGTGCATTACTTGCAGTAATAAAGCTAAGCATCATCATCATCATCATCTTCCTGCCCTTATCCCGTTTTATTTGGGGTCGGCGCAACACGTTTTTTTCTTCCACTCTGTCCTGTCGCTCGTCACGCTATCACTAACTCCCTTTTCATTCATATCACTTTTCACACACTCCATCCATCTTTTCTTGGCCTCCCTCTCCCTCTCCATCCATCCACATGTAAATTCATAACTCTTTTAGCAACATGCGTTTCATCTCTCCTTTTTACATGACCATACCAAGACAAACGATTCCCTTAAAGCATAACGATAAAAAAAAATAAAGCTAAGCATAACGATAAAATAAACTCACTAATTTATATATATTTATAAATGCAAAGGGGCTTGCAAAATAATTATGACTTTATTCAAAGTCAAAGTCGGTTCCAAATTGGTCGTTTCCTATGGAGAAGAACCGGCAAGAAACTCCAGGTATTGTTCCTACCATCGGCTTTACCCGAGTGAAAGTAGAAAATTATCCCAAGGGAACATACTCCCGGGGTAAAAAGTATCCTATGTCCTGCACCGGGATACTGTCATCTCTGTAATACCCTATTTTTGTATTGGAAAAAATCAATTAACTTCTCCCAGTCTGGATAGAGTAAGTGGGAGTGTCAGATTTTTATACCGACTAAAACCTACCCCTGTTCCTTCAGTTGCCCTTTGCATTTAAGGGCCGTGATGGTTCTATCGAAAATCCCGCTATTATGCTGAAGGGGGTCAGCAGTGGTCCTGCAGTCACCCCCTTTCAGACGAAATATCTAGAAAATGTCTGTCACAGTCCATCTCCCGTTCTTTTGGTTTGCGTTGACTGCGACGAGCAATGGGTAGTTCGTCATCCGGCTGCCAAAAAACCGTCCGGACTGAGCCCGAGTGTTTGATAGCGACGCCCGTGTTTCACACGCGTCTCAAAGATATGTCAGCAAAACCGTAAGGGCCCAGCAGAGCCGAAACCTGCTGAGGCCATAGATTGACTTGTGAAAGGGAGCCTTGGTCCTAGAACGCAAAGGGCAAAGAAGGAACATAGGTCATCATCATCATTTTATCATTTCAGCCTTGGAACATAGGTGTGGTTTTAGTTTTAGTCAGTTAAATGATTTCCCACCGCAAAAAAAAACCGTTCTTTTGGTTTCTTCTCTGCCCTATAGCCATCAAAACGACACGACATTTTTCTTCCTCTCAATTCTGAATTTAAATACCCAGTTCACAATGTCTAATATTTTACTTGTTTCTTTAAACTTTAAATTCTGAATTTAAATACCCTGTTCAAAATGTCTAATACGAATTTACTGGTTTCTATAAATTTCGTAGCACTCGATTGAGTCAGTAGCCCTGTTTGCTTCGGAGCCAGCAGGTTGGGAGACCCATAAACTTTAAGTTTGGCTTTCGATGCCAAATTAACATAGTGGGGACAAGTTGTACAAGTTCATAAGACTTAAGTTGAGAAACAGTGGACTAAGTTTTATACATCAAGCAAGCGACATTTATTGGATATCACTTGAGAGCCTTGTGAACATGTGGGAATTACGATTTTGAGCTTCGCATCAGTTTAGAAAGTAATTTTGTTTTTTTACAAACAGAATAGAGTAATTTTATTTTATTTACTTATTTATTTGTATACCGATTAAAAAGAAAAGTGAGTTAGTGATAGCGTAACGAGTGACAGGACAGAATGGAAGAAAAAAACGTGTTGCGCCGACCCCAAATAAAATGGGACAAGGGCAGGAAGATGATGATGATTTGTACCCCGATTAAATATAGCCCTAAGCTACTAAACTAGTCACCATACAGAAACCAGAGTCGCCAAACGTTCGAGCTGGTCGCGCCACCAAATTGGTTGCGCAACCGAACGGACCCCAGGAGAGTAACTCTCTAAAGATCTGCATAGATTTTGTTGGTAGTGGCGACTGGTTGCGACCCCATGGTGTCCCGGTGAAATATATCCCTCAAAATGAGGATAGATATTAAAAAGTAAAAGACGCAAGGAGGAACCCTTGCGTCTTGTACCTCAGTAATGAAGATCGTATTTCTTGATGCTGAGGGTCTTCAGGACCTCCCTACTTCATAACTTTCATTTTTACGATATTTGTCCATTTGTTTCTGTATCTAGCGGAGTAAAGGGCATTGTATACGTACTGTACTATATGTTCGGTAGAGTCAAGTGCGGTGCGGATCTGGTCGGACCAACATATTGGGCTGCGTTCACGAGGCCTCTTTTCATCTACTTTACCGGTCACAATGAGCCTTTCGAAGTAGCCACCGTCTAGCAGGGGCCCAGCCTCCAGTAGGCTGGGCCCCTGCCAGGCCAGGTCAGGCCAGGCCAGGGTTATCCGAAAGGAGCTTGAGCCAGGCTAGAAGGAACGGGGTGGGTTTTTAACCAGTAAGAGTTTAACACTATCTCCCGCTCCACCCAAGAGCGAGGGTTGTCATTGGATGATTTTCCCCACCATAAAAAGTAGGCACCGTCTTTCCTTGTAATGTAACCGAAATATTGCAGAATCTTTCAAAGATACTCAGACAAAAATGTTTAACACGGTCTGATATTTTTACTGTATTTAGCAGCAAAGTCGGCGTGCCCTACCAGTTTCACTGAGTTAGTCGATTCTACAGTTAAATGCTTAGTTCTATCAAATGCCTAGTCTTCGTCTGCCATCCAGTAAATTACCAAAACCCTAACACGAAACTATTACTGAACTAACGAACGCTTAACAAGTAATATACCATCAGATAGATAATTTTGTCCCGACTCCAAAGGAAGCCAAGTACCGAACAACTTGACTACGGCAACTTACCGAGAACTTTAACTTAGTATTTAGATAGCAAACTATCTCGGATTCACCTGCTTTACCGACTCATGTATTTTTGATTCGATTCGCCAACTGTGCGGAGTTGAAGACAGATTTGTGTTAGGAAGATATATGAAATGAATTTCTGAAATATGGATTTTCTTTTTGAGAAGAGTAGAGAAAACTTTCTAACTAACAAATTTATATATGATTACTTCGATGGATTTTTTTATTTACACGAATAATTTACGTTAAAAAAAATCGTAAATAACTAAATATAATTACAGTTAAATAAATAATAAACCCTAAACTAATTACAACCAACTAAAAATCCAACAAATATATGGCGTCAAAAAACTCTTCCACATCGCTGTCGACTGGTAATATGTCCAAAAGACTTGAGCGCTGTATGGCAATGTCAATTTATTCATGATAACTAAAATTAGGTAGTTGGTGCATAAAATGTGCAAAGAATAGTTGCTGCCTAGTGAATTTTTTTATCCATTTTCCGTTCTAACACATTTAGAAACAGTTGCGTTCATCGTTATGCGAGAAGTGGTTATAAAATAAATTACACAAAGTAATTTCCCCAGCAGGGTTAGGTTAGGTTAGGCCTTCGACACACTTTTTCGCACTGGACCATCGCAAGCTTGTGGACGACGAGTGTGTGTGGCTCGCTGTCCGGCCGTCCGGTAAGGACTGAGTCGTCAACGGCGCATAATGTTCCACGTGTGCCATAAAAAATGAACAGCAAAACCGTAGTGGCCTAGTAGGCCCGATACCCGCCAGGGCCAAGGGAATTTATGAAATAGATACCTACCGCGATTCTAAAACGCAAATGGATACTGAAGAAGACATGAGGGTTTTAGTCAGTAAAAGTCTGTCACGTCTTCTCGCCCCACCCTAAAAAAGAAGAACTTTCCCACCTCCCAAAAAAAGTAATCACACAAATCGTATCTAATTTACACTCCATAAAACGAATTTATTAATTCATAAATCCACTTAAATTTCGTTAATATCACAAGCAAACATCTCGCCAATAAATATTAAGTGGATTTACACGAACTTAATAAAAAACAGCAAATTAAATTCCTCCTCAAGAATCTTTCCCTATTTTCTGTGTTCCCATCACGTACACATTTTCTCCGTACTTTCTTCCACAAACAAGTCCGCAGTAGTACCAACTAGTGGTGTTACGGATATTCGCATCCGCATCCGCAAATTTCCTCAACATTCGCATTTTGTACAATTTTGACATCTTCATCTACGAATTCTAATCCCCTTGGGTAAATCGGGAGGGTGGGTCAGACTTTTACTGACTAAAATCCACTCCTGGTTCTTCTTTGCCTTCGTTCAAGGGCTAACACTACGCGCCGTCGGACGGTGAGCGTCCGCAAGCACGCGCCTACGGTGGAGATCTTTGCGGATTCATAATTGCGACAGGTAATATGTAAAGAAACTGCTAGGCGGGGCCAGAGTTGCGTGTTTCGTGTTTTTGATATTTGCATCGTTCGCATACTGACACTGATCCGTAGGAAACATCGGTGACAAAATTCTACAGGTTTTGGAATATAAAATTAAAATAGGTATTTAAAAATAATCCTGAAATTCGCATCCGCGTAGTAGCCCTCTAAAAATCCGCATTCCCATCCGTGGATGTCGAAATTTTCGCACCCACTACAACACTACAACACTAGTACCAACCTAACGAAGTTATTAACCTGTCTAAACAAAATGGCGGTAATTATAAATTAGTTTTGTGGCCTTTCTGGACCCTTGTAACAGTTGTAGCTAGGTCGAATGTTCGTCCTGATGGTCTTTAGGCCCTCATTGATTTATGATAACGGTTCCTTTTAGGCCATAATGTCGTTATGTTAACAGTAGTGACGTTTTTATTGGCCCTGTAATCATATTTTCTGTTTTGTTCGTGGAACAGAGTCAAATGGTACGGTCATAAAATGTTATTTATTTGTTACTAGCTTTTACCCGCGGCTTCGCCCGCGTTTATTAATATACTTTAATTCCTCTCCCCTTTTCTTCCCCTCCTTCTCCCCCTTTCTCACTTTAAAAAAAAATTGCCTATGTCTATGCCTTTCGTCTCCGGGGTCATAACTATCTCAGTACCAAAATTCATCAAAATCGGTTTTGCCATTTAGGCGTGAAGACGTAACAATCAAACAAAGTAGGATAAGTATAGTATTTTTCAATACACTTGCTCATAAAGAGACTCTTATTGCACTGCACTTAGGTATATAAAGGCACTTGTTACCAAACTGTGACATTTTGATTACCATTACTCACTAGTGCTATAATGTGGTTAAAACCTTATTGTTGAACCTCTCCACCGCCATAATTTTATTACATCATCGTATCAGGATGGGCGCAGGTTGTCCCCCACGAGGAAAAGAAAACAAATGGGCGCGCATATGAAAACAGATTTTTACCGCCACAAAAAAATACTAGTTTTACAATCATTTTCTTCACAAGTTTATTGAAAAACGTCGTATGATACACGTGAGTAATTAATGATTACCGTTCTCGGCTCTCTTAAGACCCTCGCCATGGCTCGGGTCATAAATACCGCCTCAACGGTAATCACTAACATTACACACTTATATCATAATGTACTATATGGATCATCAGTCTATCTAAGGAGTATCGTTTTGCCCAGTAAGTGGGTGGTGGAGGTCTGATAGGCAGTCTCTCCACGTGAAACATGGGTTTTCTGCCGAATCTGGTTAGACATAAGGAAGTTTTTATGAATACATTCTCACGATCAGTGAGAAGAAGAACAGGAGAGCAGTGGTGGCTGAGTGGTAACGGTGGCCTTACAAGTGGTCGTGGGTTCAAACCCAGCCTGTATGTCATTACTTTGTGTAATTTATTTCATACACCAACCACTGCTCTCAAAACGGCGAAAGAAAACATCGTGAGGAAACCAGCATGTCCTATGACAAAAAAATCGAAATATGTGACATTTACCAACCCGCACCGGGCCCGCGTTGTGGATTATGGCCAATTCCCTCTCCTAGAGAGAGGAGGCCTGAATCCTAACAGTAGGAACTTTAAAGAGTTGATTATGCTTTGCTATTATGCTATTCTCACGAACAAAGTCGCTGTCAAAATGCTAGTGTAATTCTAATCTTATGTCTATTGTTATTCATAAGAATCTTTCCTGCGGCTTATTCCCTATTTTTCACAATTTCCACTTAAATGCACAAACGATATTAATCAAGATTTTCAAGACAGCGAACCTTACACAAACATAATTCCATCCTGTTCAATTCACTTGCCCCTCCGACCTCCGAGTCCGACCATTTATCCATCATTCCATCTTTTGTCTTTGTTAGACCTCGGATCTTAATCACCGACTTTTTAATTAAACATGAGAAAATTCCTTTCTTTATATCCAATGGAGGATGGAAATTGGGTAGGGAGAATGGAACGTGCTGTTACAAAGATGGCCATACCAGCACGTAGGGTCGTTAATCTTATATTCAGCTTTTTAGAGTTTGTCATAAAATAAAAATGTTTAATTCAGATTTGTAACATCTGATAGTAGTCTTATCAAGGCGTGTTACCTGTTTACTGGTTTGTAGAGATCGGATAAGCATTCTCTTCATCTACAATAATATTATAAAGAACGGATATACAGCTACATGCTATTAGATCTTAAGCCGACCTCAAGCTAGTTAGGAAAAGGCTACGATGATATCTCAATAGCAAATCCCTTGTAGGCACTCGTTTTGTATTGCCCCAACTATATGTGTTCAAACTATTGTCTAAAACTATGTGAATTAGAAAAAAAAGACGTGTGGCACTCGGAGACTGCCGCGGTAAAGCTATTGCATAGCATTTTTTATCAACTTATTTGTGATTGAAGTTGACAAGTTGCCATGACAACCATTTAGTGGGGGGGGTGTTAGGTTTTTTTCGTTACGGAATTTCTGGATTCGGTCTCCACGCTCAAGACCTGCGATAGAAGCTATGCAATAGCTTAAAAAATAATTGTGGTATTCAAGCTACATAATGTGTGTATTTGTTAGAGGTCTTGTTGCCTGAAATACGTATTATGATTCTGATAAAACCTATTTCAAATTAGCCAAAGCTTTAACCAATCCTTTCAGCGCCCATGGCCTACAGCCAACTATCCCAAACAAACAAGTTGTCATAACGCAACTGTCCTAACGTAATCTGAACTTTTATTAATTACAGCAAGCCCGCCCGAGAGGTTTTAATTAAAGGCAAACATTGCTGGGACAAAAGGACTGTCTCGCACAAGATCGCTAACAAAACCAGTAAGACACTTTTAACGGTTCAATCTAATGAGAAATTCTCGCATTTATTCGCGTAAGGTCTTGAAAAGACGGTTCTGATGGGTAATTACTACGTTTTATGTTATGGTGATGTGGTTGTCAACTTATATATTAATTCTTTAATGAGAAATCATGGTAAAACTAATACTTTGCCGGGGACTTTGTTCCTTGTTGCCTTCCAACGCTGCGTCTTCCGGTACTTGGGCACCACTCCAGAACTTTCCTCCCCATCGACCATCTGTTCTGCATGCAATGTGCCCTGCCCGAGGTGGACCGATGACCTGGTCAGGGTCGCGGGAATCCGATAGATGCGTGGCGCACAGGACCGGTCGTTGTGGCGATGTTTGAGGGAGGCCTATGTCTAGCAGTGGACGTCTTTCAACTGATATGATGATGATGATGATGATGACTTTGTTCGCAAAAATGTTTTTGTGAAAACTGTACCACCCCTCAAAACGTACATTGAAGGTAGTTTTAAAAAACTGGGCAAAGGCGGATTCGCGTGTTGAGGATTCCGTACCAAATTAAGTACCTATGTAAATAGTTCAATTCCCAAATGACGTCTCGAAGATTTTTCCAAATCGCGGTTTATTTATTTGACGTAACAAGACATTTACTGTTTTTAGATTTATTCCTATACCTGTGCTTTATACCTTGCTGTTTGCAAAACTCAGTCTTTTTTTTTTCATTTTGATTTGAATTTCAGAGTTTCAAGTTTATTAACCCAAGAAATAAGATTTCTCTACACAATTTTTATACTCCCTAAATTGTTATTGTTCTATTGGAAGGCAAGAGTGAATAGGCTCTTAGTAAACTAGCGCGCCTCACCATCAACGATTGCATCACTGCTTACTATCAGGTGGGATCGCAGTCAAGCACTAGTTTATATCAATAAAAAAAAAGTAATAATGAAAACAAACAATGTTAACCTTTATTATTTAATTAGGTTACTATGTGTGCTGACTTTCACACGTGAAGTGAGATTTTGCCTACAAACGAAATTCTCTCTTTTTACCCTCTTAAAGATTGAATTTTCAAAAACCCCTTCTACGTCATAAAGGAAGTCTCGTGCAAAATGTAGTGATGCTAGTCCCGGTAGCTTCGGCTGTACGTTGATATGTCAGTCAGTAAGTATCTCCTTTTTTACATAGGGTTATTTGTAAAACACTGGCAACCTCTAAGGACTATGTTAAGAACATCATAAACAGCAACTTTTGTTCTATGACTTTTAAAAATTGGTCCATACGAAAAAAATAATTAAATTGAACGCTCCAAGTGTTACGTAGACTTCTACGCGAAGCAAGCGATAGTACAATAGCGGAGAAGAGCGGAGATCGTACGCGGGAGGCGTAGGTAGGTACAGCAAAATACAGAATTGAAATGTGTTATTATTATTATTATTATTTTTTTTTTTGAAGAAAAGGGGCTATGCATCTCCCATAGTGTAGGAGATGTAGTCACTGCGACCTAAAAGATCTATTGTGACTCGCCACCTTGTTAGAGTAACTCTTTTAGCCGGGAGGCTTCCAGGAAGTCTAGAATACTCCTAGCTTTGAGAGTTTTAATCTCCTCCGGGCGAATAATGTGTCGACCCAGATGGATACTCCGTTTGTGGATAAGGGGCCCACATTCACACAACAGGTGCTTAGGCGTCTCCCTCTCCTGATTACAGTACCTGCAAACATCAGTGTCACTCAGTTTCATGTGAAATTGGTGCCTGTTTAATTTGCAGTGGCCGGTTAAGGCGCGGGCTATCGCACAGATGTTCGTCCTGCTAAGCTCAAGAAGCTCGGCAGTTCGTTTTTGTGAGTAGCCTTCTATAAGAGATTTGGCGTGTAGCAGTCCTGGTTGTAACAACCAGTGCTTTTTTGAATCGCCAAATAGGTTGCCCTTAAGGGTCTGCATGGCCTGGTTCTTTGAGATACCACAGAAAGGTTCTGGTCCTATCTGATGACCCTGAGCCCCAGTCCTTGCAAGTTCGTCGGCTTTTTCATTGCCAGTAATTCCAGAATGACCCGGTACCCATCTTAAAATAACTTTATTCCTTTGCCCCAGGTCATTTAGTTTGTTAACGCAGTCTTTTACCAGTTTCGTCAACAACGAGTAGCCATAGAAGTGGCGATAGAACGCCTCCTTGTAGGCACCCTTTAGTTGTTTTGAAGCTTTTTGTAGTTCCGTGTAAGGTAACACTGATAGTTCTGTTGAGGAGCATGAATTCGATCCAACGAGTAGTTGTCTCGTCAATCCCTTTCGCCTTCATTCCCTTGGAAAGGGCGTCTATGGTGACGTTGTCGAAAGCTCCTTCAATATCAAGGAAAGCACATAGGGCTATCTGTTTATCTTCCAAAGCCCTTTCGATCCTGTCTGTTAGTTCTAACAGAGCAGTTTCTGTGGATTTTCCTTTTTGGTAAGCATGTTGCTTCGGATGCAGAGGGTTAGCCCTTAATGGTCCATCCCTGATGCATTCGTCTATAACCTTTTCCATACTCTTTAGTAGGAAGGAGGTAAGGCTTATTGGTCTGAAGGACTTTGGTTGAGAGTAGTCTTTCTTACCAGCCTTTGGGATAAAACAGACTTTAACTGTAGTCCATTTCTCAGGTATATATCCCCAGGCAAAGCTTGTTCTGAAGATTTTGATTAAGATAGGGATGAGTATAGTCTTCCCTTGCTGCAGGAGAGCTGGGAAGATATCGTCATCACCTGCAGACTTAATCGGCTTGAATGAGTCTATAGCCCATTCTACCTTGTTTGGTCTAAAGTACCTCGCCGCTCTTCTCCAGTCTTCATTTGTAGGCCTGGAGAGGCGGATATGAGGTGAATATGGTACGATGATGTCTTGTGCCATCACCGAGCCAGGGAAGTGTGTTGACGCCAAAAGTTTCAGGGTTTCCTCCGCTGATGCAGTGAAGGCACCGTCTGGTTTCTTTAAGAGTCCCAGTTGATTCGTAGGCGATTTGGATAAGACTTTGTGGATTCTGGCTCCTTGAGGGACTTTAGTAATCTCCTCGCAGAACTTCCTCCATGAAAGTCTTTTCGCCTTTCGGATTTCTTTATTATAGGTAGTTAAAGCTTTCCGATACCGATCCCAGTCGTCAGTCGATTTAGCCTTATTGAACAACCTACGTGATTCCTCCCTTAAAACATCGAGCCTTTTGTTCCACCATGTCACTTTTCTGTCCCTCACAGTTCTTAGAGGACAGCTCTCTTGGTAAGAGGCTGTAATGGCTTCAGTAACTTGAGTGACAGCATAGTCCAATGTTTCAGGGGAGCGTATGGTTTTAGGGACGTCTAGGAGTCTCTCCTGGAGCTTTCGTCTGTACAAGTCCCAGTCCGTGGTTTTCGCATCCCTAAAAGTGATAGTTCCATTGAAATGTGTTAGATGGAACAATAATATTCCACAACTATCACACAACGAAATCTTGAAGGTTAGTTTTTGGTAAATTTGTATGTTTTGTAAAAAGTCATAAAAGTTGTTGTTTATGATGCTATTAATACAGTCCTGGAAGTTTGTTAGTGTTTTACAAATAACCCTGTATAGTTTAGATGAGATAGCTGTGTAGCTTTTTTACCGGAATGTAGCTTCTTCATTTAATTAACATCTCTCAAGACTCATGTCTCACAAAGAAACAATATTAAATCTTATATTTGAGACATTCCTACAACGAAAATGTAATTTCAACATTGCAGTGAACTTCAAATAAACGGAATTTTTGCTCTGCACCTGTGACATCCCGCTTTTCATTTAAATGTACATAATTATATGAATATATTCTCAAAACGTTCGTTTAAAAACTCGAAACAATTTCGTTGAGTTCAGCTATTGTCATAAATGTAACAATTTAACAGCTTTTGAAACTGGATTGTTTTGTGAAAGCCTCGTTTGTTTGTTCTTTTGACCATTGTATGTACTTTATTTGTGTACTTATCTTTCAGAATTTATAAAACAATAGTACTTGTAGGCGCCGTAGGCGGGGCATTTCAGCGAGATTTCTCCGAGTGACGTTCATTGGTTGTTTTATATTCGCATTCCTAGAGGATATTGTGTTGTAAAATTTATGTAGTTTTGTATCTCAAATGTCTACACAACTGGATAATACATGGAATTATTCACACAGGCCCTTTGTCTAGCAAAGGCCGTATTTTGGCTAAAGATGTTTTGTCTCTATGCCAAACATTTAGGACTTTTTAACAAACATGATCGCTACCATGTCATTTTGTCTAGAACTTCCCATAGGTTTCTATGCCATTAAAATAAAAGTTTGGCAATATGTCATCATCAAACTACTTCCGCTCTGTGTGGAGCAAGAAGGAGTGTAAAGTCCCGCAAATCTCCATTGAAAAAGGAGGATTCTTAGACCAGACAGATGTTATGTCTGGTGGGCAACTGCCCAATAGACGATTTCCGGCTGTCGCGGAGAACTTTGCTTTTGGTAGTTCTTATGTGGCGCCATAGATGTCGCTACAGACTGACTATAATCCAAAACCAAGGAACAATATTTATTATTTGGTTTTCCAGAGCGACGGTAACTATTACGAACAATCCCGCAGCTCACAATATTCACGTCTGGCAAACTTTGTAACGAGTACAAAGGAGGATGCAGCTCCTTATTCCCTCGACGCATTTCCATTGTCAGCTTTACAATACCCGGGAAAAAAAAGAGAATGGGAGGTATTGTGAGGGATCGGATTCGGAGTAAATAATAGGCATATTCGCGCTAGTTCTTAGATGTAGGCTTTAAACCTATTAGTAAAATTACTTCTGTATTATTTCATGACTTGCGTATAGGCATACGGTCACATGTCAATTTCTCGAAAATCTTTTTCCCTCATACGTTTAACATAATTATGCCAACGAAATGAAACTCAAAGCGTTTATTTCAAATGAACTATTTACAGGTACTTGGTCAGTCACAAAAAGGTGAAGCTTGCACGGTCCAAAGCATAAATCTCGATGGAGAAGAACGTGCAAGAAACTTTCATGTATTTTTTTATAAATCAGCACACATATTATTATACTAGCTGAGTCGATGAACTTCATACCGCCTAACAGTCAATAAATGTAGTATAACTTTCGATATAGACAACCGATTGCAATGAAACAAGGCCAAAAAAACATTTGAATGTGTAAAAGTAATCTACATCGATTTCGTACACTTTACGTGATGCGCGCACAACTAAAATGTTCTACAGTTTTGTTACCTATATAGATAAAAAAAAATCTATTTTAAAAGTAGGTAGTTAGACTCGATTCATCAGCCAATCCTGAAAATACTACTCCAAAACTGCTCAATAAAATGGAGAAACTACTTTCCAACAAAACTTTACCTCCCATCTTTAATCAGTCGCCATTAAAATTATTAATTACCATCAGTATATACGTTTAGTGGTATTTAACCAGACCGGTCAGTTGAAAACAGCGGAGTTATCTGTGGAAACTTGCTAATGGCTGTTTAATTAAAGTTGTTTGATACCGTGCCAAATTATTATCGGGACACCGGCCGGAGGGAGAGGTTGAGACTAACCTCCGAGCTTCCCTCTCTATTTACATCATAGGGAGACTATATAGGGATAAATTAAATTAACTAGCAAACCTTCGTGGGAGCTGTGGTGGCCCAGTGGTAACAGCCCTGATGTACGAGTTGTAGCTTGTCAAAACGGTGAAGGAAAACATCAAGTTCTTCAATATTTTTTTTTTATTCACGACATTGTAAAGGAAAGACGAATTAATTATTTAGACTGAGTTTGTTAGGGAAACTTTCATGTCTTTGAACCATACTTTCAAAGACATATGACATCCACTAATCTGCACTGGTCCTGCGTAGTGGTGCTTTTTCACTTTACTAGAGAGGAGGCCCGTTTCCCATCCGTGGGAACATTATAAGGCTTATTATCTATGTTATGTTCCTTTCATACAAAGAATAAGAATGGATTTTCAAAAATTCAACCCATAATGACATGAAATGGGGGTTCACTGTTTGTATAGAGAAATCTACTATCACGCGGGCGATGCCCCCCAATCAGAAACTAATAATTGTATATGGACCTTCATAAATCTATGGAAAACCAGGCATACATGCCCCAGTTGGTAATATGCGCCACTTGCAAAACTAAGGCACATATTATTTAAAATTTGTTACTAATTTGAGCTGATCTGGTTAGTTTATAAATATGAAGGTGATGAACTATAAAACACAAGTTTAATTTGCGTTGTATAGTTAAGTAATTTTAAATACGTGTCTTAGTTTGACAAGTACGTACCCCACGTTACCGACTGGGGCACGTTCATCATCAGCCTTTTTAATTTTCCCACTGCTGGGACTGAAGCCTTCTCTCTAGGAGTGGGAATGGGCAGTAATCCACCACGTGGGCCCAGTGCGTGTTGGTGAATGTCTCTTGTCTTCGAATTTTTGGTTCTAGGACATGCCGGTTTCCTCACGATGTTTTCCTTCACCGTTTTGAGAGCAGTGGGGACTTTATACCTCTATGAAACCTTTATGGAAACCAACCTCTTTGGTATCCTATCTCCATATTTACCTGCCTGAGTGCTGGCAGCTTCTTGTTGTGTTCAGATGATTTAGTTCAAAAGATGCAAAGTGCTTTTGTATCGTTATAAGAATGTGAGCAACAAATTGGATTTACTCGGAGATTGTATGGAGAGAGCGAGTAAAACGGATTATCTGCTTACATGGTTTATTGACTAGAAAAGTTAATGTATTATTATATGATTATTTTTCGCTGTTTTATATTCTTCCTATGATCTGTCCGTCACAGATTGTTTATTTATAATATAATGAATTTAAATAATCAAAATTAAATGTTTCTTACCGTAATCAATGGGCATTAACAACGTTTTTACAAGCTTTTATTTAGTTTCACCAGCCCCGATGTTTGTCTGTCATCAAATCTTGTAAATTAAATTTGAACCACTTCCCGGTTACTAATATGACATGGAGCTGATCTGATGATGGAACCGGAAGGTGGCTACAGGAACATGGTAGTTAAACGACACAACCCCATCGAGTTTGGGCTCGTATAACTCGTCTTGATATGTATTAATTATATAGGTACACCGAGCTATAAAAGCTTGCTAAGAATTTTTTTTTTCATTTAAAGCTTGTTCTTACTATAGTATGTACGTCACAGATTGTTTTATCTATTTATTTGCATATCAACAATTGTTACACATCGAATTTAAAATGTACTGACCCATATATAAACTAAGTGTACAATACCTATATATTACGAAACACACAGCATGCATAAACAATATTAAAACAAAAAAAAATTACACTTTAACAACACTTTCGAGTTATGTTGTTACAAATGTAGGCTAGTAGTTAGTCATTTTAGGTTACTCACAGCGAACTTAAGTGCCAGTGGACAATTCAGGAATAAAGCAGCTTTCTATCGGTGAAAAAAAATTTTGCAATCGGACCAGTACCCCTAGCCAAGTTGTAAATCTGCAATAGTTAACGCTAGTAGAAAGCTTCAAATGTATAGGAATGACGTCATCTCAACGCTAAGTCACGTGGTCAGAACAATAGAATTAGGTACGTGGCCAACTCGAAGCGTTCGACGCAAACGAAACGGGTAAACTTTTTGAGATTCCTACAAACAAAAAAAAATTTTTTTCCTCTTTATAATATTAGTGTAGACAAAACAGTTTCTTTCTTTTCTTTTTGACTGGCCTGTTGGTCTAGTGGTTAGTGACCCTGACTGCTATGCTGGAGGTCATGGGTTCGATTCCTACCCAGGACAAATGTTTGTGTGATGAGCATAATCATTTGTTCTGTGTCTGGTGTAATTTATGTATAATATGCATGTATTTAGAAATATATAAGTATGTCTATCAGTTGTCTAGTAGCCATAACACAAGCTCTGCTTAGCTTGGGACTAGACGGCGTTGTGTGATAGTTATGGAATATTATTACATTTCTCTTAAAATATTTGGCAAACAATGAGCCCCATAACAACTGCACGCCAAATAATAATTTGTGCATTCATAAAGTTAGTCTGATAGCACCAGTAATGGCCATATTACAACTCAAAAGGTAATTTCAAGAACCACAGCCAAGTAGGTCGTGTGTAGGAAAAATTGGCAAAGATGTTTGGCCGAGATTTGCTGAATAAGTGACGCTGTCATAAGGGAGCGTTGACACTAGTTCAGGCTCGTAGAATAGTAGTATAGAGACAGAAAATGGTCTTCAACGAAATCCTTTAGCTATATCTACACCGCTAAATTTTGATCGTTTTAATCCCGTGGAGGGTCGTTCCGGTACATGGAACACTATCGATTTGTAACGATAAAATAAAAAAAACGTTTTTTTTTTAAACTCGTAATTATTTACGAATGTACGAAATTTATTCCTTTAAGAAAACGTCAGCTGGGCGAGTCCAATGACCTGTAGGTAGTTAGTACGCAACGCCGACTACTACCTACAGGTCATTACCAACGCACAGCCGAAACTTCTAGGTTTAGAAGCGTGAAATTTTGCACAAGGTTTTTCAGCACTAAGAGAGGATTGTATAAAATTCACCTCTCAAAAGTAGGAAATTATATCATAATGTCGAGCGTCTTTAGGAGCTAGGACGTGTCAGAGTTTTATTTACTTTAACCAACCAATGTTATTTCAGTTGCTTTTTCCGTTCTAGAACCACGGGATTCCTTATTAGCATGAAAGTACGGTTTAGCCATAAAAAATACAAACTGTAGAAACTTTCTCTTTATCCCTTTTTTATAGCGAGCATGGCGGCAAGTACTGCAAGAGTGTTTCCTGGTCCTGATCTGTGACTAGTGACTAGTGACAGCTACAGTGACAGCTGACTGACGTGCACCAACCTAACAAAAACATAAGCACGCCAATCAGTGTGTACACGAGCTAAGGGCTGGCAGAGTGCGTGCCGACACGACTTTACGCTGAGATTGACACTGATCGTCTGATGCAACAGGATTCTGACGAGTTCTTCTCGTTCCTTTATTTATTCCTTGGGTTTTCTATGGAGCTTTACGGAATTGAAATAAATCCACATAGTATTCAATTGTGTAGAGCAAATCCTAGTTTACAGACCGAAGATTATAAATTGTAGGATTGATTTCTATTAAACTACTGTTGTTCATTGATTTCAGAAAGAACTAGTTTGGCCTAGACCATACATTTTTCTTTGTAAAATTCATGTCACCAATAAATATTTCTCGTCTAAAAAAGATTAAAACGAACGTCGAAAAAAGTTAGAAAAAAATATTAGCAACACACAATACATTTTATTTCAATTTGGGTGGGTTAACTACAAAAAAAAACATAATCATGCGATAAATGTGGTCCCATTTTTCAAGGCCAATAAACACGCCTGTTTAAACAAACATCAATAAACAATATGACGGGGAGCGATATATCACAACGCCTACATTAGGTGGGACAGCGTGGTCACGACGACCCTTCTCAAACTGTTAATAATTGCCTAAATACCGCCTGCCCACACCATATACCATTTACACAGTAAATAATAAAACTTTCCGATAGTAATAATGATAAATGTAGGGAGAAGGATAAAGAATTTGTGTTAATAAACTACTAGTATTTGTTACTTTGTATAGAGGTTTCTTTGTGTAATAGTTCTTATTTATCCTTGGACTTTATTCCGAGTAGTCAGTGATAGATCTTCGAATCAATAATAAAATGTAATAATAGTCGCTTTTGCTCGCGGTTTCGCCCGCATTCATAATATATAACCTATATCACTAAAGAACACAGCAGCTTTCTATTGGTGAGTAATTTTTCGCAATCGGACTATTACTAGTACTAGTACTTTCAGAGATTACCTCCTACAATCAAAATCACATAAAATAAAAAAACTTTACCTTTTTACTTTACTTTACTTAATATTAGTGTAGATTATTCAATATTCTTTACAGGATAAATGAATACATTCTTAAATATAAATCTTAATTCTGTGTCTTACGTGCTTGAACTAGAAAATCCTGTGGAAGAAATCTGTAATATAGAAAAGTTACCTTAAACTATAATATATTACCAAAGTTTAACTTTTACTAGGTTAAAAATTGATTAAAACACAGTAATATTAGTGTGATTACAAAAACCCTAGTGTAACATACGATCAAATTAATCTTCGTATCGCATATTATTCCTTTCACATATGCCGTAGTGTTCCGAACCACATCAAAGCTACAACAGAAATTGCTTAACCATTGGAACACTCGACTTGCTCCGCTACACTGCCTTTGTGAGGTGCCTGCACTTGCAAGGAGCCGGGAAAAAACGAGAATTTCTTGCTGGCAACCCCGCGGTTTTATTTTATTTTAAAATACTTCGTAACTTCTACTGCGAAGGAAGTTTTATTCGATTGTTCTTGGAAGCAGTATTGAAAATAATTGCGGGAACAAATAAAGGTGAGCTCTTTAATAGATTCTTTTCTTTTTTATTCTTTGAGAAATAGTTTTTAATATCGGATTATGAATACTAATGAATCCTTACTCGTATTATAAAAGCGAAAGTGAGTTTGTTTGTTTGTTACGTCTTCACGCTTAAATACCAAAACCGATTTTGATGAATTTTTGGTACAGAGAGACCCTGGACCGTCTCCAGGGACATAGGCTATTTTTTTTTTTAAGTGAGAAAAGGGGAGAAAGAGTACCTAAAGTATATTAATAAACGCGGGCAAAGCTGTGGGTAAAAGCTAGTAGTGTATATTAATGAGCAGTGGTGGCCGAGTGAGCAGTGGTGGGCGAGTGGTAACCGACTTACAAGTTGTAAGTGCATTACTTTGTGTAATTTATTTCATCACCACAGCTCTCAAAACGGTGAAAGAATACATCGTGAGGAAACCGGCATTTCCTAAAATAAAAAAATCGAAGACATGTGACATCTACCAACCCGCACTGGGCCCGCGTGCTGAATTATGGCCTCTCCAGAGGCGGCCTGACTCCCAACAATGAGAACAAAAAAAAATTGGGTTTTAAGTACATTAGAAAACCTAAATTTTGGCAGCATAAACATCGTATTTCTAAACTAGTTCAGAAAATTTAAGTTGCAAAATAAAAATGTCATTTAGACTGTGTAACATCTCTTCGTGCTCAAGCATCGTGAAAAGACAAACTTGAACAAAGACGAATAATGTAAACCGTCCTTTTTAAACAACCTCAGCATATTTACTTTTCTCAGTAATAAAACCTAGTAGACAACTGTAGGTATAATTTTGAGTAATTGTCCGAGGTTCTTGTGTGGCGACAAAAACCGGCCAAGTGTGAGTCGAACTTGCACATGAAGGGTTCCGTACTGTCCGCAACAAAAAACGGCAAGAAAATCACCCCCTTATATATTTATTTTAATCGAATTTTTTAGTATTTGCTTTTTTGTTATAGCGGTAACAGAAATATATACTCTATGGTCAACTGTGTAACTATCATGGTACATTAGATACAGCATGGTGACAAACGAACAGATAGACTAATGGACGATCTTATTGGAGTCTTAGTCAGGGGATCCCGTTTTACCCTTTGGGTACGGAACCCTTTGCGTATCGATGGCTAAATTAATTAAATTCCTTGCCTGGCCCAGTGTTCAGTCACTAAAAATTAAACAATTAATTCATGAATCCCCAAGCGACCACCGGTGGCCGCGCATCTATTGTCTTACTATTGTGTCTCTAATTGACGGTATCTGAAGGGTTAATACATAGCATAATTAGCCTTTTTAAGTTCCCAATTTTGGAACTCGGGCCTCCTCTCTAGGAGAGGGAATGGGCCATAATCCACCACGCAAGCCCAGTATAGGTTGGTGAATGTCACATGTCTTCGAATTTTTGGTTCCAGGACATGTCGGTTTCCACACGATGTTTTCCTTCACCGTTTTGAGAGCAGTGGTGATGAAATAAACACAAAGTAATGCGCCTGGCTAAGTTTATACCCGTGATCTACAACTCGTAAGTCGTACAATATTTTGTACGGAATCCTAAAAATGATGCATTTCCCGTCGGTCGTACAAGCGAACCAAAATGAAAAAAAAGAGCAAGAGCGCTCTTCTATCTCTTTCACTTCACTCACCTATTTCCGTTAGCTCCTTTCATGATGTCCTTTAGTAGGGAAAGCATTTGCAAGTTTAATGGGGACGGTCTGGTGGAGAAAAGTCTTCACTTAGCAGCAGGCCTTAAAATGCGAGGTGATAATGTCGGTTTAAAAGTTTGACTTTTCAAAAGGCGACGAAATAGCTTTCAGCGTTGGTGATTTAGGAGCTACTCAAGCTTAAATACTGGCTGGTAAGGTTTTTCGTACATAAGGACTGTAAATACTTCCTCTTGAGTAAATATTTCCTTTAAAAATAACGTTGCCCCATACCAGGAATTACTAGTATAAGTACTAGGAGTAGTAGTTATAAGTATTAATAATAATACTCAGAAAACTTTAGGTCCGTGGGTTAGTAACAAAAAGACTTAAAAACTATGACTAACTATGTAAATGTTAAATGTCAAAATCATAAACATGTGACACCCGGAACAACCATTTGTAGGCCACAAAAATACTGTAAATATTTTATTTTATTTTATTTATTTTATTTTTCACATTTTAGGAAAGCTTACAGACTAATAACTACATAAAGACAATAGTAGGTAATTAAATTGCTAATTACAAGCTTCCACATGTAGGTAGCTATAGTGACAAAAAAAAAACAAAAACTAGAGTTGGTCCAACAACAGGTTAACACAAAGTTGTTAACTCTTAATAATTCTAACATAAATATTAATTCTGTGATTCAAGTGCTAATAGTTGTAGTATGCAATGCTGGTTGTTCAAAAAATGGCTTTGCTAAGTGCTTCCTAACTGTGCTCGCTTTCGTGCAAAAGAGGTCAATGCCGGGTTCACATGAAATCTTATTAAAACTGCGACTGGCTCTAAGAAAAAATGCATTACGCCTATAATTAGTATTTGCATTAGGTACATGCAGAAGTGGTCGCTGTCGCAGCCCCATCTGATTAGTGCGTATTAACAATTTTGAGATAAGCTCAGGACAGTCAATTGAACCATTTGCGATATTAATCAAGTAGCACACATCACTAACATCACGTCTCTGGTCAAGAGGTAGAAAATGGTATCTTCTGCATCGATGAGTGTAGTTATCAGATACTTGTTTTGCTCTAAAGTCAAGAAACTTAAGGAATTTTTTCTGGATACCCTCAATACGAGACTTATATATCCCATATTGAGGGTTCCAGACTTGTGATGCATATTCGAGGTGGCTGCGTACGAACGAACAATATAAGACTTTGATCGGTTTTAGTGATCGAAAACAGGCCGAGGCTCTCATAATGAAGCCAAGAGCTTTTGACGCCCTGTTCACTATACCATCAATATGCTGATCGTAAAGTAGTTTGCTATCCTGTATTACACCAAGATCCCTAATACTATTAACTTTCCCTATATCACTATTGTAAAGTTTGTATGTGGAATCAATTGTAGACTTTTGACGTGTGAAAGACATGTGAAAACATTTTGACACATTTAATTCTAGCCTGTTAAGTCTACAGTATTCTTCAAACCTATTCAAATCGGCCTGCAATAGGTGTGTGTCAGAGATGCTTCTAATAATTTTATGAACTTTCATGTCGTCAGCATAAAGTAAAATATAACTACTTTCAAAACAGTGTTTTACGTCAGCAATGAAGAGAGTAAATAATAAAGATCCTAATATTGAACCCTGAGGAACACCAGAGGGGACGAAACTCCATCCAGACGTGTATCCCTGAAGCACCACAGCCTGTGTTCTATTATCAATATAAGAGGAGAACCAACGATACAAATCTCCGTGTATTCCGGCTTTTAGTAGCTTCTCCAAGAGCAGTCTATGGTCAATACGATCAAAACATTTACTGTAATCAGTATAAATAACGTCAACTTGTGCACGCTGATCCATAGCTTGGGATATAAACTCATGGGATAAGATTAAGTTAGATGTAGTAGACCGCTTCCTTAGAAAGCCATGCTGTTCATCACCAAAGCTACATTTCATAGCAGCGTATACGTTATTAAAAACAATACGTTCGAGGATTTTGGAGAACAAACATATCTTAGATATTGGTCGATAATTAGAGATATCCGACTTATTACCTTTTTTGAAAACTGGGGTGACAAATGCTGATTTCCAAATTCTTGGGACTATGCCTTCTGAAAGAGACCGTCTGAATAAAATACACAATGGTAGTACGAGACTATTGGCACAATTTACAATAAATACTGGAGGTATAAGATCAGGACCACCAGATTTGGATAAATCCAAGGTCTTTAATAAATTTAGAACCTGAGATTGAGACACACTAACTGAGCCAATGCATGACACACTGTCCTCAACACAACAAGTGATGCCAGAGGTAGCGGGCACAGGATCAGGTTCCTGAAAAGTAGAATGGAAATAGGATGCAAATAAATTGCTGATCTCTTCACCTGTACTCGCGGTTTTATCACCATAATGCATTACTTTTGGAAAAGTACCACAGTTTTTTTTGCTTTTGACATATGTCCAAAAAGACTTAGGGTTCTCAATAATGGACGATTCTATCTTGTCCATATACGTATTAAAACAAATTTTCTCCAAGTTATCCGCCCTGTTCCGTAAAATAGAAAAAGAGTGAAAGTCTGACAAGTTGCCGTATGTTTTAAACTTGTGATGATATTTATATTTCTCTTTTAATATTTTAATCAATGCAGAACTATACCAGGGCGGATAAGATGAGCGTCTTACTGATTTAATTGGGATATACTTATTTCTGAGCTCATATAGCTTATTATAAAAGAGTTCAACAGCAGTTTCCAACGAATCAGTAAGTAAAAACTCATTCCAATTGATTTTATCGAGTTCAGAATTAATAGCAGTGTAGTCGCCCCTAGAAAATACATATTTTGTAGTCAATTTATCGGTCAATTTATGGATCTCAACAAAGTCGGCAGTGATCGTCAAAGGTTTATGATGCATGTCAATAGGTAATGCCAAGGCGTCATGACATTCAGTAACATTAACCAAGTCGTTAGAAAACACTAAGTCCAATAATCTACCATTGTTATTTCTTTCTCCGTTATATTGAGATAGGTTAGAAGTGAGAATTCCATCAAAAAACTCGGCTAAGTGGCTACACGATATATTTTGCGGGATAAGTTCATTACCGTCAGAATAAATCCAGTCAACATTGTTACCAAAATTAAAATCACCCATAATAATGAATTTGTCTAATGGGTGTGTCAAGGTCAAGTGATTTACATTAAGACTAAAATTACGTAATTGATCATAATACGAATTGCCAAGGTTTTCTTTGCAAAGATATAAAGCACAAATGTGTAAATTATAATTAGTCGCAGGCCTAGATCGTTTTAAGATAATTGAGACCCAAATATCCTCAGCAGAACTTCGCCAATCTTGTCGTTCTACAACAGTTAGTTCACTTCTCACCGCTATCAATACGCCACCACCGCGCTTTTGAGACGTTCGAGAATAATCGCGATCGCGCCTCCACACTAAATAACGACTATCAAAAATCTCACTACTAAAGATATCTTCCACAAGCCACGTTTCCGTCAATACAATTAAATCATATGCACTCTGTGATATTTTACGAAATATATCGTTCGTCTTCGTACGCAGACCACGCACGTTCTGATAATAAACACTAAGAGTAGCCATCACTAGTCAAAACAAAGGCAAGATAAAATAAACACATAAAAAAAGCGAGCATAAACAAGTTACGTGCTAAAAAACGCAAATTAGTTTCATTTACTTTATAAAATAAAATTACGGAGGTAAAAGGCAATGACTTGCAATAAACTATTAGGCACAGCAGAGCACAGTGTCCAAAAATAAATAACTTCAAAAAGCATAAATCATATGAGCTTTGAATACAAACAAAAGGTGTCGAGCGGTAGTAAGATAAGGATTGCTGCCAACATAACAAAGTAATAACACACAAAACAACGTATTCGAAATAAGACCATAACCCCAACGCGATTAGGTCGTGATTACTTAGACGCAATAGTTTCATATAGTTGATTTTTCTAGAGAACTTACTCATTAGCACCGTGCAATGACACAAATCAATTAGGAAAACGCAAGTAGCACACAACGGCCTGCGGTTCTCAAACTGTTTATGGGCACAAATTACAAAACATGTAAACACTATTGTATTAAAGTTAAATGTTACTATTAAATAATTTTGGAGAGATCCTTTTCCGATTTCACTATTATTACGGGGGTGGTGTCCATTTTTCTCGCATGTATTTTTGCATGTTTGACCCACACATATTGAAAATCCGTTTCGGACGCTAATTTTTTAGTTTTAGATAGCAATAATTTATTTTTAGCCGTCAGATGGTCGTTTATATATATCCTATGGTTTCCTGCTAATCCAATCTGGCTAGTTGTTAGTGGCGATGCCTTAGATGCATATCTGGCTGCAGCAATAAAGTCTTCTTTTACATATCGATTACAGAATGAGACAATTACTGGTTTTATATGATCTTTTTCGCGCGTAGGCACTCTAGTAATGAAATTTATCTGACTTTTGGCAATGGGATAATTAATTTTGGCACCAATACTAGAGATAATTTGAAACAGATTTTCGTTATTCGATTGTGATAATCCTTTTACTTCCACGTTGTTCATTCGCGACCATTGATCCTTGCCATCTGAATCTTCCTCCAGTTTATCCAGTCTTGCTTGAAGCTTATCCACTTGACCCTGTACCTCTTCTAGCTGAGAAACACGTTGCTCCATGCTACTCAATCTCCCATTGAACTCCTTGACAATATCTTTGAACTGTTGGCTCAAAGAGGATTTCATGTCGGCGAATTCGCTCTTAAGGGCCAGAATAAATATACACAAATACACACGCATGCACATCCTGAAAGTAATATCAAAATTGAAAAAAAAAATTACTAATTGTTATTGAGTAAGCTTAAAGTTTTTTTTGAAAAATAAGTAGATATTAGTGACAAAAAAAAATTTCGTCTTATAGGCGTCGATATGTTCAAGAGTCGGCTATTAAATTGAGTTTCTATTTAAAAAAAGGTATTTTTTTTTATTCAAACATAACCAAGAATTATTTTAGTATAAAATAATTACGTTTTTCGATAAAATTTTGATAAGTCTTGATAACCAATATAATACTTTGGTTTTACACATCGTGTGTTCCATGCGCGAATCGAATCACCACCAACCAGCACAAAACCCAATCGCTTAACCACTACTCCCGAGCAATTCAATTCCATTTCCTAGTTACGACCAGCAAACAGAACTAAAAATAAACCAAAGCAAAAATCTCTAAGCTGTTACTACTTTTTTGGATTCTCAACCTTGCTTTTTGCTACAAAAACTCTACAGCTCGGTGGTACAAGATGAATTCATCAGAGCGAGCTAATGAATGGTAGAAAAACTGTTGGATTGAAAATTCCGTCGAGTCAGTAGCTATGGCCGCTGAGGGATGGCTGCTGCGTCCCTTTCTACGTTATAAATTATAAATTTTGCGCCTCGTGCATTTTAAATAGGATTATTTTTCAGAATTTTAGGGTACATGATGAATGAGGAGGCGCTGAGATACTCATTGTTTATTCAAATAAGTAGATCTATCTATGTAGATAAGATGAGATACTGACTGACTGACATCTCAACGCGCAGCTGAATACTGGATTTAGGACTGGGAAATTTTATAATGTAGGTGGTGGTTGTCTAGTGCGCATCACCATCAACGATTGCATCACTGCTTGCAATCAGGTGGGATCACAGTCAAGTACTAGTTTATACCAGATAAAAAAAAGTACAAAAAAAAAGTTTTTGAAAATTCTAACGCGTTGCAAAAAGGGGTTTTTTTCTTGGACCCATATTCCTGCAATTTAGACTAATAGTATAATATTTGTTTCAAAGGTTATATGGTAGAATTTCCAACGTGTACCACACAAGCCGATCTGGGCGCGTCAGCCTCCATACATTTTATATGGCAACTAAACTTGTAGAGCTACACTAGATCCACGCCACGCGACGTCGTTCTACATACAAATCAGGAGTGGTCCACGTGTGCATCGGTATAAAGTAGTTCTAGCTGTACATTACTGTTTAGTGAATTCTAGTGTGCCGCAGCTTCTCATCTCGTACTAATTCCTATTTAGCTACCCTGCGGCTGTATCCAGCTCGTAATAATGAGCAGGCAGTTGGAACTTAAGCGAGGTGCTCTATTTTCTTGAGCGATTGTTTAATTAAACCTACTCAATGAAGCAGCGGTACAAAGTTCCACGTTACAATAAACAAATTGCAATCGAAACTTTATAGCGCAGATTCGTTTTTTTTTATTATGGCTTGCGTTTGACCACCATCTCACTGATCTCATCTCATCTCGTTATGGTAAGCGACGATGTGGTCGGCGATGGAACACGCTTGCCTAGAAGTAACCTATTCACTCACACACTATACAAAATAGCTTTCAGATTTATTCCTTTACTTGTGCCATGAAACCTTACTTCCTACCAAATTGCAGGATTCTACGAGTACGTCAATGGGTCGGGCCCTATGAATTTTGATTCCCATGAGAGTGTCGAAATATACGTTTTTTTTTAATGACATAAACGGTCGTATCTTATTTTTTCTCGTTACCTTCAAAATTTGACTTTTTTACAGCTGTCCGCAGACCTGAGTATATGGTTTTAATTTTAAGTCGATACCTCCATGCGTTCCCGAGATAAAGGGCTTTGACAGACAGATAGCCAACAAAGTGATGAGTGAAAACTTAAGCTTAAAAAAAGTATTTTGTAATGTAACTACAAAACAGTTCTTTTTCCTTTAGCTATGCTACATAGCGTTGTTTCTTGCCTTTATAATTCTAGGACAATGGCAAGTCCCCTAAACGTTTTGAATCTCTTACGAGCGTAAAAATGTGCACAAAGAACGGATCATAAACGGTGCTATCTTTACGGCTTTGTTATAGCTTCTGGTAGCGGCTGCACCCGCGTGAAAATAGAAAAAGTTTCGAAATACGTATCTTATGTGCTATTCCAGGACATGGTCTACACGACTAGACGTCTACCCATTTTCACCTAAATCCGTACAGTCATTTGAGCGTGAAGAAGTAACAAACATACACACTCGTACACTTTTGTCTTTGTGTAATATTATACCCTATTCGCGTTAAGATTAGACATTTAAAGAAACCTTTTTTACTGTTTGTTCAACCGATTTTAACTTCTATTTCGTAGGCATAAGGATGGCATTAAAAGCAAAAAAGTGGTTACAATACCAACTATTTACTGCAGCCGCCATTTGTCATGCCACCAACACAATAAAAGTCAAAATCGGTTGAACGGACAGTAATAAAAGGTTCTCATAAATGTCTAATGTTATTTTGAATGGAGTATTGTACGATTACAATAATTTGCAAGTTTCGTGTTCTCACTGCTATTTAAGTTGTAAGCTTGTGTATTATTATTAATTACAGTTTCATGCCTCGACATGTTCCTGAGAAAAAGATCCTCGACAGATGGCTAACAAAGTAATCCAATTAGGCTTGAGTTTTTACCGACTGATGTACCTACAGAACCCTAAAAAATAAGAAATCCGATATAAGGAAAACAGACAACATCAACATATGAGAAAATTGGGCAGACGTTTTTTACCTGCTTTGAAATCACTAGGGATAAAATCTTTCAGGAATTCGTCCATTACGTATTTACATCTAAATATTTTTGTGTAAAACCATGGGGCGTATGAAAGCCGCTCATCTTGGGACATGAAAGGTGACCTCCCTCTGCGTCCTCACCCTCTTTCTTCGGCCTCCTGGCACAATGAAACACGTTGTTTGAAAGTAGGCTAACGTCAAAGAGTTTGTACATTCACTACGTAAGTCTACTCCGGAATTTGTAGGACGTGAGGTCTACTGTGCCTTATTTTCATTTTTAACCGATTACAAAAATGAAGGGGCTATCAATTCTGTTGTTTGTATTTCTTTTTATGTATGTTTGGCCATAAGTCCATTATGTATATACCTATAGATGGACTTGCAATATTCTTTGTTTGTTAAAAAATCTATATTGCTGCTATCACATAAATATATTGTTTATGCAAACACACAGCATAATAAGCCTAAACACTCAAAAATTATAGTTGTGGGACACCACAACTAAAAAGTGAAGAATAAAACTTTTTACCAAAAAAAATCAACCGACTTCAAAAACTTAAAAAAAAACTACTTAAAGAAAGAAAAAGAAAGAAGAAAAGAAAACATGTTTATTCCGCCTAAATAGACGCACAAATCATTACAGAAAAAAAAAAATCCCCACCAGGCCGTGTATACAGGGCTTAAATGTATTGAGTAACAAATTACTCTGTGATTGCACTTCAACTTTTCATTACATTATTTGTGGACGAGACAACACAATTTTGTCAATTACGTGCGAACTATTAACAGACCGGAGACAGCTAGAGAAAAAAAGCTAAATAACTTTAATTTCAGTAGTCGGTGTCAAAAAAGGAAGAAACAAAACTAGAAACACTTTTTCATAATTTTCCCCGCACGCCATTTGCAAGCTAAAGATTATCTTTAGTATTTTAGTTTTTTTCATTTCTTTCCGTATGCTGTTACAGACTAAAAAAAACCGTGAACGTGTCTAAAGCAAAAATACTTTGCTCTGGAATTGCATTTAGTTTTTATTGGCGAGAAAAGTAATCAAAACAGCAGAGGTTGCGAATCCTAGTTTTCCCGATTGGCTCACACAGATGTATGTCGTGTGTTTTGTTAGATTTGTTTTTGTTTGCACCGGACATTTTGTTACTGATGGTTTTCAGAAATTGGTAAATGTAATAACCTTTTATTTTATCTGTGACTCAGTTACTTTTTTTAACGTATCATATTTTTAGGTTTTTACTCAAAGGATAAAAACGGGGACCTATTAATAGGACTACACTGTCTGTATGTCTGTTCCCAGGCTGTACGAGTATCGCATGAACTTTGACAGCTAGATAGTTGAAATTTTCACAGGTGAGGTACTATGTATTGTATTCCTGGTGCCGCTATAACAACTAATATTTAAAAATGGTACCTAATATTGTAAAGATAATGTTACAGAACCCATCATGCACGAGTCGGACTTGCATTTGGTCGGTTTTTTCATATAGATATAACTAGTTTCGGCCAGCGGCTTTACCCGGATCAAAGTAGAAAATTATCTCAAGGGAACATTCTCCTGGGATATCATGCCTAAGGGGTGTTCCAGTATATTTTATCCCTCCGTGGACCAAACATGCAGATCCGTTAGAGCATGAGCATGAAGAATAACAAACTTACACACAAACATATAGGATAGGATATAAGTGTGCAGAGTTCTTTCCTGCTGTGAGAAATACTCGAGGATTGTAATAGTGTGCACCGTAATATTTATTTTCTTTTTAGTTTCCTTCACTTTATAATAGAGATATAACCAAAATGGTGTAAACTGTTTTTTTTTTTCACACACAACTAGCTTTTGCTCGCAGCTTCTCCCGCGTATATAAAATATAGCCTATGTTACTCAGGAATATAGCAGTTTTCTATCGGCGAAAACATTTTCGAAATCGGACCAGTCCTTGCAGAAATTAGCTCCTACAAACATAAAAACCATTTTTTTTTATTTCTTTAGAATATTAGTATAGATTATTTCAATGTTTGTTTTCTTAACATCGATGTGTGCATCTGTGTATATGTGTGAATTTAACATCAGTAAATACACGCTTTTTATACATAAACAATGGTGTTTATGTATGAAAAACGCCCCTCTAAAAGCCCCATGTTGTGCTATATTTAAACAATTAAAGTGTTCCATATTAAATTATGTTGTACAAGATTTACGGGGAGGTCAACCCTAATGTCAACCAAAATGGCCGCCGCTGTTGTCACTGCACATAACTTTACACCCTCGCTTCGGTTAAGTTCAAGTTACGTTTGATTAAGTTATTCTGGAGTTTCTCTGTAAATGTGTTAATAATTGTAAAACCAGCTGTGACTGCAAAATTTAAAGTTTTAGCATATACAAATAAAATATTTAAATAAAATTAAAATTTAGCATATATATATAAGCTTTTGATTGGAAAATTACATTTTGACTCTTACTCTTTATTTTATTGTGGGCAAAAATCATCCAATGACAATCCGGGGGGGATTGTGTCCCCTGGGCGGAGCGGGAGATAGTGTCAGACTCTTACTGACTAAAAACCCACCCCGTTCCTTCTAGCCTTCATACTGGGGCTCGAGCTCCCTTTCAGATAACCCTGGCCCCAGTCCGACTTTTACTCTGGCCGGCTTTGTTTTAAAAGCCTATAAGTTCACTATAAAAACCATTTTAAAGACATATTGACGTTAGAGATACTTTTGCCAAGCAAATGCAAATGTAATTTCAGAACACACGTGCTTACATATTTAAATGACAAAATGAGAACCGACGTAAGTTTAAATCTCGCTGACGGGAGTTTAATTTTGTATAAATCCCAGTTCAGCGGGAGGGCAAAGTTACTCATATAATCTGTAACCCAAACATTATGTGTATGTAATGTGACATTTTCCCTTTGAGATATTTTAATATCTCTACTTAAATGTATGTGATTATTAAAAAATCCTTCGACCAGACGAGTGTTGTGTCTAGTCCGAGCATATAGTAAAATCAATAGAATAGAATAGAATTAAAAACTTTATTGTAACTATATCACAGAAACTAAAAAATAAGAAACTAATATTATTCTTTTTTTAAACATTGGTAATAATAAAGTTTTCTAGAATGTTGTTACAAGGTGTTACATTTTTTTTTTTACTGTGCCGGTGGGCAAAAATCATCTTATGACAACCCCCGCTCTTGGGTGGAGCAGAAGATAGTGTCAGACTCATACTGACTAAAAACCCACCCCGTTCCTTCTAGCCTCTTCATACCGGGGCTCGAGTTTCCTTTCGGATAACCCTGGCCCAAGTAAGCTTGGACCCAGCTGGGCCCTTCCTGTTGCTGACAACTCCTTGAGGCGCGCGGGAACAATGCGCGCCGTCGACGTCTTGGGTTCGGTCCAGACGGTTACCGGACGGTCGGACAGCGAGCTACCCATGGTTTGCCGTCCACGTGCCTGTGTTACATATATTTAACATCTAAAATATTCAGCTAATTCCAGCGCATCAAATATTATCAAGTATTAAAATTTAATTAATTAAAAACCAGCTAACCAGGCGAACTTCGTACCGTTAACATTTTTATTTTATTCTGTTATTGTTCATAAGGGAGACTAAAATAAAAGATTTTCTTTTTTTGTTTATCTCTCTTTCTAACCTAAGTCATGCTTTTGTTTGCACGTTTGTCAGTTAATCATGCTCTATCGGCTGAACAGATTAAGAGGAAATTGCTCATTACTCGTGTACCCAATTTCCTCTTAATCAACTGACAAACCTGCAGACAATAAAATGATATGTTAATGTTATTTGTGTGTGTAAATGTTATGTTATGTGTGTTGTGTGTTATATTATGTGTGTTATATTATGTGTGTTATATGGCCATTCTAATTACTCGTATAAGTCATTACTTATACGAAAGTTAGTAAGTAGGATGACCATCAACCAATACGTTAAGAAATACGCGAGATGAACATTTATTTTTCCCAGTAATAACCCTTCTACGGCTTCATATAACGTTTTTCCCGGTCACATAGGAAAACGATCGCTCTTCCTCACATGAAACCACGTCACGGGTCCTTGACATGGAGCGAGATAGAGCCAATGACGAAGCGTTATTTGAAACCGCTTTTTGGCGTTGAAATAACTCTTATGACTGATTGAGTTCGTTTGAGGGGAATAGCTACAGAAGATGTCAGTTCATCAGCGCTATAAGTAATGCGAATTGTGAACAGTCGTCTGATTTATGCGAAAAATCGTCGTGAAAAACTTAGGCAATTGTGCACCTATAGTATACTTATTTTTAGGGTTCCGTAAACGAAGCCCTATTAAAAAGGCTCCGCTGTCTGACAAAAATAAACACTGGAAATTATTTATTTAAACTTCACGTACATTAGTGGTACATAGGCAGACTGTACCTAACCGATTGGTAGAGACTGCCTTGTGCATTAATACAACCAACCAATTTAAAAACCTTTGGGTTAAAAACGACAACACTGTGACTGTGGTTATGGTTGACTGTGGTTTGCACAACAGACAAATAACAGATACTACAAACAAAAAAAAACTATTTATAATAACTAAATAACATAATTATATGCTAAAGTTATAATTTAAAAATTCTATGAAAAATATCACATCATTAGGATAACTTAATAACAATTATGACGAAGATAAGGTTACGAAGATAAGCTAAGGTTGAAAGAGAAATTACCTGATACACTATTAGAAAGTTGCACTATCATTGAGTGGCAAACGTTCTCATAACAATACAATAATTAGTTCCTAAAGGATAGTCACAAGAGCCTTTAGAAAATCCAGCGATATTATAATCATTTGTTTATTTGCAAGGAACAAAGGTTTGAACCAGCAGAATAATTGCAATTAACTTACAGCGTTTTGGCTCCGATCCCGACACTAATGAACCACTATGTACTGAATCTACTATATAGGTATATCTGTAGATGTAATTATGTTTTAATCTGTGTCTGCATTAATCCTGTATCTAGAACTATTAAATAACGTAGTAAAAATAAATTGAAGTCTAAACAATTCAAGGAGTTGTCAGCAACAGGAGGGGCCTAGCTGGGTCGAAGCCTACTGGGGCCAGGGTTATCCGAAAGGAAACTCGAGCCCCGGTATGAAGAGGCTAGAAGGAACGGCGTGGGTTTTTAGTCAGTAAGAGTCTGACAATATCTCCCGCTCCACCCAAGAGCGGGGGTTGTCATTAGATGATTTTTGCCCACCGTAAAAAAAAGGGGGTGACAGGACAGAATGGAAGAAAGCAAGTAATATGGAGTAAGGATAGTAAGGAGAAGATGTAGATTGATTATTCTCAGTGTTTAATGGTAGTTATCCTCATTGCAGGTACAATGTATCGCGGCTGGTGGCTGATGGTGGCCGCGGTGCTGGCCTCCGCCGCCGCTGACGAGGCCTCCGACCCTGAGGGGCTGCTGGAGCCCGTTGCTGGTAAGTGGATTACAAGTTTTATCTTTGTGAACTGGTTTCCGCACTTTGTCCTCGGTGGACCAAAGTTATTGTATTTTAAAATTTGCTGAAAACCTCCGTAAAAACCCTTAAACAGACGAACTAACTAATTACTCATTTATTTTAAACATTATCCATATTTATACAAAATTAAAATCAAGCCAAATAAAACATTACAAAAAAAGACATTAAAATTACATACACAGTGTTACATACAATTAAACTAATTACACAATGTCATACATACGATTAACTTAATTAATTCATTAGTTAAGTGGTTTTATTTTTCTTGTTCTCTTACAATTTGACTTTAAACTTGGAAGGTTCTTTATTTTATTTTACCATTTAACGTTGATAATAATAATTATTATTATTTATCAAATTACATACAATTAACTAAGATAAATACAAGTTTTAAACTCCTCAAATCTTGAATGATACCGCTTAGGTTCTTAAGAGAGACCACTTGAAGTGTCAGCAGTAAAATAAAAAGGAATTTTATCAAGAAACGAAAATTAACCGCAATTATTTACTAAGGAAACATGAAACTAGCTTAATACCAACATAATTGGCTTTTGCCTCCTTAAAACCAACTGCAACTGCACCATTAAAAAGATACGAAAACACGCCCACAACGGCAAATGAGAAAAGGAACACAAGAAAATGCTATCCGAAGATTACTTCCTCAATAAAACTGGGGTTAATTACTACGGCGTAGCACCCTCTACGAGCGCTCGTAGCACCGCGTAGCACATAACTTGCTAAGTATACTACTACTTTCTCACGGGGACGGTTGGGTCATGGATGTCTGTGTAGATTCACGTATCGTGCGTTTTTATGTATTGTATTTCTGTGTGAGAGAAAAAAAAACTTTTTACAAAAAATACAACCGACTTTAGTTTTTGGAAGTCGGTGTTAAATAACGAAGAAACAATGTCATTGACTTCCGAAATATAAAGTTATTTTGCACTTTTGGTGTACGGAAAGCGGCAGACTAAGAAAATAGAGGGACGACTTGGATGTCTTCCTTGGGAATTGGAAAGAAGAGGCTCAAAACCAGAAAGATTGGAAGGAATGGATGGATGGCCTTTGCCCAGCAGTGGGACAGTATGGGCTAGACATCATAATAATATTTTATACTTTTTAGTTGTGGTGCAGGTAAATCTAAATTGTGTGCAGATGTGTATTACTAATAAACACACTTATATATTTATAAACACACACAATGATATAACAGATAAATAACACCCAGACGAATGATCGTACTCATCACACAAACATTTGTCCCGGATGGGAAGAGTACCCACGGCCTCCAGCATATCAGTCATGGCCCTTAACCACTAGACCAATACGCCAGTCTTGCAATGTTCGTATTAAACGAATTTGTACTTTAACCATGAGAAAATAGAGATGAATATGCTATAAGCGAAAAAGATGATGAGTCGCGACGCTTCAACTCACCAGTGTGAGTTGAACCATAAACTGAACGAAGTCAGCCATCTTTAAAAATGCGTATAAAAGTGAGTAACGAGATACCGCGTTTAATCTTAACGTAAATAACTTTTTATATCGGTTTACGCGTGTAGGTATTATTAATGGAGTGTTTATGGCGTTTTTTTGAGGGTATCAGCAGGGATTTTATGGGCTGTCATTAGCAATGTTTTCTATAAAAATGGTTAGGCAATACACAGTTCATAGGTACTTTTACCCTCCATGGATTTAATATTATCTTTTTCGTTCATGTTTTTATTGTTTTGTAATTTTTAATTTAAAAAAATAGGGATGTTTAAGGTCTGAATTAAAAGTTTATTTATTATCTATACTTACGCATAATAAATCTGTAAAAGTTTTTAGTTGAAATCGATGTAAATAACTTTTATACATTAAAATTGTGTGTAACTTAGACTTTGTTTCATCGCAATCAGTTGACTAGGGACTGTTTAGTTAATAGAACCTAAGTCTGCTGTTTCATCTATACTGATATTATAAAGAAAAATAATGATATTTTAGTATTTTGTGTGATGAATAAACTCAAAAACTACTTGACCGATTTCTTAAATTCTGTCCCCAGTAGAATGCTACTTTGTCTCTGAATGACAACGGGATGCGGGTGAAGCCGCTAGCAGAAGCTAGTGATGTTTAAAATATGTAGCCAGTGGAACTATCTTTCTTTGAAGAAGTCATAGACAATTTCTAAAAATATATTTTGATTTTCCCCACAAAGATAAGATCATCTGATCACTGCTTGACATAGGCCTCCCCAAATCGCCCCTATAATAACCAGTCCTGCATCTCGCGTCACAACGGTCACCAGGTCATCAGTCCACCTTATAGGAGGCCTATCAACGCTGCGTCTTGTACACACGTTCGCCACGGCCCCATCGACTATCTATTTTGTGAGCAATTTACCCTGCCTATTGCCACATAAATATAGTCATGGTGATTCTTCAGGCTATGTCGGTAACCTATCCAAGTTTGCTCCTGCGTATATAAAATTTTTTTAAGTTTTGGAATCAACAACGCAGGTGCAGTATTTATTTTATAATATTACCATACATCTCCGTAATACCAGGTATAAAACAAAAGTAATAAAACTGCCTTACTAACTGAATACATAATCGTGGAAGGATTTAGGATGTCAATAAAAAATAAAATCCCTTCTTTGAGGGTAGAAATTTTTATAACTTTTCCTGCTCTAGGTGGAGCGAAAGGGAGTGTCAGACTTTTACTGACTAAAACCCATCTTTGAACAATACTTTCAAGAAGTAATTTTGATAAATGATATTTATTTATTTTGCAAATAGGTTTTAACACGTCAATTTTTTTTTCGTCAGTTTAAACTAGACGAGTCAGGTATTTCCTAGCTAACTACCCTGAGAAGAAACACCGAAACAAACGCAGGGGTCAAAGTCTCTTTTACTATAGTAAATATGTAGTGGTCAAACTCATGAGAATCATGTAGAGTCTGAGATGGTCTTTTAAAGCAAGAACCATACCGATTGAGTGGACCTGTCCAAGTATCCAGTCAATAGCACCGTATAAAAGTACCGTCAGTATTCGCAAAGCTCAACTCAGCAGGCCTAGTGAACAGGATACGAAAGTTTCGTTTCGATTCTCTTTCGTCGATCGCCTCGAGTTGGCTATGCTTCCGATTCCTTTATTTTGGCCACGTGACTGAGCGTTGAAATGACGTCAGAATAAGTGAATCGGAGACGTGGCCAACTCGAGGGAATCGAAACGAAAGGGTCGTAACTTGGCTAGGGGGGCAGGACTACTAAGGAGCTCAACGACTTTAATATTTTAATGTTATGATACGTAAAGTAACTTTTCCTTTAAAATTTCCAGCAGTAATCCGACACTCCTTTCTCATCTCCAACACAAAATCTCTTAAACTTTAATAAATTCACAACAAAATTAATCTGAATCCAGCAAGAATGTTTACGAAGCATTACTTGAGGGAACTGCCAAGCAGAGAGTTTTTCACAGGGAATATTAAACAGTTTGTTAATTAAAAATAGTTTTATCGCGACCGGACGGCGCGGTCCGAACCGGACCGGCACGCCCGGTATCCGGCACGGCATACGGAAGAACTCACGAATGTTACAAAAAAAATGTTGCGATACGAAATATGTTATTATGTGTTTCATGAGAGGGGTATATGTGAACAGATAATAATATAGTATGTGTTATGAATATTCATTTTCAGTAGGAGTTTACGTCAGTCATTTCGGTTTGTAATTGAACGCTACACGCTTTGGAGCATAAAATAATTTTATTTCTGCGGAATTGTTCGAATGAATTACGGCGCATACGCGAAGGACAACTATGAAAAAATATGAAAAGAACCCTACAGGAAAGGGGGTCAGCATAATTTTGTGTTTTTATGTTTATTTATTTTTAATGTAAATTTTAATGATTTTATTTTATATGGGTCTAATGGTACCTGAAATAAATGAATTTTATTTTTTTATTATAATTGACGAAGCCTTCTAGAAAACCTATGCCTGCAAGAAAAAATATTCAAAATGTTTTTACTTCACATAGGCCATCATGAGCACGAATAAAACGTCAAACGAAGCCGGTTCCAATTGGTCGTTTCCTAGAAGAACCTAGTCAAATCAAAAACAATTCAAGCGGGATCGTTCATCACGGCCCTGAAAGGCACAGAGCAACTGAAGGACCGCAGTCTGTGCTTCCTGATTGCTACAATCTGGGGATTTATAAGTCAAGAGAGTGAATAGGTTACTTCTAATGAAGCGTCGTTCGTCGTTCGCTGGTCAACAAAAAAGGCCACAGATGGGTTTCAGTGAAGTGAGTTAAAGTATAAGACACCCTCTCGTTGCGCCCTAAAGCCGGAGAAGTCTTGGTGTCCCCGCACAGGGGCCTCAAAAAAACACCGCTTCAAGCTTCTTTTGTAGTGACTCGCTCTGTGCCATCACAAAAAAACGCTTGAGCTCTCAGCGCGCTTCAGTTGTTTTTTGCGGCGGCTTCTAGCTTATTTTTGTGGCCGCTTCTAGCGTTTTTTTGTGGTTGCGTTTTTTTGAGGCTCCTGTGCGGGGACAGTTAGGATGATTTCCTACCTCAAAAATATTCTTACCAAAAACCACTGAATACAGGCCTATACCCTAACATTTAGTAGTTCTACAGAAATATCCATATTATTCTTATTACTTAGTATCTGGATACTATAAAACAGCAGTAAATGGAGCAAAGTTTGGTACTCTCGTTTTATGACGTCTGCACGTATCGTTTAGTTTGGAGTGCTTTGAGACTATCAGAGTATTGGTCTGTAAAATATAATATATTTTATGTAATAATAATACTCTTAAGGAGATGCCACTCGACACATATTTTCACTGTTTTTCATACAACCTTTCTTACCCGAATATGATGTTAATACACATTTTTCATTAGATATTTTGGAAACACAGTATCTTGTAGATATTATCTAGGCTTCTATTGAAATCAATTTCTAAATTTGTGTAATACTAATCCAGTAAAAACCTGCTATTTTGCGTGAACTTGGACACTTCATAACTTACTCAAAAATAAAAGTCAAAAAGTAAAACTATAGAAGCCTTGCAAATTTTATTAAGATTCTAAATGACAACAATTTTTTTCAAAAACTTTTAAGGGTTTATAAAAACAGCTATTTTCAGCCTGGTAATGGACGTACAATGAAATCTTAGTAATGGGGTCCCGTTTTAACCCTTTGGTTACGGAACTCTAAAAAGAAATGCAAATGTATACTTTAGGTGGTTGTTAAGGTTATGCTAATTTATGCCATTTATTACACGAACCCTTTTTTGGTTTAGCGACTGCGAAGTAATCGCAGTACCTTTGTTTCCCTTCTTGTCTTATAATACTTTGTTTCCACTTATCCGTGTTATTATTTAAAACTGAAATAATTCAGTAAAAGCATAAGTAAGTAATTTGGAAATGCTCTATATGCTTCGCAATTAAAATTAGCCAAACCAAAAATACCAGAACCTTTCAGCCTCATCCAACATCTGTTCTGCGAGCAATGTTCCCAGCCTACAGCCATTTACGGCTCCACATTAGTGCCGTGAAACAGGCGTGAACGTGAATGTGGACGGTTTTGGCGTAGTTCACGCGCGTTTACGCCTGTTCTCCGATCAGAGTCGGTATTTTTTCACGCGACAACGAGCACGCGCTCCCTTCGCGCCGCGTTCAGGCGTACTCATCCACATACACGGCGTACGAACGGCGTATTTAAAACTCACGGTTGACATACGAGTAAATTCCTTAAATTCGCCACTGGGTAGAGAATGTTATTCTGATAACTGCTTCTCCATAGAAAGTCTTAACTCATTAAAGATAAATCTAATCATATACAGGATTTAAGGGACAGCCATCCAAAAACTTCAAGGGCTTGCTCAGTAGCCGAAACTGAACCATCTTCATCATCTTGTGGAAGGTTGTTCATTTTTGTCTACTGAGCAAGCTCTTAAAGTTTGTGGAGAGCTGTCCCTTACACTCTGTATAAATCAATTCAAAAATGCACTACACCAGAAAACATATTTTGATCGGCTACGATGTATTTCAGTTATCCACCATCTTTTGTTCCAACACTTTCTGGTTTTGAACGTCTAAATAGTGATATGTTGCTACAGCAAACAAAGTTATTGCAACAGCAGATTTTACGTCTATTTCACGGCGGGTTTCACGAACGATTGTGAGCATCCCGTGAATGTGGAGGGCACGAATTGTACCGTAAATTCATGGGGTGAATTCACGTAAACGTAGCACGTGAAAAGTAGCCTATGTCCATTCTTGGAGTTCCAGCTTCCTCCGGACATTTTTTTATCAAAATCGGTTTATGAGTTTAACCGCGAAAGCGTAATAGCCTGACAGATAAAGTTACTTTCACTATATTAGTAAAGAAATAAGGGTAAAAAATAGGACATAAAGATATTATCTGGAAAAATATTTTAGAGAGGTCTTTGTACAATATGATTTTTTATTATTTCGTAAATATCTATTGTTTAAAGCTCACATAACAATATTTTTTTAACATCATTTGCTAATGGTCAGCATGGCATTTTGTAATGTATAAAGTATATTGTACTCGCATTTGAATAAATAAATAAAAAAAACAATATTCGACAACTATCACACAATGCCGTCTAGTCTCAAGCTAAGCAGAGCTTGTGTTATGAGTACTAGACAACTGATAAACATACTTATATATTTTTAAATACATACATATTATAGACAAATTACACCCAGACACAGAACAAATGATCGTGCTCATCACACAAACATTTGTCCTGGGTGGGAAACGAACCCACGACCTCTGGCATAGCAGTCAAATACTTGCCAGTCCTTGTTCTAATAAGAAATATTTCAGTTTTTCATAATAACATGTAATTGTTCCGAGAATCAAATAATAAGTACATATTCTTATGAAATATTTAATGGAACATGTAGAACGCGTGGTGACCCTACGTTTCTTCTAAAAAAAGTATACAGGAAAACCAATCATATTCATAAGCCAAAAAAATATGTAGAAATAAATCAATTTATTTCAATAAAAACAGATACACCAATAAAAGGTGGTCGATACGATCTACATTACACAACATACATATTGTCTATGGAAGTAATATACAAAAGAGAGGGGCGACACGTAAATTCTATCTCACTTGATCCGGGCACGAAGGCAGAATGCGTGCGATCCCTTGCCTCAGACACGTCACGTTATGTTACGACCCTAAATAAAATAAAATCCTGTCGCTCCGTATTATGTACGAAAGTTTTAGGGTTACGTAATAAAATGATATATGCAGTTATCTTTTGGTTTTACGGATGATAAGGGCGCCCCTACGAGCAACTTAGTTGCCCAGCAATTTGTTTTTGTCTCTGTCGCACTTTCATTAGTGGTGGGGACAAAAGTTGCTCGTATGCTCTATGCCTAAAATGTTGCAGCCAGTTTCATGAAATGTGGAATCTGAAACTTAAAACAGCAAGATAAGTACTTATTGTAGCTGCAAAAATGTTCTACAGAGTTATCGTGGTTATGGAATGTTATGGCAACTGAAGAAACACAGTTGGGTTTTAATCATTAAAAGTCTACTTTGAGTGGGACAAGTTATATGATGAACTACATTTTTCCCGCGGCTTCGTCCATGTACTTAAAGTAAACTTAGGTTATATCACTCAAAAATAAAGCAGCTTACTATTGGTGAAAAAATTTAGCAATCGGTCCTGTAATTTTAGAAACAAAAAAATAAACTTTACTTCTTTATAATATATTTTTAATTAAGTTTATAAGTAAAGGTTTTGACCTCAAAAAAGGTAGGCTTTGATCATCATCTTACTGCCCTTGTATCTTGTTACTTTGGATTGACGCAAAACGATTTTTTTTCTTCCAGTCAGTCCTGCCAGCTGTCACGCTATCACTCACTCTTTATTCTTTCAAGTTAGCAGCCTTAATAATATTGCCCTTTAGGTATTGTATGTGTACTGAGCGATTAAAGGAAAAGACGTAGTTCTGGTAGGACCGTATATTTACGACTGCTGAACTTATTTGACAGACTGCAGCCGTCGCTATATACATGCATACATCATACCTTTAGCATACGTCACGCGATCATATTTCCTGTCATACGATGTGTCCCTACAGGCCCGAACAGAGTTTAAACTACACGCAAATAGGAATACTACTTATGATGTAATACAACTATGTACAAACCAACATCCTATTTCCCATTCGGTACACACAAGCAAACACGCGTGCCGCAACATAAACAGTCCGGTAAACAGATCCCGAGCATTACAAACAGGCTTACGTATGTAGTTTGGACGCTTCACTGAGTAGAAAGCAAATGGAGTACCCAGTTGGTAGAGACGACATATTAAAAATTTTTGCTCAACAGGGCCTATCATCTTATTTTATTGTCCAAAGGGTAATTAGTAGCGCCGATATAGCTTTGTAATTGCCACGTAAAATTGAGTACTGAAATTAGCCGCATAGAATTGTATACCGCGTTTTTGTTTGTGTCACACTTGGCTTTTTCTGTTTTTCATGTATAAGTGTACACACGGTCGTCAGCATTATCTGACCCTCCATTTAAACAAACGAATTTGAACCTTATGCTCGTTATATTCAATTAATATGAGCTCATCAGACCTACTCGAGGCATTATATATAATTTTGTCAAGCTATTTTAATCATTATCTCGTTGACATTAAAGTTGAAAATCTTTTGAAACACGCTACATAATTACAAGCCAATCCTTAATTTCACGTAGATCCCACAAGTGTTTGTGGCTTAGCGGTTTGACGTTGGATTGGCGATCAACAGTGTGTGGGTTCGAAAACGCTGTGTAACAAAAGTATGATTCTTTTTAATTAGCATTTTGCACAGATGTTTGTTCAGTGTTTTTTTTTATATAATTAAGTATTTAACTACACTTTTTTTTCACATTTCTTTAATGGACGACATAGGGTCTTGCATTTTTAAACGGGCAGTTTGTATAGAAATAAAACTAAATAATTGCAAGTTTAAAATGTTTATTATTTCATTAATGGATTAAAACACTTAATAATAATCTTTATTTCATCTTTTACACAAAATAGTATTATATATCAACCACTAGTAAATCTTAAACAAATAGTTTTGCTCAAGAAACAACTTAATAATTAACTTATCAATATTTAAGAACTAAAGGAAAATTTACTATATTAACCAAGAATTATATTAGCGACTTGGATAATTTAGCTAGATTAGCAGAAGAAGTAGAAGTAAATGCTCATATATTTCCAAATTAATATACATTTTATATTAGTATGCCATAATCATAGATATTTTTATATTTCTATGGCCATAATTAAATCTAAAAACCATTTAAAAACATTAATAAAAAAGGCATAAGCAAGCATACATTTAAGCATAAGCATAATAATATTATTATGCTATGCTTAAAAGTTTGTTATCGAGAAAATGAATTCTGTGAAATGCTTTACAATTTTATAGCTGCGTTAGTATACGTAGTGAATAGGCATGTTATTTAAATAGAAAAAAAAAACTATTTATAACAATAACATCACCACATAATCTGCAACTTTTTAATGGTTCAATAAATAATCAATCCTCTGAGCATTTACTAACATGGTATGTTAAAAAATACCTACACTAAATTAGCCTTTCGATCTTGGAAATCACAGACACAATTAAAGAACAATAGGTGCGCGGCCTCCGGGTGACGCTTGGGGAACAATGAATATTAGTAGCGGATTGGCGCACCTTTCCCTGATATAACTTGCTGCAATCGGCTACGCATGCCGCGCACCATATTCCAACACAAATCTTTGCCTCTCATGTGCTCCCAAGTTGATGTCACGGTCTCAGCCAAGTTGTGTTTGTTTCGCACTTCCGTTGTGTCCCAATTTAAAACCATTTGACCCCATAGATTTTCTATAGGGTTCAAATCAGGACTTTTAGATGGCCAATTAATAACTGTCACACCTTCTTGAGCAGCTAACCAATCTTGCACAATGCCTGCACGGTGGATGGAACAATTATCGTGCATAAAATAAATATGTGCCGTTGGATAGGCAATTCGCACAGTCGGCAGCATGACGTCACGTAAAATCTCCAAATATAAACTACTATTAAACCTACCACCAACTTCCACCAATTCACCAGGTCCCATGGACGACATCCAGCCCCAGTAGCCCAGGGTTATTCTACCGCTGGTTCTACAAGGTAGCAAGCATTTCTCATTGTAGCGTTCTCCTTTTCTTCGCCATAAGATTTTACGGCCATCTTTGTCCGATTTAAACGATTTTTCATCAGTGAAGATCACAACATTTTCTTCCCAATTAAAATTTAAATATTCCTGGGCAAAACGAACCCTTTCTTCACGATGAGCAGCTGTCATTGCAATTTTCTGTGCCGGTTTGTAATTCTTAATCCCAGCAGCGTGTAAGTGCCTTCTCACTGTTTCCACTGAAATATTGTGGTTTATTGCGGTTGCACGAAGGGGCAAAAATGGTTTTTCAACATGGCTTGAAACAATAGCCCGGTGGCGTTCAAATTCAAGAGTATATTTGACAGGTTTTTTTCCTGGACGAATCCACTGAATAGTTCCATTTTCTCCATAACGTCTTAGCCATAGTCTGACCGTATTTCTCTAAAACCATAAAAAAACAATATTTGAAACCAAGTATGTAACTTGTAAGGAGAGAATGTAAAAACAACCAACTACACATTCATTAATCACAATCAATAAAATAGGCAGGTATAAAAAAACACTTACTGCTATATTTAGTTGACGACTAATTTCTTTAATTCCTACATTCTGCTCATGTAAAAATATGATTGTATATTTGGTATAGTCATCAAGCTGCGACATGATGCTTTTTTACACCAAATTGCATAAAAATACTTAATGAGTTAAAATGTGAACGGTTATAATGTTATATGTCACTAAGTCACAATTGATGTGCGCAGTCACTGAGTCACTGCTATTAAGCGGGTAAATAAATTTATTATCTACCTCACGAAGCAAATGTATGTTTTACTTCGTATTCCCATTCTTGGTAATTATAAATACTGTGACTTATATACGTTTTTTTAAGTTACCCACCTCTTTACAAGATAATGTTATTAAGTGTAAATCATATTGGTCGTTCTTTAATAAAGCAAGCAATATTATAGAAATAACATCAAATTAAAAAAAGAATTGATAATAGTTTGGCTGATGCGAACCCACACACTGTTCGTCGCCAATCCAACGTCAAACCGCTTAGCCACAAGAACTTGTAACGCTTACTTGAAATTAAAGATTCGCTTGTAATTATATAATGTGTCTTAAAAGATTTTCAACTTTAATTTCAACGAGATAATGATTAAAATAGCTTGACAAAATGACGTTACGTGTTCGAGCACTGGTCCGATGAGCTCATATAAACTGAATAAACCTTAATATAACGAATAGAGGGTCCTAATTCGTTTGTTTAAATAGGGGGTCAGGTAATGCTGACGACAGTGTGTACCAATAGTACACCCACATTTCCCAGTTCACTATCATCACCATCAATATCATCGTAGTCACGAGCCTAGAATGCTTCACTCTTGGGTCCAGTTTCTTTTTTTTAAAGATATATCATCCGGCCAAGGGAGTTAGTGATAGCGTGACGAGTGACAGGACAGAATGGAAGAAAAAAAACGTGTTGCGCCGACCCCAAATAAAACGGGACAAGGGCAGGAAGATGATGATGATATCATCCGGCCGATATCGTCAACTAAACCCACTTATGATATTTACTCAAATTGAAAACAAAGACATCAATTCTTTTCAGTTTAAGAAATACGAATCCATTGCTGAAATAAGATGTATGTAAAGACTCATTTTCCTTGTGGTTTCCGGCAAACACCATCCCCTAGTCAGCCTGTTGATTTTGGAAGATGCGAAAAAAAAAAAACAAAAAAGGAGCACATTTTCTAATACATAGAAATAGAAAAAGTATTAACTTCACTAGATGTTTATATAATCTGGCAATTTGGCAAACTAAAGCTGCGAATTTGCCCACATTAAGTAAACAGACCATAAAACTTTGTATGTTCTATAGTTCAGCAGTTGTCTGAACACACAAATAACTACTCCATGTACTATCTACTCCGTGTTTCGCAGTTCAGATACATAGGCAGTACCCGCAGATGGGTTTAACTTCGTTAAATCAATATTAACACGTTTTCGACGATGCAGGCTGGTATTACAACGAGATATTCTGGATCGTTCCGCGTTTCATTCCGTTTATTAGTTAACTATTAAAACTTGATAATCTATTTCGATAGCGAAACCGGTTATAGTTTGAAGGAATAAGGATTTTTGGGGTAGTCGAGTTTCTAAATGCTTTCTAGCTTAAGTTTTTTTTTTACAACTATCACACAACGCCGTCTAGTCCCAAGCTAAGCAGAGCTTGTGTTATGGGTACTAGACAACTGATAAACATACTTATATATTTCTAAATACATAGATATTATATATATAAATGACACCCAGATACAGAACAAATGATCATGTTCATCACACAAACATTTGTCCTGGGTGGGAATCGAACCCACGACCTCCCTCATAGCATTCAGGGTCACTAACTACTAGACCAACAGGCCAGCCTTTTATGGTGTTGTTAGAGAGATTTTAGGGATATTGAAACTGATTATTTGTAGCATTATTATCGCGTAAAAACGAAGTAAACTGCCATCTTCCTCGATATAATATAATCAGAAAAATCAACATGACTTTTCCTCAACCAAAAACTGGATCTCGTGTCACAAAAAGGAAGACATAATGCCGTTACGTCCCAAGCAGGGTTCGTTTCCCGAAAATATTTTTCGAGGCACGTCTTATCGAAAAAGATTGCACAATCCTTAACAAAAACAGAATGAAAATGTATAGGGAGTATATTCCAATATTAATTCCTCCTTCAAGATCCCACCCCAAGGCGAAGCTGAAGATGATAAAAAGCCGGCCAAGTGCGAGTCGTACTCGCAAATGAAGTGTTCCGTTCCATTATCAATACTACACTAGCTTATGCGTCGGAATTTTATGTGCGTGGCCGAAGTCGTAGCCTATGTCACTCACGAATAATGCAGCTTGCTATGGGTGAAAAAAATTTTAGCTATCGGACCAGCAATTTTGAGATTACCTCCTACAAACAGAAAAACAAAAAGATAAAAAAAAGTTACCTCTTTATAATATTAGTGTAAATTAGGCACATTGTTATAATCATCGATACTTCTATACTAATATTATAAAGAGGTAAAATTTGTAAGTTTGTAAGTTTGTAAGTTTGTAAGTTTGTAAGTTTGTAAGTTTGTAAGTTTGTAAGTTTGTATGTAGCGGGTAATCTCTGGAAGTACTGGTCCGATTGCTAAAATTTTTTCACCGATAGAAAGCTGCTTTATTAATAGGCTATATTTTATGTACGCGGGCGAAGCCGCTGGCAAAAGCTAGTCTTTTATAAATCAGTTTTTTTTTTTATTAGTTTTTCAAAATAAAACACTTTTGTTGTATTTAAATTTTTATTTTGTCCAGCTATCACGGTTCATGAGATACAACCTGTTGACAGACAGACAGACGCACAGTGGTGTTTTAGTAATAGAGTCCCGTTTTTGACCTTTGAATACAGAACCCTAAAAACGATAGATGAAAGATCGAATTTCCCCAAAGAATATAACTATAAATATAATATTTTCACAAAATGGTGTCTGAAAAATTGGCGCGAACCTTCGATAGCTAAATGTGAGTAGTTATTCGCACGGGATCCCTGACCTAAATAAACATTGGAGAGGTTTATATTATTTTCTTTACTCATAAATGTTTTGGTTTTATATTGAGGATATTTTATATCGAAAAAGGTACGGCAAGCACTTTCGACTAGGGGTGAAGTCAAGAGATAGTTTTCTTTTGCCTTATAATAAGTAGTGATATCTTTACTTTTTTTTATACACAGTAGGGAAAAGTAATTGAAAACTATAGCATAGTATAGCATAGTCGTCCTTATACTGCTGGGATTCAGGCCTCCTCTCTAGGAGAAGGAATGCGCCGTAATCTACCACGCGGGCAAACCATTGAAAACTATATCTTCATATAACAGTGTATCTATTGGTGATTGTATTCATTTTTTTTCAGAGGTCTTTCGGGACAAAAAGAGGGCTAATATATAAAAAATAATCCCTATTTCCCTTGGTCACGATATCACGCAAAAACTGCTGGACCAATTTCACAAATTATTTCTTGTTGTGTTTGTCAGGAAAGAGTTCTTATGAAAGAGAAAAAAAAAACAAAGATTTGCAGAATATAAAAAAAAACTTAATTATTATTATTATTTAACGTTCACACATTTGCTAATATAGTCCTATGATTATACTTTTAGCTTGTGTATAGAAATAAAAATCCGTTAACAGTAAAAGGTAATCCAGTTTCTAGTATTCACCAAAACAAAATCCAAGAATACCATCTCTATACACAGCACTCGACATTACCTCTGAAGACACATCCACAATACATTGCATTACATTTTATTTGTACAACTGTACATTGCTAAATGTAGCCCATACATCTGAGGAATGTATGTGGCACATTGCGGAACATTACAGACATGTTTACCCTGCAGACAGGAAAATGGATCGCATGTGCCACGAGAGGGCTCTAAGCCTAACACCTGTCGATGTATCAGCACTTTGCAGAAAATGGAGGAAACAGACCACTAAGATGCTTATAGTGCTTTCAAAGTTTAAGGACGTAGAAAGCGGTGGCGAGACAAACTAGATATAGCCAGAACTGATGTTTTATAAGGTGGATGGAGCTCAATTGATCAATCAAGCAGTTTATTTCAGGAACCATTTACCTACATTGTGTTTGAAATGCATCAATAAAAAAACCATTAATTAAAATTATAAAACTAACACATACTACATAATTCAATATAACGGAGTGGATGCTTTGTCCAAGTGTTGGACAGGACAGTTCAAGAAAAAAGATCTCTCAGTTGTCGAAGCAACGTTGAAGTCTATGGGGCCATGGGATAGCTTCTGAAAGGAAAACCTGGATCCTGGAACACAAGGCAAAAAAGGAACATAAGAATAGGTTTTATTCAGTAAAAGTTACACTCCCTAGAGCGGGAGAACTCATAGCATGATTACGGACCTAAAAAAAGTACGTTAAGAGGGCTCTTCCCGGTCCGTCTGTCTTCAACGTGATCATGGTTATTAAGCTTGTTGTTTCAAATTTTGCAATGCAATCTACACTAATATTATAAAGAGGGAAAATTTTTATTTTTTTGTGTATGTTTGTAATGAATAAACTCAATAACTACTGCGCCGATTTAAAAAATTCTTTTACCATTGGAAAGCTACATTCACCCTGAGTAACATAGGCCGTACAAAGCCGGGACGGGCCGCTAGTGTTTGATAAAGAGACAACGCGAAAAAAGAGATAGCGGTTGAATGTTCGGTTGGTATTCGATACCTAATTTTTATTCGCTCACTCGAATGCATATAAAAAAAAACGTTTCAGTTTCGTTTCAAACATTCTGAATCTTGCTCTAGTTTTCCATTAATATAATTCCTTTCCTTTTTTTACACATTACATAGGAGATCATAAAGTGCCAAAGTTCACGTATTTGGGCATAATAACAGATTTTTAGAGGTTTTTACAGGATTAGTTTTACCACAATATATTAGTATTTCAAAAATATCTAAAGAAAAGTATCACGCCTTGGCTGCTCTTAGAATCAAGTTTTCAACACAAGTATTTAGGACGTTTTCCACCATTTCCACGGAGCCTTATAAAAAATATTTATATTTAAAATCTTACGTAACAATGTCGTTCAAATCATATCTTCTAACAAACGCGTCTGAGGTTGCGACAAAATTTAGCACTCAGCACATACATATATATACATCTCATTCAAATATCAGCAACATACGTAATAGCGTTCGTAATTCGTATACGAATGTTTAGCAAAACGCCTGCTCCCACATGATAAGCCGCTGTGTCGCACACAGACGCACTCGTACTGTGTCGTACTGTGTCTAGCGATGTTCAATTCCGCTATAAACTATAGACGCGCTATAGACTATTGAATATATTTTTATAGCGCGCTATTTTATAGGCTATCATTATAACACGTTATAACAAAACTCGGCAATCAACTGAACGCTTACACGTTATCATTTTATTCGGTAACGCGCTAAACGGACAAAATAAACGCTATATTGCTATCCCGTTTTGACCCGCTGTTGGCGTTTTGTTGAGCGAGTTGTTATATTATAGCGCGAAGGCAGAGCCAATATAATAAACGCTATACGCTATGAACAAATAGCGTGTTATATTTTGGCGTTATACGTTATATTAGCCACAACTAACTGTGTCATGTTGTGCGCAGTTATGTCGCACTGTGTCGAAAGCAGACGGTTCCATATTGTGCCCATAGATATTCACGACCTCACCACTAATTGGGAACAAAGGAACTATAATCAGTAAATTCTAGTATCTTTGTGACAATAATGTGTATTAATGAAGTAATTAATTCAAACGCCTCCACAGAGGATTTTCAAAGGATTCTAGATTTAGTTTTCACTAGTCGCTATCAAAGAGCTGGATTATAGGATGCTATCATCCAGGCTGCGGGTTTGTTCGATACCTGTAATAACTGCGACCCTGAAACGCAAAGGCAATTGAAGGAAAACAGGTGGGTGGTAAGTAAAAGTCTGTCACTCCCTCGCGCTCCATCCAGAGTGGGAGAAGTAAACTATGCTATCATTATGATATGATAGTATAAAGAAATGAATCCATATGATTCATATGCTTGTAAATGTAGGTAAGCTATGAAAGTACCGAACGAATAACGAATGTTTTACCGATAAAAAGGTAAACTAAGATATCACTGTTCACTATTTTATTCTGGAAAGACCAATTCTTTGGGATAAGAACGAAAATTTTGTGGGCGTTCCAAATAATTCAAAGAAAAATATAGTTTAAAAAACTCAAAAACACGCTTTCATACCGTATCAAACTAAAATCTGTAAAATAAATTTTCAATATAGGTAGAAGGTAATGACCGAAAAATATTAATATTATTTTGAAAAAAGCATGGGACGCTTTGTGCGATATCTATCGTAAATCGAGCACCTCACGCTTTAAAACTATATTATTTTTAACTATAATTATTTTTTACTTTTTAGTGAATAGCCACCGAATGTGATAAAAATATTAAGGGAATAAATAGTCAACATCATGTGTGCAAGTAAAAAAAAATGAGCTCAAAGACAGTACGTTGCAGCAAGACAAGCAAACATACAGGTGAAACTAATAAAAGCGAGTTAAAAATAAGACTCCTCTAAGTACAATAAAGTTATTTCATTTCAATACAAACTACAAATCAGATAGCTTCAAGAGCAATTCCATCGAGTTTCCGTTATTATTGCGGCTTCACCTCCCATTGTTTCCTGCGCTCCTGGTACAATTGATGGCAATATGGCGGACTATATAAGCCGGCTGTGGACGTAATAATGGACTGTTCACTCGATAGACAAGAGGCACATTAAAGTAATTATTGTAATCCCTCTTTGGACGTTATTGAGATGGAAGCAGAACTGGTTTTGTTAGTGGGCTATGTCAAAGACCTATTTATAGGTCTACCCGCTATACATATACCCGCTATATATATATAATAGAAATATTTGTCCTTGACTTCCCTCTTTCTCCCCCTTTTCTCATTTAAAAATAAAAATAAGCCTATGTTCGTCTCTGTACCAAATTTCATCAAAATCGGTTTTGCCATGTAGTCGTGAAGACGTAACAAACTCTCTTTCGCTTTTATAATAATATTACTAGCTGTTTCCAGCGGCTTTGCCCGCGTGATAGCAGAAACTTATCCCAAGGGCACATACTTCCGGGATAAAAAGTATCCTTTGTCCTATTCCAGGACATGGTCTATCCCCACGGATAGACCATGTCCTGGAATAGGACCACTTGGTACACACCAAGTTTCATCAAAATCGGTTTTGCCATTTAGGCGTGAAGACGTAACAAACAAACTCACTTTCGCTTTTATAATATTAGTAAGGAGATCAATTATATTTTGTTGAGGTATAAAATCACCCAATACAGTCGTGATGACCAATTAGTTAAAGTTAAAGGCACTTGTGTTCCAGCACAGGCGTAGTGTATCAAGCCTTTCGGTATTCTATCATTCATTCATTTCATTATGGAGAGTGTGCGCGGCATTGACACGACTTGATTCCACCATCACCTTTCTACCATCGGACTACCCGAGTTACGGCGAGTGTAGTGTGTTTCCTTTACATTGTTGACATCTCTACGATCCGGACTAAGCATTTCGCCTCGTTGTAGGTATATACCGCACACATCAAAGGATTGGAATAATTTGCCTGCTTTTTTTATGGTGGGCAAAAATCATCCAATGACAACCCCCGCTCTTAAGAGGGTCCTTTTCCACTCGCCTATCCTAAACATCGAAAATGGTTTATAAGCTTGTTACTTCATTTAATGCAATCCAACGCGATGTTTGATGAAAAGGCAACGCAAAAAAAGAGAGATAATGCCTGAAAACTCTGTTAGTATTTGGTAATTCCGAGATTTACTCGAAATTTTTACAAAACTTGCTCCAGGAAATAGCTGTTCTTTTTTTAAAAGTTTTTGGAAAAAGTTGTCGTCATTTAGAATCTTAATAAAATTTGCAAGGTTTACTTTTTTGACTTTTTTAGTTTTTAGGCAAATTATGAAGAGTCAAAGTTCATACAAAATAGGACATTTTCAGAGGTTTTTACTGCATTAGTTTCACACAAATTTAGAAATTGGTTTCTTTAGAAACCTAGATAATATCCACAAGATAAGTGTTTCCAAAATATCTAATGAAAAATGTGTAATAACGTCAAAATCAGTTATGAGCGGTTGCATGAAAAACAGTGAAAATGTGAGTCATGATGCACCACCTTAAGCGGAGCGGGAGATAGTGTCAGACTCCTACTGACTAAAAACCCGCCCCGTTCCTTCTAGCCTTCATACCGAGGCTTCAGCTCTCTGCTGTATTCTTTCCGTCCAATTATAATTTAGATGTCTTCAAGACTAGAGTGAATATGCTCAACTAGTATGATTCACCATCAACAACTGCATCACTGCTTACCACCTGGTGGGATCGCAGTCAAGAACTGGTTTATACCATTTTTTTTTATGCTGTGGTAAATCATCCAATGACCCGCTCTTGGGCGGAGCAGGAGATAGTGTCAGACTCTTACTGACTAAAAACCCACCCCGTTCCTTGTAACCTTCATACCGGAGCTCGAGCTCCCTTTCGGATTACCCTGGCGCCAGTAGGCTTCGACCCAGCTGGGCCCCTGCTGTTGCTGACAACTCCTTGAGGCGCGCGGGAATAGTGCACGCCGTCTTGTGCTCGGTCCGGTAGTTTATACCAATAAAAAAGTCGCTGGCAAAAGCTATTTAAGTCCAAATTAAATTCAGAACATGCTGAGTGCATTTAGTTTTCAAATCAGAGTTGAATTCATGCTATATTTATTAAATTAAAAAGAATAACCAGAGAAAAATATCTCACGAAAATATGTCACGTACTTGTAAAAACTAGGTTGCGCGGTTAGGCGTCCACTTCCGGTAGAGGCCGCACCGGAAACAGAGGAAATGAAGACTTGCCAGCGACCGCTGCGACACCTAGCGGCCCGAGCGGATATCGGCTCCAATGCTGCTGACAGTAGAGACAGATGTACATGTCACAACCAGATATTACGTCATTAACTGGCTTGGGAAATGAATGGTGAAATGTTTGTTTACTTTTCGTAATTTAATTTGTCAACAATGATCAGCGTAGGAGATTGAGGCTCAGGTCCACTGTCCACAGATGCATAGCTTCATAGACGCGTATTCGATGTTATACTGCCCCGGTGGGTCTTTCGAACAATCCCGCAAAATAACGTGCTGTGGAAATATTCCTAGTTCAAATCATCATCATCTTCCTACCCTTGTCCCATTTTTATTTGGGGCAGGCGCAACACGTTTTTTTCTTCCATTCTGTCCTGTCACTCGTCACGCTATCACTAACTCCCTTTTCTTGCAAATTACTTCTCACACAATCCATCCATCTTTTCTTTGGCCTCCCTCTCCCCCTCCATCCATCCACATTCTTGGTTCAAAATAAAATCTTTATTATTATTAGAAACACCAACAACATATTAACAAGTCCTTATACAGGTTGGTAATTTTATAGACATTAAATTCTGTGTAAATATGTCAGTTAAAGGCGTCCACAGTTTATGCTTTTATTTAGTTTAAATTAATCCTCACATATTATAAAACAAATTTGTCATCCCCCATAATTTTGGTTCGTATGAAAGCGATAAACTCAAAATTTTCACGCAGTTTTCTCCAATATGCAGAGTGATTCATAACTTCATAAGTGATATATAACACGCATTATTATAGTAGAAAAAACTGTGGATGGATGGAGGGGGAAAGGGAGGCCAAAGAAAAGATGGATGGATTGTATGAGAAGTGATATGAATGAAATGGGAGCTGATGATAGCGTGACAAGTGACAGGATAGAATGGAAGAAACAAACGTGTTGCGCCGACCCCAATTAAACGGGATAAGGGCTGGAAGAAGAAGATTATAATAGAAAAAACTGTGAGTTTAAAACAGGCGCGGTACGAAACTTGTGCGGGTCGCGGTCGCAAAATCGCGTTAAATGTAAATTAAATTAACCAGTTTAAAATCAGAGTTCATTTATAAGCCTCGCTGGCTACTCAACAAATGAGCAGTTCTAGTTTCAGCATTCCTACAAGACCTAGCGTAGATAAACTGTCTGTTAAACGAATAGACGTTTAGCATCCCCTTCAGCTAACTTACTGACATTATAAAGAGCTTAAAATTCTTCCTTCAAATAGTTTTACTTTGAAAAGGTACTTTAAATAAAAGGAAAACGTTCAGAAAGTTTTTCATTTAAATCATAAGAAACTAGAAAGCGTTTCGTAAAATTCATCTTTGGAGAGAATTCATTAAAATGCTGTCTAATTTCAACAAGACAAGGTAACACGATAAGTTTTTATTAAAATGGCACATTTTTTACACTAAGTTAGTTATGATGATGATTGTGATGCATATAGTTAGTAGTGTAAATAGATACTTGTCATTACCGAAAATATAATTTTCTACACATTTTGCTCGAAAACCCGTTAGGTTTCTGTTTTCCGCACTAGTGCGAACGAATGCGCGAACTCACTTCCAACTCAAATTATTGTATTTATCATATCAGGCTGGGCGCTAAGTGACCCACCCCCACGAGTCATTATTCGTTTGTCGTTTATTTATATCTTCATGAGTGCATTGAAAAACGTCGTTTAATACACGTGCAAATTTGCAAACGTGCAATTTTTACTGCAGCACGTAGCTCCATGACACCCTCACTTGTATTTTCTCCATTTGTATCAAAATGTAGCGGGAGATGGTGTCAGACTTTTACTGACTAAAAACCCACTCCTGTTTCTTCATTGCCTTTCGTATCGGGGCCGAATCTTCCTTTCAGTAGCAGACCCTTGACCCCAGAAGGATTCGATACTAAGCTAGAAATTGGACCTTAAATTTGTATTTACTCGTACCTAAACATTATTGGCAAACGATGAAAATCATTTTTTCATAGCAAACTTTTATAGCTCTGTATTACTTATATAATTAATACTCGTCAAGACGAATCATACGAGCCCAAACTCGATGGGGTTGTATCGTTTAACTACCAAGTTCCTATAGCTACCTTCCGGTTCCATCATCAGATCAGCTCCTTGTCATGATAATTTTGCATTGTCATCAGATTTACACAAACATGCAAAATTTCAGCTCAATCAGTAACCGGAAAGTGGGTCAAATTTAATTTACAAGCTTTGATGACAGACAAACATCGGGACAGGTGAAACTAAATAAAAGCTTGTAAAAATAACTATTAAAAAGTCCGGTTGCCGCATTTACATCAATATTATTGTGTAAATGAACAGCCGCAGATACCAGTAAATGGTGCGTGAACCGTTGTCAGATACACAAACGCACCTTATCTGACTGACAGCTGCAAAAATCGGTCATAACTGAAATTCAGGTCAATTCGCACACATTGTTCATTTTAATATCATTACGCTTCGATGGAAATCCATTTTAAATTTATTGAATTTAAAGTTGTCATTTAACGAAATTATTTATTTGTTGTACCTGGGGTAAGTCTTTCCGTGCTCTAAATTTTATAGAAATCAGTTCGGCTGTTCGAACTAAGGCTCGTCTACGTCCGATAATCGGTGACCGATTTTTTGCAGGCGAATAATAGAACACACTGATAGCAATAGTGCAACGCACACGTCCTACAAAAAGTCGGTCAGATACAGAACAATATTACAAACATATAAAATCGGTACGATTATCTGTCCTACAAAAAGTCTGACGTCGACAAACACACACAAACACATCTTTCACCTTTATAATATTTGCGTGTTACAATTTTGGTGTACAATAAAGTTTATTCTATTCTGTTCTACTTATAAAGTCCGTGAAGATATTTTTGACCACTAAATTCCAAGAGAGGTATGAACCCATGTGTCCCTTGTCACAAATCGCAATTAAAATCATTTCGAGCATCAAAATAGTACCCTCAAAGCCTGTCCGCCCCTCATTCGTCATTTCACTGCGTATTTTTGATCCCATTCATATTTTCTACCTGCCAACTGACAACAAGGCAACCTGTTCCCAAGGATGAACGAAAGCCATTCTGTGTTATGCTACGCAGAGATAACAATAACGCCATGTTTTTTAGGGTTCTGTACCTCAAAAGAATAAAAACGGAACCCTTATAGGATCACTTTGTTGTCCGTATGTCTGTCTGTTGAGACCTTTTATCTTGGGAACGCGTGAAGATATCGAGTGGAAATTAAAACCATACATTCAAGTTTGCAGTCTCTTGAAGCTGATTTTTTACGAAAAAAAAAGATGCGGCCGTTTATGTCGCTTAATCCGTATATTCGACACTCAACGAAATCAAAATCCTGAAATTTGGCATAATACAAACTCTTATACCACAGATATATGAATAAATCTGAAAATAATTACTTTTTTGTTAGTTCACAAAAAAAACTTATTTTGCGATTCGGAAATTTTTTTTGATACTCCATTTTGGAATTAAACATAGATAAGTTTATACTGAACCTTCAGGGCGTGAGTCCAACCCGCAATTGCCAGTATTTTTCACAAAAACTTGCTTATCGGAAATACTCATTACTCACTCCTCCTTTGAAATCCATCCAAAGTTTATTGTTAAAAAACCACTCCTTTAATAGTATTTTTTTGATATTTCGAACGATGTACATAATAAGAATATTCTACTAGCATATCTGTCCATGTTGTAAAGATTTTTTTATAGCAAATGATAAGACAAAAATATGACATTACGAAGTTACAATCAAAGTACTTTTGAGTACCAAGACAGCACAGTTATTTTATCCTATGAAAGCGATTTTCATGTGTAATTAACGTACAATTATTTTGACACTGAGTGAAGCGCTCAGTGTCAAAATAATGTATTTAATAATATATTAGCTTACAGAAAAAAAAAACAATTTAAGTATACATTATTTTGACACCGAGTTCTGAAACACACAATGTAGATGTATTTTAAGTTTAAGTTTCTATACTATAATAGTACACAGGTACACACAATGAGATAACAATCTATCTCACTGTGTGTACCTGTGATGATAATAGCACACATTCACATCACACACTCACAACACACATGCACATCGATCATCGCTTACCACAAGATGAGACAGTGGTCAAGCACGAGCGTATGAATATCAAAAAATATATAAACCTACACACACGACTAAAGCCAAACTGCCTTCGAAGGATAGGACAACTATCCTCCGAAGCCTGCTCGCCCCTCATCCATCATTTCACCGCATTTTACTGACACAATTCATATTTTTACCTGACTAACAAAACCTGCTCACAAGAGAAGCGTAACGTGGAATAATTTAGACGTGGGTGAAGGCGCATCAGTGAGGCCTTTTCTCTTTCATAAATTCGAAAACAAGACAGCGACTGTCGCAACCCAGTGTTCGACCACATCGTGACTTGCCATGAGGTGAAATAGTAATCAAAAGCGAGCCTATCTATACTAATATAATAAAGAGGTAAAGTTTTTTTGTAGGAGGTAATCTCTGGAAGTACTGGTCCAATTGTTAAAACTTTTTCACCGATAGAAAGCTGAGTGATACAGGCTATATTTTATGTACGTGGGCGAAGCTGCGGGCAAAAGCTAGTCAATTATTTAAAAAAAAATACTCGTCCTTAAAGAGCGTTCAAGTGAGGGCTTGCGCGAGGCCCCTTTGAGTGCGTGGCCGTGTGCGTAGGGCCGCTTCGCCCACGTCTAACTACGCTACTGCTCACAAGGATGAACGAAAGCCAGACTGTGTGCGGTTTTATCTATTTACAGAACCACTTTGGACGAATATTTGTTGCCAGTGTTTTATGGGGCATAGAGGTTTTATTTACTTTTTTAGCTATGAGAGAGTATGTTGCCTGAGCTTGATTTGAATTTTACTGCTGTGTTCGAAACTTTTGCGAATATTTCGTTCTCTGAGTTTCATTTTTGTGGTTCTGTAAATGAGCACTGACTGTATATTATTTACTACTCTAGAACAAGTTCATAAACCATAAGATACTATAGCATGCAAAGCAGGTTACAGATAGATAAGGGCATATTAAGTGCGAGCATATTTTTTTTTATCGTGACTTCGTTAAGTAAGTTTACCGATCTGCATAGAGCGAGAAAGAATGACAGACTCTTACTAACTAAAACCTACCCGTGTTTTATCAGTTGCTCTTTGCGTTCCAAAATCGCAGTAACTATTTTGAAAAAAATCTCACTGCCCGCATAATTCACGATTTTTAAATAATTTTCCCCTTTCAAGGGTGGAGTGAAAGGACGTGTCAGACTTTTACTAAACCCACCTGTATTCTTCAGTTGCACATAACAAAGAAGCTGTTGTTTTTATGTAAATACGTTTTTGAATATCCTACAAAAAATTTAAACCACTCTTACAAATTATTTTCGTAGATTATTATCTTCCTCTAGTCTCGTAATAAAAAAGCAACAAGTTAATTTTACGACAACACCGGCCTCGTGTTCCGACGCCCGTATAATCCGCTCACCCAGTAATCAGATTGGCCCACACCTACACACACACACATATGCTCTGTACATCACAACCAGGGATGTAGCGGAGGCCATTTTGCGGAAGCAGACGTTAAATGAGGCAGATTAGGGAAAAAAAAATGAAAAATATCTAGCTAACTAGCTGTTTAAGTGTACACACGGCCTCAAAAAATCGCCTCCACAAAAAAACGCTACAAGCGACCACAAAAAAAAAACTAGAAGCCGCCGCAAAAAAAAACTGAAGCGCGTGACAGCTTGTGGCCAGAGAAGCTTGAAGCTGCTTCAAGAGTTTTTTTGTGGCGGCACAGACGCACACGAGCCACAAAAAAAGGCCGCCTCAAAATGAAGCTTGAAGCGGCGTTTTTTTAAGCCCGTGTGCGGGGGCAGTTACTCTTCAATTCCCAGTGACACTTGTAAGTGACAGAAGAGCTATCAAGACCAGAGACACGACCCCAATGGACGTAAACGGCTAAAGGGTTAATAATAAACTTTAGTTCTGAGAAAATCTGTCTATTACAGGTTTAAACAGCTTGTATAATTCGACTTTAGTTACTTGTATAGGTAAAAATAAAATAATATCCATTATTTAAAATGAGATATTACAATTAACTGGTATGACATGTTATTACTTGTCTGCGTTCACTTATAATTTATGAAACTGTATCAAAAGCATTTATAAATATGTAATGAAATGACATTTCATTAATTCAAATTTGCGTTGAAGTTGTCAATGGAATTTATGTTCTGTGGAACGGGGTGACGTGTGATTGAATGGCAGATGATGTTTAGATTATTTTGCATATTTTATTGTTAAAAATTCTATTGTAAAGAGATAAAATAAAGGGATATAATTGAGGAGGCGATATTAGTAAACTTTAAATGTCGTTTCTTTGATTTTCAGGTAAGTTATAGGTGTAATGGTCATAGTTAAACGTTGTAATATAGTAAAGACGTATTAAATTAACAAATCTTTGATTTTCAGAGAAACAATTTGTGGTTTATTTGGAAAATCCTCAATAACATATCTTATAAACATACTCAAGATACAGGATTGTTTCCTAGTTTGAAGGACAATCTTATTCACAGTAATGGCCACTCTAATTTTTGGTGTTTTATATTTTTTTTGCACAATAAATGATTACTTACTGACTAAGTACACTTTGTGAACTTGATTTGATAAAACTTAGTGAATTATTTTAGTATCTATCATGATGTAGATGCTTAATAATTTTACCAATAATTTCCTCGCTCACGTTCTTTGTTAACAGAAATACATTTATTAAAAATGAATAAAACAAGTAAATCTAAATATGGCTCCGTTTCAACCCTGTTCCCAGCACCTGCCAATTCTACTTAGTGTGGTGGCGGGGCACTCGAGCCAGCGTGAGGGGGATACGGGCGTGTTATCCTGGTCCATTGTTGTGGCTTAAACGATATTGATGAGGTTTCCAATATCCTGGCGGGGCTAAATATTGTGAATAAGGATTTTGGCGGTTTTGTTTATGTTGCTAGATTGAAATTATCACGCATAGGTTCAATACTCAATATTTTATTGAATTCCATACATAGATGGTATAGATGGTATAATGTATAGTCAATAATAATATGGACCTATCGGGCACAACTAAATAGGAGATAGGAAGAGGGCTAAGTATAGCAATTTACGGAAGACAAACCTAACGAATCCGGTCGGATTGTAGCAAAAATAATATTTATTTATGCATCATCATCATCATCATTTCAACTGATAGACGTCCACTGTTGGACATAGGCCTCCCCCAGGTGTCGCCACAACAACACAGTGTCGTGTGATTTATGCACACACAAATGAATAAAGAGTACAAAGTTGCTGCTTTTTTCAAACGAAATTTCTTCCGCAGACCTGTGACAGGATGAGAGATGTATATAACAAATCTGTAGAAGTTTTTAGATGTCCGCGCTTCACGTAAAATGTACGAAATCAACGTAAATAAATTTTATAAATTTACTTTTTAAATACTTCAAGCTTCAACCACACAAAAGCGGACTTAATGCCTTAGGCATTTTCTTCCAGTCAACCTTTGGGCGACGCAGGAATTGTGTGTAAATTGTTATATTACTTAGGCTTTGTTTCATCGCAACCGGTTGACTATATCGAAAGATATACTCTATCATTGATTGTTAGGCGGTACGAAGTTCGCCGGGTCCATATAGATATATGGATGATATGAGATTCTATTCTATTCTATTCTACTTCCAAGGGCAATTTCTACACTAATCTCATTTCATTTAAAACCATGAAGCCCCAACAGTTTATGCCTGTGTATGCTGTGAGTTGGCTGTTAGAGTATGAATGAATTTTATTTTTCTATTACAAGGCGAATTTACTCTTTGAGCCTACGCCGTAGCCGATGCAATGCTGTAGCCGCTACGTGCTACGAAAACTTTCTCGTAGCAAGCGACCAAATGGTTCAACTTGTAGTTTTTCGCTCCAATTAGGTAAACTTGTGGTTTCAAAAGAAATTCTTATAACAACCTTTGTGAATACATTCAAATTACCTTGAGTTGCTTTAATATTGAGGTGACTTTAAAGCCGGAGAGAGATATTAACGTTATCTAGAAGCCAGGTAACTGTAAAATTGGGTATCAACAAACGTATATAAATAAAAAAAACTGCCTGTATAACTAACTTAAAGAACTTATACACACACACACTCAAACTAATACACATCCTTCCTAATATTATAAAAGCGAAAGTGAGTTTGTTTATTTGTTTGTTACGTCTACACGCCTAAATGGCAAAACCGATTTTGATGAAACTTGGTACACGGATAGACCATGTCCTGGAATAGTACATAGGATACTTTTTATTCTGGAAGTATGTTCTCTTGGGATAATTTTCTGTATCACGCGAGTGAAGCCGCTGGGAGCAGCTAGTTAAATCATATTTAGGTAATATCCCATAATATTCTGTCCCTAGACAGAATATTATTAACTTATAGTAGAAATACTATTAACCTTTACCATTTTATTATCATTATTGTTTTTTTTTTTCTGTCGACGGGGAAAATCATCGTTGACGAAACCCGCTCTTGGGTGGAGCGGGAGACAGTTTCAGAGTCTTACTGACTAAAAACCCCGCGCCGTTCCTTCTAGCCTTCATACCGGGGCTCTAGTTTCCTTTCGGATAACCCCGACCCCGGTAGGCTTCGACCCAGATGGGCCCCTCCTGTTGCTGACAACTCCTTGAGGCGCGCGGGAACAGTGCGCGCCGTCGACGCCTTGGCTCGGTCCGGACAGTTACCGGACGATCGGACAGCGAGCTACCCATGGCTCGCCGATTATCATTATTGTTCACAAGCGTTCGATCCTTTTATCTTTGCAGCACAGTTGAAAACTGATTTAAAACGGTTCTGTACCGTTTACGTACGTTCTTGTTTACTTAGGTAAAAAAAAAATATAACCGACTTCAATGATAAAAAACACTGAAAAGTATCAAATAACTTTAATTTTGGAAGTCGGTGTTTCTTTAATAGTTTAGTCTCTTCGTTATTTAACACCGACTTCCAAAATTAAAGTTATTTGATACTTTTCAGTGTTTTTTATCATTGAAGTCGGTTATATTTTTTTTGTAAAAAGTTTTTTTTATTTTACACTTTTTAGTTACGGGGAGGGTCTGTATGTATGCTTTTGCGGTTGCACAACGACATGCTTTGCTTTTGCTTTGCTTGGTAGTATAGATGCAGGCCTACCTTATCACCTCCCTCAGAGGCGATAAGGTGGCGGGGTCTTGAGGGAGAGCGCTACAGTCGTGAAGATCCTCAAGGCAAGTCAGGCGGATCCACCTTCTCGAGGTTGCCACCCCGTTTTTGGTCTAATTCCATCAGAATTAGACGTAACCGAAACCGCCTGGCGAATCCCAATCCAAGGTGTCATTCGTACCGAGCCGAGGGATGCGTGGCCAAGGGGGAGCTTGGTTCTTATCGGTGTCTCCCCAGCGAGATGGCAATCCTGGGGTAGTAAATTTTGCCTTACCCGGGCAAGCGGGGCTCTGCCGGGGTGGACTATTTATTTCCCTAGCTACTCGTGGGAACTGTATGGATTCACAGTTTTATACAACAACATCTCAGGACGATGATGAACGTCCGGAACCCTCGAGTAGTCTTATTGGGTCAATACCCGATCTGACTACTCTCTTACACGGTTCTGAGGGAGACTCCCAAGTCACCTTAGACACCGAACTCAACCCTCCTGAGCTGGAGTCGGCAAACGATGGCACGAGGCCTACTGAGATGGACTCGGAAGTGCCGTTGGGAACTGACTTTAGCCCCAGGAAACGACGGTTGCCAGGAGCCGCGCGTAAGCGCCTGCGGCGCCTCAAGGCTGGCGGTATGGACTCCATTGAGGCCTACAAGCTGGTCACGGAGCAGTGGGCGAGTGCGCGTGCTCCTTTGACTGATCTGGTGGCCGATACGTCATCGGGGAAGAGGCCGGTAAAACGATTTCGATCCGAGGACGAGTCGCCGAAAGATCATGCCAAAAAGACAACGCGTGTGGACGAAAAGTCAGGGCCAATTCCAATGATCCCTGACGAGACGTCCGCAGCTCAGGTCGGACCACCGCCTGGGACAAGCGTTGTGTCTTTTAAGGACGCCCTAACCAACATCCGAGTGGGAATCCGTAATAGAGAGCCCATGTCGAACGTGCAATTGGGGCTCCTTTCTAAGGACATATTGAGGGCGATTCTTAACGCCCCTATGCCCAAAGCCCCCGAATTCAAAATTCGAATCGAGGGTTGCACTTTCAAGCCAGGATGGCTGCAAGTCGTAATCAAAAACGACTACAGCCTGAAATGGCTTGAAGAAAAAGTGGGGACACTAAAGCCGTGGCCAGAGGCGGAACTCTCGCTCATTAACGAGAAGGACCTGCCAAAAGCCAAGGTTGGGATCCTCCACTTTAAGACAGAAGATGTCATCAAAACTCCAAGAGATGCCCTTAATCTCTTGGAAAAACAAAACGACCTGCAGACTGGATTGTGGAAGGTGCTGAGCGTCAAGAAAGAAGGGGACGGAATCACGACCGCCCTTTCTATCGATGATGCCTCCATAGAAGCCCTGCGCAAACTAGACTGCAGGCCGCAATTAGGCTTTCGTAAAGTCCTAGTACGCATTCGCGGCGATAATACGCCAGCGAAGGCTGAGCAGGTGGCAGGGACTAGCCAATCTGGCGCAAGGTTTTCGCCATCTGCTCAACACGCTCCTAAGGCGGGGCCGAGCGACCGGGTCTCTGGTAAAACGGCAAAGCGGCAAAACGCTAAGCCGAAACCCGGAGGCCAGGGCGACAGGAACCGCCCCCTCGGGGCACCACCGACGAAAGGGGCTAACCGTCCCAATCGATCGGTAGCGGCGAGCCGACCGGCCAAACCTCAGGGCTGCCCTAAAGCCTCGAAGCCAAGCAGGTCGAATAACGCCGCTTAACCCACCCACACAAACACATAACACTAACACAACACAAACACACCATAACACAGACACACATAAACACACAAGTGGTGCAGATAAACCTGCATCACGCCAGAGCAGCCACGGCTGTTCTGGAAAAACTCTTCACACAAAAGAACCTTCACATCGCTCTTATCCAGGAACCGTGGCTGGCTAATACTAACACGGTGTCTGGACTGGGCTCTGCAGGTAAGGTCGCTCATCATATCGGTGGAGTCAAACCAAGAGCGTGTATACTTTTCAATAATAATACTGATTTCTTATGCATACCAGGCCTGTGCAGCGATGACCTGATTGCAGCTTATGTCAATGTCAAGAGCGGAAATGGACACCTCATCGTGTGCTCGGCATACCTGGACGGGACGAAAACCGACCCATCCGAGGAGCTTGCAAAGGTAGTAGAGTACGCCTATGCCAACAATGCCGAGCTTCTCATTGGGTGTGACGCCAACGCCCACCATACCAACTGGGGCAGCACTGACATCAACGATAGAGGTGAGTTGCTTCATGATTTTGTACTAACTAACCGCCTCCAAATAGTTAATGAGGGATGTAAACCGACCTTTGTAACTAAATCGAGGAAGGAAGTTCTTGATGTAACTCTCGCTACTATTCACACTGCCAGGCTGATAACCAATTGGCATGTCAGTGATGAACCATCTATGTCTGATCATCGACTTATTGAATTCGCTTTGAATACATCCAACATTTGCGGAACTATCACTTTTAGGGATGCGAAAACCACGGACTGGGACTTGTACAGACGAAAGCTCCAGGAGAGACTCCTAGACGTCCCTAAAACCATACGCTCCCCTGAAACATTGGACTATGCTGTCACTCAAGTTACTGAAGCCATTACAGCATCTTACCAAGAGAGCTGTCCTCTAAGAACTGTGAGGGACAGAAAAGTGACATGGTGGAACAAAAGGCTCGATGTTTTAAGGGAGGAATCACGTAGGTTGTTCAATAAGGCTAAATCGACTGACGACTGGGATCGGTATCGGAAAGCTTTAACTACCTATAATAAAGAAATCCGAAAGGCGAAAAGACTTTCATGGAGGAAGTTCTGCGAGGAGATTACTAAAGTCCCTCAAGGAGCCAGAATCCACAAAATCTTATCCAAATCGCCTACGAATCAACTGGGACTCTTAAAGAAACCAGACGGTGCCTTCACTGCATCAGCGGAGGAAACCCTGAAACTTTTGGCGTCAACACACTTCCCTGGCTCGGTGATGGCACAAGACATCATCGTACCATATTCACCTCATATCCGCCTCTCCAGGCCTACAAATGAAGACTGGAGAAGAGCGGCGAGGTACTTTAGACCAAAAAAGGTAGAATGGGCTATAGACTCATTCAAGCCGATTAAGTCTGCAGGTGATGACGATATCTTCCCAGCTCTCCTGCAGCAAGGGAAGACTATACTCATCCCTATCTTAATCAAAATCTTCAGAGCAAGCTTTGCCTGGGGATATATACCTGAGAAATGGACTACAGTTAAAGTCTGTTTTATCCCAAAGGCTGGTAAGAAAGACTACTCTCAACCAAAGTCCTTCAGACCAATAAGCCTTACCTCCTTCCTACTCAAGAGTATGGAAAAGGTTATAGACGAATGCATCAGGGATGGACCATTAAGGGCTAACCCTCTGCATCCGAAGCAACATGCTTACCAAAAAGGAAAATCCACAGAAACTGCTCTGTTAGAACTAACAGACAGGATCGAAAGGGCTTTGGAAGATAAACAGATAGCCCTATGTGCTTTCCTTGATATTGAAGGAGCTTTCGACAACGTCACCATAGACGCCCTTTCCAAGGGAATGAAGGCGAAAGGGATTGACGAGACAACTACTCGTTGGATCGAATTCATGCTCCTCAACAGAACTATCAGTGTTACCTTACACGGAACTACAAAAAGCTTCAAAACAACTAAAGGGTGCCCACAAGGAGGCGTTCTATCGCCACTTCTATGGCTACTCGTTGTTGACCAATTGCTGGTTGAAGCCTTTAAAAGAGACTTAGATGTACACAGTTATGCTGACGATGTGGTGGCTTGTGTTATCGGCCCCTGTCACAGCACGGTATCATCTATACTGCAAAGATCTCTGAACGTTATAAACACATGGTGCACAGAGAACAATTTATCGGTTAACCCGAGTAAAACAACAATAGTCCCCTTTACTAGGAAGCGAAAGTTGGACAAACTTGTAACGCCCACTGTAAAGGGGACTCGCATACCATTCTCCAATGAGGTCAAGTACCTGGGCGTAACTATCGACCAGAGACTGACCTGGAACACTCACATTAATAATGTGATTCAAAAGGCTAAAATAGCTTTAGGAATATGCTGTCGCTTAGCAGGGACGAAATGGGGCCTAAACCCTAAAATCGCCCTGTGGTTGTACACCGCTATAGTTAGGCCGATAATAACGTATGCCTGCGTAGTATGGTGGAGGAAAACATCCCAAGTGACAGTCATTAACAAACTTAATGGTTTGCAGAGACTTGCATGCATTATATCAACAGGGGCCATGTCTACAACACCAGGAGCTGCTCTAAATGCCCTGCTTAACCTTCCGCCACTTCATCTATTAATTGCGAAGGAGGCGAAAGCGGGCATGTATAGAATAAACAGCACTGGCAAAGTAAACTGGCGCTCTCAAGCACTGAGATCGCTACACGAATCAGTGCTTGAACACGATCAGCTAGCTATGACAACAGACGTCATGCTTCCACAGTGTAGCTTCACAAGAAATTACACAGTGGAACTGCCGAGCAGAGAGGATTGGGCAAGCAACCTCATTACTTGCAAGGCTGGAAGCCTGATCTGGTTTACAGACGGATCCAAAATGGGTGAGAATGTAGGATGTGGAATATTTGGCATTAGCCCGAAATTCAGCAAAAGCTTGAATCTGGGTAAATATGCCACCATATTCCAAGCGGAGGTATACGCCATTATAGAATGTGCGGAAGCCAACCGTCAACGAAACTACATAAATCAATTAATTCTGATTTACTCAGATAGCCAGGCAGCTCTTAACGCCTTGAACTCGAATACAATAAATTCGAAACTGGTAAAAGACTGCATTAACAAACTAAATGACCTGGGGCAAAGGAATAAAGTTATTCTGAGATGGGTACCGGGTCATTCTGGAATTACTGGCAATGAAAAAGCCGACGAACTTGCAAGGACTGGGGCTCAGGGTCATCAGATAGGACCAGAACCTTTCTGTGGTATCTCAAAGAACCAGGCCATGCAGACCCTTAAGGGCAACCTATTTGGCGATTCAAAAAAGCACTGGTTGTTACAACCAGGACTGCTACACGCCAAATCTCTTATAGAAGGCTACTCACAAAAACGAACTGCCGAGCTTCTTGAGCTTAGCAGGACGAACATCTGTGCGATAGCCCGCGCCTTAACCGGCCACTGCAAATTAAACAGGCACCTTTTTCACATGAAACTGAGTGACACTGATGTTTGCAGGTACTGTAATCAGGAGAGGGAGACGCCTAAGCACCTGTTGTGTGAATGTGGGCCCCTTATCCACAAACGGAGTATCCATCTGGGTCGACACATTATTCGCCCGGAGGAGATTAAAACTCTCAAAGCTAGGAGTATTCTAGACTTCCTGGAAGCCTCCCGGCTAAAAGAGTTACTCTAACAAGGTGGCGAGTCACAATAGATCTTTTAGGTCGCAGTGACTACATCTCCTACACTATGGGAGATGCATAGCCCCTTTCCTTCAAAAATAATAATAATAAATACGGTACCACCACTAAAAAGTACCCCTCAGTCAAACTTAAATACCTTATAGTCAGAGCGCATCTCATAACGGTTCTAATAATCCCAAACACGGTTAGATTACATTAATTTACCTTTCGGCTTTCATCATCAGATCAGTTCGATATATCCTCTCCCCCTCTTCTTTCAAACAGTCATTAAACTAGATGCTGATAATCCCGGCTGTAGCATCAGGCCAGATTTATGTCAACATTGCAATGAACTTAAAATTTAGTCCTGTTTAAAATGAGCCCAAACACGACTACGGTGCTGTAATTTCAAGGTTTGTACTTTTCCTGATGCTCCTGGCTTCAGCATCAGGTCTCTATGTACTTCGGTGTTCTTTATTAGCAGTACGTTTATCCACACATCGAGCCGTTTTCAATGAGCCTAAACTCGATATATCTGCTGTTTGTTGTCGAGGACTTAGGTACTCTGCAGACTATCCTGACTGCAGCATCAGGTCATGACTTGATGATCATGAGACCAAATGTGGCAAATGCCCTATCAAACATCAAAACAATTTACTAAAACAGTCCTTGCCTGTTCGAGTAACTTCTTACTGTTAAGGAGTTGTACCTTCCATCATCAGCCCAGCTACCTGAGATGGTGACGACCATACGCAAATACACAAGATACTTCATAAAATATGCGAAAATCAATAAGTGAGCCTATAAAATTTGAAGGTTGCCCTCGATTTCTCCAAGATCCCATCATCAGATCCTAATTTGGTGATAATGGGACCACCTCAGAGCTATCTACTTTCGAACAAAAAAAGAATTTTGAAAATCCGTCCACATTTGGGGGAGTATTCGACGAACAAACATACAAAAAAAAAAAAAAAAAAAAAAAAAACATACAAACAGCCGAACGTAGTACCTCCTCCTTTTTGGGGAGTCGGTAAAAAATAACCTTTATTTAGGTAATTTAGCAACCTGATATATGGGGTCGAAACTTTTGGGTCGTGGAGGCTTTTTTTTTTTGTCGACGGGGAAAATCATCTTTGACGAAACCCGCTCTTGGGTGCAGCGGGAGACAGTGTCAGACTCTTACTGACTAAAAACCCCGTGCCGTTCCTTCTAGCCTTCATACCGGGGCACGAGCTCCCTTTCGGACAACCCTGTCCCCAGTAGGCTTCGACCCAGCTGGGCCCCTCCTGCTGCTGACAACTCCTTGAGGCGCGCGGGAACAGTGCGCGCCGTCGACGTCTTGGACTCGGTCCATTACCGGACGATCGGACAGCGAGCTTGGGTCGTGGAGGCTGAGTACGAAATAGATAGGAACAGAAGACAATCTCATGTACGCACTTCACTTTTTGTACCTACGCTCGGTGGACGCACACGAATGAGTTTTTGAGCCGGAACTGTTCGACGAGCGGGCCGAGGCGCTCCGAGATACCTTGTCCGTGAGTGGTGTCTATGTGTGCATTGCTGGAGCGCGCCTTGTATGTAGATTGACACCTGTACCTATATATTTTGTGGTCAGAGTGCTCATACACTATTTAAAGATTTCTCCAAACGCCTAGTTAACACTTCGCGTGGCCGTTGACTGGCTTTTACCTCGGTCAGAGGTTAAGCTTTGACAAAGACGAGGTTTAAGCTAGAACTACATTAGACCGACGCACACGTGTAACACGCCTGATTTGTACGTAGAACAACGTCGCGTGGCGTGAATCAAGTGTAGCTCTACAAGTCTAGTTTCCATATAAAATGTATGGAGACCGACGCGCCCAGATCTGCGTGTGTGGTACACGTGTGAGCAGTGTCTACCTGTACTAGCAGTCCCAACACACGCCGCACTAAAGCTGGCTTTTCGTCAGAAAAAAAATAATTGAGAAGTCCGATTGCAGCGCCACTTAGGTACTGGAGCTCATTTCATTTTCAATCCATCCAGGGATCCATTTAAATATATGCACAAAGTTTCATCCGAATCGGTCAAACTGTTTAGGTACATTAAGTGACTAATACACGTTTGGAGGTATGCGGAACCAAAACCTCCGTTGAAAAGGGAGGATCCTCCGGACAGACGAGTGTTATCTCTGGTGGGAAACTGCCCGATAGTTGATTTCAGGCTGTCATAAATATTCACATCGCGCAGAGAACTTTAATTGCGCGATGCAAGATTCTATGTAGTTCTATGTAATCTTATCTATGTAGTTCTTATGTGGCGCCATAGATGTCGCTACACACGTACAGAATAATTGTTAGATATTTATAATAATAAGATCTATATCATTATTATAGTAAGCCTATACTGTCCCACTGCTGGACAAAGGCCTCCCTCCACTCCTTCCAACGATCACGGTTGCTCGCTTTCTCATTCCAATTCTTAGGGAAGCCATCCAGGTCGTCCCGCCATGGGGTGGGGGTAGAGTTGGGACTGTCCGATAGATTGCCACATCTTATCAGGGTCGGCCTCGAGTACACCACTGCCTACCAAAACCTCGGCCCCCAGCAACAAATATTAATACAACTGATATGTAAATCAAAATTTCAATCTGACGACGCCTTAAGGAATAAAAAGGGTAATTTATTTTAAGCCGAAGAACGGCTTAATTCAATTCCGATTATTGAATTATTATTTTATCCTTGGGCGAATAAAAATCCGTGGACAATAACGAGATCTTCTTTAATGTTAGCAGAAATATCTTTGCTACACAGGATGTTTACAAAATAATCATGCGATGCAATTTGTACTTGTTAACTTTATTAAAACCGGTGTGAGAGGAGAATGTCTGGAAGCATTTGAGGAAGGCATTTGCCCAGCAGTGGGACAGTAATTGTGATGCTAAGTTATTTTGAGAATCTGCTATGTCGGAATAGGTGGAGAGGGAGAGGGAGGCAAAAGACAAGATGGATAGATTGTGTGAAGAGTGATATGAAAGAAAGGGAAGTTAGTGATAGCATGACGGGTGACAGGATAGAATGGAAGACAAAAAAACGTGTTGCGCCGACCCCAAATAACACGGGATAGGGGCAGAAAGATGATGATGATGATGATGCTATGTCGGAATAGTATAAGATATAGGGATGACTATTTTCCTACACGGTTTTTTTTTATTGAAATTAGGATTAATTCATGAATCCCCAAGCGACCACCGGTGGCCGCGCATCTATTGTCTTACTATTGTGTCTCTAATTGACGGTATCTGAAGGGTTAAGGAGTCTTCAAAGCTAGAGTGGTGGTCTATATAACCTAGTGCACTTTACCACCAACGGTTGCATTACTGCTTACCAGCAGGTGGGATCGCAGTCAAGTAACAGCTTATATAAAGTAAAAAAGAGTTTATCGAAAAGATTTATAAAAAAATGGAGTTCTTAAAGATCGATAATTCCATGCTTTAGGTTTAGTAAAACCATAAAAAGTAGATAATCCAACAATAACATATATTTAATGGCTATTGAGTATTTCGTAACTTGTGGATAACGGTTACTTAAAAAAAAAATGAAAATAATAATATTTAAGGTCACATTCCGTAAACAAAACTGGCCTGTTGGTCTAGTGGTTAGTGGCCCTGACTGCTATGCCGGAGGTCGTGGGTTCGATTCCCACCCAGGACAAATATTTGTGTGATGAGCATGATCATTTGTTCTGTGTCTGGGTGTAATTTATCTATATTATGTATGTATTTATAAATATATAAGTATGTTTATCAGTTGTCTAGTACCCATAACACAAGCTCTGCTTAGCTTGGGACTAGACGGCGTTGTGTGATAGTTGTGGAATATATTATTATTACAACGTCAATACATATCTATACCATAACCAAAAAAGAAAAAATAAATCTCGTTTTCAAGTTTCGATCACGGCAATGATCTTCTGATCGATTTTGTTAATTTACAAAATCGATTATTCCTCATCTCTAATACGGCTTACACAGAACAATATAGTCTGTCCTGCTCTATACACAATATGCTAAAGATAAAAATTCTAGAGTACACTTAATATTACATATTGATTCATCATCACCATCATATTAGCCGAAAGACGTCCACTGTTGGACATACGCCTCCCCCAAGCGTTGCCACAACGACCGGTCCTGTGCGTATCGCATCCATTGGATTCCCGCGACCCTGACCAGGTCATCGGTCCAGTTGTTTGAGGCTTTCCAATGCTGCGTCTTCCAACGCTTCACCATCTGTTCTGTTTTGTTTACTTAGAAGTAAACAAAAGCAGTATGCAATCACATATGTTATGCTAGATTGCGTTATTACGCGCAGAGAAATTGTTTTACTTTTTCTTTTCTTTCTAAATAATCTAATTACCACAGCTAATCACCAACTCAGATTTCTAATGTACGAAACTTTTTAGTCACATATATGGATGTGAACCATATACAGCGCTATGATTAGAAATCCTAATTGCTGTGTGCATTGGTAATCCGAGTTCGTGATTGCTTTTTGAGAGTTTGGCCTAAGGCTATGGACAAATTAGCGCGGAAAAACGAAACGGGATATTCATCGTATTATTCCATTTATATGATATATTGTAGTGACAATTCATTTTTCGGATTCCGTACCTCAAAAGAAAATCGAAACCCTTATAGGTTCATTTTATTGTCCGTCCGTTTGTCCGTCTGTCGTATCGAGTTGAAATTAAAACCATATACTCAAGTTTGCAGTCCCTTGAAACTATGAACGGTGAAGTTATCAAAAAAGAAAGTATGGCCGTTTATGTGTTCACACACACTTTCAAGGTAATCTTTGGTACAGTCTCGTATACTCTCATTTTTTGGTCACGTATGCCACCGAGGGGAAGTGGCTATTAAGCGCCTTGTCGTTCAGGGAAGGTTAAGGAACCACGAGGAAGATCGCAAGACTGAACAGATGAAGGCGGCAGTAAATGGGTCATTATCACTGCACGAATGCATGAGGAAAGCAGCCATAAAAATGGATTGGCGGCGTGTTGTGAAGCTTGCAACCAACACCCCAAAAAATTTACCACGACCACTCTGTCAAGAGTGATACCGACAAGGAAGAAGAAAGGGAATTAAAATTCATAGGGTCCTTCTCGTTGAACTAGAATCCTGAAATTTGGCATGATGCAAGGTTCCATAGCACAAGTATAGGAAAAAATCTAAAAACTGTTTGTATAGTTACGTCACAAAATTTTTTTGCGATTCGGAAAAACCTTCGTAACTTAATTCGGGAATTGAACAGTTTTCATATAGTCTGTCTAAAAAGTCAAACGTCTTGGGTAGTTTGAACAAAGTTAATAATTATAATATTTCGTTTCATCAGATTTGTTTACCATAAACGGAAAATGCTAGACAATTTGACGCCATTTATTATCCCTCAGAAATGTTAATAAAAATAAAGTATCTCTACTAAAATTATAAAAACCATTAAAATTCCCATGTTGTTTGACTTTTTAGACAGACTCTAGTTTGTACGGAACTACACTTACTCAGTTTTATAAAATGGGCATCTACTTTAAGAGCCATTATTATCTACTTCAGTATCCATCTTTATATAGGTATGTACATACTCGTTATTGCAGTGTGTCTCCTCTTCCCGTCTCCAACCACAATCCCGTTACTTCCCCACTCCGTAGTTGAGCAAAACACGGCAAATTGGTTCCATTAGCGTGCATTAGGGGGCGCTGCCGGCGCAACTGGGCCCAAGTGGGGCCGACTGGGGACCAAGTGGGACCGCGGACCGCTGGCTGGCTGTTATTGAAAGTGTTTGGCTTGAAGAACCTCGTCTGGCGCAAATGTTTGCTCGTATACAGGCTCGTTTGAGGTTGTAAACTTAATTGGGAAATAAATGCAGGTTTTTAAGGAAACTTGCGTACATGTAATATTATTATATTATGTTTTATATCAAGCACTAATGTATGTTTGTCCTATATATTTGTTTATGTGGTGTACAATAAAGAATATAATAAATAAATAAATAAATAATAATAAGTAAAGACGCGTTGCGTGACTGGTGGACTGGTTCGTTCTTTACCCAAAGAATTAGCATTGCCATTCAATAATAATAATAATGTTTTTTATCAATGTTTTTTAATAACATTGCTCAGGCAGGGACCGTGGTAGTTGTGGAATACGAGTATTATTAATATTATTTACATCTTCATTTTACACCGAACTGGGATGTTTTTGCGCTATTTAGATTTTGGAGAGTGTGCGCAGGAATTGCATGACTTGATTCCGCCATCTCATTTCTACCATCGGACAAACCGACGTACGGCGAGTATCCACCCTTACGTTCTTGAAACCTCTACGGTCCAGACTAAGCGTTTTGCTTCGTCATTTATACCGCGTACATCGAGGGACTGGAACAATTTGCCAGCTGCGGTCTTCCCGTTCGATTATAATTTAAGCGTCTTCAAGGCTAGAGTGAATAGGCTCTTAATAAACAAGTGCGCTTCACCATCAACGATTGCATCACTGCTTACCATCAGGTGGGATCGAGTACTAGTTTATATCAGATAAAAAAAAACCCTCATGTAGATTTACGCTGTTATAAAATTAACCTTATTGCATAATATGATGGGGTAGAAAATCCGTCGCAACACATACAAGTTCATACGCGTGTAAATGTCAGTGAGCTCAGATTCTCATCGTGAATTAGTTCGCGGTCGTGTGCCTCGTAGGGAACACATGAGTTATGCTGATTATATTGTTCAACCAAGAGAATATACGCAGGGATAACGTGCGTCATTGTTTATTGAATAAGGATATTGTTTTCTATGTTTATATTTGCTGTTATTTAGAGCTAACATGGCGGTAACGTAACTGAAATATGTCTCAAATAGTTTTGAAGTGATAATGGTTTAAAGTGCATTTAAATTATAACGAGAGCGGTGGTGGCCGAGTGGTAATGGCTCCAACTTACGAGTTGTAGGTCGCGGGTTCAAACCCTGCCAGGCGCATTATATTGTGTAATAAGTAATTTATTTCATTACCACTGCTCTCAAAACGTTGAAGGAAAACATCGTGAGGAAACCGGCATGTCCTAGAACCTAAAATTCCAAGACATGTGACATTCACCAACCCGCACTGGGCTTGCGTGATGGATTACGGCCCATTCCCTCTCCTAGAGAGGAGGCCTGAGTCCCAGCAGTGGGAACATTAAAAAGGCTGATGATGATGATGATGAAATTATATGAGTTCACGTTTTTTGAATGAAAAGGTTACTTTGAACTATTATATCTTCCGATAGATTTGAAATTGAAGTTTCAAATAAATTTTATATTAAAGTTTTTTTAAGGTCGGAACTCCTCCCGCACTAGGGTGGAACAGGTGTTAGACTTATATCGACTAAAACCATACCGATGTTCCTTCTTTGCTCTTTGCGTTCCAAGATCTCGGGTTTACCTTTCGGACCACTGCTGCTTTGGCTTCGATCCCGCTTTTTTTTTATACCGTTGGGGAAAATCATCTTATGACAAAACCCGCTCTTGGGTGGAGCGGGAGATAGTGTCAGACTCTTACTGACTAAAAACCCCAACCCGTTCCTTCTAGCCTTTATACCGGGCACGAGCTCCCTTTCGGATAACCCTGGCCCCAGTAGGCTTCGACCCAGCTGGGCCCCTCCTGCTGCTGACTACTCCTAGAGGCGCGCGGAAACAGTGCGCGCCGTCGACGTCTTGGGCTCGGTCCATTACCGGACGATCGGACAACGAGCTACCCATGGCTCGCCGTCCGCGAGCCCGAGCTTCGGCCCCGCTGGGTCTCTTTGATATTAAAAGTACGTTATTCTTTCTTTTTTTTTTAAACAAAGCTGCTAAAACTAAACAGATATACAAAGAAAGAAAGAAAGAAAGAAAGATAATCTTCAAGCTATCGTCATCTTATACGTACGTAGCTTGTTTTCCCACACCCGATCAAATCCCTTATCCACACTATCATAGTCCTCAATATCCAAAGGACAAGATTGTGAAAGTTCGCAATAAATCTAAAGTAGAAATAAATATCAGACGGATCTTGCAAGGGAATGTCTGAGGGAGATAACGTAAGCATGTTGATCGGAACGATAAGCCGGTGAACTGTTTGTAAAAGAATCTCACTTTGAACTTTATACCTATGATATTTTTATTTACTGCCTGAAAAAGAATTTAATACTCTTAGGGCTTATATTTTTTGTTCGTTTGAAGGATTTACCGCAACCGTGCTCCCCTAGCCAAGTTACAACCGTATCGCCTCGAGTCGGCCACGCCTCCAATTCCTTTGTTCTGACGTCATTGCAACACTCAGTCACGTGGTCTTCTATCTTATTTTGTGGACACTTCTAGCGTTTTTTTGTAGCGGCGTTTTTTTGAGGCCCGTGTGCGCGGACAGTTATTCTCTTAGATGTTTTACATGGATTAAGTACTTAGCGTAGTCGTTTCAAAACTCTAAGTAATGCAGCTTTACGACAATTTAATGACTTAAGTCTCACGGCGTCTACAATGTACCCGGCAGCCATTTTATGTCTCCAAAGTACAAATATACATAATTAAGGTAGTTCCACATTACGTAACAGATGCTCACAGAACAGATGGGCAATGGAGCCGAAAGGTTCTTTATTTTTAATTATTGACTAGCTTTTGCCCGCGGCTTCGCCCACGTCCGTAAGACATCGAGCCATTGCCACCGACTTATCGTAAGCGACATTCTGTTGAAAAGCAAATTTATGAACCATGGCCCCAATGGGGCCTGGGTTATCCGAAAGGAAACTCGAGCCCCGGTATGAAGGCTAGAAGGAACGGGGTGGGTTTTTAGTCAGTAAGAGTCTGACACTATCTCTCGCTCCACTCAATAGCGTGGGTTGTCATAAGATGATTTTTGCCCACCGAAAAAAAAAACATATGAACCAAATAATTTAAGACCTTAAGATCTAAAATGCATTTAAAAAAAGATGTCGCTTTCGATAAGTCGGCGGTAATAGCTCGATATAGCCTATGTCATTTGGGAATAAAACAGCTTTCTATCGGTGAAAATATTTTAGCAATTTTTTTGCCCATTAACCACTTAAGTTTGCCGATTCTTCGTGCTATGTCAGCAACCTTGGTTCTTCGGCTCCCCGTTGCTCGTAATAATTCCTGCTGTTAACAAAGCACGCTAAAAAATCAACTGTTCCAACATACCATCACGCCCATGGGAAATTTCATCACACAAAATAATCGACAGAATCACGCACGGATAAGCTTTGAACCGGAAACCTGTCACTATAAAATGCAATTTCGAAATAGCTCCCCGAAATGCCGAGCGTCATTTCACCCGAAATAATTGAGAAAATCTCGCCTCAACCCGTTGCGTGTTCCTATGTACTCGGCTTTGTATTCGTGATGTGACGATCTCTGGGAGAATGGATCTAATCGACAGGGACAGCAAGAAGAGCATTGATTTTTTTCCCTGCCAAGGCTATGGGTTTGTTCGAAAGATACACCACAATCCCTGAGAAGGGAAAGCGTGCAAGTGAAGGAATACCGCTTTTTTTTAAAGGAAAATCATTCAATGTCTTCTCCCAGTCTGGGTTGAGCGGAAGAGCGTGTCATCAAAATCCACCTAAATCATCAAACCATACTTTTTACTGACTAAAAACCCACTCCTGCCAGGCGATGAGCTACCCGTAATCGTGATGTGACGATCTCTAGGAGAATGGATCCAATAACGACGGGAACAGCAAGAAAAGCATTGATTTTTTTTCCTCCAAACGATATTTGAAAAATACACCGCTGCCTTGGAATGAAAAGGGCTGCAAGTAAAAATATTATCGTTTCAGCCGAAAAACGACCATTGTTGGACTTAGGCCTCCCCCAAGTGTCACCACAATGAACAGTCCTGTACGTCTCACATTCATTGGATTTGAAGTGAAGGATTATACGGCTTCTTGTTTGAAAGGAAAATCGTCCAATAACTTCTCCCGGTCTGTGTTGAGCAGAAAAGCGTGTCTACTTTTACTGACTAAAACGACACCTGTGTCCTTCTGTTGATATACACTGTTGACATTCTGATAACTGATAAACATACTTACGAGTATATATTATTAAACACATACATATTATAGTCCGTCAAAGCAATCAGGACCACTAGACCAACAGGCCAGTCAAATACTTGCCAGTCCTTGTTCTAATAAGAGATAGGTATTTCAGTTTTTCATAATACCATGTAATTGTTCCGAGAATCAAATAATAAGTAGACATTCTTATAAAATATTAAACAGAACGCGGAAAAGCTTTATTTGGTCAGTATTCTACGAACTCCGAATAAAATATTTTCACTAACAGTAAATATTATTGTGATGAAATAATCAGAATATTGTTTGATGAAATATGTGGATCGGAAATTAAACCGCAAACCGAAATGCCGCGGATATTATAAATGTGAATCTGTATGTTTGTTAATCAATAACGCCAAATCGGCCATTCGAATTCAGACAGGTAGACCCTGAAGGCTAACATAAAAGTTATTAGACAAACAATTTTTGTTTATAATTTAGAAACAAAAATAGCTGGTGGGAATTTTTACATAGGTATATTTTTCAAAAAATCCCCACTGAGATGATTTTATTTAGCTAGTAGAGATTTCTGTAAAAAAGTAACAATCCCCACTAGTAGAGATTTATCGGTGGGGATTTCTGGAATAAAGCAAATAGCTTCACTGTTAGCGTGCCGGCCAAACGCTAAATACAAGATGTATGAGAATGACATTACAAACTTCACGCCTCTTCTGACATGACTTTACTGCAGGAAATGACATTACCATACATTTTACACTTGGGGTTTGGTGGGAATACTAATTGAAAGTCATTTATTTAAACCGTTTTTTTTAGGTTTATAAATCATCCATTGACTTCTCCCTCTAACGGATGGAGCGGGAGGGCGTGCTAGACTTTTACTGACGAAAAGCTACTACTGCTTTGTCTTTGGGTACACTTTCGCACAACCCATTATTATCTAAACTGGCTGGTCTGGGCTAGTTTTTATGTTCTCGTGGGAAAAAAAATGATACAATAAAATTACGCTGAGCGTTAGACATACTATGTGACCAACGACTAAGGCAAATAGATAAATATAGAATGCCATGTAGCATTGAGGCCTATTAATCTCGTCACAGCTATACGCTGGTCAGGACATATTGTAAGAATAAAGCGGAAACAAGCAGGTGAGCGGTTAGTACCTCAAATATAAGCACGTTCTAAAAAGACATGAAATGCGATATGGACCCCTCTCGTTGAGAGAAAACGGTACAGGATTGAGGATAGACCTTGTTAGAGACGCCTAATAACACCAAAAATCTATACCTTAAAAGACCAGCGAAACACTAATCTAGATGTCAGGCAAGAGACTATAAAAATAAGCCACTCTCCAGCATCTAATACCTCTAAATCTAAATGAATAGCTTAGTTTTTTTAAATGTCCGCGCTTTGCACGTGCATTACAGCAGAGATAAGCTATTAGCCATATTAGATTACATGATCCAAACCCGTAGTTGCACAGATAACTGAAACTAGAGCGCCTCGCCATCAGAGATTGCATTACTGCTTACCATCAGGTGGGATCGCAGTCAAGCACTAGTTTATATGAAAAAAAGGGTCGAAATCAAGGTGGACAAAACCGCTGTTCAAAACTATAGCGCTATTTATTTAATCCCACTACAAAAAATTCGTTTATAAAAGATTAAAACCTATTTCAGTAGGCCTATCAGCAAGCTATCTAGAAAAATATACATTATTTAAATAAAATTCAAACAAAATACAGTAAATAATGCCTAAACAAAGATAAACAGGCGTCACTGGAAACTGAACTCTTTTTCAAAGCATATAAGCTATAGTATAGTCTTAAATAAATAATGATATGAAAGGTACGGTCGATGCGACCTAGAGTTCACGCTATAGGTCAGGTTTAAATAGACTAGATATGACATAGGTATTAAAGGGCAATATACTACACTCTATGTATCAACAACTTTATGGTACACTGATTTTTAAGTATAAATCTACTACATGTATCTTTTTTTTTTCGATGGGGAAAATCATCGTATGACAAAACCCGCTCTTGGGTGGAGTGGGAGATAGTGTCAGACTCTTACTGACTAAAAACCCCATCCTGTTCCTTCTAGCCTTCATACCGGGGCACGAGCTCCCTTTCGGACAACCCTGTCCCCAATAGGCTTCGACCCAGCTAGGCCCCTCCTGCTGCTGACTACAAAATTCAAATTCAAATTCAAAATCATTTATTTCAAATAGACCAAATGTAGGCACTTTTGAATAGTCAAATGTCAGTCAGTCCAAGAAAAGTGAAGCTAAATTGCACGTTCCAAAGCGTAGATCTCTATGGAGAAGAACGTGCAAGAAACTCCATGGACACTCTTTTAAATCATATTATGTGTTACATATAATGTTTGGTTACATTATTTCATGTTGCTTTTATTATGTGCGCACAATGTAGATAATAAAATTAAAATAAAAAATATATTAAAAGATAAAAACTGAATTAAGCTACTGGCAGTTAAGAGATGACCAGTCTCAACTGACGGCACCCGTTCACGAGCATGACGCGTGCATCAGCCCCACTCAGCTCAACCATTTTCAAGGGAACCGAATGACCCAATACACGCGCCACCAGCAGCGAGACATTTAAGTGAGCATGACAAACTCCTAACTGCCATGCTCGTAATGTCAAAAACAAAAGAATACAAGTCGTAACCCAATAAAAAATGCTTCATGGTACCTCACATTCACAAATAGGAAAAAAAAAGTGCTTCTACATTAAACAATGCTATGGTTTTCAAAAACAAAAGTAATAAATGATCATAAGTTTAAACTATATTTTCAAATTACAAAAAAATAAAAATAATTATAGTTTCCAAGCCAATCAATACACCCTAGTGTGGTAGTGGAGCTGGACCAGCATTGAGCCAAGCATTTTTATCTTGTATATAATCCTCCAACTTATAATATGCCTGCCTGCATAGTGTGCGTTTAATACAAGATTTAAATTTTGTTTCATTGAGTTCTAAAATTTGGGGAGGTATTTTATTATAGCATTTTAAACAGTACCCCATGAAAGAAGAGGCCACTTTTGCCAATCTGAAGCCTGGTTGAACTAACTGGTCCCTATGTCTTGTAACATAGTTATGTCTATCGCCTCTTTTGCTAAACAGATGAAGATTTTTTCTAACGTACATGATGTTTTCATAGATATATTGACAAGGCACCGTCATGATGTTAATATCCTTAAACAGCTGTCTTAGAGAATCGCACCGGCGGAGATTGTAAATAGCTCTGATGGCTCTTTTCTGTAGTATAAAGATTGAGTCAATGTCTGCAGCCCGTCCCCATAGTAAGATACCGTATGACATGATACTATGAAAATAACTAAAATAGACTAGTCTAGCGGTATCAACATCCGTAAATTGGCGGATTTTTCTAACAGCAAATGCAGCCGAGCTAAGCCGTCCTGCAAGAGATGTTAAATGAGGACCCCATTGTAGCCTTGAGTCAAGCGTAATCCCCAAGAAAACCGTTTTTTCGACAAATTCTAATTTCTCATGGTTCAATACAATGTCACAATAACTACTTTTGACGTTCGGTAAGGAAAATCTTATACATTTCGTTTTTTTGCCATTAAGAACTAGATTATTAGCAGTGAACCAGTTTTGGACCTGCAGTAAGGCGTTATTTTCTACTCCTTGAGGCGCGCGGGAACAGTGCGCATCGTCGACGTCTTGGGCTCGGTCCATTACCGGACGATCGGACAGCGAGCTACCCTTGGCTTGCCGTCCGCGAGCCGAAAATCGGGATCGGAATCCCGGTGACGGCGGCGAGGGCGCCGTAGACTGATGCAATCGGCCTCCTCCTTTACAAGCTTTACTGCTTCGCAGAAGGAGGCGACCGCCTGCCATTCCTCCTCGCTCCGGACCATGGCCTCGACCAGGGCCCGGCGACTACATGTATCTGGAATTATGCACACCTTTATACACTCTAATTAGAAAATTAAGTTATAATCATAATTTAGGCATTGCAATTTTATTTAAATAAATTGAGAAACAGTTGAGAGATCTCTACCCTAATTAACTGTTCCTAAACTTGTTTCTGTCTTCTACTATAAAATATACCTTTATTCTATTAAAAATATTAATTGTGCACTAAATTAAGTTGTTCTGGTTTAAAAAAATAACCACGAACGGGATGACGGGGTCTTTGTTCACTCGCTTCGCTCGCTCATCAGACTGCGGCATCCCCTTCTAATCTAACCGGTACGAGTCGGGGTTCCCTAAGTCTCTTAATAACTTTAAAATGTCAATTAATATTTGGTGTACAATTAGTATTTTTAGTAATGAATAAGATTTTTCATGTGCAGTTAAATATTTTAACTGAAAATTAAGAAATTTGTTATCTTATTTGTGAGCAAATAATACTCGTTCTACTCGCAAATATATCGGGGCATCGACGCACTACATTGGTAGCGCATCGATATTGGCATCAAGATTGTTTTTATTAGTTTAGGACTACAAAATAACTATTTTGATAAGCATTTTTTTTATTAATTAGTGGTTTATTTATTACTAGCTTCTGCCAGCGACTTCGTACGCGGATCCTGTTGCTTATGCCAGCGACAACGGAGTCGTCAAAATCAAAGATCTGAAACGTCTGGTGTCGAATTCTAAGAGCCTGGAAAACAACGTGATGCGCGAGACGACTCGAGACGTTCCAGATCTCTCCCTTCCACTTACGCGCGTGACAGTGTGACCTTAGATATGGTGCCATAGACAAAAATAAACAGAAAGCTCCGAACTGCTAAGCTATCGGGAGTTACATGTGTTATTGTGAGTTAACCATAAAAGATAGACATATGATGTCGTGGGATATTTTTTATATAATTTTAAGGAGAACATTTCCGTTATACATGATTTCTGTGTAGCTTTAACCATTAAGGCTTCAAACGCGACGGAAGCTTAAAAAATGGAGTAATTTCTCTCGTTTCCCCAACATTTCCCTTCACTGCTTTGCTCCCATTAATCGTAGCGTGATGAAAAGTATACTATAACTTGCCCAGGAGTATGAGGAATGATTGTACCAAGTTTCGTTAAAATCCATCGCGTAGTTTTTGTTTCTATAAAGAACATACAGACAGACAGACAGACAAAAATTTTACTGTTTGCATTTTTGGCATCAGTATCGATCACTAATCACCCCCTGATAGTTATTTTGGAAATATATTTCATGTACAGAATTGACCTCTCTACAGATTTATTATAAGTAAGTATAGATAAGTATAGATATAGATGAATGTAATAGTTTTTCATTCACATCCATCCAGCGGTTTCCATGAAAACTTCAACTATATCTAATGACCCTGGCCACTTATCTCCTTGTTGCTTATAGGTTGTAAGTATTCGTAATAATATTTAAGTCTATGTATCTTTTATGTTAGTACATTTAGATAAACATCGTCACTGAAAAACTATCATGTTGTATGAAACGCAACAGGGACTGATTGTTATCATTTCTACATCAACCAAATCGGTTTGTTATGTCGCGGGTATATCGCTTTTAGCTGTCTCGTTAGTCGTGATGGTCGAACAAATAGTGTTATTGGGTTTTTCCATTAGGAATTACTCTATGGCTGCCCGGAGTTTGGAAGTTGATAGCACAAAATAGATGGGTACAGAAGACAATCTCGTGTATGTACTTCACTTTTTATACCTACGCTGGGTGGACGCACACTAATGAGCATTTGAGCCGGAACTGTTCGACGAGCGGGCCGAGGAGCTCCGAGATATCGTGTCCATGAGCAGTGTCTATGTGCGTTGCTTGAGCGTGCTTTGTATGTAGATTGACTTCTGTACCTATATATTTTGTGCTGATAGTGTGCTGCCGTTCCTAGGGAAAGCACTTAAAGCCTAACGGCTTTGAGTATTTGCCTAAGAACGACGGCACCTTTCTTCGGCTTCCAGCGACTGATCTCCGGACAAGTTGGATTGCCGTCCCATCGGACTATGAAAGTAAAGGAACAGAGAGTGCACCTGTGATTGCGAACACGCTTGTGCAGTTATATTTCCTGTGTACCTGGCTAATGTCCGTTGAGATTGACCACTGTGTTCGAAACTAAGTCTTATATTATTTAGTCTAGCTGACCTTTTTTTTTGAACTGGCAAACATTGTTCTAGAAATATCACGATTGAAAAATGTGAGGCGGGGATAGGAGAGTGCATAAATCTTTACGACCTATACTCAGACCTACTAGCGATTACGGAAGAGTTTGGTAACTAACACAGTGACAAGAGATTTTTATATAATAAGAAGACTTCGTTTCATTCTGAACTCATTAGGCACAATTGATCGACTAAATATAGCGAATAGCTAAAACAATGATTTTATTTGCAGCTAATTATGTGTCTGCATATGTGGGTAACGAAACCAAGTAATCATTTTATCATCATACTATCTGAGCTTAATTTTTTTGTAAATATATTTTAAACCGCGAAAAAAAAACAAGTAATTACGCTCATTAACTTTACAGACAAGGTATTTCTGTAAATGTGTTCACATTTAAAATATTTACTACGCAGGTATTTGTCGTGGAATGAGTTTAATTAAAGTCCTGGTTAAAATAAATTGGAGTTAATAATGTTATACTTTGAAAATGTGGGTTGAAATATGATGAGAGTAATACTGACGACATATTTAATTCATGAATCCCCAAGCGACCACCGGTGGCCGCGCATCTATTGTCTTACTATTGTGTCTCTAATTGACGGTATCTGAAGGGTTAAACATTATTACTACTGGCGTCAGGCGGCTTTGCACACGTAGGTAGATATAGTTATTGAGCAATAAAGTTATTCCCGAAAATGCAATTTTTTTTCGATGGTGGATGGTGGTGTTTTTTTTGGTGGTGGTGTTTTTTTTTGGTGGTGGTGGTGGTGGTGGTGGTGGTGGTGGTGGTGGTGGTGGTGGTGGTGGGTGGTTGTGGTGGTGTGGTGATGGTTCCCGTTCTGGGTAAAGCGAGTTAGTAATAGTCTGACACTCCCTGTGTCAGACTATTACTAACTAAAACGCGTTTTTAGTTGCCCTTTGCGTTCTAGTGTCACGATGACTCTTTCAAACAACCCTCCTACCCTGACAGGCATCGGTTCCAGCGAACCGCGTCAATTATACTGAAATTTCTATGAGGCGCGAGTGGTACACAAAGCGCCGTTGACCGAAATCAGCAGGCCTAGCCAGGTAACGACCGTTTCATTTATAATCTTTTTCAGCGATTGCCGTGATTTGGCGAAGCCTCCGATTACTTTGTTCTGACCACATGACTGAGCATTAAGATAATGTCATTCCCAAACATTTGAAGTTTTCTACTAGCGTTATTGTGATTAACATCTTGGCAAGGGCCACAGGACATATCTGGCCCTTACCGGACGGCGAGCTACACGTTACTTACTCGCTCCTATGGTGTCTGGGTATCGCCCTGCGACTGCCAACCTATAACTACTTCTTAGAAGGAAGCAACGGCTTACCATGGCCAAGAGGTTATAGGAAGCGGTTGCTTCCTTCTGCTCTGTACCAAAGCCGAGCGTAAGATGTCACTGGCGCCGTTTGCCTCCACAAGGACACGGCGGTGTTCCGCTTAAGCGGGGTAGACCAGAAATCAGAAACGTTTATTTCAAATAGACCAATTAAAGGGAGAGACTAACAGACTAATTTACCACTTTTGAATTATCAAAATGTCGGTCATTCAAAAAAGTGAAGCGAGAAAGAAAATACATGGACGCTCTTTTAAATCATATTATGACCTTAACCATATGCCCCTCCTCTGAGTGATTCGTACAATAAAGAAACACCAAAATACCTACTACTAATACTTCAGACTGTTATCACAAGATCTAATCAAACACATTGAGTGAATGCTAATTAATTTCTTAACTAAATTACGATCAACGAACATTCGTTTTTCAGCTCTATAAATAGACATTTTCACTTGTAGAGGAGACCTCGGTTAAGAAAGGTCGTACAGTCAGGACGGTACAGTCGGCGACAAAATTGGATGAATGATTATATGTTTTTACTATCATCTAACAAATTGACACGTAACTATACAATACGTATCTTTTTCTAATGGTTGTTTTAGTTTTTTGGATTTCATTTATTTAACATTTGAAATCATTTGATTATACTGCTCTTATACAAATCAATTTAGCGTGTAGTAGTTATATTTTTAGAAGAAAAAAACGTGTTGCAAAACCCAAGTAATATGGGATAAGGGCAGGAAGAAGAACAAGTGGATATTTTCAAACCTCAAGGTAGGTACGAAGGAGATGGCGGGACGACCTGGATGGTTTCTTTAAGAATTGCAATGAGACAGCGCGGAACCGTGATCGTTGGAAGTAGTGGAGGGAGGCCTTTGCCCAGCTGTGGAACAATATGGGATAACTATAATAATAGTAATAATTTAGGTACGGCAAAACTAGAGGAGTCGATCGTGAGCAGAGCACAAGCCGAGCTCAAATTCATGTAGTGTCACTCGTGCTCGGTTCCTCTAGCGTAGGTCCATCTACAAATGTCCGACTGTACATTTTCATCATTCATGCGCATAATCGACAGTTTTCTCTAAAACCGCGGTTGCAGGATTATTGAAAAGAGTCACCGCAATCCTGGAAAGCAAAGGGATACTGAAAGGTAAGTAATAGTTTGCAAAACGCAAACTACTTTTTTTTTGCTTGAAAATATCGTTAGCTCTTGAAAACGCTTTTATGAGACAATCGCACTCAGTGTCATTGGCAAATAATAACATAATAATAATATTCCACAACTATCACACAATGCCGTCAACCCCTGAGCTAAGCAGAGCTTGTGTTATGGGTACTAGACAACTGATAAACACTTATATATTTCTAAATACATACATATTATAGATAAATTACACCCAGACACAGAACAAATGATCGTGCTCATCACATAAACATTTGTCCTGGGTAAGAATCGAACCCACGTCCTCCGGCATAGCAGTCAGGCCCAACGGACCAGCCAAATTCGCGCTAAGTGTTAATCGACTTTAGTCGCCAACTGTACCTTCGAAAAAAAAACGACTTAAATCGCCAGGGGTTATTTTTAAAACAGTTTAAAAGGAACAGATCATTAATCTCGTTACCTGATAAGGCGAGCACACGAGCGCTGTTCAAAAAGAATGGATTTCCCGAGGAGCTGCAGATAATCTTGTTTCACTATCATCGGACTAAAGGATAAGGAGTGTGCATAAAAAGCTTTAATGGATCAGTTACAAGTTAAATAAATTGCTTTTGTACCAGACGGCTTTTTAGGGTTCCGTTCTCAAAAGAGTAAAAACGGGACCCTATTGCTAAGACTGTCCGTCTGTCGGTCATCAGGCTATATCTCATGAACCGTGATAGCTAGATATTTGAATATTTCACAAATGATGTATTTTAGTCGCCTCTATAACAATAAATACTAAAAATAGATTATAAAAATATTTCAGTGGGGCTCCCATACAACGAACGTGTTTTTTTTTTTGCTTTTGGAACGAAGTTCCTTATCGCGCGTTGTGAAAGGGGCTAGGCGAAAAAAAATCTCACGAAAAAATGTAACGATACTATTTGCTATAGTAAGCTATTGTAAGCCGTGCGGCGTGCGCATGTTTCTTTTTTTTTAAAATTTGATTAGAATTCCTTCACTAATTAATCGAAAGGAACTTCGTTCCATCCAGGTGTCCCTTGACACCTCTCAAGTTTTTTTTGCTACGGTACGGAACCTTCGTAAAGGAGTCCGTCTCGCACTTGACCAGTTTTTTATTTTATTTTGATACTTCATTGTGTGATAATATTTCAATTCGTAGAATTCCGTCGACTTCTCAATGGCTACGCCGTAGCAGCGCTACGTTCGCTACGCAGTTTCTCTCGTAGCACTATCGTAGCACCATCATAGATTTTATTCGCATGTATTGAATTTTTACTGCGGTGTTGTTCAAAAGCATCGCTGTGGCCCTGAAACGCAAAGGGCTACTGAAAGAAAAGGGTAAGGGTACGTGAAATAAAACATAGTCACTAATTCCCAAATAAATTAGTCACCTTCATCACAAATCGAAATAATGACGTCACACAAAAGAACTAAATTAGGTTCAAAACAAAAGTGAATCACACAAACCCTGATATAATGTGTACCATTTGGTTCAACGTTCGGTCGCGTCGGTTCACTAAATGTGACTTGTATGTGTTCAGCGGCTGAATTACTGCCTGTCGCTGACAGCTAAATAATGGCGGCCGACATAAGCTATATTACAGTAACAACATAACAGAATAAATTGAATACCGTTTTTTGTCACACCGTCGTACGGGATTATTTAGAGTTACGCTTGGAAAGGCTATTGAAGGACATAGCTGGGTTTTAGTCAGTAAAAGTCTGACATACCCTCTTACTTCTCCCAGAGTGGGAGAAGTTATTTAGCTACATACCATCTGGAAAAAAGATGTTGCGGAATTGTTGGAACCAGGTACCGAGTGAGAACGCAAAAGTAACGGTGGACCATGTAGGCGCGGGCTTGTGGACGGCGAGCAACGGGTAGCTCGGTGTCCAACCGTCCGGTAGCTGTCCGGACGAAGGCTAAGTCGTCGACGGCGCGCATTGTACCCGTGCGCCTCAAGGAGCTGTCAGCAACAGCAGGGCCCCAGTTAGGTCGAAGCCTACTGGGTTGGACCAGGGTTAGTTTCGAAAGCCCCCCAGCCCCAGCTCAGCCCCGGTACGAAGGGCAACGAAGGAAAAGGAGTGGATTTTTTAGTCAGTAAGTCTGACACTATCTCCCGCACCGCCCAAGAGCGGGGGATGTCATTAGATGACTTTCCCACCGGAAAAAAAATTAGCTAGACCATAAATAAGTTTTAGTTACTGAAAATAGGATGAAGATTATTAGAGCGAACAAAAAATGTCGTGGCCCAGTAGTCGTGTCCATGGTCGTGACTTACGAGTTATACGTCGAGAGTCCAAACACAGCTAGACCCATTAATTTGTGCAATTTTTTTCTTCTCCACTACTCTCAAAACATCGCATTGAAACCACATGTCTAGACTAGACGGCGTTGTGTGAAAGTTGTAGAATATTATATTTTTATATATTTATTTATCTCAGGACCCTAAGGTCCTGGACCTATGGAAGGCGTACGAGGAGCCGAAACCAACTCGCAGAGGCCCTTTTAGATGCTTTTAATGATGGATTGTGGTACCAACCGGCGATTATCCCTGTATGCGCTATGCTAGTGCATCCAAGGACAACCCCCGGTTTGAAAAACTATTGCGATACAATATGGAAAACAAAATAATAAGGCTATGATTTTTGGAGTCTTAGGTGGACTGATATCATGGAACTATGTTAAGACTATGGCCCCTGCCTGAACAATGTTATTAAGATCCATCGATAAAAGGCAGGGGGTGGCTTGCACACTCAATAAATGGGCCCCCAGAAACGGCCGCTAGCACGAAGTGACGTAGCAACAAGAGGGCAACAGAATATTATATTATTATTATTGTATTATATTTTTATTGTAAAGTATCTTCAAGTACACGCCTACAATATATTTTCTAACGCAAAATTCGTATTTCAACTAACTCACCAGACTGTAAACTTTCACCAAATTGTTTCAACTCTGAACACAGCTTCTAATTTTCATAATGTGCAAAAAAATTTAGCTCGTCATAATTTACATATTGAATATATTTCAACTTGTCTGTTGTTGTAATGTTGAGGTGTACCGTTTGTTCTTGTAACCTTCAGGAATATTTCTGAAGTAAACATATTGATGGAAGCGTCTGAAACTCTGGACCAACTAACCTTTATTTTTAACACGCTTATATTAGCTTCACTTGTAACTATGTAAGAAAATCTTGGAATCTTAATTTGACCCACTTCCTGGTCTATGATCAGAATGAAATTTTGCACACGCTCTGAGTTCTGATGACAATACATGAATGAAAACGTCATTACAAATCCAAAATGGCGGCCTCCCCAAGATGGCGAACTGGCTGTTTGAAATGCACTTCCATGATATGGGTATCAAATGAAAGGGTTTGCTGTCAGGAATACGAAAAAAATAGTCACGTGACTCAAATCCAATTTGGCGGGCGTCCAAGATGGCGGACAGGCTATTTGAAATGCACCTCCATGATATGGGTATCAAACGGAAGGGTTTGCTGTCAGGAATACGAAAAAAATAGTCACGTGACTCAAATCCAATTTGGCGGGCGTCCAAGATGGCGGACAGGCTATTTGAAATGCACCTCCATGATATGGGTATCAAACGAAAGGGTTTGCTGTCAGGAATACCAAAAAAATTGTCACGTGACTTAAATCCAACATGGCGGACAGGCTATTTGAAATGCACCCCCATTATATGGGTATTAAATGAAAGGGTTTGCTGAATGGGATACGAAAAAAATAGTCACGTGACTTAAAAGCGTGTTTTTTAGTTTTTTAAACTATTATTGTTATTATTTTTGTGACTTTACTAGAAAGAAAGAAAACATGTTCTGGAGAAATACTCAGTCAGTAGTCTCATCTAGTTTTAATTGATGAAAAAATGTACTAGGCAAGCGTGTTCCATCGTCGGCAACATCGTCGCTTACCATCAGGTGAGATAGTGGTCAAACGTGAGCCTATACATTATAAAAAAAAATTGTGAAAGAGTTTTATAAAAACCGATTTGCAATATTAATATCAATTATAATATAGTAAAATCGCGAGAAAACGAGTCACGTAAAAATTTTATTTGAACCTCATTAGTTAAAAAACTCTATACTCTGTTCAAAATAACATCAGAAATTTATGAAAACCTTTTATTACTGTCCGTTCAACCGATTTTGACTTGTATTACGTTGCTGGCATGACTAGTGGCGGCTGCAGTAAATAGTTGGTATTGTAACCACTTTTTTTTGTTTTTAATGCCGTTCTTATGCTTACGAAATACATGTTATAGCTAAATACAAGTTGGACAGACAGTAAAAAAAGGTTTTTTAAATGTCCATTCTTAATGCAAATAGGGTATAGTTAATTATAAAAATTAAACCTAGCTTAGCCGTGTGTTTATCCAAAGCCCACAATTCAGTATTCAATATTCTTGAAACCATATCCCTGATACCCAGGACTTTATGACAGTCACGTAGGTATTCTTTTTATCGGAAAATTCTAAAAAAGAAAATGAAGAAATACAAAAGCGTATGTCCCCCATTATTCTCGTGTGCTCGAACTGCAAACTGTCAACTGGTCCCTTCCACCTCATCGATATGCCAGTCACTACGCCTTGCGTGACGACTTCACGCCTGGCATACAAAGCGACTGCACTGACAACTTACTTTGTTATTAAGTTGACTATCAGCTGGGAACTTGTCAAAGGAGAATTGGCATAATCTATTTATCTATCTAAAGAAATAAAAATGTATGATGTGTTAGTTACTAAGCGCAAAACTCGAGAATGACTGGGTCAGGTTGTTTTTTTTTTAACTATTTGACTCAGAAAAGTTCTTTTATGAAAAGAAAATTGAAAAAAGTGCTCGGAAATCCGCCAAAAAACACGTCTTTCTTTATTACATTCAAACTGTTTGTAAATTTCAATATTAGGGTTGACTGTAGATTTTATTTTCTTTAAACTATTTTAATTTTTCAGTAGATAGGCCACTTTTACTTTAGGACTGCGGCAGTCCAATAGATTTTTTCAGATCAGCTAGCCATAAATTATGACACAATTTTTATGCTTTTTTTGAGCAACACAAATAAAATAAATTATAATGTTTTGAAAAAAGAAACAATATCACCATCACTACATAGTATAAAACAAAGTCGCTTTTTCTGTCCCTATATCCCTATGTAAGCTTAAATCTTTAAAACTACGCAACGGATTTTGATCAGTTTTTTTTTTCAATAAATAGATTGATTCAAGAGGAAGGTTTATATGTAGAATAACATTCATTAAATAGTGGAGAAATACTGTTACCCGAGCGAAGCCGGGGCGGGTCGCTAGTATATTATAGGTAATAAGTATGTTGGGTAGGTAATAATTATGTTGTTCTTTTTTATCAAAGCGAGTCTGGCTACTGTAAAATTGTAACATTTTCGCAGCAATACAATCAAAAGGATAGTGATAATTTCTGGTATAGCTTGAATTTGATGTACAGAAAATAACACACGGGACTTTTTTCCGGGTTTTTATTTAAATAATAGCATTTCCGACATAAACTCTTGTTGTTATATTGTTATTCTGAACAAAACTACATAAATGAAAGTTTCTCAACAATCTAATCAGCTCTCTATTCCACAACTCGGTTCTAACAACAAACAAATCTTCCTATTCTGTACCATCTGTATTATTCAGTCGTCAATTCATAGAAAACTACGAACGGTTCTCACAAAGAGTGCCTTCACAATAGAGAGGAGATAACATCGTTACATGACGGTGCAAACGCGTCCGACTCGGGTAAGCACTTACTTGCCTCGCTCTCCAATAGTACCCACACTCCTTGAACAGTGGCGTAGTTAGACGTGGGTGAAATGGCCCTCACCGAAGGCCTCGCACCCAAAGGGGCCCCGCACAAAACAGGGCTCTTTAAGAACGAAGATTTTTTTTAATAGGCTCATCATTGACCACTATCTCACCTGGTTATTTTAAAATTGGCTAGCTTTTGCGCGTGCCTTTGCCCACGTATCTAAAATATACCATATGTTACTCAGGAATAAAGCAGCTTCCTATCGATGAAAAAAGTTTAACAATCAGACTAGTCTTTCACAGATTACAATAAAAAAAACCTCTTTATTATATTAGTGTAGATAGGTTCGCGTTTGATCACATTTTACCTGATGGTAAGCGACAATGTGGTCAACATTCGAATTTATGAAAGAAAACGGCCCCACCGACAGCCTTCGCCCACGTCTAAATTAATCCACGCTACGCCACTGCTCCTGAGTGCTTCAATATAACTCAATTTTCATTGTTATTAAGGAAACAATACAGTTTCTATTTTCAAATACAATTTATTCGAAGTATAAGCCGATTTTAATTGCAATTATTTGAAGCTTAAACGGTGTAAAGTTACAACTATTGTCGAAATTCAGTCGACTGTTTCCAAAATTGGTTTTCATCTGTGATTTGATTTTCAAATTACATAGTAACATTTGATAAAATATTCACGTGATTTTGTGCCTGGATATGCCTATTATGGACAAACAAGCGACCACTAATGACTCTCTAAATAATTCCGTGCGTTCACAGGCAGATAATTAACTTTGTCGTTAAATAACAATTATATCGTTTGCTGCAAATGAACACAGTAATTGTAATAATTTAAATTGTTAAATTATTAGGAATAATAATCATTAACTTGATTTTACTTGTATAGTTTTTTCTGTGATGACAAATTGCGTTTAACGATAAGTTTCATAAACGTCTTGTCCTTTTCCCGATTAGTTATTTTTTTCATGAAATACTTACCTTGCAAAGTGGCACTTGGCATTTTGCTCACAGAATAGGTGATCGATATGGACGAAAGGTTCTAGAATGGTGACCACGTACCAGGAGACGCAGCTTTGGAAAGCCTCTCACAAGGTCGACCAATGACCTGGTAAGGGTCACGGGAATCCGATGAATGCAAGACGCTTGAAGAAGGCCTATGTCCAATAGTGGACGTCTTTCAGCTGAAATGATGATGATAATGACTTCTTTTGCGTAAAATTTTCAGCAACTAAATCTCACCAAAACAATCCAGAGGTTTAAGCGTCATTTGCCTGGGCACGCGTTGCCATGGTGAACATGGAAAACTATAAATAAATTCCGCGTTCAGGTCGGCCGCAGTAGACAAACTATTTCTTCCTATACTTAATTGTGCTATAAGACCTTGCTTTATGCCACATTTAAGGATTCTCTTGAAAGTTTTTTTCATTGATTAGAAGTTTGATTTTTTCACAGTTTTAAGGGACCGTGGACTTGAATATATGACTTCAATCGCTACCTTCACGCATTTTTGAGATAAAGGGTCTTAACAGACAGACAGACGGGCAACAAAGTGATCTTTCAAGGGTTCCGTTTTTGCTTTTGAGGTACGGAACCATAGAAACCACTGTTTTTCCCACACTCTATGGCGCAGAAATAGTAATAATCCATCTCTCTGAATTCTTTGGTCTTCCTCTGTAAACCTATGAATACATTATTATTAAGGCTATTTATTTTATCTATAATATGTATGTATTTAGAAATATATAAGTATGTATATCAGTTGTCTAGTATCCATAACACAAGCTCTGCTTAGCTTGCGACTAGACGGCGTTGTGTAAAAGTTGTGGAATATTATTATTAATTTTTATTATTTAATTTATTCTAAATATCATATTGTGTGGTCAGGGTCTACCGACAAACACCATTACATAAAACGTCATGCTCATTTCAAAATGAGTGCGGTTTGGGTACTTTGCCTTTTTAATGATACCATTTGATTTTATTAACACTAGCCATACTAGGAATTACTCCTGTATGATCATCATATCAGCCGAAAGACGTCCACTGCTAGACATAGGCTTCCCCTAAGCGTCGTCACAACGACCGGTCCTGTATAATAATAATAATAATATATTAATAATAATAATATATTTATTCAGAATTAAAATTTGGTAAAATAGTTACATAAAATCTTAGGAATAATTACAATGGTATGACTATGTTCTGTGCCTGTACTAGGATAAACCTGTATCACAGGCGTAGAAGTTCTTAAGCTATGGTTTTTTGTAGAACAATAAAAATGATAACAATATTTAACAATTAAAGTCTCGAAACAATGAAAAAAATTATAATTTACTATGTTATATACCTAGTTTACTTAAACACTAAAAGTCACAATAATAGTCTAATTACACACACATGATTTTACGTCAGCAGAAATTATAATTGGGTTAAAGTCGAGGTTGCATTAATATTGAAGAGTTATGTTTACATTGGACACTTATATATATCGATCAGCTAATATGCTTAAATATTAAGAAAAACAACGGTTTGTAGGTCAGCGCACAAGAATTTACAGTCAGCGGTATGCGTTATACGGAAGTCTGGCCTTGAGTGTGACGCTCTAGGTGCCCTCATAATCGACAGAGTTTATATATCTGTATTCCGCAATTTTTCTAGCAGGACACTCAGCGTCTCCCGTTTTGTGGTTGGAGGGCTTTTTGAAACGGGAGCAAGTTGCACATTTCAGTGAGTCCGCTTTCTTTGCACACTCGGCCATCGAGTGTCCTGTCTCACCGAAGTGGCCGCACGTCGAGTTGACTTCTCTGCAGGTTTTTGCTGCATGTCCATACTGCTGGCATTTGTAGCATCTCGTAACCAGGGTGAAGTCCCTGACAGGGCAGGACGTCCAATTTATGAAAATCCTTGACTGGGAGATCAGAGCTCTGCGTATATTGGCTGGAACTTCAATCACGTAGTTACAAGTCTGCGAATCTTTTTTCCCCGATTTGTGACTTAATTTAACTGAGGTCAAAAAGGACTCCATAGAAATTGTCGGAAACTTTTCGGCCACATTCTGTTCATAAATGCACTGGAAGACTTCCGTTTCAGCCAAAGAGGACGGCACTCCTATAACTACAATCCGGGGTTTGCGCTTGCTGGGTTCGTCGGCGGTAAGGCCAGATGCAGATTGCAGGACTGCGAGCTTAATTTTATCCGCGTCATCTTTTGTCTCGGTACTGATTATAACGCCTCCATTTTTAGTCTTACGGACTCCGCGTATATGCAGCTTGACTTGATCTGGTCGAATCATCTTTTGCACGAGGACTTTTGTTTCGTCACTGGACTTTAGCTTGTTGTTAGGATATATGGCCACGGAGTTTAAATTGTTCGGTCGAATGAAATTATTTGACCCCTTCTTCACCATGTCGGCAAACGAAACAGTGCCAGAGTCTTTAATCGTCTTCGTGAGGTTCAACACGTGATCAGACAAGTTGCACTTTTCCAACAGATCTTCATTGAGGATGCGCTCTTGGATTGCTTTCTGCTTTAAGGACTGATATAGGACTGCCATCTGTGAGGTGCAAGATCCTATTTTACGGCACAAGGTTGAAATTTTCAATTTCTGCTCAGAGTTGAGTTTGCCTTCCGAGGCTATAGAAGTAACCTCGTGTAGATGCTGATCAATGGTTAATATCCATCTTTGTATCTCAGGTGTTGGAATAGCTTCGATTTGGAGATCAGATTGGGCTGGAATTTGCGTCATCGTCTTCGCTGGAGAGGCGGAGAGATTCACTCGATCTCTCGAGAACGGGCTGCTGTCCATTTTATTTAAAACTAGTTCACTTATTCTAAGTTGCCATTGTATTTACTAAACTACACACTAGGCAAAATTTATGCAACAAAAAAAGGTCACTGATATTATTTTATGAAATTAAATATTGCTACTGAGCACGTCTGTATGCTATGAGTGCAAAACGCTCATCATGATGAATGCGTGCAAATTTGTAAACTGACAAGACACCCAGAACAACTACCTAGATGGAAATCTGGATAGTTGTTCTGAAGGAATTCTGTGTACTGATCTGTTCTTTTAACGACTGAGACCTTCAAACGACGCAAATACTGTACCTTGTTGGTAATTACAGTTTTGAGCTGTTTGGGGGCAAATGGTCTCGCAGCGGCGTCACTTTTTGTGTCCAGAGGGCTGTCTCGTTATTTGCTCAATTAGCATTACCAACAACATGGCAAGTGGATATGCTGCCAGTCTTCTCGGCACAATTCAGGATGATGTACTTACCCTATTTGAGTTATGAATAGAAATCCAAAAAAAACCTGTTTTATTGTCCGTTCAACCGATTTTAACTTCTATTTCGTAGGCATAAGGATGGCATTAAAGCTGCAAAAAGTGGTTACAATACCAACTATTTACTGCAGCCGCCATTTGTCATGACACCAACGTAATAAAAATCGAAATCGTTTGAACGGACAGAAATAAAAGGTTTTCTTAAACTAATGTTATTTTGAACAGAGAGACGCCCGAGTTTTTTACACAAAAAAAATATATATATATAATGTTGATACATAAATACCTTTATGTACCAACATTATATATATATTTTAGTTAGGTTTAATAAACCATTTCTTTTTCCCACATAATCGCATACAATCGAAACACAATCACAAAGTCTCATGAATTACTTTAACTAAACGCGCCTTTTTTTTCTTTTTTCTGTCGACGGGGAAAATCATCATTGACGAAACCCGCTCTTGGGTGGAGCGGGAGACAGTGTCAGAGTCTTACTGACTAAAAACCCCGCGCCGTTCCTTCTAGCCTTCGTACCGGTGCTCTAGTTTCCTTTCGGATAACCCCGAGCCCGGTAGGCTTCGACCCAGATGGGCCCCTCCTGTTGCTGACAACTCCTTGAGGCGCGCGGGAACAGTGCGCGCCGTCGACGCCTTGGCTCGGTCCGGACAGTTACCGGACGATCGGACAGCGAGCTACCCATGGCTCGCCGTCCGCGAGCCCGCGTCTACGGTGGCCGTTAGGTTTAATAAACCATTTCTTTCTCCCACATAATCGCATACAATCGAAACACAATCACAAAGTCTCATGAATTACTTTAACTAAACGCGCCTTGCTTCTGTATATATGTTCCTACATAAATCTACCTAGCATAATCATACCTGGCATACGTCTAACGATATCCACATCCCCATGTAAAGCATACAGACGTGAATATTGATACAGCTGTCAGGTTGAAGCGAGAGGTACACTTCGCAGTTAGTGTTTGCTTAAGTTACTGTTAACTGTCTCTGAAACAGACGTGTGTCTGTTTTAGAAGATAATCGTATTGAGAATGCATCGAATACTTGTGTGACAATAGTGACTATGAGTTAATTCGATATTAATTTTTAAAGTAACATCCAATGTTTGATATGATATGATATTCCACAATTATCACACAACGCCGTCTAGTCCCAAGCTAGAGAGCTTGTGTTATGAGTACTAGACAACTGATAAACATACTTATATATTTCTAAATACAAACATATTATAGATAAATTACACCCAGACACAGAACAAATGATCATGCTCCTTACATAAACATTTGTTCTGGGTGGAAATCGAACGCATGACCTTCGGTATAGCAGTCAGGGCCAGTAACCACTATACCAACAGGCCAGTCAAATAGATCAGCCTGCGGTGAGCGGTGAACAGAGTGACTTTTTAGTCATCAAAAGTCTGACAATTTCTGTCACTCCACCCAGAGCAGGAGGAGTTATTCGACAATTTCCCATCTCAATAAAATCCTTCTCTCTAAGTATAGGTCGTAACCCACCATGAGAGACCAGTGCGTGTTGATGGATTTTTAATAAATTATTATTATATTCTAAAAACGTCAACTTTCGCAGCAGCTGAGCTACCGTGAATGGTTTCCTTAAATTAAGATAAAAGATATCGTAAAATAAAAGTTAACTATACTAAAAACCAGACCAACAATATTTCCAGTGCGCACAACTTTATTAATTTTCGCAATTGATATTACCCGCAGACCACTAATTTTAATCCTATGCCGTAATCCGACCTTTTGACGAAAATACTCAAAGGTTTATGTGATAACAGAGCAAACAGTTTCAAACGACAGACCGACAAGCGTTTTATGAAACACTAGCTTTAGCTAGCAACTTCGTCCGCGTACATAAAATAGCCTATGTCACTCAGGAACAAAGCAGCTTTCTATCGGTGAAATGATTTTGGCAATCGGACCAGTACTTGCACAGTTTATCAAAAAAACTCTTTATTACATTAGTATAGACTAGTTGTTTCCCGCGGTTTCGTTAGTATATAAAGTGGGTGGGTTTTAGTTAGTCAAAATCTGACACGCCTTCTCGTTCTACCATAAAATGGAAGAAGATCTTAGATGATTTCACATCTTCAAAAAATTGTTTCAGTATTTAATATTTTGGTATACACCGCTAAATTTTGATCTAAAATGATCTAAATTTATTTTTTTTAGGGAATCGTCAGCTGAGTGAGTCCAATGAACTGTAGGTAGTATTCAGTGTTGCGTTTTAACTACCTACAGGTCATTGGACTCGCTCAGCTAACGTTCGATGAAGTAATCTTAAAGAGATTAATTTCGTACATGCGTAAATTAATACGAGTTTTAAAAATAATACTATATTTTTTTATTGTATCGTTACAAATCAATACAGTTCCATGTACTGAATTGACCCTCCACGAGATTAAAACGATCAAAATTTAGCGGTGTATATTTTTTAGAAGCTGTTGCACATTATAATCTAACAAGACACGAAATTCCTTAAAGACCATTACAAAAATCCATTAACCAATTTGCGAACGTTTTTCCGCATATAAACACAGAAAATTAAATAGCGAAAAGATTTCTCGTATTTACCGCGCCATGGTCCCGAGGCTCTAGTGATGTGACCAGCTGTTGTACGCTTACCGGATGTTCCGGTCTGAGTCCTATTGTGTGTGACCTGTTTGAGCATTCAGTTTTAATGTCTGGCTTTTTGAATGCTTGAATACTCTTGTGCAAATTTAAAACATGGAGATTTTTAAGTAAAATATGCTTACGTGCAAGTACACTTTTGTAGGGTTCCGTAAACAAAAGGTTAAACTGGAAACCGTTACTAAGACTCCGCTGTCCGTTTGTTTGTCTGTCCATTTGTCACTGTAGTTTATCTCATGAACCGTGATACTTGACATTTTCACAGATGATGTATTTCTGTTACCGCTATAACAATAAAAACTAAAAAAAGATTAAAATAAATACTTAAGGGGTTCCCATACAACAAACGTTATTGCCTTTTTTTTAAAAGAGCGAGAGAGAGAGCGTTTCTTAAGAACAGAATTGTTAGATTTTAAATTTTCTTATATTTATTATAGTAGGTATTTACAAGTATATATACTATATACCTACGTATTATATTTATATAAGAACTTATCTTAATAATATAGACTTATTTAATTTTGAAATATTGTTTATTTTTTATGCACTGTACACACCTACCACCGAGTAAACTTTTTAACCCAAAAATTAAATGAGCAGACTTGATTAAACTACCAGTTTGCTCAAGTACCACTACGCTACATACAGTTTAATTAAAAATAAATAAAAACCACCACATCATGAGACAGCACAAAAAACAGCGATACACATCTGTATACTTACTACTTAGGCATATTTCCCTAACGAGCGCCGATTAAAAAACAAAATTCTAAAGACATTTCTTTTCATCGCTAAAAATAAACCTTTTCCATCCACAGTCCCTCTGTTTACAGTCATCTCCACGTATTGGTGCTAGCAGACGGGGTTTTATCGCTCGCACCGTGGACGCTCTCGCCTGTACACCAGCAGATATTCACCCCCATTCGCCCCCCTTTTCAACCCCTGAGGGTATTTCCCTCGCCCCCATATCACCCTGTATAATCGATCGACTCTCGTCGGATACTGTGTTAAGGAGATGTCGACTCTGTATTGAAATAAATGTGTTTAACTGGCAGGGGATTGAGGTGTGACGGTTCAAATGTGATTTGAAAGTAGACGGGAAATGATTTGTGTGTTTGATATATGAAATGGAGGCTAGGTTTAGTAAATAAATACGGTTTCTAAGGTTGACATTTTATGAATACCTGTTGACATTATTATAATACTAGCTGCTGCCAGTGGCTTCGGCTGCGTAATAGTAAAAAATTATCACATCACATATCCATACACAAACACTTTCGCATTTATAATATGAGTAGGATCTTTCAATGACCTCTTGTTGCACTCTCGTTGACTATGTAAAATAGTAGACATTGAAATACTCTAATTTTTTATTTTATGTAGGTAATGTATACATAAAAAATTACATAGTCTATAATGTTACATTATGTTCATTTAAAAACACTTTTAATTCTTTTTTAAATTTTTGTTAAAAATTGCATAAAGTATATGTGAATTTCTTAATCAAATACTCAAAGTCAAAGGTACGAGTAGTATATGAGATTCCATTTTCATGTACTAAATATTTACTAGGAAATAAACGATTCTATTCTATTCTGAAATACGACCGAATATATTCAACAGGTACAACTAACTCTCGTTAAACATTCAGACTTTAAAACCTCGGAGTTGTTTTCACTTGTTTTATTAATGAGAATGTAAACATTTCCCAAACTTGCTCTCAAAGTCTACGTCTCAAAACAAACTTCACAAGAAAAACCACAAAAATGTGAAATTATGCAAAACGCTGAAAATATTTTCGTTCATAAAAGAAAATTTTTACAAACAAATATTTTGGCTACTTTCCTGTTTATTGCAAGATGTTGCTACGAATAAATGTTTATTAAACATCTTTGTAGTACTCCACTTAACAATTTTTACGTCCGCCATTTTTAATTTGAAACCCTTTCCCGTCTAGAACATTCTTTACAGATTCGCGTAACTTTTAAGGACTTGGTAAAAGTGCTGGTTTTAATTTGTTAAAGTCTTTGATGTATATTATATCTAGCTTAAGAGCGGGTTGTAGTCACTGAGTATTTTGTAAGTTTATGTCGACTTCGCGGCCTGTAACAGCGATTTTATTTTTATATAAAAATACATAGTAACTATTCCAGATTTTAGTTTTTGACAAACCATTTTAGAAAACAAGCTTTATTATTTTATGTTACTTTCAAATAGTTCCATGACGTAGTCTCGTAGATATATACCTACGTATTTGAAATCGTAAGTTAGGCTCAGATTCGTGATTATTTGGTCGAATCAACTAATTTAATATTGTTTTTTTTTATTATTGTTATTACTAGCTTGCGTTTGACCACTATCTCACTTGATGGTAAACGATGATGTGTTTTTCTTTTTTTGTTTTTTTTGGTTGGTTTTGTTTTTTTTTCGTGGTGTTCCCTTATTATCTAAATTTAGTTTTTATTTTACTTTATTTATTTTCTTCTCACATCATGAAACTTATAACAGAGATATTTGTAATTACATAAAATTATTGAAAAGAGTGTCCATGGAGTTTTTTGCACATTCTGCCCATAGAGATATACGCTATGGAATGTGCAATTAGCATTTGTTTTTCTGACTTACTGACTTCTTGACAATTCAAAAGTGCCTGTAAATGGTTTATCTATATCTACACTAATTTTATAAAGAGGTAAAGTTTGTTTTTTTGTTTGTTGGGGTAATCTCTGAAAGTACTGATCCGATTGCTAAAGTTTTTTCACCGATAGAAAGCTGCTTTATTCCTGAGTGACAAAGTCTATATTTTATGTGCGTGGGCGAAGCCGTGGGCAAAAGCTAGTTTAAAATAAAATGCTTTGAATCTTTTTTCAAGAAAGGTTCAAAATGAGTAAAACCTCGCCTTAAATAGGAGCGTATTACTCAAGACTCAAGTTTGTGTCACGCAGAATCCGATTAAACGTATAATATAGATGAAGACGTATATACAGGGTGTTGATAGAATAATGATGATTTGTGTGAGTAGAATTAATGACGTGGGAACGTTGGAAAGTGAACGTTATGGTTTTCAGAAAGTTTTCAGAATTAATCGCAAGACTTCCAAGCTTTTGGTAATTCTCTGTTACGAATAGATAGCCTTGTGATTTGCTAGGAGGGGGTAAAAGGAGGAGTAACAATGATAGAAATTATTTCAGTATTATACGTCTCTATCAAAAAGTGATTATAGCTAGATAATTATAGACTACGGGATGTTCGAAACTGAAGGAACACTGTGGCTTTTAGTCAGTAAAAGTCTGACATGCTCTTCCGCTCCACCCAGAGTGTGAAAAATCATTTTTTGATTTCAAACGAAAAATCAAGGTTATAGAGTCAGTTGTATCTATTTATTCATTTTTATCTTCGTCCTATTCATTGGTATAGAAATTTACTTCAAGTTAGCATTATGCAGTACATCAATTTCATACAGTACATTATTTTCATACTATGGCAAAAAATGCTTACATTTGAAGGAGCACAGCTATACAATAAAATACCCTCACGCATAAGAAACCTTCTCTCATTCAACGCATACAGTACATCAATTTCGTACCGTAGATCAGTTACATACAGTAAATCAGTTTCATACAGTACAATAGTATCAATATCAATTTTATACAGTATCAATATCAATGTTTTAGTTATGTACTTTCTTTGGTTTTTAGTTACAAAACGCTAGAGCAAACTAAATAATTGGAAATATTATGATGCTGGTCAATTAATATTCAGTAGGAACAAATTAGTCTGATCAGATAATGAATATTGATGCTCGCAGCTATAGACAAAGTGATTAATGACTCTTATTAATACAGGGAACCGATGGAAGCTGTTTGTTTATCTACAATGTATCTGATATTTTGTGGGCAGTGTTTATTTTGACTCTATTTTTTTTTTTTTGTTAACGGGATTCTTACTTGAATAGGTTTCCCAATTTCAATCTACTAATTTAGCAGTCATAGTCGGCCTTTTTTTTAATGTTTCCACTGCTGGGACTCAAGACCCTCTCTAGGAGAGGGAATGGGCCGTAATCCACCACGCTGGTCCAGTGCGGGTGGGTGGATGTCACATGTCTTCGAATTTTTGGTTCTAGGGCATGCCGATTTCCTAACGATGTTTTCCTTCACCGTTGTTTTGAGAGCAGTGGTTATGAAATAAATTACACAAAGTAATACGCCTGGCTGGGTTCGAACCCGCGACCTACAACTCGAAGTTGGGGCCGTTACCACTCGGCCACCACTCATCTCTAATTTAGCAGTAATTTACCTTATTATAAATAACAAAGAAAATACAGCTGTTGTTATCCTGATTATGACAACAATTTAAATACACGTAAAAAAACAATAAATGTTTGTATTTTTAAGTTTTATTTTTTTAATGCCCCACAGTAAGAATTACTCGTGTCTCGCCGACGCGTTCACAAACATGTTAAGTCACATACACAAGACGCCTCGAACCACTATCTGCAAACCATACAAATATTTCGCTTATCCCTATTAACAATGTCGGATGTGAAAATTGGCAACTTTACACGAGAGCGAGTCAAAGTTTGACATACGTCATTGTTAACTGGCGAATGGGCCACATCTGACAATGTTAACGTAGCCCATTTTAAAAACTACACGTAATTTATTTTTTCTTTTTGCTGCTATTAAAAAAAGGGACTTTTTGAGAGTGATTCGTGAAATAAAAAGAAAATGGCAAAAAAACATATCCGACATTGTTAATAGGGACAAGCGATTTGTTCTGTGAATCGAATGAGCGATACGCAACGCAGCAGCCCCTAGCCTAACCACCGTGCCAATAGTCACCGTCACAATCCAGTATTGTAATTTTTTTGAATTATGTAATGCGAAGGTTGTGATTTTTCAAAAGCCTCAAAGAAATGTCAGCAAAGTCTATGCCTGGAGAATTTCTGGAAAGCAAAGCCTTGATCTTAGAACAGGTGTGTTAGTCAGTAAAAGCCTGACGCTTGTCCTCCAAGCTAGAAATGAAAAAAAAAGATAATTATTTTAAAATAAAGATTCAAGTCATTTCCAATATTAAAATTATCAAATCCTATATCAGATAAAATAATCCTAATCATTGATATGGTTAAGTTCGCTCTGAAAAATTGACCCAAAACCTAATTGTATTTTTTTTTATTGTTTATTTATCATATTTGTTTACCAACAGAGAGACATATTCGCACAAGATAAAAAAACTCTTAAAATAAAGATTAAAAAAAAGAGAAAACATTTCTAAGATCATTTTACAACTATAACTGAGATGATGATGGTGGTCAAACGCGAGCCTATCAATAATAAAAAAAAGTAAAAAAAATAACTGACCAAGATTGAGAAAGGGTGTGAAGTATTTGTAAACGCTGCCATCGTTTCAAATTCAGTCCAACAAGCAAAACACCACTTTATCAGCCAATTTAAGTTCGAAAAACATTTTCTAGTAACACCGATCTCGTCACATTTCTATTTCCGAACTGGCGACATTTATCGAGACGTAAAGAGGCAATACCCGCCAACGAGCGGGACGCAGTGCCTGGCAGCCATTTTGTATTACCTACTTGGTCAATAGTGAAGCTGTTTGTTTGGTAATAGAAACATTTGAGGACACGTCGTAAAGGGACATGTGTTTAAGTTTATATGTAGCGATAAGACCGCCATAGATTTAAGTTTATTCTACTGCCTAATGTCTGGTGTACTTATGTATAATGTCCTTTCTTTAGTATTGTTCGTCAAGTTGTTGAACTCTTGAGGAGTCCTGAGTTAAGCTATACGAATACTGACAAATGCTTGCACAGACTGGACATGTCCACTAAAATCTGTGTCCTCAAAAGATTATCTTGATTTGACCTTGATATTTACTTTATGGACTTGAAAAGATATTTTGACGACTGAATTTGTTTCGGTATTTCTTCTTAATCAGCTAGCCTCATCTACTTAGTTTAAATTAACGGAAAATTTGATGTGTACAAGTATATTTTTAAGCCTATATGTACCTACTGCATGCAATCGTAATTCTTTTTTTTATCATTAATATATGTATAATATATATCATTTATAATTTAATTATATCCTATCAAACTTCTAGGGGTTATTTACTAGCTTCTATCAGCGGCTTCACCTATGAATGTTGAAAATGATGCCAAGGAATTAAACGCCCAAGATATAAAGTAGCCTTTTTAATGTAATATGTTACAGGACATGAGTGTACATCGTAAATGGGCATGTGTTTAAGTGTATACATATAGCTAAGCTACAAATACAACCCGGGAATCTTTAAGTCGAGAGTGAATAGGTTTCTTCTAGGTAAGCGCGTCCCATCGTCGACCGCATCGTCGCTTTCCATCAGATGATATAACGGCCAAGCACGAACCTATCAATAATAAAAAAAAATACACCCAAATAAAGGGCATCATCCACCCAAATAAAGGGTATCATTCACCCAAATAAAGGGTATCATCCACCCAAATAAAGGGCATCCTCCACCCGCATGCGTAATTTCATTTTCAAAAGACTGTTTAAGGAGTGTTAAAGTTTTTATGAAAACATTCTTGCTAACGAATTCGCGGGCAAAGCGCTAGTAAAGTATACGCTGTATTTCAGTTCATCTATAAAACCTAATTTAAGTAGGTAGTTACCCTTTTCCTCTAAGTAAACTGGAATTAATACCTCCACTAGCGTTTTAACGTCAGTTAGCTGCTAACTTCATATTTCATAGACTTGCCGACGTCCCAACGAGGTCAGGCATCCAGCTCCCTTCTCAACTCGGTACAGGTCAAAGACGTGACAGGTAGCTTATAGCTAGGTAACTGAAAACTAAAGCGAATATTTAATTTCTTGCTCGAAATAGCCCTGAGTAATTAATTATTCTTTTTGTAAGTAAAAGGTAGAGCTACTTTGAAAACAGCTTTGCCTAAATGAAAGTTGAGAATTAAAATATTTAAATGAATAGTTTTTAGTACAGTTTATAATTAAAGTCGTGGGAAAGTCGAGGGCAAAAGATCTCGTGGACGCTCTCCAACACGGTGGACGGACCTCATCAAAACTGTGACACACTACAGCGTAAATGAAGGCTCCCAAGCCGCCAAACACAGAGCTGCATGGCATCATATCGCGAGAGAGGCGGTGGTGCGGGACTCGACCGAGACATGACCACGACCACTCTGTCAAGAGCGTACGACTGAGAAGAGAATTATACGTGCATACAGACACCTAAATGAAAGTTGAGAATTAAGAATAGTTAAATTAATAATAATAAGATCAGTTTAATTATACGTGCGTGCAGCAGCATGTTTTAAATTAGTGATGTAAGGAATATTCGCATTCGCGCGAATATTCGCACATTTTTACACTCGCATTCAAAGTCACAAGAAAAATGCAAATATTTGGCAATTTATCTTGTCAAACAAAAAGGTATTTAAGTATTGATTGAACGGATATAGAATGATAATACAACTGATGTAAAGAATGCTACATCTTGATGAATACTCGCGATCAATATTCGCGAATATATTCATATATAACTTAAGAAGTGTTGTTATTTTTCTGAATAAAACACAGTTCTCCTTCTTCTGTTATTTTTATGTATAATATTTATCTATAAATAGTAGTACCGGAGTCAAGGATAGCCGGGCTGCCGGGCACTAGGGGCCATCTTTTTGTTATGTAATTCATAGGGGAGGTTTGCCATAATCGCCACGCTTGGCAGGCGGGTTGGCGATCGCAGTGTGATCGTACCAGAAGACGCAGCGTTGGAAGGCCTCCAACAAGGTGGACCGACGACCTGGTCAGGGTCACGAGAATCCGTTGGATGCGTAACGCACAGGACCGGTCGTTGTGGCGACGCTTGGGGGATGCCTATGTCCAGCAGTGGACGTCTTTCGGCTGATATGATGATGATGATGAAATAGTAGTAACAAGTGATATGAATGATAAATACATACATTGAGCCTATTAGACCAATGTAAACATTAGTGGGGCTGTGGGACTAATAAATGCGAGTTATTTATTTATCTAAATCCTTAACTATTCAAATGGTTTACCTTTTAAAAGGTCAGGACAGAAGTACGCAGTTCTTTTGAATGGCTTTATATCTTAAAAATGACATATTTTAAAGAAAGGTCAGGCTTTTGATGAGGCATCCCTTTGTAGGTGAAAAGGTCGACTCGCAGATATAAAAGTATTACCTGCCCACGCTTTATTTACATAATAAAGGAGCAAAAAGATCCACCTACTACAAAATATTATGTTTATTTAATAGTAGTTACTAAATAATCGATATTGATATATATAAGAAGCATATATAATGGAAAAGGAAACATCCATACTCGTACTACTGAGATAAAAAAATCCTATGTAGGTACTATTCCAGAACATGGTCTACCCGAGCGCCAAGTTTCATCAAAATCCGTTCAGCCGTTCAAGTGTTAAGAGGTATAACATAAACATACTCACAGACTTTAGCCGCCATTATAATATTAGTGTGATACTTTATTATACTTTTACAAAGAACCACTATTCATAAAAAATAAGTGTACAATAGGTGGTCTTATCCCACAGGGCAATATCTTTTTTTATTTGATATGGATACGCTCGCGCTTGACCGCTATCTCACCTAATAGAAAGCGATGTTGTGGCTGACGATGGAGCACGTTTGCCTAGAAGTAACCACTCCTTGACTTAAAGGCAGGTCAATGCATATGTTATAGCTATCTAACGTGTTGAAGAAGAAGAACGAGGTTATAGCTATCAGACTGAGTTTGTTTCGGTATTTCTTCTCAGGGTAATCAGCTAGAAAACACCGGCTAGAAATCATTTAATTTAAATTAACAAAAAAATTGTGATGTGAAAGTGCTTTTAAAAAACTTATTTGCAAAATAAATATATACCTTTAGATATTTCCACAATTGAAACACCAAAGGAAAATTAAATTTGTTTTCCTCTCCTTGCTAATAAGTAATCAAATAAATAACCAACGTTCAGATACTTATTCAGCCTCCCAAGACTCAGCCCCTAAGTAAAAACTCTTGAAAAGTAAGTATCAGTGGGATTTAACAATGAGATAAATTCCGTCGCAGGCCGAAGGTAAATCGTCGGAATTCATTAGCCGGATCTCGTCCCGAATCCGTTGTCAGGTGACGGATCTGGAGCTATCTCGGCGGATCTTGGCAAGTCGTCGTTAATTTGCTAGCGAATCCGTCACTAGGAACCTTGACCTCATTGAATCAAAGACTTAGGGTCGCGACACATTAGCAGAACATACGGCGCCGAATGTTCGATGTACGCTTGCAATATGTTTCAGGTTCCCTATGATAAGCATAAGCATTATCAGCCTTTTAATGTTCCCACTGCTGGCACTCAAGCCTCCTCTCTAGAAGAAGAAATGGGCCGTAATCCACCACGCGGGCCCAGTGCGGGTTAGTGAATGTCACATGTCCTCACGATGTTTTCCTTCGCCGTTTTGAAGTAGTGTTCATTGGAGACGTCGTCGCGTTCATGAGCAATCGACTCATTGACCGAAAGTTCGGCAACGCGTTCAGCGACCAAAAGATCAGTGCATTTTTCTTCTTCTAAGCCTTCTGCTAATATTGTAATAAAATCCATTTTGCTGAGTAAGTCAACACGTCACAACCGCACTCCAAAAAAACACTGACTGACGACTAGGCTTAATGAAACGCCGCCGTGCTGCCGAGTTTCCGACTGTTCATGCTTGGTGTGACATGCATAACTAATACTACAACCGATAATTCAGTAGTGTAAGTTCGGCGCCGTTCGTTTGGCAGATGTGTCGCGACCCTTAGCTCTTGTCGTGGATTTCCTGGGAAGGTCGTGTCGAGAGCTCAAGTGGAGATTTAGTAAAATCGTTTCTTGTGAAGACGTACGAGTGTGCTTCAGTTTACCCGATATTGTTTCACGAATTTACTATTCGTTAATCTTTTGTAAATCCAACAGTTTAACGGCAGAAAATTAAGAATATTACTGTAATTTAGATCTGAACTTCTGAGATCCACCATCAAATATTTTTTCAATCTCTGGGAAGATCGCAAAAAAAATACAATTCTATTATTGTGAGAAATATTTAAGTCATTCTTAAGTACTAGATAGGCAGACTAGTAGATAGAGAGATAGAGCACAATACTTTTATAATGTTTTGGGTAACAAGAAAAAAAATGTGAGTGTAGTGTTGTGTGAGTGAACTCATTACGTATCGCTCCTTGAAGGCAAGTCGATAGCAATTACAAATTGTTCATTAGCAAACTTTTTATAAATGATTTGTTAATTTAATTTAGCTAACCAATTGGGTATATATCTGGCACAGAGACCAATATAATTTAATTTTAAGACACTCCCTTTCCGATGGATGCGTGACGCACAGGACCGGTCGTTGTGGCGACGCTTCTCACCCAAGCGTGCTATGTCCAACAGTGGAAGTCTTTCGGCTGATATGATGATGATGATGACACTCTCTCTCGCCCCAGCCAGAGCTAGAGGAGTTATTCAATGACTGATTTCTTCCTCCAAAAAAGATACTTTCAGGAAAGGTGTAAGATTAAATGCGATATTCCCAAAAACTGTGAGGAACGAGAATAGAAATCCGTGGAGCGACGTTTGAATAATAAAAGCTTGTCATGAATAATGCGAGTCATCATAAAAGCGCGTATTCTGGGCGAGGGGATCTACTTATCGCTCTCTGAAAGACTTTTAGGCGCTTACGATTTATATTCATCACGATGGGTTCCGCAGTCGATTCTTTAGTCGATAGTTGTAAAAAAGAGTTGTGTCGAACTGTCGACCACTACAAAGTAGATGTTACATGTAGCTTACTTGCTTTTGCCAGCGGCTTCGTCTGCGTAATTGACGATTAGTACGGACGCAAAGTATAAGACAAAGCCAGATAATAAATAGCCCATGTCCTTCCTTGGGGACAATTTACTCCGTACCAAATTTGATAAAATCGGTTCAGCCGTTTATCCGTGGAAGTGTAACAGACAAATAGAGGATCTTCACATTTATAATTAAGTATGGATGGATGTTATTTTGATAGTCTATTTCACGTCCGTGAGTATGTCCGTGGTCTCTGGTAATACAGAGGGCCCTAGCAGAATAACAGCACGGCGTTATTTATCGTTTTAAATATCGCAGCATTTGCTGACGGCGCCTAACTGTTCAAAAATAACTGCAATGGCCGACGTATACGAAATTAAAATCTGGTATCAGCATTTTGTGTTGCCTGCTTGCATTGTGCCTTAGGTTGAAATGAATTCAGCACCACCCACTGTTATCAATCCGAAGGTTTCTGAAGAAGTTCCTATGAAGGCTAGAAGGAACGGCGCGGGGTTTTTAGTCATTAAGAGTCTGACACTGTCTCCCGCTCCACCCAAGAGCGGGTTTCGTCAAAGATGATTTTCCCCGTCGACAAAAAAAAAAGCCCATTTCTTCTTAATACATTTGTTTGACATATTCGTCTACTTGACAACGTAAGTAAGACTTGTTGTTGGATTAACAAAGTAAAAGGGATTATCGGCATTCAATGTATGCCGCCATTACTTCCTTATATTTTTAGCCTCTGCAATTTATTCACAATTTACAAGCACTCTTACATGAACAGAAACAACACATCGTCCTTTAAACTTCAAATACTTTACTTTGAAAGAATTTACAGTTACCCTTGAACGCAAAGGGTATCTAAAGGATAATGGGTTTTAGTCACTAAAAATTTATTTATTTATTTATTTATTTATTTATTTATTTATTTATTTATTTATTTATTTATTTATTTATTTATTTATTTATTTATTTATTTATTTATTTATTTATTTATTTATTTATTTATTTATTTATTTATTTATTTATTTATTTATTTATTTATTTATTTATTTATTTATTTATTTATTTATTTATTTATTTATTTATTTATTTATTTATTTATTTATTTATTTATTTATTTATTTATTTATTTATTTATTTATTTATTTATTTATTTATTTATTTATTTATTTATTTATTTATTTATTTATTTATTTATTTATTTATTTATTTATTTATTTATTTATTTATTTATTTATTTATTTATTTATTTATTTATTTATTTATTTATTTATTTATTTATTTATTTATTTATTTATTTATTTATTTATTTATTTATTTATTTATTTATTTATTTATTTATTTATTTATTTATTTATTTATTTATTTATTTATTTATTTATTTATTTATTTATTTATTTATTTATTTATTTATTTATTTATTTATTTATTTATTTATTTAATCTTCATGCAACACAAAGTACATAGGCGGACTTAATGCCTTAGGCATTCTCTGCCAGTCATTAGTCAACCTAGGGTGGTGCAGAGACATTATGGTAAAAATCTGACTCACCATCTCACCCCACCCTAGAGAGGAAGATTCATCAAGTAACTAGATGATTTCTCATCTAAAATAAAAAAAGATATACCAATAAAAAAAAAACCATTCCAAAGCAGTTCAGAATAGTGATACTTTTGCATTATATCTTGAAAATTGAATCTTAGATTCATAGCATCTTATACGCAGTCGTTGGAGGTACGACAACGTAAACCATAAAAATAGATTTACTTTTCCTCATATGTTTATATTCAGTATACATAAATAAATCTTCTTGTATGCATGTGGAGCAAGATAACCTTATCTCCATTCGATCAGTATAAAAGAGACAACAAAGAAACTACAAACAATTGTATCAAGATACTTTTCCATTATTTTTTACATTATTCAAAAGATCACACGAATGATAAAGTATATAGAAATATCTTCAAAGCAAAATAAATTTAAGTTTGGCGTAAAAGAAAACAAATGATCTAGGCCTTCAGCAATAGATTTTTTTAATAATGTATAGGCTCGCGGTTGACCACTATCTCACCTGATGGTAAGCGATGATGTGGCCGACAATGGAGCACGGTTGCCTAGAAGCAATCTATTCACTCTTGACTTAAAGACCTCTAGGTTATAACTATCAGATTTTATTTAAATAATGTTCTACAACCACAAGTATAAAATAGGTACTTAGGTACCCGCGTATACAAAATATAGCCTATGTCACTCAGGAATAAAGCAGCTTTAAATCGGTGAAAAATTTTTAGCAATCGGACCAGTACTTCCAGAGATTACTGCCTACAAACAAAAACACAAAAACAAACTTAACCTCTGTATAATATTATAAGTGTAGATTATATCTAATAATATTATGTTAATGTTGTTATGTTGTCGTAATTTAATATTGTTTATAACCATGTACTACAAATATTAAGTGTTTGTTATAAACAAACATCGCCTTGGACGCGTCTGTAAAGATGTTATAATATAACTTTGTAAATAAATAAATCTAAGACCACAGGAAAGTTCTGAGAAGTAAACTGGGACCGAAGTTGGTTCTGAGTCAGGATTTTTTTAGGTGGGAAATCATCCAATGACTCTTTTCGCTCTTGGGCGAAACAGAAAGAAAGAAAGAAAACACGTTTATTCTGCCTGAATAGACGCACAAATCATTATAAAAATAAACAGGAGGTCGTGTCAGACTTTTACTGACTAAAACCCACTCCTGTTCCTTCTTTGCCTTGCATTCCAGGGTCCCGAGTTTACCTTTCAGAAGCAATCCCGTGGCCCCAGTAGGATTCGGCCCTGTGTTACATTTGAGATTAAATGTCTGTAAACAAACCCACGATACAGGAGTATTAAACTTCCTAGTTTAAAAAGAAACTACTTCAAGCATATACTATATTAGATTTCCCTACGCAAAGTCAGAGGGAAAAACATCCAGTGATACTGGCAACACAGCGGAACACGGCCATTACACCGGGAGGCACGTATACAGTGCTGATGTATGCATGAATGTGGTTCCACTGCCTGATTTATGGCGGTAATCTCCATGGCGACGGGACACCGTATTTTCCACTTACTTCCTTGGTAACTATTTCTGGATAATTTTGAGAAATTGTCCGTGGAAATGGAAGTTTGTGTGAGTGAAATAGGTTTTGTTAAAAAGAGTTTTGTGAGGTGAAAAGTATTGCTGATATGTAAGTGCTTAAGTTATGTATGGAACAAGAGTACGTATATGATAGAAGAACTCCATGGAGTTTAGTCGAAAGGAAATGAAGAAAGAAAGAAATATAACATGTTTATTCAGCCCGTATAGACACACAAATAATTTTCGAAAAATAAAAAATTATAATAAATTAAAACAAAAATTAGTTGACCTATATATAAATAGACATCCGATTTCCTCAGACAATGGGTATCCATGAGGACTTCCAACACATTCGTTGTTAGGTCAAAGAGTAGGAGGAGGAGTGGCAGGCGGTCTCCTCCTACGAAGCAGTAATGCTAGCAAAGGAGGAGGCCGCACGCATGAGGCAACGGCACTCACGTCCCAGCCGCCGCCGGATTCTGATCCCGATTTCTGACCATCATAGGCGCGGGCTTGCGGACAGCGAACAAAGGGTAGCTCACCGTCACGGGAGCCAAAGCAAACAAGTCGTCAATGGCACGTAATGTTCCACGCACGCCTCAAAAAGATGTCAGCAAATCGCTGAAGCTCAGCAGGGTGCTGAAGCACGGAGCCTAATGGGGCCATGGGTTAAGTGAAAATGAACCCTGGGGCCTTAAAATAAACGCAAAGAAGGAACAGGAGTGGGTTCTGTTCCTTAAAAGTCTGATACGCCCTCGCGCTTCACATAAGACGACTTTGCCTTTTATACATATATACAGATGTCAAAGTGAGCTATTTATGTTAATTCCACACATCACACAAACCGAAACGCGATATTTCCGACGCAATATCATTATAAAGCCATCTCGTCAAATATTAAATGAAACGTTATTACCACAATCACGAATATCAATCAGTGACGTCAATTGACAAAACTCCAGTTTAAATGGCGACAGACACGTGTATCTCAAAGCTTCGCCAAGCCAAGGATATTATGTGGGACCATTCACTTAGTACAATTGAAAAAATATACCAACTAAAAACATGTTTTACCCAAGCAATTTCCAACGCTATTTCGAAAAGCGTAGGACGTAAAATTGTGTGGCTTTTTTAAAGTAAACGCGCAATTGTCGGGGCTATACAAGTAAGCGGCTTACTCCTGAAATAGAACAAATTGTTGACGCTAAGAGTTGTTATTTTAAGCTGTTAAAGGCTCTGGAATAGCAGAGAATTTAATGAGTCTCTTAATGCAACAACACCGAGGTACAATTACCTAAAATAATTTAATTTGTCGGTCTGTCTCTTTCTTACAGCGGACATTATTTACCGCGCTTTGTAAGTGAGTTTAGAATTTACCGGGAAAGACTGCAGAAGCAATTATTAAAAATAAAAATTTCAAAATAAGAAATCTACACTAGTATTATAAAGTTTAAGTTATTGTTTTTAGATGGTAATCTCTGAAAGTACTAGGGCCTAGGTCTGCTATTTTTATAAATTCGTCATTCCAACACGATATGGGATCGTGTTGGAATGACGAATTTCATTTTGCTAAAAGCTCGTAATCTGCTAATTCATAATGATCGATCATTAATTGATTAATGGCCACATGGCAATAGAGTTGTGGTAAAATGACAATATCGAGGTTATTAAAAGCAATAACTGCACAGTGACGTTCTAAATTGTAGTTCAATGATGATCAAAGAAACTGTCAACATTTTTGCAGATTGCCGCATACGTAAGACATTGATTTGTTATTTTGTACGAGATTACCATTCTATGCCATTTATTTCAATGGATTGTCAGTGGTTGACCATTGGAAAGTCACAATGATGCCATTATATTAGCAGATTACCAAAACTAGTCAAAATCATTCATTATGAAAACAATAATAGACCGAATGGTCTATTATTGTTTTCATTATTACAATAGTGTCAGAATTGACACTATTGTAATAGCAGACTTGAGGCCCTGGTTGTAAAGTAAGATTAAAACCAAAAAATAAAAAAAGAGCTGTGTGAGACTAAAAAGACTCCTATCTCAGCATAATGTTGCGACATTTAAACAAAAAAGTATATAATAGAGCGCTATAAGCAAGTATATCGATTTTTACGAAAAATACACCATTAAGTCCAAACCTCTGACTACCTGACTTTTACGATTCGCCCTGAATGCTCAACCACCGTGACAACTCCGCCATTTCTGGAAGTATTTTATTGTTAATTCCGACGTGTTTTGAGTGTCAGATCCGCGCGTTTTACGGCTTTAAAGTAAGTGAATGCACTTTAGCGTTTTTTTCTTGTAGTCCGGCTATAACAGAGTGCACTTTATTCCGGTACATGAGCACGAATGTACTCGTAAATTCACTGGATATTCCTGCTAAAGTGTTAAATAGGTATACAGCTGAGAATATTAAACAGGGTTCAAAGTTTAGTATCCTAAACAGTGTCTTTAGAGCTTTATTTGGTGGGTGGGTGTCGCATAATAATTATGAATCCATATAAAATTGATCTTGCTTATAGCAAGATCTTGTATATATTTTTTTTATTTTGGTCTTCCTCAATCTTAAAATAAGTTTTCCTGCCCTAGTTGAAGCGAAAGAGTGTCAGACTTTTATTAAATAAAACCAGCTTTTGTTCTTTTAGTTGGCCTCTTTTGAACAATCCACAATCAATTCAAAATATTTAACGGCACGGTTTAGCAATCGGCTGTTGTGCTGCGTGTCGCGGATTAAATTTCCGTATAGAACAAATATTTGTATGGCCTATGGATAGGTTTTCCATCCGAGTTTACGGGTTTTGAGGATGTTAGTTTACATTTTTGTGAACGTACCCATGATACACGAGTTATTCATAGTGTGTCAATGTTTAAAAAAAGAACCTGATGAAAACATTTTTAAATAAAAAGAAAACGCTCCCCTCCCTACTGAACTTCAATATACAATCTTACGTAACATAGTAACGAATATTCTAAGCGAAGCACAGATTAAAAATATTGAATAGGCTTCTTAATAAAAGCTCTTTTCACTATTCATGCGTCGAGAGGAAAATAGAAGAAGCACTCAACAGATTTCCGCATACGTATTCCAAGTTTGTAACTCCGAGTGTGGCCGTAAAACGTAGCGCCAGCAAAAAAAAAAGCCCGGCACATAATAGCCGAAATATCAAGGGGCAAGCCCGAATGTGAGGATAACAATGGGAGAAAATATCGCATTACCGGCCAAGGGTAAAACCGATATTTCATACAAAATAAATATGTCCGGCTTATGACCGAATTTATGGACAAATGAATAAATCATACCGAATCGTTGGCAGTAAAACACGGTGGGAAGACATTTGTGCTCCAATTCTTTTTGTAGGGTTATATGGAGGGACATATCACATAAGTAGTTTTGTTATAAATAGTTTTGTGATTATAAAAATGATTGTATGTATCTACATATTGTAGGGCGGAGCCACCAAAATATATAGGTACAGAAGTCAATCTACATACAAAGCGCGCTCAAGCAACGCACACGGACACGATATCTCGGTAGCGTATCGGCCCGCTCGTCGAACAGTTCAGGCTCAAACGCTCATTAGTGTGCGTCCACCGAGCGTAGGTATAAAAAGTGAAGTACATACATGAGATTGTCTTGTTTACCGCTATTTTGTGAAGGAAACTCTATTAATTCATGAATCCCCAAGCGACCACCGGTGGCCGCGCATCTATTGTCTTACTATTGTGTTTCTAATTGACGGTATCTGAAGGGTTAAACGGTTGAACTATTCTTTATTTGCTTTGGTTTATTGTTAGAAAAGCATTATTCCGGTCAATTCCGGTCTGCAATAACGCCCTCCAACCGTGCTGTTCAGTTCTATGTATTCCTCGTCTATCTAATACTCGTAATAACTTACTATAAAGAAGTTTTTAATGAAAATATTTTTTTCATAGCAAGCTTTTATAGCACGACTTATATAATAAATACTCGTCAAGACGAATCATGCGAGCCCAAACTCGATAGGGTCGTGTCGTTTAACTACGGCCACCTTCTATAGCAACCTTCGGATTCCATCATCAGACCAGCTCCATGTTATAATAATTTTGCATTGTCATCTGATTTACATGCAAAATTTCAGCTCAATCGGTAACCGGGAAGTGGATGAAATTTAATTTGCAAGATTTGATTACAGACAAACTTTGGAACAGGTGAAACTAAATAAAAGCTTGTAATACCTAAAATATTTTGTTCGTCAAAATATTTATTAATTCAGATATTCATAGAATATTATATTTTGAAAATCCATTTAATCAAGTTACAAATAAATTGAAACATTGCTGGAATCTGAATTAATTTATTTAATAATTTAGTTATTTGCAATATAGCCAGGTATTCGTTCATCACGTCCGTCCAATCAAAACCAAATGAATATTTGCAGCAAAAATAACTGGCGAACAATGCAAGCTTCCGCCATGTTGGCCGATTTGATTGGAAACTTATTGTATAGAGGTGTTTTTTGTTAATTGTTCGTTAACCTTTTTGTAGAAAAATACACACGAACATTTTTTTATTTTTTTTATGTGGGCGGAGCGTGAGATAGTGTCAGACTTTTACTGACTAAAAACCCACTCCTGTTCCTTCTTTGCTATTGTTCCAGGGCCCCGGAGATTTCATGAATGAAAACTTAAACCTATATCATTTTTTAAATTCATACTTTTTTCATTCAATTGACGAAGTATGGGTCTAAGTTTTTGGCGGTATTTGTAAACCAATGAATATAGTGATGTCAAATTCTTGTAATTCTTTATCTCAAGTGTAAACTGAACATTAAGTGGAACCATTGCCGGCGTGGTCTCGGTAAAATAAAGTTGAGAATTCTATTGTATGTATTATGTAGTATTGACTATTTCAGCAAAGCTTTCCGACGAGGCTAGCTCGATGAATTTACTAGGTACCAAATACTGAAAAAAATATTAGAAGGTCATCGACATTGTAGTGGAAAACAAAGTGACTGAATGCCGTATTAACAGGCAAATGCACAAACCGTGTGAAACGGAAAGAAAAAAGAAGTTTTGTGCCGTCATTTGAAATACCCACTGCCTCCTAGCCAAGTTAGCTTGGCTAGGCGTTGGCTAGGGCTGACGCGCCAGTGTTAAGTAGTATCATATGTATTTCCTTAAAAATACCTACGTATACCAGTCACGTAGCGCTGATTCAAGTAACTTGTTTAGTAAGTAAGTTTGTGGGAATTATGTTATTTTTAATTTTGATTCATTCAATATTATAATAGTATATGGAAATATAACTGGCAACATATGTTTTAAGGGCTAACTATATTCACGACTTCACATCAGCGACACGAAGAAGAAGAAAATTAACTCAATTATTTAATTAAAAATATACAGTATTAATTATTAATATTAATTACCCAACAATGGAAACAGCTAACAAAAAGGTAAACCTAGACCAGGGCTATACGAAACACTACAAAATTACGATAAGCAATGAAGGCGTTACCAAAAAGTCGTGCTACTTATGTAGATGTCATATAAACCTACATCAGAACCAAAATAAGAACCTGGGTAACGAAATGAATATGTAAATTGCCACCTATGTGTGTAAAACGACCCGTCTGAAAATATAGCACCCTTTAGACTCGATTTTTCTCTTTCACGTAACGTTGAAAACTAAAATGGCGGCGGTACAATAAATCTGGTGCGTGTTGGGGCCATTTTTTACCAAACTGTGCGAAAACAGTCTGCCCCGGTTTACTTCGCAGCCATCAGGGTTTAATGACCTGTTATCTACGTGTGTTATGTGCGATAGTGTTGAGCTATATGTGGGCCAAGCTCTGGAAAATTACAACCATTACATAGTTCTTCTAGATATTTTAGGCTTCTTACGTCTGATTTTTCAATGGTCAACTGTTATTTAAAGAACAAATATAGGGGATTGACTTATTTTCAAAGCAAAATCTGTCAAACTGCCGTTTTTATTGAAGTTAAAAAATATCTGACTACTAAAAATTAGCCCGATATTGTTTATTTTTTTTTTGTGAAAGATCATTAAGTAACTTCTCCAGCTCTAGGTGGAGTGAGACGGAGCGTCAGTCTTTTATCGACTACTACCTGCTGACAAAGGCTTCGTCCGCGTAAAAGTAGAATTTTTTTTCAAGGGAACATACTGACGGGAAATCAGGGTCCTTTCATCCAAACCCATTCAATCGTACGAGCGTGAAAAAGAAACAAGCATATAAAATAAACACACAAATTTTTCGCCTTTCTAATAGGTATTAGTGTGAAAACCCTCCTATGTTCCTTCACTTACCCTTTCCAAGGTCACGGTTACTCTCTCGAATAAGCCCGCCAATGTGACATTATACTAATGTAATTAAACTTTACAGAAATTACTAGAAAACCCCAGCTAAATAAATGAGAAAATCGTCATTTAATTTTTATTATAAACACCAAAAGCCGCTCGGGTTAAAGATTTAATCGCTCCAGCCGTCAGAGCTAAATAAATTACCCTTCATAACGGAAACTTCGTCAAAAAGATTTTACAGCATCCCAACTTCAGAGGCGAATTTAAATAAATCCTTTATCTAATTTACAAACGTCCAACATTGGTCCATATTTGGGACAGACGCCACAAAGATAAACACTTGGTCCCGTCACCAAGTTCTTTGTAAATAAATCCTCTTTTCACAAAGGTCAGCGACCCTGGCAAACTGGAATTGTGGAATTGGGGGTAGCCTAACCCAAATTGGAAAACTTTGCTCTAGTAAACGCCCTCTCGCGAGAAATCATAGAGATGCTGCGGAAAGTTTTAATGGATTCGCAATATACACCTCTATAAGTTCCAGTTTTTGTGAGCATTCCTTTTAAATATATTACTGGCGAGAACAGGAAAAAGACAGGCCTTATATAATATTCAGAAGTTCCCATATTGTGGTGTTATTAATGAGTTGCCTGGGGAGTTGTCTAGGCGACTGCTGGTTTTCAAAAGAATCGAGTTGCTTGGAAATTACCAAAAGCTTTATATAATGTATCGAATTAATATGTAATATAACATAATATTCCATAACTATCACACAACGCCATCCAGTCCCAAACTAAGCAGATAAAGTTTTTCAGTTGTCCTAGCGCTATGTACTAGGACAACTGCAATACATACTTAGATATTTCTAAATACATACATTATATAGATAAAAAATACTGGCTAGCTTAGTAAAAAAATATCCAAACATTATAATGTTCTTGCTCCAGGGATAAGGTCAAGTAAGTCTAATAGAATGTAATAGGAAATAGTAATTCCAGGCCGTTAGCTACCCGTATTCTAAATTTCATCAAAATCTGTTTAGTGTGATTCTTGTGTACCTATGAATTCGTTAAATTAAAACGGCAAAAAAATCACGTTTGTCGCATGGGAACCCCACCTAAACTATTATTTTACTCTGTTATTAGTATTTTTATTGATATAGCGTCAACACAAATATGTACATCACCTGTAAAAAATTCAATTGTCGATATATATCATGGTTCAGATACAGCCTGGTAACAGACAGACAGCAGTCTTACCAATAGGATCCCCTGTTTACCCTTTGGGTATGGGACTCTAAAAAAAAACAAAAGTTTCGTCTCAATTCTCAGCCTATTGCGTGTTTAAGTAGGTACGAATAAAGATTATTGGCATAAGTTATACTAATCACTGTGGGGATTAAATTAAATTGAAAACGGAAAGATAGGGCATTATCTCCAATTTTCCAGTAAAGGAGGAACTGGAAGCTCGTTACTTTAAGTTCACTCGAGTTTAACTGAGAAGTGGATATCGCGATTTGTGAAGGGGATACCTAAATAAAGTATTTTATTAGGTGTTTTCTGATACTGGTTTTTTTATGTTTCTCAGATACGAAAATAACGAATACAAATAGAAGAGCTCAAATTATGTTAGTAATGTAAATATTTTTATAATAAAACATTTTATATTTATTTTTAAAAGTAAAAAATTAAATCGACTAAATGTAATAAAAAAATAACGAAATAAAAACTACACGACAAAATAAAAGCACATATAGTTTACTATCAAAATATTTTTTCATTTCAGAAGTCGTTGTCTAGCTGTGTTTGTTTATTATTTAAAACCATGTGCCAAAATGAAATATTATTTTGAACGTTTGTGTTTTTTGTAGTGGAGGTTTACAAAAATAAATATACGACCAAATTGAGAACCTCCTCCTTTTTTTGAAGTTGAAAGCAGAATTCCTTAAATTATTCCGTAATAATCTCCTGGTTACAACTTTTTTTTTTTTTGTCGACGGGGAAAATCATCTTTGACAAAACCCGCTCTTGGGTGGAGCGGGAGATAGTGTCAGACTCTTACTGACTAAAAACCCCGCGCCGTTCCTTCTAGCCTTCATACCGGGGCACGAGCTCCCTTTCGGACAACCCTGTCCCCAGTAGGCTTCGACCCAGCTGGGCCCCTCCTGCTGCTGACAACTCCTTGAGGCGCGCGGGAACAGTGCGCGTCGTCGACGTCTTGGACTCGGTCCATTACCGGACGATCGGACAGCGAGCTACCCATGGCTCGCCGTCCGCGAGCCCGCGTCTACGGTGGCCGGAAATCGGGATCGGAATCCCGGCGACGGCGGCGGGGGCGCCGTTGCCTGATGCGGTCAGCCTCCTCCTTTGCAAGCATTACTGCTTCGCAGAAGGAGGCGACCGCCTGCCATTCCTCCTCGCTCCGGACCATGGCCTCGACCAGGGCCCGGCGCGAGAGGTCTCCGCCGCCGATCGCCCCCACGAGGGCACGGCGATGCTCCGCCCAGGCAGGGCACACCTCGACGGTGTGCTCCACCGTGTCCTCCGGGCGTTGCGCACAGTGGCGACACCTGGGCGTTCCTGGTTACTACTTGGGCAGATGATTTTTTTTTCCATTTTCTAAGTGCTCTTCAAAGCACAAGAACCACCGCAGCAAACTTATCTAACCATATCATAATATTTACCGTCCGTCTGTACCACTCAACAGTATTGCACACGTAGATAACCAAATGCCCGGCAGGTGTGGAGCCCACGATTGCATTAGCGTCGGTCAGTCTGCTCCCATCGCTCCCACCGCTCATCGCTCCGACCGCGCTCACCGCTCTGAACGCTTTCCGTATTCTACACAGCCCCGGAGCTCTTATTAGAGGAGGGGTGGTATGAATTCCAAATGTTTCGCGAAAATACTTCAGTATTTCAAATAAGCCGTGGTTTTAAAATGGCGTTACGTTTATAGAACGACTAGTAGCCGCCAGGGGCGTCGCTCGCGTGGAAGTTGCTTTTTAACTTTGGAGCCCCGTTTCGTCCATTTAGGATTGTATTTTGAATAATCCTTTTTGAATGCTCGCCTACGTTATAAGAGGAAACCAAAACCACCAAATAGTTACGGTTTTGTGTTGATATGTCAGTCAGTTTCTCTTTTTATACAACACTAGTTTTTGCCCGCAGCTTCGCCCGCGTACATAAATAACCTATGCCACTCAGGAATAAAGCAGCTTTCAATCAGTAAAAAAATGTTTAGAGTGTCAAAAAGAAACAAATATGGACACACTCTCACAAACATTCACCTTTATAATTAGTGTCGATTTCTGGTTATATTTTTTTGGCTAATGCGTCAAAAAATATAGTCTGACGAAGGTAGGTAGTCACTCCCGGTTTGATTGGAGGCGTAGACATTCGTCTATTTTCGGACACCCATATCCGATAGACGGTTATAGAGTACGCCCCTCACACGTTTCTTGGAATAAAGGCTTTTTTGTGATGGAAAAATCCTAACCTTGTCGGAGTATTACCGTTTTTAAGTACTAAATTATGACTAAGCTTGGCGAGCCTCTCCACATATTATTTCCAGACAGCCGGATTTTCTGTAAAACGGGTTTAACACGAAAATGTCGATAATTCTACTTTTCTCAACATAATACACCTCGCGGCCGAGTTTCGGCTATGTTAGCTCCAAGGAGATAAGCCATCGGGCATCGACTCGGGCGTAAACAGGCATGCACTGTCTTCTGTTCCCCTTAGCTCATAGCCTGATGGTATACTTTGGTCCTATTCGTTGCGTCCGTACACCATACGGTACGGTTTGTTCGGTGACTACTTTCATCAGTCCCACAATAACATTTATTAGACATATCACTTTATCGAAGCATAGCCTCTTGGCTATAAAAGGAGAAACTGACTGACTGAGATATCAACGCAAAGCTGAAACTACTAGGACTAGGAACAAAAACTTTTTGCACAAAGCTTCCTTTTATGACGTAGGCGAGCACTAAAAAGTAATTTTTTTAAATTCTACTTTTAAGAGAGTGAAACAAGGATCCAAAAATTGTATGGAATAACTTATTCTATTATTACTGTATTTACCTTTTTCTCTCTCTTTTATTGCACCTACCGCTATTTTGCTCTGCATCACCCAAAGGTTGAATGGTAGAAAATGCCTAAAGCATTAAGTTCACCTCTATACTTTTGTGTGCTTAAAGCATTAAATAAATATATAAGTCAATCCAAAGTTTATATCGAGGAACCTACTACCACGTGCCAGGAGATAACAATATACGTTAACTCACACAAGTGTGTGAGTTAACGTATATTGCTTACTACTCGGTACGTACCAATACCACATTGAGATTTAGATTAAATTAGGCAAATCTAGCATTACAAACCATGTACCTACAATACATAGGAAAGTACCTAAGCACACAGCTGGGAACCTAGGCAACATAATTTGAACATCTCGTCGGCATTACATTAACGGTTCTCAAACCAGATGCTAAGCCGAGGCTTTGCGGGGTCCAAATGTACCCACAGGGCCAGTTGTACCCCAATAATCCCCCTTTGGCCCATTAGGCCTTCAATTGTCTTAATATAAACCGGTTCAATGAACTAAGAGGTCGATCCTATCAGCATTATTGGATGTCCATTGAATATTCTGAATGAGGTTGTAAATCCTGGCCAATGAGTTCAGTTTTTTAATAGCTACTCGTAATTTCATTTTGATGGATTACTAAAATTAGCTTTTTTATTATATATATATATATTATATAAATAAACATATTGTAAATGGGTTACCTTAACTTTTTCTTATTAAAAAAAACAACTGCTTTTCGTTAGTCTCGCTAAAATTAAAAACGGCTTTGCCGATTTTTTTTTTTTTAATAATAAATGGAATGTTTAAGTAGTTCCACCTAAGTATATCTACTACTCGTACCTATAAATAAAAGAAAAAGCCTGATTGATTACCTTATCACGCACAGCCTAAACTACTGGTACTAGGTACTGTAAAATTTTGCACAAGGGTTTTTTGGCGTAAGAGAGGATTTTTCAAAATTAAATATATGGAGATGTAACATAAGGAGATGTAACGGGGGCCCAAAGTTTGTATGGACAAACCTCCTACCACGCGAACGAAGCCGCTGGTAGAAGATGGTAGATACATACTCTTTTAACATCTAATTTAGTTAAATTACGTAGTAACTTAATTGACTATTATTGCACTAACTCTTCATCTGTTTCTGGAAATAAATTAACTTGGCAGCACTCGCGTCCTTATTTGTAAAGTAATTGACAATAGACGAGCCAATTGTCCCAAACAACGTTGAAAAACTCCTTGGCTTTGTTGTTGTCTATGAAAACGGCAGCCATATTACTTTCCATTCGTTTTCACAAACGGCCATTTAATTTTTCATCCTTTGTTTACGCGTTTTTTATGTCTAAAAATAAGCTGCGATTATCCCGACTTATAAAAAGAAAACAACGAGGGCTTTAAAGGATTCGCAACAAGTTCTTCATTGTGTTTCTCTGTATTACTTAAGTATTTTTTGATAATAGAAGCTACTGGGATCAATTTCTGTGAATGCATATAGGTATAACTACTATGCGCACACGTGTGCTACACACACTAATAAGGGTGCGTCGGTCTCCATACATTTTATATGGAAGCTACTGAAGCTAGACTTGTAGAGCTACACTAGATCCCCGCCACGCGACGTCGTTCTACGTACAAATCAGGCGTGTTAGGGCAGAACAAAGCGTTTTGGGAATACATTAATTGTGCGTACAGCTAAGGAGTGGAATTCCCTGCCGGGGTCTGTGTTTCCTGATAGCCATTACCTAGGGGTCTTTAAGTCAAGAGTGAATAGATTGCTTCTAGGCAAGCGTGTTCCATCGTCCGCCACATCATCGCTTACCATCAGGTGAGATAGTGGTCAAACGTGAGCCTATACATTATAAAAAAAAGGAATTCACCAATAAAACTAATCGCGATTATAAGCTAGCTAAAAGTTTATCGGAGAATTCACTGTAGCTACTTCTTCTCGTTAATAAGTCTCTTAGATGGAAGAAACATTCCATTTTATGATTATTTTAAGTTTCATATACCAATTTTTACCGTATTTACTGTTATATTGTACGTACAAACATAACATTCATGTAGGGTCACAGTCATATGCGAGTATCTACCCATATTGTGCAAATAAATTATTTGATTTTGAGTGCTCTTATGAAAGATAAAGTATACTTTGAATTTGAATTACGGGAATAACTTCTTAGATAAGAAAAAAAAATATTTTGCCTCTTTTTATAATGTGAAAACCTCGAGTCTTCGGCCCAATTAACCATCTTCTTTAGAGAAGAAGAAGAAAAAAGTTTATTTGCACGAGAGAATAGAATAGAGCACCGTACACTGCCCACTGCCACTTAATTTTCACGATTCCTCAGGCTAGGTCCGTAAAGTAAGTTCTCCAGTGATCTCTTTTTATTTTTACAAGCTTTTATTTAGTTTCACCTGTCCCGATGATTGTCTATGTAATCAAATCTTGCAAATTAAATTTGACCCACTTCCCGGTTACCGATTGAGCTGAAATTTTGCACGCATATGTAAATCAGATAACAATACAAAAATAAAAATTATTATGACATGGAACTGATCTGACGATGGAACCGGAAGGTGGCTATAGGAACTTGGTAGTTAACGACACAACCCCATCGAGTTTGGGCTCGTATGATTCGTCTTGACGAGTATTCATTGTATAGGTATACCGAGCCATAAAAGCTTGCTATAAAAAAATATTTTCATCAAAAGCTTGTTAACAACAGTGAACAACAAAAACTCAATACAGTAAAAGCGTACAGAAAAATACAAACAGCAAACCAGCAATAAAATCCAGCAGCACTACACACTCAATAAATCAAAAAATTTAAACCCAACCATTAGTAACGGTTCAAAACTCTCTGTAACAAACTAAAAATTCATACTTCCCGCACACAATACTTCAATCTCAAAGCTTTTACATGTAAATTGCATCGTGTGGTGATTTTACATAAATTACGTGGGTGGAAGTAGTGGTAGGTGTATGTATGTGCGGTGTGCGTGTCAGCCAACAATAGCCCTTGTTGTAATGATCGATATTGTATCGGCAGGCTTTCAGCAAATATGACAGCTTGTTTAAATAGTCTGCTACAGTTGCCATTATTATTCGTTGGTTAGCAGTAATTCCGATCGTTTTCATGTGGAATTGTGTGGTTGATCTTGAATACATAGTAGTAGTAGATCAGATATCAGTGACATTCGTAATTTGTAGAACAAAGTTTTGAACTAACGATTTTCGTTTTATCATCTTCAAAGTTCAACTACAGTCATAATTTTGAACGATAATAAGTCCTGATCTGATAAATTCCCCACCTTTGTAGTTTCATGTGTCCCACCCAGTGTGTAACTAACTGCATATCGCCGTAACCCGCATTTGCAAAAGATGGTCTCTTTGGAAGCACTGCTCTGATGTCAAAGATTATTTGGCTGATGAAGAGTATCATCGAGTGTCTCCGGCTATTTAAAATACATGGATCCAGGTAGAGCGAGAGGGAATATCAGACTTTTAATGACTAAAACCCACCGTGTTCCTTGAGTTGCCTACAGCGCTATGGGCAACTATAGCGTTCCTGGACCACAATGACTCTTAAACAATCCCACTAAAAGGATGGCTTCTCAAAAGGTTTCCAACTCATGTTACCCACTATTATATAATGTAAAGAACACTTGGAACCAAGTCAGCATTCCACGCTGGAGTGACACGTAAAAATTCAAGTTGTATGTAACAACATGTCTCCCAAATGTCCCTGTTTGTATGATAAACAGGTTATATATTGTGTAAAATTTGAAGACAACATATTTACCTTGTCCTATTTCGAGACAGACGCCCTTGTTATTGGAGCACTCTTGCTTAGAATATGAGAGTACTATGTTAGGGTACGGACGAGTAGATTATTTTACGGTCGGAAAATTTATATTAAGGTAAAAACTTATATTAAAGTGAAAGCTACCTACCTATTACTATATAATAGACTAGCTTTTGCCCGCGGTTTTGTCCTCGTATAAAAAAAACAGGTACTGAAAGAATTTTCATGCAGTTTTCAAAGACAGTGATTTATGAGGAAGATTAAAGTTTCTAATTTTATTTCTAAATGCATATATTATAATATATGCATATTAGAGCAGATCAAAGCCGAAAATTTCAAAGTTTTTTAACACCCGTGCACAACTCGGTGCCATCGCTTTCGAGTAAATTCTTCTTCTTCTTTGTCACTCTTGGCGGAGTGGTCGTGGTCATGGATTTTCTGTTAGCTTGGTTGTGGTTTTTGCGAAACTTCTCCATCTCTCTATTCGTGGCACTACGTGTGCATTCAATGAGGGAACACTTAGAAGATGATTTGATGAGATCTGGCCATCTGGTAGGTGGTGAACTGCGAGAACGTTGGCCCTCTAATTTTCCCTGAACCACTAAACGTTCTAAAGACCTTTCATTATGGAACATATGTCCAAACATTGAAAACACTCGCAGTTGCACAATAGATGAGTCTTTATTTGATTCGAAGCTCTTTCAGAATGGAAACGTTAGTGCGGTGAGCAGTCCATTTTATCCTAAGCAGACGCCTCCAAAAACATCTCAAGAGAGAGTTATTAAATCTAAATTGTAATTTTTAACTACGCTCGTAACATGCATCGGACATACATAATAATATCTGTCAAAAACGTTAGCTCAAAACTGCTAACTCTCCTGAAAAACGCGCGTAACTTCGGCTATACCTCATAATATAACATTAAATACAATACAAAGTGATAGATGACCAATACATATACTCAGGCCATTTTCCACGGAGATATCACAATGTTGAAGGCTATACACCACATGCTATTGTACTTATCCTAATTCGAGGGTATTTGGGCGTCCTTCCCGTTATGATGTCCGGTTGACGTTAAGCATCAGATCCTTATACACCATTTATCTCCATCTTGTGATCAAGAATACATCGTTGTAGACACGTTATGGTTCCTTGGGAATTTTTCCCGTTAATAAGAGTTTGTTTCGGTGTTTCTTCTCAGGGTAGTCAGCTAGGAAACACCGGCCTCATCTCGTTAAAACTGACTGAAAACAAAATTGACGTGTAAAAGTGTTTTTTAAAAACCTATTTACAAAATAAAGATCATTTATCATTTAATAGTTGTTAGATGATTCCTCTCTCAGGAGCCCTGACCACCGGTAGCTTGGACTCTGATACAGATGCAATTAATATTTTTAAATGTTTTTTTTTATTGAATATTTAAAAATATAATTTACTATCTTTTGCCAGTGGCTTCGCCCGCGTACATAAAATATGTCACTCAGGAATAAAGCAGCTTTCTATTGTTGAAAAAGTTTTAGCAATCGGACCAGTACTTCCAGAGATTACCCCCTACATACAAACTTACAAATTTTACCTCTTTCTAATATTAGTATAGATATGTTTATAATAATGAATAAACGAAATAATAATAATATTTTATTAGGAACTAAAAACAAAATACAGAAAGCAAAAGATAAAACGATGATGGCTGCAAAAGTTAAAACTGTAGCGCAGCCATCTACGCCCGAGTCCAGTGAGAGGGATAGTGGTTCCAGACACTGATTTTTTCCATTACCCTGATACTATTATGCAACCATGTATAACGACCACGTTGTATAATGATTATTATTGAAACATAAAACATGGTAATGGATCTGACAAAAAAAATATAAGTCTCTAATCATGGCATAATACACTTCTGGACACATCTATTGGCCCACCTTAGAGTTAAGGTTTCGATGGCCCCTACCGAAATATGATTGCTAGATTGAACAAAAACTGTTGATGCAGTTTTAAACCTGATACATTTTACCATCTTTTTCGATCGTATTGTTTTAAATTTGAATTCAGAATACCATACGACATGGAGCTACGCCTAACAAGTCGGATATGCGCCTTGTTAAAGGCAATTGATTTTTGAATAAAAAACATGTTTTATCAAATAAAGGTTTAATTTAATAACGCGTGTTGCCTCCATGGGCATCTACCACAGCTCTCATACGATTAGGCATAGAGTTTATCAACCGCTCTATGAAATTTTGAGGGATCAACTCCCATTCCTCTTCTATGGCAGTTTTCAACTCCTGCATCGTCTGGGCAACTGGCTGACGAGCCCTAACACGTCTTTTTAGCTCGTCCCACATGTGCTCAATGGGGTTCATGTCTGGTCTTCTGGCTGGCCAGTCCATAACTGTGATGTTCACATCCCGAAGATATTCCCTGACGATGCCGGCCGCATGGGCTCTTGCATTATCATACATAAAAAGGAAATTTGGGCCCACATAGTCCGCGTATGGTATCACGTGAGGTTCTAAGCACTCACGAATGTACCTTTCAGCATTTAATGTTGGTAGCCGTGGTCCTGTAACAACCTCAAGTTGAGTTTTGCCGCTCGCGGATATACCGCCCCAAACAGTCCATGAGCCACCACCATAAGCAACCCTCTCTTCAAAGCAGCATTGTGCGAAACGCTCTCCCTTACGTCGGTAGACCTTCTTCCTTCCATCATTGCCATGTAACACAATTTTAGACTTATCAGAAAAGAGTACACGGCTCCAATCTTGCTGTGTCCAATTTAAATGACTGCGTGCGAAATGAAGGCGCGCTGTTTGGTAGGCTCGCGTTAGTTTGGGCCCATTAGCTGGCTTTTGTGGTACCATATCGCGTTCTTTTAACCTTCTCCGAACAGTTCGAGCGCTCACAGATACTCCGTGGAAGTCGCGCAGTTGGTTTTGTATCTCAATGGAGGTAAAGTGACGATTTCTCAAGCTGGTCGTCACGATGAATCGATCCTGCCTTTCAGTTGTGACCCGAGATCGTGGCCTTCCTTGGCGACGAACAAAGCCGCCAGTCTCTAGGTACCTCCGATAAACATTTCGGACCGCAGATCGACTTAAATTAAGTTGAGCACTCACGTTTCTTTGGCTGTGTCCGGCCTGAATAAGTGCCACAGCTTGGGCGGCGACTTCAGGTGAAGTATCCATAGATTATTGATAGAACCTCACCTTAATGTTAAGAATAAGTAATGTTTGTTGCAAAACCAAAGATATCAATCACTTTTTCAAGAATTAAATCCAAGTAAACCAATAAAACCAAGTTTTCTTAGTATTCGATTGTTTGATATCAACAAACAGGCTCCAAATTGTCTTTTGTTTCTTTAAATTCTGTGTTCGAAATTCAAAAAAAGACTATTGAATGAAATTGTGAATGTGCCAGGTTCAAAACTGCATAAAAACTTTTTGCTCGACCTAATATAAAATTTTAGCTAGGACCAAACGAAACTGAAAATACAAGGTGGGCCAATAGATGTGTCCAGAAGTGTATAATAATCGTCGTTGTTGAATCAAACCCTTATAGAAACATACTTCTGTATAATTTTGGATAGTGTTGCATACAATATGTAACATCCTGAACGTTCTACAAATCCATCTCAACAAGTTCGAACTTATGTTAAAACTATTATAGTGACGTTACATCCGAAATCTGCATTTAAATCAAAAGGAGTATGACAACAATTGAATTTAAACACTATTTTTTAATCTTACGACTTATACTACAAAATAATAACAAAAAGATATAATTCGAAAATTGTATAAGAAAAGAGGTAATATACCTATTTATCTCTCGTAAGATATCGCTGTCAGCGATAAGAACGCCATTGTACCCATAGATTTACGTCTCTGTAAATTACTATTTTGGTGTACAATAAAGTTTATTCTATTCTATTCTCGTAAAGACTTATTGCAGAGTCCCCCACAATAGTATCATTAAAATTAACACTTACTATATCAAAATAATAACATAACATCATTTTACAAGCTTTAAATCACAATATAACGAACAACACAACCCATTCTATCTATCACAAGGAAATGTAAACTTATACATTGCAGGAATATTCAAGACGTTGTCTTGTAGAGAAATTACATCACCGAGCTGGGATTGAACGCACCATCTGTATGCAAATGCCGTTCCATGGTGGCTCCCGCACGAAACATAGGATTATAAGATCCTCCAACATATTACTATGTCTCCGGGGTATATGTCTAAGAGCTAACTTGGATGGAGCGTGGTATATCAATGTCTGAAGGCTTAGGTACAGATTTTTCAGCTTGATTGAAGTTAACTGTCTCGACTCGATTTTTTAAAGGAGGTTTTTTGGAACGGATGGGTGAAATAATTTAAAAATGTTTTTAGAAAGAATCGATCTTTTCTGGATTATCTGTTTTTTGATCCACTTGTGAAATTTACAAAGTAATATTTTTTGGCTTTATATGGGCATTCGCCTTTAGTGCCAAACTTAGCTCCCACAATATAGCGTTAATTACTAGTAAAATAATTCACTTTTTTTTAATTTTAGTTTTATATATAGCCACATATATTTACTATAATAATATTCAAATTATATTATTTAAGAAGAATTTTCGTTTGAAATAATCAGTACATTTGTGCTAATATTTAACTTTGTGTTTAGAAACTGAAAACATTCGCCTAAAACCAAATTTAGTTAAAATTACACTGAATAATCACCACTACATACTTTAAAAAACACTTCCCAAAACATACAAACATACCTAGTTTATTATTACTTTCCAACACATAAGTACGAGTCCTAAAGTAAACAGTGCCCCAGTTTAATCAAATTAAAATTAAATTGAATATTAAACTTAATTAAACATGTTCCAAAATGAGTGTTTTCAATCTACAAGCACTTATAATAAATTACTTTATTGACGGCGGCGCGCTCCTGGCATTAATTTGATGAAACCCAAACGGAACCCAGCGATTTATTTTACTCGTTAATTTCCTTAGAACCACTCTATAGACACTTTTCATCATAATTTTTCGGGATTTTCGGCCCCTTGGTTAATTCATGAATCCCCAAGCGACACCCGGTGGCCGCGCATCTATTGTCTTACTATTGTGTCTCTAATTGACGGTATCTGAAGGGTTAATTGTCGTTTGTTTTTAAATTATGGATTTTAATTAATTATGCTATGTCAATGGAACACGCTTTATGCTTTTTTTCAATGGAACTTTTTAATGCTCAATTAGTTTTTCCCATCATTTATCTTGTATAAACAAGAAAGAAAGAGAAAGACATATATTTTATATTTTTCTTTCTTTCTATATTTATGTGCAACGTATTGTTAATCATTTTATATTTTAGATTCAATAAATTAGACTTTAAATAGGTTCTTAATAAACAAGTGGGCCTCACCGTGAACGATTGAATCACTGCTTACCATGAGGTGGGATCACAGAACAGAAAAAATAGGTAGAAGTGCCCCTAACGTGGCTAAGCACGGGAACCAGTGTCGCCAAACTCACACATTTGCGTATCAAATTGTACATTACACACATAAAAAACAGTAATATGATTGGCTACGAAGCTACGAATTACAAACTTAACTTTTACAAATCATATTCTTATTGCTTTCATAAATTAGGTCTTATTACAACGTAAGAAAGTTGTTATTATTTGACATGACACGAACAATAAAGAAGTTTTAACCAATTTACAACGAGTTCGGCTACTCAACGCTAGATGGCGCTGTAACCAATTTATTCTATTCAGAACGCTAGTGCCTTTGAAATAGATGCCATATTCACCTGCACTAGTATATAATATGTAATAGGCGAATTTCGCCTACTGTTGGCACTCGCGCCGTATTTAAAAGGCACTTCCTCTACTTTTCTTTATTCCGTGGGTGGGATCGCAGTCAAGTTCTAGTTTATGTTATCAAAAAAAAAACATGAAGCGGTCACTGCTGATAAAGATTGCGGGATTCCGATAGGTGCGAGACACACAGAACTGTTCACTATGTCAAAACTTGGAGGAGGCCTATGTACAATAGTGGGTGTCTACCGGCTGAAATGATGATGATGATGAGGACACACCGTTTTCCTCTTCGCAGTTTTAAGAGCAGTGCTGAAGAAAAAATACAATTAAATTTAATTTCAAGAATTCAAGATACAAAGAGTAATTATATGGTCTACAAAACTCTAAACTAAAGCCAAATTAAGCGTATCAAAGTTATTTTAGAAGATTATTTCAATCCAACAAAAGCTAAATAGCCCTACTGACAATATAAATAACAATCAGTTAGTAAAGTTAGGAATAATTTAATTTCTCACGATACAAACTTTGGTTGTTGAGGAAAAAAGTTGCGAACGAGTTATCTAAATAGAATTTATAACAACATAAAGTCAATTATTCACTTGGCGAGACAGGTTTACGATGATAAAGGAAATCTACCAAATTGGTAGATTATTTTTATCTATCAACACCGACTTAACAAGTTTATTTTAATTTATTTTTAGGTTAGTTAGCTACCACTTTTAAAACAATATTATCCGAGTAAAATAACTTGATTTAGCTAAGAAATTAAAGACATATAAACTGTTTTATTCTTTTTACCGGTAGCAACATATCGAGCCATGTATTACTAGTAAGAACTAACTAGACAGGTACATCATAAACCGCTAGAAAATTACACATTAGTACCACGTGTAAAAGTAAAGTCGAGTGGTACCAACCCAAAAACACTGCCTCAGTCCCCAATCACACATAGTTATTGTCACACTTTTGCTTATTTAATCACTTTTTTCTTAAAGAAAGAAAAACATAAGAAAAAGCAAAGCAGCATAAGCAAAATATTTTTTTTTTTAATTTTAGGGTTATTTATTTTTGACATAATTATGATCACAGTCCGTCAAACTTTATTCATGGATCCCATCATCACAACTGGATTTAAAAAAAAAAAAATGGGACCAATCTGGAAGCATATCATTTAACCCTTCAGATACCGTCAATTAGAGACACAATAGTAAGACAATAGATGCGCGGCCACCGGTGGTCGCTTGGGGATTCATGAATTAAGGGGAAAAAAAATTGCAAATCGATTCATAGACGACGAAAAAAAAATGCAACCGAATTAAGATCCTCTTTCTTTTTTGGAAGTCGGTTAAAAATATCTTGACTCTTGATGAACAGTATGCTTAAAAATAAATATGCTGGGGTAGACAATAAAATAAAAAATAACAAGCCCCTGGCAACACAGGCACTCTTGTGTCAATGTAACAGCGATAAAGATAACAAGGCTGCATAAATAGATGTTATCGGCCCTCGGGCCACAGAAAATAAATATTGCGAAAAAGTAGGTCACTAAAATGCTTTTGATCATGGCGAAATAGAGAACAGACCTGGCCGGGTTGTTGGTTCACGCTATTATGCTGAGGACCATCTCTTCACCTTTTTATGGGAAAGGAAGATGGGAAGAACGCCTTGAATTAAATTACAGGTTTACGGTATCTAATTTTACAGTGAGATGCATCTTAAAAACGCGTAACGTAATCATAATGTTTTTTTTAGGGTTCTGTTTCTAAAAGATAAAAACGAGACCCTATTGATATCGTCCTGCTGTTCGTCTGTTTGTCACCAGGCTGTATCTCAAGAACTATGATGTAAATTTAAGAAATTGGGAAATAAATAATACAAAAAAACAAATAAGTAAAAAAGAATAAAATAAATATTTAAATAGGGCTCCCTGACAACAAACGTGATTTTTTGCCGTTTTTTGGAACGGACGGTACGGAACTTTTCGTGCGGGAGTCCGACTTGTACTGGTTTTTTTTTTAAATAAATGGTTATGAAGGTAGTTTGAATGAGTAGAACACATAGTATTGGTGCTATGACGCTCGCGTAGCACCATAGCTACGACGTAGCAGTGAAGCTACAGCGTAGTAGAAAAGCCACGACGTAGCAGTTAAGATACAGCGTAGTAGAGAAGCTACGACGTAGCAATGAAGCTACGACGTACTTCTAAAGCCTTAATTACGAGTACTAAAGAAAACACATCAAATTAAATGAAATCGACTTAATAACAAGCTCTCAAATAGACGTTTTCGCACGATCTTCTTCACGGAAGTCAACGCTTTGGAACGTGCAATTAGCTACAACTTTTGACTGACCGTCATCAATATCATCATGTCAGCCGTGAGGCGTCCACTGTTGGATATAGACCTCCCTCAAGTATCTTCTTTTCATCAGATTCCCGTGACCCCTTCTACCTAGTTGCGCCATCGGCCTTCCAACACTGCGTCTGCCAGTATGTAGTCGCCACTCCAGAACCTTTCAGCCCCTATTGACCATCTGCGAGCAATATGCCATGTTCACTGCCATTTAAATTTCGTGATTCTTGGGGCTATATCTGTACCCTTGGTTCTCCAGCAAATATCTTCATTTCTGATGCAATCACGTAACGAAACTAACTGACCATCTTTATGACAATTCAAATTTGAAGGAAATAATTAGAGTTTTAAGTTTGGATTTGAGTTTACTTTTTGCACCTTGCGCGTAGCAACGAAACTAAACAAAATATATTATAACATTCAGGGTAACAATTCAAAGCCTCCATTACAAATGAAAATACATCCCTTTTCAAATCAAATGCAGCAACAGCCTTATGAAACACGAAGCACCTGACAACAAACCAATTCATCCCGCGACCTCCCTGCTACAAAGCGCGACACGAGCCATCCACTCTCACGCTAAAGCACTCTCATTAAAGGTTAGGGAGCAAACAAATCCTCCTCCCCCGGCTAATTCGATATCGTGCACTTAATTAATCAGAGTGAAAACTGCCACGTCTGGGAACTACTCGCTTCGTTCGTTAACTTGAAAGGAAGGCAGTATTGCCAGTTGGAACGAGGCACCGAGTAAATCTTTTCTTTATTTTATTTTGTTTATCTTCTTTTTTTTCTTCGTTTCTTAGTGTTCTTTTTTGTCTTTTTTTCTTTATCTTTTTCACGTAAAATCCTGGAAAAAAAGGATTTTTTTAAAGTGGAAATTTTTCCAATGATATGTCCCGCCCTTTGTGTCAGACTTTTACTGACTAAAATCTACTTCTAGTTTTTTCGTTGCCTTTCATTCCAGGGCCTGCTTTTCCTTTCAGAAGCGAACCCGTGGCTCCAGTAGGCTTCGACCCTGCTGGGCCCCTACGAAAGCCAATGGTCCTGCCTGCTGGCCTGATTGGTCTCCAGTAAAGGTGGACTACCGTCCCATCCCGCACACACTATTATGCACCATAAAATCTCCCAGTTACTTGGGAATAGGGATAAATTTAAGGTTTTATAAAGCTTTAATTTGCTTTTTGAAAGAATTTTCAAAATATTTTCATCAGCGACGAAGTTTTAAAGCTTCAAAGCTACTAATAAGAAAAAGAAGTCCGACAGTGGTTTTTAACATCAAAGGCCAGGACACCCAGGCCGTACGGCCGCCATAGAAAACGGCGTCTGGCCGATAGAGACAGATGTACGAGTATTTGTTCAAAATTATTATATCTTGTTTGCTTTTCCTACCAATTTTGATATTGTATTCTATTTTTGTATATTTGTTGATACTGGTTAGATGGAATTCTGTGGGGAGGATTATTTTATTCTGATCCTTTTAAGTTTTTCTACTCTGTGTCTAAACAGATTACGACGAGATTTTAAAAAGGGTCCTTCAATGTCTGCTGTAATTGTATAGGTTTTTCATTAGTCTGTTGCTTGCTAAGGATTTTTATCTCATTGTCTGCTTCTTAACGTTTTTCCAAACTAGATTTTTTATTAAGTAACATTTTCACGAAACAGGGGACGCAAAATGGGATTGGATGAAGAAAATATTGAATCTGTAATATTTTTTGCTCAAGATAAATTAAGAGCTGAGGGTATAAGCACTAAATTAGTTTTTTTTTTACAAAGAAAAAAGTTCGAAACACATTTTCTTTTTATTAGAAAATCTTGCAATTTTTCGCTAGACAATAACAAAGGTTCATAAGTTTCATAAATATCTACCAATTTTTTCATCAAAATCCCTAAGCGTCTTACAAGTCAGTTCATAAATAACTACCCAGCAGTTTACCTACCAGCTAGTAGAACATTTTCCGCGGCTGTACCGCGCTTGGTAATAGCGCTACGTTTAGGCTCGTGTATTATGAAGGCAAGCTTACTGTGTCGCTCATGATTAATGTGCTGCCAGCTTCATTATGTACTGAGCTGTTACGTCAAGTGATTCTGTAACGGGTTGAAATTAAGCTAGACTGCGAAATGTTGATGTGACGATGCATTGCTGTGGAGCACTGTAAAATAAATTAAAAATGTAAATAAATTTACCTTTTGTTAAAGTAAATTAAAATAGTTGACTGTGTGAGAGTAAAAAGAAAATACATTTATTTTTCACAGAGACACCCCCAATTAAGAAACAAATACTTATGTAGAAACTTGAATTAAAAAAATAAACAACATTGTGTGTCTCAGGGCTGTGCCAAATACGTCCAGTTGAGCATAATGCCAAACAACTACGTAGCAGTTGCCTGATGTTGGTTTTCAACTGTGTCTTACTTATGAGAGTACGGATGTAAATTTGTTACAAAACGCCAACAACGTCAGTAGTTATAGGTTGAAAACAAACTGGAGTCGACAAGGCAAATTAATAATACATTTAAAATTCCTAATAAACATACTAAAAACTGCACAAACCACTATGCAAAGCCCACGTGAACAAAATTACATGTCTGTGATGTTGACACACTCAATCCAGCTACTGGCTACAGAGCCCGTCCACCAGCTGTCTCATACATTCAAATTCACGCTGTTCCATTCCCAGCTTTGCCGGATAAAATTTAAATTTCGCAAAATTAAATCACTGTGGCCAACTATTTTGGTCGGATGTGTATTTACCTTGGAATTTGACTAGATTTTAGTAACTGTGTTGCCAGTTAACAGTTTTGAATTTACAGTTGATTTGAAATGTAAATGGACGGCTGACGTTCCTTCATTAGTGAATTTACTATTTTTATTATTAACATGTCATTTTTTATATTTTTATTTAAATATAGCTACAATAATAAGTAAAAACGAATAAAAAATCTTTACTAATTAAAACTATATTTTAACCACTAATATTTATAACCCTAGCTAACATATAATAAATTATCCCTCCACCCCTCATTATTATCTGAAATACCCTCCCGCCCTAGGGTAGAGCGACAGGGTATATTAGACTTTTACCGACTAAAACCCACTCCTTTGTTCCTGCTTTACCTTCGTTCCAGGACTCTGTATACCCGGTGGTCTCTCGCACAGCCCATGGTCCCAGTATCCCCTCCTTTTCTTACCTTACCTTTTTTTTGTTTTTTTTTTTCTCTACGGGGAAAATCATCTTATGACAAGACCCGCTATTGGGTGGAGCGGGAGATAGTGTCAGACTCTTACTGACTAAAAACCCCGCGCCGTTCCTTCTAGCCTTCATACCGGGGCACGAGCTCCCTTTCGGACAACCCTGTCCCCAGTAGGCTTCGACCCAGCTGGGCCCCTCCTGCTGCTGATAACTCCTTGAGGCGCGCGGGAACAGTGCGCGCCGTCGACGTCTTGGACTCGGTCCATTACCGGACGATCGGACAGCGAGCTACCCATGGCTCGCCGTCCGCGAGCCCGCGTCTACGGTGGCCGGAAATCGGGATCGGAATCCCGGCGACGGCGGCGAGGGCGCCGTTGCCTGATGCGGTCGGCCTCCTCCTTTGCAAGCATTACTGCTTCGCAGAAGGAGGCGTCCGCCTGCCATTCCTCCTCGCTCCGGACCATGGCCTCGACCAGGGCCCGGCTTCTTACCTTACCTTAGTGATTCTTGCTGGTTCTTTTCCCTAAGGCGAACATTACACGGCAAGTTTTGCCACGGTCAAAACCTAGATTAACGAAAAACCTACCGTCTAATGCGTTGCTTTACGGTATTTTAGTACTGTTTGACGAAAACCATCATTCACTATCATTCATGATTCATCATCATAATTAGCCTTTTTAATGTTCCCACTGCTGGGATTTAGGCCTCCTCTCTAAGAGATGGAATAGGCCGTAATCCACCACGCGGACCCAGTGCGGGTTGGTTCTATTCATGATTGATGGAATTGATTGACGCTTGCATGACCGTGTAATGTTCGCTTAAGATACTACCAATGGGTACCGTACACTAGCTTCTGACGTTTTCTAACTGCCTAGGCAGGGCGTGAAGTAAAATATTTGTAAGCAAATCGACTCATCAGCGTTATGCACGAAAAAGGTCGTTGATAATCACACCTCCTTTCAGTACTTCATGAATAAGTTCTTTCAAATCTTTGTTCCAAAAAGGTTTTATTGTTCTGAAAGGTCAATTGAAAAATACTGGCCGCTTGGAATCCATAGTAAACAATACGTTATTGATTCTTTTGTTTCCTTTTAAATCGTGTCGCGCAAGTTATTTACATAGCAATTAAACACAAAAACAATTAAAGGTATTGAAACTTATTATAAAAGTTCGTCTTTTGGAATATTTCACAGTCACTGGGTACACAATCAACATCTTATTATGTATGTATTTAGAAATATATAGGTTTGTTTATCAGTTATCTAGTACTCTTACCACAAGTCTGTTTAGTTCGGAACTAGATGGCGTTGTGTGAAAGTCGTGAAATATTATTATTGTATACTAACATTCTTTAACGGTTTTTTATTTGTTTGTTCCAGAACCATCGATAAATGACTCGGAATATTCTATCTACGTTGGCAAATGGACTGAATGCAACCCCCTGGGAGCTGGAGAACACGCTGCACGCACCATAGAGAGGTACCATAGCCAAACGAGCTCACATTCTACTTTTAGCTTTGACAACTAGTTAAACACAATTTTGTAAAAAAAATTAGGTCCATAGTTTTGGCGCAATCACATTTTATTGGAAATAGTTTTATGCTATGTATTTGACGTTTTCATGTCTTACTTTATAGAATTTATTTATGCACTAGCTTTTGCCCGCGCGGCTTTGCTCCCGCTCTTCCCTACTCCACCCTACTATACCCAACTCTACCCTACTATACCCAACTCTACCCTACTCTACCCTACCCTACTCTACACTACTCTACCCTACCCTACTCTACACTACTCTACACTACTCTACCCTACTCTACCCTACTCTACCCTACTCTACCCTACTCTACCCTACTCTACCCTACTCTACCCTACTCTACCCTACTCTACCCTACTCTACCCTACTCTACCCTACTCTACCCCACTCTACCCAACTCTACCCTACTCTACCCTACTATTCTACCCTACTCTACCCTACTCTACCCTACTCTACCCTACTCTACCCTACTCTACCCTACTCTACCCTACCCTACCCTACTCTACCCTACTCTACCCTACTCTACTCTACCCTACCCTACTCTACCCTACTCTACTCTACCCTACCCTACTCTACCCTACTCTACCCTACTCTACCCTACACTACCCTAATTTTTTTTTTCCATAAGAACCTTCTCCTCACAATAACAATCACAACAAAAAAAAAATCAGCCAAATCGGTCAAGCTGTTTTCATGCCAAGTCGTGACAACGGAAAACGGGGGTCATTTTTATATATATAGATTATATAGAAAACTAGTTTATAGCTTAAACTACCGCCAAATCGGTGGTTAAAGAAGCTTTATTCAGTCAAAAAGAATAAAATATTGACTTCTATGAGGAAAATAAAAATAAATTAAGAATTTAGTTCAGCGATGGTATTGCATTATGAAAAAGAAACTAAAGTAAAATGACTGTAAACTTAACACTGGGTAACAGTTGAAATATGATATTTAAAAAGTTGGAAAAATGTTGATTCCTTTATCTTTAGGTAAATGGTTATATTATGTATAGTTCAGCTCCCTCATACTCGACAGACCTTCTACCGTAATTTGTTCTGAGTGCTCTTAAAATTATATGATTAATGCTGCCTAGTCATACGCTTTTGTTTTTATACTGTTTTCTCCCGAAAATCTCCGGATTTATCAATAATTTATAAACCACTTTAGATTCTCTTTTCCAAAAACAATTAACTTCAAAACTAATAAATGTCTACCGTCAAAACCTAACCAAGATCAAAATAGACATATATTACGTCATAATAATATTAAAAGAAAAACCCTTAACATTTTGACAAATTGCATGCCAGTCGATCCATCACACTCGCGCAAGTAACTCGCTTTCAAAAACGCCATTAATCTTCGTTAACTAGACTCAATACTTTTTATTACTGATTACCCCTTTAAGTTTTCTAGATCTTATTAATTGTAATACCCATTTTAGTATTCATTAATAGATAAAGTACCTACAACAATTTTGTTCATCATTTTGTACCTACCAGTTGATTTACAAAAGATTTTAAAAATAAAGCATATATACAGGGTGTAAGGGACAGCTCTCCGCAAACTTTAAAGGCTTGCTCAGTAGACGAAACTGAACATCCTTCCACAAGATTTTTTTTCAGGAAACGAAAAATAAAATTGGTCTCTACATACAAACTGTCCAATCAAGTAAATAATTTTGTATGGTGAGGCTGTTTTTCATTTTTCGTTTCCTGAAAAAAAAAATCTTGTGGTAGATGGTTCAGTTTCGTCTACTGAACAAGCCCTTAAAGTTTGGGGAGGGATGTCCCTTACACCCTGTATATTTATTATTATAAACAATTTAATTTATTGATACTCAATGTAAAATATCTATTTTGTATTGTATTTATTTATTGTGCACACCTACCATAGATTGTTTTTAAACTCAAAGTTAGAGTCGAGAACGGAAAGACTGTTAGAGAATGCCTTGTTGCCTTGTTTTATTTTAACCCTTCAGATACCGTCAATTAGAGACACAATAGTAAGACAATAGATGCGCGGCCACCGGGTGTCGCTTGGGGATTCATGAATTAAGTTTAAATAAATAATAAAGTAAAAAAAAAAATCTTATATGTACAATTGTACATAATGACTTAAATATCAACTAATTATTGATTATCACGTTTGTTAAACGCAGTTTCAAATACATTACATAAATCGGACAGAATATGAAGTAGTAATTCAGAGACCTATATCCCTTTAAGGCTTCCTACTTTTGTAAACCATAACTATTTTACCTTGAATAACAATGAAATACCATGGATGATGCCAAAGATAAGGCAACAAAAGCATTTCCAATCTCGGCCTTTAATCGAGATTGAAGGAAACAGAGATAAAAATGCTTCCTTTAATATAACGTTTCAAATATTCTCGGCCTTTTTGGGCTTCATGTTATTCGGACGATTCTTGTATCTTTTCTTTCGCTCAAAATTTTTCCACACAGAACAAAATATTTATTTAATCTTCATGCAACTGCGATACAAAGGTGGACTTAATGCCTTAGGCATTCTTTACCAGTCAACCTAGGGTAGAGAGACTATGGCAGGTGCATAAAAAAATACATATTATTTAAATAACAAAGTCACAAAAGTATATATCGCATGTATAAATTAGCTCCTTTTTATATTATATAGATAAAATAAACATATATATATATATACATATAAAAACCTAGGCCTTCAACTCAGTTCTTCTACCGTAAAAGTTGTGAGATCCATCTAATACCAAAACAAGACAGTTAATTTATTCAGTCCTTTATGACCTATATTGACTTAGCAATCGCATATTATATCACAAGTAATACATATAAGATTATTTAGTCCGATTACCAAGTCAATCTAGGTCATCATTTAAAATGTATAAAATCCTGAAAGAAGAAAACATACAAACGTATACACAACTTTTGTAAGTACAACATGCTTATGTGATTGTTATTTCTCTAGGTACATGCGAACGGAGACGGACTCGCTAGTACACACGCCCCGGCTTGGTCTGCAACGTCGGCAGGTGCAATGTCGCAAGAAGGACGGACAGTTTGTTGAAGCTATGTAAGTTTTTCTCTATATATACTAAAACTAAAATTCTTGTATTCTTTAGCCAGCCAAAAAAAAGCCAGGTAAAAAGACTAAGATCGATTTTGCGCCACGTTGTGACGTCATGGCTGTCAAATCAAAGAAATTGGATAGAGTGAGCATATCCAGCCCTAAAGTTTAATAAGAATCCAGTTGGTTCTTCAATTCTGCTCATTTGCTTGTCACTGTGTGAAGTGTCCGAATAGAGGCTAATGGAAGAAAAAGGCAAATAATTTGCTAACAATGAAAATAAGAAAGATTATAGTTTTTATTAACTTATTATTTTTAACAATATGTTCAGCTAATGTAATTAAACAAAAACGTGTTTTTAATACGCAAATGAAGCTAGAACTACACTGCACACGTGTGCCACACACGCCGATCTGGGTGCGTCGGTCTTTCCGTACATTTTTTAGGGAGACTAGACTTGTTGATCTACACTAGATCCACGTCACGCAACGCCACACGACGTCGTTCTGCGTACAAAGCAGGCGTGGTCTACGCGTGCGTCGGTCTAACGTACCTAGTTCTAACTTTAGTTTTCTTTGCAAACCGAACTTTTCAGTCAACATTACATACTTCCCTGTTCAATTTTGGAGTGCATCGTACATTCTTTATTCTCTGTTAAAAATCAACAAATTAAGTAACTTTTCCATACAGAACTGACAAAAGACGTTTCATTATTCACATGTTGTGAAAGAAATTTCATATCATCAAAGTTGTCTGGTGTCGTGGCTCAAGCCATGCATTCTTACGACACTTAGGAACTGGGTCAATTCGCTCACTTATTGATCTAAAACCACTTGCTCATATAAAAACTTTATGTGCTAAAGTTATGGAGGAATAATGCCACTTTTCATCTCTTGTCACGTACGGAACGTTTTACTGATCATTATTGGAATTTACGCTGACATTTGTTTCACAAATGCTTTCTCAAACGTCGTGAACAAATCATGTTTCGAAAATGCTGATTTATGCTGAAAACGGTTCATTGGATTCGTGGTGGCACGTAAGAATTGCTACATCAGTATTATTGGTTTTGAATATTCCGGTGTCTGAATAAAAACGATCCGGTTTGCTCATTAAAATGACTCCATTATTTCTCGTCATTCTTTTCAAAATTATGGCCTTTTCTTAGGACATTATTCTAAGTTTTGTTCTACAACATATCCGTAAAATATCGAGTCTAAAAAGAAGATACTTAACATGGAACGCCAAGGTACACCGCGATAGCTCGCCGTCCGGATCCGGACCGGACCCGAGTCGTCTACGGCGCGTAGTGTTTCAGGCGCGCTTCATAGAGATATCAGCAAAACTAGGGCCCAACAGAGTCGCGGGTTGTTCGAAAAGGAACGGGATACTGGAACTCAAAGCAAGAATGAACATCGGGGAGTCAGTAAAAGTCTGACACGCTCTCCCGCTCTGCCCTAGAGCGGGAGAAATTTTCGGATGATTTCCCATCTATAAAAAAATAGGGTAGCCCGCAATATCCAAATTGTTTTCAGTTTTTTGTGTCAAGTTTTATATTAATTAAAATACATAATATTTGCATGATTTGTGACCGTAAACAGAACTATAATCATTAAAATCATCAGTACAACCTTTTCAGTTCAGTCAACCCTATTGAATCTCTTTTTCATGAAATAGCAATTCAACAGGGTTAGATTAATTTGAATTTCCCAGGGTACCCTGCCGTTTTCACCTTAACGAAATGGCAAGTCATTTCATGGGTCGAAAGTTAAATCAACATTTTCTCTGAAATCCTTTCGGAATCCGCCATCTGCCATATAGCGTGGCAATGCCGCTAGACTTTTGGGCGCACTTCCAGCCGACAGCGATGCGGTGGAATGTTTAGACGCCATGTTTTAGCCAGGAGTTATTTGTCTTTAGTGCTTATATATAGTTTTATATAAACTAGTTGACTCTGTGATCTTCGTACCGCCTAACAGTCAATCAATGTAGTATATTTTTCGATATAGTCAATGAATTGTGTTGAAATGAAACAAAGGCTAAGTTCCTAATTTAACAAGTTATACAAAATTTTTAAGTATAAAAGTTACCTACATCAATTTCGTACATTTTACGTGATGCGCGCACAACTAAAATACTTCTAAAGATTTATTATAATATGTAGATACAATAGTTAAATAAATTAAAAATAATATATATACTAATGCCTAGCTAAATATGACGTCTTAAAACTCCTCTGCATCGCTGTCGACTGGAAGTGTGCTGAAAAGGCTGGTGGCATTGCCACTTTGTATGGCAATGCTTAATCTTTGACCGAGGTAGAAGCCAGCCCTTCACGTCCCTGGTCACGCGAAGAGTTAACTAAAGACAGCGATACAATGATTAAATATTTCCTCTCAGGTACTGCGGTCCTACACTGGCACAGATAGGAACCGCTCGCGTGTGCGTGATCCGGGAAGACTGCGTGTTGGCTGAATGGCTGCCATGGAGACCGCGACCTGATGGGGCGCTGGTGAGGACACGGAGACTGAAGCGATTGCCGCAAGGTTTGTACACAGTAACGTGGAACCATACCGTATGACACTATTTATATTTCAACTTCGTACAGCAGGGTTGTTTAAAAGAGAACTCCGGGGCTCTCTGGGGCCAAGGGTCTGCTTCTGAAAAGAACGCTTGGCCCCAATATAAAAGGCAACGGAAAAACGGGGTGGGTTTTTAGTCAGTAAAAGTCAGATACTATCACCCACTCCGCTCAAGGGCTACTGATTAAGTAACCAACCAAACTATCGGCCGATCGAAAGTCTGCAGTTTGCAGGGACTCTTATATATACAGGGTTTGCAATATTCAGTTGGCACTTTTGCTCACTGGATTAGTGTTTGTCAAAGAGTAATTTAAAATATCAGTTTACCACCCACGCCCACGTTGAAAACCAGTGGCAACGCTGGATTAGTGGCACATGTTGCACTTCTCTTTCTTATAAACAGCTTGAAAGGTAACTTTGTTGTTGATGAAGATAATTGAAAAAATTCTTTCATAGTTGTTTTTAAAGCTAATTAATATCTTAATTAGCAAAATAAAAATAGCATGCGAATTCTCTATTAATGCAAGTTAGTTCAGTTAAGTCATCTTCCAATGCAGAACTTTAATACATCTGTCAATGTTTTTGTGCATAGGTGGAGGCAAGGAATGCGAGGTTGTGGAGGAAGTCAGACCAGCTGCCTTGGAAGCGAGTGCGCACTGGACGCCGGGACCCTGGGGACAGTGCCGCGTAGCCATCGAGATTGGACACTCTACTGCCTTACCAGGTCAGTAGCTTTTACCTTGAAACCCGTAGGTGCCAAGCTGGGTTGAAGCCTACTGGGGCCCGGCCGGGTCTGCTTCTGAAAGGAAAGCTTGGCCTCGGTATAAAAGGCAACGAAGGAACAGGTTTGATTTTTTAGTGAGTAAAAGTCTGGTAGTATCTTCCGCTCCGCCCAAGGGCAGAGGTTGTCATCTGGATGAATTTTACCCACCAAAATAAAAACATCTTCAGTAACACGTTTTTAATAACGTCAATTGAATTCCTTCCCTATTAATACTCGCAACAAATTGAAGCATTCATATTGATTACTCCGTAATTAATTGACGCGCTACACAATATCTCATTTCCTTTAACATCGTCTATCATTATCGTTCCTTTGTTCGATTAATCGTAATGGCTATGTCAGAGGAACGCGACCTAGGGTTGCCACCTGTATTATACTAGCTTTTGCCCGCGGTTTCGCTCGCGTACATAAATTACTAGCTTCTGCCAGCGGCTTCGCCCGCGTGAAATTTGGTTTCTCCATACAAACTTTGTATTTCCTTAGAACGGATTTTATAAAACTCCACCCAGTTTCATAAAATCCGTTCTTAGCGGTCTAACTTCACCCTATAAGGATTTTACTTGCTAAATTTTAAATATGTAGTATAAGTTTTTAAGATTTCATGATTAATCATTATTAAAAATAAAAAAAAAAATAGCATTCTAGGTTCAAATATTTGGGCTGAGTGTTGATAAGTTAGTGAGTGAATGTGTGAAATGAATGAGGACTATGCTTTTTTTTTTTATATCATACTATGATTTTAGTCAATTATACTTCAGAAACAAATAATATAGTACGAAAAATACTATAATTAAGTGGAGGGGAGGGTCTGTATGTATGCTTTTGCGGTTGCACAACGACATGCTTTGCTTTTGCTTTGCTTGGTAGTATAGATGCAGGCCTACCTTATCACCTCCCTCAGAGGCGATAAGGTGGCGGGGTCTTGAGGGAGAGCGCTACAGTCGTGAAGATCCTCAAGGCAAGTCAGGCGGATCCACCTTCTCGAGGTTGCCACCCCGTTTTTGGTCTAATTCCATCAGAATTAGACGTAACCGAAACCGCCTGGCGAATCCCAATCCAAGGTGTCATTCGTACCGAGCCGAGGGATGCGTGGCCAAGGGGGAGCTTGGTTCTTATCGGTGTCTCCCCAGCGAGATGGCAATCCTGGGGTAGTAAATTTTGCCTTACCCGGGCAAGCGGGGCTCTGCCGGGGTGGACTATTTATTTCCCTAGCTACTCGTGGGAACTGTATGGATTCACAGTTTTATACAACAACATCTCAGGACGATGATGAACGTCCGGAACCCTCGAGTAGTCTTATTGGGTCAATACCCGATCTGACTACTCTCTTACTCGGTTCTGAGGGAGACTCCCAAGTCACCTTAGACACCGAACTCAACCCTCCTGAGCTGGAGTCGGCAAACGATGGCACGAGGCCTACTGAGATGGACTCGGAAGTGCCGTTGGGAACTGACTTTAGCCCCAGGAAACGACGGTTGCCAGGAGCCGCGCGTAAGCGCCTGCGGCGCCTCAAGGCTGGCGGTATGGACTCCATTGAGGCCTACAAGCTGGTCACGGAGCAGTGGGCGAGTGCGCGTGCTCCTTTGACTGATCTGGTGGCCGATACGTCATCGGGGAAGAGGCCGGTAAAACGATTTCGATCCGAGGACGAGTCGCCGAAAGATCATGCCAAAAAGACAACGCGTGTGGACGAAAAGTCAGGGCCAATTCCAATGATCCCTGACGAGACGTCCGCAGCTCAGGTCGGACCACCGCCTGGGACAAGCGTTGTGTCTTTTAAGGACGCCCTAACCAACATCCGAGTGGGAATCCGTAATAGAGAGCCCATGTCGAACGTGCAATTGGGGCTCCTTTCTAAGGACATATTGAGGGCGATTCTTAACGCCCCTATGCCCAAAGCCCCCGAATTCAAAATTCGAATCGAGGGTTGCACTTTCAAGCCAGGATGGCTGCAAGTCGTAATCAAAAACGACTACAGCCTGAAATGGCTTGAAGAAAAAGTGGGGACACTAAAGCCGTGGCCAGAGGCGGAACTCTCGCTCATTAACGAGAAGGACCTGCCAAAAGCCAAGGTTGGGATCCTCCACTTTAAGACAGAAGATGTCATCAAAAATCCAAGAGATGCCCTTAATCTCTTGGAAAAACAAAACGACCTGCAGACTGGATTGTGGAAGGTGCTGAGCGTCAAGAAAGAAGGGGACGGAATCACGACCGCCCTTTCTATCGATGATGCCTCCATAGAAGCCCTGCGCAAACTAGACTGCAGGCCGCAATTAGGCTTTCGTAAAGTCCTAATACGCATTCGCGGCGATAATACGCCAGCGAAGGCTGAGCAGGTGGCAGGGACTAGCCAATCTGGCGCAAGGTTTTCGCCATCTGCTCAACACGCTCCTAAGGCGGGGCCGAGCGACCGGGTCTCTGGTAAAACGGCAAAGCGGCAAAACGCTAAGCCGAAACCCGGAGGCCAGGGCGTCAGGAACCGCCCCCTCGGGGCACCACCGACGAAAGGGGCTAACCGTCCCAATCGATCGGTAGCGGCGAGCCGACCGGCCAAACCTCAGGGCTGCCCTAAAGCCTCGAAGCCAAGCAGGTCGAATAACGCCGCTTAACCCACCCACACAAACACATAACACTAACACAACACAAACACACCATAACACAGACACACATAAACACACAAGTGGTGCAGATAAACCTGCATCACGCCAGAGCAGCCACGGCTGTTCTGGAAAAACTCTTCACACAAAAGAACCTTCACATCGCTCTTATCCAGGAACCGTGGCTGGCTAATACTAACACGGTGTCTGGACTGGGCTCTGCAGGTAAGGTCGCTTATCATATCGGTGGAGTCAAACCAAGAGCGTGTATACTTTTCAATAATAATATTGATTTCTTATGCATACCAGGCCTGTGCAGCGATGACCTGATTGCAGCTTATGTCAATGTCAAGAGCGGAAATGGACGCCTCATCGTGTGCTCGGCATACCTGGACGGGACGAAAACCGACCCATCCGAGGAGCTTGCAAAGGTAGTAGAGTACGCCTATGCCAACAATGCCGAGCTTCTCATTGGGTGTGACGCCAACGCCCACCATACCAACTGGGGCAGCACTGACATCAACGATAGAGGTGAGTTGCTTCATGATTTTGTACTAACTAACCGCCTCCAAATAGTTAATGAGGGATGTAAACCGACCTTTGTAACTAAATCGAGGAAGGAAGTTCTTGATGTAACTCTCGCTACTATTCACACTGCCAGGCTGATAACCAATTGGCATGTCAGTGATGAACCATCTATGTCTGATCATCGACTTATTGAATTCGCTTTGAATACATCCAACATTTGCGGAACTATCACTTTTAGGGATGCGAAAACCACGGACTGGGACTTGTACAGACGAAAGCTCCAGGAGAGACTCCTAGACGTCCCTAAAACCATACGCTCCCCTGAAACATTGGACTATGCTGTCACTCAAGTTACTGAAGCCATTACAGCCTCTTACCAAGAGAGCTGTCCTCTAAGAACTGTGAGGGACAGAAAAGTGACATGGTGGAACAAAAGGCTCGATGTTTTAAGGGAGGAATCACGTAGGTTGTTCAATAAGGCTAAATCGACTGACGACTGGGATCGGTATCGGAAAGCTTTAACTACCTATAATAAAGAAATCCGAAAGGCGAAAAGACTTTCATGGAGGAAGTTCTGCGAGGAGATTACTAAAGTCCCTCAAGGAGCCAGAATCCACAAAGTCTTATCCAAATCGCCTACGAATCAACTGGGACTCTTAAAGAAACCAGACGGTGCCTTCACTGCATCAGCGGAGGAAACCCTGAAACTTTTGGCGTCAACACACTTCCCTGGCTCGGTGATGGCACAAGACATCATCGTACCATATTCACCTCATATCCGCCTCTCCAGGCCTACAAATGAAGACTGGAGAAGAGCGGCGAGGTACTTTAGACCAAACAAGGTAGAATGGGCTATAGACTCATTCAAGCCCATTAAGTCTGCAGGTGATGACGATATCTTCCCAGCTCTCCTGCAGCAAGGGAAGACTATACTCATCCCTATCTTAATCAAAATCTTCAGAGCAAGCTTTGCCTGGGGATATATACCTGAGAAATGGACTACAGTTAAAGTCTGTTTTATCCCAAAGGCTGGTAAGAAAGACTACTCTCAACCAAAGTCCTTCAGACCAATAAGCCTTACCTCCTTCCTACTCAAGAGTATGGAAAAGGTTATAGACGAATGCATCAGGGATGGACCATTAAGGGCTAACCCTCTGCATCCGAAGCAACATGCTTACCAAAAAGGAAAATCCACAGAAACTGCTCTGTTAGAACTAACAGACAGGATCGAAAGGGCTTTGGAAGATAAACAGATAGCCCTATGTGCTTTCCTTGATATTGAAGGAGCTTTCGACAACGTCACCATAGACGCCCTTTCCAAGGGAATGAAGGCGAAAGGGATTGACGAGACAACTACTCGTTGGATCGAATTCATGCTCCTCAACAGAACTATCAGTGTTACCTTACACGGAACTACAAAAAGCTTCAAAACAACTAAAGGGTGCCCACAAGGAGGCGTTCTATCGCCACTTCTATGGCTACTCGTTGTTGACCAATTGCTGGTTGAAGCCTTTAAAAGAGACTTAGATGTACACAGTTATGCTGACGATGTGGTGGCTTGTGTTATCGGCCCCTGTCACAGCACGGTATCATCTATACTGCAAAGATCTCTGAACGTTATAAACACATGGTGCACAGAGAACAATTTATCGGTTAACCCGAGTAAAACAACAATAGTCCCCTTTACTAGGAAGCGAAAGTTGGACAAACTTGTAACGCCCACTGTAAAGGGGACTCGCATACCATTCTCCAATGAGGTCAAGTACCTGGGCGTAACTATCGACCAGAGACTGACCTGGAACACTCACATTAATAATGTGATTCAAAAGGCTAAAATAGCTTTAGGAATATGCTGTCGCTTAGCAGGGACGAAATGGGGCCTAAACCCTAAAATCGCCCTGTGGTTGTACACCGCTATAGTTAGGCCGATAATAACGTATGCCTGCGTAGTATGGTGGAGGAAAACATCCCAAGTGACAGTCATTAACAAACTTAATGGTTTGCAGAGACTTGCATGCATTATATCAACAGGGGCCATGTCTACAACCCCAGGAGCTGCTCTAAATGCCCTGCTTAACCTTCCGCCACTTCATCTATTAATTGCGAAGGAGGCGAAAGCGGGCATGTATAGAATAAACAGCACTGGCAAAGTAAACTGGCGCTCTCAAGCACTGAGATCGCTACACGAATCAGTGCTTGAACACGATCAGCTAGCTATGACAACAGACGTCATGCTTCCACAGTGTAGCTTCACAAGAAATTACACAGTGGAACTGCCGAGCAGAGAGGATTGGGCAAGCAACCGCATTACTTGCAAGGCTGGAAGCCTGATCTGGTTTACAGACGGATCCAAAATGGGTGAGAATGTAGGATGTGGAATATTTGGCATTAGCCCGAAATTCAGCAAAAGCTTGAATCTGGGTAAATATGCCACCATATTCCAAGCGGAGGTATACGCCATTATAGAATGTGCGGAAGCCAACCGTCAACGAAACTACATAAATCAATTAATTCTGATTTACTCAGATAGCCAGGCAGCTCTTAACGCCTTGAACTCGAATACAATAAATTCGAAACTGGTAAAAGACTGCGTTAACAAACTAAATGACCTGGGGCAAAGGAATAAAGTTATTCTGAGATGGGTACCGGGTCATTCTGGAATTACTGGCAATGAAAAAGCCGACGAACTTGCAAGGACTGGGGCTCAGGGTCATCAAATAGGACCAGAACCTTTCTGTGGTATCTCAAAGAACCAGGCCATGCAGACCCTTAAGGGCAACCTATTTGGCGATTCAAAAAAGCACTGGTTGTTACAACCAGGACTGCTACACGCCAAATCTCTTATAGAAGGCTACTCACAAAAACGAACTGCCGAGCTTCTTGAGCTTAGCAGGACGAACATCTGTGCGATAGCCCGCGCCTTAACCGGCCACTGCAAATTAAACAGGCACCTTTTTCACATGAAACTGAGTGACACTGATGTTTGCAGGTACTGTAATCAGGAGAGGGAGACGCCTAAGCACCTGTTGTGTGAATGTGGGCCCCTTATCCACAAACGGAGTATCCATCTGGGTCGACACATTATTCGCCCGGAGGAGATTAAAACTCTCAAAGCTAGGAGTATTCTAGACTTCCTGGAAGCCTCCCGGCTAAAAGAGTTACTCTAACAAGGTGGCGAGTCACAATAGATCTTTTAGGTCGCAGTGACTACATCTCCTACACTATGGGAGATGCATAGCCCCTTTTCTTCAAAAAAATAAAAAAATAAAATAATTAAGTGGATAATTCAAATTTTGAGAGGTATTCATATTTTAGGGTTTTAGTAAATATACTAAAACCCCAAAATACGCTAGTGAACCGTAGTTTGGAGTTACCAAAATGTTTTAGTTCGCATTTTTCTCAAACATTTCTACATAAGATCTTGACTTCTATATCTGAATGGAATGCTTAAAAAATGTTTTGTTTTGCACTCAAGTGAAGGTCAACATTTTCGAGCTGACTCCTCCCGCTCTAGTATTTATTTAGGGCTGCAAAATTACTACATGATGGACTCTAAGTCAAGTACATAATAAGTTAAAATTAAGACTAAATCAACCCCTTACCACCAACGATTGCATCTCTACTTACCATCAGGTGGGATCGCAATCAAGCACTAGTTTATACCAATAAAAAATACCCATTAAAAATTTCCTACTACTTTTTTTCTTAATTGTCTAAACCCAAAAATATTTGATAATTGCCACGATTTATAAAAAATACTTCTTCCAAAAAAAGGTAGCAACCCTAACGCCAAGATAATAAGGTTAATTTTGATGAGTAATGGACAATCGCATCCACTGACCCATTGTTCTAACGAGATTAATTGATAAACTGACATGATTTGTTACCATCATTACGCCGAAACTGGCTGCAAATTGTTGCACGAGTTTGTGTTCAGGGAGATAAGGGTTGATAACCTGGAACGAACATTAGCATAATGTAAGCAGTACATTAGCTAGCCATGGACACATTTCCGACTAGATAATTTATATTATCTACACATAACAATTTACCAAGGGTTCGAACCAGACGAATCCCATCCATTGTATATCTGTTCTGATTCTTGGTAAGAGGATCCAAATAAAGTTGAAACAAAAGGAATAGGCCGTAGGTTATTTTTTACTCTCCTGCCCTCCCCTTTGCTCCCCCCAATTTTTTTTTGTTTAATAAAATAATTCGCAGAACAACATTTACCAGGTCAGCTAGTATTTATATACAAGATGTAACGTTAAATGCGCAAATCCTGAAAATAGTTTGATCAGAATAACGAGCAGAATCAATTAAACCACTTTTTAATACAGGTTACATTTTTCAAAAAATAATTCATTAAAAACGTCGACCTGTCTATTTATGAATAGGTCAAGCCATCACGTGCGCAAACCCACCGAAATAGGTTTGTAGTCCAATCAAATTTTCTCATACACGGAATAATAAAAGTTCTATTTCAATTCAGATATGAATTTTCAACGAACTAAAACTGCACATAAAACCTTTAATTATTTTTTTTATTTTTTTTTTCTCACGTAATTTGTCTGAGGTTTGCGCATTTAACGTTACATGTTGTATATACAAGGTGTAAGGGACAGCCCTTTGCAAACTTTAAGGGCTTGCTCAGTAGACAAAACTGAACAACCTACCACAATTTTTTTTTTCAGGAAATGAAAACAAAAATCTGCCTCTCCATACAAACTGTCCAATCAAGTTTATAATTCTATCTACTAAAACAGATTAACTTAACAATACAAGCGATGTTCAGAACATTAATTTCACCTTGATACCGTATAGTGTTCGCTGACGTGATGAATATGGCTCTTGGACGCGAGCCATGTATTAAAGCTGCGTCGTGGATCACTTAGCGCCTGCTACATATTCATGGAATTTGTATGAGGACTTGTACGGGAAGCAGTGGCGTAGCCAGCGCCAAAGGGGCCCCGTGTCAAAAGTTTTCGACGTTTTTTTTACAGCTGGCATAGAGACATGAGACGGTGACAGTATCGCGATAGGCCATAACATAGATGACCAGACTTATTGGACAGATTTCGTCCATGTAAGACCTAGCCCGTTTATCCTCGTTTACTTGAAAAGAAAAGAACAAGTTCATTCCAGAATCATAGAAATAAATTTAATTTCATTAAAAACACATAAAATAAAAATTGTAATACAGAACATACAAACTGCAACAGTCGGAAGTTCGGGACCCATTAAAATAATCTACACTAGAATCTTTCCATCTACTATTGGTCCCGAATCCCGAATGTTGCAGTTTGCATGTTCCGTATTAGAATGTATTATGTATTTGTTTTATTTTGTGTGTTTAATTCATTAAACCCCAAGCGGCGTTCGCTCTCCCATTGTTTTCTATTGTGTCTCTAATTACGGGATTTGAAAAGTTAAATAAATGCAATTAAATGGATTTCTACGCTAGAATAGAAGAGAGGTTCAGATTTTATTGTGATGTTGTGTAAAGAATGCTAGAACGAGACAGGACCAAAAGTAGACTATAAAAATAGTCTACTTTTGGGAGTCTACTTTAGAGCTATAAAAATGGAACATCCTATCATTTAGTACTTAGTTATTTTATTAATTAATAATTGACTTTCATACCTCTAATCAATTAGAAAAATGAAGGTTGTGGGCGACATGTTACGAATTTTTACACGGGGCCCCTGCAGCCGAGAGGCATCATTGATATGACTGGTGCGGTAGTCGTTACCCCTCTGATGTGAAGGATGCGGTAAAATTAAGTTAGTTCTGAAAACTGAGCGGGTTTTAAAAAGCAAGTCGACTGGCGTAAACCAGTTTGTGCTAAATTGACAATGCCTGAGAGTACTCGACATGAAAGGGCGTAAATGGGTCGGTACTGGAAATGGACTTGGAGCACCATCGAAGTCAGTCGGACAATAGGTACGCTGGGTACTAAGTGGTGGGTCAGTTTGCTGCGTGCATATCAATTTCAATAACACATCGCATTTTCGATTTAAACAAAGTCTACCCAATCACCACTACAGTTTTTGTGATTTAAACGTTAAATCCGAAAAAGGACCGCAAGCCTGGCTTCTTGGCTTCTAACCAATTTCTTTTACTAAAATTATAAATTTTTGAGTATAAATAGTTCACTATAAATAACGAGCTCCTGCCAGCGATTTCGCCCGCTTGAAATCGAAAATTATCCCAGAGGAACTCACTAACCTTTCCCAAGAAGTGAATACCCGTATACTAAGTTTCATCCAAATCCTTTCAGTCGAAAATTTGTCTCTTTCAAGGTCAAATCCTTGAAAGAGACAAATTTTCGCCTTTTCGTTATTTTTATTTTTTTAATAGCCATTACTGTCCCACTGCTGGGCAAAGGCCTCCCCCTTTTCGTTATTAATGTGACAAATTACGATACAGTTTAAATAGTATACGATAGTTTCAGTTCAAAGGATCATTTCTAATACTCTCAATGTTTTTTACTTCCAGTCAACACAGACGACGATGATGACGCTGATGATAATGACGCGATCTACGATGACGACGATGATGATGATGATGGAGAAGATGAAGGCAAAGCCGCCAGGGATGCGGGCTGTGGGGGAGGGGTGCAGCGACGAGATGCGACCTGCGTGCGAGCTGATGGCAGAGCGTTGCATCCCGCACAGTGTGCACATGCGCCTATGCCGACGCTTGTGCAGCCTTGTGAGGTAAGATTACGAAATCATTGTAGTCATTCAGTGAACAGAGACAACGACAATAATACAGAGGATAATGATGCTGGCTGCGATGACGCTAAAGAAGATGAAGAGAAAGCAACCAAAGACATAGACTGCGTGGGAGGGGCAGAGACACATTACCTGAGTGCGAGCAGATGTCAGGGTATGTAATCCTGCACATAATGCCTAATATGATTCGAGGGCTTGTGATGTAAGATTAGCTAGCATGCATATTGAGTTGATAGTGAAGAATAGAGGAAGAAGATGTAGATATAGTACAAGAGGAAAGCTTAGTTCTGCAATATAAATAAGCCCATGAGTGTAATATCTGTAAGCCAGTTTGTTTATTAGTCTTAATCTGACTGACCTGAACTATGAAGAGAGTACAATTGCTATTGTGAAAGTCTAATCAATATTAATAAAATAATATTGATTATCAGAAAACATAATTCTAGTTAGCTGAAAGAACTCATGAGTCACTACAATGACTAATATAATACCATGACATTAAAGCTTCTTCTAATAAATAATAAAACGATTCCATAACTCACTATCAGCCATATTTTTCAATACCATCAGTTAAGTTTTATTTCATAGAAACACCATGACTGTTTAGTGACTTACAATAGTAGTTTATGGTCTATCAATAATGATGACTGAGTCATTTTGAATTTATAGATTTAATATGAAATAGGCTCTAGGCTGATCTTTAGAAAGAAGAAAGAAAGAAAAACAGTTTATTTATGCGATTAAAAACGCAATCTTAAAACTAACTAACAAACATAACATCAATCGATGGGGAAGATATGCGTCACATCCGCGCAAAACGGCCGAAAGCTCAGCATAAAGCTGCGGCTTCACACATAATGCGAAGAAGAAGCACGCAGACAACGAAGAAGAAGAAGCATTTTATAACGTGAGATAATAACTGTTGATGTATTGGATGTTGGATTTTGTCTAGCAGTTTTTAAGGCTTCTCCAAAGAAATCGTTCACGTTTTAAATTGTCTGAAAACTGCCCCCCTAGCCAAGTTGCTAATCTGCGATAGTTAACGTTAGTAGAAAGCTTCAAATGTACGGGAACGACGTCGCCTCAACGCTCAGTCACGTGGTCAGAACAAAAGAATTGCCGGCAAGGTCAACTCTAAGCGTTCGACGCAAGTGAAACGGTTGTAACTTGGCTAGGGGGGCTGATAATTGAGTTCTTTAAAAAAAAGTATTTTTTCTTCAATATCGGCCTTGCTCGAAGAAACACCAAACTAGAATCCTTTTTTTAAGGAGAACAATCAACAAATATCTTCTGCCGTTCTTGGTGGAGGGAGAGAGAGTTTCAAACTTTTATTGACTAAACCCACTTGTTTCTTCAGTTCCCCTTTGCGTTTCAGAGCTTCAGTGACTTTATCTGACAATCCCTTAGCCATAACTGGCATCGACATTAGCAAACCTCGACAATGTATATGCGACAGCTGTTTGAGAGGCGCGGAGAACATAACGCGCCATAGATCCAGGCCTTGTTATATTTATCGCGTTGACAGTGTCATTTTTTCCATTCTTGGGATAAGGGGTTTATTAGACCCCGTAACGTTTAATATAATAATAATAATAAGAATTTAAAAAACAAAAAAGCATTTTTGGCTAAATTAAAAAAAATATATAATTCTTGGTACATTGTAGGTAACATTGAAGACACTTCCGCCTGACCATCGCTAAGTTCATTTTTGCTTACATTCGAAACGAAAACCTTTAAAAGGTTAGGTTAGGCGCCACGTTGCAGGATTCAAGAGAAAATTTGTTTAAGTGATCAGGCAGAAATTACCTCGATGGTATGAAAATATTGTCTTGAAAAGACTAAATTTTTCTCAGCTTTGCACCGTAACGAAGACACATACGAGGCTTTTTAGACCCCGTTTCGCACTGAACGTGTTAACCTTAATCCACCATCTTGTTACAGGTGCCATGTCCTCGTGACTGTGAAGTTGGCGAGTGGGGTGACTGGGGAGCATGCCAACCTACTGATGGATGCCCACTGTTCCCTGTGCAACAACTCACTACTACCGGTAAGTTTGGATTACAACCTTAAAATATACCCACTGATAAAGCAAAGATAGATAAAATATTCGTTCATTTTAACAAACTAAATAGCTACAACTGAACAGCTAAGGAATGGAATTCCCTGTCGGAGTCTGTGTTTCCTAATATCTATAACCTAGAGGTCTTTAAGTCAAGAGTGAATAGTTTGCTTCGGAGTACCTAAGCGTACTCCATCGTCGGCTCGCTTCCATTGATTACCATCAGTTGAGATAGTGGTCAAGCGTAAGCCTATAAATTTTTAAATTTCTTTATCTTTAATAGGTTGCTAAATTTTTTTCACCAAGACATAGGCGATATTTTATGTACGCGGGCGAAGCGGTGAGCAAAAACTAGTACTACATATTTTCATTATTATTATATCTAGCTAATATACAGTCCTACTTCTAAGCAAAGGCCTCCCTTAATTTCCATCTTGGTTCTCCAGGCTACAGCGTCCGCCGCCGCCGCGTAATCTCCGCAGCTTCAGGGGGCGGAGCGCCCTGCCCCCCTCTAGAAGAGAAGCGCACCTGCAGCACTCCTCGCTGCGCCTCCTGGAAGGCACTACCCTGGGGACCCTGCGTGCTGAACCAGCCTCACACCACCTGCGGCCCGGGCAAGCGGAGCCGGGAGTTGAGATGTGTTGGACATGATGGGGTAAACACACTTATATTATAAAGGCTTTAGAAAAACATAAGTAGGTATGTTTTTCAGTTGTCTAGTACTCACCACAAGCTTTGCTTAGTTTGGGACTAGATGGCGTTGTTTATAAGTTTTGAAAAAGGCGAAAGTATGTGAGTGCGTGTGTACGTTTATTACTTCTTAGTGCTCAAATGGCTGAATGGATTTTTATAAAACTTGGAATGCAGATAGATCATGACCTGGAATAGCTCATAAGAGCACTTTTTGTCCCAGGAATATGTTCCCTAGTAAGTTTGTCACCTAACTTCTTCTTCTAAACGGTTTGACTGATTTGGATAAAATTTTGTGGTAGTATATTTGGGTGGGTTCCTAGATAAAGAAGGATTCTACAGTTTTCTGATGAATAGCCAGTTTTCTAGGACAACGTCTGTTGGGTGGGATCGCCAGTATGCTGCAATTTCCTACAAAAAATTCTAACCAATTCTTCTATAACTCTACAGAAAGAAGCTCAACGGGCCTGGTGCAGTGGAACTGGTGCGCCTCCTCGCAGCGAGAGGTGCCGCATCGCCTGCGCCGGCGACTGCGTCGTATCATCCTGGGCTTCTTGGACCCATTGCTCAGCCCCTTGCGCTGCTGCCGCTCATCCACGACCTTCTAGGACCAGGCGTCGTCATATACTGGCGCATTCAGCACCAAGTAAGTGCATTATACGGCCTTCTAGTTACAGAATTTGTCTCATATCGCTTACGTTGGCGAATTGTATCGTGTCATCCAAAATATCTTAGAGTCACTGTTCTGCTCCTTGCGCCGTTGCTGCTAATCCCCGAACTTCGAGGACCAGGAGACGGCATATACTGGCTTTTCAATATCAAGTAATATGTGGGCACATATATCGCCTGCACTGGTGAATGCAGTGCAGGCGATGGTCTGTGCCCCTGCTACTCATGCATGGTCTTCGAGGACTAAGTGAAAAACAAGGGAGTCCTCACTCAGCAACGAAGTAGATTCTAATTTATTTATTTATTAATGTTTGATCTGTAGGTAACGCTGCAATCGAGTTCTCAATCTTGTTTTCTGACGACAAGCCAGCTCTCGGGCAAGACAACTTCTGTCTGGACGCTAATACTATAGTTATATAATGTAAAGGAGATAAAGATAGTTCAGTCAGAATCTAACCAATAAACCCTCTTTTACAGACGGCTGGCCATGTCCCCCGGAAGACCAACTCCTTCAGAACGAGACCTGCAACACTCATGCTTGTGCCACCTACTCCTGGCTCGCTACTCCATGGGGACCCTGTGAGAGAAGACGACAGGACTACCTGCCCGTTACAAACTACACTGACTTGCTGGTACGTTACTCTTAATAGCCTTGGACTCGTGATCAAAACTGTGAGTTCAAATTTAATAAGGTCCTGGGTTCGATACTCGGGTCAGACAAAAAGTAGCAGCCCAGAGTTTATAAGTTGGTAATACAGGGTGTATTGTATTAATTAATTGCAGGATGGAGAAACATATAACGAGAGTGATGAAGAAGAACCGTGCATTGAAGAAGGGGAAATGGTGCGAGATGTAATGTGTGTGCAGAACAATGCTGATGTGGTCCGGGAGGCTTTGTAAGTATTTACTGTCATCGAGGTTTCTGTATACACACCATTGGGTGTCAAGCAAGAAGTGCTATTTATGCAATAGAAGTCATTACTTACAACTTATAACTTTCAAGTCTCCAAATTTCAGTCATTATGTAAAGCAAAATTTACATGGTTCTGCAAACTAGGCGTGAAAACGTTACATACAACAGCAAACGTACAGATGGAAGGCATTTCAACTTCTTTTGTTCAACCTTTTCATTTTCAGATGTGCTCCCCTAAGACGTCCCGCATCTCGTCGTGCGTGCACAGTGCGCTGTCGCCGCGGATGCAGGGTGGAGGCTTGGATGCCTTGGTCACCTTGCCCTAATACTTGTGGTAAGTGATTTGTGGTAAGGTACCAGCACCTACGATGCGGTTTCTTGCGGCAAGGCATCAGTTCAGGTGATCATATAAAGTGAGATGTCAATCAATCGCAAGTTCTTGCGATGCGTTGTATGAGCTCGCTGATTTTTACGATGTAACATCGCATCACAGTTTTGTGTTTGGGTCCTGAGTTAGAATCCTAAATCAAGTATTTTCACCATTCTACAGCAACTAAAGCAGGAACAATTACAAATTTAAAACTTCTTAAATCTTTAATCTGGTAGGTAATTGCTACACCTACAGCTTTCGGATCAGAATGAACACAAGTTCCCTATTTCTGAATATTAATGGTTGTCATGTTACCCAACATGATCTTCCCGCCCTTGTCACATGTTACTTGGGGTCAGCGCAACACGTTTTTTTCTACCAATCTTTCCAGTCAACGGTCACGCCATCACTGAAAGAAAAGGGAGTCTTCTTTCATGTCACTTCTCGCACAATACATCCGTTTTTTCTTTGACCTTCTTCTCTCCCCAGCCACTTCTATCCTCATCCTCATGTCGTGAAGTTCCTGTTGCATTAGCTTCTTACTGATGGTGTCTCGCCATACGTGTCGATTCTTGGTGTCATTAAATGCGGCGAGCAATTGGGTGTCCAATGTGGAGAGGACGTGATCTGCGCATCTTTTTGGGCAGCGGCCTCTTGGTCATCACTTCTATAAATGTTTTTTTATTCCACAGAACCAGGCAAGCAGGTCCGCGTGCGAGTCGTCCACGGCGGCCCAAGCTGTGGATCCCGCATGGAGACTCGCGACTGCCCCGTGTCGCGCACGTGCCGCGCCCGCGACGCCGCCTGGGTGGCGGGCGACTGGAGCACGTGCCGCCTGCCGCCCATGCAGCGCTGCGGCGTGGGCTACAGAGTCAGGAGTAAGTAAACAAATTTAAAAAAAATACCCAATACCAGGAAAAAAAACTTTAGTGCGCTATAGATGTAACTACGATGCTTAGTTATTGTGAAAAAAACATTTAATAAGAGCCAAATGTTGAGAATTTTGATGAAATTGTGACTTCTGAAATAAGAAAATGAAACATAATTAGAACTAGCCATGAATGCATTTCAAAGATGATAATGTTGCGCTAAGTTTCCATTCGTAAGATTTGTAAATTCGTTATATTGCGCCATTAACGAAGCTCACAAACATAAGTCGAAATGATGTTGGCACGAAAGAGCTATGTTTAACGCTTGATTTACCAAACATAATACACCCAAATTGACGTAAAAAATATAACTGGCTACTACTCATACTATGGTTAAATAATAATAATAATAATTTAACTTTTATTTCAGACCAAGTCCATAGTGTTAGTAGTAACAAAAGCTTAATATGTAAAGTTAGTAGGTACATAATTACAAATAAAACAATTGAAAAAAATTAAATAAAATTGGATTGAAATTGAAATTGAATTTGAATTAAATTACTATAATTAAATTATTAAACACAATAGTAAATCGAAATAAATTAAATTAGAATAAAATTAACTAAGTCATAGACAATAACACTTAAAATTTAGAATGGAGTTGTAACCACCTCTGTACCATCGGGGAGTCCCAGCGATCAGCGAACACCCTGAGAATAGAGTTGGTACTGACACGGACCCGCGTCATCAGAGAGGCGCATCTTTTTCTAATAATGGCGGCAAAACCATTAATATTGTTTTCCGCAAACATCCCCGACGCACTACAGCGCCATGGCAGCCCCAACAGTACCCTCAGTGCGTTATTATATTGGACACGTAGATCGCTGTAAATATGTGCTGTAATAATATTTCAAGTGGTTTCATTATTTTGTTCAAAAAAAGCATACAAAGATGCGCTAATAATTTGCCGCGGGTGAATTTTTACAAGACTCCAGCCTTAAACATATTAATATTTTCAAATATCTTTAATTCTTCGGGTAAATCGTTAAATAGCCTAGTATATAACGGAACCCTTCGTGTGTGAATCCGACTCGCACTTGGCATGACATGTTGGTCAAAAGACCAACACTTATTCTATATGTATGTTAGTCTGTAAGGTATATATCTATGGGCCAAGATGCCTGATAATAAATGATTTATTATTATTATTATTATTATTAAAAGGTAAGTTGTATGCCAAATAAATGTGTTTCCTTTCTCAATCTCTGTAATGTTCTAGGTATATGGTGCGGCTCTGAGTCGCACCGCGTGGAGGCGGGCGCGTGCGCGGGCCAGCTGATCCCGCGCGGCGTGGCGGCCTGCCGCGTCACCTGCGACCACATCGCGCCGCTCACCTGCGATCTCATATGCAACGACCCTCTCAAGTAACTACACTATTTTTAAGGACAGAGACCATCAAGAAACGGGAGCATACCATGAGGCATACAACAAGTTCTCCGGCGACACGACTACATGCACACCGTTAAAGTTGAACCACCGACACTGCACAGGTGATAATCCAGTTTCAACGACGAGGACTCGAGATGACACACGCGCTCTGTCACGCGACAGGTGCCCGTTGCGGGCGTCCGCTTATGCAGTTTCAGCCTTTAAAATGTCAGGCGTTTAGTTTTCTCGAACTCTATTTTTTCTTCTTCTAAGTAGAGTGAGAGCGAGTATCAACTATGTTCCTTTAATTGCCCTTTGCGTTCCTGGGTCACGGTAACTCTTTCGAACAATACAGCCCTTCTTGTACCGTCCAAGGGGGATGACATGGCAATGCGCTACCTACTTATTTGTGAACCTAAATTATACTTCTATAGTTCCTAATCCCCAAAATATTTTGTTCGCAGATACCTAGATGCTTCGGACCCTGATGTTCCAAACTGCGTTTGCAAGAACGTATCCTTGGAGCTGTTGCCGACCGACTCGGACTGCATTCTTCCATCCGGGTATGAAATATTATTGTTTTTCTTTAATTTAATTTACAAAATAATAAATCAACTACATAAAGAATGCACAAATAAAACAAACACAAATACAAACAAACAGATAACAAACTAATACAAAAAATAAATAGCAACAAATAAGCTTTCAGCCGCTTCTAGCTTTTCCGGCCACAAGCTGTTGCGCGCTTCAGCTTTTTTTGCTGCCGCTTCTAGCTTTTCTTTGTCGCCGTTTCTAGGTTTCTTTTTGTGGCGGCTTTTTTTTGTGGCCCATGTGTGGGGACACTAAGAATATCTTTACCAGCTGACGATCAGTAGTAATAGCGTAAAGCCACGGAGCCCATCTATGGAACTTATTCAAAATCTTGAAGATTTGATACCAGAACTATACACCTTATACCAGCTAGCTCCTTCGTAGGTTTCCTATCAATAAGTTCTTTTTGTTTAACGATGTCTCATATAGATAGCTTTATTTCAGGATGGAGTGCGGAGAAGGCAGATCTCTTCGCGCCGCCAGATGCATGGTGGGTGGACGAGATGTGCCCATGGACGTGTGCAAGAAATATCATCCGCTTACTGGTATGTCCATCTTTTGCATCTGACATAGTGATCCGTCTTCACGTAATTGTAGTTAGATAGACGATTTTTTTGCCTCTTCCATCTAATTCATTCATTACCTGATAGTTTGTTTCAAGGCTTATTTTTACTATCTTCATAGACTTCTCCTTGAAGCAGGAGACGCCTTTATCTTCTACTAAAATTCATCTTTATAAGGGTACAATACTATTATACCCTAACGACCCACGACTTTGCTGTAGATACCTCTTCATCCTAGACCATAAACCCATATCCATACTTTACAAAAATTTGCTCTTCTTGTACTAAATTTATACTCATCAGCTCTTCGGACACCTAAGGGAATTGGACAGTTAGCCAAGTTAATGTCAGTTGTATGTTAATTAAAATATGAGTGCGGCCGTAACACGTATTTATTTACGGAATTTTTATTACCATTAAAATTATCAATACTCTTAGTTCATCTAGCGGCTAGACTCTAATCATATTGAATGGTTATAAGTCATTCAAACTTAACTAATTAATTCATGAATCCCCAAGCGACCACCGGTGGCCGCGCATCTATTGTCTTACTATTGTGTCTCTAATTGACGGTATTTGAAGGGTTAAAACTAGAAATACACCTAAAATAAATTCCGCGCCTGACCACCGCTGAGTTAATTTTTGCTTGCACTCGAAACGAAAACTTCAAAGGGTTTAGTTTGGCGTTGCACCGCAGGATTCAAGCGAAATGTTTTTTAACCCTTCAGATACCGTCAATTAGAAACACAATAGTAAGACAATAGATGCGCGGCCACCGGTGGTCGCTTGGGGATTCATGAATTAAGTGATCAGGCAGAAATGACCGCGATGGTACCTCCCCCTTAACGTCTTCTCATTCCCTTTTTTTTCGTATTCCAGGTCCAAGTCGCGTCCGTGAAGCATCAACAGATGGCTACTCATACGACATTGAGTTCCCTTCCTTACTCCGTGGGGCGTGCAGTGTGCGGTGCGCGCGGGACTGTGCGCTCGGCGAGTGGGGCGAGTGGGGGCCGTGTGCCTCAGAACCTGGATCTAGGGCTGCTTTCCGTTTCCGAACGAGGTAGCACCATGAATTATAAGCCTTTCTGACTTCTAAGCCATAGGAGCATTGTTTTAGGAGTCAAAGTTTTATTTAAAAATGAGCCAACTTTTTTAAGGCTGTAATATTTTAAGTCGTAAGAATTTTGCTACAGCAAGCTGCAATAGTAGTTTATGTAACTAGGGGATAAAGCAGTGTCTTTAAGTCGCGGACGGCATGTTGAATTCCGAACGAAACGTAGGTTGTTCATTTTAATCCCAAACGCAAGTGAGGGATTAGTATAATTAACTCCCGAGCATCGCGAGGGAGTTAATAAAAACCTGAGTGAAGTGAGGAATTCAAGCCGCCCAAGACAAAGACAGCATTATCCCCGTGTTGCATAGTTTACTTTTTACACCATCTGTGAGATAATTAAAAGACAATTTGGCCGATTTCTGCCTTTTTTACTCGTTTGTACATATTATTATTTTAAGTTTGTATATACCTATTAATTTATAATATTTAATAGTTAAGATGTATATAATTATAAAATAAATACCCAAGATTTGGTCGATCAAATCATATATTAGAGATATATGTTAATGTATTATATTTACAAGTTCATCAAACAAACAAAATTCACTACTCCAAGATTCTATAGTTTCAATTTTCAAAAACGCTCCCAGATCGCAGTCAGTAAGCAGGGTTTTTTTCTATTTTCTTTTTTTTTTTTTTTTGATAGTGGCCAGTTTGAATTTCGAGTCAACTTGTTCGATGCACGTACATTTTACAATGTTAACGATTTTTGATGTTCCAAATTGAAATCTCATTACTCCCTAGGGATCGGCCATACTGCATTATTTCCCTAGAGAATAATGACCTGCTTGAAGTGAGGTTTGTATGACGTATAAAACGACATTATCGAGCAGGTGGTGTAATAGTACATTGTTACACTAGGGGTGAAAGTTACTTATTTCGTCCCGAGAAGGAGTTGGCGGCCGCACGTAGCGAGGTGGCTAATTCGAGGGACTAAATAAGTAACTTTAACCTTTTATTACGAATACAAGAAGATAGAGCTAGTTTTTTTTTAAATAATTTAACACTTTTTTTCCTAGGGAGTTTTACTTTCAACTAACAGCTAGTTGAAAGTAAAACTCCCTAGGGATGAAAAGTGAAACAATTTTCAGCCCGCTCCTCTGGCAAGTTCAGACCTACTTTCAGAGTATGAGTAATGAAAAAAACTATTAAGTTAGCGTGTCTTTTGTGTTTTCTATGCGACTGGATAATCATTCAATTACCGGATAACACTTTCATCTCAAATACACGCTTGGCGACCAAAACAGACCACGTGCGTAGCGCATGTAGTTTTGCAGTTTTGCACAGGACTAGCAGCTCCGACTGAATGATGCGAGTAATCGCCCGTTGGACTCGCACACTCGTTTATTAACCCAAACAAAACAATCCGAACTACACACTCGCTTCGACAAGCAAGAAACTATCCGAACTACACACTCGCTTCTCGCTGCTCGCCAACTCGTCTCTAGTTTCGAGCTCTGCTCGCTTCTCGCTCGTTGGCGGTCAGACAAGTGCCTCACAGTGTAACTTGTAACGTACAGGGAGGTGATAGAAGAAGGTTCAGGCGGAGGTCGCGAGTGTGGCGCGACTCTGCAACGTGCAACATGCGCCGTGTCGGAGCCGCGCTGGGCGCTCGGCGAGTGGAGCGTGTGCGCGCCGCCACGCTCGCTGTGCGGCCGGGCCATCATCAACAGGACTGTCACGTGAGTGTAGTGTCACACGGTGTCGGAGCCGCGCTGGGCGCTCGGCGAGTGGAGCGTGTGCGCGCCGCCACGCTCGCTGTGCGGCCGGGCCATCATCAACAGGACTGTCACGTGAGTGTAGTGTCACACGGTGTCGGAGCCGCGCTGGGCGCTCGGCGAGTGGAGCGTGTGCGCGCCGCCACGCTCGCTGTGCGGCCGGGCCATCATCAACAGGACTGTCACGTGAGTGTAGTGTCACACGGTGTCGGAGCCGCGCTGGGCGCTCGGCGAGTGGAGCGTGTGCGCGCCGCCACGCTCGCTGTGCGGCCGGGCCATCATCAACAGGACTGTCACGTGAGTGTAGTGTCACACGGTGTCGGAGCCGCGCTGGGCGCTCGGCGAGTGGAGCGTGTGCGCGCCGCCACGCTCGCTGTGCGGCCGGGCCATCATCAACAGGACTGTCACGTGAGTGTAGTGTCACACGGTGTCGGAGCCGCGCTGGGCGCTCGGCGAGTGGAGCGTGTGCGCGCCGCCACGCTCGCTGTGCGGCCGGGCCATCATCAACAGGACTGTCACGTGAGTGTAGTGTCACACGGTGTCGGAGCCGCGCTGGGCGCTCGGCGAGTGGAGCGTGTGCGCGCCGCCACGCTCGCTGTGCGGCCGGGCCATCATCAACAGGACTGTCACGTGAGTGTAGTGTCACACGGTGTCGGAGCCGCGCTGGGCGCTCGGCGAGTGGAGCGTGTGCGCGCCGCCACGCTCGCTGTGCGGCCGGGCCATCATCAACAGGACTGTCACGTGAGTGTAGTGTCACACGGTGTCGGAGCCGCGCTGGGCGCTCGGCGAGTGGAGCGTGTGCGCGCCGCCACGCTCGCTGTGCGGCCGGGCCATCATCAACAGGACTGTCACGTGAGTGTAGTGTCACACGGTGTCGGAGCCGCGCTGGGCGCTCGGCGAGTGGAGCGTGTGCGCGCCGCCACGCTCGCTGTGCGGCCGGGCCATCATCAACAGGACTGTCACGTGAGTGTAGTGTCTCACGGTGTCGGAGCCAAAGCCAACGATTAACAGAATGATGAAATGTGATTTTGAAAATCAAAATATGTTTAGGCTAGATTATGCAAATACTAATGTAGAGCATGCTCCCCTACAGCTGTTCAAAATATATCAAGGCTATACGCAAATACTAATCTAGATCTCCGTCCCCCTACAGCTGCGTGGACGCCGAGGGCCAGGTCCTGGAGCCTGCCACGTGCGAGGCGGCGGGCGCCGGGCCCGCGCCCACGCGTGACGCCACGTGCCGCGCTCCCTGCCCCAACGACTGCGTCGTTTCATCTTGGTCTGAGTGGAGTCCGTGCGAACAGGTTGGTATTCTTAACATTATTTATCTGGACACTTTAAAAAAAAACCTATGCCCCCTTCTTTCTCATCACTTTTAAACTGCCAATAAAGTGTATTTATATAAAAGTACCTAAGTAAGAAGTCAACTCTAGCCTATTATATATCTTTACAACTAGCTGTCCCCACTTCACATTGGTTTGTTTGAAAACCTCGAAGTGCGAATCCGACTCGCACTTGTACGATTATTTGTTTTTATATTTTCGCGTTTGATCACTACCTCTCGATAACCCAAACTCGCAATAGGACACATTTCTCTCAAGATACGACTGGTTTTTACTGCAACCCCGAAGGCATTTTTATGAAATTTGTTCTACTGCATCTTGGTCTTCTCAAAAATCAGAAATCAGAAACGTTTATTTCAAATAGAACAATTACAAGCACTTTTGAATTGTCAAAATGTCGGTCATTCAAACAAACAAGTGAAGCTTAATTTCTTCAATCATGTAATATTTTCTATCATCTTCTTCAATTTTATTAAAATAAATGTCATTTGTTCACCAGACGAAGTGGGGAGGTCGTCGCGACCGCACCCGCGTGGTGCTCCGCCCCGCTGACGACGGCGGCTCCCCGTGCCCGCACCTGGTGGGCGCGGAGCCCTGCTCGCCACACGCGTACTCCTGGCACGTTGCACCTTGGGATGATTGCCAACCTCTAGGTACGTAGCAATGCTACCAAATTTTATGACTGTACTAGCTGTTGCCTGCAGCTTCACCCTGATAGTAGAAAAGGGACATACTCCCCGGATAAAATATCGATAAGTTATTCCAGGATATGGGTTACCCGTCTTAATAATCATCTTAATCCGTTCTGCCGTTTGAGCGTGAAGAAGTAACAAACATACGTACTCACAAACTATCGCCATACATGCTAGAGAATACCTGACAGGTTTGCCTATACAGTTAAGTTTCACAGGTAAACCGGACCGTGTATGTTGCACAACTGTGTAGGTTTCCGTACAAGCTTACCTGACAGGTATACCTGTACAGTTTAACTTGTCAAGTATACCCTAACATGTATGGCTGGGTAGCTTTACTAATAGAGTTATACTTTTCTTTATATAGGAGATTTTATTTTTCAAATTATTTTACGCTGTTTAGAATGATTTTTCTGTACAAGGCACTCTTGATTAGAGTGCGGTTGAGAAAATCAATTGTTGTTTCCTTTTCAGGAGGATCACCCTGTGGTGAAGGCACAAAGAAGAGAGCTGTCAGGTGCCTTCGAAGTGACGGAATTTTTGTCAACGACTCTTACTGCCCTGTAAGTAACAGTGTACAAATGAAAGAGGATGCGCATGATTCTTTTGAGAAGATATCTTGAAATGTTATCAGAATCTTTAAATAGCTGATTTATATCATACTAGCTGCTGTCAGTGGCTTCGTCTACGTGTTTGCAAAAGATTGTCCCAAGGGAACATTCTCTGGGGATAAAAAAGTGTCCCATATGCTAGTCCAACCCCCTAGCCAAGTTACAACCGATTCGCTTGCGTCGAACGCTTCGACGCAAGCTTTCGTCAAATTCTTTTGTTCTAACCTCGTGACTGAGCGTTGAGATGACTTTATTCCCGTACATTTGAAGCTTTCTGCTAGCGTTAACTATTGCAGATTAGCAACTTGGCTAGGGGTATGACATGGTCTGCCCGTGCGCCAAAATGTCATCCAGATCCATTCAGCTGTAAGAGCGTGAAGAAGTAACCAACATACCACACACGTACACAATCGCCAACTTTCGTCTTTATAAATATGCTTTAATAATGAATGTATTGAATAGAACACAACAGCAACTGAAGCCAAAGAATCGTGGTGCTACGTGCCGTGCGGCGTGGACTGCGAGCTGAGCGAGTGGGGGGCGTGGGACGCGTCCGCCTGCTCCTGCGGCGACGCCAACACTGCCAGCCACATGCGACGCACCAGGTATTGACCTGACTTTTAATGACGTCACAGTCCACAGCTGTAAGACATTGATACTCACAGCAACTCAAAGTTAGCAGGAATACTAGAAAGGAGATTCTCGTTAGGCTAGTTTTATATTTAGGATACCATCTTGTAACTTCTGGCAAACCAGATATTTAGGCCAGCTAAAGTTCCCCAATAATCGCGTCTATTACACTGTTGAATCCATTTCAGCTCAGCCAACACTATTTTTGGCATGCAAACAAAACTTATCAGTTCAAGCAATTGGTTTTCCGTTTAAAAAAAAATACATAGCTTCGCTTTTGACTATTATCTCACCTGATAGTAAGTGATGGTTTTTTTTTATTATTATTGATAAGCTTGCGTTTGACCACCATCTCACCTGATGGTAAGCGACGATGTGGTCGACGATGGAACACGCTTGCCTAGAAGTAACCTATTCACTCTTGACTTAAAGACCCCTAACTTGTAGCTATCAGGAAACACAGACTCCGGCAGGGAATTCCACTCCTTGGCTGTACGCACAATAAATGTGTTCCCAAAACGCTTTGTGCGTATGGGTGGAATGTCTACCATGTACCGATGGCGCAACGCCGTTCGTCTTGTGGTCCGATGGTGGAACGGACTTGGCGGAATTAGATTGTGCAATTCCAGTGCACATTCCCGAAATGCAGACGATAGAAAACCGACAAGGCAGCAACTCGACGACGATGCTCAAGACTTTGGAGCTTCGACTCCACAAGTGCATCATTGCCGATGATTCTCTTGGCTCGCCTCTCAATCGACTCCAGGGCATCAAGCTGGTCTTAGAATGTTTACACTAAACTCTCTTTCAGTTGCCCTTTGTGTTCTACGACCACGATGATGTTAGGTTAGGTTAGGTGGGTTTTAGTCAGTACTAAAAGTCTGACGTATTCTTTCGATCCATCTTCTGGGATGCTGGAGATGCTGTAAGATTCAACGCCTCTAAAAAGGAACGTCAGTGCAACACGACCTACTCCTTTCCGTGGTATTCCAGACAGCACCTGACGGCTGCGGTGTGGCCCGGCCGCGCGTGCCCCCCCACGGAGCAGCGCGCGCCGTGCCCGCGCGAGCCCTGCCTCAAGCTCGTCGCCCGGCCCTCGCTGGGATGCCACATACAGGTCGTTAATGAGGTATCACATATTTTTGTTATTTTTTTGGTTTTATGCTAGACTGCAAACGCGGGTGCAAGGCAGGCGCGATGTGGAAAACTCAAATACCTATAAGAACTTCTTTGGAGTGTCCATAGCGAGCACGCGAAACGCGCGTGGTCATCTCACGCCATAGCTCGTTCATAGCGCGCAGCCGCAGTAAGTGCGTGGACGGCGTGAGCGCCATCTTAAACTAAAAAGTTCCAGGTAACCGCGTGCGTTGTTATGATGGCTCAACTGTGGGCAGGCCAAACGCTCGCGTCCCCGTACACGTGCCGCTCCCCGCACCGCGCTGCCAGTCTGGCTGTATATCAGCATACCTTTCCTGTTTTAAAGTCCTAATCTTAGTCTTAGGCCTCATCTACAAACGTGGTTATTCTGATTCTTGATGCCAGTTAATTTTCACACAAAACTTCTTCGTGACACTATTGAAGTTCACCATCAATCAGAAAAAAACAACACTCAGATGATGTCAACAGGCTTTAAGCGTTGAAATTAGAATTCTGTTGCAAAGTTGTCAAAAATTAAGCCGATGGGTTCATTTAGGCGCAATATCCTGAATCTTCTAACCTAACTCCGTTTCTTTTCAGACTTCAACTGGTTCGGAAGCAGCAGGTGCTTGTGGTTGGGGAGTGAAGGTGTCGCACGCGCGCTGCGAGCTGACTAGTGCTGATGACTCCAACGAGCTGTTCCTGCAGCCCTGGCGCTGCGCCTCTGTACTCCCCGGCCGTATTGTCGCACCACCGATGCATTATCAGGTCTGATTCATCAACTGCTGAGCCAACCATTTTGGGGTTGGCTTTTGGCTCGCAATCTTCCAGTTAAATAGAGTCAGTTGTAGAGACAGTTAGATCCAGTTAAATACCAGTATTTTATAAGAAGCAACTGCCTATTTGACCAATCTTATGAAAAAGGAAATATTTCCCAGTTTCTTGAAAACACTATACCTGTCAGGCTCTTTGTGAGATTGCTGGTCCCAAACCTCCTCCAAGCTTAACAACAGTAGCTGCGAAGACGTTTGAAAGACTTAACGTGGCCCTAGAACGTAAAGAACGAATGAAAGACATAGGTGGATAAGTCAGTAAATGCTTCACCCTAGAGCTGGCGAAGCCGATTGATGAATTCCCACCTTAAAAACCATCGTAACAGCGAGTGGTCCAGCGCTGTTCTTATTCTGTAGACTTACGTGATCTTGATCAAGTCATCGATCAATCTACCTCTTAATCCCTTCAGTAAACGGTCACCAAGCAAATATAACGAGCAAGTCATTATAACCGAATACATCAACTGCTGGATAAACATGGTTCGCAGAACAGGTGGGCGATAGAGCCAAAACGTTATATAGTAGCGACTGCGTACCAGAAGACACAGCCTTGGCAGGCCTCCTACAAGGTAGACCAATGACCTGGTGAGGGTCGCGGGAATCCGATGGATGTGAGACGCACAGGACCGAACAGTGGACGTCTTTCAGATGCAATTAAGATGATGAATGATTACAGCAACTACATGATCTATCTGTTTACAGGAGGACGAAGTGTGTGAGGTGGAGTGTGGATGCAAGCAGTCGGAATCAGGTCAACCAGGTCCGTGGGGCTCGTGGGGTCCGTGCCGCAGTGGAGCACGCTCACGCACCCGGCAGCTGCTCGTACCAGCACGACGGGCTTGCAGCACTCCTTCCAGGTATATCGTCACTATCAGTCCTATTCAGATTAGTCCATCCGGCGCTGTCTTTAAAATTGTGAGTTTCATGATTTTGCAATGGTGTATGGCAACGCCGTATTTTTCTTTTTTTTTTAATTGATTGCGATCCCACCTAATGGCAAGCAGTGACGCAATCGTTGATGGTGAGGCGCACTAGTTTATTGAGAGCCTATTCACTCTAACCTTGAAGACACCTAAATTATAATCGGACGGGAAGACCGCAGCAGGCAAATTGTTCCAGTCCATCGATTTACGCGGTATAAACGACGAGGCAAAACGCTTAGAAACTGACCGTAGAAGTTCCAACAACATAAGGGTGAATACTCGCCGTACGTCGGGTCTCCTTCGTCGGTCTTTACGTCAAAAGAATATCTTTTCTTGGATTTCTTCAGTTCTCTTCTATTTTATATCATTATTTTCTGTTTTGAAGACTTGGCTTCTTCTGCAACCTTCTATACAAATCTAACGTCACATCTCGGAGACTCAACTTAAAAGTTTTGTCAGAACAGTGACTACACTGTTCTTCTAGTTAGGAAAAGTTTTGTATCACAGGCTTTGTAATCCTTATGTTGTATGACATCAGATACGTTACGATTGAATGGGCCAACTGCACTGGAGAGATGGACGACATCCCGGACCTGCTGGCCGTGGAGCCGCGCGAGGACAAGCACCGCCACCTGGACATCTACCACGACGGATATATCGGTAACTAGCTTTTGCCCGCAACTTTGCTCGTGTACATAAAATATAGCCTATATTACTTGGGAATAAAGCAGGTTTCTATAGGTAAAAACATTTTAGCAATCAGACCAGTACTTTCAAAAGTTACTTCTTCAGTCGGCTTAGTCTCAAAGTAAGCTACTGCACAGTGAGCACGTTACAGATGAAGTTCTACAGTTACACTTTAACTTATTAGAGAATACCACCATTTTTAGATGGGCATTTGCATGGTACTTACAAATTTTTCAATATATTCTACACTTACACCTTGGAGGATTTAATTAGTGCCACCACCGATGCTTCTGTTTACTTGACACCTACTGAGCTCAAACCTTTTAACAAGTTTACCATCAATTCTAAAAGAAGAAGAAAGTATTCTTATTAAAAAAAAACCCTAGCTATATGTATTAATAGATGGCCATCCACCGCTAATCACCGGTATTGCACTGTCCGCATCTAAAGGGTGGCATACAAACTAGATGCTAGACGTTTACCGCAGTTCGACGATCTTTGTAGACCATTAGTATCTACTTCAGGAAGTGTATTCATATTGTGTGATGGGTTCCAGAGGGCAGCAGTTCCGTGCTGGCTGTGGTGTGGACGGCGACCATCGTGCTCAGTCTGTACGGAGCTTACATGCTGTACCGCGGCTTTATCAGGTAACCTAGAGCTTTCCAGAAAATTAAATGCTGGTATTTCAGCTTCCTTTTACTCTTGACGAGCCCACTCTTAATTTCGATCTAGTTAGTTGGTAGCATGACGTCTGCCGTAGAACAAGCGGAAGCCAGAATTCAGAAGATGTCTGTTGTGTTCATGTAAAGAATTCGTGATACGTTCCAATCTCCGATGCAGAACTGACTATATATATGTTTTAATATATAGTCTGTACAGTCCCACTGCTGGGTAAAGGCCTGCATTCTTTCTATTATTCCAGGCTTTGGGGTCACTCTTTAAGGATTCCTAAGGAAGACATCTAAGTCGTAACATATTTAATGTACAGACCGTCAGTCGTGCGGTTTCAGTATTGAAATATCCTGCAATTATTTTCAAAGAGCTTTTTATTATTCCAGATGCTTGAGGAGTAGAAAACTGAAGACCATCACCAAAGTGTAAACCCAGAAGCAAGTAATATTTGTGACAACTCGCTCGCCGGTGACGTCATCGTCCCGCCCTTCACGTTCACATGGACATCGTTCGTTCTGTTGTCTGTCTGTTTTGTGATCTTCATTGCGTTGTTCTACTATTTCGCAATTCTATTGTTGAGTTTGACTATTACCTATGTTGATGTTATCACATACGTTTGCTCATTTAATTCGCGTCGATTATTTGCGAATTGTAAAATGTTAACCATTACCTACTACAATAGGTTTATCTACAACTGTACCCGCATCAACTACTGGCAGTTTGTACACATTAGTAATAAAACAATGATAGCCAGCAAAGAGTCTGTCCGCAGGAGTGCTTCCATGTTTTTACTACGTATATAAAAATAATGCTTTAGACGGTTTTTATAACTCCACGCTAAACGATTAGCTGAAGCGTTGGTCGGGCTTTTTGATTGACAATATACTCGTTAGCTGTATACTAGCTAGGCCCGTCGCGCGTCGCCCGTAGCGGTCTCGGTAGACAAGTTGGACGCCTTCTATTCAAGTTATTAAGGAGTAGCCCTTTTTAGGATTCCCATAACATTCCAACCGTCACAAACTGAGGCAATGTGACTAACACAGAGCCGTCCATTTTGATAAGCGACACTTGAAATGATGACGACATACGTTGGCTAGGAAATTCAAATGTTATAACACTTATCGCAGTGTTTATTGACCGATATTTAAAATATTCAGCTAATTTCTTTACATTTGCAATATACGCAAAAAGCTGCAAATCTATTTTCATGACTCTTTCAGTGACTATTTTTATAAAACAAAACTTTTACAGTAATCTTTTTTCGCACAAATACTAACATAATTTTAAATGGTATTCCGATGCTTAGTTAATTTACAGTACTTTATGATAAGCATTTTAACGATACAGTAAGATTAGTAGATGTCGAGACGACTGCGAGTACTGACGGGAGACTTATGCTGACCAAGTGAGACGTGACACATCATGCCACATATCAGTGTTAAATTTAAATAATCGTTGTAATTACTATAAAATATCTTCTGCGTATGAACACATACAAACCATTTTAACATTTCTCAGCAAAAACATCGCGAATTTAGAAGATTTTAATATCTTATGCGCCAATATACTAGTCATGTGCGGAAGACTTTTTATATATCGCTTACTATCATCCAAGTAGAGCTTTGGCGCACAAACAACTACCTAATATGTATAGTGTATAAGACCTATAATTAACTGATCATACCGTTTTGAGATAATAATCGTGTATAACACTTTTTTGTAGATTTTGCATTTAAGCCCATGTATTGTGTACAAGTATTTATAACGTGAGTGTGTTCTAAGTCTCGTCGATATACTTTCTCCTACTTTCCAGTGCTGTGTATCAGTCTTTGAAACTCGTAGACGTATCAGTAACGATTAGTGTTTCATGAACTTGTTTAGCTTCAACTAATTCTTTATTATTTTCGACTTAACTATTAGATTGTTTGTGTATTTGTGTAAGTATTGTTAAGTTTTCATGCACGAGTATAATATAATTATTATCCTTGGCTACTTCTTGTTCCTTCATGACAATATTGATAAAAATGTTATTTATATCGTATTCTATATCTGTATCTACTGTCGCGATATCTTCTCTGTACTTTTGATTCTGTCCTTTGCTATCTTTTAGTCAGTCAGTACTTTATCGACCCAATGTATTTGTAACCGTATTATTATGCCATTACGAGATATTGATGTGAAACATGATAGTTAAGGAATCGTGTTAGACAATACAATATTTGATATTTAATAAAATTTGATTGTGTTTTTATACATCTGACTTTTATTTTAATTCCTAAAGAACTAAAAGGACCGCACAAGCTTCACTACAGTTTTTTTCTGCGCAGGCCGGTGTGTACACGGAACACCGTGTAAAATTTTAGATAAGTATGAGTTTTATTAACCACTCATACGCAAAACTAGTGAAGCTTGAGCACATGATAGGCCGGTAGGCCCATAAAGAGTCAAATAAACAGTTATAGAGCTCACTTTTCCCGAAGGATTAAACAGAACTTGAATATATAGGGTTATTCGTAAAACACTAGTAACCTGTCAGGACTATGTTAAGAACATCATATACAACAACTTTTGTTCTATGACTTTTAAAAATTTATTATATTTTAGTTCATCTTTTCATACAAAAATAAAAATATTTAAATTGAACGTTCTAAATATTACGAAGGCTACGCGAAGCAAACAATAATACAATAGCGGAGGGTAGATGAACATAAACTTGACCTATTTACGAGCAACCCTCACTAGTCGGTCGGTCGATGCACTTTTTTTATTTTCTTTTTTTTCACTTGCATCGCGTCATACGTGTTCTTGTAGCAAAATCCGGCAGTGCGGACGTTATTATCTTTCCATGATGGTGTATCAATATTCTAAAGTCAAGTAGAGGAAATGGTGCGAATATTTGCTAGATGTTTACAATGTTTCGGAAGCGTGCTTTCTACAATTACGAGGACAATGCGTGGGAGCCGCCGATACAGCAAAATACAGAGTTGAAATGTGTTAGAAAAAACAACGAACTCTTGAAGGTTTGTTTTTGGTAAATGTGTTATGTTTTGTTAAAAGTCATAGAACAAAAGTTGGTGTTTATGATGTTAGCAGTACAGTCCTGCAAGGTTATTAGTGTTTTACAAATATCCCTGTATAGTCTCAATGGTATAAGATAGTGGACAAGCGTCACCAGAATTACAAAGATTAATAATCACGGAAGAAGAAAACGTATTTAACAAAAGTTACAATTATTTCATTAGATTGAGATTGGAATTGGCACAAGAAAAGTTATGCTTTTATTTTAATTTTATTTTTTTATGCACCTACCACGTTTTTCTCTTTACCACCCTAGGTAGACTGGTACAGAATGCCTAAGGCATTAAGTCCGCTTTTGTACTTTTATGTTGTATGAAGTTTTAATTAATAAATAAATAAATAAATATGCTCAGTGGGCGAAATCGGGCAGTTTACAACCCTGCAGCTGTCATTAAATAACCTCTCCCACCCTGGAAGGTGCGAGCGTAAGTGTCAGAATCTTACTAACTAAAACCCACCTGTTTTCTATTAGTTACCATTTGCGTTTCAAAACCGCGGAATTATCGAAAGAGTTATTCTTTCGATAATTCCCGCAGAAGAGTTTTCTAGTACTACTTGGATTATTTGAGTACTAACCTGCTAAGGTGTATTTGTTAGAGTTTTGTTAACAAACATTAATAAAACCAATTGAACAAATAAGGAAATAGGGACATGTCTAAAAAATTCAATAAAAAAATAGTGATCATTTTTCAAACAATGTATTAGAAACTATTAAACGAAAACTACACTAGACCGACGCACACGTGGACCACGCCTGATTTATACGTAGCGGCGCGTTGCGTGACGTGGATCTAATGTGGCTCTGTAAGTATATTTGCTATATAAAATGTATGGAGACCGACGCCACAAAATACATACCTACAGAAGTCAATCTACATACTGTGCGCGGTCTCACAACGCACACATAGATACCGCTCACGAACACGATATCTCGGAGCGCCTCGGCCCGCTCGTCGAACAGTTCCGGCTCAAACGCTCATTAGTGTGCGTCCACCGAGCGTAGCAATAAAAAGTGAAGTATATGTAACATGAGATTGTCTTCTGTACCTATCTATTTTGTACCAACGTGTCCAGATCGACGTACGTTGCCCACGTGTGCGCAATGTAGTTCTGCCTTTACAGTCGCAGCTTCAGTCATTTCATGTCCACATTCAAGCTGGTCAGAGCTTTTGGCTCATACTTTAGCTCGGCCAGGCCTCTCTTCACGATATCGTTGACCCTGGTCGCTCGCAGCTCCTTCCTGCAACTAGCCACGTCCTTCTCAGCCGCCGATAAATTCTCCAGATTGGTGAGAAGAACCTGACATGGCACAGAAATCGAGAATAAATTCAGTTAAAACATTCAAACTCTTAATTCATACTAGCTTTTGCTAGTGGCTTCGCCCGCGTGAAAATAGAAAAAATAAGGGAAGCCACTAGGTATATATATACACGCTAGGGTAAACCGGAGCTTGTATGTTGCACAACTGTGCAGGTTTCCACACAAGCTTGCCTGACAGGTATAACTGTGCAGGCAAACCTGTCAGGTATACCTAAGCGTGTATATTGTAGATTAATACTGGTTAAAGAATTTTGAAAATCATTTCAGTAATTTTTGAATTAAATTGAAATATACAAACAAAAAATCAAATCTTTCCTCTTTATAAAGCCTGCAATACATGTTAGCCGAGCTTAGAGCCTTGGCAAATATAGGCAAATTGACACAAGGCAAGCGCTTCTCTCTACACGTTTGGCAAGCTTCAAAAAATTTCCTAAGGACGGTAGGTACGCAACCCTTCGTGTTCGAGTCCAACTCGCGATTGGCCAGTTTTTATTTAATTAATCAACTTCAGCTGGCTGGGCTAGTTCTCGACCAGTTACAAAAGTTAAAAATTTAATTACAAAAATAATGTATTCTTCCAGGACATAACTTTTCTTTGTTTATCACTTTTATAATAAAGCCCAAAAATTGATGATTTCTTCATGCATTGCGTTGTGGAGGTGGGAAAAAAATATGCTACAAAAGTTTTAAAATAAATGCCTCGAAGCGCGTCGACTCAGTGTGAAAATTAGTCGAAACTAACAACGAAACTACCAACTATGTTTTTGTTGTTTTTGTTTTTTGTTGTTTTTGTTTGTTTTACTAACTATGTTTTTCAAGACAAGAAAATAACCCTTGGAATTGTTTATCAAAACATTTATTCAAATCGAATTATACGATTACGAAGCTATAGGTGTATAATCAAATATAATAAAAAACATTAAAATAAACTACTAATCACAAAAATAAGGTGATTTTTCGAATTCAACTGCTGCTTTCTGCATCTTGATCATAGTGGGCGAGTTATAAGTGAAGACATCAGAACAATAATATTCTTTAAGATCTGCCATATCTACGCACAAGTCCTTACTAGCGGGATTAGGTGTAGATTCTACTAACTCTCCGACCAAATTTCCAAATATCTTAGGTTGGACTATGCCCAAACATGCGAAATTAGGACTAATTTGCGACATTCGAGTGCCAAGAGAATCATGATCACTGTAAAATAAACTAAGGTTGAGGTACTCAGCTAGGGCACGAAATATTTTCCAGTCATGTCTAGCTTTTCCTGGAGGAGTGACGGCAGGATACGCGTACTGCGATCTACCCTCCATATTCAAATACAGCCCGCCTGACTCAGTGTATGCACTTCCTGGTAAAATCAAAGTGGCTCGTTCCGAACCTTTATCTCCTTGAAAACCAACGTAAATAATTTTACAATCCGAGGGTGGATCCCAGTCATAGAATATCTTGTCTGCTCCTAAAGAAATGACTACTTTTGGACACCTTTCCTCCAATTCACAGTATGCTCCAGGTTTCCATCCTGCCTCTAAGGCACCGCAAAAACTTGCCTCTCTAGAAACAATGTTAATTAGGTCATTATTTTTCTTTTTAAATTTCTTTGCCATTTTATATAAAGCACTCATTATCGTGCCCGCCGTTTCACCTTCTAACTGCGATATTCCGACGAAAATTAGTGGATTCTTGGCTTTCGATAAAACCTCTTCAGCCTTCGACAAATCGCTAACATTATCTCCTAAGTAATCAACGTGGTAATTGTAATCACAGTCTTGACCAATAACGTATATATCAGCTTCATTGTTCCTATAAGCTTGTCGAATCCACATGTTTAATATTGGTGCTTCAAATCGAGGATTAGTGCCCACTAATAAAATTTTATCAGCTTCTGCGACGTCTTTCATTGTTACACCTAAACAATACGATGCTCTAAAGTCAGTTCCAGAGCCCGTGTAGCTCATGGTTCGTTCAAAATAAGTGTTTTCACATCCGAACATGTTAAGTACGTCTTTACAGGTTACCAAAGTCTCGACATTAGTATATGGGCCAGCTATGGCCATTACTTCACCAGGAGTGGCTTGTCTAAGCATTTCACAAGCCATCTCTAAGGCGGCATCCCATTCGAGTGGACAGCAACAATCATCTGACTTTTTCATAGGTGTCACCAGTCTTTGCATCTCGAGCGAGTCTATTGCCCATCTGCCCTTATCAGATACATATTCTTGATTTATTTCGTCGTGTTCTCGAGGCAAAACGCGAAGCACTCGGTCGAACCTATAATCTAATATTATATTCGTACCTGTGGCGTCTGTCACATCGATAGAGTTGGCTTTCTTTAATTCCCACGATCTAGCTTTAAATCTGAAGGGGATGTTGGTCAATGCCCCCACTGGACATAAATCTACGATATTCCCGGATAGTTCAGATAAAAACACTTTTGGAACAAAAGTCCCAACAAGCATGTCGTGGCCGCGACCCGTTGTTCCTAAGACTTCCAGGCCGCACACTTGGGATGCGAAGCGAATGCATCGAGTACAGTGAATGCAGCGATTCATATTCGCACGAATGAGAGGACTCAACGTTTTACTTTCCACGGCTCTTTTGCCCTCGAAGTGTATGTCTGTAAATCTTGAACGATCATTACCAAATCTCACAGACAAGTCTTGAAGATCACACTCGCCTCCCTGGTCACATATTGGACAATCTAACGGGTGGTCGACAAGTATGAATTCTAGAACTGCCTCATGGGCTTTTTTGACCACTTCCGAGTTCGTACGGATCTTCATGCCTTTGGACACAGGGACAGAGCAAGCCACTTGTAGTTTATTCCATCCCTCTATCTCGATCAGGCACATTCGACAGTTGCCAGCTATAGACAGACGTTCGTGGAAGCAGAATGATGGGACGGTCACCTTTTCTATACGTAGAACTTGCCCAATCGTAAAATAAGAAGGGACTTCTATGGGTACGCCATTTAGGCGAATCGGTACAGTTTTTGAAGCATGTCTCGTTTGCAAGATCCATCGTAAGTTTTGGCATTTTGGTAATGTGGTAGGATTTGAAAGCGCTTTGAACATTTCAAATAATATCCACCAGGCGAGTACAATGTCACAGTAATGTCAACTTAAATTGATTAGTGTCAAGTATATTTTTTTTTTACTTTTTAGTGGCAATGCATAAGGTTGGATGGTTTTCCATTATTCTATTAAAAAAAAGATGGCATGATGCAGAAAAAAATACACCGTGTTGCTTTTTTTAACCGACTTTGAAAAGAAAGAGGTTCTATGTGCGGCTGAATGTATTTTTCGGGTTCCGTTTTTTGCCATTTGGCAACGGAACCCTAAAAATACATGAGCCCACACATATTGAGATTTCAAACATCCTTTTTTTTAACTAAATAGTTAGCGCGAGAGACACTTCCAAAGTGGTAAAATGTAGCTCCCCCCCCCCCCCCCCGTAACTTCTAAAATAAGAGAATGATAAAACCAACAAAAATATATGATGTACATTACCGTGCAAACTTCCACTGAAAATTGGTTTGACCGATTTTTTTTATATGTCATAAATCTAAAAAAATATACTATCTTTATGTACATCTTAACTATTAAATATTATAAGTTAATAGGTATATACAAACTTAAAATAATAATATGTACAAACGAGTAAAAAAGGCACAAAAACGGGGAAAAGTCAAAGGGCATCAAAAAATTCGTCCACATCGATGTCAATGGGAAAAGTGCCCAGAACGCTGGCAGCATTGCCACGCTGGATGGCAATGCTGATTCGTTGACCGAAGAAAAGGCCAGCCCTCTGGTCACGCGAAGAGTCGACCAAACGTTTGCTGATATCCTTAAAAACTCGATGAGCGCTCGGACCCCATGGCCCTAGTGTTTCAACCCCAAACGGCTCAAATATTTAACTTCCAATGAGGTTATTATATTTACGCCGTTTGAGGTTTTCTGCACCTACAGCAGCCGCTCCAGCACAGCCCGCGGTACTCAGAAGATGGGATGGCGCAAGGGTGTCGACACATGTTGCATCCCACACCAAAGGCCTACCCAATTTCCAAGGCATTATAGTCATCCCATCTGGTCTCTTCCCATCGTCACGTGCCAAGCCATTGGGTTCTAAGACAGCTGGCACCCCGGCGGTGACAAGAGCTCGACGGATGATGTCATTAATACTGGCATGCCGTGCTATCCGACCAGCGCTTCTACTGCAAGATAGGCCATGGTGTCCGAGGCGATCGACTGCTTCGCCGCACTGACATCGATGTGGAGCTCCACTAGGAGCACCCAGACGCAGGCATGTAGCGATCCGGAAGGATATATACTATCTTATTATTAAAACATCGATCAAAGTTACAATGAACTACAAGAACTTTTATATATCAGGTTACTTGCTGCCACGGAACCCTTCATGGCCGAGTCCGACTCGCACTTGGCCGTTTTTTTTACATTGAAGTCGGTTGTATTTTTTTTTTAAAGCTGTTTATTGTTTCAACACTTCAGTTACTTAGTTACTTTCGCTTACTCGAATTTGCCAGACGACCTATCGTCTCAGAGTCGATGAGATGATTATAACAGTTCAGGACAATCTAGTTGATGTAGGATTAGGATGAGTATGTAATGAGTAGAAGTAGGATCTCTGGCTTGACGCCTACCGTCGTCAAACATACGCACTTAGTTCGAGCACAAAATATATAGGTACAGAAGTCAATCTACATACAAAGCGCGCTCCAGCAACGCACACATAGACACCGCTCACGAACACGATATCTCGGAGCGCCTCGGCCTGCTCGTCGAACAGTTCCGGCTCAAACGCTCATTAGTGCGCGTGCGTCCACCGAGCGTAGGTATAAAAAGTGAAGTAGGTACCTACATGAGATTCTCTTCTGTACCGATCTATTTTGGAGTTCGAGGATACTACTACACTGCTTCCCTACGATTTGGCGCCCCTTTTTCTTCCCCAAATCGCTGCCTCTGTGGTAAAGCTTTGACACACAACACAACAAGTTTCAAGGGAAAAACCAAAAGAAACAAAAATAAAACCTCACGGCTGCGCCAAAATGGAACCAGGCGTGCTATTCCGGCCGTAGCGACGAAATTCAAATAGGTAAACAGGATTAACAATCCAATGGACATATACATTGGATTCTTAATTCAATATACTGCGCTCTTGATTCGTCGCTGCGGCTGTTTTCTTAGAGAATTGCTATTGTGTGGTGCTCCGCAGTACAGTATAAAAAATGATCCAATTCCAATATTTAAAAAAAAACTGACAGCCCTATTACTTGACAAATGTTATTATTCAATTAGCGATTTTTTAAATGACACTACTATATAGATTTAGTTATTGACATAGTTAATCATGATCCTCAATATAATAATTTCAAATGACGCCATTATACAGATTTAGTTTTTGACATTATGTATTGATATTTCCATATTATGTTTACAATTTTTATTATTGTTTGAAATGACGATATTATATAGATTTAGTCTTTGACATAATGTATTTGATATTTCCTTATGATTATTTCAAATGACGCTACTATATAGATTTCGTTTTTAACATTGTGTATTTCCATATATTATTATGATCACTATGAATTTTGTACGCCAACGACGGCTAGACATAGCGTTCTGTATCTAAACCACCTATGTTTATCAATTAAAAATATTTGTATTTATTTGTAGTACAAATGTCAAAAAAAGCAGCTGCTTTTCACGTGAAGTGACGGATGTAAATCCATCTAATAAAGCCAAGAGCCACGACTAAGATTGGCATATACCTGAAGCCACATACCTGATGAATAGAGTCGATTAACACCACAAGTGCATCTTTAAACTGAAAGAAGACTTCGGTGGCTCTCTGGTACCTGAACAGAAACACACAATACTCATTTTTTTTTCCAGAACTATCACACAACGCCGTCTAGTACCAAGCTAAGCAGAGCTTGTGTTATGGGTACAGTTACTAGATAAGTGATAAACATACTTTACATATATTTCTAAATACATACATATTATAGATAAATTACACCCAGACACAGAACAATGATCATGCTCATCACATAAACATTTGTCCTGGGTTGCAATCGAGCCCACAACCTCATAGCAGTCAGGGCCACTAACCTCTAGAGTTCTAGACCAACAGACCAGTCACTCAATTCAACACACAATTCAATTAAACTTTTAACTACGTTTTGAACTGCAGTGTATTCTACGAAAATAGCCTTGACCGCTGCGACGAAATCCAAATATTGGATTGGAAACATTGGGTTTGTATCTGTTGAATGTACCTATTTGGATGTCGTCGCTACAGCCAGCACTGTGCTGAAGGCTGTTTTTTTAGAGAATAGCACTTGGTCTTGAGCATCGCCGCAGAATTACTAGCCTGCCGGTTTTCTATTGGGTGGATTTCGGGAGTACACGTCAGATTTACATGATTTAGTTCCGCCTAATACGAAACATCATTGGACCAGTAGATTTACGGTACATGATGGCCATCCCTGATACACACAAAAGTTTTGAGTGCATTAAGGATGACGAGTCGAAATGCTTAAGTATAAAAAGTTGTCCAATTTACTTGTGGTCGTGCACGGCATCAGTGAAGGCGTAGTCGAGCGCGAGCCGGAGCGCACGCGCAGCTCGCGGCGCGGCGGGCGCGGCCAGCACGCGGCGCGCGCCCCGCTCGGCACAGCGCGCCGCCACCAGCAGCGCGCACGCGTCAGCTACTGTTGCTGACCGCTCCCAGCCGCTCCTGCGGTTGTATTTAAAGAGTTCGTGGATTCAAATAAATATACCTAAGAATAAACATAATCACGCTCAGGAGGGGCCCAGATGGGCTAGGAGGGCCAGGAGGGCCCAGATGGGTCGAAACCTACTGGGGCCAGGGTTATCCGAAAGGAACTCGAGCCCTGGTATGAAGGCTAGAAGGAACGGGGTGGGGTTTTTAGTCAGTAAGAGTCTGACACTATCTCCCGCTCCATCCAAGAGCGGGGGTTGTCATAAGATGATTTTTGCCCACCGAAAAAAAAAACATAATCACGCTTCTTATGTTACCAAGGCTGAGACGCCTTTCTGGGAGAGGGAAGGGATCGTAACCGCCACGTGGACCTAGTGCCGTGTTGATAGATATAGGTAATATACATTTTTTTATTTCTGGGACATGCCCGTTTCTTCACAATGTTTTTCTTCATTGTTTGTATTGCGCCTGGCTGGGTTAGAACCTACAACTCGCAAGACGGAGCAATTAACAATGAGATAGCACTACTTTTAAATATAACTAGGTACCTAATATTATTAAATGGTTTATCTAGAACACCAATCAAGAAAATAAGGACGAAAAACGCTGGGGAAGTAAAGTCACTTGAATAACGTCATCTTGTCATGAAGCTGCCAACACTGACTTGCCAACAGTGCTCATCTTCCAGGCCGGCATGGCGTCGTCCAGCAGCCGCACCGCCGCATGCGCATACTCGGCGGCTGCACGCAGTCGTGCCGACACCGACGCCAGTGCATCTCGCAGACCGAGTGCCTTCGTGAGCGCGCTCTCTTGCGGACCGCCCGGTCGAGCAGTCGAGCCCCAGATTGTATCTAGGCGTACAAAAAGAGATGGATTTAGTGCATAAAGTACATACACATTTAGAGGTAAAAGGATTTTCCGACCAGACGAGCGTTTTGTCTGGTCCGGGCAACTGCCTGATAGTTGATAATACCAACTTTTTGTTTTCGTGACAGTCATGTTAAGGTGAGTATGAACTACAACATTTTCTGGAGCATTTCTGTGTAATGTAACGTTCTTACGAATGGTACAATACAGGCAAAAGCTCAGTTTCCAAAGCATTTCTATGTAATGTAACGTTCCTGCGAATGCTCGGTAAGGTACAACGAAATGTTGGTAAATGCTCACAGCGAGTGTGCATTTACCAACATTTCGTTGTACCTTACGTTCATTTTTTTTTTTTAAATGTCTCCCCGCAACCGCGCATCGCCCGCACTCGTGGCTCGACGAAATGTTACACCAATATGCTCGTTGGTTTGTAACAAAGAGGCGAGCGTGCTCGACGTTTAGTTCGTAAAAGTATGATACACTAGAACATATCATAGAGCGGCTCGTTGTTCTGATACAAGTAAATGTTGTAGTCTATACTCACCTTAAGGTATCAAAATAAAGAGCTAGGAGTAACGAAATCAAAATTATTACTCCTTACGCATAGGTAAAACACGTAGGACATAAAAAGTTGACTCTGTCAAAATTCCCAACTTTTCTTTCTTTCTCTCACCCCGGCACATGTGTTAGGCACCCTTTAAACCCTACAGACGAAAACAGTAGCACTTGTTTGTTAAACGAACGCAGCTGAGTGACAACTCTTCACCAGCTTCGTGCGCGCAGCCAGCTCAACTTAAGGCAACGCAACTACTTTACAGGTACTCACTACTTCACACAACAAGTGCTGCAGCTGTGCATACAGTGACCGAGAGTGCAAGATCTGAGCGTGCAGCACGTGGTGCTCGCGCACCAGCTCCGTGTACCGAGTACGCAGCCAGCTGAGTTCCAGGCGACACATCTCCGAAAGGTACACTCACCCAACAAGTGCTGCAGCTGTGCATACAGTGAACGAGAGCGCAAGATCTGTGCGTGCAGCACGCGGCGCTCGCGCACCAGCTCCGTGTACCGAGTAGGTACGCAGCCAGCTGAGTTCCAGGCGACACAACTCCTACAAAGGTACACTCACCAAACAAGTGCTGCAGCTGTGCATACAGTGAACGAGAGCGCCAGATCTGTGCGTGCAGCACGCGACGTTTGCGCACCAGCTCCGTGTACCGAGTACGCAGCCAGCTGAGTTCCAGGCAACACAACTCCTACAAAGGTACACTCACCCAACAAGTGCTGCAGTTGTGCATACAGTGAGCGAGAGCGCAAGATCTGTGCATGCAGCACGCGGCGCTCGCGCACCAGCTCCGTGTACCGAGTACGCAGCCAGCTGAGTTCCAGGCGACACAACTCCTACAAAGGTACACTCACCCAACAAGTGCTGCAGCTGTGCATACAGTGAGCGAGAGCGCAAGATCTGTGCATGCAGCACGCGGCGCTCGCGCACCAGCTCCGTGTACCGAGTACGCAGCCAGCTGAGTTCCAGGCGACACAACTCCTACAAAGGTACACTCACCCAACAAGTGCTGCAGCTGTGCATACAGTGAGCGAGAGCGCAAGATCTGAGCGTGCAGCACGCGACGCTCGCGCACCAGCTCCATGTACCGAGTACACAGCCAGCTGAGTTCCAGGCGACACATCTCAAACAAAGGTACACTCACCCAACAAGTGCTGCAGCTGTGCATACAGTGGCCGAGAGCGCAAGATCTGAGCGTGCAGCACGCGACGCTCGCGCACCAGCTCCATGTACCGAGTACACAGCCAGCTGAGTTCTAGGCGACACATCTCAAACAAAGGTACACTCACCCAACAAGTGCTGCAGCTGTGCATACAGTGACCGAGAGCGCAAGATCTGAGCGTGCAGCACGCGGCGCTCGCGCACCAGCTCCGTGTACCGAGTCCGAAGCCAGCTGAGTTCTAGTCGACGCATCTCCTACAGATCAAATAGACTTTATTTAATACTAGCTTCTCCCAGCGGCTTTGCCCGCGTGATAGCAGAAAATTATCCCAAGGGAACATACTTCCGGGATAAAAAGTATCCTATATCCTATTTCAGGACATGGTCTATCCGTGTACCAAGTTTCATCAAAATCGGTTTTGCAATTTAGGCGTGAAGACGTAACAAACAAACTCACTTTCGCTTTTATAATATTAGTAAGGCTAAGGATACTTGTCGGCTCTGGGCGCAGATCACAGTGGCAATCTCTTCCTGAGATCATATTGTATAGGTAGCGACTAGCGAGCAATAAACAAACTATCCCAGATTATACAACTGATTTATTATGATGTAAGCTTTAGGTATTCAAGTCACAACAAGCCGTGAGACAGTTTCTGGATCAATGAGAAAGAGGTCTCTTCCATGCGGTTGCAACTTATATCTACTCGGCTCGTTCGAACTCAGTCCCATCACTGCTTTAGACTCGTTCTCAAGCTTCTGTACTGTTAACTTCGGTGACATACTCATCAGCGCCGTAACTAGCCTTTTATACGCCTGGAGCGAGCTTCTATAACTTTACTACTAGAAAAAATAACACAAACAAAAAAACTGTATGTTAAATTAAGACCTTCTAGGGATTGCGTCTTGTGCCTAGGCACCGCCCTAGTTACGGCACTAATACTCATGTCCACTAATTGGTGCCCAGTGATACCCCATGGCCAGACTGATGTCAGATTTTCGTCAGTCAAAGATCAACAAATGTCTGACAGACGGGACTACAACGATGATTCACCTCGAGCATCTCAAAAATCGAACCATGTGAATTATTTTAAACCTGACCCAAAAATAAACTAACTGCATTAACTAAGTTTAATATTAATTAACTGCCAAATAAAACGAACGTACCTTTCTGTTAACATTTGCAATGAAGTCCTCATTTTCTGATGCCAACATCGGTCGTCTATAAAGGTCTAGACTTGTGAACAGCTAGAATTAAACGAAAACATCAGATAAACAATAGATGACTTGTAACAATTGGAATATTGACTCACCGTTTTTTTATTTTTATTCAAAAAAAGAAAGATTCTTTCGCATCTGTTCAATGTTAAGTAAGGTAGAAAACTGAAAAATCTTGTGGAAGGAGTAACTGTCAGGAACAAGGATGCAAAATGCACATACTGAAATGTGACGTCACCGCCATTAGATTACGTGGGTAAAGCAAAGATTTTATATATCCTAGAGTAGAATATATAAAATCTTTGGTGTAAAGTCTGTCTAAAAAGTCAAACGACGGATTTTTGTACAATAAGTATTTAATCCTTTAAAAAATACATATTCGATACTTTTTAATAAGGTTCTTTTTATAAGCTATGATCAAGATCTCTTAATCAACCTTGATTATTGAATCAATATTGACTATATCAGATTTCTTTTTGCCCTAATAATTACCCAAGTCGTTTGACTTTTTTTAACCAGACTTTACAAAAGAATAACGAGATGTTCCCACCACACCACCACTCTACCTCATACCAATATTTGAAAAGCAATTTTGATGAGGTTTTCAAAAATAAAATATTGTAAATTTGTAAATTGTAAATATAAAATATTGTACTAAATTAAACACAGGCAAATAAATTAATATCAATAAAGCATAGCTAACTCACCTGATGGATGGTTTTGGCATACGTGTCTTTGGTTACTGTAGAAGTAATCTCTTCAAAGGTCTTGATTTCCTAAAATCAACAAAAGAAGTAATTTATTGGGGAATCCTTACTAATATTATAAAAGCGACAGTAAGTTTGTTTGTTACGGCTTCACGCCTAAATGGTAAATCGGTAAGTATTTCCTTTCTAACCTCTTTCATCTTTTCTGTGCTCCTTGCGATTGTTCCAGCATTACACCGGTTTCATTCTAGGTTATTCATCCTTTGTCAGAGGCAGAGCACATTTTCTCTTGCAAATCTCGACTCAAGTCAGTCAATAAAAGCAAGAGAGAGAAGGGAGCTCTGTTCCAAATCATTTCACTAGGGCCGGCCAATAAACACAAGGTGGAGATGAGGAACAAGAATTCTTCCGAGAGATTGAGTACGTGGAGTCTCTATTCTCCAACAGTTCGCCACAAAACTATCCTAGATGCGTGGCGTCAACTACGCCAATTCAGATCCGAGTACAGAGGGCTTAGCCAATTCAATAATCTACAGTCGTTAACGCTAATAGAAAACTTCAAATGTATGGGAATGGCATCATCTCCACGTTAAGTCACGTGGTCAGAACAAAGGAATCGGAGGCGTTGTGAACTGTTGAAAGAGATTAGAAACGAAATGGTCGTAATTTGGTTAGGCCTGCAGATACATAACTGCATGCAGTTGAATATATCGTCTGTATACGATACACTATATTAATATTATAAAGAGGTAAAGTTTGTTTTGTTGTTTGTAATCTCTGAAAGTACTTCAAAGTACTGGTCCGATTGCAGGAATTATTTCACCGATAGAAAGCTGCTTTATTCTTGAGTGACATAGGTTATATTTTATGGACGCGAGGAAAGACTAGTTAATAATTAGTAAAAGCTAGTTAATAATTAGTATATTACCTGTTGTATACTCTCCAGCTCAATAGCGACCACTGCGAGCCGAGCTGTTGGATGAGTCTTCTCACTCTTGGTTATCTCATCATCGAGCCTCGCCAGTGCCGACAGCACCGTCTCGGCTTTGGTTGACTTCATCGAAGATTTGGAAGCTTCGGAGTACTGCGTGATACATGATTGTGTTACAATATTACGAGTAGTATAGTCAATTAACTTAACTCTGTTCTTTTGCCTTTCTTGCTGACAGTACAGTGTTTGTAAACTATTTATTTTGTTTTGTAGTGCCTTTTTTTCATGAGAGACCATTAAAATCTCCCACCCTGACATCGGGCCTGGCGGACCCCGTCAAACCCGAAGTTTTTTATTTTTTTGGTGGGTAAAAGTCATTCAAATGACATCCCCCGCCCTTAGGCGAAGCGAAAGAAAGTGTCAGACTCTTACTGACTACCCCACCAACCACCCCGTTCCTTCTTGCCTTTCATACCAGGGCTGAGCTTCCTTTCGGATAACCCGGAGCGGAGGTTGTCATTGGATGATTTTTGTCCAATGTAAAAAAAAAACTGATTTACAATGTATGCAAAATTCCAGCTCAATCGGTAACCGGGAAGTGGATCAAATTTAATTTGCAAAATTTGATTACAGACAAACATCGCATCGGGACAGGTGAAACTAAATAAAAGCTTGTAGAAATAAACCATATTTTTGTCTTATTTTGAAATAAAATTTAGATATCACTTACAGCCGCCACGCTAACTTTCTGCGAGCTCGCCATGCACCCCATGCCCACTGCGTGCACCATAACTACCACGACTGCTCTGCAAACGTCTTCAACGGTTCCAAGTACCAAACCAAATAATGGAAGTAAACGGGCCAAGGTTACTACGAAATGGCCAATATTCTATGTTCTTTAAAGGGCGTTTTCAAAGCGATCAGCGACCGACAATAGAGCGCTCGCAGCGCGGTACCACCCGTGATATGGGCTTTTTAAATAATTGTGTGGATGTACGAAAATTTGAAGGCGGTATTAGGTAAAGAGAGTGAAAGGTGGTATTACATTTTTTATACTGCTGGTCACTGTTTTTTTAAGTAGGAAGTCATCAAATCACTTCTGCTTTAGGTGGAGCGCTAGATTCGTTGCCCTTTTTCAGTAACGCCCTCGAACGTTACCATCGAACAATCCGCACCCCTGGCAGGCATCGGCTCTAACCGTAAATTTTTCTGACAATCCGCTGTCTACCCGGGATTAATAAGGGATTGACAGCCGTCAGGCCCAAGTCTTACCGGACGGCCGGACGGCGAGCTACCCATTGCTCGCCATCCTGCATCCCGCGCTTGTAACTGACACACTGAAACACTGAAAGGGCAATCTACTAAGTATACGAAGACCGTCCCAGAACCTCATGAACTCATTTTAACCGCTTGGTAAGTACGTAGGTACCATCAAAGACACTTCCGCCTGACCATCGCTTAGTTAATTTTACTTGCACTCGAAACGAAAACTCAAAGGGTTGGTTTGGCGCTGCGCCACAGGATTCAAGCGATTTTTTTTTAAATGATTGCTGCGACGGTACATGCTGCCACCAACAGCCGTCCTTGCATTTAAAAACAAAGGCTTATCTACTTAGATTACTTAGTACATGAACGTAACATAATTAGTCACGATCACGGTATCACCATATAACATAAACATAGCATGAGTTGTAACATACGGAGGTCTCGCATATTTGATTCTAAACATGATGCAACATAGCTGAATTGCGTAGTTGACTCATTCATTTTTAATGATTTATATTTTCGAAACGTGGCTGCTTACGATGGGCCTCATCAGAAGGCTTACAGTACCCAAAGGGCAAATCCCACCTCCCACCACTGTAGGTCCTACCCGCCTTGCGGCATACGGACTATTCCCGGTCACGGAGACACTCCCGGCAATTGCGTGACTGTTTATGTCTTTACAGCGTGCTCTACCGGGACGTGCTTTGTAAACTCCTTAAATTCTTTTTTCCTGTCCCTCTCTACTAATTTCACTTCTCCTCTTTCTGGAGTGTGTTACACCACACAATGTGACTTCACCCAAAGGGCAACGGCTACGTTCGGAGTTTCCTTGTATGACCGCATCAGGAATGAATATATCCGCAGGAGAACCAAGGTCATCGACACAGCCCGAAGAATCGCCAAACTAAAGTGGCAGTGGGCAGGGCACCTTGTCACATTGCTCGTAGAAAGGATGGTCGATGTGGCCTAAAGGTGGCTATTGCACACCGGAAAACACAACGTTGGAAGGCCGCAATGACAAACTTTCTGCACTTATATCAAATTATTGTAATTTGTTGTTTAATATAAGATCAACCCAGCTAAATACTTAATTACGATACAAAGTAGTTAGTCATAGAAAACGATGAAAGAGGCAGATTCTATTCACACTTGCTGACTCATATCAATGATTAGTACCATTGTTTTTATAATCTAATCACACTAATATTACAAAGGCATAATTTTCTAAGTATTTACGTATGGCTAAACAAGTTAGTTAGTTAGTCAGCCCTTTTATGTCCCACTGCTTGGCGAAGCAAAGTAAATTTGTATGAAATTTGGTACACGGGTAGACCACATCCTTGGGAAGGAACCCACCTGTGTCCTTCAGTTACCCTTTGCGTTCGAGGGCTACGGTAGGTAACTCTTTCAAAATATCTCGTGGCTTTACAGTCACTATACATACAGTAACTTTGACTTCCAATACAATTCGAATGTACCTTTGGAGGTATGCGGAACAGAGAGTAAAGTCCCACATACCACCGTTGTAAAGGCGAGATCCTCCGACCAGACAGGTGTTATGGTCTGGTTATGGTGGCTACTACCCGATAGATGATTTGGGGCTGTTCTATATGTTCTAATCGCGCGGAGAACTTTGATTGCGCGATACAGGATTTCGTATTTTCTTCGTAGTTCTCATGTGGCGTCATAGATGTCGCTACATACCTCAGTCTAACACATTCTAATGTTCTTACATTAGTTTTCAGCAAACGTTTCGGTTTCGAGTCAGCCTGCCCTGCAAGCTTTTTCCACTTAAGATGTGAAATCATCACAAAACCAAATCATGGTCCAGTTGCGCAATACGCAAGATAGAAAATTACACCAACGGTCCATCACAATATCCATTGGATCCCTGTGGGTATCCACAGGCGTGGAGCCCAGATAGAAGTACCAATCGTAAGCGTATCGTAATCGCACAAACCCTCAAAAAATCCATTAAAAAAAATTACTCCCATTTTTTTTTAGTTTTTAGTGGACAAAAATCATTCAATGACCACCCCCGCTCTTAGGTGGAGCAGGAGATAGTGTCAAACTCTTACTGACTAAAAACCCACCTCGTTCCTTCTAGCCTTCATACCGGGGCTCGAGCGCCCTTTCGGATAACCCTGGCCCCAGTAGGCTTCGACCCAGCTGGGCCCCTCCTGTTGCTGACAACTCCGTAAAGTGGGGTTTACACGAGTGACTAAAGCCGCACGATTTTTGCCGCGCGACTTAAGTCGGATGCTACCCAACTTTGGGGCCAGCGACTTTAGTCACTTGTGATCTAGCCGAATTGCAATTTAGACGGTCGATTTACGCTGCGCGATAAAAATCGTGCGGCTTTAGGCACCCGTGTAAACCCCACATGAGGCACGCGGGAACAGTGCGCGCCGTCGACGTCTTGGGCAGTTACACTCATGGGAATTACCAATTAAGCAATTACGTCCACATTACATCGTTATTGATAAGTAAGAATAGCTAATAGGAGTGGTAATAAAAAATAATTATATAAAAATTATTTATTTATTTCTTCATTAAAATTAGCCAAATATCCAGATTCCAGGTTACCTAGTATTTTAAAATAAACTGTGAATTCTAATTTGACAAGCAGGGCTCGGCTACAACAATATTGTGCAATATAACAATAATTACCATCCAATGGAAGTGACCGAAATTACTTCGATAAAAAAGAAAACGTCTTTATTGCACCATATTCCCAGTGTCAGGCACCGTCCAGTGCCTGACTGTTTTCAGTATGTTACAAAGTACAAGTGCTGACCAAAGATTTTATCCTACTTTGGTGCTGACTGTTTTGACGATGACGTAATAAAATTAATAAAAATTGTGCAATAGATACTGAGAAAAAAACTAAAATTCCCGCTCTTTACGTCTTTTTTTTTTTTTTTTCTTCTTCTTTGGCTTCGCACGGTTTGTGCATTCAGCCAATGTCACGTCAGGTTGTATTTCGTTATTATATGTACTTATTTTAAATCAAAGTTAGGGAAACCAAAATATAAAAATAAAAATATTAAATTGAGCGGAATTTAGAAAAAGATATATAGGATCAGTTTTAACGGTGATAATAACATGTAGATAATGAGCAAATTACAATGACAAAAATTACAGTTTAATGTTATTTAGGATGATGAATGAGACTATACATTTATATACTGGAAAGCTATTTGTACAAAGTAAAGAAAGTATTGAGGTAGGAAAAGGGATACGAAGGGACAAGAGGTTACAGAGAAAGGAGGAATGGTCAAGTAAAGGGCAGGAGAAAAATATGTGGTTTAAGTCACCAAGGTCTGTGCCACATGAGCAAATGGGGTCGTCTATGATGTGTAGTTTGGCAAGATGGACTGGAGAGCAAACATGGCCCAGTCTCAACCTTATTAAAATAGAGGTCTCCACCTTACCAAACTTTGCCTTGCCAAACCACGGTTTTTCCGGAATCTCAGGTTGAATAAAAGAAAAGTATCGGCCCTTGGATTTGCTGCTGATATCCCAAGCTACCTTCCAAGTATCCCGAAGAAAATTCCTTGGCAACGTCTCAAGGTCATAGCCAAAGTTCTTATAAGGAACTAAGTCCCCACATTGCACCGCATCACCAGCGAGTGCATCAGCTACAACATTGCCATGGATTCCAGAATGGCCCGGAATCCAGACAAATTGCAGTGTGTTACCCTCGGAAATGGTTCTGAACGCCAATTCTCTTATTGCATAAATTATAGGGGACTGTACTTTGTGTTCGAAAGGGGATTTATTTATGGCTAGAAGAGCACTCTGTGAATCGGTAAAAATTAAACATTTTTTGAGCTTAAAAATACGTGCATATTCTAAAGCTTTTAGAATTCCAAAACATTCGCCCGTAAAAACGGAAGTCTCCGGGGGCAGTTTTATTTTTTGAATGATGTTGTATTGAGTATGGTAGGTACCAATACCAACACAACTCGTCGGGGAATGCTTGGCAGCATCCGTAAAAATATGGTGGAAGTCTGAATGTTCAATCAGAAATATATTAAAACATAAATGGCAATCGGGATCTGATTTACTTACACAATTAAATTCAATATTGGGGATGAACAGTAAACTCTCATAGCTATTATTAAAAAGGGGTAATTTATTTGAACGGTGAATTGGCGAAGAAATCGAGAGGAATTTTTTATAGCTTTCAACCAAACAAGGAGTACGTTTATGGGACCAGTAAGCTGAAGATTCAATTTGTAACATTAAAGATTCCAGTTTTGGAATGAGAGGATGATTTGAGAACTGAAGAATCCGGAATAAATATTTGTCAGACAGGAATTGTCTTCTAAGGCTTAAAGGAGCTTCCCCGCATTCAATTTGCAGTGCATTAATAGGACTAGATTTCATGGCACCCGAAATAATGCGCAATGCTTTTGACTGGATCAGATCCAATTTTTTAAAAGCCATAACACTACCAGGTTCTAAAACGAACAATCCGTAGTCCAGAGTGCTTCTAATGATTGCGTTGTAAATCAGTTTTAATGAAAAGGGATGTGCACCCCACCACACACCTGAGAGACATCTGAGCATGTTTAAGTGATTTTCACATTTATTAACAATATAGTCACAATGAGGAACACAGCTTAATTTTGAGTCAAATATTACACCTAGATATTTGAATTTATCTTCAACTGGAATAAGTGTTCCCTTGTAGAATAGGTTAACTAAGGGAATATTTCTCTTCCTGGTGAATAAAACAGCCGCACTTTTAGACACAGACAAGTCCAAACCGTTTAAATATAGCCATGACTCTAAAGTACACAAAGCAGAATTAATAACATCGCTAGCTTGTTCAATAGATTGACTTGAAGAATATAATAATAAATCGTCAGCGTATTGAAGAACCTTGACATGATTAGTTATAGAAGAGTCCAAATCAAAAGTGTAAATATTGTACAGAAGGGGACTAAGTACAGAACCCTGTGGCAGACCTCTCCATACAAGATGAGAGACATCACGATCTCCTATTAACATGTTAACAGAGCGTTCAGTCAGGATGTTAATAATGAAATTAGTTAAATTCAAGGGAACCCCTAAAGCTTTTAATTTATTTTGTAAAACTGATAATACGACATTATCATAAGCTGCATTAATATCTAGGAAGACTGCAATGGTGGATTGGTTATTAGAAAACGATAACCGAATATCGGATGAAAAAATACTTAAGCAGTCAGTGGTGCTTTTACCTTTTCTAAAGCCATATTGTGATTCCGCCAAAAGACCCTTACTTTCAACATACCATTCTAGTCGATTCTTTATTAGGTGTTCAGCTAGTTTCATCAGAATTGAAGACAAAACTATGGGCCGGTACGAGGAAGCATCAGATGGAGTTTTATTTGGTTTAAGGAATGGCAACACCATTTGATGTTTCCATTCAATAGGGATGTTTCCTGTTTTCATAATAGAATTAATAAGATCTAAATAATAATTGAGGACATTGTCATTTAAATTAGCAAAAAAGGAATACGGAATGCCATCAATACCCGGGGCAGAATCCTTTGTTCTATGAATAACACCCTTTAATTCAGTGAGAGAGAATGGGAGATCTAGCGTCGTATGTGTGTCTGAACTTGAAGTGCCTTGGTTATTGGTTAAGGGAGACAGGTTAAGGTTAATAGCCTCAGGAACCCAAGGAGGAGCCAAATTGTCTAAAAATACGCTTGCTAATGAGTCAGGAATAGGAGAAGAATTATGATAAATGGACCTAAATCTACGAATATTGCGCCAGACAATCGTAGGGTGAGTATTCGGTGAAATTGTTGAGCAAAAGTTACGCCAGGAATCAAATTTTTTCTTCTTAAATACTTTAGAAATTTCCTTATTTAAGTTAGTAAGGGTTACAAAATTAATATCCGACATATCACGGTTATAACTGAATTCAGCCTCTCTACGTTTTTTAATCAATTCTGTGCACTCAGAGTCCCACCATGGAGGCGAAGGAATTGTGCTCCTGTTGTTATTTTTTACAGGGAAAACTTCATCCGCCGCTGCAATTAATATGTGTGCTAAAGCTTCAGCACAACTATTTTCATTACCATCAGAAATAACAGGCAAGGAGCAAAGTTTACTGTCAACAATGTTTCTAAATTTGTCCCAGTCATTATTATTTCTATCAGGTAGTTTATGTTTTAAGTTTGATCTCCTTATTGGTGCCTTTGCATTGGAAAGAGGATAAGATATAACTATTGGGAAATGGTCACTACCATATGTGGAGGTTAGAATATCCCAAGTCAATGAAGAGGCTAAGCTTGGTGAACAGATAGATAGGTCAATCGCACTTTGGTTCTGATTGGGACCACAGCGACGTGTAGCAGTTCCTGTGTTTAAGATGCATAAATTATGAAAATCTATTATATCTAGTAATTCATCCCCATAATATGTAGAAGTTGAACAACCCCATGATTGGTGATGGCAATTAAGATCACCTAATATTAAAAGTGGCTTTGGAAGAAAGGAAAAAAGGTTTTTTATTTCTTGCAGAACTGGAGCAGAAGGGTGAGGAACATAAATGGAAACAAGGCATATATGTTGAAGTTTAATGGCTACAATTGAAATTTCCTCACTGTGATGAGGCAACCTAATATTAGAAAATGGGATAGAATTCTTGATAAGTATAGCTACTCCACCATACCCATCAGATCTATCCTCTCGAATGGTTAAATAACCATTTATTTTAAAAATGTTACTTGGTTTGAGCCAAGTCTCTGCCAAGGCAAAGACAAATGGATCATATTTGTTTAGAAGATGTATAACTTCACTTTTTTTGTTAATGAGACTGCGGCAGTTCCACTGGATTATTTTGGTGTTGTCCATTATGTATTGATTGAGATGTATTGCAAGATGGGGCTGCGTTGGACGGTGAGAAATTAAACTGAGAGAGAAGATTATGTAGTGCGGAAAGAAAATCATTTACAGAAAAATTTGTGTCTTTAAAGTCATTATTATGATTGTTAGAAATAACACAACCATTTGATGGCTGGGGAATATTCCAATCTTTAATGATGGTATTATGAGCCTCTTTATTATAACCTTGTACAGATTTAGGAGGGGAATGAGGTTTGAGAAAGACAGTCTTTTTATAGCTACTTCGAACAGGTGTATTATTAGGTGAAGGGACTGGAGGAATATTAGCAGAGTTTTTGGAGGGAGAAGATAAAAGTGCATCAGCATATGATTTTGTTACTGGAGGATAAACTTTTGCAGCTTCAGCATATGAAACAGAACTTTGTGCCATGTATGTTTTAATTAATTTTTGCCTACAGAATTCTGGGCAAGACTTATTAATAGCAAAATGGGCCCCAGAGCAAAGGCAGCAAGATGTACTTTCTTGTTCTCTATCGCAACTGTCCCCAGTATGGCCTTGGCCACATTTATAGCAACGGGGTTTAGACCTGCACTGAATTCTAGTGTGACCAAACCTACAACAATTGAAGCACTGTATGGTAGGGAAAATATATAACTCTACAGGTAAAGCATTATAACACATAAAAATTCTTTTTGGTAAGACCTGCCCATCAAATGTAACAACTATGGATTGAGATGGTTTCCAAATAGTTGAACCATCAACAATGGTTTTAAAATTAAGACGTCTGACTTTTAAAATTGGACCGCAACCAATCGGTACTGTTATATTATCTAAAACTTCCTCCGGAGACCATTCCGCAGGAACACCACGTACTAGTCCCATCCTAGTAACGTTAAAAGTAGGTATAAAAGCTTTAAAGTTGTGTTTTTCTAGACTATTATGTGTAATAAAAGAATTTGCGTCCAGGAAACTAGAAAAGGATAATGAAATCTTATTGCGTCCAATTTTTTTGACGCTACCATTAATAATATTTTGGAAGTTGTTGTGTTTTAAAAACTTCCCAAATGTGATTGGGTGCAATGTCGTACCATCATCTGGTGAAGTTATTATTTTTTGTACATGTATTACAAAAGGCGCGCTGTCCGTTTTATCGTAGGTTTTTCTACCAATCTGAGTGGGAATAACCATGGAAGGAGCAGGAATATCATTAGGCAATACATTAGACACATTTTCAGAATGGATAGGTGCAGATTCCACAGCTTGAGCAGAGTGTAACTCCATACAACCACAACCCGAAGACTCGGAACCATCGTGGTGTTTTCGGATACGACGACGCTTATTACAGTGCTTACAGACATGCATGCGACTTCTTTTTAAATTCCGAGATGAAGACGATCCATCAGTGTCCATACCTGATTCATTATTGGATTGAACTGTGACAAAAACGCTGGCCGGGGGAACAAAGTCCCCCGGGTCGGGCGGATCTTTCATCCTTAACCCTTCAGATACCGTCAATTAGAGACACAATAGTAAGACAATAGATGCGCGGCCACCGGTGGTCGCTTGGGGATTCATGAATTAACGTTAAAAACTAAATAATTGAAGAAACTTACCACTAGCGAAGAATGCACAAAACTAAATATTAACTCTAAACTACTACTACTATTACTAATCTTATATATAAATTTAAAGTTTTTCCCAATAAATATTATAAAAATTTGTTTTGAGTTTTAAACCAAAAAATACGCGCCCGCCAAGTTGGAAGTTTCCCGCGCTTTTTTTCCTCTTTACGTCTTGATTGACACTCTTGCTCAACACGTTAATATCAGTGAGCAAATCGAGAATATCGTCACGTATTAAAAAATTCACTAAAACATTTTTTAATTTGCCTTAGGTAATTGATATTTAATACAAAATTGTTTTTTTACATATTTTTATATCATAATTATCTTTCTTAAAAGGATTAAAATAAATTAAAATTAATAAAATATTTTTCTCATGTTCAGAGTTGCAACGTAAAAACCTTCTGTCAAATTGTCAACGTCGACCTCCCCCTTCACCCTTCTTCCGAATCCGAATCATCCTTGTCATATCGTTAAAGTTATTGTAATTTTGTAAATTATTAAATTATTTTAGTTTAGTTTTCGTTACTTTATAGTTATTTTTAACAAAAGCGTGTCGGTAGACAAAACAAGCCAGTGGTGAGTCAACAGTATTTATCTTAAATATTAGAAAGTGGCACATGTCGGTTGCTCGCGAATTTGATGACAAATTATCCATTTTATTAATTTCAGGTAGAGTTACACGGTTAACTCGAGACCTCAGGCTTCGGCCTGCGGTCATAACATCACCGTAACCACAAAAAAACTCGCATAATTCGCAAAATTCTTTGCCATACTTCTTTCAGTTAAATAAAAATATTTCGCAATATATTTTGTTATCCTGTTATCATGTCTCAGTGGAACAACACATATTCTTATAACAACCAGTACCAAGCTTGGAACGGCGACCCAAACGTCCAATATGTGAACCAAGCCTACTATCCCAACAGACCAGAACAAGCCAATCAGTATGTAAGCTTTAATGAGTTTCTTTCTCAAATGCAAAACAATGGTGCGCCCAGTGCTAGCAACTTTAATAATTTACAATATGAAAACTATCCTGCTAGGCAATATAATTACCAGAATGTACCCTCCACTACTCAAAACCCCCAGTTAGACAATTATGGATATGCAGCAACCACAGGCAATGTGTCCAGTGGCGCTGAGGCATACCCAATGAATGTTCAAAGTCAGTACAACCCAGTAGCACCCAATCCTAATGCTTATACAAATGCAATGATACTCAAATCTAATCTCACTCCAACAGCTACTGAATTTGTGCCAAAAGGTTCTCTGATGACACCTTCGACTAGCACTCAGAACATTCCTGACTCTAGTGCTGTGCATGATGAGAGTGAACCTAGAAATAATTATAGTAATGTTAATGAACCTAGGAACCATAGTAATATGAGTGATCTACGAAATAACTACCCCAGTGTAAACGAACCAAGGAATACCAGTGGTAGCTCAGCAGACGTAAACTGGAGAGAAAGATCACAGAGCTCACAGCAAAGTACTGAAACAAGCCAGAAAACTGATTCATATCAACATGGGGACGTTGATACCAGAGCAGAGCACCCTAAAAAACAAGAATCAAACGGTCGACATAATAATTATCGTAATAATGAATCTAATGGGCGCCATCATGATTCAAATAATCGCAATCAGGATTCAAACAACCGTAATCAAGAACCAGATAGTAGACAATATGAATCAAGTAATCGCCAACATGATTCTAACAGTAGGAACTATGAATCTAATAATCGTAACTATGATTCAAGTAACAAAAGAGGCCAAGGAAAAGGAAACTACAAGACAAAGAATAAAGATGATGCCCGTACGTTCTACAATAGTGCAATTAGTAAAGACAGTCAAGACGTGAGGAACGGGAGAGGAGAAACATCTGGGCGTGGAAAAAATTGGGTTGGAACACCACGGCTAAGAGCAATGGATCGCAACAGCACGGAAGATGAACAATATGCCAATTCATACTTACAAAACAGAGAAGAAAAGGTGGAAAGAGACAGGGACACCGAAAACCGAGAAAGGGACACAGATAGAGGAAGGGATACCCGTGACAAGCATAGAGATAGCCGAGATACCTATGATAGAGAAAGGGATTACCGGGATGTCCGTGAGACAGATAGAGATAACAGAGATTTTCGTGAGAGAGATAGAGGTAACCGAGACATTCGTGAGAAGGATAGAGATAGCCGTGATGTCCGTGAAAGAGGCAGGGATTACCGTGATGTCCGTGAGAGGGATAGGGACAACAGAAATATTCGAGAAAGGGATAGAGATTACCGAGACATCCGTGAGAGGGACAAAGATAACAGAGATACCCGTGAGGTCGATAGAGATTACCGTGATGTCCGTGACATGGATAGAGATAATCGTGATAAGGACAGAGGCAACCGCGATATTCGCGAGAGGGATAGAGACACCAGAGACAGGGAGAGAGCAATTAAGTCTGAGAACATACCCAGTCCTGCTCGAACTAAAACTAAATATGGCAATGATCAAGGTTTGTACCAGCTTATATTATTTAATTAATTAATTTTGTAAAATTTACACACACAGCCTATTTTAAATTTCATAAAAAAAATGTTGCTATTTCCAAACCATATTATGTTGTAACTATAATTTTATTACTACTATACTGTTCAAAATAACATTAGACATTTATGAAATCCTTTTATACCTAGGTACCTAGTTTCTAGATATTTTTTTATTTGATTCAAAATAATTCATTGATAATGTTATCTGGTTTTTGGGTGTAGTTTCCCTAAAAATATATTTTTATAATATATATATTTGTTCAGAATTAGTGACCGAATGGATTCCAATAGTTTTTACACAATGTTATAATTTTTCCCAAAAATATTTAGTTTAGAACAAGTTGTACACCACCGACACTAAGTACAACACAGGTCAAAGCAGGTCATAGCGGGCATTAGGTGCAAGCAAACAGCTGGGTTCAAGTGCAATACCCCTCAGTCGCCTGGATGGCGTAATGACTATATATTGCTGACATAACAAGCTTATAATTTTATGATTTTTCGCGATACAGTTATGAAATTTTATACATAGAGTCTTTACATAAAAATACTAGACACATATTTCGGGTTTTGCATATGTTAAAACTACGGTTGTAGTATTTCACCTTGCCTCAATTGAATGTTATCTTGTATATGTATTCTCGTTGTAATAAATGTTACATCATTTCAGTGAACAAAGAAATGACCCAACGTGAGCGTCTTACTGAACAACTAGATAAAGGTACCCTGGAATGCCTCGTATGCTGTGACAGGGTCAAACAGTTTGACCAGGTGTGGTCGTGCTGCAACTGTTACCATGTGCTGCATCTGAGGTGCATCCGGAAGTGGGCTATGAGCAGTATGGTTGGTGAGTACATAGAGAAATACTTTAGGATGCCAAAGATTTGGGTTAAGGTGGTGCATCATGATTCACATTTTCACTGTTTTTCATACATCCGCTCATAACTGATTATGACGTTATTACACATTTTTCATTACATATTTTGGAAACACAGTATCTTGTGGATATTATCTAGGTTTCTAAAGAAGCCAATTTCTAAATTTGTGTAAAACTAATCTAGTAAAAACCTCTGAAAATGTCCTATTTTGTATGAACTTTGACACTTCATAATTTGCCTAAAAATTAAAAAAGTCAAAAAAGTAATCCTCTAGAGACCTTGCAAATTTTATTAAGATTCTAAATGACGATAATTTTTTTCAAAAACTTTTAAGGGTTTAAAAAAAAACAGCTATTTCCTGGAGCAAGTTTTGTGAAATTTTCGAGTAAATCTCGGAATTACCGAATACTAACAGAGTTTCCAGGCGTTATCTCTCTTTTTTTGCGTTGCCTTTTCGTCAAACATCGCGTTGGATTGCATTAAATGAAGTAACAAGCTTTTAAACCATTTTCGATGTTTACGATAAGCGAGTGGAAAAGGACCCGCTTAAGGAACATAAATCCTGTGAAAAAGATTACTTGACCGTAAAGTTCAAACAAATTGAACCTTTATCTATAGATTATCTGCTGAGCAAACAACATCTATACTTACTATAATAATAATATTATACAACTGAAGAGCTTGTTTGGTTGATCATGCCAATGTCAGAAACTACAGGTTTGATTTAAAAAAGTATTTTAGTATAGGATAGCTTATCGAGGGAGGCTATACATCATTTTTATTTAAAAATTCCCTAATCCCTCAAAATATTTCCTTACAGTAAAAACTTGTCACAGTAAAACCAACATAAAATATAAATCAAATTTGTCTTTTATTTCATTCGTAATCAACTAGGAAACACCAGCCATGACCTGTTAAAATTGTCAAATAAGATAAAATGTGTTATTTTTAACCAAATTACAAAATAATAGTTGATTATATGAATAAGGGATAAAGTATTAGTAAGTAGTAATCGCGGGCGGCATGTTGAAATCCGAACGAAACGAAGGTTGCTCAGTTTTAATCCCGGACGCCAGTGAGGGATATATATGTAATTAACTCCCGAGCATCGTGAGGGATTTACGTGACTTAAGTGAGTAATTGAAGCAGCCCAAGTCAAAGACTTTAGCTTTATTGTTAGATACTCTTATGTTTTCCACCATCTATGAGATAATTAGAGAAACTGAAACAAAAAAAATATATATATTATTGTAAATAACAAGTTAATGTTCAACATGTTTTGAGATTTGACAAACAATATTCACTATTCTAAGATTGAACCATAGTTTTAATTTTTTACAACACTCCCACTCTTTCATATTTTTTTATTATAGACTCGTCAGTGTTGCATTTTATTCTTTTATTTTTTTGTTTGTGGTCAGTTTCAGTTTTGAATAAACTTGTTCGATGCACATATTTTTTCAATCACTTTGTTTTTTTTTTCTTTTTTCAAAATATTGGTTTTTCATGTTCCAAATTCAAATCTCATTATTCTCTAGGAATTCTTTATACTGCATTAAATCCCAAGGGACATAATGACTTTCTTTTGTTGATGTTTGTATGACGTATAAAAGGGCATCAAGCAGGTGGGGTAAACATATTTTTTTTTTCAGAGGGCAAATGGCGCTGCCCAGCTTGCCAGAACACGAACGAAGCGATCCCCACTGATTACCGCTGCATGTGCGGAGCAGTGCGCGCGCCAGAGTACCAGCGCGGCTCCACGGGCGCACACACCTGCGGCCGCGCCTGTCGCCGCCCAAGGGCGTGCCCGCATCCCTGCACGTTGCTGTGCCATCCTGGACCCTGCCCTCCCTGTCAGGCTACTGTTGTCAAGTACGTATGATGTATTCATGTTACTATAGTTCAGGTTAGGTAGTCAAAAGGAGCTCGTGGTAGGGCCTCTTGTCTAAATTGTATGCCTATATCTTATATTTTTGCAGGCCTTGCGGTTGTGGTGCAGAAACCCGCTCCATCCTCTGCAGCAGCAAGCTACCGCAAGTGTGCGGCCGCGTCTGCGGACGTTCGCTCTTGTGTGGCGTGCACAACTGTGCCAAGGACTGCCACGAAGGTCCCTGTGACATGTGCGCTAAGACCGTCGAACAAGGTACGGAGATACTCCATTTTATTTATTTACTTATTAGGACATAGAATACTTGCAGCTAAAACAAACTGAGAAATGAAAATTATAAACCTTACTAATATTATAAAAGCAAAAGTGAGATTGTTTGTTTGTCTGTTACGTCTTCACGCCTAAATGGAAAAACCAATTTTGATGAATTTTTGTACAGAGATAGTTGGGACTCTGGGGACGGACATAGGCAATTTTTTTTTTGTTAAAAATTGAGAAAGGGGGGAGAAAGAGGAAAGAAAAGGGGAGAAGAATTAAAGTATATTAATAAACGCGGGCGAAGCCGCGGGTAAAAGCTGGTTACCAATAAAGTTGTGTGTAAATGGGTTTAAAATAATACACATATTATGTGTATTTTTTTGTAAAACTTGGCGCGGTTTGGCAGTAAAACCGACCCAAATGCGGGGAACAAACGGCATGACATTGTCGTTTTCCACCACTAAGCCACCGCTCTTGACTTCTTTGTGTACGCGTGTGTTACATGAACATTTCACATCTGTCGAGTGTACCTTGACGGCCAACGTTTATATTATTCCAAGTACAGCTTTCAAGATTGAAAATGTTTCATTTGTCTGCTAACTTTTCATTCTGAAACCATTCCCGAGCTCCAAAATTTGATTTTTCAATGTTAGCGCGCAAACAGTTGTTCCGAATTACCATAAACACATACATTACCTAGGCGATTTGTTGACGCGCTTATAACGCTGATATTGTAATTCGGAATGCGGGGATGGTTGAACATGTCAAAAATTCATTTTGATTTTTACACAGGTTTCGGCATACCTCTAGAAATGTCACAAAAAATAAATTTCGTTGCAATTTAATTTTGAATTGAAGAACAGAATGCTGTGTTCATGATTGATCTTTATTTCACATCCTGTATTATATCCAGTATGCTACTGCCCCGCCGCCAAGTCGCGCTCAGTGGCGTGCACAGCCGAGACGGGCACGTGCACCACGTGGTCGTGCGGCGACACGTGCGGCCGCGTGTTGGCGTGCGGCGCGCACGTGTGCCGCGCGCACTGCCACGCGCCGCCCTGCCAGCCCTGCCAGCTGCTGCCGCAGTACGTGCAGAGCTGTCCTTGTGGGAACACCCAGTGAGTACTATTGTGAAGCCCTAAACACAAGCCTATAACTTACACTAAAGTATGCAAGTACATTTGTGTGCAAGTATCTTGTAGGCCATTGTTGTATAACAAATTTTGTTTGTTGTATGTCACCATGCTATTCAAGTTACTTGCATACTTTTGTGCAAGTAACAGGCATGTGTATTACGGTCTTAATATGCTCGTACGTGTCGCGCACACGTTTAAACTGCGACTTCAGAACTCTGCCTCCGTTAGGTAAAAAGACGCATTTTTTCCAGAGTAAAATTATATACATTGCCGGAATCAGGACATAATGGCGCATCTGCCTGTATTTTTTTATATTTTGCTAACTTTTTCCAGTGCGGTTTTAACACAAGGAAAAAAGGCCCGATTTCCCGTTTCATTCATTAAAACATTTTTTAATCCGTTTTCGTTTTTGTTAGATACGTCTTTTTAACTATCAGGGGCAGAACTATGCTAGGGGTTTTTCATAAGATTTTGTGTTTGGTATTGCATATTATCGCACTTTATTATACATTCCTATCAAGAGACCATTTAAAGCCGTGACATGACCTCAAGTGCGGTCACTGTCAGGCTGCATAGACAAGACAGAGAAACGTTGTTCCAAAAGATGAAGCATTTTATTGCTTTTTAAATGAATTAAGATTCTATTCATTATTTTATTGACGTACGTTGGCCAGTAATACGGCAATAAAAATAAAAGTTACAAATAGCTCAAAATCAACTTTAGTTTATGAAAGTGAATGTTGTCAGACAACTAAGAAGATTTTTTTTTTAATACATATCCCATAGACACTCCGAATATCCTTATAGAATTATAGGTACCATACAACATTCTCATAACAATTTCCTTCAGATTGGCGAAAGATTCACGCAAGACGTGCACGGATCCAATCCCGCTGTGCGACAACATCTGTGCCAAGCCGCTGCAGTGCGGACCCGCCGGAGACAAACACTTCTGCAAACTTAATTGTCATGAAGGTAAGATTATAGTCATTACGTATATTTGTCCATCTGATGTTGTCAAACCCTGTTTTTGTTGTACATTGATTCATGTTATATCATTACGAATCTATAGCCTATTCACGTTAAGCAAATAGTGACTTCAACATTTTCACTCAGCTAAGCCACGTCTCTTGACCTCTCGCGCGACGGTATGATATTATTATTACGTAACTAGCTTTTGCCCGCGCGACTTCGCTCCCGCTCTTCCCTACTCCACCCTACTATACCCAACTCTACCCTATTCTGCCCTACTCCACACTACTTCACACTACTCTACCCTACTCCACACTACTCTACCCTACTCTACCGTATTCTACCCTACACTACCCTAATTTTTTTTTTTCCGTAAGAACCTTTTCCTCACAATAACAAACACAACATAAAAGAATTAGCGAAATTGGTCCAGGCGTTGTTGAGTTATGCGCTTACCAACACATTTTGCGATTCATTTTTATAGTAATTACTCGTAAACTTTTTCCGGATTTTTCTAGGAAAAATAAAGTTTTCAAACCAAAATTTTCGGCCAAAAAAATTTCGTACGAACGTGTGTACAAAACAACAATGAAGCGTTTTTCAAGTTCATTCATTCAAGTATAGTAGGAAGACGTATGTACAATCAAATCATAGTGAATTAGAAACCCGTGTTCTCATTGACTAGTTGAAGTACGAGTAACAATGAATACCTTACTTCAACTCTACATTCAAACTTGGATGTAGATAAAGCTTTTTTATGACGCAATAGCAACAACAGATTGAAACAAATGGAAAATAAACTGTGACTGTCACTATGTGAGTGAAGAAAAAAACATGCGGAACTTGGACAATGTTATGGAACTCGCAAAACAGTTTTTTTTTATTATTATCATTAATATTAATTTTAAAGAATTACAATTATGATAGATTACTAATAAAAAGTTTCATTTTACCTCATTATGAATACACCTTTACTTTACAGTGGCACTGATGACACTCACTATTTTCGTAATGCATATGTTTGGGCCATAGATTCAAATTTCAAAGCAATAAAATACCAAACAAAAACAGCCCACATACCAGAATGTTCTCTCTTGAACTATAAGAATACTAAACTACTAATACAAAAATTAAAAGCTTCAATTTAAAGACTGCAGAAGTGCAGACACTAGTATTTCTGCAGTTTAAAAAAAGTTTTTTTTTTTTAATTGTTTGAGGAGTGATATGAAAGAAAAGAGAGTTAATGATAGCGTGACTGCTGAAAACTACGTGTTGGCGCCAACCTCAAATAATATGGCAACAGGGCAGGAAGAATCGTCCGTATAATGGTCCGCATAGGACTAAGTGCGGAAACCATACTCAGACATAGACATAAGGGGAGGAAGATGATGAGGGTGATAATATCATTTTACTATTCAGGTCCGTGTCCAGAATGTCCTGATAAAACCGTTCTCCAATGCCGCTGCGGCCACTCTAGCCGAGAAGTACCCTGTGCTGATCTGCCTGAGATGTACAACAATGTACTGTGCCAAAAGAAGTGCAATAAGGTAACCGTCATATACTTGCAATATAAATGATTGTACTTATTTTTAAACCATGTAACAGACCAAAACACATAAGTGTCCCATATAAATTAATGTTTAAAATGAGTGTGAACCTCAAAATAACCAAAGTTTGTTTTTTCTGCAGTTTTTGACATCTGTTTTCCGGTTCCTGGCACTTTTTTAAACAAACTTGTCGTACGATTATGTTCGGACTATGGTGACTCCACCTGTCAACAATTTGGCTTATTACATATTCTCTTCATAGCGTCATTACAAGTCGAAATTGTAATGTTCTAACTTCTGAGACGCGCCTCTCTATGAAGAAAGGAGAATTCTGTAATTGGAAGAAAACCTAATTCGCTTTGAGCTCGCGTGTTAGGGCCCAGCCCTCTTGGACTTGCCGGTTTCACCGTGAGATTTCTTAACAACTTATTTGTTTGTTTACCAGAAACTGTCTTGCGGGCGTCACCGCTGCCGCACGGTGTGCTGCGCGGCGACGTCGCATCGCTGCGCCGTGGTGTGCGGCCGCACGCTGTCCTGCCAGACGCACCGCTGCGAGGAGTTCTGTCACACCGGCCACTGCGCGCCCTGCCCGCGCGTCAGTGAGTACTCTCCCACACCCTCCTTAACGCAGCGTTCTACGTACATTATTCAACGCGACGTGGCAGCTTTGTCCTACGTGGTCGTGAGGTCGCGGCTGCAGCCGTCCCTTTATATAAAACAACCAGTCACTGCACCGCAAGAGTTTTCGCGAAAATATCAAACCAACTGAACACGACCGCTTCGCTTCACCCGTCACCGCAACGCACCCACGTGCGTCAATTTTTGTTCTATTTGCGCCGCAACGCTTCGCATTCACCAATGCGTAGAATTGCCTACATAAGACACCGCGTAATTCTTCACAAACTCATGGTGAGAATTCTGAGTGCTTCTTGGGAATGGAGGAAGTGTCGCTAAAATAAGTACTAGACGGTTTGGAACCTATTACATTACATTCTAACTGTTCATTTTTTTCCAGGTTTCGACGAGTTGACCTGTGAATGTGGAGCCGAAGTGATCCTGCCTCCCGTCCGCTGTGGAGCCCGGCCTCCTGCCTGTAGCGCGCCCTGCATCAGACAGAGACCCTGCAAGCACCCGCCGCACCACTCCTGCCACTCTGGAGACTGTCCACCCTGTGTAGTGCTGACTACCAAGCGTTGTCATGGTGACCACGAGGTAAGTGATCCAGCTTCCCGACCTTTGAGCAAAGGAAAATACTAGTACACCCCATACACCAAAAAATTCGACAAACTATCATATAATTTAAAAAAACAGTCAAAAAATTTTAACTTATTAGCACTGTAGAAAACATACCAGTGATATTAAAACTAGAAATGTTATTGAAAATAGATAGAACATGCAAAGAATTACACACACAAAGACATAAATCGTCCTAGGGTTTTTAAATTTGGTGAAAATTGTATTAATCAGGAGCGGAAAACAATACCGTGTTCTCAAGAGGAGTTCTCGTGCGGTCTTCCGTGCGGCAAGCCGCTGCCTTGCGGCAAGCACACCTGTATCAAGACCTGTCATAAGGGCCCTTGTGACACTGGCAAGTGAGTACTGAAGAACTAATTATTTTTCGATAAATATTTACCTCATTTCTCCATAAACAGAGACATGCGTGCAATAAAAGTAAATAAGCCCGGTTTTTTTTTGTGAAAACACATGACACCGAACTCTTAAATCATGAAACACTAGCTTTTGCCCGCACGGCTTCGCTCCCGCTCTTCCCTACTCTACCATACTATACGCTACTCTACCCTACACTACTCTACACTACACTACACTACTCTACACTACTCTACCCTACACTACTCTACACTACACTACTCTACCCTACATTTAGTGATAGGTAATTTTCCGAAAAATTTCAAACCTCGGAAATTTTTCAATTTATTTTTCTGAAAAATTGAAAAAATAATGGAAATATATCTTTTTATCGAAATTATTAGTTTATAAAATATAGTTCATAATAAGTTGAAATTCAAAGGATTTAATGGCTTTACATGTTGTTTTAAAAAAAAAACAAATGTGCAAAGTTATATTTTAATACAGATTCATGGTCTATGGTTTATTTTACACATAAACATATTGTTACGTACGTGGGAAACTAAATGCCGATTTACCAATAAAGAACTTTATTTACCAATAAACAATAAGTAACTAGTCCAGTCAACAATAATCCAAATCACAATTAGCACTAGGGTTCCGTTACACTATCGCCTCGGTCGTTAGATGAAATCACTTCGCACTCTTAGGTAGATCGCTCTTGATCGCAGTCGAAATCAGAACTGACTCACTTCCGTTCGGGGGCTCGTATTTATACGCGGAGCAAAGAAAATTCCAGATACTGACGTCTCAGGATAGATCCAGAACAATAGAGTCGCATCGCGGGGCCATAAATAAATTTTATTACTTTGTCCTTCACGAGTCACTCACGCGAATTTCGACTTTATTGTTAATGGCGGAAAGTACCATTTCCCTTATCCACCTACAGATACCTACAGATTACATACCTACTAAATAGTAGGTACAACGAGTACTTATGAAGGAATGTTCCAGATCTTGCCAGGCTAGGTAGGTACTTTGGTTCTAGAGCTTTAGCTTTAGATATTTTTTCTATTATCTTGAAAGGGCCTATTTTTAATTCGTCTAATTTTTTTCTATTCAGTCTATTTCCATTTTCGACATACACAGTCTCCTATCTCGAACTCTTGCATTTTCCTATTTCTATCAAATATTTTCTTGTTGTACTTATGGGATTTTATTGTATTCTCTCATGCTAATTTTCTATCAGCCATCCACTTGTCTTCCTTTTCTATTGTCTTAATTTCATTTGGTAAAATACTGACATTTGTACCATCCAGTAAATATTTTGGTGCAAATCCTGTAACAAAGTGGTCTGTATCATTATATTTCTGTATACTTTCTCTTGCTATTGTTGTCCATGTTTTCTTGTTGTTTTTCTCATTTATTTTGCATCTAATTTTATTTACTATTGTTTGGTTCAATCGTTCGTTCAAGCCGTTCGAAAATGGTGTATTCACAGCTGTAAAAATTAGTTTAATATTATTCTCCTGTAAATATCGTTTAAATTCTTTTGAATTGATGCCAGGATATTGGTCTGTTAGAATTATTCCAATCTCATCTGTCTCTAGTACTTTCTTAGTTAGTTTTATAAAGTCACTCGCATTCTGTGTTTTGGAAGTCGCAGTGGTCTACTAAAAGGTGTAAGTATTTTTTTGTTGACCTAGATCCTCCAAAGCCACCTATAGTATCCATTGACATTATCTCAAATGGTTTTGTTGCTGGTCCTAGTTGTGACATTAATCCCAATTTGCCTTGACATCTTGATTTATTTTTTATGCATGTGTCGCATGTTTTACTAATATTTATGATATTTTTTGTTAGGTTTTTAGCTGTATATATTGGACTTATTTTGTTCTGTAATTGTCTGATTCCAACATGGCATAAATCTTCATGCACCTTTTTTATAAATTTTTACTAAACTCTTCTGAAAGTATAATCTTTTCCTGTTTCTTTCACTTTAATCAGCTTTGAATTTATTAAAGAAATCTGTGAACCTGAATCATAAATGCCGCTCACTTCTAGTTTATTTTCTAATAAGAGCTTGATTTTAATTAATGGTGTACTTACTCGTTTTTTTTCTCAGTATTTATATCTACTTCAATAATGGAGTTGTTGTTTACATTTCTGGGTTTAAAAACCTTTTTAGATTCATTCTTATTTTTCTTGAACCAGCATGTCTCCTCCGGATGATATCGAATTCCTTTTTCCAAAGATTCACAAGTCTTACATGGCTTTATATATAGACTAGCTTTTGCCCGCACGGCTTCGCTCCCGCTCTTCCCTACTCTACCCCACTTTACCCTACTCTACCCTACTCTACCCTAGACTACTCTACACTACTCTACCCTACATTACTCTACCCTACACTACTCTACCCTACTCTACCCTACACTACTCTACCCTACACTACTCTACTCTACACTACTCTACTGTACCCCACTCTACCCTACCAAACTTCACATAAACCATCTACTAAATAGTCTGAACAAAGCCTAAAAATTTGGTTTGGATAGGTGAGCCCGTTCTTGAGTTATAAAATAACAACGAAAAGTGGCATTGATTTTTATATATATAGATTAGTTAGTTAGTGAGTCCATTTATGTCCCACTGCTGGGCGATGGCCTCCCTCTCCCTTTTCCACACACGTCTGTTTTCGGCCATTGCGGACCAGTCCCTCCAGTACTTATCAAGCTCATCTCACCACCTTCGCCTTGGTCTGCCGCGAACATTGAAATTTACAAATGAATAACATAAAAAGCTAAACTTTAAACTTCGCGCGTTTATGTCCAATTCTACCGCGCGGACAGTTACTAAACTGTGGTCAAATTGTAGATCTACTCGTATTCATTTTGCCACGCTCGCGCAATCCTATTTTTTTATTATTATTATTTCATCTCTTTTACACAAAATAATGTAACAGCCACAAGTAAATCTTAAAACTAATCAAATATTTAAACTACAGGAAAATTGACTTTCATAACCTAGAATTATGTATAATAAGCGACTTGCCCAAGCTAGGTTTATAAAACCTGTGTTTCGGGTCATCACAAGACTATCACTACGGGTGCATGTATACAGAAATTACAGAATAACAACTTGCAAACTTCATACTAAAACTTCCAATAGTTTCTTTGGGTCTTGTGTAATTATGATTCAGTAGATACTCCAATACCAATGTACTACATTTAATATAATTTGCGCTATTCATATCTATTAATTTGTTGAACTTGTTGTACAAAAAAGGCCCTAAAAATACATAAAATCTATGTCCAAATGCATGTTTCGTCTGTGGTTTAGTGCAAACCAAATCTTTCCTCCTCCTCGTGGAAGGTACTGGGTCAAAAGGAAGCTCAGAGTGCTATATAGTACCGTGTGCAATAGAAATAGTTTGCGCACTGTTACAGTACTTTACATGCAGTGTATAGCTAATATAAGAGAGCAGTGGTGGCCGAGTGGTACTGGCTCCGACTTACGAGTTGTAGGTCGAGGGTTCAAATCCTGCCAGGCGCATTACTTTGTGTAATTTATTTCATTACCACTGCTCTCAAAACGGCGAAGGAAAACATCGTGAGGAAATCTGCATGTCCTAGAACCAAAAATTCGAAGACATGTGACATTCACCAACCCGCACCGGGCCCGCGTGGTGGATTACGACCCAGTCCCTCTTCTAGAGAGGAGGCCTGAGTCCCAGCAGTGGGTACATTAAAAAGACTGATGAGGATAGCTGATATGTGGGAAACCTAAACGGAAGGAAGGTTGCAACATTTAGAATTGCTCTTTGAGCATGTTCTAGAGGAAGTAAGATAATCTTTGCAGTTTCACCCCATGAAGTAATACAGTAGGTGTGAACAGATTGACACAGAGCGAAATAAACCTGTTTAGTTACTTATAGTCGGCTATGTGACGTAGGTTCCTAAAAATATACATTAATTTACGCACTCTTGTGTTACTCGATGTGTTTACGGAAATTTTGATTGGTGTCAATCGTAACACCTAGGTATTTTATGTTGTCAGCTTTAACTAAAGTAGGGCAAGTACAAGCAATGTCAGCATGCTTGCAATTATGTGCAAATATGTTTAGGTTAGTAAGCGGTATATTATTAATGTTTCTCATTGAGAATAAAATGTATTTAGTCTTATCTATATTTAATGTTAGAAGATTTTGATGAAGCCAATTAGACACAATATTAAAACAAAAGTCAAAAACATTTATTTCAAATAGACCAATTACAGGCACTTTTGAATTGTCAAAATGTCGGTCAATCAAACAAACAAGTGAAGCTAAATTGCATGTTCCAAAGAGTAGATCTCTATGGAGAAGAACGTGCAAGAATCTCCATGGACACTCTTTTAAATCATATGTGTTACATATAATGTTTGGTTACATATTTCTTGTTGCTTCTATTATGTGAGCATAATGTAGATAATAATAAAAAAAAATATTAAAAGATAGAAACTGAATTAAGTCACTGGCAGCTAAGAGATGACCAGTCTCATCTGACGGCACCCGTTCACGAGCATGACGCGTGCATCAGACCCACTCAGCTCAACCATTTTGAAGGGAACTGAATGACCCAACACCAACACCAAGACATTTAAGTGAGCATGCCATGCTCGCAATGTCAAAACCGTTTTGGGCATATTCATATGCTTCACCTCCCTCGAGATTCACTTCTATTGCTCGCACTTAGGGATACGGATATCAGGGGATTGCAATGCTGTTTTCAGTCAGTAGCTGACAGATCAATTGCTCACTATTATTTTCATCTTTATGTATTTTTAGGCTTATGAAGTTGTATCATATCTACAGCATCATGCGTTTTTTTCCTATTTAGGTAATGGGAAACTAAAGTGTAGGATGTAGTTGCTACATCCTTTACACATTCCTATAGCCTATTCCCGATAAGAAACTAAGTTATTGTTGTCACTCAGTTAATCCTCGCTTTTGTTTGCTTTAATTTTGTAATGGTTTCATTTTTACCCCACAATGAATTCGCCTTTGCAGTAGCATCGTTACGTCACTATTTTCTTATCGTAAATAGTGTTTAAAAAATATCGTTTTTCGTTCGTTCTCCAGATGCACCCAACCGTGCATGGAGAAGAGGCCGTCATGTGGACACCCATGTGCGGCGGCGTGCCACGTGGGCGCGGTGGGCGCGGGCGCGGCGTGCCCCAGCAGCGCGGCGTGCCGGCGCAGCGTGCGCGCCACGTGCCCGTGCGGCCGCCGCCACGCCGACCGGCCCTGCTGCGACAATGCCAGGGACTATGCTAAGTGAGTACCGACACTATCACACGTGGGCGCGGTGGGCGCGGGCGCGGCGTGCCCCAGCAGCGCGGCGTGCCGGCGCAGCGTGCGCGCCACGTGCCCGTGCGGCCGCCGCCACGCCGACCGGCCCTGCTGCGACAATGCCAGGGACTATGCTAAGTGAGTACCGACACTATCACACGTGGGCGCGGTGGGCGCGGGCGCGGCGTGCCCCAGCAGCGCGGCGTGCCGGCGCAGCGTGCGCGCCACGTGCCCGTGCGGCCGCCGCCACGCCGACCGGCCCTGCTGCGACAATGCCAGGGACTATGCTAAGTGAGTACCGACACTATCACACGTGGGCGCGGTGGGCGCGGGCGCGGCGTGCCCCAGCAGCGCGGCGTGCCGGCGCAGCGTGCGCGCCACGTGCCCGTGCGGCCGCCGCCACGCCGACCGGCCCTGCTGCGACAATGCCAGGGACTATGCTAAGTGAGTACCGACACTATCACACGTGGGCGCGGTGGGCGCGGGCGCGGCGTGCCCCAGCAGCGCGGCGTGCCGGCGCAGCGTGCGCGCCACGTGCCCGTGCGGCCGCCGCCACGCCGACCGGCCCTGCTGCGACAATGCCAGGGACTATGCTAAGTGAGTACCGACACTATCACACGTGGGCGCGGTGGGCGCGGGCGCGGCGTGCCCCAGCAGCGCGGCGTGCCGGCGCAGCGTGCGCGCCACGTGCCCGTGCGGCCGCCGCCACGCCGACCGGCCCTGCTGCGACAATGCCAGGGACTATGCTAAGTGAGTACCGACACTATCACACGTGGGCGCGGTGGGCGCGGGCGCGGCGTGCCCCAGCAGCGCGGCGTGCCGGCGCAGCGTGCGCGCCACGTGCCCGTGCGGCCGCCGCCACGCCGACCGGCCCTGCTGCGACAATGCCAGGGACTATGCTAAGTGAGTACCGACACTATCACACGTGGGCGCGGTGGGCGCGGGCGCGGCGTGCCCCAGCAGCGCGGCGTGCCGGCGCAGCGTGCGCGCCACGTGCCCGTGCGGCCGCCGCCACGCCGACCGGCCCTGCTGCGACAATGCCAGGGACTATGCTAAGTGAGTACCGACACTATCACACGTGGGCGCGGTGGGCGCGGGCGCGGCGTGCCCCAGCAGCGCGGCGTGCCGGCGCAGCGTGCGCGCCACGTGCCCGTGCGGCCGCCGCCACGCCGACCGGCCCTGCTGCGACAATGCCAGGGACTATGCTAAGTGAGTACCGACACTATCACACGTGGGCGCGGTGGGCGCGGGCGCGGCGTGCCCCAGCAGCGCGGCGTGCCGGCGCAGCGTGCGCGCCACGTGCCCGTGCGGCCGCCGCCACGCCGACCGGCCCTGCTGCGACAATGCCAGGGACTATGCTAAGTGAGTACCGACACTATCACACGTGGGCGCGGTGGGCGCGGGCGCGGCGTGCCACGTGGGCGTAGTGGAGGCGTAATAATTCAAAACCACTGTCAGACCCACGGCGCCCGCGCTCTAGCGATCGCTTTATACGATTGGAACGCGCGGCAGCTTGACACGTGCTCATCCGCACCTAGCATCACGTGCATTGGCGGCTAGCGCCCGCTATGACCCGTGACCTGTATTGTACTTAGTGGCGCGCGGTGTCCGACTTGTGACCTTTTTTAAGTATTTAAGGGAAAAAATATTACATGTAAAATTATTTTTAATCGTTTCAGTTACTGATTATAAACAAACTTTATTCAAGTTTCGCATATACTAAAATTAACGTTGTACAAAAATCTCGTGCCACAATGTTTGTAACAGCGGCTTGACCAATTTTTAAGAATTTTTTTTTTATGTATCGGAGGTAAGTCTGAGTAGGTCTAAGTTTACACTCTCGCAAAATGTGTTACTGTATTTTTGAAATATTTTTACAACAATAATGTTTTTTGTTCGTGTTATTTTGGATATCAGTAAAGTTATAATAAGTGTTCTATTCGGCTTCGTCATCCTGGCACAGATCTATAATGATAACCTTTCTCAACAGGATGATGAGTGCTCTAGCGGCCACCAAGATGTCGGAAGGTGGTTCTGTTGACTTATCTGAGGTACAGCGCCCCGGCAGTATGCTCAAAACGTAAGTTTTTCTCAATATGATAATATAATAGGCCGGTTTTCTACTTGAGAAATTAGATTTAAGAAAAAAATACAGTGGGCCTACCACGAGCTCTTAATGCTATCAATTTGACGATCTAAACTGAACTGTTAAAGGGAACACGTTATGGTAAAGCTCCTGGTTTTTAGATGAAACACAAATTTAAATAATTTTTTTTTTTACTTTATACATTTTTAGAGGCTATGCGGAACAGAGAGTAAAGTCCCACATACCTCCTTTGAAAAGGGAGGATCCTCCGATCAGACAGGGTGTTATAGTCTGGTGGGGGACTGCCCGATAGTTGATGTCGGGCTGTCGTATATGTTCAAATCGCGCGGAGAACTTTGATTGATTGATTTGATTGGATTTTGTATTTTCTTCGTAGTTCTTATGTGGCGTCATAGATATCGCTACATCACTCCCCTCCGGAGATCGGAGATCGATGGTTCTTGATGCTTCTTGATGTGTGCCAGGCCAGCGTTAGGTTGGTCCCAGTGAGTCGGAACCGATGCCGCATAGTTCTCGGTGAGTCGGAACCGATGCCGCATAGTTCTCGGTGAGTCGGAACTGTCTGCGGTGATGCCCCAGTGAGTCGGGGTGTTGCTATCCCAGTGAGTCGGGATAATGCCCCAGTGAGTCGGGGTGATGATGTCCCAGTGAGTCGGGATGATGCCCCAGTGAGTCGGGGTGTTGCTGTCCCAGTGAGTCGGGATGATGCCCCAGTGAGTCGGGGTGGTGCTGTCCCAGTGAGTCGGGACGATGCTGCCGGCTCCAGTGAGTCGGAGTAGTGCTGCTGGCTCCAGTGAGTCGGAGCGGTGCTTGTGCGACGTATGGCTTGATTGCTGGCGTCGACCAGGAGAGGTTCTTCATGGCTCTTCATATGACTGGCCGAAGGTGCGATGTGCCAAGGTCGCTGATGCGGCTGAGGTGGTGACCATGTATGACCAGGTAGGCATACTGATGGTCAGGATACCCTTAGCCGTGGGTGCTGGCTGTATGGCTCGTTGCTCGAAAGCTTGAGGAAGTGATGATGACGTCACGAAGTAGTAGCTGCACGAAGGCTGCGCTGACGTTCTTTGTCGAGGGTCACCACTTTGGAGGTAAGCGGAACAGAGAGTAAAGTCCCGCAAACCTCCTTTGAAAAGGGAGGATCCTCCGACCAGACAGGGGTTAGTCTGGTGGGCGACTGCCCGATAGTTGATGTCGGGCTGTCGTATATGTTCAAATCGCGCGGAGAACTTTGATTGCGCGATGCAGGATTTCGTATTTTCTTCTTAGTTCTTATGTGGCGTCATAGATGTCGCTACACATTCTATTATATTTTTACTTTATGTAGTCTCTACCGCGCCCATACCCCGGACACTTTCTGCGCTTAATGCTCTCCTTGACAAGAACACAGATTATGATATGTTTGGGGAAGAATGGAAGACGATATTGTCAGAATGTATGAAATTCTGTGAGATGAATGCATGACTTTGTCTACATTTATTAAATAAGTCTATCTACCCCTAAAGTCCCGCGCGACATGTAACTTGTCTGTGTTAATTCTAATGTTCTATTATTGTTTTATATGTTGTTATTTTCTATGTGTGTTTAAATAGTGTAATTGGCTTTGGCCGTTCTATTTAAATTAAATAAAGAAATAATTCATAAATATTCTATTCGCGTTAAGAAAATAGTGACTTATCAGTGCATACTGGGGTAAAAATTAAAACATAGTATTAGAGCGAACTTTTTATTTTTATTCAAATAATATATAAATAACTTTATTAAAATTTAATCGTAATCGTTAGAATTTTCACTTTTATATTAACGAACAGGTGAAGTATCATTTAAATTGACAAAAGACGCGTCCTCTGTACTGTCTGAAGGGTTTAGAACATTAGGTACTAAAATTATCGTGTCTTAAAAACAAAATCTAAATACATAACAAATTTCTTTCATATAAATATTAGAAACCAAAATAATCAGCTTCTTTTAAAAAAACCGACACTATACACGCAACACTATAATTCTCAATCCAACCGAACTCGACAAGAATCAGAAAGTCAAAACACGTATGAACGTGGGCAACGCTCTACCGCCTTGCGCCTATATAAACCAAAATGCAAAGGCAAAATAGTCCTCTTTAACAATCTTTTAGACCCAAATATGATTCCTTGAAATATCCCTTGAGACACAGGTTCCAGCCTAGTTCAGGGGATAGGGTCGATACTCTGTGCATTTTATGTCCACCACAGAAAATTGTAAATTTATGTACCCTCAAACATGTAGGTAATGGTGAGAAAATAAACTATTTTTTATTTTTCTTGAAATTTCGGCTTGAGAATTCCCCGAAAATCGTTGGGAGTGAACCCGTCTTATTGGTCTGTTATAATTTACAAGTTTAGTACCCTCGCAGATAATTTTTTCCCCACAGAGGTAAATTCCCCAGGTTAGGAACCGTGCATCTTATTGATCTTAAGGGGCGTGGCTAAGCTCAATGACAACGATGAGTCACTATTTTCTTAAGGCGAATGAATTATAGTAATTATTCCTGTATCGTGGGTGTGTGGGGGTGGTAGGATGGTAAGCAGTGATGCACTCGTAGATGGTGAGACGACCTAGTTTATTTAGAGCCTATTCGCTCTAGCCTTGAAGACACCTGAACCTTAAATACTCAGGTGATCAGAAAAAAAACCTACAAAACTTAACATCTTTTTGAATGATTTGTAGGCTGGAGTGTGACGACGAGTGTCGAGTAGAAGCACGCACTCGGCAGCTGGCACTGGCGCTGCAGATCCGCAACCCTGACGTGTCGGCCAAGCTGGCGCCGCGCTACAGCGACCACGTGCGCTCCACGGCCGCGCGCGAGCCCGCCTTCGCGCACCAGATACACGACAAGCTCACCGAGCTTGTGCAGCTTGCTAAGAAGGTTCCTATTGTAGACTAACTTCTGTCAGCGTGGCGCTGCAGATCCGCAACCGCGACGTGTGCCAAGCTGGCGCCGCGCTACAGCGACCACGTGCGTTCTGTGAGCGCATATGATGGCGTGTCTTTCAGTTGTCCTTTGTGCTCTAGGCTTACGTCAGTCTTTAAATTAATTTTAAACCCAATTGTGGATTAAGTTCGCCTGTGTACAACAGCTGCCTTATTTTTTATTATATTTATAAAATTTTGTGTACAATATAGAACTTAAAGAACCTTTTTATTTACAGTCTAAACAGAAGACCCGAGCGCACTCGTTTCCATCGATGAACTGGCAGAAACGTCAGTTCATACACGAGCTGTGCGAGCACTTCGGCTGCGAGAGCGTCGCCTACGACGCCGAGCCCAACAGGAACGTTGTAGCCACCGCTGACAAAGAAAAGGTAAATAATTTTTGTGATAAACTACACTTAATGTCTTATCTCATTTTATAGAGTATTATTTTAGTTTTGTCAGTGAGCCAATTGGCCAAAAGTAACAAATCAATTGCTTGTCAATAGGATAGAAGACTCATTTCTTTTTTATTATTATTGATTGGCTCGCGTTCAACCAGTATCTCGCCCGACGATGGAGCATGCTTGCCTAGAAGTAACCTCTGCACTCTTGTCTTAAAGACCCTTGGTTGGCATGAAACACATACTCCGGCTGCGAATTCCACTTCTTAGCTGCACCGCACCATGAGTGTGTTCCCAAAACGTTTTGTATAATTATGTGTGTGATGTTCACCATATACCGGTTGGTGTATAGTGTTCGTGGTCCGATGATGGAACGGGATGAGACGAATTACTGTGCAATTCCATAGAATTTGCATTGTAAACGATAGAAAGCCGACAGGCTAGCAACTCGGCACCGATGGTCCGATGCTCAAAACTTTGGAGTTTTGACTCGACGAGTGCATCATTTCCGATGATCTTTTTGGCAAGTTTCTCAATCGACTCTAGCACTTCAAGCTGATATTTGACAGATCCATCCCAAAGATTAGAGCAGTTCTCCATACATGATAGAACTTGCGCTAGATAGAGGTTGAGCAGCTGTTGTGGCATGAAGTACCGTCTTACCGACGTCTCTCAACAACAGTGTGCTGTCGTCTGCTTACCCAAAAATACCAGGTTTAAGGAGAACATGCCAAGCACCGACCCTTGAGGAACACCGTAGTTATAATATTCAATTGACTGGATGGCAGGAAGTCTGCGATCCAATCACAGCAGTAGGTCTACCTAAGGAAGGAAGCCTGCATATAAGGTATTCATATTAGACCCTGTCGAAAGCCTTCGACATATCAAGAGAGACGGCAAGCGCTTCTCCGTGCTTTTCGATGCCCTCACTCTAGATGTGAATGGCTCACGCTAGAAGATTCCCAGTTGCTCGATTTTGGTGGAATCCGTATTACCGGTCACTGAGGATTTCGTTAGCTGTTAGCTTTTAAGCACGCAAGAAGCTTTCTGTTAACACCCGGGTCAGCCCGACAGCCTTTTTTGGGCACATGCTGGGCATGGTGGATGGGCATGGGTTGGGCATTTTGGCCGCATGTTAACTTGCTTCTAAGAACGATTACGGACGTCCTTCTGATTGCGAATATCCGACATACTCGTCTCATACGTCCGCGCGTCACTGTTTCAGAACTTGGCAGTCCTGTTGGGGCTTCTTTTGACGCATGCGCAAAGTACTCGTATATGAATATATGACATTGCGCATACGAGGGTCGACCAAAGCCATGTGTGACCAAAGCCAAGCGATTACACTCAGCGTTAATCCAAGGTCGAGTTAATAGCGCATACTACACATTGTTAATCTATCAAAATATTTTTTGCCTGGCTACAATCCCTACCAACCTGAAAGATTTACAAGTAATTGTTGGTTTTTTTTTTTATTTTAACCTGTCAGGGGTTACTTTCAGCAGGTTGCTGCAGACCAAAGTCGTTATGACCGATTTATTTTTGGGTTAGGTTATGTATAACTGATTGCATATCCCCCACAGTCATGGCTGCCGGCGATGAGCGTGCTGGAGGTGCTGGCGCGCGAGGCGGGCAAGCGGCGCGTGCCCGGGCCCGTGCTGCGCGCGCCGCCGCACGCGCTCGGAGCTCCGACGCTCATCAACAGCAACAGCGTGCAGCCAGGTGCCAGCTCCAACAACAAGTATGTACACCGTATTCAAATTCGTTATACTCACTTTTCAGAATACGTACACACTATTTAATTTAAAAAAAAATCGTATAGTCATCATCACAAATCCAATAAACGTAAGCAAACAATATATTATTATATTGATACATTATCGTAATCTTTATCTACCACGACTGTACCTGTAAGGTAACGTAACATGAGGTTAATATTTTATAAAACGGATCAACTTCGAATTAACCTAGATTTTCTAGTTTAAATTAAACTTTCGTTGTGGGCTTTTCTTTTCAATTGTACAGTTTCAAACAAGTAATGCAAAACAAAAAAAAAATTATTGCCTTATTAGATTTATTATGACGTAGTTTTTCTTACAAAAATAACCATAGTCTATTCACGTTAAGAAAATAGTGACTCATCAGTGCAATTGCAAAATAATAGGCGTATTTTCAAAATGTTGTAACTAAATAACTATTGTAAAATTTCATCAGAATCTCCAGTATTATTTTTACGACTAAGAAAAGTATTCAATTTTTAAATTGTCAAAAGAAGCGTGCGTACTGTCTGAAGATCTTATGTGTATAAGATGCACAGGGCTTTCTATTTTACTAAGATCTAATTGGTCAAGAAGAGTGGCTAAAGCGACTGACAACGATGAGTCACTATTTTCTTAAGACGAATGTACTATAATCCGCCATATTGAATTTAGAATAACGGCCCTTAGCTAAACACGCATTATCATCCACCCTGAACATGTCTACAATTCAGGTCAGTCGTAATGGATTTAAAATTAATTCGTAGTTTGAATTAACTAGCATAAAAACATTGCAAGAAAATAAAAGCTTGTAGAAATTGCAACTTTATTGAGGACCTAATAGTTGCTGTATGTTTGTCACAATTATCGTCATAGAAAATGGTCCCATAACAACCTAAATAAGCTACATCGAAAAACTATTCCTAACACTGACCCACTATTCTACTCTCAATTGGTCCACAGGTCAGGCTGGGCAACCCTCACCTCGACGAATGCCTGGGCCGCCCGCAGCCAGCCGAAGCCCGCACAGACGCAACAGCAACCAGCGGCCGAAAAAATCGACTATTTCGACAACCCGCCCGACAACTAGGCGACTAGCTCAAATTGTAGCGTAGGTGCGTACACTCAGTGCATATTATATTACGTGGCAACCATTATTTATACTTTAGAGATTTATTCTGGCTTGATGCCATTTCTTTTTAGAGGGTTTAATTTAAGCCAGCGTATGCGCATGGGAATAAGAAAATTGATAAAAATCTTCACCAGGTGGTGGTGTTGCAACAAATGAAATTTATTAAATGTTGCATAAGATAAACTAGATTTTTATGTAGGGATGTTTGATTAGTTTGGAGAATTTACATTTTATTTTGATTATTTTCAATTAAATTGTACCATCAATTTGAAAAAAAAAATCACTAAAATATACATTCGGGATAAGCAATTCAGAAACACTATTCGTACAAGTTCCTTGTTTGTTGATCTCCCAATTATGTATTTAAAAAAAAAATGTAATTAAATTTATGCTTGCACAGTTTTTTTTTTTTTTTTCTTTTTAATGCACTGAGTGTACATCAACAGACAATAGAGTCAATATAAAATTGATTAAAATTGATTATTGATTTATTGTTTACTATTCTTATTGTAACGTATTATACACTAAATCAAAATATCAATAGTTAATGTATAGAATTTTCTAATGGAGGGGCAACCTATATTCGGCGCATTGTATGAAATTATTGCACGGCGGAGGAAAGTCTGCTTTTTGCATAATAAAATTAAAAATTAATTAATTATCTCAAAATCGTAATAACTTCTTTATACAGTGGCGAATAAACTAACTGGCGAATTCTTAATTACAAAGAAAAAAAATTGCATGTGAATTATTACAGAAAACTTATATATTGTGTGAAAAAAATGAGCACATTTTGCGCCATGACATAGCTCAAAACTCTTATGTTAAAAGGAAACGGAAAGTGTTGCCAGGTCTAAAATTTAGTGACGTGTCGTTAAAAGCCAAATAAATACTTTATGGGTTAGTGTCACGTCACCAAATTAGTAACCATAGACAAATATATGGTCATGGATTGCACAGTGGTACACAGTTCATTATAGTTTCTAATCTAACTAAATCAGCTGACATTTTAATAGGACCAGGGTGTGCCAATGTATAAAGGAACTCTAAAAAAAAATCTAGCACAAATGTGAAGCACCTAATATTATAGCTAGCCCCTTTTACCATCATAACTTAGCGCGCTTTATTAAATACTTAGATATTTTTATGAAACATTTTAGTGAATTGAAACACGCGGCCTGCATACAATAGTGCACGCCTTATATTATACAGTTACACGAAACATGAATGTTTAGAAAATAGTAAGTAATCTTATTGATTTGTTGAGAGAAAAACTATCTTTTACCCGACTATGGTGACACTGTTTTTTTTTTACGATAATAACACTATATAGAAGTTACATGAATAAACTTATGCGCCAGTAAAATTATTATAGTTTCGCATGTGTCATTTATCAGAATAATTTCTCGTTTCTATAGTTAAGATAGTTAAATCTAAATTCTTATTGATTATTGCTCACAGTATCGAGAATACCTAACTGGTTTTTAAAAAAGTCATATAAATAATGAGGTTTCATACGATTCTAACACAACCTCTTTTTACGTGGTTGGCTTATACAGGGTGTAAGGGACAGCCGTCCACAAACTTTAAGGGCTTGCTCAGTAGACAAAACTGAACAACCTACTATGATTTTTTGCAGGAAACGAAAAAAAAACGGCCTCTGCATACAATTGTCCAATCAAGGTTTTAATTTTGTATGGTCAGAGTGATCTTTTTTTTCATTTCCTAAAAAAATTCTTGTAGAAGGTTGTTCGGTTTCGTCTACTGAGCAAGCTCTTATAGTTTGTTGAGGGTTGTCCCTTACACCCCGTATACCAGGGCCTCACAGAAACCAGAGGGGTTTTCGCGGGACATAGATGTATGGCGGACCACACGTAGTGGTTGCTCCGTAGTCGGGTATAAGTGCCTAATGTACCGTTAATATGTGCCACCCAGTGTATAAAAATATTTGAGTTATTGAAGAACAAGCTACCATAGATACACTGGTGGCCCCACCCAAAGTTACAATATTTACAACAAAAAAGAAAACCCAAAAAAAAACAATTTTTCCCCTAGATATTCGTTACAGTATATGTCTAATAAATGTAATATGATATTTATAAAACACCAATTTACCACATAAATTAAAATAGATCACCCTAAATGTTGTTATATCAAGCTAGGAATTTTTTCAGTACTCAGATAATTTTTAATTCGAAAATAAAAATGGCGGTTTGACAGTTTTTGTACAGAAAATATTATGTCAAACTGCCGTATTACTCCTGGAGCGTTTCACACATCGAGAGAATTATCTGACTATTGAAAAATCAGGCCTTACATAATTAAACGTTTTGTTATTAAATTGTGTATATAGGATGACTGGTAATTAGTGACCAATACTTATACACGTGATTGCACTCATGATCACAAACAACTTTCCCAAAGAAACTTTTTTTTATACTCATTAGTTTTATCACAATAACAAAACAGCTGTTTTCGCAAATTTGGGTGCGCGCGCCTGTGTCCTCTCAGCTGTAAGCCGCGTAACGCCGTTGCATCATGTTACAAACCTACCTACAATAGTGATAGTGCACCCGCGCCGCTTGCAAACCCATCGGTGTATGTAATCAGTGTAGGTACATGAACCAGTTAAATAATATAAGTTAAATAATGAGTATCAAAAAAGTTTATATGGGAAAGTTGTTTGTAATCATGAGTACAATCACGTGTATAATTATCGGTCACTAATTATCAGTCACCCTATGTATACCTTTAAAAAAAAAATTGTCATATTACTTTCCTTATTAAAATATTTCAAGCCAGATTATACTTGGAATCAACACAAAATGTTTCGACTGTTATGTTACAGTTTTACAAACGAGAAATGTTAAACTTTTTTTTTGGGATGACTCAGAAAGTAATGTAGGTATGATTTAGTTTTATACCAGTTTGACAATATACTCGTATTCCGAGGTGAAATTAGTATCAAAATATTTTTTTTACAAGTTTTTGCCCACAACTTCGTTTGCATCTCTGTCGGTAATATGAAGTTGAAGCCAGATAAAAAACCTTTGTCCTTCCTTGGGTTCATATTTATAATATTTGCATGGATTGTATGTGAAATTAATTTACCCAAGAAGTTTTTTTTTTAATTTTGTAATGAAGTCAAGGATGGGTTGGGATTTAAAAATAGGAACCAAAAAAAACTATAATGTGTTGATGGGCCCTTATTTTTATTTTACGAGACCAAACTACAGTATATAAAATGATACAAACAAAAGCAAAAAAAGAATACATTCAGCAGCTTGAATTTATAAAATTAATTTTATTGGCAACATCAATTTTATACTTACAAAATTCTGTTTTTTTAATTCTTGTAACTCTTTTTCTGTGTCACTGGCTTGTTTTTGATACGAATTAAAAGGTGAAGGGGGACGCGTTCTTATGAAACATTTTCGATGTAACTTCTATGTAGAAACTAAAAAAAAAATATTGTAACTAACTTAAATTCGCTGTTGTACAGGCGACAAGTGTATTAAAGTGTTACATATTTGTTATATCTGTTTTATTTTTTCTCCCACGTGTAGTGATGTCTTTGGCGTCATAGAAGAGCTAATCCCGCATCGTGCAATTAAAGTTCTCCGCGAGATTTGAAGATAGGTACTACATGGCACCACGCGGCTTGTCGTATACAACCCGAAATCATCTATCGGGAAGTTGCCCACCAGACATAACATCCGTCTGGTCGGGAAATCCTCCAATTTTCAATGGAGCTTTGTGGGACTTTACTCTCTGTTCTGCATGCCTCCAAACATATTTTTATATGCCAACAATCGACAGAATTCATTAAAAAAAAACAGGCAAAGTAGCGTTGCCTGATAGTATATTTTTGCAAAACCAATAAAATAAAACAAGTGATTTCTATGACATAAATATTTATATTTCTAAGCACCTGGCGGGCTGCAGGATTTTTCGAAAAAGAAAACGCAACCCTGGACCGCAAAGGGCTACTGAAGGAAAGGGTGGGTTTTAGTTAGTTTGCTAGTCTGACAACCCCTCGTGCTTTGAAATACTATTTGATAATTTCCCACTCCAAAAAAAAACTTGCCTACTTCACTAAGGGTGCTTTTCTACTGACACAAAGCTGGGTAGAGTGGAGCGGAGTAGAACAGTGAAAAGTGGCAAGTGTTTCCATTGATGTGTAGAACTACTCTATCCTTCGTGCTCTTCAAAAACCAGAGCAACATCTAACAATTTAATGTTTATCCACCCGTATTTCCTAAAAGCTCCTGGAAAAAACGATTCCTGCTGGAGTAACTAAAAGATGCGGCAATTATTTAAATTATCCCAAGGAAAAGTGCCTGCTTGTTTGAAAAGTATATGTTTGGAAGGAATGGCGCACCTGTAGTAGGTACACGTCAATATAAAAACAATAATATTGTTTTTTGTATTATTTTTTAATGTGTTACAACAATTTTATCTACATATCCTGCTTAAAGTCATCAATGTCTTTCAATATGCTATCAATACAATGAGCTATTTTCAGCATTGGATTCAAAGCCCTATTCCGATATGTATATGAATACCGTTGACGTCTTGATACCTTCGGCTTTTCTTTCGAAAGGTCTGACCAAATATTTTCACTTGATGAAGACCTCGGGCTTATTTCTTCTCTGTAATGAAATATCTTGGCAGAGCGGCGCCGTGTTTGGATCGCGCGGCGGTGTCTCGAAGTAGTGTCAGTCCCACTGGCGAGCGATTCCGTGCAAAAGGGCTTCCAATCTTGTGAACAGTGTCTACCTGCATGTTTTATTTCCGCCGAACGTCTCGTTTTAATCAACTCTTTTGCTTTCTTGCGTGACAATGGCTGCAAAATATTACCTTTTTAGATATATCATTATCATCTGATAGATAGGTACGCGTACGGTGACAAATCAAATTTTAACAGAAAAAAATTAGGTACCTTAATTTCATATATTTTCCTGCATTTTTTAAATTGTACCAATTTTTTCTGCTTGTCTTTTAAATTGGGACCCGTCTCGGACACGTCTGATTCGTCTCTAACAGACTCTATTGGAGAGACGTAAGGCTGCAAAATATGACCTAAAATTAAAATTTCTTCAAATTAGTATAGTTACGTACGGTGCTTCTCTATCAAATCTGGTACAAAATTACTTAAAAACTGACCTATCGATTAAAGAATATCGGCGGCTTCATAAAGTACCCACAGAAAAGTTTCAAAAACTGAAAAAAAACAACATCAATGACCTTCTCCATTTGACCCAGCAACGTTTAGAACGATATTACTCACACATTCGGTTGACGCCTCTGCGCAGGACATCGCACGCGAGCACCGCCGTCATAAACTGTGAGCTGTAGTCACAGTAGCAGTTACCTACAACAAACATTTCATACATTACAAATTACACTTAGCAGCTAGGTACTCCAAATCTTAGTAAGAAACGTTAAAACAATCACCATGGTTCAGTTGCACAACTTGATATGCGAACGAGACTAGTCGGGACCACATCGCGATTACATTACATTCCTGGTCAGCTTTTTTGCTGACCTTCGCATGCTTCCGCTCTTGCAGGGCGACTTTATTGAAGCTATCTGAGATTTTATCTACTTCAGAAATTTTATCGACATCTTCAAGTTCAGCTATCTTTTCCAAACACTCGATATCCTCTTTGACTGAGTCAAACTGCATGTTTATATCTTCGGCTATAGAGTTTTTTATATTGTCGTTTATAGGGTTTAGCGTAAATCCCATTTCCATTGGTGGTGAAAACTCGTCATTAGGTGGTTTTAAATTCTCCACCACGCTGGTGACGCTGCCCGCATAGCTGCAGTTGTCATCCTTATGTTCTTCAACACTTGGGTAGCTGGGTATGCAACACTGGCTGACGGACAAGCCGCCCTGACTGAACGTGTCACCGTCGCCGCTGAACTCGTTGCCCCCGGTGACCTGCGTGACTCGCTCCTCCTCTTGCATCAGGTACAGACTTTCAAAGAAGTCATCGTCACTCGTACTCGCTGTCGATCTGTAGTTACTTTTGCTTTCATCTCTTTTTAATCTAGACTCGCTTTGGCATAGTCCGAATTGATCATACAGTTTGCGCCTAGCTCTTCTTTCTGATAATTCTTGGCGCAAAATTCTTTCCTGATACGAGCGATCTTTCAGTTTTTGGGCAGCATCCAACTGGCTTCTTTCGAGGGATTTATACTGCTCGTATAAATACCAAGATCGCACCCGGTGCGACTTTTTGTCTATTGTATCCAGATCTAAAAGTTAAGTTAGTTAATCTATAAGTTATAAATAGTTACATAAAAGTTTTTTTTATAGTAAAATTAGAACTCACGCATGCTTCGTCATTTTTTTAAATACTAAATAGATATTTAAAAAAATAGCAATTTTTGGCAGGATAGAAACTTGACATCATCGTGATTCGTGACACTTACCAAGGGAATCCAAAAACTCCATACCACAATAAGAGCAAATATTTGAGTTTTTTATAGACTGAGACGTGTTGTGTATTGGGTTTACATAGTTCAAGCAAATTTTAACAAAATTTCCAATGTATTTGGTTATATAGTAAATGGGTTTTCAGTGCTTTTCCTGCCAGACCAGAAGTTACCAAATCTTGTTTCATTGATTTTGACATAGGTACAGACAATTATGTGCTAGGAATAAAAAGAATTTGAAAAAATCAGCTGCCAGTTACAAAGATATGGTACTTATTCGTGATTTTTCTGGGACTAGCTCATTAAAGCCACCCGAAATCCGACCAGCACCACCTACACTCGAGTGGTTAGTAGGTGTTCTTTGTATAGAGATATAACTACACTATTAGAATACTACTAGGTATATGGATACACCAATTATTAGCTTACACCAAATTTCATCAAAATTGGTTCAGTAGTTTAACCGTGAAAGCGTACGCGGAGGTAGGTAGGAGGTACCTAAGAGACAATTACAAAGAGATTAAGTTACTTTCATATTTGCATATACTTATAATGATAGGAAGTTTGTATGGATTTCCCACGGCACTTGCTTATGCTTTTTGTGACAGTTATTTGCGTGAAGCATGAAGTTTAGTTTTTTGCGTATATATATACCTTCCCCGTTATTATGATTGCCGTTCTTGTTTCTCTTAAGACCCTCGCCACGGCTCGGGTCCAAATACCGCCTCGAGGGTAATCACTAACATAACACACTTGTATCATAATATACTAGGTATTATTTGTGTATGAAAATCTGATGAACTAAAGTATGATATTTTTTTTAAAGTCATAGAACAAAAGTTGTTTATGATGTTAGTAACATAATCCTGAGATGTTGCCAGTGTTTTACAAATAACCCTGTATATTCTTTATTGTAAGTAGGTACACCACAAGATAATAAATTGTACAATTTGAGCCTCTTTTAGAAAGATTCAATCGGCGACCCTATACCGTTATTACATGGCGGCATTCCACGATCTCTCCAGACAATCTTTAATAGTTAATTCAGTGGGCAAGCAACAGTCAAGTCTTTGTTAAATCAACCGATGTTTCGAAAATTGAACTATTGTCCCTGATCTACCCTAAGCTTCATTCAGGTAGTTAAACCTTATCAAAGTAAATCTCTTTGTATTACTGTTATTGTCTTCATCTATATTCAAGGCTTAGTACCTAGGTACCTGTAAAAGCTTAAATTTTTGGGAACCCAAAATTCAATAAAAGTCCTCAGTTGTAAAATCCAAAGAACAATGAGAGTAATTTAACTCATTGTTCTACGTCCGCACCTTTGTCTGGCCATTTTTAGCAGAAACCTATTATATTAGGGATTAACCCTTGCCATTTAAAAATCATTGACCAAAAAATACCACGCCTGCATTCAAAATTATGTAGAAGTGAGTATATAAATTACTGGTAGATTTATGAATATGTACTAGATCTAGGTAGCAACCGCCACTAGCGAGCCGTGGTGGCCGAGTGGTAGATAACGGCCCCGACTTACTGAGTTGTAGGTCGCGGGTTCGAACCCAGCCAGGCGCATTACTTGTGTAATTTACTGCTCTCAAAACAGTGAAGGTCATCACATCGTGAACACGGTCAGAACATCGTGAGGAAACCGGCATGTCTAGAACCAAAAATTCGAAGACATGTGACTTTCACCAACCTGCAATAGGCGCGCGTGGTGTATTACGGCCCAATCCCTCTCCTAGAGATGAGGCCTGAGTCCCAGCAGTGGGAACATTAAAAAAGCTGATGATGATGATGAGGTAGCAACCCGCATGAAAATTCGTTCAATATTTTTAAAGTGTTTGGCGAATAGGCATCTGCCTGTTCGAGTGTTCGCAATCAAGACAGGTACACGCGGTTGGAGGACTTTGTCTTACGTGATCACACTAATTATAAACGCGAAAGATTGAATGTATGGATGTTTGTTACCTACTATTTCACGCAAAAACTACTGAATTGATTTCGATGAAACGCTTGGTGCGCGGACAGAATATGTCCTGGAATAGCACATAGGATACATTTTAACCCTTGAGTTGGTTCCCTTAGGGTAATTTTCTACTGTCACGCGGGTGAAGCCGTTGGCAGCAGCTATTATTCATATATTGCAAATCTAAACCTTCGTTATGAATCTTCCAGTCTTTTGGAGAACACCGCGTCAAAATCTGTTTTTAGGAACCCTAAATATAGACTACTGGGCAAGTGCGAGTCGGACTCGCGCACTGAGGGTTTCGTGCAAACTACAATTACCGAATGGAGTCTCGAAGATTTTTCCGAATTGCAATTTATTTATTTTTTGACGTAGGTGGCAACAAATTTACTGTTTTCAGATTTATACCTGTGCTATAAGACCTTGCTTTGTGCCAAATTTCAGTAGTAGGAAGTACCCTATGAATTTCGATCTTGAGAGTATCAAAATATACATTTTTTTGCAACATAAACGGCCGTATCTTTTTGATTCGTTAATATAGAAGTTTGAAGGGACCGTAGACCTGAGTACATGGTTTTAATTTCAACTCGATACCTCCACGCGTTCTCGAGATAAAAGGTCATGACAGACAGACGGACGGACAACATAGTGATTCTATAAGGGTTCCGTTTTTTCCTTTTGAGGTACGGAAACCTAAAAAACTACGTAATTGTGACTTTCAGAAAAACCAGACAGACAAACAAACATAGCCAACCACGTCTGTATAAAGCTGCATTTACACATTTGCGCGAATTGCAAGTTGAGTGGCGAGTACGAATTTATTAACGCGGTGTATATGATATTAGGTACTAGGTACCTATTTATTTATATGATTGAGTCCCATTCTTGGAGATTGTCCCCCGAGTGCAAAATTATATGTAAGTAAGTAAATCAGTTGAGCCGTTTGAGTGTGAAAGTTATTCTTTCACATACCTACTTAAAATCATTCGCCCCTAAAATATTCGTGTGATTAGTGACTAGTATGGATAATGACCGGATATCTGTGATAATGACAATGCTCGTCGTTGTCGTTTCCAGTACTTACATTAACTACTTACTTAGGTACTCATTTCTCGGAACAGTACCGTACCCGTATTCGCTTTGTTCTTCATTCCAATAGTTTCAAAAGTCATCATAAAATCGTTTCCTGGGCTTTGTACTTACAAAGTTAGGTACACTCTTTTGTTTTGTGGATTTCGAATACCAATTTTTACAAGCTTTTATTTAGGTAGCTTGAAATGTTTGTAAGTAGGTATGGTTGTTTAGGGCAAATCTTGCAAATTGATTTTGAAACAAAGGCCCTCTATTACGCAATCCATTTTACGACCTAAACTGAACTAAATGCACACTTTCGCTTTTCATGACTGGTAAGACATCTAGTTACCTCTAAAGGTATGCCTGCACAGTTAGGTATACCTGTCAGGTAAGGTTGTATGGAAACCTGCACAGTTATGCGACATTCTCACAGGCTTCGGTTTACCTGTATAACTCAACTGTCCAGGCAAACCTGTCAGGTATGCCTGTGTATGCCTACCTTAAGGCCCTAAACGTTCCAGTTCCAGCTGATATTTGATATACCTAGTTTAAAGGTAGGTACTGCGCGAATAAAGTTGGATTGAGCTACCAGCAAGCACCGAATGACACAGTCATAGCGAACCTTCCACGATAGGTTTTGCAGTCAGTTTTGCCACAGTCAATGTTTTGATTGACGAAAAACCTACCGTCTAATGCGATGTAAATATTTGCAATATCGCACCATAGTACCTACCACAAAATAGGTGACAGTAGTACCATACGATCTATGGAATGCAATCACCTATTGTGATAATTAATTTGTTGATTAGTTAAATAGTTAGGTCCTTAAGCTAAATGTTTTTGACGATAATTAATTTTCATTAAGTAGTACATTTATAAAACTCTCTAATGAGGGGTATTTAACAAATTATCGACGTGATATACTACTACAACAAAAGGGCTGAAATAATCTAATTACTTACTAAAATTCCATAATAATCATAAATAATTAGTACCTAACATTAAATTAACAACCTGTAAAGATATTACGGTTTTCCTTGCCGTTTCACAGACAACCGGATTTTCCGTAAAGCATAAAGCGCCTTAATTCATGAATCCCCAAGCGACCACCGGTGGCCGCGCATCTATTGTCTTACTATTGTGTTTCTAATTGACGATATCTGAAGGGTTAAGCACCATCCATCTTGCTGTACGTCCCGCCAAGACCATGCGGCCATATTAGGTACGTTAATTAGTCATCCAGCAAACACGGGACTTTTGCATCGTGTATGGCTTTGGCGGGACATTCTTTTCATATTCATAATTTTTTTTTCGTATTAGGTATTACTTTTTTTTTAGTTTTTCGCAGAATTAATTCAGATGTCATAAGTCTATTTTCAGCCCACTGTGCAAATCGTTCGTGTCTATCATGGATAGGTAGGTAGGTAGATACTACGTACTGGCGTCTATCAATAAAATACAACAAAACACTTAAATAAACGAAAATATTTATTAGGCCACACGACATTAAAATGGCATACAAGAAACTATAATAATAACACTAGTCTACAATTTTTTTTTTTTTAATGTAACAGCAAATCTATGATGTTGTTAAGATATTCGTTATATTTGAAGGCTACTAGCACCACGAGAGTACTTTGTAACATACTGCTACTAGTTCGAATTTTGATAAGTAGTAGAAACATGCCAACACGTCTAGACTTTCACTTGCATTTTAGTAAAGCTTCTCGAAAAATAGTAAAAAAATACCCATAATGGTACCTACTGATAATATTTCAATTTAAAAATTGTTGTGTTTTAATGTTTAATATTAAAGTCAAGAAATTGCATTTTGACTGTAGACTAGTGTAATTAACTTTATACGACCAAACACATACTCGTAAAGAAAAAAAAAAATTGCTAAATGAGATTCTGACGTAGGTAACATAAAAATACAACCGAATTGAAAACCTCCTTTTTAATGTGATAAAAAAACACTTACTCTCGTAAAAACTAATTTGTACCAAAATAAATTAAATAGCGGACAATAATAATTATGTATGGACGTTAATATGGCCCAATGATGTTTTAATACCTAAGTAATGTGTCTTCCACACATTTATAACTTGACTGGCCTTACTAACAGCCTGGTTAATGTCCGTCTAAAAACTCAAACGACTTGGGTAAGTACCTATTTGGGTAAAATGAACGTAGTCAACACTAGTTCAATAATCAAGGTTGATTATGAGATCGTGATTTATTGTTTACTAATAGAAGAACCTTATAAAACGTATCGAATGTATATTTTTTTATATTATTATATATTATACAAAATTCCTAAGTCGTTTGACTTTTTAGACACACTATGGCAGTGTAATAATTTATAGAAAAAGGTAGGTAATTTAAATTACCACAGGCCCAATAAAGGCCCAAGATTATCTTAGTTTAATTACGTACACACATCAAATTGAATGATTAGCTAACTCTAGCCCATCGTTAAAAACGCGGAAATTTATCTATCACTACACTCATTGCTACTCAAAATACAGAAATTATAATTTTATTGTCTTCCCTCCGAGGGTGGGAATTGGGTTAAAACACCATGATGGATGAGTGTCTAGGTCTGGACCTAGGACCTACCTACCATTATTTATGTCGTAGACATGTGCTACAATTCAGAAAAGACGCATGTACCTATGGTTGTAAAATTGACCTCTCGGTCTGTGCGAAACAAGCACAAAATTGGCCCGAGAGGAAATTACATTGTGTCGGGTGCAGCAGCAAGGATTGGCCTTTGTAAAATGAAGGAAGTCATAATTTTGTAATTATTATAAATAATTAATTACAAAGAGACGACCTCAAAGCTCAAAGAAAGCTGCAAGTGCTGCAACTTATCATGTCGTCAATGGTGTTTTGATATTCCGCGCAATTTTTCGCCATACTAAATCTGTTCGAAAGAGATAACTCTCCTCCACGTTTAGCTTGAAAAACCTATATTACCGGGTTGCCTTGGCTGTAGACAAAATTATGTTGGTATGTCTAGGTCCTATTGTAATCATCTGCATCTTTCGCTGAGCGAAATTGTGTAGAGAAATGATTTAGATAATATAACTGGGGCTGTAAACTGGATTGTCGTAACAATATTAGTAGAAGAAAATGGCGCCACCAGCCGGCTGCCGGCTGTAACCAGGGTTGGTCTGTGAAGAATGAACTCCAGAATTCATGAGCTTCACACTGAATGGAGATTTGCGTTCCTTGATTCCGCCACGTTTCATCGGATGCCCCTAAAATATAGACAAGTTATGTTATTTACAAAATATTAACATAGATTTTGAAGTCATTTACCACGGCGACCAAACTTCTCTTGCTAGAAGTATTAAATAGTTTTTTGGTCAACTTACCATAGGTATATAGACAGGTGGTTTTTTGTCAAAGGTGTTACGTAGTCGCCGCCAAGTATCGCACCCAATAGTTTCAGCTTGTAAGTATACGTCTTCTTTATCTGCAAACGTCTCTGTCGACTGATTGTAGGTCGTAGTTAGGATTAAATCCAAACTGTCCTTCGGCAAGCTAAAATGATAAACCGTGGTAATAGAAAACAAACTTAATCAAAGATTGACCTGTTAAGGCTACGTGTTAAGGTGAGGCCAGGCGTAAATCCGCCAAAATATGTTACATTTTCATTGGTTCGAGAGTTATCAATTCTACATTTTCATGCAAGAGTTTCGTGCTCGCCATAATGACTCGACGAAAAAAATTTACAAATTCAATGCTAAAATTGAATTAGAACGGGACACAAGTAACAACAACCGTAAGCATAGCGACCGTCGAGGTGGAAAACAATCCATAGGATTCCTAAGGGTGAACAGCACTACCGGGGCCGGCCGAATCTGCAGCTATGTTCGAAAATAGCTGAAAGCCAAAAGCCAATAATTGCTTATTGACTTTTGGCTAGATATGGTACCCCTGCAGCCCTGGCATTGCAGATCTCCATGGAACACTTAAGCAAGCATTAAAAACAAATGTGGCCACAGGTTCATATCTGAGAAAAAGGTATCTGAATTACAGGTTGTGGCGGATGCAACGATGTGCGGTGTCATACCAAGCTATCAAAAAAAAAAATCTCAATTTTGACATATACTTACTAGAAGGGATGATAAAAACTTAGCTTCCTTACACTTGCAAGCGTATGATGCGAGTAAAGCCTAGACCCAGTTGAGCCAACATGTTTATTTTGAGTTGCAAGTAAAATGTCTTTGCTAAGTTCGCCCTCTTTCCTCAGATCAGGAAGAAGAGTTTTATTTCTAACTTGTTTGACCCCAGTCATTTTTTAAAAAAATTGACGATGCTACACTGTGGAGTTTTGATTAAATCCAAAACGAATTTCTAAAAATTTTAATCTACTAAGGACAATGGATTTTATGACATTGTTCAAAATAACTCCATGGCAACCACACAACGCCACGGTCTATTAGGTACTTTCATACAATAACTTGACTTGCTTGGCGTGTTGTCATTGTTCCCAAACTGTAATTTTTCGCTATATTAATACAATTTTAAATTACACATCAGCAAACTTATGAAGTATAAAATATAATATACAAAGTAAATTAATATTTCACAAGATTTTTTGTCATGGCTCTCATGCATAATTATATTTTTTTGTAATGGCAACATTATAACAACATCCGGTTTTGGCATCGCTACGCTACGCTCGTAAAAATTCTTTCGTCATCCGGCAGCCATATTTCGTTTTGCGCTTGCACGCGGAGGTCGTCCGCGTCCCGCTAAGTTTTGTGACGCCATTTTATTTTAATTGTTGTACCCAACGGTGAAACATATTCATTTTATACGGTGTAGTTGTGGAAATATAATACAAGATGAGTTACGGAAGGCCGCCGCCGCGTATTGACGGCATGGTGTCGTTGAAAGTGGACAATCTAACATACCGCACAACGCCTGAAGATTTGCGTCGTGTGTTCGAAAGATGTGGTGAAGTAGGTGATATTTATATACCCAGAGACCGGTACACCAGGGAAAGCAGAGGATTCGCTTTTGTCAGGTAATTTACTTTCTACTATCTACCTATCTACTTCAATGACGTCATAGATCGTTGCCGGTAAAATACCACGAGCCCTACCCAAGTACGGCATTATTTCTAAGTTCCAATCAAACCATATGACCTATTTATCATGAATCTATATGTAATACACATGCATCCTAATAAATCTTGCACGTCATATGCCGTTGCCGGTAAAATACCACCTGCGCTATCCGAGCGCGGCATTATTTCTAAGTCCTAACATGGCCCTAATCATGAATCAGTATGAAATTCACATATGTATATATTTTAAACGCTGCATTGTTTCTCAATGGTGCATTAAAATCTATAATCGATTTCCATTGTCATTCGTTTTTTTGTAACACTTCTCATTTCCTTAATGTTAGATTCTACGATCGGCGCGATGCTGAGGAAGCCCTCGACTCTCTGGACGGTCGAATGCTGGATGGCAGGGAGCTTCGTGTGCAGATGGCGCGTTATGGGCGTCCCTCGTCGCCATATCGAAGCCGCTACGACCGTCGTCGCAGGTAACATAGATGCATTGTCTTCTTTCGTCGGGACGCATTCCACAGCGCTAGCTGACCACTAGCTTTGTGTCAAAATTCTCTACTGACGAATTATATTTTCAAGCAACTGTTCAGAAAGATGCTCTAAATTGATCACCTACTAATTGAATTGGAAAACTTGTTTGTAGCATGTTGCATTTTTGTTATCATTATTTTATTATATTTCATCACTTCTCTCCCAAGAAAAATACTAAAACAAGCAACTATCTTAGTTTATTTTCAATGAAATTTTGTGGTCAGCTAGTCAACTAAACTTATCATGCCATTTGTACTGTTCAGCTCGCACAGACGGAGGTGGTACATGTTGCAATTGTGTAGCTCCAACGTCTTCAGTTGCGTTTATCACATCAGGAAGGGGCGCTTGCGTCACTGGCTTGAGCAGAGGATGTATTCATATGTGTTGTGTGGTGGTTATTCTTTTAGCAACTCGCGTTCACGGTCTCGTTCACGTCGTCGATCCAGGTCTCGTTCCCGGAGGCGTTCGCGTTCGTACAGCCGTAGCCGATCCCGCTCCCGCAGCCGCTCGGATTCCAAGAGCTCCCGGGGGCGCTCTCGCAGCCGTTCCCGCTCACGATCTCGCTCCAGGCATTGAAGTGCTGAGTGAGTATACATTGTCTTAGTTATTGTTTTAGTCTCCTATAGACCCAAAGTTAATTAAGTTTGTTAAAACTGTTAAAAATATTGTTTTAAACACTATTTTTGCCTGATAAAGATAATGTCATGATTCATTATATAGAGTTTATAGATAGTAGCTTAAAATTATGATTAAAGTTAATCCTCTAAAACTTGCTTATCTCTATCCTATTATTTAAGGAAGTCATAAGATAAAATGCAGGCTAAAATCATTTAACAACTAAAAAACAAGACAATTTTGATTGTTTTATGAGCATAATAATGTTGGTGCTTCTATTCTTGAGCGTACATGATAATAGGAATGTAAACTAACTGGTGTCTTTTCCTTATGCAGGTTGAGAGTACCAGCTGTGAGCTGAAGTCTTGTAGTACCACAGTACAGCATGACTCTGAGCAGCCTTCAGCCAAGGTACTAAAACTCATCAGTTACTCATAAGCCATCCACAGACCTAACTATGATCAACATAGTGGCAAAACACGCAACGTAACAAATTATATTTTAAGTTCCCCTAACTTTAACATTAGGTTAACTGCATAATGTAAGAATTGTATCTCTAGAGATTTTCATACTTTATTTTTTGTTTATATAGAACTTTCATGAAATTCTCAAACATATCTTATAATATGAATTAATTAATACAATATACTGAATTGAGTTTATTTCATTTCCTGAAATACTTTAGTTTAGTTAGTTGTATCTTTTTTTACTTAGTTTAGGGATTTCTTCAACCGACTATTCAGTCACTTGTATTTGAGACTTCATATTCATATTGTATACTAGATTAATGAATGTATGTAATTAATCAGCATTAGGTGTTAAGACCAATGTGGTCTTCGATATTATTTCAGGTTTAATATAACAAAATAACTGGAAGATCATGTACCTACCACCACAAGTGATTATTGGGCTAAATTGGGCATTAATGTGGGACATCATCATTCATGATTCTTGGTAAATAACTTTAAGAATGTGATGCCTGGACTCTTTAGTTTCTTTATGTATAACATTGTCAATATTATCTTAAGTAGTAGGCCTTTGCTTTCACCTTAACCTTTAAATCACCAAGTCCTGTATGGTAGCTTACTTACAATCAGAGTTGCATTCTCTGGAGCCTGCTTCAGTGATGGAAAAGTTAAGGTGGCTTATTAGACGTCAATATAACCAACGATATAATGTATAGCATACGGCCTATTACTTACGACATTTACTTTAAGTACAGCATTTGTTTGCAAATATTTTAGCTATAACTGATACTGTAATATTAATCGAAATGTTGGTATGCTCAGGGCGTGGAGTACGCGGGGAGCGAGGCTGTATGCGGGGAGGGGGGGTTTGCTGTTTGCTGACAACTGCTGAATTGCTGTTGTTGCCGTACATAAGTTATGAGTAAACTTTTATATTTATTGACAAAACGAGACACGCATAAAGTAGGTAAACTCGTCGTTTTTCGCAACAGTAGTAATTGTTGTGATTGCATAGAAATTCCGGCACATAGGGCGATACATCGCGCACATCACTAAACTTAATTTCACTGTCCACAAGTCTTTAGTGCCATCTCAAAATACATGGCTCGATACAATGTCTCTTCAAGTATAGTTTGGGGTACCAACATAGAAGCATCGCAAACAACCACCAAGTATTAAGAAGCGAGCGAGTCGTAGGTGGCAGCCGGCAGACCAGCAGACTGCGAACTAATATACTCGTTTGTTTGGCAGGCCGGTGCTGCACGCTGGCCTGTTTGCTGTGGCAGTATCCTGTGCTGATTTGCAGATTCGGATAGGTTTATTGGTAAATGGAACGCCCTCCCTGCCTCTCCGATTAACGAGCGATCTAAGTACATGATGCGGCTTAATATTTTTTTTATTTTATTTAGTAATAGGATCACTCGTTACTATTCTGAAGGAATAGTAAATTGTACCTTTGATAACTGGAAGCTTGATGAAGATCGTCACAGATGAAGACACCACCTGGAACTGGAGTTTAAGTAGGTTTTGTCAGAAATAAATTAATTAAGGATGTATTTGTTTTTTTTATTATCAACACTTTCCTTATCTGGAAATTGTCATTTATACCTTCCCCTATCCCTTCTAGGTGGCTAGATTAATCGCAAGTAAGCAACTGGATCCAAAACTACTGTACACGCTTCAATGAATTTTTAAAATTACATTTGCACTTACATATAGGTACAATACACTGAACTGGTCTTCATTCAGATTATAACCATGGTTCAAAAAGATATCTGGTGCTAGGACAGAAAAAAGCAAGGTGATCCATTCACCCAGATCTTTCTACTTCCATGAAGTCGCGACCTTCATGGAAGTAGAAAGACCTGGGTGAACTTGGGAATAAGGCCTCGAATATTGGCGCGCGCGTTCCTCGTGCGTATCAGCGACGCGGGCGCCTAATGTGGGGTGGGTTAGCCTATATATTACTCTATCAATCTTCTTTGTCGATATCACTCTTTACAGAGTGCCCATGGTTCTGAGACAAACTTCACAAGACTCCACCACTCTTCTCTAAAGGCCGCTTTCCTCGTGCATTCATGTGGTGATGAGCTAGGTATTTACCGCCGCTTATCTGGCCAGTTCACCTTGAAAAGTGAAGCCTAGTTTTGTTCATATAAATAAGTACATACAAAAACACTCCGTTGCGGGGAGCCAGGTCCCGCACATCCTTGGGGGCGATCGGCGGCGGAGACCTCTCGCGCCGGGCCCTGGTCGACGCCATGGTCCGAAGCGAGGAGGAATGGCAGGTGGTCGCCTCCTGCGAAACAGTAATGCTAGTAAAGGAGGAGGTCAGGCGGAAGAGACGCCCGGGTGTCGCCACTGTGCGCAACGCCCGGAGGACACGGTGGAGCACACCGTCGAGGTGTGCCCTGCCTGGGCGGAGCATCGCCGTGCCCTCGTGGGGACGATCGGCGGCGGAGACCTCTCGCGCCGGGCCCTGGTCGAGGCCATGGTCCGGAGCGAGGAGGAATGGCAGGCGGTCGCCTCCTTCTGCGAAGCAGTAATGCTTGCAAAGGAGGAGGCCGACCGCATCAGGCAACGGCGCCCTCGCCGCCGTCGCCGGGATTCCGATCCCGATTTCCGGCCACCGTAGACGCGGGCTCGCGGACGACGAGCCATGGGTAGCTCGCTGTCCGATCGTCCGGTAATGGACCGAGTCCAAGACGTCGACGGCGCGCACTGTTCCCGCGCGCCTCAAGGAGTTGTCAGCAGCAGGAGGGGCCCAGCTGGGTCGAAGCCTACTGGGGACAGGGTTGTCCAAAAGGGAGCTCTTGCCCCGGTATGAAGGCTAGAAGGAACGGCGCGGGGTTTTTAGTAAGAGTCTGACACTGTCTCCCGCTCCACCCAAGAGCGGGTTTCGTCAAAGATGATTTTCCCCGTCGACAAAAAAAAAAAAGGAGGAGGCCGACGGCATCAGGCTACGGCGCCCTCGCCGCCGCCGCCGGGATTCCGCTCCCGATTTCCGGCCACCGTAGACGCGGGCTCGCGGACGGCGAGCCATGGGTAGCTCGCTATCCGATCGTCCGGTAATGGCTCAAGACGTCGACGGCGCGCGCCTCAAGGAGTTGTCAGCAGCAGGAAACAACAGGAGGGGCCCAGCTGGGCCCAAGCCTACTGGGGCCAAGGTTATCCGAAAGGGAGCTTGTGCCCCGGTATGAAGGCTAGTAGGAACGGGATGGGTTTTACTCAGTAAGAGTCTGACAATATCTCTCGCTCCACCCAAGAGAGAGGGTTGTCATTAGATAATTTCTGCTCAACGAAAAAAAAAGGCCCCGCGTATACTTAATAATACACAAGTTCTCCATTGCCACGACTACATGCACACCGTTGAACTATCGCTAGTTCAACGGTGTTCACTGCTCAGGTAATAATCCGGTTTCCGTGACGGGGACAGTCTCGAAACGACACACGCGGCGGCTCCCCAGGGCGTGTAGGGTATGTACCAAATAATTCTAGCTAAAGCTGGCACTATTCTGTGCTAGCACTGCTCACACCAGTAGGCTTGGGCCCAGCTGGGCCCAAGCCTACTGGGGCCAAGGTTATCCGAAAGGGAGCTTGTGCCCCGGTATGAAGGCTAGTAGGAACGGGATGGGTTTTACTCAGTAAGAGTCTGACAATATCTCTCGCTCCACCCAAGAGAGAGGGTTGTCATTAGATAATTTCTGCTCAACGAAAAAAAAAGGCCCCGCGTATACTTAATAATACACAAGTTCTCCATTGCCACGACTACATGCACACCGTTGAACTATCGCTAGTTCAACGGTGTTCACTGCTCAGGTAATAATCCGGTTTCCGTGACGGGGACAGTCTCGAAACGACACACGCGGCGGCTCCCCAGGGCGTGTAGGGTATGTACCAAATAATTCTAGCTAAAGCTGGCACTATTCTGTGCTAGCACTGCTCACACCACTCTGCTAGACCCACTGCAGGCGTGAGCTAGTGGACGGCGAGCTATGGGTCACCGTCCCGACCAAGCTCAAGTCGTCGACGGCGTAGTGCTCCACGCGCGCCTGTAGACCTTTGCACACCTGTATAAATACAGACGCGCGTGTGTAGCGAAACAAACGCGCGTGTGTAGCGACACAAACGCGCGTGTGTAGCGACACAAACGCGCGTGTGTAGCGACACAAACGCGCGTGTGTAGCGATACAGACGCGCTGGCATTTTGCGTTTTTAAGCAGAACCTCGTCAACAGTAGCAAGATGGCGTCGGTCGAGACAGCATTGATTACATGCGCTTTATTATTAATTTAAAAAAAAAAAGAAGAAAAATTACCGACGTTTTTGCGTACACCACTCTGCTAGACCCACTGCATCATTTCAAGAACTTGAAATTCTTAAACCGGAATTAACTCGTCAAAATACAGTACTAAGATCATGTATATCGATACAGACGCGCCGGTGCCGCGCGTTTGATACAAACGACATGGTGTTTCGATACAAACGACAACAAACTGCTCTGCAGGATAAAAACGCGCCGGCGACGCGCGTTCCCAAAACGCGCGTCGACGGCGCGTTTAAAAAACGTGGTGTGCATAGGCCCTAAATGCTGCAAAACTTATTCAAATATCGAGAAAATACCCTTTGAAATTTTGAATCTATTCACCCCATTTTACCCGGTACACATCTTGGTTGGAAAAGCATACTAAAACTGAATCATTACAAACAGACCCACATCCCGTTTTAAAAGTACCGTACCTAAAAGGTAAATATGGGACCCTATTACTAAGACTCCCCTGTCCGTGAGCTTGTCCGTATCTCATGAAAATGAACCAGTACTTGAATAGCACATAGGGTAGGGTAATTGCTATTCCAGGAGTACAGTCAACTGGGTTAAAAAAACAAAACTTTACAGGGGTTTTCACGTTGTGGTTTGCAGCACGAAGTACTGCCAATATTTCTTGCATAAAATACAAAAATATGGGAAACTTTGTTAGAAACCAATATAAAGAAAATTAGTGAGTCCTAATAAAAGTTGATTAGGACTTTCACTATAGTTTCTATACGACCCCTTGCAAAATTTTTTTTTACTTCTGCTCCACACTAGAAATAGCTTGTTTTGTGAGATTATTCATAAACATAGTTGTCATGTAATTATATCGATGGTTGAAAGGCAAAATGATCTAAGCAACATTGAGTAAATTTTACAAAAGATTGATTTGAAGTCGAGTTCACTTTTGTAAAGTTTACTCAATACCGCTTAGATCATTTTGCCTTTCAAGCGTCGATATATTATTATATCTGTGAGTAGACCTGAGATTAAATAAAGAACTGACTCAATGTAGTCTTGATTCCCAAGTCTTTAGGGTTAACCTTTCGTGTGCCATAATTAGAGACACAATGAAAAATTCATTGTGTCCCGCTTAGATCTGCGCTCCGGCATACAACGGGTTAAAAGACTAGTCTAGTTGTGAGTCTTCAAAATGAGTCTAATATTGTTTTAACCCTTCAGATACCGTCAATTAGAGACACAATAGTAAGACAATAGATGCGCGGCCACCGGGTGTCGCTTGGGGATTCATGAATTAAAAGACCCAAACAACTGAGTCACTTGCATCACTAACTATAATGCATGCAAAACATACTATGAAAATAAAACCAATTAATAAAATTAAGATTACTTTAATACAATATATTACTTAATAGTAAAATTAATAACTAAAAGTCCATTTTTGGCAGCTCCTAGCTTGAACCATCTGCCAGCTTTATGTTCTTGGCCGACAGCCACATACAACTGTTTACCGTCACTTGTAAACTGCATAGAATTTACAAACCCGCACACTTGTACACTAAACATAGGTAAAACTTTTCTATATTGGTCACAAACTTTCCATAGCTTGATATTAAGATCATAGGAGCCTGATGCAAAAACATCAGAGTTCAATAAAGTTGCTAGACTAGTGATCCACCTCGGTACTTCATTTTCAGAGCCGTGGGCTTCCGTAACTACACACAAAGGCTTCTTTTTCATCACACTCCATATGCATAATGAGCCATTGTCGCTGCCAGACACAAAATGTTCTTCATCTAAAAGCTTCACCTCATCCAAGCTCCCCACAGGTCCATTGTATATCAATTGTGATTCTTCTGCTATTTTCCATATCCTCAATGTAGAATCTCTCCCTCCAGCTGTTAGTGCTCTTTCTCTTGTTAATGCATCAATGGAAGTAATGGGTGACTGGTGTCCAAAGAGAGTTTCAACATAGGCCATCTCGTCTAATGACCATATTTTTACTGATCTGTCTTTACTTGCAGAGTATAAATCATGTGTATTTTTTCTAAAAACAAGTCCTGTTACTACATCTTTATGGCCTTTAAATGTATGAATGTGCTTGAGTGTGTCTGGGTCCCAAACTACAATATGAGGCGAGTCATCAGATGACACTAAATATTTACCATCAGTAGATATAGCAAGAGATTTTACATCACCTTTTATCAAATTGGAATGAGTTTTATATGTTAAACTACCGAGTTTTCTTTTCTCTTTAATGCCCCATTTGATTATTGATCCACATTTACTGCCAGTAAACGCAAAATTGTTATCACTGCTGATACACACGCACGTTAGTGTTAGACGGTGTTCCCTCGCACGAATGAGTCTGAGGTCAGTTTCACTTGGTTGTACGTACTTTTCTGCAACTTCAATCTTTAATTTACATTTCTGTTCCAAATAATCTTTCTTCAAACGATTGTCAATGGCATCGTCGACTTCTTTAAGCTCTGCTCGCTTCGCCTCCTCTTTCTCGATTTCTTCCAGATATTTTTTAGCTAGTCGCAACTTCTTCTGCTCCGCTGTTTCATGGTCACTTTCTGATTCCTCCGCGTCGGAAAACTTTCGTAAATCTAGTTCACTATCCGAAGATTCCTGACCATTTTCTAGGTTAGGTGTGTACTGTTTTTTAGGATTCTTTTTCTTTACTTTCTCGCCTTTTCTTTTTTGAACTTGTCTAGATTTACCTTTTAAAAAGAATGATGAAGACATTTTTACAAATAAAACTCTTGGTTTATTACAAAAATCTAATGAAAATTGTTAAATAAGTTTCACGTTTAGAAAAAGCATGCAATGCACGTTGGTCTTTTGATGTGACACTACACTGACAGTGACTGACACTGACAGATAAACATAGAATCAATAACAGGGTGGCCATCTTTTGTTTCAGTTCAGAAATCGTCATTGCAGTGGTTTTATTTTTTATTTTATGGCATGGATTTTAAGCCTTTTTGTCATTAGGTTGGGCCCAAAGATCAGATAAAAGAGGTTGGTTGAAAGGACCTTGTGGGCAGGGCTTTCTGCCCATGAGTAGTGCTCATATAAGCCTAAAAGTGCAGTCTTGATTAACACTGCTCCTAAAAAACCCGTTTATCTGTTCCGTGGGCTAAATCTAAGGCTCTCGTTGATGTCAACGTATTTTCCTTCTCTGAATTGGTTGCGAATTGATTATAAGGGTTCCAAATCTGATAATATAAATAAGCTGCAAGAGTTACCGATCTTTCATACAGAATTAATATAAAGATACTTCATCGATTAATATAGAAGGTTGAGAATAACATGAGACTTTTGCTAGAACGAGCGAAGCAACCTCGAAAGTGATGATTTTTTTGCTATTAGTATCAGTGCGGGTGTTGGGGGGGAGGAGGGCGCGATGGGGCAACAAATTCAGGGGGGCCCACCCCAAGCCGGAAGTTACAAAGACTCCCACAGCGAAAAAAAGGCCGGCCCATTGTATGTACGCCCGCCTGTGGAAGGTTTTCCGAAACTATGACCTGCTAGGTACATTGTGCCTGCAAGTCTTTGTAGTTATGATCAATCTGGGGCCGTGTAGGTGGCTCAGAAACATTATTATATCATTGCTGCTTAATCATCACTGTGTGTGCTTGGCAATATCAAACAAAGAAAAGAAAAAGTATATTTTATTAGGCACACAGATCAAGAACACCAAAACTACAAATACGAAAACTTTACACTCAAGGAAAATTACCAGAAACTTTCTCTATTTTACCCTCAGCCGATTATGAATCTAAATACACTGCAGTGTCTCAACCAAGTTCGAATTTTTATGAATATATTGTATTTTTTATTATAATTGAATTGGTTTAATTCATGAATCCCCAAGCGACCACCGGTGGCATCTATTGTCTTACTATTGTGTCTCTAATTGACGGTATCTGAAGGGTTAAAGTGCAAGTTGGTGGTTATCCTGATATCCACCAAATTGCATCAGTACAAGTTACTAAAGTATATTTCCAAATTATAAGTAGAAAAGGGCAGAATTTTTTAATAAACTGATAGTACATGACAGGAATTTTGCAAGTTGGTATTCCTTCTCAGTTTGGCTCTAAAGTGGAATAATAAAAACTCGCACAGTAACTCATGGTATCATTTATTCAGACTAGATGTATTCATTACACATTTCAATCCTATCCTCAGAGTATTGCAAATAACTGGGCATGATTTCTACTACGGCTGCGTAACAACCAGCTATTTACATCATAGCTCAATACACCATCCCAATTTTGGACAAGTAGGTAGGTCACATCAATATACAATCAGGATTATTAATTATCTTTCACCCTACTATTGTATTAGCGCCTCTCAGTTGTAAATACCCTGCGGTGATATCCATAGGTAAACTTCTGACGGTGGCAAACTCTTCTGCATTGCTATAAAATAGCTTGGAATGACGATCTATATACGGAGCAGGGAGGCCAGATATATCTGAATACTTCTTGGTTGGTTTAAAAGTAGGCGGGGCGTTGATAGAATAATCTGAAACAAAAAGCGAGGTTATCATACAAAAATCATTTCAGGTTTTGATATTTGATAAAGCGTAAGTAATGGAATTAATCCTTACATAAAACGGCTTCGTTGGGCCATGGTAAGGTTCTTTCAGCCGTCAATATTTGCTTCAGGGACCTCCACATACGTTTTTTACAGCCACTTTTGACGACAAATTTGTTTTCATTCTTGAAACAATATGTTTTCTCCGAATCACCAGTCATGATAACACGATAGTCTCGATAAATTACACAAGTATAAATCAAACCGTTTCTTTAATTTACAACTACAAATCTTGAAAAAATGTGAAACAGCATGAATAAAACAAACAAACCCAACTTTATCAAACTGTCATGTGTCAGCTGTCGAACACCTGTCACAAACACAAACCACTAGTGATGGACAAGTCGATTGAAATTGAACAATATGAAATCAAATCAATAAACAAACGAGTTAACGAGAGTTGCTTTTCCTTGAACTGGAGTTAACTCGGTAGTGATTTAGCAAGACGAAACACTCACGAGTCAATTCGAGTTCAGTCGAGTTGTTGTTAGTCTAGTATAGCAAGACGACGCGAATCGCGACGCCAATCAACAATGTTATTCGCTGACTTTAGCTTGACGTGAATACGTAAATAACTCTTTAATCGTGATAATTTGAGACACAATAGAAAGACAATGGGTCACTAGGGGTTTAATGAATTAAATTAATAAACCATTTAGAATTTGCGTGAACGAAGTAGCTGGCAAAATGCTAGTTTAGTATGAAATAATTGAAAATATCGTTAACGAGCAGACTGAGCGGAATAAGTTGAGTCGGGTGGATTGAGTTGATTCAACTGATCGAGTTGAGTCGGCAACAGAGCAAGCAACTATTCCAACCCAATTAACTCTAGTAGAAAATGCGAGTTCGCCCATCGCTACGGGTAACCCAACTTGGCCTGAGTTTGTGAAGATACACACACACACAATAATTCAAAAGTAAAAAATATAAAAACTCGTAAAACTGCATATTTTTATTAAACTTAAAAAAAGAGTTTTTATGTGAATATTCTTTTTTTCTGAATAAATATTTATTAAATTTTTCCTGATAAAATCTAGCGTAAAATTAAAACGTTTACGAAGACATCCATTGTTGCACGTGCAAACCAATGAATGAAATCAAAACGTCAAAATAAGAAGTTTGAGGTTATTCTTGTGTTCAAAGGAATGTGTTAATTTATAAAATTAAATAACAATGGATATCGTTAATGAAATATTAGAAAAAGAACAGAAAAAATCTGAAAAATATAAGCCTATCACAGTAGAAAAGCATTTAGATGTAGATCTTGATATAGGTTCTTTACTTGCGTCGGACACCAATGACTTGGACTCAAAATTATTACAGTGAGTTGGTTTTTGCTGTTTTACAATTAATTTGCCTTTATTTCTGATGTTAAATGCATTGGAAAATATATAAGAATTACTTCAATATTCGAAAATCCGCTGAAAATAAACTGCGTCACTAATACAACAGTGTATTAACGACATATGACACATGTTTTTTTTTATTTTCCCAGGGCTAACAAAGACGACTATTTAACGTCTTTAACCCGTGATAACACACAGTTGCTCCTGAACAAAATATGGGAGCTTCCCACAGAGCGGGTAGACGAGGCTATTGTTGTCCGGTTGCCGGAACCTAAGACTGTAATCCCGAGGGCCAAGCCCTGTCCTAAACCGAAGCCTCTCACCAAATGGCAAGAGTTTGCTAAAGCTAAAGGAATCACAAAGAAGAAGAAGGATAAGTTACAATGGGATGAGCAACTGCAGAAATGGGTGCCTTTGTATGGGTAAGTTGATCTCTATAATTTTGCCCTACAGTAATACCTGCCTTGTTTATAAAAAGCTTGATAGTGTAGAGACTCTTTCAACAGGACCTCTTTAGATGGGTTAGCTCATCTATATGTATAACAAAAATTTACGAGGACTTTCCTTCAGGTTATGAGGAAATGCATCCAAAAAATAGCTTTTGAAGCAATTTCTACCTAACCTAGTTGTAACGGCATGGAATAGACTCCTGGAAAGTGTTGCAAAAGCCTCCACATTGAACTGTTTTTAAAATTGGTTGGGCAGACTAAACATCTCTAAATTATATGAAACACACGCATCAGCATCAGTTGAAGCGTGTGCATGCAGCTATTAAGCTGCTAGTGTGTCTTACCAAATATTTTTTTATGGGTGCCCCTATGGAATGATATACTAGTTTTTTTACCTAGATTTTGTTTTTTGACATAATTTTACATATCTCTTTTTCAATATTCTAGTTTCAAGAAAGCTGCTGCAGAGAAAGAGAAGAATTGGTTGATAGAGGTGCCGCAGAATGTGAACCCAATGACAGACATGTTTGAGAAGAAAGCCAGTGAGAAGTCGGAGAAAGTTGCCAAGAATGAGTTGCAGAGGCTCAAGAACATTGCTCGGGCCAAGAAGGTCAAGATCCCTAGGGTCGGGCTACCTGTCACCTCTGATAAAGCTTCAGCTACACAGGTAACCATAAGTTCTATAAAATTTTGGTTTACACACTTTGTATTATTTTTACATGTTGAATTATTGATGTCAGACAACCCAAGATTGAAGACCCTAGCGCTTAAAGATGAGGAGAGCCGACCCAAAATGAAGGGTTAAGGCAAAGAAGAAGAAATTTAGTTACTCATTTATCAATGGAAAAAGATTTCTAGTAATGCTTCAGAATAGGCCGACCAAGAAAATATTTTTATTGTGAACAAATATTTAAAATATATCCTAGGTAGCAATCTTATAAATGTGACAGTAACTCTGTCTGTTAATCTTTCTTGGTTAAAGTATAGAGCAGATTTGCTATGGGGTAATCTCAAACCCCATAGGACTAGTTTTTATCTGGCTTTGACTTCTTCATTCTCTAACAGACGAAGTTACTGACAGCAGCTTGTTTACTCTTAAGCATTATTATTATGCCCTTTGTGAAGCAAATTAAATTCATTTATTCAACTTCCATTATTACCAATTTCCAGTTAGACACAGCAGCAACCATAGCCAAGGCTTCAACAGCATCACTTGGCAAGTTCCAAGACAAATTGCCCAAAGAGAAAGAAGCCAGAGGCAAAGGCATTCATGAGCTCATCCCGGGCAAAGAAAGGAAACGCAAACTGCCAATACCAACACCAGCACAAGAGAGGGAGAATAATTTGAATATGCTTGATAATATACTGAACAAGAGACCTAAAATTGACATGGACAAGGCAGTAGCTAAGCACATACGTGATGAGCAAGTCAAGTAAGTATATTTCTTTATTTTTTTATTAATGCTAGCTCTTCACTCTCGTCGAAATCAGGCGAGGCGAAACAACACGAGGTTGTATCCCTCTTCACTCTCGTGCATAATAGACTTGCTCGAACTGTCACAACAAAGTCTGGTGGCATTGAATAAATGCGAGAATGTGGACGCCGCCTCTCGCCTCGTTTACCGCCGTAGCGTCCTTTGACTCGCGCTCAAAAAGCCGTCCCAGGCGGAGAATAGACGAGGCGAGGCGCAGCAATGTGACGCCGGGGCTCCGACTACACTCTAGTGTAGTAGCGACTAGTGTAGAGTGTAGTCGGACTCGACGAGATTGAAGAGCTAGCATTAAAGTTGATCACATAAACAAGACATTCAGATCCGGAACTGTAGTCTGTAGAGTAGAGTGTAATCTGTAGACCATACAAATATTTGTTTTGTGACCATCGCTCAACCACTGCGCCAACCGTGCCGTCAGTATTCTGTTTTAACAAATTATAGATAAGTGACCTTATCTAGAAGAAGAATTCAGCTGGTTTGACGACGACGCGAAAGTCGTTTTGTGAACCGCCGACAGATGTTCATGTGGTCTTAGTGCTATATTTGATGGCGAACGTGTTTTCTATTTAGGAACAACAATCATACCTATTTATCGGATTACACAAAATTATGTTTACCCTATTTAACCATACAGTCGTCATATATTTGTCTTACCAAGTACCTAGTCATCGTGAAGACTGCACCGCGATCAAATGCCAATCCGCGCTAAGTAAATAAAAACTATTTTGCTATAACAACGTGGTATACGCGACTGCCGCGAGGGGGACGTTAGGTTGACGAGAACAAAGTCTCAAATAAATGCCCCTTTAACCCTTCAGATACCGTCAATTAGAAACACAATAGTAAGACAATAGATGCGCGGCCACCGGTGGTCGCTTGGGGATTCATGAATTAATGTTGTAGTGTGCAATAGAGAAAAAAAACCTATTGGATGATTTATTGATAGCCAAACGTTATTCTTTACAAGTCCAAGCCTTATTAACAGAATATAGTATTTAACGTAAATTAGACAACTAAGTAGATCCTCTACGAAGACATATGACATTCACTAACCCGCACTGGGCTCGCGTGGTGGATTACGGCCCATTCCCCTCTCTTAGAGTGGAGGCCCGAGTCCCAACAGTGAGAACATTAAAAAAAGGTTGATGTTGAAGTAGATCCACACCTTACACTCTTTTGTCACCTCAGTTCCGTTCCCCAATACCAAACTTAATTATATATGTTTTCTTTACAGCCGATCAGAGGAAAAGCAAAACTCAAAATCACCAAAAGGCAAGCGTAACTTCAAAACCAAGACGAAGGGTAGCAACCCCACCAACTTCACAGCTAAGAAGCCTAAAGCAGGCAAAGGAGAGAGGAATCCTGGTAAAAAAGCGGGCGGCAGGAAGAGAAGATAAGGATTTTGACAGCATACATTAAATAGACTTATATTTAATATTTTAAGAGGTAATTTTAAGCTAAATTGTACATCCTTGCAAGGACTAGTATCAACAAACTTCTTGAAATGTAATGCTTCTGGAAAAGCAGTTAAATTTTTTGTCTATTTTTAAATAATCTTTTGACTGCTTTCAATATTTTAGAAAAAACATTAGGATTGTGAAACGCGCACATTAAAAAGTGAGCTTTTCTTTTGCGTCGGATAGTTCCAACGAGTGTTTTCGCGTCCTATTCGCCAGGGTCGTCTGTTTGCGTCTGGGTACTCCATCTCGTTAGCTCAACAAGAGCGGATGAGATGGAGTACTTGCTCGTAGACGTGCGACCTTGACGAAATAAAAGCGACTGCTTATTGGATATATCTGACGTACGCCGTTAAAAGGTTAAAGGTTTTGTGAGGAGATTAAATTGTAGATGCCTCTTCTAAAGTGAGCCACTATTGTTCACTTGACAGTCGAAAGGATAATAGATTGAACCTGCAGTTCCAAGGTTTGGGACTAGCATGTTATGTAATACTACATTTTCTTTGCTAAAGCCATTAAAAAAAAAAAAAAAAAAACAAAAAAAAAACTCTGTTGAAAAAGCGCGTAACTCCGCCTTTCTATATAAAATTATTTTAATTACAATTAAAATATGTTTCAATATTGTTATTTAAGGGGTGTATTAAAACTACTCAAACCTTTTAACTTATTTTATTTCCTTCAACATTTTTTGCTGTCATAAAGTAATATGTTTTACAACTCTTATAGACACCACAAAGTTCGTCATGTGTGTTAGACCTACATTATTTCATAGACTGCACATGTGAACGTGAAAATACAACAAACATTTATAGTATTTTGTAAACAGATACAGAAACATACATACATATTGTAACATCTCAACTGTAAAAATATACATAACTATACTTCATTCGCAATAACATTAGACGTTTAAACAAACCTTTTTTTACTGTCCGTTCAAACGATTTTGACTTCTATTCCGTAGGCATAAGGATGGCATTAAAAGCAAAAAAGTGGTTACAGTACCAATTATTTACTGCAACCGCCATTTGTCACGCTACCAATGCAATAAAAGTCACATTCGGTTGAATGGACAGTAAAAAGTTTTATTATATAGATTTTTTTTTATCTTATTGCCAATGGAGTATTTGATCAGACATTATGGCATCTAAACGTAAAATAGTAGAAATTGGCGCAAAAACTACTGAACCAACTCTGTTCAATTTTTGTATAAATAATCCTTACAAGTTCTGGTCAACACTTAGGCTATAAATTATTTAGCTATTTGCTATGGACTGAGTATAGGGTTAAAGTACTACAAAAAGGTTTGCTAATGGTAACAATAATATTTTCCTACGTTACATAAATAATTTGAAATTATTGTGCGGATATTTGAAAGAATTTTCATTCAGAGAAAAATTATAAGATTCTCTTATAAATTAAAAGACGTCGAATAAATATCATCAATCATGTCATTGCACATGTTACGTCATCAACATTTTCACTATGTTAGTATTAGTATTATGGATTTTCTGTAGATGTCCTAGAAATATCCACTTACATTACTATATTGCACTACGTTACATGAACACATAAATCAAATTTATTCAAGCTACTCTAGGACACCAATGGCTTTGCCATGACATGTTAAAATGTCAAGCATGTGAGCAAGAAAGGGATGGAACTATACACCCTACATAGCTCCATCTTTTTTACATTTGTAGGTATGCGGAACAGAGACTAAAGTCTTGCAAACCTCCAATGAAAAGGAAGAATCCTCCGACCAGACGGATGTTATGTCTGGTGGGCAACTGCCCGATAGATGATTTTGGGCTGTTCTATACAGAGTGTAAGGAACAGGCTTCCACAAACTTTAAGGGCTTGCTCAGTCTACTGAGCAACCTTCTCAAGTCTTGTGGAAGGTTGTTCAGTATCGTCATCTTACACCCTATATGTTCAAATCTTGCGCTATGCAGGATTAGTTCTTATGTGACGCCATAGACATCGCTACAAACAGTTCAGTTCAGGTCGTCAAATGGATCGCGTAGAATTTGTGGTAGGGTTTCAGTTCTAAATTCAACATGTGCAGTATTAGTTTCTACGTTTTTGTACCAGTGTGCTAAGTATTTAAATGTAATGATATCTTTCTTACTCCTACGTTTACATCTATTTAGGCAAAGGAGAAGGTATATTGATTAATACTGTATATCGAGAAGTCTACACAACATGCTACGCTACACAAACAACTTTACTAAAAGCTACATGGAAGCTTCTACCGCAGTTTATTCTTAGTCCATATAGTAGTAATATAGGGATATTGTGGTACAAATATATTAAAGCTCTCGTTAATGTTTTCGATTGCATTCAGAGCCGTGGTCTGTGATTCCCAAACTTTTTTGACCAGGCACAATTTTGATTTTATGACTAGGGCCCACTTTGATTTCAAGACTAGGGACCACTTTGGTTTCATGACTAGAGACCACTTTGGTTTCTTTGATATCAAGGACCAGAAGTCCAGATGAAAATTTACCTTAATAAAAAAAATGAGAACCACATAAAATCATTGTCATAGGAAACAACGTTTTTAATAGAAACATACAACCGTTTATTCAGTCCATCAAGGTAACTATCCAGTACTATCTCACCTGATGAAAAGTGATGATGCGGTCGACGATGGTACGCACTTACCTAGAAGTACCTATTCACTAACCTACTCTTGACTTAGAGATTCCCGGGTTGTAGCCATCAGGAAACAGACTCCGGAAGGGAGTTTGTGTTAAAATTATCAAGACCTTTCGAGAATCTTTCTGAACACCAGTGGTTCGCGGATCATAGGTTGGGAATCAAAGGACTGCCTATATAAAACCCATCATTTTTTAAATGTGCGAGAAAGATAGAGCTATACCGTACCATTTTTTATCCCTTTTTAAAATACGGCCTCCGAACTATGTCGTCATTTTTCGGATCCCTAGTTGCAATAGGGCAGCTCAGGATACGCAACGTCATCAGATTGCACGCCTGCCATGATTCTTAAGCAAAAGCGCTTTTTCGATTTACTATATGGAGTAAGATTAGACTGCTTCTATTTTTTTTTCTTTTATTTACATTAAACAACCACGTTGATTTGAAACGGAATAGTTTTGATATTTTAAAGAACTTTCGGAGGATTTGATACTTTAATCACACAATAAAGGCGAACGTTTGTATGTGTGTTTGTTTGTTAGTTTGAAACTGAAGAATTTGGATGGAATTTGGCACCTTAGGATAAACCATATTCTGGAATATCACATAGGATACTTTTTATCCCGGGTATTATTTCCTTGGGATAATTAACTTTTTATAAAAATACGTATTTCTTCGTCCCTATGCGACATATCTGCCCCCGTTAGTAAAAAAGACGCATCTAACATTTTTTCCAGAGTTTAATTATATACATTGCCGGAATCAGGACATAATGCACCTGCATGAATTTTTTTATATTTTGCTAACTTTCTCCAGTGCAGTTTTAACACAAGGAAAAAAGGCCTGATTTCCCGTTTGATTCATAAAAGAATATTTTTACCCGTTTTCGTTTTTGTTAGATACCTACGTCTTTTTAACTATCAGGGGCTATGTAGGTAGGTTTTTTCTAGGGACATAATTTGGCCCAAGTTTATTTACCAATAGAAACACGACACACAGTGTTTACAATAGTTAAAGAGCTTGGGCTAAAGTCAGACGACTTTATTTCAACATGCATTATGCATGAGATCATTGATTGACATGATGCATTCATGCATAAACCAGTTTGCACTTTATCGCAAATAGATAATTATTATCTCCGATAAAGGCAAACTGGTTTGTGCATGAAGGACATGTTTTTTCAGTGCCAAAGTATACGTTACGCGATGGCTTTCAGGGCTGCATAATTATGTATTTTATACTCTATACTGGGAATCGGTAAGTACCCAAGCATATTATGATTTCTGCTGTAGTATTTTTATATTTATTTCTGATTCTAATACACTCGTGAAAAAAAAAAAGATTTTTAAAATGCTAATGTAATATATTCACGTTTGCTTTGATCGGAATTTTAGTTTTTTTATATCCTCACTATTTTTAACCATCTACTTCAAATAAACGCGGTCCTACTAACTTAAACATTAATATTGCTATTCATCGCTATTCACTAATCTCTATCTAAACAAGTTGGTAAACGATTGTCACAAAATAGGATTTCTGATATTATTATTATACTTATATTTATATAATGGTCAGCAACACAATCATCAGAGACAACATTACCATCCGATGCTTACCAGGGCTGTGGGATTGATCGAAAGAAATACCGTGACCCCGGAATGCAAAGAGGTACAGAAGACGGGTAAGGATTGGTCAGTAAAATTATGAGACTCCCTCTCGTTCCATCAAGAGCGAGAGAAGTTATCCGATTAAGTTCCCACCCTAAAAAAACCCTTTGCCCTACACCGCCCGCAGCCAGGCAAAAAGATTTTCAAATATCTTTTACGTTGAAACTTTTTTGACGATTGTGCAGCAGACCATTTTGGCATTAGAGTAGTTAATGAAGAATACTTTTAGCTTAACTAAAGTTACAATAGGAAAGGTAAATAGAGCTGTCTCAATAATAAAGAGGACAGTACTTAGAATAGGTAAATTAATATGAAAAATTCGACACAGTACTCTGTACACAACCGTGAGAGTCCTTTCCACATCAGGCTTACGTACTCAGGACCGACCTGATGACATTAAAGTTCTTTTTATTTTATTTTTTTTGCTTTAATAAGTTATCTTGTCTTTGTCAAAGGCCAGAGTGTGGAATTTCACTCAAAGAGACCGTAAAAGCCCCCGCGTTCACGGTCTCTTGCCGTGTGACAAGGGCTCCTGAGCTCCTTCCTAGGACGGGATGGGTCTCGTCGTGCCATCTGAAGAGCCCCATCCTGACGTATACTGTGGACATTTTCGTCTCAGTATCAGTCAAAGCGGCAACCGGCGAGATTACACAGCCCTATTTATCATTTAAACCTTTAATCAGCTTCAGCATTGAGGATTCGCTCTCAACTCGGCTCTGTATATAACCTTTATCTTAGGATATAATTTTGGCTGGCTTGTATCTAGGTCCTCCTGGACTATCAGCCTTCTGATCGACACGGTCATTTGAGCAGACAGCTGTATGGAAGCCGTCCATCATCTGTGACTGAGGTGCTGGCCATGGGTTGCATTTCAAAGCTCCCAGCCTGATGCTTCTCATCCATATCCAAAAGTTCAGGTCAGTCTATGATTTTAAGTAGCCGAAGATGTAAAATAATAATTCTATTGTTTTGTCAATTTTAATGATTATAATTTATTATTAGTCTGATGTTTTCGCTATTGTTAATAAATAAGTACTGCTTATAAATTGATCCATAAGCATGTGGAAAAGTCCCTCGTTCCATTTCATAAATCCTATCTAAGATTACAATTATATTGAAATCTAAATCATAGCAAACGCACAATTGAGAATCATATAATTATGAAATACAAAGATGTTCTAAAAAATTCGATAGTTTGGTACCAGGTACCTAATCAGTCAATAAATAATTACATAATAATTAATTTAAAATAATTTGGCTAGTAACAAAGCAACGGTCAATTCTCATTTAGCACCATCTGTTGGTAGTACACGTGTCTAAATTCTAGATCAGTTTGTCCATGCCTAAAGTCTATGATCACAATAGATCCTCCTTACTCGATCTTGATAGGAAACTGATCTAGATAACATTTGCCGTTTTAAAAACGAATTGAGCTTTGCCTTAAATAAACAAACAACTTTGTTTTATAGATTAATTTATGGGATCCTTCTTTTCAAAGCCACTTGGCCATACCATCTTAAGAAAGAAGTTTAAAAGTGTAAAGATTTAAATTTGATGGGCACTATCACAAATACGTTTTGCCGAAGGGAATTAGTTTGGGTGACCTCTGTGAGATTTTTCTACGTCAATTTGTACTTAAACTGTGTAGTCCAAAGTAACCCGTGTAATTAATTCTACAATTTTGGTATCTTGTAGGTCGGTGACAACTTGTATGTTGATTAAAATATGATTTGCGACCGTAACACGTATTTATTCACAGAATTATAATGTAAATACCATCAATACAACCTTCTTTCAGCTAATCTATTGAATGACTTTTTCATGAATTAGTCCTATTGAATGACCTTTTCATGAATTAGTCTTATTAATTGTCTTTTTCAAGAATTAGTCTTATTGAATAACTTTTTCATGGATTTGTCCTATTGAATGACTTTTTCATGAATTAGTCCTATTGAATGACATTTTCATGATTTAGTTCTAATTAATGACTTTTTCATGAATTAGTCCTATTGAATGACATTTTCATGATTTAGTTCTAATTAATGACTTTTTCATGAATTAGTTCTATTGAATGACTTTTTCATGGACTAGTTCTATTGAATAACTTTTTCATGAATTAGTTCTACTATTGAATGACTTTGTCAAGCTATATTTGAATCAACATAAAAGTTGACACTGATTTAAAAAATGCTAAAAAAAACCTGAGAAAAATTAGATTTCGAGGGCTAGAGCGCTTTCACCGTTAAAAAATCCATACGAGGCCCTCAGACATATGAAAGCAAAAAGTTTGTGTGATAGATGCCTTATTTCATTATTATTATGTTATGCTCAAGCCAAAATTTTATTCCAAATATTATTATTTATTTTTCATTTAGTGTTCATTTTAAAGTGTCAACGTGTCATTGATCTGTATTTTTTATTAAGTTACATACAACATATTGTTTATGGCTATCTAACAACCCTGTATCAATAATGAGGTTTCATGTTAAAATCCTGTATTTGTAACGAATAATAAAATCCCAATATGAGGACAGTTTTTTTTGTGAAAAAATAATATTAATCTTTTGCTTTACATGTGGTTATGGCTTACCCCCCACTCCCCCTTACAAGGTCTGTGCTCCAATAGTGGGTACATTATACAAACCAAACCACGGCGTTTTTTACAATACTTATTTAGCCCTATCTCTGAATCTTTACCATTTTAGAACTCAAACGAATTCATACCTTATGTAGTATATAATAGAAACATCTATCCCTTGTTCTCAACAGCAATCCATTCACAATATGAGGGTACTTAGAATAAAATTAAGTAAAATTAATAAGTATAATATACAGGTACATAACTCTTATACTATGTCATGAAGGGTAAGGAGATCAATTTAAGGAATAGAAATGCCTACTGTGGTTAAATATTAACAATAAATTTTTTTAAATTGTTATAAAACGAATAACTACTATGTATATAGATGATTTAATAATGATTTCTAGTGAACATAGCCGTTTCATTGCTAAATAAAGATCGTGAATAAAAATATCGCTCATTTGGATGGAGCGATAGTGACAACTACATGTTAGTTAAATTGTAGTTACGTCACTGTGGCTCCAAACTCCAAATGAGCGATAATATACCAAACGCGGATCCAGCCCTCAAAAATAGTTGTGGTCACCCTGACAGCTACCGAAAAATTTTCACGTGTGAGTCGGAGTATCAACTCGTGTAAGTTCGAGTACATTCCTACAAAGGAAATGTTTGCAAAAAATATGACGCCGTGACCAAGATTTTGTAGTTTTTTTTCATGTCAGCGTGGACAAAGCTGTGGGGTAAACACTAGTAAATTTTGTTTGCTCACGAAAATAAAAGTGGAATCATCAGCATGACCGTGAAAGTGTGACGTCACAAGCCATTAGGATCCGCGCTTGATATCTTCGGGAAGGAATATCATATCATGTAATTTGAATGAAAAAACATCTACTTAAACAAAGTATTCGAAAGAGTCTGTTTTTCAAGTCCAGGATAATGTAGCGAAGTAGATCAATTTGTGTATGCTAATGACGCCCGAAGTTTAAGCCTGAGAGCATTGCGGGGGCTGTATAGGAATACAAATTTCGAATGAAAAGTTTAAATTGCTTTTCAGATTTGATACAGTACTGAATAATAGGATCGTACAGACGCGGCGAGAAAGCCGTTAAAATATATTATAAAAAGTTGCAAAAAAAAAACGACTCAATATTTTTTTACCTAAAAACGAAAGTGGCACTGTACTAAAAATGCAATTTTTCAGAAGAGCATTGTTTTCAATGCACTTAGGTATTTATTCGATAATAAGTCACAAATCAATAACTTACTGAGAAATTTCAACTATTGACAAAGAGTTTGATAATTGCATTACAAATGGGTTGTTTTGACTAGATTAAAAAAATATTTTTTTTGCATAAAATATACAATTTAAAAAATATCAGTTGTTGTACCACTTTTGTTTTAGGGTGTACAATATAATAATATTAGAATCATTCATTTGATATTTGGTACTTCATTTCTTAAAAATAAATAAATTTATAAAACAGTAGTACTTATCTAAACTTAAAATAAAATATACAGTTCTCATATCTCATTCTTTGTCGTTAATAAAAAATATATAACAACGCAACAAGATCCATTCATTTACCACCTATCACAGGTCGTTAAAATATAGCGCGTATAGCAGAAAACATAACGTATAATTAAGTATATATTATTTGTATAGAAATATACTTTGTTCGCTAATACATTCAAAAACTAGATTCAGTATCCCAGGGGATTCAACTTCGTTAGAAATACAATCAGAGAAGTGATAGGAAATAGGTCTCTACAAATCTATTATTTAAAAAAGGTGCAGTTATGAATATGCGCAAAATTTTAGTAAATGGTTGTAGAACTCGTAAATAATTATGTAAATATACAATACGAAAAGGTTTTTATTTTAAAATTTTGGGTGTTATTTAGAATAACAGAATCACCCATTGCGATTTCTCGCGCGTTACGTATACGTGGGTACGACAACTTGTAGGTACAATGCGTTCCAAATGAGAATAGGATCGATTGCATGTTGTGACGTCACGATTTACTGTCAAATCGAAGAAAGAAATTTTGAAACTAACTATTTTACGAAAAATTTAATTTATTTACGAACTGTGAACGAAAAAAGTTTAATCAGAATTCAGTTCTTCAATTTTACTTATCTCCAAGTTCCTCAATTTTGACCAAATTTCTTAGATTTGACAGTAAATCGTGACGTCACAACAAAAAATCGATCCTATTCTCATTTGAAACGCACAGTACTTGTAGGTACGACGCTCCGTCCACTTATTCCCTACAAAACGGTTTTACCGATTGCCGTAAATAGAATAAAATTTTAAAAATAATAACTACCCATTTTATTGTTGAGATAATTTATTTTGCCTACTGATTTTTTTTTTTGCAGATTCAAAACTGCACCTTGTATAACTGTCATATCGGGATTCAATCAGCCACAAGGCGATTTCCAAAGCATGCATGCATTAAGTGGCATCATTGGCAATCGCAACATCGATGAATACCCTAAAATTCTGAATCTGTGCTGAACACTTATACCCCGTTCGCGTTAAGATCAGAAATTTAAAGAAACCTTTTTACCGTCTGTTCTACCGATTTTAACTTCTATTTTGTAGGCAATAAGGATGACATTAAAAGCAAAAAAGTGGTTACAATACCAACTATTTACTGCAGCCGCCATTTGTCATGCTACCAACGTAATAAAAGTCAAAATCGGTTGAACGGACAGTAATATAAGGTTTTCATAAATTTCTAATGTTGTTTTGAACAGAGTATAATTATATAGTTTTTATATAACATTTTACTTATAACTCTGTCCACCGTAACATTTCTGACACAGTGTGTACACGCCCGACTCGGCGTCGTGCTTACCTTTGTAATGGCACACGATGTGCACCAGCTTCAGGTTCTCGCGCGTGAATATTTGCAAGTAGTACCTGTCAGCTTCAATACCACCCACCTTCGAATCCTTATCACATAACATACATTTAATATCACTGTTGTACAACCCGTCGATTGCTTGTAGAATTTTGGGGATGATAGACCTAGACAGCTCTATTTTGTGGTCGAGATTCCAAGTTTGGAATATGATGCGTTCTTCGCGGCTGCGGTAAGGGTTGATGACGTGTTCGCCTTCGTAGAGACACTTGTCGCTGCTCCATAGGCCTCCACATTGGAACAGACCGGTCTCGTCGCAGATGCGAGCGCTTTTGTTCGCTTTGCGGTTGAAGTATGTCTCGTTGTACTTGCAAGATTCGAGTAGATTACGGAGGTCTGTCAGGAACTGGTCTATGAGTTTCTTACCTCGGCCGTTCTTCGAGTGTATGTAGACGTCGGATGACTGGAGAGCGGACTTTGTTTTGTAGTAATAGCCGCGCATCCGATCCTTCACACGCTTCGCCATTGACTGCTCTTTTGTCTTTTCTGATGGTTCTAAACCTGTTAACACATATCATAGTATAATAATTACATCACTACATAGTATAAAACAAAGTCGCTTTTTCTGTCCCAATATCCCTATGTACGCTTAAATCTTTAAAACTACGCAACGGATTTTGATGCGTTTTTTTTTAATAGATAAAGTGATTCAAGAGGAAGGTTTATATGTATAATATTGCAACCGAGCGAAGCCGGGGCGGGTCGCTAGTTACATTATTATTATAAATAATTTCTAGCATTCACAATAACGATATTCGCATTCGATGGATGCGAGACGCACAGGACCGTTCATTGTGGCGACACTTGGGGGAGGCCTATAGTGATGATGATGATGATGACGATGATTCACATAACTATCCAGAGGAAACCCCTTTGTTGGTCATAGATTTAATAGCGTAAGTACTAGGGGTCCGGTCGTCCGATAAGGGCCAAGCGCGTGTCAACGGCGCGTATGTTCCACGCGCGCCTCAATCAGATGTCAGCAAGATTGACGTGTCCAGTTTTGCCCGATGTCTGCCAAGGCTGCAGACTCTTGTTAAGAGCAACTGAGGAAATAGTTTTAGTCAGTGAAAATCTGACACGCCCTCTCGCTCCAGCCAAGGGCGGGTGAAGTCATAGAGCGATTTACGGCCTCAAAAAAAAATTGGGCAGATGCCGCCTTGTCCTAATCAGCCCTTATCCTACTAGAGTAAAATATAGTTAGTGGTTCAAAATTTGCGATAAACGTTATTCAGTTCGGAGAGAGGGGGGGGGGGGATTATAAAAAAAAACATATAGCCACCACCTGATGAAAATGTAACAAATGACATAATGTAAATGTAGCCTTTCTCACCTTCAAACCATCCTGGATCCTCCTTCCTTTCGCTAAGCATGGTCCTGGCATCATCAGCTGCTGCAATGTACTTCTGGAACACTTTGAACTTCTCTTTGATGTTGGTGCTAAGGAACTCCTTAGCTGCAGCACCAGTGTCTATGTAGTCCTTCTTCTGGGTCCGAATCAGATCATAATAGTAGTCAAAATCTAGACAAAATGTGCATTTTGTTACATAAACATACTTTTATATACATTTGTTACATATCATTATATTATAGACATCCCTCCCTACCAATATTATAAATGCGAAAGTAGCTCTGTCTATCTGTTACACTTTTGCCCATAAACTGCTGGACCTATATTGATGGAATTTGGTATAGAGATAGATCAGATCTTGGTGAAGGACATAGACTACCTTTTTTCATGTAAAAAAGGCTTGAAAGAGGCTGAAATAGGGAATGATAGTTTCAATGAGAGTCCATCACTATTCAAGATTAATAACACAGATAAAACTATTAAACTTTGTATATAGGGACTTAATAAGAATAAGACATAAATCTCAAAAAAGGCTGCTCACACTAACAATCCCATGAAGACAAAGTTGCAGGATAAATCTAGTATTTCAAAAAACTGATCCACTAAGTCTTCCCCAAAGATGATTTTCCAAACTGCTTTTTAAACAAAGTTTGACCTATCCACATCGTAATATTTTCGACGACATGGCGACAGTTCAAAAGTCTGAAACAGAGCATACCAGTGACCATTTTCTCAGTATTCTTCAATAATATGAAGAGTGTTTGCGAGGGCAGCGTGGCCAGGTACTCGTCGTCGTCCACCTGCGTCCCGTCCTCCGCCACGCAGAGCCGGCACTCTGCGCAGCTGACATTGAACTGGAAACACCGAGCCGCGGAATTAGGTCAAGGTAGACGAATACCGGTCAAGGCTTCACCCTGACCCATTTCCCACAACGATAAACACAGCTAATCATGACTAAAACTAACCACAAAAATCAGCAAAATCATGAAAAAAACACACTTTAGACACGATAAATAACTAAAACAAAGTAATTTCTACTTACGCCTAACTTATTGCACGATTTCTCTATCAACTCTTCTAGAGTTTCGGCAGCAACGCCTATTTTCTTCTCCCTCTTTACATCCGTCACTTTGTATCCCTTTTTCATGATTAAAATAAAATTGTTTCACAATTTATGTTACATTTATTAATCAAAATAAAAACAAAGAAATTCAACGGCCGAACGTGAAATTGCAGCGCAGTTTGATTCTAAAGTGACATTTGATAAGAGGCTTGCCATTAGCAGGCATTATAATTTCCAATATTTGTTTAAGTTGTCTAGCTATTTTTCTGCCTTCTCTTCTGTAGCTAACATTCGTAAGCCATAAATATTCTTTCTCACAAAATTGAAATATTATATCGAAAAAAAATCTACAGATGTTAACAAAATTTACCAGTATATTTGGTATATTTCTAAATCTGGCAACTTCATTCCTATAATCGACTTTATTCGTAGGGGTAATTGATCCTTCATTCGATTCCAATTCTACTATCCCTCTCAATCCTTCCTATCGTTTCCTTTAAATGGTAAAGACTATAGTAAATATAGGTAGAGTAGCGTGTGGAGCCTAGATAGTCACCAACCCAACCCTTTCCTCCCAATCATCTTTCTATATCAGCCAGCCAATGCCAGCCAATTGGTTTGGAACTATGAGCATATTTTAGTTCTGTATTATAAGTTTGTAATGCGAAACAAAATATCGTAACCTTAAGAGGCTCCTTTTCCACTTGCTTATCGTCAACATCAAGCATGCTTTAAAAGCTTGTTGCTTCATCTAAAGCAATCCAAGGCGATGTTAGATGAAAAGGCAACGCAAAAAAAGAGAGATAACGCCAATTCAAAGGTTTTTTATCGGAACGATAACGATAACTAACTAATATTATCGATCGAAGAGGTCAACATATTTTGACCGTAAATGATTTATATTAAAGATGTAGAATATAAATTACATAATTTCAAGATTCTGAAAAAATCTAGTTTCTTCCCCATTCCACAAATGTGTCGTACGTGACCTAGTAGAGTAGTTCAGTACTCTACTAAAGACTCTACTAGATCTGAAAACTGAGGCGAAGCCATCACTGCTCTAATTTTTCCCGCCAGTTTTAATGTTTTGCTGTTCTGGTTCTGTCAAAAAATCCGTGAAGTGAGCGTTTTGGAAATTGGAGCTTCTAACCAAATCTATAATTAATTGCAAAATTAACTGAATAGTTTGCTCATTGCTGTGAACAATAACAATTTGGATTTCGGGTATTCAATATTTTTATCAGTCCGAATTATAATCTTGCTGTATTCACTAAAACGGAGATAATAACTGCGTGTAGCAATAATCACTTACACGAATTCTGATTTCATAATTATTTTATTCGTAGGTGGAAGAAGATTTATAATTGGGACGTAATAATCATCTGAAAATGAAACGTGGTGCCCTAATTGTTATTGAGGGTGTGGATAGGACTGGAAAGTCGACACAAGCCAGAACACTTGGTAAGTATAATATACTTGTGTACACAGCTGGTTTGCCAATAAGTCGCCTAAAGCTCTAGATGCCACAAGTACGAGAAATACCCTTGAAACAATTTGGGATAGCCTTTCAAAACCTGTCCAATCTACCTTGCGTACTAACAGTCTAGCTCTAATTTAGAAACCTAAAAACTAAGGTATTCTTTCAAAGAGTATCTAGTCATAAATCATAATTTTTTGGGTACTTTTGTAATAACTCTGATGTGTTTTTCTTTCAGTTGAAAATCTAAACAAGAAAAACATTCATGCGGAATACTCTAATTTCCCGGCTCGAGAAACAGATGTTGGAAAAATTATAAACAGCTACTTACAACTGAAGGTATTTTTAATATTAATTTTGGACTATTTTTTCTAATGCCACCCACTTATATAACTATTTTTTTTTGTTATGATAATTTCCAATTTTTTGGACCCTCTCCTGTTACTATTTTTAGTTTAAGGTACATTTTTATTTGTATTATACAATAGACAGATAAGATACTTACAATGCTTATAATAAAATTGTACTATCTCAAAAGTAGTAATTTGTTTTAGACTTATAAAACCTACAGACAGGACTTAATTTTTTTTTAGATGCAAAATTTAATTCATGAATCCCCAAGCGACCACCGGTGTCCGCGCATCTATTGTCTTACTATTGTGTCTCTAATTGACGGTATCTGAAGGGTTAAAAAAAATTAAGTTTGAATTTTGGTAAATTAATTATGTTTTGTAAAAAGTCATAGATCATAGAGATTGTCCCATGTAGTCATTTTGTCTAAAAAACTACAATTCGCTATCGAACAACCGAAAAGATTATGAATTTAAAACATATATATATATATATTAAAGCCCTCTCTGCCACTTTTGTATACCTATATCAGATTATCATTGATATTGCTTAATATTAATAAAGGCATGTGCAAGTATCTTATCTATCCATTGAATGATTAAACATATTTAAATGCCTACTAAATAATCTTTTTTAAGGAAAGGCTTATGTTCAGCACTGGTTATTTGTCGGCTGATTCTCCATAAGGGTATTGTTAAGGGACCCAGGTCACAAAGTCACCTATACTCACTATAACCATCCTTATAACAACGAAAAATCTATTCATCGCCTCCCTAGCTGTTTTTTTTTTTTTAATTTTGTTAATAATTCATATCAAAAAGTAAATTAATACAAAAATGTGAATAGAAAAAAAAAAAAAACAATCTTTTCTGTATTATGTAAGTAAGAAACACACTGCACTGTGCTGTGCTGTGTGTGTGCTGCTGTATCTGAAGGTTACACACACTGGTGTGCATCCTTATACGGTTACTTTAGTTGATAAGTGACATCACCGCCATTACACTATTATAAATTGCAAAAGTGAGAGAGATGTTTCCGTCACATCCACAGCTTTCCTCATACCAATGAATGCTGCATTTTTTTCGCTTTGCACACTTCTATAGAATTTAAAACAATTAGACAGTACAAGTGGACTTTATCCACATGTACTGTCTAATTGCTGAGATAATGTCCTTCTCTACTGTTGTATACCAATTCCCTAAATAAAATACACACTTTATTTTAATGTTCCAGAATGACCTATCAGATGAAGTGATTCACCTGCTGTTCTCAGCTAACAGATGGGAGAGAGCTAAGAATATTATTAAGAAATTGGAATCCGGCACAACATTGATTGTAGATCGATATTGTTACTCTGGTGTAGCGTTCTCAGCTGCTAAAGGTAGGCTAACGATCTGTGGAATATATCGACAATTTTTTAAGAAGTTGGCTTTTTTTGTTTTGCGAGCTTTTAGAGTTTCGTACTCAATGAGTAACAAAGGGCTGTCCGTCTCTCTGTCACCACACATAGCTAGACAGTTGAATTTTTCAGAGATGATATAACAACAAATACTAAAAGCAGAATAAAATAAATATTTAATTATAACAAACAACCTTTTTGCTCGTTATTTAAAACAGCAACAAGTAGACGAAATATTCATAGAATATGTGAGTGGTCCCCATACCACAATAGTGATATTTTTGCCTAATAAGACTAATTATAATAATATTTCAGGTTTAGATCTAAATTGGTGCAAGTCCCCAGATGTAGGTCTGCCTAAACCAGATAAGGTGTTCTTCCTTACAATGCCACTTGACTCAATCACACAAAGAAACGGATTTGGATCAGAAAGGTCAGTGAAGTAGATTTATCAATACTGTAGTATTTCTAAAATTGTTTGATATTGACTTGACACCCTTTGATATTGTCAAAATTTTAGGTTACGACGAACTTGAGATAGAAGTTAGCTTAGTGTCCAGTCCAGCTTTATTATTCGTGACTAATATTCAGCGTTTTCACATGATTCTAATACCGATGCAGCTATCTCTCAGACAATATCGCTATGTGTTATTCCAGGACAGTTGTTGCTATTGCCCGCAGTTTATCTTGCATCCAAATGAAACTACATAGACTAAAACTAGGAAGACAAATAGTAACTTGGTAAAAATAAAGGTCTTAATTAACAGTTGAAAGTTCGAAGTTGGTCAGTGAAATAGATCGATTCACATTCATTAAATTATTACCAGGATGTTTTTCTTACAGGTATGAAGTACTGAATTTCCAGAAGAAAGTTTCAGAAATATATTCGAAGTTAAAAGAAGATAATTGGGAAGTTTTGGATGCTAACAGGTAAATAACTAGATAATCTAGCTTAACTCATCACCTTGTCTGTGTCCTTAAACATCTTTCAAACTTGCAGTGCCCTTTACAATCTGTGTTATGTGCGGACAGCACTGTCTCCCCTTCTTAAAGTCACTGGCATTATAAGAATAAGACTGGGTGAGACCTAAGTCACGGTGCTAGTATTTGTTGACTTCTCGAACGCTTTCGATACCGTAAATCACGACATCCTGTTAACCATTACTTCCTATGTTATGGCCTCTCTCGAAACACTGGAATGATTCACCTCATACCTCCAGGAAATTCAGCAGGTGACTCATGTTAGTAAGTCTTCATCATGCAGGTGTGATTTATAAATAGGCATGCCACAAGGCAGCATACTTTGTCCTCTTCTGTTTTCTATTTTAATTAAATTTATCCGAACTAAATCATCTTGACATATTAAACAAGATCTTGATGGTTGTAAAAATTTATTTTAATAGTTTTAGTGTTACTGTACACCCCAAAAAAATCGGGTTATCGTCAATGAGAGTCGTCAAAACATAGCTAAAGTGGATGGAACGACTTTGTTTCTTCTTTTGTTTGACAGTACGATCGTTCCCTTTAGCACGGATGTAAAGGATCTACCGCGTCGATAGTACCTTTAGCTGGTGTAGGATCGCAATCATTTCTGCCTCATCGCTTAGAAAAATTTCGTAAGACTTCTAAACTTTCTTTTGAGAACTCAATAAAACTAAGTTTTTGATCACCTTTCATTCTATTTTCAGGTCAATTGATTCCATACAAGAAGATTTGCTGGAAAAGACACTAAATGTTGTAAATGATGTTACTGATAAAAATATAGGAAAGCTTTGGACAAAAGAATGATTTAATGCTTAAAAAAACGTAGTACTTGTGTATATCAATGTAATTAGTATGAATTCTAGGATTATGATATTCATTAATGAATATTATAGTGTTGTGTTTAGAAAGTAAGACTGAACTGCTTAGATAAGTTGACAATCTATTGAGATAAATAGAAATGACTATAAACTGGAAAAGTACTACAACCTTACTTTGATAATAAAATTTATTTAAATGACAACAACGATCCAATGGTTAGTATAAACTAAAGGGTTAATAATACTTAAAATCTTGATGACCAGTAGATGCCATCGCTACAAAAACTATAGATAACAGTATTCTTGACAAAGTACCGGCTATTTCCACCTCATACTTTGACATTGGCAAAATCATCAGACGTTCGTCGATGGAGCCATACACTTAAAAATAGAATTGAATGCACTAGCGCAATTAGCTTATCAGCCAAAGTTTAAAGAATGTTGTTAGAGCTGGTTTGAAATCTGCTTAGCAACTTAACCTTCTTCCCCGTTGAAATACAGACGCGATGCTGACATGCGCTATTCTGCCGTGCTAGCGATAAGAGCAGTAAGTATGTTTACGTGTTTTGAGTAACTGTCGCGCAAAGTTTTTGTTTTTCCGGACTTCTTTTTTTTAAGTTATATTGTGATAGTTGAAACGTGTAGCCCAAATAAAGCGCTTTTATATTCTTCACTCAATACAATTGTATATACAATTAGAATAGTTTTAAATGACGGAATAAAAGGATTGTCCTTTTATTCCAAAAATTTTACTTACTGCTAATATCGCTAGCGCGGCAGTATTGTTTCCAACAGTCACGACTCCTTCGATGTAAATAACAGCGCAGCTTCCAACGCACGCGTTAGTCGTGATGCATTTTATCAATATAGTCACGTTGCTTATGCGACTTGTAGTCAAATGTAGCGTCGTCTTGACATAACGCGTTACTGAATCTATGCATAAAGTCGACCTTACCGTCTACTCATAGAACGGACCGCGGAAATTTTACATATTGTGTATATGACGGCCGCAACTAGTGCGTAATGAATTGGCACGAATTTGGCTCTCTGCAGTGCTGTCCTGCCCCCATTGGAATCACAATGACATTAGCACCATATAGAGGGGACCGATTACGACTGTCTGTATAATTGCAGGTACATTTAACATGTTAACTGACTCAGGTCCTGTTGTAGCAAACAGATTGCCAACTTGTTTTTTAAGTTGAAGTTATTTTAATCTTTTATTTCTGACCTCATTTTGCAGCTAGCAATATATTTCTAAACTTATTAACTTATGTTAATTGACTATGTAGTTTTGCTTTATAATTGAAATGGGTCCTAATATAATAATAACGAAACATTTATAAGCATTATACAAATAAGTTTTTTTTGTAGTTAATTTAGGTTACTTATTTGCAATAAATAAGAAAGAAGGAAGAGTAGACATTCTGTCTATAATTATAATATTTAGCACAAAATCATAATTTTCATAGTTATTTATTTAAATCAGACTACTGGCTATGGCTTCAGAATACTTTAAATAGTTCTAAGTTGAGATCTGTGTTAGTCTTAAGCAACCTTCATAGAACGTATACGCTGCGTAAACGCCGCGTTGAACTACCCTCTACGTGAGGTTAACAAACGCTACATCCTAGCAAATGCACAAAATTATTTTGTACTATGGATGAGTATATTATGCCCATTTTCACTAACACGAAGCGATATCCAAATAAATTCCAATAGTGCAATGATATTTCAATATTTAATTGTTTTGATGTTGTCATGTGAAAATGGGCATCTGTTGGACAAAATATATTTACCATATTATTATTGCTTTTATTCATTCAAACTTAAAAATATCTTGTTACTTATAAAGTTGTTTTTGATCTGCTATGAGAATAACGCCGTAGGTGTATATTTTTTTAATGAAAATACATACATACAAACCTGATATATACCTAGAGCCTGTTTAAAAAGTCAAACGACTTCGGTTATTATTATAGGGCAAAATGAAATCTGACGTAGTCAACACTGGTTCAATAATCAAGGTTGATTAAGAGATCTTGATCATTGTTTACTAATAGAAGACCATAAAAAAAGTATTGAATATAAGTATTTTTAAACAAGTCGTTTGACTTTTTTTACTAAACTATATATATTAATATATTATTAAGAAATTAAATTGTTTATCTATGTATTTAATGTGTAAATAGAAGATAATTTGTCTGGAAGTACAATAAATAAACTTGGGATGATTAATAGCGTTTTATTTAATATCCAAGATGTAATAAATAAATAAATAATATGCTACTTAAGCCCTGACTTGTTACTTAGTATAACCAACTCAATGTTACAAACTTCACTGCTGAGTCTGTAACCGTATGCAGTATGGAGCGACTGCTTATCAGGGATTCAAATTTGAAGCGTAAAATGTTTGGGCAGCTGGTGCAGATTGAACGCGTAGCGCCTAGGGTAGGTGCGAACACGGTATTATTTTTTTTCAAATGTTGAAATCAACCAATGACTTCTCCCGCTCTTGAGTGGAGCCACGCCCTCGCGTGTCAGAATTTTACTGACTAAAACCACACCTGTCTTTCAGTTGTCCTTTGCGTTCTAGGACTACGGGTTTCCTTTTCAGTTATCCCCGTGACCCTAGCTAGCAGGCATCTGCTCTGCTGAGCCTATGTGTTCTCTCCGTCTTGACCTATGGCACCCAGACTTGGTCTTTGACTAACATTCAGAAGTACAAACTTAAGGTTTACCAACGAGCAACGGAGCGTATTGTATCACTACGCTCAAAATCAGAATAGTTGATGTGACTCAAAAGGCTGCAAAACGGAAATGGGACTGAGCAGGACATGTCTGCCGCATGCCTGATAAACGGTGCGTTAAAACAGCACAAAGTTGGTGCCCTGGAACTGCGACGGGTTTGCGGTAGACCACGAAAGAGTGCGACGAACTAGGCCAATTCCGCCAGAACTGGCAAGAGGCAGCCCAGGTAGGCGAAAGATGCAAGAAGTGGAGGAAGGCTTTGCCCAGGAGTGAAACAGAACAGACTAACAAAGCAAAGAAATAGTTTTTCGTAATTTTATTTATTATAACTATTCCAATTGTCTTTAAAACGAATTCTTTATACATTTTCGTCATCTGCAGTTCATTTATTTAAAGTGCTTTCCCTCAATGTGACAAAGTGAAAGTGGGACGCCCTGTATAAGGCAGAGATGTTTTTTTTAACTCTTCAAATCGTGATAATTAGAGACACAATAGAAAGACAATGGGTGCGCGAACGCCGGCGTCGCTTGGCGTTTAATGAATTAAACAATAGAATTGTGTTATTGACACATCTCTCCGCTCAGCTTTAGTGGAGACCGCTGTGCGGAGCGGAGCTGGATGGAAGCGGAGATGTGGGTGGACGACGCGCAGCGAACGACGAAAACGCACACATCTCCACTTTGGTGGAGTCCCCCGAGCTGAAAAAAATCTCCTCTCCCACAGCACACATGTCTGCTTTGGTGGAGTCCCGGCCTTAGTTCACCCGTGCGAAGCGGCCTGTTTGAATATTGTGCGCTGGCAGCATGACTGATTAGACAAATAAACAAAAACCAAAAATAAAACATACAAGTTTATTTTTTCTGTACAATCTGTAACAAGTGTTTTGCACCTTCAGAATTCTGTTGTTTCAGGATATTTACATGAGGCTTAATTTTCTTTTTTAAAGCGTTGGCAACAGCACCTGTGTTGCTTTCAATTAATTTCAGAAGGAAGAAACATCCTCTGTTAGTTGGAAGCCATAGTTTTATCTGAAAAAACAAAAAGAAATATTAATGAGACGAAACAAAAAGTTCTCGTTAACTGTTTGGGCCCAGCTCGGGACTGAACTAAAAGCATTGAACTGCAAATTAAAATGAAGACAATCTCAAATAAATAAAATAATAACATTGATGTTGGGAAGCGTATGGAATACGCGTGCCGTTGAAGTGGAGAACATTAATTTCCTCCACAACCGTTAGGTAAATATAGACGCCATTTTTGGAATAGGAAAGGAAACTAAAATGTTACACTCACAGTTTCATCTTCCAAGTGTTCAGCGATGGCTTCACCCAAGGTGTTGCCATCCTTGTCTTTATCAAGTATTGCCAGTTTCTTGAGACACATGTGGATGCCAGCATCCTCCACCGCCAGTAGGTCCTTGTCTTCAGCAGTAATGCGCCATTCAGGTTGGCAGATCACTTTAGCTAAGCCTTCCAGGATTTCTTTTGTTGATTCTGTAATAGACAAAATATTTAAGGCTATACAACTTCTTGGCATTTTACTCTTTGGTGCTAAATAATTACAGTAAAATTTAATCGGTTTCTGAATTAGGAATACGAAGTGAACAACAGTACTATGTATTCTTAGTTGAAATACCGGAGACTGGTAGCTACATTGTGACGTACTTAGTCAGTCGCAAATTAAATTGAAAGAAAGAAAAACATTTTATTTGCTGGAAAGTACATTTAATGAAAAGAATACGCCTCTTCCGAGCAAAACGGACGAACGCTCAGCATAATGCCGAGACCACAACGCTAAAAGCGGCGAGTCTACGACGCTGGATAAGTGTCAACAGAGACGTCAGCACGGTGCTATGCAATTGCGAATCTCTGTCCATTTCAGGCAGCCATGTCGCTTCCGAAGCCATATGGCCAATTGTATAAATAAATTAGCTTCTGCCAGCGGCTACGCTCGTGTGAAAGTAGGTTTTTCCATACAAACTTTGAACCCCCTTTGCAACCCCCTTAAAAGTTGAATTTTCAAAAATTCCTTCTTAGTGTTCGCCTACATCATAAAAGAGGAAGTCTTGTGCAACCTTTCATGTTCTTAGTCCCAGTAGTTTCGGCTGTGCGTTGATACGTCAGTTAGTCAGTTTCTCCTTTTATATACAGGGTTTTTTGGTAAAACACTGGTAACCTCTCAGGACTATGTTACTGACATCATAAACAACAACTTTTGTTCTATGACTTTAAAAACTTTGTCATATTTTAGTTCATCAGATTTTCATACAAAAATAAATATATTTTAAATTGAACGTTCTAAATATTACATGGCCTATGCGAAGAAAATGATAGTACAATAGCGGAATAGAGTGGGGATCAGGCGGCGGGGGTGCTCGATGCACTTGCGTACAGTCATACAGACGTAGGTAGGTATAACGAAAGACAGAGTTGAAATATGTTAGATAGAACAACGAAATATTGAAGGTTTATTTTTGACAAATGAATTATGTTTTGGAAAAAAGTAATAGAACGGAAGTTGTGGTTTATAATGTTAGTAATACAGTCCTGCAAGGTTGCTAGTCTTTTACAAATAATCCTGAATATCTATATTGATAGATGTGGATTGGACTAAGCCCGTCCATACAGGGTTATATCAAATTACTTAAAAGATAAATTATTAGATCAGTGAATAATCAATCTTTAACTTTTTAAAAGGTATTTAAGCTTACACGTACCTATAGACAGCACAGCAATAGCCAGCAGCATATTCGTCTTACTACTGAGCCAGAAACCAGGGTCCTCTTCCATATCCTTCTTCAGAGCGGGCAGGATAGCTTCCCTGAGTTCTGACACTCGGAGCTCAGCATCCTTCTTGGACGTGCCGCTCTTGGCGCCCTCTTCCAGAAACTTGATGAAACTCGGGTGGAATGCCCCTGAGTCTTTGGGTTTTACCAGCCAGTGTAGTGTCTGCAAAAGAAGTATTGTTAAGATTCTGCGGAATGATCATTTCCTCACCCCTGAATTTGGTTGTTGTTTCTTGTCAGGGTAGCTAGGCCTCATCTCGTTTAAATTGACCAAAAAACCTGTCGTGTAAGTGTTTTTAAAAACCTATTTACAAAATTTTAATAATTTTAGCAAAAAGACGCCCACTACTGTTATGTCCAGTAAGTGCCTCCCTTAAGTGTCGCCTCAACGACCGGTCCTAAGCGTCTCGCATCCGTTGGATTCCCGCGACCCTCATCAGGTCGTCGGTCCACCTTATATAAGGTCTACCAAAGCTGCTCTTCCGGTACACGGTCGGCACTCCCGAACCTTTCGGCCCCATCGGCCATTTCTGCTCTTCTGCTTTTTATGATTAAATAATACACTCGTATAAATTGATGTTATGGTCTTCGAGAAAACCATTGCCGTGGCCTAATTCAGGGCCGGGCAAGGAATTTGACTAGTTTTGCCGTGGATACGAATATATAATAAATAATAATAAGAAGAAGAACTAATGTTATAATACAGCAGCACTGAAAAGTTTTTATTTGTATGAACACTAATCTCCAGGCCGTCCACAATTCTGGGGCCAGGGACTGCCTGGGGCCGGGGTCTGTTTTTGGAAGGGAGGCTCGGCCCCGGTATGAAAGGCAAGAAGGAACGGTGTTACGAACCGAACTTATTAGCATCACCTTTTCGGAACATTTGATTGTATTCTAAATTCCAATATGACTGACAGGAAGCATCACTTGCACTTTTGGTTTTGCACGATTTGGTGAATGTTTGTAAAATAAACTGTGGTTACTTATACCAGCGCGATTTAGTTCCAGTAGCTACGATCAGTAACAAACGGGGTTGGTTTTTTTATCAATAAGAGTCTGACACTATCTCCCGTTCCGCCGAAAAACAAAAAGGCAACAATTTCAATAACTTGCGACCCACGGATACCCTTCAAACGCGAAGTATTATGTGCAATACTACTGGGTACTGTTTCTAATTGACATAAACAGCAGTTGCATTTTAAAATAACCGACGTACAAAAAAACTTTGTAACTATTTAAAAAAAAACGAGTCGGACTCTCGCACTGAGGGTTCCGCACCAAGGCAATCAAAAAAAGTGGTACGTCCGTAACATTCTTTTCTCGAAACAGTTCAAGCCATACTATTTACATGTTTGCTCAGTTTATGCCACGGTTTTATTAAAAAAACACCTCGCAAAATAGGGTAGTTTCCAGGGTCAAAATAATCTAAAAGACGGACTAATTACGTTTTTTACGGCAACTAGCCTATTGACAACTGCCGTGGATTGCACTATATCTATTAAACGTAATAAATAACACTGTTAAAATAATTAGGCTAAAACAAAATAACCCGACCGGCAGTTGTTGCCGCTTTCGATAGATGGCGTTGTACGAACAGACGCCAATCCTAAATCGCGCTATGGTTTCGTTACATTTCGCAATACAAGCTTGTCTAAACAAAACTGTAAAGATCAGGGACCATTACATTATAATGTACATTATGTTGTGAAACTTGACTGAAAGTAGACTCAAACCTGACCCAAAGTACCTATTTTTGAAAAATCAGTCTTAACTTCTGTGAAAGGCTGATTTTATAAAAAAAACAATTCTACAATGTTTTATACCCTGATCTTTTATAAAAGCTATGGTGTCCCAGTGATAACGGCCCTGACTTTTATGTTGTCAGTTGTAGGTTCAAAAACAGGCAGGAGCTTTAGATTGTATCTCGAATCTTATTTCATCACCATCAAAGCAATAAATGTAAACATCTTGAGGAAACCAGCATGATATAGAACTAAAAAACTAGGCAAGAGCGAGTCGGACTCGCGCACTGAGGGTTCAGTGCAAACTACCTTCACGCGTTCTGGAGATAATTTTCTCACTTTATCTATTCTCGTTACTCCACACATACATCTCAACATTCTCATCTCTGCTACATGCAATCTTTTTTCATCCATATTTTCACAGCCCAATATTCTGATCCCTACAATACTAAATTAAAAACTAACCATGTTACCCCAATGGTCTTTAGCAATGTCTTTCAAGTTGTTAGCTAATGTTGATACAATCGCTTTCTTGACTAGAACTGTGTCGTCCACGGAATCAAATATGGCGATGAGTAGGCGATAACCAGTCTTGTGTTTGCTGAGTGCTACTGCGTGTTCCTTCACCACTTTCAATATAGTCTGTAAGTAAATGAAATAAACAGTTTAATGTGAATCTTTAAAAAATAAGAATTCTAGGTAATCATACTCAATCGTCAGTACATCATCATCAACGATTGCACCACTGCTTACCATCTGGTGGGATCGCAGTCAAACACTAGTTTATATAACCCTTCAGATACCGTCAATTAGAAACACAATAGTAAGACAATAGATGCGCGGCCACCGGTGGTCGCTTGGGGATTCATGAATTAATAAAAAGGGATAGATGACAATAGAACAAAAATGTTCAGTAATATATATTTTTATAAATGGAGACTGAGGGGTAAAAAAGACGGATGGGATGGGTAAAGAGTGATAAAAATGAAAAGGGAGTTAGTGATAGCTTGACGGGTGATAGGACAGAATAGAAGAAAATAACGTAGGTAGTCATCCCAAAAACACAGGACAAGGTCAAGAAGATGATGTTTTTTATTTGTGTCATAAGTGGCCTGTTTCTTTAAAGATAATTTTAAATTTATAACAGTAAATAACAAAATCCTGTCAACAGTTCTAAATCTATATAAATATAAAAATGAATCCCTATTTCCCTTGGTCACGCCATCATGCGTGAACGGCTGGACCAAATTCGCTAATTCTTTTTTTTGTTGTGTTTGGTATTGTCAGGAGAAGATTCTTATTGAAAAATAAAATTGTGTAGGGTAATGAAGGGTAGATTAGGGTAGTGAAGGATAGAGTAGGGTAGTGAAGGATAGAGTAGGGTAGTGAAGGATAGAGTAGGGTAGTGAAGGATAGAGTAGGGTAGTGAAGGATAGAGTAGGGTAGTGAAGGATAGAGTAGGGTAGTGAAGGATAGAGTAGGGTAGTGAAGGATAGAGTAGGGTAGTGAAAGGTAGAGTAGGGTAGTGAAGGGTAGAGTAGGGTAGTGAAGGGAAGAGTAGGGTAGGGTAGGGTAGGGTAGAGTAGAGTAGAGTAGAGTAGAGTAGGGTAGGGTAGAGTAGAGTAGGGTATGGTAGGCTGGAGTAGCTCTTTCTTACTCCACTCTACTTCGCGGGTGCATAGCTGCGCGGGCAAAAGCTAGTTCTTTTTATAACATGTAGATGTTAAAATTTCTCACCTTCTTGTCCTTATTAGTGCCCTGCCACACACAGATAGAAGCTGCATTAGCGCCGGGCAGTGAATTACTGAGAGGCACTATGAGAGGGCTGAGTGTTGAGATCAGTTCTGCGCGATCCTCTGCGCTGCACTCGCGAATATAGTCGTACAGGATTGAGTGGAATAACCTGGAATGATTGATAACAAATTAAGTTTAAGATTTTGTTTTAAAATCACTGCATACAGCATTCGTAAAATAAAACCATGCATAAATGGTTTTAGGCCGATCGCTGCGTTATGCGGGCACCCGCGCGTTCCCATACAAAAGTGTTACTTCCGCGGGCAGCCGTGCCCCACGCCCTTTTTATTACATTAAAGTTCTCTATTGACACGACTATATGCACACTATTAAAGGTAAAATAGCGACACTGCATAGGTAATAATCCGGTTTTCGCTAAGACGAACATTGCACGGTGCTGTGTGTTTCGTCAGTCAGTCATGATTGACGAAAAACCTACCGTCTAATGCGATGATTGACGTTTTTTAGTACTGATTGGCGAAAACCATCAATCATGATTGATGGAATTGATTGGCGCTTGCATGACCGTGTAATGAACGCCTAAGGGGACCGACACATGCAACACACGCGCGGCATCGGCTTAACGCAGCGTTGGCCGTAAAACAAACATTACGCGGTAGGTCTTGCTGTCAGTTTTGCCAGTCAAAACCTTGATTGACGAAAAACCTACCGTCTAATGCGTTACATGATGGGTTTTAGTACTGAGTAAAGAAAACCACCATTCATGATTACATGACCGGGTAATATTTGCCTAACTGGGGTGTCATTTACATCTTTTTCTGGTAACCACACCACTGACCACCGACTAGTGATGCCCATGTGATAAAACATTTAAATTTTGAATAACAAAGCTGATAATGGCCGAGCGCACAAGGAATTCTTAAAACACAATAATATTGTATCCAGTACAACACAAAATGATTTTTATTTAGCCTTTTAATTGTGTCAATTAGAGGCACAATAGAAAGACTGTGTGAACATTGGGGTTCGCTTGGGATTTAATGAATTAATGTGGAATCATTCATAGACAATACACACAATGGTTGGTTGAACTGGAAAATAGCCAATTAATTTAAATATTTATGCAGATGGAAAAATAATTACAAGTCTATCTACAAGTCCGTGAAAAGGCCTGTTGTACTGTATGGATCAATGTTGGGCTGTGAAAAAGACAGATGAAAAAAGATTGCATGTAGCGGAGATGAGAATGTTAATCTTAACATTCTCATCTCCGCTACATGCAATCTGGATGTGTGGTGCGACGAGAATGGATAAAGTATATTAGGGGAAGTTTGAAAGTGGCGCCGGTGACTGAAAAGTTGAAAGAGAATCGTTTGTGTTGGTATGGTCATGGAAAAAGGAGAGATGAAACGCATGTTGCTAAAAGAGTTATGAATTTACATTTGGATGGATGGAGAGGGAGAGGGAGGCCAAAGAAAAGATGGATGGATTGTGTGAGAAGTGATATGAATGAAAAGGGAGTTAGTGACAGTGTGAGGAGCGACAGGACAGAATGGAAGAAAAAAACGTGTTGCGCCGACCCCAAATAAAACGGGATAATGAGGCGGGCAGGAAGATGAGTTGGAAAAATAATTATTTATGAAATGAAATACATACTCTCCATCATGAAGATTCTTGTCTAGGATCTTCTGTATGTTCGCCTTGCACGCCTGCAGGATGGCTGTCTTCATCTCAGGGCTGTCCTTGTACGTGTCAGTGATTGTCTTCACTTTGTCGTCCTTTGTCTGCAAGCAATAAGTAAAAATATAACCAAAATAAACTATAAAAAAATATTAAAAGCATTCTTAGCAAAATTAGTGGAAAATCCTATTTTAATTTTATTAAAGAATTAATTTGATATTTTAAAATTTTACTAGTTGCTGCCAGTATGAAAGTAGAGAATCAACCCGAGGAAACATACTCAATATAAAGTATCCTATGTGCTATTCCAGGACATTGTCTACCTGTGTAACAAGTTTCATCGAAACCTATTCAGCTATACAAGTGTGGAGAAGTAACAAAATTATCTTAGCATAAAATAACCGCCACCAGAACCATAACCAACCGGAATCACCAGATCTCTTCGAATCATAGAATAGAATCATAAATTTTATAAGTTATTTAACTATCAGAAACAAAACAACGCTACTTACATTTTTATAAATGTCTCCGTAAAACTCCTGCTGCATATGACACTTTTCTTTCTTCGTAGCAAACTCTCCATACGCATAATCCAATACCGGAGCACTTATTGCGTGAGTAGCAATTGACACAATATGACCAAAGAACTTCTTTAGTACCTCATGCCGTATAAACTCCGTACCATACTTCAAAATGCGTTTGACCGCATGCTGCCCATATTTAGACTGGACCATTTGAACCATTAAGTCTAATAGTTCTTCGGTTATTTCGTTCTTAATGTCGTCAGGACCGTATTTAAGTAATACTTGTATGACTCGGCTGAGGTCATGTGTTAGGGCTATGGACTTGTAGTGTCCTTTTAGCAGACAATGGAGCTCTTTACAGGAGTTTAATCTGAAGTCCGGTTTTACGACTTTCCTGAAAAATTTATGTTGATTTAACAATGTATACAGCAATGTGCAAAGATGTGTAAAGATCTGTCCTCTCTACATCTGTTCTTAACCTTTCGAATACCGTAATTACAGACACAATAGATAGACAATGGGTGAGCGAATGCTGGCGTTCGATTCCTTAATATTGTAAAAAGGAAAGATTTGTATTTATTGAATTCAAAAACTAGTAGACTGATTTAAAAAAAAAATTACTTTATCACTAAGTGACATACGGTATATATAAAAAGCCGATTGCATAAGCTAATGTGGATATTAAACTGAATATGGATATGCTACTGGCTTAGCTTTTTGCCAATTATTCGTTGGCTTTGAATCAAACCAAATGCCACTGAATTACAAGGAGCCACTGCCTATCTGACATTTACTAACCACATACAGTAAGATAATAATAAGTAATTATACAAATTATCTTTTAGGTTAACTTTGAACTAAAAAGGTTACCTTTGAATCTGTGCAGCCAGTAACTTGGCCTTGTGTGACACCTCAAACACTTCAGCTGTAGCCTTGGCCTTGCGCCTCACTAGCCTCAGTTCTTTCTTCTCTTTCTTCATCTCAGACCACTTAGGTTTCTCGCCATTAGCTTGATCTTTCGGCTTTCCTTTACCATCTTTGCCGAAATTAGGCTTTCCCTTACCATCTTTGCCGAAATTTGGCTTTCCTTTACCATCTTTTCCGAAATTAGGCTTTCCCTTACCAAATTTACCCTGGTCTTTTCCAAAACCAGGCTTGCCTTTACCATCTTTGTTGAATTTCGGCTTCCCGAACTTGTTTGGACCTTTCGCCCCATCCTTCTTGAAATCCTTTTTGAATTTATTGTTTTTCGCATTGTCAGCTTGTGCCGGTTTGCCTTCGGCATTGTCTGAAATCACCTTCTTCTTTTTCGGTGAACTAACATCAACTTCATTAAATTTTCTTTTAACTTTCTGCATTTTCAACGAATTACACAAATAATGCACGAGGTTATGAAATTCAAATTCCTGAATTCGGTATTCAAGTAAACGTTGATGCTCTTAACAAGTAAATATGCTGATATACAATTACAGGCTTTTCAATTATTGACTGCTATTTATATTAACTAATATTCCTTTAAATAAAGCCGTGCTTGGTTGTTTTATCCACACGTGCAATTATTGACAACGTTTGACATTTTGTTGACTACTGATTTTTGACATTGACAATAATTGACATGCGAATGTTTTTGGATTATGATACAAACTTTAAATGAAGTTGAATGCTTGACAATAAAATTAAATGCAGTCTCAAACTATAACATTACTTGTATTCCAGCAATAAAAGTAAAATAAAGTTTAAACAAGAATTAAGACTCAACACAAGCATTTTTTTTTCTATTATACTTTTTCTGACCCTTTCCATATAATTCAAAAATGGCTTCACAAATGTAGGTGTTAATGTCAAACAAATAAACCAAAAAAAACTCGCAAGACTGAACTTGTTTAGCATTTTGTGCAAATTTATTTGTTTTGAAATAAAATTATGTTTAAAAAGAAAAAAATCTTAAAAAATATATAGAATGGTTGATATAAATAAATATTTGGAAAGCCAACTGGCACTTGCGAAACAAAGAATAGCAATTAAAGGTAAAAAGGACAATGTTTCGCAGAAAAGTAAAGACGCTGCTGAATTAATATCTAAGAAACAATCGAAACAGTTTGGAAAACATTCGCCAAAAGAGGATTTCAAAGATACGCTTATACCGACCAGTTCTAGAACGAGAACATCGACAGTTTCTTCAGAGAAAGATTCCGACGAAGAATATTTACCTTCTGACGACGAGCCGGATGATATAATTAACATAGCTGCTGCAGCTGCTGGACCTTCTACCTCAACAATAACAACTCGAACAAAACATAATTTAAAAAGAATTGTAGATGATGGTGACACTACTAGCTACAATGAAAGAATAGAAAACTGGAAGAAAAATCTAGCAGCAGCTAAATCAAGCAACTATGATGGTGGAACTATGACAGCTGATGTGCAATATGTGTTAGAGGGCAACAAGGATCCAGAAGAACCCCATGAACTGCAGAATGGTTTGTGTGTTCCCAACTTTATTTGGAGGCAACTATACAAGTTCCAAAAGATTGGAGTCAAGTGGTTGTGGGAACTGCACCAGGTAGAATCTGGAGGATTGTTAGGAGATGAAATGGGTCTAGGAAAAACAATCCAGGTAATTGCATTTTTGGCAGGTTTGTCTAAAAGTGACTTAGGAGCCTGGGGAGGACTTGGTCCAACTATTATTGTGGCTCCAGCAACTGTTATTTACCAGTGGGTTTCTCATTTCCACTTCTGGTGCCCACACTTAAGAGTAGCTGTTCTTCACCACACAGGCTCCCATGCAGGAAATCACAATCAACTAATCAGGGATCTACATGCTGCACATGGGATCCTGTTGATCACCTATGCTGGTGTTGTAAAGTACACTAAAGATCTAACAGCTCGGAAATGGCATTATATAATATTAGATGAAGGCCATAAAATCAGGAATCCTGACACCCAAGTCAGTAAGCTTGTCAAAAAGTTTCGGACACCTCATAAGTTACTCATTACAGGTTCTCCCATGCAGAACAGCCTACAGGAATTGTGGTCCTTGTTTGATTTTATGAGACCAGGACTTTTAGGTACTTACACAGCATTTATGGATCATTTTGCCATGCCCATTACTCAGGGAGGATATGCTAATGCTACTGAATACCAGGAAGCAACTGCTTTAGAAATAGCAAAGGCCTTGAAGTTAATAATCACACCATACATGTTGAGACGGACAAAGGCCGAGGTCCAAAGCCATATAAAACTACCGGAGAAAACTGAGCAGGTGTTATTCTGTGCTCTGAGTCAGGAACAAAAAGATCTGTATATGGGCTACCTCACTGGCAACACTGTAAGAAGTATTTTAGATAAAGACAATAAATATGGCGACCCTCTGAGAGCAAGAATATTGGTTGCTCTATGTACTTTGAGAAAAATATGTAATCATCCAGACTTGTATCTCTATGAGGCTCATGAAGATTGTGATGAAATAGATCCAGAAAGATTTGGCAACTACAAAAGATCTGGAAAAATGACTGTTGTTAATTCTTTATTAAAAATTTGGCAAAAGCAAGGTCACAGAGCCTTAATATTCTCTCAGTCCAGAGGAATGCTGTGTTTACTAGAGCAGTATTTACAAGTTCAAGAATTTAAATATTTGCGAATGGATGGTTCAGTGAATGTGGGACAGAGGCAGAATATGATCAAAACATTTAATGAGAATCCTGAATACTTGGTATTTTTAGCAACAACTAGAGTTGGAGGCTTGGGGGTCAATCTCACAGGTGCTGATAGAGTGATAATATATGACCCTGATTGGAACCCAGCCACTGATGATCAAGCCAAAGAAAGAGCTTGGAGAATAGGTCAGCAAAGAAATGTAACAGTTTACAGATTACTATCAGCTGGAACTATTGAAGAAAAGATTTATCAGAGGCAAATATTCAAGCATTTCCTCAGTAACAAAATATTAATAGACCCTAATCAAAAGAATGTGTTGACCACTAGTACACTACAGGGTCTTTTCACTCTAGAGGAGCTGAACTGTGATGGTGACACGGAAACTGCATCTCTTTTCAAACATACCAAAATAAATGTTGATCTTGATTCAAGAGGTAAGAAGAGTGATGATAAACATTCCACTGAAAGTGACTCATTTTCAAAGAAAAAGATCGAAGCAATGAAAAAGATGGCTAGAGAAATTAGTAAAAAGATTTCTAAGGACAAGGAAGAAAATAAAGAAGAAAAAGATCCCAGAGAAGAGTACAAAAAGAAAAGAGAGTTGCTACTGAACCCACCTAAAGTTGAAGTACCTGAAATAAATATAGTTGATGATCAAGTTACTAATGTTCCATTTGAAAACATTCTATCTGAATTGGATATAGTAAATATGCATGTGAAAAAAGACTATGAAGAGAATTTACTAAAAAATGTTTTAAAAACCCAGGAAAATGCAGAAAAAGAAGAAAGTGATCATGGTGAAGAGGAAAATCCAGAAATTGAAAAAGAAAAAAAAGATAGCACGCATGATGATAATTGTGAAGAAAAGCCAATAAGAGAAAAAACACCTGAAAGAGATAAACCACTACATAAGCTTCATATGCAAAAAGAGATAAAAAAAACACATAAAAGAAAACATGCTACAGATGCAGAAATGGAGGTAGAAAATGTAGTTGCAGTGAAAAAAGTTAAAAAGAAAAAGCATAAAAAAGATAAAGAGAGAGAAAAACAAAAAAATGATGATGATTATGTGTTAAGTAAACTGTTTGCTAAAGCTAATGTTAAGAGTGCACTGCAGCATGATGTGGTCGTGGGGCTAGCTGAAAAAGAGAAACGACACAGAATAAAAGAAGAAGCAGTAAAAAAAGCTAAGGATGCTGTTAGAGCTATTAGATTTTCTTCCAAATAAAACTGTCCATCCATGACTAATCTAGGATTATGGGTGATTGTATTTAGAATTTAAGAGAAAGAATTATATTATACTTTTTGTTGAACATTTTTTTTTAACAAATCCCCTACCTAATTTCAAGAAATTATTTTGAATATTGGTTCTTGCTATGTTTAAATTTTGTGTGGCTTCACTATTATGTGAGGCTTTCTGAGATGTAATGGATGTTTGACGATATTGGGATTATTGGGTAGATTAGGGTGTGCCAGTTTTTAAACATATTAGATAATTATGACGCTATAATAGGTGGATTTTTGCTCAATGTGCTCACTTCCTTAGCATCTCTGCCTATCAAAAGAACACAAGGCGTGATGTAAAGTATTTTTCAAAATGGGATTAATTTCTTTAAGCCTATCTAGAATATCAGAACGTTGGCTTGGTGCGATAAGTTAAATTATGGCAACACATTATTTCAAATGTCAAAACCTAGCTGCCTTCCGAGTGCATAATTTTTAGAAATAATTGAATATAGTTTTATATTTTGCGTTAAACTATTATATAGCTTACGCCTGATATTGCCTTGTGAAATGTTTGTGTGATTTAGATGTAAACTTTGAGTTTTATAACGCTAAGTCAACAGTTTGATCTGAAGCGTATCGTGGAGGGATTTGGTGAAGTTCTGATAGGATTTGAAGTTTTTGGCTCAGTTGTTGCTGGGAAGACGTCGGCGATATGTCGAGAAGAAAACTACCGCCACCGGGCTTCAATTTTAAGCCTCCAGAGGAGCAAGTCGTGTGAGTGTCATCCTGGACCAATCTGGCTGCCTGACATCCATTGGCTAAAACTTTTGTTCTATATTTACATCGAAATAAGAATATAATTATGTTTATGCTAATGCAGAAATTCTTTATACCCAAATTAGGGAATACCTGTCTGTTTTGATATGATAATGGCCTCTGATAAATATATTATACAACTAAGTTTCCATAATAGTGGTGTTATCACTTGAAAACTAATACATCTATGAGCCAATTTTGTAATGCCTGTAATATTCAGTTGGTATTAGATACTAACCTAACCCTTACTAGGCTTAGATTAGTAAACTTTGTCTAAAACAAGTGTGTTTATTTGACTATCTGGATGGAATTGATAAGCATGCCACCATAGGTAGGAGGGTAAAACTTGATTGATAATGACTGACAATGATAATAATAGTATGTTCCTAAAAGATAGTTGATCACAAGGTCATGTTATTTAAACATCAAGCTTGATTTTATTTAGATTTATTTAATCCATACAAACATTACAAATGCATATTATTTGTTTGTCGGTTATCTCTTTATTTCTTAACAGCTGAATGGATTTAGGTGAAAATTACAAGACCATAGGTAGAAATAGGAACATAGGAAACTTTTCATCATGCGAGTATAGTTTCCTTGGAACATTCTAACTTTTCACATAAGCGAAGCTGCTGGCAGTTGCTAGTACTGAACATTTTAAATGCGAAAGTGATTCTGTCTGTTTGTTCCCTCTGCATATCTTAACAGTTGAATGGATTTGGATTAAACTTAACACAGGGGTGGTCAGAGTCATTTTATCTCAGGCCTAATTCCTTGGGGTAAATTTCAATTTTAGGCAAAACCATTGGGAGAAACTTGTTTCATTTAAGTCCATATTGTAAAATGGTAGTTTCTAGAAAAGGGTAGAAAGAAAGCAATTTGGATATTTTATTTGTTTATTTATAATCTTTAAAGTTTTTTATTGTTACTCCTCAGAACACCTCCAAGAAACTTGGACAAGCAGACCACAATCACAGTTGATGACAGAACATTTACGGTCCACGCAGATGACCTGATCAAGATCTGTGACCTGGGCCGCGGAGCCTATGGTATTGTGGAGAAGATGAAGCATATTCCTAGTGATACCACTATGGCAGTCAAGGTAAGATTTTCTATTATTAACAGCACAAATAACAAACTTTGATTGTCCATGTAGTAAGAAACAGGCTTCCTTATTCGGTGTTAGATGTCTTATTTGTATTTTTTACAACACAAAATCTCCATAAAAGATATGGTAAGGCTGCACATTTTTTTATCAAATCTCCCTTAACAGTGTAACACATATTTTCATTTCCTCTCACAGAGAATCACAGCGTCATTCAACAGTCAGTCAACAGAACTAAAGCGTCTACTCATGGACCTGGATGTGTCCATGAGAGCCAGTGCCTGTCCCTACACAGTGCACTTCTACGGTGCCATGTTCCGCGAGGGAGACGTCTGGATCTGTATGGAGGTCATGGACATGAGCCTTGACAAATTTTATATGAAAGTCTACCACAACAAACGCACCATACCTGAAAATATCCTAGGAAAAATCACATTTTCTGTGGTCAGCGCTTTACACTACTTATATTCTAAGCTCCGAGTAATTCACAGAGATGTAAAGCCATCTAATATCCTGATCAACAGGAAAGGAGAGGTGAAAATGTGTGACTTTGGTATATCAGGATACTTAGTGGACTCTGTGGCTAAGACTATTGACGCGGGCTGCAAGCCGTACATGGCGCCCGAGAGGATCGACCCCAGCGGCAACCCGGGCCAGTACGACATCCGCAGTGACGTGTGGTCGCTCGGCATCTCGCTCATCGAGCTGGCTACCGGCACCTTCCCCTACAACACGTGGGGCACGCCCTTCGAACAGCTCAAGCAAGTCGTGAAGGACGACCCCCCGAGACTACCAGGCGGACAGTTCTCTGCACAGTTTGAAGACCTCATCGTCCAATGTCTGCAGAAAGACTACAAACAGAGACCGAACTACGACGCGCTGCTTACGCACCCCTTCTGCCTGGATCACAGTCAGGAGATTGACGTGGCGACGTTTGTTCAAGAAATATTAGACTTACCAGATGAATCCTAGTGATAGGACATATTATTTACGTACCTATTAAGTACAAGCGTTTACCGACTAACCTTAATGTAGTTTAATAATTGAAAAGATATAAAATAATGTTATTAACCATAAAAAAAATTAAATTATGTATTCTTTATAGAGTGTCGATCGCAATCGGCGTACGCGGCGATTTTAAATGTTTGTTTTCAAAGATGATTTAGTGTTTACTACGTGAAGTAATCAAGTCTTGTGTAAGGAACATTGTCAATTTAGTAATGTAGTGGTAGGAAAAGGGTAGTGTGAAGTAAGAGTAACATGTCGCTAATATGGTTTTATGAACTTGTAGTCCGTTAACTTGACCTCCGAGCGAACAAAGGAATTGGTATAACAAAATAATGACTGGCAACATTTAATAAGCATCACAAAATTATCATAATTTAGTTTTAAATAAAAAATATTTGTTTTCAAATCATGTAGTTTCTTTATTTTACCTCATACCCTTCTCTATTCGAAGCTGAAATGTATAATATACCTAATATGCATAAAAATATGCAGCAGACCTGTGTTATTGTATATAAGCATAATTAGCTTCACAATGTCAGTTCCACAACTGGGATTTAAGCTTTCTCTCTAGGAGGGAATAGGCCGTAACTTACCGCGCGGTGGATGTCACATGTCTTCGAATTCTTGATATAGGACATTCCGGTTTCCTATCAATATTTTTCTTCACAGTTTTGAAAGCAGGTGTGGCAGAGGCGATAAAATAAATTATGTACACAAATAAAGCGCCTACCTGGGTTTGAACTTGCAACCCACGACATACTGTTCGAAGTCGGGGCCGTTACTACTGGACCACCTCCTGCTCTCATAGCAACAGCTGTAGGCTACATAAATTCCTGAAGATGTTCGATACTGCAATCCAAGTCTTGATAGTTTTTACTAACCGACTTCGAAAAGGAGGAGGTTCTATGTTCGGCTGAATGTATGTTTTTATTTTTTACCATTCTGATATGGGATTCAAATTGATAACGTTATTACCCGTGGTTGTTACCCAGCAGGGAACCCTATAGACAAATAGGAGCTCTGAACTAAGCACCTATTTGTCTGCAGGTTTCCAGAGATCCTCTTCAAACCTAACTTGTCTGTGTCGAAGTGCGTAGGTTCCTGTACAAGAGTTGTCAGAGTCGATTTGTGAAAGAAACATTACTTATGGCATTTTAAATGGTCGCATACTCTTGACGACAGACTGCTAACGCCGGATTTGAGGCGCAAAATATCAGCCGCTGCCGCCACACTATAAGTACACTTCCATTAATATTTACTGTACGGATGAAATATCTGCAGTATTTTTTTTAAGAATTGGGGCGAATATGTGCACAATAAATCAGAACTCCAACTTCAGTGTGACCAACATATTATGGCGGTAAGTTCCCTCTTTGTGACGTGGCTGGAAAGACCTCACGACTTCCTTACCTTCCGCATGACGCAGGTCCTCACCGGACATGGCACGTTCGGGAGGTTCCTGCGCCGGATTCAAGCGAAAGAGACGCCCGGGTGTCGCCACTGTGCGGAACGCCCGGAGGACACGGTGGAGTACACAGTTGCGGTGTGCCCTGCTTGATCGGCGGCGGAGACCTCTTGCGCCGGGCCTTGGTTTAGGCCATGGTCCGAAGCGAGGAGGCGGTCGCCTCCTTCTGCGAAGCAGTAATGCTAGCAAAGGAGGAGGCCGACCGCATCGGGCAACGGCGCTCTCGCTGACGCCGCCGGGATTCCGATCCCGATTTCCGGCCACCTTAGACGCGGGCTTCCGGACGGCGAGCCATGGATCGCTCGTTGTTTGACCATCCGAATAATTATCCGAACCGAGCCCAAGACGTCGACGGCGCGCACTGTTCCCGCGCGCCTCAAAGAGTTGTCAACAACAGCAGGGGCCCAGCTGAGTCGAAGCCTACTGGGGTCAGGGTTATCTAAAAGGAAGCTCGAGCCCCGGTATGAAGGCTAGAAGGAACGGGGTGGGTTTTTAGACAGTAAGAGTCTGACACTATCTCCCGCTCCGCCCAAGAACGGGGGTTGTCATTGGATGACTTTTGCCCACCATAAAAAAGTGACCAACATATTTTGACCATAGGTACCTACTGTGTTTATAGAAGTGTACCTATATGTATACAAAGTTTAACTGAAAATAAATCCCAGGGCACTAGAACGCAAGGCAAAGAAGGAACATAGGAATGGGAGTGGTCAGTTAAAGTTGACACGCTCTCCCGCTCCGTCCAACAGCGTTATTGGATGATTATCTACCTGAAAAAAGGGCCGCGGTAACTTTTTCGAACAATCCCGTAGCCAATTATGGCCATTGCTTAGTAAGAAGCCAAAAATGATAAGCCAAGGTATGCAATACTTAAGCCAAAAACAAACCAGTTTATTTTACGAAATTTATTTAAAATCATCAAAACATCATATAAATAAAGTAAGTACAAAATAGTACTAAGTACATGTCACATTTCTCTTACAAAATAAACACCAGACGGCTCCGATAATATTTTATTCACGATACAAATAAAGCGTAATTGACTAGAGTTGGTTTAGAAGGGCGAGTTCATCCCCAGCTTGGTGCCGAAGTCCAGGCGCGCGCGACGCTGATTGCGCCCGTCAGCCCTGGGGAGGGAAAGGGAATGTTAGAATACAGGAGTATAGCACAATACGAAGTTGGATAGACGGCCGAAAAACCTGCTAAATTCAGAAGAAAGACTAGGTATTCTATATCCTCGCTAGAGAGTGAAAACCTTATAAGGACATCATCACAAGTTTTTACCAGGGGAAGAAAAGCCGGTTTTTTGACAAAAATATATGAAAGATTGGTGTCTTTGGATTTGTAAATTTTCTCATGCAATCTTATACAAGTTTTTCAATTCTATACCATGTTCGCGTTAAGATTAGAAATTTAAAGAAACCTTTTTTACTGTCTGTTCAAACGATTTTATCTTCTATTTCGTAGGATGATGGCGTTTTTCTTCTTCTTTTCGTGTCGATGCTCTCAAACTATACTTTTTCTGTCTAATATTTGGCAACCTGTACAGCTCTATTGTTGGCCTCATCATAGATCCTGAAAACTGCAGGTCGTTACGCAGGATGGGAAGCATAGCATGTCCTGTGGAGAGGCTCCACACTGGCACTGTGTTAGAGATGGGTCGAGGAAACCCCATTAAAAGCAAAAAAGTGGTTACAATATCAACTATTTACTGCATCCGCCATTTGTACAGGCCACCGACGTAGTAAAAGTCAAAATTGGTTGAACTGACAGTAATAAAAGGTTTTTATAAATGTCTAATGTTATTTTGAACAGAGTATAAGCATGTATTATATTTATTTGAAGAAAATGAGTATTCACTACATTGAGACGTATAACTAAAAGATCACTTCAAAATCTTTATAGAAACTTACTTGATCTCCTGCCACTTGATAAGTTCGTTGAGAGCGAACACTAAGAACAGCGAGGCGGCGTACCCCACGGCGAGCGGCCAGGGGACATAGTACTGTAGCTCGCACACCCCCCATCTCTCGCAGAAACCGTAGCTGCTGCTCAACATAATGCCGCTAAATGCCAACTGCACCAGGATTCTGGAAGGTTATAGTTAAGTTATGTTTTATTCAACTGGCATGTTGGTCTAGTGGTTAGTGCCAGAGGTCTTGGGTTTGTTTACCACCCAAGCCAGATGTTTGTGTTATGGGCACAATCATTTGTCCTGTGGCTGGGTGTAATTTATCTATAACTAGCAACCCGCTCCGGCTTCGCTCGGGTCTTTCTCCACTATTTAGTGGATGTTATTATACATATAAACCTTCCTCTTGAATAACTCTATCTATTAAAAAAAAACCGCATCAAAAATCCGTTGCGTAGTTTTAAAGATTTAAGCGTACATAGGGATATAGGGACAGAAAAAGCGACTTTGTTTTATAATATGTAGTGATATGTATATATCCTACTTATATTATAAATGCGAAAGTTTGTATGTATGCTACACTGATGGGGCCCGGTAACTCGTCCATGGGCCAAAGTATCGTATAAAACGTGCCGCACTCCTATATCATCTGAAATTCCTTTACAGAATTCAATTCCTATACTAATGTAAGTAAGATTAACATCTTGAAACACAATGTTAGTCACAGAAAAAAAGATTGTAATAACATGAATGCATACTTACAAAATGAGCACAGTGACCGACCACACTCTGTTGGCCCAGAACCCCTTCTGCCAGATCGAAGACTGACGGTGAACGAATGACAATGATATCACAACTGGAAATGAACAAATATTATATCATGTTATGATTTAATCTGTGGATTTAAATTTGGTGGATAGCGACACATTACTTCTCCTAGAGAGGAGGCTTGAGTCCGAGCAGTGGGAACATTACAAGGCTATGCTTATGCCATGATATGGTTGCGGCAGACCAAGACGAGAGTGGAGAGATGAACTTGACTCTTACTGAAGGAACTGGCCCGCTATGACTGAAGACAGATGTGTGTGGAAAAAGGGGAGGGAGGCCTTGGCCCAGCAGTGGGGATGAACTGCCTAATTACATGTTATATTTTTTTTAATGGAATTTTTGGATAATACTAATATAATCAAATAGATATACTGGTTATTGTATACCATAACAAATATAAGAGAAGCTTAAAATGAATGGGACGAATTCGAAACCAAGGGCAGTCTTATTGCTAAAAGCGACTTTTTTTTTTTACAGGAAATCATTGGATGAATTTGACTAAGAAGGAGATAAGATATCAGGCAGTCTGTAGTTTATTATTTACGTATGTATATAACTAATAATGTGCATTTAATACAAATAATATATAATACATTCTATACACATAGGCTGTTGTTCGAAAAAGTTACCGTTACCCTGGAACAAAGGGCAATTGGACGAACATAGATAGGGTTTAAGTCAGTACAAGACTGATCCTCCCTCTCACTCTACCCAGAGCTGATGAAGTTATTTGATGATGTCACACCTCAAAAAAAAATCTACACATTTAGAATAAGGTTGAAATATTTACTTAAATGCAAGGTAATCAACGCGAGAGTAATATGCTGCGCCATATAGAACCCGTCATAGAAGTCGTCTCCCCAGCCGTGCCAGCTCTTGAGGGAGAGGTCGTGTGTGCCGTTGGCCGCAGCCGCGTTGACGGGGTACACTATCCAGCACGAGGTGGCGTTGGTGGCTGTCGACAGCTGCTCGCAGAACGCGCGCAGGGTAAACGCGTATAGAACCAGAATCGATAACACGGCCGGTAGGAACTTTAGGGCGTAGCACCAGAATACGAAGACTGCCATCTGAGGATGGAAAATATTTTATTTAGTTTGAAAAATAATATAATAATAATATTCCACAACTATCACACAACGCCGTCTAGTCCCAAGCTAAGCAGAGCTTGTGTTATGGGTACTAGACAACTGATAAACATACTTCTATATTTCTAAATACATACATTTTAGTATAAGTGAAAACTTGTAAATGGCCGTTTTTTACCTATTTTAAGTTTTCATCACATAAACATTTGTCCTGGGTTGGAATCGAACCCACGACCTCCGGCATAGCAGTCAGAGCCACTAACCACTAGACCAACATGCCAGTCAAAAAAAAAAATACTGTGATGATCATGTTTGTTGTGCTTAAAGTGTAATAAATAGGCAGTGTCTTAATTAAATTATAAGTAATCGGTTCTATTCGTGTTAAGACAATAGTGACACCATCAGTGCAATTGTAAAGTAAATGCGTATTTATACTGGGGTAATAATAAAACCTATTTATGGTTAAAGAAATTTCTTTTATTACGCAGTAGTTTTAAATATTCAGTAAGTTTTTTTAAATTAATCATATTCGTTAGAATTTACACTTTTATTATAACGAATAGGTAATTCATTTTAAAATTGACAAAACAGACGTCAATATTTTCTGAAGGGCTTATTTCAATGTGAATACGGTTTTCTAATTTACTATGATCTGATTGGTCAAGGGGCGTGGCTAAGCTGAGTGACAACGATGAGTCACTATTATCTTATCGCGCTATACGTATTAACTGTTGACTTATTTTTTAAAATTATTTATATGAAAAAGTAACCTTATCCAAAAGTACCCTTTAATTGTCTAATTGAAATAAATGATTTATGTGTTTGTGTTGAGTTACCTTAGCATTCATGAGCAGCTGCGGGCGCGTAGCAGCGCGCTGCATGAGCGCAGTGTCGAGCGGCGCGAAGGCGAGCGCGGCCGCCAGCGCGGGCACCACGACGGCGCCGCCCCACACGTGTTTGTGTTGAGTTACCTTAGCATTCATGAGCAGCTGCGGGCGCGTAGCAGCGCGCTGCATGAGCGCAGTGTCGAGCGGCGCGAAGGCGAGCGCGGCCGCCAGCGCGGGCACCACGACGGCGCCGCCCCACACGTGTTTGTGTTGAGTTACCTTAGCATTCATGAGCAGCTGCGGGCGCGTAGCAGCGCGCTGCATGAGCGCAGTGTCGAGCGGCGCGAAGGCGAGCGCGGCCGCCAGCGCGGGCACCACGACGGCGCCGCCCCACACGTGTTTGTGTTGAGTTACCTTAGCATTCATGAGCAGCTGCGGGCGCGTAGCAGCGCGCTGCATGAGCGCAGTGTCGAGCGGCGCGAAGGCGAGCGCGGCCGCCAGCGCGGGCACCACGACGGCGCCGCCCCACACGTGTTTGTGTTGAGTTACCTTAGCATTCATGAGCAGCTGCGGGCGCGTAGCAGCGCGCTGCATGAGCGCAGTGTCGAGCGGCGCGAAGGCGAGCGCGGCCGCCAGCGCGGGCACCACGACGGCGCCGCCCCACACGTGTTTGTGTTGAGTTACCTTAGCATTCATGAGCAGCTGCGGGCGCGTAGCAGCGCGCTGCATGAGCGCAGTGTCGAGCGGCGCGAAGGCGAGCGCGGCCGCCAGCGCGGGCACCACGACGGCGCCGCCCCACACGTGTTTGTGTTGAGTTACCTTAGCATTCATGAGCAGCTGCGGGCGCGTAGCAGCGCGCTGCATGAGCGCAGTGTCGAGCGGCGCGAAGGCGAGCGCGGCCGCCAGCGCGGGCACCACGACGGCGCCGCCCCACACGGCGCCGCCCACGCTCAGCGACAGCGGCACGAACGCGCACAGGGAACCTACCTGGTATACACAATACACCCACGTTATTACCTAATCAGGTCTTGCTGAATATTGTTTTTTTTTTTTTCTGAAAGCGCGTCACAAAAGCGGTGTAAAGCGAGCAACCGGCCACAACCATAAAACACCGCCACCGGCATATTTCCTGTAGGTTTCAAACATTTTATATGGATTCGCCGCACACGGTTGACACCGGTGGCCGCCACACGCCGCAAGTCGCCGGTACCTGCTTCTTGTGACCCGCACCGGCCACTAAACGCTAATAAAGATTATGATACTGCGCGTCTGGGTTAATAAAGCAGCAGCTACTAGAAATAAGTGGTTGTCGCGTGCTTCAGCTGCCTTTGTGGCGGTGGCCACTTTGAGCTTGTCACGGCGAGTTTGTGGCTGTGACATGTAGCCCGTGTGTGGCGACCCTTACTATATCTTCCTTCTTCGATCACTCCATATTTGAAAACTTGAGTATTTCACGTGAACAAACAACGAAAAAAAAACGGAGGTTCTAAAATTCGTTCATATTTGGCATATTTGTACTTCTAGGGGATGTGAACGTGTTCACATAATATTTTTTTACACCACCTGTTCGATAATGCCGTTTTATACGTCATACAAACCTCCCTTAAACCAAGTCATTATTCCCTAGGGAGATAATGTAGTTATGGCCGATCCCTAGGGAATAATGAGATTTGAACTTGGAACATCAAAAATCGTCAACATTGTGAATTAAAATGTACGTACATCGAACAAGTTGACTCGAAATTCAAACTGGCCACTAACAAAAATACCTAACAAAAAAACCTGCTTACTGACGGGAGCGTTATAGAAAATTGAAACTATACGAATCTTGGAGTAGTGAATTTTGTTTCTTTGATGAACTTGTAAATATAATACTTATATTTTTCTAATATATGATTTGGTCGACCAAATTGTCTTTTAATTATCTCACAGATAGTGTAAAAAGTAGAATATGCAACACGGGGATAAAGCTGTCTTTGTCTTGGGCGGCTTGAATTCCTGACTTCACTCAGGTTTCTTTATTAACTCCCTCGCAATGCTCGGGAGCTAATTATATAAATCCCTCACTAGCGTTCGGGATTAAACTTAGCAACCGTCGTTACGTTCGGAATTCAACATGCCGCCCGCGACTTAAAGACACTGCTTTATCCCCTTGTCACATAAACTACTACTTTATTTGAGGTTTACCTGTTAAGATTTGGGATTGATGGATTTAACGGCAAAATAAAGCTTATCATTTATAAACTTTACTATAAAAATTGCAGAATGCGATTTAAATTAGTTTAAGAGATACTTGTAAATCGATTAGAATATGTACTATCAAAAACACTTTCGCCTGACCACAGCTAAGTTCATTTTTGCTTGCACTCGAAATAAATAAATAAAACTTCAAAGGGTTTGGTTTGGCACCGCGCCGCAGGATTCAAGCGATTTTTTTTTTAGTGATCAGGTAGAAATTATCGCGATGGTACATGTGCTGAGCGTCATATCAGTCACTTCTTAAAGACTTTCGGTGGATATGAAAAGTGTTAAAATGTTGGTAATTTTTTTATTTGGCTTACCTACTAACAATTGACTACACATATTCAAAGAAATGAAATACATCAAATAAACTTATAGACTAGTGTATCAATTCCTTACAGGTGAGCACAACATGCGTAACGTTATTGTTAGTTACCTACTTAAAACTCCTACTGGGGCCAGGGTTATCCGAAAGAGAGCTCGAGCCCCGGTATAAAGGCTAGAAGGAATGGAGTGGGTTTTTAGTCAGTAAGAGTCTGACATTATCTCCCGTTCCGCCCAAGAGCGGGGGCCGTCATTGGATGATTTTCCTCACCATAAAAAAAACCTACTTAAAATTTAAGTTTATCCAACATTAGGGTTCCGCCGACAAAAAAACGTGTTGCGTCGACCCCAAATAAAACGGGACAAGGGCAGAAAGATGGTGATGATGAGGGTCCCGTACCCTATCTGAGTTTAAAAAATATGTATAATTTACGGGATACTGGTATTATTAGTATTATGGATTACTTCACGTACCTGCAACAGAGCTATGAAGCACACGCTACATATCCAGAATTGCGTGCTGTTCCACAAACACGTCATGTGGTGTCTCGACATCGTGATAAGAGTGAATAGCGACACGTCAGCGTCTCTGGTCATCTGTGGGAATACCGTATAATGGTAAGGTCGCTATGGAAATGTCAACTTTAATTGTACAGAATTAAGTTTGGTTTACATTGCAATTTTAATGATTTTATGTTGCTTCTGTGACTGTGAAACCAATCTCATTTACACGTGGATTTAAATTTAAACCCAAATGTTTATTTTCTTTTATTTATTTTTTAAAGTAAGAATTAAATATTTTATCAATTGGAATTTCTGTAAAATCACAAGTAAAAAAATAAATGTTTGGTAAATTATAATTACACATACGTAGTAAAAATATACTATGAGTACATACCTTTTGGCTACAGTAGTTAGTGAAAGGTTGATCCTGCCATTTATTTTGTAACTGAGCAGCGTGAAAAGTATTGAAATTTGTAATTAAATAGAACAAATAACTCTCTGGGTTATTTGTTCTATTTGTACAGAGAGACACGGCTATCATAACACTAGTAATATAAAATTTCAATTTCTGTTTGTGTGTAGGTGGATGTTTCTTACTTCTTAACCCTTCAGATACCGTCAATTAGAGACACAATAGTAAGACAATAGATGCGCGGCCACCGGTGGTCGCTTGGGGATTCATGAATTAAATCTGAATAGTCTTAAAAAAACCATTTACTTCAAAATGATGCTAATTGCACATTCTAAAGCGTAGATCTCTATGGGCAGAATAGGCAAAAAACTCCATAGACACTTTTTTAAATCCTGTTATTTATTACGAAAATCTCAAGTACATATTTGTTCATCTTGTTGCTTCTAATACGCGAGAACAATGCAAATAAATAAATATAAAAATTCAAAACATAGAAATTAAAATAAGACAGTGGCAACTAAGAGAACACCAGGTCTTAATTGTCAGCGTCTGTTCACGGACATGACGCGTATGGCTTCTTCTTCTTCTTAGCGTGTCGTGACTTCGTGTGTGTGAAGAAGAAGAAGCTACACGCTAAAATGACCGAATGAAATCCGGCACATGGGTAGATATAGCGTATAGTGATAGAAGTAGTAAAAATGATACGTTTTGCCCTGAGAATAGGTTTCTTTGGGAATAAATTTTACTTTTAAGCGCGCGAAACCGCTGGCAGAAGCTAGTAAATAATTTCCTGTCTCTCTTTTCATTATTGTATGCGATCTGATGCTGAATGCTTATCGGAAGGTCCATAGAAACAATATTTATCTAGAAGGCACTCCATAACTTACCGATAATGAACAAGGAACGGAGTTGAGCGCTCTGGCCAGGTCGATGGGTCCGACGCATGACTCTGGCACCTGATATGGCGGCATCTTTTGGCACAGCACCGGGTATAGAGGCTCTACTGCGATGCTAGAATAAAAAAAAAAACAAAAATTCAAGATGTATGGTAATGGGTTGTATAGTTGGGCTGTGAAAAAGACGGATGAAAAAAGTTTGCATGTAGCGGACATATCGAGAATGAATAAAGTTTGAAAGTGTCGCCACTGACTGAAAAGTTGAAAGGGAATCGTTTGCCTTGGTATGGTCAAGTGAAAAGTTGTTGTGCCCAAACAGGGTCTACAATGATTCATAGCTCTAAGCCTGTTTTGTACCATCTTACCAACATTGTAGATGCAAATAAATGAATATGAATATGAATATGAAAAGGAGTCACAAATATACTTGTGAATGGATGGAGAGGGAGATCAAAGAAAAGAACTTTTTGTGTGGAGTGATTTTCCTAATGAAAAACCCAATAGTATAATAGGAAATAGAACCCAGGATCTCTTGCCGTCAAGGAGACTTGGAGAGCTCTATGTCGAGGTATTTTAGGTCTATCTGTATACCAGCATAATCTGTTGCATAAAGCGAAATGAGCAGTCAGTGGAGAGAAGAGAAGAGAGACCATATGCCCGTAGTGATAAGGTTGACAGTCTAGCACACACCTCGCATCAGCCTGCATGAAGATCTCCATATTGAGGCAGTTGGCGGCCGAGCCCATGACACACACCACCTCGCCGTAGTCCTGCATGATCTGTATCATCTGCTGCACTGAGCGCGCAGAGCAATCGGTGAAGAGAGACACTAGGAGAGGCACGTTGTCCACTTGTTCGATGTGCGGACGAATGTTCTCGATGCCACGTGGGAGCTTCGCCTGGATTAAAGAAAAACAGGAATAGTAATAAGCCCAAAGATAAAAAACTCAGCCACACCAATATAATCAACCAAAGGGATTTTTGCATATATTATAGGATCAAACCACTCATTAAGCTTTAAAAGCCCATATCATATCTTAATTAAATCACATACAGCAAGTTCAATCATTCAGAGAGACCATTCAGGGATATTCACAATGTGGCATAATGAATGTAAAGAAGCAAAGCCCTCATGGTTCACATAGGGCACTAGGACACAGGGTAGCAGCAGTATCGCCTCAAAGACGGTTAAAATTGAAGCCTTTAATGACGGCTAAAAAACTTTGCTCACATTTATAGGAAGATGTCCATTCCCAGCGAGTATATTTGAAACCTGTAACGCCAAAGACGTTCTTCATTTTGCCATTACGACAGATTTTGGGTGCTCTGAGACACCGCTGATAAGAAACCTTAGGTTTACTGCTCCTGCAATACTTCTCTATTGGCGCGGACTGGTAGGTTAAGTCTGTGAGGCAGGACAGAGTGCGACACGCGTCGGCAGGGAGCCGTCCTCGACATCACTTCCTTACTGTATGGATACAACACTTACTCTATTGCTCATATCAAAGTTGACGAGCGCGGAGTGGTCGGTCGAGTCCGTGAGACAGGACAGAGAGCGACACGCGTCGGAGGGGGAGCCATCCTCGACATCACTTCCTTACTGTGTGAACACAACACTTACTCTGTTGCTCATATCAAAGTTGACGGGCGCGGAGTGGTCGGTCGAGTCCGTGAGACAGGACAGAGAGCGACACGCATCGGCGGGGGAGCCCGCTTCGTCATCTTCGTCGTTGTCCAGTAGAGAGTCGGCGTCCGCTGAAGGATGGCTGGTTGATATGCTGCTGCGTTGGAACTGTGAATGGAACAGGGATGACCTTACAACTGTTTTGGTAAGTTAAAACTGTAAGAATAGATATTAAAATCTAGAGTTTATTAAGAGGGAGACAACGCAATGCTTTTAAAGATGTAATTTTAGATTTGTTGCCAATTTTACAAATTTGATTTGAATCAAACTGAATAAATTTAATCAGACTTTTTAAATCCAAACGTAACTTCAAACCACACCTTAGTTTGGTGTCGAATAAATCATAGTTTGTGTCTGTACAATTGTTTTAAATGAGATAGAAAAAATAATAATCAATAAAAATATATGAACAATTCGTTCAGTAACAATTTATACCCTCACCGACGTGAAAGTCATCATTATGCGTTTATTCATGCAAGACCTAGACTAGTTAGAATGCAGAAGGCACACAAATCACCAGGAAATTGGTAAAGAAATAGAAAAAGCCTAAGAAGTACCTTCAAATTAGTATGCGTAGTGATAGAATGCCTCGCCTTCTTGATCTCGTTGTCAAACTTGACGGTGCTGTGATCCAGGTTGATGGCTCCCGGCGCAGACATAGACAAGGCTTTCGAAGTCGCCATGTTGGTACTGCGGCGGTTAGCAGACATGTAGGATGATTATCGAGGGTAAACTTATGTTGGTAGTAATGCACCGACAAAATGAACCACTTATACCGTAGGCGGGGCAGAAAGCATTACCTAAGGGTGTTACCACACCAATCGTTCGATCGTCGATCGATGGTATCGATCGACGTCGGTCGACGTTGATCGATTGGTGTGGTAGCTTTAATTGATCGACGGATACCGGTCGACAAGCCAATCGATCGATTACCAGTCGATGGCATCGGTCGATGTTGATCGATTAACCCCGGCTATATTCCATTAGTTGCTTTTGAAACGTATTCACAAGAGGACGGATTCTACCATCGATTAACAATCGAACGATTGGTCTGGTAGAAACTGTCGATCGACGTCGACTAATCTATTCTACCATCGATCGACGATCGATCGACTGGTGTGGTAACACCCTAACGCAGCATCCTATACTATGTGGGCGATCCGATGCGGCTCACATACTGACAATTATTTGTCACATTAGCGCCTTATCGCTTCGCGTTCGCTATCGTGTTTAATCGCCTACTTAGGACACAGCGTAAATGACATGAATTTTGGACTTCATTTTAAATAGTATGTTATTAAGGTAAAGTTGTACATTTTGATGAGTTTAAGATCATTCAACTAACCAAAACCTTTTCTAAAAATGTATGTTCCTATTGTAGATTAGATATATTTACTACACACAAGTTACTATTTTACAGTTAAACTCACACAGTAACATTACGATTGCATACTATAGTCAATCAATAAAACTTTCTTTACTTCCTTCTGTGCTAAAATAAACTTTATTTTTTAATATATTTCTATTTTAACTTTATTCTATATGACTCTCACAGGTCATACCGACTTAGTGCATGTATAGTATGGCCATTTTGAAGTTGGCGTTGCGAACTATGCATTCGCCTTATGATTAAAAAGAATTACTGCGCAGCATGGGCGTAGTTACCGCCGTATCGGCCGTATCAATGATATGGGGCCCCCGAGCTACAGGGGCCCCGACATATGCCTAAATTCGTAATATGTTATACACAATCTTAAATTCTCATATTGATAAAAAGCTAGGAGTGAATGAATAATGACTATATGATACTCTGTAAAGAATTTTTAGCCTTTTAGAATAACATATAAGACGACAATAAAAACTCATACTATTTTAGTATGATTTTTAGTAGGTAGGTTACCTTCTGAATCCTTTCAAAAGTATTTGATATGGGGCCCCATTAGGACTAGCTAAGGCACCGCTGCGCAGGCAATTATTCGAAGTTTGGAGCTGTCAATATATTTCGACCGTACAGTACACCACTATTCATTCCTATTTAATTTCTGGACATGTGTTACTTTTGTTAATCAAAAATGGCGTGCGTTTTGATGAGTTCCAGCCTATGATTTTTATCAGTGTTATTGAAACCGCAGTGTTAAACAAAACATGCCATTGTTACAAAAGCCAAGTCAACTGCAAAATGGAAGTTGTGGTAGTATGCATCTAGTCATGTCATATCTATAATAAAATATAATCTATAATACAATATAATATAACACGATAATTGGAGGGTATACGTATCTCATACAAGAATTTATTGTTAATAGCACGGATAAGTTTCAATACGCATACCCAACACTCACCCTGTATAGCTTTTAATATTATACAGAAATTATAGTATGTATGTTTGAACAAAAAGTCTAGGTCTTTTAATCAAGAGTAAGTAGGTTACTTCTAAGCAAGCGTGCTTCATCGCCGATCACATCCTCGCTTACTATCAGGGGCTTTATCATGACGTGACGTTTTGATCCGTCGTCACCTTGAAAGTTTCTTCAAACTTTTTCAGTTCTCTAATCCAAAGAAGCTTTTTTTTCGGCGGATAAATATCATCCAAATGTCATTCCCTGTCCATGGGCGAAGCGGGAGATAGTGTCAGACTTTTACTGACAATTAGGTCTACGGAACAAAGATGTTTAAGATTTTTGATCACTAACCGACTTTTTTATTCTTTGTTTAAACACATATAATTTACATTTAAAAAATACAAATTCAATGGTTTTTTTTTATTATTTGATATTGTTACGCCGTTAAACTTCAACATGCCATATCTTCGACGAAATAAAGAGTCGCAGTCGAAATCAAAACTGACTCACTTCCAGTCGGGGGCTCGTATTTATTTGCGGAGCAAAGAACATTCTAGATACCGACGTCTCAAGATCAATCCAGAACAATAGTCGTGTCGCGGGGCCATAAATCATTTTTATTGCGAGTCACTTTCACGCAAATTTCGACTCTATTATTAATGGCGAAAAGTACCATTTCCCTTATCTATCTACATGCCTACCTACTATTATTAATTGAATAATAATAGTGGTAGCTACTTATGGTAGATTTTTCCATTCTAGATCTTTCGAACAGCAATGCGTTTTAATTATTCGTTGCGACTCTTTATTTCGTCGAAGATATGGCGTGTTCCAGTTTAACGGCGTCACAATATATACTAGTGCTTGACTGCGACCTGATGGTAAGCAGTGATGCTATCGTTGATGGTGAAGCACACTAGATTTCATTAAGACTTACTTTGTCCAAATATACATAGCTTGATCTTAAGCTATACCTATTCTCATTCGTCTTGTATAAGCATTGTATGTTATGAATGCAGTGTATATGTAGTGGTTCTAATATGTAATAACAAAATGGGGATTAGGTGCTGAAGTCAGGTTAGCTCAAGCTTAAGTGCGAAGCGGAACTTAAAATAATGTTAAATGAGTCTGTTCACATTATTCTAACGAGACCTTCATGCAATAATGACATCTATTTCTTTACCAAATAAGGTCTGTTTTTTAAATAGTTGGAAATGTGAACAAAATCATAAATTAGGATTAAATACTAATGCAGCTTTGTTATGTCACGCCCAGATGTCAGTTCTGTTTCCCTATCATAAATATTCATTATTTTATATTATTTATCATCATACTTATCTTTGAATATCTCATATTGAGACATGCAGGAGTTGTTTTCGGTGATGATTATACTACTGACTATATCAAAATTATAATTCTGTAGAAGCACTGGCGTTAAAGTTACTGTAATACGAAGTAGTACAAAGGCAGCATATATGTCAGATGCCAACTCAACCAGCCTTTGACAAAAACTGAAAACCGTGCTAAAAACCGTTACAGTAAAGTCGTACTACTTTGCCTGTGGAGTATAACTTTGCCCCAAGCTCGTCAACGAATAGAAACACAGTAACCGTATTGCCCTGTGAATGACTGACTGACATATCAACGCACAGTCGAAACTACTGGGACTAGGAACACAAGGCGTCCCTCTATGATGTAGGCGAACAATAACAGAGGATTTTCCAAAATGCACCCCTTAAGGGGATGAAACGGGGGTCCAAAGTTTGTATGGAGAAACCTACTTTCACGCGGGTGAAGCCGGTGGTAAAAGTTAGTCGGTTAATAAACTTGGGCCAAAATTATACTCCAGGGCCAAAGTATTATAAAGCCCGGCTGCCACTTTCGGCATCGGCAAGAAAAAGGATCCTTCGGCATTCCATTAAGAATTTTTCGCTATCTTTGCATGCAAGCGCACACTGTCGGAAACAATGCCTTAACATACAGGGTTGCCGAAGGACCCTTTTCCTTGCCGATGCCGATAATGGGCGTCGCATCTTATATGAGTTTACTGTATTCTCAAGACGTGAGATAACAAGGCAAGCGCGATAGAGCTGAGAGAACAAACCTATAGTACAAGCCGAGCGCGGCGGCGTCATAGGCGTCGATGTGCCTATTGAGCCGCGCCGACGGCCGCTCCTTGCCCTGGGCCAAGGTTTGCGACGATAAGGGCGACGCGCTTTTGCTGTCAACAATGTGTGACGGTAACAGTGACGGACCACAGCCTGCGCGTAGGAAATCACTTTGATTCTGTAGTTTTCAGGTGGTATAAAAAATAATTTCGCGTGTGGCAACACTATTGAACGGTAGCAAATGAAGTTGTCTTTTAGTTAGACTGGTCTTTGCTTTGCTAAGTAAGGTATTCATAGAAATATGACACTTATTTTAAGATATGAAATGATCAAATAACATGTCCCACTCTGGGCGGAGTGAGAGTGAGTGTCAGACTTTTATTGACTAAAACCCACCTGTATTCCTACAGTTGCCTTTTGAATTCGAAGGCTACGGTAAGTCTTAAGAACAAGCCCGCAGCTCTAGCAAGTATTTTGATATACATAATAGTGATGTAACGAATATTCGCATTAGCATTCGCGAGTGTTTGCATGTTTCTTGTAAATTCGAAATGTGCGAATATTCGCGCGAATGCGAATATTCGTTACATCACTGATACATAATGCCCGTATTTATGACATTATTTAAAAGTTCAAATTTGAATGAGACATTCAATTTACTTAGCAAAGTAAAGTCAAAGTGTTGGTTATGAATCTAGCTTTTAATTTAAATTTGGTAAAATTCTTGGTTCCTTTTGTAAGGCGGAACAGTTTCACATAAAGGCTGTAGTTCATCACATTCAACTATAGAAAAAAAAACACTAACATTTAGAATTTAAAGACATTGAAATCTATCTTCAGGATTATTTCTAAGAAAGGGGTTTAAAAGGACAACATCGATTTCTAAAGAGTGTTGGGTACCTTTGCTAAAAACATTTAGAAAAAATTCAAGGATTTTTTTTGGTATCCTGTACCCAACCACCCTGTATAACATCAATTTAACATCAAAAAGTTAAATCAAAGACAGAAGAAACTTCTATTGTGCTGTGTAATTGCTGTAGTGATCATTATGTGATTGTTATAATTATGCCAAATTAATTGCCAATTCAAGCTGAGTTATTGCGACACAACATTCATTTTGAACACCCTTGTTAGTAACACCTTGTATAAGGCGTCTTTCTGTTACCCCCTGTACATAGCGAGTGCCGCTTATGCATTAGGTGCCTTATGATTTTGCTTTAGTGAATGGCTTTTTAGTGTATTTACAAAATTATTTAAGTTTAATTCCTTTTGAAAAATACCCATGTTTCTTGTTTGATGTTATAACAATGTATGAAAATGTCTTGTTTAATCATATTTCCCAATACATTTAGAGACAAATTGTCGACTGTTTGGTCCATTTTAGAGTGAAATGTTCTATCTAGGCAACACAATAAAAAATTGGTTAATATTCGATGAGAGCAACTAAGGATCGAGGATCGAATTGTGATTGGATAGGTCAATGTTTGGACACTATACAGATAGAGCACCCCTAGATAGAACATTTATCTCTTTATGACACAAAAATCTATGAAAAAATGTTGTAAAAAAACCTACACTTAAAATCGAAATATATTTCCATAATACTCGTAATTTTATTCTGTCTTACTACAAAGTCTACATTACCTCGCACTCTCTTCACTAATAAGTGATATGTGACAGTTCCAGCCGGACTCCAGGCCCATCTTCTCACTGAAGACCCTGGACCTGAGCTCGTTTTCTTTGCTGAAGTGCACGAAGCGTATGCAGGCGCGTTCGAGGCGTTCTATTAGTTCCACCATGTCGCTTTGGGCTTGGTACTGCATTGTTACCATGCCTATGAATACCTGTAGGATTTGAAGCACATATCTACAATATATCTCTGACTGTCTACAATATATAATTTGGAAACAAAAACAAGTCATTTTAATCTACACTATCTACACTAATATAATAAAGAGGTATAGTTTGTTTTTTCGTTTTATGTTTTTTTGTTTGTAGGAGGTAATCTCTGAAAGTACTGGTCCGGTTGATAAAATTTTTGCACCGATAGAAAGCTGCTTCATTCCCGAGTGACTAAGCTATATTTTAGGTTCGTGGGTGAAGTCGCGTGCAGAAGCTAATTTTTTATAACTTTGATGTAACCAATGTCACTTTCACAACTAAAATGATTCTAACGACACCTCTCAAGCTAAAATGCAACAAGACGACATTCTAAAAACTTAACCCTTCTGGCATAATCGGGTAATTAGTAAGGATATTTATTCTAGACACGTTAATTGTTTATACCTGGTTACATTGCATGTCAAAGAATCCCTCAGCATCTTTCACGTCGTCATCTGTCACTTCGTTGAACAACAAAGAGTCTGAAATAATAAAAATGAATTAAGTTTTCTTTATCTTAATGTATCTGGCAAAGTATATGTGGTACATCCAGTCTGATTGCAAATTTCTTTCTATATGGGGCAGCCAGATTTATGAAGAATAGTATAAGCTAAAGCACACGGATACAGAGCAGTAACAAAAACACGCGGGTGGAACCACGGGGGAGAGTTAGTTGTTTACTGTCACAATATTTTAATCTGTATATCTTCATAATTTATTCAGCTTCTTTCATTTTCTATGAATGTTGCAAAATTATAAGCAATGGCTAAGAGTCGCCTACGAATTGGAGTGATGTAGGCAAAATAAAAGAGAACTGTTTAATTGAACCATTCGTGTAATAATGCTATAAATTGGAGCACACTACAAAGATATACTTAAAAAAATCTGATATGCCTTTTTATCTGATATAAACTAGTGCTTGACTGCGATCCCACCTGATGGTAGATGGTAAGCAGTGATGCAACCGTTGATATTGAGGCGCACTAGTTTATTAGGAGCCTATTCACTCTAGCCTTGAAAACACCCAAATTATAATCGGACGGGAAGATCGCAGCAGGCAAATTGTTCCAGTCCTTCGATGCAGCCTTTAGGAGTAGGCTATCAATCAATGTAGGGATCTCACCGTTTAGCCTTGGCCAGAGATTACCCAGGACAAAAAGGTATGGAAGTAGAAAGCTTTTGCTTAACAGTGGGACATAGCTTAGGTTAAACAAAAAAGAAAAATAGTAAATGTTACCTGTCGAATGAAAGTGCAGTGCAGGCGCATCAGCCCAGTGGTTTGACAGCGGCGCGTACAGTTGTCTGCTGTCTGCCGGCAGTTCCAAGTACATCGATGCTAAGGCTGATGATATGCCGCGTGTCAGAGGCCTGGGAGAAGCAATCATGGAAGTAAGTTATGGAGCTATCGATACATCGTCACAAATAGAAAGTAATAAGATATAATAAATAAATATGACGATAAAATCCCAGGATTTTACAGTCGTATTTATGATTCCAGGATTTTAGAAGATTTATCAACTTTTTATGTTCAAGTTTAGATAACTATGCTCTACCGGTTCTGATCTAAATATACAAAAAAAAAAAAAATACAGACAGTGAAATCAGAATGAAATTGATCGAAAAACAAACAAGATAATATTACAATTTTAAATAAATATATCTGTCTCTTTCGCAAGAACGATACTTATTCTATTATCTAGTTTTGTCACTGATCTTCTTCATCATCATTTAATGTAAACTTATAAATATAATAATGTTTTTATCTCTATCTTATTTACAAGAGCTTATTGCTAGAGCTCCTTCAAATAATAAATAAAAAACGCGCGACTTCTGCGCTACACCCGCGCTGCAGTCGCGCGGCACGCTGCTTTGTTATTTATATGAAATAACAAAGCAGCGCAACGGCAGCGCTGTCGCGCAACACTTTGCGGCTAAATTGAAGGCGCCCGTATTGCTCGGGCACTCTATTTCGGCCACTCGGCAATCTTCGGATGCTGTCGTGAGATATCGGAGGGCGAGCCGCCCATTCATTCGAGAATTATATTCTTTTCAAATTTCAATCCACAATCTTTAAGTTTAGTCCTTAGACAAGATCCCTAAGACCTTATTTAAATTATATATTTGCGATGTAGGGGGAAGGAAGGGCTCAAGGAGGAAGTTTTACTAGGGGAATAAATATATAAAACAATATAGGAAATGTGAAAAAAACAGCTGTGCTACATACTTATAAGCGAAGGCGGTACAATAGGCGGTGAGCGAGTTTCTCTGGTAGAAGTCGATAATCTTCTTTCTGTCGGCCGGAGAGATCTGCGTGAGATCCTTCCCGTTCCAGTAGTCCACGCAAGAGTCTAGGATAATATCGGCTGTGCCCTGCAGAAGCAAAGCGTACTCAGTAAACTGATTTTAGTAAAAGATACTTTAATGCCTACATGTAAGGATGTTTTTAATTTAAATCTATATTTTGTTACTGTATGTATACAATGTTTATTATTATTATTATTATTGAAGATAAGGGGCTATGCATCTCCCGTAGTGTAGAAGATGTAGTCACTGCGACCTAAAAGATCTATTGTGACTCGCCACCTTGTTAGAGTAACTCTTTTAGCCCGGAGGCTTCCAGGAAGTCTAGAATACTCCTAGCTTTAAGAGTTTTAATCTCCTCCGAACGAATAATGTGTCAATGTTTAAACATATAATGAATATCTTATCTTATCTTTAATATCGTCCGGATTTCATCACGCATGCAGATTTGTTGCTGCCCGATATCACGCTCCGCATGCTGCGTGCGTATTCCACGCATTGCAATAAATACTTGTGTGAAAAGGACATTTGCAGGGGCTACGCATGCGGAGCAACGCCGCGTGTGTAATGAAATCCGCGCTCTATTAAAAAGACCCCAAAGATCAGTGTCCGATATAATTCAATAACAATAATACTTGCCAGTCTCAAAGGAACTTTATTTACATTCGTCTAAAGTTCATATTTGTCTAACGTAACGAAAATAACGTCAAAAAACACAATCACTCAAATTGTATCAAGAGGTAAAGCAATGGATGGGTCATTTAAGTTTTTTCAATAAGCTAAAGTTGATATTAACTGTTAAAGTCGAAATAACGATAAAAAAACACAAGTTTGAATAAACTTAATGTATATGGTTATTTCAGTTGCTAATTAAAATAGTTCTATTGTAAGAAGGTTGAAGTTATTATCGTAACAGTAGAAATCATGCGCAGGGGATCCGTAGTGCAGGAGTGGTTGCGCATTAGTACGGAGATACCGAGCTAAAGAGATCTATGTGTGCAGTGGCAGCCATTTGCAAATTTTGTGCGTGTGTGCTTACTAGGTAGGATGCTGCGCAAACGATCTATGTGTTACTATTACAGAATATACGAGAGAAATGTCACATAAGCGTCATAATTTTTCAATTAACGAAATATTTTATTCTAAACCGATGTGGAAACCTTTAGTAACACGGTGTTTTAGAAATAGTATTTTACGAGTGAGCGTAAATTATTCAAATAAAAACCTTTTGTCAGTGTAATAAACAGCCATAATGGCGTGTGCTTGTACGATCGTAAAATCATTCCAATATGAGCCTTAGGTTTATGTTCATAAGAGCAGTGTTAAATTACCTGTGTGAGCATCTGTAGTTGGTTGGCTTGATCCTTGACGACCACAGCCAACATATGAGGTAAAGGAACTTTAACTTTCGTGCTTAATTGTAAAGAACGAACGAAGCGAGTTTCACGACGTATTGTGTCCGCTTGCTGTCAAAAAAAAAAAAACAATTATAATAAGGTGAAAGAAGAATGTAGTGCCAAAATGACGCATACGTCACATTCGCAAAAAACAGCCAGCGGTAACGAGTGGTGAATTTTCACAGTTGGCTATCTAAACTTCTAGTTAATCTGGAGGATTCTGGAGCAATATAAAATATCGATAGGATTTCTGGATTCAAACGCCTAAACTCGGAATATGCTAATATGGAATATGGTGACTAAAGCTCTCATGAGCAAGCTTTTATTGAAAACTGGTATAGGTACTGGTTGATAAGCGTGGAAAGTCTCGACCAAAATATGAAGACTTAGTGCTTGGTCAGACTAGCAGAGCTGGTGTAGACACACGCGTTGTCTGTCCTCAATTAGGCTATCATAACAACGCGCGCAGCTAGCTCGAACTAGCTTGAGATGCCTGCTCCCACTGCGGCTACTCCACCCGCGACGCGCGCGAGTCACTCATGCCATAGTGAGGTCATACAAGTGCCGCAGTAAGAGCCCGAGCGGCAACACGGGCGAGAGTGGGTATCACTAACTAGTTCGGCCTGACTGCGCCGCGTTTCTAATATATAGTCAAACGTATTGTATATTAAAAAACTTTTTTGTCAGTTACTCTCACTATTTTTCATACAGAGTGTGAAATTCTTCATCTTCACCAGTAATAATTTCTGGTTAAATTAATATTATTAATTTCATTTTTCACTTATACTTTTCAAAATATTAATTTTCCAGTAAAAATAAGTTTTCTTCATCCATATTATATTTTGTCAAACGCTGGACAGAACAGCGACTGTGATTGTCACCAAATAAAAAAATTTTCTTTCTTTTTTTTAACACTCAGAACGAAGCCGCGCTCGACTGCGGACAGACACAACGCCCGCGTCCGCCGCTCCCCGCACCGCACCGCTACCCTCCACACGCTGCCAGTCTATTCAAGCACTTAATAAGTTCACGAAGCATGCGCTAACAATAACAGCCGAGAGAAGTGAAAACTGAAAGGAGTTGTTTTTTTTTTCCAGAATGGTGTACAGTAACAAGACATTTTACCAGTTGCCTGAATATCGCGAGGCACTCCTGCACGTGGTAGGACTCGGTGACGGCGTCCGTGAATCCGATCTGCTTGGCCAACTCGCACAGGCATCGTCTGTTCGTCACCGGAACTAGGTCTTCACTGTAACAGATATTACGAATATTTGTTAACAAATATATTCAGCTTGTACAATCCCACTGTTGGGCAAAGACCTCCCTCAACTCCTTCCATGGTTCCCGGCTCTGTGCTAATTCATAAGATGGTGCTAAGAAATCGTATTTAAATTTGAATTCTGGGATTTCACACTAAGATTCCAGTCCCCGTCTAGTCGGGAGATCCAGATCCTGATCTTCGTTACATTACAATACACACATAGTAAAGAACTTTGTGAAAGATCACGTCCAGGGAAAATATTTAATATTTTTTGGAGTGGGAAATTTTAGAATAACTCCTACAGCTCGCGCTGAAGCGAAAGGTTTTGCCAGATTTTTACTGTCTAAAATCCAGTCGTGTTCTTTCAGTCTTTACATTCCAGGGCCATATTGAATCCACAGGAGCACGAAAGATTTCAATGCATATGCAATTTCTTTGAATGAATGAATGGTCTTTTTGGTACGAGGTGGGCTTAAATTACACTAGTTCTGTTATAGTATACCTGTACTGCGCCTCGCACGTGAGGTGTGCTCAGAAGTGCGCGTACGTGTGCCTGGGAGCGGGCGCGCACGTGTTGAGCAGCGCGGCCAGGCCGAGCGGCTTGAGGCGCGCGAGGTGCTGCCTCCAGCGCTGTTATAGTATACCTGTACTGCGCCTCGCACGTGAGGTGTGCGCAGAAGTGCGCGTACGTGTGCCTGGGAGCGGGCGCGCACGTGTTGAGCAGCGCGGCCAGGCCGAGCGGCTTGAGGCGCGCGAGGTGCTGCCTCCAGCGCTGTTATAGTATACCTGTACTGCGCCTCGCACGTGAGGTGTGCGCAGAAGTGCGCGTACGTGTGCCTGGGAGCGGGCGCGCACGTGTTGAGCAGCGCGGCCAGGCCGAGCGGCTTGAGGCGCGCGAGGTGCTGCCTCCAGCGCTGTTATAGTATACCTGTACTGCGCCTCGCACGTGAGGTGTGCGCAGAAGTGCGCGTACGTGTGCCTGGGAGCGGGCGCGCACGTGTTGAGCAGCGCGGCCAGGCCGAGCGGCTTGAGGCGCGCGAGGTGCTGCCTCCAGCGCTGTTATAGTATACCTGTACTGCGCCTCGCACGTGAGGTGTGCGCAGAAGTGCGCGTACGTGTGCCTGGGAGCGGGCGCGCACGTGTTGAGCAGCGCGGCCAGGCCGAGCGGCTTGAGGCGCGCGAGGTGCTGCCTCCAGCGCTGTTATAGTATACCTGTACTGCGCCTCGCACGTGAGGTGTGCGCAGAAGTGCGCGTACGTGTGCCTGGGAGCGGGCGCGCACGTGTTGAGCAGCGCGGCCAGGCCGAGCGGCTTGAGGCGCGCGAGGTGCTGCCTCCAGCGCTGTTATAGTATACCTGTACTGCGCCTCGCACGTGAGGTGTGCGCAGAAGTGCGCGTACGTGTGCCTGGGAGCGGGCGCGCACGTGTTGAGCAGCGCGGCCAGGCCGAGCGGCTTGAGGCGCGCGAGGTGCTGCCTCCAGCGCTGTTATAGTATACCTGTACTGCGCCTCGCACGTGAGGTGTGCGCAGAAGTGCGCGTACGTGTGCCTGGGAGCGGGCGCGCACGTGTTGAGCAGCGCGGCCAGGCCGAGCGGCTTGAGGCGCGCGAGGTGCTGCCTCCAGCGCTGTTATAGTATACCTGTACTGCGCCTCGCACGTGAGGTGTGCGCAGAAGTGCGCGTACGTGTGCCTGGGAGCGGGCGCGCACGTGTTGAGCAGCGCGGCCAGGCCGAGCGGCTTGAGGCGCGCGAGGTGCTGCCTCCAGCGCTGTTATAGTATACCTGTACTGCGCCTCGCACGTGAGGTGTGCGCAGAAGTGCGCGTACGTGTGCCTGGGAGCGGGCGCGCACGTGTTGAGCAGCGCGGCCAGGCCGAGCGGCTTGAGGCGCGCGAGGTGCTGTCTCCAACGTTGGTCGTCGAATTCCACGCAGAACGGCGCGTTCTGGTCGTGTGTTAGATCCAATACCTAAGATTTTAATCACGCAATTAATTCATAAAGCCAAGAATTTCAAATACATAGGTATTTGCTTTTAACCCTTCAGATACCGTCAATTAGAGACACAATAGTAAGACAATAGATGCGCGGCCACCGGTGGTCGCTTGGGGATTCATGAATTAAACAGACGCATCAATTTAATGTAATGTAATTACCGTTTCAGTTCGTAATCTAGTTACACTTCAAAGCACAGAAGTCTAAAAGAAACATGAAGATTTCACTAACCTCAGCAATAGTAGATGGTTCAGCGGTATTGGTGCCATCAAGTGGCGCGTCAATGTGCTCGTCGCTCTGGTGGCCCATGGACCCCACCAGGCTGGTCTTGCTGGAGTTGTGCGACGAGGGGCTGGAGTGGCGCAGGAAGAACACTTTCTCTGCCGTCGGGTTCGGCCAGGATAAAATGCCTTTTTTGTCTACGCAGCTGAGTGCCTAAGAAATAAAAGTGAGAAGAAGAATTTGTAGCGGCTCATACTTACGTATGTAAACATTTAATTTAGAGGATCATACGGCGCAGTCTACCTTCTGTATACAAGCCTCTCTGATTATAATAACTTAACCAGTGCTGTTTATAAGCAGCGATTTCTAATAAACCACACAGATCATTATTCGTCTTTTAATCATCAACAAATCTCCTAAAAATTAATGTTTTTTACCAGGATCTGATGGCCTGAGAATTTGCCCCTTCCCGTCCAATTATAGTTTACTAGCTAAACCGCGGCTTCGCCCCCGTACATGAAATATAGCCTATGTCACTCAAGAATAAAATTTAGCTATGCGACCAGTACTTTCAAAGATTACCTCCTAAAAACAAAACAACATAAAAACCAACCTAACCTCTTAATATATTAGTGTAGATGAGTATTCGAGGAATAGGCTCTTAATAAACTGGTGCGCCTCACCATCAACGATTGCATCACTACTTACCATCAAGTGGGATCGCAATAAAGCACTAGTTTATATAATAAAAAAAAATGTCCCTAATGTCAGGTGGTAGACATATCCATACGCAGTTAATACTATTTATGAATTTATAACAAAAATTATTTCGTAAAAATGAGTTCTGAGCCGCAACTAAGTAAAATCCACTCACCGACAGCGAGCCCAGCACATGTACAATATTCGCAGTTCTGCAGACCATGTCCTCCCTGCCGGTGAGGATGTTGAGGAACGTCTTGCCCAGAGACTTGAGGCTCTCCGGCTGCAGGTTGGACTCGCTCATCGCTTGGATGAGAGGGTCTCTCGCGTCTTCCGATATTGAACACGACTTCGGACGGACGTATTTCTGACGAGTTTCCGATAGGAGTTTAAATCTGGAAAATAAAGGAAACTCGATTATTATCTTCTATAATAAAAAATTCATCGCTAAATGTGTTGCTAAGTGCAAATCTCGAGAACAGCTGAACCGATTTCGCTTATTATATTTAAAAAAAAAATTAGGGTAGGGTAAGGGTTAGTTACCAATTTACACCCTATCAAGTCCACTTACCTAGCCAACCCATAGCAATTCAACGTGACCCAGGCAAAGGGGAACACGATCTGAAGTAACGGTAGCGAGGCCGCAATGGTTTGAAGAAAGTAGATCTCCGTCCAGTGCGTAACGCCTGGTAGGTGGTAAACGTGGCGGACGAAGCTGGCTATCACCACCAGCGATATGACGACGGGCAGGACGATGCCTTCCATTATTTTAACTGTGCACTGCAAATACAATAGTTCGTTAAAAATTTATAGTAATTGATTGGATGGACGTGACTCGGCCCAATAAGGGCTTTCAAAAGCAGACCATGGTGACGCAACCAGTTGCACCGCCATGGTGTTCCGATGAAATAAAGCCCTAAGCTACCAAACTAGACACCATACAGACAGCAGAGTCGCCACACGTCCGAACTGGTCGCGCCACAAAATTGGTTGCGCAACCAAACGGACACCAGGTGAGTAACTCTGTATAGAGCTGTATACATATTGTTGGTAGCGGCGACTGGTCGCGTCACCATGGTGTCTCGGTGAAATACAGCCCTTAGAAGACACGAAGGAAGTAAAAACTTTATCAAAGCGAAGTCGGCCGACACGAGCCGATCTTACCCGAACTAGCTTTTCATATTCGAGCGTGACGGCTCGGTCTCATTCGACACCCATAAATAAAAATAAAAAAAAACGACTTTTACTAACAAAAACCATTCTGTGTTCTTTCAGACCTTTGCGTTCCAAGGCCACGGTAGGTCTTTTAAACGATTCTGTAGCTATATAAAGCCTCTACTGTATTTGTAAGGTGTATAATAAAGAGTTCTTTACACCACTTTTGACCCACCATAGTGTTGTCTTTTTTAACCAATCAACGGTTGACTGGTAGAGAATGCCTTGTTGCATTAAGTCCACCTATGTACCACTACTGTACATGAAGTTTAAATAAATAAATCCTAACACAGGCTTTAATTTGCTTAAGAAAAAAGAGGCTCCAATCACTAGCTGATATGGTACAATTGTCAAATGAATTCACTATTAATATTTATTTTTCTATATGGGTAAAAATAAAAACTGTTTGTAGATATTATTTCAAGAGTTTACCCTTTACACACACAACAAGTTTATATTTGTCAAAGGATGCTTACCAAGTATCTCTGTTTCTCAAAGATTGTCACAGGCCTTATGGTAGCCTGTTCCAAAGCTAACTTCAGGTTCTTCAGATAGGGAGTCTCGCACATTCTATAGGCCTTATTACGATGCGGTGTTCGAATGCGTGGAGTACTGAAGTTGTCTTTTTGCTAAAAATAAATATTATTTAACTACCCCATCATCGTCATATCAGCCGAAAGATATCCACAGCTGGACATATGCCTCCCCCAAGCGTCACCACAACGACCGGTTCTGTGCGTCGCGCATCCATCGGATTCGCGCGACCCTGACCAGATCATCGGTCGACCTTGTTGGAGGCCTTCCAACGCTGCGTCTTCCTGTACGTTGTTGCCACTACAGAACCTTTCGTCCCCATCGACCATCTGTTCTGCGTGCAATGTGCCCTGCCCATTGCCACTTAAGTTTGGCGTCTCTTCGAACTACGTCGGTAACCTTGGTTCTCCTGCTACCCCAGGACGGATGAAATAAGAATTATGTGAGTACTACGATGGATGCGAGACGCACAGGACCGGTCGTTATGGTGACACTTGGGGGAGGCCTATGTCCACCAGTGGACGTCTTTCGGCTAAAATAATGATGACAATGGTACTGTTTATTCAATAAAATATTTGTTTTACTAGAACAGCAAAGTTATATTATTTTTGTTATTTTGATTCTGCTATTCGAGAACTTTTTCGTGTCGGACTTATTATCACCTATAATAAGCTTATGCAAATAATACTATAGCCTATTCGCGCTAAGAACATAGTGAGTCATCAGTGCTATTGTAAAGTAAAGGCGAATTTAAACTTGGGTAAAAAGTCTCAAGTGACAACGACGACGTCACTATTTTCTAAACGCGAATAAGCTATAGTTTTAATTCCTTGAAAGGAACAAACAAAACTAATCTTTTTTATTTTTGCATACTTGTTGTAAATGAAACTTTTACGTCATTAAAATAAGATTCCAATTGGGTATTTTCCTGTGCATATTTTCTTCGAACGAAACAAGTATAATACGTATTGGTTAGCATTATATGAGGACAATTGTCAATTTTGAATAGATTTAAAAAAATATTTAAATTTTTAATGTTGGATAAATGAAGGGGTGTTCATAAAATAAAACATTTGGTTTACCGGTGTCGTAGGCTGAAAGATCTGCCCAAAGAACTGCTCTGGATCCTCTGGCTGCAACCCTCGGCAGTGGCCAGGCACCTCCTGGCCTGGCCTTAGCACTATCACATCTCCTTCCACCAACAATGCCCAAGGCAGGTTTACTATGGTTGCTGAAATAACATCATCTTTTAAATAAAGTAAAAGAATATCCTAACTCAAACCTGCTTCAGCACAGATTTTAGGAATCTTAACATTATACATGTAAAACTAATTATATTAAACAGTATTTCTAGTTCTAAGTGGTTGGTGATCACACTAAAGAATGCATTCATAAGTTTTAACTAAAACACCATTTCATAAAGAAGTCTGAACTGTTTAGAAACTTATTAGCATATTGTTAATAATTAAAATTTGATTGAATTTGAATTTAGCATCTGCCAATTAGTTCAAAGATTTTTATAAATAAGGCCCACTGTTTTTGGAACTTTAATTTGTTATTCCCTACATAACACACTCGCCTGCGGCTCATTCGAATTCCGCCTCGGTCGCAATCACACAATGTCTTCAAACAAATGTTTAGATATTTGAATTTATGCCAGTACATGTAAGAGTTTATTTAAAATTAAAATATAATATGAAAGGATCTTACAATCTCGATAAGTCCACTGCAGGATCACACATGGGGAATATGGGGCACACAAATGAGGATAATGATTCTCCTTCCATTTTGAACTCTCTATGGCGTCATCCAAGGTTTCTGTAATTTACAATACAAAGAATAATGGTATACTACCTACATAGTGAAGACCTTTCTCAGAAATCATAAAAACAAATAATTAAGGTATAACCTTTTTTTTATATTTTTTGTTCTTGTATCAATTTAAATCTTTATGTTCATTCATCATTACATTATGGTTAAACAAAAGGGGGAAGAGAGAAAGTACATATTTGTGAAAAACAGACTATCATATGAACAACACCGAAAGACTTAATTCATGAATCCCCAAGCGACACCCGGTGGTCGCGCATCTATTGTCTTACTATTGTGTCTCTAATTGACGGTATCTGAAGGGTTAAAAAAAATCTGTTTGTATACATTTTAGTATACTTGAATTTATAATTCCAGGTAAATTTGCTCCATAGCCACTAACTTCAGCAGCTACTATAGCACTATAAATTATAGTATAATAATATAATATAATAATAATGGTCTAATAAGACCATTTGTATATTACAGACTCTAATAAAGATGAGTGGCAATTAAATTTGAACTTTGCTCTGTACAATTTAGAGTTTGTTATTCCAAAATTTGATATTTGTCTCGAAATCTGGATGCAAATATAGGTCAGGTTAATAGTGGATTTTTGTATGACAGAACACATTTGTTGTGGTGTGTTTAAAGTTGTTTATATTCACAAGTGCGTTCACTCCTGGATCAATGCCAATGGCTTCAAAAAACCAAACTTAATCTAGATAGTAATGAATAAAAAGGATATGAATGTTCTACATAAATGATCTAGCTTTGAATTATGTTATGTACAAACAGACAGACTGTCAGTGACCTTTGACTGTAAAAATCAGAATGAGATGATTGAGAATGATTTCAAATGACCTAAATGTCAACAAACACAGTCACCAAATAAATATACTTAAATAAACAACTTGTACTTACCCAAAACTTTCCTTACTCTGTGAGGTATTTCATTTCTGTGCAAATACTCTTCATTGAATGCCACCAAGAAGTTTACCAATAATATTACAATTAAGAAAAATGCTTCCCATAGTAAATAGGCGTGGGCTTGTACAGATTCGCCTAAAAGGTATGTCAGTATCAAGCAAACTACGTACACTAATGTTATTGTGTAAGCAACACCCGACAACAGAACTTTCTCTGAAGAAAATGAAATAATATTCCGTACCAACCCCAATCTGAAAAAGATTAAATTGAATTCTAATTTGTGACTAAGCTATACATAATAATTTAAGTAAACAAATATTTTTGCATTATCTTTAATCACAGGGGCTAAGAGCATTCTATGGACGTACGAATGAAATCATAGAAAAGTAAAACATTATCATACCCGGTTGGATTTTTCTTCTTGTGCTCCTCTATAACATTTCGTATATCATCACGAAGTTTAATGAGTGCTGTTTTCGTTGTATAACCCAAAGAGTGTAAGTTACTATCATCCATGATATTATATGCCATTCACATAGTTGATTCTTTAAATATTACACTGAAAATGTACGAAATAAAAACTAAATTATTTTTATCAACACTGCTGAAGGTTGCAGTTTCGTTCTGAAAGTATCGTGTTCATTACATAATTTTTATGACAAACCTAAGTTCAATAGATACTTATTTTTTATGTTATCAAACTACAATTTTAAAGCACGACTAAACTAAATAATAATATTTTAAACGTAATTGCTATTATTTAACTGTTTAGAATAAATATTCAAGTGACAAAAAAACCTAATAGTTTGGAAAACATTTGTGACAGAGAGTAGACCAAATCTTCGAACATATACATGTGATTATCTGTGGTAACTAGTGGTGGATCGTTATCGATTTTTTGACGGAAAAAGCAACCGTCGTCGTACTTCCGACTACGAAAACGGTTGCAGTAAATGGAGCTCGTCATCACAAAAGCTGTCGTTGAGTGAAGTAATTGCAGAGTGTAACAACTACTAACGTATTCAAATGCATGAAACAGTTTACTTTTACTACATGTAAGTAAAACAAGCCAATTTTCAAAAAGTAATTTGCTCGCTTTCTTCCTCCATTAGGGAAGTGAGTAGTTATATCAAGTAATTCGACTAGTTTGTGCAACGACGACTGGTTGCATGACGTAAAAACGGTTTCACCATCGCAGAACGTAAAACCATCTTTGAATTGAAAACAGTTCGTCGTCTTATCGCTCAACACTACTAGTGACAAACTTGTCAAAGTCACATGTTTTTGTTTATTTAGTACTGATAGAAGAATAACATGATCGGATAAACACAATATTTTTCTTTAAGAATAACAATAAACTTTTCAAAACAATTGTTACAAGCATTTTTAGGCACACATATCATAGTAATATTTTACATAACATGTTTAACAAGCATAAGCATACAAAAGGTCCCCAAACTAGGCTGTATCTTAGGGGCCGGAAACAAAGGACAGTAGGTAAGGATCCAATGGATGCTAAACCAATTTCATCATGAAACCAGTCCAATATAGAATGGGAAATTACCTTTTCCTACTTTTCCCAAATTTTAGGGCATTTAATAAGAGTGGCAACATTTTCCAGTTATTGATTTGTTTTCAACATTTTCTGACTGCATGCAGCTAACTTCAGTCGCTGTCAACTGAAATGTTGCCAACAATAATTACATCATTCCATCGAAAGTACTGCTCTGCTTTAATTTATTTACTTGTTAGTTCTTTATTAATGACTTATGAGAAACCCATGATTACAATCGTATGTCTAGACCTATGGGCATCTAGCATAGTTTAGCATATAAAGATATATCTAGCTAGCATATAACGATATAAACGTGTTTATTTTGTGAATAATGTTCTTTTTTTCGTAACTGACTTGCAATACGTGCAAATAAGTAATAGGATTAGTTGGGTATTGCGTATATTTTAGTTGTTTCACTTTCTTGATATCGTTCTCAATCCTAGTTTTCCACCAATTCTTGAAGTTGTAAAATTACTGAACATGGGTAATTAAACTTCTAAATGTTGCAACATCGCTGTCAATCATTGCTGCAATGCACGAACCGAGCTGAAGTTCGTTTTTCTGAGAATTTCAATACTCCCAAAGTTTTCTTCTATTTTATGTAAGTACTGTACTGCAGGCGTTACAAAATTTTCAATGCAGAACAATTAGACGAGTCCGGGTCCCGGGTTTACGTCTTTTATCGAGTACTCGATCTCGGATAATAGTAGAGTTTGATAAATAAATGTGGTGTGCGTTTAGTGACGGTACTCAGTCAGTGTGTGTCATCGTGTCGGGATCGTCGGTGCGCCATTTAGCTCGCGATAAAAAAAAAACAAGGAATGTGTCCATCGCCGCGATCGGTTTAGTTGGAACCAGTGGACCAGTTCGTGATGGAGTGACAGATTAACGCAGCAGTTATGGCAAATATATCAAATACACGAAGAAAGTGCAAAGGGTTCCGAAGGGGGCCACCGTTCGGACTATGTATGTGGTGTATTGTAATCAAATGTTTAATCAGTTTACCATGCATAATTTCGAAGTGTCAAGGAGTAGACATTTCAGTATCTGTGTACCCTGAGGGTATGATCAGTTTACGTTATGGACAGCCTTTGGAGATCTTCTGTGTGGCCGACAAAGACAGTGCTGATAATTTGGAGTTTTATCTTGGTGGAAAACCTGTTGAATCTATAAAAGTGAATGAGACTACAAGATTGTTGAGTCTTACAAATCTGAAGAAACAGCTTGTGACTTACTATTGCAAAAATAAACTGACTAAGAAGCAATGCACCAGCCGAGTGCTGGTGGACGGGCCTCCCTCCAATGTCACTGACTTTGGATGCATATCTAAGAACCTGGATGAACTGAACTGCACCTGGACATACCCAAACAACATCAGTGTAACCAGCTACCAATTAACGTTTCTGTCAAATGGAAACCCGGTAAGGCCTTGTAACGCTACCAGGAATGGTGATTTAAGATGGTGTCACTGGAGTTCCACCAGCCAGCCTAGGTACAAACAGATGGAAGATCATTACTATTTTGTTTTGACAGCACACAATTATTTTGGTACCATTACACAGAATTTTACAATTGATCATTTCTCTATTGTGAAGCCTGATCCACCAGAGCAGTTGAGAGTTCTGAGCAATGACTCCCACAGTGTGGTGCTTCAATGGAGGATCCCAAACAATATAGTTGACTTTTTGCCGTGCCCTATTGTGCATAGGATAGAGTACCAAATTGCTAAAATTGATAACACAGCTTACTTTCGCAGTGTTGATGCTTCCTACTTGCCAGCAAAAAATGTAACATATACCTTCTTGCTCTCAAATCTGCCATATGCACACATGTCTTATGAAGTCAGGATATATATAAAGTCAAAATTAGCTACTGATGATAAATTCTGGTCAGATTTCTCTTATGTACTGTTTACAACTGCTAGTGAGAAACCCCAGCGACCACCTGACACTATTGCTGGAGCATTTGACCAATCTATTTATGAAGATAAAAGAGTCATATATGTGTACTGGCAACAACTAGAAGAGTATGAGGAGGCTGGAGCAAACTTCACCTACAAAGTAGTTGCTATGAAAGGCTCTAAGCAACAGACATTGCTGCCAGACAAAAACAAAAGCTTAAGTTATGTTGAATTGACTGATACAAATTTCGAAGCCATTGACGTGTTCATATGGTCCAATAATGCAATTGGCTCATCTGTTAATAGCAGTCACCTTTACATTCCATCAAAAGAAGATACAGAATCACTAAATGTACCATCTTTTACTAAATTAGCCTATGAAAACGGCACATACAAATTATCATGGGTTGGTATCAAGCATATTGACAACTACACGCTGTTTTGGTGTCAACACAATACTAGTCAAATTTGTACTGGACGCATGAACTTCACTGTTTTGGATCCTAATCAAAACACCCATGTCATAGATTTGCCGAGAGACAGCAGATATCAGTTTGCCATATCAGCTAATAATGGATCCAAAACAAGTGGTATGACATGGGCATCTTGTGACATTTCTAAAGATGGGATCCCGATGTATGGGTTTCCTGTAAAAGTCAACCATGATGCTCCTGGAAAATCATTTGTCAGAATTACGTGGACCATGTCCTGTACTCTACAAGAAGGTATTATAAAAGGCTATCAAATAACATACTGCCCTGTCTTAGCCACAAGCATTGTGTGTGACACTACTTCTGAAAATAAATCTACATATTATGTCTCTAACCCAAAACAGATGGAAGTAAACATAACTGATCTAAAACCTTACACAACTTATCAGTTTTTCTTAGCACTGAATACAACTTATGGCTTGAAAACAATTGAAAATGCTTCCACAGGAGTGACCACTATTGAAGATACTCCAACAAGTCCAAGAAATGTTGTTATTTCTGATGTGCAAAGCGACTCATTAATAATTTCATGGGATCCACCAATTCAGAAAAATGGCATTATAGGCAAATATGTAATTTCCAACAATAAAGAAGGGGATCCGGAGTATTGGAAAAAAGAAAAAGTGGTCGAAAAATTGCATGATAAAGATGAAAAGAGAAAGAATACTACAAGAATGGAGTATAAACTGACAGGCCTAGAAGGATTTCATAATTATACATTTACTGTTAGGGCTTGTAATTCTGCTATTAGAAGTTGTTCTAAACCCAGTCCTGACAATGGTATCTTTGTCAGGACAAGGATTGGCCCCCCTAGTGTATTGAAGGCTCCCACAGTGAAAAATAATCCAGATTACTTGACATGGGAAAGTCCTGATAAGCCTGGGGGCACCGTGGATCTTTATCAAATAAGAAGAGTAAAAGATGAGAGCACTTCACCTAAAATAGAGATACTAAATACAACTAATTTGTCATTTTCTTTGATTCATTGTGAAGGTGTAGATGAAAGTGAAACTTATCAAGTCAGAGCAGTGAATTATGATGAAGATCCTTACCATGGCATATTAGCAGATAGAGCAGAAGTAAAGCTTCCTTCAGAACAAAACAAAAAACTTCTTGAGTACCCTGGGCCATGGAGTCCCCCAAGCTCGGTAGCTTGTAGAAGCAAGGATGGCCTAACTATGATTCTAATCCTTCTTGCTATTTGTGCAATAATAGGCATGATGTATGCATCAATCAAACTATACAAAAAGTATAGAAAAATGGAAGACATAAAACCAGTCTTACCAAGTGGATTAGGTATACCTGAGAAAGATATTTCTAAGTATGCTTTTGGGGGGTGGAATCCCACCAATAAGGATGATAAACCATCATCAGATGAGATGTTGTTATTACCTAACAGTAGAACTACCGTGTCTACTCCGGAAACTAAACAGAACACGGAGAACAATTGCGGCTCTAGTGACCACACAGACAGCACCGCGTTGTCGGACACGTCGCGTGGAGCCGTGGAAAGACAAGCCTCCACTTCAGACGACGGCTCCGACTCGTCCTTACACTTGGAAGTTGAACCTGTGAGGGCCGACGACAATAACGCAACACAGGATGAGGATTCCTCAAACTCCGAAACAGATAATTCTAGAGAGAATTCGCCCTATTTTAGTGATAAAGCATTCAAGAAAAATCCTAGTGGTTATGTACAACAACCTGTAGTGAACCCGGTCAGCGGCTACGTACAATCTGCCCCTGCACCTCATGCAAGTCCCATTGCAAAACCTGCAGCGCAGCCAGCCAGCTCGAGTTACGTTATGGCTGCGCTGGCCCCACCGATATTCACGACAGGAGTCGCGCCACCAAACGTCCCAAGTCAACCCCCAGCCTCTTCGGGTTACGTGATGCCTGAAGATGCTGAAGCGAAGTCCATGATGAACTTCCCCAAATTAGGACCGTCGCCAACAAAAATTTTCGGTTCTGAGAGCTTGCCGATTATGCCAACCTTGCCACAGCCAATTAAGAATGGCGCCGACAGCAGCTATATTCAGTTGCAGTCTTTAGACGCCCTGCCTAGTCATAAGCAACCCGTACGCAACGCTGCGCCGATGAAGCCGCCGGCGTCGAGCGGCTACGTGAGCCCCGGAGACGCGGTCATAAATAAGCATCTCAACAACATGTTGTCGGGCGGACAGCTCGAGGAGTCGGCGATACTCGACCCCACCATGTCACCCGACGCGTACTGCCGGTTCTCTTGGAGCACTGACCCTGCGAACGATAATCTTCACTCGTTACTCACCGACTCCCATACGTTGAACTTGTCGAAAAATTGAGCCGAAAAATATAGCGTATAAGTGACACAGTACTGATAAAATAGACTTTAAGTGACTGAGTTGTAAATAATGAACTTTAGGAGCTTTATGAAGTGCTATAAAATTATTGGACATAATATAATTACACACAAGAATGTGGATGTGTTGTCTAGTGATAATTCTTGTGCCTTATTAATTTATTTTAGGTGATTTTTAAGAAGCTTAGTAGGTAAGATTTCCTCCGCAGCTTTAATGATGTAGAAACTTTGAAATCCGTAGAAGAATTTGATTATTCGCATTATTTCAAAATCATTACCCCTCGGCAAGCGTTACAACACGAGATGTTTGTTACAGAAATTAAAATACGTGCGTAAAAGGGGTTAATATGGAGGGTATCTATAGAATTAATTTAGTGCCAAGTGATCTGAGCGTTGAGGAGACGATACTGCAGATTGCGGACACTTTAGATAATCTCAACGGCATCGTCGACGATGTGTTTACGCGCTTGACGACGAGAATCAAGCAGAACATGGACAAGACAATGAAGCTCAATAACAGAGTAGAGTTATCTAGATCTAAAGTAGAGAAACTGACTGGAATGCAGAAGGCGATCAAGGTGTTCTCGAGTGCAAAGTACCCGGCGTCCATAACCCATGAACATTACCAATCAGCTTTTGATGCGGATGGATATCAACACAAACCGAAAAAGGTTACTCTGAGTGGGAAGACTCAGGGGCAGTCGAACGAAAAGGAATTACAGGTAAGCAGTAATTAAGTTGACGTTGTTACGCTGTTTTGCAAGCCAATTTTGTAAAAACAATGTGTGTAATTGTAATATGCATGGGGAAATAAGCAATGATATAATCTGAAAATTGTAAACTGTTTAAATTGGACTTAGAGACGAATTTTAAAAGTTTTCAATTTTGTGGTTATTTCTTGGCTCCACACCAATGTAGAGCCAAAGAATAACCTAGAAGAGAATAATATATGTAAGGGTTGGCCCTTTAGTGATTCATTACACATGATCCAAGTTCTATTTACCTATCTAATACACAAAAATCTTGTGTCTCAGTGTTTGTTATCGAACTCCGCCGAAACGGCTTGACCGATTTTTATGTTTTTATGTGTTTTTATATTTGATAGGTTGTAAGCTAATTTTTACCCTTCTACCCCCACCTCCTATTTTTTTTCTTTGAACGTTTGCCTAGTCTGCATGATTTTATTATAACTTGGTTATTACACTTGCTAACGCCATGTCTTCTAGAAGCATACATTTTGCAAGAAATCAATTTTGTATTTTCCTGAATGTCGCGTATGACATTTATGTACGGACGAGTACATACTCTGTTTCACAGCTAACTGTTCACAATTTGCAGTAGCCAGTTGCTGCGAGTAGATTGAATGAACCATTTGTCACAATTTAGCCCCTTGGTAATATCTCAACACTGAATGTACCTACTATTAAAGCTACATAAAACGACGACAAAATAGTGATTTGTTTATTATTTTTTAGGAGAAACTCCATTTCTACCATGTGAAAGTGGTAGAACCCAGAAGCGCGAAACCGAAACAGGATTTCAATTTGAACACTATGATTGATAAGCTATCGAGTGTTGGTGACCTGTTGATCTTTAATACTGATGAGAGTCCTTATCTGGGGACCACGCGGCCAGCGTCGGCATACGTACCCGTAGTGACCTCGAAGGTCGAGAGCAAGAGCCTCCTGGAAGCGGCGCCTAGTTCTATCCTCAATAGAGATGTTCTGAAGCGTGATGCGGATGAATATCTGTACGCACCCGGCATGGGCATGGTATGTAGCATTTGATCATGAAAAGATCTACAGTTCATCCTATTAATAATCCTCAAAGATTGTATCCTTCTTTAACTCATCACCATCAATCGTCAACAGGTCCCGGAGCTAGAGATGCCACTGGACCTACCGCACCTGCCAGGTATAGCAGGTGACGTTCAGTTCTCCAACACGACTGACGGCTCTATTGCGCCCTCAGTCGTCACATCACCAGTGGCACCTGTGATGGCTGTGCCGGAGTTAGAACTGCCGGATTTGAAGGAACTGCCGGACGTTAACTTGACTAAGGAAGAGGAGGCGCCTGTGTCGGTAGCAGTGCCTGACATACCAGATGCGCCGCCTCCGCCGCCCGCGCAGATGCTTCCCCCTCCACCCCCACCGCCGCCGCCGCCACCACCGCCACCAATGGACATCGCACCACCCGTCGAAACCAAACGGTAAGTGTTTTGAGAGTGATCTTCTGAGCTCGCGTGCTTATCTATCTATACTTTCTGTTTGTCGATTTACTTAGGGACAGGATGTTTCGGATTAGTACAAAACTGATCAGTTGTTGATGGTTTTTTAATGACGTTGTATGTTTTTGTTTGTCAATGTGTTACGTGAATACTTAGCATTCGTTTTCGTCACGGATCTTAGCGGGTCACACTAAATGTTTTTTTTTTTTTTTGTATTGGACACTACTATCACGGCTAGAAGATTTTTTTTACGTTGTAAAAACAAAACGAGTAAGGCACGCCAATCAGTCTGATCGCAGATTGATTTGAACGGATGACTCACTAGTGCAGATTAAACATATTAGAGTGTTTGGTTGATAACACATTAGCCATGTGCCGAATATTTGCGGATTTCCTGGGAAGGTTTGCGTCCAAATATAGTGCAGTGGGGGAGATTTGGCATATACGAATAATTTAACGGATTTTTTATAATTAATTGCTTTTAACAACAAGGGACTGATCAAATTCAAAAGTCGTTAAACACAAATAAACAATTTATCATATCATCAGACGGCGTGCAGGTGTCGTCATTGTATCAAACTGTGCATTTATTCACCGATAATAATAGGCTTTTCATCTCCATTATTAATTTTCTTCCTATTGTTAGGTTTCATAATTATCATCGGAAACTTGTCTTCTACTCCCTCATTAGATATTACTGCATTCTTAGAACATTCGCGAAATAGATTACTTCAACAAAAAACGAATACCGAATTCCTTAGTTTCAACACGTGTTTATTTTTTACCCATCAAGGCCCATATTAGCCTTATCATATATCTTTACCTGATTTTTTGTGTGACTCCCCGCGCCATATGCGGTGCGAACAGATTTTTTTCCACCCTAGATAAATAGCTCTAAAGTTAATATAAATATGAAACACATTCTAGTGCAGCAAGGTGCACTTCAAACCCGCTGTATGCATTAAACATTAATGCTAAAACAGTGGTCGTATCCAGTGATTGACTATGGGATTTTGTGTAATTAAAAGTTCTTAATAGATACAATCTAAAAAAGTCGTTTGGAGCATGCATCATCTCTGCTACTAATTACTTTAGCTATTTATAGGAGAACTTCTATGAGATAGACATCAATTTCTCAATTAATTCATTTTATTACCTGATAATGTTCTTGTCTTATACCCTTTGGAATACAGCATTAGGAAACGTACAGACTTGTTCTACTGTCACTTACAACGCGCAGCCGGAACTACTGGGACTAGGAATGTGTAATTTTGCACTGAGCAAATCTATTAATGGAAATTCCGTGAGACAATATATTTGAAACTTAGGAGGAATAGTAATACATATAAATAAAAAGGTTGTCATTATTCGTTTTTCAAAACTACCCTCAAAATACGGTTCCTGATTTTAAAGTTGTGGTGGATTTTATGAAAACACTAATGAACGAAGTCGCGGATAAAGTCTTGAATCTGTAATGGCTTTAACAGAATTAAATGTAGCTACTTCTCACGATAATAATGTGGGAATATTCAAATTGATAATCGTAAATTAGTATAAATCCAGAGTGATTCCCATAGTTCCCGGTAGCGCGGCGAGTGTGCCGCCACTTCAGCGCGCGCCGCTGGCCCACGGTTCCCAGTAGATGCATTGAATTACATGAATCGTAAGCACCTTCGCTACAAAAGAAAGGCGTTGTAATAGATACAGTTTCGTAGAAAAATGTAAATCGCTGTGTTTTCCACCTCCGGATTAGAGTTATGGGTCACTTGACCCCTGTTTACTCCATCAATGGAATATTAAATAGCTCTAAAGTTGTATAAATACGCTCCACTGCGTTATAAAGAGCTTCATAAAATAAATGTTTGTTTTATACGCGATGTGAGCTTACATGACAAGTGGAATAGGTCCGCGTGCATTGTTTTAATTACGTCAATATTTACTTGAAACTGATCTAGATAATGGATCTGAAAATACTTGATCAGCCGTGGTCGGGTTTTCGTTTTAAGACAAGACGTGTCCTCTGTTAATGGTGTACTACTAATAGATGTGCAAATTAATTAATGCAAGAGCCTAGGGATAAAACAAGAAGCTTGCTGAACCCGCACACAAAAAAGGCATAGGATTAGGTTTAATGAATGCTCTCACGTATTCCCAAGTATTCCTAACCATCGACCACTTTTTCAAGACAATGCGGGTAGTAAGAAAAACAGAATCATCTGCATTGATCAATAACAACCTTTGGTATGTATTTAATTAAAGATTTTAATTTAAGATTGTTCTTTATGAATCTAATTAATTAGTCGTTTTGAGTTAAAAAAAAAAATCCATGCATAATTATATTATAGTGAAAGAAATGGGTAGCTAATTAGGTTGACCAGCTGATGTGTATATATGGCTATGAATTAATTAGTGGTATTTTTGTTTATTTTAAAGAACTCTTTAGGTGGTAGCGTGTAGTGCTACAATATTGATAACTGGACCAGTGGTCTCTGACCATTTTTGATTGAGGACTACTTTTGTTTGGACACACTTAACAATGTTCATCAATGTTAACTTTATAACTATCATAAAATCAAAACTTTGAGCACACTTATTGTTTGAAATCAAAAGTAACGAGCAATGTAAAAAAAAACAACATTTCTCATAGAAATTAAAATTAAAATAAGTTACAACTTACTCTTGTGGACCACTGCTTTAGAGCCTTGTTTTCTGTCGGCTAGGTGTTTTTTTTTAAACAAATCTATTGTTAGTCTAAAAAGTCGATGAATGAGAGCATCCCTAATGTCGTCGTGCATCATCGCCCCCGCACTAGCATCTTTGACATTCGAACAGAGAATTGCGCGCCCTTTTCACGGTGTTACGCTGCTCGCCCACATCAGACTTTTTGTAGGGCAGATAATCGGGCCGATTTTGTATATTTGTAATATTGTTCTGTATTTCTGACCGACTTTTCGTAGGACGTGTGCGATGCACTATTGCTATCAGTGTGTTCTATTTTTTTTCTACAAAAAATTGGTCACCGATTATGGGACGTGGGCGAGCAGCCTTATACTTTTTGAATAGTTTGGGAGTTGTAATTAAATGTATTGTGTTACAATTACGTTTATATCTAACTAGCTGCTCCCAGCGGCTTCGCCCGCGTGATAGCAGATAATTATCCCAAGGGAACATACTTCCGGGATAAAAAGTATCCTATGTCCTATTTCAGGACATTGTCTATCCGTGTACCAAGTTCCATTAAAATCGGTTTTGCCATTTAGGCGTGAAGACGTAACAAACAAACAAACTCACTTTCGCTTTTATAATATTAAGTACGGATACTATAAACCTATCAGGCTAAATAACTGTTAATTGAAATACGTATAGCAGTCATCCAGATCTTTGGACCATAGTAAAATGACAGAAAATAACTAGGCCATATTTACTCAGACTAGAAACCAATTCTAACAAAGGAAGGAAAAGGGTAGAAATATGAACTAAAGTACCTAAAAGTAATTTATCTTGGGTTTGGGCCGTCGTGCTTCTGAAGAAACGTCTCTTAATTGAAGGACCAGTAAGAATTTCCTGCTAAATAGATTACTAAACTGATTCATAGATAAGGTATTAGAGCCACAGAAAATAGTAAATAGTCACGTTCTTGTGCAGAGATTTCATAAATAGTACATACTAGCTTCTGTCAGCGGCTTCGCCCGCGTGGTCGTAGAAAATTATCCCAAGAGAACACAGTCCCAGGTTAAAAAGTATCCCTTATGTGTGCTATTAAAGGACCACAGCCTTTCGAGCGTGGAGAAATAATAAACATAATATACAAACTCTCACATCCCTACGAGAGACCCTTTTTTATGGTGGGGAAAACCCCCGCTCTTGGGGGGAGCGGGAGATAGTGTCAGACTCTTACTGACTAAAAACCCACCACCTTTCTTCGTGCCTTCATACTGGGGCTCGAGCTCTCTTTCGGATAACCCTAGGCCCAGTAGGCTTCGACCCGGCTGGGCCTCTGCTGTTGCTGACAGCTCCTTGATGCGCGCGGGAACAGTACGCGCCGTCGACGACTCGGGCTCGGTCCGGACAGTTACCGGACGGTCGGAAAGCGAGCTACCCAATGCTCGCCGTCCGTGAGACCCCTGTGCCCTGGGCCCCTGCCTAGCCGCCTAGCCGGGCCGAAGTCTACTGGCGCTATAAGTTGACTTCCGAAAGTAAAAATCCGACACTCACGCTCCGCCCTAGAGCGGGAGACGTCATTAGATGATATCCCGATGATTTACCTTTCGAATACCGTCAATTAGAGACAATAGTAAGACAATGACAGCGCGAACGCCGGCGTTCGCTTGGGGTTTAAACAAAAACATTTGAATTTTCGCCTTTATAGTATCTATGAGTGTGATTACGCACCGATCATTCATTAATTTTATATCTTTACATATGTATGTTATTCTAGTGTTATATATTATGTGTTCACGCGTCATTCATGCCTCATTGGTGGGTGAAAGATATTGTTATCGTGTTTTTGCAATATAGCTTATGGGATAAACGTGAAAACTGATATGTATCGGGTGTACAACGTTGTTAAACTCTTTTTAATCTTATGTGTTATCTGTGAGCATGATTGCTTTCTAGTACTTTGTTATGTCATTTCAAAACATTGAAGAGAATGTTGTTACAGAACGTTGTGTAGTATATTATGCTATTTATTGGTTTTTTAATCAGTTCGCATAGACGTTTAAAATAATCCCAAAGGAACTAACTCCCAGGATAAAAAATGTCTTATGTCCTATTCCAGGATATGGTCTACCCGTGTGCAAAGTTTCATTCAAATCCGTTCAGCCGTTTGGGCGAGAACGGGCAACAAATATACACACATACATACCAACTTTCGCCTTGTGTAGTGTGAAATGTAAATGTTTTCGTAGCAATCTATCTAATAAGCGAGTCTGCGCGTATCGATACAAAAAACAAACAACCATTTTCTCTTTCATTTGTTATATTTAAACTGCGAGCTTCACGTAAACGGAAACTAATAAATATTTATCTTCAATCTAGATACTCGTACACAAACGCATATAGAGGGTTTTCGCTAATTAATCATAAACGTATAATGTTCCCACTGTTGGGACTCTGGCCTCCACACAACGCCATCTAGTCTCAAGCTAAGCAGAGCTTGTGTTATGAGTACTAGACAACTGATAAACATACTTATGCATATATTTCTAAACACATACATATTATAGATAATTACACCCAGCCACAGAACAAATGATCATGCTCATCACATAAACATTTGTCCTGGGTGGGAATCGAACCCACGACTTCCGGCATAGCAGTCAGGACCTCTAACCACTAGACCAACAGGCCGGTCAATATATTATGTTATTATATTATAATTACTGTAGTAGTATTGAAGTGTTAGACTTTTGAAAGTTCTAGAATAAGAGGAGTACATATTTACAAACCGCGAGTTGTTCCCAGTACCGTGTTCTTAAGTGGAAACAGTCGTTTTGAAAACAACCGGCGTGTGTTCCACAGAACGATGTATTGTACAAATAGTTGCCATGTTTACTTACTTACGTTTCTACGGTTATCGAAGACGAATTGTTGATTAGCTGTTTTTTTAATCGTTTTCTCTTCCTTTTGAGGAAAATATCAATCATTGCTGTCGCCAAAACTGTTATAAGTCTACTAGCTGACCCGGTAAACTTTGTGTATAGAAAAAATGGGGGGTTGGGGGAGGGAGGGTAAAAAATTGCCTTTTATAAGGTGGGAAATCGTCTAATGACTTGTCTCACTCTTCGTTTCAGACTTACAGACCCGATCTTTTCTCTCAGACCCACATAAAAAAAATATGTATAAAAATCGGTCAAACCGTTTCGGAGGAGTTTGACAACAAACATTGTGATACGGCATTAATACAAGGTGTAACGTTAAATGCGCAAAACCTGAAATTATTTTTAATCAGAATAACGAGCAGAATCAATTAAACCACTGTTTAATATAGGTTACATTTTTCAAAAAAAAATTCATTAAAAATTTTGACCTGTCTATTTTTGAATAGGTCAAGCCATCACGTGCGCAAACCCGCTAAAATAGGTAAACAAAAACATACAATAGCGTGAGAATTTAAAAAAATACACGGCCATAAACAACTCTACAGTGTGTCAGATTAAATTGCCTATTTCCATTTCAATTAGACATTGAACCTGAACTCCAGACGCCAGCAGTCCAGGCTCCAGTCGTTCCGGACACTGTTAACAAACTAGCCTGACTGCTTTAGGGTCTGGATGGACTGGCTTAAGGAATAAGGATAGCAAGGGCCTTACCATGACGTGTTAAAATGTCAGGCGTACGAGCGAGAAAGAGGGATGGAACTAAACATACAGCCTATATAGCTCCATCCCTCTTACAATTCAGCTAAGGTCGTAAAATGGATCGAGTTAGCCTGTGGTAGGACCTCAGGACATCAGTACCGATTGGTTATCCAATTAGTAATCGGCAAATTGTATGTGAAACACACGTCTGTCAAACTGAATGTCACTTTGAGTTGTGTCAAACCAATTAATGTGGCTGGCTACCCACTTGTTAATAAATCGTCTTATAAGGGAAAATAGATTTTTAGTTTTTGCTCTTACGAAGCCTATTCAGCTATCAATCTTGAACTTAACTGGGCAGCAAAAATAACGGGTCACGTAGAAAAGCTACGGATATCTGTCAAAGTTATGTATCTACATAATTATTAGATCGCTCGTATAAATAATTAATAATTATGTTATAAGCAGCTCAAGTGTTATTTATTTAATATATTCTTTATTGTACACCACATAAACAAAAAATACAGGACAAATATCATCATTAACACACATCATTTATTGATGGTCTAAACTTAATATGTGGAAACACGTCGCATAAACATAACAAGCTCTGAATGCTGTGACAAACAAAAATATCTATAAAAACACTTTGGTTTGGCAAAAAAAAAAATAGTTTACACAAATGAAACTCCTTTTGTGATTTGAAATAAGAATTACTAGTTGGCTCATCTATATATATAAAAATGACCCCCGTTTTCCGTTGTCACGACTTGGCATGAAAACGGCTTGACCGATTTGGCTGATTTTTTTTTTGTTGTGATTGTTATTGTGAGGAGAAGGTTCTTATGGGAAAAAAAATAAAAATTAGGGTAGTGTAGGGTAGAGTAGGGTAGAGTAGGGTAGAGTAGGGTAGGGTAGGGTAGAGTAGGGTAGAGTAGGGTAGAGTAGGATTTTTTTTTTTCTTTTTTTTTTTTTCTCTCGACGGGGAAAATCATCATTGACGAAACCCGCTCTTGGGTGGAGCGGGAGACAGTGTCAGAGTCTTACTGACTAAAAACCCCGCGCCGTTCCTTCTAGCCTTCATACCGGGGCTCTAGTTTCCTTTCGGATAACCCCGACCCCGGTAGGCTTCGACCCAGATGGGCCCCTCCTGTTGCTGACAACTCCTTGAGGCGCGCGGGAACAGTGCGCGCCGTCGACGCCTTGGCTCGGTCCGGACATTTACCGGACGATCGGACAGTGAGCTACCCATGGCTCGCCGTCCGCGAGCCCGCGTCTACGGTGGCCGGAAATCGGGATCGGAATCCCGGCGGCGGCGGCGGGGGCGCCGTTGCCTGATGCGGTCTGCCTCCTCCTTTGCTAGCATTACTGCTTCGCAGAAGGAGGCGACCGCCTGCCACTCCTCCTCGCTCCGGACCATGGCCTGAACCAAGGCCCGGCGCGAGAGGTCTCCGCCGCCGATCGCCCCCACGAGGACACGGCGTTGCTCCGCCCAAGCAGGGCACACCAAGGGTAGAGTAGGATAGAGTAGGGTTGGGTATAGTAGTGTGGAGTAAAGACGAGCGGGAGCAAAGCCGCGCGGGCAAAAGCTAGTAGCATATTATTTATAAGTACTTGCATCCCCTATAAGTACTTAACTTTGGGAGTTATCGCAGTTACCTAAGTGATCCGTTATTTTTGCGGCCCAGTGTGGTTCTAAAGAGTGTTGGTATTAGCGAAATGTGCGCGTTCATAGAAAGTTGCAATACGATTCTTTAACTGTAACAAGTCCTGTTGCATTCCGTGTATGTTTAGTATTGTTATGTTCAGTATGTGGGTAGTCTAGGAATTTCATGTGATTCCAGTTATTTGTTGTTGGCCGAATTAGATCATTTCTCGTCCCAATTTGTTCAGTTCCGTTGAAATGGAAATAACTTGTTCAACGTGAATTGGAACAATTTATTTTTTTATAAGATCTTTTCATAATAACACCGCATGACATGTTTTTCTTACTCGTTTGTCTTCTGAATGAATAGCTGATGGGTTATAGAAAAAGTCCTGAGCATTTGTGGTATCCATTACGTCTAGCTTTCGAGATACAAACCGATATTTTTTTTCAACTACCGTCACTTTACGTATGTAAGCTATAATTTACATTTTCGAAGTTTATAGGTAGGTATATTTTATTGTTTGTTTTGTGCAGTAACTAAATTAAACTTAACGGGAAAAAAAGTAAGTAGATATTTAATTTCATTTTCCTTTTTTTTAATTCGATATTTGGGTGTTTCAATTTTTAGCATTATTTGATACATTCTCAGAGAAGGGTTAATGCACACGTGATTGGAGGAAAATAAGTAGGTATTCATCAAGAGTGAATAGGTTACTTCTTGGCAAGCGTGCTCCATCGTCGACCACATCATCGCTTACCATCAGGTGAGATGGTGGTCCAACGAGAGCCTAACAATAATTTAAAAAAAAATCTTTGTAAATAATTTAACCCTTCAGATACCGTCAATTAGAGACACAATAGTAAGACAATAGATGCGCGGCCACTGGTGGTCGCTTGGGGATTCATGAATTAAAGATGGTACTTTGATTTGATTACTTAATATTAGTCACGCGGTATAATTAATGAAAACAATAATACTTTAAAACGCTCTTGTTTCATTTACGCGAATCGATCTCTAAAAGGAAGGCCGAAGCATTCTATTGTACTAATTTCCACTTCGTGCCATTTAATTAGTTGTTACCAGAACGCTAGCGAGGCAAGGAGCGCATTAAAGTTATTTTCAGCCGCTATAAATTGCATGAAAAACATTCCGGGGCGGCTGATAAAAATCACTAATGCGACTCTTGTATGGAATATAGTCCACTTGGTGTACCGTTTTACGGGCATAATTCTTTCATGTAATCACATCGTGTGGTTGAGCCTAATGCGGTTCAGTTGGTACCTTTTTTAGTAATAGAAGCAGCTTGGACATAGGTTCATCTAAGGGCGCCTTCAAATTAGGCGGCAGCACTGCAGCCGCGCTGTCGTCGCGCGGCTTATGTTACTTATTCTATATTTTTGCGGCCAAAAGCGCCCTAAGTAATTAAATAAAAGGCGAAACTGACTAACTGACGTATCAACGCACAGCCAAAACTCGGGCTTTTTGTATATCAATGCAAAACACACAGAGCGGACAGTGTAGTCTTAGTAATAGGGTCCAGTTTTTACCATTTAGGTACGGAACCCTATAGAGTCAGATGACAATGCAGGCTACCTACGTATCTATCAATACCTAAGGGTCCTGGAACCTGTTTAAAAGGAATCTTGTTACAATAAAAAAATGTAAAGGAGCCTCTACAGGCCCTACACTGTCTTAATCAAGCATTAATAATTGATATGTTATTCTCTTTAATGGAACGGAATGCTTCCAATTAGTACAAAGTAAGTTATATTACAAACAAGCAAACGAACGAGCAAACAACGGTATTGTTTTCAGAAATAACTTACAAACTGGGATCAGTAAATTATAGCAGCGTAATTGTGTAGTGTTGGATTCGGTTTTCAAACAAACGCTCACACCAAAATATTTGGCGAACAAAACACCCTGTAGTACCAATTCTGTTAAGGTCCTAGCGCCCGAGCAGTGCCATAAAACAGTGACTTTCTGAAATCTACTCCTCGGTAATGGCTAGGTTAATAGGTTTGAAAAAAATATGTTTATAGTATCATGTACATCATTATCAACATATGATTTTTTCGTGCGATTAATAATGATGTCTAAATAAATATATTTAACAACATGATATTTTTTCGTTTGTTTTCCCTACTCTTTTCAAACGACTTTGATCTTTAGAAATATGTTTACACAATAAAATTGCTGGTTAAATGTTTTTCAGAATGTATATTGCATATCTATTGTAAATCAATCAATATTTCGCAAAAGAAATGGTTTTGAAGGTCAGCGGGGCTCTATCCAGGCGCAGGCTCTATCTGACCACAATTAAATGCACAGGTACTCGTACTGGCGCCTAGGCGGATACGAGTGTTAGAGTTCTGTGCACGCACGCGGCATCGTGAGTATGTGTGCTTTTAACTCCGGCCAGATGTTCAAGGGACTATATGCCTTAATTAAACCAAGCATTCGCAGCTGCTAATTATAAATTCTCTTACCATTTCTATATTACACATTTCTGGGTAAACTTGAAGGTACGCTGGAACAATCAGAACAATAGAGATTAACTTTGATTGCGCGGTTTATTATTTTGCTCAGTAATGGTTGTAACAAAAAACTTAAAGATTTTAAAATTACTTTTCAATGGCATCGTGTTCGAGTATTTAGATCTGCCTGTTGGACAGAAGGTATTGCAAATTGATTATTGTGATAAAATTGTTGCGAGTATTTTTTGTTACGGGTGAATACAAGCAAGAATTTGTGAATCATTCGGTTACGTACAACGGCTTTTTTTCTGCTCCCGCTCTTCTCACTAAAACCCACCGTTCTAGGACTTTTTTGCGGGAAGTCATCCAATGACTTTTCTCGCTCTAGGGCGAATTGAGAGGGCGTGTCTAGACTTTTATTGACTAAAACCCACTTTTATATTCTTTCTTTGCCTTGCGTTCCAGAACCCCGGGGTTCCCTTTCACATAACCCATGGCTCTATAAGCTTCAGCTCTGCTAGTCTCCAGGGTTTTGCTGACATGTCAGGGCATTAAACATACATGGCTAGTTCAGAGTAGCTGTGTACACGAGTGAACCTAATTAATGCAGTAGAACTTATGTATGCACGAGCCAATCTACATAGCCTCATCCATATTGCAAGCTTAACTTTATTGCATCCTTACTAAACCTCACAAGTCAGGGAGTCGCTTCCTTTGAGTTTCAACCTTCTAATCGAAATTCGCTGTTTAAAGCTTATAACTACATTAGACTCCTCGCCCCCGGCGACTTTTTGTAGCGATGCTGTAGTGCGATCGCATCGATACAGTCGCGATGCTGTAGCGCGTTAGTAGTGCGTTGGATTTTTTCTAAATCGCTTGTAAATGCGACTAACGCGCGTTAGCAGCGATGCTATCGCGCACTTACGAAACGCGCGCTACAGCATCGCTACAAGAAGTCGTCGTGGGCGAGGGGCCTTAGACCGATGCATACGGGGACCACGGCTGATTTGTACGTAGAACGATGTAGCGTAGCGTGGGTCTAGTGTAGCTCTACAAGTCTAATTGCCATATAAAATGTATGGAGACCGACGGATCGGCGTACGTGGCAAACGTATGCAGTGTAGTTCTACCTTAATGAATTGGCCACACGGTTGCAAACTAGCGTTCCAACCGAGGTGACTTTGGTTTGTGTTGCGGCTACATGGATGTAACCCACGCGTCAACATGTTCGGTGGTTGGGAAAACGCACCTCCCAATCAAGGGCGTTGAAGATTACAACTGCTGTCTACACGGATTGAAACTAGCAAGCTCTCCTTGGATGGGACGTTTGTTTCCGACCATTTGGTCACCCCTTTACTAAACCTTACAAGTCAGGCAGTCGCTTCCTTTGAGTTTCTACCTCCTAATCTAAATTCGCTGTATAACTCTGTGTGTATTATTCGGCGAATCGTTTCGTGGGTTTCCTTCTACCGTCTATAGAACAGATTTATCAATTGGAGCCGTCAAAGAGACTCAATTAACATATAAAATGGTTTGGTTGTTACATTCACTGCCAATAACTAGCGGCTTCCTATGCTAAGTGAACAGTCACAGAGCTTCACTACTAAGTTCTGCTGAACTAGGTTCTGCTAGTGACTTTGACTGTTTTTGTGAAAACAGGTTTCTCCTTACAAACTTTGGACCTCCTTAGGGGGTGAATTTTTAAAAGTCCTGTTATTGCTCGCCTGCGTCATAAAAGGAAAGTTGAAACAAAATTTTACGCTCTTAGCCGCAGTGATTTCGGCATGGACATGAATCAGCTTTTTTTTTTAATTCATGAATCCCCAAGCGACCACCGGTGGCCGCGCATCTATTGTCTTACTATTGTGTCTCTAATTGACGGTATCTGAAGGGTTAACTTTCACTTAATTTTATTTTTAGAATTGCTTATGGTAAATCTCTAGGGTAGCCCACGAAATTAAAATTTTTGAATGTATGTTGATTATAATATGATTGTTATTGCTAAAAATCCACTGTCCGTCTGTCTGTCACCAGGCTGTATATCATGAAACGTGATAGTTAGACAATTTAAATTTTCACAGATGATTAATTTCTGTTGCTGCTATAACAAAAAATACCAAAACCAAAATAAAATAAATATTTAAGTGGGTCTCCCATACAACCAACGTGACTTTTTTGCCGTATTTTTTTTGCTACGGACGTTACCGGAACCCTTCCTGCGCGAGTCCGACGCTCACTTGACCGGTTTTATACGTAGATATCTGAGACTCTGATACTCGACCAACTGGGTTTCCATGACGTTTAAAATAAGTTTTTTTTTTTCATAGTCCAGTGTAGGTAAGAGACAGAGCTATACAGGTTTTCTAGCGCCAGCTCTTACCCACACTGGGATAAGAATGACACAATCTTACTTTAAACCTCATAGTAATCGACCTAGTACTAGGTTTTCATGATATTCAAAATAAGTTTGTTTTTCATGGTTCCGTATACCTAGGTAAGAGACAGAGCTATACAGGTTTTCTAGCGCCATCTCTTACCCAAACTGGGGTAAGAATAAAACAATCTTGCTTTAAACGTCATAGTATCCCATCTAGTACGTAACAGACAATACAGCTACAGCGAACAATTCATATTCAATGAATATTTTACTACCACGAGCTAAAGGTTATCTTATATATGCACTAGTTATCAATGAACAGACAAGGAAAACGAGTCAAAAAAACATCAGACGCGTTTTATTTCTCCTGCGTTAACAGCCCACGATTTTGCACTGCCAAGAATACAAGTTTTGAAATAAAAAATTGATGTTTCGTTCCAAATTGTTGATTCCGAAAACCTATTAGCTAATTGCTAGGAATTATACTAAAATCTATGGTGTCAGCATTAAAAAAGCTGATATGTTTATATTTGTAATGTGTTTAGCTAATTCCGCCGATGAACTAGTGAGAGCGGGAATTCGATAGATCATGCGAGACCCACAGGACCGGTAGTTATGGCGACACGGGGGAGGCCTATACCCTAAGTGTCGCCATATCTATCAGTAGATGATCTCGGCTAAAATGATGATGAATTTGTAGGAACTAGGCTAAAATCAATGTACTTACTGTCCGCATAAAAAAAAGTTGATAAATATAATTTGTAAAGTGGTTTGTTTATCTATGTTTACGATTTTATCTATCTAGCGCGTAGTTGGGCGAATCAACTTTTAAGGCACTCCTTTGGCAATATTTTACAACAGTAAAAATTAAAAAACAAAATAACGAAAACTTACAAATATAAAGTGTTATGTGTTAAATAATTTATCTTATTTTGAGATTATGTAGTTGGCCACGACATCCAAGTTAGTTTTCATGTTTTTTTTTTGAAAAGCTGGTGCCCGTGTCGTAAAACTATCCCCTGAGTTACGTTTTTGAAAGTATGGAAATGTGAAATAAAACTAAATGTACTGAAAAACTAAAATAGTAAATATTTATTTCAACTTAAAATGCAGTCTTCTCATTAATCAACCTTAATTTATAATAACAGTAGCAACAAATAGAGACAGCTCAAAGTCCACTGCGTTACTTTGGTCATAATTAAAGGCTATACTTTTAGGTAAATCGCTGTATTAAGGTAATCAGTCAATCATTACATATTTCTAAGTTGAAGTCTAATCCTGAAGTTTGCTAATCAACAGTATTTAATCATGTAATAAAATTTTGGTACAAGCTGTAGTAAAAAATCCTTACACAAATTAAGGGACAAAGCGGTAACGCCAGAGAAAAATTGGTAACGCCTGAGAATTTTAGACTATCTAAAAAGTAATAACAGCAATATGATGTGTGTAATCATAGTAATAACAATTCAAGTCAACTTATCTAATCAGTTTTTTTTAAAGGTACACACAATAAAAAAAAAAACAACTAAATTAAAACAAAACTTAAAATTAAACGAGATCTCAGGTAACTTTGATTATTCTAATAGGAACCTTCATTGAAGTAAGTATAGGTAACAGAATTTGTCTTATTTCTTTTCAAACACATTTACCGATTTTTGGAATTGGTAATACGAACGATGTCCTTTCTTGATAATTTCTGGTGTCTGTAATTTCTGGATAATGTTTACATAATCCACGTATGAAATATCTTTTTCATCCAAACGGAAACGCTTGGCGTTTTCGTCCACTACTCGTAAAAACATAACTTTTACTTCTCCGTCTTCTTCCACATCAGTCAATGTTTTGCACGCATAGGTGTATGATTTGTTTTTAGATGCTCCGACATACACCTTCACTAACAAAAAATCTCCACATCCAATCTTCATACTTTGATCATGACTGCAACATGGTAATTCTTCGTCCGATGAAGATCCACCATATATTGCGTCATATATTCTTCGGTGTCTGTTCGTCATATCCTGTAATTGTTTTGCAAGTTTTAGGTTACACAAGGGTTCATCATCATCATCATCTGACGCGGTTTCCAAGTCCGGTATTTTGGATTTCGGATTACGATTTGTGGGCTCCAAATTAGCGTTCAATGTCATGAAATCAATTATTTCTTTTGTTATTGAATTATTGTTCGACAAAGTCTCATTATTTGTCAAGTCAGGAATGGAAGCACTCGGTCCAATTACTTCTGCAACACAGGACGCTCCGATATCGTATGCCTTTGGATCGAGACACATACAGAATCCTCTCCCTTCCGGACCACCAGGCTCACAGAAACAACTAAGGTCCCTAAATTTTAATTTACCATAGCAGCTCGAAAATACTTGATGAACTTTTAAAGTTCCTACAAGCCTGGGAATGTTGACTGGCAAGGTTTTATGTTGGTCCTCGATTGCTTTTTCATCAATTAGATATAATTTTATTTTGCTGACGTTATTCATTTTATCATAAAATTGCAGAACGTCCGAAATATCATCACCATTGGCTACAATTTTATCTGCTGTTCTTTTCAGAAATCCTCCAACGCCATCAGCTGGGCCTTTTCCATGGCCAGCTTCAAAAAATGACCACGTCATGTAAGAGAACCCATAATCATAATACTTCGTACACATCAAGTAAAAATTCTGCTTTTGTCTGTACTGTGTACTTGGGCCGTCCGAAAAGAAATGCACAGTATTGACAGCATCATATTTAGATCTTATCCATTTTAATACTGGATCTAAGTGACACCAAATGGCGGCAGGTTGGTGATTATTTGATGCAGAAATACTGCAAAAAGAATTGACCGTATAACCTCTTGCACAATCACTATTAAAAGTGTAGACTACAACCGTGTGAAGTGAAACTTGTTTGCGTGATCCTCCAAAATGATGGGATTGTACTTCTTGGCTATACTTACAACTATAATTTTCGCTAAAGTCTGCGACCACAACGCATTCATTCGAGCGAATACATTCAAGAACGCAACGAAAATTTTTAAATTGGTTCTTAATATTAAACACGTGCTTTTTAAAGACTGCAAGGTCGTTCTCAAATATTTTTATAAATGTACCTGCTTCTGCATTTTTATTTTCTTTTATGTTTTTAATAGTTTTAAGATTTTTTCCATCTTTTGTGTATTTTTCTTCCTTTCTTACCCATTCCGTCCATGTTATTGAACCTTTTATATTTGTACTACGATAACTATTTGTTTTATTGACACACTGAATGCATTTACCATACATGCAGTCTTTGGAGTTAGTACTGCAAACTGTTGATTCAATAAGAAGATTTAAGTTATCTGTGCCCGTTATGCCGTTTCTTTTTAAAGCTATTGCCTTATATGCAAAGTTCGTGTGGGTTTTGCAAAGGCACATATCTCTGGCGTCGATAGAAGCACTTACAACATAAAAAGGTTTATTCTTGGTAAAATAAAAATAGGAACAACGAACATTAGGGTTCTCTTTTATAAAGGTTTTAAACAAATTTCTCATGGTGTCTAGCATAAATCTTTTTTGAGCTTTTATGCCTGCTTTTGTAAGTGTTTCTTTTTTACCGGCTGTTGCACGTGATATGTCATCTCTCAAGTAAAAATCCCTAATTTTCTTCTTTAATACTGTGTTTTTATCTGTGCTCTCTTTTCTTTTCAGAACTTTGTCAACACCTAAATTCTCTCGAAGTAGTTGTTTTTTCATTCGTGAGTCTTTGACATCTACAGTTTCAAATATCTTCTTGATTACTTCTCTTTCTTTCCTAGATTTTGTCTTTTTGTATGTCTTCTTAATAGCACCGCTCAATATTCTGTATCTTAAGTCTTCATTGTTTTCAACTTTGTTGGTTTTAGTTTTGATTTGTCTGTTATATCTTTTTTTAAATTTCTCGTACTTTCGTCTTAAATTGTGATTATCTTGCCTCAGTTTTGCGTTTTCTCTATGCACTCTCGACCTGTCCTTTTTCACTTTTTTTCGACCTAATTTTGCTGAAAGCGATGGTGACTTAGCTAATAGCGATGCGCATAGGGGAATAGGTAATGCTGGTGGTGGCATATCGGGTGGATGAATTGCATGGGGAGGTGTTGGTGGTGGAGTTTCGTCTATAAAGTTTTCCAACCTGGAGTCAGATCTAGGCGAGTCTGGAGGTGTTTGTTGTAATAAACTTTCTACAGCCCGTTTTCGTTCCTTAAGTTGTCGTTTTCGTAATCTCCATATCACATTTGCATTATATTTTTCCTTAGGAGTCAAATCTTTTACTAATCTCTTAGTCTTATGATATCGTTCTCGGTGCTTTTTCTTAGCTTCTTCGTACTTTTCTTTATTATTTTTTAGCCTTTCCCTGTAGCGTTTCTGTTTCTCAGCTGCACTTAGCGGCATTTCCGTTTATGTTGCCCAGATCTGAGACAAAATAAACTATTCTTTATTATCTAAATAGATAAGTAACTTATTTGATTGATCTGTACCACAGACAAACCGTGTAAACGGTGTTAGGAGGCATTTAAGATTTTTGTATAATTTGTTAGTAGTAATGATAGATACATACAAACATTATTAATCTCTTAAAAAGATAAAAAACACTGAAAATATTCCTAATTAGCTATGCCATTCTGCCTTACATTCTCTAGCGTTACCGGTAACGCGAGAGAAAGGTCTCTAGCGTTACCGGTAACTCAGGAGAACAGTATCTTGCGTTACTGATAACGCAGGAGAAAATTTTGCTTAAAATGACGATAAATAATTACACCATTGAAACTAATAAAAAAATGGGTCATGACCTACAAATCAGACAACATGGGTTACGTTATAACGTAATAATAGTAAAATATTTAAAAAACTCACCGCGATTTACGTCGTAACGCTGTAGAACGGCAATAAACCCACGCGCACTCCCTGAAAGCTTACCGCAGACTGAGGGGCGGGTGGCGTGAGGCCGGACTTGTCGGACTACTCCAACGAATTATTAGATAATCTTCGCATGTTCTGACATTGAATTAGACGCCATCTCTTGAAAATTGTCTTCAACTTTTTACAAGAACGCAGTAGACCAGAGATTTTTAACAATACTTGGGACAGCTCTTTAGGGACGATAAATAAATATTATTTAAGTAAAATAACTACAATCTTGTACTTAAATGTAAAGCTTACTTTAAACTGAATCGAAACTTCTCGTAAATATTCAATGTTTTCATTAATATTTTTAAAGAAAATTCATAAATTGTTTCATCACCTATGCTTGGGGACAAGTACTTTTGGTATGAAGAATGATTTTGTTCTGCTGAGTTACCAAAAAATCTCGTAAATCTTACTTTAAATTAAAAAAAAGATTATATTGCTGTGATAGTTAAAAATCTTATGATGTGCTAAGGTTGACAATCTAAAAATTTTAAGAGAAATTAAAAAAATATGGCCACTTCCATGATGAGGACATGAAAGGAGTGCCTTAAAAGTTGATTCACCCAGTTACTAGCGATTCCTCTACTAATCCTATCGATTACCTATTTAGCAACACAATATATCGATTATATCGATGTCTTCCCAGAAATTACCTAAGACCTTTAAATTCTTATCAATGGCTAATAAAATTCTAATGAAAAGGTATCGCGGTACCTGTCTACTTAATTTCTGGGTTTCATTATATCTGATATTTTACTTTTTATCGAAACGTTATACTTATATCATACTAGCAATCGGCTCCAGTTTCGCACGAGTGTAGAAATGTAAACATTCTCGGCCGTATATGCATTTGTTATCCACCTAAATTTTCCTTATGAATCACTCTGTCTATTGATGAAAACCGCATGAAAATCCGTCCAGTAGTTTTTCAGTATATCGCGGACAGATAGACAGACGCGATGAGGGACATATGTATCTTTTCAAATCTCCTAATTCGCTTTAGCATTGAATTCTATCGATCTGCGACCCACTTCGTACGAGTGCAAATTACATAACGTATAAACCTTCCTTGTTTATCGACAAACAGACAAACGAGAAAACCCGACTTTGTTTTTGTAGTTAAAGTATTTTTTTGATAAGAGATTCTTACAAATCATAAATACATTAAGTACATTGAAGTAAAAAAAATACATACGGCTTAAGTAGGGTTGCCATTCGTCCCGATACTTCAGGACAAGTTACCGTTATTAACAATGTGTCCCGGCCAAAGAAATATATTCTTATATCTATGGTTCCGACAAGCTATAAAATGTCTCAAAAAACACAGTCGAGCTCAGAGCTACAAGTTTAAAAAAATTATCAACATAGATGAACGAAATCGCTTGAAACTCGACACCGTGGAATCTATTCTATTGAAGAATAGCTTAATTTTCACATGAATTGTGAAGAATTTTATAATTTCATAAAAGGAAGACCGATATATAATTACTGACCCAAATAAAATCTTTCGATAAATATAAAAAGGAATTATATAAATTAATTGGTATGTTATCCCCAATATGATTAATAAATAAATACATATATTCCCAAATGGTTCTGTTTTAAAGTTTCCTTTTTTTTTATTTGCGATGCATTTCCTTTGCTATTGCCATTGTTTTTTAAGAACACAGTAAATACTAAAAAAGAGGACACCAAATTGTAATTATCCCGACGAGGACTTGGGGATTTATGGCAACCCTAGGCTTAAGACATTTATTTCTCAAAAAGAATACAAGTCTCATAGAATCATAGTCACTCGAAGAACTTTTATTTCTCATTGTGTATGAGAAATACAAGTTCTTCCTCTTCAGATACCGTCAATTAGAGACACAATAAAAAGACAATGGAAGCTCGAACGCCGGCGTTCGCTGGGCACAAAATATATAGGTATAAAAGTCAATCTACATACATAGTTTAATGAATTAAATATTAAATACACTGTTTTATTATATGACATAAGAAATGTAGGTACTCAAATAATTTAGTAGGCAGTAGATAAACACAAAAATATAATGTCCTGCGGGTAACAAGAAAAAAGTAAGTATATATTATTATTGGTTTTATTATAGGACTCATTACGTATCGTTTGTCGAAGGCAAGTCGATAGCAATATAAACATTTTTCAGCTGTCTTTTTTTTTTATTATGACTAGCTTTTGCTAGCGGTTTCACCCGGGTGAAAGCAGGTTTCTCCATAGAAACTTTGGCTCCCCGCTTCATCGGTCAGACGAGGTCAGACGTACTGACTAAAACTCATTCGTTTGTTCCTTCTTTGTCTTGCGTTCCAGGGCCCCAGGGATTCATTTTCACTTTACCCATGGCACAAGGCTTCGACCCCGCTGGGCCCCTACGATTTGATCCTCATAAAGGAAGAATTCTGAAAAAGAATCTCTTAGAGCTCGTCTATTTACCTACAAAAGAAAGCTTTGTGCAAAATTCTACGTTCCTAACCCCAGTAGTTTCGACTGTGCGTAGATATGTCAGTCCGTCAGTCAATTTCACCTTTAATACGAGTATGTATAGATTCACATAGTACGTATTGATGATGTAACCTATGATGCGGAATAACCCTCTAATAATCAGACAAACTATGACAAACGATTGATATGTGTAGCGAATGGCCTGGTGACCACAAAATGATAATGGGTTTGTTGCCACATGACACAGAAATAGGAGTAATTCGAATGCTGATTATATCTCAACATTCATTCATTTATTCGCTCCAAGCAAATTATATTCAGATTAGATTACATTCGAATTAGATTTGGTTACATCTAGAATGGCATACTTTCTGATTTAGATTTGCATGGTACATATAACATCAGGACATGTACATGTCTGGGTGTTATTTATCTATAATATGTATGTATTTAGAAATATACAACGTGTAACGTTAAATGCGCAAAACTTCAGACACCCCAAATGATTTTGAATTCATTTGACCCAATAATGTGACAAAAAAAAACATTTAAAAAATAATTGAAGGTTTTATGTGCATTTTTCGTTTGTTTAAAATTCATATCTGCATTGAAATAAGTACTTTTGTTATCCCGTGTGTGAGAAAATTTGATTGGACTACAACAATTTGTGTTTGTTTACCTATTTGGGCTGGTTTCCGCACGTGATGGTTTGACCTATTCATCAATTTTTTTGTAAAATGTAACCTATATTAAAAAGTGGTTTAATTGATTCTGCTCGTCATTCTGATCAAACTAATTTCAGGTTTTGCGCATTTAACGTTACACGTTGTGTAAGTATGTTTATCAGTTGTCTAGTGTCCATAACACAAGCTCTGCTTAGCTTGGGACTAGACGGCATTGTGTGATAGTTGTGGAATATTATTATATAATTTTCCTTCGTCTGGATCAAGAAAACAACGTACCTCGAGGCGAAATAACAATTTATAGGGATAAATTAATTTTCAAGGATTTTTAATATGGAACGCCATTATGAAAGTCAATCTTCGTATTGTGTTAAACTCATAAATGGCCTCAGGAAACTCCTTGTTTTTATCATGATTTTCGATATTTTAACCACTTTTAACCTTACACATTACACATACAATGAGAAAGCGAACCGGCGTTCGCTTGGGGTTATAATGAATATTGATTTTAAGTGGTTCGACAACAGTTGATGGTATATAAAACTTAAGATACATAAGGGGACAAAATGTCCCCCAACATGACGTACCTGCAACGTTATCCAGTGTCTCGCAACTTGCTACCCAATATTATACGACGAATTCATGTGACGTGGGACATGTTGTTGGACTAATTGAGTTTCGCGTCATGTTGGGGGCATTCTGTCCCCTCGTGTATCCAAGGCTTAAAGCATTAAAATCGATACGAAATTATGAACTCACAATTCAACTGATATAGTGGTAGAATTTTGATGAGAAATTCATTTGCGATACTTTAAATAGTGCCGCGCTGGCTGAGGCTGGGCCCACGGTTGAGTTTGAGTTGAGTGACGTTGAGTTGTAAAGATGAGCTAACCGCAAGAAAGTTTTTTAATCCAGTGTGTCAATGGGCCACTTATCAAAGTCGAGGATATACCATTAAGGTTAATTTTTAAACGGTCTTCGCAATAAGCACTTTCAAGTGCTAATTTGCATCTAGATACTACGAATTCGTTTTTATTACTTATCAGAATATCGTTAATGTGTCTTCCAAGTAGTCTGGCATTCAAAAAATCGCAGCCATATTGGTGGTACCACAAAATATATAGTACAGAAGTCAATCTACATACAAAGCGCGCTCGAGCAACGCACACATGGACATCGCTCACGGACATGGTATCTCGGAGCGTCTCGGCCCGCTCGTCGAACAGTTCTGGCTTAAACGCTCATTAGTGTGCGTCCACCGAGCTTTGGTGTAAAAAGTGAAGTACATACATGAGATTGTCTTCTGTACCTGTCTATTTTGTGGTGGTATGGTCGGCAAAAGAAGATAAATCATCGTTCGTGCTGAAATTGTTTATGCAAACGTCCTTGCCGGACTGCATTGTCTCTCGGCCATGCTAATGACTTTCCCTATATGGGCGTGCCCATAACTGAATGTTTAATGTTACATTATGTGTATTACATATACGTATGAACCATCTTTAGCTGTGTGTACCTAGGGTACCAGTAGCATTAAGCTAATGTATGAGCTTTAGCTAAGAATGTTTTTAAAGCTATGTCTATAACATTCGGTACCAGCTATACTCCATCTGTTTGGTTATTTAACTAAACGGTAAGCGTGTTCCATCGGTGACCGCATCGTCGCTTTCCATCAGGTGAGCCGCGGTCAAGCCCGAAACTATAAAAAAAAAAATGTAAATAATATTAATACTTATGTAAGCTGTGTTACTTTTTGGTGTACAATAAAGTTTATTCTATTCTATTCTATTCTATTCTATTCCTTTTATTTAAAATAAGTCGTATAAAATTTACACGAAGATGTCGATGTTAGGTATGGTAGAATAACCGATGGTAATAAAATTTAGTTCATTACCTAACATCGGTTTAGGTAAATACCTAATTGTAATCATTTTTAGATAAAAGACATGTTAATTCATGAATCCCCAAGCGAGCACCGGTGGCCGCGCATCTATTGTCTTACTATTGTGTCTCTAATTGACGGTATCTGAAGGGTTAATATTGTAAGATATAGTATTGTGTTTTTTATTGTAGGTAAATACAATATTTTAAACAAATAACACTAGTACTTAATAAATCTGTTCCTGAAAATCACATCAAATTGGTTGCATAATTAAGCAGTAATTAGCATTTTTAAAATGCTTGTATAAGAAAGAGGGGGCGCGTGGTGGGAATAACTCGCTATCTATCTCATTGTAGTTTGGCGGTGACGTCACATTCCCACGTATCCTTTTTCTGTTAGGTACTTGGCAGTTTCCCCTTGTGTCAATTTGAAAGGTTCATAAAATACATAATTTTAAATGGATTCGATAAATACTTCCATTTGCAATTTCGTATTAAGTTATCTTTTTGATAAAATTCTGACAGAAACTAGGTAATAAAAATTTATCCATTTGTTTTAAGTTTTTAACTAGAAAGTCATTAAATATCATTAAGGTCTTTTTTATTTATCGGAATTTCGTTATCTTTTGAAGGGTTTTTTTGCTTTTGCATTTAACCAGAACACTTAATTACTCATTTAACGTTTCAAATTCTATTTTTACTTGAAATGTGCAAGCTGATGCATTCCAAGCCTTTATAAATTCCACGATCAGCACAGAGAACATTCATTACGTGGTATTTTAAATTCGTTTTAATTGTACCAAACCAATAAATAACTGTCTAAGATTTATTCTGATATAAAATGTGTTCACCATTTAAAATTCAGTATATTATATCCGACTAGCTTCTGCCTGCGGCTGCGCCCACGTGAAAATAAAAATTATACAGTGTGTTTTCTTTTTATTTAAGACCATTATAATCTCTTTTTGTTTGAATTTAAAAAGCGGACTTAAAATGCGTGGTAGTACACTTAAATGCGTTCAATCCACAGCTACAGTCCTACCTGCAGTCTATTTATACATTTCTTATGAACTTGAGAACTTCAATTAGTCGCTTTCTATCGTCGCAGGTGGAAAGTGTACTATGAATGTCTCGCCACGTATGTGCGTGCACCATTTAATTAGAATTGACCCTCTGTTTTGCGAATAACTAATATTATAAAGCTGAAAAGTTTGTTTGTTTGTTTGCGCTAATCTTGAGAAGTTGAGAACTACTGATTCGAATTTAAAATTCTTTAATGGGCCCGGATGGCCCATATTCATCGAGGACTATTATAGGCTCTATAACATCACACTACGATCAATAGTAGCTGCGCAGTAACAAGACACGAGTGAAACCTTGAGGGACAACTAATAGTCTATTATATAGACTGATCTTTGTTGTAAACATTTAACAAATAATACCCAAAATTTTGTTTTCATTCGCAGTATTTTAAAATACATTTTTGCGAAAGAGAAAAACCCATTAAGTACAGGGAACACAGACAAAATGAAATGAGAGAAAAAGTTTTCTTTATTAATTAAAATCTTTTTACTGATAGTAAAACCGAAAGCCACAATGCATTGAGTATTGATTAATACCATCCTTTGGTCGACTTTATGATGATTATTTTCAATACATGTAAATTAATTCTGATGGTTTCGCATTTATAAATGGCTGTGTATCGGTAACATAGAATGTCTTTGTGTATGGTGTTTAAGAGTACATGTACTTATATCGTCATCGTTCGATTAGCAAAAGTGTTCCATGATCGCGCCATCGAATACTGATTGATGAACGCTCGCATGCATTATAAACACTATCCAGTTGTGACGTACCTACACTTTCATCGTAATTGCCAATAAATATTGTGGATTAGCTTTAAGAATGAACCTATTCATTATTCGTCATTTCGTTAACGTCATTTCATTTGAATTTGGATCAAAAAATTAATAATGACGTTGTTTGAGGGTACAGGTTTATTCACGGGTAGTTTGGGGGATTTCTGGTTATCATATCCAGGATAGTAAACAACGCTTAACCCTTCAGATACCGTCAATTAGAAACACAATAGTAAGACAATAGATGCGCGGCCACCGGTGGTCGCTTGGGGATTCATGAATTAAATAATATCAGATTATCATTTAGCTTTAGTAGTAATTCAGAAAATATTATTTGGTTTTACGATAGCTATTTAACCACCACTAGTTAGCCTGATGATTCTCATAAAATAAACAACCTGTAGACGTACTACGTAAATTCCGAAAAATCGTACACTGTAAGTCAAATAAACTGGTCCTGTTTCATACAATCCATTGTACTGTTTTACTTATAAGGCACCGGATCCCAAATCATTATCACGCACAAATAAATAAGCGCATGCGCAAATTGTATTATCGTAAGCATGCAAATTATGTATTGTTCTGTAAAAATATGTTTCGACTACCTTGTTATGGCGAAACACTTGATTGGAGAGATTTTAACGACAGTTTTATAGGTGCATTATATTGGGCTTGATATTTTAATTTTTATTGTATATAGACATAGTATGACGCCACCTTATAGCAGGGGTGGCCAACTTTATTCCCTATGATATGTTGCTTAGATACTAATAAGACTGTGAGACATACCAATCACAAAATAAATTTATCAATAAAAAGTGCAAGCAAGTAAAAAAAATTTAAGCATGACGATTCCAAGAGGTTTAATATGACACATTTCCATGTAATAATTAATAGTTAATAAAAACTTTTGAACGAGCGCAGTGAGTGGTGTTCACAAATTTAAGTAACCTACCTCGAATATGTTTGGTTTTCCTATGACAAACAAAAAATTTCGGGGCGACAAGGTAATGTAAATTAAAAGTGTCGATCGAGCTATCTGCCGCCTCTTGCCATAGTCGCCTCTTGGCCTAAAAGTAAATACGCTACTGCGATCGACCGATTGGCCACACCTGACCTATGGGGAAACCATATCGTTACCCTATAGGTACCACCCACAGTTACCACGTGTGACTTCGCCGAACGTACGGCTCTCGACTTTGTTATTCATAGACTAAAGGATTTCGCGAACCTATTATCATCAGCGTCGACCATAAATAAGTACTGGAGGATCGCCAAAGGTTTAAATGACCCACGTGACCAAAGCTGCATAATAACAACTGGGATTCCCTGATTACGTCATGAGACGGGTCTTCTATCATTAATAGGTTAATTTCACCAGTTCGCTGACCTTAAGTGCAGGTTTTTCTCCTGACATTTGACTGACAGGTTTTCTTACTTGACATTGACGTTTCCAATGTCATGACCGGTCGATTTACTCGTGAAGATACGCTACAGAATTTCTCAGAAGTAGGATATAATCACAAAATAACTAATAATAACTTAAGTTCTCACTATGCTGTTTACCCACACATTATAAATAAGTAATTTTATGTATAAACTAAAAATAAATAGGTATATATGTATTGTGTTTATTATTGCTTACGTCACCACCCATCGTTCTAGGAAATCATCACATTTTCATAATTTCTGTCTGTTTCAAATAATTATGTCGATAGTCGGATTTCGGAGCCTGAATCCTGTAGAAGCAATTTAGTAAGTGTATAGAAATCTCTTGATGCTGGGTTTTCGCCAAATTAAATATTGATGAATTTTGAGCCTTAATTTCTGGAGGCATTATCTAAACCTTAGTACAGAGTCAAAGAGCTATCAGCATAATTGTCATGACCTTAGGTCCAATGCCTGCTAAGGGCTTCGGGAAGTTTAGTCAGTATAAGTCAGACTCGCTCCATCCAGTGAGTGGGGATTTATTTGATGATTTCCCACCTCCTTTACTAAAGTAAGTACTGATTCATAGTGCTATGGCCTCTGAATACAGACAATTTTATTTACTTTAGTAAAATGTACTGGCTTTCATTTGTTGTATACTTTCGTTAACTGTGGTTATATCCTATACTAGGAACGTATGCGGTGGGCTAGTCCCTTTTCTCACGAAATGGATTTATACCGACGCATCATACTATTCATTTATAGAATTTCCGAGCATATTAATCATGTAGTAGCATACATTGATATAGCGTTGCGTGTTCGCGATAATATGTAATTAAATGAATAGAGGTTCGCGTGTAATTCGCTCAAGTAGGTCTTTATTACGTAAGTGTAAGTTCGCCAGCTCGTTTCAGAACGCAATTTGAACAGATTTATCCATTAAACCCAATCTTGTTGTCAATATTTTAGGATTATTATGACCTGTTTCCATAATATTTACTGTTAAACCTTTCACTAGGAGCCTTGAGCTAAAATTATGTGATTAATTATAGATAGGGCTCGGATAATGTTGGATCAAATTAATGTAGTAACCGACCGAAATACGATTTGCAGCCGAAACCGTAACCAGTGTTCGGCTTCTCTTCCAGTTTCGGCCTAAACCGAAACTGACTTGAAACAGGAAAAATAGCAAAAAATTAAAATTATATTTCGGAATGCATAGTTAAAACTGTAAATCGATATAGTTATGATTAAAAATATAGTTATAACATTCATAAAATACTAAGCAATCGACGATACACATAGACATATAGATAGATACATAATAAAAATACTGACTGACTAGTTCAGTCAGCTAGTGTTTAGGTATCTATCACAACCGTCTGCTTAAAAGACGCTAGTTTTGGTCGAGCCCATAGATATATTTCTATGGTCGAGCCGAACATTCGGCCTCTTTTTGGCCGAAGCCGAAACCAAACCTTACGTCGGTCTCTAAATTAATCTAAAGTCTATTACTCGTTGCAGTTGAGTTTGACAGGTTGCAATCATGCTCCATGTTCTGATATTTACGAGATTGCCGTTTATTCTAGTTTGTAGGGTAATTTGCATGTAATCATTGCTTTTCTAATATGTCAAAGCCCTTTAAAGTGATTTTGATTATAGTTTGCGATTGAATTTATTTTCTATTCAAAGCCAAGTTTCTGTATTTTTATCGCCTTGTTGTTTATAACTTTTTTCGTTTTGTCTGTACCGTTTAACTTGTATTTTTCTTTCTCTCTCTTTGACCGATATTTTCGCTAACATAACTTTCATCCCTTTTTTTGTTTGCTCATTCATTTCATCTGAAAGTAATTTAGTATGTTGAGCAATTGTTCATGTTCAGTAGCTAAAAGACCTTGCCAACATAATTATGCGGGTTTTATTCGTATTCATCTCGCTCATTTTTAACCTATTATGAAGGCTTTTTATGTACACTGTATACCGCAAAACATCTATTCTATAACAGACTGTTCTATTATGTTGGAGTTGTTTTCTAGGAAAGTGAATTCAGAGCAGACGGACAACAACAGAACAGAAGTTTTATGTAGAATAGCGTCACCCAGTAAAGTAACAATGGTTTTTTTTTTATTTAACCCGTCGTTCCCATTGCTGTGCAAAGGTCTCTAACAAATCCTTCCAGGTATTTTTTTCTAGAGCTACTTCGAACCAGCTCTTGCGCTAGGTCGTCTCGCCATCTCTTCTCAAGTCAGTTTTGATAGCGTTCTCCATCCCTAGGTATCCATTTTCTGGAGACTGTTGCCTAGTTGTCACTGTTTATTTTGAAACAGTTAATTACAATTCGTGACTTAAAACTGAAAATGTCCTATATATAAATGTTTGATTTTTCAACTATTTGTGAATGTTTATTCTCGCGAATAGCCTAGAAGGAAACAAAGTTTAAAATATAAACGATAAGTAAGTCAAATAGTCACGTAAACATTAAATAATTGATTCCATACGTTTTGGTATATTTTTCCTGTTTAAATATACAGGCACTAGTTCGCAACTTCGCACTACATAAAATTAACTAACGATCAGTCGGGCTAGTAGAATATTGATTTTCCGCCTTTTGATGAAGCGGTCGATACCTATTATTCTATTATTAGTAAAACATTAATCGACGTTCAACGCCGCTCCCCTTTATCATACTACAAACGTGTCATCAATCACACTATCATGTGTAATTCATGATTATTGTAATAACAACATTTTGTTCAGGCCAGAATGAGAATTCAACTGTATAACTTTATTGCACTTTTTGCGAATTTGATCCCATCAAGTTACTTGGAACAATAACCAGACTGGAATGTCTTGTTTGGTTTCGTCCTCAGAGGTACGGCCATAATTGTACCGACCGGGTTTGGCAGTTGCGAGAACGGTATTAAGCTAGAAAGAACTACACTTCGCACACGTGTGCCATACATTTCATATGGAAACTGGACTTGTAGAGCTACAGTTGATCCACGCCACGCGACGTAGTTGTACGTACAAATAAGGCGTTTTACACGTGTGCGTCATTCTAACGTAGTTCTAGCTTTAAAGTTTCTAATTGCTCAACAGGCGACGATAAAAATATGAATATGGAAAAAAATAATAAGCCTAGAGTAGATTGAGTGTGAAGCTTTTAACGTTCCCATTCCGATGTTGCACTGTCGACTATTTGCTTCGGAATGAAAAGCAATTATGCCAAACGTGGAATCATATTTTTCTTCAGCTGTAGATGGGGATAATAAATTGCGTACATGTCTCTGTGTACAAGCACTGTTATTTTTTGCTGTTATTATAATATAAGTGGTTGGAAGTTATCCTGTGAATATTAGTTGTATGTAGAGAATTTATTTAACAGTGGCGGATTAAAGCAGTGCAGGGCCTGTAACAAATTCGACCAAAGGGCCCCTGTGTAGACCTATTAAATAATAATAATTTTTCCCACAGTAAAAATACAGTTTAAAAAAGTTAAAGTTAAAAATTTTAGACAGTAATATTATAAATTCAGTTTTAATACAATGTCAGTTATATAATAATATAATATTATATTCCACAACTATCACACAACGCCGTCTAGTCTCAAGCTATAAATATAAATTACACTCAGACACAAAACAAATGATTATGCTAAATACTTCTCATTCTTATCTTAATCGCTAATAACCCCGTAGATTTTAAGATAGGGTAAGATACGTGGAAGGTAATGAGGGAAATCTAATAAAAAATCTATATTGACTATCTTATTCTATGAAATAATCAGTTGTATTCGAATTTAGATATAATTATTTATATAGTTTGACTAGTTTTTATTTTCGTTCATGTACAGTATCCTTGAAAACGCGGGGCCCTCGAATGCACGGGGCCTGTAGCATTTGCTACTCTTGCTATATGGCTAATCCGCCACTGGTTGTGAAGTCCAATTATTAGAGTGAGATAATTATGTCTTAACGACGGTTTTATGATGAGCTGGTAATTTTGAGTCCTAGTTTTTTTTTTGTGTAATTCTTAGGGCCAGATCAGTTTTTTCCTAAGGCCGGGAACAAGCACAATTTTAATCAGTCTAGCCCGGTTGCTTGGTAACCTGTATTATTAATACGAATGCTGAATTCAATTCCATTGACCGTCTTCTTCTAAGCGTTCAATCTGTCAGTGTCTTGCTCCTGAACGGGTTATTTTTTGTGACTTAGTAATCTAGCTTATGTGTAGCGTTCTGAATTTCTAATGTACTCAATTTCTTTCGTTACTTTTGCATCTAAATCTGTTTTGTAGTTTTTTTTATTCACTTAGTTGAAAATATCAAAAAAATTGTTGTTCGTGTTTTGAGGGTAGATGAAAAAAAAAATTGGACGTTGAAAAGTTTGTTTGATACACAGCTTCAACTGTCAAGGTTAATAAATAAGTTAACATGTTGACAAAGACAAAAGATCTTACACAGACTAGAATTTTGCCTACGACTTCGTTCACATGAATTTTGTATTTGTTTTTATGTAAGCGTTCATGTCAAGTTTATTAACACAGAATACGATTGTTTTATAAATGCTTGAACCGTTATTTGATGGTGCTTTTGAAAAACTAATAAATGTCCGTATTTGATATTCATTTAGGTAACTGTTATGTGTTAAATTTCACTTAAGCCTTAGAGTCTTCAATACTATCTTTAAATCGTATAGTGGTAGTTTTGAAAAACAAATTACGACAACTTTTATTGTTTACTTTCACCATTTTGGCTCGACGAATAAGTTTCTGAATACAAAAGAAATCATCCCTTTTCACTCCCATAAAAGTTGGATTTCCAATTCCAAAAACATCCCTTCATAGTAGTGCTCCGTCTACTTCATAAAAGGAAACCTTGCGAAAAATTGTACGTTCCTAGTCCCAATATTTCGGCTGTGCTTTGATGATGTCAGTTAGTTTCTTTATTTTACACACACTAGTTAGTATTATAAAAGCGAAAATTGGTGAGCATGTGTGTGTGTATTTTTGTTACTTCTTCAAGCTCGAACGACTGAACGGATTTTGATGAAAGGCACATAGGCACGTATTTTTTTTATTCTGGGAGTACGTTTCCTTGAGATAATTTTATATTAGTACACACACATATACATTTTTTTTTTATTATGGATAGGCTCGCGCTTGATCACTATATTACTTGCCCCCCTAGCCAGGTTACAACTGTTTCGCTTGCGTCGAACGCTTCGAGTTGACCTTGCCGCCAATTCCTTTGTTCTGACCACGTGACTGAGCGTTGAGATGACGTCATTCCTGTACATTTGAAGCCTTCTACTAGCGTTAACGATGGCAGATTAGCAACTTGGATAGGGGTACTGATGGAAATCGATGATGTGGCCGACGATGGAGCACGCTCGCCTAGAAGCAACCAATTCACTCTTGACTTAATGACCATTCGCTATCAGTAATTTAAGTCCTGCATATAATTACATTTTGCAGAATCGCCCCCTAACCGCTTGGCAACAGGCTGAATTGTCCATAATTTCACCAACAAGCGGGTGTCGGGCACAGCCTTCAACGCGAATGAACAGTACATTGATACCGACACAAATAACTATCGTGGTCATTTTCAAATCATATTGTAAACAGTTAAACTCGTTACGTCCGCCGCAGGTCAATAGCTCGCACTTATCAACGTAATTCCTGAGGTTATCATACTCTGATCAATAATTTACGATTAGTTTTATTCATTGGCTCGTTTCGCCTACAAAAAACTGGTAAGGGGGCGTTCATTAATTACGTGAGCCATTTAGGGGGGAGGGGGTCGAGGCGAATCTTATGTAAGTTCACGTGGGGCAGGCCGAAACCGGCCAGTAATACAGACAACCGGCGATGCGCCACCGGTACATGGTGGATATCCCACTTACACGCACAAAACGTTTTGGGAACACATTGATTGTGCGTACAGCTAAGAAGTGTAATTTCTTGCCGGAATTTGTGTTTCGTGATGGCTACAACCCGGGAACCTTTAAATCAAGAGTGAATACTGAATAGGTTACTTTTAGGTAAGCGCACTCCATCGTCGACCGCAATGTCGCATTCCATCAGATGAGATAGCGGTCAAGCGCAAACCGATCAATAATAAAAAAAATTAAATAGAATTTAACTTAAACTTTGCCAGTTCTAAATAAATTAATTGAATGTGCGTTTTGAACAATCTCACGTAGGATTAAGAGGGAGGGGTAAAAAATCTCCTCTCGTAATTAATGGACACCTCCTACATATAGTTGTTCTGTTTCACCAAATGTATGTACGGTCACGTACAGCTTTTTACATATTTTTTATTTAATTTGCATTGTCTGTAAATGCATGTGTTGAAGAGTAGTTGTGGCTTAGTGATAACAGTACAGACTTACGAATTGTAGTGTGGGTTCAAACTCAGGCAAGCGCTTTACTTTGTGTAGTTTATTTTATCACTGTTTTTTCTAAAACCGAAAATTCATAAACATATACATACACATGTGACATCAATCAAGGCATGAACCCGCAGTCCTCACCTGGTAGATTACGGCCCATTCCCCCTCCTAGAGAGAAGGCATTTGTCCCAGTGACTTATTGCCATGGGCTCCAAATGTTTTGCTCCCGAAGTTTCCAAAAGACATTGTGTATGGTCAGCAAAATAAAACGTTAGTTAAAAGAGCTGAAAATCAATAAACATGTGGCACCCATCAAAGCATCAACCTGCACTGAGCTCGCCTAGTAGATTACGGCCCATTCCCCCTCCTAGAGGCTTATTCACATGCACTCCAAATTTTTGTTCCAACGGCATCAAACCAAAAGACATTGCGTATGGTCAGCAAAATAAAACGCTTATTACTCCCATTTAAATTTCAAAGTACGTAATTATACAGGGTATGGACAGCATTATTTATTAGTTGTTATTCTTCTAATAAAAAACGTTGTGTGTTCAACTTGTTCGTATTTTTTTGTTAACCAATCATTATGATCAATTGGTACTTCGACCCTACCTACCAATATTTTGATCTTGTTGGTAGCGAGTGTTGAGTCATGCTCAATAATATTGTCCATTGGTTTTTGTACGTGGCTGCTAACAAAAGAAACTTATGGATGGATAGTTTTTAAAGAAAAAACGTAAATCGCCCTCTGTTTCCCACCTCTACTAAGCTGAAAAGAACTTTAACCTGATCTGGGCTTCAAAAAACCCAGAAAAAAAAATTGATTTAATAGAGGCCTTTATGCTCTCCTCTATGCATGTAACAGAGTGCAAAGTAATACAATTAGCATAGTGCAACTACCACCTACGCACGCTTAAACCACATCAAAAGGTCTATCTAGGCTTTTGACATCAAGGGGTCTCCTTTTGATGTGCTTTACAACGGGGCCACTTTGAAAGCCAGCTAATTCCAGTGTTGTATTCTAAAAGGTTTCTCTTCACTACATCGTATCATACCATGACCGTGCTAGGAACGTATTAAACACAGAAAGAATTACGGCAAGGACTACTTTGCCCTCTCGAACTTATCATTCCTGTGTATTGTTGTGGTTTAGTGACTGTGGTATCCTCGTTTCATCCCCGTAGCAAACGCGTTGTATGTAGTGTTTAACGATCAGAACAGTCATCGTACATACGCGGTTGTAACCCGTATGTTCATCGATTTGGCAACGTCGAGTGCCATGTACGTATAACGCTACAGTATTGGTTGGTTGATAGAACAGTCTAGTGACCATAGTCTCATACTTTTCAATACAAAATTGTTTTTTTACCTACACGCTCCTAGCACGGTCATAGTATCATCATGGTATAAGGTAAATTGCGCAAAATTAAATAATATTCAAAACAGTAGCAAAACTATCTATAGAGCTTTCGAACTAGTTCTAACAACAAATACCACTTGTATCACTGAATAACTAATCACTATCGAGCGAAGGCCTTTCTCACGTAACAAACCTATCGACCTGTGTACTTCTACCTCTAGTGTGTCCCACGCAAATAAACCGACAATCCGCTCTATATTTTACGTTCAAATTTTCTATGAAAATAGAGGAGGCGGGTTCTCTAGTCCAAAATTCTAAATCGTGACAATCAGGCTTAAAAGATATTTTGGTATTTTCAAGTCTGGATCTAACGATGTTGAACAAATAGTAATGAATTCTACTTTAGAATATTCCAAAGCATTTGTTACTTTAATTCGTGTTTAGTGGAATTACGGATAAAAGATTTCTTTGGTATATATCCATCGAGTTTTATTGGCGTGCCTATTTCTCTATTCAGTCCGGTGTCCGTCTTACAATAGGTCGTATCATTGATGACGCATTGCGGTGTGCTCGTTCTATATAAGAAAAAAACTTTCGTTGCAGGTCTTCATCAGAGTATACTTAGGGTTGAGCATAGGGAAGAGCATGTGGCGGAATCCGGCGCATGCAATCGCACTCCCGATTTCTTTCTCGCTTTATTAAATGATACTTCTAAGTGATAGAAAAGGATAGATGTATATGAAAGTGCGATTCGATGTGGCCAGATAAAACTCGACCCTTAAGTCTCCTTGGAACGAATTTCTTAATCCTTATATACAAATGAAAGAGACATGATATAGCTGTCTCTGCCCGTTTGAAAGTCAAATATCAAATCCTAATATCTAACAGATTTCAGGATCAAAGCTCCGAAATACTCGTTTATTTTAATGAAGCCTCTTCAATAGAAACTTCAGATGTCGCTTCAATAGCCCTTAGGTTCGAAAATGTAGTATTTAATTACGATGACGTAATAACTTTAGAAGGTAACGAGGAGTCTAGACCGCACGAGCGAATCGATACTCGCCCATGGGAAGGTCAGGATAAATTTAATGCAGTATAAAAGTAACATACAGAGTAATGTATATTAACTTACACATGAATGAAACTTATTTAGTTGTATGTAGACACATAGAAACATAAGATTGTGTGCGTTCGTCACGTTTGCCTCTTGTGCGACTTAAAGCCAGCTTTACAATGATCTTCGACAGTGATGTACCAATTCTTTGCATCAAGGGTTGTCAGATGTCATGTTTTGAGTTACCGCGTCCCTGGAACACAAAGAGTAACTGACGGAACTCAGGTTGGTTTCAGTTAGACAATATCTGACATGACGTCTCGCTCGAAGAGTTGTTTGATAATGACCTACCCACCAGAAAATAGCAGTCACGTCTAAGATTCATAACGCCTCAAGTAATAGCTCTCGATATTAAATAAATGGATATTGTACAGTGATATAATCCTGTTGTGGCATTACTCAGGAAAGCTTTATGTAATATTATAACGTTGCTCTTCCCCACATTGGTTTGATTTGGTATAACTAAGCAAATACTTAACACGTAGTTTGATCGACAGTTCGGCAAACTTGCGGTGTATATAATTCAAACATAATTATATTATAGGCGGCGGACGACGCTGTGCCACCGCTTCATAAACCCCTTTCTTTGCGGGGAAGTCATCAAATGACTTGTCCTGCTCTGGGTGGATCAAGAGGGAGTGTCAAACTTTTACTTTGTTCCTTCAGTTATCCTTTGCAATACAGAGTCACGGTAAATCTTTAATACAACGCCGTGACTCTGGCAGGCATAGACCCTGAGGGGCTCCGTCAATCTGGCTGACATCTCTGTAAGTCCCGCTTTATAGGCTTTAGAGATGTGAAAGTTAATGTTTTGTCAACGCTATCTCTCATTGAGTCGACTAGAATTTCATTTTCTATACAATCAGATTCTGAACAGGGATGTTATAGGCATGAATTTTCGGATCTGGATACGGATGCAGAAATAATATTATATCGGTTTCGGGTTATCCGCTAGTTACAGATAATATAATTATTATATAAAAGTAGGCAAGCGTGCCCTATCGTAGGCCATTACTGCTTACCATCAGGTGAGATAGTGGTCAAACGTGGGCCTATCAAAAGTTTAATACAAACTGAACCGATAACCTGGTAAAACACGCGGAAATGGGATGAATGCAAGACGCAGAGGACCGTTCGATGTGGCGACATACGGGTGAGGTCTATGTCCAACAGTGGACGTCTTTCGGCTCAAATTATGATAATGTTGATGAAAATACAAATGCAAGATTGACTTTTATTTCTAGTCTAGATCATTTGTTTGGCCGTGCAAAACAAACAAAAACCTGTCGGATTCTTTCATTATAGTCTGCCGAAAGTTTTATGGCGGTTTCGGATATATTTTTTGATTTCGGATACTCGATAGTTTCCTAACATCTCTGATTCTGAACCTAGTCTGACCAAGGTGCCCTTAGACTCGTCATCACATCTACATAATGGCTACATTTTATTACTCGTGTTTCTAAGTACAACGTTATTACCTCACGAGGGTTTTACAGCCCACAAAATGTTGCTTGTAATGCTTAGGACCGACACATCTGTCTTTAATTTTACTATATATACGCGATTTTGTTCTAAGATAGGGGAGGAATCATCAAGTCATGGTATATGAACGCAGGTGTGCACTTATCTTAAATTAATATCGTGATACTGATGTTGATATACTTGGTAGGTGTAATTAATGAAGTTTTACTCAGAACTACACAAGGATCCAGCAAACAAATTAATGGATGTTTAATTTAATTATTTATGCGAACTGCGAGGATTTTGCCACAAAATAAATAAGTACAGAAGACAATCTCACGTATGTACTTCACTTTTTATACCTACGCTCGGTGGACACACGTTAATGAGCGTTTGAGCCGGAACTGTTCGACGAGCGGGCCGAGGCGCTCCGAGATATCGTGTCCGTGAGCGGTGTCTATGTGTGCGTTGCTCGAGCGCGCTTTGTATGTAGATTGACTTACTGTACCTATAGATTTTGTGGTAATAAGTAGTAGGTAATCTTTTAATTGTTCTCGATGTTATTTCTTACGGTCTATCATCAGTATCGCTGTCAGTCTGCGGCGAGGAAAAAATGCAACATTAAAACAATTTGTCTTCCGCTGTCCGCTGTTGATTTGATTCAACATTGTTTTACACCTATAACTTTGTTGTCCGTTTACATTGTATATTGTGATAAATTTTATTAATACTTTCTTGTACCTAAATTCTTATTTACGTCTGTTTGTCACCCATATCCTCCTAAACGGCTTGACCGATTTAGATGAAACTTTGTGTGGGTCTTTGGAGGGTTTGAAAATATAATTGAACTGGTAGGTAGCGCTGCAATGAGGTTCTCTTTTTTTTTGACGAAATGCCAATTTTCGAGCAGGACAACGTCTTTCAGGACTTTATCAGTTTATTATATTATAACGCATTTAATTTAGTTACCAATTCGTAAAAATCGTTGTTTAATGATTCGAGAGACTTCTAGCCTTTATTTTATAATTTCAGTGCAAATGTCACCTCTCTCGCAAACTTGAAGAAAGTTATGATACTTACTTCAAGTTTATTTCAAATTTTTATTCATATTTTCACAACTCAGTTAATTTGATTTTATTCTTATTTGTTTTTTTAGTACCTATGTACTTTTATAAAATCTCCACAGTATATAAGAATACTGTCTGTTAATCCGCCCTTGTCAGCAATAACCATCATTTATGTGGACAGAGTCGCTGGCAGAAACTAGTAACTTAAAAGACATAACAATTTTTAACGGATGCAAAGGTTTTAAAAATATTCGTTATCTGTTGTCAACAGAGAGGTAAAGGCTGCATCGTCGACGCCTGCTCCTCCACCAGCGCCCACTGGCGACGCGCACTCCAACCTCATGGCCGCAATCCGCCAGGCGGGCGGGGCTGGCCGCGCCAAGCTCCGCTCGGCTTCCGAGTCCACACCACAGAAGGTAAGACACATTATATGTTAAGAATTAAAAACATTTTTAACAGGCGTATAGTCCCTTGAACATCTGGCCGGAATTAACGTGATAATTATTTATTTTTTACATCATGGCACTTTTCCGAAAAACTGTACTCTTGTAGCTAAATATAAAAAAGGACTAAGGATGAGTTCGGACTAAGCCAAATGCACACATACTACCGCCTGCGCCGGAAAAGAGCTTTTTTAAATCCATTTCTTTTGCGAAACCTTGGTTGATGACATTTTTTTATATAAATATATTTCTTCAACTCAAATCCGTTTGAAAGGTAAATAAGCGAAAAAAATTCATGTTGTCATTTTTTTTTTGACAAAAAGAAAATTCGCACGAAAAAATCATATATTGATAATGTTGTATATGAATCTATGATAAACATATATTTTTTTCAAATCTATTAACTTAGACGTTACCGAGATGTAGACTTCAGAAAGTCACTTTTGTGGCAGTGCTCGGGCGCTACCTTCATGCAACATTTAGAAATGCTTCGAGCATTTTCTACTGCATTAAATAAGGTTCGTATAAAGCTGCTCCTGTCAGCTCATTTCGTATTCTGGCTTGTCAGCCAAGACCCGCTCTCTGCCGAGGCTTTACTCTTAAATATTCAGGCTGCTTTAATGCATTTTATGGAGCTGTAAAATGGATTGTGTGAGGAGTGATATGAAAGAAAAGGGAGTTAGTGATAGTTTCACGGGTGACAGGACAGAATAGAAGAAAAAAAAACGTGTGGCGCCGACCCCAAGTAATATGGGATTCGGGCAGGAAGACGAAGAAGAGCTTTACAATTCCACGCAAAAAGTATTGAATGGATTTCGATGAAACTTGGTACACGGGTTTACTATGTCCTGGAATAGCATATAGGGTACTTTTTATCCTGGGAGTATCTTCCGTTGCGTTGGGATAATTTTCTATGCTGTCCTCGGCTTCGCTCGCGTGACAGTAGTGACAGTAGTAGTAGTGTCAGTAGTCTACAGAATATAGTTAGTGGCTGCCTTATCGAATAACAGAAAATAATGAAGATGACTTCACAAAAAAACTTATTAGCTGACGAAATAATAAATATGAATGATTTTCCCTGAATTATAATTATTAATGAGAAAAGACATTGAGAATTAAATTAGCATAAATTAGTGTCAAAAGGTTAACTTATCTCAGTGTCGTAAAATAAACATAACAATTAATTGAATATTCCCAAATTCTATGAATTTATCTTTATAAATACAATAACAAGTTTATCTTTAAAATAGTCGACCGTGCATTGCATTAATATAGAAATACCCGGTCAAGACCTTTGAGATAAGCAGTCTGGTATTGCAAACTAGATTTTACAATATTACTAGCTGATCCGGCTACCGTTGTTCTGCCATATAAAATTATCAAAGAAAAGCAATGGGGAGTGGGGGTAGCAGAGTAAAAAATAGCCGACGACCTATTCTTAGATCTACCAAATGTACACAAAAAGAAAACAATTTTTATTCTTGATGTGCAATAAGAATATATAAATAAATAAATAAACAAATAGAGAGAGAGCATATTTATATCTGAAATGAAAACCATCCAAGAGATTCGAAAATTTTAAAAATATTTTTTCGTTCTACCTTATTCTATAAAAAACACTATGACACAAGATTTTTACATATTATTAGATAATATTATCATCTACCTGCCTAGAAGATGTAAAAGAAACATCAAACAGATAATTTACAAAGGGAATAAAATAAAAATGTATAATTAACTACAAACATTTTATGTACGTTTCCATTTTCTCAGTAATTGAGTAATCGTAGAATGTAGTATTGAGATGTAAAGCGACCGTGTACAGTCGCAACCGTAAGCAATGTGTACCTGTGCATATTTAAGCGATTTTTAGGGTTCCGTATCTAAAGACAGTTGAAGTTTTCACAGATGGTGTATTTATTTCTATTGCCGCTATAACAGATATTAAAAACAAAATATTTAAATGGGGCTTTTTTACTATTGATGGGCTCGCGTTTGACCACTATCTCATCTATATTTTTTGCTACGGATGGCACGGAACCCTTCGTGCGCGAGTCCAAATCGCACTTGACCTGTTTTTTTCAATTGAAATGAAATGAGATCACAGGTTAGGTCCAAACGTGAGTTCGAATATATCACTTTATTATAATCGATTCTTAAAATCCCTTTTAAATTTCTACCTACATATTTATGATCATGACTGTACACGCACAAAAAAATAAAGAATTGACGCGTAAATCTTACGCTTCGAAGAAATAGCAATGTCAGCCATTGATGAGCAATTAAGATTTTACGATGCGCCCATTCGATGCGTATAATCAACGAGAAATCGCTCCGATAATGAGTGAATTGTAATTAAAACGAAAGGTACACGTATATAACCGATTTAATTTTTGTTACGAGTAAAACAAGACGCATCGATCTATTACGAGTATGTAAATTTCCCTCTCCTAGAGAGGAGGCCTGAGTCCCAGCAGTAGGAACATTAAAAAGGCTGATGATGATGTAAGTGGGATATAAAAATCTTCGCTGGAATTTGTAGTAAAGTATTTCATCATACATTCTTTAATTACCTCACAGAAATCTTTTATGATTCTTATACAAAATCGTCAGAAGATTTAGAAATATATTTCATCTCTGAGACTTTTAAACTCGAAAGAGTCTAAAAGATTTACTGTTAACAAGGACAAATCTTGATGGATCTGTGTTTTTGCCCAATAATTAACGTATTCTGTGAATTAATTCAATTTGGAAAATAATTAATTTTGTAATAATTTTAATGTTGGCATGTCTAGACTAATTATCGTAAACTAAATTTTGTAAGCAATCCGGTTTATTTGATCTTTAAAATAAGATGTAATTCTTTTAACAGAATCATTAAAATACGAATTACACTATGTGAACCCGTTTTGGTATTCGCTTAACTAATAGGTGAAATGAATAACTAATGAGTCGTAGAGAAAAAGTCTCAAACAGTTGTGGTATCCATCACTAGTTTTCGAGGTACAGTACCGATCAATTTTTCAACTACCGTCACTTTACGCATTTAAGAAATAGCTAACGTCTTCGTTAGCGTTTTCGTTTTCGTTTAAACAATTTTTATTTTATTTAATAAGTAACATAAACTTTAGATACTTATTAAATTAAAAAATTGTACGTAATTCCATTTCTTTTGTCTTCTTTATTACAGCAACATTTTCTTTTAAATACTGAATTAATATATTCATAACAAATTGAAATGTTAGACATAATACAGGCTCTGGCTTGAACTGTTGACAGAAAACATTTGTTGTTTATGTCTGGGCCATAGACACTTGGCAGCTAGCTGTAATTTGAACTTGGATGACACATTGGCTTTTACGAGCGATTCGTTGTGTGGCTTTCCAGATTTTCTTGTAAATTAAACATTCAGACAATGTCTAGCCTTCCAAAGAAATGAGTATCAGCTGTAATCCACTAAATAGTTTGCATGTTCGTTTATGGGGCATCCCCTTTTTTTCTAGATTGTTTTCGTCGAAGTGTGTAATAAGGCAGCTATGTTCTTGTAGTTCCAATAATGACGTAATAACATAGTATCGCTAGCTATATCTATATTATCTGAACGCAAGCTTCGCACCCGACGTCCCTGCCTCGTGTCGCGTTACACATGCTTCCACGTAATCTATTGTTTTCTGACCTAACCATCTATATAATAGTTTCGATTTTTGTAAGTAAAACAACGAAACCTTGGTCGTCGGTACACCCACATAATTACGAGCACAGACTGACGTTTCACAGAAGCAGCGATAATTGTACGCCAGGCTATTTCGATTCTAAGAAAGGCCATTATAGCGCATGATAACGCCACGATAATGGTATCAGCACCCATTGTGAGCGTCTCCACGTGGTTAATGCATTGTTGTTTACTATATTTTTTCTTTTTTTCCTCATTTTTTAATGACGTCTGCAGATTGTGCGCATTTTTGTTCCGGAACCTTGACTAAGCTTGAGATTCCGCTGACTAGTTAAAATTAAACTCGATTTAGCGTTGGCGCATGTGTAAACATACCACATTGTGAATGAACAGACGGTTTTTTGCAAATGTAAACATTGGCGATTTATGATGGCAACATTGACGTATTTCGATTTTACTTGAAATTGGAACATTTATGTGTATTTACTGGTCAACAAACTAGTGTGTTCGTTGCATTCATCCATTCATCATGATCAAATGGCACTAGAGTTGAGTTAACATAAACTGAACTCAACGAGTAAATGTGACTTGAATTTAGTACAACAGAATCTCTCGAGGGACCTTGCCTGTCTATGTACTCGTATAGTCCATGTTGGATCGCAACCATCTTTGAAATTCTCACTGTAAATCTCGTATGTGTGTAGTACCTAACCAAATATGCTCAGTGAGAAACTAGTCTTATTGCCAAGCAAATTTGTATCAACAAGTACCTATAATGCAGTATGCGCATATTTCTAACTAGCTTTTACCCACGGCTTAATGCACACATAAAATATAGACTATGACATTCATGAATAAAGCCGCTTTTTATCGGTGCAAAAATTTTAGTAATCGTACCAGTACTTTCAGAGATTACCTCCTTCAAACAAAAAAAAAAAACAAACTTTACCCCTTTTATGTTAGTGTAGATAAAAGGGGATTCACTGTAAACGTAATAATGACGTGAACTCCGTACACGGTTGTCACAACACTGAAAGATGAATCGGTGGCACATCACTAAGCTTGTAATCTTCATTATCTTTCTATCGTATAAAACAAGACGCTCTTCGCGTCTGTTCGTTTATCCGCTTATTCCTCCTAACCCAAACAACGGGTGTTGATACGGTTTTCACTAATAGAAAGAGCAATAAACGGTTACGAAATGGTTTGTTTATACAATTTTATCGTCATCATCGCCATCATTTCAGTCGAAATACATTCACTGTTGGACACAGGTCTCTCAAGTGTCGCCATAACGATCGATCCTGTGCGTCTCACATCCTTCGGATTCACGTGATCTTGACTAGGTCATCTGTCCAGCTTATGGAAGGCCTTCCAACACTGCGTCTTCTGTTACGTCGTGGTCACTCCTGAACCTTTGAGCCCCTTGCTCTGCCCACTGCCATTTAAGTCTAGCGATTCTTCGGGTATTATGGTTCTTCTGCAGATATCTCATTTCTGATAATTAACATCCATGCAAAGCCGAGGCGGGTCACTAGTTCAAGAATAAAATCGCATAACTGCTTCCTACATAGTCATGTATTGACAAACATAATCCCATAACTGTGTTACAGTATATTTCTAAAAGTCATGCATACTAAAAGCACATTGTTATTTCAAAGGCGTTCGTTCGTCTTGCATAAGAGCTGAGAGCGTCGTAAATGCAGTTATTATCGGGTACAGACGAGGAGACATTGTCCCAGCGTGGGCTGTAGCGACTATCTTATCCATAATTTTGTCGCTGATTGTACAAGATAAGTTTCGATTCATAAAACTTTTTTGTTTTGCATCTGACTCATCATTTTGATTCATTCTTTTTTTCGATCGTGATCCGCATTTTTTTTTTTTCAGTCGTTCTGATGGGTCTTTCCTGGTAGCCTGTAATCTTGCACTGAGATTTTTATGCTCCTGAATTCTTTGGAATTTGAATGCGTTTTTCCAATGCTAAAAAGCGTGTTAATTGAGTATGTATCAGATGGTTTTTCCTTACGGAGAGGTGATAACATCGGGACTTGGTCGGACACTAGTGGCTGTTTAAATTACTCTTGGGCGTGTGAATAGGTGTAATTTATCGCCTTTAGAGATTGTGGTAGTTATTCTGTAGTGACAGATTGATAGACGACTGCGAACATCATTGCATTGTAATTTATCACTTGATTTTTAAACCTAAAGTGCAGAAACTGAACTATTCTTTGCAATTTCATTTTTAAGTATATTTTTTTCTACTATGATACAGACTTAAACCTTCCCCATGAATCACTCTGTTTATTGATGAGAATAACATGGCAATCCGTTCAATAGTTTTTTAGTTTATCGTGAACATACAGACAGACGTGGTGTGTGTGGGGGACTGTGTTTTATACGTACTGAGGAAGGACATAATAATAAGGAAGAATCATCACAGAATCACAATAATTAATTATCATAATTTTTCATTTTCCCCAAAATAAAATATTCAAATAGAATTATTAACTGCACACAGTTTTGATAGAACGTAACTCTTGTAAAGGGTCCCCAAAGCGGTCAATCGCGATTGACCATATTGGCGTGATTGACGCCAATTGATGCTAAAATTGATTGTTTATTTTAGCCGATTGTAAATAAATACATCATTATCTTGTCATTCGCAATTGACCGCTTCGGGGACTCTAAATACAGTCCCTTTTGAAGTCCTACTGATGCCGTTACGACTAGCCACCATGAGGATACAAAGACAGCAATAAAATGTCTTCCCAAACATTTATTTAGCGCGCGTCGTGTGGTATCGATCGTCTTACAGTTTAACGGAATCCGCGCTTCTCATCATTCCACTTTGTTGTGCGTTTCCAGCTAGCATCGTGCATGCTTCCAGCTACCGCATGCATGTATTCATCTCTCCACCTCTCGGCTCCATGTGATTTGTCCGTATATTCAAATTGGACCTTAAATCTCTGAACATACTGTACTTAGGGAATGCGGAACAAGAACATAATTCTATGAAGTCAATGTTTTTTGTGCGACCATTATTCTGTGAATCGGATAATTGTATCAGATATGTTAGCCAATGGACAAAAACATGCCTTTGTGATAGCGATGTTAAAATAAGGTAAGTTTAATTCATGAATCCCCAAGCGACACCCGGTGGCCGCGCATCTATTGTCTTACTATTGTGTCTCTAATTGACGGTATCTGAAGGGTTAATATTTAGTAAAACGGTGCGGACGTGCGTGGGCTTACGGCTAAATGTTGAAATAATTTTGTAATACCCACAAACGTAGTTACAAAGTTTAACCAGAATTTATGAGTAATTTTAATACACGTAATTTGAATACGCGTCAAAAATGTAAGTAGATTAATGTATGTAATATCCCAGAGGTACATTACTTCTAAGAAATATTAAAATCATGACCACGTCTATTTGCCAATATCTCGCACTATCATAGGTGCCAAATCTGCGAGTTGTTAGTAATTGTTAAGTAATCGATGGCCAGCACGAGCAAGGATGGCGTGAAACAACATTTCCCCACACGTACTTTACAATGTTGACAAGATTGCTTCTCAGCTTTAGAGGACTTATCGCTCCCGGTACTATTGTATCCACGTCCTGCTGGTAGTTTCCTACAAACGGGCTCACTTATCACCATTCTGAGAGCATACACTCGCTCACAATTTATTATTAACGCGTGGGTCTGAATGTACGTTTACGTGAACACACAGAATAACTGAATGGTCAGTTTATATTAACTCCCGTGGCACGTTCGATACCATTCCGTTGGGGGCTTAACTGAAGGGGCAGTGTGACGTCACAAGTTGACATTTAGCACTAACCTCGTAGCATGGATGACTAAATCGGTTAATAAACAGTTTTTGTTGAACTACCGTCCATGCGAGGTACAGTAACGCATTTTTTAACATCTACCGTCGTACAATGAACAGGTTCCTAGAAGAATTGCTGATTTCTAAGTATAGTTTTTGTGTTCGCAATTATGTATCGTTCGGGATTTTTTTGTATGCCACCGTAATAGGAGCTCCAAGCGCGGGATGTGTTAGTTATTATAACAGTGCGACTGCGAATAGATTACAAGTGGAACTGTAATCCGCAGAAAATAACGTGGGCTTTTATTGCTGAGACTAGATTGAAGTCCTGTTAAGAGGGTCAGTGCTTATAGCTAGACAAATATTCTCAAAAAAATTATCCTATATACGTAATTATTTCTATCGAGCTTTTTAAACACTACCTACAAATGACTTAAAACATAGGACAGTTTGACTGTCCGCTCTAATTAAACGAGTTAACATTAGCTGTTGCCAGTTGGCGCCTCGTACCGTGACAAATGTCCATCTATTAAAAGATCTCGGTACGATATTATTAGTGATCTAACATCTAGTGGGCGCCAAAGATCTTCACGACGATACGATCGGTCAAAGTCGCCACGGATTCTAAGAAAATACTATCGGATCTACAATTACTACTAAACGTGTATCAATAAAAACGAAACCCGAGCCAAATATGGGTTATTTCAGCGAAATCCCAAGAGCAGCTGTCAAATATTTGTGTCTTGTTGAAATGTCAATTTAACTGTTTTACATGTCAAATTAGCATCTCTATTGATGATAATAATTTCTCCAAATCAAGCTTTTGCCAGTGTCTTGTCTATTGCTATTTATCATCTAAATAAATATCGTAGGTACCATGGTTTTTCTGATCGTATTCCTCCAAAACGATCCCAATAAACTTTTATTTTGTATGTTTGGTAGGTATAAGAATAGGTCGTTTTATTAAGAATTTTTCATTCTCCTACCCTCCGTTTTTTAATTGCGGTTTACTGTTTTATGTATTATTTCTTTCTCAAAGATGAACAAATATATAATCGCTTGACGAGATACAAAGTTTTAACAATTACAGTAATAGATGTCTTATGATAATGCGTTGCACACATAATTATGTACATAGTTCTTTTTAATAATTAATTAATTACTTACATTAGCTTTTTTTATAATAAATATGGCAGCACAATGTTTGCTAGTTGTTAGTTTAATAATAAGTAAAAAGATTAAAAAGCTTAAAAGTAAAAAAGTTTTTTGGAAGCACGATTGTTTCAAAAAGCTTAAGTCTTATTTAAACTTAATCCCGTTTGGATCGATTTGTCTAGACTCCAGACGCCGTTTGTTCTATACCTGTCCTAAATGTGAATTATTATTTACTTTACTATTAATTCATGAATCCCCAAGCGACCACCGGTGGCCGCGCATCTATTGTCTTACTATTGTGTCTCTAATTTACGGTATCTGAAGGGTTAAGGCTGGTATTATTTATGAGGCTCTGAAGCAAATATTAATTTTGAAGTTGTATAGTGTAAATAAGCGACATTGTTCGCTGTTGTATTTAATCTAGGCAACTAAACAAGACCTGCGCTTACTTGTTCTTCTCTTATGGTCCAGCAAACCAAATTATACAACGAATGCTTTATTATAATCGTATTTGTCGCCATTCCGTAGTGGTCGGGCGGACTGCATTCCGGACGGCCGGGCCAATTATACGCCACATTTCAGATGTTTGATTTGCCACGGTCCGGCCAGCGCGGAACAAATAGGGATCTACGACGTATCGTGACGGACTTATAATGCCCTTTATACTTTACTTATAAGGACTTAGAACACAATACAAATTGGCCCTTATTTAATACTTATACAGCCTGTGGTTTTACAAACGTGGGACGCAGAAACTATTCAGAATTGATCCTTATTTCGCAGAAATTCGATGTCGTAGGTGGTTATTGAACAGAAATATTATAATTATGTTTCTTGAATGTCGTTCTTATTCTCGTAACCGCTCTCAAATAAAATTTGGGCATAAAAGTTGTAAGTTCCTTATTGCATAAAACGATTTGTAGAATTTGAATTCGATACTCAAACAAATAAACTACTAAATTGCGAGAATTGTAGGCGTCGCATGACAGACTTATGTATGAGCGGGTGCGGGTATAACAATAATTTATTTTACGCGTTTTTGTCCAAAAGTTTTCCAAAATTAATTTATTTTACTTAAAATCGTAACAGGAAATGCTAAGTGGTTTGTGCTACAGGCCCATACAAAAAATACCAAAGCAGTTTCGAACAATCAGGAGAATAGAATAAAATAAAATTTATTGTAAGTAATTAATTAATATAAGCTTTTATTTAGTTTCATCTGTCCCGATGTTTTTCTGTAATCAAATCTTGCAAATTAAATTTGACCCACTTCCCGGTTACAATAAAATCTTGTTATGAAAATAATAGTTTCATTAAAAGCTTGTTTAGTTTCATCATGTTGAGCTAACATCGACGACAAAAATAATAACACGCTGTATATTCTCCGTCTATCAAACGCAGTGGTTGTGAAGTGACGTCACAGTCCTGACAATGGACTGGCACTCCTTGGATTCGGCGCAGGATTAGAACTGGGACGTGGATATTGTAGCCTACAATGGCCGATTGGATGCGGTTGCCCCCTTGCGGCCTTCTGCACCAAGCCTTAAAACTTCCAGCCAATTTTCGGAATTTAGTTTTAGAATTTCATCTATATTGTCCGATAACACATTGCATAGAATTTGACGGTAGTTTTCCAGCATGCCACTGGTCACGTTTGCAGTTTTTTATTTATTTATTTAAACTTCATGAACAGGACTAAGTACAACAAGGCATTCTTTACCAGTCAAACTTTGGCTTTAGATTTCGAATCGTTGATGACCAAATTATCTCATGTTTTATATTTTTCTGGTTTTGATATCCGTTTGTTCGTACGCCCTTGAAGTGATAACTGGTATTTTGATTTTTTTTCTTCTTGGAATTTCCATCTACATTTTTATATCATTGGTAATGTTTTATACTACTTTGTGTTCTATGGTTTGTAGTAAAGAAATACAAAAAATAGTAGTGAAAACCTAACTTAGACATTTGAATGTTCCTAACTTCCTAACAATTGAAATTATTAATGTTAGCGAAAATGCGAATAGGACTGCTCTGACTTCATTTTAAAACTATTTGTATCAAAAAGCATCATTATCCAAAATTGACATTAAGCAAATTAGACCTTTTAAATCTTACGAAAGGAGAAACTGTTCTGTAACAGAATAAGGATGAACACACTGAAATGTGTCGTGACCGCCAGTAGGAGACGTGCACAGAAATCTTATTAATAATTTCCTTATTATTAAAATTTCTGTGGTGACGTATTTACAAAAGTGATAGCGAGATGATCCCACCACGCCCCCACTCATTCTCATAACAAAAGCTAATTTCTGCTTCATTTATAAACCAATGTTGATGCGGTTTTGTGCAATAAATTTATTTTTAGTGTCAGTTATTCAGTATAAAATATTGCGAAAAAATAAAGTTGTACACTTTTTAATTAATTATTGCTCAGAGGTCTACAGAACACAGTCAGCGCTATATATAACTGAAACATAATAATGATGTTCTCCTAACGTCTAAAGTCTTTGACAGACTGAAAACTTGTACAATATGTAGCTTCCATTGTGTTTAGTGAGACGTGCAGTCCTTAGACTCCCTATTATTTGAATACCGTTGCTGTCTAGTTTGATAACATTCCAAACATCAAAAGCACAAATAGCTTCTCGTTCATACGTCACTTTGTACAGGATACGAAGACCAGCATGTGTAACTGTGTTGCCAGCTACAAATGTATTCAGCACATTCCGACTCATGAATTTTTTCCTCGTAAAATATCCCGGCAAGGTTGACAATGCTACGAGAAAGGAGATGGTTTCTACGAAGTGGTCTCCGTTAAGGTAATGTAATGAGTGATATAAGGTCATAATATATCTGTCAGCGCGAGGCTCCGGCTGGCGTAATGGTGCAGATGCGCCACTACCACACTTCGGATCTATACTTTGTTGCACATTAGATGGTGGAGCACTTATTTTGAGTCTGAAAATGAGCGAATACATTCATCTAGGTGGTGATTAATAATGCTTTTAGTTTTGCTGAATACTCAAGTCTGTTAAAGTAATCCCTTGCCAGTGGTTCCATCCTGCTAGGTAAATTGTATTATATGTTTATGGTTTGTTCCTAAGTACTGATGTCTATTCTTGTATTCGTCTTCTGTCTCTTGTTAATTGCATTCACCCAAAGGTCTGACAGAAAATGCCTAAGGATTTAAGTCTGCCTCTGTATTTTTGTGTGTATAAAGCATTTAATAAATTAAATGTGGAGGACTGTGGGTGGGACTTTAGATTAAAATAGGAGTTAAGCGATAAATACACTGAAGTAGCAAACGACTTTATAAACTATACTGCCTGCGGCTTCGTCCGCGTGATAGTAGAACATTATCCCAGGGAAACATTAATATTCCCCATATAAAATACCGTATCCCTGTACCAAGTTTCATCGAAATCTGCTCACGTGAAGAAGTGACAAACACATATACACACAAACTTTCGCCTTTATAAGTGTGATATGTTAAAAAAATATAGGTACACCTCTGCTAAAAAACTCATTTTAAACTAAGAGTGATTTAAAATTTTGACTTAGTGCGAAACTATTGATATTTCTGCAGCTTTTTAAAATTTGTTTTCGGTATTTTGCATTCGTCGACCTTGTTCGGTTTACATAATTTATTTATATCGTACATCTTGCTTCTCCGAACAAGACGAGTCGTCGCCATAATAAAACTCTGACAAACAGGCTTTTTTTCACTGTGAAATTCCATGGAAGTCCCAAAAAACATATTAATTCATGAATCCCCAAGCGACCACCGGTGGTCGCGCATCTATTGTCTTACTATTGTGTCTCTAATTGACGGTATCTGAAGGGTTAATTAATTTAGGTATTTCTTTGGAAAAAATATATGCATAATTTATCTGTATTAATATATCTGTCTGTATTAAAAACTGGATTTGAAATTATTGTGGGTTAGGTAATAATAATAATAATGTTCCACGACTTTCACACACCATTTAGTCTCAAATTAGTTTGGGGCTAGATGGTGCAGAGTTTGTGGTAAGAGTTATAGCACTTTTTTATATATTTCTAAATATAGAAATATTATAGATTTTTTTTGTCTTATATTAACTAGTGCTTGACTGTGATTCCACCTGATGGTAAGCAGTGATGCAATCGTTGATGGATGAGGTGCACTAAATTATTAAAAAAAAAAAATACACCCAGACACAGAACAAATGATCGTGCTCATCTCACAAACATTTGTCTTAGCTGGGAATCGATCCTACGACCTGCGGCACAGCAGTCAGGGCCTCTAACCACTATACCAACAGGCCAGTCGATAGACGAATTCTGATAAATGATAAATTAAAAAGAATGAACGTTATCATTTTTCATTTTCTAGTAGAACGGTTGTAGATAATTGGTGCCATTGACCTTTAGTTGTCAGCGCGATAAGTTTGTATAATAGATAGGCGCTTCTTCGTAAAGCAATGATTGCGCACACGCAGCGCCAGTTCCGACTTATCATTCGACGCTTTAATTATTAAATGTTTATCAGCGAGCGACGCCCGCGGCGCTTACGAGAATACCGTCTTGTCGGAAGTGAACCGGTTAGGAGGAATCAAGGTTCATCATCTTCTTCTAACTGGATATCTACAGTAATATTATAAAGTACCTATATTAAAAAAAAAAAAATTATAATATAAAAATGAATCGCTAAGTGTGTTGCTAAGTGCAAATCTCAAGAAAAGCTGAACCAATTTCGCTAATTCTTTTTTTGTTGTGTTTGTTATTGTGAGGAGAAAGTTTCATTAGGGAAAAAAAATTAGGGTAGTGTAGGGTAGAGTAGGGAAGAATAGGGTGGAGTAGGGTAGAGTGGGTGCAAAACCGCGGGGAAAAGCTAGTAATATTAGTTAAGTAGAGTTAATTTTTTTGTTTGTAGGAGTTAATCTCAGAACTGGTCTGATAGCTAAAATTTTTTCACCGATAGAAAGAAGATTTATTTCTAAGTACCATAGGCTATATTTTATGTAGGTACGCAGGTGAAGTCACTGGCACAAGTAGTGAAAAATAAAAAGGCCTTTATTTCCCACTACCTCGTAACATTCTAAATTTAAATATTATTTTATTTCTAATCTGTTATTAGTTTTGATTTTTCTTATAAAAACAACAATAACCCCCTATCTAAGTCCCTGCCCTCCCCCCACGGGTGAAGGCCCCCTCCACGGGTGACGGCCAATATCTCCCATTTGTCCCTGTCACTTGCAATATTCTACCAATCACTGTCCTGTTGTATCGGATAAATCTTTAGTTCACCTTTTCTTCGGTCTGCCCACTCTTTTTGTCTGTCAGACCCTTTTCACTCTGTAGTTTTAGCTGTCCATTGTGTACAGCTAAAACTATACTTGCTACTCACTTAGTTGACTACATACGTAAGTTAGCTGTCTTGCTTACTGGGACCATTGGTTAGCTTCTGAAAGGGAAACCCCCGGGTTTCCGAGAAGCTAACTCACTCCCATGGACCCCGGTCCTGAAAAGTAAGACAAATCAGGAACCTAAGACTGGGTTTTAGTCAATAAAAGTTAGACACGCCTTCTCGCTCCACCCTAGAGCGAGAGAAATCATTGAATGATTTCCTACTAAAAAAAAGTCGTCACGCCTATTGTTTCTTGCTGGGGCTGTGGGATTGTTCAAAAGAGTTATCGTGGTTGAGGTCCTGAAACGCAAAGAGCAGCTGAAGAAACAGGCTCGCTCCACCCAGAACGGGAGGAGTTATTTGATCTTTCCAACTTCAATCAAAAGTCCTGTTGTTATATAAATATAATAATATATCATATTATCTAGGTACCTATATGGCAGTAGAATTTAATTAGCAAATACATTCGGGAAACTTCCAATTTCAACCTAAGTATCAACAATGTACAGTGTTTATGTAACAAGGAAAAAACTTGTAAGTTTTCCTGTTTGCATAAATAACCAATTAATTTAGCCAATCTAGTTTAATTGAATAAAATCAACCTAAACATACAAAGGCGATAAAAGTTATCGTTACTGTTTTAATTATTTTTGCGCAAATTAAACAATTTTGCGTGCGTAATGGTCTCTACGTCATTTATAGCTCAATTCGTCTGAAACATAAGTACGTATAAGTGAAAATTTTTTGGGAAACGCTAAGAAAACTACGTTATTTAAAACTTGCATATAACATTATGATTTTTTTATTTATAAAACAGTAAGAAAGGCTTTGGACAGTAGGACACAATGGAACAACGAAACCCTTTAATAGAAAAATCAAACTACAATAAAAAAAAAAATAGTTCATGTTTTTACAATTTTTATTTTAAACATTCAAGAATAGTTCTCTATCGAGTTAATCAATCATTCTTGAACCTCGAAATCAATTTTTGCACAACAGTTCCTTTTTTCCAGTGGTTTGAGGTACAACGAATCAATATCTGGGGTGCATTGAAACAACACACTTTGATATTACAAGCTTTTATTTAGTTTAACCTGCCCCGATGTTTCTCTGTCATCAAATTTGACTCTTTTCCCGGTTACCGATTGAGCTGAAATTTTGCATGCATATGTAAATCAGACGATAATGCAAAATTATTATGACATGGAGTTGATCCAATGATAGAACCGGAAGGTGGCTATAGGAACTTCGTAGTTATATGACACAACCCCATCGAGTTTGGGCTCGTATGATTCGTCTTGACGAGTATTAATTTTTTAGGTATACCCAGCTATAAAAGCTGGTTATGAAGAAATGA